>JASUUL010000115.1:10040000-14840000 GCA_030449875.1 Aegle marmelos
ATATATATATGCATAAGCATATCATATCAAACAATAATATTTTACTTATATAGTTAGAGATAAATTCACATGAGATTTAAAATTATCTAGTATATTCATAATATTTGATTTATTAACTATCATTTCACATAATAATGTGGTAGATTTGAATTAAATGGTCTTATGTTTGTTGAGTTGCAGACTTTGTTTGAGTGACGTTACTCTAAATTTGTGACCATATCAATATTACAAAAGTCAATTCATAAATAATCTCTTTTTTTCTCGTCCATCATCCTTCCCTAATTTGCTAAATTAATAGACTCATGCACTCCAACAAAAAGGGTGGATGTCCATCCAAGACCATGAAATATTTTCCCACTTGGAAGAAAAAAAATGACATGATCAGATAAGTACGAAAATATATATGTTGAAAGGTTTTTTAATATCTTAAGATTGCATATGTGCATTTACAGTTTGAAGATTAATTTAAGACCCAGAGATAGATCATTCCCGATAGATTATCCACGCATTTTTGTTCCAAAACTCATTAAAACTTATTATTTCTCTCCTTATGTTTCAAAAGCACTAAAATGATTACGTGAAACTTCTAACTTATTGTTTATTTTTTATTTTACCTTTAAAATCAAACTTGTGATTAATTTTTTCCTTTTATTGATTAATTGTTGACCTTTGCGTATCATAAGTCTAATTATGGGGATAAAATAGTAAAAGGCAAAATTTAAAACGAAATGGAATCTTTTGAACAAGTAGTTTTGATTGATTTTCAGGGCACAATATCCCTGAAAGCACAGCAAATCAAGTTGGCTCAACAGTCACAACTGTAAATGTAGAATAGACTCCAGGGCTTAACGCTACTCGGCATATCCTGTTGGTATATATACTTGTGGGGAATAGAACATGTAGAGAGATACAATAATAATGGTGGAACTTTGTTGTGTAAAGAAATGTAGTTAAAACCGTGTATATAAGAAAAAATAATAATAATATGTAAACTACAGAAAATTTATATATTTCAATGCATGTTACAAATATCACTTTTCTTAAGACGTTATTTGTCCCCACCAATGGAGCGATACACATAGATTAAGCAAATACGCCTTCAGGAGACAATGAAGCACTTGTTTGTTTGCATTGTGCATTGATGAAAATAAACCAGAATACTCTTGAATATTGCAATCCTACCAAGAAACAATATATTGTTTCTGCAGAAAACAATATATTGGATTTTAATGTACAAAAGAAATGAGTGTTTTGTGATGAAACTCGTTTTAGAAAAGAAGGCTAAGAAAACAGTGGTGTGAGATCATTATTTTCATGCTTAAATGGCTTAAACATGACCTCTATTTATAGATATACTTATGTCTCTTCATTTGGGTTGTCTTCTTTCATGTTATCCCTTTATTTATGGCCATTGAATTAAGATTTAATTTAAGTTAATGATCCAAATTGAATCATCACCATTTCAAATGAAATGTTACCATGACATGATGCATCTCTAAGTGAAATGTCACCATGAAAAATTATGCCCTTAAGTAAAAATATATCTTTTCTATAAGGCGCAATTAATAGACATGTTTTTATAATAAAATATTATTTATTAGATATCTTTCCAACAAGGCACTATCTATTTTGAAAATTTTCCAACATATCCATTGGTCGTATCGACTACGCGGCTAACGGTGGCCAAACCCACCTCATACGCAACCTTATGCCATCAGAAATCCTAGTAGTCCTGGAGGGCACTCCCTATGTTGGTTTCGTGACATCAAACTAGCTAAATGACACACTCTTCGCCCCAGCCCTGAACGAAGGAAGCGTGTTTGTGTTTCTGATTGGGCTCTTTCATTTCCAAGTGGATATTGGACCGACCAATGCTGTTTCCGATTGCTGCTTTGAGCAGCCAAAATCCTAGTGTTATTATGCTCTTGCCAGGGCATTCCAACTTGATCCATATGTAGTGAAAGCTCAAACAATGTTCGGGGCTAACTAGTTGCCTACAGACATAACTTCGTTGCTATTGTTTGTTTGTGTGTGCGTACGTGTGTGTGTCTATATATATGTTCCAACTAGAAATTTTAAATTGTAGAAAATTTTAAAAAATGCTTAAACTACATAGTTTAAGGGTAATTTTATAATGTTCTTAAATTGTGGAGTTTAATATCTTTTCCTAATTTTTTCACATTTTAAAATTCCGGACAAAAAACTACTATATATATATATATACACACATACTTGTATCCACGTATACAAAAATAATGAATGCCATAGCTTTAACGTAACTCACATGGAATTTGAAAATGTTTAAAAAGACGATTTTCTTTTCTTAATAAACTAATAAATGCAGCATAGAAATCTAAAACAATAAATAAATAAGTGAAAATACTCTCAAATATAGAGAGATCCAAAGACTCCAATATCCTTACTCTCATTAAGTTTTTACCGAGTTATTAACAAAGTGGCACTCTTTGAACTCATTAAAATATTCTCTTATTAAAATATTCTCTTCGCCATTCGATTATGAATTGAGCAAATCAAACTTCGTTCAAAATCATATAGCAAACATTGGTTTAGAATACTTTTGGGTTAACAAAGGCAATTTAAATGGCTTTTTGAAGGTTATCAGTTTACATATAATCAAGGATTTACTTCTGGCCCAATTCTCTTTAAAAGATTTTAAGATATGTTAATTAAAACCGTCGGCATTTAGAGAATACTTTGGTCAATTTTATTTGTTTAATGAATTTTTTAAATAAAAATAGTTACAAATATGGAAGCCAAAACATTTGCAAATTAAAATCATCTACTTCCAATTCATTAAGATTGATAGAATAAACAATAATTTTGAGTTATACAAAGCTTAATTATTCATACAATTATATAAAGGTTGAGTATAAACAGTTCATCCATTTACAGTTGACAAACAATAATTTTTTTATTCTACAATAATCATCGTTTAATAATGTGATATATGGTTGATAAATATGAGTGAATAATATACTTCAGCAAGTCCAAATTATAATAAAATTGTCGACTGTTTAAGTTCTTCTACATAATATTATATTATAGGATTTGGGTGTTTAATTCAAGTAAAATTATTATTCATATTTGTGCGGAATGCAATTTATTTCATATATATTATTAATTTAAATATTTAACATATAATTACACAGATTTTTCCAACAAATTTTAAAATTATGACCAATAATAATAATAATAATGATAACCCTAAATTGCAAGAGTCCAATAGCTGAAGGGCGAAAAGAACTCCCATTCACGAGTGAAATATAGTATAGACTAAATTTATTTTGTTTAAAATTATTATAAATTACTTTACTTAAGCACATCCTACATGTAACATATTAACCAAAGTAGTTTTGGATTAACTAATTAACTATTTATTTCGTGAAAGTTTTGTTTTGGTCTTGTGAAACACAAAATTTATAGAAGGGTTTTTCTCACATTGATATCATATTTGTAAAGCGAAATTAACATAAAAATGTATTTTCTAAAGTCTCGTTTTAGGCCTATTATAAAAAAATGTTTTTATATGTTCTTAAGATTTGTTTAATTTTAATTAAATGATGAGAATTAAAGAAAAAAATGAATTGTGATTCTCAGATTAGTAAATTTATTAATACAAGGACGATACTTTTTTACAACTCTTAGATGATATGAATTATAAAAGAATCCCTATGATTATGCCTTTTAGTACTATATTCATAATATCTTCCCATATGTGATTTACAAAGATTAGGTAAAGCACGTGACTATAAAAGCTTTATGGAAGGCAAACAATTATATTTTCAAAAGCTTTCCTATTCTGATATGTTGCCTTTTGTTCCTTCTGACCGTTGATATTGGTTCTGCAATTGCTGCACATGATTTGCTTGCTGTAATTTATTTGATCCATGTGACGGTTGATCTTGATGATTTGTGACTATTGATCTTGGTTCTGCAATTGCTGCACATGATTGCTTGCTGTAATTTTTTGATCCATGTGACTATTGCTATTGATTCTGCAATTGTTGTGCATGATTTGCGTGCTGTAATTTAGATTGATGTTTATCATCCCCCTTCAAGCTGGCAAGTGGTATGGAATGAACTTTCAGCTTGTTGCGTGGAAAGATAAATTGATTTTTTGACAATGGCTTTGTTGATACATCGGCAATCTGATTCTTTGAGCTGAAAAATTGAGTTCGTAACTGGCCTGAATTTTCACGAACAAAATGATAATCAAGTTCTACATGTTTTGTCTGTGCATGAAAAACTGGATTTTTTGATAGATAAAGAGCACTTTGATTGTCACATAATAGGCGAGGAGGCTTGAGTAATGGAATGCGAAAATCTTTTGAATAAATAGGTCAGCCATGTGATCTTTGCGGCTCCAGCTGCAAGAGCTCGATTTTCTGCCTCTGCAGTTGAAGGAGAAATTGTGGGTTGCTTTTTGGACGTCCATGATACGCAATTTGCTCACATATAAAAACAGTAGCCAGTAGTGCTTCTTCTAGTTTCGGTGCACCCTGCCCAATCTGCTTCACAAAATCCAGCTAGAGTCAATGAACTTTGAGATAAATATTTTACACCTGACTTACATTCCCTTTGAGGTAGCGCAGTATGCATTTGACAGCCTTAAGATCTACTTCAATTGGTGCTTGAAAGTGTTGACACACTTTGTTGACAGCATGGACAATATCTGGCCTTGTAAAGGTCGAATATTGTAACGCTCCAACCAAGCTTCTATAAACCGTAGGATTTACAAGCTTTGAGTCATTGTGTTGTACATGTGTTTGAACAGCCATTGGTGTAGGCATAGAAGAGCAATCAAGCATTTGTGCTCGCTGTAGTAAATTTCTTGTGTGCCTAGTTTGGGAAACAAATGCTCTACATGAAACGGCTGAATTTCAATTCCAAGGAAAAAACGAAACTCTCCCAGATCCTTGAGAGCAAATTCATTCCTTAAGACTTTAATAAGATGTTCTATAACAGAGCCATTATTTCCTGTGATAATAATGTCATCAACGTACACAACCATTAGAGTTACATAATTATGTT
Source organism: Aegle marmelos (assembly GCA_030449875.1). Classification (NCBI taxonomy): domain Eukaryota; kingdom Viridiplantae; phylum Streptophyta; class Magnoliopsida; order Sapindales; family Rutaceae; genus Aegle; species Aegle marmelos. The sequence continues at coordinate 10,045,053 of JASUUL010000115.1, forward strand.
CATTTAAAATAAAAAGTGAAGGTTCAGCCTTGCTACAATTGAAGTTGTGCTTAAAAAGATATCGAGATAATCTTTCGAACCAAGTAGGTGGTACTTGTTTAGGCCATATAGAGACCTATTTAACTTACAGACATGATCTGAAAATTTTGTATCTATAAAGCAAGGGGGCTTTTCCATATATATTGTTTCCTTTACATTTCCATGGAGAAAAGCATTTTTCACGTCAAGCTTCTCATCACCCATTTTAAAGTTATGGCAATAGAAAGAATGACTCAGCATGGTTTTTGGCCTCACTACCGGACTAAATGTTTTCTCAAGATCAAGTCTCGGTATTTGTGTATATACTTGAGCCACTAACCTCGCTTTATACCGATGGACTGTACCATGTTCATTAAACTAGGTAGAAACACCCATTTTGACCCAACAATATTTACACCTTTTGGTCTTTCAATAGGATTCTATGTTTTATTTTTCTGAAAGGCTTCAATTTCATCTTCCATGGCTAATTTCCAGTGGGCAATTTTTAAAGCGGATTTCCATGTTTTTGGTTCAGTTTCCATGTTGAGTGCTATTTATTCAACAAGGTTTGAATTGTTACGAAGCCTATTTTTAATAATCATGGGATGAGGAATAGTTGTAGTCTGATTTTGTGCTTTCATGGCTGCCTCTATTGGTTCACCTGTAGGTATTTGAAGGTCCACAAATATATTTATTCCATCAGGATTGCTTCTTGTTGTTCTCCTAATGCAAGCAATAAAATTCGATACATTTATGGGCGCTTCTGAAGTATTTGCGTTTTTGTCTATCTAGGCAACAAGTTTGAGCTATTTGAATATTTGTTGTCTCTTGGATTGGATTAGAGCAAATTATGTCTTCTTTATTAGCAACATGCTCAGCAGGCCCAAGAGGAATTTCAATGACATCAGAATTTTGATTTGTGTCGACAGCAGCTTCACAACAAGTTGTATTGTCATTTTTATCTTTTGTTGTGGTGTTAGCATTGGTCTATGATAGGGAAAATGATTTTCATCAAAGACAACATCTCCTGAGATGTGAACTCTTTTGGTCGAGAGATCCAGGCATTTATATCCTTCATGCATGGGACTTTATCCCAAGAAAACACATGGATATGACTTCTTTGAAATTTTATTTTGGCCATGGTCTCTCAAATAAGGAAAATACCTACATCCAAAACTTTTCAAAATTTTGTAATCTGAAAAACGGTGAAATAATTTATAATATGGTGTGTCTAACTTTAATATAGAAGAAGGTAGCCTATTTATAATATAGAAGAAGTTAAGAATGCTTCACTCCAATAACAAAGAGGCATGTTTGAATGAAACAATAATGTTAATCCAGTCCCTACGATATGCCAATATTTTCTCTCAGCTATGTCATTTTGTTCCGGTGTTCTAGGACAAAAAATTTAGTGTATAATGCCCAACTGCTCTAAATGGTTTTTAACAATCTTTGTGGTAAATTCACTACCTCCATCACTTTGAATATATATTTTTTTTATCAAATTGATTTTCCGCTTTTTGCTTTGGTGCTTGATGCGCCTGAGTCGTCTTACCTGAATATTCTTGATTTAGAGGCTTTTTTTATGGTTGCCTCTACCATTTTGTCTGCCTCCATAGCCATGTCCTTTACTGCCATGACCCTTCCTCTTTCTCCCTGGTTCAAGAAAGCTTGAGATTGATTGAAAACATTCTTATTATCTTCTTCTTGAAAAAGAAGGTCCTGATCATAATTTTTAAGAGCCATTAGGAACTGTTTAAACGGAGGGTATGGTGGTTTTGTTAACATAGCCAAACGAAAATCCTTGTATTTTACCCCAAGGCCTCTTGCAAAATTAAAGACCTTATCTAAGTCGTCAATAGGCTTGTTGATAGCTGCAAGAGAGTCACACAAGTGTTTGAATTTTCGTGTACGCTTCGAGAGTTAGATTGTTCTTTTTCAATGTCAACCTCCTATCTCTGAGGTGACTTCTTTTTCTTTGGTTGTAGGAAGTAACTGATCTTTTAAAGAGCCCCATAATTTGTAGGCGGATTCAATTCCAATGATAGAGCTTAGCACTTCTTTTGTCATAGGCCCTAACATCCAAGATGTTAGCAGACCGTCATTAAGTTCCCGAGTGGCACATTCAAGATCTGCTGTTGGTTTGTAAGAATTGGTAATATGGTGAGTTAAGCCAAGACTTCAAATAAGAGACAAGACTCGGGACCTCTAAAGAAGAAAATTTGTTGAATTCAGTTTGATAGAAACAAGGCTTGAACATTGGTAAAAGACTTGGACGTTGAGGGTTGGCTCTTTTGGAATTGATGACAAAGACGAAGTTGCACCAAGAGCCATAACATGCTTTGATACCATAAAGAAAAAAAAAACGAATTGTAATTCTCAGATTGATAAATTTATTAATCCAAGGACTATACTTATATACAACTCTTAGATGATATGAATTTTGAAAGAATCCCTATGATTATGCCTTTTACGACTATATTCCGAATATCTTCCCACATGTGATTTACAAAGATTTGGTAAAACACGTGACTACAAAAGCTTTATGGAATGTTGACAATTATATTTTCAAAAGCTTTCCTAGTCTGATTTGTTGTCATTTGTTCCTTGTTACCATTGATCTTGGTTCTGCAATTGCTGCATATTATTTACTTCCTGTGATTTATTTGATCCATGTGACCTTTGCTCTTGATTCTGCAATTGTTGTGCATGATTTGCTTGCTGTAATTTAGGCTGATGCTTATCAAGGATAACATTCAAATATTGGAAAAACCTAAAAATAAAAAATTTAAATTTATCAAGGATCATTATCACACAATTGTAATCCCTCTTGCATAATAGTATGGCACAATATTGTTTGGGCATAAGAATAAATAGAGGTTTGTCATCTGCAACAAATAAAACCGAAAGATTTCAGAAACAGAAAACTTTCAAACACCTTTGACAAAAATCACCTACTAAATCACATCGATATAGAAGAAACCAATATTTTTTATACTACAGTACAAGTTCCTATGTCAAAGCTTCATCCACATAATTTAAAAAAACAATCAAGATCCCTATATCTACGCTAATTCCCCAACATGCTTCATTCAAACTAAAGTACTAAATAAATTGAACTAAATATTTCATGGAAAAAAGCAATAATCTACAGAATGCTATAAAAAGAACAATGTGAGAAATATATTAACAAGAATCTATTAGCAATGCGGACATGCCTGAAACAAATGGGAACCTGAAATTCAACAAGTAGCTTACTTCTCGTAATGAAGAACTGGCGTTCTTCTTGAGTGGAATCGTGGAGAGTCCAGGAGAATTCTTTTCGACTCATGCAATCCTTTTAAAGAATCGTCTTCAACAGCTAATTGACATGCATCAAACAGACCGAAGAGACACCTCCAACTACTCTATCTTCTCAGCTAAATCATGCTTCCCACAATTCTTCAGTCCATCAGTAACCAAATCAAAGCACCTGGGAATTGGAGTCAACCGCCTCCCGGCCATTTCCACCAAATAATTCGCCGCCTTAGCTAATCTTTCTCCGTGCCCACACATTGTTATCAACATTGTATAAACCGGCGTACTTGGAGGATGCCCCTTAATCTTCATCTCACTAAAGAGACAAAATGCATCGTCAAACTGGCCCCTCCTAACCTTTAATAATAGGAGAATACAAGCTTGGGAATTGCTTGTGACGATGCTCAACCAAATGATGCAGCAATCTAAAAACCTCATCAATCATAGCCGCCTTTGAAACAGCTGGAATCAAAATCTTATACGTATTCACATCAGCGCACAAACCTAACTTACATACACTATAATACATCTCAACACAAAACTCAACTTCCCCGGCTTTACATATCATCTCAATCAACGAATTAAAGGTTTCTAAATCCGGAACAGACCCTTGTCTAATCATTTTATTAACCATCTGTTTAGCAGACTCTAAATAACTGGCGTTCTACAACCCTTGAACCAACAAATCACGATCTCGAACAGGCGGGTTACCCTTTATCACTCATCTCCTGTAAAGACTCTTGTTCCCCTCTCATTTTCCCAGAAGAACACCAAGCATTTACAAGAATCGCGTACATCCTCTTATCAGTGACAAACCCTTTTCTAATCATCCTCCTAATCAAAGCATAAGCACCATGAAACAACGTGACTTCATACGAAGCAAACAGCAATGAATTATACAAAAGATCACACTGCTGACAATTGAAAGCGGTACACTTATTAAGGAGAGACAAAATAATTAACCAACCCATGCTTACCAAACTCTTCAATGAAGAGAGATAGAGTTTAAGGAGAGACGGAGAGGTTGTAGAGTTTCATGAATTCAATGGTCTTCCACAAGGACTCGTAGCGTTTGTGGTGGGCGAGGGTCAGGATGAGCTGTTCGAATTCGCGGGAGGTGGGGGAGTATTGGGGCCGGAAGCGGGCCCAGGTGAAGAAGCGGAGGGATTCGGAAGGGGAAGTAGTGTGGCAGGCGCGGAGGAAGTGGTAGATGAGCTCTGAGGTGAGGGTGAGGTTGAGTCTGTTGAGGGTGCGTTCTGGATATATGTCGTGACGGACTACGTTGGCGATGTGGTTTACGGGTGCGAAGTAATCGTCTTTCCGGGTTTTAGCAGTATGTCACGGGATGAGAGTTACTTGCGAAACCCTCTGGTGCGTGACAAGCAGCTGCGGTGGTCACGGTTTTGAGTGTGGGTATGAGGCATTGCGTTCGATTCTGAATACAGAAACTAACATCATGGAAGGGAAGGTCTAATATGGGAACTTCACATGAATGCTATGTTTTGGAATAGATTCCGTATTCTGAAATACATGTTTTGTATTTCAGAGTTGCTGGTGGTGGTTATCTTATTAAATGAAAAGTCCATGATCCAATTTCATTATCACACTCCCATCTTGCTTTTTAAAAGCTTCCAAGCATAGGCGACTTTTAACAGCGGAAGAGCCGACAACTCCACAGCGTTTGGGACCCGTTCATTAACTCGTAAAACCCCGCCTCAAATAAAATTAATAAAATTAATCACATAATTTTTTTTTCAATCATAATCTATCTTGTTTTTAAAGAAAATTTCCTTATAATCATAATCAAATTTTTTCTTAAATTTTTCACGATTGCTTCTTATCTAAATAAAATAAACGATAGAAAATTTAAAATAATTTATGATTCTTTTCATATTTTTTATTGATTAAATATTTTGATGTTTAAAATTATTTTTAAAATATAATTTTAAATACATATAATTTAATTCAATGATTAATATTAAAAAAATTCATCATCTATAAAATCTTTTAATTTATGCTTAAGATAATAACAAGATTAGAAAAAAAAATTAAAAAATAAAAAACCACTTTAATTTAATAATAAAAATTAAAATTTTTATTGACAAAAAAAGAAAAAGACATTATTAGAAATAAAATAAATATAACTGAAAGATGATAAGATCATAGAGGTGCCAATCTACTTGAGGAAGAATATCTATTAATTTTCTTTTCTGATCTCCAAGGTTTTTAACGAATCCTTAGAAATAGAAAAGTACAATTAGACACATAATACAATCCATCATCAGCACTGACATCACTATTGAAAATTCAGCACAAAAGTAAACTTTTCAACAAACACGTGGCTGGCATACAAGCTTGCTACAACTAACATGCAAGCTTATTTTAACTACCGTGCAAGCTTGTATAAATGAGCAAATTACTGAGTTGAGTTTTGACCATTATTTAGATTATAAATAGAGAGGTGATGAGAACTTGAATTGTATCCTAAAAATTAATTTGAGAGAGTAATAATTTAATTGAAGAATTGTTGAGAGAGTGAATAATTAGAGAGAATGTGTATTTGAAAGTTTTTTTTTCAAGTGTATGTGAGAATGCTATGTGTATTTAAATTTTAAAAAATAAAATTTTTTTACTCAAATATTGTACTTTAATAATTATTAATAATATAATTATTTTTTTTATTTGTAGATATAATTATTGAACTGTATAAAATTTTTATGTTCTTTATTTTTCTATGATTTTTTATGTGATTGATTCTGCAATCTGCACACAACAATCGTAAACACAGCCATGGCATCATTTGAATGAAGTGAAACAATTTCTTCGTCTCAATACAATAATCGTCGTTTTATTATTTCTCTGTGCTTTTGTCTACAATCCCATTTCATTTCACGTCTACTTCTTGATCAAATGGGAAGCCTCAAGTCATTCTCGGTTACTTTAAAGTGTGGGCTTCTGGTCGAAGCAATGGAGACTCCACTTTTTGAAATACCTCTCCAGATTCTTCACCTGCAATTTGCGAAAAAAATAGCATCCATTTGTAAGTATTTCTTTCGCAGAACGAACAAGAATCACAAAACAATGGAAAATATTAAGAGTGTGCTTGGTATTGATTGAAATAACCATATAAATGTCTCAGTGTTCTCATATAAAATCAATCCACATCCGAGTAAGATTGACTATGATGGTTAACTCCTACAAAAGGAGCAAATGACATGTCATACTTATTTTTCATATACGTAGTATTGAATGTAATATCTTTGAAATCCTTATAAGCTGCCCATATTCCTTAGATTTGCCTAAAATACATTGACTAATTAACTACATTCATTCATGTCTATATCAAAGTAAAAGCTAATGCATTGTTTCTGCATTTTCCTAAAATATGCTTGAATTGCCATAACATCCCCTTCTTTGAGTTCTAATATCCTCATTTGGGCAATATGGTTTATAACATCTCTTTCAATGAATAAGATAGTTTCAAATCCACCTACTTCAACAACAACAAAAGTAAAATTTTGTACAACTTTATTTCCTTCTTTATCATTTATATCCAGGTATTTTTTTACACTTGAACTAATGTGTCGATTCAATGGAAAATATTTTGCTTTAGTTGGACTCACTTTATGGTTGTGTTTAAGAACTAAATTTCGAACAACCTATGTTCCATCTTCATTCAGACATCCTTTAAATTTCGCTTCGCAATCAATTTTCACACTAGGTTATGCCTTCAATACATTAGAAGATTGACTTTTAACTTTCCCGCTACGACCACATAAAAATGTCACATATTTCACAATCCCATTAGACTTTTTTTTAGTAGTTTGTCGCTTCACTGGAAATCCCAATTGTTTACCAAAACCTTTATAATAATCATACATTTCATTAAGATTATCAAACAATATCCCAAATTTTGGCTCATACTTTTTTTTTGTTTTACATCCACAATATTATCAATTTTTTCATTGTTTCCATCTAAATTGTTGTTATCTAATTCTTCTAAATCTTTGACTCCATAATTTTTTTCTAAATCTGTCATTTCGAACCATGAAAAATAAATTAAATTAACCATATATAATTAAAAAAATATATTTCAAATAACTTATTTTTAATAATTTTAAAATATAAATATAATAAATTAAAACTTTCTTCATCATACTAATTTTAGATACTTAAATAAATAAAAAGGTCCAAAATCGTCAAGCACACTACCAACTAAAGCTAATCGACGATGTAAATGGCGTGACAACCATGTTGGTAATGGGTTGGTCATCAACGGACGTGTCTTGTCAACAAGCTTCATGGGTGAGTCAGCCTGAGAGAGACCACTAGCGAGAGAGACAGAATCCTATGTGAGAGAGACCGAGCAAGTGGATGAGAGGGAAAAGTGAAAGGGTCAGGTAGGAATTTTAGATTTTTTAAATCCTTTAGATTTAATTTTACTATTTTTTAATGGCAGAATTTATTTTTAATTTTTAAATTTAAAATTTCAAAACGGTAAAGGAAGCACGTGTTTCTGGCTTTGTTATGGTCACCTGGTGGCCAAATGTCATTGCCCATAGAGATAAAAGAAACGGCTAAGCTTTTGATAGAGACATTAACTTTATTTAATAGAACCTATATGGACCAACTTAAGCATGATGCTAACAACTTTTATGCTTTTAAGTAATCAGCAGAAATTGGACGTACCATTGACCACTTATGTGTACTACTGGACTAATGATTTCTTTCTTGACAATAAACCTTCTTTATAGCTAGCTATGCACGGGCCAGCTGTAGTTTGGTAAAGTACAAATTTATAATTGCAAATGAACATATAAGAGATAATGGGAAGTGAGACTATGAATCGGTGATATTCGTGCTCATAAAGCAGGTCAAAGTTATAAACGAATGCTGTGATTGCAGCATCATTCAAAGGACACTATTATAGTGTTTAGAAGTTAAAAAACTATCAAAACAGCATTTCGTCAATAAGTTTATGATCATCTGATTCTTGAATGGAGATTTTTCTGAACTATGGGAAAAAAAGAGCTATTTTGAATTCGCTAGATACTACTTATCTATTAATCTATAAAAAAAATTCATCCTCTTCTTGAATTTCTCCTCAACTGCATCCTTATCTTAAGTCTCCAAGCATAAACAAATGAACACACTTCATTAGCACTGAAACCGTACTCATTAAACTCAGCGGGTTTATCCCAAAAAAAAAAAAAAGAAGAGGCTATGGGCATAAATAATTACTTTACCTAATTAATATCAAATGAAGCATTTGAACTCACTTCATGATCTGTAATATTCTTTCGCTTCTCAGAATCTTTCTTTTCCAATGTATATTATACCAAACAAAAATGCTTCAATAAAAATAAATTCAGATAAAAACTTATTAATTCAACATTGTAAGAATTATGCTAATATAAATATACCTCGTCAAGTACTGGACATTTGCGTCTATTGCGTCCAAATAATTTGCAGCGCCCACATTTTTTCAGCATTTCTCTTCTCACTGGACCATATACTTCTTTTCTCTTCAAAGTTTCCACTCAATTCTATCATCTCAGATTTTAGTTGGGTGATAAGAACTGACTTTTTATTTACAAAATTAAGAAGGTTTGTGTGATCATTTATAAAAATTAAAGGAATCTCTATGACTATTTAAGTAAATCTTAGGGATGTGTGTGACTTTTTTCTAAATTAAAATTTAATTTAGAATTTAAAAATTAATATCTACCTGCAATTTATAAGTTACATATTATATTTTAATTAATTATCCAATTATCAATAATATTAAATGAATGATTTAGATTAAAACTCTTATATCTAAGGATCTGTATTAATCCCACTATCAATGCTCTAAAAATCAATACAGCATAACAGAGAAATCCTTATTTTAATTGTTATTTTTTTTATAATGGCTATGTATTCTTTTAGTAATTAAAAAACTATAATATTCTCTAAAAAAATATTTTATTTCATTTTTGTAAAATAAAAAATTTATGATTAAAAAAAATCATGATTAAAAAAATTAATGTTTTTAAATGTCTTCATTATAATACATTTTTCTCTCTCTCTTATTCATTACCTTCACTACAGACAAATAACCAAATGCATTTTCACTTTTTTATTTTTTAAACACTATTTTAGAAATAATCAATTAAACTTATTTTTGTTTTCACTAAAAACTAATTATTTCTAATTTATAAAACAAAAATAAAAATACCATTTGAAAAACAATACCGACTCACCTATCGTGCTCTGTCAGGTAGACGGCATGTCAAGCGTTCTGATATAAGTTTATTGGAGAGGGCCTGCAGCTTTCGCCAATCCAATGCCAACGATACAGCCCTCACTTCATATTCCTTCGTAGTGCAGTCCAAGAAAGGACGTCAGAATATAAAAAATGTCAAAATTCAGCTTTCCGTCTGTGTAGTTAAAAGGAAAAGAAAGTACACAGCAACACACTACGAAGCATTTCACTTACCCTATTTACAACAAGTCATTGGATTAACGGATTCATAGGATCGTTAAGTATAAAATTGGCTGCCAATGAACAAAACACCTGAGATATACCCTCAGGCCTATCAAAGCCCTTTGTGTGTTAACTATGAATATTACAGATTTACTTGCAAACGTAGAAATAAAACTCGTATGGCTTTCCAATTGATATGTCCACCAAAACAGCAATCACCAGGACTTGCATTGCTCATAACCAGCAAATAAATATTATCTAGACCTTTCTCCAGGGGAAAAATTTCCCTGCCTGTCCGCAGTCATCTCTTCTCCAAGTCCAGTTGCAAGACAGAGTGATCCAGCAACCCAGCAACCCTAGTCGCCATTTTTTCCAGGGGCAGAGTTATCATTGGCAAACCCGCCCATAAAATATCTGTGCCCGCAGCATGTGCATTGCACAAAGGCCTGAAAAGATATGGAGAATGAAGCAACAAAGTATAATTTCTCGGTATAAATAAATAAATAAATAAAACAGAGAATTAATTGAAACAAGAAAGAGAGTTTACGTGTCAAGGAATAGATCTGCTAAGGAACTGCGTCTGATATGTTCTTGCTTCATAGCAACATCAGTGAATATAATTTGGTCAGGCTGCACACCCTGTGCAACAGCATCTGAACAAAGGCCACCAATCAAGACCGCATATTCAGTTTCTTAATTGATCAAATAAGAGTTGATGGAAAGGAGAGATAAATGTCCAGGAACTTCCACAAGAAAAATAACTACAAAGATGTCCCAGCAGAATTTCTTTAAACAGCTACTTACATGCTCGGAGTCTCATTTCTCCTGCAGCTGGGAACCTAAGGAGCCAAAGCGCACTGTTGGGTACTCATCCAAGATTATCGCACTTAAAAACACGGTCAGATGAATCTCAGAAGCCAAATTGTATACAACTACACATAGTTAGCAAAAAACTTCAGGATCATCCACGTAACACCAAGTATTAAATATTTCAGGATCCATTTTGTGTAACTGGTTGAAGCGTGCGAACATAAATTCATCTGATCGTTTGGGCTGGCAATTTGGACCAAAACATCCATATTTTTCTGCAATCATATACAATTGTGAGGAAGATAACTTGCCCTGCTTTTGAAGGTGGATAACAAAGGATGGTATGAACCATATAAGGATTTATTGTTACCAAAAATATCAAAGATATACTTGTCTATAATCATTAACAAAGTAGCAATGAGGGGCGTGCACAGGCTTTTCCGAATAAATATTGGCATAGCGCAAAGGTGAAACAAACTGTAATAAAGAGACGTGTTAGAAAAGCAGTAACAACACAATTCATCAAAAGTTAAATGTGGTTATCCAATACCTCATCAGTGACCAAGTAATCAATGTAATTTTAAACTTACCTATTTTATTCCCAACAAAATAATTTTAAACTTGTAATATTAACGGTACAATTTTTGAATTCTTCTACTATTATAATATTATTATTAGGCTCCGTTTGGTATAATTTTTTCTGATAAGATTTATTCAAATAAAGCTTTTATTAGTAAAGTTTTTTTAAGTTTTTATCCAAAAAAAATTAGTTACTTAGTTTGTTGATGAGAGACTTGGTTAAAATTATATAGAATCATTTTAATAGACATGTTTTTAAAGTTATGAAAGGGATGCCATAATTTGTGAAATATATAATGGAACATTTCAATCAATTTAACTTTTTAAATGGGCTCTCCAACCTTTACATCTCGAGTCTCAAAATTTATATTTTTATTACTTGAGATAAAACAGTTTATTTAGTCCTTAAAATCTCTATTTAAAGTACAATCAAACAAGAATAAAAAATTTAAAAGAAATTTATGGGATTAAATAAACATTTATAACTATTAGATAAGTCATGTCAAATATATACTTAATCTAATATTGTTAACATGTAAATGTTCTTTTTTATTAATTTTGATGATAACAAACCTTAATTTCTTTTGATAAATTTGTTGGAGTTTCACAATTTCAAATATTTTCTTAAAAGGAAAAAATTTTCTCTGTGTGTTTACAAGCTTTAGATAAATTGAAACATTTCTATAAAAATATGATTTTCTAAGTATAATCAGTGAACCGTTTATTTTAACGGTTAACCGATAAAATGTAAAAAAGGGTTATTTTCTAAAGTTTCAACCGAATATTTTATAACTTACTAAAAATTATCCACTGGATGTAAACGGCTAATCTTTATTTTTAATGGCTAACCGTTTAGGGTAAAGCCTAAACTTTATGCTCATAAAAGGGTTATTTCTTAAGCCTTAACTGATAAGCTTCTAAACTCACTAAAGGTAAACGGTGAATCATTAATGTTAACGGTTAACCGATAATATTCAAACCTGTATCATGTGCTAATCTTTTACCATTTAAAGTAAACCGGTTAAGCATTTTATTTTATAAATTGTTGGAATTTAATGACAAATCATTACCATATAACGACTAACCAATAATATCCAGACTGTCAAGTCTCATTAATCCTTAACCGTTTATGAAGAATGATCAATTGATATTTGTAGTGCAGGTCTCTAAAATTTAACGGTGAACCGATAACATATAAAAGGCTAATCGATAATTTCCAGACTAGCATTCTTTATTAATCTTTAACCGTTTAGCAAGAATGGATAGAATTTTTGTTGTGCAAATCTCTGGTTTTTAACAGTGAAAGGGTAATGACTAATGGTTAATCGTTAATTTAAAATTTAGCCTAACGATAACTTTGACCAACGCAAATGGTTAATCATTAACGGTTAATGGCGATCTATTTTCTAACAAAAAAGTGAATAACGGCTAGTTTTCAGCTCCAACTATAAATAAACTCATCCAAATCAAATCAAAGGCTGATATCAACACGACCATTGAGCATATACACGATTATACAATCTACATTGAGTTTTAAACACATTCTTACTTTATCTATTCACACATTGGGCATTGATTTATAATCTTGAAGATTGTGTGAGAGAAAAATAATTTCTAATCTTTTATTTTGGGTGATTGTAAGTGTTGGGGTACACTTGGGTCAAGAGATTGGGAATAATCTCTTCTTGTAAAGGTTTATTGATACCTTAGAAGTCAATTATATGATTTTAAAGCCTTGGAGGCTTGTTTAGTGGAATCCTCAAGCTCGGTGTGCTTGAAGACGTGGACATAGGCGGGGATAGCCAAACTACATAAAAATTATTGTGTTTGATATCTCTTACCTATCTCTTTATTTTTCATTGCACATTTATTTATTTATTTCGAATTTGATTGCTTAGTTTATATTGCTTTAAGTTTTTGTTTGCTTAATTTTTAAAAACCCAATTCACCCCTCTCTTGGGTTGCTTAGTTAGTATTTCATTGGTATCAGAGCTTGGTTCTCTTATTAGGACTTAACAGTGTAGAGCAAAATATCCATAGCAATGCAAAATGATTCAACTTTTAGAGAATGACAATCCACTACTATATCACCGTTCTTTAACGGTAACGACTACCTATATTGAAAAATTAGAATAAGAGTTTACTTGTAAGCCTTAGACTACGAAATTTGGGAGGTTGTTTGTGATGGTCCTTTTGTGCCATTGACTAAAAATGAAGTTGAGAAAAATATTCCAAAACCTTTATGGGAATAGAATGAATTGAAAAAGAAAAAAGCTTCTCTAAATTCCAAAAATATGAATACTTTGTTTTGTGTATTAGATAAGAAAGAGTTTCATAGAGTGTCAAGTTGTGAAAATGATCATGAAATTTGGCACAAACTTGAAGTTGTCTTTGAAAGCACGAATCAAGTGAAAGAGTAAAAACTTAGTAGATACACTCGACAATATGAGTTGTTTCAAATGGAATAAAATAAGAGTGTGTACTTTATGTATACTAGATTTACGGACATAGTGAACACCCTAGGAGCCTTAGGAAAGACTTTCTCAAATAGTGAGAAAGTTAAGAAAATCATTAGGTCCTTACTTAAGGAATGGAGACAAAAAAGAACCGTTATCGAAGAAGCTAAAGATTTAAACATTTTATCTATTGACGATTTAATTAGTTCTATTATATCTTATGAAGAAGATTTGGCAGTTAAAAGAGGAAATGAAGAAAAAAAAAAGAAATGCATTACTCTCAAAGCTTGAAAACGTGAGAGTGATGGGGAAAGTGAATCAGATGATAAAGAATTAGCTATACTAGCAAGGAGGTTCAGAAAGTTCTTCAAGAAAACCGGTGAGCGAAGAAAATTTAGAGACTTCAAAAACCAAAAGAAGAAGAATGAAGCAATCAAATGCTATGAGTGCAAAAAGCCTGGCCATATAAGATCAGAATGCCCTCTTCTTAACAAGTTTAAGAACAAAGTAATGGTGGCCACGTGGGATGATAGCGATAAAGAAATGAGTGATGATGACGAGCATCAAGAAATGACAGATCTAACTCTTATGGCAATTGAAGATGAATTAAATGATGAATTAGATGAGGTAAATAATATTTTTACTTATGATGAGTTACATGATAACTTTAAAGAATTAGATGATGAATTGATGAAAATTGATAAAAAGAATGTTTGCTTTAAAAAGAAGATAGTAGAGCTTAAAAATGAAAATGATTCATTTAGTGCTAAGATTACATGTCTTGAATTAGAGAATAAAACATTGCATGATAAAATTACTTTATTTGAGAATTTTAGCACTTCATATGAGCATCTGGAATCACATGTAAATGACTTGAAAAATGAAAATGAATTACTTAAAAGGAAGAGTAATGATCTAAATGAAATTGTTCTAAAATTCACAAATGGATCAAAGATGTTGGATAACTTGCTAAATTTACAAAAGTATGTGTTTGACAAAGGAGGGATTAGATATAAGCCAAATTTAAAACAAAAATATTACAAGAGTTATTTTATGAAAAGTAACAATCAAGTTGTATGTCATTATTGCAATTAAGATGGTCATATGAAAAATAGATGCATAGTAAAAAGAAATGCATATTATGATAAGAAATGTATTTGGGTTCTAAAAAGAACTATTGCTAACACTCAAGGACTCAAAAAGGTTTGGGTACCTAAGACTTGAGATTTGTTCTACAAGGCTCAAAGAAGAAGAAGAATAAATGGTTCTTGGATAGTGGATGTTCAAGTCACATGATCGGAAACTATGCATGCTTTTTAAGTTTCATCAAAATTGAAAATGGTAGAGATGTTTCTTTTGGAGACAATTCAAAAGGAAAAATTCTAGGAATTGGAAATGTCGTAAGAGTTCATCAACCTTAATTGAAAATGTTTGCTTGGTTGAAAATTTAAAACACAACTTGATTAGTATTAGTCAATTGTGTGACAAATGTTATAAAATAATTTTTGATAAATCTAGATTTATTATTGAAGTGCATGTAATGGAAAAATTTTATTTGTTGGAAATAGATGTGGTAATGTTTACACCATTGACATAGAAGTTGCACCTACTCATGATAAATGTTTTTCAGCATTGCATGATGATAGTTGGCTGTGGCATAGGAGATTAGGTCATACAAATATGGAATTGATTTTAAAAATTTTGAAAAATGATTTGGTTAAAGGACTTCCAAAAATTAGTTTTCAAAAGGATTGAATTTGTAAAGCTTGTCAATTTGGAAAACAAATCAAAACTTCTTTAAAAAACAAGAATCATGTATTCACTTCAAAACCACTTCAATTACTTCATATGAATTTGTTTGGACCATTTAGATATGCTAGTTTAAATGGCAAGTATTATACATTTATAATTGTAGATGATTATTATAGATATACATGGGTATTGTTCTTGACCAATAAAGATGATGCCTCTGATACTTTTAAAATTTTTTTGTAGAAATGTTCAAAATGAAAAGGGTTATTCTATTTCTTGTATTAGAAGTAATATGGTAGAGAATTTGAAAACTATGCATTTAAGTCATTTTGCAATGACTTTGGCATTGAGTATCAATTTTCATCACCTAGAACTCCACAATAAAATGAAGTTGTTGAGAGAAAGAATAAATCTATTCAAGAGATGGTTAGGAC
Source organism: Aegle marmelos (assembly GCA_030449875.1). Lineage (NCBI taxonomy): Eukaryota > Viridiplantae > Streptophyta > Magnoliopsida > Sapindales > Rutaceae > Aegle > Aegle marmelos. The sequence continues at coordinate 10,060,865 of JASUUL010000115.1, forward strand.
CATGTTAAATAAAAATGCATTACCTAAGTATTTTTGGGCCGAAGCCATTAGCACCGCTTGTTATGTTTTAAATCGGGTGTTGATTAGATCTCTTCTTAACAAAACTCCTTATAAGCTTTGAAAAGATAGAAAATCTAATATTGGTTATTTCAAAGTCTTTGGTTGTAAATATTTTATTTTGAACACAAAAGACAATCTTGGTAAATTTGATTTAAAATCCGATGTTGGTATTTTTCTTGGATATTCAACTTCAAGTAAAGCTTATAGAGTTTATAATAAAAGAACTTTAGTAGTGGAAGATTCTATTGTTGTGCAAATTTTATTGAACTCGCAAGCGCACGAATCTATTGTAGAATAGATTAATGGTGACGAGTGTCGATCCCACGAGGAGGTTGATTTTAATTATATGCCGAATTAATTTTCTTTTAATGGAAACAATTAAATTATGGTAATTTTATCTTAAATTATGAATTAAAATGGCGGGAATAATTAGAATGAAACTTGTTATAATAAAGCACTTGGGTATCCGGATCCGTATCAACATGCTCCATGGGCTAAATATTCCATATTAATACCAATTAAATCATAAGGGGGGATTCTACACCTCATGAACTACTCTCCAATAATAATAACCTTGTACTAGGGTGCCGGTTTAATCAGAGCTGTATCTAGACAAGACTATTATTATTTGTTGACGAAAAGTCAAAATAACCACAAATATTAGAGGGGGAGAGAAAGTAAATTTACCAAATTAAGCCCATGGAACATGTTGAGACTTCACCTTCAATCCAAGCTCAAAAAGAAATTAGCTACTCATATTTTAACTAAGGATACAAAAGGAAATTTTATTAATCCGATGGTTACGATTCACTCAATGTATCTATAAAAAGGGGGCTCTCCCCCCTAATTTGACACCCCTGAATTCATTTTTAAGCTTAGATTTCTAAAATTTCTTCTCCTTCTTGTAGTTTCTTTATATTTTAATAAAATTTTCTTTTTTATCCTTGGTTAAAATATGAGTAGCTAATTTCTTTTGAGCTTGGGTTGAAGGTGAAGTCTCAACATGTTCCATGCTCCTCTTAAGGTTTTGGGCTTAATTTGGTAAATTTACTCGTTTATTTTCGTAATGTCCCTAAAATACTAAAATATTTGTGGTTATTTTGACTTTTAAATAACGACTTAAATAAATAAAAGTAGCAATGTAAATGAGGTTTAAGGTGTAAAATGACGATTTTCTCCTTTATAAATATACACTTTCTAACACTCAATATCTATGTATGTTTCTTTTAATGAGTCTAACCCCTCCTCTGCGGAGAAAGGAGTTGTTAATAATGATGTAAATGGAGAGTTACAAGAAGGATCATCAAAAGATAATCAAGAGAATGCACCACAAGAAAATCAAGAGGATGATTAAGAAGAGCAAAGAAATATGGAGCAACAAGAAGGTACGATGTAAACACTTCTTAAGGAGTGGAGCTATGTTTCTTCTCACCCTAAAAATGCCATTTTAAGGGATCCATCTACAGGTGTTACAACTAGAATCCTCCTTATTGATTTAATTGAATTAAAGTCTCTTATTAATATGGAATATTTAGAATTAAAGCAATTTGGAGCATGTTGTTGCGGATCAAGGATACTAAATGCTTTATTATAACAAGTTTTATTCTAATTATTCCCGCCCAAGGATTTTAATTCATAATTTAAGATAAAATTACCATAATTTAATTGTTTCCATTAAAAGAAATTTAATTTCAAATAATTAAAATCAACCTATATTATGGAGGGATCGAAACAACTTTTTTTTAAAATCACCATTAATCTAATCATACAATGAAACAACTAAGAGCTTCGTATGATAAACTTAAAAATTTCTTATTAGATAATGGTTTTCAATAAAATTTACTCTTTTTGTTAAATTAAAAGGCATACTTATTGTTCAAACTCACCACTTGCTTGTTCAAATTTATGTTGATGATATTATTATTTTTACTAAGATATTGCAGCATTGCCATGTGCCAATACGGGATGCTGTGTATAAAGAGCCCAAAAGGATTGATCGAAATGCTATAAGTAGCATTGGATTTACTATGAGGAACGGCCAATGGCATAAGATTGCCAACACCAAGAATCAGGACACCTTGATTGCTCCTGAGGATGATCGGATGCTTGATGATATTTATCTTCGAGGTATGATCGGTTCTTTATTTTACTTAACCCGACTCAAACATGTTTGGAGCTCAAGATTTCAATCATGTCCCAAGGACATTTCATTCATAGATTAAACGAGTTTATAGTTGATAGAAAAAGCACTCCGGAGCTTGTCATATCAGTCACTCACTTGTTTCCATTATGTGGCACCCCTACCGAGGCTGAATATATCTAGTTATTATGCACAAACTTTTTGAGATGGATAAACATTCCTTTGGCATTAAACTTCTTCCTTTAGTTTACAAGTGCTATAAATCTTTTAAAGAATCCTATTTAGCATTCTAGAACCAAGCATATAGAAATTAGGCATCATTTCTTGAGAGATCATATTCAAAAGGGTGATATTGCATTAGAGTTTATTTCTACGGAAAAATAACTTGCCGATATTTTTACAAAACCTCTTTGCGAAGAATAATTTTTGAAAATTCGGCATAAACTTGGGATGATGAAATTTTCACATTAACATTTCTAAATATGCTATTAAGTTTATTCAAAAACTTGATTTATGATATGATGTTTTAATATCGGATGCCATTTCTCACGATACTAGTAGTGTGTATGTATGTTTTGTATGGATTAATTGTTTTAAAACATATATGTTCTAGTCTAAAAGTTCAAACCTTTTAGATCAAAGACATGAGCATTAATCAGATATTGAATAAGATCATTGCTACACAACGATAAATTCTGGGGTATTTTGGGTTTGACCCTGGCAGCACTTCTACGGGAACCTCCTCTTCACGACCTACTTTTTCGACTCTTACTTCTTCATGACCTCCTACTTCGAGACCTTCCTCTTCGCGACCCGCTTCTACGCAACCTCCTGCTTTATAGCAAGCTTCTTAGTTTCTGATTTTTGTTTCGTACATACATTTCATGTTTTGATTTTATTTTGTTTTATCTTAACTTATCTATTTTTTTTATTGATGGATTGGCTTTTTCATTTCGTATTCTTTGGTTGAGTATCTACATATATATGTCTTTCTTATCACTGATTATATTTTTGCTCTGGATTATATGGCGTTGGAGTTGTTGGGATGTGGATACTTGATTAGTTACCTTTGGAAGTGTTCTTACTCTTATATTGTATTTAAGGATTTCTTTAATTTTTAAAGGCAGACTCTGCCGAAATTTCTGTGAAATTGTTATTATGGGTAACATCTTTCTTTGCACTCTCATGTTCCTTTACTTTAATTTTTTTTTTTATGATGAAGGGGGAGATATAATCATGGACTAAAATTTTGCATATTTTTTTAAGAAAACATCTTCTATTGGCAAATATATTTTGAGTCATACATGTAGGGGGAGCATATAGTTAGAGGAAGCAAAATATTTAGAATATATTTGTCATCATCAATAAGGGGGAGAATGTTAACATGTAAATGTTCTTTTTATTGATTTTGATGATAGCAAACCTTAATTTCTTTTGATAAATTTATCAGAGACAATTTCAAATATTTTCTTCAAAGCCAAAACTTTCTGTGTGTGTTTATAAGCTTTAGATAAACTAGAATATTTCTGGAAAAATAAGATTTTCTGGGTACAATCGGTGAACTGTTTATTTTAACGGTTAACCGATAAAATGCAAAAAAGGGTTATTTTCTAAAGCTTCAATTGATTGTTTTATAACCTACTAAAAATCAGTCACTAGATGTAAATGGCTAACCGTTTAGGGTAAAGCCTAACCTTTATGTTTAGAAAATGGTTATTTCTTAAGCTTCTAAACTCGCTAAAGGTAAACGGTAAACCGTTAATGTTAATGGTTAATTGATAATATTCAAACCTGTATCATGTGCTAATTTTTTACCATTTGAAGCAAACCAATTAAGTATTTTGTTTTATAAGTTGTTGGAATTTAACGGCGAACCGTTACTATATAACGACTAACCGATAATATCTAGACTGTCAAATCTTGTTAATCCTTAACTATTTATGAAGAACGGTCAGCTGATATTTGCAATGCAGGTCTATGAAATTTAACGGTGAACCGATAACGTATAAACGGCTAATTGAGAATTTCTAAACTAACATTCTTTATTAATCTTTAACCGTTTAGCAAGAACGGATAGAAGATTTTTGTTGTGTAGGTCTTTGGTTTTTAACGGCGAAAGGGTAATGACTAACGGTCAACCATTAATTTGAAATTCAGCCCAACGATAATTTTGACCAACACAAACAGTTAATCGTTAACAATTAACGGCGATCCGTTTTCTGACAAAAAGGTAAATAATGGCTAGTTTTCAGCTCCAACTATAAATAAGCTCGTCTAAATCAAATCAAAGGCTGACATCAACACGACTATTGAGCATATACACGATTATACAATCAACATTGAGCTTTAAACACATTCTTACTTCATCTATTCATACTTTAGGCATTGATTTGTAATTTTGAAGATTGTGTGAGAGAAAAATAATTTGTAATTGTTTTTTGTGATTGTAAGTGTTGGGATACACTTGGGTCAAAAGATTGGGAATAATCTCTTCTTGTAAAGGTTTGTTGACACCTTGAAAGTCAATTGTAAGCTTTTGAAGCCTTGGAGGCTTGATTAGTAGAATCCTTAAACCCGATGTGCTTGGAGGCGTGGACGTAGGTAGAGATAGTCGAACCACAAAAAAATCATTGTGTTTGATATCTCTTACCCTATCTCTTTATTTTTCTTTGCACATTTATTTATTTATTTCGAATTTGATTGCTTAGTTTATATTGCTTTAAGTATTTGTTTGTTTAATTTTTAAAAACTCAATTCACCCCCCTCTTGGGTTGGTTAGTTAGTATTTCAAATAGAATGCACGTTTTTTTTTATTTAATGCCCTCCTAAAAGCTGTGGAGGGTGTTATCTGTTAGAAAGTCACATTTATAGTTCAATAGAGTAATTCGAGCATAAAAGTATAATATTAGAAATGTAATTGGTATTTTGAAAAATTAAGGACCAAATGATAAAATGTGTAACTAAAAAATCTAGAACCATATTTGACAATAATGTGTAAACATTCATTACTTTGATATAATGTTTCTATCTTAATTTTTTATCTTGCATTCTAGAAGAGAGACTAGTGTTACAAGATGAGTGTTTTGTACAATGTTGTGCAAATTTTATTAAACTCACAAGTGCACGAATTTATTATAGAATAGATTAATGGTGACGAGTGTCGATCCCACAAGGAGGTTGATTTTAATTACATGCAGAATTAATTTTCTTTTAATGGGTGAATAAATTTGTAGTGAAATTTATGTAAATTATGCTTGAATTTAAATTACAATGGCAGGAATTAAATTGAACTAGAATCTATTAAAATAATATGCTTGGGTATCTGAATCTGCATCAACATGTTTCATGGGCTAAATATTCTATATTAATGCCAATTAAATTATGAAGAGGGATTCCACACCTCATGAACCACACTCAAATAAATATGGTGCTAAGGGTTTATCATGCCAAATAATAATAACCATTAAGCTTTATACTAGGATCTATTAGTTTAACTTTAGGCATTGATTTGTAATTTTGTATGTGAGAAAAGATAAGACTATTATTATTTATCGACGAAAAGTCAAAACAATCACAAATATTAGAGGGGAAGAGAAAGTAAGTTTACCAAATTAAGCCCATGAAACATGTTGAGACTTCACTTTCAACCCAAGCTTAAAAGAAAATTAGCTACTCATATTTTAACTAGGGATAAAAAGGAAATTTTACTAAAATACAAAGAAACTACAAGATGAAAAAGAAATTTCAGAAATCTAAGCTTAAAAATAAATTCAGGGATATCAAATTGGGGGGAGAGCCTCCTTTTTCTAGATACATTGAGTGAATCATGACCATCGGATTAAAAACAGTTTGGACGCTCAGGATTGTGCCACGTCATCAGTCAACAGTCATCAGTCAATAGTCAACAGTCAATGTTTGAATAGTAACATCCGCTATTTACACAGTAACACTGTTTGAATAGTAAATAATCCCATGTATGTGCATGTACCGTACATATGATTTTTGCTCCACTAAGATGCTGCCACGTCATCGATTTACAGTTTAATTAAGGTTACAGTTTAAACAGGGCGGTATCTAAATAAGACTATTATTATTTATCGACGAAAAGTCAAAATAATCACAAATATTAGAGGGGAAGAGAAAGTAAGTTTACCAAATTAAGCCCATGAAACATGTTGAGACTTCACCTTCAACCCAAGCTTAAAAGAAAATTAGCTACTCATATTTTAATTAGGAATAAAAAGGAAATTTTACTAAAATATAAAGAAACTACAAGAAGGAAAAGAAATTTCAGAAATCTAAGTTTAAAAATAAATTTAGGGATATCAAATTGGGGGGAGAGCCTTCTTTTTCTAGATACATTGAGTAAATCATGACCATCAGATTAAAAACTTTCAATGGTTTGGATGCTTTGGATTTTCTTTTAAGAAGAGGATTGTGTCACGTCATAAAAGTGTTAACAATCAATCAACGGTCAACAAATCAATGTTTAAACAAGAATAACCTTTTATTTATTTATTCATTTATTTAAGAAAAGAACACTGTTTGAATAGTAAATAATCCAATGTATGTGCATGTACCGTACATATGATTTTTGCTCCACTAAGATGCTGCCACGTCATCGATCTATAGTTTAACTAGGGTGCTAGTTTAACCAGGACGGTATTTAGATAAGACTATTATTATTTATTGACGAAAAGTTAAAACAATCACAAATATTAGAGGGAAGAAAAAGTAAGTTTACCAAATTAAGCTCATGAAACATGTTGAGACTTCACCTTCAACCCAAGCTTAAAAGAAAATTAGCTACTTATATTTTAATTAGGGATAAAAAGAAAATTTTACTAAAATACAAAGAAACTACAAGAAGGAAAAGGAATTTCAGAAATCCAAGCTTAAAAATAAATTCAGGGATATCAAATTGAGAGGAGAGCCTCCTTTTTTCTAGATACATTGAGTGAATCATGACCATCGGATTAAAAACAGTTTTGACACTATTATTATCGAGGATTGTCGCCACGTCATGATCAGCGATCAAGAAAGTAAATCACCAAATTTTTTAAGAAAAAATATGTTGAGCTTATTTGCACAATAACACTGTTTGAATAATAAATAATCCCATGTATATGTGTGTACCGTACATATGATTTTTGCTCCATTGAGATGCTGCCACGTCATCGATCTACAGTATATAAGAAATTTAGCCCAATAAGATCGTGACACATCATCAGTCAATGCCACATCATTAGTCAACGCCACGTCACGTAAACACGATCGCCGTACACGATTCTTATCGCCACATAAGCCACTTCAATACCATATAATTGCGTCGTCCAATCAAAATCGCATTCAACGCCAAATCATCGGTCAATGTCATGTCATCGGTCCGTATATATGAATAGTGTCATGAACAATGTCGTGAATAGTACCGTCCATATGAACAGTACCATATATGTGAACAGTGACATTTTTCCTTTTATGCTCCTCTTAACGTTTTCGACCATCCTGAGTCCAAATATGACGTCCGTTTTGCTATCTGATCACTCGTTCATTGTGAAACGATCGTAATACCCATAAAATACGTCAAATATATAATTATAATAAAACACATATAATTAAATAACAAAATACTTAAATAAATAAAAGTAGCAATATTAGTGAGACTTGAAGTGTAAAATAATGATTTTTTCCTTTATAAATATACACTTTATAACACTTAACATACAATAACCTTGTGTAGTACTTAGACGACTTATAACATGCAAGTCGCTAAGTAAGCCTTGAAAATTCTCAAGCTCTCAAGCACTTTTGTAAACTCTCTTTGTGTATAATATATTTATATGTGGCCATCAGGCTCTTGCTTCTATCTAGCATTTCTGCAAGTGTCCATGTTGCGCAACCCTATTTATAAGCTTGGGTGCCAAATTATTAAAGTCCCTAGCAACTTGTACAAATATGTAATGAACTTAAAAGCACACACAACACACACGTGCTTTCAAGCTCTCTTGTACTGACTCTCTTTGCGTATAATACATTTATATTTGGCCATTATGCTCTTTATTTTCTCTAGCGTTCCCACAAGTGTCTATTTTTAACTAGTTGAGAAGTCTTCTAGACTTACTTAACAACTGCGTGATAGAAGTATATGTTGAGTGTTAGAAAGTGTATATTTATAAAGGAAAAAATCGTCATTTTACACTTTAAATCTCACTAACATTGCTACTTTTATTTATTTAAGTATTTTGTTATTTAATTATATGTGTTTTATTTTAATTATGTGTTTTAGGGGTATCACGATCGTTTCATAATGAACGAGTGATCATACAGCAAAACAAACGTCATATTTGGACTCAGGACTGTCGAAAACCTTGAGAGGAGCATAAAAGGAAAAATATCATTGTTCATACATACGGTACTGTTCACAACACTGTTCATATATATGAACCGATGATGTGACAACTACCTATGACGTGGCAGTATCTGATTGGACGAATTATGTGATATGGACTGCTTATGTGGCGTTGACCGATGATGTAGCATCGATCGATGATGTGTCACAATCTTATTGGAATAAATTTCTTATGTACTGTAGATCGATGACGTGGCAACATCTCAGGGGAGCAAAAAATCGGGTGTACAGTAATGCGCATACATGCGATTATTTACTATTCAAACGGCGTTACTGTATAAATAACGGCGTTACTGTACAAATAACGGTATTACTGTTCAAACATTGATTATTGACTGTTGACTGATGACGTGGCGCAATCCTGAGTGTCCGAATGTTTTTAATCCGATGGTCACAATTCACTCAATGTATTTATAAAAGGAGGTTCTCTCCTCCTAATTTGATACCCCTGAATTCATTTTTAAGTTAGATTTTTGTAATTCCCTCTCTATCTTATAGTTTCTTTGTATTTTAATAAAATTTCTTTTTTACCCCTAGTTAAAATATAAGTAGTTAATTTCCTTTTAAGCTTGGGTTAAAGGTGAAGTCTCAACATGTCCCATGGGCTTAATTTGGTAAATTTACTTTCTCTTCCCCTTTAATATTTGTGGTTATTTTGACTTTTTATCGACAAATAATAATAGTCTTATCTAGATACCGCCCTGATTAAACTGGCACCCTAGTACAAGGTTATTATTATTTGGCACGATAAGCCCTTGGCACCATATTTATTGGAGCGTGGTTCATGAGGTGTGGAACCCCCCTTATGATTTAATTGGTATTAATATGAAATATTTAGCGCATGGAGCATGATGATGCAGATCTGGATACCCAAGTACGTCATTTCAATAGATTTTAGTTTAATTTAATTCCTGCCATTGTAATTTAAATTTAAGCATAGTTTATATCAATTCACCACAAACTCATTCACCCATTAAAGAAAATTAATTCTGAACATAATTAAAATTAACCTCCTCGTAGGATCGACACTCGTCACTATTAATCTATTCTACAATAGATTCATGCGCTTGCGAGTTCAATAAAATTTGTACAACAGTTATCTAAATACTGCACGGGGTTATTGTGCAAAACACTTCTCCTGTGACGCTAGAGCCTTAGTCAAACAACATAGACTAATTCATAGTAGTTATGTGCCACAAAATTTTCTACAAGCATATTCTCAAAAAATTAGCCCTCTTTAACTTATATATAGTTATTGATGACCCAAAAGAATCTTTGAGACGATATTTCTACAGGCATATTCTAGAATTATGTATAGATTACATTTAAAAATAATGGGATAAATGATCCAAACACTTAATTGTTGCAGGCCTGGAATGCATTAGTCAAAAATAAATTGTTAAAATAAAAAACAAAAAGAAAAAAGAAATGATGAATCGCCCCTAGAATATACAATATGTTTGGCGGCGTCTTATTATTTCCATGGCCATGGATTTTTTTTCATTTTCTAAGAAACACTTTTAGAACTTACATGGGTCATGCAGTAAGTGGAAATTTCAAATGAAAACATATATTAACATTATTGCCAGAAAGTGATACATGTAACACCCCAATTTTATTATCAAGGTAACAAAGTGAAATTGAAGTGAAACTGAATTTCATCTCTCTCATCTTTAAAACTTCCAAGAAAATAACCAATAATAATTATTCTAACCTCTAAAAATTTATAAATAAATTCTAAAATATTATATCCTTAAATAAATATCATCATAAAGAAAGATAAATTGTTCTTAAAATATCAACATAATGTCAATCCCTAAAAGAACATAACTCTTATTCTTCATCCTAAGACCATAAGATCACTTCACCTAACTCTATCTATAAAAATATATGGTAACGGTGGGTGAGTCGTCAACTTAGTAAGCAAACTCATGCACGATATTAAAAAAAAACTTTAAAATAACATTGATTGAATTTTTTAGTGATACATCATAATAATAATAAGGGAAATGACCTTTGTAAAACACCTTTTGGCAAAACTAAATCATAACATCATAAAATCATTTAAATCCCTTAAACATAATAATAACATTTTAAACACATAAAATATAGTTAATGCACGCTACATAATATTATCAATAAACCCGGTGACCCAGTCACATAATATCATTTACAGTAATGTACCCTGCGAGCATCATTAATATTAACATTGTATGTGCACATAATTCGGCTAGCTTTCCATAACATAACATAATATAATATCACTATGAACAATGAGCTAAAATATTTAAAATTATCCTTAAACTTTTAATCATTTGTAAACTTTCACAGATTACATTTAAATAATTAATAATTATTTCAAAGTATTTGACTTAAAACAATTTGATAAAGTTTTTCATTTTAAAGACAATTTATTATTTAATTTTTTAATAAATAAAATTTTGTTATAAATAATTTTAAAGAATGATTTTACTTAATACAATATTGAAATAGACTAAAATAAATCAGTTTCATATACTTTTCATTCAACATAATTCATACATTGAATTAAAAGTAATTTATTAATAAAATACATGTACTATTATGAATCTACTTATCTGACTCCTTAGTAGTAAAAAAAAAAAAAGAGCGATTAACTCAATCACGTGCTCACTCTCGTCCGAAATCATCAAGACACATTCTTATCAATATTATTGCTCATCCTAACCTTGATATAAATCCAACATAATTAAGCCTAATCATAAGCATTAAACTATCAAAGCTAATCTAAATCTGATCGTTCTACATAAGCTAATTTTTACTAAGCTAGTCATATGTCAAAAAATTATAAACTTAGAGAAAAAAAACCATAAATATGTGTAACATTTCAATAAAATTCAGAAAAAGTAATAAAAATAAGAAATATAGTACAAAAAAAATTTACATACAAATCTCAACACTGTCCAGTAGTTACAAAAACAAAAATAGATGAATTAGAAAATTTATAAAATATTTAATAGAACTCATAAAAATTAGATCACTTCATTTTACAACATTAGAAACATCAAGAAAAAGTACATCAAATTCTAAAATTTTTAAAGATATAAAACTATTTTAAATAAATTTATATTAAAAGACTAGCAAACCTGTCTAGGAACTTTCAAGTTCATATTTTGCATTTTAAAAATTCATAACTTAAATGCCAACTCAATGAAAATAGTCAAATAAAATTTAAATCATAGAGAATTTATATTATTATAATAATATAATTTTTGTAGGTCATTTTAAAGTCTTTTAATAGTCTAAACTAGTTTGTCTATTAGTAATCACAATGTTGGAAAGCAATTTCCAAAACTACAGTAGCCCAAGATAATGATTTTTAGTAATTTTTATACTTAAACCAAAAATTATGAAATTAAACATGCAATACATAGTGTTGAGTGTTAGAAAGTGTATATTTATAAAGGAGAAAATCGTTATTTTACACCTTAAACCTCACTTACATTACTACTTTTATTTATATAAGTATTTTGTTATTTAATTATATGTATTTTATTATAATTATGTATTTTATGTATTTTAGGCGCATTACGATCGTTTCACAATGAATGAGTGATCAGACAGCAAAACGGACATCATATTTGGACTCAGGACGGTCGAAAACCTTAAGAGGAGCATTAAAGGAAAAAAGTCATTGTTCACATATACGGAACTGTTCATACGTACGGTACTATTCACGACACTGTTCATATATACGGACCGATGATGTGGCCACTACTTATGACATGGTAGCATCTGATTGAGCGAATTATGTGGTATTGACTGCTTATGTGGTGTTGATCGATGACGTGATATCAACCGATGATGTGTCACGATCTTATTGGAGTAAATTTCTTATGTACTATAAATCGATGACGTGGCAGCATCTCAATGGAGTAAAAATCGGGTGTACAGTAATGTGCAACATGAGATTATTTACTATTCAGATGACGTTACTGTGTAAATATTGACTGTTGATTGTTGACTATTGACTGTTGACTGATGACGTGGCACAATCCTGAGCATCCGAACTGTTTTTAATCCGATGGTCATGATTCACTCAATGTATCTATAAAAATGGGGCTCTTCCCCCTAATTTGATACCCCTAAATTCATTTTTTAAACTTAGATTTCTGAAATTCTTTCTCCTTCATGTAGTTTCTTTGTATTTTAATAAAATTTCCTTTTTTATCCTTAGTTAAAATATAAGTGGCTAATTTTCTTTTAAACTTGGGTTGAAGGTGAAGTCTCAACATATTCCATGAGCTTAATTTGGTAAATTTACTTTCTCTTCCTCTCTAATATTTGTGGTTGTTTTGACTTTTTTTCGACAAATAATAATAATCTTGTCTAGATACAGCCCTGGTTAAACCGGCACCCTAATACAAGGTTATTATTATTTGGCACGATAAGCTCTTGGCACCATACTTATTGGAGAGTGGTTCATGAGGTGTAGAATCCCCGCTTATGATTTAATTGGTATTAATATGGAATATTTAGCTCATGGAGTATGTTGATGCGGATTCGGATACCCAAGTGCTTTATTATAACAGTTTCATTCTTAATTATTTCCGCCATTTTAATTCACGATTTAGGATAAAGTTACCATAATTTAATTGTTCTCATTAAAAGAAAATTAATTCAGCACATAATTAAAATCAACCTCCTCGTGGGATCGACACTCGTCACCATTAATCTATTCTACAATAGATTCATGTGCTTGCGAGTTCAATAAAATTTGCACAACACATAGACATAACGAAGATTAAATAGAAAATCAACATAATTTTCAGATATCATTTGTATAGTTAAAAAAATCACGAATTTAGACATATTGTTGAAAACCAAAATTCTCCAGCACCATTATTCCAACTCCGAAAATTCACAACAAATTGATTTCTTTGGATGTATAGTATATCATTAAAAACATTGGCATGTCTAATTTAATCTTTTGAAAACTCTTGTGCAGAATTGAATCAAAAGTAAACAAAAGACAGTAATAAAATCACAACATTCAAGCCTTATAATGCCTAGCTAATGCAAAGAAAATAATTCATGTAATTTTTACCAAACACATGAGATTAGAAAACATATATTAGAGAACATAATTACCTCCGATCTTATTCAAATGTGCCTAAATAAAAAAAAAAGCTAGAATTCTTTACATTTATACGGTTATTAGATTAAAGGATTTTAGTCATATGAATTAAAAAAAGAGTTTAAGATTTATAAAAAAATTTAAAAAACAGATAAATAGATAAATTAAGGAGTTATACTTTATCTCAAATCATTTTAATTAGATTAGCACAAAAATAAATAAAAAATTAAACAGATAATCATAAACAACAAACATGGCATGGGTGTTACAATACATATCTTAAATACTGACATCGATGCATTTTAACTAATTAAATGGTTGCAAGTTAGGTTGACAAACCTTTAGTATTACATACAATATAATTAACATATAAACCCATTAAAAATACATAATTAATGTCCTTTCAAATAATCCTAAAAAGCCAAAGTGTAGAAATCAAAGAAAACAAATTCTCACGACTACCCGCGTGACTCAAACCCGTATGATTGGAAGAAGAGATTATTATTTTGTGATCAGTTCAATTTGTTATTCAAAATAGCTAATGAAACTAATTTTAATAAAAAAATTATTTTATTTGTATTATTATTTAATTATATTTACATTAAAAATTTTACTAAAGGCTCGTTTGTTTTCCTAACTTAATGATTTAATTGACTTAATTTTAATCAACTTAGTCACTAAAAGCTAGTTTGATAATGTTATAACTTTTAAAATAATTACTGTTAGCTATATTATAGAAATAATCAGTTGTATATAGAATCAATTAAACATTTAGTAAAATTTATTTTTAAAAGTATTGTGAATTTTAGAAGTAGTCATAGGTGTTTGGTAAATAGTATTATTAAAATACTGTAAGAGTATAAATGACTAAATTGAATGTATTGTTAAATAAAATTTATTTACACATTTATAAGCATGTAAATAAAATATATTTAGTTGTGTATATATAACAATTGATAGCTAAAATAAATATTTTATATTATTACATTTATTTTTTATTTTGTTATCTTAATATAATTGATAACAATAATAATCTCTTTAAAACTGATAGTTTTATTTTCTAATTAAAATTGTTTATTAAATTGAAAAAATTAACAAACTTAGGATCTGTATAGGATTCTTTTGGAAGGTTCAAAAATGATTTTTATATATATGAAATTCACTTTTGAACCTTCCGAAAGAAATCCTATACAGATCCTAAGTTTGTTAATTTTTTCAATTTAATAAACAATTTTAGTGATTAATAAGTCATTAAGTTATTAAGCTAAATTCTTTTAGATTTTTACTTAATCTAAAAATTTTGAATTGCATCATTAAAAGAATATTCTCCGGATATCTTTATGTAATTAATTTATTTTCTTCTTTACCTAAATAAAATTTTTTCTCATAAGTAAATTTAACATTACAATTTAACAATAATGTCGACTGCTATTTTAAAGCTATTTATTTATTGCTCCAAATTGCAATCATATTTTATAAGTCATAAAAATTAAATTTATTTAAAATATACTTATATAGTTGTAATTCATAGCTTAATTGATGTTGCCTTATTTTTCATTGTTATATTTTAGTGATAGTTTATATTATTGTATACTAATAGTGTGATAAATTCGTAATAGATTATACACCATATTTTATATTGGTTACTACACGAATTATATAATATCTATTTATAATTGAGTGTTACTCAAATTAATATAGTATACTTAAAATTTTAATTATCATGCTTAAATCATATAATCACATATGCAATTAAGTGTAAATTATGAAAAAAGCATTTTTCAAGGATTGAAAAAATGGTTATGTAGATCCCCAAGTTTTCACTAAAAGATACAAACTTTCGTTTTGTTCATAATACCTTTTGACTTTCATAATTAAAAAAAAGATTCTAATGTTTTATAATAAGTAGAAATTTAATATATTAAAATAAATGTAGCAATATATACATTTTAACATAATTTCAATTCATAAAAAAATATTTTAGTAATTTACAAGCTTATATTTTATTGAAATAAAATTTTTAATAAATAGAAACGTAATATTAAAATAAAATTTAAAAATTTAAATTATTTTTAATATTGTATAAAATAATTTTAATATTATTAATCCTTGAGATATATTTTATTAATCATAAAATCTATTTAACCTAAAGATTTATTTAAAATTTTTGTAACAAACACAAATATATTATTAAAATTAATATCATAATTTACACATTAAAAATTATTTTATAAATTAAAATATTTTAATATTATTAATTTACTAAAAATTAAACTATTTAAATTGTATTTATAATTATTAAAAAATTTACAATCAATTTTTTTAAATTAATAAACTCAAGCTATATTCCTCCAAAAGAAATTTTGATGTCCCTTCATAAAAACATAAGGGTTTTATATGATCATGCTAATCAAATGTTATTTAAATTTCACGCTTAACCAAACGTGGGGTTCCTTTTGATTCAAGTCTTCCACGTTTTTTCGTGAAGCAGATGATTGGATGACTTCAACACGCAATGAAAAAAAAAAAAAAAAAAACAGGTGCATCATTGGCTTGGTAAAGCATTTATAGAACTAAAAATGGTTCAAGCAGCCACGAAAATTGCCATGAAAAGGGGGGAAAAAAAAGGCTAATAATGCTTCTCCGTTAAGTACAACAACAGACCAATCAAGTGCGGTAACATCGATATCTACAGAACATGACTCCCAACTGTCAGTCTATTGCCAGAGACATGAATTTTTTTCTCACCCATTTTCATAAATTCTTCAACTCGTTTATTTTCAATGAGTTGAGTAAATTGAAGAAAAGCACAAAGTCAATTGAAAAAAATGATGGGCAAAAAAGGAAAAATCAGTAACATGTATAACTTGGTGGGGGGAGAGAGAGGAAGAAGATGAGACCGTTGAAGATGAGATTTGATGAGGCAGAAGCAGAAAGCAGATCAAAGGACAAAATTATATTTTAATTATGCTTTGGAATACGCTTTAAATATTGTTTCTCACTTTATTTTTGTGCTTCGTTTCGAAGATTGGCGGAAACGTGTATAACCTGTTTCGGGTTTTATGACTGTCAGCCAGGCCTTGTTTTGTATGTTTTACAATTTATACTTAAATTGTGTCCCTCCGAACAAGTTGTCCACGTACATTTTGAAAACAAAAATGAAAACGAGGGCTGCAAGGCATTGCCGAACAGGCCCATAATTATCCAATTGCAGGTACTTAATTATTTTGCATATATTATTTTTATCAGAAAAATTATTTGATAAAAATTATTGGGACAACCGTATTTTATGTTTCTTCGAGAGATTAGAATCTTGCCATGATCTGAAATGTTGTTAAGTTAAATTTGCTAAATTCATTAGTGGTTAATAAATTAAAAAATAAAAGTAGTTAAAACATAATCATATATTAGACAAAGGATATGCGGTACAAAAATCTTTAAAAGATTATGAGAATTCATACCAAGGAAATAGGATCCTCTTTTAATTTTATTTCTCCTGAGTTTTTAATTTAATTTTCCCTTAATTTTTAAAGATTTTGTACCACAAGTCCAGGGTAATTAAGATAAATGAGTGAGGTTTGGGGTCATAGTTGCACGTAAAACTAACGTTACTGCACAAAACTATTATATTAGGAAAACTTTAGTTGAATTTGTACTTTTTAAAATTCTTGCTGACAGATTAAGTTCGTTGCTTCCTAACATTATCTCCTCTCAACAAACGGCTTTCAGTATGGGCAGAAGCATTCATGAGAGAATCATCTCTGTTTCTTAATGAATTAATATGCTCAATCGCAAGATTCATGGACGGAATGTGACCTTGAAGATTGACATTAAAAATGCTTTTTACACTCTTGATTGGAATTTTTTAATTCATGTCTGTGTTCTCTCTATTACTTTTCAATCATGTTTTGTTTAATATTGAGATACTGTGATTTAAAAATATTATAATTATTATTAAAAAATTATTAAAATAAAATAAAAATTGATAAAATATAATATATAATTTTTATATAATAATTTTAATAAAAAATAATAAAAATATTAAATAATTTTTATCATAAAATATAAAATAAAATATATAACTTTTAAATTACAATGTTGTAATACACGCACACAGTGCCAACAATTTTTCGTAGATGGCGTTAAATTTTGTGCAGTAACATTGCTGCTAAAAAATTGCGTATCAAATGGATAATCTGCTCTTAATAGGAGTAATGATTATGTCCAAGTTAAAAAATATGTCATAAACCACGTAGGCAAAAAAAAATTGTGTCATTATAGTCATATATGGTAATTGTGCACATTGACTAAACATATTGTCTTCAAAATAAATTAAAAGAAAGATAATCAATGAGGAATCAGTATGCCTTGACCAGCTTTTAGGACTAAGAAATTGAAAACACAGACTCCTTCGTGGACTTCCTTCTATAAATAGGGTAGTTTCCCTCGCAATTTTCTCAAATCACAGCACTTGATTTAAGTTTGAGATAAGCACATCCTGGTAATTGATCATCCTGGTAATTGATCACCATGAAGGCAATTCAATTTCTTATCGGTTTTGCTCTCTTGGTTTTCGCTTCTTCTTTGGCCTCTGCCTTTGACCCTAACCCTCTTCAAGATATATGTGTAGCCATCGATGATCCCTTGAAGGGTGGTATGTAAGCTGAAGTGATGAAACATATAATTTTCAAAATAATTTGTGCTGGTACTTAATTATTCTTTTTTTTTTTTCATCCCCGTTTTTGTGTATGTGTGTGCATTCTTGTAGTGTTCCTGAATGGGAAGTTCTGCAAGAACCCCAAGCTTGCGACAGCGGAAGATTTCTTCTTGTCAGGGCTAGACTAGCCTGGAAACACAACAAATCAACTTGGTGTTGCTGAAACAAACGCAAATGTTGAGCAAATCCCAGGACTCAACACCCTTGGCGTATCAGCATTCCGTGTTGACTATGCTAAGTGTGGGCAAAGCCCACCGCACATTCAACCCCGTGCTAGTGAAATCCTGATAGTCTTGGAAGGAACACTTTATGCTGGTTTTGTGACATCAGACAACCTAAATAACACACTCATCGCAAAAGTTCTGAACAAGGAAGATGTTTTTGTGTTTCCAAAGGCTTTGGTTCACTTCCAATTGAACATTGGAAACACAAGTGCAGTTGCGTATTCTGGTCTAAACAGCCAGTTCCCTGGTGAAATTACCATTGCCAACACGATCTTTGGAGCCCATCCTTCAATCAGATCCGATTTGCTTGCCAAGGCATTCCAGTTGGACCAGAAGATAGTGGAAGATCTCCAGGGAAATTTCACTAAATACAATTAGGAGAAGGAATTAATGAGCTTTAATATAAATGGCCTCTTCACCAGTGGCTTTATTGCTTTAACTCCAGATTATCATATTGTAATGTAATGAAAGAGGTCTCTTATAAACCTTTCTCCAAGCTGATTGTAGCCATATAATAAACATAATTTACTGTTGTTTTTATTTAGCAGTTAAGCCTTTCCCATGCCTCTCTTCATACATATATTTTGTCCGTACACGCTAGCGCACAAATAATTAATCTTTTTAATTATTTTTTGTTATGCAAAATCTGATGTGAAACAGATTATATTAAGCCCCAAGATCAATTGGTAGATGACCAATTGATGTCGCGTTGATAAGAGCAAACACACGTAATGTTAAACATACGTATGCATGTAGCAAGCAATTGCATGTGGTTATCAGGCAAATTTTTTACTTTTAGCATAATTTGTTTAATATATCGGAGACATGAGTAAATGACACATAATAAGTGTAACGGTTGGTGTCCACTAAGTTCTGTGCAATAACAAAAAATTTGAGAATGAGGGAACTTGAAGCCTAAAATTAAAAGCTTCATTTACCGTCTTCAGTCATCCCATTCTTTAATTCAATTGAGAGAAACCAAGAGTTAGGGTGGAGTGCAGTAAGAGCTTTAAGCACTTGTTCCAGTGTTTTTAAAGTTGGGTGTATTGGGGATTTTGTGTTGTAGGACAAAAATACTAAGATACTTAGTTATGTTCAAAATGTAATCCAATCTGCTTAATTCATCCGATCCGTTAAAATTCAATCATTGGATTGGTGGATTAGTCTGTATTAAAAATTTAAAAATCCATATTTGGTGAATTGGATATGAATTTACTTTTGTAAATTTGTAAAATCTGTGAATTTGTAAAAAAATAAAAATATTTATTTAATAAAAAATAAAAATATTTATTTAATAAAAAATAAAATTGTAAATATGGTATTATTTATTAATAAATAAATAAGTTCAAATATAACTACGCTACCAACATATTATATCTTATCCAATAGTAATATAAAATAAAAATAATTTAATTAACAAATATAGCTTCCCAACTAGTTATTTTTCATGTATTGATATAAACAAATGAGATTTTTTTAGTGTGCTATATTTCTAACTTTATTTAAATCTTATTTAATCTTAAATTTGATCAATAAGAAAATTATTTGTATATTAACCTTTTTATTTAGTTAATTCATAGATAGAACAGAATTAAAAATTTTAAGCCAATAAACCAATGTATAAAATGATGGATTAAATATGGATTGGATCATATCTTCATTCTATTTGTAGATGTATTAGATTTGGATTAAATTTCACCAACTTATGGATTGGATTAGATAAAAAATTTGTAATTTGTAAAATCGATGGATTGATATTCAATCCACAAAATCCGATCCACAAACACCCTTAACAATACTTGTAACTCCTTCTCATTAATAAAATATTTTCTTCTATCTTCACACATATGTTGAATATTGGAGAATACATATTTATAACGAGTAAAATTATCGTTTTATACTTTAAGCCTTACTAAAATTTCTACTTTTATGTGTTCAAGTTCTTTAGACTTTGATTGTGTATGTTTTATTATAATTTTGGTATTTTATTTATTTCAGTGATATTTTGGTTATTTCACAATTAACAGGACATTAGACAGCAAAATGAATGACATTTTTTAGCTCAGAATAATTGAAAACCTTTAGAGGAGTATAAAAGGCATATGATACTATTCATGTATATGGTATTTTTCACATATATATTACTATTCACATGTATGATATTGTTCACATATATAATATGATGACATAGTATTGATTGATGATATTACAACATTTTATTAAACCAATGATGTGACATTGATTAATTTTATGACGTTAACTAATAATGTGTCGCAGACTAATGACATGACAGTATATTATTAAACTGAAATGCTAATATTGAGTTGACTAATGATGTATTCCAACTAATCAAACTTGTCATGTGGCACAATCTTAAACATCTAATTATTTTCTATTGATGATAGACTAACCAATGCTGTTTGTCATTACTTCTTTGAGCAAACAGAATCCTAGTGTTATTACAATTGTAAATGCAATCTATGGATTTGATCCACTAGCTAATCCTTATGCTCTTGCTAGGGCATTCCAACTTGATCCATATGTAGTGAAAGCTCTTCAAGTAAAGTTCAAGGCTAACTAGTTGCCTAGAGACATAGTTTAGTTATATATGTAAGTATATACATATACACATGTTCACTCAGAGATTTTAAAGTATAAGAAAGCTTGAGAAAGCTCTTACTTCATGCTGTTTAGGGAAATAATTTTAGAATGCTCTTAAATTGTAAGGTTTAATATCATTTCTTGATTTCCTATGTTTTAAAATTTTAGACCAGAAAACTAATATATATATATATATATATATATAATGATCAACTTGTATCCGCATATATAAAAATAATGAATGTAGTGGTTCTCATGTAACTCACGTGGAATTTAGGAATTTGTGAAATGTTTCGAAGGAGGATTTTATTTGTTTAATAAGCCAGATAATTGCAACTAGAAATCTAAAATATTAAATGAATAAGTGAAAATACTTTCAAATACAAACAGAGTCAGAGACCCTAATACCCTCAGATTCATTAAGTTTCTCCCAAGTTATTAATATAGAGAAACTATTTGAACTCATTAAAATATACTCTTAGCCATTTAATTATGAATTGAACAAATCGATCTTCGTTCGAGATCATATAGCAAAAATTGGATTTAAATGATTTTGGATTAAGAAAGGCAATTTAAAAGGTTATCAATTTACATATTATCAAGGATTTACTTCTGAGCCAATTCTCCTTTAAGGCTTTTGAGCTTTGTTAACTAAAATGGTCGGCATTTAAAGAATACTTCGGTCAACTTTATTTGTTTAATGATTTTTTTTAAATAAAAATAGTTACAAATGTGGAAGCGAAAACATTTTGCAAATTAAAATTATCTACTTCCAATTTATTAAGATTGATAGAATACATAATAATTTTGTGTTATACAAAGATTAATTATTTATACAATTATGCAAAGGCTAAGTATAAACAAGTCGTTCATTTACAGTTTACAAACAAAATTTTTTTTTAATTCTACAATAATCATGGTTTCATAAAGTGATTTATGGTTGATAAATTTGAGTGAATAATATACTTCAGCATGTCCAAATTATAATAAAATGATCAAGTGTGTAAGTTTCTTATGCATAATATTATAATATAGGATTTCGGTGTTTTATTCAAGTAAAATTATTATTTATATTTGTTAGCTAAAAGGGCTACATATAATGTAATTTTGATGATAACAAACATATGTCTTAATTATTTTAATGTATTTCATATTTTTACTAAGTTCTTGAAGGATAATATTTATACAAGTGAATTAAGTAAAATCAAATTCAAGATACTCAATGGACAACGGCTTGATCAAGAATGAAGTTTGGAACTCAACAAACTCAATATTGTAAAAATTCTTATAAAGCTAGTATGATTTAATTTATGTATGATTTTACATTTAGGAAGCTCAAGTTTTTAATCAATTGATCATTATTTCTCATTAATTTAAAGTTTTACAATAATAAATCAAGTATTTCATACAAATTAATTATTTTTCAAAATGTGAACTAAAATGAAAAATTTTTATAATCTTTGTTCTTAATAAGAATTGTTAATTATAGATTTAGATTTATTTATAAAATCAAAAATATTTTTGGTCATACGATAATTTCAGAAAGTTGAGGGAATGAGAAGTATTATTTAAAAATTCTAAAATTAGACTTATTTATAAATACTTTTACATTTTGAGCTATAGTACAATTATAGAATATTTTGGGTAAAATTATAATTTTTTAAAAAGTAATACTGTAGCAACTTCAAATTATTCAGAAAATGGATCTATTAATAAAGTTTTATGAGTTTTTAGGTCATAATATAATTATGAAAAGTTAGGGTAAAATTATAATTTTGTGAATAGTATTATTGTAGCAAAATTCAAATTTAACGGTAATTTAATTGTAGCAAGTTACTAACTGCCAAAATATAGAGGTTAGCCGCTTCGATGCTGAAATTTGCCTATAACGATTTTTTTTTAGTCAAAACTATATAAACTCAAATAAACTCATTTTTTCTCTATTGAGCATCTCTATTGAGCAAGCATAAACAAGTATATACATTATTTTTTGAACTTTCAATTTACAAATCTTTATACATTAAATCTTTATTGAGCTATCATTTATATATCAACTCTGGATAGAGAGTATTTGTTGTATTTCTTAAATTCATTATAAACTTTGTGAGTGTTTAAGTGTGGAAAATACTTGAGTGAAGAGATTAGAAAATAATCTCTTGAGTGTTCAAGTTTGTTGACACCTTGAAGTCAATTGTAAAAAACTTGAAACCTTGGGAGGTTTGGTTAGTAAATCCTCAAACTTGGTTTCCTTGGAAGCGTGGACGTAGGCGAGGATTGCCGAACTACGTAAAAATACTCGTATTTAATTTCTCTTCTCTTATTCTTTTATTATTGCACTTTATCAAACTTATTATTTTTTATTTTGTTAGGGCAATAGATTAAATTATTATATGATTTGCTTAGATTAAATTTTAAAACCCAATTCACCCCCTCTTTTGGGTTGCATAACTAACATTTAATATTTGTGTGGCATGCAACTTATTTCATACATATTATTAATTTAGATGTTTAATATATAATTCCACAGATTTCCCAACGAATTTTAAAATTATGACTAATAATAATAAAAATAACAACAACAACAACAATAATAATAAAACCTAAATTACGAGAGTCCAATAGCCAAAGGGTGAAAAATCTTCCACTGACAACAAAAATATAGAATAGAATAAGATAGTGTTTTTTTTTCTGAAATCTAAATGAGTCTGAATTTAGCTTAAATCTGAATAGATCTAAATTCAATATGTTTGAATGATATATTTGTTTTTATAAATCACAAACATCTAAAATATGATTATTTAACATTATATCCTTATAAGAATTATTTATACTTGTTATAAATTTTAAGAGTTAAATATGTGCATATTACAATTAAAATCAAACATATAGAATTAGGTAGTAATTGATCTTTAAATAAAAATATTATTACATTACTCCAAATGTAACATTTAATCGAACTTATTATCCTAATTAAAATTTTTAAAAGATAAAAAAATCAATTACATTCTTGGGTAAGTTGATGCTATAAAAAAGTTTGATAAATAAATTAAAGTTATTATATTATATATATATATGTATATTGTATATACAACTATGCTAAGTAGGAGAGAGAGAGAGTGCCAACAATCAATTAATGCAAAAGCTTTTATGGAATCAACTCCAAGGATCAATCAACATCAATGACGTAAGCGGCAGCAACAATTTTATCAATAAAGTTCAAGAAATAATATATACAAATCGTAATATTAAAGCAGGATATTTATAAAAAAATCATAAAGAATAAAAAGGGAAAAACATACCTTAGCACTGGAGATTTAATGGGTTACACTTAAAAAATTTTAGTGTTAATGAGAAAGGGAATAAATAGAAAGAATAGTTGAATGTGAATTAGAATGAGATACAAAAGAATTAGGTTTTATAATATGAAAAATATGTATATTTAATAGGGATATTATTGAAATATAATATTTATTTTCTATTCAGATTTTTTTCATCCAGATAAAAGTCACTGAACTTTACTTTTTTTTCAGACGTAAATATTTAAAAATCATATATAAATTGTAAAAAACAAACAATCAAATCTTTAAAAAATATCTAAAATTAACAACTTTTCAGACTTTAGATGTTTAACAAATAAGCTCTAAATTTATTTTGTTTAAAATTATTATAAATTATTTTAATCAAATACACTCTACATGCAACACATTAACCAAAGTAGTTTTGGATTAACTAATTAATTATTTATTTCGTGAATTTTTTGGTTTGGTCTTGTGAGACACAAAATTTATGAAAGAATTTATCTCGCATTGATATCATATTTGTATGTAACAGATAAATGTATAAGAGAAATTAATATAAAAATGTATTTTCTAAAGTTTCGTTTTAGGCCTATTACAAAAACATGTCTTTATATGTTATTAAGATTTATTTAATTTTAGTTAAATGTGTGAGAATAACATTGAAATATTGGAAAAACTTTAAAATAAAAAATTCTAACATTACATCAAAGATGAGTTTTTGCAGCTGAAAATAATCTCCACAAATAGACAGTTTTGGCCGCAAATAACCCTTTTGCGGCTGAAAATTATGTATTTGCAGCCAAATACTATTGGTTGCAATAAGTGGCCTTGCAAAAAGTTCCAGCCTTTTTGCAACTAATTTGAACCCTGCAAAAAGAATTTGAACCCCTACTTCTCTAATTTCAATTTTCAAGCACTTCCAAATCAATTTTCAAGCTAATTCCATTATTAGAATGCCACAACACATTATCAATTGATGGTCTTAAAGAGAAAATAATAATTGAAGCATTATAGAATAAAAAACCAAAAGATAAGTGATTTGAAGAGTAACAAGGTTATCCATACAAGTTAACTGAATTAAAATTTATGTATGTCAACGACCCTCTAATATTGGGGAATCAACCTATACATCTGTCTCAAAAGTTGCATGATGATCAGATATGCACTACAAGCATCTGCAACCTATTACATAAATAAATACAAATATTTTAAATAACAGATTCAAATAAACTTAACTAAATTATCAAAATATGTAATACTTGTTCACTTCTAATCAAATTGATTTGACATCCACATTTACAGGACTGAAAGTGATCTAGTGTTCTCATTACAACAAGGACATGTTGTTTTGCCTTTAATACTCCAACTCAATAAATTAGCATAGGCAGGGAAGTCACTTATAGTCCACATTAATATTGCATGCAATTAAAACATTTGATTACTTGATGCATCATAAGTTGGAACACCTTCATGCCATAATTCTTTTAATTCATTAATTAATGGTTGTAAGAATACATCAATCTTATTACCAGGTGCTTTAGGACCATCAATAAGCATTGACAAGATAAAGAAAGATTGCTTCATGCATATCTGTGATGGTAACTTATAAGGTATTAACACAACAGGCCATGTACTATGAGATACTAACATAGTTCTAAAATGGTTGAAGCCATCAGCTACTAAACCAAGTCTAACATTTCGACTATCACTTGCAAAATCAGGATTTTTCTCATCAAATGATTTCTAAGCAGAAGAATCTGTTGGATGCCTCAAACACCATCATCAATGCGACCCTCTACATGCTAGTTCATAACTGAAGCTATTTTTGATGACATAAAAAATCTTTGTAATCTTGGAACTAATGGGAAATACCTTACTTGTTTAGAGGGTACATTTTTCACCTGAGCACCATTAGGATAAGCATTAAATTGTTTGTATCTAGATGTGTTACATATACTACAATGATCAAGTTTCTCATCATTATCTTTAAATAGAATGCAATTATTAGGGCATGCATCTTATGTCTTATATGTGAAACCTAAATAAAAAGTGATCTTACTGGCCTTGTAATATGAATCTGGTAGTTTTACATCTTCGGGAAAAGCTTCTTGAAGTAACTGTAATAATAGTGTAAATGATTTATCTATCCAATCACACAACATTTTAGATGCAAGAGTCGAACTATAAATGATAATGCAGTGAACTTTTTGCAAGATGGGTACAATGGAGATTCTGCCTCTTGAAGCAACTTTAAAAACTTAGAAGTTTCAAGATTTGGCGCTTTACCATAATCCGTTTCCATTGGATGATTCTCACTATCACTAAGATTTATATGTGTGTTGAGTATTAGAAAGTGTATATTTATAAAGGAGAAAATCATCATTTTACACTTTAAATCTCACTAACATTACTACTTTTATTTATTTAAGTATTTTGTTATTTAATTATATGTGTTTTATTATAACTATGTATTTTATGTATTTTAGGGGCATTACGATCGTTTCACAATGAACGAGTGATCAGACAGCAAAACGGACGTCATATTTGGACTCAGGACGGTCGAAAACCTTAAGAGAAGCATTCTTGATCTTATAAATGGATCTTGGGATCGAAGCATCTCTAAATGGAGCAAAAATCGTATGTATAGTACATGCGCTTACATGAGATTATTTACTATTCAGGCGGCATTACTGTACAAATGTTGTTGTTGATCTGATGGCGCAATCCTGAGCATCCGAATTGTTTTTAATCTGATGGTCACGATTCACTCAATGTATCTATAAAAAGGGGGCTCTCCCCCCCTAATTTGGCACCTCTGAATTCATTTCTAAGCTTAGATTTCTGAAATTCCTTCTCCTTCTTATAGTTTCTTTGTGTTTTAATAAAATTTCCTTTTTTATCCTTAGTTAAAATATGAGTAGCTAATTTCTTTTGAGCTTGGGTTGAAGGTGAAGTCTCAACATATTCCATGGGCTTAATTTGGTAAATTTACTTTCTCTTCCCCTCTAATACCATCGACAAATAATAATAGTCTTGTCTAGTTCTTACCTGGTTAAACCGGCACCCTAGTACAAGGTTATTATTATTTGGCACGATAAGCTCTTGGCACCATACTTATTGGAGAGTGGTTCATGAGGTGTGGAATCCCCCCTTATGATTTAATTGGTATTAATATGGAATATTTAGCCCATGGAGCATGTTGATGCAGATCCGGATACCCAAGTGCTTTATTATAATAAGTTTCATTCTAATTATTCCCGTCATTTTAATTCATAAATTAAGATAAAATTACCATAATTTAATTATTCTCATTAAAAGAAAATTAATTCAGCACATAATTAAAATCAACCTCCTCGTGGGATCGACACTCGTCACCATTAATCTATTCTATAATAGATTCATGCGCTTGCGAGTTCATTAAAATTTGCACAACAATGTGGCATACCTATTGCATCATATATAGCATTCCAACCATATCATCATTTATGGTTGGATCATGAATAGCCATATTACTATTAGTTGTATGCAAGGATCTAATAGGTTCTCTATGCTTAGTCCAAATTCTATAAGTAGGCAAAAATCCATCCACTATTAAGTGCTCCGTTGCCACATTTTCTTCGACAAAATATTGATTGCAACACTTCATACAAGGACAATAAATCCTTGTGTCATCAACTTTGTTCATGAAAGTAAAAGCTAAGAACTCATTAACGCTACTTATATAATGATCAGAGGACCTATGTAACAGGTCAATCCAACTTTTATGCATGTCTAATATAATTAAGTCTACTGAACTTAAAAATTATATTACATTTGACAAGCTGACCAAATCAAGTAATGCCTCCTTCAACTTTTATCTGCGACAATTCTCGAAAATATAGATTCTTCAAAAGCTTTCCTCTTATCTGACATGAGTCAATCACAACTCAATTAGAAATTTAGTTTAATTTTAAATTGATCTATACTAACTAAAGATGGGCAGAGATAAGCATTTTTCATTTTTTAAGATACTCATTGAAAATAAAGTTCAATGGCTATAAGTTTGACTTTTTAAAAATATATATATATTACTGCTTTCTACTTTATTAAAAATAAAGGACCTCATTTAAACTTTAGATTTTTTTATGTAGAATCAACATATAGTTGATCCATCGGCACTTATTCCTTGAAAAGAGTATTCTATATGATGTTGGTAGTTATGTCATGTTTTTACTTTGGTTTTTCGTTAGCTTGAAGATTACATTCCTAGTAGAAAGTGAAAGATCTATGGGAGAGATGAGAGATTAAACAATAATAAATACTGAAAAGTAAGGAGAGAAAAAAGAGATAAAATATTAAATTAAATATAATATTAATTTATATAAATAAATTTTGGCTCTCTGTTGTTCCTCGATTAAATAACTTAAAATTTGTATTTAAAATTATGTTTAAAGTTGTATCTCTTTAACTTATTTTTATTCTTTTATATATACACTCGTTGTTATATACACAAGACACAACTAATTAGGAAGACAATTAATTAGGTCACTCCAAGGTTAGAGCACCTCTTATTTATTTTAGTATGAAAATAATTGGATTAGAAACTCTAAGGGTATGAAAGAGTCAGAAAATAGATACTTGGGATAAAATGTAGATGGAATAACTATTATAGACTTATGGTTAATAACAGAGAGTAGGAAACAAAAAAAAAAATTAGATGGAGAAAGAACTTCGTTAATATCTTGTAACAACATAATCAATATAAATACAATTCAAAAGAGAACACGCGTTGTACTTTTATAATATTGGATCAATTTAATTGTAACAACATTTGAATGTTGTCTGAGAAATCTTCATTAGAGAATGCAAATTAGTTGATATATCCTTATTATTTTCATTAATTTATTGAGTGTTCCTCTCATTAATTTGCATGGAGTCCTTGTGTTTTCTAACAACAAAATGAAGTGTCCTTTAAGTTTAATACAAATTTAATAAGTAACCGATATTAATTATATCAAAGGATTTGCTTATTCATCCAAATTTGTTACTATTAACATAATCATGACTTGAAAAGATGAATGCTGGAATATTTGACCAAAACAGCCCGTGAATTGCTTGAGAAACACATGCTATAGAACTTGCTAACCCCACCGTTCATCTTCACTGAATTATTAAATCAAGTCCTTAGTGGGCAACCAAGGTTTGATACATGAAACAAAATTTAAGTCCAGAGAATTTGATCCAGACGTCAAAGAAGAAAAGAAATTGATCTTATTAAACAATAATAATAAAACAAAAGGAGAAAAATAGAAGTGTTGGTGCTATCTCCTTCAACTAACAGTAATTACTTAATTAGAAACCCAGCCGCATTATAAACTTTTAGTTTGATTTACTGTTACACACTACAAAACTACAAGGATGCAACTGATTACTTCAATAATTCAAAGGATTATCACCATCTAATCACTTTAATTATAGATAATTGAGACAAAATCAAAGGGAGTATCATTCAATTATAACAAACTATCATTTAATTTCGAAATAACAAGTAAGTGAATCTGCAAGAGAGCTTACTTCAAAATAAAGATCAGAGAGAGACCGACGCAAGAAAGTGAATAGTGGCTAAACAATGGCTGAGCTAGTGAGGAAAAGAGTAAATGGATGATTCCAAGTGAGAGAAAAAAATAGTGAAGTGAGTTTTTTTGTTTTTAATCTTTAAAAATTTTATTTTCAGCTCATAATAGTCGTAAGATAAAAAGATACTTAAGGCTAATTTGTTATTTTTTACCGCCAAAGTATAAAAGGGCAGTAAATACTCATTTTAACCTTGCAACCGATTTAATTCTCTGCAGAGCCGCAGCAAAGTTTTACTCATTTGCCGGGAGAGACTTTCCAGCCGCGGACATTCCCCGCAAAAGGATGATTTTTTTGTAGTGTCTGCGTCAATCCAAACTCCAATACCAAGTCCAGGAGTCCATCAACCAAACTATTTATTACTGTTTATCACTAAGATAAACACTAGGCAAAGCCGGAAAAGACAACAATTACAAACACCATTGCTTCTTAAAAATAAATAAAGGCGTGCTTCGGTGGAACGCAACCAAATCCCAAAAGAACGTATATTCCGACAAAGCTTATAATTTATATGCGAGTCTAGTACATTCCCCTTTTAGCTCTTACCATCCGAAAGTGAGTTTATACACAAGTCAATAATAGGAATACTAAGATAATATTTGAGCGACATCGTGGTCTTGGGTCCAGTAAAGCATCTTTCTCGGATATAGCATAAAAAGATGTGAGAATACCGAAGAGATATCACTGCATTCACGCCAAGAGTATGCAATTGCTGATTCAGAAGACTGCCTTTGTGGATTTCTACCATAAAACAGAAGTCCAAAAATCATTGTAAGCAAACAAATGAGAGCTAAAATTGCCACTACCTCTACAAAAGAGGCAAGAACCATCTTTGTAGCATTGGTTCTGTCAAACATAATTGTGGGTTCATTCTATATTAGAAATGAAGCAATGAGAAGTGCTTATAAGCAAGCAACCCACATACACAGAGTATCAGATAACTGAAGAAGCAAAGCTAACTAGGTTGAACCTGCACAATTTCCCAAAAAAACCTAAACACATTGTAACAGGATCCCAAACCCTTTTAACCTCTGACTAGTTGATCTCTCATAGCTCTTCAATATACAGAGGAGATGCTCCACATATTAATGGATTTTAGTCTCACAAATATATTTTTCCTAACTACCTGAAGTTGTTTCGGGATAAGAATAAATAGAGGTTGCCATCTGAGAAAAACAAAACCGAAAGATTTCAGAAACAGAAAACTTTCAACACCTTTGACAAAAATTTTACCCAGTTAATCATGTCCATACAGAAGCATATAATATTATTTAGACTAGAGAAGAAGTTCCTAGATCAAAGCTTCATCCACATAATTAAAGAAAGAATCAAGATTCCTGTTTCTACAGTGATTTCCAACATGCTTCATTCAAACTAAAATAATGCATTGATTCTCCAATATGCTTCATGCAACAAATAAACCAAAAGATTTCAGCAACAGAAAACTTTCAAAGGCCTTGGACAAAAATCACCCAGTTAATCACATCGATATAGAAGACAACAATATTCTTTAGACTACAGCAGAAGTTCCTAGGTAAAAGCTTCATCTACATAATTGAAAAAACAATCGAGATCCCTATTTCTACATTAATTCCCTCACATGCTTCATTCAAACTAAAGTACTAAATAAACTGAACTAAATATTTCGTGGAAAAAAGGCAACAATCTAAGGATTGCTGTAAAAGAAACAACATGACATACATATTAACAAGAATTTATTAACCATGCCGACATGCCAAAAACAAATGGGAACCTGAAACTGAACAAGTAACTAACTTCTCATAATGAAAAGCTCACATCATTCTTGAGAGGAAACGTAGAGAATCCAAAACAATTCTTTTCGATTCATGCAATTCTTTTCAAGAATCATCTTCAATTGCTAATTGACATGCATCAAACAGACCAAAGAGATACCTCCAACTTCTCTATCTTCTCAGCTAAATCATGTTTCTCACAATTCTTCAGCGCATCAGTAACCAAATCAAAGCACCTGGAAATTGGAGTCAACCCCATCTCAGTCATTTCCACCAACTAATTTGCCGCCTCAACAAATCTTCCTCGATGCCCACACATTGTTATCAACATTGTATAAACCGGCCTATTTGGAGGATGCCCCTTAATCTTCATCTCACTTAAGAAACAAAATGCATCAACCAACTGGCCCCTCCTAAACATCCCTTTAATAAGAGGAGCATGCAAGCTTGGGAATGGCTTGTGACCATCCTCAACCAAATTATGCAGCAATCTAAAAGCCTCATCAATCATATCCGACTTTGAAACAGCTGGAATCAAAATCTTATATGTATTCACATCAGCGCACAGACCTAACTTACAAACACTATAATACATCTCAACACAAAACTCTACCTCCTCGGATATACATATCGTCTCAATGAATGATTTAAAGGTTTCCAAATCCGGAACAGACCCCTGTTTAATCATTTTATTAACCATCTGTTTATCAGACTCTAAATAACCGGCATTCAACAACCCTTGAACCAACAAATCACGACCTCGAACAGGCGAGTTGAACCCTTTATCACTCATCTCCTGCAAAAACTCTTGCGTCTCTCTCATTTTCCAAGAAGAACACCAAGCATCAACTAGAATCGCGTATGTCCTCCTATCGGGGACAAACCCTTTTCTAATCATCCTCCTAATCAAAGCATAAGCACCATGAAAAAACTTGACCTCACACAAAGCAAACAGCAATGAATTATACGAAAGAACACACTGCTGACAATTGAAAGCGGTACACTTATTAAAAACCTCAACAGGATTGAAAAATTCAATGTTTAAAATTGGTGCAATAAAAATTTAATATTTAAAATTGGTGTAATTGACATGCATGCATTCAAAATTGAAGAAATAGATTTGAAGACAAATTGTTAAGATAGGCACCTAATTTTTGTTGATAATGTTATTGGAGTTAGCGCAATATCGTACCTATTTTTCTAATAAAGTTAAGGTAATTTTTCATTTGTTATTCATTACAATTGAGAGAGTTGAGAGCAGTTACAAGTGAATCAATTTGTGAGATTTGAGAGAACTTCTGCTTAAGTATTCTAGTGAGAGTCTAATTGGGTGCATTAGGGTTGTGGATTTTGAGAGTTTTTTTTTTTCACTTTTGTAAATTCCAATTTGTTAATTAAATTATCTTCCAATGGCATTATACCGAACTACGTAAATTATTATATTTTATTTTCTTTATATTTATTTATCACCATATATATATTTATCCAAAAATTATATTCACCATAATTTTGTTAATTGCTCAACCCACGTTTCTACAATAAATAGCATTATCAACCAACCCATGTCTACCAAAGTCTTCGATGATGAAAGATAGAGTTTAAGGAGAGATTGAGAGGTTGTATGGTTTCATGAGTTTGATGGTCTTCCACATGGACTGGCAGCGTTTGTGGTGGGCGAGGATCAGGATGAGCTGTTCGAATTTGAGGGAGGTCGGGGAGTATTGAGGCCAGGAGAGGGCCCAGATGAAGAAGCATTATGGCAGGCACGGCAGACTAGCTCTGAGGTGAGGGTGAGGTTGAGCTTGTTGAGGGTGCATTCTGAATATATGTCCTGACGGACTACGCTGGCAATGTGGTTTATGGTTGGGAAGTAATTGTCTTTTAAGGTTTTAACCGGAAATGCGGTGGTCATGGGTTTATGGGCAGAGATGACGCATTGAGTTCAATTTCTGAACACAGAAACTAACATCTTGGTAGGGAATGTCTAATATGGGAGCTTCACATGCATACTATACATTTGAAAGAATTTCGTAATGAAAACTGTTCGAGCTGGCAATCATTCGTGCATGTTGTACTTTTGAATAGATTTCATATTCTGAAATGTCAAAGAAAATGGCTGTCAGGCCAAATTCAAAGAAATTAGTTGCTTTAGAAGCAGTAAATTTTGAAGAAAGAAAACTTTGACAAAGAAGAAGAATATAGAATGACGGTGGAATAAAAAATAATAATAAAATAATGTTATTATTATTTTAATTAAAAAAAATGAGAGGAGGCTTCATTTCCCCTCTCTGTATCTCATTTTCTTCTGCTCTTATTTTCTCTATTTTGTGAGAAAAAAATTAATAATTTTATTATTCTTGTGTTCTAGTAATTTGAGAGTTGGGTGTAATGAAATTTTGAGTAGTGACGTAAAATACCACAATACTTGTAACTCATTTTTATTATTGAAATTATTTCTTTCTATCTTCGCTTGTAGACGTAGACTAAAATTCAAACTATGTAATTCCTAGTATCTTATGTGATTTTATTGTCTCATTACTTCTAAATTTTACTTTAATTACGTATCTGTTTCACCCAATTAATTTTTCAGTAGTGGTATCAAGGCCAAGTAGTATTTTTCTAAATCAAGTATTATTCACACAAAGGTACTATTCACATAGACGATATTATTCACATATATTATTAGTGTTCATATATACAGTTACTACTCACGTATAATTAACTCATCATTAATCTGATCAGTAATAACCAAGAGGACAACTTAGTCTTTGACGATGTTGCAGCCTCTATATTAAATGAAAAGAGCAGGTAAAAAAGTAAAAAAAAATAGGCAAGTAAATTCGTAGCAAGTAGAATCATTATTGGTGATGAGAGCAAGATCAACAGAGCGTGACCCTAGTTAGAGTCAAAATTATGGTAGATCAAAGTCAAGAAGTAAGAAGAATGTTAAGTGCTACAATTGTAATAAAAAATACATTTCAAGAAAGAGTATTAGAGTAATCAAAAGAGAAGAAAGGACAAAGATTCTGAGTCATCAAATGCTCAAGGGTATGTCGTAAGTACCTTAAATGATAGAGAAATTCTCTACAGCAAAGCATCAATAATAACAGAAGATAGAAAACGTCTATCTAATGTCTAGCTCATAAACTCAGGAGCAACCTAGCACATGACATCTCGAAGAAAATTGTTCCATACATATGAACCCGTCTCAAGAGAATCTGTATATATAGGTGATGATCATACCTCGGAGATTACTAGTATTCATATTGTGAAAATAAACTTTTTAATGGTACAATTCACAAAATTATGGTATATTAAAGGCCTAAAGAAGAACTCATTGTCTTTAAGACAAATAAATAGTCATGGGTATAAAACTCATGTTGAAAATAGAATGATGAAGATTGCTAGAGGTGCGCTTGTATTAATAAAGATAGAAAATATCATTGTTAATCTATTCATGCTTAAATGGAAGACATTACAAGAAGCCGATGTGTGTGTCGCATCAAGTGGAGAAAACTCAACGATGATATGATATCTCAAACTCGGCCATAAGTCATAACAAAGTTTGAAGGTTCTCTATGAGCAAAAGTTACTTCTGGGGTTTAAATTGGTAAATTTATTATTTTACGAGTATTGTGTTACAAATAAGCAGTATAGATTAAAATTTAGTAGATCTATTGTTAAAAGCAAATTTATTCTACACTTAGTTCATTATGATGTTTAGGAATCACCGAATATCTCCATGGGAGGTCTAAAGTATTTAGTGACGTTTATTGATGATTATTTTAAGAGATAGTGGGCTTATCCAATTAAGAAAAAGTCAGGTATATTTACAATATTTAAGTAGTATAAAGCATGGGTAGAAATTAAATCTAGAAAAATGATCAAGTGCTTGAGGACAGATAATAATAAAAAATATACAGACAATAAGTTTCTTACTTTCTATAAGCAAAAAGGTATTTAGAAGTAGTTTACAGTGGCATACACTTTTCAATAAAATGGAGTGGCAGAGTAGATGAACAGAACTCTTTAAAAAAGAATAAGAGTTATATTGAGGTCTATTGGTCTACCTAACTCATTCTAGGTAGAAACAACTAAAAATATCTATTATG
Organism: Aegle marmelos; assembly: GCA_030449875.1. Lineage (NCBI taxonomy): Eukaryota > Viridiplantae > Streptophyta > Magnoliopsida > Sapindales > Rutaceae > Aegle > Aegle marmelos. Next base: position 10,096,910 of record JASUUL010000115.1, read on the forward strand.
TGGTAAATCAGTCTTGTCAACCGCAATTGGGTTAAAAACTTTGATGAAAATATAGACTGAAAAGCCATCAGATTATTCTCACTTACATGCATTTGGATGTGTTATATACGTGACATACAATACCTAAGAAAGAATAAAACTGAACTTAAAATCTATGAGGTGTATCTTTTTAAAGTATGTGGATGGAATAAAAGGGTATTATCTGTGGGACCCTACAGCCCATAACATTATCATCAGTAGAAATATTATCTTTATAAAAGATCAACTATAAATGAGAGATATGGATAATATTATTGTAAAAGAAAAGTTAGAGAATATGCCAGTATATATGGAAAATAATTTAAAAAGTTCATATTTTTTTAAAGCAGCACCAGAGCACAGAGAACATGAACTAATCGAATCTAAGGCTCTAGAAGTTCGTCCATCAATTCTTGAGAGACGATCACTAATGTGGGACTTGAATTATGTTACAAAGATCAATATTACATATTATCTTCTGACAAAGGATGAAGAACCATCAACTTCTCATGAAAGTTTAAACAGCTCAGATATTGCTTTATGGATGACAATAACGCAAGAAGAAATTGAGGCTCTATACAAGAATAAGACATGAGAACCTGTATCACTACCGTATAGAAGAAATTCATTGGTAATAAATGGGTCTATAAGATCAAGCATTATGATAATAACCAAATAAAGCAATATTGTGTAAGACTGGTGGTTAAAAGATATGCTCAGAAAAAAGGTATTGACTTCAATGAAATATTTTTTTCGATAATTTAACTCACAATAATCAGAGTAGTTTTAGTGATGTGTGTTATATTTAACCTACATCTACAGCAGTTAAATGTAAAACTACATTTCTTCATAGAGAACTTGAAGAAGAAATTTATACACTCTAATTAGAAGGTTTTTCTGAAAAGAGAAAGGAAACCTTGGCTTGTAGATTGAATAAATCTTTATATGGTCTCAAACAGGTGCCAAAGTATCGTATAAGAGATTTAATTTCTTTATCATGAGCCTTGGATATAGTAGACTAAGTTCAGACCATTGTGCATATTATAAGAAGTTTGAAAATAATGATTTCATCATTTTACTATTGTATGTGAATGACATATTGGTAGAAGGCCTCAACAAAGATTAATTCAAGAATTAAAGATACAGTTATCTATGGAGTTTAAAACGAAAGACTTGAGACCAGCAAATAAGATTCTAGAAATACAAATTTACCAAGACAAAAATAATAGAAAGATTTCGCTTTCTTAAAAGAATTACTTAAAGAAAATGTTATAATGCTTTAACATGCACGATTGTAAGCTAATTTATACCACACTTTCTATTAATTTTAAGTTATCCTCAAGTATATGTCCCAGCAATAAAGCAGAGAGGAAGGAAATATCTCAAGTACAGTATACATCAGTAGTAAAAAGTTTAATGTTCTCTTAATTTACACTAGACCAAACATTGCACAAGCAGTAGGAGCAGTCAATTGATACATGGTGAATCCTGGTGAAGAGTATTGGGATGCTATGAAGAAGATTCTAAGATACATTAGAGAAACCTTAGATGTTATGTTATGTTATGGAGGATCATAATTTACTATCAGGGGCTATGTGAATTCAGATTTTACAGGAGATCTTGATAAAAGGAAATCCAATACTAGTTATGTGTTTACACTTGCAGAAGAAGCTGTAAGCTAGATTTCAAAACTATAGATCGTTGTGGCTTTATCTATAGCAGAAGTAGAATACATGACAGCTATACAAGCTTGTAAGGATGCTATTGGATTCAAAGGCTATTGGAGGAGTTCGAGCACAAACAACAAAAAAAATTCTTGTATTTTGTAACAGTCAAAGTACCTTATATATTGTAAAAAATTCAGCCTTTTATTCCAGGACAAAATACATAGGGTACTGAAAATTCATACTAAGGAAAACTTAACAAATATTTTAACTAAGCCAATCAATATTGACAAGTTTATATGGAATAAATTCTTTTATGACCTAGAAAAAATGTAAGCAACATAACAATAGCAAAACAGAAAGGATGATATAGAGATTGATTGGTTTTTAATCAAATCTCCAAGTGAGAGAATGTCAAAGAAAATGGCTATCAAAGCTTAGCTTTGACAAACCAAATTTAAAGAAATTAGTGGCTTTGACAGCCACCAATCTAGAAGCAATAATCTTTAAAGAAAGAAAAATTTGACAATAAAGAAGAAAGAAGGAAAATAAAAAATGGCGGTGGCATAAAAAATAATAATAATATAATATTATTATTATTTTAATAAGAAAAATGAAAGGAAATGAAGCCTATAAATAGGAGGCTTCATTTCCCCTCTTTGTATCTTATTTCCTTCTACTTCTATTTTTAGTATTTTGTAAGAGGGAGAATTAATAATTTTATTACTCTTGTTCGTATTGATTTGAGAGTTTGAGTGTATTGGGGTTTAAGGTAGTGAGATAAAATATCACAATACTTATAACTCCTTTTTACTAATGAAATCATTTCCTTCTATTTTCGCCCATAAACATAAATTAAAAGCTGAATCACGTAATTCTTAATATCATGTATGATTTTATTATCTCATTATTTCTCAATTTCACTTTAGTTGCACGTTTGTTTCACTCAATCAATTTCCTAACATGAAATAAATATTTTGTATTTTTGAATTTCTACTAGTGATTATCTTACTTAAATGAAAAATCCATGATCCAATTGCAGTATTACACTACGATCTTGCTTTTTAAAAGCTTCCAAGTATAAGTGACTTTTAATAGCGAAAAAGCTGATAACTCTACAATGTTTGGGACCCCTTCATTATCTTGTAAATCTCGACTTCAAATAAATTTAATCACACATAATTTTTCCAATTATAATCTATCTTTTTTTTTAAAAAAATCTATTTATAATCATAATCAATCCATTTGACCTTTGGTCTGGTGGTCAAGACTATTACTCTTCAAATGTGAGAGTAACAATTTGAATCTACACAAATGTGAAGTTAATTTACAAAAGTAAATAATTTTCATTTGTAAGTTACTCTTTCCCAAAATGAGCAAGAATTGCAAAACAATGGAGAACATTATTTTCAACTTACTCATTGTGCTGTGTCAAATAGAGGACATGTCAAGTGTACTTATTTAAATTTATTGGTGAAGGTTGGAGTTTTTGCCGATCCAATGTCAAAGATAACTCTTCATATTCTTTCATACTGATATAGTCCTCTGTTTATATTCTTTCATACTGAAGTACAAAGAAGGATTGTCAAAATAAATTCAACTTTCCATGCATGTGCTTAAAGGGAAAAGAAAGTACACATGAGCACTACACTTATTTAACAAGAAGTCATTGGATTAACAAATTCATAGGATTACTAAATATAAATTTGACAATAAATAAACAAAAACACTTGGGATATACCCTCAAGCCTATCAAAACCTTTTGTGTGTTAACTATGAATAGTACAGCTTCATTTTTTGAAAAATTTGAATACACTAGTAAGCGCATGAATCTGAATCTAGAATAAAGTAGTGATAATGACATCGAACCCATAAGAATTGTTATAGATTCAAAAATCTAATTTAAATCTAAAATTAATATTAATTCTAACCTAGTTGAGAAAATTAAGTATTAAGACAAATTAAATTAATTAAACCAAAAAATAATTATAGCGAAGGAGAATTCAATAAGACAAAAAATACCAAAGTTTTAAAATCTACTACTATTTGACTAATAATTATCAAACTATCAATTAATCCTTAATTTTATAATAACAACTCAAAATCAATCTGCCACCGCCATTATAACGACCAGGTTTGAAGAATAGAAGAGGGACAACCATCAAGTTAGGCCCCAGAGCCCATTAATTCTAGTGCTTCCAAACGCTAGGTAGATGCACCACTCCCATTATCAATCAACATTGCAGGTACTATCTGAGCCTGACAAGACACCAAAATCGAAAGCGGGTGTGTTTGCTACGTCTTTGTCCAAATAATAGATATCTCATATACATGTCTTTCTTACAGAACGTAAACTAACTATTCATATCTTAGACTCCAAGTATTCATATCTTAAAATCAATCGTATTCTAGAACCCCTTTTTAAATTCAAAAAATACACAAGAGTTGGCATTTGATTCAATATACCTAATTATGTCCCCCTCGCCGAATCACCTAGGGGGAGCGAGGCCTTTAGGCCCTATACCTTCTGGTGAGATTATGCCTTGTGTTTTTATGATGGTTTGCCTGGTCATAACGTGCTTTTGCCTTGTTTTGTCACTTCTCAAAATTGTTCAGTCTAATATAATAGATACAGAAATCGCCCATTTTTGTAATTCTAATTTGCTCTTTCATTTTAGGATCGGTAATGGCAATGGCTTTGTTATTTCTTTATCTTGAAAAAAATAAGATTTTGTAAATCCGATCGGATCAAAGTCAAATCTCGTTCTTTCTTATTCTGTACAAATGAATCCTCCTACCAAATTAATGAACTCAGGGGATAATACTGAACTTTTGTATTTGAAAAAGGTTTCAGGCGGGATTTCTAACGTAGATGGTGGTTGATAAAGTAATCCTTGATCATAATTTCCATGCGCACTTGGGGGTTTTAGAAATTTAGTAGGATCTTCGTCAGTCTCTTTTTTGTAACCTCGTTCTTGCTTCGTGATTGGAATTCTTTTAGTAGACTTGTTTTAAAGCTCAATAAGAGATCTCAGATCGAATTGATATATCAATATCGATTCGATCCGAGATCTTGGAATTAGAAAAAGTTCAGCAGCAGATCACGAAATCTTGGAGATCTTCTCTATCTAATGAATGGGGAGTCCGCTTTGAAATCGTCCGCCCCCCAAATTCGGAATCCTAAATAAAAAGAAAAGGATCTCAGTTTACGAAATGCTAGACAATTTTGTATAGATACAAAGACAAAAGGTCCAGATTAAGTCATTGTTTCCTTTCTAATTTGTTGTTTTTTATTTTATATTTTAATCTAGCCTAGTCTTACTTAAGAGACTTAATCTCAAATTCAATTAGTACCAGGAATACCCTCTTCTTTAGAATTTTGAAATGAATTTTCTATTCCATACCAGTATTGGGGTTAAGCCGTACGAGATGAAATTCTCATATACAGTTCTCAGAGGGAAGTTCTCTTATGGAAGCCTGGGTTGATATGGATACTGGTACCGACAGTAATCAAAATACTAGGATTGGGTCCAATAATTATCAAAAAAATTGATGCAATTAATAATAGAGTCCCCTTTTTTATAGCAACTAAACTGATCAATAGAAACTACTAGATTATACAACAAAATTAACTATATAAATACAATGAACTAAATTCTGTTGTAAGCACAGTAGTGAAAAGTAACTAAGTCTATCAGCTGAGCATGAGAATATATTTGCTATAAAGAGTCCAATGAGCTCAATAAGTCTAACAATCTATATCCCTATAATAAGCTCAACAAGTCCAGCATGCTACATCTCTGTTTCAGTGCATATGCTAACATCCCCTCCTCAAGTAGAATGGTCAAGGCAGAACATTCATTTTAGATCTAAGTTACTTAAATTGTCCATTTATCAGTACTTTAGCAAGAATACCAGTTGTTTGATCCTTAATGGGAACAAAGCTAATGGAATTTTTGCTTAACTTAATATGTTTAGTTTTTGCATAATAACTATATTAGTAGCCAAGTCTATGGCACTCTGATTATCACATTATATAATTGATGTTGCTGCTATCTTAAAGTTTAACTCAATGAATAAAGCTTGAATCCACAAAACCTTAATTGTATCCAATGCCAAAGCTCTTTATTTTAACTCTGTGCTAGACCTGAACATTAAATGTTGTTTCTTTGAAGACCATGAGACTAAATTAAAACCAAGATACAATGCATAGCCTGCTACAGATTTTCTATCATCTCTATCACATGCCCAATCAAAGTCACTAAAGCAAGCTATTTGCAAACTATCACTATGATAGTTGAAGACTATAGTGGATTATTCCTTTAAAATACCTAAGCAGCCCTTTACAAGCTTGCTAGTGTTCAGTCATAAAATCTCCAAGAAATTGGCTTAATTTGCTCATTGAAAAGGCTGTAGTTGTCTTGTTAAAGTCAAATATTGTAAAGCTCTAATAATGTTTCTATATTGATAAGAATTATCAATCTCAGTGCTTGAGTGTTTTATAAGATGATGAAAGGTGGCCATTAATGTAAGGACAAGGCTACAACTATCCTTACCTTGTTTAGATAGCAAATTAGCAATGTATTTGCTTTGAAAAAGATGAATGCCTTTTTTGCTCTTAGTGACTTGAATACTAAGAAAACAGTTAAGCTCTCTTAGATGTTTAAGAGCAAAAGTGGTCTGCATATCTAAGATTACTTTCAGCACACTGAGTGAATTAGATCCAGTGATGATTATGTCATCAACATACACCAAAATCAGTAGAATGTAACCATTAACTCATTTGTAAAACAAAGATGAATTTGATTAACAATTAACAAAACTTCATTCTAATCATCGTAAATTTGAATCTATCAAACCAAGCTTGTAGCTTGCTTTAAACCATAAAGAGCCTTTTTTTGTTTGCAAACATAAGAAAGGTTTGCAGGTTCAATAAACCCTTCTAGTTGTTCAATATAAATATCTTTAACAAGAAACCATTTAGAAAGGCATTATTAATATTATCCTGTCTAATGAGCCATCTATTCATCATTGCTAAATTGAGTATAATTCTTATTGTAGATGACTTAATAACAAGGATGAAAATTTCATTGCAGTTAACATCATATGTTTGTTGAAACCCTTTGGCAACAAGCCTTGCATTATACCTAGATACTGATCCTTCTGAGTTGCATTTATTCCTAAATGTCCATTTGTTACCAACTATTTTGACAGGTGTTGTAGGTTCAACTAAAATCCAAGTTTGATTTTCTTAAAGAGCATTAAACTCTTCTTTTGTAGCTTCAAACCATTTAGGATTTGTTAAAGCTTGTGCTACAGAAGTTGGTTTAAAGGGTTTGGATAGAAGAGTAATTATGTATGTTTTGAGTTTGAAAATATCAGCTTTAGACCTGGTGATCATAGGGTCACTAGAGGGTTGTGATAATGGTAAATTATGGGTAGGTTGAGATGATGATGATGTTTTAAGTTCTATTACAATAAAAACTTGATTATTTAGAGAAGAAACTTGTGAATCATTTATAAGTAAATGAGATAAAACCTTATAAAAGTCTTGTGGAGGAAATTCTTGGAATTCAGTTGCTAAGGAAGGTACTGGAAAGACTTGCATTGAGGAGAGTAAAGCTAGGGTTGGCAAAATTCAGATTCGCATTTTGATTTCTATACCCGGATGTTTCGGATATCTAGATCTGTAAAAAGTAAAATTTAATAATTTAAAATATAATTTAAAAATTCAATAATTTACCTAATAATATCAAATAAAATTCAATCATAATTTAATAATTAATCATTCAACATAAATGACATACAACAACTTCACAAATTTATAAATAAAATTTAATTTTCAATTTTTAATTCAATTTTAATTTAAGTTAAAATTTAATAATTTATCTAATAATATTAAATCAAATCCAATTATAATTTAACAATCAATAATTCAACATGAATAACATATAATAATCCCACAAATCTATAAATAAATTATAATTTCTTATTTTTTATTTAATTATATATTTTTTAAAAAAATTCAATAATTTAAATTATATTAAATAAAATTCAATCATAACCAAACAATTAACAATTCAACATGCAAAATATTCAACAACATCATAAATCCATAAATAAGATTTATTTTTTAAATTTTTATTTTAATTTTTAATGTATATTTTTAATTTAATTTTTAATTTAAAATAAAAATTATCCGGATCCGGATGTCCGATTTTTCAGATAAAAGTACATCCAGATCCGAATCCAGAAATGTCCAAATCTTAAATATTCAAATTTGGATCCGTATTTTTTAATATACAGATCTAGATTTTTTAAATCCAGATCTTTTAGAACTTTACAAATCCCAGCCGGATCCGGATAAACTTGTCATCCCTAAGTGAAACTATTATATTAGAATTTGACATAGTATAGTTTATGATTGAAGTAAAGTTAACACGTAATTGATATGGAAAGGATTTTTCATCAAAGGTTATATGATTAGAAATATAAACTTTACTAAACGAATGAAGACAGTGATGCTCTTTATGATGAGGGTTTTAACCTATAAAGATACACCTACTTAATCTAAACTCAAGTTTATGTTTATTATAAGGCCTAAGGTAAGGATAACAAGCACAACCAAAAACCCTCAAGATTGAGTAATCATGAGGCTACTTCAATACTTAAAGAAAGTGAAATATTGTTCAAAACAAGTGTAGACAATTTACTTATAAGGAATATATCTGTAAGAAATGTATTCCACCAGAAACTCAAGGGTAATTTAGATTGAGCTAACAAAGTCAGGCCAACATCTAAACTCTGTTTGTATTTTCTTTCTATCTTTCCATTTTCATGATGAATATGAGGACGTGGGTGTCTAAATTGAATACCTGAAGTAGCTAAAAGAGAAGAAAAAGATCTAAATTCACCCCTCAGTCAGTTTGAACAATTTAGATTTTCCTGTCAAGATGTTGTTCAATAAAGATTTTGAATATTCTTCAAACCTGTAATACATCAGACTTGGCTTTTAAGGGAACCAACCAAGTGAACTGTTGACGTCATCTAAAATGGATAAGTAGTAGTTGTATCCCTGAATAGATGATATATAAGTAGCCCCCAAAGGTCAGCATATATGAGTTGTAATGGTGCTGTGGTTTCTATAGAACCAAAATGTTAGAGATGGTTTTTTCCAAATGACAAGCAGTACAGAAAATGAGAGTTGAAGTTTTATTAAGATCAGCATATGTGTTACAATGCTTCATTACAATTTTAAGAACATGTATAATAGGATGACCTAGCCTTTGATGAAGTGAGTTTACATCTACTAAGTAAATAGATCTTAACACAATAGGAGGCTTATAAACTGCATTATTTGAACGACCTAAGACTTTTGAACATCTAAATTAGAACTTGACTGACCAAAAATAGAAAGAGTAGCAAACATAGACAAAGGCTTATAAATAAGAGTTTGCAAGTAGTGAGTTGATAGAGTTGGATTTGAAACTTCAAACATTGAGGAGAGAACATATTGAATCTAATACAAGCCTTTCTTAACAATACCTTTAAACAAAAGAATTCATATGTTTCTCACCTTAATGAGATAGACATTATCAACAAATTCAATAAGAACATTGTCGTCAGTCAAGAGTTGGAACACACTTAACGAATTTTTTGTTATATGTGGAACATATAAAACATGATTTAGTAATAATGGTTCATGTGTAAGTGTAACAAGCATTATAGATCCTATATGTTTGATTTTTAAGCCATTTTCATTTCCCACAAGTAACTTTTCTAATCCACAATAAGGATTCAAGTCAATAAATTTACCTAAATCATTTGTGATAAGGTTGGATGCACCACTATCTATATACCATGCAGGATCTTCAATCACTTTACCTGGAGAAACAACAGGAGCAACAAAAATTTAATTCTAGTTAAGCTTCTAACCATCATGTACTCAATTATAATAGTATATGGCAGCAAGATCGTTTAGACTAGAATAAGAGAAACCAGAAGGTTGTCAAGCAATATGATATGAATATGTTGATTTTGGATAAGCAATATGACCTTAATAACCAGAAGGTCTTGAGAATCCACAATTGCTACCTCTTCTAAAATTATTGAAAGATCTTTGACCAAAATTATTTTCATTGAAACTTCTGCCATATTAATTAAACATAGTTCTAAAGTTTCCTATTCCAGGATTTCTCTGAGATACAAAAGCAGAATTGTACTTGTTTTAGCATTTATATGCACGATGATCGAGATAAAATAGATCTGGCAGATTATATTTGGCTCAAATGGTACATTATTTGCTCTATTGCCTCTATTACCTAGATTACTAAATGTACTGCCACTAGAAATTCCTATGCCTTTTTGATAACCAGAATTTCTTTTATAGAATCCTTGATTGCTTTGCACAACATTTGCAGTGAGAGTATGCATGACATCAACACTCAATTTGTTTTCTTCTGTTCAAGCCTTATTTCATGACTCAACAATATTGCATAGATCTCATCTAAACTCATATTTTCACCTTTAGCAAGTATTGTAGTAATGAGACATTCATAATCATTTGAATCTAGACCAGTTAAGATATAGTTTACTAGATCATTATGCTCAATAGATTTTCCAACAATAGCAAGATTAACCGTTAAATGTTTCATTTTAGAAGGACATGCAGTCATAGGCATAGAATCTTTTTAATAGTTTGAAATTGCATATTAAGTGGCATCACTCTAAACTAAGTTTGAGAAACAAACATGCTTGTAAGTGATTCTCACAGCTCTTGAGAGGATACACAATGAATTAAGATGTCAGCAGATTCTCTTAAATTGACGAAGACATCCAACTAAGAAGCAATTGATTTGTTTAGATCCAGGAAATAAAAATATTATTGTCAGTTCTTGAATCAGACCCAACATTTGAAGAACTTGATGCTTCATTGATCTGAGTGAGATAGTGATCTAGACACTTATCTACTGCAGTTATTAAACCTTCTAATCTATTTCTTTTTATCAAAGCTAAAACCTTATTCCTCCATCAAGTTTGATAGATGTCACAAAGTTCTATGAGTGTGTGTTTTGATTTGTGTTAGCCATTTGGCTCTGATACCATGAAAGAAAATACGATGAAATGTGTTTGTTAAGAGAGAAAATGAAAGGAAAATTTAAAGAGCAATCTAGATTGTATTTTCATTACATACATAATGAATGTTCATAGGGCTATTGATATAGCAACTAAATTGATCAATAGAAGCTAATAGATTCTACAACAAAATTAACCACGCGAATATAATTAACTAAATTATGTTATAAGTAGAGAGAGAGAAGTAACTAATTCTGCCAGCTCAGCATGAGAACATATTTGTTGTGCGAGAGTCTAGTGAGCTCAGCAAGTCCAGTAATCTACATCTCTACAATAAGCTCAGCCGATCTAGCAAGCTACTTTTTTAAAACTATTTATTAATTACTTTAAATTGCAATCATATTTTATAAGTTATAAAAATTAAATTTATTTAACAGTATGCTCATATAGTTGTCATTTATAGCTTTATTGATGTTGCCCTTTTTTTCATCGTTATATTTTAGTGATAGATTATTTTATCGTATACTAATAGTGTAATAAATTTGCTATAATAGATTATACATCATATTTTATACTGGTTACTACACAAATTATATAATATCTACTTATAAGTGAGTATTACTCGAGTTAATGTAGTATACTTTAAAATTTTAATTATCATGCTTAAATCACACAATCATATATCCAATTAAGTATAAATTACAAAAAGGTCACTTCCCAAGGATTGGAAAAATGGTTATGTAGATCTCTAAGTTTTCACTAAAAGACATTAAAACTCGCTTTGACCATAATACCTTCTGAATTTCATAACCAAAAAAATTGACTCTAACGTTTTATAATAAGTAGAAATTTAACACATTAAAATAAATGTAACAATATATACATTTTAAAATAATTTTAAAATAAAAAATATTTTAGCCATTTTTTTCTTTTTTGATAACATTAAAAAATAATATAATCTTATATTATGTTGGACTAAATTTTTTAATAAACAAAAATAAAATATTAAAATAAATATTTAAAAATTTAAATTATTTTCAACATTGTATAAAAAAATTTAATATTACTAATACATGAAATATATTTTATTTATTATAAAATCTATTTAACCTAAAGGTTTTTTTTAAAATTTTTATAAAAAACACAAATATAATATTAAAATTAATATCATAATTTACACTTTAAAAATTATTTTATATATTAAAAATATTTTAATATTATTAATTTACTAGACAAATTAAATTATTTAAATTATATTTATAATTATTAAATATTTGAAAATTAATTTTTTAAATTAATAAAGTCAAATTGTATTAGTCCAAAAGAAATTTTCTTACCCCTTCGTGAAAACATAGGGGTCTATATGATCATGTTAACCAAATGTTATTTAAATTTTATGGCTAACCAAACGTGGGGGTTACTTTTGATCCTAGTCTTCCACATTTTTTTCTTCAAGGAAATGATTTGGTGACTTCAACACGCAATGAAAAATTCATTGCATCATTGGCCTGATAGAGCATTTATAGAACTAAAAATGGTTCAAGCAGCCACGATTATTGCTAAGAAAAGAAAAAAAAAGGCTAATAATGCTTCTCCGTTACGTACAAAAGCAAACCAATCAAGTGCGGTAACATCGATATCTACAGAACATGACTCCCACCTGCCAGTCTGTTGCCAGAGACATGAATTTTTTTCTCACCCATTTTCATAAATTCTTCAACTCGTTTATTTCCAATGGGTTGAGTAAATTGAAGAAAAGCACAAAGTCAATTGAAAAAAATGATGGATAAAAAGGAAAAATCAGTAACATGTATAACTTGGAAGGGGGGAGAGAGAGGAAGAACATGAGACCGTTGCAGATAAGATTTGACGAGGGAGAGGCAGAAAGGAGATGAGAGGACAAAATTATATTTTAATTATGCTTTCGAAAACGCTTTAAATATTGTTTCTCACTTTATTTTGTGCTTCGTTTCGAAGATTGGCGGAAACGTGTATAACCTGTTTCGGGTTTTATTACTGTCGCCCAGGCTTTGTTTTGTATGTTTTATGTTTTACAATGTATACTTAAATTGTGACCCACCGAACAAGTTCTCCGCGTAAATTTTGAAAACAAAAATGAAAACGAGGGCTGCAAGACATTGCCGAACAGGCCCTTAATTGTCCAACTACATGTACTTAATAATTTTGCATATATTATTTCTATAAGAAAAATTGTTTTATAAAAATTATTGGGACAACTATGTTTTATGTTTCTTCAAAGATTAGAATCCTCTCATGTTTTGATATGTTGTCAAGTTAAATTTACTAAATTTATTAGTGGTTAATAAATTAAACAATGAAAGTAGTTAAAACATAATCACATACTAGATTAAAAGATATGCGGTACAAATCTTTAGAAGATCATGAGAATTCAGACCAAGGAAATAGGATCCTCTTTTCATTTAATTTCTCTTGAGTTTTTAATTTAATTTTCCTGAATTTTTAAAGATTTTGTACCACAAATCCAGGGTAATTAAGATAAATGAGTGATGTTTGGGGTCATAGTTGCACGTAAAACTAACGTTACTGCACAAAACTATTATACTAGGAAAACTTTAGTTGGATTTGTACCTTTTAAAATTCTTGCTGACAGATTAAGTTCGTTGCTTCCTAACATTATCTCCTCTCAACAAACGGCTTTCAGTGTGGGCAGAAGCATTCATGAGAGTATCAGCTCTTTTTCTGAATGAATTAATCTGCTCAATCGCAAGATTCATGGACGGAATGTGACCTTGAAGATTGACATTAAAAATGCTTTTTACACTCTTGATTGGAATTTTTTAATTCATGTCTGTGTTCTCTCTATTACTTTTCAACCGTGTTTTATTTGATATTGAGATACTGTGATTTAAAAATATTACAATTATTATTCAAAAATTATTAATATAAAATAAAAGTTAATAGGGTATAATAAATAACTTTTATGTAATAATTTTAATAAAAAATAATAAAAATATTATATAATTTTTATCATAAGGAGTTTCCTAAGTTACAGTTCGCTGTAACTTACTCTCACATGCTACAATATCGTATAAATTTCATAATATTGTAATAAATAAGAAAAATAAATTACAATAAGTTATAACGTATTTATCGTAAAATATAAGATAAAATATATAATTTTTAAAGTACAATGGCCTAACCACGAAAACAACCGGCCAAGACCTTCATCTGATAAAAAAAAAAATTATAGAGCGTGTAATACACACGCACAGTACCAACAATTTTTCGTAGATGGCGTTAAATTTTGTGCAGTAACATTGCTGCTAAAAAATTGCCTATCAAATGGACAATCTGCTCTTAAAAGGAGTAATGATTATGTCCAGGTTAAAAAATATGTCATAGACCACGGAGGCAAAAAAAATTATTTCATCATAGTCAAATATGGCAATTGTGCACATTGACTAAACATATTGTCTTCAAAATATAAATTAAAAGAAAGATAACCAATGAGGAATCAGTATGCCTTGACCAGCTTTTAGGATTAAGAAATTGAAAACACAGACTCCTTCGTGGACTTCCTTCAATAAATAGGGTAGTTTCCCTCGCAATTTTCTCAAATCACAGCACTTGATTTAAGTTTGAGATAAGCACATCCTGTTAATTGATCACTATGAAGGCAATTCAATTTCTTATCGGTTTTGCTCTCTTGGTTTTCGCTTCTTCTTTGGCCTCTGCCTATGACCCTAACCCTCTTCAAGATATCTGTGTAGCCATCGATGATCCCTTGAAGGGTGGTATGTAAGCTGAACTGATGAAACATATAATTTTCAATATAATTTGTGCTGCTACTTAATTATTCTTTTTTTTTTCTTCCCCGTTTTCTGTGTATGTGTGTATATTCTTGTAGTGTTTGTGAATGGGAAGTTCTGCAAGAACCCCAACGATACGACAGCGGAAGATTTCTTCTTGTCAGGGCTAGACAAGCCTGGAAACACAACAAATCAACTTGGTGTTGCTGAAACAGAAGCAAATGTTGAGCAAATTCCAGGACTCAACACCCTTGGCGTATCAGCATTCCGTGTTGACTATGCGAAGTGTGGGCAAAGCCCACCGCACATTCACCCCCGTGCTAGTGAAATCCTACTAGTCTTGGAAGGAACTCTTTATGCCGGTTTTGTGACATCAGACAACCTAAATAACACACTCATCTCAAAAGTTCTGAACAAGGGAGATGTTTTTGTGTTTCCAAAGGCTTTGGTTCACTTCCAATTGAACATTGGAAACACAAGTGCAGTTGCGTATTCTGGTCTAAACAGCCAGTTCCCTGGTGAAATTACCATTGCCAACACGATCTTTGGAGCCCATCCTTCAATCAGATCCGATTTGCTTGCCAAGGCATTCCAGTTGGACCAGAAGATAGTGGAAGATCTCCAGAGAAATTTCACTAGATCCAATTAGGAGAAGGAATTAATGAGCTTTAATATAAATGGCCTCTTCACTAGTGGCTTTATTGCTTTAACTCCAGATTATCATATTGTAATGCAATAAAAGAGGTCTCTTATAACCTTTCTCCAAGCAGATTGTAGCCATATAATAAACATAATTTACTGTTGTTTTTATTTATGTAGCCATATATTTTGTCCGTACGCACACATATATTCTAATTAATCTCTTCATTGCTTTTCGTTATGCAAAATCTGATGTGAAACATATTATATTAAGCCCCAAGATCAATTGGTAGATGACCAATTGATGTCGCTTGATAAGAGCAAACACACGTAATGTTGAACATACGCATGCATGTAGCAAGAAATTGCATGTAGTTATCATGCAAATTTTTTAATTTGCATGATTTGTTAAGTGGAAGACATGAGTAAATGATATATTATTAGTGTAACTGTTGGTATCCACTAAGTTTTGCAATAATAAAAAATTTGAGAATAGAAGAACCTGAAGCCTAGAATAGGAGGCGTCATTTACCCTTTTCAATTATTCCATTCTTTAATTCAGTTAAGAGAAGCCAAGAGCTAGGATAGAGCGCCTTGTTAAGCACTTGTTCTAGTGTTTTAAGAGTTTTGAGTTTATTGAAGTTTTTAAGTTGTGAGACAAATATACTACGATTATTAGGGGTGTTTAAAATCCAATCACTCAATCCGTTTAATTGAAATTCAATTTGTAAAAATTCGATTTTATGTATTGGTGAATTGGATTAGATTAAAAATTAAAAAATTCACAATCGGTGGATTGTATATAAATTTTATTCTGTAAACCCACAAAAATTTACAAATATGCAAAAAGATAAAAATATTTATTTAATAAAAAAATTAAACTTGTAAATATGGCACTAGTATTTACTAGTAAATAAATGAGTTAAACTATAGTTACATTAATACCATATTATATTTTATCTAATAGTAATATAAAATATAAATAAATAAATATAGCTTCTCAATTAGTTAATTTTCATGTATTGATATAAACAAATGAGATTTTTGTTTTGGTGTATTATATTTCTAGCTTTATTTAAACAATTAATTTATTCAAATGTTATTTATCTTGAATTTTATCAATAGGAAAATTATTTGTATACTAACTTTTTTATTTAATTAGTTCATGGATAGAACAACATTAAAAATTTTAAGCCCACAAACCAATCCTTAAAATGATAGCTTAGATATGAATTTGGTCAAGTTCGCATCTTATCCGCAGATATATAAATTAGATTTAAATTGAATTTCACCAATATATGGATTTGATTACATTAAAAATTTATAATATGAAAAATCATGAATCTGATATAAATTGATGTCTAATCCACAAAATTCAATTCATGAGCACCCGTAATAATACTTGTTACTCTTTCTCACTCATAAGATATTTCTTTCTATCTCCGTACGTATGTTGAATACTAGAGAAAATATATATATAAAGAATAAAATTATTATTTTATACTCCAAGTCTTACTAACATTTCTATTTTTATGTGCTTAAGTCCTTTAAAATTTTATTTTCTATGTTTTGTTATAATTTGAGTATTTTATATATTTCAGTAGTATTTTGGTTATTTCAAAATCAATGAGATATTGGATAGCAAAATAGATGTCATATTTTAGCTTAGAATATTTAAAAATTTTAGGAAGAGCATAAAAAAGTATACAATACTATTTACATATATAACATTAATCACGTATATATTATTATTTACGTATACAATACTATTTACCTATATGATATGATAACATAACATTGATTAATGATATGGTAATATTTTATTAAACTAACGATATGACATTGACTAAATATATAAAGTTGACTGATGATGTGGTATTTATCAATGACGTGATAGTATATTTTTAAACCAAAATGTTAATATAGCATCGACTATTTTAACTAATCAAACTTGCCATGTGGCACAACTTTAACTCACACATTATTTTTCATTGATGATGGACCAACTAATGTTGTTTGCCATTGCCGCTTTGAGCAACTATATTTCTACGTTGTATTATTGCTCTTTACTAAATTATAATTTGTGGAACTTACAGTTGACATTAAAATTAAGCAGATTCACTATCATGTTACTATTTTTTGCATATTTTTGTATAAATAGTAATTTACAGGCGACTGTCAATTAGCAAGGGCATAATTTTTTAGTTTTGGTAACTAATGGCATTGATTGATATGATGTTTTGGGACCATGAAATAAATTTGTAATCGTAGTTGACAACGTATGTTAACGTACAACATTTCCACTTTCCTAGTTCCCGTTCAGCTTCAGTCCATCTCCCTACGCTCTTCGGCCGTAAAGAGAAGAGCAGCGAAAAATTAATAAACCAACTGCGCAGGGTTCACTAAATTAAAGACAAGACGCCACCAATAATTCTGAACTTTTTTTTAATTTTTGGTAGAAATACGGCAATCCCTAAGTTACATTTAACGTGTCTAACTATCCGATTAATCTCCAACCGTTAGATTAATCGATTAATATGACAAGAAATATTGGTTAGCCTACAACTGTTTTAGATGTCAATTCAAATTAAATCATTAACCCAATTTTTGTGGCACGCAATTCTTCTCAATGTGGCATTTTGTCCCCTGGCATAAAAGTTTGTCTTTTATTTATTTGTTCTTTTAAGGAAAAAAAAAGCATCTATACTTTTAAAATTTAAAAAAATAATCACTAACATTTTTAAATTTTCAAAAAAAGATATCAATACCTATCATTAAACCTTTTATCTCTATTATTCTAAAAAATTAATTTTAAAATTTTTTATAAATACAAATACCATAAAAATAACATAATCTATGTAGTAGACTAATAATATTAAAATAATTTAATATTTTAATAAATTTTAATATGTAAATCATTATATTTATTTAAATAATATATTTTTATTTATTATAAAAATTTAAATAATATTTACATTAAATAAATTTTACAATTAAAAATATTCTCACATGACAATGTTGTTAAAATTATTATTTTACATAATATTCAAAATAATTTAAATTTTTAATACAAATATTTTAATATTATGATTCTATACATCATCAAATTTACTTGAATGTAATAAAATATATCTAATAGATTATAAAATATTAAAATATTTTTAAATATTAAAATTATTTTTAAAAATATATATTATTATATTTATTTTAATATTATATTTCTATTTATTATAAAATATTAGAGTGAATTATTAAAATAATAGAAATAAAAACATAATGGTCAAAAAAGAATATTAATATCTCTCTTTAAAAATTTAAGAGTAGTGGTGACTATTTTTTCAAACCGTGAGAGTGTAAATTTTCTTTTTCTTCTTTTAAAGGAAAATGTTAACATATACATGTTTTGTTTATTGATTTTGATGATTGTTGACTATTAGAAAGTGTATATTTATAAAGAAAAAAATCGTCATTTTACATTTTAAATCTCACTAACATTGCTACTTTTATTTATTTAAGTATTTTCTTATTCAATTATATGTATTTTATTATAATTATGTATTTTATGTATTTTAGGAGCATTACGATCGTTTCACAATGAACGAGTGATCGGACAGCAAAACGAACGTCATATTTGGACTCAGGATGGTCGAAAACCTTAAGAGGAGTTTTAAAGAAAAAAAGTCACTGTTCACATATAAGATACTGTTCATACGTACGGTACTGTTCATGATACTGTTCATGTATACGGACCAATGATGTGGCAACTACCTATGACGTGTCAGTATCTGATTGGACGAATTATATGATATTGACTGCTTATGTGGCGTTGACCAATGTTGTGTCACGATCTTATTGGACTAAATTTCTTATGTACTGTAGATTGATGACATGGCAGCATCTCAGTGGAGCAAAAATCGTGTGTACAGTATATGCGTTTACATGGGATTATTTACTATTTAGGCGGCGTTACTGTGCAAATGTTGACTGTTGACTGTTGACTGATGACGTGGCACAATCCTGAGCATCCGAACTGTTTTTAATCCGATGGTCACGATTCACTCAATGTATCTATAAAAATGGGACTCTTCCCCCCTAATTTGATACCCCTGAATTCATTTTTAAGCTTAGATTTCTAAAATTCCCTCTCTTTCTTGTAGTTTCTTTGTATTTTAATAAAATTTCCTTTTTTATCCTTAGTTAAAATATGAGTAGCTAATTTCTTTTTGAACGTGGGTTGAAGGTGAAGTTTCAACATGTTCCATGGGCTTAATTTGGTAAATTTACTTTCTCTTCCCCTCTAATATTTGTGGTTGTTTTGACTTTTCGTCGACAAATAATAATAGTTTTGTCTAGATACAGCTCTGGTTAAACCGGCACCCTAGTGCAAGGTTATTATTATTTAGCACGATAAGCCCTTGGCATCATACTTATTGGAGAGTGGTTCATGAGGTGTGGAATCCCCCCCTTATGATTTAATTGGTATTAATGTGAAATATTTAGCCCATGGAGCATGTTGATGCAGATCCGGATACCCAAGCACGTCATTTCAATAGATTTCCAGTTCAATTTAATTCCTGCAATTGTAATTTAAATTTAAGCATAATTTACATTAATTTCACCACAAATTTATTCACCCATTAAAGAAAATTAATTCCACACATAATTAAAATCAACCTCCTCGTGGGATCGACACTCGTCACCATTAATCTATTCTGCAATAGATTCGTGCACTTGCGAGTTCAATAAAATTTGTACAACAATGATAACAAACAATTAATCTCTGTTGATAATGTTGTTGAAAATTCAAATATTTTCTTAAAAATCAAAACTCTCTGCATGTGTTTACAAGCCTTAGAGAAATTGGAACATTTTATACAAAAATATGATTTTCTGGGTATAAACGGTAAATCGTTAAAAATTAACGATTAACCGATAAAATGCAGAGAGGTTGTTTTCTAAGCATTTCAACAAATCAAATACTGGAATTAAAACGGCTAACCGTTAAACATATAACGACTAACTGATAATATACAGATTCTCATATCTTATTATTCCTTTATCGTTTAAAGGAAATCAGTTAAGCTTTCTGTTTTATAAGTTGCTGGAAATTAATGATACACTGTTAATGGATAACGGCTAACCGATAATATCCAACTGACATTCTTTGTTAGTGTTTGACCGTTTAGCGAAAACGGATAGAGAATTTTTGTTGTGCAGGTCCCTAGATTTTAACAGCGAAGGAGTAATTATTAACAGCCAACCGATAATTTGAAATCAAGCCCAACGATAATATTGACCAGCGAAAACGGTTATTCGTTAACGACTAACGGTAATTTATATTCTGTCAAAAAGGTTAAATAACGGTTATTTTTTAGCTCCAATATAAATAAGTTCATCCAAGTCAAATCAAATAATAACAACACAACTACTGAGCACATTCACAGATATACAATCTACATTGAGCTTAAAAATATATTTTTTTCTTCAACTACTAATACATTGAGCATTGGGCATTGATTTGTAATCTTGAAAATTGTGTGAGAGAAAAATTAATTTATAATATTTGTTTTGAGTGATTGTAAGTGTTGGGATACATTTACATTAAGAGATTGGAAAAATCTCTTCTTATAAAGGTTTATTGACACCTTGGAAGTCAATTGTAAAACTTTGAAGCCTTGGAGGCTTACTTAGTGGAATCCTCAAGCTCGGTATGCTTAGAGGCGTAGACGTAGATGGGGATAGCCGAACCACGTAAAAATTATTATGTTTGATCTCTCTTACTCTATCTCTCTAGTTTTATTGTTCATTTATTTATTTATCTCAAATTTAATTGCTTAATTTTTATCAATTTTAATCTTTTATTTTCTGAAATTTCAAAAACTCAATTCACCCCTCTCTTGGATTGTTTAATTAGTATTTCAGAAAACTGTAACACCACATTCTATAATCCTTAATTATGAAAATTTGACTCTTATTAAGATACACTTATGACTCTATAACTTTTATTAATAAGGATATTAAAATTATAACTATGGTTATTTATAGGGTAATTTTTTTCAAATTCAATAGGGTTTTTTAAGACTCCTATAAATACATATTTCTTCATATTTCATAATCCTAAATCTACGACGCTTATTTCTTATTCTCTATTGCTCATAACGTCTTTACCAAATTTTAAGATTCAAACCTTGGTTCAATAAGAGAATCAAAATAATTTTTGTAAGTTTTCTCTCCTTATTCTCCATAATCTTTCTATCACTCTTATTAGGGTTTTGAATTGCCATGTTTATAGATTATTTTATATGCTAATTTATGATTTAGAGCATATTTAGATTATGTTTAGGGTTCTAATTTATTATTGAATCGTAATAATCAATCCCTAATGCATTAGACACACTAAACAATTTTGGACAATACGAATATCTCAAATTTTAAACTCCTATTTTCTCAATAATTGTTTAAGAAATTTATATTTTTGGAAACTAGACACGTAATGCTTCTGGAATAAATTTTGTTTTCTCAAATTTGATTTTTTTCAATTTTATATGTAATTTCGAAGTCGACACTACTACATTAAAAAGTTGCGATTCTAGCAGAATAACCAGAGTCGTAAAATCATTTGCACCATAAAACGAAGTCTTAAAATTTTAAAATTTTACATAGAGACTGATATAGTTGTCTAGTATTTACAGTTTTAATTTCATAATTTTCTGATTTGTTTCTGATTTTATAAAATTCTCAGAACTCACTCTATTCAGTTAAAGATACTGTAAAATAGTTTCTGATTTGTCAAGAAATAATAGTTTTAAAAAAAATTTTGATTTCGGATCTTCTTCAAATTTTATAGAAGATACCCATGGATGTCTAGAATAGTTTTATAAAATATTATATCATTATGACTTCTAGATTAAGAGTTAAAATTCTATAAATTAGATTAGTATAGTATGCATAGAAAATCAGGTTTTTAAAATAAGCTATTAATAGTTGTTTCTTGTATTTTGTTTAAGGTATTGAGGGTGTCTAAGGCTGTTAGAGACTTTCAAGTATATTAGATCAATTCAGAGAATCGAGATAAGTAAGTAACTCCATTCCTAATGTACTAGATAAATATGATTATTTTAATACTACTATAAGTAAATATATTTTTATAATTTTTTCAAAATAGATTGTTTTTCATAACAAAATTAGTTTATGTAAATGGTTTAAAATCTGAAATTTATTTTATTTTTTATGATTTTAATATAATATTATCAATGCTTTTAAAAGTATAAATTATTTTATTGCAAGATTAACCTTTATAGATTTATTTGTAAAATATTATAATAGATTTTATGTTGCAAGTCTAAACTATTATTATGGATATTTATGAATATAATACGAAAGTTTTGTCCCATGTATAATTTTAAGTTATGTTTTGCCTCATTGTCCATAGTTATTTTGATTATGATTCTAATTGTATTATACGATATATGTAAGTTATATAAGTTCTGAATCAGTACTGGACATATATTCTAATTGTGTGCACGATATTCTAATTATGATTATGTTCTGACTGGATCACGATAGTCATTGTTACCGGACTATAGGTGACACTATGTGACATGAGCTAATTTCTTATTATTTATATATAAGTTATATGATTCGCTTACTTGATTTATGTGTATTTGATATTTTGAAGTTATTATAAATTTATTATCGTAATATATTGTTTTAAAAAAAATTATGAATTATAATATATATTTTACTAAAAAAGAAAGCTTATAATATTTTTTGTAATGATAGACCTAGTCTGTTAAGAATAATTTTATTTATTGAGTTGACGACTCACCCTCGTCATTATTTTTTACAGATTAAATTTCTTATTTGAAAGGTATGCTTAGCAATTGAGTTAAAGATTTGTTCCGTTTTACTAGTGGAATAAGAGAATGAATAAACTCGTGATTCCTTTAAATTTATTTTTGTTATAGATTTATAATTTAAAAGACTTGAGTCTTTGATATATTTATATCTTTAAAAAATATTATTATTTAGTATTAGACATGAATTTGTAGTTTCAATTGAATAAATATTTAAAGTATTTCAGTTTGAAATTTTATGTGTAAGAATTTTTTATTTTTAAATATCATCCTTCATCACATGTTAGTTTAGGGTGTTACAGAAAGAGTATCCCTTCATTGAACATCTGCATTACCTTCCCTGTCGAAAAATTGAAAAATGTCCACTTTCATAAATAAATGAAAGGAGCCATTTCCAGAAGCGAAACTTTAGACTCGTGATCAGTACGGAAAATATTGTCAGTATAATTGTTATAAACTTTAGACCCGCACTCACTCGTGCATACAGTGAGAGACATGCTTATAAACCATACGCTAGTAAATGCAACAACACTGCATTTGGGTACACATTTTTCTCATTGTATGTGTAACCGCTGAGTCAGCCGCAAATTATTCTTCAACAGGAAAGCTTGCTCTGGGCTCAACACTCGGTTCTTCATCAGTAGTTGAAAGCATAAAGCACAGAAACAGGAACTATAAAACTATCGTTATGCAAGGATAACCTAGTTTTTAAGCTGACATAAAAATGATGTCCCGTTGATTCTATCATGCCAAATACTCATTTGATTTCATTTGGATGAACAACAAAGTTAGAAGCAAATGAAAAATCATAAAATATGTGCAGGCAAAAAATGTTCGAAGTAATCATTTCTCCGAGCCAACGGCCTCTGCGTCAAGTCAAACTCCAATACCATGTCCAGGAGTCCGTCAACCATACCATTTATTACTGCTTGTTACTCAGATAAGCACTAGATAAAGCCAGAAAAGACAACAATTACAAACACCATTGCTTCTTAAAAATAGATAACGGTGTGCTTCGGTCAAACGCAACCAAATGCCGAAAGAATGTAGATTCCGACAAAGCTTATGATTTATATGCGAGTCTAGTACCTTCTCCTTTTAACTCTTGACCAGCCAAAATGTGTTTATGTACAAGTCAATAATAGGAATCCTAAGACAATATTTGAGCGACATCATGGTCTTGAGTACAGCAAAGCACCTTTCTCGGTTATAGCATAAAAAGAAGTGATAATACTGAAGAGACATCACTGCATTCACGCCAAGAGTATGCAATCGCTGATTCAAAAGACTGAATTTGTGGATTTCTGCCATAAAGCAGAAGCCCAAAAATCATTGCAAGCAAACCAAATGAGAACTAAAATTGGTATCACCTCTACAAAAAAGGCAAGAACCATCTTTGTAGCGTTGGTTCAGTCACACATACTTGTGGGTTCATTCTATATTAGAAGTGAAGCAATGAGAAGTGCTTATAAATAAGCATCCCACATACACAGAGCAACAAATAAATGAAGAAGCAAAGCTAAATAACAAAGTTGAAACTGCACAATTTCCCAAACAAAACCTAAATACGTTGTAACAGGATCCCAAACCCTTTTAACCTCTGACTAGTTGATCTCTCAAGCTCTCCAATCTACAGAGGTGAAACTTCACATATTTATGGATTTTAGTCACACAAATATATTTTTCCTAACCGAAGTTGTTTCAGCGTAAGAATAAATAGAAGTTTGTCATCTGCAACAAATAAAACTGAAAGATTTCAGAAACAGACAACTTTGAAACACCTTTGACAAAAAGAACCCCGGTAATCACATCCATAGAGAAGAAGATAATATTGTTTAGACTAGAGAAGAAGTTTCTAGATCAAAGCTCCATACACATAATTACAGAAAGAATCAAGATTCTTGTTTCAACAGTGATTCTCCAACATGCTTCATGCAACAAATAAACAAAGATTTCAGGAACGGCAAACTTTCAAACCCCTTTCACAAAAATTACCCAGTTAATCACATCGATATAGAAGAAAACAATATTCTTTAGACTACGGTAGAAGTTCCTAGGTCAAAGCTTCATCTGCGTAATTGAAAAACCAATCGAGATCCCAATTTCTACATTAATTCCCTAACATGCTTCATTCAAACTGAAGTACTAAATAAATCGAACCAAATATTTCATGGAAAAAGGCAACAATCTACCGAATGCTGTAAAAAGAACAACAGGACAAACATATTAACAAGAATTTATTAACAATGCCAACCTGCCAAAAACAAATAGGAACCAGAAATTCAACAAGTAGCTAACTTCTCATAATGAAGAACTCACATAATTGTTGAGTGGAAACACACAGAATCCAAAAGAATTCTTTTCAATTCAGGCAATTCTTTTACAATATCGTCTTCAATTGCTAATTGACATGCATCAAACAGACCGAAGAGATACCTCCAAGTGCTCTATCTTCTCAGCCAAATCATGCTTCCCACAATTCTTCAGCCCATCAGTAACCAAATCAAAGCACCTGGAAATTGGAGTCAACCCCATCTCAGTCATTTCCACCAAATAATTTGCTGCCTCAACAAATCTTCCCCCACGCCCACACATTGTTATCAACATTGTATAAACCGGCCTATTTGGGGGATGCCCCTTAATCTTCATCTCACTAAAGAAACAAAATGCATCATCAAACTGGCCCCTCCTAAACATCCCTTTAATAATAGGAGCATACAAGCTTGGGAATGGCTTGTGACCATCCTCAACCAAATTATGCAGCAATCTAAAAGCCTCATCAATCATACCCGCCTTTGAAACAGCTGGAATCAAAATCTTATATGTATTCACATCAGCGCACAAACCTAACTTACAAACACTATAATACATCTCAACACAAAACTCAACCTCCTCGGATTTACATATCGTCTCAATCAATGAATTAAAGGTTTCCAAATCCGGAACAGACCCTTGTTTAACCATTTTATTAACCATCTGTTTAGCAGACTCTAAATAACCGGCATTCAACAACCCTTGAACCAACAAATCACGACCTCGAACAGGCGGGTTGAACCCTTTATCACTCATCTCCTGCAAAAACTCTTGCGCCTCTCTGATTTTCCCAGAAGAACACCAAGCATTAACAAGAATCGCGTATGTCCTCCTATCAGGGACAAACCCTTTTCTAAGCATCCTCCTAATCAAAGCATAAGCACCATGAAACAACTTGACTTCACACAAAGCAAACAGCAATGAATTATACAAAAGAAGACACTGCTGACAATTGAAAGCGGTACACTTATTAAAAACCTCAACAGCATTATCAACCAACCCATGTTTGCCAAACTCTTCGATGATGAGAGACAGAGTTTGAGGAGTGACGGAGAGGTTGTACGGTTTCATGAGTTCGATGGTCTTCCACATGGACTGGTAGCGTTTGTGGTGGGCAAGGGTCAGGATGAGTTGTTCGAATTCGAGGGAGGTCGGGGAGTATTGGGGCCGGGAGCGGGCCCAGGTGAAGAAGCGGAGGGATTCGGAAGGGGAAGTAGTGTGGCAGGCGCGGAGGACGCGGTAGACGAGCTCTGAGGTGAGGGTGAGGTTGAGTCTGTTGAGGGTGCGTTCTGGATATATGTCGTGACGGACTATATTGGCGATGTGGTTTACGGCTGCGAAGTAATCGTCTTTTGAGGTTTTAGCTGCAGCCGCAGTGGTCATGGTTTTGACGGAGAGGATAAGGCATTGAGTTCGGTTTCTGAATACAGAAACTAACATGTTGGAAGGGAAGATCTAATGTGGGAACTTCACGCCATGCATGCTATTTGTTTGAAAGAATTCGGCAATAAAAACTTCACGAGCTCGCAATCGTACATGCATGCTATGCGTTTGGTTAGATTCCGTATTCTTAAATACATGTTTTGTATTTCAGAGTTGCTGCTGCTGATTATCTTATTTAAATGCAAAATCCATGATCCAATTGCAGTGTTACGCTATCATCTTGCTTTTATAAAGCTTCCAAGCATACGTGACTTTTAACAGCGGAAGAGCCGACCACTCCCCAGCGTTTGGGACTCCTTCGTTGTCTTGTAAAGCCCGGCTTCAAAAAAAATTAGTCGCACAATATTTCTTCTTTTTTTTTTTTGTCCAATCATAATCTATCTTTTAGAAAAAGAAAATTCTACTTATAATCATATTCAATCTACTGCTACCAATGTAATGACAATAATTTAAATCCATACAAACACATTATAGAGAAAATTCTTCATTAACTATAATATATAATTAAATGAAACTAAACACCCCCGAATATTAATAAAAATTAAAAATCTAAATAACATTTTATAAAAATTAACATAAATTAATCATAATAATAATTTAATTTATAAATATCAATTATAATCTACAATAAACAATAATCTCATTAAACTAAAAAAAAAAATCTATCTTTTAAAAACATTTTACTAATTGCTTCAATTTTTTACTATTTGCTTCTTATCTAACCAAAACAAACTATACAAAATTGAAAAAAAAAACTATTATTCTCTAAATATTTCCATACTTAAAATTATTTTCATATTATAATTTAACATATGTATTATTTAATTACATGATTAACATTAAAAAAACCCATTACTTAAAAAATCTTTTAACTTGCGCGTAAGATAAAACTGCAAAAGAAATAAAAAAAAAATTAAAAATGTTCTTGATAAAAAAAGGGCAAAAAGACATAATCAGAGATAAAATAAATATAACCGACGAAGGGGTTTGACGATGAGATTAGAGCGGTGTTCCAATAGACCTGCCGACTTGAGGAATAATCTATTTATTTTCTTTCCTGATCACAAAAGTTCTTCACGAATCCTCATAAATAGAAGAGTACATTTGGACACAGAATACAATACACCATCACCACTGACATCACAAACATAGACATGGCGTCATTTTAATAAAGTGAAACAATTTCTTCTTCTAGATACAATAGTCATCGTTCTATTATTTCTCTTTGCTATTATCTACAATCCCGTTTCCCTTCCCGTCTACCTATCTATCGCAAGGGAAGTCCAAGTCATTCTCAGTTACTTTAAAGTGTTGGGCCTTCTGCCCGGAACAATGCAGACTCCACATTTTGAAGAATGACCTCTCCAGATTCTTGACCTGCAATTTCCGGAAAAAATAGCATCCATTTGTAAGTCACTCTTTTGCAAAATGAGCAAGAACTGCAAAACAATGGACAACATTAGTTTCAACTCACCCATCGCGCTGTGTCAAACAGAGGACATGTCAAGCGTACTGATTTAAGTTTATTCGTGAGGGCCAGGAGTTTTTGCCGATCCGATGCCAAAGATACAGCCCTCTCTTCATATTCCTTCATACTGAAGTATGAACAAGGACCGTCAGAATAAATTTGGCTTTCCATCTCTGTGCTTAAAAGGAAAAGAAAGTACACACTACAGAGCATTTCACTTAACAACAAGTCATTGGATTAACAGATTCATATGATCGATAAATATGAAGTGTGCTGCAAATGAACGCAACCCCCCCCCCCAAAAAAAAAAAAAAAAAACCCAAAAAACAACTGGGATGTACCCACAGACGTATCAAAGCCTTTTGCGTGTTAACAATGAATAGTACAGCTTCACTTGGCAACATAGAAAATAAAACCCATATGGCTTTCCAATTGATATGTCCAACCAAACAGCAAATGCTAGGACTTGCATTGTCACCACCAGCAAACAAGTATTGTCTAGACCTTTGTACAGAGGCCAACAAACAAAAATGCCTACCTGTTGACAATCATCTCCTCCCCAAGTCCAGTTGCAAGACAGAGTGATCCAGCAACTCTAGTCGCCATTTTCTCCAGGGGCAGAGTTATCATTGGCAAACCCGCCCATAAAATATCTGTGCCTGTAGTATGTGCATTGCACAAAGGCCTGAAAAGATATTGAGAATGAAGCAACAAAGTATAATTTCTCGGCATAAATAAATTAATAAAACAGAGAATTAATTGAAACAAGGAGAGTTTACGTGTCAAGGAATAGATCCGCTAAGGAACTGCGTCTGATATGTTCTTGCTTCATAGCAACATCAGTGAATATAATTTGGTCAGGCTGCACACCCTGTGCAACAGCATCTGAACAAAGGCCACCAATCAAGACCGCATATTCAGTTTCGTAATTGATCAAATAAGAGTTGATGGAAAGGCGAGAGAAATGTCAAGGAACTTCAATGAGAAAAATAATGAAAGAGGTCCTAGCAACGGCAACTTACATGCTCGAAGTCTCATTTCTCCTGCAGCTGGGAACCTAAGGAGCCAAAGTGCACTGTTGGGCACTCGTCTAAGAATATTGCACCTAAAAACTCGATCACATGAATCTCAGAAGCCAAATTGTATACAACTACACATAGTTAATGGATAAATTCAGGATCATCCAAGTATTACCAAGTATTAAAGATCTCAGGATCCATTTTGTATAACTGGTTGAAGCATGCAAATATGAATTTGTCTTCAGGGAGACCATAATCTGCTCGTTTGGGCTGGCAATTTGGATCCAACACATCCATATTTTTCTGCAATTATATACAAATTGTTACAAAGATAACTTCCCCTGCTTTTGAAGGAGGATAAAAAAAAAATGATATAAACAATATAAGATTTCTGTTACCAAAAATATCAAAGATATACCTGTTTATAATCATTAACAAAGTAGCAATGAGGGACATGCACAAGCTTTTCTGAATAAATATGGGCATAGCGCAAAGGTGAAACAAACTGCAACAAAGAGGCGTATTAGAAAAGCAGTAACGACACAAGTCATCAGAAGTTAAATGTGGCCATCCAATCCTCACCTCATCAGTGACCAAGTAATCAATGTAAGATGCTCCAGTGGTCCCAGGGAACCCCATATATGAAACCTGTATAGGTGCAGGTTGCATGGCAAATATTTCATTTCTGGCCCCCTACAAAGTCACAGGAGATGGGTATGTATTATAACTTCAAGTAACTAATTATTATATAAACTGATAACCAACCCATCAAAGCCTGAAAAAATATATCAAGAAGGAACACTTGGGGAAAATGAAACAAATTATACCTTAGTATAACCATTGAGATTGATGAGGATCTGTATCTTATCCTCATTGATCAGTTTAGCAATCATATCAGATGACATGGCAGAGACATCAACAAAGTGTTCAGCCTCAGACTGGGTGCGCTGTCTCCATTCAGTACCATCATTGGGACTCAAGGCATAACAGAATACCTACAGAATCTAGTCAGGTTTTGCATATAATGACAAGAGAACATCATGAAGAAATCCAGGTAGCCCTTGCAAATGGGCAAAGCTCAAGATTACAAACCTCAACATTTTCTCTGTTGTGCATGCCAAACACAGATCCCATAAGGTGTGACAGAGGATGATTCCCAAAGTCACTGCTTACATACCCAACCCTTAATCTTCGAAGTCCACCATCGTGCCTGATAGGAATTGGGGCAGGATGGTTGAAGGTAGGAAGAGCAAAGCGGGAAGCAATTATTGAGCAATGCGATGCATATTTACGACTGCAGAGGGAATGCAAAACATCAGAAGAGAAAGGTCTTCATCAAAATTACCGTCATTTTATATCATGATAAGAGAACAATCTTACCTAATTTCAAGTGCAAGCATTGGGTCAATGGGATAAGCTATAGCATGGAAAGGCTGCACACTAGGAAGAACAGACATCTGAAATGCAAAATTATGGCAATCAGCACACCTAAAACAGTAAACGTAAAACATTCAACAAGAAACCAGACTACTAAACATAAGAAATAAAAAATGAACACGTGACAATACTCACATTGACCTGTCGCCTGATAATCCCCTCAACTTCAGAGAACATTCTATCACGATCCTCCCAGCTGCAGACACACTAGAAGATAGGAATAAAAGAAAAATTACATTTGCCCAAAAAACACTTCATATTGGCCAGCTAAACTAACATGACAATTTACGTAAAAAAATACAAATTGAAGTAGTATGCACACATCTCAAGCTCAATTAACTTTAATGGACGCTATTATTGACCACAGAAACCAACGAAGGATGTAACATTGTCCAAAAAAGCCAACAAAGCCAACTACACACATTACCTTAACATTGTCTGCAAACACTAAGATGTATAAGAACGAGTCCACCGACCATCAAAGCATTCCATATTAACTAAATTGCAAAGATACATACAGATTCATTTTCCAAGATCATTCTAAATTTAACAAGTTATTGACAGTGACACAACCAACTGCGCAAAATTTGTAACACCTTACTCTTTCTAGCATCTACTAACCCATTCATTTGCATTTTGTTTCTAGAATACAACCATGAAGAAGCAGGTACATCTCAAATTCAGCATTTCAGTGGGTGATCATCGACTGCTAACAATGTCAAGCACTATTGATCACATCCGTCACTAAATCAAGTTTAAATTGAACAAAACAACTTCCTCGAGTGCATAATATGATTTGCCAACACAGGGCAACATAAAATATATTACCTGCAGTGTATGCAGAAGGTTACAAGTTGCTTCAGGAAAGTCAGGTCGAAGAAGCAACGCCTGCTTGTAGCTCTTTATGGCAGCCTCCACATGTCCGCTGCACAATATATAAATTCCAAATTACAAACAGCAAAACTATCTACAAGTAATAACACATTCCACAGTCCAACATTAAGACTCTTTGAATAGTCAACATCAACTATAGAAACTACATTCAATTCAGCCCAATTGTACTTCATGTTCCACAGTCTCACTAAAGAAGAAATTTTTGCTTTAAGAGGGGTCTAAGATATTTCTTATTAAGAACAGTGGAAAAGAAGCAAAATGACAATACCTGTCTTTGTAGGCAGAAGCCAAATTCGCATGGGCTTCAGCCATGGTTGGGCGGATGGTGATAGCACGTATATAGTCCTGGATTGCATCAGTCACTCTACCAATCTCCTTGTAAGTGTTGCCTCTATTGACCAGCCCATCAGCGGCCAAAGGATCAATGCGAAGAACTTCATTGTAGCAAGATATAGCATCCGCATAATTTCCCTGTCATGATAACACAATGGGGAAAGAGTCAATCCATTACATGAAGGAATACAACTACAACTTCCTACCAAACCATGTTAAAATAAAATAAACAGAGAAGATTACAGAAATAGTGAAACAAGAAGCTAGCTATAACTCTAAAGGAGACAACTACCTGTTGTTTATATATTACAGCAAGATTGTTAAAAGGGGCAGACAATCCTGTTGTTACCGCTAATGTAGCCTTATAATATGAAGCAGCAGCAGGCAACATGTTCCTTCATGTTCAAAAAAGTAGCATACTTGAGATCAAAAAATTAAACAATTCACTAAAAGATCAGGCATTCAGGATCACTTACCATTCCATATATATATTTCCAAGATTTGTAAGTGCTTGTGGATGGCTTGGTTGTAATGAAAGACATTGCTTCACCACCATGGAGGGTCAAATCAAATTCAAAAACATGTGAAAAGACCAAAAAATACATAAAATGAGGGGAAAAAATTTACATTATAGCATTGAATAGCTTCATCAACTCTGCCCACATCTTTCAATGCATTACCCTACAATTCACACAACAAAAAGAATAAAATGTTACCAACACCTGTATTTCATATACAAAAAACTAGATATTCTATCTAAAAATCTATAAAACAAAACAGAACAAAACTAACCAAATTATTGTAAGCCTCCAAAAATCGAGGATCGCAACTGATGGCTTGCTTATAATATAGAATTGCCATGTCTGCTTGACCTCGCTCATAGTACGTACTAGCCAAGTTACCTGTAATAGAATGGACAGCTATGTAATTGAATGCCACCAAAAGATTCATAAATTAACAACTAAAAAAACCATCAATAACCATAAGCAGGTACCAATGTGCTATTCTACAGAAGTTCCTAATAAGGCATTCAGTAAACCATTGACCAATATCAAGCATCAGAAACCAGATTTAAAAATTAACTTAAAACGGCATCACAGTCAAAGAAGAAGCTACCACACAGCCACATTATCAATAAAATCACAGAAGGTGGACTTCATTTTGGGCAACATGCCAGACTATGATTTTATAAGTATGGAATACCAACCAGACATCATTAAAATAGAAGCAACACATACCGCCAACAAGAGAAGACTTGACATAGACATAGAGAGAGATCATCAAAGGAATTTAAAACAAGCAGCAACATAACTCATAAACTTGTATATATAAATTATGAAACTGCACTCACCAAAAGCTATTGCATTTGGACGTGTCTGAACAGCACGCTGATAGCAGACAATAGCCTCTTGGGGCATCCCCAAAGCCTGGATAAGTCAAAAGAAATACCTTGTTTCTCTCTGATATGGAATACCATCCCAGGCAATAGCAGCCACCTGACCTAAATGAAACAAGGCATGACAACTTACCTTGTAAACATTTCCAAGGTTTAGATAGGCATCAGGAAATGTAGGTTTGAGTTTCACGGCTTCCTAGAAATTTTAAAACATTCAAATAAAAGTTCAGAGAATGGTAAAACAAAAAGGGTAAAAAGAACAATCATACAAGTAAGAAAATTTATAAAAGACAAAAATCCAACAACAGTGTAAGAAAGAATCAACATGGTTCATAGTGCAGTTAATTAAAGCAGAAGACCGCGTTTTTTTCCAGGCAAAATCTGGATAACCAACAAGAAGGCAATCAATTTTCTGTGTAAGTGGAATATGGAAGAAGGCTAAACAAACCTTGTAATATTGTAAGGCTCTATTAAGATCTCCAGACTCCATAAAAAGACCCGCAAGATTTGACCATGCAATAGCAAAAGTTGGTTGTATGCGAAGAGCCTCAAGGTAGCAACTGTATGCCTGCACAAAACGTTAGTTCTGACAATTGGGAGTCTTGCACATGGAAGTTACAACAAGACCAACCATCATCTCAGCCCTGGCCTGTAGATAACAACTTGATATATGTGTAGAACTGTGAATTTAGACAGTTCCACACATTAATTACTTCATCAGTAACTTTGCAGGAAAAAGGGAGACGCACACAAAAAATATGGGAAACAATGCCTTCCACCCACGTGAAGGGTGGACAAGGAAGAGTCTAGGCCAGGTGAATCCAGTGGAGCACACATTCACTAGGTTACAAATACAGATGAAACTACTTCTGCTACCACAGTGAGAACAGAGAGCAGTACATCAGCATATAATAGCCAATAGTAGCTGAAGAGAATGAAAACTGTAATGAACTGAACTTTGTAGCCCAAGATTCCAAATCAATGTCCATATCATAGGAGAGATAATGGGAAATCAAAAATGCACAGTACTTACTTCTTGCACTAATCCTTGTGCCTTCATTAGATTCCCAAGATTGCTGTGAGCATCAACCTAAATGCCAATTGATAAGATAAATAATTGGAAAAATTCAAGGAAGCTAGAATACTACAAACGCAAAGGGAAAAGAAAATAATTTGGAGAACTAAAAATCGAGATTTTGTTCTCATTTGGACTACCAAATCAAAAACGGACAAAGGAACAGCTTTATTGGGTAAAACCATACCAATAGAGGATTTAGAGCAAGTGCCTGACGACAGCACTGTGCTGCTTCATTAAGTCTCCCTTTTCGCATGTATGCACTAGCTAGGTTTGACCATGCGTCAGCAAAGTTGGGGCGAAGCTGCACAGTAACACAGAAACCAAAGCCAATCACAACAAGGTTCACACATACAAGGAATGGTAATTCATAGATGCAAAGCATACAAGAAATGGGAATTCTAGATGCAACGCTTACAAGTAAGTGAAATTCATAGATGCAAAGGAATATAAAGATACAAATTACAACAAAACAGGCTCAAACGGAGTGAAAGTCCACTTAAAGTACATAAAAGCCAAAAAAAAAAAAACATCAGTCAAAACCTCTATGCCATTACATTTTATGACATACTAAGAATGGAATGATTATCTCACTTACATAGCCCTGGATCATGAACTAATTTTAAAACACAAGCAACCATCGAGCAATAGAAAATCCAACTATATTTCCTTGCTTCATATTTGAAAGCAACGAATATATCACTCTGCTATTAACAATGCCTACTACCGAGGAAAAACATAGAATTACAACCCAGCAATGCTGAATTCAAAGGATTATAAACACCAATTTCAAGAATCAAAGCAGAATAACCAGAGATGAAAAGAAAAGGATAAAAATAACAATACTTTTTCAGAGAAAAGAACAATATCTAAGAGGGAGGGAAAGGTTCACAGAAGCACACAAACCTCAATGGCAACTAGATAATAGCGAATGGCGAGATCGATATCTCCTTTTTCCTGAAGGGATCAAAATCCACATTGAATAGCTTACAATATATGCTAGAACACTGTAGTCAAAGCCTCAAAAGAAATGAAATTGGGTAGCAGTAATTACCTTCCAAGCATTTGCCATGTTTCCATAGCACTCAGCAAAACGTGGTTCTAGTCGAAGAGCTTCTTCATTTCTTGCAATGCACATATCATAATCATGCAACTGCAAAGGAATAAAAGCACAAACTGACATATTAGATAAAGCCAGAATTCCAAGCAATTCAATGAAAAATGTTACCGGAAGTAGTAGCTCAACTGCACAAAACACATCAATGAGAATAAATGAAAAAGGCACTGCAATAGATTCAACCTGATAATAAATTGCACCCAGAAGAAGAAGATTGTCAGTGCGTAGCGGATTTCTCTCATAAACAGAATTGCTATGCTCTAGTGCCTGTTTATAGCTGCCAGACTTATACATTTGATGAGCAAGGGCCATGTGCATGTCTTCATCTACACCAAAAGAAAGACAAGCCAGGAAAAGAAAAAGGGGGGGGGGGGAGGGGGGATTTGCACTGTGCATCAGAATCATTCTACATTTTGATACATTCCCTTATAAGATTAAAGAATTAACAATATCTCCACAAGTTTTATATATATATATTGAATTCAAAACCAAAATTTGAGGCAAAACGAACTGGGAAAGGAAAGGGAAAAAGTAAAATAAGAGACAATTTTTTTAAGGGTTAAAAATAATCACTCACTTCTCTAACAGTAAAAGCACAAAAACCCACAAAAACTTACAATTTAAAATTTAAAATTCTTAAAATATCCATCATTTATACACCAAGAGAAATTTCCCAAAACAAAAGCAGATCTATTGTCTAATCAAATTAACATAGACCTCGATATGTGGCACAAATAAATTTTCAAACGATGCAAAACACTAGAAATTTCAAAAACTATTTTTAAAAATAAAATTAAAAAAATCAAACCTTCATGCGAATCGGGTCCCTTGAACGACGAGACAAGGCTCAGTGACGATGCCGGCTCCTGCTTCACAGCCGCATATCCGGCTTCTCCAGCACGATCCGAGACTAGCGGAGCCCTAGAAACTCCGTTCTGCAACGAGATCATCATGATCTCCCAAACTCACTCAACAAATCGAGCCTTCAAAAATTATCAAAACCTCCAATCATCAAAAAAAAAAAAAAGAAACCAAAAAACAGATCCAACTGCACAGACAAATCCGATACTCAGCGAAGAGAAGGCACCCAATAAAAAACCTAGCTTGGCTTTTTTAACGAGATCGTTTCTTCAAAATAAAAGAACTCTCTAGCTTTCCTTTATTTATTTATTACTATTGTTATTATTTTTTCAGGAGAATGTTTCTGAGAGTGGGGAAGAGAGGGAGAGAAAAAGTAAATAACGAAATAAATAAGGAGGGGAGGCATCGGGAATGGTGAGGTGGCAAGATCATGAACGTTGATAAATATACGGTAAAGATACTACCGTTAGGTGCTGTGGAGATTCGGTTATTACTGACACGTATCAAAGAGGTTAGATAGCTTGGTGAGTTGTTAAGACTTCACTTGTGAGACTTCCGTGCCTCTGTCCAATCATCTTTCTCCTCCTGTCTTGTCTCATATGGTCCAAAACTAACATACGAATAACAAATTCTCCCAAAAATCAATTAAAAAATTTTTAATAGTAAAAGCAGTAATTTTTTATTGCCTAACATTATTAGGTATCCCAATTTTAAAAAAAAAAATACACTGTATGTAAACTTTACATTCTATTAAGTTAATTGAATTTGTTAAACTAGTTGGACTATTAGCACCTCTCCATTAATTTTAGAAAACTCTTATTACATTATAATTATATTTAAAACAAATGTGAATAGAATTAATTCATATATATTTTCTTTTTTTCTTCAAATTTATTTTACGTGCACAATATAAATTTTTTTAATTATCACTGAAATCATAAATTTAAAAAGTAATCTTCTAAGCCAAAATAAAATTCTTTTAATAAATCAGTTGTTAACATGTACATATTCTGTTTTATTGATTTTGATGATAACAAACTATTAATCTCTTTTGATAAGTTTATTGAAATTTCACAAATTCAAATATTTTCTTAAAAGTCAAAACTCTTTATGTGTGTTTACAAGCCTCAGAGAAACTAGAACATTTCTATAAAAAATATAGGTTTTTAGGAATAATCAGTGAATCGTTTAGTTTTAACGGTTAACCGATAAAATGCAGAGAGAGACTATTTTCTAAAAGTTTCAACCGATTGTTTTATAACTTAGTAAAAATCAAACACGGGAAGTAAACGACTAACCATTATTTTTAAACGGCTAACCGTTTAGGTAAAAACTTAATCTTCATACTCAAAAAAATAGTTATTTTATTAAGTCTTAACCGATAGGCTTCTAAACTTGCTAAAGATAAACGGTGAATCGTTAAATTTTAACGATTAACTGATAACGTTTATATTTGCATCATGTGTTAATCCTAAAGGAAACCGGTTAAACATTTTGTTTTATAAGGTTGTTAGAATTTAACGGCGAATCGTTAATATATAATGGTTAACTGATAATATCCAGACTACTATTTTTTGTTAATCTTTAACCGTTTAGATAAAATAGATAGAAATTTTTGTTATGTAGGTCTCTGGATGTTAATGGCGAAAGAGCAATTACTAACGATCAATCGTTAATTTGAAATCAAGCACAACGGTAACATTTACTAACGTAAACGGTTATCCATTAATGGCTAACGATAATATGTTTTCTGTTAACAATGATGAATAACGGCTAATTTTCAACTCCAACTATAAATAAACTCATCCAAATCAAATCAAATAGAGACGACAACACAGCTACTGAGCATATACACGAATATACGATCTACATCGAGATTTAAACAGATTATTACTCTATCTATTTACATATTGAGCATTAATTTATAATCTTAAAAATTGTGTGAGAGAAAAATCAATTTGTAATCTTTGTTTTGAGTGATTGTAAGTGTTGGGATACACTTAGATTAAAAGATTGGGAAAAATCTCTTTTTGTAAAGGTTTATTAATACCTTAGAAGTCAATTGTAAGATTTTGAAGCCTTGAAAGTTTTCTTAGTGGAATCCTCAAGTCTAGTGTGCTTGGAGGCGTGGACGTAGGCGGGGATAGCCAAACCACGTAAAAATTATTGTGTTTGATCTCTCTTACTCTATCTCTTTTTCATTATACATTTATTTATTTATTTCAAATTTGATTACTTTATTTATATCACTTTAAGTTTTTGTTTACTTAATTTTTAACAACACAATTCACCCCTCTCTTGAGTTGTCTAGTTAGTGTTTCAACAGTAACTTAATTAATATACAAGACAATGGAAATATAAATTAAACAAAATTTTTATCCTGTGAAAATAATTTTTTAAGGATTCTCAAATTGAATGTTGAATCCCAAAAGTTATAATTAGGATAAAATTGTATTAGACTCATCAAATATTCTTCTAAATATAATGTTTTTCTTACTTTTCTTCTAGATTGACTTTTAGAAATTAAATAATAAAGAGACCTCGAAGAAAGGAATACAAATATTAAGACTAAAAGAGTGAGAAATTATTAGAAAGTAAAAAAAATCATAAATGAAAAAGTGTTCATCTGAAAAAAAAAAGTATTTGTGGCAATTAAATAAAAAATAATTATAAAATGAATTTCAATAGAATTTTGGAGGAATGCTAATAGCCTGGCTCTTTGTTAAAGAGGACGAACTTGAAAATATAATAACTTTTAAAATGATCGTTATTAGTTGTGTGATAAAAATAATTAATTATAAAAAAATTAGTTAAATATTCGATAAATTTTAATTTTAAAAGTGTTGTAAGTTTTAAAAGTAAATCATATATATAAATTTTACTTTAAAACTAATTTTGTTTTTAAACTACTATAAGAATATAAATAACTGAATTAGATATAATATTTAATAAAATTTATTTATGCATTTATAAACATAATTTTAAATATAATTAATACACAATGAGCATTGTTACTATAATTACCATTTAAATTGAATAACAAGCTTATTAAATGACAAATAAATAATTTTATAAATTAAAAAATTCATCATCTAATAAATGAGTGACTCGGAATAATTAAGACCCAAATTGAAACTCAAATGTTTTGATCTCTATTTTTATTTTTTTTTCTTACAACTATAAATGTAATGATTATTCTATTTAACTATTAAGAACAAGCAATCACTTACTTTTATTAAGATCATTTGAAATTCATCTTTATGGATGACGCGTCATCAGCCAAAAAAGAAAGAGACGGAGAAGAAGATGCATCTTTTTTCGGCAACCTCCGAAACACCATCCGATGGTGCGTTTCTCCCTCTAAATTAGAATAAGTATGTTTTTCAACCCTCACTGCAAAATTCAAAGTGTGTACTCTCGCCCTGCTTTTGTGCTCTGGAGATGGGAAATGAAATGGCTTGTTTAACGACAAAACATACAGCGTATGGGCCGCACAAACTAATTACGGATGTCAGCTGTGTAAAGGAATCAGACATGAGTACTCTTAAAAAAAAAAAAAAAAAAGTTCACTATGCTTTTCTCAGTTTCTACTTTGAAGAAACTACTGACGTAAAATTTAGTTTAGACATGATAAGCCATCTAGATAACTCGTCATTTCTCATTTTGAAAAAAAAGAAAAAAAAGTGACGTTATTGTAAAAAATTCAAAGCGGACAAGTCATCCCCCATATTTTGTCAATCGACAAGCGCAAATGATATGCGCGATGCGTCCGTCAATTGAATTTTGAGGAGAAACAACATGCATTCGGATTCTTATTTCTTAAGACATGCATCTGGATGTCTATGAGGCCAACGACACGTCTTTCGCAACGTAAACTTCCACCCGCTCCTTAATTGAAGTAAGGTATCATTTATTTTTCTAATAAATAAGTAGAATGATAAAATATTTGAATTATTTATATATTTTTACATGTTTATTTTCTCCAACACTAAAAATAATTACTTCCATATTTTAGTAAAATTAAGGAAAAATTTTAAATTGAAAAAAAAAGCATTTAAGTTTAAATATATATATTTTGGGCTTTATATGAAAAAGTGATCTTCCGATCTTTCATTTCGCTTATTCTAAATTTATTCCAAACGCAAAAATTTTATATGTTACAAATAATACATTTTATTTCAAAATTTCATTTTTTTCATAGGATTAATATATGTGAACATAGAGACAACTTAGAAAACTAAAATTAGCAAAACAAAAGATTATTAGCTAAACCAAAAGAAAATGAAAGGTAGGTCATTTGTCCCAAAATGAACTTTCTGTTTTATTTTAATTTTAAAAAAAAATTGTACTAGGAAAAAAACACAATTCGTGTTTTTTCTATTTTGAATAAACTATATATCACTGAAAAATTTTATTTTAGATATGCCAAGTCATCAATTTTTCAATCGTGTTTTTAATTTTAATGGCCATAAGGTACTGAATGATGCATCATTTCCCTTTCCTAAGTAACTTACATAATCTTGACCGAATAATAAAAATACAGTATGTAAAGATAGTTCATTTTTCTTGAAATGTACTCTGCATTTTCATTTTATTTTATTGTTTTAAAAAATATGTACTCTAAAAAAAATTAAACAAAAACACCAATCATTGTGCTTTTCTATTTTTCTATTTGAATAAACTATCATCATAAAATTTTAGTTTAAACACTATAAGTTGTCTATTTCTCAATAGCAACACATGCAATGTTTTTAATTTTAATGGCCAACAAGCACTAGATTATACATTGTTTCCTATTTTCTACAACTAGACATGAGGTTCTCTAGAGTAATAAAAAATACGACATGTCATTTCCTTTATTCCAACAAACAACAAGCATTAATATACTATTTATTATGCACCGTTTGAGTTTTAAACGGAAATGGCTTGTTATTTGTACAGTTTGTGCGCGCCCGACATATTATCTTTTTTATTGCCAACTCGAACATGTCATCTATTGAGTTAAATTCAATATAACCTTTAATCAAAGTAAGGGATCGTTTGTTTGTCAATAATTAAAGAAAATGATAAAATATTTGATTATTCATTACTTTTACATATTTATTTTTTCCAACATTTGAAATAAAATTATTCTAATATTTAGTAAAATTAAAGAGGGGAAACTTTAAATTAAAAAAAAATTAAGTATACACACACTTTCTGACATTATATCAGAAAATGATCTTTCGGCTAAATTTAATCCAACAATGTAAAAATTGTTTATAGTATAAGTGGTACATTTTTTTAATATTCTTTTTTCTTAATATTAATATATATAGGTAGAGACCACTAACCAAGCTAAAATTAACAAATTGAAAGACTATGAGCTAAACCGAAAGAAGTTAAAGGTAGCCATTCCACACTTTCTTTTTTCATTTTATTTTACTTTTTCAAAACAAAAAACTACTTTAAAAAAATAAGAATGCAAATAAAAAAAAACCATGTACTGTGCTTTTATATTTTTCTATGTCGAGCAAAACTATAACGGTAAAATTTTAGTTTAAACATGACAAGTCTTCGATTTTTCAATAGTAGCGCATGCAATGTTTTTAATTCCAATAGCCAGCACGCACTGGATGATGCATCGTTTCCTAATTTCCAAGTAGCCGATGAAACGATCCCTTTCTAAATTTGTAAACGACATGTCATTAGAGTGCAAATAGTATGCACCTAATCTATACAACGCGTCTTTTATCTTTCGATTAAAGAAATCCTTAAATTATAGTTTGATATAAATTATACTATTCATATAAATAATATGTGATGTGAACTTATTTATTATTTATATAAATAGTATAAATTACATCAAATATAACTTAATATTTGTCTTTTCTTTGATTAAAAATGACACGCATTGGTTTACTTTTTATGCAAACCTCACGTCATCTACTTATTAAGCAAGCGACACATCATCTACTACCTTGGCTTCCATGTGATCCTTAATCAAAGTAAAGGATTGTTTGTCCCTTTAATAATTAAATGGAATGATAAAATATTTGAATTATTCATTTGTTTTTACATGTTTGTTTCTTCTAATATTGAGAATAATTTATTTCAATATTTCAATAAAATTAAGGGGAAAAAACTTTAGCTTGAAAAAAACTCTAAGTTATATTTATCTACACACACATGCACACTCTTTGGATTTATATGGAAAATCGACCTCTTTGTGTCCTGTTAGGCCATTTTAAATTTGGTCAAAAAGCATACGAATTGTTCATGACACAATACGTTTTCTTTCAAATGTTCAATTTTTTCCTTAATATTAATATATGTGAATGTAAAGACCACTTACAAAACTAAAATTACCAAATCAAAAGTCCATCACCTAAATCAAAAGAAAATCAAAGATAGTTCGCTTGTCCTTAAAGGTGCTTTCCTCTTCATTTTATTTTATTTTTAAAAAAATTTATACTCTAAAAAAACAATAATAAAAATAATGTTCACTGTACTTTTTATTTTTCTATTTTGGGTAAAGTATAACCATAAAATTTTAGTCCAAACATCGCAAATTATCTATTTTTCAACAGCAACACAGGCATTGGTTTAAATTTTAATGGCCAATAAATACTGGATAATGCATTGTTTT
The DNA here is from genome assembly GCA_030449875.1 of Aegle marmelos. Taxonomy (NCBI): domain Eukaryota; kingdom Viridiplantae; phylum Streptophyta; class Magnoliopsida; order Sapindales; family Rutaceae; genus Aegle; species Aegle marmelos. Next base: position 10,139,937 of record JASUUL010000115.1, read on the forward strand.
CTAGTTTCCTTGTAATCAGCATGAATCAATGAAATTAAAGAAAAGATACTTTAACTTAAAAAAATAAACTCTTAAGTACATTCTATTAAAACTCTTTTTGGGCAAAAGAACATCAGTTAAACCAAAAAAAAATTAAAGGTGGTCAATTTATATCAAAATGTAATTTTTAAAAAAATTAATTATTCTTTTCTACTTTTTTATTTTGAATAAGACATGACAAGATGTCTATTTTTTAAAAACATTTCGTTTAATATTTTAAATTTTGTCAGCTAGCACATGCCGAATGACAAGTTGTTTATTATTTTGTGGCAAAACAACATGTCATTCGTGTAAATAATAAGAAAATTAGTATGACATATGTGGTATTTATATAAAAAATAATATGTGCTAGCGTATATTATTTTTGATCCATTGTGTGAGTTTAATATACAAAACATATGAAAAAATGAAGTTCGTAGATTTCTAGTCTACAATATTATCGTAAAATAGTATATTTATATGGTCAAAGAGTACTATCTTGTTATTTTATTATAATCGTAGTTATATTTTTAATTGTAATTAATAGTCAAAGTAATAATTGGAATTTTTATTATAATTATTATTAAAATTGAGTAACTCATCCATTAGATAGTAAATAAGTAATTTTTTAATTTAAAAATTTATAATCTAATAGATGAGTGCCCCACATTAATTGGGATTTAAATTGAAACTCAAATATTAAGTTGAAACTCAAATATTCTAATCAATCATATTTCTACCACCACTACTACTATTACTATTATTATTATTTAAATTATAATTATAATGGTGATTATTTCTTGTAAGAGTTAAAAATAATTTATGTAATTTGGAATCCAACTTTATAGATGACTTGTCATTTGCTATTAAAGAAGAGAGATGTCATGCTGTCTATGCCTTATTTCAGTAGCTGACATGTCGTTTGATGTTAAGGACTATAATTAACTAAAGATACTTTTGTGGCTTGTAACAGTCCATTTCGATTTTGAAATAAAGTAAATATGGTAATAAGATTACAATTTATTTTAATTTCAATTTCTATAATAAAAGTAAGCAATCTATTCTAATTTTAATTTTAACTCATTTTTATTTAAATTGATTCTAATTGCCAATTGATAATGTAATATTAAAATATTAAAAGTGATATCCTTAAAAAATAGATGGCCCATCGTCTTCAAGTTAAAATTTTACAATGATTATTTTTCAAAATAATATTAACTACTAAATGCTATTTTGGGGTGGGCAATAGGTCAACTTGGTTTGGTATCGAGCCAAACTGAAGGTACTTAATTTTTTAAAGAATTGTTAATAATAGAACTAAAAAAAATAATTGAATCGCTACCAAGATTCTTGGTCAAGTCCTTCAAATATTTAAATTTTTTTAATTTTCTTACAAATTTTAACTTTTTTATTTTCTTATTCCTCTAGAATCATGCTTCATAACGCTATTTTAATATAAGAAGATATTAATGATTTCTTTTTATTCGGTTCCAATTTTATAGAAAAAAATATTAAACCAAAATCTAAAAGTCAAACCAAATAGATTTTTTGGGAATGAGTTTGGTCTTCTGCAACCCTAATGCTAATCATATTGTTTTCTTTTTATAATATTTGGTTTTCAAAGGATCTCATTTTTCTTTTTCATTTCGCACCAAAACTATCCTAAGTTAATTGATAAGATTTTCTTTTTAATAATAATTCTCTGAAAGGGTACGTCACGTGACCTAGTTTTTTCTTACATTTGGAGCATTTTTGAAGAATTTTATATACAACAAATATAATTTTTTTTAATTTTTGTAGATTTAAGGTTTGCTATATAATGGTACAATGTATATTTATATGGCTGAAGTTCATTATCTTGTTATTTTAATATAATTGTAATTGTGGCTTTAATTGTAATTAATGCCCTATTACAATTGTAGTTGTTATCATAATTACTATCAAAATTGAGTAACCCATCTATTGGATGGTAAATATATAATTTTATAAATTAAAAAATTCATCAAATAAGTGATCTTACAGTAACTTAGACCCAAATTGAAACTCTAATATTACGATCAATTGTATTTTTATTTTTTAATTTTTACAATTAAATTATAATGATTATTATTTAATATAGCTATTAGAAATAATCAATCTCTTACTTTTATTGAAATTACTTGGAATTTAATTTTATAGATGATGCATCATTTCTAGAAAAAAAACAAAGAGATATCACGCCATCATTCATGATTTAATTTCGTAAGTGATATGTCATTTGACATTAAAATATTTATGCATGTCAATTATGAAAAAAACTAAGATGAAATGTGATCGTTGTTTTTTTTTTTTCCTTTTTTGTTTTTCAAAAACTATTGTAAGATGAGATGACTGTACTAAAAGTATTTTTTAAAAAAAATTCACAAACAACAAAATTAACTTTTAATTTTTCAAAATTACTTTTGAGTCTCCAAAAAGTAATCCCAAATAAACCCTAAGTTTAATAATAAAATGAAAACTATATCTTTTGTGTATGATTTCATAAAATATTTTTCCATATAAATAGATTTAATTTCCTTCTTCGGTTTCAAAATCATTTTATTTTGAAGTACTTACTTTTATTGTTGCAACAAGATAAAAGTTATTCTATATGAACCTTTTGCCTCGTTTCACTTTTCTTTGGAGATTTGGGAATTTAATATAGATGTTCTTATGGTTTTGCTAATTAAGAAATTATTTTGTTTTCTTTGAGTTAATTATAATTTTACCCAAAAAAAAGAATAGTAAAAAGAATAATTTTAATTTAAAATGATAGAAATCATTTTTTTTTCTTGAGAGGTAACTAATGATTATGGATTATGGTGGCTGATCACTTCATTTGATAAAAATCTATTGAGTGCAAAGAAGACGTTTGAAGGCTCACATGAGTGTGTGGAAGTTAAGTTACCATTAACGCCAATTTGTTAATGCTTCAACTTTTAAAATAATTCATATTGGTTGTACTGTAAAAACAATTAACTGTAAAAAAAATTAGTTAAATATTTAATAAAATTTATTTTTAAAAGTGTCACAAGTTTAAAACAACATATATATTTAGTAATTAATCTTATTGTTAAACTACTATAAGAATGTAAATGACTAAATTGGACATAATATTGAACTAAATTTTATTTAAACATTTATGTATATGTATATTAAATATTTTTTATTCTGCACATATAACAATTGATAACTAAAATAAATATTTTATATTATTAATTTTATTTTTATTTTTTTATCTCAGTATAATTAGTAATAATAATAATATCTATAAAGTTAATGATTTTATTTTTAATTATAAGGGATATTTTGAATTTTATAGTATATAAGAGGATATATATGAAATTATATTAAATATAAAATTAATTCTTAAAATATGATTTTGAAAAATTATTTCTTTTCTACTTTTCAACAATTTATTATAAAATGAGGTGATTTTATTAAAAGTTGTTTCTAAAAGAATTTACCCAATACCAAACTTACTTTTTTACCTTTTTAAATTATTTTTAAATTTCTTAAAAATAATTTCAAATAGACCCTTATACTTTTTAACTACCTATACTTTTAACTATGGGAAAAAGAATGATTATGGATTATTTTCCATCTTTTGTACCATAAAGTTATACTACTTAAAGGAGTTGTACTGTTCCCTTTACATGTTGAATACGTTGTGACCGATGTTGTAATGCTTATTCGCCGAAATTTTCATTCACTTTCTATTTTATGCCTTTCTTAAGTGCGTATAGTGTGTTTCCTCCAAAAAGGTCAATAAACAAGGAGAAGCTCTTAATCTTGCAAGTTAATATAATTCTGGAGGTAAGTATCTTTTTTGCAATATAATTTGAGAGTGCCTATTTTCAAAGAACAATCTTGTAGGAAGCAACTTCAGACATTGAATATAATGTTTGAACATGTCAAGGAGTTGGATTGGTAGCATTGCATTACTCTTTGACTTTCTGGTGATTATAACTTCACAAGAATCATCAATGCTACAGTATTATAGAATCAAGGTCAAGATTTGGATAAACTAGATGAAAATTCTAGAATATTCTCATGAAAGAAAAATATAAGAACGTTTATTATCATTATTTATTTGATTCTACAACTTAGGGATGGTAAAATCTACTTTCGCACTTGATATGGCAATAATCGGATCTAGTCGAACATGTTTTTAGACACTGACTAGGCTTAAAAAACCTACATTTTATATTTTATATTATCATATATGTATATCTTTTAATTTATTTTATAATTATATAATTTTTAAAATTTATTTTAATGAAATTGAGCATGAAAATGTGAACGGTAGATGTTTACAATTTTAAATAGATGTAATAAACTGGCCAAATAAATATAACTATTTAAAATAACATATATTATATAATTTTTTTTTAATGAAACCTGAGTTTTAGGTCGGACTGCAGGCTTATCGAGTGGGGTACAGGTCCGGCCTGACCTCATTTCGGGCTGGAAAACACCTGCTGCCATTGCCCGGCTCTGGGTTTAGACGGTTTTGCTCGACACCCCTATGCAACTTTGAATATAAGATGATTTTTGATTTGAAAATATGTATATGTTGAAGAAGTGGGGTGGTTTTTGAAAATTTAATGGGGATTTTATTGAAAGAAGTGACATTTTTGAGTTTGAAAAGGGAACGCTATCTAATTGCAAAGATTCGAACACATCCGATGTCATAAGCTTCCCATGTTATCTAATTTGATTGCCAGAGTACTTTTTCCCAGAGTTGAGTTTTACATGAGAACTCTGGAACAAGTACTTGTTGGGCTGGGCCAACGCGTTTGGACCCATTAACACATTCAAATCTAAGCCAACACCATGCACGGTTGCTTGCGTAACAAGATAATATCAATAGGGCATTGCAAAACCTTCACGCTATCTATTCCCAGACCTCACTTTTGCATATTTAAAGGTGTTTCGTCAGTTTTACCTTTTGTGAACATCCGGTTGAAGAAAACTAATCAGGCCAGTAGGCTATTTTTGTATTTCTTCTTCTTGTCTCAGCTCTTGGCTTTGCAAGTTCTATTGCTTAACTATCCTATTCGGAGTTTGTGTGTTTCTACAATTCATCTCTCAATCCCTGATCCAAATTTTGGCATTTTAATTTCTAGAAGTTGAAAAGGATACATGCTTTGGGAGATTTGAAAAAAAAAAAAAAATTGAAACCAAGGAGTCATTTGGAGGTTCTTGTAATTAGAATTGGAGTGGACACTCCTGTGACAATTCAAAATATTCTGTATTTGATAACACAATTTCGAACTGACGCCAAGCTATATCTCCAATAGTAAAGAGCAACCAACCTAAGAGGCTTGTGTTCTCCAGTCGAGTTTCAATGAGTACGTGAGCTATTAAAAAATTCTGAGCTAATAATAATTAGATACTTGATTAATTTCAAGGTAAAAAGGAGAATGATAATAACATGCTAATAATTAGCAAAAAGTAGTAATCAGTATTGTTAGGAAATGTACAAATCAAGGCAGTCTTTGCTACACTTTTTGTAAATAATTAATACAAAGGATGAATCATCAGCTAAAAAATCATCCTGGGTAAGCAAAATTATTAACCTGTGCTTCGGAATTCATTCTCAAGTTTCTGATCAGAATCATGATCCATAGGGGAGGATTCAAAGTGACCCTGGCACTTATTTGACTCGATGAGCATCAAAACAACTTCCCTCATTGTTGGGCGATCAAATGGTGAGATATTTGTGCAAAGTATAGCAATCTTTAACACTGTAATCATGTGAGAAACAGTTTTCTCATCTTGTAGATTCAATCTAGCATCAAGCATTCCAGATACTAATGAATTATTCCGAATGAAATTCCTCACCCATGTTACAAGATCACCACCTTGGTCTAGTGGCTGGACGGGTGCTCTTCCTGTCAGCAACTCCAACAGCACAACTCCGTAGCTATATATGTCACATTTCTCTGTAACTTTCATCGTGTATGCATATTCTGGCATTATCATAAGATTACAACTGTTAATTAACAAATATACTTTAAGGGCAAAAATACGATCAAAGAAATTTACTTGACTTGTTACAGCTACATAGTTTATTATTTAAGCTCATTGGCATTAGAAGTTGAAGTTCGATTGACGTTCTATATGATTAATATATAACTGGCTTTTTTCAGCATCATTTGGAAAATTCGAAAATTAGCAAAGTTATAGTGAACGAGAATGTAGCTTACCAGGAGCAATGTAGCCATAAGAACCAGCAATAGCAGACATTGACTTAGACTGTGGCATGTCAATCACCTTTGCCAATCCAAAATCACCAACATGAGCTTCAAACTTGTCATCAAGAAGTATGTTATTGGACTTTATATCACGATGAAAAATCCTAGGCTTGCAATCATGATGCAAATAAGAAAGTCCCTCAGCAGCGCCCAAGGCAATCATGAATCTGGTTTGCCAATCAAGAGTACTGGATGCCCCATGAAGTAACTCCCCCAAACTTCCCCTTGCCATGTACTCGTACATAAGCAGATTGGAACCTTGATGGTAGCAGAAACCATATAGCTTCACAATGTTCCGATGCCTGATTTTGCCCAATGTAAGGATTTCAGCTCGGAAGCTATTGTCAACATTGTTATTGCCCTCTCTGTTGGATGCTAGCTTCTTAACGGCAACAGTATGACCAGTTCTCAAGACTGCTCTATAGACTGTTCCACAAGCTCCTCTTCCAATCACAAACCTCTCATCGAAATTGTCAGTGGCAACAACCAAGTCTTTAAAGGTGAATCCTTCCTTTGGGGGGAAGTAAATGTCTGAAACAGTTGAAGATAATTGCTTGTCTTGCAAGGGAGCAACTGTCTCTACAGGCTGCCTCAAGAAATATATGATAACTGCAATCAACACAAGAGAAATCCCGCCAATAGCTGCGGCAATAATAGCAACAAGTTTACCTAAGCGAGCAGTTTTACTGTTGGTGCCTGAAGGGAAAGGAAGTGAAGGTGGTGGTTGAGTACAGTTTTTAAGACGTCCTCCACAAAGGCCTTTGTTTCCGAAGAAGCTGTTAACAGACATGTTTTGGAAAGTCTGTGAGGGAGGTATAGGTCCTGATAAGTTATTGTCAGAAAAGTTGCAGCCAAGTAAGCTTGACAGGTTTGCAAAAGAACCTGGGATTTCACCAGACAAATGATTATTGTTGAGCATGAGGTATTCTAGCAAAATAAGATTCCCAAGCTCTGGAGGTATTAACCCAGAGAGATTGTTATAACTGAGATTCAGTGCAATCTGCAAGCTTGAAAGAGAACCCAGCTCAGCTGGTATCCCACCAGAAAACGAGTTGCCACCCATTTGTAACTCAGTCAAACGGGAGAGATTTCCTATCTGCACTGGTATACTTCCAGAAAGTTCGTTCTCTGAAAGCTTGAGAAGCTCCAATTGGAAAAGGCTACCTATCTCTCTCGGCAAAGCACCAACAAATTTGTTCCAGCTGAGATCAAGTCGTTGAAGCATCTTGCAACTAAAAATTTCCAACGGTATCCTTCCACTGAGAAAATTAGATGAGACATTGAAGGTCACAAGATTAGAAATGTTACCGGCCTCTCTTGGCAATTCGCCTGTAAAGTAGTTATCTGAAAGATGTAACCTTTGCAAAGCATTGCAGTTACCAATTTCAGTAGGTATTGAACCACTAAACTGATTCTGGTCTAATTCAACTGTAGAGAGGTTTGCCAGTTTACATAAATCAGATGGAAAACTCCCAGTAAAGATGTTTCCACCCAGGCGAAGCTGCACAAGTGATTTGCAACGAGTTACTCCAGCTGGGATGCCTCCAGTGAGCTTGTTAGTCCCCAGGTTCAAGAAAACGAGGCTAGAATTTCTGCAGAGATGGCGTGGAATCCTTCCTGTTAAGTGGTTATCTGATAAATCAACCACCCAAAGTTGGCTATATGCGCCAAGTCTTTGAGGAATGCCACCAACCAAGGAGTTGTCAAATAGCTGCAACATGATCAGATTGGTCAAATACTGGAACCCCAGTGGAATAGTACCAGTGAGAGAATTGATTGAAAGATCTAGCTTCGTCAAGTTCTTCAAAGTGGTGAGCTCAACTGGAATAACACCTGTAAGCTTGTTTTCGAAAAGGTAAAGCAATTCCAAACTCAGTATCTTACTAAACTCAACTGGTATCTCTCCGGTCAATGAGTTCTCCGAGAAATCAATCTCTAATGCTGAAGAAAGTTCACCAATCTCTCTCGGAATTGTTCCATTCAGCTCATTTCTGTAAATGTACAAATACTTCAAAGAGCCAATGCTTCCAATCTCCTTAGGTAGTGGTCCCACATGCTTGTTATCATAAAGTGCAAGTCTTTCCAAACTGGTACAATTGCCAAGCTCCTTAGGAATAACCCCAGAGAGCTGATTGCCCCAGAGGATCACATCTGTTAAATACTTGAGCATTCCAATCTCTTTTGGGATTTCGCCGCTGAGTTGATTTTGTGCCAGACCAAGATATTGCAAGCTCTCACATCCCCCAATCTCTGAAGGCAGACTTCCTGATATCAAATTCTGTCCTGCTCGGAAACTCTTCAATCTTTTCAAGTTCCCAAGAGTAGGTGGCAATGATCCACTAATGTTGTTGCTATACGCGACCAATTGTGACAAGGCAGAAAGTTTTCCAATCTCTTTCGGGAAAGGACCCGAAATCCGATTGTCATAGATATTCAAGATGGTCAAAGAAGAAAGGTTGCCCAATTCTTTGGGAATATGAGCTTCAAGTCTGTTGTTGTTCAAATTAAGAACCTCCAAACTCGAACAATTTCCAATCTCTTTAGGTATGTTTCTTGACAATTGATTAAAAGAAAGATCAAGGGCAGTCAAATGAACTAATCCACCAATGCTTGGAGACATGTAACCGGAAAGATTCATCTTAGTCAAATTAAGAGAAAAAACAACAGGGCCAAAATCACTGGCAGTGCAATTAACACCTATCCATCCACAAGGAGTGGAATCATTTGGGTTCCAATTACCCAAATAATTGGAATTATCAACCAGCTTACTCTTTATAAGAAGAAGAATCTGACCCTCAACGTTAAGAAGCCCTTTGGTTTGATGAACCAGAAGGCAAATGATCACAAGAATTGAAACACTAAACAGTCTATATGAATAGCATGTTCTCCCCATATTCATAAAAATAAACAACAGAAATTAAAGAAAATATATAACCGAATGTTGCTTTCACATCAAGAATGAGCTCGAGACACCAAAATAAGAAAAAATCAACCTCAATGAGCTCGAGACACCAAAATAAGAAAAAATCAACCTCCCACACACAAATCTGCCGTATGTGTACATCAAGATTAATGAATCAAAGCAGAGGAAACAGAGACAAATAGCTTCAGTATCCTACAGCTTAAAGAAAGAAGTATTGAAAAGAATCTCTGACACTGTACGTACCTCTTGAGCCTTGTATTGAGGTAAAAGAAGAAAAGGAGCATGCATTGAATGAAATGAGCAGTTTAATGCCATTTTTCTTCCTGGACTTACCAAAAAAAAAAAAAAAATTACTCTTTAAGTGCAATGAACTTCAACTTTCGTGAATATAATTATGGGCACAGAAACCAATTAAGTAAATTCATTTCAGTCTTCGCAAGCAATGATTTGGAAAATCCTATTGCTTTTGCTTTGTTTGTGCTGATGGCATGGATATGACAGAGATGGCCGACAAGCATGAGCATGCCTTTTCACATTCTCTCTTTTCATTTCTGCATTATTTTATACGGTGACTCCAAAAGATAAACTGAAAGTGAATTTTCTTTTATTAGTTTCAGTTTTCATCTCACACAAAAAAAGATTTCTGGGACAAAAATTTCAGTGCAGCCTTCAACCGTTATGTGAATTTGTATTTTAGTCCACGTGTTGCATTTGGCTGAAAGTCTGTTCAAGTTTACACAGTTAACCTGCGGAATATGATTAGTTAGTGTTGCACAACCTCATCGAGCTCAGGTTATTTCTGAGATTTGCTTTTTGGGTTGACTTCCACAGTACATCATCAGTAAATGGGATTCGGATTTAATGCTAAACTAATCTGAGTTTTTCTCAACAAATTCAGTGGTAATGATTGTTTGATTAAAAAAGATATATATACAATATATAAAATATTTATGACTATTAATTTAGTATTAAGTAAAATTTAAGTTTAACAATGAATCCTAATCTCCGTAAATAAATTCATTTATAATTTTTTTTAATTCAAAAGCTTTTGCTTAAATATTTGCACAAAAACAAAAGTTATAAGCATAATGGAAAGGCGGTTGCTAATAACAAAGGAAGTTGGTAGGGGGTCACTTAGTTGATAGGGTAAAATCTTTAATGTTATAGAACAGGATACGTGAGCCTCGAACTCACTCACATGAACCGTTAGGCCAAATAGTAATAAATGAAAAAAAAAAATGTTATCAATAAAGAAATTAGGGAGGCTTCTTTTTTATCCCCTTTGCCTAACTTTCACAGAACCAATGATTTTAGGGCATAAAAATTCCGACCATACTTTGTGGCATACATGTGTGTGATGATGTAGCCTTTATCCATCAGTCCAAGAAGAAAAGAAGTGTTTTTATTCATGCATTATAATGCCATGTGTGGTAAAAGGATTATGTTCAATACACCTATGATTCCACTCTATGATTTTATAATTAATATTGACCTAAGTTTTGTCATTGCTGATGGCATTTCTCACATCATGATTACGTTAATTTCTTTTTAAAAAATTTCAATTGCTGTACTAGTTTATTTGCAATTCGAGGACTCGCATGTTGCAGTGTGTCTCTCTCTCTATTATTATTGTTTTTGTTTTTGTTTTTTGGCCTACCCCACTTCATCCATCCTGAGTATTTCATTACTAAATTTATTTCATTTAAACAAAAGATTTTATTAAATTATGTCTGTCGTAACTTTCAATTAATTTCAAATCACCGAAAATAATATATAATAAATAATAAAATTTATATAATTTTAAATTAATTATAAATTATAACAATTATAACTTAACAACTCTGTTAAATAAAAATCTTTAATTTCTTACTTTCATTATTAGAGCTCAATCAACTGCACTGTTATGTGAGGGTGCATGTTTGTATTATTGTTATGTTGGTAAAAGTACAAATTTTATAAAATAATGTAAGAAATCAATGCTGCAAAAAAAGAGCCTGTAACTGTGACCGCCATTTGGAGAGGGCCCAAAAATCGACTATGTGTGACGGTAAGATGATTTCAATTTTCTTGCCTACGAAAAACTTTTGGAAATGGATCCATTGATTTGAATTGATGAAATAATCTTATAGCATCCTTAACACTATGTATTACAATATAATAATAATATTTGTAATATATTGACGGCCCAGGCATCACGTGCTTACTTCTAATGACTCCAATGACAAATAAAATACAAGTATTTATTTTCTCAAGAAGTTATTTCGTGTAAATTCTCTCATCTCATTTTTCTTTTTAAACCTAAATAACTGGGAGCTTAATTAACATTTTACTTAGGCTCCAATAATCCTAGTTTTTGTTAGGAAAAAGAATTTTTTTTTTAATTTTATTAGGATTTCAATCACTACTAACTTATTCGAAGATTTATCACTCAGTTACTCCACCTAAATAATTAAAAATCTGTTGAGATTTTACTTGAATAAGTCTAATTAAGTCTAACACAATAAGTCATATTTAAGTGATTTTGTTGTCGTTTTTGTATTGTGTCATGTCAAATTACACATATTTGAACTTACTAATTAATTTATTGGATCGAAAAATTAGAATCCAAACCATTCATTATTATTATATAATACTCAAACCAACCCATTTAACCCATTATATTTTGTATCATATTGTTATTTTTTAAAAAAAGAGTAATTCTTAAAGCTCTTTAAGAATATAATACGAAACAAAAGAAAGTATTAACATTCTTCATGTTTAACATTGTTGATTAAAATAATATACAAAAAATCAACTATTTAGTTCTACAAATCCATATCAGAGATTCAAATCTTGGGAAAAAAATTATAGAAAAAGAATTGAGTTATGTGAGAAGATACAAAATTACAAATGTACAATAATCACTACAAATTTTAACGTTTTTCATAATTCTATATAAGTAGTCAATTTATTTTCTTTAAAATTTTGTAACTTAAGTTATAAAAATTATGAAATTGCTAGTAATAAATTTTAATGGGTAATGGGTGAAATGAAATTTTTATCTTAAACACGAACCTGATTCCATACAGAATGGGTTTTAATAGGTTGACCCATCAACAATCTCTCACAAAAAAATCAATTGCTTTTATCTTATGATCTATGAATTTGTATCGTGTTATAAGTCGTATGAACTTTTGTCCGGTCAAAGCTCCACTACTATCACCCAAATATTTGAATGAGTTGAATCTGCTTTTGGATAAATGAGCTGTTTCAGCGAAAATTAAATAAATTGAGCTAGCTTTCATGTTCAAGTTAAATAAATATAAAATATAAATCGTATTACTGGTTGATGGATTAAACTATTACTATCACTTCTCTTCATGGTAAAGTGATTAATCAAATAATAAATAAGATTGAATCATGATAAGATTTATTGGTTTTTCCAGGTCATTAAAAAGAGAGAGAGAGAGAGAAAAAAAAAAAAAAACTATTTGCCTAATGTAAAGACCATTTGTTAGTTGATTGAAATAGTTTAAAATTAAATACAGAAGGAAGTGGAGCGGGCTTGACTTTGAGTGCAAAACCGCAAATGTGCAATAAAACGAGAAAGTAATCATGAACCTTATGAATAATGCAGACTCATGGTTGGCCGCAATCCTCCCATTTTGATATTATGGGCCTCCAAATCCATCGACACCTGCCACCAAGTTTTAGAAACAAACGAATGAAACAATGAGTTATGTAGTCGGCACCTCCTGTGCGTCTCTCTCTCTCTCTCTCTCTTTGAGAAAAGAATTTGAGTCTTTTCATGTGTTTGTGGGAGTTTATTTAATTAATTCTCTGTATTGTGTAATAATTATGGGGTTTTTATATTGACTTTTAATGGTGAATTTCTATTGAGTTAATATATTTATGAGTAATGATAGAGTTATAAATTTTTATGTAAAATATTTTATATAAATAGACTTAGCCTAAATTAATTAGTTGGATAAAAATATAAAATATAAAATAAGTTATGTGGTGACCAAGAGCTATTTAATTTAATAAATTAAAATATACTCTGTACAAAATAAATTTAGATAAGAATTTATAATTTTGTCTTTACTCTTATCTTTGAAATAAAAAGTTTCCATTTTTTATTGTTTGAATAGGACCATTTAAGTTGTCAGCTAAAGAAATAACTAGTATAAAAATAAAGCTATTTTTGAATTTTTTATAAAAAATTTTGAATGGTAGATACACAAAAATCATAATATTTATTTTCAGAAAAATTATTATAAAATAATGTAAATACAAATTTTAATTGATCTTCCAATGTTAAGGCTATGTCTGCGTTTTTTTTTTAAAATGAATTACAGGAGGATAATTCGAATCCTCAACTGTCGGATATGCGTACATTCGAACTTCGTTAATATTTAATTTGGTTAGTCTCAATACCCACCAATTGAATAACTAAATGGTAAGTACTTATATTTCATTAATTGCAATTATTATAATTGTGGGATCAAGTCTTCATTAATAAGATGATACTCTTCAATTATTATATGGTAACTTGGTTATCAAGTCTTCATTAATAAGATCACGCTCCTTAATTATTATATGGTAACTTGGTTTTAAGAAAACCAAGTAATGTTACGTACATTACAAGTAGTTTATAATTTTATTTTAGATTTCAAAATTTAACATTCATGAGTTATGACCACATCTGTATCATAAGAAAACCCCAGTGGTTATTATAATTGTAGTATGAAATTGTTTTGAGTAAAAGTACAAGCAACATTATGTACATTACGCGTATTTGTCTTATTGATGATGTACATAAAATCGTCGGTGAAGCAACACGAAGATATGCTTAAGATTCATAATAATATGCAATCATGCCCAAATACAATATATTATCTCGACCGTGAAAGAATTCTTACAATATTTTACATACCCAAAAATCTTCTTTATTAGTATGTGGATTGAATCAACAACAAAGAAATGTTGGTAGATCAATTTTATAATCTCTTTTGACTCACTTTCTAAACTATACTTTTGTGTTTCTTTATACACCATTTTCCATTTTTTAATTGTAAGGTTTTGCAAGCTGGTCAGCTGTATAGAAACAGATAGCATATTGACAGCACAATGACAAAAACAGTGATAAGACGACTTAAAACGACGTCATTTTTCTCTTGTTTCTGTCAGTATACTGTTTGTTTAGCATTTTTTCGGTCCCACACTTAATTGGATGAGATGAATTGGATATCATGAGATTGACACTTACCCCAACAGTTTTTGGGTTTTCATGCCCGTGAAAACATTAAAGTGGAAGCGTCCATCTCCCCTTCACTTAAGATATCTCTTTACGTGAAACATGTTTAGGGGACTTGATGCAGAATTGAATATCCTCTTGTTTAGAATTCTAAAATGAAAAGAAAATAACTAGGACTGTGGAAAGATAGAAATGGGAGGCTTTCGCATTTCCATTTAGAATACATATTTGAAAATTCAACTTGGGGTTAGGGGGGTGGGGGTACTGGCAGCATGGGGGCACAAGACTTTTCTAAAAAACTCGCAAATATACAAACTAGTACCTGTAAGAACAAAATTGGGACATTCAATATGGACACAAACCTTAAGATAGCATGTGGGAGGTATACACATTACTTTCTGAATCCTAATAATACATAATATGGGGAAAAGGTTTACAGATTATGATCAAATCTACTTTGTGTAGGAGAAAATAACATAGATGAGAAGGCAACAGAAGTGAGTAAAACTACTGACTATCAGACACCTCTCTGTGGCAGAGTTTCAAATGCCGAGACAGTATTCTCAAATTTAATCCGATGCAGGGGAGCACCACTTTGCTTTATAGCGCAAGCTGTCTTGTCTTCAAGGGGACAACGTGCTTTCAGCATGGAGAATACATGGTTGTTCAGTCTCCTTGCTTTCTTCATTGCTTCTATTAGGGCTTCCCATCCCTTTCATCAGAAGAATGCATCTCATAAAGAAATAAAAACAATGAAACACTAGGTGCCATTTAAAAATTCTAATGGTTATTTTTCACACTTTTACAACACTAACCTCAACAAACAACTGAAGTTTTATTTAAAAAAAAAAAAAGATACACAGGAATATAATTCACATAAACTGTTTGTTGCTGTTATGGGTAAGGGTATCATTTTAGTCTAGCATTATGTGTTCTAGCCACTACTCCTAAGGGAACCTAATGATATAATAGGTAACAGAACTTTACTTGCTGTTGTGTATTTAAGTCCAAAAAAACTGCAACTGTTTTTTGCTTTACTTCATCATTGTCAAAAGGGAGAGATGATGAACTTATCCATCATACATGATGTGGACTGATCTCAATCAGGGAAAGTTCTCTGAAGTCAGAGTCTAGAAAAGAAAAATTGCATACCTGGCCAAAATGAGGATGCTTTTGTGCCTGTGGGACAGATATAGCTTCCACTTCAGCAACATTGAGAACTTGATATGAAAAATCAAAAAGCTCAAAATGTAGTTGTTGCCCAAGCAAGTATATTATGGTGCAACCACCCCAAGCTACTGAATCACCAAGCACTTTGTGATTGTTTGTCGATTGAGAAGACTCCTCTAGATAACCCTATAATACAAGAAAACAATAAATTAGTGACATGACATATCAAAAGTTCATTCCACAACTAAACAATGCATAAAAGTGATGTGCATACTCAATACCTATCACCTACTCTCAGGTTAAGTTCTACAGAACATTGGATACTTAGATCATTGTATGGTTGTTGCATGGACAGTTTAAATGGTCACTCTTGAGACACCTGACTCTTTTACTACCCTGCCCTCTTTTTTTCCACGTCCCTCGTGGCTTTAGGGCGTCAACAACAAACAACTAATATGTATAGTTCATTACTTCCAATAAAAAGTTATTTGAACTGTAGTTCTTGGATGTAATAATTTGGAAATCGTCTTGCTTATTTGTTGTAATTTCAATGCAATATTCATTATATAAATTCATGAACATACTTGGATCATTTATTGATTATGTTCTTAGAGAAACAACTTATTTATTGAAAGAATATGTGTTATCCATTAAATAATAAAAATTCAATAGAATGACAGAAAGCTGTTCCTTACAATTTGAAGACCAGAATATATGCGATAGAAATCCTTTGAAGTTGTGATGTCAATGAACCCTGTCTTGGGAGTGGCACTCCATTTACTACAGTATTTATCCAATGCAGCACTCGTAAATGCAAGGGCATATTCCAGCACACTTCCAGTATTCATGTTGGCCTTGTACAAAAGATCTGCAATGGAATGGCAGATACAAAAATTTCGATAATGAAGCATTGTAAAGCAACAAAACACAAAATAGGAATATGATCATGCGTATCTACACGTTGTGGTAGTGTTTGGTTCAGAAGCCATGCAGATGAGGGAGTTTTAGAGTTAAATACTAGTGTTGGGACTTTACCTAGTGGTTAAGCTTTTGGTTCAGAGGCTATTTATTTCGAATAACACTGATTATGTTAAGATTTCAGAACAGAATATGAAAGTAAAAGCATGCTAAACAATAATATCAACTTCTTTCACTTTTAACCACTCTTGCTCTCACTCTTTGGCACATATAATGGCCATATCCTTGTAAAGTTGGCATAATATTTATTTCACCTATTGCTAGCTAAGTTGATCAACTAAACAGCAAGTGCAAGATAAGCCATTACACACCTGCAGCTTCTGCCTGCTTTGACATGGTGTGGAAAGATGTTGGATTTGGGCACCCAGGGTTCGACACAATTGCAGCTGTAGCCGATTTGAAAAGGTTGACAACAGGGCTGTCTCCACCATCTTGGTGATAGTATATTTGCCCGTCAGCACCAGGGAGAAAGCCTAACCAAGGGGCCGTTTGCATGAAATGTGTGGTATCCACTTCTCTCTGTAGAGGACATAAGATGGAGATAATAAGAAGTGCATAGAAACTTCAACTAAACCAGAAATCAACTCCATGACCTATCATCAAGATTGACTGTGAAAGATAATATACAATATTGTCTTAGACTATGCAAAATCAATGTAAATAGCCTCCACCACAATCCAGTGCATTCTAATACCAGCAAACACAAAAAATTTCTTATGTGTTTAGATGAACAATTCAGCAACTAACCAATACAATATCAAGAAGCCCCATCCAATATAACACACTTCCAATCTCCTTAATTCCATGAAGAACCTCTGCTTTGACCTCAGACTTTGTCCCCCAATTAAGTTGTTCTTTCACAAGCCTCATACAACCTGCATGAATTACACACACATACTAGGAAAGATGGGATGAAGATGCCAACAAAACAAAAAAAAAATGAATACATAAATTTTTAAAAAATGCACATGCTTTTCAAATTTTCAAACTGTATTGATGTTCTTTTAGACTGCTGGTCCATCTTGTATCTTTTGTTCTTTTAAGAATACTACTCATATCCTAATCCAAATAAATAAAGAAAGAAAGAAAATAAATAGACACGAGTTTGAGAAGTGCCTAACCATAAAACTTTCTATCCAAATTATATGATCTTTTATGTAACATCCAGATTGTTTTTTATATTTCATACGTATCTTTTATTGTCAATGAGTTTCCCTGAAGGTTTCATCTCATAAGAAAAGGCATTATCATTTCCATTCACGTACAGGGAAAAATTTAACTAATGGACTTGTAATATGGATCCAAAAACGGGCCCAGCTTGCTCATAGGACAGAACCGAACAATTATATTTAAAAATCTTATCACATGTTGGTATTCTCGTTGCATATATTAGCATCAAAGATCTTCTTGTAAAAACCAACAATCTCCTAATATTTTATTAGTTAATAATCCACGATCCATCACTGATTTGATCATTTTAAAGAAGAATAGTTTTAGCAACAACTGCTTTTTGCATCAGTATCACCACATATAAGGAAATATATTATTTGTTAAGAAGAAAAAGATTTTCAATTATTTAAAGCACCACACGGGCATCATGGTTAAGCAGCACATTTAAGGTGAAAAAGAAAGACATTTTTGTTTTAGATAAAAGCTCATTAGATTTTATTGGGAGAAAAAACATGTAAAAAACGCAACAAAGAAAGAAACTTCATGAAAGTTCAATGCCATGGTTACCTGTTACACCACTATCAAAATGCAGTAGACCAATAGACTTTGGCAAGGTTTCTTGCAACCCTGTAATCAACGGTTCCAGAGTTGTTATCTGAAACATGCAGTGCATGAAACATTAGCCTGAACCTTCCCAGATGTTTAGTCAAAATTTGACACTTTCAAGATACACATGTAATGCTATGTGAGATGATGCAAACACCAGAAGTGTTGCTACTAATGCAGGAAATTTTGCTTTGTAAACAATATTTCAAATGGTGACAAAGATCCAGATGCATATTAGACATGGCCAATGTTATTCTCAATGGAGCAATTGACCACTTACAGAGAGTGAACACTGAAAATTCTACTGCAGGGAAAGAGTTAACGAAGGGTTTGGTTCATAGTACTGAATGGTTGAGAAAAGGATTTCAGAGTACCAAACAAAAAGTATTTGGCATTAGGGATATCTTTGATTGAACTTTGAACTATGAAACCAAGTCACACTTTTGACTACTAATATATGCTTGAGCAAGTTCTGAATCAGTTATCTCATTTCTGTGCCAGAAAGCAAGTATTAAGAATTCCACTTTGTGAATTCTGACAGATTGATAACATGTATCTCTCAAAAATTAAAATAAATACAATAACCAGTGAACATCTATACAAAAGAAATCTTTGAACTATAGAAGGAATAATTCACAATGTTGATGATCAGATTGCCCACTGGTCCAGAGTAGCACATTGAGGATGGCACATCAATTATAACTTGCAGCATTTTAATCCTTTGCAATATACACTCTATATATCATTAAAACATCGTAACTGAAAAGACATAAGAGATTCTTCCCAATGGATACTTGCAAGAGAACAATAACATGAATGTTAAACAGTCAAAGAAATGGTTTCAGATGAAAGAACAACCATTTGCTGAGCAACTTCAAATAAATCATTCAAAAGATACCAAGATCCTGGTGTCGTGCCCCCACAGTTGGGGGCCTTAGGCGTGTGCACAGCCCTCTAAACATGGGGCAGTTTTATGGTTGGCATGTCTTACCTTGCTTAGGACAGTTGTGTACGTATTTAGGGGATTAGTTGGTTTCCTAGTTGCGTTACAATTACAGTTTCCTAAAAGGAACATGTACAGATTTTTATTTCCCTTTTAGACAAGGATACTGCTTATTACATAAGGATGCCTCCTTTGAGCAGTTTTCCTATTCCTGGTACAAGTGGTATCTTAGTTGAAGGCTCTTTAATTATCTCTCTCTCTCTCTCTTCCTCTCTTTCTTTGGAGTGTGCTTCTCTCTCAATTTAGTGTTTTAGGCTGACTTAGGCAATAAGCTTGGACTGGTTTGGTGCTTAAGGCTGCATGTTACATTAAGGGCATGACACTAGAAAGTCCATTTTGAGTATTAATGCAGCACAGTGTTGCATGCCACGAAGCATGGCATACCTTATTTGATATATGATCCAGTAGTGCTCGGATAAGCCAAGGCAATGACCTCGATCCAAGAAGCCGAACAATAGAAAACATGTGGGGTATTCCCAAGAATCCGCTATGCAAACGTGCAAAACTTTGATGTGCAGAGTTCAAATCCTATTTAAAAAAAAAAAAAGGAATGAGAAGGAAAATATAGTGATATATTAAATTACATATCCAAAAATTACAGCAACATAAAGCTTGATACAAGATGCTGAAACCATGAAACAGTTTCGCTATGTAATATTCAATGAAATAGAACATTGAAGTACAAATCAGAGGGTGATGATTCGGCATTATTTCTTACTTGAGTACCGCAGTAGAAACTGGGCTTGGCATACGGAACAGATGGCTTTTGAACAGAAGCAAGAGGAACTTTTGATGATCGGATGAAACGCTGAGTGGTATTACAAAGAATAAAATTCGGCAAGAAATCGCTTTGCATCTCTGACCAAATCTAGAAGAGTGCAAATAAATTGATCAACTGTATAAAAGCAATAAAAGCTATAAATTTTAATTTAAAACTCTGACCAAGCAACAAAGAACCTTTTTGTGGGGCGAAAAATAATAATTTACTTTTGAACTTTTGCAATGAAGATATAGAATGCGGGAACTTAAGAACGGCATAAGCAATAATGAGTGGCACAGATTCATCTAGTTAGTTATTCTACCATGCATTTATCCAAAGTTTGAATTCCTTGTTGACTGGCAACATGAAACCAATTTTCACATTCTCCGGTCCTAAAATCTCATGCTCATTTTTCCTACAAGGACCCAGACAGACCCTTGGGTTCTCTATACAAATAGCTAGTAACCACAAGAAAACTAATGATACATGCTGATTATAATCTCTCCTGGCACGGAGCTTCATTATTACCCACTTGAAGATATAGATGTTATGAAAGACAAAAGACGAAAGATTTTCAAAGTAGTTATTCTTAAGTAAGCTAAATGTTGGTTTGAACTCAAACAAGAAGAAAGACTCTTTATTAAGATTAATGGTGTACTAAGGCTCACAAGAATCCATAAATATTTAAAACATTATCAATTTTTCTCATTATGTATTTTTGGAATAACAAACTTTTAAGACTAAGAGTATAACCAAAAATTGTAATTGTGTGGCATAGCCTACTGTTTCTTTATACTTAGTGAATGGGTATTCATGAGGGAGAAGCTTAAATACAATGCACTATAAACCATGACCGTCCATTCATGGTAGCTGGACTTATTGCATTTGTAGAAATAAGTACATGCATGCTAATAAACAAGTGTGCATGGAGAGACATAGTTAAAAATAATGATAATAATAAATTAATATAAAAAAGGCAAACCTGAGAAGCAAGTCTACTAGAAAATGACACGAGGGATATGTTTTCTTGCATTTCATTCAAGATGAGGCTGAATGAATCTATTGAAAGATCCTTGGAAAGCAATTCATGGGTATGTTTTAAAATATCCAGCAGCTTTTCTAATTCCTGCAGCCAAATCCCTTGTTCACTATCACTTTAATGGACTAAAATAGAGAAACTGCCCAAGTATCAACAAGAAAATAGTGAACAAAGAGTGAATATTACCACTATGGCACATAGATCCTGAGACTCAAATCGATCGAATAGAAACTCAAGGTTCTCTCTAAATACTTTATTCAACCGTTCAGCAATTAAACTTCTTAAATTAATGCTCCTCCCAAGTAACTGTAAACGTTGAAAGCAAGTGAGGAAATATAGCTAGTTAGAAGAGTGTAGCCAAATCTAAGAAACAAGTAAGCTAGAAACCCAGAAACGAAGAAGGAAAATACGGTTGAATTCCTTTGTTCGAGATTGATATAGATATCCCACAAGATTCAATGAATCCTCATGGTTTGACATGAAAATTCAAAACATTTGGGAAGACACTATAGTAGGAAACACACAATATGAAATTACATTACATGATATTATATGAATTTTTTTTTTTTTTTGGGGGGGGGGGGGGGGCAAACCTCAATGGATTGGAGGAGATTTAACATCATGATCACATTACATAACATAAATACATTACTTTACCATGCATTATGTGATATTACATGACATGATGTTCAATCGTATGATATCTTTTATAAAGAAATTTATTGTTATATGCCAAATGCTATAATAAATTACGTCATCTTGCGTTATGTGAAAGTACATTATCTGCTGTTTAATCATATCTCCTCGTGTTATATTATGTCACATTGATATATATGGCAACGCCATGAGAGATACAATAACATTATATAAATAATTTGGGGCATAAACTTCCAACTGAATGCAGAAATAATTGGACATCCATTGGGAGAAAAAAGTAAACAGAGTAGGCCAGAAGGCAAACCAGATAAATCCAAGTATACTGGAAAACTAATTGCAATTGCAAGAAGTATAAGTTTATATCCTACTATATGGCTTTTCTAATAACAAAATCGCTTTGTACAATCAAAGGTTTAGATGAATATATTAAATATTAAAGAACTATAATTTCAAAGAAAATGTTAAAAATTAAAATATTTCTTTTCCAAAATTTGACATGCAGGATAGAAAAATAAGGTTCAGGATTATGGAAACCCATTTTATTACCTTCACTCTAGTCATCTTAAGAAGTGCAGAGAATCTCATGGGCTGGACTGAATACTTTTCTCCATTGTCCAAGGCAAAAAGGAATGATGGATCAAGTAGCTCGCTACAGATTTGGTGACCAACAGAATTAAAAAGCTTAGTCTGAAAAAAGAAATTAATGGTACAAGGCAAAAGGCATACCTTGCTGCCCAGCTTTTGTAATATGTGAAAATAGTCTCACACAATCTTGAAACAAATATGTCAAAACAATGGTCCACCTACAAATTCAACAATAACTCATTTTAAAGAGCTCATTCGTTGTTACAAAGAGTCAGTCAATTACCCCACTAAAAATATAATTAGCATTTATAGATTCATACTAACATTTAACTACAAGTCTCTAAATTTTTAAGAATCACTCTACAGCTTTCGTGCGAGAAAAATCTTGAAAACAAATGAAAATGGTTTTAGATAACTCATGAAGTAAATATTTCTGGGCTGGTTTTTGTTTTCTAAGTCCAGAAGCAATAGGGGCATTAGTCAAAGCGAGAATTCAAATTAAGATAGGAGGCCTAAAACAATTAGCCAGAGCTAATAAAAGTGAAAGAACAACGTTCAAAGGTAATCTCTCCAAAGTTAAAGGAACTCCTTAATAAATTTTCTTTTTTCACCAAGCTAAACCAGAGGCACAAAATTGCCTGTGCAGCAATAGAGTTTGCCATAGTAATTACACCAGCCATGGGAAGTGCACCAAAAGATTTCAGTTATTAGTCTGAAGAGACTAAGTAATCAAGTCAACTTGACAAAGATATCAGTCACTTTAACAGGGTCAAGATAAAATAATAATAATAACAATAATAACAATAATAATAATTCTGCATCATGACAAAATTTGCAGATCTGCAAATTAGTTGAATAATAGATGGAAGTTATGTAGAATCAGTAAAAATATAAAAGCACCTCAGCCTCTATTTCATCATAGAGGAAACGCTGTTTCAATACAACCAATGCCTGCTGCGCTGAATCATTATAGATGTCAAATGGCATCAGAACACTTTCTACAAGACCTGCATTCTGGGACTCTAGCACATGATCCACCAGCATCCAGGGAAGAGAGCATTCAATTGGAAACTAATCACATACAACAACAGGTTCCAATTTATTTGAGAATACTACTAGAAAGCCAAAAATAAAATAAGGCAACAACTTTTTACAGAAATGATAAAACTGAACCATCAATAATTTATTATCAAGTTATATTAGCCAATGAATTTTCAGTGAATGCATAACACATCATCATAGGAAGTGTCTTGGATTCCTAAAACCCAACAATTATGTACTAATAATATTCATCTTTCTTTACCTGAATTACACGAGAAGACTCCAGATAAAATTCTCTAAACCATAAGAAACCAAGATCCGTCAAAGTAGAAACAGTCGCTGCAAACACCATAATTCCAAAATCAAACCCACAATACAACTGCAGACTAAATTACTATTATGAGAACTCCTTCTTATCAGACACCAAATTGAAATTTTCTATTGTTAAGATAAAAAGAAATTTACATTTCTTTAAATTATTGAACATGCGAAGAGGACCGCAATCATGTAGAACAGACTCAGAAATAAGAGCTCAATGAAGGACATTCACAATTAGATGCAAATATTAATAAACAACTTGACATTGTATCATACTGCCTCATCAAAATGGCATCAAAACAAAAAAGAAACAAAAAGAAATGAAGGTTTTATGCTGTACTACAATCTTTTTCGTTTTAAACTTCAGAAACAAACACTAGAGTGAAATAAAATATTAAATTTCAAGAGCAGATATAAAATGTACTGCCAGCGGTTAAAGCAAACCAGTACGCAGATCCTCTGACAATCTAATTTTATGTATGGTTGATATCAAATGTAACTGTAGGTGATGCTAATTTTTCATACAATGTTCAATAAAGATCACTGTAGGATGAAAGCAGAAGAAGGCAAGTAGTTTACCTGTGTAATCCAATATATGCAAGAAGAAGCTAAGCTTGTAAAAGAAGGATTCCAACTGCTTTAATTCATTAACAGGAATCTCAGACCCAGTATTACCGAAGAGTCCCCCAGGCTTCCTTAGATTACCACCAGATACCACCTCATAGATGAGGAACTGCAAGCAATGGACCTGAATAAAGAATTATATATTCAGTTAAATAGAGTGTACAATTCACAAACTTTTGAGGTTGGTAAGTTAATTGTTTAAAAAACATATACAAATGGACTTCCCATGCCAAATTTACTTCTATATTGCACACCTCTGTAATGAAAGCTGAACAAAAATTAGATCAAATAGAAAAGAAAAGAGGCTTGGAATAGATTTCAGACAGACATGTTGACTGCCCAAGAAACAGTTCAGCTGACATGCAGGTAGGTTGGTGCACAATGGAGAAAGATTGCCATCAACTTCATGAAAGACATAAATGGCTTAGATGCCATGGGGTAAAATGTAGTTTTGGACATCCTCACCATATATTTCTATGCACTAACAGAGATGCTTTTGGCATTGATTTTATCCAGCCAGTGATAGGTGAAAAGAATGAATAAAGAAAAGAAATCAATGTGCATAAAAAGAGATGTACAATTGAGGGAAAACTTCGAAAAACTTTGATTCTAATAGAGAAAAAGAGGGGGGGGGGGGAATCATTGGTTCTTATTATAATATAAAACACAAGGGCAAAGCGAAACCTGTGCAGCTGTGGGTGCAACTGCCCTTGGATAAAAGATATTTCCTCTGCTTTCTTCACCAACATGGTGCATAGATTGTAGCTCTGCTTCAGGCTTGCTATTGTTTGCCATCCAATCTGCAGAAAGGGTCCTCATATCTGAAAGAATCCTGTTGAATATATATATATATATAAGTAATTGGAATCAATTAATTGCAATACATAAAGAATAAGGTCCATGTAAATTAGTCAATTTATATATGTCCACATGACTTCTTTTGGCACATCACAGAAGTTGGAACTACTCAGTGATAAATTTATATCTCATGTTAGCAACAGACCAGTTCTTTCATAATTGGAAGACATAAATATAAATGAAGAGGAAAAGATTACAAAAGCAAACCAGAGGTGCACAAATTAAAAATCCCCCTACACTGAAGAAACTGAAAAACTATACAGTTTGATGTCTGTATACAATTCCAAATTCAGTCCATAATTGGAATACACTTAAGGAGGCAGGTTCTTAAGACTCAGCCAATTCTACATAACCAAAAGACTTTTTTTTTTTTTTTTTTTCGCCACAGCATATAAACCAGAACTATGCGGTGGTGAAATGATAACAGATGTTACCAATGGGCCTCCTATCAATTAGTCATCAAGCAATGGTTTACTTAAAGCTTGAATTACTAAATATAAATAGTATTTAGACCATTGAATCAATGATCTTCAGAGGAATAACCTAGTTGGTTTCACCCTTGCACTGGAAGCAAGTGGTCAAGGATCGATTTCCCCTCAAACCAACTTAAGAGGGGAATTTCTTTAAATTGTGCCCGTCTATAAGGAGGGAATTGTTGGATCAATGCACTTTCAACAGTTTAGATTAATAAATCTTACATGTTTCACATTTAATTAATGGGTTATGCACCATAATAACTGCACTTGTGAGAGGCAATCCCTTCAGAGTGTGGTGAATCCACTGGTGCAAAATTTGTGATAATAGTACATGGAAGCACTAAAATGATGATTATAGTTAATATTTTTCTCCTTATTATCCTTTTTTCTCCCATTTTTAGCAATCTCAAATTAGGACACTAGCCCCTGCCCCAACAATCCTCCCAACCACGATGCATGTAGGAATAGATCCCCATGCCTATCGTAAAAGTACAACAGACTATACCAACTGTTAACCATGGAAGAATTAAGATCTTTCTCTTAACCAATGAATTTAATCTCGTGAAACTGATTTACAAGCCCACCTTGAAAGATCTTTCTTCTTTCGGAAGGTAGTCCGTAACATAGTGGCTAATGTGTTTTGGACAAAATCTTGGACTTCCGCATGTATTGTTTCCCATAAAGCATCAGCTACTAATGTGTCAGACCGCAACATCATTGATCCAATGTTCTTTATGTAGCTAACAAGCTCAACTAGTGCTTTCCTTTCTTCAGCACTATAATTATATCGTACCACCTACAAGATAATTTAACATGTAAGCCAGAAGAAATTGACAAAGTGTAGACCATGTATATTATAAAAGGATTAAGATGACAAATACAAACACATAAGTATGCATAATTTCAATTTGTTCCATTTCATGGAAACTTTTCTTTTGTATAAACTTGTAAATATAACCTCTCAATAGAGCACAACCGGGCCAAGAATGATTATAACTTCCCACATTCTACACAGACTGACATATGATTGTAATAATCATAAATAATTCTAGACCATCCTAGCGCAGCATCCCAATAACAAACACCACAGATGGAAAGAATAGAGTACCTTTTCATAGTCAGAATATGATGCTGAAGTTTCATTCGTTTCTGAAGGAACTGCATCCTTGTATGGGCGAGAAAATTTCCATGCACATTGTTCCCAAATGCGTGCTGTCCACTTGCTTAAGAGCTGGAATCCTTCAATAACCATGTCATACATGTTTCCTTTAACTTCTTTGCACCACTCAATATCAGCATTATCTGTTGACTTCAACAGCAATAGCTGTACAAACCAGATTGAGCAGTAGGAAAACACCCATGAATACACACATATGCTTCAGAATGAAAATGGGACATGAACTTGAAAATATACGTATATCTCAATCCAGTGATTAGCAGATTGAAGTTCCAAAGACATATATCAAAATCAATGGATGGTTACGAGTTTGTATTCCATTTCAAGTAGAAAGAATTGGCCAGGTAGGTTTTGTTTTATTCTATCTTGTTTAATTTAGCCTAATGGCAACCCAACCCCCTCCCCAGTCCTCTTCCTTCAACATAAGAGATTTTACCATCTCAACTAGATACCACCCATGACCTGGTGGATAGATACATACAGAGTGGGAAAGCAGGAAGGCTGCAAGGGTACCTGATTCATGGCTGAAGCAAAGCGGATCATAAAATCATCATGCTCAGCACGGATTCCTCCAATGTGATTAACAATCAGGTAATGTCTCTGATAAGTAAATTATGTCAAGGCTTCACTATGATACAAGAGGCTAATCTTTTGTGCAATGAGCAAACTCAAGATATTCACAAAAGAAATAAAAAGTGGCATATGTACAGCAGATATAACAGAGCAATTTGCAGGCAATCAACGAGAACATATCATTCTAAGAATTCAAGTTCCAATAAAATTCCAGAAAAAGTGTTTTTCCATTTCAATTGTAGACAAAATTGTTTCATATAGTAACTCTTTAAAATAATTGGTGCAAAGTTTGGTTAGGTGAAAGACAACTTTTGTTTCTAGCAGCTGATACTTGAGCTCAGACATTAAGTTTCCAGCTCAGAATCAGCCAATGTAGGCTGCAATCAACCACCCACCATAGGGATAAAAAATCAAGAAGTACAAGAGATCTTGCAACAAAAAATACAAGAAAACCGTGCATTGGAAACATGCTGCCAAAACCAATGTATATACTTGTGTTGGAACTGGATCAACAGAAATGCATATTAATTCCAATAAGAACCCCTTCCGATCAGGCAAGAAGGAATACCTATATTTGTTTGCCTGCACAATTTGTCTACAGGACAATTATATTACTAAATTCATGTTGCTGAATTTTCGTGAAGAATCACATATATTCCTCGTATTACCTCCAGATCTCTCAGATTATTATTTTACTAAATAAGCAAACTCATCAGCAATGGGAAAGATGGAAAATACATGCTTCTCCAATGTGATCAATGTCCCATCAAAATATTTTATTAAATTTACTGCAAGGAGAACCAATTGAGCCATTTCTATCATCTGCCCTAAAACCAAATATTCAATGTCAAAACATATGTTGAGAGTATCATAGATCTCTACTTCTCCTCTTCTTCTTCTTCCTTTACTTTTTTTTTTTAACTAAAAAATTTACTAAGATTGTTATGTTTCCTTCGTAAAGATTTAAGCACAATTTTTTTTTTTTGGGGGGGGGGGGGGCTCAAGAAAAGACATTATAATATATAGCTAATAGATAACAGAAATGATGTACAGGATATTCTTGTGCCTCACGGGGTGGGAGCTCATGAGGTGCTGGAAGAGTGAGAAGACGAGTTTGTGCAGAGAATTTTTGGAAGTACATTGATAATTCTTTCAATATTGCAGCAGGTGAAAGATGAAGATCTGGGAAAGCAGGAATGACTGGATCACTCTGTCACAGAGGTATAAGATTATATAAATATTTTCATTCATTTTTTACCCCAAAAAAAAAAGAGATAAAATTAAAAACTAAAAAAATTGGAAGAACATTTGACATGCAAATGTATACCTATATATATATATATATATATATTGAAATCATTATATGCACCATAATACCTTAAATATATTGATCAGTCTGTTGATTTTCACCCTCTTATACAGAGACTCACTATCTTTTTCTGATGATGTTGTTAAGACAACAAGTACAGGCAAGACACGAAGAAGAATGTGCCTCTCTGGAAACAGAAGTGCAAAATCCAGCTCCAATGACTCCACAGCAAAGACTATGAGAACTTGAAGGATGTCTTCAACGCTATTTTCAGTAAAGGACCTCAAGAGGGATTAAGAAAGGTTGCAATGTCATTGATTTATGTGCAGGAAGCAGCAACAAGCAAATTCTGTTATAAGCTCTTGAAAAATTTAACAGCAAATAAGATATTGTTATCACAAGGGTCACTCAGTGAAGCAAATCATATGGTACTCAGGTATCAAATAGAAATGATAACGGTAGACAGTAAGTTGATATGAGCATGAACATTGACAGGATACTTGTTCACTCTGAACATCTCAACATGCAAGTTCAGTAAGATAGCCCACCTAGTGCTTAAGAAAATCTGCAAGAGTTAGAAAATTGTTGGACAGAGCACAATCAGAGTGATAAAAAAATCCAATGGCACTTTAAATAGGCAGGAAAGAAGAATAAACTGCAAAGTACAACTAAACTAGACATTGTTATCCTGTTCATCAGTCCAATGGACTACGGCAGCACAATCACACCTGTAAATCATCTAACTCCTCTCTCATTGAATCTGTGTCTTGCCACTGGACACTAACTTGAGTGAATGTCCTGAAAAATTGGGAATAGATAATCAAAGAGAGTTTCAATCATGTTTCAGTTAAGCTCCCAATAATGTCATTTAGCTTTCCAACAGCATATATGACTAAAAAGGAATTACCAATTTGAGAGTTACTAAATATAAAAGTTTACTGCTAACAGTTACTATCCAGAAAAACATAAAAAGAAATGCAATTTATATTCAATTGTCTTCCCACTTATATGAAAAACCACTCTGTATACAGAAGACATGAGGAAAAAGTTATGGCTCAATACAGATCAGTTATGACAATTCAAAAATTCTGTGAACTGCAAGCAAGTATAATTAGAAAATATACATAATTGGGCATATTTACGCATCACATTTTAATCATAACTGCTAAGTTTGACCATATATTTTATTGCGAATTACATTCTACTGTGTCATATTTCTCTACTCGTCCAGCCCAAGATAATAAAATCCTTAGAACACAATTAAAATTTCAACTTCATGTATTACTCAATTTAAAGCAGAATCTCCTTGATGAGGAATTAAAGACGCTCAAGAGAAAACACCCTCAAGATCAAGGAGACGTCTCAGTATACGCTGCATTCTGAAAAATTTTTTTAATTAAAAATTATTATTATTATTATTATTATTATTATTTGACTCATTGCGGGATACTAATATTGAGATGTGCCCTGAAAAAAGTAAGAACAATTGAATCATAAAACATGAAGTCTGTGAAAGGAAGAAAAATCTTAAGTAACTATAACAAAAGCCAATTCAAATCATAAGTTCGCATCAAAATTCGAAAGAGACATGCTACCCCATACGGAGATTGAAAAAGTACAGATAATGAAAACCAATACCTCTTATACCAAGAAAAATCATTGGGAATGCTTGCTTTAGCATTTTTAAGGTGATCAAGTTGCACAAGCACATCAAGTAACTTTATCATGGACCTGGAGTTAAGAAGATATTCAATGAGTAAAGCAAATATATTGCCCTAATTGTTAGAACTCATTTTAACCATAAGTGGTAAGTAGGTAGTGGTTTGAGCTTGCATTCAAATGTATAATTAAGTTCAGAATTTGTTGGTGCGAATACACATACACATGAAAGTAAAAAGAAAGGAGAAAATTACCAAAGATGGGTTATTGTGGGACCATTAATGCGCCGTTCCGGCCTAGAAAAGCGTTGCATATCAGCCGCTAGCTGTATCATGATTTATAGATATGGTCAGGGGAGAACTCAGGACAAGCCTAACCATTGGATGAGGGAATTAAAAAGAAGAAAAAGCAGATTCGTGCTTCCATACTTTAGAAGCAGCTGATGCTTGCCATCTTTGAATTTCACGTAGGCGACTCATTTCCAGGTCCAGAACTTGATAAGTTTCTAAATACAAGTCAGCTTGACTGTGCTTCATAGAGTTAGGAAGCTGCCACAATATTTACGGCCACGGATGAGTTGGAAAAATGAAAAAAGGTATCTGGAAAATAGAAAATAAGAATTTCCAATGCACTTGTCTCATTATTACTAGAATTTCTTTGTGCATTCTCCACCACCACGAAGTATGGGAAGCTAATTTACTGGCGTAACTATTGGGTGGTTTCAGTATGAAACATTAACACTTCAACTATGGTTTTTTCTTTCCTTTTTTTATTTTTATTTTTTATGGCTTCATCTCTTGAAGGGTTGCATATTTGCTACCCAAAAAAAAACAAAATGTTGCATTGGCACAGACTAAGACGATGATGCACTGAGAAACTACTATGTTGATTGTGCAAATTCTTTAGGAAAAAAAAATAATAATAACGTACAAAATCTAATAATTGTTGGTAGTTTATTGAACAACTTACACAACCAAAAACCAGACAATATTTATCCTGTAACTTCCCTTTTTCTGTTAATCATGGATGCATTTCTCCACAGAATAAAGTATTGATAATGACAAGTACTCTTGATGTTGAGCAACATCATTTTTGTTTCGAACTAAAGCAAAAATAGACCTGAGGCAGAGCTTTCACACAACTACGGTATGTATAAAGCACTGAAGCCATCTCCTTCCCTTCTTGGATAAGGGTGTTCTGTACATGGTCAATACTACAAGGTTAGAAAGAGCAGTAAAAGCCATCAAACATCTTTGCTTTCAGAAGACAAAAGGAAAACCAAGCTGAATACCAACTGATTGAGAGCCTTGGTATCTTCTGAGAGTGAAAGACGGTATGCATTAACATCACTGTACTCTACAAGAGAAACAAATGTCTTCAACAAATAAATATTAAAAAAGAAAAAATAAAGAAAGAAAATCATGTAATCTATAAAAATATCACATACTATGTGTGTGCAAGGTGTGTGTGGTGCAATGCAACAAAACAAAGTGGGCTTATTCCATCATGATCATTTGTGCAGCAAAACCATTTCCATTTTGATCTACCATAGAAATAGAATCTAGAAAACCCATCTAACATTAGTAAAGGTTGGAGTAGAACATTCATTTTTAATATTTCCTGAATCTCTCACAAACTCGACCACATGAAGTGACTATATAAATTCATTAACCTTAATATCCAAGGGGGGGGGGGGGGGGGTTGCGCATTTACTTAAAATCTGGACCGCGAATTCTCAATTTTTTTAAAGCAAAAAGGAATCATAATATTTTACCGAAATGCACAATATTGCGACTTATTTTCAATAAATGGAACCTAACATTTGTTATTAATTCTCCCAAAATTAAAAAAAAAAAGTTAAAAAAAATGACGACCAATTGGACTAGCGGTTGCTCCTCTTTCCGTTGAGACCAAAACCGATGGTCCTTGCACCTCCGGTTGCTCATCCTAAATGACATTAAAAGGTTCACCAAATAAAAAAGGAAAAAAATACTGTTAAGAAACTTAACTCCCTTAATTTTCAAGCTTAAGTGAAGATACTAAAGTAAGTTCAGTGATAAACAAACGTTTCATTACCTCTAATGAGAATGTGGACACAGCCGCAATCGCTTCTTCAACAGGAACTGCCGCCATCACGTGTATGGCAAATTGCCGATTACGCTTCGAATTCAAAACTGCCAAAATTTTAAAGCGCTATAAGATTGAATAAAACTACTGCATTTTCAGCCTTTTTCTTTCTTGGGTCAAATTCCGAGAGAGAGATCGGAATGAAGTGATTTTCTTGATTGAGAATTTGTTTAGTTCTAACCAATAAAATTGAACAAAAATAATTTTAAGTTGGTGTTCTAGATTCAGTGATGGTGTCCGAAATTGAAAATAGGGTGATGAGCGTTGTCCTTGCTTTGATGCTATCACAATATTAGACATAACATTTCCGTTTAATTACTTTAGTGCCATTGTATTTGGTTATGATGGTAAGCTCTTGGTTCGTTATGATTATTGGTTAGGTGGAGGATTTAATTTTATTAAACAGTGGGTCCCATCACGACCTCTGGTTGCACTTTCACATTTTCCTTTTTTTCTTCCAAGTACATATACACAATGTATATGTATACACATTATTTCCGCTTCCTCGCTTGCTTGAGGGTGAATCAAGCACGAATTGGAATTTCCTTTCCAACTAAGAACCTTGATTACCAATTTACCATCAGTCGTACGATTGAAGCATCAAAGAGAGAAAATATTGTTTCTTGCTTCTTTTTTGTCTCTCTTCATTGCAACTCAAGCTGTTATAGAAAAAAAAAAAAAAAAAAATATATATATATATATATATATATATATATATATAAAATAGATGCCCATTTACTTTTGTTCGAGTTGTGGGCACGTTGGCGA
The DNA here is from genome assembly GCA_030449875.1 of Aegle marmelos. Taxonomy (NCBI): domain Eukaryota; kingdom Viridiplantae; phylum Streptophyta; class Magnoliopsida; order Sapindales; family Rutaceae; genus Aegle; species Aegle marmelos. Next base: position 10,173,290 of record JASUUL010000115.1, read on the forward strand.
AGGAAAGACAAGCACCACCAGCAAAAATGCACAACATCGTTAGGCAAAAACTCAACATAGCTTTCAGTCTTTCACATAGGATAATTTCATCGCGAATATGTTGATAAAATTACACTTGCTTAAACTACCACTTCTAACTCAAGCTACCGCTTTGAATTTTGCAGCATCCAAAAACCCTAGCAGTCGAGCCACTTTGACGAACGCTGCATTCAACTTTAGAATAGAACTATACAAAGAAGAAATTTGGAGTTTGCATTTGCAGCTATGACGATGCATCATCGACAGAAGTTTCACCCATCTGTCTAGCAGTTATCACTCTGTCCAGGGTTTGGTCAGGCACTGCAATGCCAGTGGTCTCCATATCCGCAACAATTGCAATAGCTGCATCCAGTTCTCCAAGATCAAGACATAATGAGATTATTTCGTCATAAAGGGGACTGCAATTGGCCCAAAAAAAAAAGAAAAAGGAGAGAGAACCCAATTAGACTTAAACACAGGAACATCTATAACACGACACATTTACAATCTGAAAGAGAAACTGAATTTGCATGCTACATCTACAGCCTATTGAAACAAATAGAGGCATAACAGACATCTTTGCAGTCAACATAAAATTCATCTTTGCACACGAGATATTTAAATTATTTCAAAATCAAAAAGAAAGAAACGGCAAACTTTGAATCCTGTGGTAATTGAACGTATCAAGCCAAACATGAGGCAGCTTGTATAATTTTCCCCTATATTTAAGATATGTCCTCAAATGAATTGATAACCACATTTGATCTAATTTGACAAAGACTCCTTTTGACATCAAGAAAACTTAAAAACCAAGCAGCATCTCCTCATTTGATGATAGAAAAATCTTACCTCCCAAACACATAACCAAGACTGTGCGTTGTCTGTAAGATCTTTAAGAAAGCTGAAGGCAAGGGAGCCCTTATGGCTGCACGTAGTAAAACAGCACAATCCCCAATAGTTGGTGTTCCACCTAATTCAATTACCTGTAGCATATTCCAGTTCAGTCTATATGAGCACTTTAAAGCAGTCAACACTTTGGGGATATGGTGATTATTCAACTCCAAAGGCAGAAAAAGTAGAAAATGTAACTCAATGTTATAATGAACACTTAATTAGGATATGGATAGTCATCACAATAGATAGCAATGCAGAGAATGTAAATCAATGTTATTACCAAACGCTTAATTAGGTTATTGATAGACATCACAATAAATTTCCATGATAAAATACTAGATCAATCTGGCAGTTGAATTGTAGAATCTTGGCATTTAAAGATTAACTTAGGAAATGGTTCCAGATAACCATCAACTGAAGAGCAAATAAAAAAGAAGATTTTAAAAATAAGATATAACACATTGCTAGAAAAGAAGGAAGCGCAAGATAAAGGAACATGCCTTCAGCATTATTTGGATGGCTAACTCAACTTCCCATTCCTGTGACCACTTTTGAGGAGGCCTATTCTTTATCTCTCTCTCCCATGTCCAACCCCAAGCATCGGCTATTGTGTACATGTCTGATTCATCAAACACTTTCCTTTTCCTCATCTCCTTAAATGCTTCAAATGGGTCCTCAGGAAACCAGTCTTCATCATCGTCATCCTGCATACATGTCAAAAAGATGCATGTAAGACATCGTGACCTCAACACTTTAACTTCTGATAACTAAATCCCAGTGCGAAAGGAGGGAGACAAGACTTTAGGAAATTCTTTACACCACTGCTCTTCAAAAGCTGTTTTTCACCTTTTCCTTTTTATTTTCCTAGATTATATCTTGGAACATCAGATTAATTGTCTGATATTTCCTTAAATAGCCCAATAAAAACAATTTTGAACGGTCTAATCCCAAAGTTATGGAAAACGTCATTTCTCAATGCTTGTAAAGTATGTTCATTTCCTAACTATTTACATTTCTAGCATATTTTTTCACTTTATTTCACACACCATATTTATCAGCATAGATGTACATACATGTATTCCCTTATATTTACATGCATGTGACCCATGTTTGCACACATGCTCACACACACACATGCCCGGGAAAAAAAAAAGGGTCATTCTCTTCATTTCCTTTACTTACAATTAGAGAGTATTAAGAAACACTTGAAGAATTTTTTAATAGTATTTAGAAATTCTCAAACTTGCACATGCATATGAGGCTGCCATTCCTACAATAAACATCCACACCATTTAAAATTCCTAATGGTTTTTGGATAATGTTATTACCACCAAGTGCTGTTATTCCCTTTGTAATTTATTTCTCTTATTGGTTATTATCTTAACAAGTTATTACAACTTTTTTTCTTCATCATTTTTTCAAAAAATCCATTATATCTGAGTAATTTAGGGGATCACTGCATATTTTGCAACACTATACACCAAGAAGTAACTTGTAATTGAACCTGTTAATATACTATAACAGATACCAAAACACATGCAGTTTCTTCAGGAATTATGGCAGTATCATCCAACAACAATTAAAAAAAAGGGTAAATATGTGCACCATGGAAGCAGTAATAAAGACAGTTGATCTATCACATAAGACCAAGAAAACTGTTTAGCAACTTGATAAGTTGATTCCCCATAAAGCATTAACTTGAAAATAACTATAAATAAAAGATGCTTTCGATACCTCAACCATTCGGGAACTTTTTTTCACAGATCTTTTTGATGTGATAGTTGTTTGATCTGAATCTTTCAACAATTGTACTCCAATCATTTGAAGAGGCTTCTTAGCTTGAACTAACTTCTCCTTAACCCTGTCAACATCTTGACTCTCAGGCTCGACTTGTTCTACTTCCTCCTCATCAGCCTCTTCATCAGCCTCTTCATCCTTTGCAGCATACTCCACATCAGTCACATCATCATCCAACACATCTGAAAGTTCTGATTCGTCCATCTCCAACGCCTTATCATGTCTACTATTCAATCCTTCTCCAAGAAATCGTCGTCTCCAAAACTCAGTATTTCGTTCTTCCAGCCTGATCCGTGAAATTAATTCATCTACTTCTTCATCAACCTGCAAATGAATCACTTTTGTATTTGATATTAATTTAAGTGATACCTCCAGTTGGAAGACAACAGTCTCTTCATAGAAATGTGTAATCTAAGAAAAGGTTGGGATGCAAATATTAAAGAATATTGGTCAGAGGGGGGAAAAATTGGAAAAAAAAAATTATCTGAGTCATTAACCTCTTCTTTCTCCTCCTCCACTGGTGGAACCCAAAGGGGCCGGCCGCGAGAGCGGTTTATTCTTCTTGCCTTCTGCACACGTTGGTAAAGAACATTTCTTGTTCCATCAGTTGGCAGACCTTGTGCATCTAGTTCTTCCTTTAACTCAGATACTACCATCTTGCTAGCAGCCTTGGGTTTTAGAACATGCTGTTCTGGACCCTTTATTAATTTCTTGAGTCTCTCCTCCACTCTGACATAATCAGATTCAGATACATCTCCTAGAACTGCAGGTCCTTCATTCTGCAATGTCCTCAAAAGCTTTCGGTGATACTTTTTCCCATCCTCTAGACATCTTTGCTTGAACGAGGTTTCCATGGGGTTTGAATATATAAAACCAACAGCATCAGGATCGAGAGGAGTTTTACCTCTTCTGGGCACCCAACGCTTGCGCTCACCAGTAAGGCCACCCTCAGAAATGTACCTGATTTATGTACAAAGACAATTAATTACAACCACATCATGCATTAAGCCATTGATGATACAAATGTAAGAAAGAACGAAAATAATCAATGCGCCGCATATTCATAAGGTTCAACCAAAGGACCTTTGCTCAATTTGATTAATTTCTAAGGCACAAATTAAGGTACAGAGGGTAGAACAGCTTGCTAAAAAAACACAAAAGTATATAAATTACCAGAAGTTACACCAATGCGCTTGTTATTCTAATGACAACCAATTGAAATCACATGATATCAATGCACTATCTTCTTTTACTCATTTAATCTCAAGAGAAGCAAGCCCAGCTGCCACTAATTACATGGTCCCCCAAATAACCAACCCTGAAGAATCGCTAAATGTTCCAACAACTGAGCTCTACAAAAGAAAACAGATGGACAAACAACTAAACAAAACAGAGGAAGAAAGTAGTTGTCAAATATATGCACGAGGATACATTAGACTCTGGGGATTGGAAACACTAACAGGGAATAGAAGAAAACAGAAGAAGAATTAACTTTTCAAGGTTTAGCCATACTAAAGTAAATGCTCTGTAACATTTTATTGATTGATCCTAATAATTATTTGCTTCAATTCCCATTTTCAAAAGGCAGCAGGATGCAACGTATTGATACCCGATAGCTAAGAAAGTTTTGAAAAATATGGTGACAGACATAACAAATGTCCAGTATTTCTATAATGCAAATTATTAGTTTATGTAAGAAGCACACCTAGCAATGTAATCAATCTCATATCCGAGTTCAGCTTCTTCTTGTAAAGGTTCAATCCACGAGCTAACCAACGTCCGATATTTTCTGCTCAAGATCATAGCTCTTGGCGGAATTGGTTGGTTATCTTTGGCCATGGCTTCCAAAGCTTCTAGCAACTCAACAATTCTTCCTAAATCAAACATGAGACCCAGCTGTAAACATATAAAGATTCAAGAAACAAGATTTAAATACAGGAAAAAAAATCCGAAGGAAAAAAATAACAAGAGCTTAAACTATCAATTAGGCTAAGTAACTAAGCAAATTTAAGCAAATATTATCATAAGTTTTAAAGGTAAGCTAGGCTAAATAATATAAATATAAACTATAGATGAAAGAACTTCATGTTTACATGAGCATCTCACCATATGCAGTTCATACAACCAAGTATCTCATACAAAGTTCAGGAAAGTGCTTTTGTCTACAGCCTTATAGATGAATTTGTCTAAGGAAGTCCCTATGATAAGGGGAACAACACTCAGGTGCCTAGAAAAGAATAAATAACCAGCATAGCAGAGGCAACTGCCACTCAGGCAACCTGTTTCCTTAGAGGAGGAAATTGTGCCCAGTATAATAGTCCCAAACGCAGTCAGAGCTACTTCACAAGACCCTATTATGATTTTGTAATGAGGTCAAACTAATCACCTGCAGGCCCTAACCGTTCGTATTTTGACAGACAGTAATTTGTCATTCAGGGTGATTTACTATGACCTATTAATGTCATAAATTAAGAATCAACCGTTCTTGGCCACAAAATTTGAAACTAAATTGATAAAAAGATTAGGAGCCATGATTAGGAGTTTTATTAGTAGGAAAAGGGAAAAAAACAAAAATATTGCTTGCAGTCCTCAATGTTCCCTTTCCCAGAATGGTAATAGCTCAAATCTTTAGGTAAGAGTCATATATGACAGCTAAGCTCCTTACATGTCTAGCCTTGTCAATATTAATCTTACGAATTTCTAAGTCATGCAATTTCAATATCTTTAAGGCCAGGCAAAACCAGAATTTTCTGTTACATTTTCAAAATCTCCAACAGTACAGTTTACTGTAAGAAACAAAATACTTAAAGCTACAAGACTCTTTCACCAATAAATGGCCATACCTTCTCGACATAAAGCCCGAAGATACAAAGATAGTGGATCTCCAAAGTTTCCTTCATTATGTAAAACTTTTGTTCCCCCTTCATAGTTTTTAATTGCACGAAAGTGTCGAATAGCTTCTGTTACTACACAATACTTGCTAAAACACTCCACTAACAGCCTGAACATGGACACAACAGAAAAGAATAATAGTTCAAAGTTATGACAGTTACCAGTTGGAATAAGAAGATGCGTAAAAAGGCTAAATAGTGATATCAAAATGAAACATTGTTATGACTGAATTTTCCTCAAATGCTAGTCAAAACTGTCAAGATGACATTTTGGCACATGAGCTCGCATATGTCATAGTTCCAAGCTAACATTCCAGCTGCATATATTTCTCGTCTTTTATCCTAGGATAAAAGATATAAATTGCAATAGTCAAAACAACTGATTTTTCCTTTCTTTCTTTCTGTTTTCAGGTAGATGAACCATCATTTGATTTAAAATGAACTGATAATATAGTAAAAACTTTAGTAACACTGTTTCCCCAGAGATTGAAGCTTCAGCATTTCTCATGGACTTCCAACTCTGAAAAGTTCCTCTTGTCAACTTTCCATCTTAAACTGGCAGTCTCTACTATGCATTACCATTCTCATATCATTTCTTATATGTGCCAGAATCCTCTTCCTTTTTTCTTTGAAATTTGGAACAATAAAAATTACCAGTTTTGCAAGCATATTTATTGTTTCTAAATTAGAAAGTTTTCCCACATCATTTTGTGTGGTTTCCTATAACCAAAAAAAGGGACCCAATGAAAGATTACATGCCAAGTCTCACCTTGCTACAATCTCCAAGAGGTTGTAAAAGGTAAAGGACAACAATATACATGCCACCAATGAGCAAAACAATCCTTCTATACACCTTAACATTATTCAAATCCTGTCAATCAAAATTTTCCTGCATTACAGCAACAATCGTGTTGGCTTGCTAATTAAAAACCTAAAGATCAGGGGACTAACATGAATTAAATCCTTATTTTGTTTGCATCTTTAGGTAAAATACAAGCTCATAAATAATAGAGCCAATTTTTTTAAACAGAAAAAGAGAAAATAAAAAGATTTCTAAGACATAAAGCTAATACCAAATGAAACATTGATAAGTTTTACACAAACCAATGCAACATATATAAATTAATTGACAAATTTGCTTTTCAGAAAGTTAAGAATGGCAGAAAAAGGTTTTTCTTACGCATAAGTTTTCACATTAGGTTGCAGACGCTTGTGGTCTTCAACCATCATGCCAAGCAACTCAGCAACATCCTGCACCCTACATTAGATATCAAAACCATAGAAACAATTTAAATGAAACTCTTGAGAATATTACGATTTCAAAAGAACAGAAAAATATGCAAATCCAGTTAGCTTACGTGAAAGAGTGATCATTCTACCATAGAATCAAGATCACTAGCAGAAACTCTAATACATATTAGTACGTGCTTGGCAACAGAACATAACTAGAACAGGAGATTAATTAATATGCTACACCATGAAAATTTCTTGGACAGTGTCTTTCAATAACAAATAAGTTCAAAAAACCAAAGAAATATATATAACCTCTTTCCATTTGAGTCCTGGATTCATATAGATCCCCACCAGAAGCCATTAGCAGAAGCGATATGTGAGAATAACTTTAGAACAGAATTAGATTCATACTCAAGTAACACAAATTATTTTAATCAACTGTTTCACAAATAAGTATTTAAATTTCTTCAAGGAAAGAGATGCAGCCAAGGTCTTTCAGGGGAGTTTTGACTGAAAATAAAGGATTCCGTTACGCTCTTATAAAAACAGATATACAAAATATCAAGCCTTATTGCAGTCCAAGCTATCTCCTGTAGAATGCAACTTCAACAAAAATATAAATGCTTCAGAGAATACATTTTATCCTTAAAGAAAAGCTCAAGCAAAATGAGTACTAAGAATTACGCAGCACAGGCTACAATCAAGGCCATCCTAATCATGGATTCTAAATTGTTGCGAATTAGATAGTCCATTAAACAGAACATTCATAAGCCTGAATCATAAAAGTCACTTACTAATATCTTATGTCAATCTGCCAGCCAATGATATGTTCTGAAGTAGCACCAGAAGAAGATTAGCTAGTCCATTATCTTATGTTATAGTGGCAGTACCAGATGTCATGTATGGGCATTAGCAGCAAGGAGAAAAATAAATAATAGGAAACAAATAAAGTGAAATCCATGATAACAATCCCAAGACAATTAAACTTCCATATCCATATTCATATCATGGCTTTAACTGGAAGAAACAAGACAACCAAAGAGATCCAACGAAGAATACCTAGAAACAAACATATTTACTTATAAAAAAGGTAGAATGTCGAAAAGAAACTTTGCAAATGCCATATGTGCTATAAAATTCACCTGTCATAAGATTCAGCTCGTGTGTATGCCTGGATCACCCAATTATAAGTCTCTGTATCAGGTTTCATATAATCTGGCACAAAAGGACAATAAAAAGTGAAAAGGAAAACTTGGACAGACAAAACAAAAAGTTTAAGAATTTCATACAACTTAAACAAACATTTAATCCAACTGTAGGGAAGGGAGAAGTGTCCGCCACAAACTTTACTTATTATCTACATATTTCCATTAAATCCAATTACTTCCAACAAGCTCTTCAGTATTCAACATAGTAGTTTGATACTAGCAAGATCTGAAAGAAGCTAGAATAAAGATATGTGAAGAAATGATTTGAGTAGATATGAGAAGTTGAGAAACACACGACCCAGGTTAACCAACCGTATGATGCAAAATGAGAAAAAGCTTGAGTAACAGCACATTTGTTCCCTAAGCATTAACACTGATTCTTCTGGGGGCAATCAATGCTACTTAAATTTGCCTAAAATTCATAAAACAAGCACAAATAAAATTTTATAAGAGCAAGCACAATGAAGTGGACCTTCTCCATATTCCATGTTCTCAAATGTTGCAAAAGCTACTTCAGGTATTCCGCAAGTAGCCTAAATATAAGAAATAGACAATGTCAGTGTTATGTTAAAATGTAACAAGAAATAGCCATGTTGAATTCAAACAGTTTGAAATGTCTAGCTAGTAAAGAAATCACTCAGACATAATTAATGCTAGATGTCATTTTGATGATAGACTTTAGCTACAGAGTCTTGGTGTGATTTTCACAAACATGCACTGTATCAGCTGAGGACTCTTGGTGCAATTTTCACAACCATGCACTGTATAACCAAGCCATTCCAATCAGTGAACATGGAATTTCTTACACATGAATTTTCAACTGGTGAGCATATTTATTATTTCTAAGAGAGAGGTGAATAAAGTAACTGAATGAAAGAGGTTTAAAACAAAAATAGAGCAAGTGACAGCAGTCACATTGACATTAATCATAATTATTGAAAATCAAGGTTTATAAAGAATTAAAGTATATGAGCAGAAAAATTTTCTTGCCACCATAAGTTACAGATTGAATTTTGACAATTGGTATTAAAACAATAAAGATATGGACTTTGAATAATAGTTGATTCATTCAGTTAAAAACAATGCTTTAGTAAATCCTTTTCATATGTAAAATAGTCAACCATGAAACCAAAATTATCCATCAAGACCTTTACAAGCTGAAAAACAAATAGAAAGCAACATCTGCAGTAAAAAGGTCTCCACATGAGCTGATTTTTGACATAGCCAAAACCATTGCACAAACATATTTGGATGGTACTCATCTCTAAACTTACGAATTGTTGTAATTAAGGTATGGACAAGAGAAATATCAAACAGACTAGAACAGATAGTGACTAGACAGTAAATAGCTACTTTTCGCAGAGATACTAAAACTGCTTAGAGAGATTATGGATTATAGAACCTATCAGGTTATTCACAGAGGCTAATTTGAGACACTAGAAAGTTCTAGCAAATTTCTTCCTTTTAGATATCTCCTGTTTGATTTTTCTCTGTTCTTAGAGATACACAACTGTTGTATCATTTACAGACAGTCAATCACATGCATCTACTGTTCTAAGGAAATTCTATTATTACATTACCAAATTGTTGTCTCTTAAAGAGCTCAGTCAATCATATGCGTACACTCAATTCCAATAGTCTACATAATCAAAGCAATTGAAGAATCTATGGTTGCCCATGATTATCAAGTTTATCTGGCAGTAAAGAACTGTTCAAATATGACTAATAAATCCTTAATTTGAATAAAGAACAAACCACATTCAGAAACTTACTTGACAACTAAGGAGATGATTAAAATGAAACGTGGTTGCCATTCTCCCAGCTGCCTCCATTTCATATGCAATTTCAAGGGCATTGGAATGATCCCCTGCTTTGCAGTCTTCTGCAATCATCAGATCATAGATTTCGTCAGTAGCTCTCAGGCCACCTTTGGCGCCCCTCAAGAAAACCTTGTTGGCATCTTCCAGATACTTGTTGATGACAAGCTCCTCTAATCACAAATGATTTGACCAACTTAGGTAAAAACAATCCCGTAACATACATCAACTAGAATTTCATTCACTACAATTAATGAAGTCAAAAGACTGTATCTGTACCAACAAGAATCAGCCATGCTTGGCGAATATCATAATTTATTTTCTCCATTGCTGCAAGTATTTCTAAGCCTTTGGTTGCAAGCCCTTTTGACCCAAACAAACGAGCCAGTGCAATAAGCGTTTCACGAAGAGGACAGACTCCTGCGCTCAACTCTCTCTTCAATGAATGCATCTGCACTTTTATTACAAAGAATCCTTCAATGTCAAGGCATCCAAATTGATGTAAAAATGAAGTAAATAAATTCAACTCATCTTCTCACATTTCCTTAAAACCTAATGCCGTTGAATTCAATTCATTTCTAAAGAAATATTAAGTTACAAATATAAAGAGAGAGAAATTAAGTAATTATTACAGCGCCTTCGTGGTCGCCATTAAGAGTATAAGCGACAACGAGTCCATGAAACGACCTCGGGCCAGGGCTGAGGCCGGCGGCAATCATGTCATAAATGACATCGTTCACGCGAGGGGCGTCACGATTCCGCGCGTGCTGCATCAACTCCTCCATGAATATCAGCCTCAGCCCTTGCTCTGCTGCTGACACGACAGAATCGTTAGTAAATAGTAAAGAATCGCCATGTTTCTGTTGCTGCTTCTTTCTCCGAGTCTTTTTCTCTGGAGACGACATAGCGGAGCGGATGGGAATGACGCCGGCATGGGATTTGGAGAGGACCGGGGATATGAAAGGGAAAGGGGTGCGGAGGAAGAGAGACATTTTATTTTAATTTTTTTTTTCAATTTTGGTCTACTTTTGGAGTGTGGATAAGAGAGGTTTATAGAGGGCTTTTGAAATTGAAAGGAATTTTGTTGAAAGAAGATAAGAGTTGCAGGTCATGTGCGCGGCACGTAACGGTGACTGGCGCTTTTTTTGTTCTTTTTAATTTTATTTTATAGGAACCGGCTATTAATAAGTTATTAATGGGAAAATGCCCACCCGGCCGATCCTTTCATATTTTTAAAGGGTTATTTATAGAAATCTCCTCTCATGTTTGATATAGTAATACTTAGACGTACTAATACTTAGATGGTGAGTATATTTATATTCTCACTTATCTCCTCTATCATTAATATAAATATATGTATAACATTAATACTTGAGGGTAAAATTATAAAATATATGTTGAAAATTTAAAAAAATTAATAATAGTATAAAAGTACATAAAAATCCATTGAATAATTATATTATTCAGATTACACAATATATTCATTGTATAAAAGAGTGCATTTTCTTTTTCTCTAGTATAAATAATGTTATGTAATTATCTTTCTCTCAAAGAAAACAAATCGAAATTTTTCACTCCACTTCTTTACTCTTAGTTGTTGAAACAAAAGTAAAGAAACTCAAAGAGCATATATAACTCATGAAGAAGACAATTATGGGTGGTCGGATAAGGCCACCGACCAATGACGATCGACACCAATAGACATATACTACTAGTATTAAAGTTTTTAAGAGGTTAGTTATTTTATCAAAGTCAAAATATTATTGTTCACCTTTGATTTTCTTATATTTTGAGATTTCATAAGTGGTTATTGATTTTATTTTATTTATCTTGTTGATGGATTAGTTATGGAAAAATTGATTAAAAAGAGAATGAGTCCAACCATATGTGGGCATGAGTTAAAAAATGATAAATAATTATTTTTGTTTGTGATATGTATCATCATCATGAGATAGAAGTAGTCCTAGTATTTTTTTAACTATTTATGAATTTATAGTGCTTTCATTTCTCTATTGCCCAAATACACTATAATAAAACATGAGTTAGGAAAAAAATATATTGTTCTTTTATAGCTGTTGCATTAATATCATTTATGTATGGGTGACAAGGTTGTCACCAGTGCTACAATTTAGTGTAGGATAAATACAGTTTTTATTTTTTTGGGGCAATAGTTGCTTGTCTCCCAGGTGACAAGTTGGTGTGGGATGCACACAATTACTATATTTTTGGACGACAATTGCTTATCTCCCAAGTGACAAGTTAGTATAGGATGAACACAATTACTGTATCTTTAGGTGATAGTTAGTTGTCTCCCATGAACAAATTGGTATGGGATGAACAAAATTATTGTGTTTTGGGGTGACGATTTCTTGTCTCTCGTGCAAGAAATGATTGTCGCTCGTACACGATTATTTTATTTTTAGGTGACAAGTTCTGTTTCTCTTGTGACATATGCGTGTCACACACACTCAGTCTCTTTTTTTTTTACAATAATAAACACATATATATCTCGAAATTAAAATATGTTTTTCCTTTATTATTATTACAATATTAGTTAATTTCACTTGATTCTAATGAGATATGTTTTGCAATTACAGTTACTGTTACATGGATATACAAGATGTTGTTGCTGGTAACATGCTTTCTATTGCATCAGTGATACTGGAGCAGTATAGCTTGAAGAAATTATGGGAGGATATCAAGGATTTATGTTTTGGTCAACTAATTAGGCATGCCACTGAAGTTAGTGTTAATGTCATGTTACCTTGAGAGAAATCTATTGCTTCTATAAAGACTGATTGTGACTTGTAGGACACATTTACCAAGTTATGAGATAAGAAGTATACTTATGCAATGTTCATCATTAAGACTGAGTTAGACGATTTATCTAAAAACACTAACAACCTAGCTCTACCTGGAGACATACATGCAGCAAAAACGAATTGGTATGACTCAGCAAACCAGAATGAGTTTGCTCTCCATGATTTGATTTATGAGGTTCACATTGAACAGATGATAGTAATAGAAAATTCTATTGAGAGAATGTGAACAAATGACGATAGAGATGGCTATGCAGAAAAACCTACAAAAAATGATATTAAAAATGAATTGCCTCATGTTGATAATAAAGAAAAGGTTAGATGACTACCAATCATATAATGATAGTGGTTATGATTTAGGCGAGACCAATGGTAAGACTACACAAGAAGCTTGTGGTCGATACGAGGTAAACTCAGGTGGTTTTCAGTTTGCAATCGATGGTGAAAATATTATACTTAAACTGAGTCAGTTGTTTAAGGATGTAGATGACTTCAAGAAGGTTATATGTAATAAAGAATCCATTCAAATTAAAAAAACTGAAGAATGAGAAGTCAAGATTACACTTAGGTGTGCTGCCATAAGATGCATTTGATGGGTACATGCTAGTCCAAACTAGAGTAAAGATCATTTTCAGATCAAGACATATTGTTCAGACCATACTTGTGTAAGAAATAGCGAGAATTATGAAGCAACATCAATATGGATAGCTATTTCTTTCCTTAATCTATTTAGGGCCAATACTCAATTGCCAATTGACATCATTGCATTGGAACTGTTAAGAAGATATGAAATAACTTACTGTAATCAAAGGTTATATCGAGTAAGAAACAAGGCTTTAGATTTGTTGGGATAAGACCATAAAGCAAGCTACAGCAAACTATTTAGGTATATACATGCCATACTTGCTTCGAATTCAAGTTTTACTATATCATTAGATAGCGATGGGTTAGAAGGTGACGTGGACCCTTATTTTAAGAATTTTTTTTTATTTTTTATGATACAAGTAGAAGAGGATTCTTTCGGGGTTGTAGACAATTCATAGCCATTAATGGCTATTTTTTAAAAGATCTTTATAAGGAAGTATTGTTGTCTGTAGTTAGTATAGATGTCAATTATAACATTTATCCATAGGCCGTATATGTGGTTGAAAATGAAAACATAGAGTCTTGGGTGTATTTTATAGAGAAATGATATCAATAAATAGGCAGCAATAATAGAGATGATTTCTGTTTTATGAGTGACAGACACAAAGGGATCTTGAATGCGTTAGAGAAGGTCTTTCCTGAAGCTTTGAAGAGATACTACTGCAGACATATTTATGTTAATTTTAAGCAAAATTCCCTGGCGTTTTACTTAGAAAACCATTCTAGCAAGCATGTAAAAGTGCAAATGTTTTCGATTTCAAAAGACACATAACTGAACTTAATGACATCAGCCCTGTTGGACATGATTGGTTAATGTTAATACCAATGGTCTATTGGGCGAAGCATTGTTTCTCTACCCACACTAAAGTAGCCATGTCACTAATAATATGACCGAGTTTTTCAATAACTGGATAAAAAACTTTAGAGACATGCTGGTCATTCGAATGCTTGAAGAAATCAGAAGGAAAATGATGACACTCATTGACATGAGATAACAACATGTTCTTACTTGGTAGAAAGAGTTGCTATTAATTGTGAAGAGAAAGGTTATGAGCAAAAGGAAGGTGTCTAGATCATTGACTGTGATATTTGATTACAATAAAACATTTGAAGTCATGGAAAATGTGTCTAAGATGACATTAATTGATTTGTTTGTAACATAGTATGACTGCAATAAGTGGAATATATCAAGGCTGCCATGTAAGCATACAATTTGTTGCATTGATGCCATGAGGTTGAACGTGAATGATTATGTGCATCTATTGTTGAAAAAAACAATGTTCTAAAACACTTACTCTTATTAGTTATATCTGGTGCTTAATGAGGGTAAATGGCTTCTACTTTTGCATGATAATCTTTAACCACCAATTATTAATAAATCTGTTGCTAGGCCTCAGACCAAGAGAAAGAAAAAATTAAGTGAAGCAAAATCTTTCAAAAGGAGTTCTAATGTGAAATGTTCTAGATGTAGTCAGTGGAGCCACAATAAGAGAGGTTGTAAGATACCTATGTAGTGTTTGAAGTTAAAGAAACTAGAACTAAAACAAAAATTAACAATAGTCAATTGTTACTATTTCGAGTTTATTTTAGGCATAAATATGTTGCCTTTAACAAAGACATCTATATACCTTTATATGTACAGGGAAAAGGTGATAGCTCTGGTTTGAAATTTCCTAGTAGTTGTATTACTTCAAGTGATGTATCTACTGCAAACATGGTGTTAACCTAGTCCAGTGTCATTGGACATGGTATTACCTTAATAAGCTTGTCTATACTTTTTTCTTAAATGATGAAATAATATACATAAACTTTGTAGTAATTTTCTAATTTTATATTTTTACCATTGAAGGACAAGTTAAAGTCTACTTGAGCTGTGCATTCAGCAGCATGTTAGTAACACAAATGAATTATTTTTTTGTAAAGGTAGCAGCACCTAAACTTATCTCATATAATTTTTTTTTGAGGGATCTAATGATACAACACCTTTTTCAAAGTAAAAAACACACTTAAAATGTTGTATCATCTTTTTGTACTCAATCGCAGACTTAAGATTGAGTTATCGTATATTTTGTATAAATGTGTATTAACAAACTCACATTCTAGTGACAATGCTATGTATCTACTATCAATATTACTATCACGGCACACTGTTAGTGCAATACTTTTTTTTATGAGTGGTGCTTCATGTATATGCTAATACATTTAGTTAATTATGATTGTACTAATTGTAAGTTGCAGAAATGCATGTAATAAATCATCTAAAAATTAATTATTTATGTTACTGATTTAGTGATATAAAACGTGATATTTTAGTATTTACTTATTTTTTTAAATATATTAAAAAGCTTCTAACAAGGTTTCTTTAATTTGGAGAGACAACACTTGTCGCCTAGATAACAAGAGGCTGTCGTTCAAATATGCTTTCCTTAATTTGGAAGGACAACTTTGATCGCTCAAATTCACAATAATTGTGTCACCGCAAATTTGAATCTTCGGGTCCTGTCTCCCAGGTGACAAAATTGTCTCCCCAAATTAAACATATACTATTAATATTAACTTTTAGTTGTTAACAGAAAACTAAAATAATCTCCATTTGGACATGGTAACGAGGCCACCACCACCAAACCACCAATACTTATCACAAGTTATAATCAACACAATAACACAAACTATCAACAATGAGATAATAATAACAATCTTAAATATGTGAATAGAAGTTTGATCTATAAAAGATTCATTAATTAATTATAAAAAGAGTAACATGTCATTTACAATAAATATCCCTATTAAATATTCAAAGGCAATTTTTCTTCTAAAATATTGCTCATAGCTACTATTAAAATTGAATTGTGGTTTAAACATTAGGTACGTTATAAACATTAATATAAACACTCCACAATTGCCACTGCCTTGCTCTTGTTGTGCACGCCCCTCACTATTATGACTTTTCAAGGTTCTGTACTCTATAAGTTCAATCAAATGTTGTAAAATCTAACGTGTCGTAGCCACCAAGGAAAGATAACCTTAAGTGGCTTCAATAATTGATTATATTTTTTATCATCACGAGACTCCTTTATTAAGTTATAAATGGAGATCTTATTGTACTAGAAGTCTACTCGAGCTACAACCTAATGATCTTGTTTTAGGTTAATTGAATTAAAAACTTATAGATGGTCAAACAAAAGCCAACCCAACATTATTTTTATGAAAGATCTTTAAATTATTTATAACAGAATTGTAATAAAATGTGTAGTAATACATACTATGTCAACATCCATAAATAGTTTCGATTTTATCTCCTCTTGGCCATCAATATATGTGTTAAACCTAATATAGTCTAATGAATTCAGATTACAATCACTGTTATTCCACTGAATCCTTAAAAAAACCTAGTCAATTTATCACAGGTAAATAAAAAAATGTTATGGTTTTTCTTATACGATAGTAAATCGAGGATTACGGCTTTAAGTTTTTTACCCAAAAAAAGACATCTGTGTGCGTACAATATTGATTCAAAGCATTCGGATATTATGGTTACTTATCACTTATCAAGCGATAATATCCATGGATATGTTGTACATGGCAAGTTAACGTATTAGATAATGTAGAAAATAATTAAAGGTAAATCAAATAAAAATTAATAATAATTACTTAGTTCCCTAGCCATCCCATTGACTCTTTTCTTAACAATATTCTATAAAATTACATTGATTGATAGACGCCAGGATCAACGGTGATGTTAGCAACAAGTCATTGGTCACGCTCATCAAATAAAGATGGATCATCTAATCCTCTCAGTGGATTTATATCCACAGTTACTCTTTCATCGATAGAGTTATTCATCAGTTAATGCCCTTTACTTGCTTGTAAGTGTGTAAGTATGGATTTTTAAGAACATGTGACGTCCTATATGGACTACTAAATCTGCTAATACCAGGATGTACATCATTAAGGACTTGCACACTGTCATTGTAATAATCTCCATATACATTGTACAATGACAGCAGGGTGTAATTATAATGATCTGGAACATTATTAGGGGTTTGTCAACAATGATAACTATTATTGTTAAGTATTGTACTTACAATGTAGTCAATAAAAATGATAAATTATTTCAATAGCTTACCTTGTAAGAACTTCTCATTAGGGTATCACCATGAGATTGCTTGGCTGAATTGTCGGTATATGAATTAATAAACACCATTACAGATTTTGCAAATGCTATTTACTCTTTTCTAAACTCTCTTTGTTCTTTACGCTCAGCCTCAGCTTCTGAGGAAATCTTATTCGTAATTTATTTTATGTCAACAATCAAATGATCAATCTTCTCTATTTCATGGATAAGCAAATCATGGGAAATTGCTTTTGTCTGTGACTAGAAACAAAAAAAAAACTTAAGTAAATTATTAATAAATTTTACATTTCTCTGTTTAAAATCATTAAAATATTGAGAATTGCATATAACCTCTACACCATGTCGCTCATCGGTTTCATCTTTGTCATAAACAAGTGTTTGATCATCCCTTTTAAATTCATCGCTAACAAGTGTCTTATTGTCGTTCTCATCGATAAGTGCACGTATATGTAAGAGTGATGTTGCAATGGAAATAACAAAAATATTAAGTATAACTTCCAACTCTTCAAGATTAAAAGATAACATAATAACTAAGTTCAATAATTTAATTACACTATAGATCCAATGTGGAATTGGGTTAGAATAATCCTTCATGCTTTTCCATGACGTGCTGTACCTGTCGCGCGTGCCATGCTGCCTTGTTAGCCAATTCTGCATAAAATTTTAATTTTGATTTTAACATCACCAATGCCATATTTTCATCCTATATGAACAGCTTACGTATAGAAGTTAGCATCAATGCACCATAAATAAATTAATCTACCAAAAATATTTAAAACAAACCTAACAGACATTTTGTCGAGCATCTCACGTGCCATTTATTAACTTCAATTTCATTAAACCATTTTGAATATTTAGTAACAAATAATTCTAATACTTATCTATGGTCATGTATACACCCAACTATGTTCATCAATCATCCATATTGTGCAAATGAAAAAACCTATAATCATAAGGTAAGTCATGCCAAAATTTCTGAAAACTTACATGAAAGAACAACTTCAAAATGGTGGAAATGCTATTGTTGGAGATGACTTGCTTGCAAACGTCACCCAAACACTGTCACTAAAAACGCAAGAGGTAGAAGGTCTCGACGGAGAGAACACAAGGTATATGCTTTAGAGGCTATTTTAGTAAATTTTGTTATGACATCAACCTTGCTCTATAATTATTTTTGGCGTAAAAAAATGGGTTCAACAGTTGTTATGGATAATTTAATAATTTCATTGGTCAACTAATGATTAATGTGTATATACACTAATGGTAGTGAAAGTAAGTGAGAATACAAGTAAATTCGCCATTCAAGTGTTATTATATCAAACCTCAAAAAAGGTTTCTAAAAATAACCCTATTTTTAAAAGGTCGAGTTAGGTTCAAACCTAACCTAAAAAGTTTGATTTTTGTCTAAGAGTATGATAAATATTTTTCAAAAAAAATATATATATATTTTATTTAATTAAGATGGACTTTTTAATATTTACCTAACACACCTATAACGTATATTAAGGTTTTAATAAATTTTAAATTATTTCGACCCAACTTTTAAAAAATAATATGATAAAAACAAAATGTTATATACTATAAATTTGTATAATACAATGAATTTTTTTTTTCAAAAAATGTAACACATAAATCCCTACTTTTAGGCTTGAACTAAAAGAATCCCAACTAAGATAGAGATTTTACTGATTCTATTGACTAACTACAAAGTATTCACATTTATAAGATGTATCGTTTTATGAATGAGTAATATTAGACCTTTTGACATTTAGGCCATATTTGATATTATAATTGGGTCCAACTAGTGGGCAATACCCGCTCTTTTGTCTTCTTGTGCTAACACCGTTAGATTTAATCTTAGAATAGATTCAATGGTTAGGATGCTATAATTTGACAATCAACTTTGCACTTCTTATTGAAAACTAAGATTCTAAAAAGTCAAAAGTTTCAAAATTCTAACACATAAATCCAGTTGTTTCAAATTTTTAAATAATTTAAACAATTAAAAAATGACTAGGCTATCTCAAATTAAAAAAATTCTACACAAAACTAAACATCAATATTTTTTAATCTAACGAGCGAGATAAATGATGAATTCACATTAAAATTCAATTAATAAATTAGTTTAGAAAATAAAACTAGCATGACATCAATCACTTCTAGCTAGTAGATTTCATTTGTTATTTTAATTTATTGAATTGCCACAACCTCATAATTGCCATCCGAATATTCAATTCAAATTGCTGCATTTTCTCTTGGTTATGAGGTGAAAAATAATTAAGCTAATTCATCAATTAATGATATTTTAATTTTGAAAAGAGTTGATGACTAATGATTGATTAATTATCTAAATAAAAAAGGGAATAGAATATTTGAACATAAAGGAGATGAAAAGATAATTAAAAAATAAATTACCATAAAAATTTAGAAATAAATTATAAATAAAAAAGTAGAGGGTCAAAAGATAAAAGAAAAAACCGTGGTATCGTGCAATAGTTGCACCACAGTTTTGTCCATTATGATTGGGTAATTATAACTTAAAAGTTAAGTATTAAAGTATTCGATAAATATTTACTATTACAACTTAAAGTTGAATTGATTATTTTATTTATTGTACACTTTTATAATAGAAAGATAATAATATTTTTACTATTTTTATTAAAATTATTATTTAAAAATTATACTCATCACATATTATTAATTCATAATTACTGTAGATGTGGCCTAAAAATTATAATATCTCAACATTGAATAGGGCTTTAGTTCTAATTTGAGCTTTAATTGGTGCAAGATCAATCTTAATTTAAATAAGTAAATTTACAAAATTTAAAATTGTTTATCTAGTAATTAAATAACAAAAAGAATGAAGACTCAAATATTAAGATTTCTAGTAGTATTGTTTATAAATAAGCACATTATAAAACTCGTAGGTTTCTCAAAAACCTTGTCAATTTAAAACAATATTTTAAGAATTAAAATTCCTACATTATATATTAATAAAAGAATTGATAGAGATACTTCTAAAACTTTTTAAAACTATGAGACTCTAATCAACTATTTAATTTACCTATAATATTGATAATCTTCGTAGCTGCTTCCATTATTTACTTGTCTTATAATATATTATTACTAAAAAGAGTAATTGATTGTTTTAAAGAGTGAGGTTATTTGTTATTTTAAAAATTACTTTGAACATTCTAATTTTGGTAAAAAATTATTACAAAAAAACTAATCATGTAAATCACTATTAAGGATAGATTATTATAAGTTAATATTACATAATTAGTAGTTTTTTGGTCCAAAATTTTAAAGTATAGAAAATCCAATAAAGCCATAATTATGAAATTAACATTTTAAAACCACAAGATTTAAAATTTTTCCAAATTTTCATGTACTTTAAAATCCTAGATTGGAAAGTTTCTATTATATAATTACTTTTAGTACTTATATAGTACACTTATATATTGTTTACTTTCTAGAGTGAAAGTGAGGAGTGTAGATTTCTCTCACTTCAGTATTTACTTATCAATTTTAAAGAAACAGTAAAAATCTTGCGCTATAGGACTTATCTTTTTTTTAGAGTATGAAGTGGGATTCCCACTCGCACGAGAGAGGCAAGAGTAGGAATTCCCTCCCTCTTCCCTTTTTACACTTATATTTAATAAAATAAAATAAATAATATTTAATAAAATAAATAATGTCATATTTGTTTAAATAATATTATTATATTATTTTTATAAATTACATTTATTAAAAAATATAATATTAAACATATTTAAATATAACAATATTTTATTTATTTAAAAAAATAGTATTATATTTATTTAATATTAATAATTAATAATAATAAATATTTTATTCTAAAAATATTAATTTTGTACAATATTTTTAATAATAATGTTTCATTTGGTTGCTCTTATTAATAACTTTTTATTTACATAATTAAAATGAATAAAAATTATGATTTACATAATTAAGAATATTATTAATTATTATTAATTTACAAATATAATAAAAAAATATTTATTTTACAACTATATCTTTATTAATTTTTTAATTTAAAACTATAATTATTTAAATAACTGTAAAACTGTAATTTAAAATTATTTACTCTCAATCCAAAATAATATAAATATATAAATTAGATTTTAAGTTCAATTCTATACTCTTATTTTAGTGTAAGTAAATAATTTATTCTCATTCCCACTCCACACTTTTAATCCTAGGATTTCCACTTTAATCCAAAATATAAATGCTACCTTATTATTCAATGTATAATTCTCATGTCTTAAGACTTAAAACTTTTATATCCAACATTTTATTCCATACTTAAATGAATGGGGAAATTATTATTTTAAAGCGTACTTCTTTTTTTGACAAATAGCTTAAATATAAGTATCGTAAAAATAATTTTTTTAAAGCCTTCGGCTTAGTCTTTTTTTTCACAATTTTTTTAGCATCTTTAGAATATTTATTATTATTCTGTTATCATAACTAGTTGTATTGGGTGCAAAATCTAATACCAAACACAAATAAATAAAATTAATAACCAAAATTGTGTTAAATAATTTTTCTGCAACACGACTTTATTATATTATTTTAAGCATGTGTTCAAGCTCTTAGAATTAGGTGTATTGAATTAGTTTTATTTGTGTTTTAAGTAAACAAAGTTATAGCTTAATTAGTTCAAGTGAAGTTTTTTTTTTTGAAATTATAAAAAGTGTACAACATAAAAATTATTTTTTAAAATTAATATATAAATGTACAAAATATTAGAGTGTTCAAAATAATTTTTAATGTACAAATAGCTCCACCATTTTTTAAAATAATTTAGAGATGAAAATAAAGCCAACCCAATAAATAAAGTGAAGATATGTCTAAAAAAAAATGTAGCGTTCAGCACTCAATTAATTGCTAGTTTGCTAATTTGTATTCGGCCGGAAAAGGAGGAAAAATAAAAGAAAAAGAAAAAAAGAAAATAAATCTTTGGGCTTTGACCTATGACATTAGGTTTACTACATCATCACGTAGATGACAAATGTACTACTTTTCGGAACTGATAATCGGCATCGTCACTAGTAGCCATAATTTGAACTCTATTTGTTAAGATTAGTACGTTTTCATTTTCATCATATACAGCCAACTGCATACAATAGCACATTTAACCAAGTATTGAAAATTTTTCATCTGAAATACACATTGATCCGCTTTATTAAAACGAAATGGTCCACAAATGTGACAATATAACTTTTTTCCTGACACATTTACCATAAATACTAGGGTCACAAATAAAGTCTGAAATAATGCAACTTCCAACCATCCAACTTCTACTAAAAATAACACGAGAAATTTCCTGTTTGTCTTACACTTAACAATGGTGCTTCCAATTTTGAAAGAAGGGCAAAAATAAATAAATAAATACAAATGCCTTTTTATTTGGTACCATGTGACGCGCATTAATCTTTTGCAATTGGTTAAGCATGTTGGAGCGGTGTTCCTAGATCTCCAATGGCACAAAAGTTATATGACATGTCATCTCTATATTAACTCAACTATATTTTTAGTACGGCCATCGATAATTTCAATTGTGAATGTAAATTTATGTTGTTTAACTTGCTAAAATGATCTCGGACATGAAAGTTTACACTACTATATATTATTCACTTGCATTCAAATTATTTGGCATAGAAACAGCATATCAGTATTTTAAGGCATTGATTAGGGCAAGGATGGTAGATGCTACAACGCTGCTACAGTTGTGTTTCTTGCTGTATTATACACCTACCTTTGCTAGCAAGCTCGCTTTTGATTTAATTTATGGTACCTTTTATTTCACTCAATGTATGCAAAATCACGACCTATATAAAGTCACCGTGCCCATATCTTTTCATCCCACATCCAAGTAAGTAGATATCCATATAACTAGTTAGGGTTTTGAAACAATATGTCAATGCCAATTGCTACTTTATCAGCAACAGTGGCAATGCGTTCTTGGATGATAATTACTAGCATTGCATTTGCTTTAGGATCAATTGTTCATTTTGCTGAGGCTCGAGCGTTCTTCGTGTTTGGTGATTCACTCGTCGACAGCGGCAACAACAACTACCTTGCCACGACAGCCCGTGCAGACTCGCCGCCTTATGGGATTGATTATCCTACTCGCCGTCCCACGGGCCGTTTCTCCAACGGCTTCAACATCCCTGACTTTATCAGTATGCTTCTAATATCATGTTTTTTGTGTAATATGTGTGTGTGTGTGTGTGTGTGGCCCGTGTTTGTGTTCACACACAAGCACACACATATATATAACATATGCTGGACATTAAAAAAATAGTCGCGGGCAGAAATCACTTTCAGAAGGAGAAAAAAAAGTGACCGATTTGAAATTTTACCAATTTCTTCTATATATGTAAATTTTACGGTGGTCCCCTCATCTTCATTTATTTTATTTCTTTTACATTACAACCTACTCACAGTTTTTATAGTTCCTCCATTGTAATCTTCTCCAATGTGGTCGGCTCTCTCAGTTTTTCTCATTTTATATTGTAGCGTACTTAAGTTTACGTTTTTTTTCTTTTTTATTATGGCCTTAGCCGAAACCAAAATCCTGATTCCTCCATTAGTTACAGATTAATCTCATGCAATGATGTCAGGTCAGAGAATTGGGCAATCGGAAGCTCCATTGCCATACTTGAGTCCAGAACTCAATGGACAGAGACTGCTCATTGGTGCCAACTTTGCTTCAGCGGGAATTGGAATTCTCAATGACACTGGCATCCAATTTGTGAGCAATAAATTTCTCAATTTTAAATAATCTTAATGCAAAATAGTTTCTTATTTATAGCAAAAAGGTTCCATGGTAACCTCTCTCTCTCTATATATATATATATATATGTATGTATGTATATAACTTGAAATTAATTACTCATACATTAATTTGCAGGTAAACATAATTAGAATGTTCAGACAATTGGATTACTTCGAGGAATACCAGCGTCGAGTGAGTGCTGTCATTGGAGCCCAGCAAACGCGCCAACTTGTAAACGGAGCACTAGTGCTCATCACAGTTGGTGGCAATGATTTTGTGAATAACTATTACTTGGTTCCCTACTCTGCAAGATCTCGCCAATTCTCTTTGCCCAATTATGTCAAGTATCTCATCTCTGAGTACCGAAAGTTATTAATGGTAATTCCAATTTTCGAATTTTGAATCTTGCTTTTGCCATTTCAAACGTGTAGCACTTGAAAACCAGTCGAGTAAGTCCAAGAGGGCATTTTTGAATTTTGGAAGCTTTGATACGTAGTATTGCTTTTGTTACTGCAGAGGCTGTACAATTTGGGAGCACGTAGGGTCCTTGTGACGGGTACCGGACCACTGGGCTGTGTTCCAGCAGAGCTGGCCCTGAGGGGTTCCAATGGTGGATGCTCTGCTGAACTGCAAAGAGCCGCATCCTTGTACAACCCGCAACTCGTACAAATGCTACAAGGACTAAACAGAAAAATTGGTAAAACCGTCTTCATTGGTGCGAATACTCAACAGATGCACATGGATTTCGTAAGCAGCCCACAAGCATATGGTATGCCTGCAACCAAAAGGCTATGATTTAATAAAGCCACAGCAAGATAGTACCAAACGGACCTTAAAAGTAGTGACATTGATGTATGGTTTGTTAATTTGGCAGGATTTACAACATCAAAGGTAGCATGCTGTGGGCAAGGACCGAACAACGGGCTTGGTCTCTGCACAGCACTGTCGAATTTATGCCCTAACCGACAACTGTATGCATTCTGGGATCCATTCCATCCATCGGAAAAGGCCAACAGATTAATCGTTGAACAGATTTTTAGCGGCTCTACAAACTATATGACCCCAATGAATCTCAGCACCGTTATGGCCTTGGATTCGTTGACCGGCTGGTGGTCAGCTTCTTTGTTGACAAAACATTGAACGACTTCGTTCCGAGAGCTTTACTTTGTTTATTTATGAGTGATGTCATGGATTTAAAAGTATATTTGTGATCAGTTATTTGTTTATTTATGCATTGTGTCATGGGTTGTAAGAGTTTATAAGTGATTCTTCTTGAATAACACAGTTTGAGGCAGTTTGAGGCAGTGCAACTTTTATTGTTTTTTGCTAATCTCACTACTGTCTATGCAGAAGAGGTGTTGAAATTATTGATATTGAAAAGCAAGTTAATCATGGTCTGTCAATCAAATTTGCCCATTTACTCAGCTTTTTATAAGAGCTCTCTTCCAGTGAAAACCAGATCACCCTAACTCCCACTGATCATCTCTGGTTCCACATGGCTGCCAGGTATCAAAACTAACTCTCTGTCTCTGAGAACCATCAATGCCTTTAGCTACAGCATTTAAACCTGAGATAAAATCATTTGAAAAATGACAAAAATATGCTGATAAAACTAACTCTGTCTCTGAGGATGCTCCTTTTTCGATACAAAAATATGCTTAAAATTTTAGTATTTCAATTCCAACAAGATCCAAGGATGAGATTAAAATATTAATTTTTGTTTTCATTAAAAGTACAACTAAATAATCAGCGGGTTTCTTAAAAAAAATGATAATAATAACCAGTGGGTCCCAAAAACATTTTATCAATTATTTTTATTCTCTCTTCTCTATTTTCTCTATCTCCTATTTAATGTCCCTTAATTCTCTCTCTTTTCTCAACGTCATCTCTTCCTCAAAAGCCTATTATGATGCGTCACTGCATTAGCATACACGAAAAAGATAAATTAAAGAAGAGTAGAGGGCAAAGAATTCATTAGAATCTTAATTCATCAAAGTAAATACTATTGACAACTCATAGCTACTTTAAAGACAAATTACCTAATTCATAGCAACTTAAAACACAAATCACTTCCCACAATTAATATTTACTAGTGAGAGGCTCATAGCTTCATCATTAGAAGATAATAGAGAGAGCTGCTTTTGTCTAATTTATTTAAGGATCACAGCTGCATCTTTGCACTAGATAATAGATGCCTTTAAAAGCTAGAGGGAAATAATAAACCACTTTATTAAGAAATAATCAAAATTTATTCATCTTGCAATCATTTATTGTAATTTGTATCGTTTTGAAAATACTAAGAAAATTCATCGTGGCTTAAGAATTCATTCAATCTGGTTAAGAACATTGTAACGTATAGGAATAAATGTAAAAGGTTGGGAATATGGGACACACACACGTACACTTGTGAGAGAAAGAGAGGGAGAGAGAGAGAGAGGGGGGAGGGAGAGAGAAGAAGAGAGTTTACCCGAGTTGACCAACTCGAACCCGCGAGTTGACCCAATTGGATCTTCCAATTCGGCCCACCATTTTCGACGAGCTTGGTACAGAATTGAAGTCCTCGAGACGTCGGTCATATCCCTATCATTTCCATCGCTGGAAAATGATCTGAACGCTGTCGGTGAAGCTAAAAAATTTAGGCCAAAAACTCATTCTTGCTACCGTCAATCCTACCAGAGTTTAGCCACGCCACTAGCTGGGTTCCACTTCTCTCACCTCCAGCTTCCATTTTCGATTAGTCTCATCACCTAAAACGATCGGATTACTAGTGAACGGCAACTTGCAAACCAGCGACTTTGGGAGCTCAATCTGTAATATTTACGTGTATATATATATATATATATTTATTTATATTTTAATAAAGAGAGAGAAGTCGAGAGAGAGAAAGAAAGAAAGAGAAAGAGAAAGAGAGACTCGACCCGGATCCGACTGCGACCCGTAATCTTGACCTGGCCGGATCTCCCAATTCCAGCCACCGTTTCTGACGATCTTGGTATCGATTTGAAGCTCTTGAGACGCTGGTCGTATCTTTGCCATTCTCACTGCCGGAAAACAACCAGAACGTCGCTGGTGAAACTTGAAAGTTTCGGCCAAAACACCCGTTCTTATTGCCGTCGATTCAGTCGGATTTTGGCCATGCCATCGGTGGGTTCCATTGCTCTCACCTCCGACTTCCATTTTCGACCCGGTCTCGTCATCCGAATCGGTCGGATTTGCGGTGAACGGTAACTTACAACCCGCGGCCTTAGGAAGCTCGATCCGGCTCAGATTACGCGCGTGGAAGGTCACCGCCGATCGTTGGACTCACCGAGGCGGAACTACAAGATCTAAGCTTCCGTCATTTGTTGATCGAAGTCCGGTCACCGTTGACCGGTGAGGGGCAATTCGGTAAAGACTGAGAATTTTAGGGTTAATTTTGTAGTTTTTGAAAGTTGTGGGTAATTTGATAATTATGGATAAGGATAGTTAGGTAATTTAAGATTTTGATGGTAAATCGGTAATTTAAGTGATTGGAGGTAATTCGATAATTTTACACCTCAGAGATAATTTAATAATTTCTAATATGTGGATATGTTATTAATTGATTAAATTAAGGATAAGTAATAATTTATGATCTTGAGGATTAAATTGGTAAATTATGAGTTTTGGGATATTTCGATAATTTTGAATTCAAGGCATTTCGGTAATTTTAAAGGATTTGAGGATATTTCGGAAATTGAGAATTTTATGGATAAATTAATAAATATATTATTGGGGGTAATTAAATAAAGTTTGATATCGAGATCATTAGTAATTTTTGGGAATAAGGAAAATTTAATAATTTTAAATATTCGGGAGTCATATTATGAGAATTTGGGTTTTATTAACTACAATTAGTTGTAGTTTAAGTAACTAATAATTATTATGCGATTTATTTGATTAGGAGGACCCGTGAACGAGAACCAACCCACGGACATCGACGATACCGGATTTGATCGTCGTCACTGTGAGTGGAATATACAAAACCTATTTTCTCTGTGGATTATTATGATTTTTTTTATTATGATAAGTATGATTGCAAATAAATTTTTAAATGTCCAATTTAATGATTTTGTGGAAAATGGATTTTATCGGCATAATATTGTTTATTATCGGAATTGCGTATGGTAAATGATTTTATCTTTGATTTTGAATATATGCGTATAAATAATATTTTTAAAGAAAAGAAAATAGATTTTAAATGTTGTTGAGAATAAAAGAGAATGTGATTTCGGATATTATCGGATGTTTATGAATATGTGTATTTTCGATTGTTTTCAAGTCATTAGACAGTACCCTTCCCTGTACACTGTGATGTGATGATATGAGATATAGGCCTTTGGGGCCCGTCGAGATCACACATAGAGGCTTTGGGCCGTGTGCTTGGGCGCTTTTGTCCTTTGGGGACTATGCATGCATAATTATGATGATGAGATATGTCGATATGAGATGACATATGAGATATTATTTCCCCGTCTATCTGTGTAGCTCCGGGGTATGATGGTTTCTTGATTGCCCGTCCGTTGAGGTCCGGATTATCCGTGTAGCTCCGGGGCATGATGGTTGCTTGATTACCTGTCCGTTGAGGTCCGGATAGGATGAGATTATTTCCCCGGGTACTTGTTTGGTGAAAGTTTTCAGTATTTGAAATTGATATTTTATGTTGCGAATTTTCTTCGGTTTTACGCAGTATTTGGTGATGATTTCACAGTGAGTATTTATACGATGTTATGACATATACTTCCTTGGTTATTTCAC
This sequence comes from Aegle marmelos, assembly GCA_030449875.1. NCBI lineage: Eukaryota > Viridiplantae > Streptophyta > Magnoliopsida > Sapindales > Rutaceae > Aegle > Aegle marmelos. The sequence continues at coordinate 10,202,331 of JASUUL010000115.1, forward strand.
ATGTTATTATATATGTTTTCGAAGTTAGTGATTTAATTATAAATGTGAAGTGATTTATTGATATTTCTCGTTTATGATTTGATAAAATTGTGTATTTAAAAGTGATACAGTTATTTTAAGAATAAAATTATTTTTCGAAAAACTATTATCCACTCACTGACCTTCACTGAGTTTTATACTCACTCCCATTCTTTTTCGTTTTATTATATTTTCCCCCCACAGGAGACTTGCAGGTACAACAGTTGACTCAGCAACGCTAGTTATGTGTATTTGGCTACGTGTTTGTCCTAGAATTTGTGAAGTTCTGTGTAGAATATTTCGGATTGTATAATATTACAATTTAGAATAACTTACTGTGTTTGGTATTAAAATAATTTGGATGATAATTGGTATTTTATTGGGATATTGATTAACGGAGTTGGTTGTATTTGGAAATTATTTTGGGAGTGTTATCTTATTAATTGCAGGATTTGGAAATTTTAAAAATATAGAGGAATTCTGTCGAAATTTTAGTAGAAATATGATTGTGATTAATATTAGAATAGTTATTAGTCGAATTTCGAGGATCAGTCGCGATTCGTTCTAGGGTTCGGGATGGGTCGTGACACAATCCGTCGCCGTCATTGCACGTGGGAGGTCATTGCCAGTACCATTGGACTCATCGTGACTGGAATTATCTGATTTGAGCTTCTTATTACCGTTGATTGAAGTCCGATCACTGTTGATAGGGAGGGATAATTTGGTAAAGTTTATAAAATTTGAGGCTAGTTTTGTAATTTTTAAAGTTATGGTTAATTTGATAATTATAGACAAGAATAGTTGGGTAATTTGAGATTTCGAGGGTAAAATAATAATATAAGTGATTAGGGGTAATTTGATAATTTTACACTCCAGAGATAATTTCATAAATTCAGAACTAACATGTTATTTTTATAATTTAGATCAAGGATATTTTGTAATTTAAGATTCTAAGGATAAATTAATAAATTATAATTCTAAGGGAGATTTAGTAAATTTTGATATCGAGGATATTTTAGTAATTTTTGGATATAAGGGTATTTTAGTAATTTTAAATAATCGAGAGTTTTATTATGTGGGTTTCGAGCATTATTGAGTATAATTACTTGTATTTCATGTTATGGATAAATATTTATATTATTTATTAAATTAGGAGGACTCACGAGCAAAAATCAACCCGCGAACGTCAATGATACCGGATTTATTCGTCATCACTGTGAGTGGAATATACAAAATTTATTTTCTTTGTCAATTATTATGATCTTAATTATGGTAAAGCAAGTTTGCAAAAATAAATTTTAAATGCTTTGATTTAATTATTTTATAAAAATAAATTTTATCTGCATAATGGTATTTATTATCAGAAATGTGTACGATAAATGATTTTATTTATGATATTGAATATATGCGTATTAATAATATTTTTAAAGAAAATAAAATGGATTTTAAAGGTTGTTGAAAGTAAAAAGAAAATGTGATTTCGGATATTATCTGATGTTTATGTTCACATGTATTTTTGATTACTTGCAAAGTCATTAGACAATACCCTTCCCCATATATAGTGATGAAATAATATAAGATAATATGGGATGATATGTAATGATGTGAGATATCGGCTTTTGGGTCTTGTCTGAGTACACACAAAGGCTTTTGACCGTGTACTTGGTTGCTTTTGTCTTTTAGGGATTAATTATGCTTGCATAAATATGATGAGTTATGATGATTTGATGATGAGACATAATGAGATGTGATGGGATAGGAGATATTATTTTTTTCATCTATCTGTGTAACTCTAGGGTATGATGGTTTCTTGATTGCCCATCTGTTGAGGTCTAAATTATCCGTGTAGCTCCAGGGCATAATGGTTTCTTGATTACTTGTCCGTTGAGGTCCAAATATGATAGTTTTCAGTATTCAGTATTAATATCATGTGTTGTAAATTTTTCTTGGTTTTACACAGTATTTTGTGATGATTTTCAAATTGAGTATTTATATGATATTATGACATGTTTTTCCCTGGTTATTTGACATGACATTATATATGCTTTCGAAGTTAGTGATTTGATTATAAATGTTAAGTGATTTATTAATATTTCTCGTTTATGGTTTGATAAAATTATATATTTAAAAATAATACGATTATTTTTAAAATAAAATTATTTTTAAAAATTACTATCCACTCACTGACTTTGATTACTCACTCTTATTTTTATTATATTTTCCCTCCACAGGAAATTTGTAAATCTAATAGTTGACTCAGCAACGATAGATATTTATATTTTGGGCACGTAATGGTATTAGAAGTTATAGAATTTTTAAGTTTAAATATTTTAGATTGTATAATTTTGTGATTAAGGATAATTCACTGTATTAGTATTAAATTGCTTTAGATAACATTTGGTATTGTTGAGATGATAGTTGGTGGAGTTGTTAAAATTTAGAATTTATTTTGGGAGTGTTATTTTGTTATTTGTAGAATTGAGGAATGTCAAAACTATAAGGCAAATTCTACTGAAATTTGTAGAAATATTATTATTATTAGATAATCATTATTAGTTTAATTTCGAAGATTAGAAAGACTCATCCTAGGGTTCAGAATGAGTTGTGACAAACATAGCCTAACCTTTCGAATTAAGAGAGATCATATCAGCTTAATTAATTCGTTTATGAATGCAAATCTTATTAATTTTAGGAGGAAAAATAGGGGGATGCAAAATAAAACACAATTAATAGTACATCGTGAGCCCGCTTGTTATTTGAGTTTTGGTATCAACAGAAATAGAAATCAGCAATTAATCTCATCCGCTAACCTTGTTGTTGTTAAAAGGTTTAGATTCTAGGTATATTTTTTTTGTCAAAAAAGAAAAGAGGGTTTTTGACCTTATCCCAACAGTACATTATATACATTAGGTCCGGTTTATGCTTTGCAATTGAATGAGTAAACTAGGTCTATTTTTTTTTTTTTTGTGGTTATACTATATGATAGCTAAAAATCACATTAGGTTCTGATAATTTAGATTTGAGTCAAGTTGGACCATTAGGACAATAAATCATGTCTAGTTTAACATTATTTTGGTCAACATTTTGTTAGCATATTCATATCCTTCTAATCTATTTTAAAGCAATCATAGCTTTACATCCGTCAAAGTTTCCATTATATTCTTTTTTCAGTTTTGGGTAAATGTACAAAGCTATTACCATATTTTCGTAATTTACATGTTTTAGTTACATGTATACCACTGCCAAAAAGTTTGCCTACGTTGGATCGGGTGTTTGTCGTACAACAAATTTGTGTGATTGATATCAAGTTTTTTGTTATACTTCTTAAATGTTTGCCAATGTAATAAATATCTTGCTACACATACATTGAATTTTGTTAGTGGAAAATGAGCAAATAGCATGCATTGATATTGCGCTGCCGACATGTACAAAACCCAAAAGAAAACTAGTGACAGTTAGGTTGGTCTATTTGTTAGGATCGATTTGAATCCAGTGCAGAGAACTTGTAATTCATTCTTGATAATTATTGTTTCTTGAGAGCTTATAATTCATCCTTGCTAATTAAACGTTCTTTTCTTTCTTTTAAGTGATTCGATGCACAGCAGCTACTGATTTTTCTTCAACTTTTGTGATCTGGCTGCTGTGTTTGTTCATTAGTTTTCTTCATTGTTCATCAATTAGGTTTTCTCCCCATTTTTACCAGCTGCATTAATTAAAATTTAAAGGACATTTACTCCCCAAAAAAGGAGTAAAATTCCTTTAAGCTATGCCAGAAGACATGCTTGTATCAAAACATGAAAGAAGGAAACAGAATTAAGATTTCATTGAATAGTACACGTACAATTGGCCAATATAATAAGTACCACAGCAACGGAGAATCACAAAGGGCAGGAAACAATGAGTACAGGTTTGAAGACATATTATTTTCAACACAGACACACACGGCATTAATGGTCCTAATTGCCTTGAAAAAGGCCCATATATATTTGTATATAATATAGTTTATGAGGCATATATCTATATATAACAAAGGTGATTGGTTGATTAGGTCCTTGAATCCATGGCCATGATGGTGCTGAGATTCATGGGATACATGTACTCAGTAGAACCTCTCATGAATTCCTGAACAATCAATCCATTTGCTCTTTCAGATGGATGAAATGGATCCCAAAATGCATACACATCTCTATTTGGGCACAAGTTTGATGCCACAGTGCACAATCCTAGGCCATTGTATGGTCCTTGCCCACAACATGCTATCTTTGATGTTGTAAATCCTGCACACAAAATAACAGTAATTAAATCTCGTGAGATTAATTAGTTATGAAGACTGATGAGTATTAATTGACCGTGGCCCGTGATCATAAATTGGTGGTTATCTTCAATTTTTGTTATTGAAGTAATTTGCTCGGTTGTGTGAATAAATGCAATTGTTTACTTTTTCGAGCGTCAGCTCACTTAATTGGTCAAAGTTGATTATTACCAACTCTTTTTAATTGAAATAAATGCAGTGACACCCTTTTTTTTCCCGGCTTGTTCGCTTGCTTATATAATTGGTCGACAAATGGTCACATCCTTAGTTGTCTTCTCAGCCCACAGCACCCAAAGGTTACTATCTCTACACCGTGTGTCTTATCTAATTCAATCATAATTATCTTGTGACTCCCCCTTTTTTTTTTTTTTAACTTCACGATTTTAAGACATTTGAATTTTCAAACCCCTCTTCTAATATAAAGTTATTATTAAAATAGATAAAAATTCGGTATCGAACTAAATTTTACTTCATATTTTAAATTTTCTCAAAATTCTAACAATGTGATTTAGCATGAGAGTGAAAATGATTAATCAATTAGAACAACAAGAGTTTCCGATAATTTTTCTTTAAACAAAACATATATAAAGAAGAGATTGGTCAACATACCGAATGCTTGAGGGTTGCTGATGAAGTCATTTTGCATCTTGCCAGTATTAACAGCAACAAAGATATCCGAACCGTATTGACTATTGAGATCTTTAATCAATTGAACAAGTTGAGGATTATACAAAGCAGCAGCCCGTTGAAGATCAGCAGCGCAGTCTCCATTTCTGCCCCGCATAGCTAGCTCCGCCGGAACACAGCCCAAGGGCCCGGTTCCGGTCACCAAAACCCTTCTTGCTCCAAGGTCGTATAGCCTCTGCAATATGCATAAATCGTAATCGTTTAAACGAAACAGATTTATGCATAAATCGTTTAAACCAAACAGATTTAGTTAGTCATTATTAATTGCCAATATTCATTTGTGTAGTCATTCTCTCATGTACGAAATTTACAAAACTTTTATTAATAATTGATAACCAGGATTCTACATAAAATTATTTTAAAGCAGTGTGTGCAGAATCTTGATCGCAGTTCAAATTTAATTCAAACGTCTAGAGCTGATCACGAGTTTTCATTTGTCTTAGACTAGAGTTTTGCTACAAGATAAATATAGCAACCGTGTAAGTATACGGTCCCGACAATAATTCAACTTATTTCAATGAATTTGCCAAATTAAATTTCTTGTTGTATCTGTCAAATTTGTATGTAATTGCCTGAAAAATGTACGCGTGAGGGCATAAAAAAGCTTAAAAAAAAAAAAAAAAAGCTTATGCATACGAAGTGACAATTAATCGAACCCATCCCATAAAAAGAAAAATAAAAGTAAATTGGAAATTGTACCATTAAAAGTTTTCTGTACTCAGAGATGAGATACTTGACATAATCCGGCAGAGAAAACTGACGAGATCTTGCGGAGAAGGGAACCAGGTAATAGTTATTGACAAAATCATTGCCACCGACAGTTATGAGGACGAGTGCTCCATTGACAAGTTGCTGAGTCCGCTGCGGTCCGATTAAAGCTGTAACCCGGTTCTGATATTCTTGGAAATATTCGAATTGCCTAAACATTCTAATTATGTTTACCTGCACCATTAATTTTTATCAATTACTGCCCAAAAGTCTACTTGAAACTTCTCCTTTTTTTTTTTCTTTTTTGTCCAAAAATAGATTGCTGTCGACTGAGAAGTGAAGAGTTTCTCACTTCAATGTGCACATTTACAAGTTGTAAAATATGAATTTGACATTTTTGTAATAGGTATAGTGTCCAATTTAGATAGTAAAATACGATTGTCCACGTATGAGGATTCCTTTGATAATAGACTATAAATTTGAAAGTAAGTACATGTGCAAAACTAAAATAAAAGTATTTAAGCAAGTGAAAATATTTTTGCAGGACCATATCGTGTGGCATTAGAAAAAAAAAGGGTATATACAGGACTTACAAATTGAATTCCGGTGTCATTGAGAATTCCAATTCCAGCAGAAGCAAAATTGGCTCCAACAAGTAGTCTAGAGCCAGTGAGCTCTGGACTCAAATATGGCAATGTGGATTCCGAACCAATTTCCCGACCTGCATGTAGACACGCATTAATGTGTTATAGCTAGTCAAATTACCATACAATAATACACATACACATACATATAAATAAATAAATAAATATGTATATATATACATGCATGCATACACACATATATATGTATGTGTGTATGTATACGTTTGTGTATGTATGTATGTATAACAAACTTTGCAAAAATACACATATACAAATATGTATGTATGCATGTATCTATATATATAATAAACAACACAAAGATTAAAGAATATGATGAATCAAAAGAACCCAACTGATGAAATCAGGAATGTTTAGGCCATTAGAGAATCTTCCCGTGGGTCGGCGACTCGGATAATCAATGCCGTATGGCGGAGAATCAGCCCGAGCAGTGGTGGCCAAGTAATTGTTGTTGCCATTGTCAACAAGTGAATCACCAAACACAAAGAAAGCACGAGCTGCCTCCGCAGCTTGAGGAGCCAAAGCTCCCAATGCCATCACAAGACCTAAAATTATCCGTACACCGAAAACAAGTGAGCTTGCCATGATATTTTATTTAAAGCAAATCCTAGAAAATCTACTCTGGCTGTGCAATTTGGGCCTGTAAAGGCAAGACCACAATGTGGTATTTATACACAATTTCACTGGGAGAGTACTCGTAGGACAAAATTAAAGGCACCAGGGCCTACAAAAGCAAAAGCAGTGCAAGTGAATGTAGATGCAAGGCATGCCTGATGTCACCACTAGCTCCACTGCCATGCAAATAGCTACTACTTTTTTGCTTCCACGTTCTAATTAATCTTTTGAAGATATTTGTAAAAATAGTACGTCTATAATCTACCCGGAAAATCTTCTTGTCCGAGCGCTACAATGTCACTGAAATTGATAATTTTACCAAATGAAAATACACATTTTGTACTATCACAAGGTAGTGATTAATTTAAGAGTTGAGAATTATCTTTAAATTACATTCATAGTTAATGTAGGTTAAAATTATTCTCAGTACTATAGTTACCTAGCTAGTTATATTTATCGGTCCTTGTTACATGAAAAAGTAACATTGACCCAACGATACATAAATCTGGTTCTAATGATGCCATATAGAAAGAAGTCCAAGAACCTTTCTTCTACTAAAATATTAACTTGAGATTTGAGAATTTTCTGAAACTTATGTTATTGATCTAGTTCAATTCTCTTGGTTTAAATGAAAAAATAAATTTATGTTGACATAAAAATTATGGGATTCAAAACTCACTCAAAATGGTGGGGAATTGCTTTTCATCAGCAGCTTCTAAAAATAGGTAAAGAGTTGCTTTTTATAAGTAGCTTATTTAATAAGCTACCATATTTTTTTTAAATTTCAATTATAATCTTAATATTTTAATAAAAAATAATTATATTTTACTTATCAAAAAATCTTAATATATAAATTATTAGATATCATATTACCATCATAATTTTTACAGCCATAAAATTTATTGTGAGTGTAATACAAATTATTTTTTATTTTATTTAGATTATGTATAAGTATAAATTTTTTTCATATTTTATGTAACAGATTATAAACTTTTTCAAGATTTTCTTAATTGAGTTTTTTTTAATGTAATTTTACATATTATAAAGAAATGATATGTCTAAACAATTTATTAAATACAAATAAAAAATAATTAAAATATATGTCTATTTTAGTCATTATATAATACAACGACACTTTTACAATAAAATTTACCAAACACACATACCCCTACTTTTAAACTCACAACAATCGCAATAGCACAGTTTACCAAATATTGAGCTACTTATTTAATTAGTAACTTATTTCATCTGCACAGTATAAGTAACTTATTTCATCAGCCTCCACAATCTCAAATTGGCCCTTAGTCACAATGACAATATTATATATTTTCCTTGTTTTTTAATATTTAACATTTTTTTAATAAAATTTTAAGTTTAGACTTAATGAAATCGTCACTATATCCAAACTTGCAAAAAAAAAAAAAAAAATTGACAGAACCAAGAATCACTCAGCTCAACCATCTTGAGACTAATAAAAAAGAACATTGAACCTATTGTTGTGTAATTTTTTTTAAAAAAAGATGATTTTGGAAGATAAAATCAGCAGGATCATTGTCACCTAACTCTAATTTCTTTTCTGGGGACCGTCCTCAAAAGACAGGGATCAAAGATTGCTTTGTGTTTTACGAAAATTTATGTTGGGATTCAGGTACCTCCGAATTAATATATATTCTGGGTGCTTAAAGAGGTTCTCCAAACATGAAGCCGAACTAGTAAATTCTGGTCAAATTTCAGGTTCTAAAATGTTTGCCATTATGATCAGTATCACTCCAATATGAAGCCTTAAATGATTGTTTTTAATTTTTTTTAGTTTACTTTATGCCAGCAAATGAAATTATATATACCTAGAAGATTTTCATAACTAGGCTTTCCTTTTATATTAACAAGATTCATTCAATTATCAGCAAAAGCTTGCTATAAATTAAGTGAAGGTTTCATGTGATCTTTTTGACAATCAACCAAAAGCACTTTTGAAACTTTTCGGTATATTAAATGTTCGTAATATATAGTTAGTTTCAGAACCGACAGTGTGTGGCCATCTAGTTCACCTTTCGTAGAAGCCTAATCTGCGCAGAAATGTAAAATTTTCCTGGAAAACTTTTTGGACCACTGAAGTGAAGTGCAGCAAAATTTGAGCTGTAGTGATGCTGAATGCAACCTAACTTCGCTTTAAAAAGGGAAGAAAAAAATAGTCCAACTAATACCAACTTTCACCAGGATTTCAAATAGATTCAACTATTATTTTCAACCTGCTTTTTAGGCCCTTTAATTGCTAGAAATTAAAATCAAGAAATAAAATATCATGTCTAAATCAAGCAGCTGAATTGACCATGCGACCGCAATAATTTCTGTCATGGCCTGTTAAATGACGGAAAAACACTGAATAAAGCACCATTAATTGATGATGAGCCGGTCATAGCAAAGGAGCTGCTGACGGATCACCAAGAATGTGGTTCTTTTAACCATTGTAAATGCAATCAATCTGAGTTACGAAGAAAATCCAAATAAATAATTATTTAATTTGGCAAAATATAAATTTATTTGAGGTTATTACAAATGGCTTTGGAAGAAATTAGTAATAGTCACATTGTAAGTGAGGGAAAGTGTCACTCAGTGATCTATTTTTGGATTGAAAGAGGCCGAAAATCAATTAACACAAAAATTTTAAAGATCTCATGTAATGTGTTTTTTAGGTTAGTATATGATTGAGATTTAACTACTTTTATATTTTTATTATTAATCACCAATCATCCATTTGATGCCAATCACTCATTTAAATTTTGCTCATACGAAACTCATATCATGAAAGATTTTTAACGGTATTGAGAAATGTAAGATATAAAACAACTTTGAAAATAATAATTAAAGTCTATATATATTATGTGAACAAATAAGATTTAATCAGGAATCTGTTAAGACATGTCTAATATTATTCATGCAATGGTCTAATTGAAAAATTTATTCTTCAATGGTCTAATTAAGAGAAATTTTAATTCCACGTGAGGAGACTTGAATCATTAATCTTAAAAATAACAGTAGGAAACTTCATGGTCAATATAGGAGTCTCCCCTTTGCTGCCATCGATTATAGAATGCAAAATATCTTGACATTTATGAAGATATTTTCAGCTCGCCATAATTTAAAAACAAAAACAAAAATTAAAAAAATAGAACAATCCTCACTTGAAATAATGAAATGAAGCTTGACTTTGCGGACGGTATTGACTTCCTCTTAGTAATCAAAGATTAATTAAGTTGGATGGGGTAGATGAAAAGAAATAAACTGCAACTTATGATTCAACAAATTTGGAGGCTAACTATATTTTGTACAGAAAATGTGGGGCATATATATAAGTCGCTTCTTGTCGTGAAACATTAAATTATGAAACCGTTGTTTTCTGGCTTCCTTTCTTGCATTATTGCTCACTGGCTTCCATACGTCTACATGCTATTTATTGATTTAAAATTTAATTAGTAATTATCCAACTATATAATGATCATTATCCATAATTCTAGATAAATTAATCATTCTCGGGTATAAATACCATTTTTTTTTAATGTAAACACGCTATTAAATTATACAATTTAATAAAAGTAGTTTCCAATGTATTATAAAGATACGTAGTTTAATAGCATGTTTGTATGAAAAAAAAAAAAAAAGAATGGGCTCGTATTAGTTATTTTATTAGAGTTTGTCTAAAATTAAGAGGAAGATTTTCACATAAAACTATGGAAAAAGTACAGACAGATGGAGGCATGGGAAAACAATTAAAAGGAGAAAGTGTTGTAAAACTGTAAAAGAAGAAGTTGCATAGATGCTTGTAATTTAATATACACGCACATATATAATCATTCTTAAGTGTGAGAACCCCATCTCTTTTTTTTAATTGCAAATACACTGTTAAATTATATGGTTTAATAAAGTTAATTTTTGATATATTATAAAGTTATTTGATTTAATAGTATTAAAAATTGAATCTAGTAAATCACATGGATGAAAAAGATGCCCACATAAAAAAAAATGAGGGTGCTATCTTTTATATATATATAATCATTATCAAGTGTAAGCACCTTAATTTTTTTTAATATAGTATTAAAAATTGATATATATATGTACATACATACATACATACATACATACATATTTAGTAGCAAAATAGGTTTGCCATGTAAAAAATAAATGTGCAGATTTTTTAAATGGTTTATTAAATAAATCGGTTTAGTAAATATTTGATGGGTTTAAATAGCCCACCCAATCGTAAATTACATGCCAATAAAAAGGCATGTACATAAATTGGATATTTTTTGACTGATTTGTGCTCGTACTAAACTATTTTGCTATTAGATGGTTCGTGAAGTTATTGTCTTTACAATGTCTAAATAATGCACAATCTTATTAATAAAGAAGCAATTATTTACTTATTATTTGTTTTAAATATATTTTATTGGTTGTTTGCAAAGATTATTGTCCAATTATTCACTCTTAATATTTTTTCAACCACTAAGGACTAAGTATTAAACAATACCATGGAACCAGACCCAAAGCTTATGAAAATGACCTGCCTTTTCGTTGACGATAATCACTTAACCAAGAAAGCTTAATTTAAGGACTAAGTTGGGAATGAGGAGAATCTATCGACCATGACTTTCAAGACAAACTAATGGAAAATATTTAGCAAATGAAGAAGAGATTATTAGAAGGAGGGATGATTTGAACTTTGACTCAGAAGATGCTATTATTGTAAAAAAAGGACAGATCCCCTAAATCTCTTTCTCTCAAATGGTGCATGCACAACTCGTGAAACCATTGCAAAATACTTTGATTGTGAAACTCCTTAGGAGAACCATGAGATACGAAGCATTGTGAAATCGGTTAAAGTCGCTGTGAAGAATGTCACAGGGGTTTATAGTGATGGATCTTGAGAATGACTTTTATCTAGTTTGTTTTAAAACAAAATAGATGTCACCTATGCCCTTACTCAACGACCTTAGACGATCGTGAGACACTAACTAATTGTTGAATAATGGCATCTGTATTTTGACAAATCATCTGAAACAATTGATTCTGTTTTTGCTTGGATTTGTCTCCCTGGAACGCCCCTTCATAAGGGTTCTGTACATTATTGGTAAGGTATTATGAATTGACTATAACACTAAATTTGCAGTGAGGAGTAAATTTGTGCATATTGCGGTGGAATTTATGTTAAATAAATTTCGTAAAATTTACTGGATGGAAAAGTTCAGAAGATTAAGTATTAGAGCTTGTGTTCAATATGCTTTGAATATGGGAAATATAAACATATTCTAAGTGTGTGCTCCCAGATTTAAAAAAAAAAAAAAAGCTAATGGACAACTAGTGAATTTTATAGAGATAGTGCCAATAAGGGTGTACAAGACATAGCGGCAATGCCACTACCAAGAAACAACCAGACAAGCACTTCCATGTACAAACTATAGATGTTATAGCCAAAAAAGGAAGTCTGAGGCGAATAAAGGAAACTAATATAGGTAAGGAATCAAATCATTTTTAAGAAGGCAATGGTAAGGTGGATTACAATTTTCTCCTTTAGCTAATAATGATACACTGGACATAGGTCGTAATTTTAGTAATGAGAGTCCTAACAATTATTTAGAAGAGAATATACTAACTTTACTTCATATGAGTCAAACCAATTTTATCAAAGCTAACCCTAGGTCCAAAATCTTGTGTGGGGATAAAGTGGAAATCCCTAGTGGTAACTTCCCAAAGCTTAATTACTAGAAATCTAACGTAACTATACATACCAATGATTCTTATACAATAACTTTCCCAAAAGACACATCCATGTCTAAAACCATGCATTACTTTTTGACCACCCGCACCAACACAAACTAACATGCAAACACTACCAAGCATCAACATCTTAAAGACAATATAACTAGCCCCAAGAACATTTGGTTATCTCTTTTACAACCCTAATAGAAGATAAATTTGATAACTCTTTAGCTATTTTATGCAATCTTCTGTTCACTTTTTTTGTCCTTGTAGTGAACCACTTGACGTAGGAGAGGAAAATATGAGTGATTTATTAGATGATTATGATGAGAGTGATTATATGGCAAAGAGTGGGGATGCTGAAGATGCCGTATCCAAAGTACGTGAATTCCTTAAAAGAGAAAAAGGCTATGGACTTTAAACAACAAGTTGTGAGTCCTATGAAGTAAGAGTATTTTCCCTCTACTTTTTTATTAAAAATATGATCCCTTCTATCATGTTTTGAAATTATCAAGGTGTCTTTTCTCAAGAATTTCTTCTAATCTTTAAAGCTTTTATTCAGAGCTATAACTCTCTACACTCATTTTGGTTGAGCCTAAGACTAGTGAGTAAAAATCTAATGACTTTTTCTCAAAGTAGTTTTAATTACTCTTATGAAATTGAGATAATAGGTTTTTCAGAAGGCATCTAGGTGTTTTAAAGGGAAGGATGTTCGATGGAAATTATATTTAATCACAAATATGGTTTCGTCACTTGGTTGATTAATAACTCTATGAAATGAGAGTTGTCATAACATTTCTAAACCTATACTAGTATTACCTAGAGAGTTAAGCATGAACTTTTATATTATTTTTAGTAAATTTTGCATGAATATTTATTTAAGCTTACGTATAATAATTTGGTGTGTTTTAAATCATTTTTATCTTAGATTAAATGTAACATTATAGATGACTCAAAAGCTTATGCTTTATTGATGGATGCTATAGAAAATAGACTAATAACAAGGTTGTAAAAAATGACAAAAGAATTATTTGTATACGATAGCAAGTTTGAGTTAGAGAAAATGCTAGAGTAAATGTTGTGGTAATCTAGGAGCAAGTATAGATAAAACTATCTAGGCTTTGGATACGGTATTTGACAAATTCTATTACAACCATTACTATGCTGCCATGTGTAGACAAAATAGTGGCAGACAACACAAAAAGTAATATAATCCTAGAATTCCAAAAGGAGATAAGTGTCCTTATATTTTTTTTATTGCCTTAATACTAATGTATAAAAAAAATCACATTGTAAGAAAATAGATCTTCAATTGACATACACACAAGAAGAGATAGAAGAAGAAGTAGATACTTAAAGACAAAAACATGACACTTAGTTCTTTTTATATCTCAACATTGAAGTTATATTTGCTTGTTTTGTTCTTTCTTTAACTATGTATTCAATGACAAATATTTGTGTGGTTACTGTTTTAAAGCTCATCATGAGCTAAACTTTAATATAGTTAGGTTATAATGACTTAATAGTTATTTGACTTATATAAGTATGTTGCTTAGAATCTATTGTAGCATTTTATCTTGATTTTACATATTGCAAATTCCTATTTTGATTGATCACATATTTAGTGGATACTAGCTAAGAAGGAGCCTCAATAAAGTCTGATTTAGTAGAACAAATTACAATAATATATGATTTTAGATTAGGTTTCCTAAGTTGAGTTAATCTCAATTTGAATATGGTCATGTTTAATATAAGATTAGTGAAGAATTAGACATAAGAATTCACTTTGTAAAGTAAATAGAGTCTAGATCATATAATGTTATGTTTGATGTTAGTTCAACAATTGATTATTATTAGATTATATATAAACATAAGATATCTAATTTGCCATAGCTGAGGATGTTTTAAAGGTTCTACCTAATACTGCAATACAAACTACAACAACTACACCTCAATTGTAAGGCAGTCAATAACTATTAAGTGAGTTTAAAACCCAACTATTCCTTTCTCATTAAAACATACCGTTGTGTTTGGTTTTAATTTTTCCTTTTTGTATTTTATTTGTTGTATTTTTTTAATTTTATTAGATTAATAATTTTATCATTTATTTTATTTTATTTGCTAAAAATACACTGTTAAGATTACTGTGGCAAGTCTTATAATATCAATATCTGTGGAGACGATATTGCTACTTATTAGTATATTACTTATTATAGACACTTGCACACTAACACCCTAAAAAGAACACACCATTGACTATAATTTATGCTAGCCTGATTCACACTATTAGAAGCCATCTTTGGACTAAGCTCAATGACATAACAAAGACAATTAAGGGGCTATGGATTCTTAAAGGTGATTTTAATATTATTTTACATATTTCTAAGAAAATAAATGGCTCTGCTCGTACAGATCGAGTTTGCCACCACTTCAAACATTAATATTATAGGAAGCAATTTTGTGATCTTAATTTTGGCAGTCTTAAATTTACTTGGGGTAAAGGTAATTTACAAGAAAGGTTAGATATAGTAATTTGTAATGATGATTGGTTAGTAAAGTTCTCGGATACTCTAATCCTTCATCTTCCAAAAAGCAGTTCTGATCATCGTCCAGTTTTAACTTGTTTTGCTAGAAGTATGGCAAGGGTAGTTCTAAACCCTTTTATTTTCTTGTGGCTCAGCTTATTGACAATATATTTTATTTGTTTGTCTTTAATAATTAGGTCAAGGATAGAGACTACATGCATTTGGCTAGTATTTTTATAAGGAAAGTCAACACATGTAACAAATAATTGTTTGAGAATACTCAAATGAGGAAAAACGTAATTTTAGCTAGGCTGGGAGGAATACAATGTTTTTTTAAAGTTGCATTCTTTTAGACACTTTGTTAGGATGGATTTATTTCTTCAAAGGAAACTTGAAATTACTTTATCTTATGAAGAACTTCTTTGATACGAGAATTCAAGGCAGGATTAGATTATTTGGAAGGATCAAAACATATCTTCTTTCATTGCCAAACTATTCAATGAAGGCAAACTAATAGAATAAATATGATTAATGATAAAAGTGACAATTGGATCAATGATATGGATCAAATAAAAAATTATACAGTGCAATTTTTTTAAAAGCTTTACACTAAAAAGAATGGATGTCATAAAACTTATCCTTTTAAAAAAGACTTCCTCATAATTAAAGACTCTAAAATAGATAAGCTTAGCATGGCATTGTATAATGATGAGATTCAACAACTTGCTTTTAGCCTACACCGTTTCAAAGCACTCAGAGTTGATAGGCTTTATGTTATATTTTTCAAATCTTTATAGGAAATGGTTGGGGCTTCAATTTGTACTTTGGTGAAAAATATTTTAAATGGTTCTTAATGAAGTCAACAAGACCCTGATTGTTTTAATCCCAAGAATGGATCAATTAAGCAATCTCAAGATGTATAGTTTGATTAGTCTAAAATTTATAACACACTTACAAAGGTTGTGGCTAATCAACTGAAGATTGTTATACCTAATATGATTGACCTAACTCATATGAGCTTTGTTTTAGTAGACACATTATAGAGAATGTTGTCATTACTTAGGAAATTATCCACACCATGTAGTGGGTATTAAGGTTAATCTTGAGAAAACCTATGATTGATGGAGTTTATGTCGCAAGAAGTCAATTTTACCTATCGAACTTATTAAATTAAGTATGGATTATATTTCTTCAAGCACTATATAGGTTTTGTAGAATGGTAAATGTAAAGATTATTTTTCCCCCTCCAAAGATATAAGATAAGGTAATCCTATCTTGCCTTATATCTTTGTGTTGTGTATGAAGAGATATAATCACGATATCATTCGAGTGGTTCAAGCCAAAAGATAGAAACCCACCTATCTCTCTTGTTGAGGTACCTCTATCACTTATTTATTTTTCACTGATAATATCTTTCTGCTTGTTAAAGCCTTTTTACAAGTTGAACATAGATGGAGCTCGTAAAGCTTCGGGATCAACTTCTACTAGTGGCTTAATCAGAAATGATCATGATGAATAGGTTGAAGGTTTTTGCATGAACATTGGACTATATTGAATCATAATTACTAAGCTTTAGGGTGTCTATTAGGGTTTTATTCTACTATGGAATAAGTGTATCAAATTACTACTTTTTTAGGTTGATAGCTTATTGTTGAGTACTAGAAAATGTATATTTATAAAAGAAAAAATCATCATTTTTTACTTCAAGTTCTACTAACTTCTTTACTTTTATGTATTCAAATTTCTTATGAATTTAATTATGCGTGTTTCATTATAATTAAGTATTTTACGTATTTTAGGGACATCATGGTCATTTTGTAATAAACAAGACATCGGATGACAAAACGGACGGTAAATTTGAACTCAAAACGGTTAAAAACCTTAAGATGAGCATAAAAGAAAAAATGTCACTATTCACATTTACGGTATTGTTCATGACACTGTTCATATGTACTGTATGATGACGTGGCATTGACTGATGATGTGGCTTAACTGATGAGGTGTCATAATTTTATTGGACAAAAATATTTATGCACTGTTGACCGATGACGTGGCAGTATATTAGTGCATAAAAAAAACGTGAGTACGGTACATGCATATACACAAGATAATAGCCCTAATGATATGTTCAAACCAATCAGAATTTGCCACGTGGTGCAATCATGTGCGTCCAAATTGTTTTAATCCCATGGCGATGATTTACTCGCTGTATCTATAAAAAGAGGGCTACTCCCCTAATTTAAGACTCCTAAGTTTATTTTTTAGCTCTATTTTCTAAAATTCCTTCTCTATCTTGTAGTTTCTTTGTATTCTAGTACAATTTCCTTTTTATTCCTAGTTAAATATGAGTAGTTAATTTCCTTTCAAGTTTGAATTGAAGGTGAAGTCTCAACATGTTTTATGGGCTTAATCGGTAAATTTATTTTATTTTTCCCTCTATTTTCAGTGGATATTTTGACTTTTCATTTATAGATAGTAATAACACAGTTATTACTATTTGGCAAGATAAGCACTTAATACCATATTAATTAGAGCGTGGTTCATGAGGAGTGGATTCCTCCTTCATGATTTAATTGGTATTAATAAGGAATATTGAGCCCTGGAGCATGTTGATGCGGATCCAGACACCCAAGTGTTTTATTATAACAGTTGCATTTTTAATTATTCTTGCCATTTTAATACAATTTAGGATAAAATCTACTATAATTTAACTGTTCACTTAGAAAATTAATTCAACACACAATTAAAATCTACCTCCTTGTGGGATCTACACTCGTCACCATTAATCTATTCTACAATAGATTCGTACACTTGCGAATTCAATAAAATTTACACAACACTTATGCATGACTCAACTTTTAGATAATCAAAATGATACTCTTAATGCTTCTTCTCCCCTTATTAAAAACATCAAGGCTCTTCTAGCTCAAAATTGGTAGGTCTTTATGCACCAAATCTATCACAAAGTGAACATTACAACTGATTTCCTTGCTACTTTAACTCTCTCATTACCTCTTAGGATCCATATTTTGCTAACTTCTCCTCCTAGTGTTGAGGCTTAGCTGTAGAGTGATAACTTAAGGACCATGTTTCCTCGTGTGGTAAAGCTTTAGCTTCTCTTGCTAGGCTTGTCTTATGAAAAAAAAAGAAAGAAAGAAATCTTTCAAACATTGAAAAAAGCCACCAATCTCTCAACTCAAAACAAAATGAAAAAAAATCAAAATTTCTTGCAACGCCCTTTTACAATTATGTACATTTCCATGTGTATGTGGCACAATTTATGATAATATATATAGTTTTGAAATATTTACATTTTTATTTATCTTTTTTTTCTTTTTTTCATTCTATTTGTTGAGAAAATCAACATACTTTCAGCCTTATCTGAAGATTGATCAAATGATTTTCAAATAATTTTATTTAACGAATTAAGTTTGAACTATGAAAAAATAATGAACTAAAAATTAATTTGGACTCTCTTTACTTATTTATTTTTTTAAAGAATGCTTACAACCTCTATGGTCCTTGCCATTAAATAAAATTGACACTCAAGGATTTTAGATGTATCACCCATTCGAAGTGAACTTCACCTTTTAAATTACTAATACATGGGTTAATTTTATGAGACATTCAAATAAATCAACAAATATAAGTACACACACGCGCGAATGAAATGTGGATGCCTTTGCTAATTATTGAATACATTGTTAATAGAGTAATGATATTTGAATGCTCCGACATTTGGTTAGCAAAGTCTCAGTGGTGTGCCAAAATAGCTAACATGTCTATCTAAATGGTATAACATGTCTATGTGAAGCGTAGGCGTAGGTATGTTGATACGAAGCTTAGGTGTAGGCACTAGCGCTGCACCAAAAGGGAGCACAACTGTGGGCTTTGTTTAAGGTTCTAGAAAGAAATGTAGAAGAGAGAAAGATGGAAAAGGAGGCTAACATAACACAAAAGAAGGTGAGCAAGGTAGAGAAGAACCATGGAAGATTTGTTGTTCTTCCTAAGTTCCTCAAAGATCAAAGCTTCTTCGTGGTCTCGAGATGCATACTAGCTTAGATTTTTCATCTAAAATCTGCACGTTAGGATTAATTATTTGGTAAAAGGGAAAATGACTCAAACACCCCCAACGTTTAGCTAAAAAGATAAAAAAAACCCCTAATGTTTCAAAAAAGACATTCACACCCCTATTTACTAACGGAAACCATTTCTTTTAATAGAAATTATAATTTTAACATGTAATTATTGTTATACCCTTCTAACAAATAAAAACTAATTATTGATCATATAATTTATCCATATATTGTTAATAAATTTATGAATATACCCTCATTGCCCAATTCCTCTATTTAAATTCTTGTCACTAACAAAAATGAGTGGCAGGGATAGAAAAAGAGACCGATTCATCGTCTTTTACAATGACTCATCCCACGATTCCGAATCTCTTCAAACCAAATACATTTAATAACTAATTTTAGGATTTTATTCTTGAACAATTCTTTGTCCCTTTACTTAAATGCTGAGGGTGTCTGAGTTCTTTTTCCCTTTGGCAAAATTAAAGTTTTTGAAATACCAAAATTTATTATGATTGCATCATAACCCCATGAATTCTTCTGAAAATTTGTTCTGCTAATGCTCATATATTTGTAACTCCAACACCGTTTTCTTTGTTTATTGGAGTAATTTTTTTTCTAGTTTCCAATCTCTTTTTATTTTACATACTTAGGTTGAAATGAATACGATTTATAGGTTTGTGTATCCGCTCGGTGATAGGTTTAGAAATTAAGGATAACTTTAAAAATAAATAGAGATAATTTAGAAGTGAGGGTTGTTGAGGTAAACTACGATTTAAATATAACCACTCTTGTTAAAACCCAATTTACACGCCATTTAAGTTAGCATGGAGCTAGTCAGCGGACTCGGAACATGGAGAGAATTCCAAATTATTTATGAGAAATTTAGTTGTTGGGGAAGACGAATTAAAGCCAATCACTTAAAAAAAAAAAAAAACAATTGAGTATCTGTTTATGGAAGTCAAAAGTCTTGCATGGTCGCAGGAGAAGGCAAATTATGGAGCAGTAAGCTGGAGGCCATTGAATTGGAGATCTTTGGAAGGGAAAAGAAGAAAGATAAAGAATAATATGCATATAATGTTTAGATTTTTCTAGTATTGTCTCAGAATTTTGATCCCAAGTAATGTCACGGTTAATAATTAGTAATAACTACTATCCATTTAATCATTGATTTTAACATCCGATGTTCACTTTGAAAATTGAAAGCATGTTTTGCTTTTCAGGCGCCCCCCGGGGGGGGGGGGGGGCGTTGGAGTTAAGCGTGGGGGCAGTGGCTGTGGTCTGTTACGCGCCATATAAAAGTATCTTCAAGTTTTATTAAAGTGATAAATAAAAGTGGTCGCTGATAAAAATAATGATAATTTAACAAGTTTAGTGATGTGGCACTGATGCGGCAGAAATTATTTTAATTTAACAAAGTTTACGAAAGTGAGAAATAAAGGTGGTCGCTTATGAAGAAATTAAAAAACATTATGCTAATTGCTAATTTAACAAGGGTATTGGTGCGGTACAGATGCCATAGAGATTATTTTAATTTTAACAAAGTTCATGGAAGTGATAAATAAATGTGGTCGCTTTTAAAAATTAAACTAATTAAACAAGTTTGCTGGTATGCTCTAGACTCTTTGATGCCATAGAAAATATTTTAATTTTATAAAGTTTTTGAAGATGCGATTTATCACAGTGGGTGGTCGTTGATAAAAACTATTTTAATATAACAAGTTGAAATGCACGTGATAAACGCGGCCATGTTAATTGGCAGAGGATATAGAATGGCTAAAATTTACAGAAACAACATTGTGTTTATTTATGTTTCATGGACTTAGCTAAACGGTTTTCAAGAGGTTAATTGATCACTTAGTAATATTGGGAGAATATTGAGATATTCTTCTTGTTAAACAAAAGTAATACTAAAACTATAAACATTTTGTTCAAATTATCATGGCATGACAAAATAGCAGTTTGATGAAAAAAATTAATGAAAGTAAATTAAGGTTGTTTTTATAAATGTATAATTGGAGAGAGGGGGGAGGGGCTTCTCTCCTCCAGATATCTACACTAATTTTCATATGAATTCGGTAAACTAATTTTTATATGAATTTGTGATTTCACAATAGTGTTGAAGTCTTTTATAATGTTGTAAAATGATTTTCAACAATATAAAAGGCTTTCACACCCTTGTAAAATCCCAAATCTGCATAAAAATTCATGCAGATGGCTGCACGTGAGATTTCATGCAGATGGCTGCGCTTGAGATTTTTTCAGTATATATGGAGTTGCAATCTGGTTCAAGATTTTGGATTTTAATGAATTTTGGGATGAATTGACAATGGTGTTAACATACTTTTATAATGTTTTAAACTATTTTATAATATTATAAAAGTATATTTACACTCTTGTCAACTCGTTCCAAATTGGAAAATTTTCTTATATATAATTTTATAATATATTTATGAATTATTGTATAAAATTATAAATTATTTTGTATAAATTAGATGTTATAATGTGATTGGTTAAATTAAAATACTGTGTATAACTTACTTTTGTTATTTTATATTCACGTTGCAACCAATTATACTGTGACTTCATTTTTTAGATAAAAAATTTATATAAGAATTCATAAGTGTATAATTATTCTTGAAAAAATAATAATTGTAACTTTAACATGTCTAACTCAGAAAGCAAGTGCTGAACTGGCTGCTTATACAAAAGAGCAGCGTTTGTTATTATTTAGAATGCAGATTGAGAATCCGAATTTCCTTTAAGGCTTTATTCTCTCTCACTGACAACTTTAATTCTTTTTTTTGTACTCTTTATTATATGGGACTTGTTTTAAGGCCCTTTTAATTCAACTATTCTCTCCACACGTAGCCCTATTTAACGTCGTACTTTGCCTGCTCTCGTATTCTGTCCAAACACAAAATTTCTCTCAACTTTCTCACACCCCAAAGAGTAGTATAACTGCTCTTCCCCACAAATCACAAATGTCTAATGAATTTGAGAGTCAACCTTATTACAAAATCGGCTACGTTTTTGCTCCTAACAAAGAGCGAACCGTCATCCAACCTTCTCTCATAAGCAAAGCAACCGAGCAAGGCATTGGTTTAATCCGCATTGATCCGGGCAAACCCTTGACCGAACAGGGACCGTTTGATTGCATCATGCACAAGTTATACGGTGCTGATTGGACTCAACAGTTGCAACAATTCTCCTCCCGAAACCCTGACGTCCGCATCATTGATCCTCCCGAATCAATCGAAAAACTCCACAACAGAGTCTCGATGCTGGAAGTGGTATCACATTTGAAGATAGAGTTGAATGAAGAAAAAGTCTGTGCACCGAATCAGGCTGTCGTTTCAGCAACCGAACTCGCTAGTCGTGATATGGCGATTGAAGAGTTGAAATTGAGGTTTCCGTTAATAGCAAAGCCTTTGGAGGCCAATGGGAGCGACAAGTCGCATCAAATGTATTTGATTTTTGACAACGAAGGGCTTGAGGTTCTGGAGGCACCGATGCTATTACAAGAATTTGTGAATCACGGTGGGATCATCTTCAAGGTCTATGTTGCTGGTTCGAGTGTGAAGTGTGTGAAACGACAGTCGTTGCCCGATATTTCAGAAGAGAAAATGAAATCTTTAAAGGGTTTTTTACCATTTTCTCAAATATCATCAAATTCAGTTGATGCCGATGAAGAAGTTTATTTAGAGAAAACAGAAATGCCACGTGAGGGTTTTGTTCTGGAATTATCAAGGACGCTGAGAGAAGCACTAGGGTTGAATCTTTTCAACTTTGATTTGATTAGGGATGCTAAAGAGAGGGATAGGTATCTTGTTATTGATATTAATTACCTTCCCGGTTATGCAAAATTGCCTAGCTATGAGTCTCTCTTGATGGATTTTTTCTTGAGTGTTGCCAAAAGCAAGGCTGTAGAAGAAGTTACAAGAGGAGATGAATTGAATAAAATTGTGTGCTTGGACTGATCCTAGCCACTGTGAGTGGTACCGACTGCCAAACGTGTAAGTTCTATGTATTTTTTTGCTGGATATGCGTCCTTTAATTCCTATGTTCGCGGCTGATCATCAGCTTTAAATTAGTGGGAATATGTATACAGGTTTTGACCTTCCTTCCACATTTCCCCTTTTTTTTCGTCGTTGCTTGAATAATGTTTTAAATTGATAGTCCAATAAATTTTTGGTGCTACATATTGTAATGCAGAAAAAAGTTGTAATGTGATATTATCCTTTTGCAACCAGAAATTATTCCATGAAACAAACAATATAACTTCACTCTTGTTGATAATAATGGCCTAAAGGCTCAATTATACAAATTAAAGAGGCCATGTAAAAAAAAAACGCATAATCACATAATTGCAGAGACTAGGAGATTATGTTCCCTAGTCGTTGGAGTCAATCTTGCAGTTTAAATGAAAAGTCCTGGTGATTTAATTTCTATTGTGTTAACTTCCGTACAAGGTTCTATATGTTGGCTGATCTTTTGCCAAACGTGATAAACTTCCCTTCCGAGTTTCAAGGTTATGGTGGCTGATTTCTTTAATTTGCTATAATTCTATGTTTATTAAGATCAGTCACAATACTCGTCAATGTGTCACTAATTATTTAATGCCACGTGTATAATACTAATAAATTTTATTATTAATTATTAACCTATTATATGAGACTGCTTTGTAGCAAAATTATCATTTTCAACCTTTTCCTCTCAATCATTAAGAACTTAAATCTCTATAATGACGGTACCCAAAATAAAGGTAATTATCTTTAAAACGAAACAAATTATTATGAATGCAAGATTAAAAAAAAAAGAATATCTTCGAAATTTATAATTTATTAATTTACCAATTAGTTAATATTCACTAAAATAATATATTTTTCTTGAACAGAAAGATCTTAATTTATGATGTCTACGTTTATATGTTATATTTTGGTGTCATGTTTCTTTTATTTGTTTACAATTAACGATAAGGAAGCATGGGTTGAAACGAATCGATTAGTCTGACCTCGCGTATGCCTACAAATAAGTATGCTTATCCTCCCACTATAAAATTCCAAATGCAATGTTGATATCGTCATCATCGTATAGGATTCACGCCAGTCTAATAATATCTTACACTCCCTCACGTATGCTAACCTTTTTCCAATAAATTAGGACACGATTAATATTAAGGTGTTGTAAGTTAAAAGGTTAAGGTATTGTAATTGTTGTTGAAAAAAATTATAAATACAAAATAAAAATTAATAATACGTAATAAATATAATTTGATAAAAATAATAAAAATATTATTATTTTTTTATCATATAAATAATTAATTAATTTAATTTAATTTTTAAATTAAAATAATTAATATTTATTAAATATTTTATTATTATAATTTTTATATTACAACCACCTATCCACAATCCTAAACCAACCTTAATTTATTCTGACAATAAATCGTCAGTCACCATCATCGCGCTTTTAGGATTCAATTCCTTTTTCGTTCCTCAAGTTTATTCCCGAAGTCAAGGTTCTTGATGGTTGAGAAATTACAAAAAAAAAAAAAAAGAATGGAAGAAAGCTTGAGCACTCTTGATTTGGTGGAGAACACAATCGATAAAAAAAGAAATAATAAAAAGAATTAAAAATTAAAAAAAGGAGGGAAATAAGAATTTTTTATGAAAAATAGGAAAAATTTTGGAGCTAACTTCAGTTTGTTGTAGTTCAAATTAGATTTTAATTTAGACCCAAAACATGTTTTTTTTTTTCTTGATAAGGTCATCTAGCTAAGAGTAAATTAAATTATGTCTTCGGAATTATTTAAATGACGTGTGTCACGACCCGTCCCGAACCCTGGGATAAATCGTGACTGATCCTTAAAATTTGACTAATGACGATCTATAAATAATAACAATAATATTTCTCCTAAATTCCGATAGCCTTTTTCTATATTTTTTTTAAATTTCTAATCCTGCAATTAATAAGATAACCCTCCCAAAATAATTTCCAAATGCAACCAACTCCGTTAATCAATATCCCAATAAAGTACCAATTATCATCCGAATTATTTTAATACCAAACACAGTAAGTTATTCTAAATTGTAATATCATACAACCCAAAATATTCTACACAAACTCTACAATTCCTAAAACAAATACGTGGCCAATTACACATAACTATCGTTGCTGAGTCAACTGTTGTACCTGCAAGTCTCCTGTGGGGGGAAAAATATAATAAAACGAAAAAGAATGGGGGTGAGTATAAAACTCAGTGAAGGTCAGTGAGTGGATAATAGTTTTTCCGAAAATAATTTTATTCTTAAAATAACTGTATCAACTTTAAATACACAATTCCATCAAATCATAAACGAGAAATACCATCTCATATGTCGTCTCATCTCGACATATCTTATCATCATAATTATGCATGCATAGTCCCCAAAGGACAAAAGCGCCTAAGCACACGGCCCAAAGCCTCTATGTGTACTCCGACGGACCCCAAAGGCCTATATCTCATATCATCACATCACAAACAATACGGGGAAAGATTGTCTAATGACTTGAAAATAATAAAAAATACACATGTATATAAACATCCGATAATATCCGAAATCACATTCTCTTTTATTCTCAACAACATTTAAAATCTATTTTCCTTTCTTTAAAAATATTATTAATACGCATATATTCAAAATCAGAAATAAAATCATTTATCATACGCAATTCCGATAATAAACAATATTGTGTCGATAAAATCCATTTTCCACAAAATCATTAAATCAAGCATTTAAAAATTCATTTGCAATCTTGCTCATCATAATTAAAAATTATGATAATCCAAAAAGAAATTATCCTTATTTCTAAAATTATCAAATTATTCTTATCTCCAAAAATTACCAATGATCTCGATATCAAACTTTATTTAATTGCCCCTCAATAATATATTTATTAATTTATCCTTAAAATTCTCAATTTTTGAAATATCCTCGAATCCTTTAAAATTATCGAAATGCCTTGAATTCAAAATTATCGAAATATTCCAAAAATCATAATTTATCAATTTAACCTCAAAATCATAAATTACCAACCTATCCTCAATTTAATCAATTACTAAAATATCCACATTTTAGAAATTATGGAATTATCTTAGAGGTATAAAATCATCAAATTACTCCCAATTACTTAAATTACCGATTTACCATCGAAATCTCAAATTACCTATCTAACCTTATCCATAATTATCAAATTACCCACAACTTTTAGAAATTACATAATTAACCCCAAAATTTTCAATCTTTACCGAATTGCCCCTCACCGGTCAACGGTGACCGAACTTCAGTCAATAGTGACGAGAAGCTTAGATCTTGTAGTTCCGGCCTCGGTGAGTCCAACGGTACCGGCGGACCTTCCATGCGTGGTAACGGAGCCGGATCAAGCTTCTTAAAGCTGCGGGTTGCAAGTTGCCGTTCACCGGTAATCCGGCCGATTCAGATGACGAGACTGGTCGGAAATGGAAGCTGGAGGTGAGAGCAATGGAACCCAGCCGGTGGTGTGGCCCAGAAGAAGAACGGGTGTTTTGGCCGAAACTTTCGAGCTTTACCGGTGGCGTTCTGGTCATTTTCCGGCGGTGAGAATGGTAAGGATACGACCAGCGTCTCAAGGGCTTCAAATCAATACCAAGATTGTCGGAAACGGTGGCCGAAATTGAGAGATCCGGCCGGGTCAATTCGCGGGTCGGATCGGGTCGGATCCGGTCACTCCTCTCTCTCTCTTTCTTTCTTTCTTTCTCTCTCTCTCTCCTTCTCTGTCTCCTCCATCGGCTTCTCTCACTCAAATAATAAAAATATAATATTATTTTATTAATCTAACTATTTGATATAATAATAATATCATACCGATTAAATGAATACTGGTTTCGTAATAACAATTTTCTAACTAACTGACTCGGAATCGTGCTCGATTTTATCTCGATTTTTCACCACGATAAAATATAAAATTTCTACACGCACAGTGTATTTCTAATTTCTTTCATTTCTCTAATGAGTTTCGAACTTATAAAATCGATACCGAATGAAAATTATACGATCCACTCTAATGGGAAAAATACAAGTGTATATATTACAACGTGTGTCAAAATTTTGTACAGATAGATCCTTGCTTGACGTAGCAATAGCAAAACAGTATTAGATGTATGAAAACATAATAAAAATAATCATAACTAGGTAATATTTTCATCAAATCAACATTATGATGTGATATGCCTTTACCATTAATGATTAATGTATAATTTCTATGCCACCTAGCTACGAATTCACATCCAAAAATCTGATTTTATCTTGTGCACCGGGTCAGGATCAATTTCATTCGAAAATTTACTTTCATTTTATTTTTTTCCTTTATCGTTTTTCACAATCATTCATATTATGATCAACACGAAATCAACTACGTATAAAATTTTGTTGCTGGACCACAGTAAGCGGTTGCCAGGTGGTGATACAAAAGAGGAGTATTTATTTATTCTTCAGGATACAAATTGAGCGAATCGGAACTTCCTTTTGGTTGCTTTATTCTTTCAATCAGGACCGTCTTCTATCACCAAAAGAACAATTCTGTAAATTATTTCTATTTTTATTTTTATTTTTTGGTGAGAACAAAATCTGCCTCTCTTCTCTTTATGGTGTCTTTTTTCATAACATTATATTTGTTACAAATATAATTAACTCGCACCTCAAACTCAAAATTTTCTCTCAACTTTCTCACCTCCCAAACAGTACTACTACCCACCAGTCACAAATATGTCTAATCATCGAACACAAAGTCAACGTCACAGAATCCAAACATTGGATTGCATCATTCACACGTTGATCTGACAAGGACCCTGAGGTTTCCGTTGATTGCGAAACCCTTGGTGGCAAATGGGACCGAGCAATCGCATCAAATATATCTATTTTTCGAACGTACGAAGGATTTCAAATTCTGGAGGCAACGATGGTGATCTGTCAAAATATATGTTGCTGGTTCGCGTGTGCAGTGAGAGTCCATTGTCTGATTTTCAGAAAAGAACATGGAATCTTTGATTGTTTTTTTTTTTTTTGGTTATTTTCGAAAATATCATCAAATTCGGTTGACAATGATATAGAAATTGAGAGTTGAAATTTCTTATGAGAGTTTTGTTGGCTTTAAAATAAATGCACATATATCATAGTATCATTTATTTACTTATTATATGTCTGACATAATACACTTGATATATTTTAAAATTTTTCGAATGAGAGAAGCAAAACTGAATTTCAACATGAATTGATTTCATTATTAATTATTAATTTCACGAACTCAATCAATGAGTAACTCGGTAACACATAAAATATATGCCACATCAATTGAGTTATAAGACAAGTATCCGAACCGAGTATAGAAAACAAATCCTGCGTTTTACGAGTAACAACATCATTTCAGTAAGTTTTACAATGCTTTCCCAAAAACAATTGGCTCATTTATCTTCGTTCCTAATATGGTAGCTGCTGCTGCCATTGTGGTTAAGAAGTTCTGACAATTGCTCTGATACCATAACTTTAGTAGGAGGTAAAGTTGCTGGAGATTCTCCTGGGGATATATCCAACTGGTTGCTGATTTCCGATTGAATTTTGATCATATCAACTCCTCCATCATTATTCATCATCACTACACTGCTTGGCAATCTCTCCGCAAAAAATGCTTTGTTCTTTCTTTGGTGTCTATCAAAATTAGACCCAATATCAACGTTCAAGATTAAGGCATATAAAATAGTTCTTATATATATGCGTGTGTGTGTGTGTGTATAGGTTCATGGGATTCTTGTCACTTATATTGCTCAGCCATTTAAATAATAGCCTAATAAATGAGAGAGTATGCACTAATTAAGAGTGTTTATAACGAGTTCGAGTTACCAATTATATTTTATTACCTGTCAAGGACTACGAGGTTAGCATTAAGGTTAGTAGTTTTCTCAAGAACCACCAGCTTCAAAGGATATCCCATTGCCAATTGCATATGAGGAACCACCTAAAGAACGTAGGTATGAAGTTAGTACACATGCATGTACATGAGATATAATACAAGAAACTTTTCTTTTCAAATGGTAAGAGCAAACACAACGAAATACAAACCCCTTTTTGTTCACAAAGCTCAACTATCCCACGAATTTTCTGATATTTTTGCTCATTCTTCCAGTCATTCCTGCCTTTAAGTGTTGACAAATTCCCAAAATCGTATGTCCAAAACCTTGTCTTGCATGACACTTATCTCAAAACACAAAGCATCAAATCAAAGCCATACTGTTTAGTAAAATTTTTTCATATACATTTCGTGCATGCACGTATTTATTGTTAGTTAAATATTTAATTCACAAGTTTAAGTTAAAATAGATGAAGATTCAACATGGAAAACAAATATAAAAGCCCACTGATTTCAATATATTTGTGAAGTATCTTTTTAGCTGAGACTTTGTCACGTAAAAAGTAATGTAAAGCACTTGTGCATAAGTTAGACTAACTTAAGAAGAGATTTGGAAACCCTTAAACTCCCTCTGATACCAAATAGAACAAATAACATAGATATAGATATGCAAATACAAACGTGGATGCATGCATGTAATAAAGAACCTTACATGCAAGGGGAATCCATGGCATGACGCCAAGGAGGGTGACGGTACAATCTGGTGGAATGACATGATCAAGAATCCATTGGAACCGGCGCCAAGGGAATTCCTCAAGTGCATCAGTAACAAATACAACATTTCTATCAGTATTCGAGCAGCTGGGAGAGCCCTTTGGCACCAAAATATCTGCTAAAGAGGTGTTTCTGGTTTGCGCGGGTGGTGTTGCATCACTGTCAACTTCTTCTGTTTTGATACAAACAACCATGTTCGCCTTGTTAATTGATTATAATCTCTTCTGAATTTTGGGAAAAAAAACTTTAATTGGACATTGAAGGGAGAAAAGGGATTGTTTCCAGGCCTTTGTTATCAATATATAGCAGTGGATCCTCATAAACATTGTTATTGGAATAATAAAAGAATTGAAAATTAACCTTGTTTTATGATACACAAATATTAAACAATGATATCTTCAAGAGTAACCTTAGTAGAGAACAATTGTTACAAACATGTGCCGAGAAAGAAAGGTAAGGCCAGCTGATGAGAACACTGTTAAATAGGAAGCTATACAGAAATTGGACGGACGAATCAAGTCTTCGTTGGTTTTTTTTTTTTTTTTTGGGGATAAACCTCAGGTATTTGTTTTGAGCATTCGAAAACAAAATAGACGCTAACCAGAGCATCTGAATTCTTTAAGTGGACATCCAATGAAGATGTAAAGTATTAATGATAGGGTTTTATGGTTTACTGATTCTCTTAGCAATGTTAGGTACACCACTTCGAGTCGTTAAGAAGACTCTTTAATTTCTTTCTTTCTTCCTTTCTTTTTCATTACAAAATATAGACAAATATAAAATTTTTTTTCCAATATTACTAGTTGGAGGTAGATCTTTAAATTAATATCAGTATATTTTTAGACCTAAAATTATCATATTGTAATACATGTAGATTTTAGTCATTAAGAAAAAATAAATAAAATGTATAACATGAATGGGAATTATATTTATCCCAAAAGAACTCGTGATTCATGAACTCGAGTTCGCTGAAGTATGTTCACTAAAAATCAATTGAAACATTTTATTAGGATCAACATATTAATATTGCGATATAATTTTTTAAAGATAAATAATTTTTTGAATTCCAAGAGCGAAGCTGAGGGGAGGCAGCTGAGTAAGATTTTTGGAAATACTGTTTTAGTTAATTTCAAGTAAGACCCCATAATTAAAGAAAACATTTTTAATTGGTTGAATTTTATCTCAAACATTTCATAAATAGTTGGTGGCTTGTATGGCTAACATGAACATAATTAAAAAAATTTTGACCCACCCTAAAAAATGGTGTTAGCTTCGTCCCTATTGAACTCCCAATTAAAGGAATATAAATATTAATTAGCGTAAATTAATAGCGGGCATCACCATGTCGGCAGTGTTGTCATCTCCACAGAAGACTCCCTAATTGAAGGGAGAGTAGCTGTCCTATCTTGTACACCTAACACTCCGACATGTGTAGCATAAAAATAGCACGTGTGCTATTGGAACCAAAAGAAAGGAAAAAAGAAATATCCTTATGAATGGTGTCAGTCCTATGACGTGTTTACTTTGCCCATTAGGGATTTGAAATTATTGTCATTTATTTCATAAAATCAAAATCAAAATCAAAATCAAAATCATAAATCATTTAAATTTAAAAATAAAAATAAAAAATTAATTTTTACGAAAAAAGATAAAAATTAATCTCTTATTCCTAAAATTAACTATTTCTCTTAGAAACACCTTACCCAAAAATAAAATTATAAATACACATTTTGTTCTCAATTTAAACAAAATTATTAAAATTCATTAATATATTATTATAATTATTGAGAAATGGACTATCAAGTAGCTGTAAATTAAGCGGAAGTAAATTTTTTTCTCTCTTTGTTTAATTAAAATAGAATGTTTACCACAAATAAATATACCAAAATTAAATCAACATAATCCAAAATAATAAATCAATAACAAAAGATACCAATTTTTACGTGAAAAACCCACATAAAGAAAACCCAAGAGACCGTAAAATCTTCCACTATATTAATAAGAGTACAACATAAATTCTTCTCTAAATAACACTAGAGCTTAACAATATCAAGATTCTCAATAATCTTAATTTACAATAATAGATCTAATATCTATTTCTCTAATTAGTTGGTATCTCAACGAACAGGTACTGAAAAGATAAAATACAAATCAACATCGATAGAAATGTAAAGGGTGATGTCAAAAACTTATCCTCTAAATTTAGGAGAAATCGAAGTTAAAACTATCTTCCGATCACTCAATTAAATATTGAAAACTAGAAAACTCTTACTCTCTTGCAGCGGCTTCCTTTGTGAAACGGCTTCCACCATCTCCATCCTTCACTCATTTCCTTTATATATTTTTTTTTGTCAATTTCGTCTATATCTAAAATTTTACAATAATTACACATCAGGTAAAACATTTTAGACTTTGGACATTTTGATCCATCGAAGTTAGATAGACCTTATAAATCTCCCCTTCATTCTCATCTAAGAGGCACTACGAAGCCCTTCTCTATTTAGAGCTTTCTATTTTCTCCTTGGGTAATGCTTTTGTCATCATATCTGACTCATTCTTCACTGTGTGAATTTTCTCAAGTTGCAACTGTTTTTGCTCAAGCACATTTCGTATCCAATGATACCTTACTTCAATATGCTTCAATTTTAAATGATATGTTGAATTCTTTGCCAAGTGAATGGCACTTTGACTATCACAGTACATAACATAAATATTTTATTTAATACCTAGGTTTTGTAGAAAATTCTTCA
This sequence comes from Aegle marmelos, assembly GCA_030449875.1. Taxonomy (NCBI): domain Eukaryota; kingdom Viridiplantae; phylum Streptophyta; class Magnoliopsida; order Sapindales; family Rutaceae; genus Aegle; species Aegle marmelos. The sequence goes on from JASUUL010000115.1 coordinate 10,235,136, forward strand.
TCCATAAGGTTTCTTTACAACTTTCAGTGATTGCAATATATTATGCTTTTGTGGTAGATAGAGCACCATGAAACTACTCTCCTTACAAAGGTGAGCAAATATCCTAATAAAAATTTTTTAGAATCAATATCCCTGCCATATATATATTTGTGTACATTTGTAATACAGCTTTATCATTACTAAAACATAAATATATTTTAGAAGTACTTCTGAGATATTTAAGAATCTATTTCATTGTTGTCTAGTATTTCTTACCTGAATTAAAGAGAAATTGCTTAACTACACCAATTGCATAAGCAATATTTGGTTTTGTACAACCATGGTTTATATCAAACTACCAACTGTTGAAGCATAAGGAACTCCTCTCATCTCTTGCTTTTCTTTCTCACTTATAGGATAATATTCTGAACTAAGCTTAAAATGGCCTACAAGTGAAGAACAAATAGATTTTGCCTTATTTATATTAAATATTTCAAGACCTTTTCAACATATGCTTCTTGAAATAACCATAACTTCCTATGGTTTTTGTCATAAAAAAATCTTAATGTCGAGAATCTGTCTTTTCGGTCTCAAATCCTTTATTACAAAAGATTTGTTAAGCACTTTCTTTGTATTATTAGTCTTGCTGGCATTTTGACCAACACTCAACATATCATCCATTTAAAGTAGGATAATGATAAAATCATTATCACCAAACTTTTTCACAAAACCAAAATGATTAGACATAGTCTTGCTGAAACTATGATTCTTCAAAAAAAGATCAAACTTCTTATACCATTGTCTCAGTGCTTGTTTTAGTCCATATAAATTTTTCTTCAACTTGCACACAAGTTCTTCTTTATCTTTGACAATGAACCTTTTAGGTTGTTCTATATATAGTTCCTCTTCTAAGTCATTATATAAGAATTTAATCTCTAAGTTCAAGCTAGCTGCTAATCCTAAAGTAACTCAGATAAATAACATTTTCGCTACACGAGAAAATATTTCTTTAAAATCAACATCTTTCTTCTATTAAAACTCTTCACAATCAATCAGTCTTGTACTGCTATTGCGACTTATTTTCAGTCTTTAACCAGTATACTCATTTGTTCTTTAGAGCTTTTTTGCTTTAGACAGTTTTACTAAGTCATATGTATTGTTTTCATGTAAGGATTTCATCCCTCTTGCATAGAATTAACTCACTTATTTTTATGTTAGTGAGACATAGCTTTCCCAAAACATTCTAAACTTTGTTCTATCTGTAAGCATCATATACTTATGTGAAGGATATCTAACAGAAGGTAGTTGTTCTCTAATGGATTTTCTCAATTCTGACTCAATCGATGGTGCAGGTAATTCTAGAGTAGTTGTTCAACTGGTTCACTGGACCATTATTATTATCCTTTCCACCTCTCTCATGATCATCATGAACAACAAGTGAAGATACTGAAGTTGGAATAAAAAGAATCTCTAGAGATGAATAAGATTCATCACTTTTTTCTTCATTATCAATTATCTGATCTTTAAAAAACACAGTATCTTGTTGTATAAATTTTATTGAACTCGCAAGTATACAAATCTATTGTAGAATAGATTAATGGTGACGAGTGTCGATCCCACAAGGAGATGAATTTTAATTATGTATTGAATTAATTCTCTAAGTGAGTAGTTAAATTATGATAAATTTATCATAAATTTTGAATTAAAATAGCAAGAATAATTAAAAATGCAACTATTATAATAAAGTACTTAGGTATCTGGATCTGTATCAACATGCTCCAGGCTTAATATTTCTTATTAATACCAATTAAATCATGAAGGAGAAAGCCACTCCTCATAAACCACACTCTAATTAATATGGTGTTAAGGACTTATCGTGTCAAACAGTAATAACTATATTATTACTATCTGTCAACGAAATGTCAAAACATCTACAGAAAATAGAGGGAAAAATAAAATAAATTTACTATTTAAGCCCATGGAACATGTTGAGACTTCACCTTCAACCCAAACTTAAAAGAAAATTAGGTACTCATATTTGAACTAGGGATAAAAAGGAAATTTTACTAAAATACAAAGAAAATACAAGATAGGGAAGGAATTTTAGAAAATAAAGTTAAAAAATAAACTCAAAGGTGTCAAATTAGATGGGGGAGTCCTCCTTTTTATAGATACAACGAGTATATCATAGCCATCGAATTAAAATAATTCAGATGCACAAGATTACGCCACGTGGCAAGTTCTGACTGGTTTGAATACATCATCGGGGTTATTATCTTATGTATATATATACACCGTATATATATATATATTTTATCTACTAATATACTGCTACGTCATCGGTTAATAGTGCATAAACAATCTTATCCAACAAGATTGTGACACCTCATTAGTCAAGTCACGTCATCAGTCAACGCCACATAATCATTCACTGCCACATCATTCCTCTAATCACATGTTGTCACGTCATAAGCAGTGCCACATCATCGGTCAATGTCACGTCATTGTACAGTACATATAAACAATGTCATGAACAGTATCATGAACAGTACCGTATATGTGAACAATGACATTTTTACTTTTATGAAGGTTTTTGACCGTTCTGAGTTCACATTTACCGTTCGTTCTGTCATCTTATTCTAATGCTCTGCTTATCACGAAGGATTTTCATTCACTTTTTGTAATCCTTAGCATTTTTGTCATTATGAATCTTCTCTGGTTTTACCCGTTGTATCCTCCTTTTTGAACAAAAAATGGAGTCAGTGATGTCTGTATTATTTTATTTGTCATTAGGAGAGGATGAGATGATTTCTGACAATATTCTTTCTTCTCCCAAGAATGTAGAATTTAAAGGGTCAAATGAAGGTTTTAGCTTAATCTTTGATGGTGATTCTGATGATGGGATCAGATTTTCTTTTAATAATGTTAATTGCTCTATCTTTGTCTTCCATTTATCAATTTCTATACATGGCGATGAATCCAATAAGACATTAACCTTATCAATCGATCTGTTAATATTAAAATCCAAACCAAAGTGAGTTAAACATATTAGTAAAGGGTCATTACTAAGGTTTAAAGGAAATATGTGATCAACTAATTCATCAATTAAATCCACATCTATAATTCCATCATCTGTACTGTGAGGTTGATTGGCAATATTGAAGATATTTAGTTTCATGGTCATATTACCAAATGACAACTGTATGTTTCCAGTCCTGCATTGAATGTAAGCATCGACAGTTGTCAAAAATAGACAACCCAAGATAATGGAGATGTGCTTTCTTGAATCCTACACTAGTTGAGTGTCAAATACAATAAAATCAACAGAAAAATAAAGCTTATCTACCTGGATAAGCACATCCTTTACAATACCACGAGGTATTTTCGTGGATCGATCTACAAGCTATCACACCATTGGTGTTGGGTGCAATTCTCCCAATCCAAGTTTCACAAACACTGAGTAAGGCAACAAATTAACAATAGCATTTAAGTTCAATAAAACATTCTCAATTATGTGGTTCCTATACTACATGAGATAGTGGGGGAGCCGGAGTCTTTGTATTTTAGAGGAATTTTACGTTGAAATATAGAACTAACATTTTCTGTTAAAAAAGTCCTATTTTGAATATGAATATTTCTCTTTTTAGTACAATAATCTTTAAGAAACTTGGCATAAGATGGTACTTATTTTATACCATTAAGCAAAGAGATGTTGACACTTATCTGTTTGAAGATTTCAAAAATCTCACCCGTAGATTTTTCCTTCTTTACTTTGGCTAACCTCTAGGGAAATGGAGCATTAGGAAGATATTCTCATGGATTGGTTTCTTCTTTCTCCTTTGATGATGAGTTTTTAGTATTTACAAGTACAATTTAAATCGTTTTGGTCACTGGTAGCTCTATTTTATTATCGACTTCTTTTTCTTTTCGCAAGGTAATGATAGCTTTGCCCTTTTCATGTTGCTGAGGTGAACTGGTACTTGCCTCATACACTCCTTTAGGGTTTGGCACTGGTTGACTTGGGAATTTACCTTTCTCAACAGTCATTGCTAGGGTTTGAACTGAAGAGGCAAGTTAGCCCACTATTTTCTCGAGGTTAGAAATTGATTGGGCCTGTGAGTTGAAGCCTATTCTCATCTCATTTCGTAGTTTATCAATGATTCAGTTTTGTTGCTCGATCGTAGAGTGGATAGAATTCTTAAAATTCTAGAATGCATCCTCCCATGGTCTGGGTTGAGAATAATTTGAGTTTTGGTTATAAGGTCTGAATGGTGGCTGAGAGGCTTGTGACACTTGAGGAATTGGTTGCATTGATAGAGCTAGAGTTGTTGATATATTCTGTTGGAATCCTTGAGACCATTAAAAATTGGGGTGGTCTCTCCATCCAGGGTCATATGTGTTGGAGTAAGGGTTGTAATTTGATGGCTTCTTCATTACACCTATGGCATTGGCTTGATCTGTGTATGAGTTATGGTCATGTGGCTCTGTTGATTTAGCGACTGTTAACGATGCAATTTGTCGGATAAGTCTTTCAACCATTTATTTGACTTCTTTGATTCTTGAGGCTGACTCGTCAATTTGAATCTCATTTACTCTCTTAATTCTTTTATTGTTTCAGAATGATCGACTCCGTTGTTGGGAATTATTTGCTTGTTGCTGGAAGAAATCTCAAATTTGTAATGCACTTTTAGACATTAGTTCTCCCCCACTTGTTGTCAGTAGTCATTCTTACACATTTAGCAATAATCTCTTCAAAAAGTATTAGCATTGGTGGCATTTTTCATATTTATGATGTGGACATTTCAAAAGTAGCTCGTTGAGTTGCTCCCATGCTTCAAAAACTGCTCGTCTTCTCTCTGAATGAACTTTGAAATTTTCCTGCGAATAAAATTAGTTTTATGAATAGGAAGTATTTATTTAAAAATTGTATAACTATTTATTCTCATCATGTAATGCTATTAGCAGGAAATATATTAAACCATGAACGAGCTCTAACTTTTAAAGAAAATAGGAATAGTCTGAATTTAACATCATCATCTGAAAAATTCTTATATCTAAAAATTTGACAAATAACATGAAAATCATTCAAATGATTATATGGGTCCTCATTTTTTAGGCCATATATGTGGGGAGACAATTTAGTACACTAAATTTTAATTCAAAACTCCTAACAGCTATATTTGGGTATCGTATACATGATGTGCTCAAGTTAGCTAAGGGACTGAAATAGTCCTTAAATGGCCTATCATGTGATGTTTCTTGTTGTTGTAAATCAATTTCAATTTTATTTTTAAATGCGATGTATTTGTGTATGCAAAGTGATTTTTCTAATTCTAATTCTATAGGCTCAAGATTAAGTAATTCTAAACTTCAACCATACATTAAAAAAATAATGAAAAATGCAACAAAAAAATAAGAACAAATTTAAAAAAATTAAAGAAGAATAAGCAATTTCGATACTAACCTTATCACGTTGTTACAATCTTACTATGAACATACCCTCAAGTGCTAAAAAAAAATATAAGAAATAGATTAACTAAAAATAAAATAACAAGATAAATTACAACAAAGAATGAAAAATTAAATTATAGAAATATAAAGAAGAGAATAAGAAAAGAAATTAATTTACAGGAAAAATTTTTTAAAGAAAACAACTAAAAAAATAATTACTTAAAAAATTAATTCTATAAATTAATAAACTAACAAAATAAACAAAAATTACAAAGAAAAAATAACTCAGAAATTAAATTATAAAAATTTAAAGAAATTACAAAGAAATTGAATTATTAAAATTTAAAGAAATTTAAATTACCAAAATTAAATTACAGATTCACTTTTTTAATTTTTTTTAATTTTTTTAATTTTAAAAGAAAGTAACAAAAATTTTTACTTAAAAATTAATTTTATGAATTAATTTTACGAATTAATTAAAATAAATTCACAAGATAAACGAAAAAAATTAATTAATTGTGTGTTGAATTAATTTTTTAAGTAAGTAGTTAAATTATGGTAGATTTATCCTAAATTTTGAATTAAAATGACAGGAGTAATTAAAAATACAACTGTTATAATAAAGCACTTGGGTATCTGGATCTGCATCATTATACTTTAGGGCTCAATATTCCTTATTAATACCAATTAAATCATAGGGGAAAATCCACTTCTCATGAACCACGCTCTAATTAATATAGTGTTAAGGGCTTATCGTGCCAAACAGTAATAACTGTGTTATTACTATCTGTCAACGAAAAGTTAAAATATTCACAGAAAATAGAGGAAAAAATAAAATAAATTTACCAATTAAGCCCATGGAATATGTTGAGACTTCACCTTCAACGCAAGCTTAAAAAAAATTAGCTATTCATATTTGAACTAGAGATAAAAAAGAAATTTTACTAAAATACAAAAAAAATACAAGATAGAGAAAGAATTTGAGAAAATGGAGCTAAAAAATGAACTTAGGGGTGTCAAATTAGGGCGGAGAGCCCTCCTTTTATAAATACAACGATTAAATCATGGCCATCAAATTAAAACAATTTAGATGCATGGGATTACGCCACGTGGCAAGTTCTAATTGGTTTGAACACATCATCAGAGCTATTATCTCATGTATATGCATATACCGTACGTGCATTTTTTCTAATCCACTAATATACTATTTCGTCATTAGTCAATAGTGCATAAACATTCTTATCCAATAAGATTGTGACACCGCATCAGTCAAGCCACGTCATCAGTCAACGCCACATAATCAGTCAACGCCACATAATCAGTCAATGCCACATAATCAGTCAATGCCACATCAATTCTCCAGTCACATGATGCCACGTCATGGGTCGGTGCCACATCATCGGTCAACACTACATCATTGGTCAACGCTACATTATCGGTCAATGCCACATCATTGTACAGTACACATGAACAGTGTCATAAACAGTGTCATGAACAATACCATATATGTGAACAGTGACATTTTTACTTTTATACTCTTCCTAAGGTTTTTTACTGTTCTGAGTTCACATTTACTGTTCGTTTTGTCATCCTATGTCTCATTTATTGTGAAATGACCATGATACCCGTAAAATACGTAAAATACTTAATTATAATAAAACACGCATAATTAAATTTACATGAAACTTGAATACATAAAAATAAAGAAGTTAGTAAAACTTGAAGTGAAAAATGATGATTTTCTCCTTTATAAATATACATTTTCTAGTACTCAACACATCTCTACTTTTAATAAGTCTTCTTGGCACTAGATCTCATAATTTATACATAAATTCTTTATGCCCATAGCCTAAGAAAATGCATTCTTTGGCTTTATTATCAAGCTTCGATCTCTCATCCTTTAGGATGCGAACATATGCTCTGTACTCAAACACTCTTCAGTATTTATAAAAATCATCTTTTCCAGTCTAAGCTCTCTAAAATATATCACTATTTAATGGAGCTAAAAGAGAAATGTTAATCAAATCAATTGTAGTACATATAGCCTCTGTCTAAAATGATTTAGGAAGCTTGGCATCAGAAAACATATACCCAACCTTCTTTTTATTGATTTTATTAATCCTTTCTGCAACATCATTCTACCGTAGGGTCTTTGGTACAGTCTTCACAAGTCTGAGTCCATGGGATCTATAATTTTTCTCAAATGGTCCTTTGTACTCACTACCGTAATTAGCCTGAAAACATTCTAATTCTCTTCATGTCTCTCTCTCTCAACATAAGCATGCAAGAATTAAACATATCAAGCATGTGATCTTTGGACTTTAAAGCAAAGGCCTATAATATTTTAGAACAGTTATGAATAAAAGTGACAAAGTAAAGTACACCTCTCATTAATCTATTTTGCATCATGCAAACATCAATGTTAATCAAATTAAGAATTTATGACTTTTTAGATAGAGAAAAGTTTTTAAAAGCTACTTCTTGTATCTTTAAAGCTAAACAATGAATAAAAATCTTGAGGGACAAATCTGTAAAGCTTGGTAGAAGTCATTTTCTAGCAAGAGTTCTTAACCCTTTTCTCATTAATTTAACCAAGCCTTTTATACCATGTCTCAATGTCAAAATTTTTTACAGGCACATTCACATCTTCTTTTTTGATTTTGACTTCTATTACATACAGAGTGTTTATTTTTCTCCCTTTAGCTAACATTAGGGAGCTTTTGTTGAGTTTCTATTTTTCTTTATCAAATTAATTAGTATAACTATCATCATTAAGCTTTTCTATAGTTATCAAATTAAGGCAAATATCTAGTACATGTCTGACATTTTTAAGTAGTAGCTTATAGTCAACACTACTTTCCAAACAAATATCTCATATGCCTATAATCCTGAATGCTTCTTTATTTTCCATCCGAATATGATCATAATCATTATTGATATAGGATGTAAAGTAATCTGATGTGCAGTAATATGAAATGAAACTCCTGAATTAATCATTAAATCACTAGTATGACAAGTAAGATTTATAGAGCTCTCATTATAAACACTATCTATATCACCATCAACTATGGCTATAGTATTCTCTTTATCATTTTTTGGATCATCGCCTTTTTTTTTTTTTTTGCCCATTCTCTTTTCACAATCTATACTCTATTTTAATGTGACCCATTTTCTGATAATAAAACACTTCATGTTTCTCATTTAAGACTTAGATCTTCTTCTAGCATTATTATTATTCTGCTGACAAAAATTTCTACTTTGACTTCTCCTCTATCTTTCTTGGTTTTTTGAAACAGGTACAACTGAATTAGAGAAAACTACTTTAACACTCTTTCTTTGAGACTCTTTATTTTGTAGTCAATCTGTAAGTATATCAAAGGTTAATTTATCATTTGGTATTGAATTATTCATTGGCACCACTATTGTCTTCCAACTATCAAACAAAAAATTAAGCAACAATAATACATGTAACTTATCATATAGAATCATTTTCATAATAGTCAACTGATCAACCAAGCCCTAAAACTCACTAATGTATTTAATTATACTGCAACCTTCTTTATATTTCAAGTTCACAAGCCTTTTTGTCAAATAGTCTTTATTTTATGCTGTCGGTTGCCCTAAATTATTTCTAATTTTGTCGAAAGAACATTAGTCTTGGATTCTTTCACGACATGATGGTACGTATCCTGATCAATCCATGACCTACTAGCACCTACAGCTTTCTGGTTCAATTAAGCTTATTCATCTAAATCAATGGGTTTAGCTTCGTCGCCTTCAATAGGTTTAGGTACATCTTTCATATAAGCAAATATTCTATTCTAAACTTTTAAATACCATAATTCTATTACTTTAATTTAATCATAAACGCTGAAGACTCCTCCATCTCAACCACACAAGTAATAAAAACACACAATCTAATGCTCTGATACCACTCTATTGGGAAATGGACTATTAATTAAGTAGTTGCAAATTAAGTGGAAACAAAACTTTTTTCTCTATGTATGATTAAAATGGAATGTGTACTATAAATAAATATGTAGAAATTAAATCAACACAATCCAAAGCACTAAATCAATCACAAGAGATACTGATTTTTACTTGAAAAACCCAAACCGGAAAAAGCCATGGGATTATAGTCCAGTATAAAATTTTCTACTATATTAATGGGATTACGACACAAATTTTTCTCCAGATAATACTAGAGGCTAACAACATTAAGATTCTCAATAATCTTGATTTATAATAATAGATCTAATATTCATTTTTCTAATAAGTATGTATCTTAACTAAGTGCTACTAAGAGGATAAAATATAAATCAAAATCGATAGAAATACAGAGAGCAATGTTATAAACTTCTCTTTAAATTTGAGAGAAATTAAAGTTAAAATTACCTTTTGATCCCTCAATTAAAAATAGAAAACCTAGAAAACTCTTATCTCTCTCGCATCTACTTCCCTTCGTAAATTGGCTTCCAACATCTTGATTCTTCATTTATTCCTTTTATATATTTTTTGGTTAATTTCATACAAGTCTAAACTTTCATAATAATTACACATTAAGTAAAATATTTTAGACTTTACATGTTTTGGTTTATCAAAGTGAGGTAGACCCTACAATAAGTAACTAATATATTGTTATTATAACTAATTAATATATTTTGAGTTTTTTATTATTATTGTTGTTATTGCTGTTGTTTGTGGTAAAAATTTTTACAATTAATTAATATATTAATATATTATTAACAATAATTATAATAAATAATCATTATAATTAAAATACAAAATAATAATTATAACAATAATTTATTAAGTACATTTTAATAATTTGTTACAATATAATTTATTGTGATTCTGATTCCAAAACCAAATAAACACATTAATAGCAATTCACCTCATTCAGAGTCCAGTTCAAATAAACAAGTTATTTTAATTTCTATATACCATTCTCATTCTAATCCATTTCGATTCTTACCCATTCCAACTCACGTTTAGTAAATGGATCATTAGAGAAATCATGCTATTTTATAGGAATGATCATGTGCTTCACATGAATGATTCAATTTATAAAACCAAATTAAAGATTAAGCCGTGAAAAGATCAAGAGTGACCTAAATGAAAACTATTGTTATATATATATGGGGAGAGAGAAAGAGCACAAAATAGCACAACATTTAATAATGATTTTTTGTTCTATATTCAAATTAGTAATTATAATGGAAAATCTAAATTTCTTGCCAAGGACTAAGAATTTGTAAATAATTCCATCTTCCAATTGCTATTATTTATTATGCAAATTTTATTGAACTTACAAGTGCACGAATCTATTGTAGAATATATTAATGGTGACGAGTGTCGATCCCACGAAGAGGTGAATTTTAATTGTATGTTGAATTAATTTTCCAAGTGAACAGTTAAATTATAATAAATTTATCCTAAATTTTGAATTAAAATCACTAGAATAATAAAAAATGCAACTGTAATAATAAAGCACTTGGGTATCTGGATCTGTATCAACATGCTCCAAGGCTCAAAATTCCTTATTAATATCAATTAAATTATGATGGGGAAATCCACTCCTCATGAACCACGCTTTAATTAATATGGTGCTAAACGCTTATCGTGCCAAACAGTAATAACTGTGTTATTACTATCCGTCAACAAAAAGTCAAAATATCCACAAAAAATAGAGAAAAAAATAAAATAAATTTATCAATTAAGCCCATGGAATATGTTGAGACTTCATCTTCAACCCAAACTTGAAAGGAAATTAGCTACTCATATTTTAACTAGGGATAAAAGGAAAATTTTACTAAAATATAAAGAAACTATAAGATTGAGAGGGAATTTCAGAAAATGGAGCTCAAAAATGAACTCAGGGGTGTCAAATTAGGGGGAGAGCCCTCCTTTTATAGATACAGCGAGTAAATCATAGCCATCGGATTAAAACAATTTAGATACACATGATTGCGCCACTTGACAAATTCTGATTAGTTTGAATATATCATCAGAGCTATTATCCCGTGTAATACATGTACCGTACTCACGTTTTTTCTGATCCACTAATATGCTGCCATGTCATGGTCAACAGTGTATAAACATTTTTGTCTAATAATATTGTGACACGTCATCAGTCAAGTCACGTCATCAGTCAATGTCACTTAATCAGTTAATGCCACATCATTTCTCCAATCAAATGCTGCCACGTCATTGGTCGGTACAACATCATCAGTCAACGTCACGTTATCGATCAAATAAACAGTACTGTACATGTGAACAGCGTCGTATATGTGAATAGTGATATTTTTACTTTTATACTCCTTTTAAGGTTTTTGACCGTTCTGAGTTCAGATTTACCATCCGTTTTATCATTCGATATCTCGTTTATTGTGAAATGACCATGATACCCCTAAAATACGTAAAATATTTAATTATAATAAAACACGGATAATTAAATTTATAAGAAACTTAAATACATAAAAGTAAAGAAGTTAGTAGAACTTGAAGTAAAAAATGATAATTTTCTCCCTTATAAATATACATTTTCTAGTAGTCAATACTATTCATATACATTCATTCATTACTCCAGCCATTCCAAATGAAAATACCTTCTAAAGAATTCCAAATCGTATTCTCATAGCATCCACCTTACTTTGTCGTTACTTTCTCACCAACCAAACACTAATAGAAGTTTTGGAGTACCACCAACGCATTAAGGTAAACAAAAAGTCAGCGGAAGCTTTCAAGGAGAAAAGATTAATTTTCTAATACAACTGAAGGTAGTCATCACTACTTAGGCACCATCTCGCGGGGAATGCATACAAAAGTTTAGTGAAATGTGTTTTCCTTATTTTTGCCCCCAAATTAATCGAAGAATTACCCATTTCAATCAGTAGAAACCATTTCAATCGAACAAAAATGATGTTAGTAGGAAAATTTCATATTAATTGGTGAAATCTGAAATTTTCAGTTTAATTAGTGAAATCAACCTAAAAGCTCGCGTAGAATCCAAACTTAGTTGGCAAGTAAATAGAAGTCCTATTCGAAAATCACTTTGTCAAATCCTTGAAAGCAATAAATTTATTAAGAGTGATAATACAACCATAAATTCTTATACAAACTTATTTTGTGCAAATTAATTTAGTATTAACTCATTAATTGAACAAAAATACAAAATAATAAAAACAAATCATGTGAATTAAAAGATATTTAATCTAATTAATTCAATCATGCTACATTAGTTTGTGTTAAAAAAATTTATATAAGAGTTTTTAGCTATATTATTATTCGTTTGTTAAAGAGTGATGATACGACCATAAATTTTTGTACAAACTGATTTGATATTAACTCATTAATTGAATAAAAATATAAAATAATAAATATAAATCATGTGGACGAAGAGATATTTAACTAAGTAATTCAATCATGCCACATAAATTTGTATAAAAAAAATTATATACAAGTTTGTATTAAAAAAATTTATATAAGAGTTTGTAACTATATTAGTATTCATTTGTTAAATTGATACGTGGAAAAATTTTTTAATTAGTAGATATATTATATAATAAGTGAATTAATTTGTTAGTCAACTGATCTTAGCAATTGATTGCTACATCTGATAATATAATAAATAAATATCATATTCAAGAGAGTTTTTTTTTTTTTAATCTTTATCCTATACAGTAGCTAGTTGAGCAAATAGATGGAAAGAATAAATGACTGCGTCAATAACAAGTTGAAAAAAAATAGTCCATGAATTGAATTGATATTACCGATAATCAATCCGGGAATTAATATCTTTGGTGCTTTGAGAAGGAAAGACATATCCAAAAGAACATATGTACCATTTCAAACGAAAGTTTACGTTTGAAATAGATGATGAGTTCTATAATCATCAACCATTTCTATATCTAATTCTCTGACTTCAAACAGCCATCAATTTAACCCAACTAATTGCCACTAAAAAGAAATCACAAATGACCTTTCAGAATTTTCTCAAACCACAAACTCTCATGGAAATAAATCTCAAATTTGAAACCAATATAAAATCCTTGCGAGGTTCTTTCTGGGAATTTTGGGTTTTAGTCTAGAGTGTCAAAGTCGGGCTCAAAAGGGAGAGTAATGTTATTCACACCGTTTTAATATCCTTATAAAAATCCTATTTTTGTAACCATAATTATATAGCTAGGGAAAATTATATAAAAGGACCATTATGAATTTATTATAAGTGATTTTTTTCCTTTAGAAAATCAAAATAATTTTGAATTAATGAAGAAATAAGCCACCTGTAACATTTTTGTAGCGTCAATAATGTAAAAAATTATGTACCATTAGATCTAATCAATGGTACGTATTATCTCCATTAATAAAAAAAAGTTTAATTATTTTTAAAATAATATAGCCAGTTAACAAACTAAATAAAGGGTGATTTTAAATTCAACAATAAAAATAATTAGAGATATGCTAAGATACAATGTCTCAAGTACTTTTACTTTGAATTGAATTCTTCACAAGTTCTTTTATTTAAAATTGAATTCTTGGCACATTAAGCAAGTAAGCTTCATTGCATAATTCTTATGCGGGCATCTTCTTTTAGTTAAAAATATTATATTCATATATAATTGAAATATAAAGTGGTTTATGAAAGTTAGATGTCTTACTTGCATATCAGTAAGAGACTCGTTTCAAGGTTTGCACAACAAAAGATTTGTCCTAACAATTAGAGAAGAATAATGGATCTGATTCTAATGAACAAAAAATATTTTGTATCAATATCATTGTCATTGAACCTTAATATCTTCTCTCTCAATTGCTAAAGTTTAAGTAATTTACTTGTGTATTGCTCTAAATACATTGCTAGATATTGTTTGGATGTAATTAGTTAATTTTCTTTAGATTAATAATATCAGTATTGACAATTATCTGGATACTATACTCGCTAGTTGATAAATGATTTTTAAACTAATGAAATGTTACTATTAAACAGTGGATGCGCACATATTGGTTAAATAAATTAAAAATTTTTAATTAATTAATTATTTCTATTGTTATATCAAATTATATTAAATGAATGACTCAAATTAAATGTAATATATACACTTTTATTTTTCCCGTTAGAGTGGATCATATAATTTTCATTCGGTATCGATTTTATAAGTTCGAAACTCGTTACACGTTAATGCGGAAAAATTCGATATATTAGTAAACACACTGTGCGTGTAGAAATTTTATATTTTATCGTGGTGAAAAATCGGGATAAAATCGAGCACGATTCTGAGTCAGTTAGTTAGAAAATTATTATTATGAAACCGGTATTCATTTACTCGGTATGATATTATTATTATATCAAATAGTTAGATTAATAAAATAATATTATATTTTTATTATTTGGGTGAGAGAAGCCAACGGAGGAGAGAGAGAAGGAGAGAGAGAGAGAAAGAAAGAAAGAAAGAGAGAGACAGGAGTGACCGGATCCAACCCGATCTGACCCGCGACCCGCGAATTGACCCGGCTGGATCTCTCAATTCCGGCCACCGTTTCCGACGATCTTGGTATTGATTTGAAGCCCTTGAGACACTGGTCGTATCCTTACCATTTTCACTGCTGGAAAACGACCAGAACGCCGCCGGTAAAGCTCGAAAGTTTCGACCAAAACACCCGTTCTTGCTGCCATCGATTCAGCCGGAGTTTGGCCACGCCACCGGCTGGGTTCCATTGCTCTCACCTCCAGCTTGCATTTCCGACCGGTCTCGTCATCTGAATCGGCTGGATTGCCAGTGAACGGCAACTTGCAACCCGCAGCCTTAGGAAGCTCGATCCGGCTCCGTTACCGCACGTGGAAGGTCACCGCCGGTACCGTTGGACTCACCGAGGCCGGAACTACAAGATTTAAGCTTCCTGTCATCATTGACTGAAGTCCGGTCACCATTAACCGGTGAGGGGCAATTCGGTAAAGATTGATAATTTTGGGGTTAATTATGTAATTTTTAAAAGTTATGGGTAATTTGATAATTATGGATAAGGTTAGATAGGTAATTTGAGATTTCGATGGTAAATCGGTAATTTAAGTGATTGGGAGTAATTTGATGATTTTATACCTCTAAGATAATTCCATAATTTCTAAAATGTGAATATTTTAGTAATTGATTAAATTGAGGATATGTTGGTAATTTATCATTTTGAGGTTAAATTGATAAATTATGATTTTTGAAATATTTCGATAATTTTGAATTCAAGGCATTTCGGTAATTTTAAAGGATTCGAGGATATTTTAGAAATTGAGAATTTTAAGGATAAATTAATAAATATATTATTGAGGGGCAATTAAATAAAGTTTGATATCGAGATCATTGGTAATTTTTAGAAATAAGGATAATTTAATAATTTTAAATATTCGGGAGTTATATTATGAGAATTCGAGTTTTATTAAGTATAATTATTCATAGTTTATGAGATTAGTAATAATTATACCATTTATTTGATTAGGGGGACCCGCGAACGAGAACCAACCCACGGACATCGGCGATATCGGATTTGATCGTCGTCACTGTGAGTGGAATATATAAAATCTATTTTCTCTGTGGATTATTATGATTTTTAATTATGATAAAGCATGATTGCAAATGAATTTTTAAATGCTTGATTTAATGATTTTGTGGAAAATGGATTTTATCTGCATAATGATATTTATTATCGGAATTGTTATGATTTATGATTTTATTTCTGATTTTGAATATATGTGTATTGATAATATTTTTAAAGAAAAGAAAATAGATTTTAAATGTTGTTGAGAATAAAAGAAAATGTGATTTTAGATATTATCGGATGTTTATGTATATGTGTATTTTCGATTATTTTCAAGTCATTAGACAGTACCCTTCCCTGTACATTGTGATGTGATGATATGAGATATAGGCCTTTGGGGCCCGTCGGAGTACACATAGAGGCTTTGGGCCGTGTGCTTGGGCGCTTTTGTCCTTTGGGGACTATGCATGCATAATTATGATGATGAGATACGTCGAGATGAGACGACATATGAGATGTTATTTCCCCATCTATCTGGATAGTTCCGGGGCATGATGGTTTCCTGATTGCTGACCGTTGAGGTCCAGATAGGATGAGATTATTTCCCCGGGTACTCGTTTGGTGAAAGTTTTCGATATTCGAAATTGGTATTATATGTTACGAATTTTCTTCGGTTTTACGCAGTAT
Organism: Aegle marmelos; assembly: GCA_030449875.1. NCBI lineage: Eukaryota > Viridiplantae > Streptophyta > Magnoliopsida > Sapindales > Rutaceae > Aegle > Aegle marmelos. The sequence continues at coordinate 10,251,777 of JASUUL010000115.1, forward strand.
TTTGTGATGATATCAGATTGAGTAATTATACGATGTTATGACATATTCTTCCTTGGTTATTTCACATGACATTATATATATTTTCGAAGTTAGTGATTTGTTTATAAATGTGAAATGATTTATTAATATTTCTCGTTTATGATTTGTTAAAATTGTGTATTTAAAAGTGATACGATTATTTTAAGAATAAAGTTATTTTTTCGAAAGACTACTATCCACTCACTGACCTTCACTGAGTTTTATACTCAGCCCCCATTTTTTTCGTTTTATTATATTTTTCCCCCCACAAGAGACTTGCAGGTACAACTGTTGACTCAGCATCAATAGCTATTTGTAATTTGGCCACGTGTTTGTCCCAGGATTTGTGAAGTTCTGTGTAGAATATTTCGAATTGTATAATATTACAATTTAGAATAACTTACTGTGTTTGGTATTAAAATAATTCGGATGATAATTGGTATTTATTGGGATGTTGATTAACGGAGTTGGTTACATTTGGAAATTATTTTGGGAGTGTTATCTTATTAATTGCAAGATTGGAATTTCAAAAATATAGTGAAATTCTATCAGAAATTTTAGTAGAAATATTATTGTGGTTAATATTAGAATAGTTATTAGTCGAATTTCGAAAATCAGTCGCGATTCGTCCCAGGGTTCGGGACGGATCGTGACATTAAAATACTTAAATTTAAAGCTCCACAACAATCTGACTATCAACACTGTAAAAATACATACAACATCATAAATTTGCTTGAAAAAAATGTTTTAATAATTTATTAAATTTATTCTAGATGATAGTAAAAGTAATTAAAGCTTTATTGTAATTTTTTATCAATTTTTTTTTTTTTTGTTGGTAATTTTCGTTGGAGAAAGTTATAAATGTAATAGGTGGAGCTCTGTTTTAAACGGGTGTTGGAAGCCCAACTCTAAAAGAAATCAACGGCCCAACTTAAAAGAATAATAGATAAGTATGTATTTACATATGGGGACGCATAAAATCTAAGGCCATATTTAGCTCGTCACAATGTGATTGAGTATTTTAGCATAGGTTTCTTTTTCCATTTAATATCTGTGTTTGTCAACACTAGGCATTTCAGAATAAATAAATTCAAAAGATTATTTTCTCAGGAAAAAAAAAACTCATAATAAGCTTTATCATTATTATTATGATCATCTTCGTAAGTTACATGATGGTAAATAAATCTTTGTTTTGTGTAGGATTGAAATTTAGACATCTTGTATTTATAGTTGCAATAACGCACTCCCATAAAATTACTATTTCTAATAGCCTAAACTATAGCTAAAGCCAAAGAAATAATTTGCTAAGAAAATCACAGGCTAATTGATGATTACAAATATCAAGCAATTATTCATTAACAATCCGATCGACTATTAATGCTTGATCGTACTGCATACAAATTCAAAGCATAAAACTATTATAAATGTATCATCAGGACACTCACAAGCAGCTCCAATACAATTAGAATGAAGAAGAATAATTAATAACAACACTACTATGCACTTGAAGAGAATAATTATGAGTGACTTATCTCAATGAAGAAATAAAAATTAGACCCTTGAATCTAAAGCCATAATGGTGCTGAGATTCAGCGGGTTCATGTACTTGCTTGAGCCAGTCATAATTTGCTGAACGATGATTCTGTTGGCTTTCTCCGATGGATGGAACGGATCCCAAAACGCGTACAAGTCCCTGTTAGGGCATAAGTTTGATGCAATTGTGCAGAGGCCTATGCCATTGTAGGGTCCTTGTCCGCAGCATGCTATTTTTGAGGTAACAAATCCTGTAAATAAAATCAATCACCTTGTGGTAAAATACTTATTCTTTACGTACATAAATACAACAGGCGAACAAAATAATGACATGTGTACATTCGTTTAATATATATAGGTGTCATCAGTTTATTGGTTAGCGGTATCCACCTTCGTCGACGAAGTAAATGTAATTACAAAGAATGTAACCCACTTCCCCTCAAGCTCCATACGTGGCCCATTTTGCAGTTCCATATTCAGCATCAATAAAATTTCTGTACATAATTATAGGGGACCAACAACAGAGCAAAGACACATCATTTATGTATTTGCATTTACTCAAAGTGGTCCTATAGCCTATGCCGCATGGTTCCCTCATCGAACTCTTGCTTTCGCCATTCTGGTAGTTGGATCTAACATTTTTGAGTTAATTCTCTTCTCTATTCTAATTTCTAACCTTTCAGTTTCAATGTCTTTCATTTTGTGATTCGTAGTAGTAATGTTGCTAAATGAGAATGAAGTTAGAAAACCATTTAACATCTATAATCAAGTACCGTAAGCTTGAGGGTCATGGACGAAATCCATGTGCATTTCGAAGGCATTAGCATAAATGAAAACGTCAGATCCGATCTGACTATTGAGTTCATTTATCATTTGAACGAGTTGTGGGTTGAACAAATCAGCTGCTCTTTGCAGTTCTACTGAACATTCACCATTTACGCCACGCTGTGCAAGCTCTGCTGGAACACAACCTATTGGTCCTGTGCCCGTCACCAAAACCCTACGGGCGCCAAGTTCATATATCCTCTGCATATATTGAGAATAGTATCCTCGTCAAGTAGCATTTTAAAAAAATTAACTGGTTTCGTATTATAAATGGAAGAGAATATGACTGTAAGGCTAATTATGTTCCTAATCAGGTTAACAAGGAGAATCAGTTAAAATGCGTTCATTAATAATTAAACTACGAGAATAATTACTTGAGATTTGAAAAGTAATTTTCACACTTATCATGTGTATTGTTGAATTGAACTAGACAAAATGGTAAACATCATTTCAAAAAGCGTTGTCGCTAAAGAATAATAATTTGCTTGAAAACATTTTCAACATTGACACTCCTAAAAATGGTGCTATCACTTAAAAGAAACAAATTTGTTTTTTAAAAGGTACTTGATGCTGAAATGCGCGGTTATCAAAGTCATTTGACTATTTGTAATCTCGTGTGTTTAATTTATTATGATAATTCTATCTCATAAATGTGCTTTAAATAGCCCGTGAGCAAAACAGACACGCATGGCCTCGACAACCAAGAAAATCCTGTAATAACAACTCACCTTATATCTTTATCATAAATATGGTCCAAATTTACGTCCCCACATAATTAATATGTTGTTTAATTTCTTGCTGCCTTGATACGGATTTAGTGCAACATGCACATGACACATTGAACGTATACCCAATACTATTTAATTATAATTGTTTTGTATTTATGTTAAATTGAATCAATATAAAACAAAGTTATGACGTATTTTATTATGTGATTTAGTTGTGACATTAATTTAATATGAGTATGCAACAATTCATTAATATGTATGGTAAAGTTATTACCGCTAGAATTTTGCGATACTCTGAGATTAGATAAACAACATAATCCGGAAGAGAAAATTGGCGAGATCTTGCAGAAAAGGGCACCAAGTAGTAGTTGTTAACGAAGTCGTTGCCCCCAAGCGTAATTAGGACAAGTGCTTGGTTTACTAATGTTTCAGTCTGCTCAGTTCCAATAAGTGCGCTCACTCTTTGTTGATATTGCTGAAAATACTCGATCTGCTTGTTGATTCTGATTATGTTGATCTGCAAAAATTTTAAACATATATATATATATATATATATATAGGGCACCAATTTCAAAGCCTTGAACTGACAACACTCACAGTTAATTTCACTCGCCATCAGGGGCGGCATAACCAAGATTTTGATTCAAAAGGGTCAGGTTTAGTGAGGAGGTCAAAACATTAGTCCTATGAAATTCCTTTTCTTTGCCAAAATTTTTTTCTGACCTGGCCCAGGCCAAAACATAAGTTCCGCCTGTCCTCACAATCATATTATATCAACGACTCACTAACTGGGTGATACGACTGGTCTCATATAAGACTTTCTCGTAAAATATTTGTACTTACAAACTGAAATCCAGTATCGTTGAGAATTCCAATTCCAGCAGAAGCGAAGTTGGCACCGACAAGTAGCCTTTGTCCGGTGAGCTCCGGGCTCAAGTATGGCAACGTGGATTCCATGCCAATTTGCTCACCTGACAATTATTTGCAAATTTTGTCAGCATGCATGCAGCAAAATTAATTTAATTTTAAAGGATACATAAACTTACTGATAAGGTCGGGGATGTTAAGTCCGTTAGAGAAACGGCCGGTGGGTCTGTGTGTTGGATAGTCAATGCCATAAGGGTATGCATCAGCACGGGCAGTGGTGGCGAGGTAGTCATTGTTGCCATTGTCAACAAGCGAATCTCCGAAAACGAAGAAAGCCCTAGCCTCAGCTTCAGGAACAACACTTGACAAAGTGACAAGCAAGCTAAAACGGATTATCAACCAAGAAGCAAAAATGGATGATGATTGATCCATTATTAGTGTTGAATTGGTTCTACGAAAGCCCTAGAACAGAAACTATTTTGTGTGTCTGTGTCTGTGGGTGTCTGTGTGTGCGCACTTACTTCAACTTGTATGTTGAATAAACGGTACATTGTGACTATATATAAGAGCTTGTGTTGTGTACATTTTGATACGGTATTAATGGCTCGTTTCCACTTCCAATGGAGTTAGATGAGGGTTGCCATAACCAAAGCTAGAACGAGTAGTTGTAGTTTAGTATTTTAGTGGAGAAATATATTTATTATCTTGAGGTGAATTTTTCGACTTGCTGTAAGCTACTTGCTTTTGTACTGTGACACGCTGCCCAGTATATATCAACAAATTAGAGCTGGCGATTTAAATTTGCAATTAGGACTGCAAGTAAAGTTTGGTCACTATAAAATTTTAAGGGAAAAAAAAAGTAAGGGCAATCCAATAGTAAAAATGCAGATTAAAAATTAATATGAGCTACATATGAAAATCGAAGTGAAATCAAGAACCGGATCAGGGAAATTAGTTGGGCAATGATTAAGGGTCAGATTATATATGCCAGATTTGGAGTTGAATATTCATTTCATTGTTATTATTATTTTGAAAGGAAATCGAATCTCTATTAATTCATGTTTTATGAACTGTAACATCTTCTGTTTAAATTAGTTTGATGGTGATGGAATTATTAATTGTGTCACCAAATTATTGATATCGACATAGATGCACCTCTTGGTTTGCTTGGCTTTTTGACATATCATTGGTGTCATGTAGCCATTAAGCAAACTTCAATCAAAATCAGCAGCACAAGCATTTATCATTGATATCGCTTAAATTATTTTCCTCATAATTTTCAATTTTACTGTTTAGGTCATAATTTTCAATTTTAGTGTTTAGGTCATAATTTTTTTTAATAACTCGCTATGTTCTTGACAGTTAAACAGTGAGCGAAAAGAGGGGGGAAAGAAAATTTGGATTTTTTTTAATGTGAGATTTTTTGTCAAAAGGTAGGTAAGGTTTTAAATATACCAAAAAAAGTCACATTTATCTTTTAATAGTGAAGTTTGTGCTTTAAGTAAATTTATAACATTGGGGACGTAATTGGTATTTGAAAAAACCAGGGACCTAAGTAAATAGTAAGGACCTATATGTCAATTAGGCTGTTTCAAGTTACTGAATTGGTTGGACCGTTCTTATACTTGTTGGAATAGCCCTCCAGCTCTTATTTGTGAAAATTTTCATGAGGATTATTGGGATATAGACGCGTAATAGTACCGATTCTGTTAATCGGTACAACCACTTCTTTCTTTTGTATTTTTATTTTTATTTTAATAAAGGTTCTGCATGCACTTAAAAAAAATTGCTGTAATCCAATTAATGCTTAGCTCTCATTTAGTTCTTATTTATAGCCAATATAGCCACAAAACAAACCTAAAATTTCATCAACAGCTCACTGGCTGCTGAGCTATTGAAATGTGATAATTATAATCTCAAGGGGTCTAACCAAAGCTCCAAAGGGTCCCTAATTCACACTCAATAAAGGAAATTGCATCAATTTTTTTTCAACCGGAAACTCTAAACTGCATATAATTTTACAAAGATATTGGCATATTGTCCGATATTGCTGAACCAAACAAATTATTGAACAAAAAATTTACAATGCCACAATCGACCAAATACTTATTATATAAGATTTGTAACATCGCAGACATGCCTAACAATTACCTATAATTAAAAGACATGCCTGAAAATGAGCCTTAAATTCAGTGGATAATTCAAATCATTATTAGATGGCTTGTGAAGAATAGAAGTTTCGTCACTCCCGACAAAGAAATATTTGTATGTAGCAGTCTAGGTGGTGGGGTTCAAGGTCGATATTAGTCTCTTTCATAATAAGTGTAATTTGCAAAACTGGTGCTCTTAAGCCAGCTCTCACTTTAATTGGCCAAGCAGATTCAATTTTCCGATCATTTTTCGACTGCTTACATTGATCGAGCCATAGGTCTTAAGAAGCCATGTGCTCAACATGAATGGAGTGGGGTAAGTGTACAGTGAAATTGTTCTAAAGTTTTCCGAATTTAATTAATTAAATTTAAAATTTGATTCAAAGTTTGAAGAAAATAAATAAATATACTTTGAATTACTTACATTGATCGTCAGCTCTTCACCAAAATCTCCATTGAATTAGTTCTATTGCAGTACTACCTGAATGTTTCGGCATATTGAGATGAGAATTGCTCTAAAATTTGGATCAAATTTACTCACTTTCAACATAAAGGTGCACATATAATCTCAAATCTCATACTTCGTGAGAATAAATTATGAATTAAATTATTTGAAAAACTCCTCAGATGGCTATCAAGATCTAAGATGACTATCAAGCAGTTTAGTTAGTCACTTTAATTCGAATTAATAATACCAAGAATCTCAAAAATTAAGTTTCAACTGGTGGGGCATTCATCTAATAAATGGTAAAATACTAAATTTGTTACTTATAAAATTTCTTATATGAATGTCCTGCAATAAAACTTTGTTACTTACAAATATCACGTAATAATCGATACTTAATTCAAGACTCAATTACTAGATTCGTGATCATTATTGTATTTTAATGTATTTTTTGATGCTTTAGCAGCCTTGGTTATATGATTATATTGATTTGGGGTTCCTGAAAGATACTAATGTTTTTTTTTTTTCCTTGCGTTTCTTTTAACATTTTTATTAACTCTTCCCTAACCGTAAAAGATAGTAAATGATTTGAAATAAAACAAAATGCAATTAGAAAGGACTTATGTGATACATTTTTTAAACTTTTCCCCAATGAGCTTCTTTCTACAGACGATAAGGTCATGTACCAATGACCCTTTATCCAATTATCTAACCGATAAATTTGGCAAGAGTAGAATGTAACTTTTTTTCTTGGAAAATCTTTTAAGATAAGTGAGCTTCAATTTAAATTTTTGATAAAAAAATCTCGAACACCGATCTCATTTAAATCTAATAAATAAATGGTTAAGTGCATAAACTAATTGCTTAAATCAGATTATATAGGTTAAGAGTCAAACTATAGAAACTTTCATATTAACATAGTAAGGACTTGTAACATATTTGAGTTTTACGTTAGTGAATATTTATTAATTATGAGGGGAACATAACGATGGCCTCAGCTTAATGATCGTGCGGGCAACATTTATAATGTGGGGTTGGATTTTCCTTGTAAAATTAATACACCTTCGAGTCAAACTCAAAGTTAGTATGCAAAATAAACTTTAGAGTTAATTTTAAATTATCTTATAGTGAATTGACTAGTTTGAGATCACTCTCCTAACTTTTAAAAACTTAAATTTATCTCTTATTTTTGTTAAGAATATTAAAAAAATTCATTAGCCCACCTCCATTTTTCTTTATTGTTTGAAAAAAAAAAAGAATAATTTGAGATTTAAAAAAAAAGGTGAGATATGAAGATAATCAATTTTCAAGCACGATGCAATCTAAAATTTATCTCAAAATTTGTATTATATATACTTACATACACGCATAAAATAATTGAATAAAACCACGGTGAGCTGTGTGGAAAACAATTAATGTGCCAACGACTTTCACTCCTTTCAGTACATTGGAGGAGATACAGTCGATATACCTTCAGCAAAATTATTTGAAACGAATTTGTCAGGCTCATCAATTCTCACTAGTACGGCGTTGGACATATCAACTTTCGGATTAGCAGTCTAGTGTGTTTATCATTTTCTGGTCTTTAATAATTAGTGCGCAGGAAGTTGGTATAATTTACTGACTTATAAAATGTAACTTGCGTCGATTTATTTTAATTTCAAAGTAAACTAAATATATTAATAATAATAAAATTTATTTTTATTTTTATTTTTATAGTTAAAATAAATAATTTATTATAGTTCTCATTTTTTATTTTAATTTTGATTATTTTAATTAGCACTAGGTAAACACATTATTATATTATTGAGAATACTTGTTTAGTCTTTATATTTCAGTTTAAATATTCATTTAATTTTTATGTTGTGAAAAAAAAGGGGTGAAGCTATTTGAGCTTATAAATTTACTCTCTGAACCCATCATTCAACAAAATTTTAATTATTAATTTATCCTTACATAAAATTACATCTAATGATAAGAGAATTCATGAAACAAAGAACTGTAATTTTACACCCATTTTATGACGAAACATATAAATTGTTATTTCTTGCATTTATTCATCACTTAATCTCTTCTCTTTTACGATCCTATAATTTTCCAATTGTCAATATTTAAATGTCCTAACAAAAGAAGTTCAAAGTTGAAAATGAAAAAAGAAAAAATTGTAACGAAACTTACTGAAGAATTTGCTCAGATCCCAAAACGAAGAAAAGTAACTAGTACGGATGTTTCTTTCTTTGCTTCTTGTTTACAATAATTTACATGAAGTTCAAATCTCGCTAATAAAAAAAAGGGCAAAGAAGAAAGGCCATTGTTATTTTTTAATTACTCTAAAATAGAGTATAAATCATAATCACACACTTAAAATGATAAATAATTAAAAATATACTATAATTTTAATTATATGATTAGTATCCACTATAAAATGATTCTAATATAATTGGAACTAAAAAAAAAATTTTACACCTGTTGAATTCTCGTATGTCATGTTATTCAATGCAACCCAATGCAATATATTTTGGCTGGTTAAATATTAGTACCTATGTCATTTATATTTAAAAGCTTTCTATAAGATTATAGTATTTTGAAGCAAAATAACAAGTGGCAGATCCCAAATTGGGCTCTAATATTGCTTTTTTATTTCTATTCAAATCAAATTGGGATATGTATGACTTTAGAGAAATGATTACCTTTTAAAAACAAAAATACAGAACACTCAGTTGGGCGTTTACGAAGAAAATAGATTTAATGAGTCACTTTATGAGTTCAAACAACCTCATCCTTTAAAAAATTGTACCAAAACATCATATTATTAATTACATTACGTGTAGACACCTTACTTTTTCCTGATTAAAAGAAAAAAAAATTCATAACATAGATTACAAAATTTGTGATAAATAAAATGTAAATTAAAAAAAAAAGAAATACTCATACTAGAGAACAAAATTTCTTAAATAAAACTGTTTGTACATACTAGATAGTTATAAGCCTCTTTATAGATGATTTTCTTAAACAACTAGTCATGCGCTTATACTTGCAATGTTCCATACCCCTTGCATTCTACCACAATTCTATTCACATTTCATTTCCACATAGAAATTCCTAGCATAAGAGAATAGAGTAAAACACAAATGTAATTTTTATTATATTTATGTTGTTGAATATGCTTAAGAGTCTGTTTAATAGTGAGGTAGTGTTATAACTTTTATGTTATAGTTATTACGGAACAAAATGTTATAGCTGTAAAGAAAAAGTTCTAAGAGTGCCTTTTTTTTTTGTAAAGAAAGGCGAGCCTGGCAAAAGCTAAGGCTTAAAAAAACGAGGGAACATGGCCCTCAAACATTTACTACGAAAGCAAGCATCAACACCAGGGGAGGGGTAAGTATAACATGGATTCCAAGAGAGAGTGAGAGTGCGAAATTAGCAAGGAAGTCTGCTGTGAAGTCGGCCTTCAGATAAATGTAATGCACTGAAACTCGCCAATTGCGAGAGAGGAGCTCGCGGATACTATTGACAAGAGAAGATGATGCATTAGTAGATAGAGTCTGACTTTGGATAAGTTGTATAACACATAAACTATCAACCTCTACAATTAGCAGCCAAATGCCCTTGTTCCAAGCCAGAATGAGTCCCTGATACATACAATAAGGCTCAACATTGGGGATTGAAAACATCCCAATATTCATGCCAAAACCCTCTATCCACTCACTATGAGCATTTCTAAATAATTCCCCAATCGAAGCTAAACCTGATGCCTTACAAGCTCCATTTGTGTTTAGTTTATATGCAGGCCAAACTGAGGCAGCCAACCAAAATACTTCTCGACTCACTTACACTTAGTACCAAAGGTATAAAAAACTCTATGAATTTCCTTAGCTAGGGCATCTATCAATGTAGCAGTAACATTAGTTGCCCAATATAATATATGCACTTTTATTTTCTTATGGAGTGAATTATTTAATTTTTGCCTTCGATGTCAATTTTATAATTGTGGAGTCATTACATGTTATCGCGATTAAAAAATTTGATGCATTATTAAATTAATCGTGTATGAATAATTTTAAATTTATCGCGATATAAAACTCAGACAAAACCAAGCACAATTCTAAAGCCGGGTCATCGAATTTTTGTTATCATAAAATCAGTATCGGTTTTATTTGTATAAAAAAAATCATTTTCTTTAAATGGAGAGAGAGAGGAGCCAAAAGAGGGGGGAGAGAGAGAGAGTTGACTGGGTTGACTTGATTCATATTCAACCCACGCCCGTGACGAGGTCAGATCTCACGATTTCAGCTACCATTTTCGATGAGCCTGGTATCGATTTGAAGCCATCAAGATGAAGATCATATCTTATTGTTCCTCTTGCAAGAAAAAGACCAAAACATTGCTGGTGAAGCTCGAAATTTTTTATCAAAAACTCGTTCTTACTGCCATCGATTCCACCAGAGTTTAGCCATGCCACTAGCTGGTTTCCACTCCTCTCACCTCCAGCTTCCATTTTCGACTAAGGTTGGATTGCCGGTGAACTGCAACTTTCAAACTCGTAAATTTAGGAGCTCGATCTACCGCTGTCACCGCACATGAAAGGTTAGTGCCGGTATCATTGGATTTATCGTGGCTAAAACTATTAGACCTGAGCTTCCCATCATTGATGATTGAAGTTCGATCACCGTTGACCAGTGAGGAGCAATTCGATAAAGTTTATAAATTTTGATTTAATTCTGTAATTTCTTAAAGTTATGGATAATTTGATAATTATGGACAAGGACAGTTGGGTAATTTGAGATTTTGAGGGTAAATTGATAATTTAAGTGATTACGAATAATTTGGTAATTTTATACCCCATGGATAATTTCATAAATTCAAAACTCGCAAATTATTTTTATAAATTAAATTGAGAATATTTTGGTAATTTAGGATTCTGAGGATAAATTAGTAAATTATAAATATGAGGGCAATTTAGTAAATTTTGATATTAGGGTATTTTGATAATTTTTAGACAAAGGGATATTTTAGTAATTTTAAATAATCAGGAATTGTATTATGTGAGTTTCGACCTATATTGAGCGTATTACTTGTATTTCTTATTGTGGATAATAATTATATTATTTCTTAAATTAGAAGGACTCGCAAATAAGAACTAATCTGCGAACATCGATGATATTAAATTTGATTGTCGTCACTATGAATGGAATATACAAAATTTATTTTTTTATGGATTTTTATGATTTTATATATGGTAAAACATGTTTGCAAGTGAATTTTAAATACTTTGATTTAATGATTTTATAGAAATAAATTTTATTTGCATAATGGTATTTATTATCGGAAACATGTTCGATAAATAATTTTAATTATGATTTTGAATATATATGTATTAATAATATTTTAAAGAAAAGAAAATAAATTTTAAAGGTTGTTGAAAGTAAAAAGAAAGTGTGATTTCGGATATTATCGGATGTTTATGTACACATGTATTTTTTATTATTTGCAAAGTCATTAGACAGTACTATTTCTCAGATACAGTGCTCTTGATACTTATGAGATGATATATGATGATATGAAATATAGGCTTTTGGGGCTTATCTGAGTACACACAGAGGTTTTGGACTGTGTACTTAGTCGTTTTTATCTTTTAGAGACTATTTATGCATGCATAGTTATGATGATAAGATATATTGAGATGTGGTGACATATGAGATGTTATTTTTTTGTCTATCCATGTAGCTCCAGGGTATGATAGTTTCTTGATTGCCTGTCCGTTGAAGTTTGGATTATACATGTAGCTTCAGAACATGATAATTTCTTATTACTCATCTGTTGAGGTCTGAGTATGATGCTATTATTTCCCTGGGTATGTGTACGTGTTTAGTGATAATTTTCAATATTTATATTGATATCATGTGTTGAGAGTTTTTCTTGGTTTTACGCAGTATTTTGTGACGATTTTAGATTGAATATTTATATGATGTTATGACATGTTCTTCCTTAGTTATTTCATGTGACATTATATATGTTTTGCAAAATTAGTAATCTGATTTTAAATGTTAAGTTATTTTATTTATATTTCTCATTTATTGTTTGATGAAATCGTATAATTAAAAATGATACAATTATCTTTAAAAGAAAATTATTTTTGAAAATTACTAACTACTCACTGATTTTCCCTAAGTTTTATACCCACTCCTATTTTTATCATATTTTTTTCACCACAGGAGATTTGCAGGTACAACAATCGACTCAACAACGATAGATATTTATATTTTAGCCACATAATGGTATGAAGAGTCATGGAATTTTTTAGTCCAAATATTTCAGATTGCATAATTTTATGATTAAGGACAATTTCACTGTATTGGTATTAAATTACTTTGGATAATATTTGATATTGTTGAGATAATAGTTGGTGAAATTTGTTAAAATTTAAAATTATTTTGATAATGTTATTTTGTTATTTATAGAATTGGGAAATGTTAAAATAATAGGACAAACTCTGCTAAAATTTCTATAAAAATATTATTATTATTATTATCAAATTATTATTAGTTTAATTTTGAAGATTAGAAAAATTCGTCTTAAGATTCGGGACAGGTCGGTCGTGACACCCGACTTCAAAAACATACTTGTTACGCCAGTGCCAAATCCTCCAAAGAGCTACACCAAATACGGAGGCCCATTCCCCGTTTTTATCCCAATGCTCATTATTATTCAAAATTATTCAAAATTTGAAATAGCCATTCACGTAGAGGAATAGAAAAGAAATTACCATAATCGCTACTTGGAATGAGCTTCCGCCATGTCTTGTTCACCACAAAACAATCTCTAAGGGCGTGAATAGTGTCTTCAATACCATCGTCACACTGAGGGCACGCTGCATCTGTTCGAAGATGCCTCTTAACAAGCTCTGCATTACACTTGAGCTTCCCCTGAGCAACAAGCCATAAAAAAATTTTAATACGTTGTGGCCCCTTCCATTTCCATATATTCTTCCATAAAGGATCTGCATGAGAGAGATTTGTTCTTGCTGAGCTGTTGATAAGCTGACTTCACCGTAAAGTAGCCAGAAGGGGAGTAAGCCCAATAGAAATTATCACTGCCTCTGTTAGCATCTGGAGGCTTAACTGCAGCTATCATCAACAAAATATTATGAGGGACATGATGGCCAAAGAGATGCCAGCGCCAAGATCCCTCAGGAGTCACAAAGTCTGCTATGCATCCCTCAACAATATCGTCAGGTAGAGGAGCAATAGATAGGTTATAAAGAGGCTTGTCAGCCACCCAAATATCCCACCAAAAATGAATTTTTTGTCCCTTACCGCTATCCATCGTAAGCCACCAAGCACCTTGCTCCAAATATGTCCCAGTGCTTTCCACAGGTAGGAGCCATTTCTAGTATGAAAAACTAAATTTTGGGAGCCTAGATCAAAGCCACACTTTGAGTTGATTATTTGAACCCAATAAGTATTTGGAGAAGAGAGAATGTCCAACCAATTTTCATCAACAAAGCATCGTTCTTCAGTTGTAAGTTCTTTAATCCCAGGCCACCACAGAGTTTCTGTTGACAAAGCTTAGGCCACCCAACTAGATGCATCCTCTTGGGATCCAAGTTGCCACCCCAAATGAATTTGCAGCGAGCTTGATCAATTTTATTAGTGATACCATTCCGCAACCTCGTGGTTCGCATGGAATATACAGGAGTCGCCTGAAGCACTGATTGAGTAAGAGTAACTCTACCCGCTGGGGATAAGAGTTGAGCATTCTAGCCATTTAACCGTTGTTAAACCTTCTTCAAAATCCCCTGATAGGTACCTGTGGTAACCCTCTTATGAACAATAGGCATGTCCAGATATTTGCCCAAGTCAGTTGTGATCGAAAACCCAAGATGATTACTAATTCTCTGCACTTCAGACGGTTTGACATTCTTGGAGAAAAGAACTTGAGAATTTTGGTTATTCACTTTCTCACCCGAGCTAGCACAGAACAGATTCAGCACCTCATGCATAATCCTAGCCTGATCACAAGAAGCTTCTGCAAGAAGGAGGAGATCGTCGGCTAAAAAAAGTTCAAGAGTGTTTTATAAACCATTGCGTGAGGCCTAGTTTATGAATTTTTGTTTGGAAATTTATATTATATAGATGAAATTAAAGATAAAAGGTTAAGTGATAAAAAATTAGCGACGTACTACTACTCAACTATCGATAAATACCAAACAACACCACAATATTAAACAGTGGCTGTGCCAGAAACAATCGCAACTAAAGTACAAGAAAATGAGATAAAAATTTTGCACGAACAAAATTGTATTTGAAGTCTAGTAAATATTGTCAATCGTCATGGTCGGATAGTATTGATTTTGCGCCCTCGAGAATGCAAATGTAGAAAACTTAATTAGCTCTGTGCCAGTCAATGCATGTCAGATGCCCTGTATGCGGACAGGAATCTCTTTATCAGACAGGTGTCGTTTGGTTAACAGTACTGTAGGATAATTTTAAATTATCCCTTACAATATTATTTTCAAATTATTCCATTATTTTCAAAAATTTTAATTTACTCTTTATTTTTTTTAAGAAAATAAAGGGAAGCCCGGGCATATCACCATATATTTTTTCCTGATATTTTAAACAAAAATGAGAATAACTCGAAATTTTAAAAAATAATAAATTCACGATAATCTGAAAATTTATCGTAATACTATCAAAAGAGCAAGCAAACCATAATGAAAGATGAACCCACTTGTCAATTGATTTCAGCTAATTAAGTCGCTCAAGACAAATTAATTAATAGCTCAATTTGTGCTTCGTCATGCTTCTTTGTATTGACGATGATGATTATAACCGGTATCTTTGTTAATTAAACTGAACCATATTAATTGTTCAAAATGGAATGGAACAATAGTCATTCATTAAACATGCTGACGCGCTTCACTTCGGTTATTTTTTTTATGTATTTGTTGTATGTTGAAAATTAATTAAAATTAGAGTCGGAAAATAATTTGATTGCCGCTTAAACATTAAAATAGTTATTTTACAATTCCTATTCAACATTAAAAAATTATGTGCATTACTAAGCTGATGATCACATAAGATAGAAAATACACCATTACAAGAAAAAAACAAGTACATATTTTCATTTTTAAAAATTTTTCCTATTACAATAATTATACATGCATCTTTATCCAAATATATACATGCATCATTCCTAGCAAAAACAACACAAACTGACAAGCACTCAGAAAATAAAAACTAATTTGACAGCCAGAAAATAAAAGCTGAAAGGCAGCCCAAAGGCAGAGCCAGGAATTAAAAGCACCTGTGCGCAGACGCTGCCTAACAAAACATAACTTCGAAACCCACTGATTAAAAACGTAACAATCAAAGATTAGGTAGTCTCTCAGTCTCTTCTCATAGTATTCTAAATTAGTTTTTTTTGGGGGGGGGGTGGAGGTGGTGCGGGGAATATCGACTAAACTATAAATAGTGTGAAATGAGTTGTTAACTATTATTATCAAAATTCATAACCCTTGTTTCATTATAAGAAACTTAAACGACCAAAAAAAAAAAAAAAGGAAAAAGTTATCCTTCTCCTACAAACAAACTCCATCCAAACCTGCAATAATTACGGCCAATCTAAATCTGGAATTTTTTACATACCTTATCCATTATCCATTTATGAAATTAATTTTTCTGCCCTAAAGACAACTGACAGTGACAGACCAAATTATTAAGACCCTAAAACCCAAAACACACATACAAGAAGAAGCCACCACAAGCTCACAAGCTCCATGGAGCTTGCAGCCCATCCCCGGCCAAGTCATTTCCACCCATCATCAAATCACTCAATGAAACTCCAATATCACTCACATCCAAGGAATCATTCGCCTCCAAAAACTCTGGCCAATACAGATTATCTCCTCCACTAATCCAACCTGTAGAGTGTCCAGACACTGAGCTTTCTCCGAAACAGGATGCATCACCGACAGACTCATTACTTGACTCTATCTGTTGTTGTTGTTTTTGTTGTCGGATTGGAACTATATGATCTGTCATGAAAACTTGGCTAGCAGTGATATGATTATTATTAATATTATTACTACTAGGGCTGTTGTGTTGTTGCACTTGTGGCAAGTTAAGCTTTGCGGAATCACCGTAGAGTTTCCGTGCGGCTTCATCATAAGCAAGAGCTGCATCAAGAGAAGTGTTGAAAGTGCCAAGCCAAAGCCTTGCACCACGATTTGGTTCTCGAATCTCAGCCACCCATTTGCCCCACGTTCTTTGCCTGACTCCTTTGTAGGTGCACAAGGCATTTTCAGGGCCTCCTTTACCTTTCATGCATCCTTTTCTTGATCTCCCCATGTTTGGTTTCTTTGTTGCTTTTTGTGCTAGACTAGCTGCTGCTGATGCTCTCTCCATATTGTTGTTAATCAAGTTTCTCCACCAAGTATGGAGCTTCTGCTTATCTTGTTGTACTACTTAAAGGATATGTACAAGTTTGTAAAGTGACACAAATATTGCTTTTTAAATGCATGCCAAATATGGTAATTTGGGCTAGCAATTTCTCCTGGAGTATGTTGGCGATGGACATGTGTTTGTGTTATGTCACCGCTTGGGTGAACACTTGGATATTTTTCGATTGTCATAAAATGGGTAATGACAGGTGCCAATACTCAACCAGGAACACCTGTCTTGAATATTTTGAAATTGCTTCATCCTGAAGGAATTGATCGGGATCTAACTTTTACTTGTTTCTCATGCTTCTTTTTAAAATTTTCTTCTCAATAATCGTGTGATTCTGCATTGGCTTTTGAAGCTAAATTTGGGTTGTACATATCTGTGTGTGTAAGGGGTTCTTGAATGTGACAAGGAACAATTAATAGAAGAAATTCTACAGGATTTCTATGTAGCACAGCATTCAATATACTAATTTTAACTGATGCATCAATGAATTTTCTCACCTATATATTTATTTTTAAATTTGTCAACTATGTATAGATATTGCTGAAACTATTGTTATGTTTACACGTAACCCGGCCTATTTGTATTATATTAATTCAGGTGGTTACCTAAAAAATGAATATTTCATTTGGTCTAAGTAACTTTCTCGAATTTTTATACAGTTCTCATCTTACATTTGATAATATTATGTATATTTAATTTATGGTTTAGGATTTTAGGGTTTAGGGTTTGGTAATGTTATATTTTAATACTCTCACATGTTGGTATTTGCATGATACAGGTAGCAGCAGCTTCGCATGACAGCAAGCCCACTCTTTCTGGGAGACAACCCGGCGCTGTTTAATGAGCCCAGTGTGTTTGCTATATATTTTCTTGTTTCATCCCATACTTTGATTCCGGTCATTCTCGGTTAGCCCGTCCATCGTATGCTCAAAGTTCAGAAAGTAGCCCAGACAATAAGTGACCAGATAGACATTATTTCCAAGTGAGGTCCACGGCCATTCGTGAGAGCGCTTTACCTCACGGCATTTGTAAAGTAGTTACCCTATAAAATATAAGAATTTTTGTGATAAATTTTAAATTAAATTTTGTTAATGATATTTAAAAACTGTTCGAATAGATCTTAAAAGTAAAATATAAGGATTTAATAGATCTTATAAATTTAATATTAATTCATATAAGCTATGTTTAGCATATCTTATCATATTGTATTAAAACTCTGTAATGTTTTAAAATATTGCAATCAGATGCTTGCCTTTTAAAATGCATTGCATAAGTGAAAGAAAACGGAGATGTTGTTTGATTGCTGAGAAAATAACTCAAAAGAAGATGTTTCTAGAATCTGTATTATTACTACTACTACTACTCAGCTCAATTTGTTTTTAAAATGCACATTACTTGAGCATATTGCTAATTTTAATTTTAATTTTAAGGACTTGATTTATGCTTAGCCGTCTGCTGAGTCGTCCTCTTACTGACCTCTGACGTCACAACTGTGCTTCCTTTCTTTAGCTTAGACTTCTCCTTCTTCTTCTCTATAAAATGAGCTTCCTTAACAAGGGCAAAAATTTTAATTTTCATTGCTTGATTTTGCGTACCTGAATAATCATGCCGCAAGTATTGATTTGCAAGCCATGATTTGATTATTGAATGTTAGGTTTGATTTTGAATGTTTTGTAGAATTAGTATTAGTAAATTGGTTACTGGGTGAGGTTTTTGATTAAGAATTTTTATAAAATCATTGTTTGTTTTGGTCTATATCCTAGGATTCTCTCTATTGTAGTGAGTTAGTTGATTTTTAAATTTGCATGTTTTCCACCATTAGTTTTATTGAATACGCTAATTCATGATTCAATTGTTTTTTTTCTTGTCAAGAAGACAAATTAGAAATTAAATTAATTTGAAAAAAATGAAAGATAGCTTTGAGCAGTACCAGGCACTAAATAAATAAATTAGTTTACAATTATATTTATAATATTTATTTAATTAAATAACTTGCAAGTCAAATATATTGTATTTTCAATTGCAGGTTCATTTAATTAATCTCAATTTAATGGCTAATTTTCAACGAAAGGATAAAAGAAATTTAAGTTTATCAGTGCTTTTGGCTTGGTGGAAGATTTGAAATATAATTTAATTCAAATATTATTTAAACTCAAAACTTTAAAATAATGATATTTTTAGGGAGGATAAAGTTTTACCACATCCTCGTAGGATGGCCAATTGAAAATAAGGTTTCATGAATTATCATTAATCTGATCGGTCGATATAGAACAAAGAACGGAAACTTGTGAACTGCGGAATGTCATGGTTGAAATAGACTATTAGGTTTTTCGGTCGCAAAAATTGCTTGAAAGGAAAAGAGAACAGGGGAGAGAAAAAAATTATATAAAATATTAAATTGTTTGATTTTGGAAAAGAATATCAATTTTTATTTGGACAAATTTTTATTTTATTTACCTAGGTATGTTTTTGAAATTAAATTAATTTGAAAAAAGTAAAAAATATAACAAATTATTTATATTGATTTTAAAATCTATTTAATGTCCCTAAGAAATTTAATTTTACAACTCTATAATTTAATTCAAAAGGTTAATCAAAACTTAAAAAAATGAATTTTTTTCAGGATAAAGTTTTAGCGACATGAGACATTATGAAATTGAATTATTTTTTCCAAAAACCTTGATCCTAAAACAAAAATTATGGAAAAGAATATCAAGATTTTTATTTTATACCTACCTTTGTAAAAGAAAATATAACAAATTATTTATATTGATGTTAAAATCTATCCCTAACAATTTACAACTCTACCTAAGGTTAATTATGAAATTTCATTAGTGACATGAGACATGAAATTGAATTCACAACCTCTAAACAAGAATTAGGTTTCCGAATTTTGAGGAAATAGGAATTTATTCATAAATTGAATTCCTCTTTACATTAGCTAACTGAACAACAGAAAGACTAATTGAAAGGAAATCAAATTCTTTTCCGTTGTTTTCTAACACGAACCAAACAACACTTTAGGAAGTGGTGGATCTGTCTCGAAACAACAACGGTAGTAGAATAAAAATCTATTTGATTATCTCTGGAATTGAAAGTAAATTGAAAAGGTTGAATCAAATTAGAATTTAACGTGCCTGAGAGTATGTAGTGCCACTATCCACTCCTTAGTTGAGATAACTTTCGATCATTTTGAACTTGTTGTATGCTTTGACACGTTTTCAATACGAATTACATAAATAGTCATTGTTTTGAATGAAACAAGATGGCTCTTTCCTTTTAGAAAAAAAAAAGATGCAATTTATTTATACTATGATATTTTCTTGCTGTTAGATTGACTTTTTGTTTGCAAATTTATTTCAAGGGATATATATTTGGAAAATGTAAAAAAATAAAAATGAAATTCATGTTACGGAAAATTTTAGAATACATTAATTTTACGCATGTTATGTGGAGAACTATAATTTTATTCACATTTATGCTAAACAAATTGAGGTAAAAATTATAAAATTTAAGATTTCTATATTTATTATTTTTTCAAAAGTTAATAATATTATATTCCAAACATATAATTTAAATGAATCACAAAAAAAAGTTAATACAGTACAATGTAGTATAATACTGAACATAGTTTAGTTAAAAATTAATACATTATAGTATAACATAAATATTTTATCAAATTAACATAATACGGTACTAATATAATATAACATAATACAATACACTTACGTTAAATAATTCAATAGAGTATATATATACACAATACAATATGTCAAATACATCCTAGCTTTTCACATATATTTAACATTTGCATGGTTAAAGTCTATCTGTACTTTATTTTTGATTTAGCTACATTTAAACCAATTTTTTCCTTAAATTTTTACATGACTTGTGGCCTACACATGCATATTATATAAATTTCACAAAGATAAAATATTTATGGATTTGGAATTTTTGTCCCTCATAGGATTTCGTAAGTAAAAATATTTGATAAGTATAAAATTAGTTTAAAAAATAAAATTAGTCATACAATACTATTTTAAATGAAAAACTCCTAAACTAGAGAAATTATGGTCACCAAAGATGACAAGATAAAAATTATTTTGAGAAAAATATTATAATTACGCTTATTATTTTTTTGTCTTAGTAAAACCTAAGGCTAGACTTTTTAGGTTTTGGTTCAATTTTTATGGATTTCAATTCGGGTTATAACTGGTTTGGGTTTGAGAATTTCAACCTAAATGAGTTGAAGGGTTATTTCATTTGATTTAGTTCAGATACATATGTGGTTTAATTTGGGTTAGTTTCCAAGTACAGTATGAATTCAAGTTAAAATTTGGGATACAATTTCAATTTTAGACAAATTGGTTTGTATTGCAATTTTGGCTTAGGTTGCAAATTCAAATTATAAATACAACAAATAAAAATGCTTAAATCAACAAATAAACATATTATACTCATGCTCTCAAGAACTGGATTTTATATGGTTATAAGCCTTTAACCCAAGCTCAAATTTGAGAGAAACACATTTGACTTTGCATTGCTTAAAGCCAATTTGGCTCTTGAGTAAGCAATATCATTACAAAGCCTTGAAATATGTTAAGTTGTGATGTTGTTAAGCCTTTTAAACTTCTCTTTTATGTATGAAATGATATAAATAATTTCAGCCCCACAACATTTTCTTCTTAACACTAGATCTACAACTTCTTGGCAATTAGATTCAATTATCAAAGGTATAAATCTTACAATTTTTACAACTTCAAATCCTAGCTAAATTGGCTTTACTTTTGTGTCAAGAGCATCTTTAATGAACCTCTTTTGTTTTTGAGCTATTGTTACAAATTTTCATTTAGAATCTCTAATCACTACTTCTAAACTTATCACCTAATTTTACTTCTTTGTTGTTGCATCCACATTTACCTTAAAACACCCTGTTGGTGGAGGTTTCCAATTCTACTCTATTGAAAAAGCCTGGCTTTAGGAGGAAGGTAATGGTGATGGCTTAATTTTCTTGTAAGCTTTCATAATAGCTTCTAATTTAGCCAATGATACTAGGGAATCTTTATTCTTCCTTTCAAAGACAAAAAGATTTATTGAATGCCAATTTTCCCAACAAATCACAATAAATAACTTTATCTCTACCTTATCTTTCATTACTGCTAAGGCTTAGACTACATTTAACAGATCTTAGTTTGCAAAGAGATTCATTTCCTCGGTAAAGTTTGTGATCTTTTGTGTCTTTTGTGATGCTTTTCAGTTTAGAAGGGCATGAGAAGTATTTTCTCCATGCTTATTGCATCTTAGACACAAAGGTTCCTACAAAACTTTCTTTTTCCATAAATTCTCAATTGTTGAAAAAAGATTTTACATTGTCCCCATATAAATATCTTTATCATCTCTAAAAGATCAAGTTTCTAGATTACATGCCACTTAGATGATTCTCTTTTTGAAGTGTTTGGCCAACTTGGGAATTTTAAATTCAAAGCCATTTAGGACTCACTTTTCATTACATAGTTACCATGCTTATTAAAAGCCTACATGAGTCTATTTGGCCTTGGACTTTTTGGTAGCATTATCTTCAAAATATGTTTATGTCTTTAGGTATGAAATGCTATTTATTTATAGTTTCATTTCAATTATGTTCTCCATTTATTAATAAAGAGATTGAAGCATATATAGGCAAGGTTCGAGTCAATAATACCTTGAATGTTGAATGCTAAGAACCTAATTATTATTATAGGTTCTAGCTTGATCTCCACTTCGTATCCTCTATCTCAATCCCTTATGCAACACTTGTCTACCATAGAGAATACTCTTCCAAATAAATGATAGCTTGTATCCCAATTTTACATTAAAAAAATCTTTTTTTAAAGTACTATGCTTAGAGAACTCTTGCCATTTGAGAGTTAGGGAACTCAACTACCTTCCAACCTCACTTAGCTATTAAAGCTTGCTTAAAACTAGATAAATCTTTAAATCTCATTCCTCTTTTCTCTTTGGACTTACACATTCCTTCCAACCTAGCTTAGTGAATGCCTTTGTGATTTCTTTTTACTTCTTATCAAAATTGAACTATTTCCTTTTGAATGTCAGCATATAGTCCTACTGAATTTTTGAACACACTTATTGCATAAGTAGAGACTGGTTAGGCTACTGTTTTGATTAATGCTTTTTTTCCTTCATTTAAAAAGAAATTTACTTTGCGAACTCGATATCTTGCTTAACACTCTTAACTTGATATAGTTGAAGAAGTTTACTCTCTTCTTTCCCATCATAGATGATAGCCCTAAAAACTTCTCATACCTACATATAAAGATGTGCTTCAGCTTTTTACATTCTTCTAGTTTAGCCTTTGTGAAAATAATGCTATCATCTGTGAAGAAAAGATGAGTGATTGATAAATTGTTGTTAAAATGTAGTCCTTAGATCAACTTCTTTGATTATGCTTATTTTAACAAGTTTGAGAAACATTCTACACAAAAAATAAAAAGATAAAAAAGCATAGGGCAATATTGCCTTAAACATCTTTATAAGTGAATCATTCCTTTTGAAGCTTTATTAATAAGAATTGAGAAATATACTATTGAAATGCACTTTATTATCAAATCAATTCATTTAGGTGAAAAGCCTAGTTTGTTCATGACATTTTCTAAGAAATGCCATATCTTTTTGTTTTATAGAAAATGTAAATATCTTTTTGTTTTCTTTCATTATGGGTCCCATGCGTATAATTTAAGAATTACAACGAAACTTTAGTAGATCTCATATATTGGATAGATAAATAATTTATCATAATATAATAAATTTGTAATAAAAAAATGTTGTGCATATGTTTAAAATTATGACTCAAACACTATTTTATATGCTTAACTATTATTAATAAAAATTAAATTTAACATAATTAATATGAATAAATGTAACAATCAATAAATGAGTTTTAAAATTATTATAGATGATTTAAATATAAAATTAATTTCCTAAAAACTTATGAAATTGAAAAAAATCAATAGATAATATTTTTCTTAAAATTTGACTAAATTTTTACATTAAAAACATTAAAATTAGACACATATTTCTTATGATGTAATTATTTAAATGTTTTTTAAATATATACCAAATAAATTTTTATTATTTTTATTTTTTTGAGACAAGTTACCAAATGCATTTTTACCTGGTTTAAAAATAAGCGATCAATATATTTTTATTTTTACCAAAAACTATTCATTTTGGTTCTATAAAACGAAATAAAAAATATTATATAAAAAAATACCAAACACTCCTTAATTTACTCTAACGCTGTATTTATTAAAATAGAATCAGAATACTAAAACGGGAATGAGAATCAAAATAAGTTATTTACTTAATTGTAGAAATTGAAATTGGAATGAATTGAATTATTATATGTACTTACTTTATCTTGAAATCAAAATCCGAATGAGTTATATTATAATAAATTACTAAAAAATACTTAATAAATTATTGTCATAAGTATTAATTTATATTTTACTTATAGTAATTATTTATTTAAAAACTATAATTATTAAAATATTATTATTAATAATGCGTTAATACTAATTAATTAATTAATAATATATTATTTATTATGATTATTTATTCAAAATTATAATTATTAATAGTAATAATTATATTAATTAATAATATATGATTTAATTATAATAATTATATTAACAATTATTATGATAGTATGTTAATTGATAAAAATAATAAAAATATACGAATTAATTATAATAGCTATATTAATAATTATTATGATAATATCTTTATTAATTAATTATAATAATAAAAATATATTAACTATTGTGATTATTTATGAACTATAATTATTAATATATTATTATTAGCAATACATTCGTATATTAATTAATTAATAATAATAATATATGAATGAATTATAATTATATTAATGATTATTATGATGATATAATAAATTAATTAATTTATTATAATAATAAAAATAATATTAATTATTATGATTATTTATTTAAAAATTATAATTATTAATAATATATTAATAAATTGATTAACTATAATATACTAGTTAATTAATCATAATAATATATTATTTATTACATATTTGGCTTTTTTTATATTTATATTTTTTGATTTAAAAGATGAATCTTTTTTAAAAAATTTGAATATTAATAAAGTCAAAATAAGAATTTTTAAGAAATGAGAGATTAATTCTCATACCTCTAAATCTCTCTTTTTCTATTCTTAAATAAAGGTAGGCTCTAATATTTTTATTTTAATTGCTACTCTATTTTGTGAAATAAATGATGATTTCTCAATTTAAAAAGCAAATGCCTCATTATTCATTAATTTTTTTTTAAAAATCTCTTAAAACTAATAGGTAACTAATATTAAGGCGAGTATAAAGAGAAATGATATAAATGTATGTTTTTTTTATAAGAAAAAAATGGAAAATCATGCCATCATATAAATTAACTATCTGGGAAAAGTTGGCATTGTGTGTCAGTGTTGAGGCTTTTGTATACACATTTGGAGGTCTATCTGAGGTTCCGGCGAGGCCTGCTTAAAACCCTAATCACTGAAATTAAAACGACGGATTAGTTCACTGCATATGCATCATCGTACTAACGTGATTTTAGCTTTTACTTTACTTTAATCATCAACTCGGATCCTCCATTCGGATTCATCCATTTTTCGAAAATGGTGGTAGCGGATTCGTCTGACACTCTCATTTCAATCGCGGCTTCCGTCTCCACTTCCTCCACCAAGCAACGACAACGCATCTTCCGCCACGATGTTCCTTTGCTTATCCGTGATACAGGTCACTCTTTTTGCAACACTGAAACTACGTCGTATTTTGCTTAATTTTACTGATATAATGGATTGATAGTAATAGACGCATGATGTGTTTGGGGAGAGTACTTATACAATTTTAAAGCAATAAGGATTATTCAGCCACACATTCAGTGGATGAGAATGCCAACTTTAAGCGTATGATATGAATTTCTGTTTGCTCGACAGGCCTATTCAGTTTCTATTTTACATGCCTTCTTGATTCAGTCAAATCGTTTTTTTTTTTTTTAATCTCCAATTCACATCTTGATTCTTCTATTAGTTTCTGTGTAAAGCTTTATGGGCTTATTGCTTCTATGTAGCGAGACAAAGAAATGAGAAAATTGGTTCAACTTATCTATTTACGTGTGTACTGAAATGCTGGAAATTTGAACACTGCAGAAATGTCTCCTGAGATTGCTTCATTTTTGGTCGATATAGTTTTTAAAACATTGTCAGTATACGATGATCGAGGCTCGAGGAAAGCTGTGGATGATGTAATTGAAAAAGGTTTGGGTGAGGTCACATTTATGAAAACATTTGCAGCAGCCCTTGTTCAGGCCATGGAAAAGCAGTCAAAGTTCCAATCTCATGTTGGCTGCTATAGACTGCTCAAGTGGTCATGTCTCCTCTTAAGCAAGAGTCAATTTGCAACAGTTTCAAAGAATGCATTGTGTAGAGTGGCTGCTGCACAGGCATCTTTGCTTCATATTGTCAGGCAAAGATCTTTTCGGGAATGCAGGGCTTGCAAACAAACCTTTTTTCATTTGTTTTCTCAGGTTATGGCCCTGTAACACTTGCTGGTTTTTATGATAAACCTTACTGGCCTGCTCAGAGTTTTTGATTATAACTTTGAGCATTTTGTGCTTGTTGTTTTTCCAGTCCCCAGATATATACAGGACCTATGCAGACGAACTTAAGGATGCTCGGATTCCATATAAACAGAGTCCTGAGCTAATATGGTTATTGCTTGAGTTTTCCTCTAAATCAACTTCATTGTTTGAAAAATGCAAGGTGAGGATATTTTTATTATTTCATTGTTAATAGAGGAGATATTCAGCATTACGTAGGACTTCAATTCTTAAGTTCGAATTGGTTAAGCTTTAATTTCTACTGAATATTTTTGCTTATTTTTTCTGGACAGCCAATATTTCTTGACATATATGTGAAAGCTGTTTTGAATGCCAAAGAAAAACCAATTAACGGTCTTAGCGAATCTTTTCTTCCACTCTTTACACATATGTCTCATGAAGATTTCCAGAGTATCGTGCTTCCAGCTTCCATAAAAACGTTAAAACGCAACCCAGAGATTATATTGGAATCCATTGGCATTCTTTTGAAGTCTGTCAACCTTGATTTGAGTAAATATGCAACCGAAATTCTGTCAGTGGTATTATCCCAGGTTCGACATGCAGATGAAGGAAGAAAGACTGGGGCCTTAACTATAGTAGGGTGTTTGAGCAAAAAGTCTAGCAATCCAGATGTATTAGAAGCTATGTTCTATTGTATTAAAGCTGTAATTGGAGGTCAGTCTTTAGTCTCTGTTCATTTTTTTCTATTATGTTTTTGAAGCATGTTAATTAATATATAGCTTTCATGTTACTGTTGTTATTATTGGTATTATGGATACTACTATTCTCATTAAAATGAATGTGTATTCATTTTCTGGGTTTTGGAAGCTAAAAGTTTTAATGTGGACAGGCTCGGAAGGAAGGCTTGCATTTCCTTACCAGAGAATTGGCATGGTCAATGTGCTTCAAGAATTGTCAAATGCTACTGAAGGGAAATATCTCAGCAGTCTTTCACTTACCATTTGCAAGTTTCTTTTATCGTGTTATAGGGATGAAGGTTGCTTATTATGCTCTGATTTTGTTGCTGTCCTTATTTTTTTTTTTTTTCTAGAAACTTTGTTTCTATACACTTGTAGGCATTGTAATTCTTCAGTAGTTCGTTCATTCCGAAATTTTATCTGCCTTTTGCATCTTCTTTCCTGTACTCGTATCATTTTAATCTATTTACCTCCAATTTTTTCCCGCGTCCAGGAAATGAGGAGGTAAAGCTTGCAATATTGTCAGCCATTGCTTCTTGGGCTAAACGTTCTGCTGATATTATTCAATCAGACCTACTTTCTTTTTTGGCATCTGGCCTCAAAGAGAAGGAAGCTCTAAGAAGGGGGCATCTTCGATGTCTAAGAGTCATATGCACAAACACTGATGCTGTTTTGCAGGTAAGTCAATTTTGTGGTTCTCTGCTTTATTGTCTAGGGTGTTATCTTGATGGTTTAAACAAAATTACTTATCTGCACCCTTCAGGTATCATCCTTGCTTGAGCCTCTCATTCAACTTGTCAAAACTGGTTTCACTAAGGTAGTGCAGCGCTTGGATGGCATATATGCTTTTCTCATAGTGGGGAAGATTGCAGCAGCTGATATCAAAGCAGGTGTTAATTGATAAGGAATTGTACAGTTATTGACTTCAAATTAGAATCTTCATTATTTCTTAAGGGACTGTTGTTACCAGCTTTAATAATTTTCTTCAACTTAATCTTTTTGCTCCTTGTCTTTTCTCAGAGGAGACTGTAACTAAGGAAAAAATCTGGTCTTTGGTATCTCAAAATGAACCCTCACTTGTACCAACTGCAATGGTAATGAGCAATGTTATTGATGCTAAAGGATGTGTTTAATTGAGTTTCTTGTTCTTAAGTTTTTACATTTCATGGTTTCAGGTCTCAAAATTATTAATTGATGATTGCATGGCATGCATTGAGCTTCTTGTGGTGTTACTGATGGACCATTCATGCAGGTATGTTCATTTTCTAAGCATAATAACACCATATGCTATTTTGATTTACAAATAAATTCTATGGTTTCGTTTTACAGGGTGTTGGAGGCTTTCTCAGTGAAATTACTATTACAGGTGAGCCAGTGTGGAACTCTACTTTGATATCTTTTCTTTGCTTAAACGTGTAACCTAGAGATCATTGACTTATTGCAGTTAATACTTCTTTTCACTTGCCATCCAAGTTGGGATATTCGCAAAATGGCTCATGATGCTACCAGAAAAATAATGACTTCCGTTCCACACTTGTCTGAAGCTCTTTTATTAGAGTTTTCAAATTTTCTTTCATTAGTTGGAGAGAAAATTATTATTTCGAAAACAAGGTAAAATTTGTGGATCATGAGTGTATTTGATTTTGGTTGATTTTTAGTCTAACATTTAAAGAAAATAGAAATCTGATATTTTGACAAATAGCTGTTTGTTGGTTTTAGAAGATACTGTTTGGTCTTGTAATTGCTCAATTGCTTTGGGAAATCAATTACCTTTTTGTTGTCAAGGAAGAACTTCTACAGTTTTTGTTTCACTTGAGTTGGATTTTGGTACAAGATTCGTCTCTATAAGGATTTTTTTGCTGGTCTTGGGTTTTTCCTTTCTTTTTTTGTCTCATGTTTAGGTGGTACACTTCATTCAGATATTAGCTGTATAGGTTTTGGTTTTCTTCACATATTGTAAGATTTTAGTCTGTGGACCTCTGATTCACTTTGATCCTTCCCGTTCCTTTTCTTTAATAAAACTTTATTTGTTTCCCATAAAAAAGTATTGTTGGACAACTTTTCTTTTCTTTATATGTTCTTTTCGTCCTAATTATTTTTAACCTTTTACCAGTCTGGTTGAGGGTTTCTAAAACTATATTTCAATAGTGACACAGATGACTTTGTGGATTTGCAAGTCCCATTCCTTCCATCTGTTGAGGTACAAATGAAGACCTTATTTGTGGTAGCATCTGTGGCTCTAGCTAGAAGTCCTATTGCATCTGCACGAGTTATATTCTGCTCACATCATCCTTCTATTGTTGGCACTGGAAAGAGAGATGCTGTTTGGCAGGTATTATTTTTCTCTACTCTTTAATTTTAGTGATTTTTCTATTTGGAAGCCAACCTAAATCCCATTCAGGTTAGATGTGTGAGAGAGAGATAGAGAGAGCTGAGCTGTAAATTTCAGTGTGTTTAAGCTAGAAAATATGGAAGCATAGGCCATCATTCTTCGTTCTCCGCCACCTTATGTTTCTGATTCAAATTATTGATGAACCTTGAATTTCTTAGGTTATGTTGAATTCTTGCGTTTCTTTATTTGTTGAGAAGCATTTAGCTTTTGTGGGGTTGAAAATTCTACTATGGTTTTATTGAGATGTTGTTTATTGGCTGTTCTACAGTTTATATGGATGGAGAGAAATAAAACAATTTTGATCAGGTTCTTGGGCTGGGGTCTAATTATTTGTCGAAACAAAGTGCTGATTTTGTTTCTTTGTGGGTCTTGGATTGATGTGAGGGTACCTCTTTTTTTTCTTTATTCACAGAAATGGGAATGCTGTTTGGGTTTGAAACTTTTTATCTTCATTTGGTATTTTCATTTGTTCAAATTGGAATGTTTTGAGATGGGCTAATTATTCACTATCTTTGCAACCAATCTTAGTATTAGTAAAACTGCTTTGTGTGTCTTATCAAGATAACGAGGGTAAGGGTGGAGAGAAAGAGTTATTTTTTGTGGGTACCAAGACAGTAGATATGTTTATAAAAAAAGAGTTATTGTTTGTGGGTGCAAAGACATTAGATATGGTTGTAAAAGTTAACTTTCTGCTTTTGTGGACTCCTTCACTTTTTAATACAATTTTTTTTCTCTTAAAGAAGAAAGGGGCAAACTTTCTAGCTTTTGGGCTCTGATTTGTCAATAGCCTTTTGTTCAAATTTAATTTGCACTTTTTCCTCATTTTGCAATGTTTCCAGAGGCTCCACAAATGTTTGCGAGCAGTTGGATTCAATGTCATCGAAATTGTTTCTGCTGATGTAGGAAATCTCTGTGAGGTAATTTGGCTAGTAAATTCTTTGTGACTTGATTGTTAGTTTTGCTCTTTTTGGTTATGTTCCCTACAGGTTGCACTGTGTATCTCCTTTTCTGATCTCTTTTGTAGTTTATAACTTTTTGTCTTATCTTTTCTGGATTGTTTTATGCAGGTTCTGCTTGGATCGTTAGGTTTAATGAGTGCCAATCCCCTTGAACAACAAGCGGCAATAAATTCTTTATCCACTTTGATGTCTATAACACCTAAAGATACCTATGTGGAGTTTGAAAAGGTTTCTTCCTGGTTCATTGTTGTTTTAGAGTAGTTTTAAACTAAATATAGTTATGCATGAATTAATGTAATACTTAAAAAGAGAAAAAAGTTTCTTTATAGAAATGTACCTATTGGTATTACCTGTTTGATTCTGAGTGCTGACTTGAATCTCTCTGCCCCCCCTGCCAGCATCTGAAAGATCTCCCAGATCGTTATGTACATGATTCTCTTTCAGAGAATGACATTCAGGTTATCTTTCTTCCGCTCATTTCTCTGCTTATACTGGATCTTTCAATTGCTAAAATAGATATCTTTTTGCCTAGTTGCTTTCTTATCAGTATTGTTGCTTGTAAATTACTTACACAGGAAAGTGATATGTGATATTTGTAATCTTTTGCTTAGCATTGAAATCAGGGCCTCTGAAATTCCCTCTTTGTTTTTGTGTGGATAAGAAACTGTATACTATCTTTGTCAAAAATTAAAAAATAAAGAGAAAAATGCTGAAGACTCCATCTGAAAAGAACCCTCAAACTGTTGCAAATTAAGGCTTATGTAACCCCCATCCATCCCTAACCTCAATGAGCCTGGGCCGTGAGGATCTAAATTGGAGAGTTGACTTCTGATGCCTTTAAAGTTAGAACCAATTGTTTCTTAAATTTTTGTGTTTTTGGTAAGACAACAATGGACATCTTGATTTTTATTGTGAGAGTTTATTTGTCCTTGTTGCGGACGTCTTCCTGTGATTGTTTTTGCTGTCCTCAATTGAGGAGAGTGGACCTATTATTTCTTTTTCTTTTTTTTTTCAATTATGTGAAGCAATTTTCTAAACGTTATAAAATTTTCTTATATCTCTATTCGCCTTATCAGCGGATCCCATCCTCATCTATATTCCAAATTTCTTTATTCATGGAAAGGAAATAAAAGTTGTATCCTGCAATGCTATGGGAAACCAGCATCTATTTGATTTGCTGAAATTTGTTCCCTTCCTTTCCCTTTTTCCTTTTGTCAGGTGTTTTATACCCCAGAAGGAATGCTTTCCAGTGAGCAAGGTGTTTATATTGCAGAGATTGTTGCTGCTAAGAACACAAAACAATCAAAGGGCCGTTTCCGAATGTATGAAGAACCGGATGGCATGGTACTACTCTATAAATTTCTTGCCTTCCATTTTCTTTTCTTCTTTTTTCTTTTTGACATCATTGTGAAGAAATCCATGGTATTTATTTATTTATGATATTTGACTCTGTTTTCAGGATCATGTCAGCTCTAATCATTCTGCAAAGAGAGAATCAGCTAATAGAGAAGTGTCTGGTGCTGGGAAAAAGGATATTGGGAAGTCAACGAAGAAAGCTGGCATGTTATCATTTTACTTGTTGCTTTATTACTTTTGTTGCACAGAAATAATATTATATATGTTTAATATTTACTTTGTTCCACATAGATAAGGGAAAGACAGCAAAAGAAGAGGCACGTGAATTGCTGCTTAAGGAGGAGGCATCCATACGTGAGAAGGTCCGAGGAGTACAGAGGAATCTATCTTTAATGCTGAGTGCCCTTGGGGAGATGGCCATTGCCAATCCTGTATTTGCACACAGTCAATTACCTTCTCTGGTTCGTGTTCGACAGCCAATCTTGTATATTTGTACATGTTCATCTGTTTCTGATTTCTAGGCTTATTCAATATTCTCTTTTGCATCATATTGGGTAAACTTCTTTCTGTTAGCTAATTTCAGGATGAGAAATCCTTTTTCTTTTTCTATTTTGTAATGCACCATAAACCTTTGAAACAAATGTTGTCTTGTGTTCCTGATGTTATTAAAATGCAACTGTAATGATCTTTCCATTCAGGATTACAAACGTTGCCTTAGTACTGCAGCTAATAAGGATTAAAAACTTGCCTTGCCTTAGTTCTGAAACTAATATGCCTTGTCATATTTTCTGCAACACGCTAAAATAAGTTATTCTACATTGCTTTTCTTGGGAGTGAAATCTTTGTTCTCATCTCTAGATTCTCTACTTGAAAAGTTCTCTCTTCATCTAATTATTGTTATTTTTTCATTTTTGGTGTTCATAATTTTTTTAATTCTTGAATTATTCCAGGTTAAATTTGTTGATCCTTTACTCCGGTCACCCATAGTAGGTGATGTAGCCTATGAAGCCCTGGTGAAGCTCTCTCGATGCACAGCTATGCCTCTTTGTAATTGGGCACTAGACATTGCTACTGCTTTACGTCTCATTGTGACTGAGGAAGTTCATCTAGATTCAGCTCTTATTCCATCAGCTGGTGAGACAGCCAAAAATAAAGAATCCATGTGCCTCTTTGAGAGAATAGTAAATGGTTTAACTGTATCATGCAAATCTGGGCCCCTTCCCATCGATTCCTTTACTTTTGTATTTCCAGTAAGTTTTCCCACTTTACTCTTTTTTAAAATGCCACAATGCTTTTGTTCTATGGACTTATCCTTTTTTAATTTTTTTGCCAGATAATTGAGCGAATTTTGTTATCACCCAAGAAGACAGGACTGCATGATGATGTGCTTCAATTTCTTTATAAGCACATGGATCCTCTTTTACCCCTTCCTAGGCTTCGAATGATATCAGTTACTAACCAGACCCTTATTCTAGTACAAAGTGATTTCTGTCTGAGAAATATTATATCAGTTTACTCTCCTTGCATTTTCTCTTGTTTCTGTTACTTGCTGTATCTTTTACACACGCTTCTGCAGGTGCTTTATCATGTTCTAGGCGTTGTTCCTTCTTATCAAGCAGCTATTGGATCGGCATTGAATGAGTTATGTCTCGGTCTTCAGCCAGATGAAGTGACATCTGTACGTGCTTCACTTGTTTGCTTGAATTACTTCTGCTGTATTCTTCATTGCTCACTTTTAAGTAACGTTTACGCGCCCCCCCCCCCCCCTTCTTTCTTTCTGACAGGTTTTAGATGGAGTGTATGCAAAAGATGTTCATGTTAGAATGGCCTGTTTAAATGCTGTGAAATGCATCCCTGCTGTCTCAAACCGTTCTCTTCCTGAGAATATTAAGGTTTCAACAAGCCTATGGATTACTGTTCATGATCCAGAAAAGGTTTGGCTCCTAACTGTCTGATTAAAATCTAAACTATGTCTGAATTTCTAGACTAGTTGTCTTGCATTAGGTTTGCATTGACCAAGTAACTTTCTAAAATTAATAATTGAATCTGTGATTTATTAATGTCTCGTCAGAAACATTTTATTGAATTATATTTGTTGAATAAGTCAAACTTAAAGCTTGCTCTTACCTTTATATTTGAATTTTAAATATTTGTTCCAATTTGTTAGGATGTTATCTTTTGTAGCTAGAGTTGTGTTTTAGGAGTGTATAAATGTATCTTTGAATTACCATTCTTCTTAAGATAGAATACAAAAATTTTATATCTCCTAAACTGTGTTCAATATTTGTTACTGTCATCATTTTCTTTTCACTAGTTTTTACAATTTGCCTTGATTTCCATTTATTTACTTTTTAAGTTGCACTCAAATTTCAAGGCATGATTTTCCTATTAAGTAGTTTGTTTTCCTGTTATGGGCGTACCTGAGAGGTTGTTACTTTTTATTTTATACTTGATGACTGATCAGTCAATGACAGAATACCAAAATGTAATATTCCCTTTGCAGCTGATTAATTTCCCAGAGGCCTGAATGTTCCTTGAGGAGTATGTCCCTTTTTTTTTTTAGCTTACAAAGATTTGGAATGGTAAAATTGGTATTGCAATTTGGCCATGTAATGATTTCATATTTGTAGTGAGAACACAAGTTGCTATTCAAATGTGATAAAAGCATTTTTTTAATTCATATGAGTTTATTAGCAGTGCCAATGAACATCACAAAGTTAAGATTCATTGTTTAAGCTGTCTTGCTGATTTTAAGGCAATTCCATCTTCTGTGGAGTTTGTGATGAATTTACAAGTGTATATCAAATATCAAGGTTATGGAATACTTTGATGTGCAGTAGGTAGTTTATTTGCAGTTAGTATGGATCATACAATGATGCCAAATGTTGTTGTTAGGGCTTTTTCTGCCTTGCATAATTTATGCTTCTTCTTATAAATGACTAATGTGCTCACCAATCTTTACTGCTTTCAGTCGGTTGCTGAAGCAGCAGAGGACATATGGGATCGCTATGGGTACGACTTCGGAACTGATTATTCAGGGCTGTTCAAAGCACTTTCTCATTCTAATTATAATGTCCGTTTGGCTGCTGCTGAGGCATTAGCTACTGCTTTGGATGAATACCCAGATTCTATACCGGTTAGTCTTTTGCCTTTATTTCCAGCTTGATTTAGCTGCGCTGTTTCTAATGGTTTTACCATAATTTCAGGGATCTCTTTCAACGTTATTTTCTTTGTATATCCGCGACATTGGCTTAGGTGGGGATAATGTTGATGCTGGATGGCTAGGCAGACAAGGAATAGCTTTGGCATTACATTCTGCTGCTGATGTCCTGAGAACAAAAGATCTTCCTGTCGTCATGACATTCCTGATATCACGGGCACTTGTAAGACTCTTTTTGCTGTTTGTAATCTGAACTTCTAGTTATTATCTTCGAAGCAAAACAGGCATTATTTTAGTAAAAGTATGAAATATATTGTACTTTCTTTTTGGATCATTAGTTGTGGGTTTAATTCAGTTTGTTTTAAAATCTACTGACTAGAGAAATCATGGAAGTTTTGGTTATCATTGAGTACCAATCTCTTATGATTGGAAATCATGAACAAAATTGACGTTTTACTGGAGGAAAAATGCATACTCCAAATGAAACATTTATTCTTTAGATGCCGTTTGGCAAGATAAGCATCTCAGAACATTGTCCTACTTGTATTATAATAATTTGGAAATACTTTGCAATTGCTGTCTGAAGTGAAGAATTGATGCATGCTCCAGAATAAACTTTTCTTTCAACTGAAAGGAGACGAAAAATGGTGGTACTGCAGTTTCGGCTGTAGTTTCCCCTGAAACCAGGGTAGAAAGGCAGATGACAAGCTGCCGGTATATTTTTGAAGCTTGATTTGTCCATTGTAGTGGTTTTTCACCTTGGCTTGTATTATTTAATTACAATTTAGAAAGAAATTAACTCTAGATTCTTCCAATATCGTATTAGGTTCTTCAACCATTATTGATGTAGTTATAAGAAAAGTTGAACTACAGAACTATCCATTACCAGCAATGCTTTCATTTTGCAGGCTGATACTAATGCAGACGTTCGAGGAAGAATGCTTAATGCTGGTATCATGATTATTGATAAGCATGGGAGGGATAATGTTTCTTTGTTATTTCCAATCTTTGAAAACTATTTAAACAAGAAGGTCAGTCTCATTTTTGTTATGAATGCTTCCTTATAAGACACTGATTAGATCTGTTTTGTGGTTTGAATCATTGGAATTAACAATAGAATTCATAGTTGCAAGTTTTGGAATCTGCTGTATCTTATACAATTCTTGTTCTTGCTTAGATCTGTTTTGTGGTTTGAATCATTGGAATTAACAATAGAATTCATAGTTGCAAGTCTTGGAATCTGCTGTATCTTATATAATTCTTGTTCTTGCTTAGGCATCTGATGAAGAAAAATATGACTTGGTTCGGGAGGGAGTGGTAATTTTTACGGGAGCACTAGCGAAACACTTGGCAAAGGTTTTTTTTTTAATTTTTTGTAATATTCTTTTATTTCTTTCCCTGGACAGGGAAAAAAAAAGATGCTATTTTTTTATTTTCATTCTGAACATTTTATTTTATTGTCTTTTGGGTTACAGGATGATCCAAAAGTCCATGCTGTTGTAGAAAAATTGTTGGATGTGTTAAACACGCCGTCAGAAGCTGTTCAGCGTGCAGTCTCATCCTGCCTATCTCCTTTGATGCAATCGATGCAAGTATGTTGCAAGTTTTGTGAATAATGAGATTCTAAATTTTTTTAATACTTGCTTGTGTTTCGGAATTGTTCTTGATATGGTAGATGTCTCAGAAGATTTGACATTTCTATAGAAATTTGTTTGTTTTTATTGGTGATTGAGAGCAGTCTAACAATGTAATTGCTTGCATCAGGATGAAGCACCAACTCTTGTTTCAAGGCTGCTGGATCAGCTGATGAAGAGTGACAAATATGGAGAACGTCGTGGAGCAGCTTTTGGACTGGCTGGAGTGGTCAAGGGATTTGGAATTTCTAGCCTGAAGAAGTATGGCATTGCGGCAATACTAAGAGAAGGTTTGGCAGATAGGTAATTTTTCTTTTTTTTGTCCCCAGTATTTATTCAATGATAAGTACTCTAGTGATTTCAAGAGGATCTGTTGCTATTCAGTAAATAAATAATTGGAAGGGCAAAAAGAAACTTACACGCATAAGACCTGAGAAGGGAAAAATTTTCTGCTTGTTTAGAGGCACAGAGATCATCCAACAAAAGTCATTTGTCAGAAATATTGCAATATATGATTGGCATGCTTACATATAGGCTTTGGAAGTATATACAACTTTTGGGACCTCTGGTTGAGAGATATCTAGTTTAAATTATCAAAAGTTCTCCTTGATATGGTCATCTTCCTTAATGGAAATGTAGCGTTTTGGTCACTTGATGGATTCTTTAGCTATAAAGGAACAATGGAATTTATGGGGATTCTAGTGAGGAAGATGTCAAATCTCTGTGGAATGGAGCTCGGTTTCTAGCATCTCTTTGGGCCTCAGATGAATTTCAAGATACTTTTTTTTTTTTTTTTAAATTTCCCCTCCAATCATTTAAATTGGGAAGGAGTTTTAGGTTAGCCAGCTTTTGTCTTTTGAGAAGGTTTGAGATGCTGATTCTGTTTTAGCTCTTCCAAGATAGAAGCTTCCTTTTTCGGAGATACTCTTAGTTGTAGATTCTTAAGCTTCTTTTTGGAGCTAGTGGACATCTTTTTCACCTTTTTTAAGCTTTCATATATCCAATGTATTCAACTTTCTCCTCCCCACACCCCCCCAAAACCCCTCAAAAAAAAAAAAAAATGTGGTCATTTTTCCTGAACTTGAAATACTTGCTCTTTTTCCTTGAGCCCACTTTGTTAGTTACATCTGTATCTGTATCCTGTGTTATCACCTCAGAAAGCTAACTACAATTAGTTCCAAATGTATTCCTTGGAAGCTCTAGATTGCATGAATGCATTATATGTTTAGATTCCATCTGGATGCTCAGTAGGCTTTTGTACTCTAGAAATTGACCTTGGTTCAAACTATCCAGTCTGCTGGTTTATAATTGGAGGGGATGGTGATTTAGCTACCAGCTATTCAGTTAAAAAGAGAAATATCTCATGAAATTGAAAATATGAGTCTCAAATCTTGTTAAGAGTTTTATTTTCGTCAGCCCCAGGGTCCTCATGATAGCTTGCGTCATACATTTGTTTTGTTCTGAAGCTATTTTGCTGCTTGAGTTAGTTGATATTTGTTGCCCTTTTATTTCTTTTAAACTGCAGGAAT
The DNA here is from genome assembly GCA_030449875.1 of Aegle marmelos. Taxonomy (NCBI): domain Eukaryota; kingdom Viridiplantae; phylum Streptophyta; class Magnoliopsida; order Sapindales; family Rutaceae; genus Aegle; species Aegle marmelos. Next base: position 10,290,199 of record JASUUL010000115.1, read on the forward strand.
TCTGCAAAACATCGTGAAGGAGCTTTACTGGCTTTTGAGTGCCTTTGCGAAAAGCTTGGAAGATTATTTGAACCGTAAGTGAATACTTGTTTAGCCCAGTATTTCCACTGCACAGGCTTGTAAGACGGACTTATGTTTTTTTTTCCCACTTTTGGTCCAGGTATGTGATCCAAATGCTACCATTACTTCTGGTTGCTTTCTCCGATCAAGTTGTTGCAATTCGTGAAGCTGCTGAATGTGCTGCTCGTGCAATGATGTCTCAACTTAGTGCACAGGGGGTGAAGCTTGTCCTTCCATCCCTATTGAAGGTTTATATTTTAGTCTAAGTGCTTTATCTAGTTTGCTTTAAACATTGGCAGCCATGATTTCTGGTTTACAGCATTTTTCCCCTTTAAATAACTATTTGGATGCAACACTCTTTCCAGTTGTAGATAAGCGGACTTCCTTACTGTATACATGGCAGTTAGTTTTGAAACAGTTCTTGCAGCTTTTATTGGCCTCTGGTTCACTTTTGTATCTTTCCCCACTTTTTAGAAAATAATCATATTTCTATCTGGAAGTTTGGTAATATCATAATGTTCTGTCTAATTTATTTTGTTTACACTGTGGATATCTTTGTCATCTCATGATGAAGTGGTTTGTACTTAAAATTTTTATTCCCTTCAATGATTTTGAAGTCTGCAATGCTAGCTTCGTTTTACTTTTAATCAATGTTTTGTGACAAACCAGGCTACCAGACTAATTAATTGATGCTTAATCCATTAAGATTCCCTGTTGCTTCCTAATTGAGGCTGACATGCACTAGCAGGTTGTCTTCTGTATGATATTCTCTTACCGTGGGACAAACATATGTTCGAATCCTGTTGGATGCACCGATGGATAAAACAGAGCCACATTTATAATTCCATTTAGAAATTAAAAAACTAAAAGAAAAATAAGTATATGTTTCATTTTAACTAATAGTTTGTTTCACATCAATATTGCATGTGAAGTGTATGATTAAACATTTATGTTTCAAACTTTTGTATAATGAAATCTGTCCGCACCTTTTACTTATTCCATTTATAAGATGAGATGGCCTTCTATTACAAAAATTTATTGCCCTGTTGATCGTCATTAAAATTTTTCATGCAGGGTCTAGAAGATAAAGCTTGGCGAACAAAGCAAAGCAGTGTGCAACTACTTGGTGCTATGGCTTACTGTGCTCCTCAGCAGCTTTCTCAATGTCTTCCTAAGATTGTGCCAAAACTGACTGAGGTTTGTCTAAATACAATATATAATTTTTCATTCTTATTTGCCAGTTCTGGTTGTTTTTACTTTTTTCTGAGAGACTTAAATGATAGAATTTAAATTGTCTGATGGAGATATTTTTCTTTTGATTCCAGGTATTAACTGATACACATCCCAAAGTCCAGTCAGCAGGACAGACAGCCCTTCAGCAGGTATAATTTGTTCTTTTGATAATTAATGCTTTTATTATTGGTTAATATTGTTACTGATTTTGTTTATTCTTAGGTTGGGAGTGTGATAAAGAATCCTGAGATAGCTTCTCTTGTCCCTACTCTTCTGATGGGTCTTACGGACCCCAACGACCACACAAAATATTCCCTTGATATTCTCCTCCAAGTAGGTTTACAGACTGAAATGTGGTTTGACTTTGTTAGAATCTATCATCTCTTCTGTTGCTGTAATTGCTTGTTCATGTTGCACAGACGACTTTTGTCAACACAGTTGATGCCCCTTCACTTGCTCTATTGGTGCCAATAGTACATAGAGGGCTAAGGGAGAGAAGTGCTGAAACAAAAAAGAAAGCTGCACAGATAGTTGGAAATATGTGTTCATTAGTTACTGAACCAAAGGATATGATTCCTTACATAGGATTGCTTCTTCCTGAAGTGAAAAAGGTACATTGTACAGATGGAGAGATTTACACCTTTTTTGCAACAGTTATACATTTTTGCTTTCGTGTAAGTGTGTGCTCATGCTTTTTTAATTCAAAATAAAAACAGGTACTAGTGGATCCAATTCCAGAAGTTCGATCAGTAGCAGCAAGAGCCATAGGATCGCTGATAAGGGGAATGGGAGAGGAAAACTTCCCAGATCTTGTTTCATGGTTGTTAGATGCTCTCAAGTCTGATAATAGTAATGTTGAGCGTTCTGGAGCTGCTCAAGGGCTGAGTGAGGTTAGAACGTGCTGTTTATATTTTGCTTCTTCCCTCATTATAGTTAGAAAACTTTAAGTTTATGATCCCATAATTGATAATTCCTCCTAGTTCACTCAATGGCTTGCGGTGGTAAGTCACCTCCGATCTTTATCTACAGATTTGGTATTTGAGTTAAAATAAATGAAAATTTACCCACATTTGTTATATTACATAGATAGTAAATCTCATTTGACATGTTCACCTTTGCTTGTTTCTTTTTCTGTTAAAAGTGCTTGGATGGTAGCTTTTACATGCACACACTGATTGATTGTAGCATTGTGTGGAAACAATTTTCTAGCTTCTTACTATTGATTGAGAAAAAATTTTACCTTGATCGGGAAGCTTGTTAGGTTTTCCATTTATTTCGACTGCTACGGTTAACTATTCACTTTCACAATGCTCATTATTATTGCCTTTTATTGAGTGATACATTTATGCTATAAAAACTCTCCATTTGGGGGTATATTTTCACATGCTCTTTCATAGTTTTCCCCATGCTTTAATTATTCTTTCCTGTGACTTTTATATTTAATTTTTTTGTGATTATTCCTGCTTGAAGAGTAAGGGGCTATATTAGTTTTGTTTTTGCATGAACCAATGGGGATGTCAACAAATTTGCAAGCTGTAATCTATTATTATTTATTCTTTTGCAGTAGAAAACAAAGTATGTTATATGTACAAAGAATAGAAATTTAGAGAAGTGACAAGCTGTTGACAGAAATAAAGACAAGCTGTCAAAAAACTAAGAGGACTCTGAAAAGTCTTTGCAAAACATTGTAACTCAGATTAAAAATTTATAGCAGCAATGGTCCCTTGGTCCAAAATGACTGCAAATCAACCGCTCTCCAGCACCCACTTCCTTTGCTCTTTTTAATGCCGTTGATGCTTCCCAACTGCTATCAACAAAGAAAAATGAAACACTGTGAAACTCTAGTTGGTACTGACCATGATTGGTACAACTCTTCTGTAGTTATATCCCGAAAGATTTCATCCCAAGTGATGTGACATTCATCCATTCATATTAGGATGTTAACAAGTAAGTTATTCAGTTATGAAAATCTTTTACCATTCTATTGATGAATGCCACACCATTTGGGATGGAATCTATTGGATTATCACTTCAGAAGTGTCGTAGTATGGTACAAATTGTACTTAAGAAGTGCAGTATTATGGTACTAACCAAGTTAATGGTGATGGTATAATTGTATTTTATTATGAAAATTATATGCAATATTTCAATGCTTTTCTTTTTTATTGTTAACATGTGTATGTCTAACATTGTTTTTATGCAATATCTAGCACAGTGCAGAGGAAAAAATTTTGTTAATATTGCATATAATTTTCAGGGTACATTCTTATGGGAGAAGGTTTCCAGGTTAAAGGTTTTAAGGACTGGTCCAGCATTGTACAAAATATACTTTTTACAGTATAGTCTTAACCTGTTTTTTATTGTTAACATGGGTAGCTTTTTGTTTTGCTTCTTTTTGCTTTCTTACTGGACAGAGGCTTCATATTACAGATGTACTGAAAGTTCATATTAATTGCATTTTTCAGTTCTTATTAATAAAATTTAAATAGGTAATAGTAGGTGTCTGGCAGTCAACATGTCATCTGAAATAACAGTAGTAATTGTGATTTTGTAAGTTATCAATTTGGTGCTTCATGTGGGGTTGGTTTTGGCAACTGGTCGCAAGTTCATTTGTTTTGACTTAAATGTTATCCTAGTAAGGTGTTTCGTTCCCTTTGTTAACAAAGATGACTGCAGAAATTTAAGAACGACTCCTTTTGTTAATTTAAAAAATTATTAAATTTGGCATGGTTGACTGAAACAGATCCATGTATTGCCAGGTTTTAGCTGCACTTGGGACTGTGTACTTTGAGCATATTCTTCCTGATATTATTCGAAATTGCTCCCACCAGAGAGCATCTGTACGTGATGGATATCTAACACTTTTCAAGGTGAATCTGGTCATCTTTTCTTGAATTGTTGTTATAGTGTGAGCACTGTTATTTTTCCTTAAATGTGTTTTTGTTTTGTAGTATCTACCAAGGTCGTTAGGTGTTCAATTTCAGAACTACCTGCAGCAGGTGCTGCCTGCAATCTTAGATGGTAAATACTATTCTTCTCTTTGTGGAGATTTTTATTATATGCTGCGTGCAGTTTCCTGTTGGAGGATTCTTATTGCATTTTTTGATATGTTGCTGCTACTCATACAGGTCTCGCTGATGAGAATGAATCTGTGCGCGATGCGGCACTTGGTGCTGGGCATGTGCTGGTGGAGCACTATGCAACAACGTATGAATTGGATAATTCTGACCATACTTATTTATTATTGGCGCATGTTTAGCAAATTCTTGTGTGGTTCATAATGTTTGTGTTTATTTTTCAATATTTTTTGAAGAAGGATGGAATAGATCATGTTATAATGAATATTCATGAAGAATTTAAGTGTTTTTAATTTAACTAGATTGTTCGTGTTTATGTATATAATCTACCACTTTGATTTGTTCTAAAAAGGGCTTCAACATTCATCTGATGCTTTATCTTTGTAAGGTCTTACCTATTCTTTCTTTGGGTCTCAGGTCATTGCCCTTGCTCCTTCCAGCTGTAGAGGATGGTATTTTCAATGATAATTGGCGTATTCGACAAAGCTCTGTGGAACTTTTGGGAGATCTCTTGTTTAAGGTCAGTTATTCTCAAATCTCTTTGCTGAATTTAGTGCTTTAGTTGAGCTACATCTTACAGAATTCATATGATCCAGGTTGCCGGGACTTCTGGAAAAGCTTTACTTGAGGGTGGCAGTGACGATGAAGGTGCTAGTACTGAAGCACATGGGCGTGCTATCATTGAGGTTTTAGGAAGGGATAAGCGTAATGAGGTCCTTGCTGCTTTATATATGGTTCGATCTGATGTCAGTCTTTCAGTACGTCAGGTAATGGTTATAGTTAGTTTCTAGTTTGACATTGATGAATTCAATTGTGAATTGAGTGGAACTGAAGTGCCTGCTTCCCTTTGGGTCAGGCTGCATTACATGTGTGGAAAACTATAGTTGCAAACACTCCAAAGACTCTGAAGGAAATAATGCCCGTTTTGATGAATACTCTAATTTCTTCTCTTGCATCCTCATCATCAGAAAGGCGGCAGGTTTGTATTTGTACCTTTATTAGTCATTTTTTACATTTCAGATTGTAGACATTTTGAATCCCATGACATGGTTATTATGCAGGTTGCTGGACGAGCATTGGGGGAGCTTGTCAGGAAGCTTGGGGAAAGAGTACTTCCTTCAATTATACCAATTCTGTCTCGTGGGCTGAAGGATCCTAGTGCTAGCAGAAGACAAGTAGTTCCCCCCCCCCCCCCTTTTTTCTTGCATTGATATGATTTTCATTTTATCTTATTTTTGGCATCAGCCAGGTTGCAAAAAAAATGCAATTTTAAATTAATCGTATTGTCATAAGTTAATTATTCAATTCTTATATGTATATAGGGGACTATTTTTTTTGCATGCTTTGAATTCTCCATGTGATCTCACATCACTTAGTGGTTTATATAAATTTGGATTTTGTTACCCTTCTGCAGTAGTGAACTATTTTTGTTAGTCCATTTATAAAATTATTCAGCTTGTTGGCTTGCATGAAATGACTACTAGATTCATAAAGAACAGGTGGCTCTGGTCCCAGTTATCTTGATTCATTTAAACCCCAGCTCTATTGGTCTTTGGTTTGTTATTGTGGCCTTTTGCATTTTCAACTTCTCATTATGAAGGTAATTGTACATGAGAACTCGGTAGTGTTGATGTAGGTTATAATTATGTTCACTGGAATTTTAAGTTGGCGGTTGTAATTAGTAAATATACAGTGTAAGTCATAGTTTTGTAATTAGAGATGGATAGCGTGCTTAGTGTCATTCTTAGCTTAAGATACAGATTGTTTTGCTGGTTATATATTATGAATGCTTCTTACTAAAGGCATATCTGTCAGGTAATTGGAACGCCTGGTTGGTCAATCCATTGGGTCAAGTATCCGTATTTTAGGAATTTTTATCTTAGGACTTGCTAAGGATTGTAAGTTAATATTTTCTTTTTTTGTTGCAATTTCTGAAACATCCATGTGGCTGACAGGGTGTATGCATTGGTCTGAGTGAAGTGATGGCAAGTGCTGGTAAGAGTCAGTTGTTGAGTTTCATGGATGAGCTCATCCCTACTATCAGGACTGCCCTTTGTGACAGGTTTGTTCTATATCTTTTTTTTTTTTTTTAATGGAGTTCTCTAGTTGTGATTTATTTTTTAAAAAAAAATTGCTGCCGTTAATGTTAAATGTTCAAAAATCTCATTTTTTATTTTCCTCTTAATATCTTCCTTGACAGTGTTCTTGAGGTTCGTGAATCTGCGGGTCTAGCTTTTAGTACTCTTTTCAAGGTGCTCTTTTCTACTTGGGTTTCTTTTGAATTTTATGTTGATAAGTTGTGATAGAATATAACTCTAATAAAATTTGACATAGAGTGCTGGAATGCAAGCAATTGATGAAATAGTACCAACACTTCTTCATGCCTTGGAAGATGATCAAACCTCTGATACTGCACTAGATGGCCTCAAGCAAATCTTAAGGTAAAAATTTTTGTGCCTTCTTTTTATTGTTGTTCATTCTTCTTCTTAAAATCTCCTCATGCTTTTCTGGTGCTAAATTGCCATTTTTCATAATTTCAGTGTCAGGACTACAGCTGTTTTACCCCATATTTTGCCAAAGCTCGTTCATCTTCCACTTTCGTATGTATCTCTTTATTTGCTTTTATAAGTTAGTTCAGTTTCATTTTTAAGTTGCTTTCTACCTAAAAGTTTGATTTTGTATCTAGTGCCTTCAATGCACATGCTTTGGGAGCATTAGCTGAGGTTGCTGGTCCCGGTCTTAACTTTCACCTTGGCACTATTCTTCCTGCTTTACTTTCTGCCATGGGTGATGATGATATGGTATCATTCTTGTTTCTTTAGTCTCCTCTACTTTTTTGCTTATTTGTTTTCTTCTCACATTGGCTTTTCCTGACTATGACTGTGAATTGTTTGCCATATTGGCAATGACTGCTGTATTTCTTCCTATGTTTTACTGAGTTACAAGTTATGTAGTTACCTTAAGGTGAGGCATAATACTGCTAGTACATACTGTTAAATTATTTACTGCTTGTGTTTTAGGATGTTCAAAGTTTGGCCAAAGAAGCCTCCGAAACAGTGATGTTAGTCATAGATGAAGAAGGCGTTGAATCTTTAGTATCAGAGCTTCTTAAAGGTGTTGGAGATAATCAGGTATGCTTGATAAGTGATCACTGTCTTTAGGGCTGGTCACATCTCTCTGGCTCACTTAAAGTTTGTAACTTTGTTTGGTTTCAGGCTTCAATTAGAAGAAGTTCTGCTTATCTTATAGGGTACTTCTACAAAAACAGCAAATTATATTTGGTTGATGAAGCTCCAAACATGATTTCTACCTTGATTGTTTTGCTTAGTGATTCAGACTCGGCCACTGTTGCGGTATAATAACATAAATTATTCATCATCTGTTGTTGATCCTCCATACTTTAGATTGAATCTTATGCTTTCTCTAACAGGCTGCTTGGGAGGCTTTGTCAAGGGTTGTTGCTTCTGTACCTAAGGAGGTACAGCCGTCATGTATAAAAGTAGTACGCGATGCCATATCAACGTCAAGAGATAAAGAGCGCAGAAAAAAGAAGGTGGATGATTTTGTTTAAGGAACAAATGTCAATTATAGATTATTTGTTATAATTCTTACTGCTGTAACTATGGATGTTTTCTTGTGGGTGCCAGCTAATTGTAACACAACTTATTGTTTGAACTTGCAGGGAGGACCAATTCTCATTCCTGGTTTCTGTCTGCCGAAAGCACTTCAGCCCTTGCTTCCAATCTTCCTTCAAGTATTTGTTCTTTATACTTTTTCTCCTAGCTCTTTACTGAAGCATCCTGTATGCCTTATATAGCGCTGTCTCTTCTTCTGCAGTGATTGTCCTCATCAGGAATCTTTTTGGTTCCGTCCACCACTACATTTATAAGTTCTCTCTTTCTATCAATAGATGAACTTCTGATAGTTATTGAATTCTTTTTTTTTTTTTAATTTTTGGTTAAATTTGTTACTATTGAAGAGTTGAAGAGGATCCGAATCTGTTCCATAGGATCTTTATCTGTTTTGTTGTAACTCATGATATTGGTGGTCTTGCTGTGAAGGCAAGTGGTGGAATAAATAGTCATCTCGTTGAATTATCGGACAATGAAACCTGTATTTACTTTTTGTGCTCTTTGACAATCTGGCATTTAGAACTCTATCCAGTATTCCAAAAATTAATTGATATATGAAATAGAACATTGAAACTTTAGTGGTATATCACTCGTTATCTGCCATTAGGATTCCAACAGATTGTTGCATATTAATATCAATTTTATCTGCCCTGGAAACTTGTATTGCTGTATAGTTGAACTTTATTTAATTTGTTAGATTATTGCAAAATTCTTGGATATTGTACTAACAGACTATAACATTTCTTTTCACGTAGTTTCTTGTGTTCTTTGCTCTTTCTTTCTTCTTCTTCTTCTCTCTTCGTTTCCTGTTCATGTTTTCACATTAATACTTTAGGCATTTTCAGCCATGAAAAGGTTGTAACTTTTTGCTACTTTACTCTTGATATATTTTCTTTCTTCTGCATCCATAACATGAAATTGCCAACTGAAATTGGTTGCTTGCCTTTACTTGCAAGATGGAGAAAATATGAATTAAATGTATTATTGTGCAGTTTATTTCCCTTTTCTGTAAATTCAGTGTCTGATGTTGTAATGCACATATAGGGTTTAATAAGTGGGTCTGCTGAGCTAAGAGAGCAAGCAGCGTTGGGTCTTGGAGAGCTTATTGAAGTGACCAGCGAACAATCTTTAAAGGAGTTTGTTATTCCAATTACAGGGTACCATGATTATTTGGTTAATATTGGCTGTGCTTTAAATTTTATTGAAGTTTTTAGATGGTTACATGGATTCAGACTGGATAAATCAGTAATGCCGTAGAAAATTTGTTTGTTTAAAAGTTGGAGTTTTGCCAGTTCATTTCATCGATGGGCTGGCAGTCCAGATCTCACATGTAATATTGAAAAGGAAATGGTGTCTTAAAACTTACATTAGAGACTGATGATTTTTCATCTTTCTTTTTCCCTTTTATTTCGTTGTCTGTGTTTTGCAGTCTACGTTTTGCAACTACAACTTTGTTTTGGCTAACTGAAGTTCAACGGAGCTTTAACATTAAACCCATGCTTCTTACTTTTTTTGGATTTATCTATCAAATGAATCATTTTGTAGTGCCCTTTTGACATTGGGAGTAAGGAAAACTAAATAAATTCTAATGGGAGAAAACTGACTGTTGGAAATGCATAAATGGATCTTTCTTGTGCTATATTCTAATGGGGATATTTATTTGTTATCATCTCTTTTTTTTTTTTTTTTTTTGGGGGACTAATGGGGATATTTATTTCCTGTTAGAGCCTTTCATGGTTATTGTTACTAGGTTTTGTTTTGTATTCTGTCCTTGAAATGTTGCACGCTAGCTGTTCATGAAGATAATATTCTGATGCATGTGCCGACAATAATTTTTTTTTCCCCAATAAAATCTTGACTTTTTTTTCTCGTTTATGTCACTGCAGGCCCCTTATTCGAATTATAGGTGATCGGTTTCCTTGGCAGGTGAAGAGTGCCATATTGTCTACTTTAAGCATCATAATAAGAAAGGGTGGGATAGCGCTGAAACCTTTTCTTCCTCAGCTTCAAACAACATTTATCAAATGTCTTCAGGATAGTACAAGGTTAGTTTGGACATATTTTATTCTTTAGTGTTCGGAATGAACATTTATGTACTTTGGAGAAAAAATTTATGCTTGATGGATCTAACTATTTTATTCTCTTAAATTAATTGGTGCTATTTATTTTTCTGAAATGAAGATAATGTCTCATGTTGACAACCGTTTGCTTGCGGTGTTTGAGTGAATCTGGTCATACATTATTCTGTATCACTTCTTGCATGATTCTTGTTGTTTGTTGCATGCAGGATTGTTCGATCAAGTGCTGCTCTTGCACTTGGTAAGCTCAGTGCACTGAGTACCAGGGTTGACCCTCTAGTTGGTGACCTTCTGTCTAGTTTACAGGTAATGGTTGTGATTTTCTATTGTTGATGCACTTTGGTCTTGCAGCCTGATTATATAACAGCCTGAACGTCCAATTTTATAGGTATCTGATGCAGGGGTCAGGGAGGCAATATTGACTGCTTTAAAAGGTGTATTGAAGCATGCTGGGAAGAGTGTGAGCAGTGCTGTTAAAACTCGTGTCTACTCTGTCTTGAAGGATTTAGTTTATCATGAGGATGACCCAGTTCGAGTATCTGCTGCGAGCATATTGGGCATCATGTCGCAGGTTTGACGTAGATTCTTAAGGTTCAACAATGTCTATTTTGTTGATTTTCATGTTCACTTATTTGGAGTGATTATAGCTCTGGCATGTTTTGAAGTGTTGCCTAAATATGAAATTTAGGATAATGTTTTGTTGCTGCATTCTGTCAACATTTTTGGTTTGTTCATGCTACTGCCACTTCGATGAATTTATCTTCTCATCCTTTTGAGTTTTTTAAAGTAGCATGTTAAACTGTGTTCGTACCATTGAAGCAGGGTCTGAGGGGGTATTGTCACGTCAGATTATTTTGAATCCAATACTTCTGATCTTTTCTGTTATATAATCTTTTTAGTCTGCATTTTCTTATATATGGCACCGCATATTTTGTTTAATTTTTCCTGATTCTGCTAGAGATTATATGGAAACTTGTTATAATTTAATTATATGCTTGCTGCTCATGGTTCAGCTTCTCATAATATTGTATATGCTGGTTAATGTTATGGCAGTACATGGAAGATGGTCAGCTAGCTGACCTCCTTCAGGAACTCCTAAATTTAGCCTCCTCTCCTGCCTGGGCCGCTAGACATGGCTCTGTACTCGTGTTCTCTACCTTTCTTAGGCACAATCCCTCAGCGATCTCTATGTCCCCATTGTTCCCATCTATCTTAGACCGTCTCAAAAGTTCCTTGAAAGATGAGAAGGTATTTTGATTTTGAGAGAATTATGCAAGTTTTGGTAACTCTTTTTTTTTTTTTTTTTTTGAGGGTCGGCCAATTCTGACACTTGCTTGCAAATAGTTTCCTCTTCGTGAAGCTTCAACCAAGGCTTTAGGAAGGCTTCTACTTTATCAAATTCAGAGTGGTCCTTCCAACACCACAGTAGTAGTTGATATTCTTGCCTCCGTCGTGTCTGCCTTGCATGATGACTCCAGTGAAGTTAGAAGAAGGGCATTATCTGCCCTAAAATCAGTTGCAAAAGTATGCTGCTAATGTGCACCATTTGCTAATTAAATTTGTAATATGAGAATATTTGGGAGTTAATGTGGCATGCTTTCTGTAGGTAAATCCATCCGCAATCATGGTCCATGTGGCACTATTTGGTCCTGCCCTTGCTGAATGTTTGAAAGATGGAAGTACTCCTGTGCGACTGGCTGCGGAGAGATGTGCCGTGCATGCCTTCCAGTTGACAAGGGGTATGTCCTCTTCTTTATATCTTTGATTCTTCAGCCTAGTTTCAACTTAAGATTTCACTAAAGCTTTTAGTCATCAAAGTAGGGTATCCTATTGGGTGACATTCATAAGACCTCAGTCACTGGGGATCTGGTGGTGGAACAAACTGAGAAAAGATTGAGAGGGTAGAAAAAGAAGGTTTTCTTTGTAGAGGGTGAAAATCAACTTTTATTCATTCTGTCTTGCCAAAATGCTCGCTTTCATTGTTTACTATCCCAAAGGGGTTGCAAAAGAATTGAAAGGATGATGAGGGACTTTATATGAGTATGTACTGGGCGAATGTAGTAAATCAAAAGGGTAGAGTGGGATAATTAACTGAAAGCACACAATTAGAGGGAGGGACTGGGGTTGATATATTTAGGGAAAGGATAAAATAAGTAATAAACAATTTGATTTTTTTCTTGCCAAATCACCAATAGGCAAAGTTATCTTCGCAAATAATCAGTGGCGACAACTAGGAATTAGCTGGCATAATTTTAGCTTTACATTATCAATTTCACAATTTTGAAGACAAGTGATACAGTTATTTAATGTTATTGATCGATGCTTTTCAGGGTCCGAATACGTTCAAGGAGCACAAAAATTCATAACAGGCTTGGATGCGAGACGGTTATCAAAATTTCCTGAACACAGGTATTTCGTTTTTTTAATCTAACCAATATTTCATGGGTATAGTTGTTTTTAATTTTGATACTTAGCATATATTTTACTAAGTGATGGGATCCCTTAACCTACTTCAATTGGATCATTCCTATGCGCAACAATGTATATCATCTGCTTTCTTTAGTGAATTTATTACCTTCACTTCTATGAGCCTTTCATGTGAATAATCTTATTGTATTTCTGTACTAGTCTGCCCATTATTACCTTCTTCTATGAGCCTTTCATGTGAATAATCTTATTTTATTTCTGTACCAGTCTGTCCATTATTACCTTCACTTCTATGTTTACGATTGTTCCTTGAGCTATTTTCTCAAATGCAGTGATGACAGTGAAGACAGTGAAAATGACACCGCTAGTGGCTGAAAGATATGCTGGTGGTTCATCCGTATATATATATATATTTTGGAGTTCTTCAGGACAGGAAATACCAAAAAAGAAATTAGCAAATGGAAGTCCACATCAAGTATGTTTTTTGGCATCAGTGTTTGTTCATAGGAATTCCAGAGATGTACAAACAAAAGGTTTCTAATAACCCCAAATTTTTTTCATCTGGATTTTGTCATGTATCCAGAAATTTTTGGATTTTGTTCTAACATCATTGCAAGTGCTAATTGTTTAGATAGAAAATCATATAGAAACAGGGCGGTGTATACTTGCATATTTTGTATGAATTTTGACCATAGAAAGCAAATTTATAAAAGCTTTCTTTTTGTAATTAGTAAGCTAATACTTGTTTGTCCACTGTATTGTTAGATATATTGAAGGTTTCTATTCCAACCACTTTTGTTTGATGCATTTGTTTAATTCTTAAATAATCTTGTTAAACTACCTTTGTTACAAATGCTGCATCTTCACTCATTGCTTAATTTTTGAAATGTATTTGGTTAATGTTACAGCCTTAGAAGGTTAAGATTTTGCTTGACAATCCTTCTGGTGTTTACCGACAGATTGTTCATTATTCATTATTGAACCTTTCATTATTAGACTGAGATATTCTTTAGTTTTGGAAATCGAACAACAAAAATTAGCCTCGACTTTCTTGCTTACAATTTAGCTTTGATAATCATGTTGATGGGATTTCTCTGTGCTTGAAGTTGTTAATTCTGAGACGGATGCACGCATTACCTTTTATCTTTATGTTTTGAGGAGGTTTTGACGTGTAGAGGGAAAATTTTTTGGGATGGTGAGGTGAGGGTTGACACAATAAGATTTAGATATGAGGTGTTTTGAGTGTGATATTTTGTAATTGTTCTTGGAGTTATTATAAATTCATATAGTTTTCATAGTGAATTACTTCATCAAAATGGGGACGCAATTACCTGTTGAGATTTTACTGTAGATCATGAGAGAATCAAAGATTTTCTTATAAAAAAATCTTGCATCTTGTGAATGTTTCCTTATTCCATATATTCTACTTATTTGGTTACTGTTGCTTATTCATTGCTTAGTTGTTGGCGGAAGTTGTTGGCAATTTGATTATTTTGGAGATATTGAGAGTGCTTATTGAGTATTTTGTTGAGTGGAAGTTGTCGGGAATTGTTGTGGTGACTTTATTGGGAGTGTTTGTTTGGATGATTTTGTGCTGTCTATTTGTTTGATCGACCGATTTGTATGATTGATAGGGTGGAACATATCCATTTGTTTTATGAGTTATCATACCATTATAAATTTTTATATAAAATAATATCCTATTAACTCATTGATTGAATAAAAATATAAAATAATTAAAATAAATCATATAAATTAAAAAATATTTAATTCAATCAATTAAATTATATCACGTTAGTTTGTACAAAAAAAATTTATACAAGAATTTATAGTTATATTATTATTTTTATTTTATTATAGTTAATTTTCTAATTTTAGAAAATTTAGGCACATGTAATTTTATTTTATGTTATTTTTTGGTCTTAACGGAATAATATAATCTTATATGGCTTCTTCACTTAATCATTCATCACAAATTTAGATTTAGTGTTCGTTTTGTATGGTTTATTTAATAGTCATATGTATTAATTTAATTTTATAAATTCTTTTTTAAATTTTTATTATGATTTAGTTGTTTTAGTAGAGTTTTTGAAGATTGAATAAATTATTTTATTTGTATTAGTAAAAGTTTATATTTTAAGATTTTATGATTTTAAGAATATAAATTAAATTTTTTTTAAAAAAATCAACATATTATTTTTTTATTTGATAATTTTTTCATAATTTTAGAAAACTCATTATTCTGACTTTGTTGATATTTCGGTATTTTTTCTTTTTGCTCATTTATCTTCAGTAGGTTATTTTGGTAATTTCGTCGACCCAGCCAGTTAGATGCTGCTAGCTATAATAAATTTTCAGGATGAAGTCATCCTTGCCTCCTTTCACGCCAACATCTTGACTTAAAAGCGAGTATTATCCACAATGACTAAAATGCCCCTCAGACTTTAGTGTTAGCATGCTCGAAAAATTGATAATAATAATAATTATTATTTTATATGTTGATAAGCCCTTCGTCTCTAACAATAGCGTGCTAGTTTCATATAATCATTTTCCTTATTCTTGGAAATGAGTTGTCGTAAAATATTTTAATTTTTTTAAAAAAAAAAGCGGGTGGTACAAGAAGTTTAGCTTCTGATTACAATCATGTATCAAGATCAACGAGGAATTGGAAACATTCAATGCTTACGTCATTTCTGTTTTCACTCGTGCGCACGCAGATGTTTGAGTCTTTTTGTATGTAATATGGAGGTTGATTTGCTTTCAAATATTTGAAAGTAGATTTTAATTGTTTCCACCTCGTACATTTACACACTGTCATTACATAACTAATTGAAGGGACATAACGTAATTAAAAGAAATCAAGAAATATTTACTAGACATTTAATGTACTGAGAACTTTGGGATCTTTTTCATTTGTTTACTTATTATTGAGAGACGGATTCACATGGAATAAAGACAGACTATAGGATCACCAATTATGGGATTTGGATACAAAGGTGGTTAGTACTTGACGTTCAGTCGAATTAAATTATTTTCTTAGATAATTTTTTTAATTAATGAGAGCTGAATTTAGTTAATATAGAATTTTTATACACTGGATCCTATTACTCAGGTTCGGTAACGCACCTACAAATTAGTAAAAAGACATTTATTATGACTACTATCTTAATATTGAATATCATTATGAGCCTTTGCCGCGAGGCCGGTGGGATGCCCACAACAACTAAATCCCACGGGTGAAGCAGCACCTGCAAGCAAGCAAGCATTAGGCCAATTGAAAAAAGAGAGAGCGAGAGAGTTTTAATTCTGGAAAAAAGTACCGGCTAGCCAACAGAATTAATCCTCTATTTCATGTTATATCTATTCGACATGTGGATGCTTAATATATTATTAAAATATTCCTAACGTCTAACGCTTTAGAGTATTATTTAATTACTTGGAATAAAAACAATATATAGCATGTGTTTCAATTATTTTTCATAAATGATTAAAATTATATTCTTTTTTATGCTATTCAACTAGTTCTATTTACTCTGTCAATATTTGAGTGACAATTCTTCTATAAGATGTAATTAATATAAGTAAATATAACATATACCAGTCCATCAAACAATCACATGTATGAAATATCTTAATTTTGTTCAGACTGTGGGGGGAAAATTAAATGAATAAAGCCACATTAGTCCTCACCAAACATTATAAATATCTTAATCCTCAAATCTTCTCCTCTTATTATATTATAAGAGGCAGTTATGTGCTGATTTTGGAGTTCTAATCAGTGGCGGACTCAAGAATTTAATCCAAAGAGAACTTAGTACAAATACAATGATTCACTGTGGCGACATTAGCAATTTAAAGAAAAAAAAAAGTTAAGAGTAACTTTCTTTTTCCTTTTTTTTTTTTTTTGAGTTCAATTTGAAAAGGAAAAAACATTTGATTTGATTTCATAACAATTTTCTGGGGGAGATTTTTAATCATTTTGGAAGCTGCAGATCTAAAGAGGGTATAAGAAAAAAAAAATTGAGAAAGGGAGTCGTAAGCACAAAATCTTGAAACCAAAATAATTGTTTTATATTAAAATGTTCAATTATCTTACTAAAAAACATATCTAAACTTGGAGGATGTTGAGGAATTCTGTTTGGGTCTTAACAGTCTCACCCTTTAAAACTTCAAAGCCCCACAAAGGGCTTACAATACTTATTGAAAGCAATTTCAAGGGCCGGAAGGGACTCAAGTCCCGTAATTATAATCTTTTTTTTTTTAATTATTATTTAGTTCTATGTGCCTCCATTAAATCGTTTGTAATTAGATGAACGTTAGAGTCTATAGTTGTATCTATATTATGCATAAAATATGTGAACCCCTTAGGGATTTGAATTTACATTAAAGATCATTAATATGCTGAGGATTAATTCGTATTATAAAATATTATAACAGGAGACATAAGGTCATTTCAAGATTAATATATATGAGTCAATTCCTGAGTTCCAGGTTGGGGGAGTTAAGAGACTGACACTATTGAATGACCAAAAGAAGCATCCGAGACTTGAGAATAGAACCTTACTCATTTAATTCGAATTTATATTATAATGTTTTGTGTATTATTTATATAACTCCTTTCTTCATATATTATTGTTTTTTCAATTAATATAACTATTACAATGAAGTAAACTCCACATGGGGAAGGGTGCATTGTAGCGCACATTGAGGGATTGCTTGCAATTCAATGCTTTCATCAAATGAAAACAAAATTAGTAGCATAGAAGCCTCCCCAATACGTTGAAATTTCAACTATATTTTGATATTTCTTCCTTGGGTTTCATCACCTCACCAAAATTCAAAGTCTAGATAATTGTTGCGACATATATATTATATTTATGACACACGATATTTGTCAATAAGGTGCTTCACATTTATCTTTTGTCCTTATGGTTGAAAATCAAGTTGCCGCCTTGCAAATAAATTAGAAGCAAAAAGCAAGATCAGATTCAAAATTCGGCCGTAATTAATTGAGTTAAATATCATAACCAAGACATGATATTCAAGACGTATATATATCTAAATCAATGTAATCATCGATTTTTTTCTTTAATGGATGCATTTTTAGATAACTTATTAGCATATTATTGTGTTACACACACACACACATACAAATTTGCTGATATTTTGAATCAAGAGGACTTGAACCCTCAATTTAAGAATAAGATGAATACGGTACAAATACAATTCCACTTAATAAATTAAGGATTCTATATACACAGTGCTTGCAAGTAAATTATAATATGCATTGCATGGTAACATATCATATTCCTAGTCGGATATATTGTTACTATAACGACACGTGGCAGCAGCCGCTGGTGTAGAAAGTATGTATCAATTGAGTGCTACTTGGAGTTCAAAAAAAGATAAAACAAAGGAATGGAGAGACTGAGAAGGAAAGAAAGCTAAAAGGCGGAAAGCTTACTAGAAGTTGCATGTGTAAAGTTTGAAGAGCCAACATTTATAAAAATAAAAATAAATATTAAATACTAAGGGGAAAGTTGTATGGTGGCAGATACAACATTGAAGAGGAGTGTAATAAAAGGGGGCATGTTTAGTTGGGTAGGTCTGAGTTTTTATAGTGCTTTCAAGTCTTTGCTGCTGTTGTTGTTGTCGTCATTTCTTTTGCTTTGCTTTGGTGCATGCATTTCCCAAAAAATTAAATAAGTAAATTTCAAAAAAAAAAAAAACTTTCTCTTCTTCAATATTATGAATCCAATGCAGAGCAGGCAATGATGATCTTTCGATGTTGAAGTAGTAAGGCCAAGCCTGTGGCTTAGCTTAATCAATTAATTAGCCTTCACCAACCTTCCTCTTCTCACCATTAATGAGAAAAAAAGAAAGGATAAGAAAGAGAGAGTTAAAAGAGTCATTTTCATTCTCTTTCTTTTTCTTCCTTTCTTTCTGGTTTCTAGTCTGTATGGGTGTTCGCTTGCTTTGTAATACCAAGAAACAAAAGTCAGATTTGTGATTCTGCGCTTCCTCCTTTGCTTTTGCCAGTAATGGTTTGCTAGCTATTTACTTTTTTTGCCCCCCCTCTTATTTCTATTATTATTATTTCTTGGCACTGAATGAAATATGGGTTATGCTTTGAGGAATGACAAGAGAGGGATTCAAGCTTTATTTGTTCCTCTCTTCCTTGCTTTCATTTTTTCCCAAAATTTTGTGCTTGTTTCTTCACTCAATTACACGAAATACAGACAAGTTAGTAGCTTGAGACTTGCGAGAATTCAAAAGCACTTGAACAAAATTAACAAGCCTCCTGTTATGACCATAGAGGTAAGCAGCTCTCTCACTCCTTTAACTTTTTTAATAAGTTTCTCTCCTTAGGTCGAGGTTCACAAAGGAAAAAAATACAAAAATAAAACATATATATGTAAATATTTTTGCTTGATTTTCCGCAGAGCCCAGATGGAGATATCATAGACTGTGTTCATAAAAGAAAACAGCCAGCTTTAGACCACCCTCTTTTGAAATATCACAAGATCCAGGTATACAAAATAAATGAAGCAGCCACAATTAATCATATTTTCTTTACGAGATTTTAATGTTAGTTAGGTTTTTTTAAATTTTTTCCCAATTTTATTTGTAACGTAACAGAGGGTGCCATCACAAATGCCAAAAATGAAGAATGTGTTGAAAGAGGATGAGGCATCATCAGAGAGGAACAATGAACGAGTAATAGAAGGTGCATGGCAAATGTGGCATAGAAATGGGACAAGGTGCCCAAAGGGAACTGTTCCCATACGTCGCAGTACAGAGCACGACGTGTTGAGAGCCAAGTCTTTGTTTGACTTTGGCAAGAAACAACACCGTAGGATTCGTCTTGACCGACGTGCCGATGCACCGGATGTAGTCAGTGGCAATGGTCATGAGGTAGGCTGCTTTTTCCCTATTTCACTTCTTCTTTTCAACATTTTTCGTGCATGTGCATACATCATCACATCGTATGATATCATACTAAATTGATACATCATTGTCGCCATATCTTATTCTTAATTTTCTTTTTGCTAACAAGAAAAATCCAATAATTGAAATTTTTGAAAGTGATACAATAATATATTTTCAGGTATCAATTTTCTTTCACATTGTTAACAAAAAAGATGTGAAAGTTATGTAACCCCTTTTTAGGAAAATGACTTTAGCTTGAGAAATTATGTGTAATGATAGATTTCATTTTCCTATAACATGAAAAAGTCAATTCAAGCCATTGAGTATTCTTGTGCTTAATTCAAAGGACCCCACAGATTAATTGCTTTAGCATCGTAGTTAATTACAACGTCGATGCAAGTGTAAAAATGCCGAAATATCAGATCATTCAATTCGCATATCATCATACGGTCCACAATAGAAATAAAATGCCATTGGGAATTGTGTCTGGTGCACTCATTTTCCTCGGTAAAAGTCTAATTTGAAGTGCATGATCAATAATAGCATGCGATCGCCTACACTGGATCTTCCCAAGAGGTTTATGGAGCAAGGGCTACAATAAACGTATGGGACCCATCAATCCAAGTCGTCAACGAGTTCAGCCTGTCACAGATTTGGGTTCTCTCGGGATCATTCGACGGCTCAGATCTCAACAGCATAGAAGCTGGATGGCAGGTACTTCTTCCATCTCCTGTCCTCCCATGCACACAAGCCGATACTTTTTTCCTTTGATTTTTTACAATATTATTATTTATCCACTTTATTAATTTTATAAAAATTGGAACTAGTAAACTAATGCCTTTTATGCAAGTTACAAGATTTTATTTCAGCTTCTCAACGACTTTAATTAATGAATTCTTATTAAATTTAAGAGCGGCAGATTAGACTTAAGAGTATCTTATTTTATATTTTAAACACTGTCAAATGTTAAAAAAAAATTAATAAAATGTGATTCTCTAATGGTGTATACGCCGTGACACCATTGTAATAGCTTTAAATTTAATTATTTTAAAAAAATTGTACTTAAATTTTCTAATATTGTGATAATTCTACTAGTCAGGTCAGTCCGGAACTTTACGGTGACAGCAGGCCAAGGCTCTTTACTTACTGGACGGTAAGATCAATCATCTTGTTTCGCTTAATTTTGAATTAATCAGTTATCAATTAATTTCACTTAAGGTGAATTGATTATTGTTTTTAAAATGAGCATGTGCATGTGGTCGTGTGGTCATCCCAACTACGGTGGCATAAGACGTGCCCAAGGTCAAAGTCAAACATTAAGATAGGGTTGATAATCTCTCTAAGTTTCTATATATGACATAGTGTGTTTTATGATTTTAAAACTAATTTATTCCATAAATTTTAGGATAACAAATCTAACCGAGTAAGACTTGCTGTGTCCTTATAAGGTAGATTTATGATGTTAAATATCTTGGAATAATTTTATAAGATATGTCACTAGCCAAGCTATGATCTAGTTAATTATGTATAGTGTTACGTAGTTGAGATATGAAATTTGTATTCAAGGCTGATGATGTATTGCCTCTTCATTAATTGATTTTTATTATACTGATTTTGCTATTCTAAGCTAAAGCTAATAAAAAAAAATGCATATGAAAAGGAGTAATTACTTGACAAAAAAATCGCCCCTATTAATTTTTCATTATCATAATTGCTGCAGTCTTAACCTTCTGCAGATAGATTTTCTTACGAAAACGTTTTCTCATTGTACTATAATTATGCTCCATAAATTAAGATACAAGATTCATTGACAGGTAATTAATCAGTAAAACCAAGAAACCCGTATTAATTATTATATGCACTAAACGCTGATTATTATTTTGGAGTAAATTCTGGCTTTTCCAGAGATTATCTACTCCTAACAATTTCAATTATGTTGTGGTTCTAATCAGAATTTGAACTAAGAAATATGCCAAATAATTTAGAATCATTATCACATCATTATTGCGGATGTTGTACACTTCCTTCCATTTATTGCTTAATCAATTAGGTAGGTGGCATCTAAACATTGAAGAAAACCAAGTTGAGTTAAAAAAAAAAAGGGTGCGTGAACACCAATATTCAGATTAACTAGTTGCATTATCGATAATTGCATATTTTTAGATACAATTTTGAAATTGAGAAAAAGCTATAGCAGCAACAAGCGAAGTAAATTTTTGAAGTAAACATACATAATGATATCGTAGTAATGCTACTTTTACCTAACCAATGTAAAAAAATGTTGCATTTTGACAGAGCGATTCATATCAAGCGACAGGATGCTACAATCTTCTTTGTGCTGGATTCATACAAACAAATAGTAGAATTGCAATTGGAGCAGCTATTTCTCCCGTATCGACTTATGCCGGCAACCAATTTGACATCACAATTCTCATTTGGAAGGTACATCAAAATTAATCACATACATATATCACTAATTAATTGGAATTATAAAGATTTTTCAACGTCTTGCAACTGGCTGGGGTATCCTCAATTCATCAAAATTTGTCAGAACGAAACTATTAACTACAAAAAATTGTTGCTTCACTGAAACAAATAATTTGTTTTTCATCTTTTATGGATTCTCTATACACAGAATTGTTAGTTCGCATGAAAAAAAAAAAAAAACGCGGACCCTCAAAATCATGTGTAATTCAATGTTTCTTGGTGTGATTATTAGGATCCAAAACTGGGGAATTGGTGGATGGGATTTGGTGAAAACTTGCTAGTCGGGTACTGGCCAGCGGAGCTATTCACACACTTAGCAGACCACGCAACGATGGTGGAGTGGGGAGGCGAAGTGGTGAACTCAAGGGCCAACGGTGAGCACACATCGACCCAAATGGGATCAGGCCATTTTGCTGAAGATGGGTTTGGAAAAGCAAGCTATTTCAGGAACCTGGAAATTGTTGATTCCGATAACAGCCTCAGCTCAGCACAAGACATTTCAATTCTAGCTGAGAACACAAATTGTTACAACATCAAAAACTCCTATAACAATGAATGGGGCACACATTTTTACTATGGAGGCCCTGGAAGAAATCCACAATGCCCCTGATCAATTCATGCTAGCCGGCTAGTATGGTATGATATATTAATTCTCAACGTTAAAGTTTCAGGTTTAAGAAGCTAGCAGTCAGATTAATTCTTTAATTGTGTAATTATGAAAAACAATTAATGTGCTATTTCCATACTTGTTTCTGCCATTCTACATTTTTTTGTCTCTGTGTGTGTGTGTGTAGCTATGAGGAAGAAATCAGAAATGTGTATCATTCGTTAAAAAAGAAAAGCACAAGGGTATTGAACATAAACAGACATGGGAATATACAATCATATTTTGGATGGGCATGCATTACTTTGTTGTGAAAATTTTAGTATAATCGCAGTTTACTAGTTCGTAGCATCATTTTGATGAATGCTAAGACTATGACTTAAGTTTCAGAGCTGACAACTCTCTAACCGGGTTGGTGGTGCTTTCTTCCCTAACCTCGAAACCATCAGTTACCATGGGACTGGTGTCGCCTATAAGGCCATCGAATCCCACGACAAACGCCGCGAAACCAAACATTGGAAAGAGACCTACACCAGCGACGTCCTTTCTCCATTACATGATCACCAAAGCTTCTTTGGAGTCTATAGCGGACACACTCACAGAAAGGCTGTGGAGTTTGTTACAGAAAATTTGCATAAGAATATTTTTGAAATGATGAAGAAATATTCTAATTCTGGTGGCGGTTATAAAGAAGAAGCTGTTAAAGCGGGATATCTCAAAACGAATGAGGTCTACTTTGTCTAAAAATGAGGGGCCACCGAAAAGAAAAAAATGGAAGAAGAAAAAAGAAAAGAAAGAAGGCAGAAAGAAAGACAGAGAAGAAAAGAGCGATGCCGGGTCGAAGAAGAAAAATAATAATAATAACAGTATACAGTAGCCAAAGTTTGGCTATAAAACGAGGATGTTCCTCCTTATTTTTGCATTTAAAAATTTTTTTATTTCTCTTTTTTATTTAGACAGTATTTTAAGAGTTTAATAAATTCTTAAGTGATTAATGAATTGAGGATTTAGGTATATTGAAATTTTGAGTAGTGAGTTAAAATATCACAATATGTATAATTTTTTTCACTAATAAAATTATTTTTTTCTCTCTTCACCCATAAATATATGTTAAATATGGTATTAAGTAATTTCTGGTATTCCTATATAATTTTATTGTCTTATTATTTTTTATTTTCACTTTAGTTGCGTATTTACTTGACCCATCAATTTCTCAATAGACTTAGAATGGTAACGCCAATAATGTTAACATATATTTTTTTGTTATGAGCTAGATCATCTTTGTTTTCATTTGTCAGTGCCATTATCACTTTCAAGAGTTCTGGTATTTTAAATGTGTAGCCTAAAGTGGACGGGCGCCATTTCGAGCTCCGGCCTCGTGCGGGCTCTCTCTTCTTTCCACAAAAATATGGAATAGGAACAGATTATATTGTAAATAGTATATTTACGATCTTTTTTTCAATAGATATTTGAAAATATATATATTTTAATTTAAACATGCTAGACAGAGATAAATTAGATTGTATGTCAGTAAATCTATGATCTTATAAGAAATTACAAGTAGCGTCTTTTGGTTTGATCAATTTTTTCTTACTTCTTAAGTTAGAAAAAAAAAAAATGAGCGCTGACGAAAACAAGATAAAGATTGGGTTTAATTTGGCAACGCTCAATTTTTCTGTCTAAATATCATTATTGTTCATTTCTTAACATTTCGTTTCAAGGATATGCTGGATAAGCGTGTGCATAAGGGTCCAGAATGTGGTGCCTTCTGTGTCACAGCCTTTATTGATGGAGAGGATGTTGTTGTCTCAAACTTGGGAAATGGTAAAGCTGTACTGTGTAGAGATGGAGTACCTGAAATCCTTTCACCTCCAGATAATGTAGACAATTTGGATGAACGCAAGCGGATTGTGGATAAGGTACTAGTCTTTTTAATTTGTGTGGTCAAAATTACAAAGTGATGAGGAGCTGAAATTGAAATAAGTTTTTATGATTTAATTCCATGGATATTATGTTTTGAAAAGGGAGGCTTCTCGGGCAGAGATTGGCTTTTCAATGATATTTTCTTTTCCTTCTATAAGTATCGGATTTACTTCTTTGAAGGACCGAATGATAGCTGAGCCTGATACAAGTGTCCTTAAGTTCACTTCAGATGTGGAGGTTCTTGTGTTAGCTACTGATACATTCTAGGATTGGGTAAGTAATTTCACTTAATTTCCACATTGTCGACATAAATGATCAAGTTATCATATTCTCTCTCTCTCTCTCTCTTTCAGTAAAAATATTGAAGGGAATAGAAAACGAGAGTACGTAACTGTTGATAGGATCGGGATTGTGGTCCCTTGATCATTTATTAAAAGCCTCAGTAAATCACTTATCATACCAAACACGCCATTGTCACTTTAAGTACACAGTGCTGAGTTGAACTTTCTGACTGAGCGTTTTATGATATTGTGGCTGATAGTGTACACCGTAATAGAAATATGGGTTGTATCTGACCGTTAAAAGATAATTATAATTTCTTGATTGAAAATTTTGACGACCAAATTCTCTTCTCAGGTTAGCGGCCAAGAAGCTGTTGATACTGTTAAATGGTTTTTAGCTTTGGAAACAATTGGAACCTCAATATTTTCTAGTGGAAAACATCCTGGCTATTTGGAAGAAGGCAAGGAGTTTGTGGAACTTCCTGCCAAGAAGAGTGCTGATTCCGCTGAGCTTATGGCTGCATGCATGGGGCTTTCAAAACTTGCCATGAGAAAGGGTGATTTGAAAGACGCCTCAGCGATGATAATTGATTTAAGGCGCTTTAGATCACCATCTGATCGGTTTAATCCAGCTGATTGGGTGAATGAGCCTGTGAAGAAATTTTCTTCTGGGCAAAATTGACTTGGCTGCATCCTCAAATATTATGGCGTGATACATATATATTTATCGGTTAATGGTGAAATATGGCAACGTTACTATGACTGGGAGCATAATTTTAAATTTCTTTTTTAACGAAATAATTGAGTGGCACTTTATGAATTTTCAAATCAGAAAGCTTGGGTTACATCCGTCATCTTTCACCAATTCCCCCTTTCTTTTCGCTCTTTAAAACCCTGAACCTAAAATTCCTTGTTCGTGCAAATATTTACAGCGTTGATAAATCATTTTATGCCGTTGTAAAACGTTAAAAATTTTAATTGAAATTGGCCTGTTCTTATTTAATTATATATAAGAGGTTTCTGTTTTATATAGACACAAATGTGTTAACCAGTTATTATAAACTGCAAAACCCTAAGTCGATTAAGTAGTGTGATTGCAGTTTAAACGTAGAAAAGAAAATATGGGGAACGAAAAACACTGTCGCATGTCCGCAGTCTCAAGTGTGGAAGAGGATATTTTGATATCAAATGTCTTACATGTATTGATGAAATCAATATGGCTGAAATCCTCTACTGCAAATTATGACGAGGTCAATGTTGTCAACAACGTAATCTGCGAAACAATCAGTTACGGCGGGACTGGTGTCGCCTAAACTCCATTGAATCCCACTGGGAACTTTTCAAAATCAAAGCGCTCCGAGCACAAAGTCTGGACAAAGAACTACGTCGTCGTTTCTCCATTGCATGATCACGAGTCTCACCGAAGTTTCATGGAGTCTACAATGGAAGTGATGATGCTGTGGAGTTTGTTAAAGAAAATTTGCATAAGATACTTTTGACATGATGAAGAAATGATCTAATTCTGGTGGTGATACTGCTGACAAGCAAGAAGTAGTTAAAGCCGAGTATCTCGAAACATATGAGGACTACCTGACGTCGGTAATGCCAATAATATCAACTTTTGTTACTCAATCATCTTTGTTTTAATTTCCTTTTTGGTGCGAATTATCGCTTTCAATGGTTTTAGTCTTTTCAATGTGTAGCCTAAACTGGCAGTCACCTGTTTTAGCCCTTGCTCTCATGTTGTAAGTGGAAGTAGCACTCGGAATAAGTCTCGGCAGAACTCTTAGGCATTACTATAATTGTAATACTCTAGGATCCCCTAGATCCCATGCTACAATATATAATATATATATTGTTAGATTGTAGCCTTAAAGAATTAAATGTGTAGCCTAAACTAAATAAGAAGAAATTAAAAGCTATGTGTGTGTGTGTGTAGCCTAAACTAAATATGAAGAAATTAAAAGCTGTGTTTGTGTGTATTGTTAGATTGTAACCTTAAAAAATTAAATGTATATGTATGTGTGTGTGGCCTAAACTAAATACGAAGAAATGAAAAGCTATATTTATGTGTGTGTGGCTTAAACTAAATATGAAGAAATGAAAAGCTTTGTGTGTGTGTGTGTTTGTGAATGCGCGCGCGCGTGTGTGCACGTGTGCGTGTATGTGCATGAACTGATATATATTTAACAAACTAACAACTTCCTAAAAATTATGACAAACTCAATTAATAACAAACTGAAACATAAAATAATAATATGAATGTGGACAGCTTTATAGTCTTAAAGGCAGTTAATTAACATTTTTTCATGCATTAAGAACTAAAAACTCTAAGTCTCTACTTGAGAAGCTTAAACTTGTTTGTCGGCAAAGACTTTGTAAAAATGTCTGTGAGTTGATCTTTAGATCTACAATAAATAAGGCTCACTTTTCCTTTCTTCTACACTTCCTTTAGAAAGAAGAATTTTATCTTGAAATGTTTAGTTTTTCCATGAAAAACTAGATTGCGAGAGATTGCAATTGCTGTCTGATTGTCCACAAACACCTTTGTGTTTATTCACATACTTCAAGTTTAAATCAAATAACAATTTCCTCAGCCACAATGCTTGATTCACTGTTGTTGTAAGAGTAACAAATTCGACTTCTATAGTAGACTGTGCTACAATCTCTTATTTCTTGGAACTCCAAGAGAAAACACCTGATCCAAGACTGAAACAATAACCAGATGTATTCTTCATGTCATCTACAGATCCACCTTAATTACTGTCAAAAAATCCAAATAATTTGAAATTTTGACACTTCTTAAACTTTACACCAAAGTCAATACTTCTTTTGAGGTACCTAATAATTCCTCTTGCAGCTTTAAGATGCACTTCACTGGTACAATGCATGAAATGAGAAAGAATACTCACGACAAAAGTAATATTTAGTTTGGTTGTAGTTAGGTACATTAGATACCCAATCAACCTTCTAAAATAACCTTCATCAATTTTATATGTGCAGTCCCCCTTACTTAGACTTTCCTTGCGATTCATTAGAGTAGTCATTGCCTTACAGTCCTCAATATGAAACCTTTTTAGGATTTCCTAAAGAAGTTTCTTTTGCATACTTCTTTTGACAGATAAAACATCACCTTCTGACTACTTGAACTCTATTCCTAGAAAATGTGTCATCAGTCTAAGGCTTGTCATTTAAAAATTTTGCATTATTTTCTTTTTGAACTCTTCAACAAGCTTGGCATTACCACCTGTGATTAAGAGATCATCAACATAAAGAGAGACTATAAGTAGATCACCTCTTTTATGTTTCACATACAGAGTGGCCTCTCACATGCTTTTTTACAAATCCTAGCTTAACAGATGCTTACCTATCTTCCTATACCAGGCTTTAGGTGCTTGTTTCAAGTTGTATAGAGCATTTTTTAACAAATAGGCCTTCTCTTCTTGACCTTGTTGTAGGAATCCTTCAGGCTGTTTAACATAGATTTCTTCCTATAAAGTACCATCCAAGAATGTAGATTTTACATCTATTTAAAATATTTTCCACTCATTTTGAGCTGTTATAGCTCGCACCATCCGAATAGTATCTAATCTAGTAATGGGAGCAAATGTATCTGAGTAATCAACTCCAAAAACTTAAGTATACCCTTTAACAACAAGCCTGGCTTTGTGTTTATTGACAGCACTATCTAAATTTAGCTTGGTTCTAAATACCCATTTTACTCTAATAATTTTTCTATCCTTCGATTTATCAACTAGTTCCTAAGTCTTACTCTTTTTTCTCATTAACAACTTTTCCTCTATTACCTTCTTCCATTTCTAATCTTTAACAGCTTCTTCATAATCTGTAGGTTCACAAATGGCCACATTACATCTTTAATAGATATCGAAAAGCAGTCTTGTTCCATGGATTAGTGGATCATCTTGCACTTCTCCTTGCCATTAATCCAATGCATGCTCTTTTGTTGTCTGAAAGCGAGTATTTGAATTTTGCTTGCTCGAGGGTGCATTTCCTGCGTGTTTCCAATTTCACTTCTCATTTTCATTAAAAAACACATCTCTATTGATAATTATCTTCCTTGTTTGAGGTTGATAAACCTTGTAAGCCTTAGGTAATATGTTTTATAAGAAAACTACAATACTAGCCGCCTCAGCCCAAAAAAATTTTGGCAACTCCTTGTCATGAAGTATACATCTGGTCATCTCCATTATGTATCTGTTTCTCCTTTCACTAACTCTATTTTGCTGTGGAGTGTAGAGAACAGTAAGTTGGTGTTCTATGCCCGCTTTTTCATAAAATAAATTAAATTTTTTCTGAGATGTATTCTTTTTCATTATCAGACCTTAAAGCTTGAATATTGTAGCCACTTTGGTTTTCCACTATTTTCTTAAACTTCTAAAATACACCAGTTATCTCTAACTTGAATTTTAAGAAAAAAATCCAGTACATTCTTGTAAAATCATCAATGAAAATAATGTAATATCGACTACCTGCTAAGGATAGAGTTATTTTATGACCCGATACATTTGTGTGGACTAGCTGCAACTTGTGAATAGCTCTCTAGGCTGACTTTAGAAATGGTTTTCCTTTTTCGTTTCTTGTACTGACAAGTTTGATAAGTTGGTAAGTGATCTCCAAAAGATGGTAAGCTAACTGTGAGCTCCTTTGTCTTTATGAGCTATATCTTTTGCAAGTGATAATGACCATGTCTCTTGTGCCAGATCTTGATCTCACAAGTTTTAGTGGAAAATACAGCAACCTCTTCCTTGAAGGGATTAAAAGAAAAACTTTTTTCTTTCATTCTCACTTTGAGAATTTCCTGACCAGTGACATCTTGAATGTAACAAAAACTATCTTTAAAAATACTTTAAGGCTTTTTTCAATCATCTGACCTATACTCAAGAAATTTTGGTCTATTTCCAGTACGTAAAGAACATTAGAGAATCTTTTTTTTTTTTTACCTTTAGAGCTAGTTATGGCAATGGTCCCTTTCACTTTGAAAGAAATATAATCACCATTGCCAATTTTGAATTTGGTGATGTCAATTAGCCTTCAATCTATGAAGAGTTCCTTGTCATGGTCATATAATTGGTGCAACTACTATCAATTAACCAACTTTTAGTTAAGTTGCTACTTGTAAAATAAGATGCCACAAAAAGCTGATCTTCATCCTCTTGTTTTATAACTTGGGCTTCAACTTTTTGCTGCTATGTTTTTTCTTTGTAAATAACTGCTTAATATCTAGTTTGATTGCATTTGGAACATTCTGCATCAGCTCTCCCTCACATTTGAATAGAGGATGTCCTTTCTTTCCATAGTGTTCGTAAGGAAGGTATTTATCTTTGAAATTTTATTTTTTGCTACTGTTGTTACTCAAAGTAGGAGAAGCTGAATTTCCCTCTTGGCATTTCTTTTTTTTCTTCTTGTTTTTGTCAGCTCAATGATGTTTTCCAAGTAAGGCTCCTTCAATATTGACATCTTGCCTCATAAGCCTCCTTTACTCTGATGGTTGTAAGGAATTAAGTTATTCTGCCAAGGAAATTTTTGACATATCCTTGGTATTTTTCAAAGTTAGAATTGTAGCTTCATACCTCTTAGGCACATTGATAATGATCTTTTCTATGATCCTTGAATCATTAAATTCAAACTCGAGTAGTCTTACTTTGTTTGCAATTTCAAGAAGTCTATTTGAATACACTTTAATTGTTTCAGATTCCTTCATCTTTTGCAACTTAAATTCCCTTATTAAATTTAAAACCTACATTTCTTTTATCTTTTCATCTCCTGCATATTCTTCTTTGAGATAATCCCATATAGACTTGGCTGTATTAAGGTACATTATTCTTGTGAAAATTGTTGATGTCACTACAGCAAACAAGCATGCTTTGGCTCTCGACTTCTTCATCTTTTTTTTTCTTCTGTGCTATGGTGGGATTGTTTGGAAGTATAGAAATTTTGTAGTCTTCTTCTACTACTTCTCAAATATCCAAAGCATCCAAGTATGTCTTTATTCTTACTACCCAAATCTGGTAGTTGTCTTCATCGAACACCAGTAGAGCAATAGAAGAAAAACTAGCTTCAGCTTCCATGACGTGTTAAACTCATGCATAGATTCCTTAAGAAGATAGCTTTGATATCAATTGTTAGTTTTGAACGATAGATATAGAGGAAAAAAAAAGAAAAAGATGTGCATAATTAAAAACTGACAAGTCTAATTTTATTAATGCATTTGACTTATAATATATAATAAAACGTAATAACTCAGTGACCGAGAATTAATCCATGAACTGATACATATTTAAAAAACTAGCAATTTCCTAAAGACTAGGACAAACTCAATTAATAACAAACTGAAACATAAAACAATGATTTGAAACATGGACAACTTTAGAGTTCTAAAGGCAGCTAACTAATAGAAGTAATAGCTTTTAATTTTGGATGTTGAAAGCCTTTTTTGTTACATTGCTATTTAGATACCTATATAGAAAAGAAAAGATATTCTGACACTTCTCTAGTGGGTTATAAGTGCTTGTCCCTTTGGGCTCTGATGTCTCTATAAAATGAGTTCTAATGAAAACTTGATTTAAGAGCCCTTAGACTTGCATTATGGGAAAAGAATAAGAAGTTCATTTGGCAATTAAAAGCTTTTTTTATTATTGCATTGCTACATAGATACTAATATGAGAAAGTAAATAAATTAGGAAACTTTTCTAATGGGTTACAAATATCTATATTTTGAGTTATAGTGGCTCCATAGTAGCAGGTAAAAAGGAAGCTGGTTAGAGAAGAAATTAAAGATTAATAATGAACTACCACGTGTTGATAAAAAATTATATGATTGTAAATAGTCATCAAAGGGTAATTGATCTACACTATGTATACTTGATAATTAAGTTGGTATATGGGATAGACTATATTAAAAGCGACATGGTTGAAGGTAAATACTAAAAATGTTAACTATGTCAAATATCTCCATCTTTAAAAGAACATGTTTGATTTTGTAGAATCAAATAAGCAATATTTTGCTAAAAAAAGATAAGACAATTAGCTATCATACCTATAAAAATAAAAGATAACACATTAAGGATAGTGATCCTCAGTTGCTACATCTAAAAAAGTTACCAAAACAACCTTTATGAAGGTGTCTTTGACCACCTTGTAGTGTACACTACTTGTATAAGAGAAAAAACCATGTTAAATAATATCCTTCTTACTCCCTAAGTACGTTCCTAATGGCCCAAAAATTATGATAAAGGTAAAGATAAAAAATCTTAGAAAGAACAGAAAAATCACACTAAAAATGCATCACGTGGCAGGTAGTCAGCGTACTCCATATATAAAGACCTTAAGTTTATACATTTGTCATATATAACAAGAAAACACACATACACTCCACAAAAGCTGAGGTTTTTATTATTGTCCAACTATTATTACGAAGTGCTTGCAAGCTTTCAAAACCTAAATAACCCAATTCTGATTTAGTATTAGAGTGTGGTCGCTGACCACTTCCATCTCCATATTTGATCTCTTTTTCATTGTTTTGGGTCTAAGGTGCCCTTTCAAATTCTCTCACTCTAGATCTGAAACCTCACCATAACCATCATCTTCTCATTATTCTTCATCTCCACAAAGACCTAAGACAGCGCACACATTTTGATTAAGTGAGGTATCTTGCATCATGAAAATAAATTCATTATCTTAGTTAGGTTTTGCTCCTTTCTCTTATGCCTAAAATCTACCTAAAATAGAATTTTTAATGGAATACCTTGCGTTACGAAGAATTTTTTCATTCTTGACGTTAAAATATTTTTTGTTTTCTTTTATAATTTCCTTTTTATGTATTTTAGTTTATAGGTAACTTTTGAAAATTTAGCATTGAGTTTTTCTTCTGTTTTCTTCTATTTTGTTTTATACGCCATTGTTTTAAAGTATTAACACCTATTTTTTTGCTCTTTTTTTATACGCTATTTCACTTATTATATTAAAGCCTGTCTGTTCTCGAGAAAGTGTTTGAAAAGTAAAAGTCATCAACTTGTCTAGCAAAAACCTTTTAATTCTTAATTTGGTTGAATTTAATTCTACGTGTATTTTTCACCCATTTGTTCTTTTTGTTCACTATAGATTTATTTTTGCAGTTGTATCTTTTTTGAGATTGTTGGAAACTTAAATTTAGATTTTTTTTCTTTGAATTATCGAATGATTGAATTAGATGTCCGAGTAGCTTGGTTAATATTTGTTATATTCTCTTACTGTTGTTTCATTCAAATTAGGATTATCTTTTGTTTCTTTTTTGTTGGAATTTTTAGTCTAAACTCCACTTTTTTACCACTGCGAACTATATATCAACATAGATGTAGATTATCCGTGGATTGTGAAACGTTTTTCTTAAAGAATTTAATACCCCTTTGTATATCTTACACATTCATTTTCAAGTATCTTTGACTTTTTGGATTAAAAATGATTGATTATTTAGGAAAAAACATTGTATTCTGTTGGAACTAGCAATATCATTGTTGGTATATTCCATTCTCTTGTATTTTTATTTTCTTTTGATAGGGATTCTCCTACACTTTTTACTACTCTAGTTGTTTGTATCATTTTTAAAACTAATCAAAGCTCAGTACTCATAGAAGTTTTAGACAAATTCTTTAAGTTTATTTATGAAATGTTGTTCTAGCTATTAGACATTAACATTTTAATTTACACTGAATCTTTTTATTAAGAAGAGGATGTACTCATATTAATAACTCAAATAGTGACTGAAGCATGCAAGCTTTGCAGAGTCTGAATGCATATTTCATAAGCTCAGGGATTATAATTGAAGATCTATATTATATAACAACAATAAGGAATGTGGTTAAAGATCTGTACTTTATACTTTAAAGACATTAAAAATAGTGGCGGATCTACAAAAATAATTAACTGGGAGCTAAATTAAATAATAGTAAAAATGTCAAAATTAAAACTTGAATATATAAAATTTTTGGTAACACATTTACAATTGTTCTCTATGCGATTTCATATTCTGAAAACGTTTTGCAATAGACTCATTATCAATACTATTAAATATATTTTTTTTACATAAACAATCAAATCCTCATTCATCCATTCATCACCTATCTGATTCCGAAGTTTATTTTTCACAAATTTCATTGCTGAAAATGTTCTCTTTACTGTTGCTACAGAAACTAGAATAACTAATGCTAATGTCACCAATAAATATACTAATGGATACACCTTATCTTTCTTTGTCTTAACCATTTTTTTAGTAAGGTCCTGATTCCCTTCAATCCTACAAACTCAGTACTAGAATGTATATCCATTATGTAAGTTCGAAGCTGAGTCTTAAGTGCCATAAGCTCTATTGGTGAAAAATCCTTCGGATAAAATTGAGCAAGACGTATTAACTTGTCTTTATCAAAAGCATCAAATGAGTTATTTGAACTTAAACATGCCAAATAAAGAAGCAATTCCATATTCACCTCATTGAAATGATTATTTAGCTCTTGAAGTTGCAAATCTAAAACAACCAAAAATATTGAAAATAATTATTTAGATCTTTGAGTTACAAATGGCAAAATAAATCATTCAAACAAAAATTTCAAACAAAAAGAAGAAACCTCGCAAAGTAAAGAATCCTACCCATCATCTCTTATTATTTGCAAGTTTTTCTTGCATATTTCAATCAATTTTATAGCATTTAGAATATCTTGATCCTTTCTTTGGAGTTCTTCTGACAACTCATTTAAAAATACAAGTATATCTCTCATCAAATATAAACTAGCACAAAATTAAAAGATTGCATAAATTCTACCAAATAGTTTGCTTGAAATCTCTGTTCGCTAGACTTTGACTTATCTTTTGCAACAATCTCAAGCACACTAATTATATATGGAAACAAAGAGATTATGCAAAGTAATGTACTATAATGTGAGTCCCAACATGTATCACCAAAACATTTTAATGTAGTTTCTTGATTTTGGCCTTGCCCACTTGATAGGTCATTATTTTCAAGTGCTTTAACAACTAAAAGTAATTGCTTCTTTCGAAAAATATCTCGACGTTTACATGAAGCCCCAACAACATTAAAAACATTAGCAACCACATTGAAGAAAGAATTAAGTTTATCATGTTTCTTTGCCATAGTCACAATAGCTAATTGTAGTTGATAAGTAAAACAATGTATATAATAAGCACACTCATTCTCATTCATAATAAGTGTTCTAAGACCATTGAACTCACCTTGCATATTGATAGCCCCATCATAACCTTGCCCACGTAGCCTAGATATACTCAATCCATGCTTAGAAAATAACTGATTAAGAGCTTCCTTGAGTGACATGGCAGTGGTACTAGTAACGTGCTTAAGACCTATAAAATGCTCAATAACATATCCATTCTTATCAATATGTCACAACACAATAGTCATCTGCTCCTTTATAGATGCATCACGAGATTCATCAATTAAAATAGAAAATAATGCATAATCTATGTCTCTAATAATAGCATCGGTAGTTTTAATAGAACAAGCTCTTACAATATCCTTTTGAATTGAAGATGCAATTAACCTGTTGTTTCTAGGAGCATTCTTCAAAGTAACTCTTTTGATATCTTCATTGTAATCGGTAAGAAATCTTAAGATTCGAAGATAATTTCCTTAGTTACTTGAATTATCAAATTCATCATGACCACGAAATGCAAGCCTTTGTTCTAAAGGAAGTCGAACAACATCCATGGATGCAAACAGATGAGTACGATAATCTTTTCAATCTTGATTAGAATGTTTGTTGAAAAATGTTCGAACATGCTGCTCTTATTTCATTACCTTATTATGAGTACTATTTGGACCTCAACATGCTCTTTTAATCTTTCTGGTTTTTTCTAATTTGAGAATCCATTTTTTGTAGATGTCTCACCATTTGCTTGCTCACTAATTTTTATCTAAAAAGATAACAACATAAACAATATGCAGCATTCTTTGATATATTATATTCTAACCAATTTTCATATTTATTGAACTAAGCAAGATTGAACCGTCACTGTTGTTGCCCAAATTTAGACTTACAAAAATTATGGAATTTAGGTTGGCAAGGACCCATTTATAAATATACTCTATGAACTTCATCTCGAACATTAGGATTGTAAGAAGAAATTAGAGGTCTTTGTCTAGGATAAGAAGAAAGTTCTGACAACTCAAAGTTAAACTTATTTTGTTTTTCTAGACCACTTTCATCTCTCTCTGAAAATGGTGGCATCACTAATTTTCTTTTAAAATACCTCTCCATATCTATTTTAAAATTATATATGTGAGTGCTTATATAAAAATAAATTAATTACAATTAAAAAAATTAATTTGCTAATAGCTATGAACAAAAGCACCAAAAAAAAGAAACTGTAAAGACTATAATTAATTATATAAAGTATTTCAATTTGTATAAAGATTTATTGACATCTGAAAAAGAATAAAATACTAAATTACTAACTTAATTTGAAAAAAAAAATCGAAAAGAACATGTTACCTAGTGGCTAATGCAAAATTGTTGGAAAGGCACACTTACTTTGCCAGCCCCACGTCCTACCCATTCAACTCCACGACAATTAATAAATCAGAATCTCCTTCACTTTTTACTTTTTGTTTTTTTATTGAGAATAAAGGATAAAACGACGGCTTGCAGCT
The DNA here is from genome assembly GCA_030449875.1 of Aegle marmelos. Classification (NCBI taxonomy): domain Eukaryota; kingdom Viridiplantae; phylum Streptophyta; class Magnoliopsida; order Sapindales; family Rutaceae; genus Aegle; species Aegle marmelos. The sequence goes on from JASUUL010000115.1 coordinate 10,326,608, forward strand.
TTCTCTTTTTGTTCAAGGCTATCCTTAATTACAAGTATGGCACTCACAGTTTAATATTGAGATAATAAATATTTTGGGGGCTTTTTTTAAAGTCAAATAATTATTTTATAATTATTAAAATAATAGCTTAAATTTTAAAAAATGTAAAGGGTTATTTAAAATTTTTTTTTTTTTAAAAGGATATTTTTTTCAGTGGTGAGCTCCCACTAGTCGTACACTACGTCTTTGATTAAAAACAAATATGATTTGTTTCATACGTTTATTAAAAAGGAATTCTGATTTGTTTCATGAACAAATATGATTATGATTATGGTCTATATAATCCAGTATCGTAAGCATTTCTAATCGAGCAGCCTGCTCGGCTTCTCTTCAATTGTCAGATACATCCACCATAACTTTCATGTTGCATGCTTGCTAAAAAAGGCGGTAATGTTTCATCAGTAAATTGTGCTAAAATTGGAGAGGCAGATGCCAGTTTTGAATGTAATTTGTTCATCTCTCTTTCTGGAAATACTAATATTCTATTAATCACTTACTAGCTAATTGGATATGTTTTATCACTTCACTAACAGATCCAAGGATCATCACATAAGAAGCTTTATTCTTTATCTTAGTATAAACTTGTGAAGAAGTCTTTTGGGAAATGGTAAAGAGATGAAAGCTTCAGTCTTGCTTGTTGAGTCTTCTTTATTGACATGAAGATTTCACGGGGAACAGGATTTTTGTTGATGATTCAAAGTTAAAACAATGATTTCGCTTAGTCTCTATGTCTGTAAAACATAATAACTGGACCTTATGCCAATATTTATGTCTTGTCTTGGTAAATTGGCTGCTATTTTATATGCTTGTATCGCTACACAGACTTGGTTGTCTATGCTCGGATGGTGTTCAAAGATTACACACTTATTACAGTTGTTAGAATCAACAGGATTATCAAGTATATTTATAAATTCATAAATCTTCAAATTGAAGAGGATTTTTGAGATCTCACATTGCTGCAATTGTAGTTCTGTAATATGCTGTATAGCAGATTTATGTGGACAGTTACATGATTACTCTTGCAATTTCTTTCAACAACAAAAGAGGGTTTGGAATTAATTATATAGGGAACCGCATTTTTTTTTCCCAGGCATTATCTGACAGATGGGTTTGTTTGATAAAGGGTGCGTGCCACAAAAGCAAAGGACTGTCTGGGGTTTGCAGCCAAATGTCGTGACCCGTCACATTATGATCAGTCATTATTGCAGCAAAGGGAAAGTATATTCTGCTTTGATGGATTAGAATGCTATGATTTAGCAGTTTAGTGTTATAGGGTTTTCATTTCTGCTCTGCACAAGCAGGTTGTCCCCCTAATAAGGGGTTGGAGGCTGCAGCTTGCTCTAATGTCATTGTGGGTATTTGCAAAGAATGGATGTGAGGTTTATCCTCTCTCTCTCTCAAACTGCTATTGTGATTAACAGGGGAAGAAAAATCGAGCTAACATGGCATTTGCTATTTATATCCTCCCACCATGTGCAGCGGAGAGGAGAATACGAGGAAGCTTTTCCTTTTTCAGATAAATTGGTTAGTTTTGAATATAAGGGTATTTAGTTTCCTCTTCAGGAACTCATTTATTTTGAATATCTAGTATTCTGCACGCATACGTGCAATTAATTACTCATAAGATGTCAGGCTAGTTGCGATGCAAATGTCCAATAATAACAAGTGCATCGAAGATATTTCTGGGGTGGCATTGTATTATCATGCAATCGATTTTGTCTAGACTCGTAGATTTATGCTTAGCTCCTTGTGCCTCCACAGTAGGCCTTTGGCCGCTCAATATATGTCATACGTGTGCATGTGACTCGCCGTGGACTTTAAGAGACATTACATTACAAAGTGATCAATGATTTGTAGGGCCACGATGCTTCAAATCAGTCAATTCATCAAGCCTTGCGGCAGGACTCGGCTTTTATCAAACCTCGTGGGGTGACCAGCAAATCCGGCCCCTAAGAATTTTCAAAAGAACTGGACCACACAAGATTAGTCATATTTAGGTCAAAAAAGTTGATTAATTAATTCATAGAGTTGCATGAAGCGATTTGTGTGAACCAGAATAACTGGTAAACTCGAAGTAGTTGTATGGGTTCATGTCTCTTAATTATTTGTTAAGTATAATTATTTACAAATGTTAGGATTCGATATCTAATACCATCAAGTTAAGATTTGGGCTGTGGCACGTGAACTTATAAGAACTTGAATTAAAAATTTAAATGTGAACTTATAAGCACTTGAATTTTTCTCCTTGCATTTTTTTAGGATGTTTCTACTCAATACATAACACTTACTGTTAGAATTTGGAAAATATTGATCAGACATTTCAACAATCCGAATGTACTCTTTGATATGACATGTGCAGTGACTGATACGTTTATAAGTACCAACGATCTTTCACATTGCACAAACTTACAGTCCCTTTGCATTGAAGTTTCCTATAATTTTATTTTACTATTCAAATCATTGGTTATTTATGCATATAATAACAGACGAATAATGATAGATATCAAAGGATTTTTAACTCAAGTAATGTGTTATTAATCGAGTAATTAATAATTTTTTAAAAAATATAAGTAAATCAATTATATTACCCTATCATCTAATTAATAAATATCACATTATTTATAATAATTTTTTATAATAAAAAATTTAAAATTTATAGTACTGATCGTATCGGCCTTTCAGAGTTCCGAGTTTATTATCGGAGGTCTATTTCTGTATACTTTTCCAAGTGCACCAAAAGCTAATTGATAGGTCAAAGTCTTCAAAACCATTAAATGCAGCGCTGAAAAACCTTTAGTTTGTGGGACAATGCTCTCCTATGACCAAGATTTTTCAGAGACATTTCCTGTCAGACTACCAATGAGCAAACCTCAAAGAAATCCATAAATTAAGAAGTCACAAGGGCTGGAGTGTCAGAACAAGAGCTTCTACTGATGAGTAAAGAATCACACTCTCACTTGGCTAAAATGACTTGGGTTAACCTTCTTTTTCTTATTGTGCCAAGCATTTTAGTATGGCCTCACTCTTTTTCCCACGCAGAAACCGATACACTTAAACAAGGCCAACAACTGCACGACTGGGACGAGCTCGTTTCTGCTGAAGGAGTGTTCAAGCTAGGATTCTTCAGCCCTGGATCCAAATCAGTCGACATTGGAGTCATTGCTCCTCGTTACGTCGGCATATGGTTTAACAAAATTCCATTTTATCCTCTCTGGGTAGCCAATCCAAACAACCCTGTTCCTGACTCCTCCGGTGTTCTAAGAATGGACACCGATGGAATTTTAAAGATTGCATACAAAGGAGGCTCAGGGATAGCTGTAAGTTCTAACCAAGCAAAGAATGCTGATTCGGGGACTAATATCACAGCCACACTGCTAGACTCCGGAAACCTTGTTGTTAGACAGATTGGTGTCGATGGAGTAGTAGGGCCAATTTTGTGGCAGAGTTTTGATTATCCATCAAACATGTTACTGGCTGAAATGAAACTAGGCATTAACCTGAAGACTGGACATGAATGGTACCTTTCTTCATGGTTAAGTGAGCAACTGCCTTCTCCAGGAGCCTTCAGACTTGGCCTCAATCCCAATGGATCTCGCGAATTGATGATTTGGCGGCGAGGGGAGGTTTACTGGAGAAGTGGGGAGTGGAAAAATGGGAAATTTGAATTAGCACCTGAGCTAACGGGGGGGCCATTTACAAAGCAACTTGATGCATACCAATTCAGGTTTGTGGCAAATGAGAATGAAAGATACTTCTCTTATTCTAGAACAAGCAATTTTATTCTGTCAAGGTGGTTGCTGAACGATTTAGGTCAAATTGAGCAGTTCACATGGGATACGCGCGGTGGTAGTGGATGGATATGGGAAACTACTAGCCCGTGTACTACTAATTATACAACGAATGTGACAGGTGTTTGCCTAAACGAAAAGCCTTCAAACTGCAGGAAGGGTTCAGAATTCTTCGCGCCGAAGAAAGGGTACATGAATGTCAGTTCCACTGGTGATCGTATAGATGTGAATGCAGGCTTGGCTCGCAGTGACTGTCATGCGAAATGCTGGAACAATTGCTCTTGTAGTGCCTATGGATCTCTCTTTGAAAATGGCACTGGATGTTTGTTTTGGTCCACGGAAGCAGGGTTTACTCCGAGTGATGATTTTGGCCAAGAAATTTACCTGCTTACTTATGAAGTGTATTTCAATAGTACAAGTAATTATCATCGTGGCCCCTAATTAGTTTCTTTGTCTCTTCTCATAAGGAGAATGTGTGCCCGCTTTGCCATTCAATAATTTGTGTATCATGAAATCCATGCTGAGGGCATGAGCTATACATATGTTGTCGTTTCATTACCCAAATAAACAGGGTAATGATCTGTCTCTGTTAATGCAATAAGTTAATTGTACTACTATGGTTATGAATACTGCATTTTGATTGGAGACTATAATTGTGAATAATGCATTTTGATTAGATTATGCTTCCCTAACTAAATGAGTAATGACAGAATGCGCATTTCAATTCTACCTAAACTTGAGCAAAATAAAAAAGTCAAGTTTGAATTAATGATAAAATTACCTTAAAAATTTGCTTTGGAGTGGGCTACATATCATTTTTCTAAGTAAATAAGGAAAAAAAAAATTAGTAAAGACTTCAGGGCTTGTTTGGTGGACGGGTTTTTAAGGGGTATGGCGGGTCTTGACACATTTAGTTAATTTTTTTAATTTTTAATTCAATTCTCTATTTTTTGATTATTTATTGATATAAATATTTCAATTATTGCTAGCGACTTGACCGCCTCTTGCCGTTGTTAATTTCGAGTATCTTTTGATGTTAATATTAGTACCAATGAAACTTTTATCATTAGCTCTATACAATCATATCAGTATCTCTAATAATAAAACTTCTGTTTGCCATAAATATACCATTAGATTTGAAAATATTAATTGTAGATCTGCCATGAACAGGAACTCTCTTTCCAGTGACTTTAGTATCTTATATAGAGTTTGATTAAATAATTTTAATGATACTAAATATGACTTAAATCAATAATATTTTAAATTTTTTGTGGTCATAGAAATTAATGGTGGCTATCAATGATTAATTTATTTTCTATTATTAAATCTAAAAAGTTATAATTTTATATAATATAAGAATATAAAATATTATAATACAGAATCCATTCCATACTTATATTAAATATGGGTCACTATATTTTTGAATACATTATATACAATATAATCTATTAAATTTAATGTGTGCACTAAATACATTTTAAGGTTCCATTTGATTTAATTTTTTAAATAGAATTTATTTAAATAAAATTTTTTTTAATAAAACTTTCATAAATAGATATTTTATTTAACAAAATTTAGTTGCTTAGTAGTCAATAAAAATTTTTATTAAAATTTTAAAAAGTTACTTTAATAAAAAAATTTTAATGTTATATTATCAAAATAATAAAATAATATTATTAAATAAGTAAATAATATTTTAAATATTTTAATACTTTAACAAAACTTTTCAATCGTTATTTTAAAAAGCTTAAAATTTAAACTCAAAATAACTACAAATAACTTATTTAGTCTTCAAAAATTTTATTAAAAATAATTAAATAATAACAAAAATTATAATAAAATTAATAAAATTAAATAAATACTTATAATTATTAAGTAAATTATACTAAACAAGTACCGAATGATAAATTTAAATCTCTATTTTTTAAGAGGTCCAAAATGTAATTCAATCTTTAATTTAATAAATTTTAAAAATAATTAAGATTTATTATGAAATTTAGCAGAAACACTCCTCGGTACAGAACGGGCCTACTGCTAGTGCTAATCTGAGTCTGCTGGCTCTATACGATTGTAGTTGTCTCTTGTTTGTTTGAAAAAGAAAAGCAGAAACAGAGGAAAAAAAACAGAAAGAGGAGAGGAAGGATGGTGGCAAACGAAGAAGAGACGGTGTTGGTAACACCAGGAGAGGTGTTGGGGAAGGCAACAGAAGTGAAAGCTGGGAAGGGAGCTTACGTGGCCAAACACAACGGTCTCGTCTACGCTTCTCTCACTGGTCTTCTCCGCAGTCTATCCCCTCTTCCCGACTCCTCTGACCAGGTCACTTTCTTCTTGTTATTTCCCGGTCGTCTATTCATTTATCTTAATTTAATTTAGGGTTTTAAGGGTTTAGGCGTTATCTCAATAAGATTTTTTAAAAGTTACATGTTAGTCCTTATGGGCTTATGCTAGGGTTCTTAGGATTTTAGTGCAGGCTACTGGGGTTTTTTGTGCATGGTAGCCAGCTATAATTGCTTATAGCTTGAATCTTGGCCAAAATTTTGGGTAGTTGGTTGTTTTGCTGCTGTTGCTCTAATTGCTTTCTATGATTAGGTATTTGGGAACTTTTGGGCCCGGGCAAAATTATGGGAGTTTGTGTTGTCTGTTGAATGTTTGGCCAAGAGTGGCAAGTTGGGGAGGTTTCAATGCATATTGAACATTTATATTGAATGTGGATTAAGAACAAGCGATTTTGATATCTGAAAGACATGGTATATATGTTTTTAAGTCTTAATGGAAAATTCCAATATAGTTGCTTGGTACAGCTGCTTTCCACTTATGTAAAGCAGAGAGAAAGAGCGCAAACAAAAGACTCAGCTGTGTTGCTTATTCATTTCCTCCATATTCTGAGGAAATCCGATGCTGGTAAAGATTTACAGGGCTTGGTAATTTTGATTTTTCTCAAAGGGCTTGTGAGAAATATAGGTTTACACATCTCCTTTGTTTTCATATGCTTAGGACTTAGAAAGCAGAAATAAAATAGTAAAAAATGCATTAAAAAGAAAACAATTGCCTAAGCAATTCAATGCTATTCCTTTCTTGCAAGATCCCCGTAAAATTAGGATTTGAAAAGTGGTAATATAGCAATTGAATTCCAACTAAAAATCTGTACTAAATGATCAGGAGGGAATGTTTTGAAGTTAATGCTACAGTGTACTAACCGTGTTCGATTGCTTTTCACCGTTCCCATTTCAGCATTCTTCAATTTTGAGCTTATGTTCTTCTCTATTCTCTGTGCTTATTGTTCCTTTTCTGATTCACTCATCTCTTCCTGATCATTCACAGAGACCAACTGTGGAAGTAACTGGTCACAAGGCCCATGGCCCTGTCCCAGAGCCTGGTTCTGTTGTCATTGCCCGAGTAAGTTCTTTTTCTTATTCTTGTCTGTCAGATCATGGTTTAAAGATGATACATTTACTGAATGTTATTGATTCGAAAACGAAGATCAAAATTTCAAATTCTCTCTTTCTTGTGCTTTTCATGTGGATCAATTATCCATTTTGTTAAGTGGTGCTCTTAGAACCTTCTTCAGTGTTTTGTCTTGGTTGTTCTGTTGTATCAATGTTACACGCTCTTGTTAATTGAACTTTTTTAATGTATAACTGAAACATAGTTTTACCCTTTAAAGAGATCACATTTAAATTCAAGCTCCAAATGTTCTGGCGAGGGTAGATGTGATTGTTAGGTTTTGTCTCTGTATGAAAAAATTGCCTGAATCCTAATCATTATCACTCTTCACTGTTGTTAACCCCATTATTTAGGTATGTTATGTTGAAGATTTGTGAAGAACAGCTGATGTTTTACATGATCACTACAGGTTACAAAAGTTATGACCAGGATGGCTTCAGCTGATATTATGTGTGTTGGTGCCAAGTCCGTGAGAGAGAAGTTTTCAGGCATAATCAGGTTTTTTTTATCTTCTATGATGAATTATTGATGCATCTATTATGTGGATATTTTAGTAAGTCGCAAAATGCAGCTTAATTATAGCCTTTAATAGTTTAGGATAAAGAGCAGTCTCCATGCTTGCCCCCTATAGTGGCTTAAATGTTTTGGCAGCATAGAATCAGGTGCCCAATGTATTGTAAACTATTATCAATTATCATTTTGGGCAACTGTTCCTTACTGTTATATGAACTTTTCATGTTTTGCATTACATATTGGAAGTGCTTAGTGTATGAGTTATATCATAATCCACGATCTGGAGATCTTCAGATTGACATCGGTTAACTTCAATAATGGCTCACATGCTCAATAAAGTTGTATCATTTGAATTGAATTTGATATGGATTAAGGTTAAAGATAAGATGTTATTTAACAGGCAGCAAGATGTTAGAGCAACTGAGATTGACAAAGTAGATATGCACTTGTCATTTCGGCCTGGGGACATTGTCAGAGCTTCAGTGGTATCCTTTATGCTTTAATTCCTTTGTGCTTGTGAGTATGAAATTACTAATATCATCTAATAGAAATGCATAGTTGTTGGCATGTCAGATGCAGGTCCGCAATAAAAGTTTATATCTTGCACAGTTTTATTTATTTGTTATATATATATTTTTTCCATTTCTTGTAGTTTGGATGGCAGAGAAACTTTCTTATATTTTTTTACTTAATAATGAGATATTTGTTCAAGTAAGTGGTTATGATTGAAGTGGAAGAATGAACTAAATTTATATTTAACCTGTGGTACATCTGCTCAAAATCATGGTAATGGTTTCTATCTTGCTTGAATGTTGTTAAAACGACTCAGATTAATATCATATGGAATGGCTTCGATATTATTATGATTGAAGAATAATGGCCTGAAATGTAAGATTAACTGTGTAGATGGTTATTTTTTTAGTATCACATTCTGTATCACTTCAGTGGACGTCACATTTGTAATTAGCATTGCTTATTTCTTGGGAAAAAGAGCAGCCCTTAATGTGATCCCTTCGATAAGCTATCCCTTGGAGATGCACGGGCATATTTTCTTTCGACTGCAAAAAATGATCTGGGTGTTGTGTCAGCAGAGAGTACCGCTGGTAAGCTTGTTTATTGCATTTCAAATACAATCTGATGTTATTGTATTATTCTTTCTGGATTTACTGTATTTTACAAGTAGCAAACAATATCATTCGGTTTATAAATTTGTTTTAGTTTTCCCGAGTAATCTTGACATGTTTCTTTCACTTCGGAATTATAGTGATTGTATATTGTAACCATCTAAGCAATCACTTTTTTCAGTTTATATATATATATATATATATGCTGGAGGAAGGTAGAAACTGATAGAAGGACTATGATGTTTATCTGACTCATTAAACATGAGCTAGCTGACATGTAATAGTTATTGTTGAATTGAGAATGTACCTTCGGCTCGTTTTACAATTTTTTTTTTTTTTTTTGGGAAAACAGAATATTGATGTGTTTTGATTAAGATTGGAGATTTTCATATTATGACTTTAGATTGATGGTTGGATAAATCAAGTAAGCTAGTTAGTAGTTGTAGAGTCATCCCTGAAAGCTCCGCTTGTTCTTATTACCACTTTAGATTTTGTCTTCTCATTTACAAAATAGGCAAGCAGACGGATCAATGCTAAGTTGTACCAAAGTGGTATAAGAGGTTGCCTATGGATCAAAGGGTGGAACAATTATAATTTTGCTACAACTTGAGTTGTATTTATGAGTGTATTGGTTTCTGGAATAACTAATACTTAATTGGAAGGTCTAGGTTTCCTTGAATTAACCTAATTTGTCATCTAATTTTTCTATTTCATTTGATTTCTTGTTACAAATATTTCTCTCTGAAACATTGGGTATCAACTTTGGTACACCTGAGCTTTGATTTATTTGCTTTCTTCTCCCCATTTTGTAAATTAAAACAAAATTGGAAGTAGGTAACAAGAATAAGTTCATTTGAAGTAGTTTTAACTTACAATTGCCAAGTCCATGCCTTTGTATTATCCAGTAAGCTTTAAATAAAGCAAACAAGTTGCAGTTACTAAACGGTAAGCGCACGTGCCAACAAAGAATACTAACAACTAAATAACTATTACCTAGCTTAATTGAATTATTCATTGATCAATAAAACTAATTCAAATAAAAACCAATAATAATAATACTTGGCCAATATTGAACCAAGTAGCAAAGAATTGTTTCTCAAAAAAAAAAAAAATGTAACAACGAATTCATCAATATATCCTGTTGTGGCCTTTACTTTTCATCAAGCATGTACATGAATTTGCTTTTTCTGAATAATTTACCTGGATATGAATACCGCATGAACTTATCAATGATGGAATGTTGTCTGTTATAGGTGGAACCATGGTTCCTATAAGTTGGACTGAGATGCAATGCCCCTTAACCGGCCAAATCGAGCAAAGAAAGGTTGCAAAGGTTGGGAGTTGACCCAGTGAAATTGATCTTGTGGTAGAATAATCTAAAATGTGATTCCACAGATTCTTTGGAGAGTGTGTACTTTAAAAATTTATTTTCAGGCAGAGAACTATAGTTCCTGTGTTGATTTGAGTCTGTGAAAGCTGAGGTATGCGAGAAGAATATATATATATTTTTAATTTTTTAGTGCGCAGGGGCTTCAAAAGTGCCCACAAAATTTTTCTTGCACGTATGCTAGATTGGTCAACATACGATCATTTGTCTGCTACATGGAGGTGACCTGAAACATTTACAACTTTTCTTGTCATAGAACTGAGGAAATGAAAACTTTTATGCAATGATCAAACTTTTTCTTCGGATTTTCTGAACTTTTGAAGTGACTAGACATCACTGCAAAGTTTTGCTGCTGGAACCGAATGTTTTTCAACCAACCCAACCTGATCAAACCGAGCTCTCCTGGGAGCCTCTGTATTGATGCCTTGAGAGCTTGTGTTCAGATATGCTGTGTTATGTTAAGCATAGTTATAATCGGTATAGTTATATCACATGTAATAACTTTTAGAGTCAAATTGTGAAAAAATTGGCACCATCGAAATTTAACTAATTAAAATTCGGGTTCTGTAACAGATTTGTGCCATTTAGTTCTCTTGGTTAAAAGGCAAGACTAGAGTCAGTTTGCATACAGGCTGGGGAAGTGCTTCATTGCCAGTCACGCTGTTTAATTGAAAAATAATTTTTTTTAATATGTTAAATTATTTAGTACCGATAATTAAATTGGGTTATGGTTAACTTAGATTCGGAATAAGATACTAAAGCGGCAAAAAATTTAATAAATATTTAATACAAATTAAGATAGAATAACTTTGTATCTACCGATTGAAAAATAAAATTTAATAAGTGCACAAGTTTCTTTTTATAAATTTGAATTAAAAATATATCACAGAGTCAAATCTGCAGGCAGGATGTACAATCATACGGCTGCAAATATGCACCTTATCCAGGACCTTGTGGGGTCATTTGTGGACCCACATTTTTTCATATTGTCGTTAATTTTTAGCATATCGATATTCAAAATAACACAGAGTTCAGTTAACGTCCAAAACTGCAAAGGAAATATCAATGGCTTCTTCTTCTCTTCTTCTCCTTCAACTGCAACCTCTCAACTCTCTATCTTCCACTTCCCATAATGCCCTTATTTATCATCAAAATGCTTATTATATCTCTCCTCTGAAAGCCTCCGCAAAACCCTTTGTCTCAAGCTCAAAACCTCTCACTGTTTTGTTCGCTCTCACTGAATCAGACTCCCCCAATTCCCTTCAACCCGATTCGCAAACCCTTCTTCAAGAACTCACTGTAAGGATTGATTAACATATAATTATGTCTGGTTTTGTATTTGGTTCCTCGCAATGATTTTTTTTTTCCAAATTCCTTTATGGGTCTGTTGTGCAGGATTCTTTTGATCTTCCATCAGATTTCTTAGCACAGCTACCGCGTGATCTTCGGCTTGATGTAAGTCTGTTCGTTTATGTGGTGTTTAGGGCTAATAGTTTTATGAAAATTGAGATGGTATTTATTTCTGTTTGTATTGGTGGTGTGTAGCTAAACGACGCCGCTTTTGATCTTTCAAATGGGCTGGTCGTCAACGAGGTTAGTTGTTTTCTTTTTTGGTTAATGTTTAATTGAGGTTTTATGGCAAATGCAGAAATACTGATCCTATTTCTTTATTGATTAGTTATACTATAATGGTTTCACTGAATTTTCACTAGGATCCGATTTGAACTAATTCATAGAATCCAGCTCAAATTTTATTCAAACAAATAATTTATATTTGGGAAGAGATTGAGCTAACAGAAGTTTAGAATGTTTTAGAGTAGATGTTATTGTTGAGGTGATTTAGGAGATGAGATGAGGTGATCATATGGGGAATAATACGGAGAGTTCAATGGAGCTCGTGGGAGTTAAGTTAGTGAGTTGATATGGAGAGCTGAATTAAAATAAAGAGTATCTCAGGTGAGCTCATATATGAAATAAATCTAATGCAACAAAATTATCATATTAGAACACACAAGATTTTACATGGTATGGTCCTTTGGCGTACATCCACAGGAGCATATCGTGTCCAATCTAATATATAAATGAAGTATTACGTTATTTTCTGTGCAATATGAACAAAACCTTATTGAAAGTTGTTAACAGTGAATGATAATATGAGAGGAAATATGCGTTTAGTGTAGATAAGAGAGTTCTCTACGAAAAGAGTAAGGGAGAAGCTTCTTTGGAAGGTGAGGTGCCCAAGATCTTCCATGGAGTTCTTAAAAATGGAAGAAACCCTAAAAGAGGGTGGAAAGAGAAGAGGAAACAACCCAAAAGTTTCATGAGAGCTGGAAAGAACCAAAAAGGGGATCCTTCTACGTCCCTTTAGGTGAATATATATAGGTTGTAAGCCCAAAGGGCATTTTCGTTTTTTCTACCACATGGCACCTCTGTATTGGCTAGATCCGCTTTAAATAAAGATATTCTAGATATTTTACCGAATTGAGTTCGCTGGCCAAATTAGAAGTGGTTTTTGTCATTTGGACCTTTGTGCAAGTTGATGAGTGGCCTCTGTTTTTGTCTTTTTGATCTGAACTTTGATTCCTTGTTCTTAGGATAGAAAGCAAAGAACTTTTTCTCATCGGTGCTGACATTTAGGAAGCATACATGTGGCACCAAATATCTTGGTTTCTTTCCATTTTTGCCTTCTAATAAGTTAATTCTACTAAGATTGTACTTATCCTTGATTGGCTCATGCAATGTAGTTGAGGTGTCGCTTCTCCACCAATCAACTTCTTCTTTATTATTCCTTTACCACATGTCAACTTGCAACTTGCCCATAAATATCCTTCCAAATTTACCCCCAAGCAATTATAATTATCATGATTTTTGTTTTGCTATGATCCTCCCAGTATCTGTGAATTCAAGCAATCTCAAAATATGTGATGAAAATGATAATATCTTATTTTAGATCCATTTCAGTTTAGTATTTTCTTAGGCTATTAACTTTAACCATCAATTGGAGTGAATTTTGTAACATTTTGTCCAATTTTTTTATTTAAAATTATTTTTTCAGTGCGGTCAAGAGCTGGGAGAACTATTATTAAATCTCGCTCGAGCATGGGAACAAGCCGATTCATCAACCTCCCGTAGTTTAGTGAAAAAGCTACCTGCATTGGAGAGCTCTTTGACGGACAGCGCCAAATCAGGCAAGAACAAGAGCACTTGAAGTTGATGCTTAGATATATTGTAAAGACTTTGTACTGAGCTTGTTTCCATCCTGTTTAGCATTTGGAAAGCGCCTGATATCTGCTGGAAGGAGATTCCAAGCAATGGGTCTGTATGGTCAAGGTGAACTACAAAAGGTATCTTGATAACCTATAAGTTGGCAGGGGTGGCTCTTCTTGTTATTACTTTTTTTTTGTCGGAATGTAAAACTTTCTCTTACAAATTTGTGAACTAAAAGAGTACATTGAAGACCAATTCTTCCCCCCACCTAAAACCCTGGAAAAAAAAAAAAATTCATAGAATAAGAGAAGCAAAGAAACATCAGACAATACCCGTGCACTTTTACTTTCAATAAGGATCATTGGCATCACTAATGGGCCATAAAATGTTCTCGTAAATTTTTCTCCTGAATTTCTATAGTCGTCTGGATTTTCTGGTTCAGCCCCAAGAAACAATCATATATTCTACTGATTTTTGCTAAAACTCAAGTCAACTTGGCTGCAAAACATCCATCTGAAATGCAGAACCTATAAATGTTATGGTACTTAATATATTGCAGTACTTAATATTTGCATATGGCTGAAGGACTTAATATATTCTTCTCGATTAATGTAAGCGATTAAATATATGCTGCTCTTGTTCTCCGCCTGCTGCTGCTTTAATATTACAGACTTGTTCTAACTTTGAACTTCTGTTCCTCATAGGCATCAACTTTTGAAAGTCATTAAGTATACAGGAGTGATCCTTTTCATCATCTTTTGCTTCAACGTGGGTGTGACTGTGTCAGTTCAGTGCATTATACCTTGTTAATTACATCTAGAAGTTAATGGAAAAAATTTTCTTATTTTAAACATAACATAACTAGCAGTTTACAGATTTCAAAGGCAATGATTGCAGCTGGAAAGCTGCTCTCTGAAAGTTCAATATCAACAAACACTGAGGAACAACCAAAGAAAGAAACCAGGATGTTCAAGGTAGGCGAAACTTTGCAATGTATTGGGATATTAACACAGAAAGGAGCACTCGAAATAAATAAATATTGTTGTTTTAAACTGTAGTTTGGAGAACTTCAGGTTGAAGTAACGCCACAGAAAGCCTACATTGGGGCAGCAATTGGATTTGTTTTTGGGTAAATATCCTATTTCAGCTGTTAGTTTTACATAAATTCATTTGTTGCTATACAACTGAAATTATCATCCATTAGATAAACATACTGGGAACTTGAAATGTAGGATTCTTTCTTGGGAACTAGGTCAAGGCATCCAAAGCATTCCTGAGAGCTCATTGCAGTATGCAAATGACAATGCTTTGTTACTGGCAAAGGTATTTCAAAACAATGTTTTATTCTTATGTGCCATTGTTTCTGGTTATTCTATGAGGCCATTATTGCTTGCTAAAACTTGAAAACTTTTGGATACAGTCCTTAAGGGGAGCTCTGCTTGCAGCTTGCTATTCATCAACTTTGTTATCTGCTTTCACTGTTATCGGACTTTTCTTATATGGAAGACAACTTGCATCAAAGGAAAAGTGACTACCTTAGTAATACCTTGTCTTAGTTTTGCTTGTAAATGACAATATCACTCTTCTATTTAACAAGTCAGCTCTTTAATTTCACTGAAATAATGGATCAAATCTAGGATATCGCCCTCTGGTGATTCCAGAGAGTATGAACATTAGTCAGTTATGGAAAATAATATTGGGATCAGCAGGTTCCTTCTTTTGTGTCTAAGGACATAGGAGATAGAAAGTTTGTCTTAGTTCATGCATTTGACAATTCTTATGTTCTCTTATATAGTCTGGCTGTAAGATGTTCCCATACAGCTTCATAACATTCATTTGGCACAGCCAAAGTACAGTTTTATGTATATTCTTTGACAATTGACTGACTGATTGGTTTCCAAACATCAAGAAGTACTCTGATTGGTGTCACACCCACAAGCATGAAGGTAACAACTGCATTGTTGAACATTAAAGCAGTAATTCACTCAGTCAATCCTGATGCCAAGAGCGGGAATGATTTGCAGACTGCGGTGGCAAATGTTAATCCAACAGTGGAAAATGCTTTCCTGGAAATAGCAGGGTAGATGTTTTATTGTGTTTTATGAGGTTTTACATCCATTTGTTTGTTTTCTATACATATGCCCATTTCGTCCCTCAGCAAGTGATTCATGTTAGTTGACCTACCACTGTAACTTGCAATTCTTATTTTAATGATAGGAAAGTGTATACTGCAGCAATTTGCAGCTGCATCAACACTTTTGGACTTTGTGCATCTTTCTTATGCAAAATAAGATTCTTCAAATGCATGGGAACATTCAAGATTATGATGGTATGTTGTCGGCAATTTAAATTATATAATTTATTCTTAGTAAAAACTATGCGGCAACTTGTCCGTTCATGTATTGTTGAGACCTTGCACTAATCAGATTCTTCTGCTTGTGAAAGGGCATCCATTGAGGTGTACTGCCAAACAGTCAAAGACGCTGTCGCATTCCAACAATTAGTAAACATAATTATAGGTAAGACCTTGCTTAATTAATTCAAGACATAATTATAGATGTCTTAGTCAAGTGATGAGAATTATGCTGAGAGGTCATGTTCTTAGCTCACTTGTGACACTTGGATTTAATTAGTAAATGGCTTGCATCTTGCATAGCATCAGTTGTGTTCTTTTTTAAAAAAAAAAGGGTGTTGGTAAAGTAGATTGTGTGATCAAATGCTAGGGTGGACTGGTGTTTCTAATCACTCAGCATGATTTCACATAGTTAAATAATTCTGATCCTTTGCTATCTTTGTATATTTTAATCTCTTCAATGACTTTGTTCTGGTGGTATTTTATGGCTTTGAAACTATTCCTCAATCAGGATAGTCTAGATGAGCCGTAAAATGTCATATCTTTGTCATTTCAAGTGAGGAAGGTGAATTCCAGTTATTGATTCTCGTTGATGATCTTTGACTGCAAAATGAAATAGTTTTGCACTGAAGTATGCTTATTGCATGAATGCATCAGCCTTACTGCTTCAATAGGGGTTCGATATCTCCTTCCAACACTTCCAGTGACATGATATTAGGGTCTGCTTATCTTATTTTAGGTTGCTGGTCGTTAGGAGAACAGGGGAGGTGATTTTTAGCAAGTGTTCGAGCTTTCTTTTGTGTCGGCAAAAATTAAGACTGAAAATAACAGAATAGAATACTTCAAGTTAACAAAATACTTTTTTAGCACAAGAATCTGGGTATTTGTGATTGGTTTTTTGTATCATCTATTACGTTACCACTTGCCCAGAAACAGCATGACCTATTTGCAGCCTCACAAATTCAATTAACAAAACCCGACAGAGATGTCTTCACTCTTCACCTTCATTAAACAATAATTTATACATAATCCAAAGATTAAATAACTTATGAATATGCTTATACATTTTTAAAGTAAATCCGGTTGCTAGTTTTGACTTGTGAATATGCATGGATATCTAAATTCGGTGGATCTTTATCATGTTGTATCATTGCCCTTTCAACATATAGATTCCCAGATTTTGTTTTTTTGTTTTTTCTTTAGATGTATTTTTTAGGGGGGAGGGAAACAAATCTGATGTGCATTTTTTTAATAAATCTTCGCAAAAAATCGATTTTTAAATGAAAAATTGGCAGAATAAAGCAAGGAAGCAGGTAAACCAAACCAAACTATGTATCTTTATTGTTTGTATCTGTAACATCACCCGTCTAAACATATGTGAACGATGTTTGATCGAAGTAAACTTACAAAAGATGATCATTTAAATAAGTAAAAAGAAGATGATCAACTTGTTGAACAGTTAAACTCATTAACTGACTAATGGCATCAACATCCCTAGCTAATTAAGTGATCTTTGATTAATAATTAATTAATTATGAGTATAATCAACGGTTTCTTAGACTAAATGAATCCACCAACATCTATAATCAAATAAATAAGTTACATTACTTAATTTATCCCTAGTGAATTAAAGATATTAGCGTAGCCCCATTTGTGGATTCTGCAGTATGATTAATTAACCTAGCCTAAGATCATTTTCGACTTCATACAATTAAACGGGCCACTGGTTTTATACAACCACTAATTGATCTCTTATATTACGAAAGAATTGTTAGGAGCTAAAGACTGTAGATATTTCGACCAAGAGAATATATTTACTGTATGGTCACTCTCAGTTTTGTCACTGTGATTGCTACGTCTAGATTCACAACTTATAAGATTAATTTTCTCTGCTCAATAGATATATTAAATACATAATCACTGTCGTTGGTGCTATCTACTTAGCTCGACTACTAAAAAAATTTTTTTGGCGTGAGGAAAGGTATGAGGACTGAATTCCATTCATATAAATGAAGAGAAAATTGAGTTGACATTTATTGGAGTGGGATTTCTAACCATTCCAACATGCCTTACACTGATTGGTTAGATGAGGTCTTATTCAATCGAACTGACTTAAGATATGTGAATCCTCTTCTGTTACGAGCCCCTTTGTTTTATTATGATAAAAAGACAAAGTAAAAAATTAAAAAAAAAATCATTGATTGCAATACACTACGTAATAAAATATGCTGTATTAGAATTTTTTTTTTTTTTGGTTCCTTGCCTGTTTTTATCTATTAGTGTATTAAAATCTATATATGTATGTGTGTGTGTGTGTGTGTGTATTTTCTTGTTAACTAACCAAATATAAATATAAATGTTGGTTTCGTACTGACCATGCAAATTGTAGTCTCTTTAAAAGAACTTTGTTATTATTATGACATAATTGGATTGTTTGATAATGCACTGCAATTTCACATCTGCTCTAACTCAGAACTCGAGTCCTCTTGTTAGAGAGGTGACTTTTCACGTTCTTAATATAAAAGTTATACCTGTTAATGTCAAAAAAAAAAAAATGATCAAGTAATTATTGTTCAGTTTGCTCTTACCGGTAAGATCCATGCTTTAGTTATACCATAAGTTTAAATGATACATATATAAGATATGCCGACTCCAATTTTGTTCACACAATTTGGGTTTAAACCAATTTGATCTAAAATTAAAAGCCGTATTAATGTAAGGAAGCACGATCCTTTCTCTAAATTTAGTCCAATAAAAAGTACTCAACCAATTCTAAACCTAGCTTGCTCAAGAATGGTAAGAGCATAACAATTCTGAAGACATAATCACATGAATCATGAATGATGTATATCCAATGAAAAGACTAAAGGTGTTTTGTACCTTCACCAAAAGTCCATTTGTTTCGCTCTTTTTCCATTCTAGTGCTGTAACGCTATATAATACATAAATTCTCTAGACTTTAATACCGATGTTTCCAAGCCAAGCCAAATATTTTACTAGAGCACATGACACACACACACACACACACACACACATATAATCCAGTAGAAGTCCAAATTTGGACCACTAGATTCTCATCTCATTTAAAATCTCTTTCAGTTAACTTGCGTCCATACATAGTTTATACATGCAGAGTCCTTGTCATAAATTTTCTTCAACTAAAAAGTAAGTAATAATACGCCCCTAACATAAATGAAAATAGATAATTTATTTTTCTTCGAGCCCTCGCCACTGCATTTGCCCTATAAAAAGGAAGCAAGAAACAAACCAACCTACTACCACTACATATTGCTTCCGAAAAGGACTTTCCCTCCCTCAAGTCTTCACCATGGCCACTCTCACATGCTCGGCCTCCGACCTCGCTTCTCTTCTGAACACCTCGAACGGCACTTCGTCCGCAGCTTCCTATCTCTGCTCCCGCTTCGACAACATCTCCAAAACCCTCTCCGACACGTCGTTTGCCGTGAACACGACCTACCTTCTCTTCTCCGCTTACCTCGTCTTCGCCATGCAGCTCGGCTTCGCCATGCTCTGCGCCGGCTCAGTCCGAGCCAAGAACACCATGAACATCATGCTCACCAACGTCCTCGACGCCGCTGCCGGCGCCCTATCCTATTACCTCTTCGGCTTCGCCTTCGCCTTCGGTTCCCCCTCCAATGGCTTCATCGGCCGCCATTTCTTTGGCCTCCACGACGTCCCTTCGCCTCTCACCGACTACAGCTTCTTTCTTTACCAATGGGCTTTTGCCATAGCTGCTGCTGGCATCACCAGTGGGTCCATAGCTGAGAGGACCCAGTTTGTCGCTTATTTAATTTACTCGTCCTTCTTAACTGGCTTTGTGTACCCTATAGTTGCACATTGGTTTTGGTCAAGTGATGGCTGGGCCAGCCCGAGCCGACCCGACAACCTTCTGTTCGGGTCGGGAGTGATTGACTTTGCAGGCTCCGGGGTCGTCCACATGGTCGGAGGGATTGCCGGCTTGTGGGGCGCTCTCATCGAGGGCCCGAGGATTGGACGTTTCGACCGGTCCGGTCAGTCGGTAGCGTTACGCGGGCACAGCGCGTCGTTGGTGGTTCTCGGTTCGTTCTTGTTGTGGTTCGGGTGGTACGGGTTTAACCCGGGTTCGTTTTTGACCATACTGAAGGGTTACGGAGAGGGCGGAGGGTATTACGGTCAATGGAGTGCCGTAGGGCGGACAGCAGTCACTACTACATTGGCTGGGTGCACAGCCGCTCTAACGACCTTGTTCAGCAAAAGATTGTTAGTTGGCCATTGGAACGTCATTGATGTTTGCAACGGGCTGTTGGGTGGCTTCGCTGCAATCACCTCAGGGTGCTCGGTGGTGGAACCATGGGCCGCAATCATATGCGGCTTCGTAGCTGCATGGGTTTTGATTGGGTGCAATAAGCTCGCGGAAAATTTTAAGTACGACGACCCGCTGGAAGCGGCGCAGCTGCACGGCGGGTGCGGCACCTGGGGGATTCTGTTCACCGGATTGTTCGCCCGGGAGGCGTACGTTAACGAGGTGTACCCGGGGCGACCGGGGCGGCCGTACGGGTTGTTTATGGGCGGAGGTGGCAGGCTGTTGGCCGCTCAGATAATACAAATTTTGGTCATAGCGGGATGGGTCACGGCGACGATGGGCCCTCTCTTTTATGCGCTTAAGAAAATTAACCTACTAAGGATATCGGGAGATGATGAGATGGCGGGCATGGATTTGACGAGGCATGGCGGATTTGCATACGCGTATCATGACGAAGATGATTTTTCGCAGAAACCTGCCCTTGCGATGAGAAAAATTGAGCCGGCAAACGTTTTCACGCCCGATAATCAAAGCGTGTAAATAATTCTGCCAAGATTGTAAAACGACCACGAATTAATTAAAATTGTTAGATTTATTTTTGTTCATTGATATTAAAAAAAAATTGACCCAAAAGAAAAAAAAAAAAAGGGTCCTGTCTAATTAAGTTGAAAAAGAGTGCATGCATGCGGAATTAGCTGGGGTTACTTTATTTGTATGCACTTCATCCATGCATTTCGCTGGCGATTGAGCTTACGTTTCTCTACATATAAAATTATACTTGAAATATTGTCATTATTAAGTGACGATAAGTTTATAATTCACTGCCACAACCATTTAAATATTAAGTAGAATTACTGACCATAGCTGCCCGTTTATATTAATACTTAAACAAGCAATATCATTTTTTTAAAAAAAATTTGGTATTATATATACAAGTAAAGATACCAAAGACAAATATGTCTGTCTATTAATTCATCTCAACAACTTGAACAACATAGATTTTCATCAAATCAAGAAGAACCTTATGCTCAACAATTCTACTTGTATCGGTTGTACACACAGAGAACAATATATACACAAGACTTGATTCCCATATTCAGACTCCTCAATGGACCGAATCAATGTACAATTTGAGCAACTAGCTGGCTATGTAAAGCTGTAGTCAAGATTTCATGGATTAAAAATAGTAAATAACAAAATATCTGTAAAGGGGGCTTTAAGTTCTTTTATTTTCTTATTTTTCAAAGGTAAGGGATCCCTGCCGAATCTTAAAGGTTCCATTAAAGTAAAATATTAGGACCGATCAATCTCCCTTTCTGGCTTGTATGATGATAAGAATTAAGAAGTGCGACTTTTGTCTCTTATTTTTTATTTTTTTATTTTTTTATTTTTCTGGCCATGGTTATAACTTAGAACTGCCATGAGCTGGAGATAGTCAAGTTGACATCTTGCCCATCACGCGGTGTTTTCAACTATTTTGATGTCAGTAGCCACGCCACATATAGAATTTATGCAAAGCCAGCCAAAGTTTCTGGTGCTGAGATCTTGGATGAGATTTATGTATTCAGTGATCAGAGCATTTATGAGGACTTTTCTTTTTGAGTTTTGAAACATTTTGCTTGGTATTATTTCCTCAGCATTTGCTATGGTTAAGATGGTAATGAATGCTCTGGTTAGATTTATGTGTCGAGTGTGTGTACCCAAGTGGGCAAACGCCATCATAGTTTTGCCAAGAAGTAAAGATTTGCAGCCATCAAATAATCTGCCAGACTGCAACTTATAGACCACATAAAGCATGAGTTTGGAACTATTCACCAGTCAACATTGCAGCAATCATGAGTCATGCCAAGTAGCTCCAAAGACGAGTGATAAGAGTTTATGTGGTTTATAGTATTCTCCACAGTATTGACAGATTTTGAAAAACGAATTATTTCTACTAAAATGAAGAAGAAACAAAGTGGGAAAAATTTTGGTCCTAACACATGGCTTCATTGCCGCAGATCCCATTTTCTCGGTGCTCTTGTTTACCATGTATGCGTGGCACAAATGATACAAACTAATATGGTTTGGCGCATTTGTTTGATAAGTCGGAGAGTCTTAGTGGTTCTCTAATTGGGGAAATTTTTCAATATAGTCATTTTTCAAAATTGGTTATCAAAATTAGTTATAGAATAAAATTTTTTTGAATATTAATCACATACACTTGATTTAGACTAAACTACCCCTAACAGAAGACCATTGTCCAAAACACTCAAATCTCATTATCACCGCATCATCTACATTGCCCGTCACAACCCCATCATCATGGTCTCAGCATCAATGCCCCCATCATTACAAATCTATCATCATAATCTGAGCATCATAGCCTCATCATCACAATCAACCCCCCCCCCCCCAAAATACACTATCATAGCAAGTTTT
Organism: Aegle marmelos; assembly: GCA_030449875.1. Lineage (NCBI taxonomy): Eukaryota > Viridiplantae > Streptophyta > Magnoliopsida > Sapindales > Rutaceae > Aegle > Aegle marmelos. The sequence goes on from JASUUL010000115.1 coordinate 10,349,187, forward strand.
AATTAATAGGAGAAATATTTTTGATAGAAAAATATGTTAGGATATGTATTAGTATGAATAATTTAAAATTTTATAAAATTAATGTTTGTAAAATATGACACATTAGCAGTCTATTAAAATGTCTCAAAAATTATTTAATTATTTCAATAAATTTGCTAAGCAATTTTGCTAGTTATATACTCTTTAATACCAAAAACACTTACTAAGATGAACTTTGCACTTATTTCATAAATTTATTTTTTATATTTAACACTTCGCCAAAAGGTTTTAGTTGTGGGCTAAGTGCAGGCAATGGTTGGCATCGCCTACAAACAGTATTGGTTCTGTCAATGGCTAACATCACCCATCACCCGCACTGCATCACCTACAAATTGTAGCCATCACTCACGCTAGTTGCAGGTGATTTATTGCCTGCACTGGTATTATCCCAAATAAATTTTTTATTTGATTAAATATTAATATAATATTCCCTATATCTAACTTTCAGATATGTCCTAATGAAATGCTGCCTTAGACACTAAAGATATCAACTACAAACTACTTCCTAGGTATTCTAACAAATGTGATGAAAATAAAGAGAGTGATTAGCCTTATACGAAGAAAGTTGACTCGTAAACAACAAAAGTTTTTAAAAATTTTAATATTTTGGCATTTTAGCATTTGAAACAAATTGGATTCAATGGCATGCTCGTGCACAATTTGTTACTAAGGCATGTCATGCAATAAGTTGATGAATACCAAATGTGGTTTTGTGTTGGCAATGAGATGCTACGTTTCTCAATTCAATAGTGACTTATAAGAGGATCTAAATGTGGTGAATTGGAAGATTTGGAAGAATTCAAAACAATAGGTGGTAGTTAGCATATACATGATGTTTTTTCAATGGTAATGTTGAATTTCAACTTAAAAGATTTAGATAGCATGTTTAAAGCTTTTGATTTCACTAAAATCAATGATAATGATGCATTAAGAATTGCCTTGTTCTATGCTACGGATAGGTTTTATGTGTGAGACCCAATAAAAAGCCAATCTATATATTTATACTAGATATTGTCAGCAAATTTAGAATATTTTACCAACCTTTCTTGAGGAATATATTCATGAAACACTGATTATGATTAAATGAAAACTTCATTGAATGGGAAGATAGAAAAATATAAGAAAAAAGTGAATAGAGGCATGAACATGAGAATTACAATTTTTAAGGCTTTTGTTATGGTGTGCAAATGCACAAAATATAAATATAAGTATCGATGCATAAACATAATATAGTGTTTTTTATATTTTATTTTTTTTCCCATGTAGGCCTACATTTTTAAATCAATTAGAGGCATCGCATTAAAGTATGACATCCCAATAAAGTGAATCGTCCTTCCATCCTTAAATGGGCTGTTATTAGGAACATACAATATTAAAAAATATTAGAAAAATTTAGATCACCTATTGTAAGTGTAGTCAAAGCATTTAATTTTGTATATACATCTTACAAATATGCAAAATTCATTTTTTTAGTTATTCACACCGAGGGAGTCGAAGCCAGTTTTGAAAAATAAAACTAGTAAAAAAGGCAAAGAACTATAATATCAATTTGTAAGAAGATATTACACTACGATTCCAACTAAGGTCGATGAGGTTAGAAGATTTACAATCTAAATTGACTACTTGCAATGTATTTTACTAAACTAAAAACTATAAACTTCCTCATGCAATTCAATCAACTTGTAGGAAAGAAAAATCATAATGACACTACATTACCGTCGGATAACCACCACTAATCACATTATAAATGATTTTAGGCCATAGGAACCACTCGAAAGTTGCAACAAACCAAAGAATCTAGATACTATCAAGGTTGGATTTGGTAGTAATTTACTTTCAATCTAGAGACATAATAACTAGGGAAGTTAATTTCTTTTTTTTCAGTCAAGGCTAAAGAATCGATATAATTATACCATTCATAAATTAGATAAGTTTGGGGTTAATGTTGCTGAAATCACGACAAAAGTAGCTAAAATCAAGATGAAAATGGTTGAAAATTGAAAATTGTTTAGTGACATAAAGACCGGATATGATGAGATAAAATATGCAATCATGAAATATATTGCATTACACATATAATTGCCCATTTCCGCAATCATATAATGAATTATCATATTAGCACTCATACTCGGTATGCAAGTTATATATACATTATAATGCACTTCTTATTTCAACTCCACCTTTGCTATGCTCATATAGCGAATCTTTATTTGACAGGCACTTCAAAATTTTGGAGAATTGTATAATTCCAATATCAAACTATTTGAATACAATGCAAGTGACAAAGGAAAAACTTCAATAAATTGATGGGTAAAGGATCTCAATGATGAAAGTATTTCTAAACTAACACAATTCCTAAAAGGCATGTCTCTAAAAACTTCATGCAACCTCATTATGAATCATTCCCAAGATGCATAGTTTTCTAAACTAACAATCCCAATAGCTACAGGATATATTTGGTTATTTCTATTCAAATATAATGCAACCAACAAGATTCATCAATTTTTATCTTTGAAATGAGACTTGTCCACTATAATCATTAGCTTGATTGACTATATAAAACCTTTGATGCAAGATCTAAAAGCAAGAAAATAATGCATGAAATTACTATCATTATTCCTTCAAGCCAAATTATTATACTATCATTTAACTCTTGCAAGACATGAGAATATTTAGAAAGTAAATCATATAACTTTCTTGTGTCTCCTTACATTGACTTCAAAGCCTTTTCCTTATCTTAATATGCTGGTTAGTACAATAAACTAATTCCACGATCATTCTTCATATCCAAAATGATATTCTTTGGAGTGTATATTCACTTGACATGAACCAAATTTTGCTTGGTAATTTCATCAATAACTTGGTAGCTTGCTTGACAATAACCATTATGGAAAATATCATTTTTGACATGACAATAACTATTATGAAAAATATTATTTTAACAAGTATGCACCATGTCATATCTCTTCACTAACCACTACACATTCTCTTGTTATTTGCCCTCATTACCCCAAGTCACCATTTACATATCTTCACAGAACAATAGGCCTCCCAATGTATGTTTGTGGACATATCCTCCTTGAATTCAAACTTGTCTCTAGTGGCAACAATGCTAAGCTTTGTGTATAACCATTCATTCCTACCAATAACTACCTAACATAAATGTTACTTGAATTATAACCTTTAACTATAAACGTATACAAAGTTGCCTAATCTTATGGCATAACTGGAACCTCCAATTTTAGTGGGTCAATTAAAGTTGGCACTAAGGCCTTGCTTTCATATCATTTAATGGATTATCATAATCTATATCATCATAATTATAAAATGAAGAGTAGTTTTTCATAGTTAGAAACCTTCATTCTTAAGTATTCGGAAAGTAATTACTGTTGTGTAAATTTTATTAAACTCGCAAGCGCACGAATCTATTATAGAATAAATTAATAGTGCGAGTGTCGATTCCACGAGGAGGTTGATTTTAATTATATGCAGAATTAATTTTCTAAGTGAACAGTTAAATTATAATAAATTAATCATAAATTGTGAATTAAAATGACTGGAATAATAAAAATTGTAACTGTAATAATAAAGCACATGGGTATCCGGATCTGTATCAACATGCTCCATGGGCTAAATATTTCATATTAATGCCAATTAAATCATAAGGGGGGATTCCACACCTCATGAACCACGTTCAAATAAATATGATGCCAAGGGCTTATTGTGCCAAATAATAATAACATTGTACTAGGATGCCGGTTTAATCAAGGCGGTATCTAGACAAGACTATTATTATTTGTCGACGAAAAGTCAAAACAACCACAAATATTAGAGGGGAAGAGAAAGTAAATTTACCAAATTAAGCCCATGGGATATGTTGAGACTTCACCTTCAATCCAATCTTAAAAGAAAATTAGCTACTCATATTTTAACTAGGGATAAAAAAGAAAATTTTATTAAAATACAAAGAAACTACAAAAGGTGAAGGAATTTCAGAAATCTAAGCTTAAAAATGAATTCAGGGGTATCAAATTAGGAGGGAAGAGCCTCCTTTTTATAGATACATTGAGTGAATCGTGACCATCAGATTAAAAACAGTTCGGACACTCAGGATTGCGCCACATCATCAGTCAACAGTCAACAGTCAATAGTCAACATTTGAACAGTAATGCCGTCTGAATAGTAAATAATCCTATGTATACGCATGTACTGTACACACGATTTTTGCTCCACTGAGATGCTGCCATGTCATCGATCTACAGTACATAAGAAATTTAGCCCAATAAAATCGTGAAATGCTGCCATGTCAGAAATGCTGCCATGCCACATCATCGGTCGATGCTATGTCATCGGTTAACGCCACATAAGCAGTCAATACTACATAATTCGTCCAATCGGATACTGCCACATTATAGGTAGTTGTCACATCATCAATCCATATATATGAAAGCGAGTGTAAAAATGCTTGATCATAAAACAAGATCAAATACAAACAAAGACCATGAACAAGATCTAGTATATTAAATCTAAAGCAAAATAAAATAAATATAATTACATTACTAAAAAAACTTTTGTTTATTCTAAAATATAATTAAATATAAAAAATTAACATTAAAAATACAATTACATGAGGTGCCCCTATTTTGGATAATAGATGCCATTGCCCACCATCACTCAGACAATTGCATCCATCACTTGTGAGAAGTGTGAACATTGGTGACTGACTCCTGAGTGAGGTTTTTTAGATTGTAGGTAATGTCAGCCACTGCCGAGGTGATGCCAACCTTTACACACAATTTTGTTTTCCTTTACAGTATTGTAAGAAACACAAAATTTACTAGATTTTTCCTACTTTTTTGGTTCAAACAAGTAGAAATAACACACGTTGTAATAAAAATTAATAAAGATATAGTAGAAATAAATATCTACAAAATCCATATATAAGACTCACTTAATCTAAGATCTAAATTTCAAAAATACTAAGCTCACTTAATCATAGAATCTAAATTTTAAAAATACTAACCTTAATTCCTTCTTATGTCTCTCTCTCTTTTTTTTCCTTTTTGTGTTGATTGATTTTGTCTTCAATGTTAGGTAACAATTGTTTTTTGATGCATATGAAATGTGAGTAGTTTTGTGTTTAGTTGTTGGAGGATGTTTAAGAAGTGAAATGGGAGGAGTTTTGTGGAGTTTAGGTTTAGTTGTTGAGATGAAATAATTTGTGTTTTGTTGTTGGCGTGATATGAAAAAGGAGTTTTAGGGATGGGTAATTTAGTGTAAATAAGGTGTATGTGATTAATATTAAAGGAAAAAAATTATTTTATAACTAATTTTGATAATAAATTTTGGAAAATGGCAAAATTTCCCTCCAATTTTCTCTATGTCAAAATTTGACCAAGAGTTCTAAATGAGCACAAGACTTCATTTTTATTTAGTTTTCAAATATGTAAAAAAATACCATTACTTATTTGCCTGTATAAAGGCACTATATTTTAAACTTTGCGTGAGGTCTCAGATTTTTCCTACCTTCCTAATTAATACACACACATATATTTTAACCTAGGACATGGACATGCATGGCTTCATAACATTGGATCGAAACCCAGTTCAATTAATAGTACCAAATATAGTGTTGTTGCCCATGATCAAATCATTTAAGTACTCAGCAAAAACTATCTAAAAGATTACATTTCTCTTAATTTAACTCGAATAAATTAACACGTCTTAAGATTGTTCCCTCACTCTCCCTAAATATTTGGCAAGCCAACCAATTCTTCTTTCACTCACACCACAACTATTAATAATACTACCCATGTATCTAGCAACAATTCAATGGAAAAAGTTAGCACCCGTTTCCATCTTTTCGCCATTTTCAATCTTTTTAGAAATTACATTTTGGTCTAATTGTTCATCTTTATTTATTATTATTAATTTTTTTTTTTGCCAGAAAAAAATTCTTATGATGGAATGTTTCAGATACTATTATGCAACTCATTTTCATGCAGTATTATTATTGTTCATGATCTCAAACATTCCAGTCTGTTTATCAGAGATCAAAGAGACCCATGTCGTGGATGATTCGAGGCCGTTGATCATGTTTGAGAGATTCGGATTTACGGAAGATGGCAAGGCGGAAGTTACAATAAAAGATATCTCATGGAAATCAAAAAAGCAAAGTTATAATAATGGTAACGGTACTAATAAAGATCAAGTGCTCAACCCCTCTTCCTTGGGATTCTTCTTCGTAAGAGACCATGCATTTCCAGTAATGATAAATGAGTCTCAGTACATTGAAGGATTTTGCTCTTTATCTAGCAGGTACGCAAAACTTGTATTCAGATTTGAAAAAATATTGCCCAATTCATCCTACAGTGGTGCAGTTAACATCAACGATCCTGATGAATACATCTTGCTCTTCGGAAACTGCCAGACTGAATTTCAACTGTCGATGTTTGTTAAAACTGAAATGTATAACCTGCAGCATGGCATAAAAGATTATCTTCCTGCTGGCCAAACACAACTGCCCCGACTATATTTGATGTTCTTTTTCACATACACTCTCTTTTTTGTTATGTGGGTTTTTATCTGCATCAAGCAGAGGCCGATTGTTGACAAGATTCACATAGTAATGGCTGCTCTGCTCCTCGTGAAAGCGCTTAAAATGATATGTGCTTCTGAGGACAAATTATATGTCAGCCAAACTGGGACCCCGCATGGCTGGGATGTAGCATTTTATGTCTTCGGATTGTTCAAAGGCATAATGCTATTCACAGTGATTGTACTCATAGGAACGGGATGGTCATTCCTGAAACCGTATCTTCAGGAACGCGAAAAAAATGTTTTGATGACAGTAATTCCATTACAAGTCCTGGAAAACATAGCATATGTAGTCATAAGTGAGACTGGACCCGCGACGCAGGATTGGATGGCATGGAATCATATGTTCTTGTTGATTGATATCATCTGTTGTGCTGCTGTGTTTTTCCCAATTATTTGGTCAATAAGAAGCCTGAAAGAGGCATCAAAAACTGATGGGAAAGCAGCCAGGAATCTTGAAAAATTGACCCTTTTCAAGCAATTCTATATTGTCGTGGTGGGATACTTGTACTTCACCCGGATTGTGGTTCCGGCTTCAGCAAATGTGGTGAATTACAGATTTGAATGGACCATGTATGCTGCTGCAGAAGGAGCTAGCTTGGTTTTTTACTTGTTCATATTCCATAATTTTCAGCCCGCTGAAAAGAATCCGTATTTTGTAGTTGATGATGAAGAAGAGAGTGAAGCAAGACAAATTTTGGAGGAAGATGATTCATTTGAACTTTAATTACAGCTACTGGCTAAGTAGCTAGTTAAGCTTCAATTGAACTGGCAGGCCAGGCATTTTCCGTTATTTATATGTTTTTTGTTTTCAGAATGATTAACATTCTAATACCCACTCAACAAACAGAGCTTTAGTCTTCTTATCATTTCCTTTTATTTTAGTTCTGAGATTGTCAGGATTTATAATTGTTAAATATAGACATATAATATAGAATGTTCTACTATGGACTGAGAGAAAAAGAAAAGAAAAAATGAGAGAAATGAGATGCGTATTCAATCAACTTCTTGTAAATACAATAACACTCTAATTTACTGTTGGAACTCGGGAACGACTTTTGCTTCGTTGTCAACATTTTTAAGCAAAAATCAATAATTCAAATAAATAAAAATTGTTTTTAGTTTATTTATGATATCCATTAACATATATAACAGTAATTTTGGATTAATTTCTTTCCTTGAAGACCCTTTTTTTACCATTTCAAGGATTTTACGCTTATGTTAATTTTACCCACTATTTGGATTTTATAAATTATGAGTTTCTTCCAACATATTATTAAGAAAATTATATTTATATTTATCATTTAAATGTTTAAGTTTCGATTAATGTGAGAATTTATTTAGAATGATTCCATCCTGTTAATTGTTAATATTTTTAATTTTTACAAAATATAATTTTATACTAATATACTATAAATAAACTGCTGCATCAAGTTGAAATAAGTAGAGGGATTATGTTTTTTAATAAAAACAAAGAGATTTTTTTTAAAAAAAAATTTAATTGATAGTTTAAATATAATATTAAAAGAGAAAATAAATGTTTATCCTTAAGGAAACGAACGACTCAGCCATGGGAGCACAAGCTCTGTTTGTACTTCAAGCATCCACTTATTTTACATCTTCTTCTTCTTATTCAGTAAGCCCTAGCAATGGTATTACTAATAAAAGCAACACTAAATACTCCATTAACATTTTAACCTGCTACTCCAGTAGATCCCGCTCTAGCTGGGAACCCACAGCTAGTGGAAATGGACGGTTCAGATTCAATCTCGAGGACGACCTCTACACGGATGACGATTATGATGATGATTTCTCCGCCAGGCCGAGGAACTGGTGGTCGGATTACAATTATGATTACGATTATGAGGCTGATTCGGAATTTGATGAGGAAGAAGATGAGTCTTGGATTTTGACGGTAACCAAACTGAATTATTTAATTACTTACAAGCTTATTTAAAGTGAATAACATCTTCGTCTTTTAATAAAAATTTCTGTTTAAATTAGTGTTTTTTTTTCTTTTATCTTTAGGAATTGGGTATTTTAGCTGCTTCCTGTTTCTTAGACTTAGACAGCCTAAAAATTGAATTGCAGTGAAGAAGAACTAACGTTCAAATTATTTTTTGTAGCAGGGTGAAAATTTTGTATTAGTTTGCTTAGAAATTCTTCGAGATATTGTATTTAAGGGCATCTATGTTGCTGTATCTGTAACTAACATCGGTCCCATTTCCCGTCGTTGTTAACACTGTTTCAATTGTGTGTATAATTTGCGCATTCGCGTATTTAAGCAATGATGACAATATTGTTAGTGGTGATGGAAATATTAGTTTTCCCCATTTGTTAAATAACAAAGTGGCTTGATTAGTTAATAAAATATATGTTGTCTTTTATTTGATGACAACAAAAAAGGAAAAAAAAAAGTTAATAAAATATATGTCTTCTTTGTTTGGTTAGTCACTAATATTTCTTTACTATATGTAAGTCATTGTAGAAATGGACCATATATAATGTTCTTACCTTACAAATGTCGTGATGTTATGCTACTGACTGCAGATTTTTAAAGCCTTTGGTTGGATTTTACCAGCCATTGCCCTACCATTGTTGCTGGGGACAGCCCCAAATGCGTTTTTCATGGCATTAATTCCTCTGGGGCAGTCGGTTCTTTCTCTTGCATTTGATAAAGTGTGGGGAAACACTGGTAATATCCCAAAATCCAGACCCAGGACCAGGAGACAAGAGAAACCTTTTGCAAGAGCTGCAAGTAATACTAAAACAAGCCAGAGCAAACAAGAAAATGAGGCTGCCAATGGCAGGAGAAGTTATCAGTCCTGGGTAGTAGCAGATGGTGCTTCATGTGAGAAGCATGACAAAACTGGCCCAAGGTTTGGTGGATGGGATGATCTAGACAAGAAAGGTGAAAACTATGCATACAGAGCTGCCAGAAAACCTCAGAATCGAATAAAAAGTGAGTGGCCAAAGCAACAGAAGAAAGGTAAACTGAGTAGGATTCGGAGAGTCAGAGAAAAGCCATTGTTGTTGAGGCTGTTGATGGCCGTTTTTCCATTCTTGGGCTCATGGACTAAATTGCTATTTTGATTCTCTTTTCTTTTTGCTTGCAAGTTATCAAAGAGATAGAACAGGTGGTACAAATTGGAGATTAGAGTGATAGATGAACGCTTCGCGCTTCACACGTATAGTGATTTTTTCTTAGATGTAGTCCAGTTGTGAACTTGTTTTGAAGCAGAATATTGTTTGCTGAACCAGCAGATGTTGAAACCATCGTTTTGGTGTTATGAATATACGGGGAAATAAAATGGAAGCTATTTGTGTTGTGCGCTCTTACTTGGCCATTTATGCACATTTCATTGTTCCTTTTGCTGACAAAAGGTAGGATGTGAGATGATTTCCAGATTCATGCACCCCATATGATAGAAGATGTAACCCTTGTGAAGTTGTATCTATTAATCCATTTAGTACATTGTATATTTACGTGTTTTTATTTTCATTGTAATTGAAGGATTTACGAGGGTATCAGCCTTGAGATGGTGGATACTGGATAGGAGGATATCAGCCTTGCCTCGCCTGAACCAATTTTATACCACATTATGTCATGCCTTCGCTATGCGATTGGATGCGCTGAAATTTAGATTTATGGGTACATTGGACACATTGCCTCGAATCATTTTCTATGCAAAATCTTTCGATGTTTTTGGAGTTACGAAGTTGTATGCTGAAGTCACCCAGAAGCGAAGTGAATTTATATCTATACACGTACATCGTATAAGTACTTTAAATTTCACACTTCTCTAAATATATGCGTGTGGGTATGCGTTTGTCTTTAGATTATTATTATATTTTAAGTACGATTAATTATGTATTCAAGGGACTCTTTTTGTGATTATTATTATTATTATTATTTCAAATTTAAAATATTTATACTCAAAGATGTCAATTTATTTAACCCCCGTTAATAGTGTGGGTGCTGGTTAGCTTAGCCATTGCTGATTTAATTAATATGAAGACAATGACGTATTTGGCGCGGACCCTGAGAAACTGGAAAATGGAGATGAGAAGCGTACATAAGGCCGCACTTCAGTTGATTTTTACCGGATGATTCCAGATTTGCATCATCAGTCGACCAATGCATTTGCTATGTAATTTGCGAGTGACTTCAAAGGGCCGAAGTTTTCATTTGTAGATGCGTCGTACAGTTTGCCTCAAAACCATTTGCGTGTGCAAAATCAATTGTGTGATTTGGAGTCAAGCGGCTCTAAGTTGGAGCCACGGAGGAGTAACGTGAAGTTATTTATTGTCTTTAAGGAAAATTGAGCCTTATGTCCGCTGGTGCTGATGATCACGTAATTGAGAACCTGGTTGCTGGGGGGTCCTCTGATTGAGGATCTGGATATCAGTTTTTGTCGAAGGCTCAAAAGTCTTAAGCAAGCTCAAAACACTTGCCCTAACAAACAGCAATGGTCTTGTACGATTGAAGATTGAAGCACCCAATGTTCATGAAGTAGTTATTTGCAGCATCTGCATCTTGTGAGATCAATATAGCGCTTTGTAGGAACCTCAAACTCTTGAACTTGGCTTGCCTTTCTCTACCAGATAAGTGGCTCTGCAGGGGAATTTCTAAATTTCCGCAACTTGAATTCTTAAGCATAATTCGGTGTAACAAGTTGAAGAGCGTTAATTGAATGCAAGGGAACCCTTTTTGTGCAAGTGAACGGACTGACATGCCAACTAGATAACTGCTTAATTGAGTTTGAAACGCTCTGTTGCTTTCTAAGCACACCTGATGAGTTGATTTTGTCGACACTAATGAATAGTGATATACTGAGATTGGCAGTAATTTTTAATTTACGGACTAAATTTATAGCACGACTCTATGGTATGTATCTATTTAATAAAAACTATTCATTCAAAAAATATATATATGTCTTAAATTTGTTTCTTTTTCACTGAAACCAACATGGTCGTGCTGCTCTTTCAATTTTTTTTTTCTTTTTTAAATTATCTTCTTCATCATCTACTTCTCTATTACCAAATTTTTCCTCTAAAGTTGGTGTGAGGGAAAATGGAGCTGCAGGCTGCAACAAAAGGAAAACCAAAAAGGGCATGTTCGGCATGCGGCACAAGCCTGGTTTGCACTGCATTTAGAGTGCAGACCAGCTTTTGAAGAACCGGCCAAGCGGCTTGGTTCTGGTCAAATTGACCGGTCAAAACCCTTATAATGGAATATAAACAAAATAATGAGACCCGCACAAACTCATTCATCGCTAGTTGATATTCTTTATAGTCGTGGAGTACACCATTCGTATTTCTTCTTTGTATATATGTCTTATGACTATGTTGAAATTCTGAGGAGGCATGTAAAAATGTCATTATGATTATTATTGGTACAAAGAATCATTGATGACCATTCTATGTTGAAATTCTGACGAAGCATTCATGCTAAACTGGCCTTCAATCTTTTAAAGGTTCAAAAAAAAAAAAAAATGGCACTCCACCAAAATGAAAAATCCACGAGAGTAGCTTTAAAGAATTAAGAGCCCCAGGTAGGCAGTGCTACTCAAAATATGAACAAGGGAGACGTTCACAAAATGGAACTTAACGGTAGACATACACGTATTTCTAGGTGTCACTCCTCGTGCATGCAAAGTTTCAAACAAGTGTACATAATTCCAAAACCCTAGTTTATATTCTAACTTAAGCAGCCGGAGCCATGTCCCCTGCTTCTCAGTTATGCAATAAGAAAATAAAGAAAAGAAATTTAGCCACATGTATGATAGATAATAATTTTTTAGAAGCCGAAAGCAGCATACGGAAAAAGCAATAGCAAGAACCAAGAAGCGCGATGGCACGTCGTGAATACGAGCTTGGAAAGGCAGAAGAGGCCACCCAGCCTGAAACCCTAAAAGCAATTCTAGCTGAATTTCTTGCTACGTTCACCTTTGTCTTCGCCACTGAAGGCTCTATCCTTGCTCTTGGTATGTCATCACACACTCATTAATTAAACTAAGGTTGAATGATTCTTTTGTCTCTACAATTTCAGTTAATTATTCAGTTAATAATCCCTAGATTCTTAACAATTTAAATACTATTATTATATATTCTTTATCTATGAATTCGGGACGAAAATTATGAAAGTATACTTTCAAAGATTCGAATTTGGGTAACCAAATAAAGATGCTTAAGAACCACTAAGATGAGCTCCCGAGGGTTTTAACTAGGTAATCACCATTCAAAGTGTAAGGACGAATTGAACAGTCACCCAACAAATTAAAACACGATCATGTACATACTACAGTCACTGAATGCCAGATTATCTTAAATGTATTTGTGTACACATATACATGTGAGAAACTGGTGTTTTTGGCATGGCATATGCAGGCAAGATGTACAAAGACACTCATGAAGTAACATCAACTTCAAGACTGGTGGCAATCGCTGGAACACATGCTTGTTCGCTGTTTTTAGCGGTGTCCATGAGTATTAAAATATCGGGTGGCCACGTTAATCCTGCTGTTACTTTTGGTGCACTCGTTGCGGGCAGAATCTCACTTCTTCGAGCTTCTCTTTATTGCCTTGCTCAGCTTTTCGGCTCTGTTGTTGCTTCTCTCTTATTGAGGCTCGTCATTATTGCTGGCCCGGTGAACTTTCTCTCGATTTAAAAAACACATAAAACAACAAACCAAAAACTTCTCCTTAATTAACCCCAAATATTCTGTATATATATAGAATTAACATATGATCAATAATAATTGGTGACACGAAGTGTCTGAACTAATTAGCACTCCATGGATTTTCAGAGACCTGTTGGGTTTCCACCGGCGTTTGATCGAGACTGGCATGGGCTTATCATAGAGGCAGCAATGACCTTTGGGCTGGTGTACACATTTTATGCAACCACAATGGATCCCAGGAAAAGTCACTTAACTACCATAGCGCCGCTGGCCATGGGGTTTTTTGCCGGGGCAAACATCCTCATCGGCGGGCCATTCCACGGAGCATCCATGAATCCCGCCTGGGCCTTCGGGCCCGCCGTGGTGGGATGGCGATGGAAGAACCACTGGATCGACTGGGTCGGGCCTCTCGTTGGCGGTGGGCTCGGAGCAATCACGTACGAGTACATGGTGATGCCTTCGGAAACACCGTTGCCCCATCATTGTATTCACCAGTCATGTACCAGTTGTTGAATAATGAAATACTTCTAGTGGTATGATGAAAGTATTGTCCTGTCTGGAAATAAATTTTCCAACAATTTTTTGCCTTGAGCAGAAAAAAGATGCACATCGAGAGCAAGATCTTAAGGTAAAAGATAGGGAGAAAAATTTAGTACGGCTGGTTTCACATCTGGCCGATGTCCATCACAAGAAAACCATAGCTTGACCACTTGCCTGTCAAGTCCCTCATTCAAACTGCAGCTCTCTTTAATTTAATCCTTCCAGAACCTCAGCAATCCACATCATTGGAACATTTCATCTAATATCCCAAGGCGACTAACAGTGGTCGAGCTTTCTTACGGCAAACATGTCTGATTCCAAACCTATCGGATACAAATATTAGTAAGCGTTTTAATCGTACTTTACATTCTCGAACAACCTTGGAAGAAACCGTTGGATTTTGACGAATGACAACCATTAAGCACTCATCCTTAAAGCAGCTTGCATTGATACATCTCACATCACTTAGAGCTGACTAGTTTATGAACCCACCCGTGCAACTCACATCGCGCGCTTGAAACACGAGAGTAACGACAGCAAAGAAGATAAGGGACTGGGGTTTAGCTGCGAACACTAACATCGTCAGGTTCAATTGCAGAGCAAGCAGGGGAAAGAAGGGAATCCCAGAACTGCAATTTCATTCAACCAAAAATGAAAATAGAAACAGTGGGGAAAGCAGCAGATTATTAAGGACTGTAATTTCCTTCTAGCTTGCTTGAAGGATCATTCCCGTCCCTTTCTAGGCATTAGACATTTCGTCTTCCACTTATCCGACAATCCACTCATAATTCTGGGTCTTCCTTTCCCCCTTAGGCATCTTCGTCAACCTACTCATCATATTATCAAGAAAACAAAAAGAGGCATCAGCACTAGATCAACACCCTCCGTCAATTTCTATGTCACCTCAAGTGATTAAAAAACATTCTTGTTCCGCTCCTCGACGGCTGCTGTGTTTCGTGTTCTCTCTCTCAAAAACCCCATCACGCATGTTTAAAAGCCCAATATATATACATATAATTTTTTTTAACAAAAAGTGCTTCTTTGTTTCAATTTTCTGCCCACCCCTAAATTCTTCCAAAGATTAAGCTACTATTATCCTTTTTGGTATAAAATAGATATACTCCATATGACAATATCAAACTGCATTGTGTGTCATACTTTTACGTTATTAAGAGAGTTTCTCCAGACCATTCACAATGAAATTCTTAACTCATTTGGTAATGACAAAAAGGTTCCTAAACTTCAGGGTTGTGTCTTCGGACAAAAGCTTTTCTGCTCAGCAGCGCAGAACAATGAAATTCTTAAAACATTTGGTAATGCAAAAAGGTTCCATAAACTTCAAAGGCATGTCTTTGGACAAAAGCTTTATCTGCTCAGCAGCACAGAACATCAACCTCTGCAAGACCGGAGAAATATACAGAATCTGAAACTCAAAATTCATACCTCATCTAATTGAATTAAAAGTAACAAATGCAGGGTTTAAAATTTAGCATCGTAAATGCTGCCACCCAAATAGATCAGAAAAAAAAAAAACCTAAATTAGCCGGGAACAACAACCCACAGCACCATCATGAATATTATCATAAGTAAAATAAACTAAAATAAAATGGAATAAATACTAACTGGGTATTAATTTGTTCAGAACGATTAATGCACTAAGTCAGAATATCCTTCTTGTTCAGTGTGTCAGTAAATTCCATACATTAAGTAATTTTAGGGAACACAAAGTTAAAAAGATTGTTATTACAAACATTAGATAAAAGCAGGGCATGATATAAACAGGAGAAAATTCTCACCAAAGGCTGAAAATGAAAATCCACCTAGGAGAGTAGTAGATACTGGATAACACGGTAGTTAGAGGGGAGAATTAGCTGTTCATTGAGCTTATTAATGCAATCGATGGGATGAACATTTACCTTAAAACAGCATGAAACACATATATACATTAGGTAAGACTTCAAAGCCTTCTGCTCTCAGATGTTAGAAGGCCCATCTGCTCTGTAAGATGGTCCATATGCTGAAATTTATCCCATCCATTTGCCTGCTCTGGCTTCTGTTCAAGCTCACTGGTCATACCATTTTCCAATGAGCTTGAATTAATCTCATCTGTGTCACCTGGGAGAGGGCTAGCTGTAAGAAACTCTTCCCAAAATGCATCATCAATTCGTGGAAGCTTAGGGATACCATCCGGTGAAACATCCACATCATGATCAGGAGAAAAGGCATCAGCTTCCATGGATATTGTTCCATCCAAAGCTGTTGGATCCAAATTTTCTGCATTTCCATTTTCAGAGAACACAAAATTCATATCAGGGATGCTAATAGTGCTTTCTGGTGCAAGTCCTTGCAGTTGAGAAAAGTTGCGCAAAACCGTGTCATTCCCAGAATTAAGCTTACTTTCCTCTTGCGTGGGATTTACTTTCATAGAGTCACTCACACAAGGGGAACATTGAATCTCTGAGATGGCACTAGATGGGACAGGAAACCTAGACGCTGTGGACATATTAGATTGCCCAGAAGTTGGTGGAACCTCTGCAAGGGTGAGTCCTGAAATTTGAGTGGAGGAGTGCCCATTTTCCAATGCATTAGCAGAAGGAATATTATCAATCAGGAAAGTGCTTAGGTTGCTCATTGTTGGTTCCAGCCTAGAAGGTGAATTCATCTTCATGATCTGGTGCAGCATTGCTTTAGCTGCCTCATTCATTGAAGGTTGGAACTTGACAATTTGACCATTAGGAATATTGGATTCATATGCACCAACTGTATTTTCTTCATCCTGCCTAGGCAGTCTCCTTTTTTTGTTGCTGCCAGAAATATGCCTGTTGCTGTCATTCTGCTGCTGTACAAGCTGGCTTAAGAAGCTTGGACTATGCATGGCCTTAGCAAGAAATGACATCATCTGTTGCTGTCGTTGTTCCATCACCTGTACACGCTGTCCAACAGTATGCAATTGGCGATCTGTAGCTTGCTGCTGCTGTCTCAACCTAACAAGTTCTTGCATGAGAACATTCTTGTCGCGCTTAAGTATTTCAACCTCTTCTTCAAGTCCATACTTCCCTACTTCAACACATGCCCCAACTGATGAGTTCTGAAGTTTAGGTTGTTGTTGACCATGTACTTGAGCTGGTTTTCGCCTGCTAATACTCTTCAACAGGTGTTTCTGACCTCTAAGAAATCCCTCGTTTGCAAATTCATAGCGATCTGGGTCAACTTTCCTAAAACCCTGTTTAACCAAATCCAGGGGGAAAATATTAAAACAAAAGGAAAAATATCATACAAAATCCAATCACAATTTTCCAACGATATCTGCCAAAAAAGACCACAGAAATAGGAATCAGATCTAAATGGTCCACTACTTTTCATTTTTATAAACTTTATCTTGTTTGGTTTGACACTTAACGTATACCTGCAGAAGAAACAACACCATAACTTAACAATTTCATTTCAAGAAGATGATAGCAGAAAACCATGAAATGCTATACTAAAAAGATAAAAACAAAAAACCAAAAAAGGCCAGAAATTCCTCACACCTAGTCATTGGCGACAGATTACCTCAGCCTTTCGCAACAAAATTCAAATTTACAAGTCATGCGCCTGCTTGCACAGTATTACATGAGTGCACAGATAATATTGGTCCATGGATGAACATCTTGAGATGGACACAGCTAGAGAAGGTAGAGAAAGACAGGACCACCTTTGAAGCAATCCACTATTCGCAATTTCATGTGAGGACACGTGCATGTGCCTGAAAATTTTATTACTGTTTTTAAGTAAGTACAAGGCATCTTATATAAGGTGAATCAGTTTATGGTGAGATCTCCTTTCCCCTTTGTGTGATAGAAGAAGCTAATAGGAACATATATCTGAATCTCGGCAGATGAACTAAGAATACAAGTACAAACTGAATGTTTTCAATTGTTTAATTATGCTGTTATGTACAAGGTAACAATGACAAAAGTCACTTAATGCATATTAAGATTGGGCGGTAAAACTTGCATCAAATGCGATCAAAACAACACTTACAGGCAAAGTAAGAATGTCATACATTCCAACTATAGGAGTATAAATCATATGCAACCATATACAATGTACTTTAAATGTCACAGACGAAAGAAGAAAGGGAGTAGATGAGCAGCATTTCACATAAGAGTAAACCAACAGAGAACAATTTGATGCAGAATCTATGACTTGGTTAGGAAAGGAAGATCCTTTGAGGCATCCCAGAGGAGAATCCATGAGTCTTGCAATCACAAAGATGTCTTTTCATCTAAGAAAGTATTCTTAATAGTCCATGGTATCTTTGAAACTTGCCCGGTACAGTTCTCAAAATGTCTATCAGTGGCAGATTTTGAGAATTTACATTTTTCAATTATTGTTGAAATCCATTGGGTCTTATATTGAATAAAATAAGATGATTGTTAACCATTTAATTTGCCTTCGGTTCATAGTTAAGCTTATCAAGTATAATTCCTAACATCTGTAACAAACAAACTTAGTCATAATAGGATGAAAAGTCAGATGTAAATACTGATGCACTTCTAAATTAATGATCCAACTAATGAAATAAGATTGCTTTGTGATCCTTCAAGATTGGTTCTTTTCTTTTCGTTTTTCCTTTTCTTTTTCTTCCTCAGCCCGTTTCTTTAGTTATAAAGAATGGGAACAGTGAAAATCATTATTTCAAAACTCAACAAGTTTTCACCATCAGACAAGCTTCTTTTGATACTTTTAATCAAAATGTCAAACCCTTAAATCTTTCTTTGCACGTCTAAATCCTAAATTTCTAATTTTCAAAGTTTTCTCCATTTGAACTCATGATGATGATTACATCTTACGTGCTTCCTCCTAATGTTACAACACTTCATGGTGCAAGGGAGGAAAAAAATTTTAAATAGGCAAGAATCACGGTAAGGCAGCAGAGACTTCAAGTCACTCATAAGCACATTTCATTCTTTCATAACACATATCAAAATTGCTCCATACAAAAGCTGAATGTTTTAAAGATCCCAAGGGCTCTAAAACGAAATTAAGTAATGATTTTAGAAATAGCAGAATGATGATATAGGTAGAACGGATAAGAAAATATAGGTAGAACGGATAAGAAAGAAATCAAACAGAGAGTAGAATGAACAAAATTGAACAAGATGTCAAAACAAGAACAAATGCTGTTGCCTGTAAAAATATCATCTTGTACATAATGCAATGAAAATGGAAAATCCAGAAAGATAGGTTAAGCCACTTTGCATGTTTCAAATTGGAGAAGCTAGAGAACAGAATTTTGACTATGTGCTGCTATGATTGTTTGCACGTTAAATGCCTAGAAAAACTATTATACGAGCACGGTAAAAATGAACTTCATAAATTGGTTACTTCAACTTGAAGTCATCCGTTCTAGCAATCTTCTTCATTCAAAAAGAAGATTAATTTCAAGAAGTATTATCACATCTCTTTCCTCATTGCAACACTTGAAAAATCAATTCTTTCATTCTACAGATCATTCAAGACATTGCCATTTTTTATGACATTTTCAATAAGAAGAAGATGGTAACAGCGGCACACCAATTCCACAATGACTGTAGACAAAAATATAACAAACAAGCTACAATGTTTGTACTACAATGGAATGAAGCGACCAACACTAAATAACATTCCTGGCCAGTAAATGTAGAAAAATTAACCTGCAGAAACTCATAGCAAAGCATAGCAATCAAACAAAATGACCTCAAATTGAAAGAATAGCTGAAAGACCAACCAATAGTCAAGTAAAGGGGATTTATAACTAAGATCATAAATAAAGTATAAACTGAATTTGGTCCCCTCTTAATTCTTTGTTCCTCTATTTCTTCTTTTACTCCTACATGACCTTCTAGAGTTCACTAAGTGATGAATGTAATACAAACACTATGATGCTAATATACGAGTTTTTATCCTCTAAATTCATCATATTGGCTCAGCTCAATAACTGCATTTCCCAGTGGTCAAAATTTCAAATTTTCCCTCATTGAACGGTCTTTTCCTTGTTAGTTTACTTAAATAGCCCATTCAAAATAATGACACAAATGAAACTTCAACTCCTCAGTTTGATGGAGAATAGAGTACAGCATCTAACCAACAACCTTAGTTCTAACCTTCCGGATAAGAGAAAAATTCAGTTCACCTCTTTGTATCAAGTAATAAAATACTTCTCCATGATACTTCCCATCAGACACACAATACATCGTAAAATAGAAAAAAAAAATCTCAAATTGAAAATGTATGAACACAATAGTGCTACCGGTTTTATGCAAAACTCAAAAGGTCTTAACCCTATCATGAAAAATTTTTGTAATGTACTAAACTACTTCGCTAAGACAAGCACTGGGCCAGCAAAGGGTAATGACCGCATTTTACGGGTCAAGAAAAACAACCCAGATATAAGACTACAATCAAAGTCAGTGCAAAGGTTAAGCTGTGTCGATACATATTACAAATAAGCAATAGTAGAAAAACCAAGCAGCTACTTTGCCATCAGCAACATATACAAAATGAGTAGTAAATTTTCCAAAACCTTGAAACACTAGACCTAAAAAAAGAATGCAATCATATATGAATCACAATGTTTTGCTTCATCTGATATGGGGTTGGAATCAATAAAGCAATCAATTGCAATCAATACCAACAAAAGCTGAAACTCAAGCTCATATGAAGAGTACCTAAGAAACTTGCCAAAGTGATCAATAAAGAACTGCCAAAGCTCATTAGCAACATTAAATGGACCAAAAAAAAAAAAAAAAACCTCAAGTGACAGATATCCCAGTAACAATAGATAAAGTATGTCCATTTCTCAATAACAATCAAAACTTTGACCCATATAAGCATGAAAGAATTCAATTATCACCAACTACACGGACATCCCAATTCAAAGTATGCCCTAAAAGTCATTAATAAACATAGAAAACTTATATAAAGCAAAAATTGAAAAAAGAAAGCGTTACCCACATAAGTATTCAACTGGCGGACAAAGCTGGAGAAGTTACTGTGCTTGAAATACTTAGGCAACAGGTCCCTGGAAAACTCAGCAACTTTCCAAACAATAAAGCTGTTATTGTTACTACTCCACGAAACGATGTCGTTCGTGGAAGGGTCTTCCACCATGTCGTAGATTTTGCTCAGAAACGGCGGCAGCGAATTGCCGTTTGCCGCTGATGAATTCGACATGGACTCCATTTTTTTTCCTTTCTCGATCAGTCTACAGTGGCCGACTGATTGGGTTTTTTTATTTATTTTATATATTTTTGGCAAATTTTATTTGTACAACGGAGAGATTGGTATAAAATTATGAAAAACAAAGAAGCATTTGAGACCAAAGTTGATTGCAGTTGCGGATGAATTTCAATTCAAGTATTAAATATTCCGTCTCGGAGTATGGGCAGAGAGGGTTTTAGACTGGGATTTCATCACTGAGGTCCCTATACTTTTATGTTTTATAATTAAACAACATAGTCTGACGAAAGTTTTCCAGTGGGTCCCTCACTTTTAAAAATTATTTATTTGTAATTGTCAATGTATAAATAAGCAAGACCTGTCTTGAAACTTCAGCATAAAAGGATTAAGGGAAAAAGTACCAACAAACTACCAAAATTTAATCTCAAGACTTCGAGTGAGAGCCTCGTTTAAAAATAAAAAGTAAAAGTCTCTTTTAATAAATTTGTGCAACTCGAGATGCAGTGCCAGTTGATGAGACCTCGCTTTAAAACGTGGAAGCGATGAATCGCGAATTGACGGAGGAAAATTAAAGAAAAAAAAAGCTGGAATGGGTCCAATAGAAAAGACACACGTAGCTTGATGATTCAAAGTTATCCTGACAGCCGCGGTTCATTAACTCGCCAGCTAGTCCATTTCCAAAATTGGCGAAAGAGAATGTTCCTGGCACCTTGTAGTTTACGCTATTTACAAAAGAGAAACCGCAGGCTCCATATTTCTCAGACATCCTCCAACAATGATGGCTCCCACTAATTGAAAGCATTATCAGAACAATTTTGTAAACTTGAAATTCACAAGTTTTTTTTTTTATTAATTTACAAGTTATTCCTTCCTTCTAAAATACAGTAGTAAATGTTACTTCTAATTGTATAGAAATTATCATTCAACTTCTTTAAAGCTAAGAATATAAAAATTATAAATGAATATTATGAATCTATGATTATATTTTAAAATTATTTTAAATTTTAATTTTAATTTTTTATTATTATTATTAAAAATTTTAAATATAATATAATTTTATTTAAAAAATAATTAATTAATATAAATTTAAAATTTGAGACGATAATAAAATATTATTTAAAATTCGTGGTAATTAGTAATTATTTTTACTTTAGATATTTTATTTTTTTTAGGTGGTTAGGATAATTTCCCAAAATTATTTGAATCATCATGTGTTATTAACAATTAAACAAAGAAATGAAAATAGACGAGACCATTTGAAAAAGCGAAGCCTTATCCGTTGTCTGTGGATTTGATTTTGATCGGACGTTGGCGCCAAATCCATAACGGAAACGAGCAACGGCCACCAGCCAGCCAATAGCGATGCTCCTTACAACACCCGATTGCTTCTCCTCTTCTCTCCACCCTTTTACTCCTATCAAAAACTCCACGGCGGCTGTCTACCTCAAGCGATTCAGACTCAACTCAGTGAGTCGAACTCGGACCAGTCGTCGACTCTGCAGGGCGAGTCTTATCACTAGCCCTGACTCCTTCGAGGTTGGCCGACTCATCGGCAGCTACGGCTTCATGAACATCACGAGGTTAACTTACAATAACTTTGCTTTTTTTTTTCTTTTTTAAATTAAAGGAAGCTAAATCATTTTTACTTATTTATTGAATTGTTTTTGACTGCGTAGCTATTCAGGGCTTCAGGACATTGAATATTCATCTGGGGATTTGGGGCGATTGGGAGTTCAGGATGTTGGAGAGGGCAGTGTAAAGATTAGGTGCTTTAATTTATTTCTTTTTTATTTTTTATTCTTTAGTTTCTGGAGATAAATATGTATAAATAAACTGTAATACAATTTATAGTGTAGTTTGCATATATGTTACTAATAATGACTGTCCTGTATATTATGTTAAATAACTTCATCATTAATTATTAACATATTATTTTTATCATTTTATCAATGAATGGTGTATAAGATGTTATGTGGTTGGGATATAAGCTCTGTACCCTACTTAATTATTAATCAGTGTTTCTTGTGGGCTTAATGCTGATAACATGCGTGGCAGTTTGCTTGCAGGCTTTATGAAGGAAGAATAGCTCAGGGTCCACTAAAAGGAACTTCTGTTACATTTAAGGTGCTTTATATATTTGTTTTAATATATAATTAGTGTATGTTTTAAACGGTTGTGCATCATCAGACAAACTTTCAAAGTATTTAGTAAACACATACCAATTTCATCTTCCTTGGCAGCCAATATTTACATAGTTGGCAACTATTGATTCCATTTCACATAAAACTGTTAACTATGAAGGTTTATCCGGGACAACGTGCTGGTGGTATTGAAGCCGATATGATGGCTGCAAATGAACTCAATGCTCATGCCTTCCTCCAGGTAGGTCTTAGATGATAAATTTTATTGCTGGTAGATGTTTGATACAGTTGGATGCTCCTTGATTGTTTGCAATTTTTTAGCATGGGGTAGTTAAGGAGTTGTGTCGACTAATCTATAATATGCAATACCCTATGGTGCTAATTAAGTCTCCTCTTTGCATAAAAACGTGGTGGAGGGATAGGTCATGGGTTCAATCCCTCTTCCTCCTCATTATTATTATTATTTTACCCTAGGTGACCAAGTCCGCTCCTTGCCCATGTAAGGGAGGCTTTAACCACAGACCTCTAGTGCCACCCCAAGAGGGTTTATCCGTTAAACTAACTAGCACCTACAATAGCTCTTCAGTACATGAGCATTCTTTATTAAAGGAAGTTGAAAAGATTGAAATCCTTTATGCATCTGTTTTGCAGAGCAGTTCAAAAGGTCTTTGTCAGAATCTCGTGGTACTAGTTGGAGGATTTGAGACTAAAACTGGAGAGCAGGTCTTTCAATACCAAATGCCATAGAGTATCATGCTACTTTTTTCATTCATACGAATTAAAATGAGTTTATTCTGTGCAGTGGCTTGCTTTTCGCAATGATGGAAAATATAGCGCAGCAGACTATGCAAAACTTACCAGTGAAAGAATATCAAAAAACCGTTCAGCAGGTGAAAATTCTTGGAATAGATTTGAAAAAGAACAAATCCTCAAACGTCGCAGATATTTTGTTATCAAATTATTTCAGGGTGCCATGATTGGTCTGGCCTATATGCATGACCATGACAGATTACACCAGAGTCTTGGACCATCTTCTGTTATTCTCAAGTACATTGTTGGAATCTTTCTTTTGATTCAAAGACAGTTTTTACACCTCAAAATTTTTGAAATAGATTTGCTCTCTTCATTGACTTTTATCCCAAACTTTACTTCATAATGGCAGTACAATAGTAGAGAAAGATGCAGCTTACCTAGTTCCACGACTTCGTGATCTCTCCTTTTCCGTGGATATTAGGTACTACCCTTTTCTGTTCTTCTTGATGTACTTTGCTTTCTTGTATGTGGGCTACTCACATAATTGGGTAAATTATTTTTTCTATATACTTTTTGTTGCAAGAGTTGTTGACGTTGGCTGACAATGCAAAAGTAACTGTTATATTTTATTTCCGGATTTAATTAACTTTTTCTGCTGATATGTTATAATTGAACTAAGGCCGTGACTGTGCTGGAATTATCAATAATTCTCCTTTAATTCTTTTCTGTCTGACATGGGCTTGTCAGGTTTCAAAATTTAGAAGAAGATGCTGGAACATTTTCAGAAGGTCTGTGGAGAAGAGCGGCTGCTGCTGGTGCCTTCAAACCAACAGAAAAAAGAGCCTTTGGAATTGCTGATGACATGTAACTAGCCTAATCTTAGATTTGTTTAATCCGTTAGAGTTTCTATATATGTAATGGATTAAGCAATTTCTTTTGTCTCTACACAGATATGAAGCAGGTCTTCTTCTTGCATACTTAGCTTTTGTTACATTCTGTGAAGTAAACGTCATGGATAGCCTTTCTTTGCAAGTAACCATTTTATCTTTACCTTGTACCTTTTTTTTTTTTTCTTTTTAACCCTCTAAACTGCTTTCCTGTTGATATATATGACATATGAAACTACAACCCAGATAGGGAAAAACAAAATGGTGACATTGAGAATTTTATGGATGAACTTGCAGAGACTTTTGGAAAGCACTTTTCGACTTGACCTGCAAGCTACAAGAGAGTAAGCAGCCCTTAATAGTTAATATTATGCTTTGAAGAGTATAAATTATCTCAGTAGTCAAGTGTCTAAATATGAGGAATACTAGTTTTTCTTAGTGTACACAAAAAATATTTAGTGCACAAAAATTTTTCTTAGTGCATTTGTTAAGATGACTTATTTGCTTGGGATTTAGCATTACGCTTTGTTTTACATATTTTGGAAGTTTGAGATTCTCGCTGTTAGGTTGAGTCCTCTAAATTGACATTTTTTTATTCATACGACACAGAAAACATTCCTAAATTTAAGCAAAATACTCGGCGTTTGGTGTGAACTGTATAAAAAGATCCTAGTCGTAAACCAGTATGCCCAGCAGAACTCCCTTTTTCAGTTTGTATTTGTCTTTTTGAAATATTACTTGAATGAAAACTAAATCAACAGTGATTTGAGGGGATTCTGAACCACAAATATCTGGCGCCACCCAAGATGTCTTACCAGTTGAAACCCCTAAAGATGTGCAGCACTGTCTCTCACATGATGTTTTATGATTGCGCACGTGTAGAACATGTTTAACCAGATTTCACAACTAATTGATTCAATGGATATGATTTGAAATTGAAATTAAGGATCTTTCCATTTACTTCCCATGAGTTTTCTGCCCCTGGTCATTTTCCCAGATCCTATCATGGTTAGGCCATATAATCAGTTAACTTAAGCTGGTTTAATGTCAAATGCAGTGTTATGCAACTTTTACTTTATGATGTTTCATTTGCATGCTTGTACTAGCATATAGATCCATAAGCTTGATGACTGAAATATTATTAAGAAATTTCATTAAATGAACTATGGAATTCTTTTAGTGGCAGTTAAATTTTTTATCTCAACATGTAAGCATTCCAGAATATTGTTGTGTAGGATGATCCATTTTCATTAACTTTTTAAGGTCTGGAAAACCTTGCAACAATATTTTGTGGCTTCATGCCTCAACACCCCACCTCGGCCTCCGTGGGGAGAATTCTTAATTCTGCCTTCTTAATACTGAGAATGTCTGGTTATTTCAAATTTCAAGATATTTAACTTCAACTGAGCCATTTACATGTTACCTGATATGACTATTGCACCAATTTGCTTGTGCTTGCGTATTGGACTACTGTGACAATGATGACAATCCAAAATATTGGACGGTTACCTGGAATTCTTGTTAGTCGTATTAATTAGGTTTTCTCTGAGCTATATTTAAGATTTTTGTGACTTGTGGTGGTGTTTATATTCTTATATCAGTTTCTCACTGGTCTTTGTTTTTGTTTATTTTTCTTCTGAATTAAGCAGGTATTGTTTAGCAGATGACCGCTTGCTAGAGGCTGTCAAGTTCTTGGATCTTGGGGAAGGTGCTGGCTGGGAATTACTTCAGGTTGAAATAGTATTTAAAGTTTATCAATTGAGTATAACCCCTCAAATTCTAGCTATATATGTATGTATTTATTTTTTATGTTCTGCTCACTTCTCTCTGTGTGTATTACTTGTAGAAGTGGATGTTGTAAGTTCATTCATTCATCATTTACTACAAAAGTGGGTACTAGTTCTCAGGAATTTTCTGTCAGCATAGAACTACAAATATCAATTTGAGATGCCCACATGGCAGGCGGAAGATTATCACAACCGGAATGCAAATCTAAATACCAGTTATTTTTTCGGACCTGCTTCAACATTTGATTACCACTTTTAAGTAAAATTTGTTTTCTTAACTTGAGTAATTCTGGTGGCTATGAAAGACTATGGATACTGCTTTGTTTATCCAAAAAAGTCACATCATATTTATTTATTTTTGTTTGATATTGGTTAGCTGGAAATTCCATATGGGATTTTCCTCTTGCAAAGTCTGTCTTTTCAAGGGTTCATAGAAAAGTTTTCGTATGGTTATGTCTTTAGCCCTGCAGTTAAGTCTCCTCTCCCTGACCCTATCTTGTTATATGTGACGATTCAGAATGCTCATATCCAACTTTGACTTATTCCGATCTATTAGTATTTTGCTTCATAGGTCTAGTTTTGTCTGTTAATATTCTCATTGTTTGTCACTTGGCATTTTTTCATGCAACATTATTATTTATTATTTTCTTCTAACCGCAGGCAATGCTGAATCCTGACTTCCGACAACGTCCAATTGCAGAAGCAGTAATCAACCATCGATTTATGACTGGTGCTGTCTTTTGAGTTTTCAAGAACTGTGGAACTTATTTCACCCTGTGCATAAAATTCGTTGAGTCGTGTCAAAATTTTGGTTCCTCTAAAAAGTTATATAATTTTTGGGAATAGGCAGTACTTGAATACAGAGACTATTGAGAACTAGACGCTCTTGAAATGCATACAAAGTCACTTTTCAGCAAGAAACTATAAAACTTGTAAAACCAATCACTATTAGTGATTTTGTTTGGCTTTCTTACGGGAAAAATAAAAGTTAAAACAAATATTGTCAAGGCTGCAGCGACTGATTTTCTTGCACTTGCAAAGGATTTGCCTGAAGAGCTTCTTTTCTTCTGTGAAGCCACCCTACTAGAAAAACCAAGACCAAGAAAACTGGAACTAAAACACAAACAAAAGCCATGGAAGTCCAAGCCAGAGCTGTTGTGAGATTAAAGAATCCATTTTCATTCTGCTTCTGCTGCTTCATGAAACTCAACATGTGAGATGAAAACATGGTGATGACGCTTGCATCTAAAACAACAATGGTGCAAAAGGTGAACACAGACATACAGATAAAACCTATGTATGCCCATCTGCAGGAAGAAGGAAGAGAGCCCAGTTTTGGAGAATTTGTATAAGCCATTGACCTTTTTCATTCAGAGAGAAATTCCCACGCACAAGATAGATAATATTTGTAATAGGTTGGAAATAGGATGCACAAGTTGTGTAGGGGGGATTAGGTTGACAAGCAAAATTGTGTTTCTTTGTAGATAGGATATACTTGGATTATGGTAATGTTAGATTACGTTGGATTAACATTAATTAATAAAGAAAATTAAATTGTATAATACATATTTCGATTTGACTAATGTTAAATTAATCCAAAAGAGTAATAATATACTATATGTGCAAACTACTAACAATTTTTTAGGACAAATTGATCTAGGAAATATTATATGGACATTTTCAACATGGGATAGTCAACTCGCTAACTAATATTTTTCTTTTAAAATTGTAATAAATTCTATGCTACTAACACGTTGACGCAGTCTTTAGACCTGATCGAGTGGATTTTAAACAACCCACAACCGACAAAGAAAAAAAATTATTTATAATTGTTGCATTTAACATCTGATTAGAAACAAGAAAATTAACCGCAGAGAAATCATTTTGTCACGCACATTGTAAATTTTACCACTGTCTCACTGCTAATCGATCTACAAACATGTGTCAATCAGTACCATAGAATGAGCCAAACAACAAGCACACATCAAACATATCAATAGCGGGCGAAATACATATTCCTTTTTACATTGCAAATGGCAGTCAAGAAGCAACTGATCTTAGCATCACAATGTTTATCTTAGAAAGAGAACCAAATAAATAAATAAACAAATAAAAATAAGGGTAACATTTGGGAGATTAACATGAAATTTACCCACAAAGAATGTTCAACGACTAAAGCTTGCCAAGAAGATCACTATTTAACTGAAGATTTTTAAGATCATTATGTCATCAGTAAGAGTACAGATAAATAAGAGAAGATGAAGTAACTTCATCACCTATGACTCTATGAGCTCTTCTCTTCAAATTTACGGCACCATTGGCTATTTATAAGAACAATATTAAACACACTCACACCCAGAACACTCAGCAGTGAGGTTTCTCCTGCTTTGTGTCGCTACAAGGCGTCGGCTTTCTTTACATTTTGCCCATTTCGGCCATTTCTCTTCGTTCTTCCTCAGCCTTGCAGCCACCGAGTAAAGACCCCTCCTCATGTAACCCAATGCAACTGTTACAAGCTCCCTGCAGATAGAACAGTGATAAGTATCAAATTTGCAGTTAATCCAAAACCTTCAATGCTCTAATAGTACCTGCAGCAGCAGATATATTTAAAGAGAGTAAAATCTTAAGTCAACATAAGCCCACTAAGTATTTTTCTTTTCACCAAATCTCCATAAAAAGAGTAGGCCTCATCTTCACCAGATCTAATAGATTCAATGGAACTGCATCTTAGAAAGCATATAATTTTATATACTATGTAAATAAATGGTCACGTAGCAGTCTGGACAAACATGGACATTATTTCCTAGCAGGTCCAGCGAAATTTCAGCCAGTATGTTTGAAAATTCTGCATACTCAATTACGCAAAGAGCCTGATTTAATAGATGAAAATTAAATTATAAATTGCACTTACAATGGCGAACAGGGAGAACGGCCACCATTTACGTAGTAAACAAACAAGTATGAATCGTAATGTTGGCCACTGATTAAATAAAAACCATGCAACCTTCGTACGCACTTGAATGACATTTTCTTGTACAAATGGATGGCTGGAATGTTGTAAGAGATTACATGTAAGTACAATGCGCGGCATGTTGGGATATTTGAGGCATATTTAATGACCTCGCTAATAAGCGAAGAAGCTGCAAATACAAAATTAACCAAATTCATATTTATGATGACAATAGTTTCAAGCAACATATCATACAAAAAAGCTCCCACCTATTCCAAGATTTCTATAAGTCTCCACTACTCCCAATGTCAAAATGTAGACGAGTGTTTGATCCGATTTCACTGAATCATAACTGAGCAAATCTCCTATCTGCAATGTGGATGTCAATTGAGATGAATCCTTAAAATGGAGAAGGCAAATTAATGGCAGAAAGCATGCTTTCAAATATTTATAAAATGAAAAGGAAAATTCCAGAGCTTTACATCTTTCAGCTTGAATTTATGTATAACGCAATGTATGCGTATCGCATGTCGCTAAAATTTAATATTTAATACAATCACTTGTACAGTAGCTGAAACTCAACGAATAAGGAGAGCTTTGAATAAGATTTACTCAGCATGGTATTGGAATGAAGTTTATTTTAGACTATATTGTGGTTGGCCTCTCTCTAAAAACTTAAAACCTTTTAGTTGTAAAGCCTAATGAGATACATCCCTGTACAAATACAACGAAGCAAAATATATTACAGTACTCAACATTCCAGCACACTTTAATCCATCCAAGCAGAAGATTTTAGCCATTTCTATTTGGCATGAGGTTTCAAGGGTAAAACGGGCTCCAGAAATTGTTGATAAAGGTTATGAACTAGGATGTT
This sequence comes from Aegle marmelos, assembly GCA_030449875.1. Taxonomy (NCBI): domain Eukaryota; kingdom Viridiplantae; phylum Streptophyta; class Magnoliopsida; order Sapindales; family Rutaceae; genus Aegle; species Aegle marmelos. The sequence goes on from JASUUL010000115.1 coordinate 10,379,641, forward strand.
CTTGAATTATTCAACCAAATTTCATCAAATCTACTCAGGGTTGGACACATCTTGTTGTGAATGAATATGGGGCAGCATTCAGCAATCAAGATTTAAAACCCATAATTTAAGTCAAAGACATACAAGCAAGCTACAATCTTATACATAAAGAGGACCCACCTCACTTTCATTTGCCTGCACAATTCGGGCAGTAACAAATCCAATAAGTTCATCACTGCAACCATTAGGTCGACTGCGGTCAACAGCTCCCCAGGACACAATATCACGTGCATTCACAACATTCTGGAAAAATTCAGACTCATACCTAAAAAGAAAAATGATTTTTCTTCAAAATGTTACTCGAGTAGTTTTAAAAACCATGTGAAAGCACCAATGGAGTTATTACCGGATAGGAAAAGCGTCAGCATGGAGTTGCTGTAAAATCATCAAATCTGAGGGTCGTATGGGCCTGTAGCATATTGTTGGATGGCGGGAAACTTTTGGATTTACCATTGAGAGTTTAGCTTTTAATCCCCAACAAAGATAAGAGATATTTGGAGAAATTGTTCATGAACTTCTCCTTCCATTTATGCCACATCAACCATGGCCACCATGAACTGGTCACTATAAACTGGAAAAGGAATATTGCTCTGATTAGATCCTCCAAAATACAGCAACATGGATCTAGCCGCCAATCAAAATCAATTAAATTGGGAAAGAAAAACATTTCCAGACACTGAAAAACACACACAGAGATGAAAGTTGAATGTTCTATGAGACATTGAATCTTAAAGATAGAATTAATTGCTCCATGTAGATTCAAAAACTTGAAATGGTTTAATTATTCCTCCTTGTCAATCTCCAGAATATGGGCAGCATTCAACCAGTTTCAACCATATGGTTGGTGGTTGCATTGAACAGCTAAATGCCTAATAAAACCTCTTATTTTTCTTAATTAACTTACCACACATGACACAACTCATCTTGTCAATTACTGCTAAAAATCTACAGAATTTGCTAAATTGTTAGCGACCAGTTTGATATTCATTGGTTTAATCTGATGATGAACTGCACCTCAGTATGTGGAGAGGACATTATCAACCTTGCCAAAGCACAAGCCCTTAAATTAATATCTATAATTTCTACATATATCATATCAAAAGACGCTCCTTTTCAAGGGTAATCATATTTCTGTCCTTCCCGATTGGAAAAAATTGGCATTTAGAGGGCTTTTCCAATAACATGAGTGCCCATGGACCAAATAGAACAAACAAATAAGACATAAAATCCATAACACCCAGTAAGAAAGGCAAGAAACTTACAAATTCTCCAACAGATCATTCGTATCACTTCTATAATATTAAAATGAACAATCTATACTAAATTCAAGCATAGAAAAAAGCAAAATTACTAATCGCAGTTCCAAATATTTCAAATTGAGCACGGCGAAACATGAGACGTGGTCAAAGACAGAAGTTTCCAAATGACATACAAGGCCAACTTAACATTAAGGATTACATCAGACGCCATGATATTAAATTCATTCACCACCCAAAAGTACTCATAAAAATTGCAATTAGTGTAGGAAAAGCCAAAAACCCAGATGAGATCTCAGTAGAGAAAATGGTTCCTTACAATTCAGTAGCTGTTAAGACAGAGAAAAGATTCTGGAGGACAAGTTTCTTTGTATTCTTTTTTCCCCTCTTTCTATGTAATTTGCTTGCGCGTGCGAATTTTGGTACGTCACTGTTGAAGACTTTCCCAATCCTGTTCGAGACGTGTACCGGTGTGTGTACAGTCAGTTTCTGTTCAATGGCTTTGGGTTCTGCCTCAACGGCCTGTTTCCATTGTCTTCACAATTTTTTCTTTTTATTGTTAATACTTTTATAGACAACGAAAATAATTATGGTTTTTTGATTGGGTAATTGTTACTGTCCTCCCTAAACTTTGAGCTTTTTCCAGTTAGATCAAAAAGATTCATTTATTAATAAAAAGTCCCCTACTGTCAATTAATTTTGTGATTAACTATTAGTTGAATTTAAAAAGACCGAAATTCCCCTAGTTGGATTTTCAAGAACTCTCATATCTCATACCTATTAAATTTAGGTTATTTATAATTCTATTTAACAAATAAAGGATAATTCTAACATTGACAATAAGTTACATTAATCAAAATACTCACTTAAAAATGTCAAAAATTTAAGTTAATAAATGTTCCTAATATCAGCCTAAAGCTTGAATCGTGAATAGTGGCTAGGAATAACGAAACTTATCTCAATTACTTTACCATAAACTGCTACTTCAACATCATAGTGCACAACATTGCAATGCCATAAAAACGACATAAATAAAAGGTATTAATGTTAAAGAAAAAACTAAAATGTAGTAAATAGTAAATGTGAAGTGGAAGTGATTGACAATAACATAAAAATGTGATATATCATCTATTAGATGTCAACTAATAGAATTATATAGATTTAACAACATTTAACTAATTTGAAGGGACTGATCATTTTATATGAAGACATTTCAAGCTTTTGAAACAACATTTTATTAATTATCTAATTTAAGGTTTTTGAGGTATATATTGCACTGTGCAATTGAAAACAATGATCATTAAGTGCTTTAAACTTCATTTTTTTAACTCTAGATAGCTGTTATTAAGATAAAAAAAAAATTGTTTATGCTTTCATACATATTTCAACCTTATTCAAGCTCATTTAAAAAAGTACATCATGAGTATTACATGGCATAAATCAAATGCATAACCTACTATAATATAAACTGAAACCATATGCTTGCAAAATATTAATTTAACATCAAAATATATTTGGCAGATGAAAAAAAATTTTTTAAACAATTTTATATATTTCTAAACCTTATTGAAACTCATTTAAAAAAGAAATTTTAAGCAAAAAAAATTATAATTTTATAAATTTCAATAATCTATATTTTACATTTTTTAATTTTATAAAATTTCTCATTTTTAAAAAGTACATCATGAGTCAATGAATAAAAATGAAGCATAACCTACTATAATATAAACTGAAACCATACTTTTGCAAAATAATTTTTATCTTGGCAAATTTTTTCTCAATTTTGTTTCAACAATAGAACGTATTTTATCTTGGCAAATTTTTTTCTCAATTTTATATTTCACAATTCTCTAAACCTTATCAAAGCTGTGTCAATGAATAAAGAATGAAGCACCCACTTGACTTTTACCAACAAATTTCGTGTTTCTTCTTTGCTTCACACAAGTAATGGTAATTGCGTTGCCAACAATGAAGAATTTTTTGGGCCTTCTAACATATAGCTCTTAGCCGAGCTTGATGAAAGAGAAAAGTGAGAAAAACCTAAATTTTGATTTTTTAATGATTTTTTATTTATATTAATATTCACAAGCATAATTTTTCAGAATAACTTGATAATTCACTGTACTCTATCAACCAAATTGTGAAAAACTTTTGCTTGTCAAATGAGGTTACCAAATTGCCCATCGTTGACCAAGAAAGAACTACCATTTGTATTTTGTAAGGAAGTTTTCACTGATAAATAAATCTTTACCATCTCAGTGCGAAAGGCCAAAACTCAGGGGAGGAAAGTAAAAAATTACCTTTTTCTCTTCAAATTATAATGGGGTTCAGCTACTGATTTTGACATTGTTGAATGGGGCTCCTGTATTTTTCATCTTTATATTTTGGCTCTTATCTTTATAAAAATTCAAACTTTAAAAGATTGTCACCAAATCAAATTAGGATGTAAATGATATTTTTTACTGTAAAAACATCAAACTTAAGAGATAAATTATATTTTTTACGATGAAAAAAATCAAACTTAAGAGATAAATAGTACTTTATACCGTGAGCCTTATGGTATCCTTTGTTTTTTTTAATTGAAAATTTAAATAGGTCTTAATTTTATTAAAACATGAATAGATCTAAATATATATATCAAAATAATATGTTTATTTTTTATTTTTTAACACTTGAATTTAAGTAATAAATTATTTATTTTTATAAATTTAAATATTTTAAATCTAATATTTTTACACTTATAACTTTAAAAATATTATGCATACTTGAATTTTAAACGTGCATATATTTAAAATATGAGTCTGTACTGCATATAATTAGTTTTACAATTTAATATTTGATTTATATATTTTTAAGAATAAACATTATCAATTAATAATTTTATTATATTAGTTATTAAAAAATTCATAAATATTAAGAAGGACAAGTCTTGGTTAAAAAGGTTGTGTTTATATTTATGTAAAATTTATTGTATTAATGACACATTATTTGCTCTAGTTATTCATGGTACAAATTCGTATTTTTATTTTATGAGTATATTATTATTTAAGTTGTGACCCAGCGACGAGTGTCATACTCTCACGGAATATATTTTAATGGACTTTAAAAAAAATTAAAAAACATACATATATACAGCCTCACCCCGACAGCCGCCGATAGACAGCAGCTATCGCCTCACGACAGCAACGTCAGCGAATCAGCCTCAGCCAGCACAACAGCAGCCTCACGGTCGCAGCTCCCATCGGCCACCGTGACGCCTTCCGGTTGTCGCAGCTCGCCGTCAGCTCTTATAGGTAACTTCAGTTATAAATAGAATTCATAATGCTGTCGTGAGGTCTAATTTACGATTTATTAATTATGCTCATCCGTCACCTGTGTGAAATGTATTCATAATTACTTTTCGAAACCATGGTTGTTTAGATTTCCAGCCACAGACTCAAGTCTATGTGTGCAGAATTGGCAATTTATTGTGTCCAGTTTCATGAGTCAACAGAAAGCGATAAATGTAATTTTAAGGAACTTGCAAGCAGCAGAATGATTCCAGTAGCTCTTCTCGTTATCTTGTTATCGTGCTTTTGTTTAGATTCATTGGTACTGTACCATGTTAGAGGCTGTGTTTTCTGCTTGGGCATGAATTGTACAAGTAAATTACTAAATTGAACCTCTCTATGACGTAGATTCTGCTATAGGAGTCACAATGCTTGTCTGTGACTCTTGTATGTTTATATGGTAAAACAAGATATCTGGTTGACAACTGCGTGCTCTTCTAGAACGATGTACATCTTTAATATAATTTATTATTTAAATTACAGAGCCCTCCCTTGTAGAAAAAATAAACAGTTCATTTCACACTTTCTCTGTAAATGTCTGTGGCTTTATCATTGCAGTATCTTTCTCAACTCATAGTGTTGTGTGAAATGTTAATGTAGACATTATTTCGAACTTTAGAAAGGCATATGAATATTTTGAAAATTTTGTTTTAGTATCCGAATATTTTTCATCATTTAGTGTTTTATTTATTTTTTATTTTTAACCTCAAAGTAATGGTTACTATAACCAAAATTAGTAACCCGACCTGAATTGATAAACCAATCCGAATTAATAGCCTGTACCATATTTGTAACCCCAATCATATTTGAACTCGAAGTAACAATCCGAATCCGAACCAAATTCTGAACCCAAACTGAACTGAGCTGAATTACAAACTAAAGCAAACTGAAGTAATTTTCCAACCCGTTTGGGTTGAATTCTTGAACCCGAACAGGTTGCAAACTGAATCAAAAACCGAAATGCCCACCTTTGGCTCATAGTTGCAAGCTCACAAAGAAAGCTCTTTGCCTCTTTCCTAATTTCTGCAAGCCCTAGAGCTCAAAGCGGTCTCTCTCATTTCACTGGTGCTTGTCACAAATATTTTTTTTTTGGGTTTTTTTTTTTTTTGGGGGGGGGGGGGGGTTGTATTTTCTTCAATTAGTTTGTCAGTCATTGATTCTCCCCCCCCCCCTTCCCCCTTCAATTTGTTTGTAAGTTTACACTTCGATTTTCTCTCTGGGTTTTATTCCACTCCAAGACTTTGAAGTATGCTTGTGTTTAGTTTTAATTTCTAAGATATCAACTTATACTGAGCACTAGCAGAGTATTAATTTGCTTCTGCAATAATTCTAGGTACTTTTTGTTGAATTTTTGTCAGATTGGGAAAAAAAAGTTTAATTATTTAGGGGTCAAATTAGTTGTTTTGCTTGTGAGGGCAGGAGTTACATTGAGTTTCCTTAAGTAAAATAGGAAGGGATTCTATTTCTATGTCTCAATAAGTGCGACACACTGGGGCCACTCCTTTGTGTTAGGGTCAGCAAGTGCACATATTCACTCAGAAAGAGAGTTTGATGACTGTTGTCAAAAGGTAGTCATGCAACCATTCATGTTTCAAGAACAGGGAAACAATTCTTCTTTAGTTGATGGAGCTTACGAGAAATGCTTTTTGGATGAAGGCAAAAAGGTGAAAGAAGAAGAGAGGGGTCCTTTTTCTAGTTTCTTTATTCTGTAATTGACTGTGTTTTAGGTTTTAGGTCTGAGGGTATTTTCTTAGCAATTATCACAAAACTGACCAAGTAGGTAATTTCTTGGCAATCATTACAAAACTGACTAAGTTTTAAGGTAAAATTTTTTCCAATTTTCCTGATACAAGCATTATTTCATTGGGCTGTGTGTGTGTTTTTGACAGGAGCTTTCTGTCTGTGCTGAAATAAAAGTAGGAAATAGTCAGTGCTTAGGTCTACCAAGTTGAGGGAGTGATAAGGACATTACATATTGCCTTGTAGATGATTGGATTTGTCCATGTGTTTGAGCATAAGAAATAGTGATCTCTGGATTTGCCATTTGGTTGATTTCTGGATTTGTCCATGTAGTGATAAGGACATTAAATGTTGAATTACTTTTAATAGTGATTTCTGGTGAATAATGTGTCATAGTGGCTTCTTATTGCTCAAACGATTGTCAATTGTATATTTTAGGGCTGTTTGGGCTTGCTCCGTGAAGTCAACGGTCTAGTTGATATGGCTTGTCTCTTTCAAGATTGCCATTTGGTTGTAAAGCTTAGGACTTACTTTTGCAGATATGTATGGGATGTGAATCTGTTCATACCTCTATCTTGCAGGATTGAAATTACAAAAAGTAGTTTAAATGCTAGCAAAAGGGAGGAAAGTTCCTGGTAGGGCAGAAACAGTACCGGTGAACTACGCTTTTGGTCCACATGAAGATGATGTAATCATAAAGCATAGGCTTCTAACCCGCACAACCACTACAAGGGGTGAACCCCCATTGAAGAAACTTCAGAAGAAATTTACCTCATTTGTACTTGAGATTGAGAAGGATGAAGAGAATAGTAATGACTGTGAAAAACTTGCTAAAGCTTTCCTGCAGGAGTTGTCCACTTTTGAGATTCCACTTCTTAAGAGTAAAGCAGTTATTGATGCAAACCTCAGAGAGAAGGAGAACTTCAATGAACTGAAAGAAGAGATAAATAGGCAAATATCGCAGGCGAAGGCTGATATAGAAGATTTAAAGAAACAACTTGAAGAGAGTAAGATTGAAAGACAGCACAAGGAGGAGTGTGAGGCAATTAGGAAATTGATTGCTGTCCAGCCTCCAAGATCAGAGACTCAAAGGATTATTACTGACCTGGAGAAAGAGATTGCAGCATTAGAAGCAGAGAATACAGCTGGTTCAAGGTTGCTGGAGCTTCGGAAGAAGCAGTTTGCTCTTTTATTGCATGTGGTATGTTGCAATTTGCTACTAAGTAATTTGTCTACTTTGCCATTCCCTGGCATTTGTGTTCAAGTTTCCTCTGCTGTCTATGTGCATGCAAATTTTTGTACAAAAATACATCTTTAATATTTAGATCCCTCTTCATCCTGCCATTCTGTGAAATTTCTATCGAATAGTTTGTTTTGGCGGTTTTGCCACTTTGTCAAATACTTTAACAAGACACCCTTACAAATTTTAAATTATAAGCACAATGTCACTATCTAGGTGCAAATATGCTAAACTCTATTGCATGGCTGGTATTTTGCTCCCTAAATTGGTCCTCCTTTTGCTTCTCAAATTTCAGTTCTTATTCTTCAGTGTGTTATGGTGAATTTTTGTTTGTATCAGAGACTTTTGTTACATTCACTGGAGCACTTTATGGCACCACTACCACATTGATGTTAGAAGCTAACTCTAGCATTTATATGTGGGTTCATTCTGGATTCTGGTTTTATTAATTTGGACATGTCACGCTGTTTTTATCAGAGACTTTTGTTACATTCACTGGAGCACTTTATGGCACCACTACCACATTGATGTTAGAAGCTAACTCTAGCATTTATATGTGGGTTCATTCTGGATTCTGGTTTTATTAATTTGGACATGTCACGCTGTTTTTATCAGAGACTTTTGTTACATTCACTGGAGCACTTTATGGCATCACTACCACATTGATGTTGGAAGTTAACTCTAGCATTTATATGTGGGTTCATACTGGATTCTGGTTTTATTAATTTGGACATGTCACACTGTTTTCAAAATTTGCCTGCTGTAATCTGGGTATGATGATTACTACATGATTACTACACAAGTGTAGAAATGAGAGATTATTAGTTCTAAGCTGTGGAAGATACAATAGGAGAAACTCATCTTTCTGGGATGTGGGTGGGCTTGTTTGATAAAGTAGGTTGAAATCGACTGCTATCTAAAAATTACGGAGGAAGTGAAATAGTATGATAGTTCTCCTTTCGACAACTTGACATGAGGAGATATTTGAATTTGCAGTTTCTATGTGAAGAAGAAATAAACATCTGTACTTTTTTCAGTAAAGCATGATGGGACTTGATTGATTTATAGGCAATTTCATTTAAAATTCAAACTTCTTTGGGCTTTGTAGGGAAGCAACATGATTGATTTGAATAAAACAGTGGTGATCTTATCTTTCGCTGACTTGATAGGATTTCCTTAGAAATTTGAGTGAAATCCATTCTTGTTAAACTTTTTGTTTTGTTAGTTTTTGGGAAATTTTCTATGATATTGTTTCCTTTGTGAGAAAGGCTTTTGTATATCTGGTGCCTTGGAACTGTGTGGTAGGAGGGTCCGGTGGATTTTTGGAGAGAAAACAGGAATGTCTTGGATCCAATTTTGATATGAATGATTTTAGAGCTAGTTTAGTGTTGCTATGATTTAAAAATAATATGGATCAACTGTGTTGAAGAATGATGTGTGAAAAAGAGCAGCAAAGTGTTTGGCAACTATAATTCTGGAATTGAGAGTAGTCTTTATAAATTTTGTTCAATGTTACTGTGAAAGTTCCATGACTTTGTTTAATGACCACAATGGGATATGCTGAAATTTGGGGGTGTTCTGGGCAGGATTAGGAGAAGCTTACATTGTCATAACTCTTTTATTGATGGATCTATATTTGTTTTATGCCTGTGTATGTAGTTGCCCTCACGTGCTCACCTTAAAGAGTTCAGATATCTATGACTCTATATATAATCTTGAAATCACAAAATTTTACTTCTGTGATTGATTTTGCTAGTCACTGCTATGTTGTTGAAATCTTCATATTTACAAATGAATTCATATCTCGCTTTCTTCTATTTCCCACTTCCATTATTATTGTAAAGCTGGTTGCTTGAGGCAGTAAGCATTTTCGCTTTCCCACCGATTGTATTGTCATGAAAAGAAAAACTGAGCTTGCTGGATGTGCAGTTGGTGGTCTATTTTATTATGGGAAGGTTGAATCTGTATGATTGGTGCTTCAATTTATACTTTTTTTTTTTTTGCAATTTTTCTGCAGGTGGATGAGTTACAGAATGCGTTGGAAGAAGAGCAGAAGAATCTGATTGAGGAGATGAGAATGGCTGAGGAGCAGAAGGGTGGAATGGAGGATGCTAGTGGGGGTTCAGAAGCCATGGCTGTTGATTAGTGCAATGTGGCATCTCAGTCTACTACAGTTGTAAGGATCCTCATTTGCCAAAGAATTTGGAAGTTTTGTTACTCATGCGCCGGAATTTTCATTTTAACAATATTCCTGTAGTGTTGTTGTGATAATATGACCAAGACCTTTGCATCGTAACATTATAGAATTAGTTATTCTCATGCATGTGTAGATGGAAATGGAAAAGAAGAGCCATGAGAGCTATCCCACGCTTGTTCCACCATGCTTTCCCACTCGCTGTCTGATGAATCCATGTCCTGATGAAACATGGTGTGGAGCACAGAACTTGGTAGTGTGTGTTTCTTGTTGGTCTGCCAAAAGGAGATGAGCTCATTTCTTAAAACTATAGAGATAACCTCTTTATTATTCGAACACAGCACACGTGACCATCCACGCAATGTATTCTTGGCCGACTAGTTATGCTCAGGCGTCAAAAGTCTGAGGTAGTATTGAAGGCAAGAGAGGAGAGACAGAATCACAAAAATGTGGATTAAGACTCAATAATTTAAGCTTTTCTTTAAGCAAAATTCATGTGGATGATGAAGGTCAATAGGCAAAAAAATTTATGAATCGCTAGATATTAATAATTAACTAAATCGTTAGATATTAATAATTAACTAAACACGATACGGTTGATACTTGACAGATGCGAGATGCAAAATCTTAAAACCTGTAGTAGTTAAAACGAGCTCGGGCAAATGACCCTGCATCTGGAAGAAGCTAACAAATCTAACACTTTCGTCTCCTCGGGATTTGACTTTAAAGGAAGGTGGTATATTCGTTTCAGATTCATCTTCCGTATTGGAAACATCAATCACTTTAGTTGTCATCAAGAAATTGCCCAACATAACACTAGCTCTTATTGAAGTTTAGCTGAAATACATGGTAATATAATGACTATGACAATTCCATACTCGAGATGTTATTGCCTTGATTGCTGCTAAGACAGGATTATCAAAGATGGGTAATCTATAGTCTTGACTTTAAGCCTTGTTGTTCAGGAGGTAATTCTTGGAGATTTCTGCAATCTTTGCCACCGCGTCGGTACTCACTAAGGAAGCATTAGCAGCAGCTTCCTCTTTGAGTTCATACTCAATTATTGATTTGATGACGCAGGAATCACTCCCTTTCTCTATGATCTCAAAGATCACTCTAAACAGGGTAAATCCCACATCCAGATACCCTCCTTCTACTGTGTCTGCTACTTTCACTCGCTTCTCGTTATCGATCTCAATGAATTTCTCTTTGTAACCAGCAAAACCCGATGTGCCTAGTTCAATCAAAAGACACAAAACACCATGAAACACAGAAAGTTGATCACATCAAATAGTGTCTTGTTTAAAAGAAAGTACCTACCCGGTGTAAATTTGAGGTGAAGAATGGTGCCGACACCTCCATCACCTTCTACAATTTCAATTTCTTCAAACGCATCGGACTCTTTTACAACAAGCTGTGCCAGTTTAATTGTGCCATAGAGTTCCCAAGCTTGGGCGGCCGGCACATTTACCTCCAACTCATGGGAAACCTGCCCTTTCATTCTCTCTCTCTCTCTCTCTCCCCCCTTAATTATTTTTGCAAACCTCTTGAGCTTTATATATACTTTCAACAAAGTGAATTAACGGGAAGACAAGTCCGCCAAATGCATCCAGCAAGCATCAAATGAGGTTTGCCGAGGTTTAGTCGAAGCAGCCGGCCTAGGATTCCTATGAGGGGTGCTGCATCCTATCAATTACAATCGCCAAACTTTTTTTCATTTAAAATACCAAATGATTCCTTAGAGATGTTCGTGGACGGAGTTCGGCTAGCCATATGTATTTAACTCGCCACTTTTTTTAAAATTATTAAGATGGTGAAAGGTTAGGGCGTGTTAAGAAATTGACAGTGAAGTAAATACATAATTAAAGTGAAATTAAAAAATAATAATTAAAATTTATGTGATTTATTTTTTTATATTTATTAATAAATATAAAAAATAAAATTTTATTAATAAAATAAAAATAATAAAAATTATAATATTTTAATTCACTGTTTAAAATCCAACACATTGAATCTCAACTTCTCACTTTGAGGAGAACAAAAGAATTGAAAAAAAAAAGAAAAAGAAAAAGGGTTTAGTGAAAGGGGAAAATGAAGCGCCTGTGTATATGAGCTTCGTTTCCTTTTTTTTCCTATTTTTTAATATATATATTTTCTCTTCTTTCAATAATTGTGGCCCACCATTTCAATTATTTAACAATACACCACTTTTTTTAAAAAGCAATGCGGGTCATTCTTAATGAGGTGAACTCTTATTTATAATATAAATTGAACAATAGAAGAATAAACAAGGAGGGAGACATGAACTAAAATTTCTAATCATGAAAAGAAAATACATAATAAAGACACGCAAGTACATCAATAAATAAAAAATGAGATGAACTACTATCACTTAACATGAGGGATTTCCTACACATCTAGATGAATAATGCCAAATAAACTAAATAGAATATATTAAAAATGTAACAATCATGATGAAGTTGAAGAGTATAAATAGGGATCTAGCCAGGATTTTGATTTAGTTAGGGCATATTTAAAATCAAATATGAATCAAATGCATGATTGCATGTGTGGTAAGTTCTCATTTAGGGAATTATATTGTGGCCCTACAAACTTCAAATGACATCACAATTATAATATTCATTGATAATAAATTTATTTATTAGAGTTATTCTCGTTGAAAATAATGTATGATAGTTTTGTTATCAACATAAGCAAAAATACATTTTTTAATATACAAGACTAGGTTATTACTTAATTTGCTCTTAAAATATTTTAATAATAATAAAAATATTCATATATTGCAACACGTAGAGCAAACATGAATTCATGATAAAATTATGGAACTAGATAAAAAAATTAATCAAAAAATTAAAAATTACAATTAGGTTGATTTACAACTTATGGATCAATTTCGAAAGACCATATAATTAATTTTGATTGAATAAAAAACAAAAAGATTAAAGAGTGGTCCATTTATCATTATATTAACATTTTGTTATGATTTTTTTAATAATTCTGTTAAAGGATATTAAGTTTAAGAATAGCTACAAAATACGTAGTCCATATTATAAATTAATTTTCTATTATTTCTTTCCTTATTTGTATATGATTTAGCTTAATCATAGGCTTTAGAATAGGATTATTGTGTATATATATATATATACCTGTAATGATCATTCGTTTAGTCAGAGTGTAAAAGACATTCACCACACTATTTATTTTATTTTTTTCATGGTATCAGAGCAATTGCTTTGGGCATCAAAACAAAACATAATACTGCTTCCTAGTCGACTTCCATGGGAGACGATAAACCAAGAGGCACGGCTTCAGGAGCAAAATGGGACAATCCCAATCATCAACTTTATCTTCATCATTCGGATCAACCTTGCGCCATTCTTGTGCCCAGCCTTTGGTCGAAGACAATTACAACACATGGAAACAATCCATGACTATGGCCTTGGCAGTCAAAAACAAGATTGGACTCATAGATGGTTCAATCAATGAGCCAAGTGAAAGAAACTCAGACGAGCATCAACAATGGAATCGCTGCAACAATTTGGTAAAGACTTGGCTACTGGGATCTATGTCTAAAGAGATTGCTGGCAGTGTAATCAATTGGAAAAACGCTAGATAGATATGGCTGGAATTCAGGAGAGGTTCTCACAAGTGAACATGGTTGAGCTATTCAACATTGAAAACGAAATTCATAATTGTGTGCAAGGCAGCATATCTATGGGATCTTATTTTACCAAACTGAAGGGACTATGAGATGAGCATGAAACAATCTGTACTTTTCCTATATGCACTTGTGGATCAATAAAAAAGGTGGCTGCATATTTGGAAACACAGAAAACCATTAAATTTCTCATGGGTCTCAATGAATCATATGCAGGTGTTTGGAGTAATACCTTATTACTAGATCCATTACCCACGGTGAATAAAACATACTCCCTAGTGTTCCGCCATGAGAAATAAGCAGAAGCGACAACCGAAAAGAGTCAAGACCAACCAGAAGCTGTTGTCTTTGCCATAAAGAATTCAAATCGCAAGACTGAAGACGAGCAAAAGTGCACAAAGTGTAACAAGACAAATCACACCACCAAAAATTATCGTGCACATCTCAAATGTAGTTTTTATGGCTGGAAAGGACACACAGTCAAATTTTGCCGCAAAAAGAAAGCAGCAATTGAGGATAATGCAACAATTTCGAAGGAAAATCAAGTTGCATATCTAACTGAAAAGAAAAAGACGAGTTTAGCTTTCTGTTCACGACTGAAGAGTGCAGACAAATACTAGAAATATTGAGATCCAAAACCTCCTTTGCAAACCATGTTAGTAATTGCTCAACTTATGATGAACTTTCAGGTAAAGCTTTTTTACTTATCCTTAATGGAAAAAAAAAATACTTAGATCTTTGGTAGTGGGTGTACAGACCATATGGTTTATGATCAGAACTTATTTACATACTCGAAGCCTGTCAAAAATTGTACCGTGGAATTGCCAAATGGTACAACGGCACAAGTGACTCATATTGGCATAGTAACTCTATCTCCGGATTTAATTCTTGACAATGTTTTGTGTATTCCATATTTCCATCTGAATTTAATTTCAATAGCAAGTTGACCCGTAATATAGCTATTTTCTTCAACAATATTTGCTTTGTCCAGGACCTACGCTCGTGGAAGACAATTGGGATGGGAATTGAACGAGAGGGCCTTTACTATCTTGATCAAGCCAATAAAGGAATGTGTAATCACACCAAAATCTCAAATCCATTTTTTTGGCACCAACGTTTGGGGCATCTATCTTTTAAAGTCATCCCATTATTTAATTCTTCATGTTTCCGAAATAAAACTTGTAATACAGACAAATGTTTGATTTGGCCTCTGGCAAAACAAACAAGACTTCCTTTTTCTTCAAGTTCCATCACTACCGAATCTAGTTTTGATTTGATACATGTTGACATTTGGGGTGGTTACAAAGTTGCTTCAATTTCAGGTGTAAGAGATTTTCTTACTATCATTGATGACTATACTAGATGCACATGGATTTACCTTATGAAACATAAATCAGATGCTGGAAATCTTTTGATCAATTTTGTCAACGTGGCTAAAAATCAATTCAATTCTAAAGTAAAGATTATTCGTAGTGACAATGGCCCAGAATTCAGACTTGAAATTTTCTATGCACAAAAGGGCATTATTCACCAAATCAGTTGCATCAATACACCACAGCAAAGTGGTGTCGCTGAATAGAAACACAGACACTTGTTAAATATGGCACGTGCCCTTCTTATTCAAGCTGGTCTTTCTCATCATTTTTTGGGGGATGCCATCCTTACTTCAGCCTATCTCATAAACTGCATATCAACTCATCTCCTCCAAGGCAAAACCCCATATGAAAGGTTGTTTAACAAAGTTTCAAACTACTCACATTTACAAGTATTTGGTTGTTTGTGTTTTGTTTCCACACATGCCCAAAACCGTTTAAAATTTGATCCTCGAGCATCACGTTGCATCTTTCTTGGATATTTTTATGGGAAAAAGAGGTATCGTGTTTTTTATATTACTTAGAGAAAGGTATTAGTCTCACGAGATATCATTTTCTTTGAGAATATTTTTCCTTTCCAGAATTCTAAAGATTTCGCTGCACCACAAAAAGATTCAAAACTCTTGTTTCCAAATCAATATTCAAACCTTGATTTCGATCCTTTACTTGAGTCCTCATTTCATACCAACACCAATAAACCACCAAACATTGACATAACTATCAATGGGCCTATTTCTCCCAACATCTCTTCACCAAATGTAACAAATATACCAACTGTTACACCACCCCGGCATGGAAGTCACACCATTAAAGCTCTACGATATTACAAGACTTCCATATCGAGATGGTCATCCCTTCAAGGACTGAACCAATGTCATCCATAAGTTTGGTTCAACATTCAGGTATTGTTCATTCGTTATCCCAATCTTTATCTTATACCAAATTTTTGCAAGCTTATAAAACATATGCTATTAAATTATCTCTCTACAAAGAACCTGCTAGTTATTCACAAGCTATCAAAGATCCAAAATGGTGTAAATCTATGCAACAAGAAATTTCTGCTTTGCAAAATAATGGGACTTAGAGTTTAGTAACACTGCCATCTCATAAGCAACCAATCAGTTGCAAATGGGTATACAAAATTAAATTAAAGGCTAATGGGACGGTGAAGAGATACAAAGCATGATTGGTAGCTAAGGGTTACAGTCAAATTGAGGGCATTGATTATAGGGAAACGTTCGCACCTGTGGCTAAATTAGTTACAGTTCGTGTCTTGCTTAGTGTGCCAGATTTGTGTGGTTGGCATTTACATCAATTAGATGTTAATAATGCATTTCTGAATGGTGAGCTTGATGAAGAAGTATACATGCCTTTGCCTCCTAGTTTCGGACGAAATGGGGAGACTCGTGTTTGTAAACTTCATAAATCACTATACGAATTGAAACAAGCCCCTCGACATTAGTTTATAAAGTTATCCAATGCACTCAAAGCTATAGGATTCCACCAGTCCCTTTCTGATTATTCTTTGTTCGTCCGACAACGACAAGGTACCTTTTTGGCATTACTTGTGTATGTTGATGATGTGATATTGGCTGGAGATAATTTGCAAGATATAGAAGAAACTAAACTTTTCTTATCCAAGCAATTCAAACTTAAAGACTTGGGAAAGCTTAAATATTTCCTCGGCATAGAGATTGCAAGGTCAAGACAAGGAATCAGTTTATCACAACGAAAAAATACTTTAGAAATTTTAGAAGATGTCGGGTTCTTAGGTGCTAAACCTTCTCATTTTTCGATAGATCAAAATTTGTCACTCACGTAATCAGATGAAGAACCTTTAAATGATGCATCAGCTTACAGAAGATTAGTAGGGAGGTTAATTTATCTCACCATAACTAGACCAGACCTCACTTATATTATTCACGTGTTGAGTTAGTTTATGGACAAACCTAGACAACCACACTTAGAGGCAGCACACAAAGTCCTTATGTATATCAAACATACTCGTGGAAAAGGTATTTTATTACCATCTACAGGTTCTCTTCAATTAAAAGCATTTTGTGATGCAGATTGGGCTCGTTGCAAGGATACAAAAAGGTCAATTACAGGTTTTTGCATCTTACTTGGTCAAGTACTAATTTCTTGGAAGACAAAAAAACAGACAAAGGTATCTCGTTCAAGTGCTGAAGCAGAGTATCGTTCTATGGCTACTACATGCTGTGAGATCACATGGTTGAAAAACATCTCAAAAGACTTGGGAGTAAGTCATACACAGCCAGTGAATTTATACTGCGATAATCAAGCAGCCATACACATAGCCGCAAATCCAGTCTTTCATGAGCGAACTAAACACATAGAGATAGACTGTCACTTAGTGCGTGAAAAGATTCAAAATAGAATGATTCAGAATGCTCACATTCGCACTTCAGATAAGCCAGTAGATTTATTTACCAAGCCTTTGAGCACTGTGCAGTTTGAAGTTTTACTCAACAAGTTGGGTGTCATTAACATACACTCCAACTTGAGGGGGAGTATTAAAAGAAGTTGAGCTGAAAAATAGCCATAGAATACGTAGTACATATTAGAAATTGATTTTCTATTATTTCTTTTCTTATCTATATATGATTTAACTTAATCATAGGTTTTAGAATAGGATTATTATTATTATTATTATTATTATTATTATTATTATATATACCTGTAATGATCATTCGTTTATTTAGAGTGTAAAAGACATTCACCACAACATTTATTTTATTCTTTTCAAATTATTCTCGTGTCTTTAGACTTTAATCAAGTTTCATGAAATGTTAATAACTAATTAAATTATTTAAAATTAGATATTTAAATTAGGGATAATATTACTGAAGTCACTTTTAAATTTTACACTTCAGCTGGAGCATTTTTCATAAATAACAAATAAAATATAATTTTCTATAGTATAATCATAAAAAAAAAAAAAAAAAACTACAAGCCAGCTCGGGCTTGTGCCCCAACTGGTCCCACGCTGGCTCCATCCTTAGTGCAAACCTGATTAGCCCTCAAATCAGTGATAAAAGTCACTTCTCAGAAAACATGCCTGACTAAGATAAAGGGAATAGAGGACATGATTTGGACTTGATAAAGTATTTGCATAAGCCCTATGCACATAGGTCGAAGATTGAATCCAAGATACAACAGTAGCTGTGTCAGACTCTACCTCTAGCACAGAGTTACCAAGCTGAGGCGTAATATTTAAACCCTTGTAAATCGCCATCAGCGTATCATAAAGGATGCGCTGATGAGGCCGAAAAAGAACCAAAAACAGCAAAAGATACTGCTCGTAGTACACAACCTAGGATCGCCCCTAAAGTAACCACTCACAGTCAACTTCACCACCTCAGGCAGCGGCCACAATTGAGAAATTAATCTAATTGGCCTCCTAAATGGACCAATAACTCTCAATCCCTCCATAATTTAAGAATCCAAAACTCCCTGCAGTTTGGAAGGGTTAAAGCCAAAGGCTGAGCTAGCCAGCCTGAGGTTCGACGTTACCCGATAAATAACTATATCTAAAGAAAAAGCCGCCAAGTCGAACCTACAAGCATTACGAACCTTCCAGTTATGCCACGAAATGAAGTAGAAGAGGAAAACTCAAAGACGATTCCCAGAGGGAGCACAACGCTGCCAATGAATCAGAAGAGCATGGGGGCAAATAGACAACAAGCCACAAACCGAAAGAATGGAGAAAATGATGCCTAATCTATCTACCCAATGAGCAATCGAGAAAAAGATGCTGACAAATCTCAGTAGCCTGACCGTATATCAAATCAGCTCTCTCAGTGTGATGGGACTACTATGGCGAGTGATCGGAGTAATAGCCACAAAGATAACTAAGAAGGAACATGCTGCTGCATATAATAGAAAAATTATTATCCTAGACAAAGAGCCACGAACTAGCTTCCTAGCTATTTGTAAACGGAAATCACCTCAAGAGCAAGATGCTAACGAATCAAGTCCGTACCCATTCTTGAAAATGCTAGTAAAGTTTAAGCTGAAAAGTCTCAGCCAGATCATTAAAAGATCGGATGCCTAAGCCACCCTCCTTAATGGAATAGCAAACTGAATGTCAGCTACACCAGTAAATCCGCCTCCCAATTTCTGAATTATCCGAACCAAGTGAAAAAGAAGGAAAAAAAAAAAAACCTTTTGTCCTGTTCATTAATGGTAATTGCATTCTCCCTAACCCATGGTAATTTGAATGAAATCATGGAATTTTCTTTTAGAGCTGCGGAACTAGCCACTCTATTAGAAAGTCCTCTCCTGATTGTGAATAACAGCTAAATGTGGTCAAAGAGCATTCAGCAGTGAATGTTTATTATATTTGTAATTATCTGAGTTCAACTGTTCAAGTAATGATAGAGAATAAAGATGTAATAAAAATTATTAATATGTGCATCAAAGGCGAAAAGAAATATATCATACTCTACTGTTTATAACATCATTCAATTTGTATGCATCCACTAGGTGGCGTTTGTTTGTCCTATTCCTTATCTATTGGTGATAGTGATCGATGAACCATATGGTAGCTATGCATATTACTTTTAAATCTTATATCTTAGTTACGATAAAGGCTATTGTATGTTCTAAATACGATAATATCTTAGTTACGATAAAGGCTATTGTATGTTCTAAATACGATAACTTTTGTGCCGTCCATCGCATCGATGTAACAACATGTGATTTTATTTATTTATGAAGTTATTTCAAGAGCAAAACCCCTAAGAAAGTACGTTGCTTTTAGTTTAAACCTTTGTTACTAAATCAATAATAATTTTACAAGAGTTTCTTTATACCTATATAGGGAAAATTAATTTGGGATAGGAAAATGTTACTCCTAACTTCGACGGGATTTTGCCAGAAACTCCAATAAAGATCATGTCTCGAATTCACTCGACTTTTTTATTTTATTTTATTTCTTAATTTTAAATTTGAAAAATGGTCATCTAAATTGTAAGGTTTATCTTAAAAAATGGTATAAACATATGTTTGACCAGTGCTCAAACTAAGTCTACGAGTGTATCTAGGCAAACATTGGGGATCTTCGAGCCTATGCATGGGGAAGGATCTATGACTCCTCAAAATTATATTTATATTTACACTATTTTGGACCCTCGGATAAATGATTAATCAATGGTTAGGATTAGATATAATTAATATGTTGACTATATTTATAAATGATTAATAATACAGATTTTTGGGCCTTAATTTTCTCTATCTGGTTTACTCATTCCCTAGTTCATTTTCTTTAATCTCTCTTTGTCATCTTCTTCATGGTGTCACCGTATTGCAAAAGCTTGTTGTAGAGGAAAAATAGAAAAACTACAGAATGCTTCAAAAATCAATTGTCTCCTATGCATTTTTTTTCTTTTTTCTTTTTTTTGAAGAAAATAGTTATTTTCAACCTTTATTATTGTAAAATTCATCACGGCGATACTTTAGAAATTTCAGACGCGAGCTTTTAAAACGTAAATTAAAAATATTATGTAAGTTTAAGCAGCCATTATCGATGTATACTTTTAGTTGTGTGTGAAACAGTGGATCAATTAATATTGGCTCGAAATAAAAATCAATGATGTTTTGTTGAAATAATTTTTTCCCATAAGTACACTTTGAAAATTGATCAATGCATGTGTGCTTCAGAAAAATAACAAGTTCTTCAACTTCACGTTAGCTGATTTTGCTGGAATTCTATTACAAATGCATGACAATATTGTCAATAGTTTGGAAGTGAAACAATTAATGAGAAGATGCAACAAACGCAAAGAGATAAGTTTGAAAAAAATAAAATAAGAACTATGGAAGGATAAGTAAGTAGGAGAGAGAAATGTTAATTAAGAATTGCTAATAATAAAGCATTAATAAATTATTATTTTAAATCTATGTTATTAAATCAATCTAATTTTAACCGTCCATTAGTTATTAAATTTAAGGACTGAGAAATGATGTAAAAATAAATGTAACTTTAACAGGCCCCTCTCATAATGTATATAAGCATCAATTTTCCTTATTATTTTTTAGCAATTTTCCCATTTGTTGCGCTCATCTTGTGCTTATATATAAAAACGTAAGAATCGAATGAATCCAAATTAATTACCAATATGCATTACTGAATAAATTCTCAGAATACAAACTTCATGCATACATAATCTTTATTGAACAAAAGATTTAATAATTATATTCAAGCACAAATCACACGGTACATTATTTATTATTATTATTATCATTATTATTCAAAGAGAATTTTATTGAATAGTTATTTATAAGCAGTGGCTTTCTTTTCAGCATTAAGATATTTGGCAACAGCTTAAAAGGCTGTTTCGAAATACCAAAGAAACATTATGGGCTAATTTATTATTGATCTCATAATCCAGTATAGATTTGACAATAGTTGTTTGAGGATCTTTCTCAGTGATCTCCGAACGAGTCAGAAAATAATCGAAACCAATATCTTTGAGTCCTCCTTTAATCACCTCAATTTCTGTAATCCGCTTCTCATCATCAATCATTCTGTATAATTCCTTCGTATCACTTTTTCTTCAAAAAGTTCTGAAAAAAATATATATATGGAAAGCAAGTAGAAGATCAACAGTTTACACACATATTCACTGATTAATTTAGAAGAAAATCAGTATATAGTTAAATGACAATGCACATTGAACAAAACTTTGAGCATTACTATATATTCCCCATACTATGGCTCTCTTGAACCTTTACAAATTTTATAATATATATTGTTGTACAGTTAATATTTTAAATATTTATAAATTATATGAAAGTTCCTTTAGTTATTATATTTTCATTTAAGCAACTTTTTAATTTATATTTTTAAAAAATACTTCAAAATACTCTTGTAGTTAAATATGTTATATTCATACTCTTATTTCGAATAACATATTTAATAGTAAGAATCTTTTGAGATACTTTTTTAAATGTAGAGGCTAAATACAAATTTAATTTAAAATATAAAGACTAAACAAATATTTATTCTATTTTTATCTATTAATCACTAATGGGCTATATGAATCTTGTTCATAAATAAATGAAATCTGAATTTTGTAGAATTTTTTTATCCTGGTTCTTGCTCTCTATGCCAGCTAGCTTAAATAACTTTAGCCCCCACAAAAGTTCACTTTTTTTTTTAAAACTTTGCCTTTTTTTTTTTTTTTACTTATGTCTAATTTCCAGACATTTATACATAAATAGAAAAAGTAAAATTATATTACTTTTATCTAAATGAAAAATCTAAATAAGAAATAAATATTATATTCTAAAAATTTCTCTATTAAATATATTTATTTCTTAAATAATAGAATCTTATCCATTTTCTAGTTTCGATTTATAAGGAAAAATATCAAATATTAATGTTTAAGATATATTTAACTATAAAAATAAAAAATATACTATTTATATTCAGATGCTAATAAAAAAAAGAAAAATAAACATGTTATTTAGACATTTGTATTTAAATTTATTCAGACTTCAGAAAAATTAAGATTCATTCAAATTTCAATCATAAAAAAACAAACACTACCTAGAACAAGTCTTTTAGAATTTTTTTTTTTTTTTTAATCGCCTCTCCTCTCTATACAAGCTAGTTCCGATGACCTTTGTCCCCTAGAGAACGCAGGCAAAGTATATATGCGATAGATTCGAATTAATTAAATAGCCTCAATTATTTTTTAAAAAATATTTTTCGATGAATATTTGATATGCTGTTGTTAGTGTATGTATGTGAATGAAAAAATTTAAAATAAATAAATAAAACGAAATTAAAAAAAAAAAAGGATGAGGACCTGGTGGGTTAGCAACGCCAGTGCTGACAATGGTACCAACACCTCCATCGCCATGTTCAAGTCGAGGCTCACCGATCATCCCTCCTAATGATTCATGCAAAACTCTCACACGTTTTATATCCCTGTGCGCATCCCAAAACTTAATTGTGGGATACGAACAAAGGAATTATACAGAATGATTGACGATGAGAAGCGGATTACAGAAATTGAAGTTATTAAAGGAGAACTCAAAGATATTGGTTTTGATTATTTTCTGACTCGTTCGGAGATCATTGAGAAAAATCCTCAAATAACTGTTGTCAAATCAATAGTGGATTATGAGATCAATGATAAATTAGCCCTTCATATTCTTAAACGTGAGACCTTTACCATTGTTTCCAATGCCATTTGTCCCTTCATATTCTTAGTCTCCTCCAAACTGCAACTGTCTTGGTGAGTAGTAATATAAGAATATAAATGATTAAATTAGATATAATATTAAATAAAATTTATCTATATATTTACAAATATGTATATGTAATTTTTTTTAATCGTGGATACATTGTCATTGATCCATAAAATAAATATGTTATATTATTAATATTATTTTTATTTTGCTATATCAATATAACTGGTAGTAGTAATAATATCTTTAAATCTCATAATTTTATTTTTAATTAATAAAGATAAATTTAGATTTTTAAAATATATAAAAGGCTACATGTAGAGTTATATCAAATATAAAGTTGATTCTTAAAATCAGATTTTAAAAAAACTACTCTTTCTTAACTTTTCAAAAACTATTATATGTTGCGATATTTTTACTCAAAAAAATTATTTATAAAATAATTTATCAAACACCATAATTAATTTTTAATTTTTTAAAAATTAATTTAAAACCTCCTAAAAACAATTCTAGACAAAGCCTAACTCTCAAAATATAAATTAATTAATTATTTTATTTTGCTTTTTCTTCTAACAGCTTACGATATTATAGTTTATCTATCAAAATTTTGTCAGATTCTTTTTCCCCAAAGTTATTCAACTTTACATCACATAAGTTTAAAGATTATTCAACTTTGTTACTGTTAATATTTGTTTGTTATTATATTCTTCTCCTTTTTTGACCAGCAATGTTGCTATATGCATGGCTATCGATCTTTCTTAGTTTCTTATGTCTTTTTCATTTGAAAAAATCCTCCTTCAATAAAAGTAATACGATACTCGCAAGTAGAGTTAAATAACACCACGTACTAGAAGACTAGGCACATAAATCATTAATCTAATGTCATATGCAAATAACATTAATCTAAAAATTAATCTCTTTCTTTTCTCGATTTAATTTTTCTTAAATTTTAATTTTTGGAGTATAAAATTCTTTTCGTTTGAGTCTGCTTTGTGATCTTCTATTTCCTTTTTTAGGTATAAAGTTCTTCAAAAGCAGGAGCGAAGGTAAGAGTAGGCTAATCCAGGCTAGTTTTTCGGAAAAAAGAAATTAATTAATTAAAAATTTATCTTTATTAAAACTTATAGAAAAAAAGGTGAAACTACTAATTAAAATCAGGTTTTAAAAAAAAATTCAGAGAAAGTATTTTGATCCAAATGACTGATGAGTCCAGAGCCTTCCCCTCTATCTTGATTTTATGGACTTTGACTAACTCTCCATTATTGCTCTTTATGTAATGATTCCTTCTATATGTCTTCTTAATGGTCTTAGGTATGGATGGTGCTTTTGAATCATCATGCACTTTTTTCCCTTTTCTTCACGAGCCTTGATTTTCTCGTTTGAAATTTTGCCATTGTCTTTTCTAAATACTAACATATACATTTTTAGACATGCATATCATTATTTGTCGGAGCAGGATAGTGAAAGCACTGAAGAAAATTACTAAAAAGAACAAGAAATAATTGCGCGTGTTCTCAATTTTTCTTCAAATTAGATTTACTAGTCAATATATACAATACGGGATAAGTTATATTTTTGAGTCGTAACTAACGAAATGTCCTAATAAAAATCTTTCTTAATTTTAAAAAATTATAGTCTGAAGTAGAAATTAGTTACATGGACTATAAAGATGTAGTGATGCATAAAAAAAAGAAAAAAAATACAAATAAATATATTAGTTGACTCACATTTTGACTTGAGATCATATTATTTCTAAATTGTGGACACATTTATTTCATCTTGGTGAGAATGTGTAATATTACTTTAATATTTTCTCTCAATTTATCATTCATGGAAATGACTATTATTATTTGGTTTAATTTCTTTGTGAGGGTGTCACTACCAGTGAGATTTTGAGGTATTGACATGTCAATCTTGAAGGCAGCTTAATTACAATAGTTGTGATCAAGTCTACTAGATTGATTCATGTGGATGGTTGATTTAGAAGTAATATTTCTTAAAGACTGGAGATAATATTTATACTTTTATTTGATTTACATCATCAAGTTTAATTAAATAAATATGATAGTTCAAAAAAAAAAAGTTTTGGGTTTGAATTTAA
This sequence comes from Aegle marmelos, assembly GCA_030449875.1. Taxonomy (NCBI): domain Eukaryota; kingdom Viridiplantae; phylum Streptophyta; class Magnoliopsida; order Sapindales; family Rutaceae; genus Aegle; species Aegle marmelos. Next base: position 10,404,812 of record JASUUL010000115.1, read on the forward strand.
TTTCGCTCAATTTGCTAGGGACTAGCAATAAGCTGCTTGAGAGATATGTTGAGTGCTAGAAAATGTATATTTATAAAGAAGAAAATCATCATTTTATACTTCAAGTTCTACTAACTTCTTTATTTTTATATATTTAAATTTCTTGTGAATTTAATTATATATGTTTTATTATAATTAAGTATTTTACGTATTTTAGAGATATCATGGTTATTTCACAATAAATGAGATATCGGATGACAAAACGGATGGCAAATCTAAACTCAGAACGGTCAGAAATCTTAAAAAGAGTATAAAAGTAAAAATATCACTGTTCACATATACAATATTGTTTACATGTATGATACTATTCACATGTACGGTAATATTCATGATATTATTCATGACACTGTTTATATACACTGTACGATAAGTGGCATTAATCGATAACGTAGCGTTAACCAATGATGTGGCACTGACCAATGTCGTAGCAACATTTGATTAGAGGAATAATGTGGCATTGACTGATGACATAGCTTAATTGATGAGGTGTTACAATCTTATTGGATAAAAATATTTATGCACTGTTGACCGACGACATGATAATATATTAGTGGATCTGAAAAATGTGCATACGGTACATGCATATACACGGGATAATAGCCTTGATGATGTGTTCAAACCAATCAGAACTTGCCACATGGCGCAATCATATGCATCTAAATTGTTTTAATTCGATGATCATAATTTACTCATTATATCAAAAAATGAGAGCTCCCCCCCTAATTTGACACCCTTGAATTTATTTTTTAACTCCATTTTCTGATATTCCTTCTCTATCTTGTATTTTTTTTTTTGTACTCTAGTAAAATTTCTATTTTATCCCTAGTTCAAATATGAGCAGTTAATTTTCTTTCAAGCTTGAGTTGAAGGTGAAGTCTCAACATGTTCCATAGGCTTAATTGGTAAATTTATTTTATTTTCTTCTTTAATTTCTGTGGATGTTTTGACTTTTCATTGACAGATAGTAATAATACAATTATTACTGTTTTGTATGATAAGCCTTTAATATCATATTAATTAAAGCGTGGTTTATGAGGAGTGGATTTCTCCCTCATGATTTAATTGGTATGACTAAGGAATATTGAGCCCTACAGCATGTTGATGCAAATCTAGGTACCCAAGTAATTTATTATAACAGTTGCATTTTTAATTATTCCTGCTATTTTTATTCAAAATTTAGGAAAAATTTACCATAATTTACCACTCACTTAGAAAATTAAATTCAACACATAATTAAAGTCCACCTCCTCGTAAGATCGACACCTGTCACTATTAATCTATTCTACAATAGATTCGTACACTTACACGTTCAATAAAATTTGCATAACAGAAGACATAATGAATGTTAGCAAATAATTAACATGAAAAAAAAGAAGATGATCAAAGATACAAATAAGAAACTTAGCTGACTAACAATTTATATTATCTCTTCATTGAGAGTACTTTCCAAGAAATTAAGATAATAAACTGCACATCTCACCATATCAATTGCGAATAATACCTAATGGCCGCTAAACAAAATAAAAATATTTGACGACATGAATTAAAAATAAATATTTTACATAATTAATTTACTAAATAAATAATATAATTAGCAAATAAAAAAGACTATACCCAAAGTTATATAGGAATATAATAACTTGTCTTAACTCTGCAAATCTAAAAGTTTCAAAATATATTGAGACATTTTTTGAAACTGACTATTATTAGATGTAACTTTTCAAAAAATCCAAACTGAATTGGCTTGGCACTTTCATTATTTTTCATCTCCTCATACATATATCTAAGTGAAAATAAACATATATAAAGTAAACTTAAATAATAAAAAATAAAATAATAATTTCAAGTTTAATAAACATAATTCACACTTATCTTACTTGATCCATAAATTGATAGTGCAGTTTAAGTTAAGACCTCCTTGAATTCGATAATTTCATTACAAATCATTTTATTTAGGTGCACTTCCCAAAATTCACCAAAAGTTGTTATATCATACCTAATCATTATCAATCGAGATAAAGAATTCTCAATAAGCATAGTAAACATATTCATATATTCACTCATAACATGTGTAATTACCCGTGTATTCTTGACACCCTATTTGAAGTTTTTTGCTATTGGCTTAATGACTAATTCCTTTTTTCTTGGTATCTCTCATCATAGAGAAGTCGTACATTTACTTTATGAGTTAATTTGAAAGATTTTCTTGGCGTATGTTTTGAAATAACTTCAAAGTCTAGCTTCTTTAGAGTTTGTTGAGGAGTTGATTCAGAAATTTTGATAGGATTTTTCTTTAAATTCAATAGACTTTTCATAGATTTTTGAGTTATTGTACTCAATGCGAAACTAGCCTATGAAATAATTAACATATATATGCACACCATCAGAAGTAGTACATGCATAAACAAAGAGAAATAAATAAAAATAAAATAATGACATATTGCATTCCCTCTACTAACCTTTTTTTTTTCTAAGAGTTTTAGCAGATTCTTGATTAATCTTAAATTGAATACAAATGGAAGGTTTAGGCTTAGGATAGTTAGATCTACCAACTTCACTATTGCTGTAAGCATTTAACCTTACATTCATGTATTCCAATTGAGCATACATAAATTGAAAACTCTATTGATACATCCTTCTTTCTCTTACCAAGTCTGTAGCATTAGGAACATGAAAATATAGATGGGGTAATAAATTATCCTACTCCTTACACCCTACTTCTGTTTAGTTGCTTTTGAAGGGCTTTGCCTAGAATGTCATTTAACCCCTGTAATTGAAATTTTTCTTGTTCAACTTGACTCTTCAGCTCATTCTATAAAAAAAGAATATAAATTTGCAAGTTGAATTAAAGAGTTAAAGAATTATTATTAACAACTATGTTAACATATACGTATCCAAAATGTTGATTTTATTGATAATAAATAAAATTAAGAATGACTAAGTTTTTAATCGCTCAAATGATTTTTCAAACACTTAAAGCTTAAATTACTTTTTATTCTTTTTAAATAAATGAAATTAGTTGATTTTTCAAATTCATGGTCTAATTGAAAAAGTTTTGAAACTCTAAAAATTAAATTATTTGTTATTATTTTAAATTGATCTTGTTATTATTTCAAATTGATCACAACCTTAAAATTCATAACACAAACAAACTTAATTATATCATAAAAGAATAGAATACATAAGAATTAAATATATAAGTAACTTACTATTTTTTTAACCACTAGAATCACTTTAAAAGCATATTTGTCATCTCGATTTACTTGTGGCATTAACCAAGTTTCATTGTAATTAATCTCTCATTCAGAAACTCCATCTTTTTTTTTGTTGCAGGTCAACATAAACAAAAAATATTGATTATATTATATTATATTATATGCATTAGTTGGATTTTATTACACTTATATAAGAAATTACTCACTATATATACTTTTCTATACAACATGCCACCATTGCATGCGCTACTCAAGCAATGGTTGTAGAGATTTTGTACTCTTTTTTCTTTTGCTTTTGTACTTTTTTCCTACACCAATAATATAATAAAAGACAAAAGAGTTACAACTAATTCTTAGTAACTAATAACAAATAAAGCAGGTAATATTAACAAACAACACCCAAAATTCTTGAGACAAAGCTTTGTCAACAAAAAGTTTTCAATCTTCCTTTTTAATGCTTAGATATTTAATAGGAAAAAACCTCAGTGACTTTATATCATTCTTGTGTGTTAAAATAAATTCTTTTACGAGCTAACTTCTAAAGTTTTTTTGATGCAACACCCATCTATTTTAACACTTGGCTTTTATATTTTAAGCTCAAATTGAACTTTTTCTATAAAGTAATGGCATAGATTAGCACCAAGTTTAAATAAATTTAGAAGTTATATAAAATAACTAAATATGGTATTAAACAATTATATAAAACCTAAAAATGAAGTCATAGAGTTTCTTTCATTTCCAATGGCACAAGCCTCTAATCATCAAATAAGATCGAAATTGTTTCAGTTAATGTAACTCTTTAGATCATTTTTTCCCGTCCCAACTAGAATATCATAAGAATTATACTTAACTAGAACTTCATTAATAAATTCTTTTTTTTGTAAGCCTTTTTTCTTGTTTTCTTCTACTTGGTCTTCCTTCGAGTTCTAAAAGAGTGAGCACATTGTTTTGAGCCATATCTCCTACAGTCTTAAAAATGATTAAAATAAATGAGTATATCTGTTTAAATTAAAAACTCAACACAGTGGTAGTAGAATATCATAAAATAAATAAACTACTCACTAGAATTTTAATGATTTTCTAAATCAATATCTATTGGAATAGCATCACAATCTTATCTGTCATAAATTCTTTCATCATCCTTTTCATCCAACTCACATACTAGAAGTTTGTTGGATAATAATATAAATACATCCATATCTTCACATGTTTCCGCATTTAACTTATAAGTTTTTTTAGTCACTGAGCAAACTCTTGATTTACTCTGATTTGCTTGGTCATTAACATAAAAGGATTGCTTTGCATGACAAGCTAGAATAAAACAATCGCATTTATAACTGATTCGATTTACATCAACTATAGTGAAACCCAAATCATCAACGCTAACTTGCTTATCATCTACCCAATCATACTTAAAAAGTATTTTTTTTAACTACTAGATAATTAAGCTGCCAATTCTCATCAATGACTCTATAAAAAGTCATGTATCTAGAGTGAGGATTTTTATCTTTTTAGCTTAAAATTTGGAAAGTGTTAGCGACAACTCTAACATCAATATTTTGAGTTACAAGATTATTATCCTGTTTTCTTTTTATAAAATTGAAGCCATTAATTTGGTAGCTAGGGTATGTCACTGCACTTGAGCGCGATTTGTTTGCTAACGACTATACTATTTCTTCAACTAGTATATTGTTTGCTTTATCATGTGCTACCTATAATTTAAATTAAAAAGTATAGTAATTAGTTACACAAAAAAAATTCTAATTAAAGTTTGTGACCTATATTGTATTTAGTTAAACATTATTTCTATTTTTTTTTGTAACCATGCGGGAAATATACGAGTGTGTTCATTTTGCAATATAGATGTTTTTTTGGTCTTGTAAGGGTGTGTTGATGCCAAATAATACATATTCTCTCTATAATCAGACCATATTAATACTTAAAATTAAAATAGTAATTATAATTTGATAGTAATATATATTGAAAAAAATTAACAAATACTTTACTCTACATATAACTAAATTTCAATTGTGCTCATTAGAACGCACTGGTGTACTTGTGCCAATAAAAGATCATCAAGCACCTTAATGTTTGCACCTCTCAAAGGCCTTTTAATTAAAAAATCAATTTGATAATCAATAAACAGTCCAATAACATCACAATTTGAGAGATACTTAGTACAAAATTCAAATGCTTCTTCAGCAATATAACTTTTCATAATACAACCCTCAAGGCGCTAATAGTTACGAACATAATCTTTAAGAGTTTTCATATCTCTCTTAAAAAGATACATTCATCAAAGGTAAATTAACCCATATAACTTAACTCATTCAGTTAGATGGATTAATAAATAGACCATTATGTCAAAAAAACTAAGTAGAAAATAGTATTGTAATAAGCATAAAGTAATAACAAGTTCTTTTTTTAAGTGGTCAAGAGTGCTAGGTTCTTTCACCTTAGATAATAATAAATTAAAAAAGAAACACATCCTGATTATCACATTTCTAAGATTTATAGGCAAACAATTTCGAAGGGCTAATGGCAATAGTTGTTGCATCAAAGTATGACAGTCATAGAACTTAAGGCCACGAAGCCGACAATCATCTATTGAAATAAGTTTTAGACATTGGAAGAATAACCATCAGAAACTTTTACACTTTATAAGGTTTCACAAAATATTTTTTTCTTTTTACTAAAAGTGTATAGAGCTAGAGGTAGGACTTTTATTTTTATTTGTTTTATAAAGAACTAATTTTCCTCTTATCTCAAGATGCTCAAGATCTTTCTAGTATCAATCTCATTTTTTGTCTTTCTTGATTGATGAAGTAATATGTCATAAATATTTTCACACACATTTTTTTCAATGTGCATCACATTTAAATGATGGAAAATTAACAAATACTTTTACTATTCTAGGTTAAAAAAGATAGATCTTTTTTTATACAATTTTCTAGCTATATTTTCGTCACATTTACCATCACTATCTCTATGATGTTTCTACTTTTTGCTCTTCTTTTTTTCAAACTTATTATCAATATCTTTCATTATGTTAAAAATTTCCTTACTTGACAAAGTTTTAAGAGGCTTATTCTACTTTTGCTTCCTATTAAAAATCCTTTTAAGTTTTCCAAAATAAGTAGTAAAAATTGACGATGAACTATATATCATATTGTTTTACTATACAGTAACAAACATGCACAAGTGTCTATCTTATAAATTAGACAAGCATAATAGCCCTTAACAGTACACTCGAAAAGGTTTCCATATGCTGGCAAGTCACTGATTGTCCACATCAACACAATTCCTAAATTGAATATTTCTTTTCTATAAGCATCACAAACATCAATACTTATATCCCATAGAGTTTTTAAGTCTTTAATAAACAGTATTAAGTATACATTTAGATCATTTCTAGGTTATTTAGGGTTAGACATTAAAAGATATAACTTCATAAGTTTTATTTTTACACATAACTATGGAGGAAGATCATATGTTATCAATGTAACTAACCAACAACTCTAAGTAGTGTTATGTGTACTGCGTGGGCTAACTCTATCAGTTGAGAGAGCTAAACAAAGATTTCTAGATTCTTATACAAATTCTAGCCATTTGTTGTCAATTAGTTGCTAAGTTGAAGAACCCACTGGATGGCAAAGCTTGCCATGTCTAATTCTCTTATTAGCATACCACATTAAGTTTAATATGTTTATGGTGATTGAAACCATCTTTTAAACCTAGAAATAGGAGAAAAATATCATTATACTTTTTCAAGAATCCCTTTCTAAAAAATTTTTTGTGCCATCTTTTTTTCTTTGCCATCTAGATGCTTTACAATTTGTACATTCAGTAAAATCAACAAATTCACTCCTATATAAAATGTAATTATTTAGGCATTTATTTATTTATTCATACTTTAAGCTTAGTACTTTCATTATTTTCTTGGCCTCATATATTAACTTAGGTAGATTATTATTATTTAGTAAAATATGAGCAAGGACTTTTAATAAAGTAGAAAACTCTTTATCGAACCATCCATAGTTCTCATTCACGTTATAAATGCTCATTAATCTAGATAATTTTGAATGTTTTGCACCTAAATATAAAAGCTTTTCAGCATCTTCAAGCATATTCTTAAGAGTACTAGAATCTTTATCACAATACTCATAAGCATCTTCGATCATGTCAATTATGTCACTATAATTATGAAATTTGAGTCTTTTATTACGTTAATGGTTTTGACACTCTGTAGATGTAGAAATACGGTCAGTCTTAGTATGACAAGTCCAAACTCTATATTTTATAAGAAAACTTTTTCAAATAAATGATCCTTTACCTATTGAGGAGTGCAAAGGACATTTAATTAATATTCGATTTTCAACATTCAAAATGGCGAAATTTAAGAAATCAATAACTTTGATACTATAGTCTATGAATAACTTATTACAAGTTATCCAAATTCTGTCCATTTCAAATATTTTTACTTGTTCATATATTATGTAGTGTCAGTTTAAGTTTAATAAAATTACATGATCAAATTTAATTATTCAAAGTTATTATAATTATAGCTTCAATAATAAATTTGTAATCAGTGAAAATCACTATAGTTCCTATACTATAAATCAATGCATTACCATAAAGCATAATAATTTGCCTAAAATAGTTATATTAATTTAAAAATATTATAATAGCATTTTTTTAATGAAAATTATATGGCTTATGTATTAATTTGAAAACATTCCACTTACAGGTAATCCTGATCACGTTTAAATCGCTGGAATATCCTCTAGTTGGTCAGCGACTAATGCTCCACCTAAAAATTTAAAGCAATAAACTATTAATTTTGGCCTTAGTGGCTTTTAATAAGCTGAGCCTTAATGATTTTTTAATAAGCGGAGCTAAATTTCTTTTAATAAAGTTTATTAAATAATGATAAATTAATAAAACTAAGATTTTAAATTCTTTTATATAATAGCCTTTAATAATGTGAATTTATTAAAATAGATAAATTTGAGATGTTATTTGATAATAAAATTCTCCAAAATAAGAAATCCAAAACAAACGGTGTCTAAATCTGATATCCACAAAAAAGATAAAAATCCTAAAAGAAACAAAAAAATATCGTAAAACTAAAAAACTAAAAATCGACAAAAAAAACTAAATTTTAGGCTTGAGCTTGGACCAGAATGACGTAGGCAGTTCTGGGTTTGATTCGTCTCTTCTCAATTTTTGAAACGGTATATCATATACCCCAAACAGACACCTGTAACCTAAATTTTGCCTTCTGAAAAATACTCTACTTACAACACACAACCATCTTACATCGCTCTATTTGAGAAAAACTATATTGCCTAAGTGTAGTTAGAGACTGCAAACACTAATTTTACTAATAAAGATAACCATCAATTCTATATAATTCTATACTATTACTAAAGCTAATGCAACCAAGCAAAAGCTAACCTTCAACGAATTACATGTCAGAGCTTAGTCAACAGGTATGTGTTGTAAAGTATTAAACTTTGATAAAGTAGATTGTATATATATTGAAAGTACTCGAGTTTTATTTGACAGACAATGGCTATTCCAAGTTGTAATATTCAATTCAATTAAACCTTAAATTCGAATAAAAAAAGTGAGTGAAATTTTTGGAAATGAAGTTGTACCGTAACTGCTAGCAACAACGACGGTGTTGTAGATCTCTGTCTTGCTTTAAAATGCCGTTGAAGGATGAATCGAAGGCTTAATTTCTGAAATAAGAGTTTAAATGGAGAGCAGCAGATATGTGAATTTGGCTAGTGTACTGAACCGGGGAAGGTTTTAATTAATAAGATAAGAGAAAGATTTGTTTGAGATTTTGATCTAGTGTAGCAAATTGCCAAGAAGTGTTGGTGTTGGGCAGTTTATAAAATGAAGAAAAATATATTTAGGGTTAGAGTGGTAAGATAAGTGAAAGAGGTTCAATTGAGATTTAAGTAGTTGTTTATTGTATTTTTATTTTTACATTTTTAATGATAAGAATTATATCTTAAGTTTATGTGGTTTAGTGCTTGGCATTTTAAACATAAAAATTTTGAATTAGAGGTCTTAAGTTCAAGTTACTAGATTTGTAAATTACAATAATTTATTTTGTCTTTTGATGCTTTAGGGTCAGTGATTTTTAATGTTTAATTTACTAACACATTAGTATAAATAATTTATGATACTTATTTGTTAAAAATAAAAAAATAGTATATATGTACACAATTACTGATACTTTTTGCAAAGTATCAGAAAATTAAGTGTCAGTAAATGTCATTTTTATGGTCTCTCATAATATTTGCATAATATCCAAGGAGATTGGCTTTTCTAATTAGTTTTTTATTTAACGATCACCAATTTCTTATCTAAAATGATTTTCTAATTCTTGATTCATTTGTATTGGTCTAACTGTTATTGAAATTATTTTCTCATGAAAATCTTTCTCATGTGATTAAAATCTTTATTTAGACCAATGTCTACTTCCAGTTCTTGTAATTAAGATCGAATTGGGAACCAAGAAAAAAATTACCAAAATCAAAATATTGGTGGTACCTTATTATTGTTGTTGTTCGTGTATGATTATTTCTTGTATACGAACAAGATTAAGAGGTACTTCGTAGGTGATGAGTCCCTGGGCCGGGGTGGCTTGTTTTCTTAGATGAAGAATCAACCGACTTGATGACTGCTCCTTCTGTTGGCTTGCTCTTTGATATAAATACCCATCGTTGTGCCACAGTTTTCAACCACCTACATGCATGTGTGTGTATGTGTGTGTATGTGTCTGTACATATAGACACACACCACGACGCATATCAAAGAAAATATTAAATCAAAGAAATTTTAAAATAAAGACACGGTTGTTACAAGGGTTCAAGCTAACAAGATTTTTGTTTTTAGTATAATTTTTTTAAAAGCTGATATGAATTTTTAGCTCTTTATCTGCCTTATGATTCGATGCTCTGTGCCTCTCGTATTATTTGATCTCAGCCGGTCTCCCGGTCAAGTTCCTGGAAGCAAAAGAATAAGAAGACTTATTTATTATGCGATGCATGAATAATGGTGTATATAAATAAGGGTAAATGCTTTTTAACTTCCTGCAATTTGAGCCAATTAATTAATTAATTCTTATATACAATATTAAAATAATTACCCAAAATGCCATTTTCTCATATTTAACCCAATGCTGATTTGTTTAAGCAAAAGAAAACTAATAACAAGGAAAACAAGTACTTAAAAAAAAAAAAAAAACACACACACACACAATAATGTGGATGGAGTACCAAAATCCCTTGTACATATATATCCCACAATTCTGATGATTTGTGGTATCTCCTTCCTTAATTAGCTACAAAACTCGCTTCAGTTGGTAATGGCATGGTAGTGGTATCTCCCTCCTTAATTAGCTAGACTGGTCTTTCTTAGCAAGATTTAAGAAAAAATCCATCAAAAAGGACTCATAGCCCGGCATTTTTGCATAACCAGGAAGGTAATTAATATCAATCACCAAATATCTACCACTATCTCCTCTAGCACTAATATTCTCATCATTTTCCCTAATCAAATCAAAGTTAAAAAGATTCAACCCCAATGCTTCTCTCATTGCCCTTGCCAACTCCACAACAAAACCCTCACATGGCAGTTCAATTTTTTCTAAATCAACTTCTCTATCATCATCGTCAACTGCTTTTGATGATACTTGAGAAAATGGTAAAAAGCCCTTTAAAGATTTCATTTTCTCTTCCGAAATATCGGGCAACGACCTTCGCTTCACACGCTTCACACTCGACCCAGCAACATAGACCTTGAACATAACCCCACCGTGATTCACAAACTCTTGTAACACCATCGGCGCCGCCTCCTCCAGAACTTGAAGCCCTTCGGTGTCGAAAATCAAATACATTTGATGCGATTTCTGGGTCCCATTGGCCTCCAACGGCTTTGCAATCAATGGAAACCTCAACTCATGCACTTCGGTTGGCCCCGAAACGACAGCCTGTTTCGGGACACTGAGTTTTGCTTTACTACTCGAATCTATTTTCATATCGGATACCACTTCAAGCATTGAGATTCTGTTGTGGAGTCTTTCGATTGATTCGGGAGAATCAATAATGCGGACGTCCGGGTTTCGGGAAGAAAATTGTTGCAACTGTTGAGTCCAGTCGGGGCCGTACAACTTGTGGATGATGCAATCGAACGGTCCTTGTTCGATCAAGGGTTTGTAAGGGTCAATGCGGATTAGGTCAATACCTAGTTCGCTCGCTTTGGTTGCGAGGGAAGGTTGGATGAAGGTTTGCTCTTTCTTAGGGGCAAGAGCGTAGCCGATTTGATAGCGTTGAGATTGTTGATGATTTGACATTTGCTGGTGGGCTGATGCCTGATGATGATCTGTTTGGGAAGTGAGAAACTTAAGAAAGAAAATTTTTGGAGCACCTGTGGGGTGATGACGCTGACAGATTCGAGGGAGATGAGAATATATATCGGTATAAATACTATAACGTTGCATGGTGAAGGAATCCTCCTAGGATTTTGAAACACGTAATAAATTAAAGTAGAATTTGTTCACTAAATTAATGTATTAACGGTCATGATTGAAAGAACTAATAAAGAAAGCAAATTCGAATCGGATGCTCCTGTTTCGTAATTATTAATAATAACAATTACTGCTTTGATAGAACGTTTACGTTTATAAAAAAAATGCGGTTTAGATGCCATAAAAATTTATATTCATTTGACAAGTTGAATGTTGACGAAGGTGATAAAAATTATGGAATCTAACAAGTTAATTATAGAATATAAAATTAAATTCAAATGATCGGATGCTTAAATTATAATTGAATTACACTAAAACATTTTGTTTTGATGTAATTTAATTAAATAACCTGTGAATCCAATAAAAATACATCTGTTATATTTTAATTTAATTAATGAATTAATAGTAATTGAGTTTCCATACATACAATATGTTCTTTCAAAGTAATAGAATTCAAACACTTCCAATCTGTTTGCATTTTACTATTTTCCGATTGAATTAAAATTAGTTATCAACTAATGTCATATATATAATTGTTGGAATAAAGTATACAGTGTAACTAATATTCAAGCATTTGTATCCCAAGTGTTGTTATGACATTTGCCTGTTGGATGATCTACTTCATAACTTGAAAAATTATTTGTTCATCACTTAGATTTAATCGTTAAGTTACTAGAAGAGAAATGTAAAATTGCTTTTTTTGCTAATCATTTATTATTTGATAACATTTGAGATAACGCAAGATTATACACAAAAAAAAAAAACCTTTTTCTACCTCTCATTTTAATCTTATATCTCGTACCCTTAGAAGGTCTTCCTCCACAACCCAATTACAAGAATGGAGCTCTACATACTAAGCTATAACCCCCCGCCCCCTGGGGGCACCCGCAAGCCAAGTGGAGCATGCATGAAGGAGTCCGATGCTTCTTCTACTCTTTTCTTTTCCTCAGCCTAGTTACTAACGTTTGTCACAATGTAATTGAAATATAATTTTATTATTAATCATTATTATAATGTTTTCCCTATTATTATGTTGTTGCTGTTGTGTTTTTCTTTTTAATTTTAATTTGTTATATACAAGTTGTTATTATATGAAAAATATTGTTATTTTATCAAATATATATAATTTTTTCATCAATTTCTTATTAGATTTATGTGACTTAGGCCAACTTAGTAATATTATAATTTTTAAAATAATCTAGGTACTTTTTTAGGGATTTTTTATTTTTATTTAATATTAAAATCTTAATATTTAAGTCTTAATCTCAATCATAATCTATACATCACTCATTTATTGGATACTAAATTTTACAGTTTACAAGATTATTTAAGCACATGTTATATCAATTGATATTCAAATTGCAATTTTGGCGTTGGAATCTTATAATAATAGGTAGCTAAAGGAAAAAATAAAAAAATGAAAAATAAAAAATAAAAAATAAAAATCATACGCATATTTCCTAGAATCGAGCTATTGCCACTCTCGGTTATTCTTTCTACACCCCCTCAAATATATTTACGATTGTATCCCTGATAAAATTACAATAAAACACAAACTGGCGAAATCGGCTCGAGTTTATTCGTGATTGGGACTACCCAAACAGTGACTTGGCTTGGCTTGGCCTTCGCCTCGCTTCATTTCATGTTCTCGATGTGGCCAACTTACACTCTTCTGTAGTATTAATAACCAATATATACATTCGTAGATTTCATTACTAATCCCTCATTTGTATTGATATCAAATTTAATCTTCCACAATTGATTTAAAAGAATCCAAATTTTGTTAATATAAATCAGCTTGGATCACAATTCAATAACATTATTTTAAAAAAAATACTGGCTTATTGTATTTTTTAAATTGAAAATTCAAAGCCTACCGTAAATCTACAACTGGCCGTTCAACAGACGTAGGTGAATGGGCTTCACTCTTGAAGACCCTTTAATGAAACTATTGAATTGAGCAACATGAAACCAATTAGGCGTAAATTTCTAAGAAAAAGGAAAGAATTCAAGACCAAGTTTGTCAGGAAGGGTTTGTTCCGGAAGAGTCGACGAAGGTGATTTAGTGGGTGTGCTTAGTGGGGTATATTTAGAAGCAGGGTTTTAGGATAACAAAGGAGTGCTAATAGCACCACCCCCGTTCTTACACCCCGCTCTGTTAAAACCCTAAATTCCTCTCAATCGTATTTTGATGGCGATCTCTTCAATTCTCAACTCAAATCGGCTGCTTCTGTCAAAGCGAATTGTGAATTGTTTTAACAGGAATCCTCTTCTTTACAATGTCATCAAATCCCTTAGTTTCAGACCCATTATTCCAAATACCGATCCCGCCAAACTCAGTAGCCTTCAAGCTAAAACCTTTATTATGGACTCAAAAACCCCAATTTCAACCAACAACAGCGAGGGTAATTCAAGAGTCCCTTCCAATCTCAATCTCAAGGGCCAGCAATCCGCAGGAGTGATGATGGGTGGTCGTTCCTTTCCATTAATATTGACGAATCCGAATCCGAATCCGACTCCAAATCCAAATCCAAATCGCTTGCAAGTTTCGATTGGTGCAGCTCTCTTGTTCCTTTTGGTGGGCTTGTTCGTGTTCTTGTTGCCCAGCGGACAAATAACTGGTCTCCAGCAGAAGGTTCTGGATCTTAGTCATTTACTAACGGAGACAACAAAATCGTTATTCCTCGGACATGATACTCAACGTTGGATCTCTGATTATTCACCCGTGACAATGTCGATGTCGATGTTGTTGGCCGGTCCCAAAAGAATAAAATTTCCCAAACAACACAGAGGAAGAATGACGGGAAGAGCCAGTCGAGGAAATCTTATTTGCTTCGGGAGATACGCTCTTCAAGCGCTTGAACCTGCCTGGATAACATCTAGACAAATCGAAGCGGGCCGCCGAGCAATGATACGGAATGTCAAGCGCGGTGGAAAAATTTGGGTGCGGATTTTCCCGGACAAGCCCGTCACGGCAAGGCCTGCGGAGACCCGGATGGGCTCCGGGAAGGGATCCCATGCATACTGGGTAGCCGTCGTTACACCGGGTAAAATCATTTATGAAATGAGCGGAGTACCTGAAAATATTGCTCGGAAGGCTATTTCGATTGCAGCGTCCAAAATGCCTATAAAAACCCAGTTTATTATGTCTGGCACAAGCACTTCAAAAGACAAATGAAGCAAACAGCTCTTCGCCTCATGTGTAATTTTCTCTAGTTTTAAATATTTAAGCCCGACTTCTCAAAAATATATATATATATTGATTGCGCGTGATTAATCAAAAAGGTGTCCTGGGAGACACTGGGTTGATGTAAGATATTGGAGTGTATTTATCGATTTTACATAAAAATTGATTTTCCTTTTAGTTAATACAATAGCAAGTTTCCGGCGTATTGTTTGGATACAGCCTATTGGCTCTCTCTTTATTCTTGGTTTTTATTCACATTTTCCCTAGTATTTCATCTTTTACTCGTTATATTGAAGAGGGATTAAGAAGCGGGGAAGAATCTCAGGCTCGGCCCGGGCTTGCCAAAGCCTGAGCGTGGCCCGAGCGTTTCTCTTATATCGGATCAAAGCGGGTTGCCGGGCCTAAAAGCACGAATTTTATGCAATAAATGTGTTACAAGTAATGTGTTGCATGTTCTAGAATTTCTTTTTTTAATTATATTTTACAAACTATAATACATGAAATTTTATTTCATTAGATTAGTTTTAAAAGTTGGGCTAAAAGGATTTAAGACTTTAAATATATGTTATGGGTGGATTAAATAAAGATTTCTCTATAATACTGTATAAATTTTTGCATTATTGATAGTGTGGCTGTAGTGAATCATTGTATTTAAATATTTTAATTTCTATTATTCATTTGATATAATGAATAAAAAAGTCAGATAATTAAAAAATAACCGCTAACGTTCAAGAGTTAATCTCATTCCCTTATAAGTCTTACTTGTCTTCTTACATTCTCTCTTTTAATTTATTCAAAGCAGCTATGTCTTTCGAAGGGATAAATGCTATTTTTGGAAGAGCATTGTTAATTATAGTTAGAGCACGAGAACGTATTGATATGTGATTTTTAAAAATTCTATTTGCAGTGTGAGTGTGCAAACTATCCTCCAATTAGTTGTAATTTTTGTGTGACATATCATAAAATGATTAATTTATGTCAAAAGGAAAATAAAATATTAATGCAAACGCTTTTATATATTGTGTGATTGAGTCTGTGACTCTATCATGTGTACGATTGATTTTATTATTAAGTGAAATGAGAAAGTGTTCCGTATGAAATTAGATTAGATGATGGAACTTTTTGATTTGCACGTTTCATTGTTGCTTTGAGGATAGCATATTAATGGATTATATGAGAGGGCTTTTCAATTATTATAGCATTTCGTGGAAAGAGTTTATTATTTATGAGAAATGATACTATACATTTTGAATGAGAAATGAAACACGAAAGTTTATTTATCATAAATAATGAATGGTACAAAAAAAATAAATTTACTTGAATACTAAAGTTTATTAGAAGCTAACATTGAAATGAAAGAACCTAAGAAATAAGGACTTAATTCAATGAGATAAAGAAAGAGATTGTTTTCTACGTTAACTCCTTTTTTTTTTGTCATTGTAAATTTTAAGTAATATTTTTAACTAGTTTGTTAACTAGTTATAGCATTTTTAAATAGTTAAATTTTTTTAATTAATGGAAGTAACTTATCTTGAATCTATTTCTCACATCTTACGAATCGACATAAATTATTATAATTATTTTTTATGTTTTATTGAATTAATGTATGACTAATATCAACTATTAAAGAGTAATTTTGATAGACTCATTTATTCAGTAAATAAATATTATATTGACTAGTCTAATTTTATTATATTCTATATAGCGGTATATTACGGATAAATATAACTCTTAGTTATGTTATTTTAGCTCATAATGGGATAGACAATTTTTTATAAACATAAGAGTGATTCCTACGCTCAGCCACAATATTTAAGTAACTTCAGTGCATTAGAAGTTTATTGTTAAAAAAAAAAATTTCACAATATTTAAGCGGCTTCAATGCACTAGAAATTCACTATTCGAAAAAAAGATCTGGGGCATGAGTATAGTGCGTCTCTCTCTCTTTGTCAATTGAGTGTGTGTGCAATGCACAAGGAGCTTGATTTTGTAGCCGAAATAGAAGTTAAAATTGCCGCAAATTGGAAGAAAAAAATACTTGATTCACGGGCAAGAAGAAGCTGAACAACAAGTTTTTGTTTCATGACCAATCAAGGGAAATCTGAAAAACGTTTACCTAATCTATGCGCTTGCTTGAAGATGAAAAATCAAGGGCATAAAGCTCAAATTTATTCCAGCAACTTATACTATTGATTAACACATTTGTTACATTATTGATGTCAAAAAAAAATGACAGCATGATAGACTTACCCGTTAAATGAATATTAAAATATATTTTATAATTTTTTTAGATACATATAAGATTTTTAGGTTATTTTTAAATTTTTTAAATAAAATCAAATTCAGACGAGATACTTTTAAAATGAGAGTCTTTAAGTTATATTTTAATATAATTTATACTATTTATATAAATATTAATATGAGAATCATTTATTATTCATATAAGTAATATAAATTATATCAAAATATAACTTATGGACTCCCATTTAAAATATGGCCGGACCAAGCAGAAGGAGAGCAATGGGTCATGTGATTAACCAGCACAGGCCTTAAAATTTCTACCAAAACGTTGGAGAAGTACACCCCACCACCTTCTTTTACATTAATTCCCAAGCTCGTCGCCTGCCCCGGAGATCTGGGCCAGGCCGGGCAGGGCTTTCAGTATAAAGGTTGGCCCGATAATTTACCCAAATTCAGAAACAAGATTTTGATTTTTGAAACATTACCTAATTTTCAATATACAGAATATTGATTCAAGAAAAGAAAAAAGAAATAATAAAAAAGTATTCCTTCACCAAGAAAAACATTTCTAATTTCATTTATAATGGGTAAACTAGAACCGTTGCGGTGTCCTAGAACCAAAACAAATCAGGAGAGATTGATTTGCGCCAAAATTCACCATTTTTGTGAACATTACCAAATATTTATGGATAAATCACAAGATCCAATTACAAAGTCAAAACAAAGTCAAAATAATCAAGCTTATCTACCTATATTACAACAAATAACAAATATGGAGAAAACAAAAAAAAAATCAATTATAAAGTCAAAATAGCCTTTGCTTATCTATCTATATTACAACAAAATCATTTACTTGCATGTAAGTTTTAATCAGCAAGCGGCCGTTTTCGCGCATGTTAACATACCAAAAGAGTCTTTATCTTGCCGGGTTCAAATTTCGCATCTCCCCATATTTTACAGCTACATTTTTTCACCACCAGTCTTAAATTTGTATCTTAAACGTCACGTAAGAATATATGATGATTTTCATTAGTTAGTCAATTAACTAATTATTACAGCTTATTGATTTTTACTTTACTTGCCAAAGCTGATCATCTTCTAAATGGCATACGTGTTTGTTTTTGCCACGTAAAAACGTCTATTATAAATAACCTCTCCCACATGTACACATATAGATGTAGTTTTATTAGTGCAGGTGATCTTATTTTTTTCTTTTTTTTTCATATAAATAAAGTGTTAAATCGTTCGGTTTAATAGAGTTAATTTTTAGTGATATTAAAATGTATGGTTTTATAGTACATTCAAAATTAATTCTAATAAGTTGCACAACCTCATAAAGTATTGCATTAAAAAAAAAAAAGGAGTGACTGTATGTAAAAATGATTATATGTATTTAACGTGAAAATGTACTTGAATCTGTTAATTTCATTTGTTTATTAATAAGACGGATAGATGAATATTCTTGCTTAGTTTTATACAAAAGGCTCTAATTAGTCGCCTTCTTTTGACTGCTATTTGATTTCTCGATGTGCAAAAAATTGAAATAGTGATCAAACATCTGAAATATAAAAAAAAAAAAAACATAACCATTGCAAGAATGCACAAGGGAGGAAGTCCATACATGCATGTCGATATAATTAACAATAAATTAATTAAGCACTTAATTATTGGACCATTTTAAACCGTGTATACAGATTCAATGTCTTAAGCTAGCAATGAGAAGAGCTTCTTCCAAATGATGATCAAATTAATCTACATAAAGAGGGCAAAAATCTCATTCAAGTATAATTAATTTATAGACACTTTATAATTAAACCAGGCAAATTATTCATTTTGCTGCTAAAATAGTCAGTGCATGCATGCACACGTAGAGTCGGATTGATTAAGAGACTGATTTCATTTCATTTTTTATGTGGTCTAGTTTTTTTTCAAAAAAACAAAATTGTTTACTTTTGATTACTTTCTATTTGGATTAGTAAAACAGACTTTCAAACGGTACATGAACTTCGTCACTTTCAGCCAGACGAAGAGTATAACTCTAACTCTCTCTCTCTATCGCTCTCTCTTTTCTATTCTTTGTTTAAGGATTAAAAGAAAATTGACTTTTGAAATAGAAGGTTCTATTTTTTGGGGTAATTTACATCTTTATCCAAATTGTCTTCGAACTTGAAGCTGACTATAAATATGACCAACTAACTCTCATCTATAGTTGACAAAATTTAGAGAAATAAGTTATTAGCTTCACTCTTGTTTATTTAACTTAATCAATGTGGTCCTAAGGCTTACTTTTGTACAAGAAAATAAAACGTAATTATAAAAGTAAATAATCAAATACAATATTTTGGATTTATTTTTCCATATTTTCATGCACATAATGGTCATGATTCTTGTCATATTTGGGTGATAAATAGTCTTGATTTTTGTTATTTCTCTATCTTGTCATTATAATCTAGATTCTTGTCATATGTGCATCATGTTTGCTGCTCATTATGTCATGTGTATTTGGCTATAGTTTTGACCAAAAATGGTATTCGTGTGATTCCTATCTTATATTCATTGATTTAATAGTCTAAAAATAATGTAATAATTTGTATATAAAAAAAAAATTACGCTGCCACAAAAAATGTTTTTATTAAATCACGAAACAAAGTCTTCTCATGCAATTTAAATTTTTTTCTCTCTTTTGTGCCACTGATTTCAACTTTAGGATTGATGTAAGTTGCATTTAACTTTACAATATTGATTGTTTAACAAATATGGTCAAATTTTTGGAAGCCAGGGAAGTTAAAAAAGTAATAATTTTACAGTCCAAGGTAATTCGAAAGTTTAATTAAGTTGAAAATAATTTGGGGGGAAAAAAAGCGACATGTTTTCTTATAGAGAGATACAAAAGAGCAAATTATATATATATATATATAGAGAGAGAGAGAGAGAGAGAGAGAGAGAGAAGATGGGGGGGTGTGGTGGGATTCAGCGTATCGTGTAAATATAGAGAATGAGGTAAGGTTTGGAGGAAAACCCCGGCAAGCTCTACTATCCTTTTACCCTCCTGCATTGACAATTGAACCCCAGTGATGTCATTTGATTTTGCTTTCAACTTATATATAACATTACACATATCTCAGAAAATTTCCAATAGGGTTTGGACCACAAAGAATATATATGTTCTCCCTTTTGCAGCCAGACACATCACGTATCTAATTTCGAACAAATTCTAGTGTCCCTTGGTTAAAAAGGATTCTTGAAAAGCTCAATTTATCATTAAGGCGCTGTAACTTTCAGTCAATATTACTATAAAATAAATTATAAAATAAAAATCAATAATGTATAATAAATATAATTTTTAAATAAAAAATTTGATAAAATAGTAAAAACATTATAAGTTTTTTCACCATATAAGTATGACTAAATTAATTTAACTTTTAAGTTACAGCAACAAATGTTTATCTTATGACAAACTTATGCAACATCCGTAATCTAAAGGGAAAGGGATTATCAACCCCTAACATTTGGAAAAATGATATAAAACTCTTTAACGTTTTAAAAAAAAACATATAACCCCCCACTCTTACTAGTAAATTCAATTTGTTTTAATAATAAATTTATTTTTAATTTATAATTATTATTATGTCAATGTAATAAATAAATCAATATATTAACTTAAGATATGTCGTCAATGACATGTATAATGAAATGAGTAATTTTTTATTTAAAACTTAAAATTGAGATACAATTATTTTTTATCCAAATTATTTACTCTAAATTATAAATATATCCTTCCCAATTTAAAAAAATGTTTAATGATGAATAAAATTAAAATTCACTCTAAAAATAATTGCACTTTTGCACTAGAGCTTGACTGTTAGTACTTTTTCTTTTAACCATTTTTCCATCATAATTTAAATTAGCGGGAGGTGTTTGTAATATGTGAAGAAATGAAGGGCATTTGGATTGTTGAGAATCAATAGAAAGTCTCCACAAGTAAGTGCAAGGCAATGATACCAATAATGCCGACCCATGAAAGATTCTGTTTTTCATCAACAGGAGTCGTCCATTCAAACTTCAGTGAACACGCTTCATTTTATATTTGCTTGTTTAACCATAATTGTCTTTCTTCTCCCTCTTGACAATGATACTTCTTTATATTATTAATTGATTTATAACTCCTTAATGCTATAATGTGCTCACTGTCTTCTTGCTTCATAACTACTCCATGCAAATTGCAACTGTGGGTTTGAATTCAATACGGGTTTTGCGTACCGCCTTGATTGGAATTTTATAAAATAAGGATTTTTCTGTCAATATTGTTACAAATGTACGCGTAGTACAAGATGATTAGAATATTGCCTAGAAATAAAATAATCAATCCAATATTTTGGATGCTTGAACTTTATTGTTTCAAATCTCTGGTTCTCGACTTGAAAATTAGATTTTTAATTCTGCTTCCATTTCTGAAGCAAAGCGATTAAGAGATAAAGAGAACTTCCGTTAACGTACATTGTAAATAGCAGTGATCATGCAAAGCATGCAGAAAAAATCAATCAAACTTTTGGATTCAACAAATTGATGAATGATTTATTATAATTAATGGCCATACCCACACAAGGGAACATTACTGATAACATGCAGCAATGATATTAAGTAATTAATCCGCCAAAGATAATTAGTTATTTCTTCAGCATCCATTATCAATTCCTCAATAAAGTAACTTTAATACATATTAATTAATTGAAAGGGTTGTTTGGTGAAAGGAAGATCAACTGTGCAATGATGACACTTGAAGATTAGTTGGGGATTGCTTTATCTAAAAGATCTTTGAAAAGCGTATGCCATTAGAAATGGTAGTAATAATAACAACAACAAATAGTTCCAAAATTTCTGGTATGTTGACAATTATAGATTATTGTGAGAATTATGACTGATGAATTTAGTTGGAGGCGGCTGATATGGAGTAATAGAATTTGAATAATCTTTTCTTGTTTAATTGATTATGTCATGAGGATTGTGCAAACGCGAACAACTAATTCATTAGATTAGAGATCAGGCTGTTGCAACTTGCAACTCTTTATTTTCAATTGGCGAGCCTGGAATTAATAGGAATTATTTTCTTCTATATTTGAGGTAGGAGTTGTGGCAGGTGAAGTAGAAGATATCTTATAATTAATTATTGATGAATATAGAATACAATTTCCCGAGAAATTAATTCAGCAAACAATAGATATAATGTAGCTAGCTAATCTCTGAAACATGTGACAAATGGGTTCGATTATCTATTAATTTGTACTCCATATGTGTGTGTGTGTGTATTCTCCTCTATCATTTTCTTTTTTAATATTTCAGCTGCAATTTTGATAAAAATCCGGTGTCATTTATCTTTATCCCATATCTGTTACATTGTTTCGACATCAAAGCAAGAATTAACATGTCAATAACGATTGCTTTGCCAATAAACATTAGAGTTAGTGCCCTAGCACTGTTGTACAAGCTCTATTCAAATGACTTTTATTTCCCACGAAAATTTTCTGAAACTTCATATTTCGTTTATTTATTTCAAGCAAATGTTAAGTTGTAGCTTGCTATAACTTACTCCTCTCACGTGCTACAGTATTGTGAGATTCTGTAACTTAAAGAGCTTCGTTGTTTCATCTATGTTGCAAAATATAAAGTCTCTTTTAAACCTAAAATAATATCTTAAAAAGAAAAAATTAAATCACACTCATTTAACATGTCAATAATGATTGCTTTGTCGACAAACATTAGAGTTAGTGCCCTAGCACTGTTGTACAAGATCTATTCAAATAACTTTTATTTCCCACGAAAATTTTCTGAAACTTCATATTTCGTTTATTTATTTCAGGTAAATGTTAAGTTGCAGCTTGCTATAACTTGCTCTTCGCACGTGCTACAGTGTTGTGAGATTCTATAACTTAAAAAGTTCCGTTGTTTCATCTATGTTGCAAAATATAAAGTCTCTTTTAAACTTAAAATAATATCTTAAAAAAGAAAGATCAAATCACACTCATTTATCTCAAGTAAATGAAGGGGCCTCTTTTCAAATCAAAATCCTACACAAAACAAACATACACACATATAATCACTCTCTAATGAGAATTCCTCTTTTATTGAAGTAAGGTTGTCAATAAAATATAAGAAGGAAAAACATAGATTTCAATATATTAACAGGCCAAAAAATATAATTTCATATATATATATATATATATATATATATATATAATATTTTAATGGCATCCGCATTAATAAAGTGATGATATCACTAGCAGACAAACAAGATAGTCTCCAATGTATTAAAATTTATATTTCTTTATATTTTAGTTTGTATTTTAACTTTGTTCAAATGAAGACGTGATATAGAATGGATATGTGGGACTAGTAGAGTAACTTCTAGAGGTCATAAATTAGGCTATAGAAATCCATTTTGGGTGTGTAATTTTAACCTATGTCAAGTCAAATATTCTGCTTCTTTACCGGTCATTTTTTAATTTTAAAATATTTTCCTTTTTTATTTCTTTTAAGATTTTTATTTTTTAAATATAATATGTGAGCACTGTTTATTTTGGATTCTTATTTGGATTAAAGAATTATATTATAAAATAATTTTAATTTACCTATTTTGATAAATTCATGAACTTAGGGTTATTATATAAATAGGCTCAAAACCCTAGATTTGTTAATTTAGATTTTTTTAATAAACTTTCATTACTTAAAAAAAATAATTTCTTTTATTTGTCAAACTTTTACATTTTCACATTCTCAATATGCCTTGACTAAGGAATGGTTTTATATATGTATGTTCCATAATCATTGCACCTTTTAAATCAAAGGTTTTCAATGAAATCATTTAACATTATTGTAACCAGCTAAAATTCGAACCATAAATAGATACATTTGCCACTTGACGATATCTAAAACGGAAATACATATGATGCAGGTTGTACATATGGCAATACAAGCATCCTAAATACAATATAATAAAATGGTTGTCAATTAAAATGACAATAATAATATGAATATTATTAAAATCAGTCGTTAAAAGTGGTTTGAGATTAAGGTCCCACACAGAGACTGAATAGTTTTCGTGCGTTAATATGCTTAATTATTGTCCTAGAAAACACCTGGAACAATAAAACTCATAGTATTATGTTAGTTAAAAGGAGGTTTCTTCTCAATTTGATCCATGGAAATTCATGTGTTTGACCCTCTTGTTTTATGATACGTGTAACCTACCCTTCACTTGACTTTCCTGAATTGTCCTCCTTAGATCTTAGCGCATCCCATTTTTACAGAACGTATATAAGTTGCTAGCTAGCTAGGTAGCCTTGAATTTTTGCCTTGCTCAACAAGTGAAAATCACACCAGCTAATCAAGAAGGTTGAAAATGGTGTAACTACGTACGTACGTGCTTCTCTGGCATGGTTACTATAATACCCTTCGTGTATACAAACTTTCTATTACGTTTTGAGGTACAAATTAACACAAACCCTGAATTGCAAATGATATAGTGAAGAAAATTTGATGCTTATACATACCATTTGGCTAAATTAAGTGGGGTGAATGGATGGAATTTCGATTTTCAATCATAATTAATTAAATCTCCTCGTCAAACACACATGCAAGTGAGAGTTTTATGGAAGTCTGATCTAACAAATAAACCTAGCTGAAATTTTAATCAATTAATGCACAGGAGTAAAAACAAGATTAAAATTCCCTCTTTTATCTGAACTTTACTTTAGCAAATCATGCATTAATAATAAATGGGGTTGTAAAAAAGTAGTCAATCTTCACCGCACATACGTGATACAAAAGTGTTGCTTCAAGGCTTGCAAAGTTGAAAGACAAGGATACGTTTGTAATTTACAGCAAAATATTCAAACAATGCTCAACATATGTCAAATGAGGGAAAAGCTTCTTCGTTACACCAAGCTAATTTTGTCCCTCAAAAGCATCACAGTATCTCACCCACATACACTATTTAAACAGCCAAGCTATCCTTTATATTTTCAACGTTGATCTAAAGCAAAAATTTATCTCTATAGATCTCACATAGCAAAAGGTTTCGAGACTCTCTCTGCATCTCATCGCTGTGCTATATATTGAATTGAAATATCAAACATGCAATAAGCTTAAAGATAACTGATTATTCTTGTCTGTATATATGCAGAGAAATTAAAGATGGAGAGCTTGGAAATTTCTGATGAGATTAATAACATAAAGAAGGGGCCATGGACACCGGAGGAAGATCAAAAGCTCATCGATTATATCCAGCAACACGGCCATGGAAGCTGGAGAGCACTCCCAAAACTTGCCGGTTTGAACAGGTGTGGTAAGAGTTGTCGTTTGAGATGGACTAATTATCTAAGACCTGATATCAAGAGAGGAAAATTCTCCCAAGAAGAAGAGCAATTAATCGTCAACCTTCATGCTGTACTGGGAAACAAGTAATAGTTCTTTTACTTTTTGTTGCAACCATGCTATTCTAAGCCTTGTTTGAGTGTTAAGTAATTAATGTGTGTCTGTATGCGTGTGTGTTTGAAATAAAGGTGGTCGGCAATAGCAACTCGTCTTCCGGGTAGGACAGACAACGAAATCAAGAACTTTTGGAACACACATCTGAAGAAGAAGCTTCTACAAATGGGAATTGATCCGGTGACTCACAGGCCAAGAACTGATCTTAATAATGTTCTTGCAAATCTGCCTCAGTTGCTTGCTGCTGCCAATTTGGCTGCTGGCAACCTCATGAATATTCCCAATAGTTGGGATATCAATGCTCTCAAGTTACAATCAGACGCCACACAACTTGCTAAGATCCAGCTGCTGCATAACATAATTCAAATACTAAGTACCAGTTCTCTTCCAAATATCGAAGCTAGCAGCCTTCTCGGATCATCGTTAGGCGACAACTACAATCAGCTGTTCGAGTTCCTTCGTTTGAATTCTCATCCGTTCCATGGAAATCATGGTAACGGTAATGGTAATGGTAATGTTCCCTTTGGTTTCACTCCACAAGAACCAAATCAAATTCTTTCAAATTTACTGAATTTTGATAGTGCCTCTCAATTACCACATCTTGGTGATTGTACAAACACTAGTACCAGTAATAATAGCCAATTTGGTTCTTCATCATATGCCAATAATATCCCTACTTCAAATCAACTTCCTCCATTAGTCTCAGTCTCATCAGCAGATTGCTCCACATTGAACCAGCAAACTGAAACCAAAATAAACCCAAATGATATTTCTAACCCTTCATCAACTTTAACCACGTTTGAAGCTAACTGGGGAGACTTTATGGATGATGAAGCTAGTCATTCATACTGGAGAGACTTTATAGAGTAAGCACCAACCATATAATGAATTAATTTTATTTTCTTCATTTTTTTGTTATTAATAATTGATCTAAATCTAATATGTGAATTGATTTACTGTTTGCAGCCAAGCTTCTTCACAGCCATGGCCAATCTCAGAGTGAAATATTGAACTTGTAGATGCAGTCATTTCAAGTATTATATGTAATCATTTGTGTTAATTCGTATACAGCTTTGTTAGTCAATTATATGGTTATTGATTAGGTTTACACTTTATTGAAATAGCTAGATAACATAATGTATCAAATTATTAAAAAAACCAAAGTGTAAGCCATGCATATTATTATACATGAATATTAATCTCATACAATTCTTGATGTATATTATTTGTTAAATTGATTCCAGCTCTATGATATATCAGTGGCTTAGCTAAAAGAAGATCATTGACACAAGGAAAAGAGAGATGAATATAAAACAAGTTAGTTGTAGAGGGTATGGAAGACGAAATTGATTAGTGATAGAGACACAATTTCTTGAAGTAGAGAAATAGGGTTTTGACCTTGATAATTATTAGATCAAAACTCGTGCATGTCAAACATCAACTACGTGGACAGCCACAGAACCAAAGACAACAAAATCTCAGATCTATTCGAGCCTTGTCCCACTCTGATGACGACGTTCAAGAAAATTACCCCATGTTAATGGATGTTATAACAGTTAATATTTGCTTCGTGGTTATTAATAAAAAAAAAAAGGTCAAGACTTGTTGTTACCTATTAGGTAGGAATATTTCCTTTTAATACAAGCAAATTAACTATGAAAAAATTAACTAAAGGCTAGACATTCTACTTATTAACCTAGCTCTCTTCTCTCCCTTTCATTAGCTTTCTAGAACAAGTACATTAAATAGGTGTTGTGTGTTAATGTAGTTATAAAATTGTTTGAAAAGTTTCCCTTTTAGAAACAATTTAGTAATTTCAAGTGCGATTTTATCTTAGGTTGTCTTCAGATGCATATAAAGCCAATATAATTAAAGTAAAAGTTGTGAATTTGTGTTTTAAATTCTAGGCACATGATATAATAAGCTTGTGAGAAATCCCAGCTGACAAGATAAACCTCGTTGAAGATCAGGGACTTGATGATATTTTGGTAGGTAATTTATTGACCTTTTAAAAACAACTAACCTACCTACCTTGCCAAATATATGCTCATATTCCAACCTAAGTTTTTTGTATATCTCTCATGGCAAATTTATATGTGTCAGTGCTTATTATATGTTAGTTTATTCAGAAAGCAATTTGTGGTTTGTCCTTGTCATGTTGAGCACTTTTATACTGTTGTTGCAAGAACTTAAATAATTTTAAAAAAAATAAAAAATTTTACGTGTCTGAACCAAAAAATGAAATAGGAACTCAACTATAAGGATTTGGCATAAATTTGAAGATTGCATCCGGACAAAAGAAAAAAAAAAACTAATGGTTTCTTCCTTTGTCCCATTGTTTTTGACTCTTTCCTGCAACATTCATTATTGACTTGCGTCTTAGTTGTAAATTTGAGAGGCGACACTATTAGACTCACTGTTTAAGAAATATGGGATGCAATGTCGTCTTGAAAAAAAATGAGAAGAGCTTCAATTGAATCATTGTTACGGGAGTCCAACTTTTTTTAAAAGCCCTAGGGCATTGTCATATTAGAACAGACTTCGAGGTGTACTCCTGAAAATATCCCATAAGAAAAAGAATTTGCTGAAGTTTCAAGAAACTCATTATTGAGTTATTTCTTTCCTATGTGTCCATCAATCTGTAATTCATCAAACCGTACTAAAGACTTTGAAAAGACTTTAAATAATTGGAGCCTTTGGAAGATCACATCTTGATTTCTTTATTCCTCAATGATTTCATAATATAAACGTTTTTTTTGTTCTGGAAACACAAGTCAAAATAATTTTTCTTTGCAAAGTTGTCAGAAACAATTATTGTTCTTACAAATGATACAACAGAACCAACCAGTCAAAAAAAAAAAAATGTTGCTTTTTGAATGCAAAAAATTATCAAGAAAAAATTGTACTGCCAGACAAGCAAGGAACTCAAGAGCAAAAATGCAGTTAGGAAGGAGAATGTCTGTTCTGATGATTTTTTCGCTCAACGTGTCTTACCCTCGGAGGAGGCCATAAAATGTGGGTAACCCTTCCCTTTACTAATCCCAAAGGAATCTGCCAAGAAAAGCTTGTTAAAGTTAGGCCAAAAATTTAAGTAAAATCAGAAAACCATCAACAGTCATCAAAGCAAATTGCAACCTACACTGCAATACAACGAAATTGTCAAGTCATCATTGCCTCAGAAGCATATTAAATCTAAAAGAAGCTTTGGAAAGGAAACACTCCCAATGAAATAGTCTACATCCTTTTTGTTACTATTACTTTGACAATGGCACCAGAATGGGATGCGAACGAGGTTCAATTAGTGTCTGACATGATTAAACCAAACTGTCAATAGAAGAATTACATGGCTCTGTTTATTTTGGGAGTTCAAATCAGGAATTCGATTAGTTAGATTAAGATACTTATTTTAACATAAGATTTTGAACCAAAGATTCTGACAGGGAATACAGCTTAGACAATTTTCAACACTCAACAATCATAACTACCATCATAACAATTTCAATAATTTTTTGAGACAAATATACGGCATTGCAGAGAACTTACAGGGCCAAAAGATCTCGAATCCAGGCTAGAAGATGGATTATCTCCCTCAACCCAACAATGTCCATTAGGAACTTTCACCACATCATTAGTCATAGGAGTTCCAATCCAATCGCCGGGCAATCCAATAATTCTCTTTACATGTTTCTCCTTGTGGTTGCTGGGTGAGCTGCAAGAAATT
Organism: Aegle marmelos; assembly: GCA_030449875.1. Lineage (NCBI taxonomy): Eukaryota > Viridiplantae > Streptophyta > Magnoliopsida > Sapindales > Rutaceae > Aegle > Aegle marmelos. The sequence goes on from JASUUL010000115.1 coordinate 10,434,244, forward strand.
GCAACTATAGTACTATCAGTCTTCAGTATCAAACTTTCATGTCAACAGTATGTTTCACCGACTATAAAGAACGAATTTAACCAATCCAGACAAATATCTTCCAAAGGATTACATAACCACAAGCCAAAAATTTCCTAACAGACAGCAAAAAGCAGTGAATTTACAGAGCATATTAACCTAAATGAGTATAAATTAGGTCAATTACAGATTATTCAACCTGTCAAGTCATCTATGAGAAGACAGTGATTCAAACCACTTGTATTTTAAATAAAAATTTCTTTAGAGATTGCAACAAAAGCCAAAAATTTACTAATGACGGACAGCAACACTCAGTGAATGTACAGAGCATACAAAACAAATGAGTAGAACACAAAGTTCAATTACAAAACTATTCCAATCACATTATCTACGAGAAGACACTGATTCAAACTCAGTCAGAACGAGAAGCACCTAGAAGGCAAACAAACAAAGCCATTAACAAAATGCTCAAGCACAAGGCCACTGGCTTCAACATCAACAAAGCAAACCAGGCTCAAACTTGGTGTGAGACTCAATTGTTCATCAAAACATAAGCCAATGTGAGCAGCCTCAAATTTATCCCAGCTAACTTTATGAAATGAAGTTGAACAGGACAATTTTCAAACAATGTTACTTCATTAGGCATCTGAAAACATTCAATTTGAATTCAATGCAGACAAACCAACAAACAGAGCTCAATATTGAAAACAAAAGCACCATGAACTGGTGCGTGCCACTACATTAGCTTAAACTCAACTGAAAGCCCACAGCCAAAATCTAGTGAAAAATATTCTCTCTCAAGTGAAAATAGTGTTAGATTGATCTCTCAATTGGCAATCTGCTGTCCTCAGGTCCAAATGATATTGGCAAATCAAAAATGTTTTCCCACTTTTTAACACTTAATAGGCTTTTCGTTGCCCATTGCTAAAAACTGATACCTCCCACCTCTAGAAGTCAAGCTGGTTATTCCTGAGTAACAGGGCAACATTAAACAATAGGCACGAACTTAATTGATCTGTGCAAAGATTTGAACTTCTTCATGAGCAGCAAAAACCGTGTCAAGTCTACCGCAACACAAAGACAAATTGACACCCAATAGTTTTTACTTGTTAACTCTGCAAGTATAGTGATCATATCTACATAATATAAAACAAGAAGTAATCGCTTAAACATAGAAAAAAGCATCGCATGTGCTGAAAAAATTACCAGAATACTACGACATCACCATGGGAAAACTTGTACTTTTGAAGACAAAACTTCTCCATGAGAACATAGTCATCTGCAACCAAACCATTATAATAAGACAACGAAACAACAAATGTAGCACAAAATCTTCAAGACTAAACTTGGTGATAAAAAAAAAAAAAAAAGAACTAAGAAAAATTACCAGACAATGACCCCATAAAGGAATCGGTAGTGGGGTTAAATGTGGGTGACATAGAAGAGCCTCGCACAGGCACAACACTGGCACATCGATCAGAAATTGTAAGACCAATGAGCCCAAATGTGAAACAGTTTTTTGTGAGGTTCCATAAGAAGTTATGAGCTGTCATAATCGAAATTTCACCGAGTATGTACCTGCACTATCATAAACATAAACAAATAATCGATCAGAGTTAAAGACTCAGAAACTTAATCAATGTTAATCGGAAATTTAAAAAAAAAATAGCAATAAGCAACTTACTAACAGGACCCCACAACTGATAATCTTGTCTTGTAAATAAATAAATGAATTGAAAATACAGAAACAGAAAAGCAAACGAACTCACAGCTTGAAGACACAGTCGGGGGTTTAGGGTTTTGCAGTTGATACATGTTTTTTTACCCAATTGGGTACCAGCGCTGCACAGTCGAACGGCGTTACTTCCGTTAGGCACTTAAGACTTTGGGCCTGGCCTGTCGTTAGTTGTGTTTTGTTTATTTATGAAAATTACTATTATTATTATTTGGGTCCTGCATGATGCTGTAATTTTTTTTATATTAATAATAATATAAAAGAGTATATACCATTAGATTTCATTAAGGTTTCATTAAGGATGCATATTATTTTTATTAATTAAAAACTTTAATTATTTTTAATATAATGTAACCGTTTAAACAAGTGATTTAAAGAATTATTTTAAATTTTAAAAATAAGTAAAAAAATATTTGATGAAATGCGATATCTAAAATTTTTTTATTTAAAATTAGATTTCTCGCAAGCATTGTTTATTTTATAATATTTCTTTGCTATTGTTATTCCAATCGAATTGACACTGAGTCCTTGTAAGTCCTATTTATTAATACTAAGAATAATAATTGAAGTGAAAAACATAATTTAGTTGTAGATATTCAATAACGGCGGATGAAGAGCCATCAAAAGTCAATCTTCATAGCCATTTCCTCTAATTTCCTCTACATCTTTATCTCTTTATTTTGTTAAAAAAAATTGTTCGTCCTCCTGTATTTTTGTTATTTATTTATTCATTTATTTTTACACGTGGGTCCGTATTGTTCACATGAAGCACAAGGAAATAACCATCGAATGTGCATTTATTTACTAACAATATGTATATAGCTAGTGGGATGTTCTATTGATTGCACGGCGATGTTAATTCATTAGCTAAACCAATTTCTGGCGGATATACATGCAAAAGTTCTTGGGAAAAACACCCGCTATGCAATCGGGAGAAAAGTGAGTTTTGCAGTGAATTTGATCAACAGGAAGTTGGATATTAGGAGCCCTCTTTCTGTGCATATTGAAGCAGTGAAAGAATGTGAGAAGCCAGTCAATTTTGGCTCTTAAGGTTCTTATTATGTACTAAAAACCGTATTAAAAAAAAAAAAAACACTTGGGTGTTGTTCGGTTCACGTTAGAAAACATCGAAAAAGAATTTGATTTTCTTTTAATTAGTCTTTTCAGTTTTCGTTGTTCGATTGGCCAATACAGAGAGAAATTCAATTTCAGAGTAAGTTCTTATTTCCCCAAAATCAAGAAACTTGATTCTTATTTAGAAAGTCGTGAATTTATTTTCATATCTCGTGTGGCTAACGAAATTTGATAATTACCCTTAGGTGGAATTTATTTGTAAATTGTTAGGGACATAGATTTTGACATCAACATACATGATTTATTATATTTTCTTTTACAAAGATAGGTATAAAAATAAAAATTTTGATACTCTTTTCCATGTTTAATATTTTATATAAGTTTTAGGATCAAGTAATTTTTGGACAAATCATAATTACCTATACTTTGTACAGAGAGAGGTAATACTGATACCTTATTCAATTGGTAAAACCAAAACCTTTTCCTCCCTAGAAATATCATTATTTTAAAGTTTTGAGTTTAAATTATATTTCAAATCAGATTAAGCCAAAGAGATAAAATTAAACTTCTTAGTTACATTAAATAGATTAATTACAAAATACTATTTAATTAAATTATAAATGTAATTGTAACTAATTTATTTATTTACTACTTTTTCAAATTAATTTAATTTCTAATTTGTAATCATACCTAATAGTAAATATTGACATTTTAAAACTAGAGGGTAAATTTGTCCAAATAAAAATCATTCACTTTCTATTTTTGTAAAATTCCATCAAAAACTGAACAATGGAAATTAAATTTCCCTCTCCTCTCCTCTCTTTTTCTCTCCCCTCCTCTCTTTTTCTTTTCTCTCATCTTCTCACATTTATTGCAACCAAACACCACCTAATTGTAGAGCCCTTCGAGAACATGAAATTTGGGAAGAAATTGGCTTGAATGGGGATGAAGTATTCCAAGCATAATTGAAATTCATTGTTGTAAATCCGCGGGATGGATTTTATTTAAAATTGAAAAAAAAAACTAATATTTACTTGCAACTTGTAAGTTACCTATTATTTTTAATTAATTATTTATTTATATATTATATCAAAACCAATGACTAAGGTTAAAACACACAAATCCAAGGACTTATAACAACTTTACTATCAATGTTGTAAACAGACATATAGCATTATAAAGAAATCTTTATTATTACTATTTTCAATTGGCCAATCATAATTTGAGGAAGGCTTTTTCATAGGTTTAGGTTATTGTACTCTAAAATTTATTTTGACCACTAATTTATTTTACATACTCAATTAATAATTTCAAAATATTAATTTTTACTTGAACACTTTCAAATTTTTATATCCTTAACATTCATTTGCTTAATTACCTATTTTCATTTTTGCACCTAACAAAGTATTCTTTTTATAATAAAGTTTGATATGTGTTTGTTCTTCTCTTTAATGCCGCAATTTAATTTTGTTTTTAAAACCCACGAAAGCATGCCGATTAGGTAGAGGGAAGATCAGAAACCAAATTTAAATCAAATTTTATCCTTTGATTTTCTTTCATTTTCTTATGTTGGAATGATGCAATTTATCGTTCTTCCTCCACCTTTGTTTTTTATTCCTTTTGTTTCAGTTGCAAAAGATAGAAAATGTTATGTTTCCCCCAGCAATTCTATTAACAAAAAGAAAAGAAAAGAAAAAGTCTAATCCATAAGCATAGAAAATGTTTCGATATATTGATTCAATTTTTCATTGTTGATATGATTTATTATAGACAAAAATGACTATTTATTAGATAAAAATTTATTAGTCTTTATTTGATTAAATTATTATTAATATTAAATTAACTTAAGGTTAATTTCTTTTTACAAAAGATTGATAAAATGCGATTGTTTAAAATAAATTATAGAGTGTAAATAACCTAACTTTTTTAAAATTGTTATGGTATTATTAATATTTACTCTTATTAAGGGATAAAAGCCCATAGGTCCTATTAATTTTTGTCCTTTTTATTTATAATAAATAACTATGCATTATTTTAGCTGCAATCATATAAATTTGGTGAGCTCTTTTTGTTTAGAATAAAAAGCTGTCATAATTTTGTTCGATGAGACTATTGACTTTTCAATGAGTAGTTAAAATAGTTTCGCAAGTAACACCTGTGTCTTTAAGCTAGGCAACCCATTTACTTTTCGAATTAGAGAATTAAAATTTAAAATTAAATTATTAAATATTTTTATTTTTCAAAATGAAGACATGAATCATAATTAGAATAGCAAAGGCCACTTAAATTTAAAAATAAAGAATAGGAAATTTTATTTTCATAATTGACAATTTTGCCCCCAATAAAATAAAAATACCCACGTTGTACTCAATTAAAAATTATTACAATTAATTAATGTATATTTTAATTATTAATATATTTTAAAATTTTGATTATTATTATTATTATTGTTATTAATGATAAAAATAATAATAACTAATTAAAACATCACCGTTGATTATTATTATTATTAAAATAAATAAATAATTAATATAATTATTCTAATTTGTTAATATATTAATGTTAGTAGCTGTTGTTGTTGTTATTATTATTATTAATGATAATTTTTTTACAAATAATAATAATAATAATAATAAATTTTTAATAAATAATCATAATAATTCAAATGTAAAATAACAATTATGCCAATAATTCATTAAATATATTTTAATAACTTATTACAATCTAACTCATTTCAATTATAATTCGAAGATAAAATAAACATAATAATGACAATGCTGCTCGTTCCGAATCCCATCCTAATAGTTTAAATAAACAACTTATTTTAATTCTCATATTTTATTTTCATTCCAATCTATTCTCATTCCTACCCGTTCAAATTCCAATCCATTATGAATTCAGTTTATTAGACACGCCATTAGGTTGGCAAATAATTGGCGCCGCATAAACTCTCTCTTGTCAAACAAAAATATTGAGAATTAAGAGTGGATTTCGGCTGCCAAATATATGCAATAGAGGGTAAGTGAACATCATATTTCGGCATCAGAAAAGAGGAATATTTCATCCCAATAAGTTAACTTGGTCACATGATGCTTGCAAGAATGGGCATAAACAGGAGATATGTCACATACAAAATGAAGATCAATCTAATAATCATTTAACATGTTCTACAGCAAATGAATCATCTCTCACATCACCTTCATTAACAAAAACGATATCACGTTCTTCCCCATTAGAAGCATCTTATAAATGCAATGCATACAATGTATAACAGAATTGAATGTTACTGAAGAAGAAATTACTCAAGAGCGACTACGATTCCATTTGATATTTGCTGTCAACATTATATACAGTTTAGTTTAGTACAGAACTATACCATTACAAACTATAAATCCATAAGAAGGCTGTGCAACTTCTTCCAGATGCACAGACCATTGTTTATTTCCCTTGCTTTCTAAAGAATGAAGAAGCTACATTTGCATGTTTTCATTGGCATTTTGTTTTTGTGAGAACAATCTAGCATGTAAATTCCTCAGTTTCCTAACAATTCAATGAGCCCTAGGCTTAAATCAACCTAGAGTCTAATATTAACACCCAGGAAAATAATAATAGTAATAAGGAACATGAGCCAAGTTTTTCAAGAAGCTATTACGTGAAAAACAAAAACCAGAAACATGGTAAAAACATATAGATAAATAGATAGATATAAGACTGCCTTAAATAGATTGTGAAACAGTGCTGATGATTTAGCATCTCAAATAGGAAACATGTAACAAAAAATAAAAGAAATGGAAGGTAGTTTCCTACCAAATCAAATAAGAGGCAGCAACTAATTTCCACGTCCATTCCAGTATGGCAGACCTTCAATTTCTTATTCACATCATTTCCACTATCTATTGCTCAGGGGAAAAAAAAATAATAAATAAATGAGATGAAACAAAGTATGAAAAAGAAAATCTCGGCCTCCACAATAGGACCATTATTTCCACACAGTTTGCATTTATCCACGGCTCGTTAACATCAAATATATATTGACTGATATTTGTGGTCATATAAATACTGCATACCCAAATTCACAAAAGGGACAAAAATAATCTTTCCGAATGAAAAAAGATCCAAAACAGCCTGAGCCTTATTCATGGAGAAATCTCAAGTGCTGAAAAAAAATCTAATCTTCAGTGTGGAAAGGGTTCTAAGTCATTTGCACAACTAATTTACACATAGCATAACTTATATTCTTTTTTCGTACTTTTTTTTCTAGGCATAAGGTACTTAAAAGCCAGCACACGGTATTTGGAATCCCTAAAAATCCGCTTACATTCTTTATTTTCCCTGTCATGGTAGGCAATAAGATGAATAAAATCTTTATAATAAATAGTTCCTGAGACTAAGGGGTGGATATAAGGAGAAAAAACATAAATCTATTTAAAACAACAATGATAAGGTAAGATTTCTGAATGTATCCATGTCTGAAAAAGCCTATCCATAGCACCTATTCTGAGATTGTTCATTAAGTGACAATAGTACAATATATAGTAGCAATTAGAACATTAAGCAGAACCAAGGGAACACTTACAGTAACATCATAAATACAGAAGGCAATTATACACTTGATTGAATATGTGTAATAATGAAAACCAAATGAAGCATGTAAAATGTATCTCAATCAGCTAACGACTATCTTGAACAGACACTAAGTTCAATAACCCAACAATAAGATTTCGTAGAAAACAAAGACAAGTTACCTAACAATTACTATTCCCCGAATTGTCTTCACTCATGGTACAAGAATAGCATATTAATTTACAATCATCAAAGGACACGTATATGCCTAAGCATTAACTAAAGATTCCACATAATGCCGAATTTAAGATTTTTACCAAATTTTTCGATTCATACGACAAGTTTCCGAAAGAGAAACAGTCAAGACTGACAATTGGCAAGTGATATAACACGTTATGTCACTTCAACTAACGGACAGAAATAAAAAGAGATCCGATGAGAAAAGAGGATCTATTGTGTATGCAAGACAGCTGGAACTAAAGTACTTCCTTACCATCATCCATGAAGGGAATGAAAAACATTAACATAAAAGAAAGAAATCATGCAGTAAAAACAAAATATACACTTCCTAGAGAATGAACTGATGATTTAAAGAGGAGAAAGCTAATAACAATAACAAGCAAAAGAGAACGGGGGAAAAAATATTGAAGGAATGCCAAAATCCATACACTAAAATTTGCATCGTTCCTGCACACAACAACGAAGGTTTTAAGCACGAAAACACATGTCCCTCATATTTGAGCTTCTGAAAGTCCAGGTACTTACAAAGTACCTATATTTTGGCACTAGCAGAATATACAAATTAAGCTTGAAATGCCAAAAAAGCTGTTCCATTGTAATGATGCCACAGTCTCAACAGCCATGCAAAAGATTCACTTCCTCCGAAATCTCACTTCACTGTCCACTGTTTCACATTCGCATTATTTCCCCCTCAACCAATTCCTTTAGCCAAGTTAATGGTACCAACAAGTTAACAATTTTCATTCAGTAACCCCAACAGCAGACTTGTTGTTCAAAACTTGCAAGAAAAAATCAGTCAAAATGGACTCATAGCCTGGCATTTTAGCATAACCAGGGAAGTAATTAACATCAATAATAAGATACCTATTACTATCTCTAGCATCCCTCATGACATCAAAGTTAAAAAGATTCAACCCCAGTGCTTCTCTCATTCCCCTAGCTAATTCACAAAGAAAACTCTGAGACGGCATTTCTACAGATTCTAAATCAACCTCATCCCCTTGACTATTTTTCTTACCATCATCATGATTTTTCTTATCATTATCAATCAAATTGGATATCCGCGAAAAGGGTAAAAAACCCTTCAAAGATTTCAGCTTCTCTTCTGAAATATCAGGCAACGACTTTCTCTTTACGCATTTTACATTCATGCCAGCAACATATACCTTGAATATAAACCCACCATGATTGACAAACTCTTGCAACACAAACGGCGCCGTCATGCTCTCGAGTCCTTGGCTATCAAAAATCAAGTACATTTGATGCGACTTCACGCTCCCATCAGCCACCAACGGCTTCGCTATAACCGGGAAGCTCAATTGCAAATCTTCAATCGACGTTAGACTTTTCATTTCAGAAACGACAACCTGGTTCGGGACGCCGAATTTTTCGTTATCGAAATGTAATTTCAACTGGGTGACGACTTCAAGCATTGAGATTCTATTGTGGAGTCTTTCGATTGAATCCGGAGAGTCAATGATGGGGACGTTAGGGTTTTGGGAGGAGAATTGTTGCAACTGGCGAGTCCAATCGGGGCCGTACAACTTGTGGACAATGCAATCGAACGGTCCTTGTTCGATCAAGGGTTTGAAGGGATCGATGGGGATTAGGTCGATGCCTCGTTCGGAGGCTTTGGTTAGAAGAGAAGGTTGAATCAAGCTTTGCCCTTTCTTAGGAGCAAGAGCATAGCCGATTCGAAAGCGTTGACATTGAGATTGGGTTGACATTTAAACACCCAATTAATTTTTATTTAACTACGAAAAATTAAAATCTCGGTTCAGTTTGGCTAGTGAGAAAGTTATGAGAGGAAATTTTAATTTGGGTTGCGTGTGTTGGAGGGGGAGTGGTGGGGGCGAGCGACGACGACGCCACAGAGAGAGAGAGGAAGAAAGAAAGTAACGTAAGAGTAAGACTGCGAGTGCCACGTGGCGGGGTAAGGCTACGTGTAGGCCGAATGATCAACGAGTTGAGACACGTGAATTAATTAATAGAGAATTATTCTGCCTCCTTTTAGTGCGCGAGTTTGATGGTCGTGATCTTAAACGCATTTGATAATACCGATAGGCACATTAAACAATTCGCACGTGCCTCGCAGCACCTGCCCCACAGATATAGAAATATAATGGGCTCACCTGAATTTCAAAAGAATGGCCCAATTTCGTTTATTCCATCCACGTTGCTGTGAAACTGAAGCCTTGTAAATGCTGGATAGAGAAGTCAAAAAAGTTAAAAGCAGAAAGTGATGTACAGTTACTGGTAGGGAATTAACGCAGAGTTGCTACTTGGTAATGGTTAGCTGATATTGATGCAATTTAACCCTATGATCAAAAGCCCACAAATGGAGGCTCTGCTCGCTGACCATCGCAGCTGCAGAATGAGCAGTTAGAACCCTTAACCCAGGCGAAACCAAACTTTTGTGCCCTTTTCCCTCTTGCAAACGAGCGGCGGGCTTTCCTTCACCACCTGAATCATCAACCTGCAGGTTTGATTTCTGAACTTGGGTAATTTTTTAATATTAAAAATAACAAAGCTTTGTTTCTGTGACTCAAATTCTTTCTTCTTATCTATTGAAACTGTGAGGAGCGTTTTTTTCCCCCTTTTCTTTTTGGGTATTATTTTCGGAGTCTAAGTTTGTCTCTTCTATTTCTCATCGAAATCAGCATTTTATTCTCATATGTGTTTTGTTTAGTTTGGATCTTTCTTTGAATAAGTTTTAGAATGTGTTTTGTTTAGTTTGGATCGTTCTTTCAATAAATTTTAGAATTATAAGTGAGGGTTGTAGAAGTGATGAAAGACCCAAAAGAAGGGGCTTCAGCTTTCTTGTATCCAGATAAAGTCTTGACGGTTGAGGATCAGGAGGAGACAAGAAAAATTACGGTTAATTTCAGTATTTGAAAATATATATATGTATTAAACAGTGAAAATCAGAGACTCTACTCTTTGGATTGTGTGATTGAACATCTTAAGTGGGCACGTTAAGGAATTTTTCATTGCTTTTAAAGAGAGTTAAGCTGTGTGTTATTTTGTTGTGGGTGTTAGGTTCTAAGATTGATCTAAGCTAATCCATTGCTTTGTCGGTTCTAAGATTGATCTAAGCTAATCCATTGCTTTGTCTACCACATTTAATGTATCTAGTAATTCAAAGAGACTGTTGGCAGTTTTTTTTAGGTGTAATGTTGATTTGAGACAATACTCTATCACACTCACAAACATCGGGTAGGAAAAGGTCTAGATCAGATTCGGAAGATTGTATTAGTGCTGGTGTTGAGAAGATAGTTTCAGAATTCAGAACATGAATGTGATAGCTTAATGTATGTTCAACTATAGTAAAGATTATGGTGACATTGCTGAAGAGCTTGCTTTGATGGGACTCCCTATGCATTATGCCCCTAAAATTAGGGATAGAGAAACCTTCCAATGTATGAGTTTTCAAGGTATTACAAAGTGATTGTGATTGAGTTGGAATATGTAGAAATGTATTACATGAGAATAGAGGTGGACTTTGATTTTAGAGTATTACTTAGTTAACAATGGCTTAGGCAATAGATTTTGATGTGTGAACATGCGTAATTGGATTGTTTGAAACAACCATAGTACAAGTGTTTATGTTAAAATTATTGTACAACTTTATAATTTTGTGACTATGTTGTAGTATATGTAAGTTTTTCTATTAATCATCATTATTATGAAGCTGGTTTTTTAAATGAAAACATATGTTTTAAGTTTTGACTACTTTAGACAACAGTAATTAATTTTGACGTTACTGAAGCTAATGATGTACATTTGAGTTCTCAATTTTGGAAATCAAAATCAATGAGACAAGGGAAAGGAAACCTATTATAACTTCTTATATCTGCTAGGTTACAAATGTCCCTTAGATTTGAACTTCTCAAAATTCAAGTACTAAGCAAGTAATGTACCTATTTTGCGTTGGCAAAATATACCATTAAGTGTGAAATGAAACCAACAAATGCACATTCAATTTATTTATCTCCCTTTACCATAATTTGTTGAAAGTTAAGTTCATATGCATTAATGTACCGTTTGGCAGCCACAAATATTAACAAAAGTATGCCATTCAGTGAGCTCAAGTATTGATAAAAGCATGTATGCCAAATTGTTAATGTTTGTGGCCATCAAATGGCATACTAATGCATGTGGGCTTGATCTTTTAACAATGCTGTCGCTTAAAAATTTTCAATAAGGACCAATCAATCTATACACCATCCTTTTTGCTTCGCCGTTGTTATATTGTTTTAGATTTCTGCAAGGCTACAAAAGGATCTATTCTATAAAAACTTTTTAGTATTGATTGAATTAGTTAGAAAATCTACTAGATTATCTTTAATATAGATTTTTTGCAAATTTACACTTTCCTCTTCTACTACTTCTTGAACGAAGTGTGGCCACCGAATAACATGCTTTTGTCAATATTTATGACCACAAATATTGATAGTTTGGCATGGATGCTTTTATCAAAAGTGAAGAATTTGTTTGCTGATTTTCAGGAATTTTTGCTGCCTTTTTCTTAAACTTTTTAAATACGTTCATATGGTGAAGTTGCCTATTAGTGGAAGGCAGCTCATTCATCCAATTCATCCCAAAGCTAGCCTATCAAGAGTGAGAAGCCGAGAATTTGAGAGCTAAATATAGTTGTTCTTAAATTGAGAGTGTTAGGTATAATTCAGATATTAAGAAGTGAGTGGTTTTTTTCAATTATAGAGAGTGAAATTGCTCTCTCCTATCACTTTATCTTTTCAATATAGTAAAACATTTCGTTTTATGTTTGCCTATCGAAATAGATTAAAAGTCGAACCACGTAATTTTTTATATTTGTTTTGTGCGCATGTTCTTTATTTTTCTATATTTTTTCTTTAGTTGTGTGTGTTCTAAAATAAATGGTGAAATAAAACCACAATTAAAATGAAATTGAAAAAAAAAAAGGTAGATCAAGCACATAAAGAGAATCCCAGAAATTACGTAATTCGGTTTTTAATTTAAGTTCATAGCCAAAGATAGGAAAAAAATATTTTTACTAGTAATGTGGACTATACAAGTATTATAGTTTTTGTTTCACTACTAAAAACTCTACTGCACTAATCTCTCACTCATTAGTTCAAGAGCTTAAAGCTCTGAACACACTCTTAATTCCTAACTTTTGACTTTCTGACGTCTCAAAAATATATTGAGAATTGAGGAAAAAAGGATTGATATACAAATGAGAGCTGCTTCTCTATTTATAGTTAAGTCTCACAATGAATGCATTTTAATTATCACAACAAAAAACTAAGAAGTTAGTGAATTTTTTTTCCCTTTTTGATAAATGGCTCTAATTTTGTCAAATTGTCAATATGCGACTTTATCTTTCTAGATTTTGTCAAGATTTGTGGTCACGGAATAGCTTTAGTGTCAACTTTTATGTCAGATTAAAAGTTGCATGCTAGCTACATGTTATAGCTTGCCATATACATGCACATGCTCAATAATTTTTCCAATTAAAGACTTGATTAAGAATTAATCATGTTTTCATAGCATCCTTGCTGCTTTGCTATTGTCATATTGCTTATGTTTTTATTAGGCCACATGAGAATTTATTTTATACAAATTGGTTAGTATCGATTAATTTGATTCAACATTTGTTAGGTTTTATTTGGTATGGATTTTCAACAAATCTTTACTTTTATCTTCCATAACTTTTAAATAAAATGGTACCGCACTTCGATTTGCTTTGTTTTACATTAAATTTATCTCATATTTCTTTTACTATTTCTTTTTTCTTTCACACTATATAACACTTCATCAACCCGTGTTCAATGTAAATTTGCAATTACATTACCGTTCATTTTATTTTACTTCGTATCATCAGTTATCTTCGCGGACCTATTTTCATTTACTGTCAAGTAACTGCTTTTATCAAGATAGACTTCATTTTTATTTTCCACTACAAAAAATTATTTTCACTGAATTTCTCAATTTCATATTACCGTCATTGCTTTTCACTATAAAGTGCTTTTGCTAGCATTGGCTCCTATCTTTTCAGGTGAAAAAATAACCGTATATGCGAATGACACCATACATATGAACAGTACTCTAAAACCAAATGTTGTGATAATGTAAATTATTGAACATGTGTATGTATATGGCAAGCTTTGCATGTCACTAGCATGCAACTTGCCACCAAAGGCAGCACTAGAGCCATTAAATTTGTTGAATGACTTTAGCATCAAAGTTGACAATGAAGCTATTTGATAGCTAGAAATCTTGACAAGATAAAGAAGACATGAAGCCACTTGTTAATAATTTATTGTTGGAGCTATTTGTCAAAAAAAAAAAAATTCGTCGTTGATTTTTAAAATTTTTATTTTGATAATTAAATGCATTTATATTAGGGCTCAACTATAAATATAAAAACAATTCTCGTTTGTAAATCAATCTCATTTTGTGAAGAGCAATCTCATTTTATTTAATTCTCAATCTATTTGACAAGTGAGAGAGAGCAAAGAATTAGAGAGTGAGAATGTGTTATGAGCTTTAATCTCTTAGGCTAGTAAGTAAAAAATTGGGTGTATTAGGATTTTGGTTGGTGAGATAAAATATGATAATATTTGTATATTCCACATTAATAATAGGCAAATTATGTAATTTTTAGTGTTTTTCACATGTGCTTATCAGTTAAAGTATCTTCTCTTTATATGTTGCACACTTAACCGAGCAACTTATACCTTGAATACAACCTTGGTATGATTCAGAAGCTCCTGAAGTACGACCAAAGCTATCAAATTTTTAAGTCTTTCGTTATTGAAAAATCAAATATAACTTATGTGAATTCGTGCCCCCATTAGCCATCAATGGCTTCGCTATAACTGGAAGACTCATCAAGTCTATTAGTTTACTAAATTGACTTTTAATTTTTGTTGAAATCACTAGCTGATTTGGGGCGTCGAATTTTATGTTTTGGAAATTGAATTTTAGTTGTCTGACCTACATTGAGATTTTGTTGTCCAGTCTTTCGATTGACTTAGGAGAATTAATGATGGGGATGGTTTTGGGATGAGAATTGATGTAGTTGGTGAGTCCAATGGGGCCCATTCAATTTATGGATGATACAATCGAAGGGTCCTTGTTCGGTCAAGGGTTTGTTTAGATCAGTGCAGGTTATGTCGATGTCTTATTCAGTTGCTTTGAGTAGTGTGACGAAGCTTTGGTCTTTCTTGGGAGTAAGAGTATAGCCAATTCGATATGGTTGACGTTGAGATTCGGTTGTCAAGAGGTGAGAAAATTAATAGAAAGTTTTTGGAGTTTGGGCGAAAAATAGGGAGGAACAAACAAAAGTTGATAGGATTTGTCTAACACTAGATAATAGATATAGATTGATATATTTTTGTTTACCCCTTTTAATTTTTTTTTATTATATAGGATTAGTATTCAGATTACAGTCATATTATATAAGACTTTTATTGATTTTTACAATCAGACAATTATTATAGTTATTCTATATTAAATTTATGAAGCGCTGTCTAAATTCTTATTTTCGCTAATGTTTGAGAAATGTTTATTTTATTCACATTTTATATGAGAGAAGTTTTCCCTCACTTAATTACAATATAATTGAGGAAGAAATTATCTCCATAATGCTTTTGTACCCTTTCCAATTATTGAAAACATCATGATGCCCTCAATTTCCTTATCTCTTATGGTAAAGTAAAATTATATTTGTATGTTTTGATAACAATCAAGTAAATTGAAAAAAAAAGTTATAATTCTTTTTCTTTTTATTATTTATTTACACATTTTTATTGTGAATTTAATATTGTGCTACATTATTCTATTTTTTAAAATTAATTATTATTTTAGCTTAGCATATCTTTAATTGAAGTTAAAGTCTAATTTTAATGGTAATAGTTTTAATAGTAAACATCCAATTTTAATAATAATGAGAAAATTAATCAATGGGTATATGAGTTAATAAAAAAAAATCTTATTTTATGTGGAAGAAATAATTTTGAACTAGTCACTTCATTTGCTTAATAAGAAGAAAATAAAATAGTAATTTAATTAACTTGATACTATTATTATATAGGCATGGGGATCTAACTGTCATTTTACGAAAGGGTGGGGTTATTTCAACCCCAAACTATTTATTAAATCCATCTTTAAAAATAAATTTTTAATTATTAAAATATCCCTAAAATAAATTATAATTTTAGACATTAAAATGGAGTTTTAAAAATAAAATTTACTCTTAGAACTCATTTTACATTCAACAGTATGTTAGTTTTGTTAAACCCTAAGCATGTGTTTGGTAGCCTGCGTAACGTGGGATTAAAATATTATTTATTTTAAACTAATACTAACACATGTTTGGCTCTTCAACCGTATTGTATCGACTTACAAACTTAGTGCGGCCAAATCCACGTAAATCAAATCCGAGGGGTAGGCCTCGGGTTTAGCTGCATTCCATTATAAAGATAAAAGGCAATCCTTCGTAATGTGTGTTTGATACTGTTATAATACTGTAGAATTTATATAATATTATAATTATATGTTGTGCACGTTACGGAAAACTGTAACGTAGCGCCTCCCAAAGAAAATAAGAAATTTTTGCAACATTTTCACGCCAATCCTTCGTGATAAACATCACATCACCCAATCCACCACCACTAAATTAACCTGACAATCAGCTTGCTCTCGATGACATCATCGACGCCTTCACGGTGCCACGCGACGCCACAGCCACTGCTTCCCGACCATCAGCTTGCTCTGTGGAGAAGATGATATGAAGACGCCTTCACTATGGAGAAGATGAAGCCAAAGAAGAAGAAGAAGAAGAAGAAAAAGAGGGGAAAGAAAAAGAAAATGAAGAGGACAAAGGAAAAAAGAAGGAGGGAAGAAAAAAAGAAAGCGAACTGAAGAAGATGAGGAAGAGGAGAAAAAAAAAAATTCTGGAGGAGACTAAGGGAGGAGAGAGATGAAGCAGATGATGATACGAAACATTATCCAAAGAAAACAAAAATTGAAAAAAAAAGAGAGATAAAAAAAATTAAAAAAAAGCAAATAGGTATATTTTTCAATAAGTAATCACAGAATTAATAAATATTATTTTTAAAAATATATATCTTGCAGTATCAAATATAATATGATTAAAAATTAATACAATTTAGTAGGGCACTAAATGTTATATAACTTTATTATAATTAAATATTAATATAATACAACATAATATAATATATTTATATTAAAATAATATAATAATTATAAATGTGATATAGTGTATCAAATGTATTTTAAATTAAGATTTGGCTAAATTATGGTTTACGTAATTTATACCAGACGTATCAACATTAACAGGTTTATTATTACTGTATTTAGTATAAGTTACACAAATCTAACTTAGCCGGCTCTTTTAAATTGATCTTCTTTATTGATTCTCCTTGGCTTTCTCGTCAAGATTAAACGTTCATGGAGAGGAGAAGGCAAATAAAGAATCAGGTGAAGGAAATACCGAAGACTTTTCAGATTGAAAAGTTGGATGTTGGATGTTAGTTCTATTTTTTGGTAGACATCTAATTATTTTCCTGGCATCAACCACTTTCAATTGCATTTCCAAATCACAACTTCCAAGTTAAAGATACAAATATAGTTATCACTTTTTAACCAAATTCAGGTAGTGGTGCCGCTCTATCATGGCTCTCGCTTTTACCATTATTAACTGCTCCCCAGCCATTTCGCTTTGGCTTTGCTTACTACACTTTGGAATTTTTGCTTCAAAATATATAATTGAAAGTATTATTTATGTTCTGTATAATCTTTAGTTTTTAATTTAATACATTTAGTCATTTATTAATTTTGGGTTAGTGACCAAAAACTTATAATGATAATAATTGGGTTCAAAAAGACTATAATGGGCGATTAAATAAGGTTTTTGAGTAAAATTTAAAAATAAATTTATTTAATAAAAAAAATACAGTGATGAGTTCAAATAATAAAAATAAAAAGAAAAAAAATATGTCATCAAAAAAGAAAAAATATATATATAAAAACGGGCCCCTGTATTGGGCCCAAATTTGTCCGCCCTGGAATTTCTTTGCCTTTAAGCTTTGCTTCAAATCTGCTTCATCCCGAGCTCTGTAGTTGGGTATTTTACACCAAGAAAGAAGAAAGTGAACCACTTATTGATTGAGTTTTTATTTCTGGGTGCTTTAAATTGGGTAGTTAAATGCCTGAACATTTCTTAGCTTTCCTTGTTTATTGGACAGCTTCTTCGTACTTATTATTTTTTTCTTGCTACCCGGAAATGATTGTTTTATTTTTTTAATTTTTATTTCTTTTTCTCAATTGGGTATTGTTTGACTTTCAAATTTTTTTATTTTTATTTTTTGTTGATTTTTTATTTCTTTTTCTCAATCGGGTATCGTTTTACTTCCAAAATGGGACCCGTGCGTTCTTTTAGACATAATTTAAAGTACATGTTGTCTGTGCTTTTCCAGAATGCAGTTTCAGCCCCATATGCGGAGTAGGAAGCTGAAACAGTTATGTTTCCCAGGTGAATCCTTTGTTCGATGACACCTATTGATCACCGTGTTGACTTGTCTCAGTATTTTCTTTTCCCTTCGTCTGATCTCCGTTGCATTTACTTTCAACTCGTAGAATGTAGTTTGGTTGCTTATTTGCAGGATAGTTTTTTCTTTCTACTTAAATAATGGATTAGCTGGATTGTTTTGCAATACGGACTGTGTTCTTTTCTTTAGCTATAGGCTGTAGAAAACTAGAATGTTATACATTGAGAACGATCACAGTTTCTAGATTCCATGCCACCTCTTTGTCATTTGGCTAGGGGACCGACTATCAGTTATTGAGTATCCGCCTCAAGCCCTGTTTGGTATTAAGGTGCTCTAGCATGAAGCTATAGCTGCTACTATGGGGAGGAAAAAATACAATTATGAAATAAAAGTTGATGGTATTAAGATGCCGCTGCTGTAGAAAGATAGTTGTAGTTATGAAATAAAAATTGATAGTGTGTTGTAAATATGACTTTTAAATAATAATTTTGACGAAAATAGTAAAGATATTTAGGTTGTTTTATCATGCTAAGCATGGAATTAAATCAACTTAGTTTCCAAGCCACTATAGTTAGTGTTTATGGAAAACTTAAAAGTTATAGCTGCCCAACCCCAGTACCCATTCGCAACTTAGTTAAAAACAAAAGTTAACCTGTACTATTGTCATCATGGATCATCAGCATCGTCGTCACTGAATATTTTTCTTTTTTCATTTATTTTTGGTTCATTGTTACAACTGGTAACATTTGGAATGTCTCAAAGTGGCCAAGGCGTGGTTTGACCTCCGTAGGATCATTTTTGCCCTCTTCTTGTTCTTCCTTTTTCTATATGGTTTATACTTTGAAAGAGGTTCTTTTTATCATAGATTTCCACATATCCCCTTTAATACAGGGAGGGCTTTTTCCTATGGTCTCAATTGGGCTCTGGCTGGAAGAGGTGTGGTTGTGAGCGGTAAAGCTTTCCAAAACTTGACAACTTCTGAGCTACAACAGAAAGGTGCAACAATTGCAGGTGAATTGCTGACTTACTGGCTTTCAAGTCCACCTTGTTCTTTCTTACTAACTTATCATTCAAAAGTTTTTACTTATTTTATATTTTTCCTTTTGCTCATGTTAGAGTCCTTATCAGGACTTCCAGTTTATGTTAGAGGGAATCTTCTTGGGGGATCTTCAGATATATCGAAGGCACAATATGCTAAACTTTTGAAACAGGCATGCTATAATTGTATATAATGTTTGTTCATTTACTTTTGTTAAGCTCTTTCATCAGTTTTTGTGCTTCTATATAGCACTGAGTTATTAATTAAGTATACTGGGAAATAGAATGAATTAAAATTATGAAGACAAAGCTCTATTTGGTTCATTACAACATCTTTTGTCATCTTCCATGTACGAAGGAAGTATGCAACTGACTACCTTGGAGAGCCACTCTCCCTCCCTCACTTGCTGGCTAAAATCTGGAAACAGGGCTCTCAAATTTTCATATATCCCTGATGATAATTTTATGTATACTAAGTGCTTTAGGTCCTTTTTGATCTCATATTCTCATGGATGATCAGTTGCGATCATGAATTGGAGAAGGTAACTTCATAACTAGGTCGGCCTGATGCCTGATTGCTTGGCTAGATTGGGCAGCAATGGCTTTGGGGGACATACTAAACCAGCAGTGGGAGCATTAGACACTCAAATGAATTACATAGCTACATTTTTTTTTGGGGCCCTCCTATATGTTGCATTCACCAACTTGCTTCATTGGGACACATTTTGTTGCTTAAAATATATGTTGAATCTTCATCCATGCATAATTATTTCGTTTATTTTATTTATTGTTACTGTTATTTTTTTGTCTTTATAGGTTACGGCTCACTTGTCATCTGTCTCAGATGTTTTTATTCAAGACGGTGCAATTGGTTCTTCTTCAGAATGTGATGCAAAAGTACGTGTGATAAGTGATAGTCCATCTGCCGTGTTGAAACTTTCAAGCTTTCTTTGGAAGACACCGAGTCGTGCTGTTTCCCATGATTCATGCCCTTTGACAGTTTATGTTACCACATCTAGAAGGTATTGTTGATCTTATCAATTCACGGGTTTACTGCCTCTTGTAAATTATAAATACCAAAAAAATAATGTTATTCCAATTTTTCCTTTTCGACCCCAGTCTGGGAGTGGTTGATGCTGTCGGCCTTCCAACCCAAGGAGATAATGGATTTATAGCTGCTGATATCGAGCGTTCTTCACTCATCTTATGTGGTAAAGGTTTCTCTGATGCAAATGGTGTGAAAGAAGCACTAGCTGCCTTGTCTGGACCTGTTATAATTGCACGTGGAGGCCTTCTTCTATATGCAAGGTAGCATAGTTTAATATTTAATCATTTATGTAGCAGCGGCAACAAGTATGAGATCTGTCATTTAGACACGGCGGTTTCAAATTTCAGGCTACTAGTGTCTGGAGATTCTGTGATTCTTTTATTTGCACCTGAAGATACAATTCAGCTATGTGCCAATTTATTGGTGTCTGCAGATGCAGGTGTAATTGTTTCTTCTCATGGTGTGGCACCATTATTCCAGACTGGAGATTCTGGTGGCCCATATACATTCAAATTGCCTACTGCCGCTATCCTTGCGTCATATGATAGGTAAAAAAACTACATATAGACTCTTCTTTTTCTTTGACATTCTACTGGAGTATGGGATTTCTCATTGGCTTTGCAGTCGAAGATGTTCCCCATACATACGCACTTAGGGTATTGTATGACCGGCAACAATTTATCTGAACTCAAATGTCAATCACAAACTGTATTTCTGTTAACCTACTGGGTTTTTGGGATGTTTGCCACATGAGGTCAAGGTTTGTAAAACAGAGAACAATGAATTTCATTTAAGCCCTTGCTTTTCATGCATTAGCATAAGGACAAGAAACTCTCAAGTGTAGTTCTTCTAATGTTTTATTAAATGTTATAAATTCTGGCTTTGCTGACACTTTTGACACCCTCCAAAACGAGTATACTTTTTCTCTGGAATCATGCTCAGTTCTTTGTTTTCAAGAGTCCTTTCTTCTATCATATATTGGCCTGTGTTACCGAGCATAAAAGATTGGTTGTTATTTTTGCTGTTATGCAGTTCCGGAATCATCCCTTCTGTAGCCAAGCTCTCTCCTGGACAAGCAGCTTATCATTTTCTGGCAGGCTATCAAAATGGGAAGTTCTTTCCTGCATACAGCAAGTTTGCCTATATTGATGCATTGGAACTTGCTAAGGCTTTTATGTCCACGGTTAGCTATGAGAACCAGTGTTTAAATCAATTATCATTCGTTTTATCTGTTCATGTGAATCAGATTCTAACATATCCTTTTACATGGCGACAGTTAAAAGACCACCAGATCTTGTCCTACCTTGTTAACATCAAAAAAGGAGAAACAAGTATAACCGGTAAGTCAAGAGAGAGATGAGAGGGATAAATTAAACATAGCTGGTATTTGGATAGAACAACTTTATCTAAAATGAATCTAGTAAGGAATACAGCATCTTGTTTTTTTGCTGCGTGATTTCTGATCACATGAAGAAAATTGCGCATTATTTCCACTTTGTTTTCATGCATCATAAAAAAATAACTGCTATTGATTGCTATTATTATTAGGTAAAGATCTTCTGGAAATGGTGCCATCAATGCTTGCCAAGAACGTTCCACCATTTGAACCTAAAGGTAGCCCAATGATCCTTTTAATACCTTCCCCGATTTAATGGTTTGAATGGAGTTAACAAGGGAACTGTTGCATTATTTTCAGGCGGGAAACTTCAAGAAAAGTACAAGAGCTTCTTATCGAGCAAATTCCGAGCAATACCCGAGGAGTTCTCATTTTGAGAGTTGATTCGTTTTCTCTTATTATTTGCCAAGCTGCTGATATAACCTTTGTCCGAACGCGAGTACGAGATTTTTGTTCCTCACATCACATGCTTGCTTCTATGAAATCTGCAGTTGATCTCCTCTTACTGACGTGCAATGGCTCCCCCCTTTCATTTTCTTCGTTTTAGTATTTTCTCCGGACTCGGAGAAGCATGCTACACTGAAACGGTTCCAAGTTCTGAACAACTGAGTTTAGCTGGATGAAAATTTTTAACTACTCAATACAGAGATACTTGAGTTTTTGCATTGAAGCCCTTATTTTGTTGAGAGAAATTTGTTCATATCGAACGCGGATGTCTGCGTCTACCTGCTAATTTTAGACTAGGTTATCACAAATTAGCTAGCTATTTCTATAATTTTATGGGTCAGGATCGCAAGTGGATCCTAATCCCTGAGTCAATACGAGCACCCGCTAAGGAACGTGGATGCGAACATCTACACGTAAATAATTTCTTGAATAAAATAGATGCTGAAGCCTGATTTTGTGTTTACCAATAAATGCACCACTGTGGCTGCCAACTTTTTGCGCGATAGCTAATCCTGGAGCCGCCTAGGTACCCGACAACGCAAGTGGATTGATAATTTGGTGTACGTTAATTTTATTATGAATATGACTATTTAAATTTAAAAATTTATCTCTATATTTATTTTTTATTTAAAAATTTATCTCTATATTTATTTTAAAAAAAATAAATTTATTGTTAACGATTTAAATTTAAAACTTTTAAAATTATCTTTCGTTAATTTGTTTCTCACTCTACATTACAATTATATTTTTTCTCGCTGCTCTCATATTTCGTAAATTAAACATTTAATTTTATTTTCTTTAAAATTTATTTTTTATCTTTTTTAATATATCATAATTTCTATTTCATATTTTCTATTTAAAAGAATAATTCTTTAATTTTTATTAATTTTAGTATTCGGTCAAAATTAACTTATATATTCATTAATTTTTATGATTATTAATATTTATTTTTGAATGATGTATTTTATTCTTCTTCATTGGTAGTGATATTAATTATTGGTTGCTAAGAAAGAGTACGTTAAGTCGAAAATTCGATTCATTTTCATGCCCAGCTGGTGTCAGGCTTTGCACGAGCATGAGCGGCCCCACGGCCCCACCTGTTGTCTGCAATGACGTGTTTCTGTCATGCAATTTTTCCGAAAGATTTACCAATTTATGTACATATTCTAATGAAATGAAAATAGGAGAAGTTGAGGGATGCTGATGGCTCCATTTGTGATTATGATTAAAGGTTAAAGTTCAGTAAGTAATTTTTGTTAAAAAAAAATTTGGTAAAAATGATATATAGTAAAATATTTACTTATAGAAAAGTTACAGGTAGAGATCGATTTTTATAACAGTTTATTAAATAAATTATTACTTATTTTAAAATTTTTTTATTATAATTTTAATATTTTAATAAAAATAATTATATCTTAATTTCCATAAAATTTTAATACATGAATAAAAAAAACAATTTAAAAAAATCTTTCCTAACAAAATTTATTAAATATATCTGATATTCTTTTTAAATTTATATATTGACTCAAAATAATATAATTTATCAAATATCTAATTATATTTCTTTTATTTAATTAACCCATTTGATGGTAAAGTAGAAGCAGCCTCAGACATTGTAATTCCAAAGTGACAGCAAGCCGATGAGATCACTAGAAATGCTCATTTTGACAGGTAGAAACGACCATGTACCCTTAAAAACCAAAGGCTAGTTGCTACCAAACTCTGGCATCAATCGATTCAATTAATAAGAGTTCGAGAGAGAAAGAGAGAGAGTGGGGGCCTGGGGGGTAGTTTGGTCTCACCGTGAAGTTGAAAGGGGTAAGCGCAACAGACTTGTAACTACCACCATCCCAACTATATTTGTAGATATCATCAGCTAACCACACTCTTTCAATGCTCCTCCAGTCAACCCCTCTTTTTAATGCAATCTCTTGTTTCAGATTCAGACTCACCTCACTTCATTGGTCTTCTCATCTCTTCTCTTCTCTTCTCTTTTAACAATAAATACTCCCTCCCATCTATCTGTCTTCCAATATTTCATACGACAGCAAACAAAATCACCAACTTACCCTCCTCTTTCTTCTCCTTCTTTGAATTAGTTGGAAATTACTTTTAAGACTCCCTCTCCTCCCAAAAATGGCGCCGCCGGCATCTTCAGTATCCGACAATATTGAGGAAATTGCGGCGGTGGATCAAGACGATTCTTATTCTTCGAACGCGACAAAGACGGTGTGCGTAATGGACGCCTCCGGCCACTTTGCCTCCGCCCTCGTCCACCGTCTCTTGCTCAGGGGCTATACCGTCCATGCAGCCCTCCACAACCACGGTATTAATTTATTTCTTTCTTCATTATTATTTTCATTTCTTAAATTCAATATTTAATGCCCCTGCTCTTTATTTTTTATTTTTTTTTTAAACTTTTTCTTTCGTAATTATAGC
Source organism: Aegle marmelos (assembly GCA_030449875.1). Classification (NCBI taxonomy): domain Eukaryota; kingdom Viridiplantae; phylum Streptophyta; class Magnoliopsida; order Sapindales; family Rutaceae; genus Aegle; species Aegle marmelos. Next base: position 10,458,801 of record JASUUL010000115.1, read on the forward strand.
CATGCATCTTCCCTAAAAATATAATAAATAAGTTATTGAATTAATTGATAATTAATTTCTTTTAAGTAGCTTAATTGATTGAGTGTATTCTTTAATTTAAATCACAGAAAAATTATATTCGTTAAAAGCTTTTATGCCTCTCGCTCCAAACAGAAATTAATCTAAAAATATAATACGAACTTAAAAATATCTTCGATAATTAAAATCCACTCTTAAAACACTTGTGATCGGGTAAAAAAAATATATAAACAGCAAAAAAATATATATATTTTTGGAGCTGTTTTATTTCGTCTGTGCGCGTGTCCAGCTAACTCATTCAATTCTGCCGGAACCTGCCTTAACTAATAGCGAGGCGCCGCTGTGTATCTAGTTGTCTTTTCATTCCACCCCTTGTGATTGGTCCAGTAAAAAGTAGTTAAATAGGAATGGAGTTGAAAAACAATATCACCTTGTACTACTTGTATGCTGCGCTTTTGTGCATCATGCATTACATCACAACTTTGCAAGGTTAACTGAACCTAGTTTTCAGGTTCACGCATACGCATTCCTTTGGTTTCTTTCATTATTTTAGTTCTTTTAAGGATTCAATTTCCAATCATTGAATAATGTTTTGTTTTTACCTATTTTTTTAAAAAAAAAAGCAGGAAAATTGCAATGCATTGAAGAGTTAAATTACAACAAGAAGAAGAAATTGAAAGTTTTCCAGGCAGACCCATTTGATTACCACAGCATCCTGAATGCTTTGAGGGGATGCTCCGGTTTGTTCTACTCCTTTGAGCCTCCCTCCGACCACTCCACCTACGATGTAACGACTTATCCCTTCTTTCTTTTTTTTTTCTTTTTTAATTATTATCGCAAGTTAGACATTTTATATTATTAAAAAGTACAATTCGATAAATAAATTATTGAATTATAAAATGACTAATAAAAAAAAAAACGGGAATCGACTTGCCTGAAAGCAGGAATTAACGGCGGAAGTAGAGACGATGGCAGCTCACAACGTGCTGGAAGCATGCGCACAGACAAATACAATTGACAAAGTCGTCTTCACGTCTTCTCTAACCGCCGTTATCTGGGGTAACCACCGCAACAATCCGACGTCGCACGACTTCGATGAGCGAAATTGGAGTGACATCAATTTTTGCAAGAAATTCAAGGTTTTTAACTTAATTAATTTATAAACATTAGTAACCTACCTGCGAATGTGAATATCTAATGATAAATTATTATTATTATTATTTTTGGTTGTTAATTAATTAACAGTTGTGGCACGGGTTGTCAAAGACGCTGGCGGAAAAGACAGCGTGGGCCCTAGCGATGGACCGAGGGATAAGCATGGTGTCGATAAACGGAGGGCTGGTGATGGGTCCGGACGTCACAATCGCGAATCCGTATTTAAAAGGAGCGGCCGAGATGTACGAAGATGGTGTGATGGTTACGGTGGACCAGAGATTCTACGTTGATGCTCACATTTGCGTGTTCGAGGATGTATCATCGTACGGTCGTTATCTCTGCTTCAACCACGTCGTCAATTGCAACGACGATGCCTTGGAGCTCGCCCGCGTGCTATCGCCAACCACCGACGCTTCAAATCCTCCGTTAAGGTTTTCATATTCTCGCACGACTCAAATGCTGAGATTTTTTTAATATCATCTAAACATGGATAATCGTAAAATAAATCATTTTTCTATGTGTTGATTATTGGAATTTGAATTTATTAAAACCTCCCATATCAGTACCAGAGACGTGACACGACTTATATAGATCCGAGCGCAATACCACAAACACTAGATTGTAAATTGCATCATTTTATGTGTTATTATGTTAATTTATTTGTAATTTTTGCGTTGCTGCAGTTTTGAGGATACGAGAGTGTACCCACAGAGAGTTAGCAACAAGAAGCTGAACAAACTGATGGTAAATTTTGATGGCGACTTTCAAGTTGATTGCTCCGCGGACTAATATGGCAATTGTGTGATTGTTCATTATTATTATTTTTTAATATTTAGGTTCTTTTCTTGTGTATGTTTTACACAAATTAAGCTCTTATTATTTCAAATGTTAAGACCATAAGCTATTATATTAAGGGTTAATTTTCATTGATCTCGCTCTACAGTTTTTTTTTTTTAAATAAAAAAGAAATCAGCCTCAAATTTCAAAAAGTTGCTTTGAGTGCCTGTTGAAATTCTTCACAAACTTCTGAAAATTTAAAATTTATCATAAATCTGCTTTATAAGCAAGGTTGTTTTATCATCATCAACTGAATGATAAAATATTATTACACATGAGATTACAAAATTGCAAGATATGCAATTGCCCAAAGCGTGAATTAATTTTTATTAAAATCCAGCGCAACGATCTTGGCTATACCCCTTGAGGGCCACGTCGAATCTTTGAACCCTACATTTAGAAAGTACAGGTTAATTTCTATTTATCACGTTTCGAGTATCTTCAACCAACCCCATTTTACTGTTAAGAAGACAAAAAGTTTGATGAACTTCAAAACGCAATCCCCACTTACCCTAATACTTTGAATGGTAGACGGTGACGTCATTGGTTTAATTAATTTTCAATAGTTTGGAGACAAATTAAAAGTATGTCAGTATATCTACCAGTAAATGAAAACTAATCCTATAACTAACGATATTTACCAATTCTCCATATGAATCCTTGAAATATTTACCAATTCTCCATATTTACCAATTCGCATTCATGCAAGGAATCAAATGCTCTTCAAAACATAACAAGATACAATTTTCTAATTTTCCGTTTTGATGTTTAAGTGCACTCAAGCTGACTTATCTTAATACAAATATGTACAACTACAGCATGCCTACATAAAACTGTAAATTTGGAGTTCAAGGCTGACAAATGGACAACACCTTTTGTAAACTGTAAATTTATTATAAAGCATTTATAAACTTTAAAACATTCGGCATGGCAAATTTTAGGCACTCAATGACATTGAGATGACCGAAGATAGCTTGAACTTTCGGACTTTGGTGGAATTCTCTGGCTGAAATAAAACTTCAGTACTTGATCTTACAGTTACTTCATTCCACTCCGAAGCTGCACCTTCACTTCGATAGTCACGAGATGAGTACAAAACTTGGAGTCTTGAAGGAGCTGCATTCGCCATGAAAAGTTAATTGAATATCCAAAAATAAGGGGAAAAAAATCATAATATGTTCAAGTTATAGGGTTGAGTGGCTTTATGTGTTGGGCATTAGTCTTTTAACAGAGGAGGTTTGCTTGGCTCAATGACGGCAACTCAAAGAGTCATGTTTCAGGCCGTTATCTAAGAGAGATAGCTCAAACCAAATCTACCCTATAGACCATAGTTAAATCGATATCCATAATCGGTGCACCAGAAACAACAAGACTAATTAACTGTTAGTATCACTCTTAAAAGCAGGTTATTTGACACGCAATCAACATCATATCCTTACCACGCAGCTTTCACATGTAAAGAAAGACCAGTCATGATTCTAATCCATATGCTTTACTGTTAATCTTCATCTTATTTTTTTGATTTCCATCTGCTGCAACTACGTTATGACAATTCACAATTGCCTTCATATCCTCACTGAATGCCATAAAGTAATTGAAAAGAAAAGGTATGGACCTTTTTTTGAAAGAAGAAAAATAAACTCAACTAATAGACAGGGAGATCTACAAAAGGTGAACGAGTTAGTCCATGAATCCCAGAAACACAACAGGAATTCACAAATTAGTAGAAAAACAAAGCTTCAAAAAGATTCCATTTCAGTTATGAAAAAACCTGAATTGAAAGCCTTCTAACAGCTCTATAAAAGACTGATCTAAATTCTACAAAGACAATGGAAGGATCCTTCCCACTTTCATATGAATGAAGAAAAATCTAAGAGCAATTCACAGTAAACTTTGTGGCATATGGTACTTCCAATTAGGATAAATTTCACATTGGGGCTTGCTTGATGATTCAATGATGCATTCAGTTGGAATGCTGATAATCTAGAAATTAGATGAATCTTAAATTTGTTGATAGTAGGAAGCCTATGTCATTACATTCAATAGCAGCATAACAAACATCAAACAAACCTAATAAAATTCATCAAAACAAGGGACAATTTTGACCATGTCAAAGAACAAGGTTATATTGCTTAATTGGAATACAGGGGGTAGTCAATGCTTGAGAAAGAGGTTCATAAGGATAAATTGTAGAACCCTGTGACGGTATAACACTAATGAACCCGGTCCTTGTAACTAAATATTCTAGATTACAGATATCCTTTTCGATCTGGGCTAGCATAGTCATTAACCAGGGCGAATGCCCTGTCATGATGCATATGTATATATGCCCTTGAATTGGTATAAATGGATGAAGTTTACAATCTTAAAATCCAAAGTTCCTAATTTCTAACCATAGTATCGATCAGGGTTTATTTTCAAATAATCAAACAAAATATCAACCAAAAAAATAAAAAGAGTGCCTTTACTGCTTACCTAATCCAAACATACTTGTCTTTTGGACAACCAGACGACTAACTTTCGATCTTTTGATATATCTCAAGGCCTGGATATCTTCTTGCTTCCCTTTAAATTCCAGAAATTCACCAAGAACATATTTATTGCCCTTAAGCTCCAACCTGCATAAGGTAAAGAACATGTTTCTTTCTTTATCAAATGATAACAATCCAAACATATAAAATCAGTGATGGGAAGAATTCAAACAATTGTCAATCATCAGAAAATTATACTGATGTATAGCTCAAGTGATGGGACAGTGTGATATAGGATGGCGAGAAAGAAAATAGAGAGAGAAGAGAAAAGGGGAAAGAAATACAGGGTATAGAAAGAGCAAATAAGAAAATCATCATGTTTTTCATTATTCAATAGTATACTTAAACGTATTCATAAGCTCAAACATGAACAAGATGAACACAAAGAATCCTAATCTAAGCGTAATGCAATATAATATAAGAAATCCAAGGTTGCCTAATCCAAAAGAAGCATAGCAAAATCAAATATCTTAATATGTAAGTACATAACCAAAGTAAATAAACATAAAAATATGCTTATTTCTAACATAGGTAAGCAGGTCTCCAACGGGATTTCCATCATAGTGGGCAGGCTCAAGCACACCAACACTAAGGCTTGAAAAGGATGTTCCAGCAGGTACAATCTCAATCTAGGTCATAGTCATCCAACAAGATGTAGTCAAAGGTCAAAAGACTTACTCAAAAGAGTACATTCCACTGCACCAAAATGCAGTTATAACAAAATCAAAAGAGTATCTAAGCATACTGAAAGCCTGTGATTTCAGTGTGCATACAAGAGACTTGCACGGTACACCCATTTTTTAAACTCTGCTCTTGAAGATGAAGAGGCAAAGAACAATATCCAAACATGTTTATATCAGAGCATGAAAGAGACAGACAAAAAATATGCCACAAAAAAAATTTTACATCATTACAATCTCAATGTAATGAACGAGGTTACCAACACTAGTAACATTTTCTACAACTTAAAATATATGTCAATCATTTATCTGGTTGATAATATTGTTGAGCAAACACCAAATACTAATATTTGATGCCATTTTGGATGTGTTTTATGGAATCCATATTATCCACCATAACTGACATACTTACAAATAAAATATACTATATGCAGACTGTTAAAATCAACATAATGCCATTTCTCTTTTCATTCTTTACTCTCACCCATTTCTCTCATCATTCTCTCTATGGTAACACTGAGAAATTTAAGGCAAAGGTAGAATCAAACCTATCCCAAATAGGAGCTGTGCCAAGGATGAAATTGAGTTGCTGATCTATAGATTCCTGCATCTCCTTTTTACCACCCCGAAAGGCACCCTTAATCCAACCAGAAAGCATACTTTTGTTCTCTGACTTCATAAGCATCCATTGGTCATAGGTAATGACCTCAGGTAGGAAGCAGCTTGTATCAATGACCCTGAATATTAAAACCAAATTTCATAAGTTATATCTCCCCCTCCGAATGTAAATATAATTTAGAGACATCTAGTGAGTTAAGAACAAATTTATGCAATTTCATTTCTAAAAATTCTTTCGATTGTCTAAGTTGACTTGTTCATGCATCCGCAGACCAACTATAAGAAGCATTTTGATATAAAATAATTATATTATGCAGAATAATAATCATCCAAGTCAGCATTATGACTGAGAAATCTCCTACCTCAAAACCTTGTCCCTGTGGATTGCAACACATTGCGGAAATATCGCATATTGATCATCAGTAGAACATGCAATAATTAATCATAAACGCAAACTTACAGCAGTAGAACACAGGTAAGTACAAATTTTACCAAAGCAATAAAAGCACTAGTTACAAAGAAATGGATTCATCAACTAAAGTAAGATCAGATAAATCAATGCTCTCCAATTTTGGTTCCATAAACTATAGAGCATTCCTAGGAATACAGTTGCAAAGATGTAACAACTTACTGAAACTTTGGATTAGGGATTATCACTTTGTAAGACAAATATCCTTCCGGCAAAGCAACTCCCCTTTGTTCAAGATATGATTCAAGAATTGAAGCTTGTTTTCTAGCTTCTGCCACCTGAAACACAGAAATTTACAGAAATAATTAACAATGAATGATATGACCACCAATGAACATGTATGAATCTTTCCAATTCTTAATCTTTTGTTCTCCTAGTTGGCTAAAGTGACATGTACCAAGGAGAGAGGAGAAATAACAAACAAAATCATGTGAACTCCTGGATGATGATACCGTACAATCATTTAGTAAAATGGTGATACTCTTTTAAAGCAAAAAATTCACACACTGGAGATATGGATAAAATAAGATATATATACATGTCATCAATATACAGTCAATACCTTATTTTCATAGTGGTAAGCCAAACCAGCTACCAATCACCTAATATTATGGGAAACATATAGCCTACCGTGCTAATTACAGATATGGACAGTTAACTATGACTTACGGGATCAGGGTGAACCACCGATCTGTGTTTACCTCCACCTTCACAAACCCAGCTGCCATCCCCATTTACTGTCACAAATCCCGATAAATTCTTGACAGAGATCACCACTGCCTCACTGAGATAACACATTTTAACAATTACCGAGAAATATTGTTTCTTCTGTTCTAATGTATTTAGGTTATTCAAATGATGGCTAATATCAGAAAATAGTTAAACTAAGCTCATTCAGCCAAAAAGCTAAATATTTTATCAGCAGAACAAATAGCAGAAAACGATCTGATAAATTAAAACAAACAAAGATTGGAAAACAAAGAAAAAAGAAAAGAAAAGAAAAGAAATTTATACCTTTTAGTGATAAGAACTACATCGATATTCTGTCGTGAACCAGTGTCAGGATCGGGAATTCGAAGCCCGACGTATGCCTTTCCTTTATAAAGCTTTTCAAGTCTGCAAATTTTATAGAAATTTAAAAAGGAAAAAAAAGGTCCAATAATATGATCATACAAATTTTGAATTTCACGTTTCTCAGAGAAATGGAATTTTATTAATAAGTGAAAATTTGAACCTGGCGGCAACAGCGAAGATGGCATTAGAGTCGGATGTTTCGATGTCCAAAACGTCGTCGTCGTCGTAGAAGAGTTTCTTGCAGATTTTGTAAATGACGAGTCCGCAGAGAATCTGCACCCACATCCTTTGCTTCTGCTTGAGAAATTGTACCGTTGTTGTTGCTCACGCTGAGCCTCTTAATGCTTCTTTTGGGCTTATGGCCGAAGAGATCAAAGCGACGCCGTGTTGACTAACACCGTTGTTACGACTTCTGTGTGCTTAGTCACTAAGCAAACAGACCGACGACTGATGACTCTTGTCTCTTGTGAATCTATTTTATAGACGATCGTTTGTGCTTTGATCTTTCAAGTATGGCAATTAATAATCACTCTCGACACTTTTTGTTTATTTATTGAACGTGTATTTTCCACGTGTGCATCCTAAATTTAAAATTTAAGAATTTATCTAATCTAAGCGTCCTACACAAATTTCGTGTGTCAATTGATAGAGTGGATAATTGAGATTTATCTTACTTATATGTTTTCACATTAATCAGCCACTTGAATTGGGGTATAATTATATACACATTAATCACCATTATATCTAAGCATTCCCAAGACATTAATCACCATTATATCTAAGCATTCCCAATTAGGGGTCTCAATCTTGACTCCAATCAACATTAAACAATCAAGCAATGTAGAATATCTTGTGAAAGAGACTTGATAATATAACATTTTGCAATTTACAATGCATGTAGCCCGATTAGTAATTGCCAAACTCAATGAAGAAGGGCGAATTTAAATCAGATCAACTGATGAAGAGTATACGATATCCAAATTATTTAATCTAAAAATATTCAATGAGGTCTTCTTTAAGTAGGACAATAACAATTGAGCTGCATAAATGCAACCGATGCCGAAAATTTCAAATTCATTGACAACAATAGCAAGAACAAGAAATTGTTCACAAATTTGGCTGTTAGAGCCTCATAAAGCGTTATATATATAGTATATACACAAAAGAACTTTAGCATATTGATATTTTCTTTCATATGTACAAAATAGTTCGACAAGGACCTCATACATCTGTGATCCAACCACAAAAACACTGGAGGAGGCCAGGCCTTGATCGGCCTCAAGCCACAATGAGAATGATGACAATAAGCAAAATGATTCCAAAAATCACCAATAGCAAACAACTCTGCAGGAAAAAAAAAGTCTTTCATCAGATTCTTTTTCCAGAAATATGAACCAAAGAACAGTGTATAAATATAAAAGGACAGTCTACCAAAAAGATGAACGAAAGTTGTACTTAAACAGTCCTGCTGAGAATTATTGACAAATTATAAATTATTTATTTGCTCAAATTCCTAAGCCCGCATCTATCAACCTTCCAATTTTTGACTAATTAAAATCCTTTTGCATAATAAGCCTGCTTGTGAATGGTACAGAATGATCAGCTTAATAGACGTAAATGATAACTATCTGCTGACACTTTTTAAGGTTTTCAAAGGACCAACGGGTTGACTCAGAGAATTCCGGCACCTATAGAATTTATGTGCTCCAAGGAAAGTGCCATGATGCTGACATGTTTAACAACAGAATAAAGATGCACAGAGAAGTCTATGTCAATTATGAAAGAAGAAACCAGGTTTCACCCCAATTTCCCACACAGTACCATTAATTATCTTCATCATAGTAAAGTACAATGCTGGCAACCTAAAAGCTAAGGTTGTGATATAATTTCAGGCAGGTTCACATTATCTCAACACATGAATCGTAATCAGAAGAAGAGAAGAAAATGGTTCATTGATCAAACTTTACCAGAGATGAACTAGATTTCTGTATCTTAGACGCCTTCGCAAGTTGGGTGGTAGCTTGTGCAGTTGAAGCATGGGAGCTCTCAATGTTCGAACTAATATCATCTGGACAAAAAACAGCATGCTTGACATCAATGCTAGAGTAGATACAACATTTTTTAGCAAGAAGAAAGGAAATTCAGAAATTAATTGATATACAGGACAGAAAGCTTACCAATCATTACTCCTTGCTCATGAACCAACACGGCTAAATCTTTGAAAATCTCGTTTACCTCACTAATTTGTTCCTGAATTTCTTTGATTCCCTGCTCTCTTTCTTCAATAATGGCCTCGTTGAACGTGATCTCATTGTCCAGCAGTACAACTTCTTGTCTGAATAAAATATATAGAATAGACAGGATGAATCATAAGCACTGATTCCGATATCAATGTTATAAAGCACTCAAAAGAATGAGGTGTATAGGTACGGACACAGGATGAGCGAACAGTATTATAGAACTGGTAATCAACCTCCTTCTATATGAGACCCGTTGTCACTAACAAAAATTTTGTACAGGTAAATGAAGAAAACTAAAAGGAAAGAAATCATGAAAGGATGAACATAAATTTTTCTTGGATCTTTAGTCTTACAAAATGATCAAACAGCCTCTCTAATGCCAAATATCCAATATAAAAGGCGAACTTCCACCATTTCACATCAAATGGAAAATTGTTTTACAATTTAAGCCTGGGTTCCCTTGTTTAAACCGTCATCATCCAGTTATAATTCCAGCAATGTCAAGATCCTACTTCTTTCTTGATCTTCACTTCTTAATTAAATCTCAATATACAAATAATGATATACATAGAGCTGAAGGTGTGGGGAGCTTGATTTATGCTCAGGACTGTACACACAGTGGGAGTACTTGGGAGATACTTGTGCAATCTTGGTTTTGAACAATGGAAGGCTGCAAAGAAGGTGCTCTGATACCAATCAATGAATAATTTTAAATATAAATCTCATGGTCTTGCATATCCATTCAACCAAATGTTTAGAAAGGAAGAAAAAATTTGTTCCCTTGATTTTGAGCTCAATATTTGTAGAACTAGTGATCTTGAACCTTGATCCGAAACTCTATTTAATCTTGATCATCATCACGTACAGAAACACAAAAAGCAAACACGAGACAGAGATCAAAGCAAACTACAATGTTGGCCAATGTAACAAATAACGGAACAGTAACTCCCAATGGACCAGAGTTGCTTAAATACTTTGACTGAATGTAAGGACATCTCATTTATTAGTTACAAAATTTAAGGTTATTCTTGTCCATAATATACTACTATATAGAGTGTAACTAAATAAGACTTATTAACACAATATATGATCATATAATAAATGAGTCTATCAAAATTACTCCTTAATATTTGACATCTGACAGTAGACACATTTTAATCTGGTAAAACATAAAACAATTGGAATGGTTTATGCTAGTCCACTATATATGAGAAATAAATACAACTCTCACTTGGATGCTATAAGTCATTCTAATAATAATTTTAGAAAAACATAAATATTTTGAAAACAACCTAATTAATTCATGTGACAATAACGAAAGGTCAAATGTGAGATATCACCATAAACATAACAAGTCCAAAATGTGTTATGAGTACTATAATGGGATAGATAATTTTGTAACTAATACATAAGGGCCCACACTCAGCCAAAGTATTCAACTCTAGCCCATTGGGAGTCACTGCTCGGCCATTTGGTACTTTGGTCAAGAGTGTAGTTTGCTCACATTTCTGTTGCATTTATTCCTTGTGTGTATGTGTATGGTGGTGATAAGTTGAACAAGAAGATGAAATAGAGTTTTGGATTTAAGGTTCAAGATCACTGGTTCTACAATTATTAAGTTCAAATGCAAGACGGCGAATCAAGGCAACAAATTTTGCCTTCTTCTAAACATGTGTTTGAATGGATATGCAAGATCATGGGATTTATGTTCAAAATTATACATCAATTGGTATCAATGCCTTCTTTGCAGCCTTCTAGTGTTCAAGATCAGATTGCTTTAGTATCTCCCAAGTACTAGAAAGCATATGAAAGACCACAAGTCACAAGAGATCAACAATTTGATACAATATAAACCAGTATGCTCCAATAGCAAATAATGTAAGAGTGACCATTTACATTTCCGAAGGGAACAACACCAAGAAATCCATCTCAAGTAGCAAATCAAGTGAACGCCATTGGGTCGTTAAAGAATTGGAATATTGTGTTAAGTAGGACTGAGAGATCATATTAAACCACAGCCTCACCTATCATAGGGCAGGGTGGCGGGAAATACACTTTCAATATGTCGTAGTTCAAATTAACAACAAATTCAGAAGAACTACCTCTAAGGCAATCTAAGTGGAGATAGTATTTTATACCCTTAAATGCAATAAAAATTTATAATCTGTCTCAGGAAACCAGAACTAGTATTTGATGAATGTAAGGTTGTATGATGTGAATACAGAGCAATTGCTTGCCTTTTTGATTCTTGAAGAAGAAGTTGCTGCTGGGAAGTCCTTGAAGAACTTATTTCTGGTTCTTGGGGAGAGTAGCTGCATCATAGTTGATGAGAAACAAAATAAAGCATACGAATTATGATCATAAAACAGTGAAAGAATCTAACTATTCATACAAGCTACTGCAGAATGGCCCAAAATTGATGATTATAAAAAAATCACCATCAACTTCTAGGACATAACCAATAGAGGGAACAAGGGAATACCAAACCATTTCTGCTTTTGTGCCATGATAATCTCACTCACATTACAAGAACCTACACATAATACTATAATATACTTGGGTCCCCTGCCAAAATCACACATGCAAGTTTCCTGCACATGGCTCATCCATTCTTTCCAAAACGCTGCCTGTGACTCAGCATGAGATTGTTAGCAGAAACGATCCAATCCATTCTGGGATACCAAAAATGAAGCCTTTCCACTTGATTCATAGGTAGAATTAATGACAGATAGATGAATGAGAGTTTCATTCAGTACCATTAATATAAAAAAGGAATCAGATTCTTTTTATCATTCCAAATCAAATTATCCAATGAGGATCTCATTAAAATTTTTGTGAGTTCAAATAGTTCAAGACAGGACTCCCAAAAATCAAATTGGATGAAAGCAGAGTTCCACATTAATGAGCTAATAATGTGTGTGCACCAGAATTGTTATTAAATGAGATAATCTAAGCAATTTATTGGGCCTTTTGATAACTACTCTTTAAGAACAGACTGAAAATCTTTTGCTAGTTACTTACTAGGAAATTGTAACTGAGTTGATGACAGACACTATATCGAGCTCATATTGATTCAAAGTGAAAAAAATTTCTTAATACATGCTCAGAACTAATTGACATACTTTGCACAATGAAACAAGCTCAGCAGTATACAGCATTGTAAAGCACCAACTATCTTTACATTTCATAATGGGAGCACATAAATGAATCCAGTGAATCACTGTTAAAGCCACAAATGATCAACCGTATAATATATATTTCCTTTATTCTCTTTTGCCCTAGAAGGGGCCAAAGGCAAAGAATACTGGTAGATATGGATTAGTGACATAAATTAGAACCCCTGAACTTGCTTCCACCATTTTCATCCAAGATTTACTCTTAATGCATCTTCAAATCTTTAACAAGAAAAAAAAAAAATTCAAAAAGTGGTATGTCTACACCATTTATAAAACACTGATACTACGGACTTAAAATTTTGCTGATAAATTTTCCCATGTCTAGTCTTATTTTGTCAAGTTTTCGTCCTCTCAAAATTTCAACTTTTTGGTATTAAATATTTCTTTTGTTCATTCAGTACCATTAATATAAAAGAGGAAAGAGTTTTTACTCCAAATCAAAAGGCAATGAGGATTTACCAAAGCAAGCAAACACAAACAGTTCAAGTGTTTAGTTAAAATCACCTGGATGAAAGAGATTCTTTGGGAAAAATGACTGAATGTTACCCTCTCAAGAATAAAATCTTTAAAACAGACAAATTTTGCTAGCTTAGCAAAAAGATTTCCTAAAAGCAAGAAAAGACTTCAATGCCTAAATCAAATTCTTTCCACCTCATAATGAGTAGATAAATGAATGTGGAACTGAAAACATAAATACCAAATCCAGACTCAATAATCATTACTACAAAACCAGGCGTTTGTCTATATAAAATAGAACATTTCATATTTGCTTACGCTGACTTCTGTGTGGTGATCAGCTTCACTAGCTTGCCTAAGTTTACTTGAAGTGTCTTTCACCAATTGCCCAATATGTAGCCTTGTTTTGTGCCTGCCAACCGATTCAAAGCAATAAAAAGTCAAAATCACAAACCAAGGATTCAAATTTTACTTTCTACAGTACCTCAAGAAATCAAACGAATCTAAAATATGCAAGGTCAAAAGGCATATATCCCATTGTTTTTGTAATCCATGAAAGGTGGGGGACAAAACAAAGATGAAAATAAATCACAGATTTTCGCTCTGGTTTCTCCATAAATTTCAGCCAAAGAGAAAAATCAGGGTAAAAAGTTGACCAGTTAATTTAAGATTAGAAAGAAAAGGATGGAAAAAAATTCATCACAAGCTAATAGAATGCTACCGTAAATTGACAATTTGCAATTTCTACTACAACAAATATCATCCACGAAAGAAGCAAAAAAAAAAAAAACATATAAGTTTCTTTTAAACAAAAAAATCTAGAACAGCAGCAGCAGTGATGAAAATTGAAAAGCACATATTTTTAATCACATTAATCAACTAATGGTTAATTAAGAAGAGTGATTTGTTTGTTAATTTTGTCGTCGACATTACACTAACAGCAACAGGAAGTACAATAAGCTACTGTAAAATGTACAAGCACTAAAGTGAAAACCCAGAACCAAAATTTCTGCAATAAGAATCGCAATTGAAAAATCAAATTGGAAAAAATGAAACTCACAGTTTATCGCGTAGGTCAATGGTGTCTTTGGGGGTACCGAGGGAATTAACAAGGCGATAGAAGGAGGAAACGGCGGTGTTGATCTGGAAAATAGCGGCGGCCACGGCTTGAGATGGGTCCTGTGATTGGCTTTGGCTTTGCCGCTGCTGCTTTCGTTTAGCGGCATTAAAGGGATTTTGAGGAGGAATCCCCACACCAGCCTCCAGATCTTGAAAGCTCATAGCTCTTTTTATGTTCTTTTGTTTCTCTAAATCTTTTTGGAATTGAGAATTCGAATTATTAGTTTTGTTTTTTTGATGATGCTTTCGCTTATAGAGAAATAGAACGGAGGAAACGTCGCGTTGGGGAGAATCCAAGGAGGAGAGATGTTTTGTCTTCGTTTCAAATTTGTGCGGCGTTTTGTGTTGAACTGTTCTTGTTGGTAGTTGTACTTATTAAGTCAATTCCGCAAGAAGCTTCCTCTTGGGCCCAACAAACGGTTTAATAGGGGCAATTGGGCCAGAAGCCCACAATCAAATTCGGATAGGAAGAATATCTAAGGAATCCCTCCACAATTGCAAACAAGGCCTCAAATCCTCCGCATTAGACGAGGAGCACACGCGTACAAAATTTATTAAGACACATGCTTGCGAAAGTATTTTTAAACTCGCAAAAGCATCCTTTTTCAACTCTTTTTTTTTTTTTGACAAAACAAGGGGGATGGAAACTATGATCACAATAAGTTTTCAGGAAACTAGTTAAAAAAATTTTACTGAGTTTTTTATATTTTTGTTAAAACAAAAATTTATTTTCAAAAACCCAATTCTACTCATTAATAACAAGAACTGATTTTTATTTATTTTTTAAATATAAATTATACTTTAATTAATTCGACGAGACTTTTTAATTTTAAAGATAAATAAATAAGATAAAGAAATAATAAAAATTACTCACTCAGTAATCGTTATCCAATTAATGTTTAAAAGATTTTATTAAGTATGTACGAAAAAGAAATTTTGTTTATTTATTTTATGAATACTAAGCGTTGCTTTTGACAAAAACAAAAACCTCTCTCTCTTTCTCAGCATATTGAGAGATACATATACAACTGAGTTACGAAAATATCAACTTTAGTTATGAAAAGATAAATATTGTATTTACAACTAATAATTTACCAAAGGACAAACTAAAATGTAAATAATAAAATTATTAGACTGTGGTTTTGCGCAAAGAGGAAGGAGAAGGAAAACCTCCTTCCCTCCAAACCTAAGTGATATAGAGGAATTTAAAAGAATTTATTTCAATTTTCACAAAAATTCACAAATATTTTTA
The DNA here is from genome assembly GCA_030449875.1 of Aegle marmelos. Lineage (NCBI taxonomy): Eukaryota > Viridiplantae > Streptophyta > Magnoliopsida > Sapindales > Rutaceae > Aegle > Aegle marmelos. The sequence goes on from JASUUL010000115.1 coordinate 10,474,426, forward strand.
TCTTCTCTTTTTCTTAAAGGAAAAGCCCAAATTATTTTTTGAGCTTCCAACCTCCTTATGATCAAATTTCTATAGTTTACTGAAAAAAAAACTACTCAAAAAAGTGATCAAGCTATTGGGGCTTCATCTCCTACTAAATAAGTTATTCAACTGTTACTAAGATACATTCAAAATATTGTATCCAAAAGTAAATTCAAATATTGCACAAAAAATTAAGTTTACAGCAATTAAATTTTTTCCCTTAAATGTTTAGATGGAGATGTAAAAATTAAACACCATGTACTCTTTATTATTATTATTATTATTATTATTATTATTGTTCCAATTTGGACGAACACGAACAACGAGCATAATGGCTCCTTCCCTGTCCCTCCAATTTTAATTCTTCTTTCACGGAAGCTCCCCAGTGGACCCAACATCAAGTGATCAACCCATCCTCACCCGAAAGCAACGTCAACTGCTTCTTTTGATTCTTTCTATCAAAGGCGAACCCAACATTCACAGCTTATGGAACTCTCCTTAGGGCCAGCAATAATACTTTTAGCTCAACAATAGTACAATTGAATTGGAGTATACAAAACATACAAGCGTGTATATATATATATTCACTCACCAAAAAAAACTTATTGTAAATAAATAAGATGAGATTTTATTTGTTTATGATAAAATATTTTGTTTATATCAATCAACCAAACCCAAATGAAGCGCATCCAATCTAATAGACTTTGTATAAATGCATCATAGCTTAATACAAGCACATCACATACTTGAAGTCTTAAATGTCAATTTTAAAATTTTAATTAAAAAATCATTAAATTTTCTTTAATTATGATTCAAGGTGTGTTTGGGACTAATATTAAATAATTTTACCTTAAAAGTTACAATATTAAAATATTTAATAAATATTAATTATTATAAATTAAAAGTTATATTGATCTAATTTTTATTTATATGATAAAAAATTTATTATATCTTTAATAATTTTTTAATATTATTAATTTTTATTTTATAATTATATATATTTTTATAATAACTATAATTTAAAAATACAATGCCTCAATTCTAAATAGAACCTTAAACTCGGAATCTAACAGATTAATTTGATAATTTAGATTTGTACAATTGTACTCGTACAAGGTACGAGAGCCAAAGCAAACGCGTATTGTGAGGATATACGGGATAAGGGCGGGGCGGTGGCGAAAAGATAAGAAGAATAAAATGCGACGAGGAGCACACAATTAATTGTACTCCATCTTTCAAGGCTGCGTTTTTCCCCAAAAAAAAAAAAAAGTCAAAAAAGAAAAAGGAAAAAATTGAAAAGCACGTGACCACCCACATGGCCACATCCTTCTTACACGCCAGGCCCATGACCACCTGTCCAATGAAAAATCCCCTGCAAGTCATATTGCATAACAAACTCGTACCTATCGCTTTACCAAATTGTACATTACCCATCGACTTTATCCCATAAGACTACGTACAATATCGAATTAGCATAAATCTTCTAGAGATCCTACGCTATTTAACGCAGAGGAGCACACCCCGGAATTTGCCATTATTTTTAAAATTTAGATTTTCAATCACCTCTCTCTCTCCGAGTTTAAATTTCAAAACAATAAATAAATCTCATTTGTTATCAAAGCCTCTCTGTAAGAAATTGGCGTTTGTAGAGATTGATTGAATATCAGAACAAAAGGCTCCATGATGGTTAGTAATTGTAACTGTTTATTTCTTTTATATTATTTTTTATTTAATTTTAATTGTATTCGTTGCTGATTTTTTTCTTCTTCTTCTTCTTGTTTTTTTTTTTTTTTGGTTGATTTTGTGCTATTAAGTTAAGGATAAACTAGGATGTGATTTTTAAGCCTATCCACTGATACCGTCGGCAGCTGAAGGAAGATGATTGTAGATGAGGTTTTGATTATGTTCATCTGTTTGGCTGCTGAGAAAAAGTGTAGGAAACCGGTGGAAATTTTGTAATTTTTAAAATTTTTTATCAAATGTCTTCTAGGGAAGCTAATTTAACTCGTTAAATAGTTTTTATGAAGTCTTTTTACTTCGAGTTACCCAGCCGCTCCTCCCCCTCCCCCCCCCCCCCCACCCAAAAAAAAATAGTGTGCTTTGGAAGTTTTAACATTTATTACCTGTTGCTTAACAAATTTTAACTTGACTATATAGGACTTCCTTTTTTTTTTTTGGGGGGGGGGGTGAATTTGGTTTCTTTCACCATATAGTTGTTGGAGGTGCTTCTGATGGAGCTCTACTTGTTCATTTTTTTTGCTTCAATCTGTTCTCTTGTTCCAAGTTCATGAGTAAAAGATGAGGCTTTTATTAAAAGAAGTCTTATAAAAGCCTTCCTTATTTGCTTGCGTAGTTATGATGAAATGCAGTTTCTGTTAATTTTGACTTGTTGTATTGGTAGCAAGTAAAGATTACTGCTACGTTTTATCACCTGTGGCAGAATCTGCCTTGACTGATGCTCGTCAGCATTTTTATCTGAACGATCTTTCTTATTTTGCGTCTCTGATATCATGATTGTAGAATTAGTAGATGTCTTGATAATTTCATTTTCTTTCAGTTTTAACTATTTAGTTGAATTCAAGATTCTAATGATAATTAGCTGCACTATTGCATTCGGACAAACAGATGCTTTTGTTTTGTAATTCAACTTTCTGTGGTAATTTTTCTGTTCTAGTTATACTGGAAATGCTTCTTATGCTTCTTATATGAGTTTTGACTGATGTGTTATTTTTTGTTACAGATAAGAACAGTGAAAGTAAGCAATGTGTCTTTGGGGGCAACTGAGCAAGATATTAAGGAATTCTTTTCCTTTTCTGGTGAAATTGAACATGTTGAGCTGCATAGGTTTGTTTATTAATAGCCATTCAAAACTTAGTTCTATTTTGTCTTTCTCTTTTCCTTGTTTCTTATTTGAGAAAAAGAAATTTGTAGGTATCTAAATCCAGTCAAGACTTTTGTTTCTGACATCAGTACAAGAACTTACTGCCTTAAGCATTCAAATGCTTATATATATGCTAAGGTTCTTATGTAGTTATACTACTATGTTTTTCTTTCAGTGACAATGAGCGGTCTCAAATTGCTCATGTTGTCTTCAAGGATCCCCAAGGAGCGGAAACTGCAATTCTCCTTTCGGTGTGTCATCATCTATTTGCTTTGAGTTCTATTTCTTTTACTAGATTAAAAGTTTGCCAATTCCTTACTGTGTGTGATTTCTAGAATTTTTGGCTTATATTAAAAGAAACAGGGTTTGGTTCTGGAAAATGCTAAAAATAATTATATTATGCTTGTCATGCTTTAGCCTTAAGTTTTTATGGATTGTTGGTATTTAGAGAAACACGTGTGCTCAAAGTTTTTAATAAAAAGTCTATTGATATGTTTTGTTGCTCTCAAGTCTCAACAACAGCTTCAGCGTTGAAGTTAAGTAAACTTCTTCACAAAACTCAGGCGGACCCCTTGGATATTCTGTTCCAATATTGAACTTTAAAATATCTATAATGCTTACCAGTGAAATGAGATTGATGTTTGTCTTAAAGTGAAGGTCGTCACTCATCAAGGAGGTTGAACTTGTATCTAAATTGATAATTGCATAGTCATGAATTAAGTGCAGTACTTTTAAGTACTTGATTCAGAAACTTTTGAAGTGCATGTCTTTGTTTTAGTACTAGCAACTGCATCTTTTAATTCATGCCATTATTTGCATCCTCTTCAAGGTTATGGAGCTTAATGCCAAAAACCTTTCTGTTGGATCAGATTTGTAATTGAAAACATTTTGTATTTGATTTTCTTGTCCGCTTTACTGTCTGTTTTGTGTCAAGTTATAATGACACCTCATGACTCTGAAAGGTGGACGCTGGATCAGAATTTTATCATCACCACTCACTGTTGGAGTTAATCTGGACTTTTATTTATCTGCTCTACTGTATCTCCCAGTGCATCTTATTTGTGTTGTGTTTATTAAAAAAAGAAAAAAGAAAAAGAAAAGATCGCCTCTTTTTCTATTAGCGTGGATGAATTTCTTATTTTGGAAAGATTGCTGTGCTCTGATTGTGTTAGGGTTAGAATTGCCAAACTGACATTTTATTATATGCATTTCATGTGATTAATTGTTTTCTCCAGGGGGCAACAATTGTTGACCAGTCTGTTACCATAGAGTTGGATCCGGATTACAAGCCGCCAGCTACTGCTTCAGTTACATCAACTGTAATATCTTTATTTGGAGCCTTTGCATTTAATTTCACTTGGTTAATAATTTGTCTAAAATGACAAAAAGATGCAATCTTCAGGCAAGAGAAAACAAAAATGAAGGTGGCACTGAATCTGTTGTCCATAAGGCAGAGGATGTTGTCAGCACCATGCTAGCCAAGGGCTTCATTCTGGGCAAAGATGCAGTCAACAAAGCGAAGGCCTTTGATGAGAAACATCGGTTCACTTCCACTGCCACAGCCACAGTGACTTCTCTGGATCAGAAGATTGGTTTCACTGAGAAAATAAGTGCAGGCACCACTCTTGTCAATGAGAAAGTGAGGGAAATGGATGAAAAGTTTCATGTTTCTGAGAAGACCAAGTCTGCGTTTTCAGCTGCCGAGCAGACAGTGAGTAGTGCAGGATCTGCCATCATGAAGAATCGTTATGTGCTGACTGGGGCTTCTTGGGTTACTGGTGCATTTAATCGGGTTACAAAGGCAGCGGGGGAAGTGAGTCAGAAGACTAGAGAAAAGGTTCAGTCTGAGGAGGAAGAGACTCGAAAAGCAGATGGCTACTCTCAGGTTCATGATACCGAGTTTCCGACCTCTGCTACAAATTAGGAACTTACCGCTCTTCGTGCTGAAGATCAATCAACACTTCTTCACATGTTAAATGCTATGTAAATATCTTCATGAAGAGATCGAATACTATCGTTTGAGGAGTCTTTTAGTATTGGAATTAATTGGCGTAGAACAGCGTTGGGTATGTTTCCTTACCAAGAAAGAAATAGTCATGGTTTCTCGTCGAATCATTGGTGTATCGCTTATGGTTGAAAATGCTTGCTTCATCATCAAATGTCCATTCTTTCGTCAAAGCCTTTGTTTTCGTTTATATCTTTTATTTTATTTCATTGGTGATTGTTTGCTTCGAATGGAAGAACGTAAACAGACAACTTGGTGAATACCAGAAGCTGAATTGTATTCCAAATAGCGGATTACCGACTGAAGTTTAGTTTGCAGCTAATGTCAAACTCTTATCAGTAAAGCTAGATGTATGAATCATGATATAGTTGCCCGTTTTGCTTTTACATAATTTTGGACCGTAGTCAGGCACCAATGAATCAGCCGGTGACATGATAGAGCAGGAGAAAAAATTTTCAGAAACATAATGATGCATAGTTGATTTTCATTTCTACAAGCAAAACCAGAAATGGAACAAAAGGACCGCGACACCAGAATCTAAATTCTCAAATTCACGGCTACTTGTGAACTTTCATGAAATATCTTACGTCACAAAAAGATATATCATCAATATGTCAGAAAAATTAATTTTAAATTTCGATTACGACTAGGGATTGTGGCTAATTGATAAGCCTAGTACTCTTGCAGATTAAACCTTATTGGGTTGTGGGAGTTTGTTTCCTGAGTTGGATTTTTTTGGGCTTATCACAGTTGGGCTTAAAGGAGAGCTACTGCCAGCCCATTTTTAATTATATAAAACCCCTTTAATTGTTTTTTTTTTAATTGCAATTTTATTTCTTTTCAAATTACAATCTTCTCTCTCATACTGTCTTGTACTCTCAGTGCACCCTAACCCATCGTTTATTTGTTGTGCAGCGTTTATTTATTTTTACTCGAAAATTTTATATTAATTTCTTAAAATCATAGAATTGTGAGGATCTATACCAAAAAAAAAAAAATTCATCATTTTTTTCTTGATCTTAGCTCAAATGTGGTTTTGGTATCTTTAGTCCTCATAGAAAATCGTTAAATAAAAATATTACTGTGATGCTTCTGAGAGGATGTTACATTCTAAAAGCACAGTTGAAATAAATTACGGCTTAAAGCTTAAAGGAGCCATTGATAGCTAACTGATAATGGAAAATTGATAAGGGTACTTTTTCGAACGAATTGGCGTTTTATTAGAATTTATGATATTGATAACAAACTTAGTGTAATGTCCTTAGAAACGTGCTTTATAAGATAAGAAAGGGGATGCCAATAGCACCAATCTTGGCCTTGTTTATACTGAGCTTATAAGTTGTATTGTGATCGTATTCAACCCCGCAATTTACCTCGTCAACCCTACTTTCTTTTATACCCCATTTATTTTTAAAAATACTTTTTTATCCCATGAGGCCACATTTTTCTTTCCACCATCTATTTCATTGCGCTGTATCATCTCGCCTTCTCTCTCTCTCTTCTCTTTTTTTTCCCCTTTTTTGTTAAGAGTTTTATATCAACACTTCCAAATGCAAAATTATCATCTGATATTTAACAAAAAAATAATATTATGTTATATAAGTTTCTATGAGTCATAGGCTCTTTTAGACGAGTAAATTTTTAAAGTTCGATCTTTTAATATGAAGAATAAATTAAAAGAGTGTTAATGTTTTTCTTAAGTCAAATTTTGAATAAAAATGAAATGATGCCGTTTGGTTTATTATTATTATTATTATTATTTTATTTCTTATAAAACATTGTCATTTCAAAGCTATAGAATCCAAAGCTAAAATTTACAAAACACTTTCCTATCTCTTCGTTGCTCTTGCTTCCTTTATAAATTTCACCCAAACTACACATTACTGCTTTCTTTCTCTTCATTGCTCTTTTCTCATCAAACAAAGACCGCATTATAAACTTTGGATGCATGCTAAGGTGATTTCATTTTCGCAGTAATCTAGAAGAAGCGCTCAATGAGAAATCATAAAAGCATTTTAATTTTTATTCAATTGAACGAACTTCAAAATAAAAAAAAAATTAAAAATTTGATTTCTTTGCCATTTTTTTCCTGCATTCCCAAATCAAATCAAATAAGGGGATTGAATAAATAACATACTCACATACGATTAATGAATAGACCAACACAAAATAAAATCCACACATTGAAAGTACTGAACTTTATATGAGTTTAATCTCTATAGTTAAGACTTGAGAGCATAGCAATATCAATCTAAACAGAAGTTAAATCCCAATACAAAGCAACTTACTTTACAAAAAATCTAATTAATGGAAAAAGGCAATAACAAGAGACGCAATCATGATATAAAGAGAATTAAACACTCTTAAAAACATTTGAAGTGATAAACGAAGAAGAGAATAAGCATTGGAGAGAAAAGAGCAATTTGTTAGGGTTTTGCCCTTGCTTGAGTAAACAAAGAAGAAAAAAAACAGCAACATTTTTTACTTTCGTCGAACGACATCGTTTTATTTATAAGTAATTAAAAAAATGAAATAATATCGTTTTGATTTCTTTCGGGGTTTTGACTTGAGGCAACTATCATTTTATAAATTAAAAATAAAAGAACAAGAATATGAGATTGTATTGTACCACACGCTGATAGTGGGAGCCTTTGTTGAATGAATGGAATACTTTATTTCAAGAAAATAAAGATTAGCTTTTATAATATATTAGAAAAAGTATAGGGTTGCTGGATTTCAATGGAATGAAAATACAAACATAACTTGTGTCTTTTATTATTATTTTAAGATTAGTGAGTACCAATGAGATAAAACGATGGGACCAAATATGATCATTCTTGCGTGTAATTCTTATTTTATTTGTTGGTATTGTCATTATTATTATTATTTTGTGAAATAAACTTCTTGTGTTGTTGAGGCTTCCGCGGCGTTAGAATCATCTTTGTATAATAAGCATCATCAGACCTTACGCCCAATGTTATAAGATGGCTGCTGGAATTAATTAATGAAGAATCCATTTATAAACTAGCATTTTAAGATCGGAGCGGATCCGCACCTAATAATCCAAATCCACATTTTATCCTCCCGGACACTTTGGAATACAAATACGGGTGGGTGGTAAGGACGCGAATCTGGATTCGGATGCAAGCGAGTCCGCGTGTCTGAATCCGGATTCTTTCGTGCAAATTAAAAAGTGGAATAAAAGAAGCCTCCTATCGGCCGTACGAAGCAGCCAAGTCCCACCTCCGCCGCTTCCGACACGCCGCCAGTGCTGTTGATTGTCCGACGCACGCCACCAACGGTCGATCACTGCTGCCCGACGGGGTAAGTTTTACGTGCCGTTAGAATTTCATTCTTCGTAATTATTATTGTTGGAATTCATTTATAATTGCTGATTATATGTTATTTACTTTTAACGAAAAATAAAGAGGGGTCATTCTATACCGTTTACTTGTTGTATCTATGACATAAAGCCGTTTAATGAAATGCTTGAAAGGATGTGTATGTGATGTAATCTTAAGTGTATTTCTTTTCTTATTTAGACTACTGAGGTTGACCTTTTTTTTTGTTTTCATTTTTTAGATTGAACTTATAGATATCAACTGTTTGATAAAGTGCCTGACTTAACTGGCCTCATTTTTTATTGTTCCAAATCGGTTTTACCAATCTGTTTTAAACTCATCAGTACTAAATAACTTACTTATCTGGTTATTTAGTACTCATGAGTCGTTTTATTACTAAACATTAAACAAAGTCTATTTTAGAGTTTACATGTTAGTCGTATGTCTAATGAGACACTTGCTATTTTTATTGCTGAATGATGTACTTCAAACAATGTTTTTTGCGCCGGTCAATTGTTTTAATGGGAAGCTTTTGCTAGGTGTTTTGTAGTAAGGTTTTCGACTATATTTCAATCTTTACACAGCAATTTCTGGACTGAAACAATCTTTAAGTTTTTGCGGTGAATATATGAAAACAAATCTAGTTTAATAATAAAGATGTATGACTTTATATTTAATGTTAACTTATGGGGTCATGTTTTTTATAAGACAGAAGCATATAATTCACATACGCTTCTTGTAACCAATTGGCGGATTACAAGTTTTGATATATGGTTGTAGTAAGCATTTTTGTTATAGGCAAAGCTTGGCAAAAATAAACTCTTGAGCTAGATTACTCATCTAGTGGCTGCTACTGAAATGCCAAAATCGTTTTTGAAGAACATATTCAGGAAGCCCATTTGAGTCCTAGGAATTTGTAAATTTGTGATTGCTTGGTAAGTTTAAGATTCAGTCTCATAAGATTTGAATAAAAGCATTGCAGACCTTGATCAGCAGAAGTGGCTTTGTTGACCTCATTATCTGAGTTGAGTTTATTGGTCTTTTTGTCTCATTCGATGTAACCTGTGCGTATCATGTTGTATGTCACAACGGAATTGTTAACCTACATATTTTGAAATAAAATTCTTGTGATTTAGTTCATTAATGCTGCTTACTAGAACTCTCTGACTTTGATGAGTACATAGATATGAAGGGTCTAATATGGGCTACAGCAGTAGACTCTAAACATCAGAGGCGGGTACTATCTTTGTATCGGCAGATCTTACGGAGCCTCAACTCTCCCAAATTGGAGCTTAGTTTAGCAGCAAGACTTGCAAAGAAAGCAGAGGCTCGGGCCATATTCATGGTTGGGTCTGAAGAGCGTTCCATTCACAACATTCAAGATCTCATCGACACTGCTGAGTATGCTCTTTCCCTCTTAAAAGAGGGAAAAATCCCCAAGCACATACAATGAGTAGATTCATCCCTTTGTTTGGAGAAGATTTTAACAATACTTTATCCCCCTAATGTCTGTATATCGTCTTGATGAATTGCTTTATTTTATGCTTCCCCATAAGTTTTCTTACCTTATGTCTGCAGGATCTGATGTGTTTAGTATATATTGTGTTCAACATCAATCTAGCTCATGACCCATTGCTTAAATTCTGGCACCTTTCTCATCAGTCATTATTACCCTGCTTGAATTTTTTATTATTTATTTTTTTAAAAGAGGTTCTGTTAGCTCGTGCATGCTCCTCTGATTCATTAACTATTCGGCATATGCTAAAGAACAACTAGGATTTTTCTTGTAGGTTAACATAGTAGTTTCAGTCTCATAGAAAATGTAAAAATTCTTCCAATCACTATAATGGAACCAGGAAAAAAGTGTTGCTCGTATTGAGTGAGTGAACGCTGATAACTATATTTATTCATGAGATTGAGATTGTATTATTGAATCATTACATAATCTGTTCAAAGTACTACGTGGAAGAGTTTGTTATGACTTACGGTCTTGATGTACAGATGACTAAAGACGATTGACTATCATCCGTCACAGCACATTCTATAGTGATAGTGTGACATTCATCTTGTAAACTCGTGTAAAATATTGTAATCGTGATCTTGATCTTCAGTTTCCTGCTAGGTAGGCAGTGAACATAAAGCTTATCGATTTGCTTGCCAATTAATGTCATTCGTCTCTTATGACTAGTGGCTACACAAACTCATAAAACTGCCGTAAAGTAACCCTAATTGAGTAGTTCTGTTGCTGCTGCCAAAGGCACCAATGGTCGTCGTCACGATCAGCGGAAGCCCTCAAAGACACATTTTTTTTTTTTTTAACACACACACTGATATTACGATTAATTACATGAAATTGTTATATACAAATTATCTTAATTAATATTTAAAAAATATATATTCTACTCATATTTCGTAAGAAAAAAAATATTTTTACTTAATTATATAATATAATTAAGGAAGAAATTACGTCAATAGATTTCAATTATTAGCCTCACATTTAGTGGTTAGCTAAATTGCGACTCCTGCATGGTGTAAAGCTTGATGTTTAACTTTTTCAACTGAACATTCTCTCAAGATGCATGTGTACGCAATTGCTTCCAACGCAGGATTTGGTGAATTACTATCGTTAAGAAGTACCAGAGCATGAAAATCCTGACCTCAAATACGATCCAATCAGAGATGTGGATATGCAATTACGATCGAGGCTGGAAATATTGATCCATTGAGGTTCATAAATGGCCAAAATGGATACTCTGGTTACCATATTTAATTTGAAGCTTTCCCAACCAACTTTAAACTCGAGCAACTTGTTAGTAAACTTTTTTACTGTTGGGGTTGAAGTGACTATTTACTAAAACATCTGAAAAGCATATACTGCGTAACTTATTCTAGTAACTGATAGAATAAATTAATTTGCTCAATAGATAGAACACATAAATTGATAATCTGGACTTGATATAAATTTACCGGGTAATTCCTTAAATGACAGAAACAAACAAATAAATAAATAAAACAAAGGAAAAACAAAACACTTTTAATTACTTATCAGATGCGCGCATAACGGCTTATTTATCAGTGCGGCACTGCTACGTGATCGTAACAAGCACGACAACTCAATTTCCTTCACGTGTGATTTACATGACGTGGCAAACTTCATAGTCTCGTAGTACAATGTGAAATGTTACACCACATCATTTTCGCTTAACAACATGACGGTTAGTAAGAGCATGCATACAATACCCGGGAAACTCATTACATATTTGAAATCTCTTCTTTTGTATTTGTGTTCGTTCAGATTTTCTTCTCTTTTGCCATTAAAATTTTCCCAGACATCTTTCCTTTTATTCTCGTCAGGAAATTACAGAGGCCTTCTACCGGTAATCGTGTCTTCTCCATACCCTTTTCGAGTCCTTTTTCGTTTGGTGCATGGATGTTTCTGTTTGGTTGCCAAGAAACTAAAAGAAAAGAATCTTTACAACTTAATTCTTGCTTCTGTTATCCCAGAAGATAATATTAAGAATAAATGACCCCAAAAAAATGGGAAAAAATGAAAAAGAAAAACACAATGCTTTGGTTAATTCGTTGCATTAGAATCAATGTGAACACTTCTTCTATTCTCTTTTGCTTATTGGTTGTTTTCAAGAATTTGGATGCTTGATCGTAATTAGGTCTCATGAACGATTACCATTTTTCCTCTGCCTCTGGAATTCATGTTTCCAAAAGATTCTTACTATTGCCACAAAATGTACATTTTTTCTTTCTTCTCAAGATCATCAATCTTTTTTTTTTTTCTTTTGGTTGTTCTAATTTTATCAAATTGAATTGTACCCTTTATTGTGAATGACGCCAGGTATATTGTTGAAAACTGATTACCAGCATTGTTTCTTAATCTTCATCTTGTTGTAAGAATCTCAAATATTTTATCAATTAGATTTTCATGAAAAGGTTTTTTGAATACGATATTTAGTGTATAAGGTTTCCATTAGACCATGACCAAATTCACATGAATCTTCAAAATTCCATTTAAGAGAGTCTTACCAAGGTTCTTTGATTTAAATTTGACGACATTTGCGAATTAGTTCTTTGTCTGCCAAGTAATGCCCATACTGCTGTCTTGCCTTTATGCTGCTTATGTTCCAACTAGTGTCATAAACCTCTGTACATGTAGAGCACGATATAACGTGTTTAATTTATTTCAATGCATGGCCAGTGTCCAGGGAAGCAAGGGGTTTATTCAAAGGGTTTTTCAGATACGGCAAGAGGAAAAAGAAATGGCACGTCCAAGGACGACCCGTAACAGGAGTTCAGTTTCCAAACAAGAGTTATACAAGTTTAAATTTTCTGATGTAGAATGGACACATAAAATTTCAGATTGTCCTGCATACTATCCAACATTGCAAGAGTTTGATGATCCCTTCATTTATCTGCAAAAGATTGCCCCTGAAGCATCCCAATTCGGTATTTCACCATTAGATATCATGTTCATTTAATGTGTATTGTGATGTTGTTAGATTCTTGTGTAATTCACATGAGAAATGAACATTGTATCTGTCTGGCTAATTAGTCCATCAAAATTTTATCTGTTAGGCATTTGCAAAATTATATCCCCCGTGAAGGCTTCTGTTTCCGCTGCTGATGTTCTGAAAAAGGAGATAAAGGACTTTGAATTTGAGACTTATATCCAACCTCTTAGGCTTCCTAAATGGAATGCAAATGATACGGGCGTCTTCTTTGCGGGAGAAAGGTAATGCAATGTGGCTTCTTCTGCAAGTCTGGTACTCCAAATCTGCAGCCTTAGTTCTGTGTTCCAGCTTTTTTTTTTGGTCTGATATTTATGAGCATTTTGGTTTCAATACAGAAAACGTACCTATGATACCTTTGAGGGTGAGGCAATTAAGATGCTCAAGCGCCAATCTCCTCGTCTTGGGGATCTTCCTCCTTCCTACGTGGAAAAGAAATTTTGGCTTGAAATGACTCATGGAAAGGAAGGCACGGTTGAGTATGGAGTCAACATTGAGGGCAGTGCCTTTTCATCAGATCCTAATGATCAGCTAGGAAAATGCAAATGGCATTTGAAGGTAATGCTGTCAGTAGCAATGAACCATCTTTGATTTTTCAACTTATTTTGTTTCTTTGATCTCAGACTCTACGGGGCAAGCCGCAATCTATCTTTCGCTTTCTTGAACATATAATCCCAGTACGCTGAGTAAAATCCAATCTCAGTTCACTCTTCCTATTTTTATTTCTGAGCAATTTTCTAAATTTAGTCAATGTAAATTCAGGGAATCACTGATCCCATGCTTTACATTGGTATGCTATTCAGTATGTTTGCTTGGCATGTGGAAGATCACTACTTATACAGGTACCCAGGTCTATTTCTATATCTTATCTTCTTCCTTTCTATAGTTTACACAATGTCCAATTTTCAGCATCAATTATCATCACTCTGGTGCCCCCAAAACCTGGTATGGCGTTCCTGGGCATCATGCTCTTCGTTTTGAGAAGGTAGCCCGCAATCACGTGTACTCTCGAGAGATCTTATCAGCCGCTGGAGAGGACGGAGCTTTCGAAGTGATTGCAAAGAAAACAACAATTTTTCCCCCTAAGATTTTGCTGGACAATGGCGTATCCGTTTACAAGGCTGTGCAGAAGCCAGGGGAGTTCGTCGTCACCTTTCCTAAAGTATATCATGCTGGATTTAGTAATGGTAGGATATTCATTGACCATTCCTCACAATCCTCGCTTGCTGCATGATTTTAATTATTTGGCTTCTCACGTGGTAAAATTTTCGGTCAAATTTCATTTTTCATCTGTACCGTGGCAGGTTTTAACTGTGGTGAGGCTGTGAACTTTGCAATCAGGGATTGGTTTCCCTTTGGAGAAGAGGCTGGCAAGCGTTATGCACGTCTCCGCAAGATGGCGATCCTTCCTTATCAAGAACTTCTTTTCAAAGAAGTATCGGAACATGAGGCCCCGGAAATCCCATCATCGGTTAAGGCTACAGTTTTACACCATACAAGATCTTTGAACAGTGCTCTCTTTTGCTTAAACAATCTGAAAATGCCGTTTGCTTATTTACAAAATTCACAGGGATCCTTTGTCTGTGATCTCTGCAAACGCGACTGTTACTTGGCCTTTACTGAGTGCAAGTCATGTCAACGATACATGTGCCTTTTTCATGGTATGAGCAATGCATACATTTTTACTTTTCTGAAATTCAAGTCAGCGCAGTAGCTTGTTGAATTTGATACCTTTTTTTTTTTTTTTTTTAATTCTCAGAGTTTAAGTCACGGCATTGTTCATGTGGGTACATTCGAGTAGTCCTTTTAAGGAAGGATATACAGGAAGTGGAAGCAGTAGCAAAAAAATTTGAGGAAGAAGAAATAATGTCCCAACATTTGAATATAATTTCTTGCATTGGAGAAGGACTTGCCCGGAATAGCTAGATAAGGAAATTTTGAGCATCTCAAGAAGTGAAGAATTCTTCTAAATTCATTTTTTTTCCAGGGGCAGCAACATGACCTGAACCAGATGCAGAGAGTACAACAGAGAAAGTTTAGGAAATTGCCGCCAAGATTTCAGAGACCACTCCTCGTCAATTTAGATTAAATAGCTGACTATAGTATTAGAAGTAGACTATTAACAGATTGTTTTCTTTCACAGGAAAAGCGAGAATACAAGTACAGAAAACAGAAATAGAAGTAGAATCCTCTAGTTTGATTTGATGATTAACATTCAATATGCATAGGATAGCTATCTTTATTGATCATGGACTAAGTTATTCTTATCAATTAGTGCAATAAACTCAGCGGCAACCCGCAAAGCATTGACAGAAGCTAACGAAATATGGCTGATTGAAAACAGCTTGTCACTGCCACCTGCTAAATCAGAAACTCCTCGTAAGACAATAGAGGGCACTGCATTTGACAGACACACCTGCATAACATAAAAAATTCAACATTATGATTCATGACAATAACTAAAGTTTGTAGGAACAATTTTGAATGAACTTTGTGTTTGATTGGTTACTGACCATCACAACGGCGGCACTCTCTTCATCAACAGTTGAGACATTAAATTGTTTGAAAAGAAATTCCCTATATGCTGCATTACCGACCAATATATCTGCAGTTGAACCCCTTAGTCCAACAATGACTTTGGGTGTCTCTGGCAGGCAATATGTATCATTCAAACATCGTTGTAACTCTAAATCCTGTAGCAGATCACAGAAACACATCAAATGAAGTCAGAAAAATTTTAGAACTCCCTGTCACCAAATGACATACCTGAAGTTGGGTGGCTACATCAAACCACTCTGAATCGACAGGGAGCCAGAAAAATTCTTCCATTGGTTTACCAGCAGAATATAACTGGCTTGGTGCGAATTCCACCTTTGCCAGCAAATTATTCCCTTTTTCCGGAAAATTAAAAGCTCCAAAATCTAGTTCTGGTAATTGACCTGTCTCCGACTCAAATGCCTTTGCAGACCAAATCAACAAATGGATACAATTAACAACATACCCTCAGACAGACCAACAACGGCTTTAAAGTGCAAGTTCTAACTGCAGATATACCATATACCTTCCATTTCCAAGAACCCGTGAAAGCAACATACTTCATCAAGCTAACATCACCAAAGGACAAAGAATTATTACTGCTTCCAGCTGTGCCATAATGGACTACCCCTCGAATATCAAATGCATCAAGTAGAATTTGTACTGTTACACCTGCATTTACCTAAGTACCACACCAAATAAAGGCCAAAACTTTGACTGATACGCACATGCGCATGAACTGAAGTTGTTTTAGATTCAGAAACTAAAAAAGGTCTCAGGACAAATATATTTGTGGAAAACAAGGGTATTCAATGATATTTTCTTTTATGTCTATGAAAAATTTTATGTTTTGGTCGTAAGGTTCGTATTACTGTCATAACTTGATCGAGCCAAAAGTTCCAGCACTGCTAGCTACTGGATACTAATTAAGAAGCTTACCGTTTGTTCCCCAGTCATTACATAGATTACATCAACGTTCCTAATCTTCCCCACGTTGAATCTTCTCCCTAAGAAATAACCAAGAAAACACACATTCATATTCATCAAAAAATAAAAAATAAAAAATGAAGTTTTGAAGTGTGAAGTGTATACTACCAGCCAAGTCAACGGAGGGGACCAGTGAGTTGTGAACAAATAAGCCGGAAGTGATGAGGGCACGTTCTTCAGGTGGATAAGCCATGACAAGGCCAATATAAGGCCCTCCAATTTCGTTGACTATATCAACAATACCATGCATTGGGTGATTACTCCTCAGTTGCTCCGAGTGTCGTGCCATGGCCAACAATAGTCCTAGTCCCACCATCACCACTAACTTCAAATCCAGAAGCCATCTCCGCCGTTGATGTAATCCCATTATCATTGTTTGATGACGATGGGGATAAGAATGCCTGGATGGAAACTCTCCAAGAAAGTAGAAGAAAGTGGTGGCTGGGAAATGAATTGAACCACGTGAGACACATTGTTTAGTAATAATTGTGCCGGACCACGTCTTTAACAAATAAATACGGCAAGACGGTCGACTTGCAAATTACTATGTACCCGGGTACTACCCCTAACCCGTGTAAACTCGAACCCGCCGGTTTTAAATTATTCTATATTCTTTTAGTGAAATTTAAAGAGAGGGAAAATTATAGATAACTCCTAATTTTCTAAACCCTACACCCTAACTCCAACCTGCTGTCGCTGCGCAGTCCGTGGCTTGCCATTTGCCTAAGCGTCGTAGTAGCCATAGGCTCATTGGTTCGCAGGTCACTTTCGCTCTCCTCGTTACAGGAAAATCCAGGTTTAAGTCCTAACTGGATAAAAGAGTAGCCTTGAGCGTTCGGGTCCACAATGGCATCCCTACCACTAAAGAAGAGCTACAGATGCGAACCTCTGTTACAACAGTTCTACGGCGGTGGGCCGTTGGTCGTTTCATCGGACGGCTCGTTCATCGCGTGTGCGTGCGGCGAGTCTATCAACATTGTGGACTCATCAAATGCCTTCATAAAGTCAACAATTGAAGGCGGGTCGGATACAATCACGGCCTTGGCCCTTAGCCCCGACGATAAGATGCTCTTCTCTTCTGGTCACAGTCGGGAAATTAGGGTTTGGGATTTATCAACACTAAAATGTTTGCGCTCCTGGAAGGTAATTTTTCCTACATTTGTTCCATGAAGATGTTGAATTCATTTGGTTGCTGGAAAAAAATGAAGGAAAATGTTCTTGTACTGAATTGTATTTGTTTATGGCATCAAAAGGGCCATGAAGGTCCTGCAATTGGAATGGCATGTCACCCATCTGGTGGATTGCTTGCGACTGCAGGAGCTGATAGGAAAGTTCTTGTTTGGGATGTCGATGGTGGCTTTTGCACTCATTACTTCAAAGGTCATAAGGGAGTTGTCAGTAGTATCTTGTTTCATCCTGACACGGATAAATCTCTTGTAAGTCCTGCTTTAAGAACATTTCATCTCCACACTTTATTTTGTTGTTCTGTTCATCACGAAGTTAAATGCAATGATAGCTAATTCAAATCTGTTATTCTTGTTTTATTTAATGTGATTTATTTGCTTGAATGTTTGTTTTAGTTTCTTAAATCTAGTGTGTGAATTAGAAATTTGCTGTGCTTTGAAAATTTGGAAATTTTTCCTCAAGACATTCCAAATTGATGCAAGGGTTTACTCTAAATATAAGTTAGATATTTCTCTTTTCTGTTCATTTTAGCATCCTTTTTTTTTAATGTATATATTGTTTTTGAAAGCTGATTTTTTATTTTTTCCTGCAGCTTTTCTCTGGTAGTGATGATGCAACCGTGCGAGTTTGGGATCTTTTAGCCAAGAAATGTGTTGCAACTTTGGATAAGCATTTCTCAATGGTTACTTCTATGGCTATATCTAGTGATGGATCGACATTGCTCAGTGCTGGAAGAGATAAGGCAAGGCTCAATCTCTATTCATCATTTTTGCAAAAGTGCCTTTTTTTTGGCAGATTTGCTTGTTTAGTTGCATTTATGTTACACATCTGCAAGATTACTGTTTGCAGTTATCTGTACTTCAGCTTTCTCTAATAAAATGTTTTGGGATCTCAATTGAATTCATTTTATCCTTAAAATGAAGTCATGATTGACTGTGAATTTGGATGTAGATCATGCATGGGAAGCTCAGCAGAATTGCTTTGATTTTGGAAGCTTATAAATCCTGCATCGAACTTAAGTCAATTTCCTTGCCTTTCCAAGCCTTTAAATTAATGGATTTCCTCTTTTTGTGCAGACCTTTTTCTTTTGGTTAGTGTTGGTGTATTTAATTAGTGAAGAGGATGAATTATGCAGAGTCTGAGCATTATCACCTTAGTGATGTCTGCATGTATGTTTTTATATGAAGCAAGTAGACCGGTGGTTTGGTTAGTTTCAATATTTGCTTGGACTAAACCTGAATCCCTTTCCTAAGATAGTAGTGGTGGGAGAGTTTCTGATTGATTTGCATAATATCTCACATTCCTCTGTCTACATTTGGCCAAATTGTTTCTTTCTAGGTAGGTAGTCTTTGCTTAACTCGACTTTCGGACATCCAAAACTCCCATGCCTTTTTGGTTGGACCAAGGCGATTTCTGTCTCCTGTGTTGGGAGAGTGAGAGTCAGTCTCTTTTTTTTTTTTTTTTGGGGTTTTTGGCGGGGGTTGTCTAGTTGCATGGCAGTCGGCATCTTTTAGAAGAATACGACTATTTGACCTGGATGGTCATTCTAGTTTTGAGATGTAGATGCTGTGATGGTCACGACTGACCCAGAAGGCTGCTTCCAGAAGGAGACATATTAAACATTCTTTTTGGCTACTTTTTAGGCCTTAATCTCTAAGAATTTTGGGTTCATCCTTTTATTGGGGCTCCCATCATTTTTTTGTGAATTTTGGGACTGGTGTCCACATTGGGGTATGGATATTCTGATTTTAATTTGTGTAGTCTATGGGTCGCCTCTGTGCAGTCCGGGTTTGCTTTTGCATCGCTTTCCCTTTCATTCTAATCAAACTCTTTTATTTCCTGTGAAATCATCCAGAATAGCAATTATGCACTGTTAAGAAATGCCCTTCAGTAACGATTTGTCAACTTGTCTTGTTTATTTTACTCTTGTACGTTTCGCTAATTTTGCTGACAATTTATTATCTCTTTTGTTATTTGGTATCTTTCTTTCCTGCATAGCCATTGAATTTAGATCCCAGATTGAACTTGCTAATCAACTATTGAATATTTTAAAGTTTATCTTGTCATGTTGAGTTGTGCTTCTGCTTCTATGCTGTCATTTTCCTTACATTTGACAGATTTGCCTACTTTGATAAAAGTGGACTCTCCTATAGCTATCATCTTATATGGAAGATTAAGTTTTCAACCAAAAGTTAACGTATTTTTATATCAGGTTGTAAACTTGTGGGACCTTCGTGACTATAGTTGCAAGTTGACTGTGCCAACATATGAGATGGTTGAAGCTGTGTGCGTTATCCCCCCTGGGAGTGCTTTTGATTCATTTCTAAGTTCATACAATCAGCAGACAATAAAGAAAAAACGCAAGTCTCTAGATATTTATTTCATCACTGTTGGTGAACGAGGGATCGTGCGCATGTGGAATGCAGATAGGTAAAGGGTGATGGTTATTACCTACTTTGGAATATCTAGCATACACAAGATTTTATTTATCAGGCGATTGTTTTACATCCTCCAAAATAATAAAAATAATTTGGTGTCATTTTAAATAAAATGTTTTTCATATTTCTTCTTTGATTTTGGTTTTATTAATTTTGACAGTGCTTGCCTATATGAACAAAAGTCCTCAGATGTAACCATTAACTCTGAGATGGATGACTCAAAAAGGGGCTTTACTGCAGCTACTGTGCTTCCTTCAAATCAAGGACTGCTTTGTGTGACTGCTGATCAGCAGCTTCTTTTATATACCCCAGTTGAAGTTACTGAAAAAAAGCTGGAGTTAATTCTGAGCAAAAGGCTTGTAGGGTATAACGAGGAGATACTGGATTTGAAATTTTTGGGGGAGGAAGAGCAGTATCTTGCTGTTGCTACTAATATTGAACAGGTAATGTTTCCCAGACTGTTTGCCTTTCCATTTTAATTAAAACTTAAATAATCTTAAGTTATGATATTTTGAGAGTGGTGGATTTAGCTATGCTGAATATTAACTGTAATTGCTACTTATGAATTTTGAATTTTAAAAGAATAATCTTTTATGACCCTTATTCTTTTGAATGTGCCAGGTGTCTTTAATTGTTATTGTCCATAATTTTCTGATAAATATGTGTTGAGGAGTCTGTCATGTGTGCCAAAGCAGCTCCTATGTATGTTTGATAAATATCTGTCTTATTACTTTAGAATTCCTACTCCTTATGCGGCTTCCTCTCTCGTAAGTGAATTTAAACAAATGTAAAATAGGTTTCTCTGGAATTTTTTTCGTTGTTTTATTTTATCATAATTATGAATGAATTTTGTAGTTTTATACTAGGATTTATTTATTATTTATTGATCCTCGCTTATCTTTCATTTTGTCCAAAATGTTGTTATTTATTTGCAAACCTGTTCCTCTTTAGCTAGTGTTTCATTATCATGGATGCTATTTCCTGATGTGGTGAATATTAAGTGAAGTACAATATACAGTTAACCAAAAAAAAAAAAAACTCCTTAAATGTGTAGATCATCTCCTTGGGGCTATATTGAGTAGTATGTAGTTCGGTTCTGGGGGGAAAAATTTCCTGGGATATTATTTATCCTAATACCTGCATAATGAACAATTTAAAAGTTACAAATAAACTATTAACTATATAGGTGAGCCCCCTGTTGCTGTTGCTTCTGATGTGATGAAAAAAATCCTCTGGATATGACTTGTCCTAATACCTGCAGAATGCGTGACCGGTTCAATTTCAGGGTTTTGGTTCCTAATGATTTTGAATTCATAACATGCAGGTTCAAGTGTATGATCTTTCATCCATGTCATGTTCCTATGTATTGGCAGGCCATAGTGAAATTATTTTGTGCCTTGACACTTGTGCATTGAGCTCTGGAAAAATCCTTATTGTAACGGGAAGTAAGGACAACAGTGTAAGTTCCTTGCCTTCTTTTGATCATAAAGTGGTTGGGCTTGTCACTAGCACTCTGATTGCCTCCAGCCATAAATAAGATGGCTTTCATTTGCTATCTACTTTACTTGAGTTGTTTTTGTTGTTCAGTCCATATGTGTATCCCTCTCTTGCAAGTACTCCACTACTTAATATCTGATTCCATTCTTTCTACAGGTAAGGTTGTGGGATTCAGAAAGCAGATGCTGCATTGGAGTGGGCACAGGCCATATGGGAGCTGTTGGAGCAGTTGCTTTTTCTAAAAAGTTGCGAAATTTTTTTGTTAGTGGCAGTAGGTCAGCACTCACATTGCTTTTACCTTTTCTCTGTATAAAATTCTTGTCATGTGAGATGGTGCTGAAATTTGGACAATTCTAATTCTTTCCCTTTCTTTTACTGTTATATGCGTATTTTCCACTTTAACGGGTCTCTAAGTTAGCTATATTCACCTGCGGTTCAGTGATCATACCATCAAGGTTTGGAGTTTCAATGATCTCTCAGATGATGCAGAACAGCCAATGAACCTGAAAGCTAAAGCAGTAGTAGCTGCTCATGGTAAAGATATAAATTCTCTTGCTGTCGCACCAAATGATAGTTTGGTTTGCACTGGTTCTCAGGTCAGTAGCATGTGAGGTTCTTGTTTTTTAATCTTTGAATCAATGGTGGTTTTTCATTAGTTGCATTTCTTTTTCTAAGTTTAGAAACAGAATACAAAATTTTTCAAGAAAATACAAAGTAAATAAATAAACAAGGAAACTGAACCGTGTATTCACCTCTAATGCCCAGATCTTTATAAATTAATTTTATAAAAATGCCAGGGCAGATTTCCATCAGTTGTGATTAATTGTATTAATTATTGAACAATTTTCAGTTACTTAGGCTCACTGGATTTTGTGCTTGCACACACACTCACACACTCACACACTCTCACACTCTCATATGAAAGTTGGTCATCTAAGTTTATTTATTCCTTTGCCTGGATTGTTCCGGTGGTCAGGATCGCACTGCTTGTGTTTGGAGGCTTCCAGATCTGGTGTCTGTTGTTACTCTTCGAGGGCATAAAAGAGGGATCTGGTCTGTGGAGTTTTCACCAGTTGATCAAGTTGTTATAACAGCTTCTGGTGACAAAACGATTAAGATGTGGTCAATATCTGATGGTTCATGTTTAAAAACATTTGAAGGGCACACATCAAGTGTACTAAGAGCTTCTTTTCTGACTCGTGGGGCCCAAATTGTTTCTTGTGGTAATGAGGGTTACTTATTGTATGCTGACCTAACTTGATTGAGGTCTCATATTCAACGAACTCAATGATCATATTTTTAGGTGCCGATGGTCTGGTGAAACTGTGGACAGTCAGAACTGGTGAATGTATTGCCACTTATGATAAGCATGAGGACAAGGTCCAGAACTTCTTTCCTTGTTGCTATATTTACCATCATTGCTCTTCATTATTCTGTATAGCTATCTTACTAATTTAGGTCTTATAAAACACAAATTTCAAAACTCAGTAATTTCTATGCATTTCTGTTGAATTTTGCTTGATAATGAGAAAGAGATTAAGTCTGTGTTGTAATCTGTGCTTCACATTTCTACCTTTCTCCTTCTTTCTTTCTCTCTCTATCTCTCTCTGTTAATTGGTGGTCTGTCCTTTGTTACAATGTAGTGTCTCATACATGCTGAGTTCTGGTAACTGGTTGTAAGCGGACTACATATATTTTAATACATCAAAGGATTTCCCTGTGCAAATGGGATGCTATACAATGTAATGAATATGTATGGTTCACACTAAGGGTTACCTTCCTGCAACTCAGTGGAATTACAACTGGTTAGGTTAGAGACAGGTGATCCCATAAGTATTTTGTTTTCACCTCAAACTTCTGGCTGGGTATTCCAATAGTGTTTTAGACATTTGGATGGTTGTATTTTCAGAAAATACACTTGGTATTAGGTTGAGTCTCTTGTTAAATTGTGAATGCCATTCAATATGTTGTCTGTGAAATTCATATTTGTTGTGAATAATCTGGACTTTTTTCTCTTGGGAGATTATTGTTGTTTGTTTTTTGTTGAAGTAACCCTTCCTAAATGCATAGAATTGTTCCAATGTTATCCAAGGTAGGATATCTTTCTGCTTTCCCAGCATAATTAGTTGTTCTTTCTTTTTCTTATAAGGAAAGTGGTTTGCAGATTTGGGCCTTGGCTGTTGGGAAGAAGACAGAAATGTTTGCAACTGGTGGCAGTGACGCTCTTGTTAATCTGTGGCATGATTCAACTGCTGCTGAGAAAGAGGAAGCTTTCCAAAAAGAGGTGAGCCTTTTCATCCACTGTTTGAGGGCCTTATAACTTGTCTAGGGCATATAGAAATAGAACAGATGATGGATTAGTTTTCTCGAAGCCTGTGTTTTTTATTTTGTATTTCATTATGGTGATCATATTGGACCCAAAGGTGAGTTAATTATGCACGTTGGGTGTATCTAATTCGGACACTTGTCCTTGTAAAATAAGTCAGTGTTTGCTTCTTTGAGCAAGAAACAAAGGAAACACCATGCCAATAAGCTGTTGGTAGATTAAAGCTGACTCCTTAGTGTTAGAGCTGCCCCACTAAAACAGGAGCAGTTGTGGAACTTGAAGCTAACCTTCGTGCAGGGACAAGTTTTTTTGCCAGCTAATTAGTTACTATGATGGAAGTGTAGTGTACTTTTTATGGTTTAGGAGGTAATTTGTCTCTTCTTATTGGGGTTCATACATCACCTTGGCAATTACCTGCATTGGAATATTGATATCTTATTATCAGGGACTGTAGTTGTTCTGTCAATTTCTGGTCAAGTTTCTAGGTGGAATTTCCCCTTAATCACTCTGGCTATTACATCCAGTGTCTTTAGAAATCTTTTGACAGGAGAGTGTTGCAGTACCCAAATAATAACAAATGGATGTATCTGTCTTGATGTTGAGCAGGAAGAAGCTGTTTTGAAAGGTCAGGAATTAGAAAATGCTGTGTTGGATGCTGACTACACTAAAGCAATCCAATTAGCATTTGAACTTCGCAGACCTCATAAACTTTTTGAGTTATTTGCCAGTATGTGCAGGTGAGCAATGAATTTCTTATTTTCTTTGTACTGTTGCATTTTTCTTAGCCAAGTGATTTGCAGGAAGAGAGAAGCGGAACATCAGATAGAGAAAGTCCTTCATGCACTTGGCAAGGAAGAGATTCGACAGCTTCTTGAGTATGTTCGAGAATGGAATACCAAGCCAAAGTTGTGTCATGTTGCACAGTTTGTGCTATTCCGGCTTTTCAACATCCATTCTCCTACAGAGATTATTGAGGTGATTGTGTTCTATTTATTCTTCATCTTATTTCTTTCTTTGTTATTATTGTTACAAGTTTTACGGAATAAAGAAATAAACACGTCACTCAAAATTGGAGACAACATTGGAGAGTTGTCTGTTAAGACTTAATCAAACTTCCACTAGGTGCTTTTAAGATTTTGGGTTTCTAAATTTTAAGAGGCTAGATATTGGATGCAGAAATTGAATATTTCATTTTGTGGTCTTTATTTGTCAGTTGCATGTGACAAACTCGCTGTTAAGTTTTGTTGGTGAATTTTAAGTTCTGACCATCCTTGTAGGACCGCTCAGGGAGAAGACTCATAAAAGCAAATTAAGGGAAATAACATTGCTGGTCCCCTCCTGCTCTCTCTTTGTTTTTTTACCTTGTGTTTTTATAGTGTACTACGGAATGAATTTGATTTATAGTGTAAAATATCCCTTAGCGTTAATGTATATGTAGCTTGTGATTGTGTATATCCTGATTAGTTTGATGTGAGACTGCAGATAAAAGGCGTTTCTGATATTTTGGAAGGCCTCATTCCATACACTCAACGGCATTTCAGCAGGATCGATAGACTTGTAAGGAGTACATTTTTGTTGGACTATACTTTAACGGGAATGTCAGTTATCGAACCAGATACTGAAGCTAGAGAAGTGGAGGCCAAACCGTTGGTAGACACTAATGTCCATGAGAATGCTAATGATGTGATTACAACAGAAAATGTCACGAAGGAGCAAGCGGAGTCAGAAGAAAAGACTGCTTCCAAGAAACGAAAATCACACAAACACAAATCTAGAGAGAGCTCTGGTAAGAAAGTTAAGATAGCTGATCACACAAATGCTGCGGCTGTATCATTGCAGGCATAAATATAATGCAGAGATGTCTTGGCCCTGTATTTGTTAGATCATAATTGATCAACCTGTTATGCATATTATTGGTTAATTATTGAAGGTGTTTTCCCGGTTGCCTTCATGAAATCTGTGCATTCTATGCCAATTGTATTTTTGTAAAATTACCAAGGAGTAGGATATATTAGGCGATTACAGACTTCACTAGCAAACATAAACCTTAATTTTCTTTAAGAAACATCATTACATAACTGAGGAAGAAAATTTATATGCTTTAACAACTTCAACTGCTTCAAACCAGGAAATACTGATATAGTTTTTAACAACTTCAACTTCAACAGCTTACTTTTGAAATTAAGGTGATGTAGTTTTTAAATTACAGTTGATATGAGAAAAAATCATAAATATAGAATAAAAATAAATAGTAGATAATAGATATGATTTTAAAAAAAAAATTGATAAAATTATTAAAAGTATAATATTTTTGTTCCACTGTCAAATTAAATTAACTTTCAAAACGTAAAAATTAATGTTTTACCACACTTTAGTGTTATAATTTTTAAACTATAGATGTTCCACTTTAATTCTAAATTGAGCCCAAGCTTTTGTTAGGTTCCCCATTTTCAATTAAATATGAAAATGGTTTCCGATACTAGCACAATAAACTTATACCTCTTGAACTCTAATGATATGCTAAAGTAAATTGAGATTGAACAATTTGTCAGCCTATGGAATATCAGCTAAAATGCCAAATTCATATGGAATATGAACTAGCAATTTCATATCTGAAATTTGGAATCCAGTCAAATATTGGATATTTGATGAAAATATCTTAAAGGAACTTTTGGCACACCCCAAGAAAGTTCATCGGCCATTTATGTTCAACATCACTTTCTGTAAAATCTTATTATCAACTGAGTTCATTGCAAATATTTTCATCATCATCATAAATTGCAGTTGAAAATTGAATAAATGGAAATGAATTTCCAATGAGGCTGTGCATGAAGTAGATCAAAGGATCTGAAAAGAGGATGGATGAAAGTTCACAGCAAACATGGAGTGTAGTCCATAGACTAGTAACTGAGATCACCTTATAATTCTCCAATATCAGACGTTATATCCAGGAATCAGCTTGAATTGTGAGAGGTGACTACAAAAGCTTCAGTCCACCTGTTACATCATCTACCACTTCAACAGGTCCTGCACAAATTGATTGTCAATATATATCAACAGAACCTCAAAACAAATCAGGAAATATAAACTTTATTCATAGATTTATTCATTTGAGCCAAAGCTATAAAATGACTGTAACAAAGGTACTATTCTTTATACTGCCAACTAGGCAGAAACTGGCAATTTAAGGTAATGTTCAGCTGGATATCTTGAATTGGCCACAAAAATAGCACTCATGCACAGATAATGAAAACAATAATCATAATGAAAGCATGGGGCTCCATGAAACAAAACTAAAAGCTCAGAGAACTGACAGAAGAGTTTGACCTTACCAAGAATAGCCATCACTGTCCTTGAATCTGAAAAAATGAAGGATGTGCAAAAGAGTAAGTTCATGAAACAGT
This sequence comes from Aegle marmelos, assembly GCA_030449875.1. Taxonomy (NCBI): domain Eukaryota; kingdom Viridiplantae; phylum Streptophyta; class Magnoliopsida; order Sapindales; family Rutaceae; genus Aegle; species Aegle marmelos. The sequence continues at coordinate 10,501,566 of JASUUL010000115.1, forward strand.
AAAAATATGAAACTGGAATTTTCATATATATATATAGAACAAAAGTTAAAGAAAATGATGAAAATACGAAAATATACGATACTTTCATTGAATAAGGAAGACAGGTATCATTTTTTCTAGTTCTCGATGGAAGCAAAAAGCAAACAACAATGATCTTTTGGCATATAAATTCATAAGTAACATACTTAACCACATATCTGAGACCACAGATTGCATGAGATTAATAATAATGACCATAACTTATAGTTCATAAGTCATGCTTCCTTATTGTACCAACATTCTAATTATACTTCTTCAATGCACTTTCTTCCAGCTCCCTTTCCCAATCTAAAGTCCAGGTCTATCACTGTTTCACAAAGAGCATTTTTTAACTATGGCTTGATTGTTACCATCAGGAAGCCCATATTTTGAATTCTACTTTTGGCTAACCATGGCTACTATCATAGATTTATTATGGCCTGATTACAGGCCAGCAAAGAGGAAAAAAAGAATTAAAGACATAAGTTTGTGAAAGAGAGAGATGAGCTACTCAATCATGCAAAAGAAAATTGTCAAAATATTTGTTAACATAAAAATTAGTCATCAACCAAAAATCACAATCAGTCTCAAGCAACCAAAGATATTAAATGAAATCATCTGTGACTCACTTGGCGCAATCTGTGTTCTCCCTGCATCAATTGTAACATGAGTTGGCAATTTAAGTGATTTTGCCTTTTCCTGTTAAAGTAGAAAAGATTTTTGTTAAAAATACAAGTTCAGATAAACAAAACAGAAAGAGCATAAATCATAACAAAGCTAAAACCGAGGCCAAAAAAGAGAAAAGTAAGGCTACAGAATAATACGCAGGAAGGACTTTTAAGCTATACTAACTTGCAAAGCTAGCATATCTTCCTCACTTTCGATTTTCAGCACCACCTTTGGTTGTGCACACATCTCCCACCTGTGTATTGACAAAATTTAATAAAAAAGAGTAAGAATAAGAAAGCAAAATGAATATTTCAGAGTGTCCTATAAATCCAGATTAGAGTGCGGCTGTACCTGTTTAAAGCTTTCGGAGCCCGATATAGGACCTTTTTGTAGAGACCTAAAGTTGCATGACTATCCAAAGAAGGGACAGATTTGGATCATTAATCAAAACAAAAAAGCTGTTTCATAGTGTTAAAAAAAAAAAATCTAGAATAATATGAAAGGCAGTTTAATAGTAGAAAAAAAAAATCTAAATAATATGACAATTAAGGATCATCAAGGTCAATGTATTTTCCACAGCAGCACAATAGAGAAACCTCCTCAGTCCTCCCCTCAACTCTCCTTCCCTTTTCTTCCCAATAAAATAAAGAGAGGATTACTTGCCAGTAAGGAGGCCAACTTCTTTTCTTAACAGTTCTACTCACATAATTTGCAGCCTAATTGGCACTTCTTCCAATTACACAAACAGTAGCATCTTATATGCTACAACTAAAGAACTTTAATTTCATTGATTAAAGAGTTAATTAAACAGTGATAACATTTTCAAGCAGGCACGTAAGATATCAAGCATCTGATGATAGGGGGTGGGGTGTTGGGTGTTAATCTCCCATAACGCCTCATAGTTAAAAATATCAGATATAAGTGTACAAAGCTGGTACCAAGAAACACAAGAATAAACACAAAATTTGATCTAAAGACTAAAAACAATAGTTACCTGCACTGGGCAGCAATTTTCCCTTTACCCATCTTAAGATCATTTCTCACAACCAAAACCTGCAAATAATCCAGGACACAGCGTAGACCTTTAGTATTCACTTATTGATATATTTTAAATACCCAGAAATCCCTTGAACCTCTATGTTCACTGAGTTCTAAACTGGGCAGTACCGCCAAGATCTTTATCTCTCTATAAGCAAGAGCACGCACATGTCAATTGAGAGAGAAGAAGAAGTCATACCATTTTAAAATCAGCTAGAATATCAGCCAGCTTTTCAATCTCAAGGGGTTCCTTGGCCTTATTTTTCTTGTTTTCATTAGCAACTGCTGCATTCTTAGCTCTTCTAGCTGAAAGAAAGAAACATGCAGGACAACCTTTCCCAATGCAATATCCCAATGCAAGGCATCCGGCTCCAAATAGGATGGTGCTCAGCCATGACAGACCCATCATTCCCAAACCCAAACAGAACCCCAGCAGGTACTTAAGTCTTGGCCACAATCAAACTAGAAGCTGACAGCAAATCTAATATACATATGCAACAACAAGCCTACCTAGGAAAGCCAGATCACCATGGAATATCAGTATAATAGAATATCAATAACACTACACACATCCACATATTAGTATATCCAATGTGGTATACTGTAAGCGACCAGAAGCCTAAATTTATAGATTCCACTAACAAATGTTTAAGTTTCTCTTTTTGCAATGAAAATAATGACGACTCTACAGCCTCATACAAAAGATTTACTTTGTCATAATTAGTACTTAAAAGTTTCAACTTTCTAAATTGTTCAAATTCTCAATAATGCAGAATGTGGAAACTCTTTCTATAAACTGATGCGAAAGAACAGTATTGGTCAGATGAAAACACCACGTGGCTACCCACATGATTTTATTTCCATCGTTTCATGTTTTCATACAACCAATACTGTTATGCCGAACTCTTAATTTAGACTAGCAATTTGATCAAGCACCACATTTCAATAAATCCAAGGGCATTCGAAATTAAATACTTTGCTCAAGCCACTTGTGAATCGAATAAACTAGTTGGAAACTAAAGACAGGACTAAAGATGGTGATTTTTTCAGGTCATAAACAAGTGAAAAATTATTATATTTTAGGGATCATTTTTGAAATGTACACTGATACGTTTGTATAACCAAAGCTTTCTAAATTGATCCTTTTGTTAATCGAGAGTAAACACTACAGAAGAAAGAGAACAAACGTCAAATAAAAACTTTTTTTTTAAAAAAAAAAAACCTTAAGTAGCTGCATGCAACTGAGGGACTGTTGATCGGACGGCGTTGAACTCACGCAGACATTGGGGGGTTTTAGGCGCTAGAGCCGCCGTCTTGAGATGAGACGAGGTTGATGGGGAAACTCTTAAGACTCCGTTCGAATTTACTTGCAACAACGGGTCGGGCGGCGCTGGCTTGACCCATCAGCCCGTATCTTTAAACATCATCTTATTGTTATTGATATTTGAGTTTTATAAATTATAATTTCATATTTTTATTATAAAAATATTAACGTGTCGGTGACTTTCGCTGTCAGTTCAATTGGAATTTGGAATTAAATATTATTATCACACATTTAGTTGACGTCCAAGCTGCGTTAGAAAAATGAAAACATTAGTTGACATGGAAGTTTCCTAGATTTAAAATATTATGAAATCATGTTGCTGTGATGAAGGATTATTGTGGTCACAATTATAAAACCAGTTTTGTAACGTAATTTACATTCACTCTTTAGAATTAATTAATCTGATTTATACTCTCGAACGTATTTATAAATTAAAATATATAAAAAAAAAACTTTAATTTTCAAACACAGATTTAAAAACAACTACAAAACTTTCAGAAAGTTAGCCTTAAAAAAAAAAAATTCTAAACGCACCGTTTTTGTTGACTGTGGAGCCCACTTCTTTTTTTTTTTAAAGAAAAAATAGAATAAACTGTGTATCATTTCGGAAAATAAAAATAAAAAATAAAATGAGCATTCCGTGTTAATGGGACAAAGGTTAATACTGAATCCAACGGTGACGATGACAAGCAGAAGAATCCGTCACCCAGCGTCTGTTGACTTTGACCGGCGCAATTGCACTTCCTTTGACTGGAATTTAGAAAAAATACAATAACGCCACAAATACTAAATAAATCCAGTACTAAACTGATAATGTACGAGGTGCGAGTATTCGATAAAACTCAATCTCAGCCCTTCATTTTCATTTTGCATTAGAGGAAAACTCGATCTGCTGCTTAGATTATTTTAGATATAAACCCATGATCTTAAACTCCGGTTTAAACACATACTTGAAAGAGAGGGGCAAGATCAATGCCTTAATTTGTCACGTATGATCCTTGCTGCCTTGTGGTTCGGCTCTTTCCCTAGCCTTGCAACCTGTCAAATCTCAGCACACTACTATACAGTGACCCAAACTTGAACAAGAGAGAGAGAGAAAGAAATGAGAGTGATTACTTATCAATAATGACTTTCAATATGCTAATATTATTTGATGGTGTGATTACTTATCAATAATGAGAATGAGGATTATGAAATTAGAATCAACAATTTTTTTACTTTCAAAATAAGAAAAATGAATGGAAATAATCAAATTAATATGGATATTGGGAACGATTTCGAAGAAAGGAACACTAATATAGGAATAATTATCGGAAGTTCTGATTCTTAAGAGGGAATTGGAAATCAGAACTTAATTCCTTGAAACTAACCAAATTAACCTCATTTCTTATCATTTCCATTTAATCCTTTATTTGAGTATTTGAAATATTAAAAAAAAATTCAGATTTACACCACCGATGTCGTCAATGCTATTACTCACTAATGTCATTGCCAATGTTGTTGTTGCTTGCTGTCGATGTTGCCTCCTGCCATTGTTGCTACTCATCACGATCCCTTCCTGCTCGGATTGGTCTTCACTGCTATTATTTCATTGTTGATTGTTGTTGTCAATGATGGTGATGATGTGATTTTTTTTTAATTATTATTTTCAACTAATTGTCGCGTTGTTGTTGTTGTTTTTGTCATTTCCATTAATTTTTTTATTGTTATAATTATAATAACCATAATTATTATGACAAATAATAACAGTAGTAGTAATAATAATAAAAAAATAAATTCAAGGTATTTTAATAATTTATTACATTTTATTCTAATTCTTATAGTTTAAATAAATATATTATTTTGATTCCTATTCTAACTTATTTCAATTCTAATCTATTCTGATTTTAATTAAATCTGATTACTAGTTAGTAAATACACCATAAATTCCTTAGCTGAATATATAGATCTCTTATTTATTAATTACAAAATCGTTCATTCTATTATGAGTTAAAATAATATTATTTAAAGTTATAATTACCTATAATACTATAATATAGGGTGTAATAAATTTCTTATCGAAATAATATTTTCTTACATAATTAAAATATCCATTAAAATTACTGCTTAATATTTGACATTAATCATGTACTAATCTAAAAAATATAAATAATTTGAAATAAAAATATTTATGCCAATCTACAATATGAGAGAAATAAGTATAACTTATAGTGTTGTCTTAAAAAAAAAAAAATTTATCTCCCACAAATTGAAATTGATGAAAATAAATTATAGGTATAGTAATTTATATCAACATAATATTGAATAATTATCCAGGAGATTGCACAACAATGCTAGAAGACTCAAAATTTTTATACATAATATTCATTATTTACTATAAACTAAGGTAACATAATAGAGTGAAGTTCCATCACTGATGATACGGTGCCGTGGACTTGCAACAAAATAAAGAAACGCGGTTTCTTTAACCTAAAACAAATTCAATTAATTCCTCCTCCCCCCCCCCCTTCCCCGGGGGCGGGCCCTCCAACCCAAGATGACCGTGATAATAATAATAATAATTAATAAATTCTGCCAAAAAAAAAAAAAACAGAATTTTGATTTATAAAATAAATTATATTTTGCCTAACGTACGTGAGAGACACTGAAACTCCAAGGAAGATCAATTACTTAGCCGAGTCGTTGCGCGTTGTCGTCTCAACTCAACAACTCTATTTTCAGTTCTAAAGGTAATAAAAAAATTATCATAATTATTATTCTGATTTTCATTTAATCCGTTATGCAAAAACAATTCCATAAATTCTGCTTTATTTCTTTCTTTGATCTGATCAATTTACTTCCATATGCTATTTGAGCTAATGAAAAAAAAAAAAAGAAAAGAAATTGGAATGAACTTAACAGAATTTTTCATATTTTCCATTTGAGGCTGTTTGGTTGCCGAGAAAGGTAAAGAGAATAAGTTGTAAAATGATGTTTAGTTTCTGGTGAAGTCACATGAACTTTGACTAATATTTGGAAACACACGTTGACGACTAATTTCATTTTTCAAGTAACCGAACAGATCCTCAGGGTTTATTGATCTGGCGTCTTAAAATTTTTTGGAGAAATTTTTTAAGATTTGCAAATTAAGGGTTAGATGGGTTTTAGTTTTTTTCCCCCTTTTTTCTAAAAAAAAACTTTTAGTAGCTTTTCTTTATTCTATTATATTTATAATTAGGATAATTTTGTTGCATGATTGCTTTGAAGAATTGAAAGTCTGTTGATTCAATTGCTATGATTTTTTCAATTTATAGCACGGTGATGAATTTCATTTTGTCATTGAATTTAGAGGAAAATTCTCAAGTGAAGAGTGAATTTTTCATTAAGATAAGTAAATTATGTTGTACCTATTAGCAGCTATAGGGACTACTGTTTTATTTTTTATTTTGAAATTTTCTGCTTGCTTCAGAAGATATGGAGAAGAAAAGGAAAGAGAAGAAACTAAGTTTTGATCTTTTCTGTTTTAAATATCCTTCTTTTTTCTTTCCTCTTTTCAGCTTTACCACTAACAATGTGCTAGGATTTCTTCCGATTTTGCTAGCATGTATAGATTTCAGTTGCCAGCATAACATGTTAAAAATTTTTGTTGTAGGGTTTAAAACCGTTGTGAAGATGAGTGATAATTTGATGGAGAAGGTTAGTGCCTTTGGTGAGCGCCTCAAGATTGGAGGGGCTGAAGTGGGTCGTAAGATGAGTGAAGGAATGAGCCAAATGAGCTTCAAGATGAAGGAGCTCTTCCAAGGCCCAAATCCAGCTGAAAAGCTTGTTGAGGATGCCACCTCTGATGCCCTTGAGGAGCCTGATTGGGCCATGAATCTCGATCTCTGTGACATGATCAATACTGAGAAAATCAGCAGTGTTGATTTGATCCGTGGTATAAAGAAGAGGATCATGTTGAAGAGCCCTAGGGTTCAATACTTGGCCTTGGTATTGCTTGAAACAATTGTTAAAAACTGTGAGAAAGCCTTCTCGGAGGTGGCAGCTGAGAGGGTCCTTGATGAAATGGTCAAGCTGATTGATGATCCTCAAACTGTTGTCAATAATAGGAACAAGGCATTGGTGATGATTGAAGCTTGGGGTGAGTCAACAAGCGAACTTCGATACTTGCCTGTCTATGAAGAAACATACAAGGTACCTGTACAGTTTGTGTGCAGAAGTTTATTTTTGATTTGTTGCTAAAAATGGGAAAGGAAAATGAAGGATTATAAATGTTATCTAAAATTTTGGTTTTATTGAAGAATGATGTATATGTATCCAGTGATTGTTCCAGCCACCGTTTACAAAGAGATTTTTTTTCCCACCTAAATTCATGTACTGAAATGTTTTAGGTCAAAATCTGTCACTTTTGGAAAGAATTATTGAAAACTTATTGTGGGAAATATGGTTATATTGCTTGGAGATTGAAATGTATTTTGAGAATCTTGTGTATTTTGTGTCTACAATTTCCAGATTTGCAATCTTTTGACATCCAGTTTGTGTATGTTTGAATAAACCGCCTTTTAAATATTTGTATGCACGCCAAATGTTGTTGTGTAGTGTTCTATTACAGAACAAGTTGGATTCTTGATAATTTTAGATTTATAACTTTGAGCTTTTTTTGTATTGCATTTTGTATTAGAGTTTAAGATCAAGGGGCATCCGGTTTCCAGGACGTGACAATGAGAGTCTGGCACCTATTTTTACACCTCCTCGTTCAGTTTCGGAAACAGAAGTGGATGCTACTCTTGCACAGCAGATTCAGTGTGATATTCGTGGGCAAAGCTTTACTGAAGAACAGAGAAAGGAAGCCTTTGATGCGGCAAGAAACAGTATCGAGCTTCTTTCAACTGTTTTATCGTCATCAACCCAACAAGACGTTTTACAGGTATTTCCTAATATCGTACAAGTTGTCTGCTTGTAGTTATGTTTATGCATTTCCCCCTCCTTATTTTATTGCATATGTGGTTGTTTAGGACCTACATGTGTATATTCATTTAGTAGTTTACATTTCACATCTTATTTGAAAGTTCAGCTGGTCAACTTGACTTTTTTCTTTCTCTTTTTTTAATTATTGTTGAATCACATAGACGTAAGCCCTAGGAAAGCTGCTACTTGCCATTGGAGCTGGTCTTTGGTTTCAAATGGTAAATCAAACTAATGGTTAAGTTGACATTACATAAGTCTGTTTTTTAACCCAAGCATTCTGGACATATTTATCATCCAAGTAATCAAGGTCTTGTTCCTACCTGATAGTTGGTCCATAGGTGGATGCTTGGTTTTGCTTTGTGAAAAACATCCTGCTGCTCAGTTGTCATGAGCTCAACAAAAAAACTTAGAAGGTGTGTCAGAGCAGACTACATCAGAAATGTATTTATATGTGTTCATTTTACAGCTGCTGGACTAATAGGTCCAACATCTGAGCTGCAAAATGAATTCTTTTGTCATTAGCTTGCTTGATTGGGGAGGTGGGAATAGCCTAAAAGGGTTTGAGTATTTGGCAACTGAGAAAAATGAGAGAGAGGGGAGAGGAAGGGTGAGAGAATAAAAGGGTAACAGATGAAAACTAAATATGTTGATATGTATTTTATTTATATCAAGCTAGAGTGGGTATTTTTGTCAGCAGTGAAATTTAGCAGAACAACTAACAGCTTGGGTGGACTAATTGCTTTTTGAAACATTGGGGGTGGATTAGTGATAGTCAATTTGTTCGGATGTTCAACCAAATTTACTCTTTTCGTAAATCACACGAGTTAGTTCTTTAACCATTCTTGCTCTGGACCTATAATTAATGTTCACATTTACTCTTAGGAACTATTGTTTTGCTGTCTGCTGATCCTTCATTTTAATGGGACAACTAGACCGCTTCACTTCATTTATTGATTAAGGTTTTGGTGGATTGTCAATTAGTTATAAAAGTATTGACAGTTGATTCCATGATCTCTACAAACTGTGGTTTTATAATAACTCATTTGTTACTCTATAATAGTTAGTTTTCAGTTGTTCCAATGTGCATGTCTATTTCCTTGTCAATCCTATTTTCTTTTAGGGTGCAACAGGTTGTCAATCTTGGGAATATTTATTTGTTCTTGAGAAAAAAATAATGATCAGATTTTAATGGTCAAATGCGTTCTTGCTGTTGGCAGGATGACTTGACAACTACACTGGTACAACAGTGTCGTCAGTCCCAATCCACTGTCCAGAGAATAATTGAGACTGCAGGGGATAACGAGGCCCTTCTCTTTGAAGCTTTGAATGTGAATGATGAGATCCAGAAAGTTCTTACCAAGTATGAGGAGGTGAAGAAACCATCAGCCCCTGTTGAGCCAGAACCTGCTATGATTCCAGTGGCAGTTGAGCCTGATGATTCACCTCATCATGCAAAAGAAGATGCTCTTATTAGAAAACCAGCAACTTCACGAAGTGGATCTCACGGATCAAGCAACGATGACATGATGGATGATCTCGATGAGATGATCTTTGGTAAGAAAGGTGGGGGTACGTCTGAAGGGGGACATGATTCAAAGAAGCAGCAACCATCAAAAGATGATCTGATCAGTTTCTAAGATGCCGTATGCAATACAATTTCATAAATTAGGACAGTTAGGTGTTGCCTGAGGCGGATGCCAGGCTGTTTAGGTTTTCAGGACGATTAAGTTTGATTTCACAATCCTAATGATCAATCATAAACACGGTTGTGTATTTCTCTTTGAAGTATAACTTTCATTGTGTCTGCATTTTCTGTAAGTAATTCATGTTTGGATTTGGTTGCATAATTGCTTGAAGAGGTATATATATCTAAGAATTTATTGCAGGCATATATTTAAGCTCTCTGGCTTGTCTTTCTTTCAGTGGCTGTATTTTTAATACTCTAATTCTCCCAGCGACTGCGGAGCAATTTGGAATGCTTGCTTTGCTTTTGTGTTGTTGGAGGAGCATGCTGTTTGTTTGGTAAATGCAAAATGAATGTCGATTCAATTTTATTAATGTATTTCAAGTTAAGCAAACGGATAATTATGATTTAAATTTTTATTAATTTATATGTGAATTAATTCAAATTTTCAGAAAATAAGAATAGAAATTCGCTTTAATATGAGGGCGGATAAATGATTTTAAATTTTATTAGATCAACAGAGTCTGACATGATAATTTGGGGCCAGCAGTACCTGAGCTGTGGGGGAGCACCTCCAACCTAATCGGGATCCACCGCTGATTTACTTATTAAATACAGAAATTATGGCAATGGGGTTGCGGCACTAACGAATCACATGTAACCTTTTTATTTTTTATTTCTAAAAGACTTATTTAACTTCAATATTCTATTATTTTCCATTTTTATCCTTTAAAATGGAAGAGAAAAGGAGGACAGATCGCAATCCTTTTCCGCTTCACTAGCTCCCGCTGTCTTTCAACTTTCACCATTGCTAAGACAATCGCTAAAAGAGGCATTTGAATTCTGAAGGACATGGCACTACCAAAACAAACTCCACTAAACATCGCCAGATCCAACACCAAATCACGAATCCTACTCCTCACGCTGTCCCTCTTCGCCTTCTCTCTCCTCTTCGTCCTCCTCTCGCCCACCAGCAACCTCAACTCCGACCCGTACCTGTACCCGACCCCTAACACCAAACCCGAGACTTCCTTCGTGGCCTCCCTCGAACGCTTCCTGGCTCAAACATCCCAACGCTTCCGCGATGACACTGTCACTTCACTTACTGAAGACGGCATCGTCCGGAAGTTCGATGACGTGGCTTCTAAAATTGAGAGGCAAAGAGTGTACGAAGATTCGTACTACCCGTTGAGCTGGCCGATTAGGGTTTACGTGTACGAGATGCCGAGGAAATTCACCTACGATTTGCTTTGGTTGTTTAGGAACAGTTATAAGGACACTTCTAATTTAACTTCCAATGGTAGTCCTGTTCATCGTTTAATTGAGCAGGTATTTTTTATTTTTAATTAATTATTTTATTTTTACTTTTTTATTCTTGTCATTACGACTGAAAGCAAGAATGTGTATTTGCATGCAGCATTCCATTGATTACTGGCTTTGGGCTGATTTGATTGCTCCGGAATCCGAGAGACTTTTGAAGAATGTCGTTAGGGTTCGTCACCAGGAGGAGGCGGATTTATTCTACATCCCTTTCTTCACGACGATCAGCTTTTTCTTGCTGGAGAAGCAACAGTGCAAGGCTCTTTATAGGGTGTGAGTGAACTTCCGAGGTTTTTACATTATCTGCCTTCACTATTTGTATTAACATGTGGTTCCAGTGAACGTTAGAGGTGTATTCTCAATTTGTGCTTGTGCTTGGGAAGGGACGAGGTGGGCTTCGTCATAAGTGAAAAATATTTATTACAATTTGAATTCTGCAGACCTTTATTGGTATTAAGAACTGGAAGTTAATACTTGGGATCATATGATAGCCTAGCCTGAGTTTCTGGAATGAGAACCTTTTAATGCAGTCATATTGTCAGCATTTTCCTTAAATTAGAAGTTTTGTGCTGATGGTCTTGTGCTTTTGTTTGTAAATTCTTCAATGTGTGGCTTGTACTCATAGTTTGAAAAATTTCTTGTATAGCCTTTCTGTGGACAGATTTGATACGGAGGTTCTTACAAGTTGCAACAATTTAATGTACTGTCGCATGTGACTGCAGGAGGCCCTGAAGTGGGTAACAGATCAGCCTGCATGGAAACGATCTGAAGGAAGGGATCACATACTTCCAGTTCATCATCCCTGGTCTTTTAAGTCTGTTCGCAGATATATGAAAAATGCAATATGGCTGTTACCGGATATGGACTCCACTGGGAACTGGTAATTATATGACTTGAGTTGGAAAAAAATGATTTGCTCATTTATTTTTGGATTTGATTCATGGAAAAATTTTTTTTGAACTTTTAGGTATAAGCCGGGACAAGTTTCCCTGGAGAAGGACCTGATTCTTCCTTATGTTCCCAATGTTGATTTCTGTGATGTCAAATGTGTATCAGAAAGTGAATCAAAGAGAAGCACGTTACTTTTTTTCCGCGGACGGCTTAAAAGAAATGCTGTAAGATTTTTGGCCAAATGAAGTAATTTTTTTAAATTTTTGATGGAAGCTTTTTGTTGTTTAATATCAATGTTTAATCAGGTGATTTTGATAATATAACCTTCTTATTTCATGGGCTAGGATGTCTTTCATTTGCTGTGGGTAAAAAAACACTTTGTTTCCGATTATTACTTTTGTTCTAAATACACTTAATTGTCGGTACTGCATCTATAGGTTCTGTTGTGTACTCACTCATCTTAGCTTTACTTTCAGGGAGGAAAAATACGTGCTAAACTTGTAGCTGATTTAAGCAGTGCTGAGGGAGTAGTTATAGAGGAGGGGACGGCTGGAGAAGCCGGGAAAGCAGCTGCTCAAAATGGCATGCGCAGGTAAAATAAGTCTGTTCATTTTTGCTGCGTAGCTTGGATTTTGTACCTTTTCATAATAATCAAGTTGCATGTTGTCATCAGGTCTATTTTTTGCCTAAGTCCTGCTGGTGACACTCCATCATCTGCCCGATTATTTGATGCTATCGTCAGTGGATGTATCCCTGTTATTGTCAGTGACGAATTGGAGCTTCCTTTTGAAGGAATCCTTGATTATAGGAGGGTATGTATGCATTTTTAAAGCTCGTACTGTTATCTCCTTTTTGTCTAAAAGTTAAGATAACTGATATATTTTACAAGGATATATTAAGCCCCAGTGGTGGAATAAGTTGTACGTAATCCCAATGATATATAAACTGGTTGTGCTATAGAATTATAAAACAGATTTTCATTATTGGCATGGGGTTTTCTGATAATTTTATTCTGGTTAGTAGAAAATTATGGATATAACAGTACTTGGCATAAGTTGATGTTTTGCCCATACAAGGCTACAAATTGTTGTTTACTTTCTTGTTGTTTCTTGAAAGGATGTCACTTGATGTCATGTTGGTATATTACTAGCCTACTTTTTAGAGCCAGACTTCAATTCATGAAGAATAATATCTTTTTGGGTGAGACAACACATGAAATATTCTTGTTAGCTATCAAATATTATCTGTTTGAAATGATATGATGTTGAAAAAAATAAAAAAGTTTGACTTGCGACAATTGTAAAGGCACTTTTATGGTTTTCTTTCACTAAGTGAAGAGATGACCAATTTCTTAATCAGACAAGATTTTTGTAGGATACCCTGCAACTTGTTTATTAAATTGAGTGAATTATCCATGTTTGATGCACTTGAAGATGAACCAGCCTTTTGTATTTGTTGTTGATCCATAAGCCCAGTACATAACATTGACATTATGAAACAGAAGAGCTTGGTAACAGTTACGATCGGTTGCTAAGTATTCCATCTCTTTCTTTCAATACAGATAGCTTTATTTGTTTCTTCCACTGATGCTACACAGCCGGGATATCTTGTGAAATTTTTAAGAGGCATTAGCCCTGCTCAAATTAGAGAAATGCGGAGAAATCTTGTACAGGTTTGTGACTGTAAAGTTGACATAATTTCTACTATTATGCAGTAGTATTGCTACATGTACTTCTTTGGAAATGGTTATGGGAACATGCATTTATAGGATCCTAGTTTCTAACAATTTTTCCACATTGAACTTGGGAAGGCCAGTTTGATGTATCTGATTAATTATTTTCTGTACCCTATATACTTTTGATTATTTGTTAGATGACTTGTGTAGTCACATTATTTGTTTTCATTTGTCCCAGTACTCGAGGCATTTCTTGTATTCCAGTCCAGCTCAACCGTTGGGTCCAGAAGACTTGGTTTGGAGAATGGTTTGTACTGCCTCTTTTGTAACCAAATAGTTGGTTTCAGTATAACTTTCTTTTCCATTTGTATTGAACTGAAGCCATTTAAGTAATTTATCTTAGTATTTCAGGTGGCCACTCTTTATGTGATTGAGTAAATTAGCATTAATTTTGCTTGAACCCTTAGGAAACTAACAGGTATGTCCCCAAAACCAGTGGAGTATTTTCTTCTCTCTCAATAGATGACCAACAATATAGGGTTTTCTGTACTGCTAGTAGGCTAGGCATTGATTTACTATTTTCCTACAAAATATTGTTGCTGTTTTTAACTTCTGAAGATTGTCTGGGACATCCGAAACCCTCTGATTCATGGTTAAACCTTGTTATATAATCTACACCCCCAAAAAAAAAAAAAAACATAGGTGATGGATCCCAGGTTGTTTTCTGGAGACCAGAGAGAGAGAGAGAGTATTAACTAGACCTTTTGGCTGTTTTGAGCTACAGATGTCAAACCTAGTGTTGATTAATCATTGTTGCTTGTTATTTTACATGTTTGTTTCTGTGGTTGCTGTCTTGATCTTCTTTTGTACCTGCCTTAACAATTTTCTGAGTTGGACTTTTTGGACATTGCTGTAATAGTAAATATCTTGTATTGGTGCGCGATAGCATATTCATTATCCCTGGGATGCTCTCAAGGAGTGCCACATTAAAAGATAATCCAAATGTTCCCCTTTTTTCATTAATAATTTTTTCCTAGCTTCTGAAACTGAAGCTGGGGTTCTGTATAGTGCCAGTAGAATTGTTCGAAAATAGTGGTATTTTGCAATATGTCTGGATGAAATTATTAGTTGATCGACATCTTCCTTCTGGTAACAGATGGCAGGGAAATTGGTAAACATAAAGCTTCACACTCGAAGATCACAGCGTGTAGTGAAAGAATCTAGAAGCATATGCATTTGTGATTGTAGGCGTGCCAACTTCACAAGTACCACCTCCTTGTCCTGATTTTTGGTTGAAATTACTCGTCTTCTTTCTCACGGTTAAAATTTAATCTTTCATATGGGCGGTTGTAAGGCTCATATTAATAGTTTCATGTTTTAAGTTCCACATCTTCATTTTATTTGGCCGTGGCGGAGTTGTGGATCATATTGTAATTTCCTAAAAAATTGTTCTAACAGTCGTCTGTTTGTTTTTGTACTCTCATTATGTTAGCCCACATAATCAGTCATTTACCTTTTGAGTCCTGAATTTCATTTTGGTAAGTGGATATTGAACGGTTAGTAGAGTAGTTTATGTATGCATGCGAGCTTTTATGGGCAACTAGCTGGAAATAAGTAGGGTGTGGATGACCTTCGGGATATGGTACTAATATGGCCCAATTAATATATCCAAATTGGGTGGTATGTACATGATTTGACCCATTGATTTATTTTGTAAATGACTAATTGGGTTATGGACTTAAAGGCCTTATTATAATTCTTGATGTTTGATGGTGGTGGTAGGGACTTGAAAGTCTTTACCTGAGTGGTGTTTTCGGTGATGGCCACGTTAGTTGAATACCTACCGCTTATCAATGCAATCTCGAATTTGAAATCATGGTGTAGAAAGTTGCATCGCCATTACCATGATATGATATTATGATTTAATGATGTACAATATTTTAAGTCTAATTTTGCGAGAAAGATGGTTTTAATTGTATTATTTTAATTGCATTTTCCAGTATAATTAGGGAATATATTATTATCATCTTTAATCAATCTCAGGATAAATAAAATATGTTCAGAATTTTAGATAAACAAGTGAATGGAATGCCGGTGGCCAGCCACTTTGACAGAGCCAAATGATCGTTTTTACGGCATTGTAATTTAATACTTCATTAACAAACGGAAGAGAAAATTCATAATTTGACATCTAAGTTTGAAAACTTAGACAGCCGGTGCTTGGAGTTGGTCCATCTATCCTTCCTGCTTTTTCTTTCTCATGCCAACAGTCAGCGATGCCAGAAGAGCCACGCGGTCCTCAAATTTGATGGGGCCCCCATGCGCTCAGACGACGTCACCACGACGTCGTGTTCTCAACACCCCTCCTGGTGCCAGCGGAATACCTCGTGGCATATGTTAACTGGTTGAAGACGCACGCATGAACCTGATGGAAAACATGAAAATCACCGACCCGGTCCCAACATGAACGTGATTTTCAAAATTTGGAAAAAAATATAAACGCGCTAAAGGTCGGACGAAGGAATATCCTTGTCGTTTATTATGACGTAATATTTTAATAAAATAAAAGAAAGAACAAAACGAAAATACTGGTCTTCAATTTCATCATCTCTTTTCCCTACGAGATCTAATTAGATTTATCAGCCTCCCACAACTTTTATTTATTTCGCCCTGCTTGATGTTTGATTAAAACGTCAGTTCCTAGCTCCTAGGGTACCCATCTCTTGCAAAGAAGATGAAAAAATGAAAGCTTAATTAAACCAAATATTATTGAGGCATCCACGTGACACGCATGTGGGACATGTTTTAAGCACCAATTGCCAATGGGCAACGGCTTCCACTCAGGCAATCATGAGAAGGCAAATGAGCTCGGATCGGTCTATGAAAAACATGGGGTGGGGTTAATTTGATTTAAAATTTTGATATGAAATTTTTATCCGCTAAAATCGTCCAATTTGGAAAAAAGCAATAACGTTAATGTGATGATTGGTTGGAAGGAGTCGACGGAGGAGAAGAGAGTAATTTGATTTTTTTTTTATTTTTATTATTTAACATGACATAATATATACAAAATTATTTTTATTAGAATTTGATACGTAGAGTTTAATTCTGTACCAAGAATTCAAATTCTCTTTTTATCGGGAATCAAAACTTCTAAATATATTGTGCTAAACCCTAAATCTTAAACTTAATCAAATAATTATTATTTTATTAATTTAACATTATATATAGTCATTTGGCGAGTGCGATCTGATTGCTAATAATGTTGAACTCAACAGCAACGATCAACATTAATACGTGGTCATTGAGATTTAAAAAAAAAAATGGATGTATTTGTTCAAATTTGGTCCCTCCCATGGCCAATAATGTAGTTGGAATCATAAACAGTTGCTGGCTCAGTTTCTCGAGTTTGGGTTGACTCGTTTCACTATCCTATGACCCAACTCTCTCTTTAATATTACTGTTAATTTTTTTATTATTATATTTGTGGTAAATATTGAAAGTTTAACACTTATTAAGGCTAAAATTGTCTAAATAAAAAATTAGAGATTTTCTTTCTTTTTATAATTTTGTAACAAACCAAACAATAGAAAACTATTTCACTCTCCTCTTGTTAAGTATATTAGAATTAATAGTTATTAGTTAGCTAGTTAGTTAGTATACTTGCTGACTTGGCAGGTGAGTCAGTTGAAGATTGTTACAGTTTGTTAGAAAGATTGTTAGTAATAAGTGTTGCATATAGTGTGTGTAGAATCTTCAGATTATGTATATAAATATCAATAGTCTCTAAATTCATTAAGATGAATAATAAAAATAGAGTATTCATTTTGCAAAGTTTTCTTCTCTCTCATTTTGTTAGAAACCAAATGTTGAGTATTAGAAAGTGTAATTTATAGCTTATAAACTGTATCAAAAACACGTTTTTAAATCTCACTAACATTCTATTTTTATTTATTTAAGTATTTTGTTATTTAATTATATGTGTTTTATTATAAATGTATTTTTAATTTGGCAATCGTTTCTGATGAGCGAGTGATCATCTCATATTCAAATGGCTTCCAACAACTCAAACATAAATGCTTCTTCCTCTATCTCATCATTGACATTCACAACTCCAATTAAACTAGATCACTCTAAGTACATGATCTGGAAATCTCAAATCCTATCTTCAATTCGAGCAAATGATTTGGAAGGTTTCATTGAAGGCTCTAAGACTTGTCCAAATCAGTTCCTTGATGATGAATCCAGAAGCTTCAGTGGATATTTACATGAGAATCCAACTTACATTACTTGGAAGAAACAAGATCAGATGCTCTTAAGTTGACTTCTTTCATCTATCAATTTTAATAAAATTTCCTTTTTTCTCTAGTTAAAATATGAGTAGCTAATTTCTTTTTGAGATTGGGTTGAATTCCAACTTAATTTGGTTTTAATATTTCGGGTAAATTTAACTTCTAAGACCTCCCTTGAACTTTGGACTAGTTTGATGCGGAGCAAGTGCTTTATTTAGATCTCAATTAATTTTAATTCACGATTTAGAAAAAGATTCATTAAAAGAAAATTTGAAAATATTACTAAATAATCTAAGAAAAGTTCATTAAAAGGATCTATAAAACTATAGCTCGATCATCTCATATTCAAATGGAATATGCTTCTTCCTCTATCTCATTTGACATTCACAACTCCAATTAAACTAGATCACTCTAAGTACATGAGGTTTCTTCAATTCGAGCAAATGATTTGAGTTAGTAATTACTAGTAGTCAGTGGATATTTACATGAGAATCCAACTTACATTACTTGGAAGAAAGCAAATATAGACTTCATTATGTTCATTTGATTTCTAAGCCTCCCTTGAACTTTGGATAGTTTACTTAGTTTATCCAGCTAAAAAGGTTCACTTGAAAATATTATTGAATAATCTCAGTAAAAGATCTATGACTAAATGAATATTTGAAGCTAATGTTCTAGCAAAAAGTGAGACTTCATTACTCATTTGATTTCTAGCCTAGGATAACTTTATTATCCAGTTCTGATTTACATTGAAGCTAATGTTCTTAAAATGAGTGTTAAAAAAGCCTATTCCATGCTTTTGACTCATAAGGCTTGACTGAAAAATGTTCACTCTAATACTGGAAAAGAAGCTAAAATGAATTATGTTGCTAATCTAGTTCGAACTGGAAATAATTAAAAAAAGAGCAATTATAATAATGCTTGGAACAGTAACAATCAATGTAACTGCACAGGAAACTATGTAAATAAAGTTGAAGTGGTAATTGGAATGGAAACTATGGTAGAGGAAATTTAGGACCTAGAAGAAGAGGCAATGCAGGCTATGGTACTGGAAGGGGACAATGGAATGGAAATCAATCAGGTAATCAAGGCAGAGGCGACTTTACTGCTGGATTTGCTGTTGGTTTTAATGGTGCTGGAAGAGGAAGTAGCAAACATATTATCATCTGTCAGATTTGTTTCAAACCAAATCATTCTGCTGTTGAGTGCAGAAATAGGTTCAATAGGAACTTTATGCCAAATCTTCCTTTTCAAAGCTCATTTCTAACTTAAAATCAAGGTCTAAAAGCTGCATACATGGTGACATCAGAAGGAGTTGCTGATCAAGGGTGGTATTTAGATAGTGGAGTCACTCATCATCTTGCAAATGCTATGCAAAATCTGACTGATAGTAAGCCTTATTCTGGCTTAGAGATGCTGCTAGTTGGTGATGATAAAGGTATTTCTATAACTCATATTGGATATACCTATTTTTATACATCACTCAGAGCTACATTATATCTTACTGATATACTATGTATTTCTCATATCACAAAAAAATCTTATTAGTGTATCTAAATTACTTACTAATAATAGTGTTATAATTGAATTCTGCTCTGATATTTACTTTGTTAAGGATAGGCTGAAGGGGACATTAGTGGACAGGGAATTGCTAAAGGGGGTCTCTATAAACTGCTATCTTAAAATGACTTCCTCTTAAATTCTAAAGTTCAATTTCCTAAACCAAGCTCAATATTGTCTGTTGTTTCAAATAAAATTATAAACCCAATTCCAAAGCCAGTGCCTGTTAATCCAATTTCCTTTAATAACCCTCTTGTAAGCTACACACCTCAGGTTGTACCTCAATGCAATTGTTACATAATAGACTTGGTCATCCAAATAAGCATGTTATGCAAATCATTTTGAAAAATCAACCTTTACATATTGTCAATACACATTCACTTAGCTTCTATAATGCTTGCCAATATAGGAAATTACATCAGCTTCACTTTTCTGTAACTAAAATTAAAACAGGTCACTACTTGAATTGATCTATGCTGATCTTTAGGAACCAACATCAGTGTCATTTAAAGATAGATATAGATATTGCTTCACTTTTGTAGATGATTATACTAGATATTGCTGGATATTTCCTCTCACCCTAAAATCTAAAGTATTAGACGCATTTAAACAATACAAGCTCTTTGTTGAAAAACAGTTCTCCTTATCTATTAAAAACCTATAATCAGACATAGGGAGTAAGTTTAGAGCCTTTGGTTCATTTCTTCAACAACAAGGGATACATCTTAGATTCAATTGTCCATATACACATAATCAAAATGGTGTTGTGAAACACAAACACATTGTTGAAACTGGCTTTACCCTTCTTGCTCAAGCAAATCTTCCACTTACCTTTTGGTGGCAAACCTTTCATACAACATCATATCTAATTAATAAGATGCCTACACTAGTTTTGAATAATCAAACACCTTGTCAAAAGCTGCATAATCAATTACCTAATTATCAGTTTCTTAAAGTCTTTGGTTGCTTATGCTTTTCATTGTTAAAGCCCTATAATCAATACAAGTTAGATTTTTATACACAAAAATGTGTCTTCATTGGTTATAGTCCTATGCATAAAAGCTATAAATGTCTTGACAAGTTTGGTAAAATTTATATTATCAGACATCTTGTGTTTAATAAGTTTGAGTTTCTTTATTCAGATTTGTTCTCTGTTCACTCTTCTATTCCAAAACCATGTACTACTTCAGCAAGTCAAACTTTCACTCATTTTTCTCTCTCCAGTCCTCATCTTGGGCAGTGATGTAGTTGCACCATTTGTAACAGCTTCAATACTAAGAAGTAAGGCTTAACTCCCTACTGCTACCTTTGAGCCAAGTCCACCTTTAAGCCTTCCTTCATCATTAGAAAATCCTCCATTTACCTCTCGTATTCCTTCAACATCTATACACCCTATGACTACTAAAGCAAAGTCTAGCATATTTAAACAAAAAACTTATCTAACAGCAACTTAGAACATAGAGCCAACAAGTGTTAAATTAGCTCTGGCAGATCAGCAGTGGCTTATGGTTATGAGAGAAGAGATAGATGCTTTGCAAAAAAATCAAATATGGACTCTGGTTCCTTCAGACTCAACCACCAAGGTTGTGGGTAACAAGTGAGTTTTCAGAGTCAAATATAATTTAGATGGAAGTATTTCTAAGTACAAGGCACGCCTAGTGGCTAAAGGATTCCGTTAGACATATAGAGTGGACTTCTTTGAAACTTACAGTCATGTTGTAAAACTATGTACAATAAGGATTATTCTTTGTTTGGTAGTGGTAAAACATCGAACAATTAGGCAATTGGATATCAATAATGCCTTCTGAAGGTGTGCTCAATAAGGATGTGTATATATAGTAACCAGAGGGTTTCATTGATTTCAGATTTCCCTCTTATGTGTGCAAGTTAAATAAGGCATTATATGGTCTTAAACAAGCTCCAAGAGCCTAGTATAATCAACTGAAAGAATCATTGATGCAGTGGAGATTTTTAACTTCAAAGTCTGATATTTCTCTCTTTATTAAACATGTTGGTGTTGACATTTTGATTATTTTGATTTATGTGGATGACATACTCATCACTAGATCAAATACACAGCATGCAGAAGGAGTAATCAGTAAGCTTAGCTCTACTTATGTACTTAAAGACTTAGGAGAATTCAATTACTTTCTTGGTATAGAAGTAACTCCTAGTCTAGATGGTTTGCATCTCTCCCAAACTAAATACATTGTTGATGTACTTTAGAAAGCACATATGTTAGACAGCAAAGGATGTAACACACCCATGAATACAACTGAGAAGTTAAAGAAAGACCATGGCTCATTGTTTGAGAACCCTTCTTTTTATAGAAGTATTATTGATTCTTTACAGTATATGACTCTCACGAGACCTGATATTACCTTTTCAGTAGACAAATTAAGTTAATTTCTTGCTGCACCTACTCATGTTCTCTCTTTCCTCCACCTTTCTCTCTTCTCATCTTCTCACATTTTCTTCAAATCAATCATAACCTAAGTGTTATTTTGAATATTTGGCATTAGACTACATGAAACTCCTTTATAAAAATTGTGACAAAATTTTAAGTGAAAATAATCCAACTCTTCAATATGCTATTTAAAAAAAAATTAATTATAACAAATTACAAATAGCCATATTTTTCTTCATTATTTTTAATGAGTAGTGTAATGGTAACCAAATTCTTTCCTCACCATATTAGCAAGCTTCAAAATCCAAAATTCTTGTGCCATCACAAAAATTTTATCAGTTAACTCATAAAAAACATATAATGCTTTACAATGTGCCCTACTCAATTCACTTTTTCTTTGTGCATTACTAAAATATTTAATCATGGTGGCTTTATTTCAACATAAGTTCTTTTTACTTAAAATTTTGATCCATTAACTCCAAATAATTTAATAATAAATATTAAAATTTGACTTGGCATTTGACGATAACTATTCATCAAACATTTAATTTCTTGAAATTAAGAGCTTGAAATTTATGTCAAAATTTTAGGTGAAAAATTTTGAATTAAGAGAGATTTGAGTGATAATTAAATAATTAACAAAATGCTATACGTACAAAAGTCCTAAAAAGACTCCAGGATGGTACCAATAAATGCATATCAATTGTTTGAAATGATTTTTTACCCTTTCTATTATGAATGATTGTCAATTCTAAACGTAAGTATATATGTATCAAGATACTATTGAATGGGTATAAAAATCACATAATGTGTCTATTTTTTGTTTTCTTCAAAATTGAGATACATGTGTATTCTATTTCCCGCTTCCCCACCCAAAAAAAAAAAAAAAAAAAAAGCCCACCAACTATTAATTGAAAAGTCAAATACATATTTTCTATGCAACATCATAAATGAAACAATATCAAAACTGTATTAATTACACACAGTAAACTCCAAAGGCAGAACTACTCTGAGGCTCGGGGCTAACCCTAAGGTCGAAAATAAAATGCAACAAAAATAATGGTTTTAAATGACATTTTATATAAATTTTTACATCAGAACTTCATCAAATGTATATTTTCTCCATCAATATCGTTCACCCGATTGGACCAAAATCTTGTATTTTATCAATTATTGTCACTCCTCACTGGGGCTTTTTTGGAGCCCGTTGCCAGTTGCTGGCTCTAAAAGTGTCGTGCCAGCATGCTCGCTGAGGCGCGTGCAATGACGCTCCAAATTCTTTGCTCTTAATCTTTCATATGGGCGGTTGTAAGGCTGCATGCTCATATTAATAGTTTCATGTTTTAAGTTCCACATCTTCATTTTATTTGGCCGTAGCGGAGTTGTGGATCATATTGTAATTTCCTAAAAAGTTGTTCTAACAGTCGTCAGTTTGTTTTTGTACTCTCATTATCTTACAGTGCCCACATACTCAATCATTTACCTTTTGAGCCCTGAATTTCATTTTGGTTAGTGGATATTGGAAGGTTAGCAGAGTAGTTTATGTATACATGCATGCTTCTATGTGCAAATAGGTGGAAATAAGCAGGATGTGGATGACGTTCGGGTTTGGCCCAATTAATATATCCAAATTGGGTGGTATGTACATGAGTTGACCCATTGATTTATTTTGTAAATGACTAATTAAGTTATGGACTTAAAGGCCTTATTCATTATAATTCTTGATGTTTGACGGGGGTGGTAGGGACTTGAAAGTCTTTCCCTGAGTGGTGTTTTCGGTGATGGCCATGTTAGTTGAATTCCCACCGCTTATTGATGTAATCTCGAATTTGAAATCATGGTGTAGAAATTTGCATCACCGTTACCGTGATATGATATTATGATTTAATGATGTCCAATATTAAGTCTAATTTTGCGAGAAAGATGGTTTTAATTGTATTATTTTAATTGCATTTTCCAGTATAATTAGGGAATCTATTGTTATCATCTTTAATCAATCTCAGGATAAAGAAAACATGTTCAGAATTTTAGATAAACAAGTGAATGGAATGCCGGTGGCCAGCCACTTTGACAGAGCCAAATGATCTTTTTTAAGGCATTGTAATAGATTAACAATTAATCAAAGAAATCTACTTCATTAACAAACGGAAAAGAAAATTCATAATTTGACATCTAATTTTGAAAACTTCGACAGTTGGGGCCTGGAGTTGGTCCATCTATCTTTCCTACTTTTTCTTTTCCGTGCCAACGGTCAGCGATGCCGCTGAGGCCCTCACGTTCATCAAATTTGATGGGGCCCCCATGCGCATAGACCACGTCCTCTTGCTCTCAACACCCGTCCTTCTGCGGCTCTGCCACCGGCATACCACGTGGCATCTGTTAACTGGTTGAAGAGGCACGCATGAACATGATGCAAAACATGAAAATCACCGACCCGCTCCCAATATGAACGGGATTTTCAAAATTTGGAAATACGTATACACGCGCTAAAGATCAGCGGAAGGAATATCCTTGCCGTTTACTGTAACGTAATATTTTAATAAAATAAAAGAAAGAACAAAACGAAAAAATAAATGGCGATCTGAAAAACGAAAAACAGAACGTGACCTATATTCCCGAGGTGACCTGAATCCAATTCAGAAGCCACGGACGTGAGCTCGTGATGGACCAGATAGATGAAGACTCATAAAGCCATTCAATACGGCGGCGGGCCATGTCGTATACGCCAGTATCGTAAGTTTCTGTTAGACAGGAATCATCAACGAAATAAATGCAATTTGCTTTGAAATAATTTCCTCCTGCTGCAACCAGAGATTTTGAAGCATGCCTGCCCAGTAAAATTGCGCGATTACCGATACTTGGCACCCAAGCCCATTCTTGCAAATTCCAGTCCAATTTGTAGACCTCAAACTCGGACGTCCGACTGTCCCAAGTTACACATCTTGAAACTAGCAGCAAATCGCCATTCAACTCTAACAAATAGTTAGTCATCGTAATGTCATACTGCTGATATTTAAGTTTCCGAACCGGCAATGCTTCAGTTGAAGGGGGAGAATGATGGCGAAGGTCAAATTGAAATCTTATGCGATGGACGCTACAGCAATCACTGATGTAATAAAAGTTGCCCTTATAAAAAATAATATCCTTACGAAGACAGTAGTTGCTGTAATTGTAACAACAAGGGGGCATCTGTTCTTGTACCTTGGTCCACGACGATGTGTCTCCGGATCTGCACAGGTACATTGTGCCTACCGGACATTCTATAGCAAGAACTAGGCAGTTGGGATCTTGAGGGCTTGCGGATGTGATCACTTTCAAGCCGTTGAGCGCGCAGGAGGATTGTGTCTCTTGTGGTGGCGGCGGTGGTAACTCAACTTTGGACTTGGTAAAAGGATTCCAGAGACACATATTTTGTGCTGGACTCCCAACGATTAGCAGCCATCCAAAGGATGTCCCCGTAAACCATCTGCCCTTTAATTCTTCTGGCAATGATATCTCATGTGTTTTATCTGTCTGGGGCTTGAAGAAGATGCACGAATGAGTGTTCGTGGGAATTTCATATTCGTTGTAATTGGAGAGCAATAAGAAGGGAGGGGATATCAGTTTGAGTCTCTGAAAATCCGTTTTAACGGCGGCTCGCCATGTCAGACAGACTGCTGAACATCTTGTGATATCATCCCAATCTGCCAGGTTTTGGAGGACGAGGAACAAGAGTTCACTCGGTATACTTGACCATGAGAATCGCCGCGTTGCCATACCACTGATAAAAGCAAAAATACAGCGTACTCCGTGCAGGAGTATTTTATTTACTCTTTTTTATTTAAGGAATTTGAAACAAACGCGGCTAGGGTTAGCGGCATTAAATTAACAAATAATGAATTTGCTACCCTCCAAAGTGTCGTGCAAGCGTGCTCTCTGAGGCGCGTGCAATGACGCTCCAAATCCTTTAATCTTTATCGGGTGAGTACTACTTACTTTCGTTTTTCGTAGTACATATTTGATGGGTGCTGAGTGCGCGATGAATTCTTATTTTGAGTTGTAATACGAGTCTCATGACTCTGAACTTGACACGCAGATTATCACACATTAAAATTATTTTTTTATTCATCATAATTTATCTACAAATTAAAAGTGTTTATTAATCTCTTTTCTTTCTTTCTTTCTTTCTTTCTCTGTAGTATTGTAATTTAGGTAGACTTTTTAAAAGTTAATATTTATTTATTTTTATTTAAAAAATTCAAATTTTAATTTTATAAATAAATATTATAGAGCTTTAAATAAATAAATTAGTTAAATATTATTTATTTATTTAACATTATTTATTTATTTATTACATAATATACCTTTAAAAATTTATTTACTTTTTAGATTAGACAATTGATATGAAGAATGAAATTAACTAATGATGTTTATTTTTGTTAAAAAAATCCCGCAGTCCAATCAGACTTCAACTTATTCTGATCAAATGTATCATAAAAAAAGGTCTAGTACCGTCGGAGTCCAAGACTCTTATTTCTCCCGTGAAAACGGTCGTGTGAGCACGCGACTACGAGGGATGTGGCCAGTGGGGCCCGACATTTAGAAGGAAAGCCAATGAGTACGGTAATTGAGTATCTTCGACTTCGATGCATAGACGAAAAGCCACGCACGAGACAGACAGCATTCGCTAATCTTTCCGCCCATCCCGCGTTTTGATTTAAATGGACTACTCCGCAATTCAAGGGAACCAGTAATGGTACTTCGGACATTTAATGATCCAGCCGATAAGGGTAGTTTAGGAAGTTTAATTTACTTCAAAAGGCCCAATCGTCTAAATTAGAACAAAAGCGAATTGTTCCATGTGCCAGCCATTCACTGTACGGCGTGTTACTAGAAATGGTAGAATTCAAGTGGCTCAAGGCGAATGACTACTGTAAGCAATGGCGTGCCACTTACAGATGACTACCGTTTACAACCCATACAACTAGCAATTTGACACGTCAACACGTATACAGACGCGCTTCGTGTCAGCAGTCCCGCACCTTTATAGTAGTATGCTTTCTTGCCATTGCTACAAGACAATACAATAGTATTGTATTTGTTTTTTTGCATGGTTCTAATCTTACTAACTTAGCGCATATATATATATCCAATTTTTGGTAGCTCTCTAATAATAGCATAGCAACTAGTAAGTCCATGTCTAGGACCACTGACTGAAGCCTCTTCAACCAAACTTTTGAAGCTTATAAGAAACTCCCAAAATGAATATTTAGTGATAAATAAGTTAAAATAGTTAGCTCTAGGATTGATTTATCTATTTTCAAATATTTTTAATAAAATCAACATTGGTTATATCAATGGGCTCATGGTTCATTGGCAAACTTATGCGCTAAAATATCTTGAGCGCATGAGTACAGAGACTCATTTTCCCTTTAAGAATGGTTTAGTTAGTTTTTCATATTAAGAGTAGTCTAGTTTTCCTTTCAATATTATAATAGAGAGTTATAGATATCTTTTTGGTTACAGTGAGATTTATTTTTTGAGTTATGTCACAATAGAAAAATAGAAGAGAGGTTCGATTCATTGAGTTTTAATTGTATAAGATCACTAAGAATTCTAAGTAATATATAAAAAAAAATCAACATTGGTTGTGCAGAGGAGAGAATTCGAAGTCTTACCTACATAAGTGAGAAAATATGAAATTTATATTTTAATACTACATTATTGAGTAGTTTCATTTATTATCTAACTTCAGCTACTAAATTTTTGTCTTCAAGTGATATGCCATAAATCATTATTTGTTGTGTTTACTGACATTTGATAATAACAATGCATAATAATAATTATTATACTAAAAATACAATAACAATTTATTAGTGACAACTGGACATGTTAATCAGACCCTTGGTAATGACAATAAGCATTTTAGTAAAACATAATTGAATTATTCTCTTTATAAGTATAATACCATGTCTTTTTTATTTGTCATCTAATTTTATAAATAGATACCCAAATGACAGTCAAGTTCACTTACGCCAATTTGCCATTGAGGGTGATAATTGTTGTTTCTAAAGTATAATACCAAAAGTATTTGGTAAATAATTGATGTTGTGGTTTTAAGTTTATCATATTTTTATTATTTTTGTTAAAATTATTATTTACATATCATATTTACTACAGTTTATTAATTTTTATTTTATAATTATAATTTTTTTAATATAATTATAGATTAAAAATTATAATAGCTCAATTCAAATATAAGAGCTCGCCGGTTCAAGCCTAACTATGTGTATTGAAAAACAAATTCCAAATTACTCAAAAACCAAACGAGAAAAAAAAAATCCAAAAAGGTTCTCATAAATATGCTAATCTCACCTTCTCGCGAATTTCCATCAATGCCCTCTCCTTTGGGTCTCCAAGTTAGCGCCAAAACCCCAAAACGCCCTTCTACAATATTTTAAAATTCCTCTCAAACAGGCCCTTTTCTTTTGGTTTTGGTAATAATAATTAATAAATAACAATTAAAAAAGGATTTGTCCCTCAAACGCAGCAACAGAGTAGAGAGTTTAGTGAAGAGCCGGTCTGGTCGTAACCCATTAACAGCCGGCGATCCGCGGATACCCACTCACACAGAGCAAAGAAGCTTCTTTCTTTCTTACGTTTTTTTTTTTTCAATATTATAAAAGCTATGTATTATTTTAATTACTAAATAATAATAATAAGAAGAAGCAAGCTCTTAAATCGTGAAGGAGTAGTGCTTGTAGTCTTGCTCGCGACTAAGTCTCTTATTTTCTGTTGTTATTTATTTATTTATTTATTTTCCATTTTAAGACAGTTGAGAAGCCCTCAACACAGTCGGAGAGGACGAGTGTTTTGAATCATTCAGATTTAGAGAGAAAGAGAGCTGCTTTTTTGGTTTTATTCTACTTTGGTTTGGACAAAAATGGATCTAAATTAAAGTACTCTTGTTGTATATTCGTATAAAAAAGGTAAGTTTTCAGACATGGTCCGATCTTTTCTCGCTTAAAGAGTAAATGGGTTTTCTTCTTTTCGCTGTTTGGTGGGTAGGAAAGTGTAAGGAAAATGAACGAAAATGAAGTTTTGGATGATGGGTTTTCGTCTTTTGGTGTTACGTAGTGGAGTTAAGAGCTGTTTTGTCTTTCATCTTTTATCTTTCATCTTTTAGTTGATTCAAGCTTTTTGGGTGATAATCTGATTTTTTTTTTTGTATTTCTTATTAAATTTCGGGGGTGTATAGACAGAGATTTGTGACATTTTCGACTGATCTGTTGTTACTGACCTAGGTAGGATTTTTGAAAATCTTGGAACTTCTAGAGAGTGGTCCCATTAATTATTTTGTTCATGATCTGTTATTAAGATGTCAAAATCCTAAGAACCAACCTGTAACTTTCATTGTATCTGATCTTACTCTTCAATAACGAAAGACTATATCGAATTGTTGGTTTGGGTTTGGATTTTAAGTTAAAGACATGCATAGTAGTGGTTGTCTAATGTGTATTTTGATGGAGATTAAATTTCATTGCATTTTTAAATTTCAGGACTGAAGGTTGCTTTCCTGGTATTTTTCAAGTATGGCATCAAAATCTTTTAAAGGCAGCCGGTCAAATCTATCATCGTCTTCAGATGCTCAGGAACTCAAGCCTCCACTACTGCCAACTGTGACATTTGCCCGGAGGACTTCCTCGGGTCGCTATGTCAACTACTCGCGGGATGATCTTGATAGTGAACTTGGGAGTAGTGATTTCATGAACTATACAGTACACATTCCACCCACCCCTGACAACCAACCTATGGATCCATCGATCTCACAGAAGGTTGAGGAGCAGTATGTGTCGAATTCGCTCTTTACAGGTGGTTTCAATAGTGTTACGCGAGCTCATCTTATGGATAAGGTGATTGAATCTGAGGCAAATCATCCCCAGATGGCTGGTGCAAAAGGGTCTTCTTGTGCGGTCCTTGGGTGTGATGCCAACGTTATGAGTGATGAGCGTGGAATGGATATTCTCCCTTGTGAGTGTGATTTTAAAATATGTAGGGATTGCTATATTGATGCTGTGAAAACGGGAGGTGGCATTTGCCCGGGATGTAAAGAGCCATATAAGAACACGGATTTAGATGAGGTAGCAGTGGATAATGGGCGCCCACTTCCACTTCCTCCTCCGGCTGGGATGTCAAAAATGGAGAGGAGGTTGTCATTGATGAAGTCAACGAAGTCTGTGCTGAT
This sequence comes from Aegle marmelos, assembly GCA_030449875.1. Taxonomy (NCBI): domain Eukaryota; kingdom Viridiplantae; phylum Streptophyta; class Magnoliopsida; order Sapindales; family Rutaceae; genus Aegle; species Aegle marmelos. The sequence continues at coordinate 10,531,612 of JASUUL010000115.1, forward strand.
GAGGAGCCAAACTGGGGACTTTGATCATAATCGTTGGCTGTTTGAGACAAAAGGAACTTATGGCTATGGGAATGCTATATGGCCTAAAGATGGAAATTTTGGAAATGGTAAAGATGGTGAAGCTGCAGAGCCACAAGAGTTCATGAACAAGCCGTGGAGGCCACTAACCCGGAAGCTGAAAATACCTGCTGCTATTATTAGTCCATATCGGTATAATCTTTGTTGTTATTGTTCATTATTTATTGCTCATTATGGAATTCTTCTGTTTTAGACTTTATATATTGCTCTGATATTAAAAAATTGCTAGGATATTTTGAAAGGTCAAAACACTTATTTCTGTTTCCATTTCACCAATATATCCAGATTAGTTGTTTCTGAACACCTTCCACATAAACTTGCCTGTGGCATAATCTTTTTAATCTCCAAATGTCCTCCCTAATGAAGGCCCCAATAGATCTAAGATCATATACTTCCAGGCAAATTTTATTAGTATTCTAGGGCCTTTGTGATTTCAAATTTAGTAACATTGAGAGGTCCTATGAGAGTAAATTTTTTTACTTTTCTGTCATCCTCTTGCTCTTATACTGATGGATGCAGTTTGCTCTCTCTTGCTTTTGTTCAAAAAGGGTTATCATATTTGTTCGGATGGCAGTTCTGAGCTTATTCTTGGCATGGAGGATCAAGCACAAAAATGAAGACGCGGTTTGGCTATGGGGAATGTCTGTGGTTTGTGAAATCTGGTTTGCTTTTTCCTGGCTTCTTGACCAACTCCCCAAGCTCTGCCCAATCAACCGTGTGACAGATCTTAATGTCTTGAAGGACAAATTTGAAACACCTACCCTCAACAACCCCACTGGAAAATCTGACCTTCCAGGCATTGATGTCTATGTCTCTACTGCTGATCCTGAGAAAGAACCTCCTCTTGTTACTGCCAACACTATCTTGTCAATTTTGGCCGCTGATTACCCAGTAGAGAAGCTAGCTTGTTATGTTTCTGATGATGGAGGTGCACTTTTAACTTTTGAGGCCATGGCAGAAGCTGCAAGCTTTGCTAATATATGGGTTCCATTTTGTCGGAAACATGATATTGAGCCCAGAAATCCAGAATCTTACTTCAATTTGAAGAGGGATCCTTATAAGAACAAAGTAAAGTCAGATTTTGTGAAGGACCGTAGACGAGTTAAGCGCGAGTATGATGAGTTCAAGGTGAGGATCAATGGTTTACCTGACTCTATACGTCGCCGGTCTGATGCTTATCATGCTAGGGAGGAAATCAAGGCCATGAAGCTTCAGAGACAGAACAGGGATGATGAGCCTGTGGAGAGTGTGAAGATTCCAAAAGCCACATGGATGGCTGATGGTACGCACTGGCCGGGCACTTGGATGAACCCATCTTCTGAGCACTCTCGGGGTGATCATGCTGGTATAATTCAGGTATTTGTTCTTAGGATTTGAAATAATCTGTTGAGGGTAACAGGGGCTTGTATGGTTAGTATCTTTTTCACACATTGTGTTTATGCTAGCAGTATTAACGTGCAATGTAAATGAAGATATTTTGAGGCTTTGTATTTCAAGTATTTTTGGTGGCAGATGTGGTGTTGGGTGTTTGTGTTTGGTGATATGCTGTTTTATTTATTTGTTAATTAATTAGAATTCACACATTTTGATGATTTAGGTCATGTTGAAACCTCCCAGTGATGAACCTCTACTCGGAACTGCTGAGGATACCAAGCTTATTGATCTCACTGATGTAGATATTCGTCTCCCAATGCTTGTTTATGTTTCTCGTGAGAAGCGCCCGGGATATGACCACAATAAGAAGGCTGGAGCCATGAATGCCCTAGTTCGTGCCTCTGCCATTATGTCTAATGGCCCCTTTATTCTCAACCTCGACTGTGATCATTACATCTACAACTCTCAGGCATTGAGGGAGGGTATGTGCTTTATGATGGATCGTGGAGGTGATCGTCTTTGTTATGTCCAGTTCCCTCAGAGATTTGAGGGTATTGACCCTTCTGATCGATATGCAAATCACAACACTGTTTTCTTTGATGTTAACATGCGAGCCCTAGATGGAGTCATGGGTCCATTCTATGTTGGCACTGGATGTCTATTTAGGAGGATTGCCCTCTATGGATTTGATCCTCCTCGGGCAAAAGAACATCACCCGGGTTGCTGCAGCTGCTGCTTTGGCCGTCACAAGAAGCATTCTGCAGTTACAAACACCCCTGAAGAGAATCGGGCCCTAAGAATGGGTGATTCTGATGATGACGAGATGAACCTTTCTTTGTTCCCTAAGAAGTTTGGTAACTCGACTTTCCTTGTTGATTCAATCCCAGTGGCAGAGTTCCAAGGTCGTCCCCTTGCAGATCATCCCTCTGTGAAGAATGGACGCCCACCTGGTGCTCTTACCATACCTCGTGAACTTCTTGATGCATCAACTGTTGCAGAGGCTATCAGCGTCATCTCTTGCTGGTATGAAGACAAGACTGAATGGGGACAGCGTATAGGGTGGATTTATGGTTCTGTCACCGAAGATGTGGTCACTGGGTATAGAATGCACAATAGAGGATGGAAATCTGTTTATTGTGTGACTAAGCGTGATGCCTTCCGTGGAACTGCTCCGATAAATCTTACTGATAGGCTTCATCAAGTCCTACGGTGGGCTACTGGCTCAGTTGAGATCTTCTTCTCCCGCAACAATGCCCTTCTTGCCAGCCCAAAAATGAAGTTGCTCCAAAGGATAGCATACCTCAATGTTGGAATCTATCCTTTCACTTCTATCTTCCTGATTGTCTACTGCTTTCTTCCAGCTCTTTCCCTCTTCTCTGGCGAGTTCATCGTCCAGACCCTCAATGTTACATTCCTTTCCTACCTTCTTACTATCACTGTGACTCTAAGTATACTAGCTTTGCTTGAAATTAAATGGTCTGGAATCGAATTAGAAGAGTGGTGGAGAAATGAACAGTTTTGGCTGATTGGAGGCACTAGTGCTCACCTTGCTGCTGTGCTTCAAGGGCTGCTGAAAGTCATTGCTGGAATAGAAATATCTTTCACCTTGACATCAAAATCAGGTGGTGATGATGTGGATGATGAGTTTGCTGATCTCTACATTGTGAAATGGACGTCTCTGATGATACCGCCAATCACAATCATGATGGTTAACTTAATTGCAATAGCAGTCGGGTTGAGCAGAACAATTTACAGTGTTATACCACAATGGAGTCGCTTAGTGGGTGGAGTTTTCTTCAGTTTCTGGGTCTTGGCCCATCTTTATCCTTTTGCAAAAGGGCTTATGGGAAGAAGAGGCAGAACGCCTACCATTGTTTTTGTATGGTCAGGGCTTATCGCAATCACCATCTCTCTCCTTTGGGTGGCAATCAATCCTCCAGCCGGCACTAACCAAATAGGAGGTTCATTCCAGTTCCCATAATAGGTCACCCTTCTTCTCTTCAGTTTAATGCTTTTAGTGACATTCCTTCATTTATTCTTTTTCAACAAGTTGATCATGCTGTTGAACAGCCTAAGATATCCTCTGTTTCTCGTGGCCATTTGAACTTCAATTAGTAAGTATAGGAAAAGCTTAGATGGGTCAAGAGATTGGGAAACTGGTTTTCCTGTCATTTTGTTTTTTTTTTTAATTGTATCATGTCTTACATGGATTACTTATATTAGTGTTTCTCTTTTACATGGATGCTCAAGATTGATGTTAAGATCCATTCTTTTTTTATTTTGGTTGCCGAACATTAGGCTGAAATCTTTGTAATATTATATCAAAAAATCATGTTAATTTTTTTCCCTGAAATTATCTTGTCTATTTGGGAATGTCTAGGTGGATGATTATGATTATGTTTCGTTTGGTATTTTGATTATTCCTCCTTTCCTAGTGTGAGAGTTGAAGTTCAGTACTGTCTGTGTTTGTGGTGGGTTTTTTTTTTTTTTTCCTTAAATTTTATTTTTATCATTGCTATAGAAGCATGTACCCCTAACTTCAGTCGAAAGTTAGGTTAAGTGTAGAGGGTTGGTTGTTTTAAATAACTAATTTAAGCAAAGAAAAGTATTTACCCTATCAATTGCTATATAGCGTATCTCGGAATTCAATATAATATGTAGGATTTGTTTCAATCGGCCTTCTAAATTTCTGCCCAAATGACAGAAAACTAGGGCTCAGCAAAAAAATTGTTGCGCTTGAAATATTGAACCGAACTGGCAGTTGGTCTGGTTAAAAAAGTAGAAAAAAAATCGTTCGGTTTATATAAAAGAAATTGGGGGAAAAAGAAAATCACAAAATACAAAAAAGGAAAAATTTAAAGTCGAAAAACAGAATTAATTTGATTTGGTTCGAATTATCTATTGGAAAAAAAAAAACAATTATTGAGCTAAACTCAACCGAACCGACCTTTGTCCACCTCTGAGAAAACAATTTGGTTGTCATTTTTGCAATGAACACGCACGCACAAAGTATCAAGGGCAGATGTTCTGAAAGGATGCAGATGGAGATGGAGGTAGAAGACGTGAAAGAGGAGGAGAGCATGCACTCTTAGGGAAACAAACGTGCGAATGAGATGCATTATTATATAACCCTCAAACTGGGAGTGAGTAAGAGCATATATAATCTGGCTTTCAGAAAAAAAGAGAGCATAATCTGAAACTACCATTTCTTTGACATTAAACACCTGCCCATGCAATGCATGGTAAGTCCAGGGAGAACATCAAAACCTAAGTCTTTGATCTTCATTTAAGGCGGCATTTCCCAATCAAATTTGTAAAGAAGATTAGCATGAGCCCTGCGCCTGTTCGACATTCGCGGTTCTTGTATATAGCTTTGGACAAATTCTCCTTCCTAGCACCAAATGGTAATAACTCATCCCATTTGTTAATTAGTAATCAAAATAAATCAGATTTTGAATGAGCCAAAATGAAAATGAAGAGTGAAAATTATAATAACTTAAACTTCAGAGACTATAATTAAAATAAATTGTCTTCCTCGTTGATGTGTTTATTTTAATTTGAAATTAAGATAGATTAATTTAAATTACTAAAATAGTCACAAATTAAAAGCATACACACCACCTATGCGCGTAGTTCCCCTATCGCTGACCTTGTATAGAATGCATAACTTGACACGACAAAACTCGTAAAAATGTTTATTGCAAACCATCATTAATGTAGAATTTCTTCACCATCTTTACCACTTCCAAAATATATTTCCCTCTTATTTCTTCTCACATTTTATTTGTCTTTTTAATTGTGGATGCGTCTGACTGCGTGCTAATATATACGTTGAAACTTTTTCCCCCCCAAATCTTTTATATGAAGTCAGCGCCAAAATGGGAAGTGTTTGTTCTTGGTGGAATTGTTCAACTGACTGAGAATGTGAAAAAATGACGAAAATATCCATTTTAACTTCGCCTAAAATACTAATTTATTGAACTTTAGCAGTTGTTTGGAATTGCTTCTCATCACTCATTTTCCATTGAAGTAGAACAGAAAAGGAAAAAAAAAAAAATTTGTTTGGAAGGCCTCAGTAATGGATCTAAGCGTGTAGCAGTGATTTTTTTTTTTTTGAACAAAAACAAATCATATTTAGTTTACAATATTAATAAAGAAAGTGGAAACACGTAAAACCATTATTTTTCTCCCTGTTCATAAGATCCACCACTATTTTCATGCATAATTACACATAGATTGTGAGTCAGCATTGTGATTAATGCTCTTTTGCCTCTCTTTTTCATTTGTTTCTTCTTACATTTTATGTACAAATGTAAACTTATGTTCTTTACTATCTTTCAGTGTCCCTATTTTCTCCAAGCAAGCAACCAAAATGCATATGCATTTTAATTATTTCATTTTAAATACTAATAAACTACCTCACCTATTTTCAAATTCACCAAATATTAGCCAAACTACATTGGGTCCTGACTAATCTAGATTCGAGTAGAATAGAACCATTAGGGCGGTAAAATTCTCCTAACAAGTATTTAAACACAGCTGCATTCTCAAACCTCAAATTTAAGATCTTGTTTAAGAAAGGACAATCTTATGCTAGTTAATTTATGTGCTTGTTAATTGAAAAAATATTTTAATTAATAAAGGAAAAGTGGTTTTATTCCTGAAAAAGGAACTTGAATAATATTTTTTGTTTTTTGAGAAGGACCTGCAATAATATATAATTTGCTGAAAGCGAAATTTTTTTATTATTATATATAATCATAGGTACATGTTTGAAAGAAAAGTAAAACTCGCTTTCCGCAAAATAAATAATCATTTGCTATTCATTTAGTCTTAGCTAAAATGTAATTTAATAGAATGTTACCTAATAATATTTTTTATTTTTTGAGAAGGACCTGCAATAATATATAATTTACTGAAAGTGAATTTTTTTTATTATTATATATAATAGTAGGTACATGTTTGGAAGAAAAGTAAAACTCGCTTTCCTCAAAATAAATAATCATTTGCTATTCATTTAGTCTTGCTAAAATGTAATTTAATAGAACGTTACCTAATATATCACCGTGTCAATGTATTGAACATGTTTACAATAATCTACGATATGTTTTTTTATCGGCTTCCGTTATCCTACTATGTCAATTTTGTTATAAAAATTCAATCTCATTTTGAATAACCTTGGTTTCAATCACTTGAGAAAAAGATGATGCATAATTATTATTCTTTTCGTATTGGGAGTCCTTGTCAGGCATTTGGATGTTAAGATTTGTACTGCAAAACGGAAGCAAAAGAAGAACGACACACGACTTCTCAAAGAGAAATTCTTTAATGATAACCAACAGTCTCACAACTACATTTTTACCCTCTTTTAAACTAAAATCCTAACATGTGAATTTGTAAAAAAGAGGAAAATCTAAATTATTTTAACATAATGAAGTTCTAGTATCTGAAATAAAAAATGATACATAAATATAATTTTTATAGAAAATGATAGAAATTTATAAGAAACCTGAAAGGTAAGAAACTATTTTCTAATAACGATTTGATTGAGAGCCAAAGTGAAAAAGTTCTGGAGATGATTTATTGATCTGTCAAGTAATTTTTCATGCTTTAATTGAACTTTAAAACAATATTATTAGCATAGACTCTAAAAAAAAAAGTTTATAGCTCAAAGTCACGGCTCAAAGGTATAAATGTCACCTGCAAAAATTTCGTGGCTCATTGGCGCATGGTGCTCGGTGACCCATTATTTGTTGAGTGATGTTAAGTAGAGAAAAATGCGAAAGAACGATAAGAAAAATTAACTTTTTTTTTTTTTCTATTTATCCCCTCTCTCTCTATCATTTTCTTCCTTATTTCTCTCATTTTTTTCAAAGTTTTCTCTCAACTTAGCATTTTTCTTATTTGTTTACGAAAAAACTCTAAAAATTTATGGGTCAAAGGGAATCACTTAAAAAATCAATCGTAGGCAGCTGTAACTGGATCGCGGAAGCAAAAGACAACAAAAGAACTATCTGCAGGAAGACAGGTGCTCGCATTAAGGGGCCAACTTACCCATTATTAAATCAAGGGGCTATAAAAAGTCAAAAGCCAGTTAATTTTCTTGACCGAAAAGGATAAGCATCGACACAGATAAATCGACAATTAATATCATAAGTAAATTAAGTTCCTTAGCACTCAAAATACGATTCCAGGCTTATCTTTCATGCATAATAGCATCAGAACAATAATGCAGCTTTTGACTTTTCAAGGGTGAGATGTAGATATTAAATCTGTGTTTGAAGCTTATCAAGTCCGTCATGTCTCGTTCTGCAAACTGCGCACAAAATAGAAGGACCTCGCAAGAGTACCAAAAGAGAGCCCTCCCATTGATATTACTGAATTGTGTTTTGTTTCCTTATTCATAGAGGATCTCTATTATTATCGCAGTAGGGACAATGGCTTTACTTATCGTCATGATCATCCTTCTGTGTTTCCCAATCTTCCTCTTCTTTGTTTTGCGAAGACACAGTACATCAAGATACGCGGCGTCGCTACCGCCTGGTCCCAGAGGCCTTCCCTTTATAGGTAATTTACACCAATTCGACGTCTCAAAGCCTCATGTGTCATTTTGGGAACTATCTAAAAAATATGGTCCTCTCATGTCACTGCGTCTAGGTTCTGTACCAACCCTAGTTGTTTCCTCAGCGAAAATGGCCAAAGAGACTTTAAAAATCCATGATCTTCAATTCTCTAGTAGGCCAGCTTTGTTAGCAACGCAAAAGCTATCTTATGATGGCTTGGACTTGGTATTTTCACCCTATGGTGAATACTGGAGAGAGATTAGAAAAATATGTGTCATTCATCTCTTTAACTCCCTTAGATCACAAAGTTTTCGACCCATTAGAGAGGATGAAGTTTCAAGAATGATTGAATCCATATCAAAATCAGCTGCTGCATCTAAACAAGTCAACCTAAGTGCGATAATGATGTCTCTTTCGACCAACATCATTTGTAGACTTGGTTTTGGCAAGAGAGCTGATGATAAAGACGAGGCAACAAGTGAAAAAGGTAGATTCCATGCATTGCTTAATGAAGTTCAAGCCTTGTCTATAGCCTTTTTTGCTACGGATTATTTTCCTTTTATGGGTTGGATTGATAAGCTCACAGGAATGATTCGTCGCCTGGAAACTAACTTCCAAGAATCTGATAGATTCTACCAAGAACTCATCGACGAGCATTTAGATCCAAAAAGAGTAAACGCAGAGATGCAGCAGGAGGATTTAGTTGATGTTTTACTTCAACTTCGAAAAGATCGTGGGTTCAAAGTTGACCTAACTTTGGATCACATCAAAGCAGTGCTCATGGTACGTAACTGACAATAGGTCTATAAATGTATATAATTAATCTAATATAATTTTGTTGCTTTAAATAATTTATCTGTATATTGTTTGCTCTACAGAACATATTTGTTGCTGGAACAGACACAAGTGCGGCGACTGTGGTTTGGACCATGACCTATTTAATGAAGCATCCTACAGTGATGAAAAAGGTTCAAGAAGAAATTAGATCTTTGGTTGGCGGCAACAAAAGCTTTGTAGATGAAGATGATGTTCAAGAACTACACTATCTTAAAGCCGTAGTGAAAGAGTCCATGAGATTGCAACCGCCAGTTCCCTTACTAGTCCCCAAAGAAACAACCGAAAAGTGCATAATAGACGGGTATGAAATTCCGGCTAAAACACTTGTTTACGTAAACGCATGGGCAATAGGAAGAGATCCTGAAGCTTGGGAGAATCCTGAGGAATTTACTCCTGAGAGATTTATTGATCGGTCTATTGACTTTAAAGGGCAAAACTTTGAGTTTATACCATTTGGTGCTGGCAGAAGAATTTGTCCTGGAATGCATTTGGGAATTGCAAATGTGGATCTCGCACTTGCTAATCTTCTTTGCAAATTTGATTGGGAAATGCCGCCTGGAACGAAGAACCAAGATTTGGACTTTGATTCTCTGCCCGGCATTGCCGTGCATAAGAAAAATTTTCTTTTTCTTCTGGCTAAGTTTCATGAGTAGGTGAATTTAGGCACCTCCTTTTTTGGATAAGGGTTCGCCGCCCCCACCCACCCCCGCGGGGGGCCCCCGGGGCGAAATTATGGTAATGAATGCTGATGACTGTGCAAATAATATTTTAAGCCTTTTTCACTTGTTCTATTTTTCTCTCGAGTCAAAAAAGTATACACATGTACAAAAATAACCTCCAACAATATTATTCATTTTCTTCTATTGCACTCCGCCTATGAGATCAGCTTGACGACCTGCTTCCTGCATCGCCACGGAGCCCAACTTGTTAAATTAAGTGATCAATAATTGCCATTTTAATGAGTTATTTGCTTGGTGAGCCACGGAGCTCGAAAGTCCTTTTCCCGACCTGTAAATGAATACAGGTGCTCACGAATGAGTAAATGGAAAATGATTAGAGCTCCCCATTTTCTGCTCATTTTTCAACATTCACTTGTACGATCACTACTTAACTATATCTTTTGATCCCATAATCTGTGAACAGTACCCCCCCCCCCCCCCCAAACACACACAGAGAAAAAAAAAACCGAAAAAAAAAAAAGTAGATTTCTAGTGTTAGCATCTAGAGTGTGATTATATCTATTTATAATCTTCCTAGATTTCAGATCGTATACATGCAATAGATTATTAACAATTTCTTTTCAATAAAAAATCCAAAATAAATGGGTATAATAGTTATTTACGAAATTACAGAGGTTTGTGTGATAATTTAAATAAATCTTAAGAGTGTGCATGGCCTTTCCTCAAAAACTAAAATAATGTTTAATTATTGTTATTCTTATATGAGAGTCCTTATCTGTTATTTGAGTTTTAAGGTTTCAACTTTCAAGGCCATTGATCTATACATGATGCTTGGTCCATTAGTCCATCAATTTTTTTGGGGTTTAGGTTGTGGAAAAATCATAGTATAAGGATCATTATCATTAACGAAACTTTTATCATTTTGTTGATTTTTTGATATTTATTAGGTCTAAATCTATTAAATTTTTATTTTTTTCTAAATTAAGCGAGTTCCACTAGAAGACCATAAATACGTCACTTAATAGGCCTTAATTAGTTTGATGCGTCATATAGAGGTTTTCCTCCAACTATTAGCATTTTATTCCTTATACATGGAGATTCTTTTTTTAGACATTTTGGTTATAGAAGATGCATAATACCTTCACTAATTATCATCGTCCTTCCATGTCTCCCAATCTTCCTCTTCTTTGTTTTACAGAGGCACATAACACCGAAATATGCTCCATTAAGGTCTTCCCCTTATCTTTAACTTAACCCAGTTTAATTTCTAAGCCTCATGTGTCATTTTGGTCAATACCTAAAATGTATGGCCCCCTTATGTCCTTGGGTCTCGGTTTTGTACCAGCCCTAATGGTTACCTCAGCTAAAATGGATAAAGATATATTGCAAACCCATGACCTTCCATTTTGTACTAGGCCACCTTTGCTAGCACGGCAAAAGTTATCTTACAATTGTCTCGAGATTTGGCAACTTCAACCTCTAATGAATATTGGAAAGAGTATGTGCCACTCATCTCTTTATTAAAGTGCAAAATTTTTGACCCATTAGAGAAGATGAAGTTTGGCGGATCATTGAAAATACATCAAAATCGGTTATTGCTTCTGAACCCATAAACTTGGGCGAAATAATGGTGTCTCTTAATAATACCATCATTTGGAGTTGGTTTTGGGAAGAGGTATGAAGAAGATGACGAAGCAAGTGAAAGAAGTAGATTCCATATGCATTCATGCTTGATGAAACTCAAGCCTTGTTTGCAGCTTTTCTGTAACAGATCATTTTCCTTTTATGGGTTGGCTTGCGTGGCCTAAAAAATAACTTCCAGGAATTTGATAGATTCTACCAAGAACTAATAGATGAATATTTAGATCCCAAAATAAGAAAAACAGAGGTGCAGCAGGAGGATTAATTTAGTTGATGTTTCACTTCAAATGTGGAAAGAAAACGATTGTGGGTTCAAAGTTGATCTAACTTTGGATCACATCAAAGCAATGTTCATGGCTGTTAATATATGTTATAAATATTTACAAGCACACCTAATTTAATTTGTGGCTTCAACTGATTTATATAATGTGTTGATCACTTTGAAGAACATATTCATTGCTGAAACAAGCTGTTGTAATTTTGGTAACAAGAATAACCAAAAGAATCTTCAAGATCGAAGCAAACAGAAAATCAACTTAAATATCAGTAACAGATCAAAGTACACAGTTGGCAAGCAACACAATCTGAAGGGAAAAATTGACCCTCTTCTATGCTCAAACTGATTACAAATCAATCATACCTTGTAAAGGAATTTGCAAGCTTTACAAAGAAACAAGAATCACTGAATTGGGATGAAAAAATGAAAGTGAAAAGCCCTCTACACCAGAGGCGATGGAACAGCTCTTCTTATATACTGATTGCTTAACAAACATAACGGATTTTAGCCACGTCAGCAACATAATTGCATGTTGACCCACAAACGAAGTCATACTGCATAAAGACCACAAAAGTCTTAATCATTTCCAATTAGGCCCCCAAAAACAGAATCTAATTCTGCACACAAGCATGGGCGCGGGGACTGTGTGGTTTGGGTTATGACGGGTAGGAAAATATGCTCTTTAAAAGCATATTTGTTTATTTAATTTTAATAAACTTCTGATTAATAAAATAATTGAGGTATTTTATTCAAATATCTTATTTGCATTAATTTTTTATTAAAATCCATTTAATCATATTATGTGTATTTACGTGATCACTATGTGAATTCACAGAAGACATAAATACAAGTTATTTTATGATTTAATAAATTAAGTTCGCAGTTGATAAATAAAGTTGGACACTTTATTTAGGTATAAACTGTAATAAATTCATTGAATGATTTATCTTAATCATATATGAATTTATTAATGTAGTACGACTATATTGAATAGGATCACATATATGATTTATTTAACTTTATAATAATTGTCAAACTTATTAAATCTCATAGGCATTGATTTTACTGCAATCTTAATCTTGAATTAGTTATAATTTCATGATTGTGGTTGTCATTCCATTTGAGTTATCAATGGACACGACACATACTTATAATCAAGATTATTCGGTATCTTGGTGGGAGCAATTATAAGTATTGAAGTTATAGATTAACAATATGGAATTTGTACAACACATCTCTTGAAGGTTTGCATAAAATATCTCAGTGGATCAACATATTTAATATGTTGAAAATAATCATTAGAGAAAACCAATAAGTATCAAGGAATAAGATGTTATTAAATTGATTCAAGTTGAGATATCGATTTAATTAACGATGTGGTGCAAAGGATTGGAAAAAAGAATCCTTGGGACAAATTATTATTAATTCAATTAGGAGATTTCTTATAGTTCATAGAATTGGAATTAAATAATTAAAAGTTTAATTTTGAGCTTAATTATAGCCACTTTGTATGTTCCCAAATGAATACCTTATTTCAGTGCATTTTGTTGGATTCCGGCATATTAGGTGATAAACCTAAATATAATATTTGTTCCTATGTGTTATATTTAAGTTTGGGAATTGCAATTTGTGGATCTTACACTATCTCCACTTTTCGTAAGTAGAGAGGAAAAATATTAAATATAATATATTTAATATTTTAAATTTTATATAATAAGGATAAGACAAATTAGGGTTTTAACTGTAATATTATATGTTCTTTTTCTTTAAAAAAGAAAGACAAAAACTCGAAAAAAAGAAGATGGATTTTTTTTGATGTTCTGCTTCAGACTTATTATGCATAACAAGAAGAATGGTCAAATTTTTGCCTTCATCTTCTAAGATTATCAAAGTATGATTTTCTAACTTATGAATTTCTTATATATTATATGAGAGCGGTCCTAAAAATAATTTTTATGAGAAAAATTATGATTTTTCACCAACAATGACATGCCTAATGAAGCATCCTAGAGCAACGAAAAAGGCTCAAGAAGAAATCATCTTTGAACGGCAAAAAAGGCTTTGTTAATGCTAATTGTTCAACAACTACATTATCTTCATGTCGGACAGAAGGAGACGATGAGATTTCAACTGCCAGTAACATACATTACTAATATCAAGAGAAACAATTGAAAATTGCATAATATGGGACATGAAATACAAGTGAAGGTATCCTCAAGCGTGGGAGAATCCCGAGAATTAATTCTAGGAGATTTTTGATAGTTCTACTAACTTGAAAAGGTAACTTTGAGTGAATACCATTCAGTGCAGCCGGCAGAAGAATTTGTCCTGGAATACATTTGGGAATTGCAAATGTGGATCTTGCACTAGCTAATCTTCTTTACAAATTTGATTCGGAAATGCCGCCTGGAATGAACAAGAAAGACTGGGATTTTGATGTTCTGCTTAGACTTATTATGCATCCACAAGAAGAATGCTCTTTGTCTTATGGCTAAGTACTATGAGTAGATAAATTAAGTCACCTCCATCAATAAGGATTCTGTTCTTATGTGAAATAAAATAATGAATGCTAATATCTGTACGTATGAATAATAATCGAAGTATGTTTTTTCCTTTTTATTTTTCTCTCTAATGTCAAAAGCTTACATTTATGTACAAAAAAAATCACCATAAAAAATATTATTGATTTTGATAAAAAAATAATTACACAATGGCATGCACGATTATTTAACGCCTCATAAATCATTTAATACCTCAAAAAAAAAGGAGTTTGAACTTGTGTAAACCTATAGCCTCATGAGCTTATGCATGCCAATCCCTTGTGGTCTTCAATTCAAAACTTTTTGATATCTGGAAATCAAAATGAACAATCGCAAGTAAACCCATTTAACTTTTATATATTAAATAATATTTTTTGAGAACGGATTTAGACTTGTAAAACATAGATATGCACATAGTCCCTGCGTCATCATTAATCTTATATAGAATACACATTCTTGATGAAAAGTTTTATTGCTTACTTATAGGAATATTCATGATAAACCATCATTAATTTAGAGACCTTTTCTTATTGTTACAATAAATCTACATGAATACATCAATATATCGATGACATAAATATAGATGAAATATTTGATACATCCTACTAAACTTTTTAATTTTATCACCACTTTTAAACTTTAGAAACATATAGTTAATGCATACAATCAAAATTTGAATGCATATTGGAGGTTTTAAAACCACATAGTTCATAAGAAGAGTAATGTGAAAAATATTAACATTCAAGTCTCAATTTAAATCTCAATTAATATGTCATTTATCTATTAGATAGCAGAATAGAGTAATAAATCATTTATATTTATCATAATGATTGATACATAACATTAAAACTTAGGTTGGGACCTAAATATATTGGATCTCAATCGTTACTATCATAGTAATAATAATCGACAGAAGTAATAAGATGACTTATTATTATTCCAACTCCAACTAAGGGACGTCAAATAATGATTGGAGGCACTAGCGCTCACCTTGCTGCTGTGCTTCAAGGGTTGCTGAAAGTCATTACTGGAATTGAAATATCTTTAACCTTGACATCAAAATCGGGCGTGATGATGTGGATGATGAGTTTGCTGATCTCTACATTGCCAAATGGACGTCTCTGATGATACCGCCAATCGCAATCATGATGGTTAACTTAATTGCAAAAGCAATCGTGTTGAACAGAACAATTTACAGTCTTCACAGTGGAGTCGCGTAGTGGGTGGAGTGTTCTTCAGTTTCTGGGCCTTGGCCCATCTCTATCTTTCGTAAAAGGCCTTATGAGAAGGAGAGGCAGAACGCTCACCATTGTTTTTGTATGGTCAGGACTTATCGCAATAACCATCTCTCTCCTTTGGGTGGCAATCAATCCTTCGGCCGGTACTAACCAAATAGGAGGTTCATTCCAGTTCCACTAATAGGTCATCTTTCTTCTTTTCAGTTTAATCTCTCTAGTGACATTCCTTCATTTATTCTTTTTCGACAAGTTGATTATGCTGTTGAAGAGCCTAAGATATGCTCTATTTCTCCTGGGCATTTGAACTACAAGTAGTAAGTGTAGGAAAGCTTAGATGGGTCAAGAGAATGGTAAACTCGTTTTCCTGGCATTTTGTTTTTATTGTATCTTGTCTTACATGGATTACTTATATCAGTGTTTCACTTTTACATGGATGCACAAGATTGATGTTAGATCCATTCTTTTTTAATTTTGGTTGCTGAACATTAGGCTGAATTCTTTGTAATATTATATCCAAAAATCTTCATGTTAATTCTTCTCCTGAAATTATCTTGTCTATTTGGGAGTCCCAAATTATATGATTATGTTTAGTTTGTTATTTGATTATTCTTCCTTCCATCGTATAAAAGTTGAAGTTCAATAATTCTTTTTTGAATTTGAATTTTATATTTTATTTTTATCATTTGCGATAGAACCATATAACCCTAGCTTTACTCAAAAGTTTGGTCGAGTATTGAGGGTTGTTTTAAATAACTAATTTAAGTATCGAAAAAATATTTACCCTATCAATTGCTATAAGGTGTATCTCATAATTCAATATAAATTTTAGATTTGGTTCAATCAGTCTTTTAAATTTTTGCCCAAATGATAGAAAATGATGGGTCAGCAAAAATATTGTTATGCTTGAAATATTGAGTTGAACTGGCAGTTGAGTTTGATTTAGTTTAAAAATTTTAGAAAAATATTTGGTCTATATAAAAGAAATTAAAAAAACCACAAAATACAAAAGAAAAGAAATTTAAAAATAAAAAATTAAATCAAACTAAGAACTGAATTAATTTGATGTGGTTTGAATTATGTGTTGTTAAAAAAGTTTATTGAATTGAACTAAACAAACCTAAGTCCACTCGTAGAAAACAATTCGGTTGTCATTTTTACAGTAGACATGCACGCACAAAATATCTAGTTTAGAAGTTCTGGAATCATGGGTGGACTGAACTAAGGCCGAGCAGCCTCTTTTGGACCATTAATTTTTCTTTTAAATATACTCCAAGTCCCTTCTAAAAGAGATAAATAAAAAAATTTAGACTTTTTCTCCATAAGGTAAAATGCATGTGGTTTAATGGTAAATATGTTATATGATGCTTTTAAAGTTTTGGTTCAAATCCTAATAGTCACACTATTTTATTTTTTATAATATTTTTTAGAAACTAATTAGAAAAAGGATATTTTCACACATTTGAAATAAATAATTTATTACTATTATTATTTAAAATTTAAAAAAAGGTAATGGAATTTAAGTTTATTAGACTTAAAATATGTTCGAGTGAACGTTTAAAAGAAAGTACTCTAAATTAAATAAAATTTTTTGAACTAAGTCCCTCTTGATTTAAATGTTTGGGTTTACCATTGTCTGGAAGTATGCAGATGAAGGAAAGAGGAGGAAAGCATGCACTCTTAAGAAAACAAACATGCAAAGTAGATGCACTTGGCACTATATGATTTTAGAATATGATTTGGGGGGAAATGTATGGTTATAGGGCTTATACAATGAAAGACATTATTGGGTACCTTGTTATCTAAAAAATTATTTTTAGGTAAGAAGGTCAATCACTCAGTATAGTGAAAGTATGAATATATTTTTTGATGGTTATGTTAACTCAAAAACTATTTTGAGGTAGCTTATGGAGCAATACAACAATGCATTGAAGAATAAAGTTCAGCAAAAAATTAAAGAAGATGCTCGGTTCTTTCCTACTAAATACCATGTGTAACATATTATGTGATGGAGAAGCAAATATGAGATGTCTACACCATTTCGAAGTTTCAAGAATTTCAATAAGAGTTGGTTCGAAAGATGTATTGTGAATTTGTCAATTTTATGGGTTATGAATAGAGAGGATGTCAAAGTTGGAGAAGGCAAAAAAAGAACTTTTTTTAAAGTATATTTTGATAAAGATAATGGTGAAATCTGATGTAGTTGTTCAAAGTTTCAGTTTAAAGGAATTCTTTGTAGGCATGCCATTACAATCATGGTATGCAACGACATGAAAATACTTCCAGAGTGGTATTTCCTACGACAATGAAGAAAAGATGTGTGGAGATGTCATAGTTGAGTAAAAATGAGTCATAAGCTAATAGCTGCACGGATGAATTTCAACGAATGATATTGAGACACTATGTGATCCAGTTGTTAAACGTCATAAAGGTCGTCCACCTTATCAAAGAACAAAGTCCAATCAATTTTCAACATCGAAAATGAATTCAGCATGTTCCAATGCAAAGGTTAGTTTTAAAAATAATTAAAGTAAAATAATATATTTCATAAATGATACTAAAATGTTGGTTTTGTTGACTTTGCAGAATGAACACGTTGATCAACTGGCAACTGTGATCCCAATACCTCAAAACCTTGAAGGGAGTTCCATTGATAGGAATATGTACCCACATGAAATTATGGACTATTATAATGTAAGTTTTTCACAGTTTATGTACATGATTTTTTTTATTGTCATTTCATTAAAGTTCCATTAATATATGTTTGTTTTAGGGTATTATGAACTTGTAACATGCAACTAGGGATGATATATATCCAACATCTATACAAAATTCTTGCATAGTAAGTAGTGATAAATTTTATACATGTTATTAGCATTTGTTCATTTTTATATATTTTATTTTTTGTTATAATAAGATGTTTAATTTTTTATAATAGGACCCATAACTGCAGCCCTAACTACATAAGACATTTTCAGCCGCTACTTTTTCAACAAGACAATGAATACGGAGTTAATAGGGAGTTTCAAAATGATTTTGTAAAATAACGTTGTATTTGTGTTTTAACAATGAAAAATGTAGATGGCTATTTTATTCTAATTTATATTATAACACAAACCTTTGGCTATGAGTTGTGTGCTTATGGATTTGATACATGGACTTATTCCTAAAACGACATATTTTTCCCTTGGTGGCATATTGGTAGTTGTTTCTGTGTGGTATTGGAATGCTTCTGGTTGTACGTGTTGATTTCAAATTCAATTTGATCTCTTGGCATTGCTGTCAACCTTGCTAGTCAGTATGCACTAATTATCATTAATTTCAAATATAATATGAAAGTTAGCTAATGAAATAAGAAAAGCTAATATATTCATGATAAAATAAGCTACTGATGCATTCATGATACATTAACATTATTGTCGTGGACATAAATTTACATGTACTAAAACATTTAGGATAAATTTCTTTTAAAAAAAAAAACAATATATTAGTTAAGTACACAATTTAAATATAATACATGTTAGAAAAGTTATAATTATTTGAGGAACATATTTTGCAACATTTGATTCTCTTTGTCATAGTTCATCCTCTGTCAGTTCTTTTGATCTTCATGTTCTCGTCTTTGTTGAAATTATTTCTCAAACAATTGAAATTTAAGAGACAAGCATTTTATTTGATGCCTCAACCTTCGAACTTCTCCTAATAAGATGTCAATTTTATTCTCATTAGTATTTCGATCTTCCATCCCTCCAGAGTCATTAGACTCACTGCTCTTCCGTTCATCATCTTATTCAAAAGCCCATAACTTTTGCACATCCAAATTTTACGATTTAGATTTTCTCTTGTACGTGGAGTTTGTAAAACCTTATTACTGTTGCAGCATTTTTCACAAGCTTTCAGCTGTGTTCGATATTCACTTGTGCTACAAGACATAATGACTGAGCAATTTCTATACAATATAGACAAATAGCAAATGTCAAGCTAAGCCATTGCAGCATATTTTAATGATTTTAGCTATAAACAGCATGTAATGATGATTTTTGATACAGACAACACATAATGATAATTTTCAAATGCAAATACAAATCAAATGCTTTCTCTGTGCACGATTAGCTTAATAGGCTTACTAATAACTTAGATATACAACTTATAGTTTGTCAATATTTGAATTCATGAAGTTGAACTTAAAATTAAGCATCCTATAGTTAAGTTCTATCAGTTTAAATGTAACCAAATAAAACCAGAAACCCTTTTGAATCCAATAAAAAACACAACACATAACTTCGAAGCCTTTTGAAGTCAATCCAGAACACAGCATATATGCCTGGTACATCAATGGATAAACCTGTCCTTAAAAACCAAAATTATTATGGCATTTCTAGCATAGAGCAATCTCCATTAGCTCATTTACCCTGTACAAATCAACTTGTTGGAACTCATTTGCCCAGTACAAATCAATCAAAACTAAACCGCTTGTCCAATACAAATCAATTTAAATTAATTCATATACCTATTGCATCTAAAAAGGGTTTCTTGCATAATCATCCCACAAACAATAACTTATAAAGTGTATATATCAACAGAATTTAACAATTTCTACGGATAAGTTTTAACTACAAATAACTGACAACAGAATTACATTTAGTCAACTTCCAACAGTAAGTTTTACAGCAAATAACTCACAACAGAATTGCATTTAGGCAATTTCCAACAGTAAGTTTTTACAGCAAATAACTCATAACAGAATTGCATTTAGGCAATTTCTAACAACAAGATTTTACAGCAAATAACTCACAACAGAATCGCATTTAGGCAATTTCCAACAGCAAGTTTTTACAGTAAATAACTCATAACAGAATCGCATTTAGGCAATTTCCAACTCCAAGTTTTTACAGAAACTATCATGACATTTTAGCACAACTAAAATTCGTAAACAGCATAACTAAAATCTTATATTAATGAAACAAATTACCTCTTTGAATCGATTACGGTAGTCGATGACAAGTGAAGCCAAAAGAGCAGAGCTGCAGCTATCGACGGGTAGAAAGAGAGAGAGAGTGAGAGCCAATGACCAAATGCGGAGAGACCCACGACGAGAAAGAGAGAGAATGCCGACGGACTGTGCTCTGCTCAGATGCATGAAACCCATGATGAGAGAGAGAGTGTGCCGACGGACTGTGCTCTGCTCAGATGCACGGCGAGAGAGAATAAAACAATAAGTTACTGTGGCTGATTGTGAGAGTTGTGAGCCTAGATGTGTGTGTTGTGCACCACGTGCCACAGTAACTTAATTTATAGTTAGCACAAAAACGAATCGTTTTGTTGCTAACTTTTGTCCTAAATGTGGGATGAATCTCATTTTCCATTTTTCATATTTCTTTTTTTGAGAAATTTAAAACAATATTATTATTATAAACTCTAAAAAGATATTTGTGGCTCATGTTATGAACCAAAGGTACAAATGTCATCTGGATCGATTTCACGACCCATTAGCCCATGGTGCTCGGTGGCCCATTATTTGTTTTGAAAAAATCCTAAAAATGTATGGCTCAAAAGGGGAAGCACTTAAAAAATTAATCCTGGGCAGCTGTAACTTGCTCGCTGAAGCCGAAGACAAGACAAGAACTTTTTGCGTGAAGATAGTTCAACGATTGAAGCTTGGAAGTTTTCTTGATTAATAAAATATAGGCATGGCTACAGTAAGGGGCCAACTTACCCATTATTAAATCAAGTGGCCATGAAAAGACAAAAGCAAGTTAATTTTGTTGATGCAAAATGATGAACATTGACAGAGACAAATCAATAATGAATATGATAAGGAAATAGACATCTGTTATTGCTCAAAATATTATTCTAACTTATAAGTGTCAAGATCAGCTGTTATGACACTATTTTATTTTAATTAAAAATTTTAATTTAAAACTTAAAAATATAATTATATTAAATATTTATTAAGAGAATTTTATCTTCTTTAAAATTTTATTTGATTCGAATATAAATTAATTCAGATTTAATATAATTTTTAAATAAAAAATAATCTCCCATATCCAAAAAAAAAAAAAAAATCACTTCAGGCTTACCTTACATGCGTAAATGTCACAATAGTAATGCAGCTTTTGAATTTTCCAAGGTAAGAGATAGGTATTAAATCTGTGTCAAACTTATCGAATCTGTTATTTTTCATTTTGCAAACCTTACGCAAGATAAAAGAACCTCACAAGAGTACTAAAAGAGAGCCCTCCCGTTTATGTTGCTGAATTGCATTTTGTTTCTTTATTCATAGAGGTTCTCTATTATTATTACAGTAGGGATAATGGCTTTACTTATCACCATGATCATCCTTCTGTGTCTCCCAATCTTTCTTTTCTCTATTTTGCGAAGACACATAACATCAAGATATGCTTTGTCTCTACCACTTGGTCCCGGAGGCCTTCCATTGATAGGTAACTTACATCAGTTTGGCGTCTCAAAGCCTCATGTGTCATTTTGGGAACTATCTAAAAAATATGGTCCTCTTATGTCATTACGTCTTGGTTTTGTGCCAGCCCTAATTGTTTCCTCGGCAAAAATGCCAAAGAGACTTTAAAAGCCTATGATCTTCAATTTTGTGGTAGACCAACTTTGGTAGCAACACAAAAGCTATCTTATAATGGCTTGGACTTGGTATTTTCACCCTTTAGCGAGTATTGGAGAGATTGAAAAATATGTGTCATTCATGTTACAAAAATAGATGTAGAATGGAGACTTGAAACACGTATTGAATATGCTTTCAAGTCTCCATTCTATATCTATTTTTATAACAATCTTAAAGCATTGTTTTTATGGAGACGGAAACTAGTGTTGGCATAATCAAATTGATGAATCAAGATCTGGTGAAACTTGATCGATTTAATGGGTCGAATTTCACTCGCTGGCAAGACAAATTGAAGTTCTTGTTGACAGCTCCGAAGATTTACTATATATTAGATCCAGATCTACAGCCTATTCCAGATCCTACAGCAACTGATATTGAAGAATTGAAGTCCAAACGCAAGAAACGAGAGGAAGATGAACTTATATATCGGGGATATATTTTGAATGCCTTATCAGACAGACTCTACGATCTCTACACCAACACCACTTCTGCAAGAGAAATTTAGAATGCCTTGGAATATAAATACAAAGCAGAGGAGGAAGGTACAAAGAAATTTTTAATTTCTCAATACTTTGATTTTAAATTTCTTGATAACAAACCTTTGTTACCTCAAGTGCATGAATTGTAAGATATTGTCAACAAGTTAAGGGCTGCAAAAATTGATCTTCCAGAAACATTTCAAGTTGGAGCAATTATTGCCAAATTGCCTCCATCTTGAAAAGGATATAAGAAGAAGATTCTTCATAGTAGCGAGGATTTTTCTCTTGAACAAATTCAAAAACATCTTCATATTGAAGAAGAGTCACGATCAAGAGACATGATTGAAGAATCTTATAAAGGCACTTCTAAGGCTAATGCTGTGAGCAAGCCCAAAAATTCCAACAAGAGTAACAACAAAAGAGGGAATTCTCTATGTACCAAAAAGGAGAATGAGAAATTCAAAAGATCCAAGGAAGCATGCTTTGTCTGTGGGAAATATTTTGCTCGTGATCATAGGTTTCGAAAGAAACCAAATGAAAAGGCAAAAACAAATGCTGTAGAGGAAGAGATTGTTGCTATTGTGAGTGAAATCAATGCCATTCACGGCAAAGTTCAAGGCTAGTGGTCTAATACTTGTGCCACCATTCATGTTTCCCATGACAAGTCTATTTTTAGGACTTATATAGATGTTATAGATGGGCATGAAATTCATATGGGAAATAAAGGCGAATCCAAAGTGCTTGGCAAATGGAACGTGGAACTTACTTTCACTTCTGGAAAAAAAATTATTTTGGCTAGTGTTCTTCATGTTCCAGATATAAATAGGAACCTTGTTAGTGAGGATCTTTTGAGCAAACCAGGAATGAAATCGATGTATCAAGCAAATTAATTTTGTCCTTGGGTTACTTACTCTTGTGATAGAATGATGAAATTATGTACTATTGACAATAATGATAATAAAAATAATTCTTTGGCTTATATGGTTAACTCTATTTCTTTATGTCATGATAGATTAGCACATATAGGATTTAGCACTATTAAAAGAATGGATAAATGTGGCATGCTATCGTGTGATATTAATAATTTTGAAAAATTAGAAATATGTATAAATGCAAAAATGACCAAGAAACCATTTCAAAGTGTTAAAAGATCATCTGAACTTTTAGAGCTTATACATTTTGATATTTTTGACTTAAATGGTATGTTAACTAGAGGTGATAAAAGATATTTTATAACTTTTATTGATGATTGCTCTAGATATACCTATGTATATTTATTGAAACATAAAGATGAATGTTTTAATGCATTTAAGAGTTATAAAGCAGAAGTCAAAAATCAATTGGGAAGAAAGATTAAAATTCTAAGAAATGATAGAGGTGGAGAATATTTTCAAGTGAATTTAATACATTTTGTGAAGAAAATGGTATTTTACATCAATATTCTGCACCTCATATACCTAAAAAAAATGGATTAGCAGAAAGGAAAAATATAACTTTTCAAAAGATTATTAATTTTATGCTTTTAAATGCTAAATTGCCATTTAGTTTATAAGAAGAAGCAATTCATGCTGCATGTCGAATTTCTCTAAAGAAATCTATGATTTATCCATATAAGGTATGGAAAGGAAGAAAACCAAATATTGGATACTTTA
Source organism: Aegle marmelos (assembly GCA_030449875.1). Taxonomy (NCBI): domain Eukaryota; kingdom Viridiplantae; phylum Streptophyta; class Magnoliopsida; order Sapindales; family Rutaceae; genus Aegle; species Aegle marmelos. Next base: position 10,555,602 of record JASUUL010000115.1, read on the forward strand.
AATTATGGGGGTGTCTTGCATATTGCAAGAATATGGATCTAAAGATAATAAAATTGGGTTCAAGAGCTATTAAATGTGCATTTGTTGGATATGCAATAAATAGCAAGGCATATAGGCTCTTAAATTTAGAGTCTAATGTCATAATTGAATCTAGAGATGTGGAGTTCCTTAAGAATTTATTAACCTATGAAAATAAATCTTAAACTCCAAATAATGAAAAATCTAAAAAGGAGATCATCATAAAATTGTGGAACAACCAAATGAACCTTGGAAAAGCAAAAAAGTAAGAAATCAAAAAGATTTGGGATATGATGAAATTAACTCTCAATTAATTTCTTTTTACTTGGTAGAAGTAAATAATGGAGGTTTAATCAGAAAAATACATATTGTTTTTCAAACTGAAGATGATCCCAAAACTTATAATAAAGCTATGGCTTTTAGAGACTCTACTTTTTGGAAAGAGGCAATAAATGATGAGATGGATTCAATGATGTCAAACCACACTTGGAAAATGGTAAACTTACCACCAGGTTATAAATCAATAGGTTGTAAATGGGTATTTAAAAGAAAATATCATACTGATGGTACCCTTCAAACTTTTAAGGCTAGATTAGTAGCCAGGGGTTTTAAAGATATGCATTTGTGGCTAGAATGACTTCTATCAAAATATTATTTACTTTAACTTCAATCCATAATCTTTTCATCATCAAATGAATATTAAGACTGCATTCTTAAATAGAGATCTTGATGAGAAGATATATATGGAATAACCTAAAGGTTTTGTTCTATTTGAAAATGAAAATAAAGTGTATAGACTTATTAAATCATTACACGGATTGAAACAAGCTCCTAAACAATGGCATAAAAATTTTCATTTTGCTATTCTTTCTAATGGTTTTGTTAAGAATAATGCCAATAAATGTTTATATATTAAAACTTGTAATGATTTTATTGTTGTTAGTTGTCTTTATGTAAATGACATGCTAATTTTAAGTAACGACATGAAAAGTCTGTTAGAAACAAAGAGATTTCTATCTTCCACATTTAAAATGGAGGATTTGGGACAAGTTGATACTATTTTAGGTTTAAAAGTAAATCAAAACAAAAAAGGAATTTGCTTTGTATCAATCTCATTATATTGAGAAAGTGTTAAAGAAGTTTAGCCATTTTAATGTCAAAGAAGCTAACACTCCTTTTGACCTAAGCATTAAGCTTACTTCAAATTATGGAAGAACAGTGGCTCGAATAGAGTACCCTAGTGCTATTGGAAGTCTTATGTATGCTGCATAATATACTAAGATTGATAGAGAATTTGTAGTTAGTAAAATTAATAGGTCTACTAGCAATCCAAGTGTTGAGCATTGGAAGGCCATTAGTAGAGTTCTGGGTTATTTGAAGAAAACTAAAGAACTTGACTTCAATATTTAAAGTTCCTTGCTATTTTAGAAGGATATATAGATGCAAGCTGGATATCAAGTGTAAGTGATATCACATCCACTACTGGTTGGGTATTCACTCTTAGGGGTGATGTAATTTCTTAGGGATCCAAGAAACAAACTTGCATTACACACTCAACCATGGAATATGAGTTTATTATTTTAGCAGAAACAGGAAAAGAAGCTGACTGGCTAAGAGATCTTTTTTTAGAAATCCCATTTATTTCAAAAAATTTATCCACAATATCTATACATTGTGATAGTCAAGCTACTTTAACTTGTGCATATAGTGGAATGTATAATGGGAAGCCAAGATATATTAGTCTTAGACATGAATATGTGAGATAATTAATTCAAAGTGGAATTATTACCATTACATATGTGAAATCAAGTAAAAACTTGGTTGATCTATTTATTAAGCCTCTTACAAGAGAATTAATTAGATCAACATCTAGAGGGGTGGGGTTGAAACTCTTCAATTAAAAGGTCCACCAATGATAGCAACCCAATTTAAAACTAGGAAATAACCAGTTACAGATTAAATGTGTACAAACAAGTCATTGATAAATGGATAGATGGATAGGTGATTCGGCACTAAATAATTAAAAGCCCTACCTATGATGTATAGTGTTAATTGTTACAAATTGAAGGTTAAGTTATTATACTCTTAATGAAGTTCAGTCTACGTGTGACAAGTATCTTAATGTAACAAAGATGCAGTAAGAGCTTCACCTATGTAAACTTTGAAGTGGTGCCGCTTCACATGAGTGTCAGAGCTTCACTCAAGAAAGTTCATGAAATAGGATGAGCACATGGCCATTAAAAGTGCTAAGTGAGACTAGTGTGAAAATATAAACACAAAAGTGATTATGTGTGTAGTTTTACCGGTTTGATCATACAGGAATAACTTGTTCAAAGCTTAGTGCTACCTAGAATTTTGACAAACTTTGTCATACTTACACTAAGCTAAGGTTCAAATCGAAAGATACCTTTCTTTATGCATAAGCACAATAATATTTTTGGACTGATGTAATTTTATTTATTCTTTTTGACCAAGTGGGGGATTGTTGGAATATTGGTCAAATAAGAATATGAAATTCAATTTCAAATTAATAAAACAGTTTTTATTTCAAACTAAATTCAGTTGTTTTAATTAACTAACATTAAATGAAAATTGAATTTATTTAAATATCAAAAGTCACGATGCTTTGCTTGATAACTTTACATTGTCTATTTAAAGGACAAAGGGAGTTTTCTTTCAATATATATAATGAAAATTTAATACAATTCTTATCATTTTTTGTCCTAATAATATCAGCAGAAAATAAGCTATTAGTGTTTATATTTTCCATAGTGAACTCTTCACTTTTGCCTAGTACAGATGCACATCAAAGTCTTGTCATGTCCTGAAAGCGATTTGTCGAGAATCCACAAGCAATCTCTATTGATAGGGAGCAAATAACGCTTTAAGGAAAGCCTATTCAATACGTGTTTCAAGTCTCCATTCTACATCTATTTTTATAACAATTCATTTGTTTAACTCTATTAGAGCACAGAATTTTCGACCCATTAGAGAAGATGAAGTTTCAAGAATAATTGAATCCATATCAAAATCAGCCGCTGTTTCTAACCAAGTCAACTTAAGTGAGATAATGATGTCGCTTTCGTTCAACATCATTTGTAGACTAGGTTTTGGCAAGAGATCTAATGATAAAGATGAGGCAATAAGTGAAAGAAGTAGATTCCATTCATTGCTTAATGAAATTCAAGCCTTGTCCATGGCCTTTTTTGGTACGGATTATTTTCCTTTTATGGGTTGGATTGATAAAACTCACAGGAATGATGCGTTGCCTGGAAAATAACTTCCAAGAATGTGATAGATTCTACCAAGAACTCATCGACAAGCATTTAGATCCAAAAAGAACAAAAGCAGAGATGCAGCAGGAGGATCTAGTTGATGTTTTGCTTCAAATTCGGAAAGATCGTAGGTTCAAAGTTGACCTAAATTTGGATCGCATCAAAGCAGTGCTCACGGTATGTAATTGACAGCGCGTCTATTTTTGTGTATATTTAATCTAATATAATTATTTTGCTTTAAATAATTTATCGATATGTGATCAGCTTGGAGAGTACCCCACGACCAAACACACAATATCAGGGCTACATTTGAAGTACTACACATTTATGCATGGGCACGAGGGAGATGAACGGTCACATGGCTTGGATGATTATGTTTGAATGTTGGAGCTGTCTTCATGACTTGGTCGTTGATTTGGTCATGCAAGATTATTTTTTATTTCATCTACTTTGATTTGTTTTGATCTGTTAGTTAGATAAGTTAGGGGAACTAGTCAAGATAATAATCTGCTTACGATCTTGGATCAGTTAAGCTTAGTTGATTTGTAAGTATAAATCCAAGCTCCAGCCAGAAATAAAGTATTCAGTTTCAATCAAATTCAACTTGTGGTAATTCTCACCCTAAGAGAAAAACAATTCTTATCTAGCGTTGATTGGGACCTCATCAGTATGTACATGCATATGTTGTTCGCTTTGCAGGACATATTTGTTGCTGGAACAGACACGAGCGCGGTGACTTTGGTTTGGACCATGACCTACATAATGGAGCATCCTAAAGTGCTGAAGAAAGTTCAAGAAGAAATCAGATCTTTGGTTGCCAGCAACAAATGCTTTGTAGATGAAGTTGATGTTGAAGAGCTACACTTTCTTAAAGCTGTAGTGAAAGAAACTATGAGATTGCAAACCGCCAGTTCCCTTACTAGTCCCCAAAGAAACAACTGAGAAGTGTATAATAGACGGGTATGAAATTCCGGCTAAAACACATGTTTGCGTGAATGCATGGGCAATAAGAAAAGATCCTGAAGTTTGGGAGAATCCTGAGGACTTTAATCTTGAGAGATTTATTGATCGTTGCATTGATTTTAAAGGGCAAAACTTTGAGTTTATAGCATTTGGTGGTAGCAGAAGAACTTGTCCTGGAATGCATTTGGGAATTGCAAATGTGGGTCTCGCACTTGCTAATCTTCTTTACAAATTTGATTGGGAAATGCCTCCAGGAATGAAGAATCAAGATTTGGACTTTGATTCTCTGCCCGGAACTACCATGCATAAGACGAATTTTCTTTTTCTTCTGGCTAAGTACCATGAGTTGGTGAATTGAGGCACCTCCTTCGATGGATAAGGTTCTTTTACGCCCCTCGTCCCAAAAAAAAAAAAAAAAAAATTATGTGCAATCAATGCTAGAGTCTGTGCGAATAGTATTGTAAGCCTTTTTCACTTCTTCTATGTTGTCTAGCGTCAAAAATGCATATACATGTACAAAAATAACCTCTAACAATATTATTCAATTTTGCGTCCTGCATTGCCACGGAGCTCAACTTGTTAAATTAAGTTATCAATAATTTCCATTTTAATAATTTATTTGCGTGGTGAGTCACATGACAAAGACGTTTATTCGTAGCTCGAAAGTTGTTTTCCCGACCTCTAAATGAGTATTCGTACTCACGAACATGTGAATGCACAATCACTAGAAGTCTTTTCTGCTTAATTTTATCATTTTCACTTGTACGATCACCACATTAACTATATTTTTTGAACTCATAGTCTGTGAACTGTAGAAAAAAAAAAAAGAAGGGTAGATTGCCATTATTATTAGCATTTAGAGCGTCATTATATGTTTATAATCTCACTAGATTTTTAACAATTTCTTTTTAATAAGTATTTTTTAATGAAATTCTGGAGGCTTGTTTGACCATCTATGAAACAAAGAGGGTAGGTCTGACCATTTAAACAAACATTTAGGGGGTGGATGACCTTTTACAAAAACTAAAAGTAATTTTTAATTGTTGTTATTCTTGTATCCTCATCGAATATTTGGGTGTAAGGTTTCAAGGCCACTGATCTATATATGATGCTCAGGTGTCCATTGGTCCATCAGTTTTTTTGGGTTCAAGTTGAGGAAAAATCAGAGCATAATTATTATCATTAATGAAAATTTTTAAATTTTTTGATTTTTTGTTATTATTAGGTTTAAATCTATCAAATTTTTATTTTTATTCTAAATTAAGTGGGTTTCACTACAGTACAATAAACATGTTACTTAATAAATCTTAATTGGTTTGATGTGCCATATAGAGATCTTCCTCCTACTTCTAGCATTTTTGTTCGTCATACATGGAGATTCTTTTTCTTAGGCACTGGGGTCATACAAAATAATACCTTTTCTAATTATCATTGGCCTTCCATGTCTCCCAATCTTCCTCCTCTTTGTTTTGCAAAGGCGCATAACATCGAAATATGCTCCGTTAGGGTCTTCCCTTTATCGCTGTTTGATTTCTCAAAGCCTCATGTGTCATTTTGGTAACTACTTAAAAATTATGGCCCTCATATGTCATTTTGCTTCATAGTTTTGTATCAGCCAAGTGGTTGCCTCTGCAAAAATGGCTAAAGATTTATTAAAAACCTATGACCTTCAATTTTGTACTAGGCCACCTTTGCCAACGCATCAAAAATTATCTTACAATTGTTTGGAGATCTGGCATCTCCACCGATAATGAATATTGGAGAGAGACAAGAAAAATATGTGCCACTCATCTCTTCAGTAAAGCGTTAAATTTTCGACCTACTAGAGAATTAGATGAAGTTTGGCAGATCATTAAAAAGATATCAAAATCAGTTATTGCTTCTAAACCCATAAACTTAAGCGAGATAATGGCGTCCGTCTCTTGCTAACACCATTATTTATAGAGTTGGTTCTGGGAAGAGGTATGAAGAAGATGACGAAGCAAGTGAAAGAAATAGATTCCATATGCATTAAAGCTTAATGAAACTCAATCCTTGTTTGTAAGCTTTTTTATAACAGACCATTTTGCTTTTAGGGGTTGGCTTGATAAACTCACAGAAATGATGCGTCGCCTAAAAAATAACTTCCAAGAATTTGATAGATTCTACTAGGAACTATTATATCCAAAAAGAGCAAAACCAGAGATGCAGCAGGGGGATTAATCTAGTTGATGTTTTACTTCAAATATGAAAAGAAAAAGATTGTGGGTTCAAGGCTGATCTAAATTTGGATCACATCAAACCAATCCTCATGGCGGTCAGTATATGTTATAATGTTATGGATTTATTAAAATGAATGTGACATTTTTTAATCTCTTCACTATCTCCCACTAGTAACTATTGATTTTTCTATAACTTCCACAATCTCACAAGAAATTATGATTTATAATGTTTTCATTAGTTTCATGGAGTGATTATGTAATTATAAAATGACAGCTCATCTCTTTGTTTTGTCTACACTTAGAATGAATAAAATCACTTTATAGTATATTACTCTCATATTTTACTAAAATCACTTTATAATTTATTACTCTCATATTTTCCTCTTTATCTTGTATTGATCTTTTATTTTGTGTTAGTGGCTAATAGCTTTTCTAATCTATAAATATCTTTTGTATACACGTAATTTAATTAAACTTGTGTCTTTAACTAATTTATATAATATGTTGCTTACTTTGCAGAACATACTCATTGCTGGAACAGACACGAGCGCGAAGACTGTGCGGTCGGTTATAACCTACCTAATGAAGCATCCTAGAGCAATGAAAAAGGCTCAAGAAGAAATCAGATCTTTGATTGGCAACAATAGCTTTATAAATAAAGATAATTGCTCAACAGCTACATTATCTTAAAGTGGTAGTGAAAAAGACAATGAGATTTCAACTGCCAATACCATACATAAATAATCTCGAGAGAAACAATTTAAGAGTGCATAATATAGGGTACGAAATACAAGTGAAGTATCTTGAAACTTGGAGAATCTTGGGGAATTTATTCCTAGGAGAATTTTGATAGTTCTATTGATTTTAAAGGGTAACTTTTAGTTAATAACATTTGATGCACCTGACAGATGAATTTGTCCTGAAATACACTTGGGAATTGCAAATGCGGATCTTGCACATGCTAATCTTTTTTTAAAATTTGATTGGAAAATGCCCCCAGGAATGAAGAAGGAAAATATTGTTAGTAATATGCCTTAAAAGCCAATCGAATAGCACTTACTTTTAGAGAATTATTATATTTAATTAATATTGTAATATTTATAAAATGACAAAGTTATCAATATTCATCAATTATATTAATGAATATAGTCCAAGAAGTAAAATAGTTAAAGAACACATTCTCGAGTTTATTGAGAATATGAAACATGTATCCTTTGTACTGTACTTCTAAAATAGTTCCTAGTGGTGGATTTACGATTAGGTGTCAAAAATTCCTATAAACACTAGTTTCTATTATGACTCTTTTATGATATGTGATGTTAAAATCGATAATGAGTTTTATATCATTGACATTAGATGTCAACTCAAACACATAAATACTTATTGCAAGAACAAGCTTACTGAATTTGACCAAATAATAATAAGTCATATGTTTTGAGTGTTAATAAGTTATTATACATTGTAAGAAATACTATGTTTAGTAATGATCTTTAAATTTGAGGCATTAAAGATGTCTTATACATAAACATCTATGATATGTAAAAGCATAAGAATTGATTCCTAATCAAGAAAGAGATCCAGCAATAGCTGTTATGATTAACTATGTATGGAGACAAGTGTATAGCCAATATGAAGTTAATCTAAAAAGATGTCTCTATCAGATAATATGAATTAACATGAGAAATCCTTAGCTAAAGTGAAATATATGTGAAGGAGTTCAAATTATATTTTTCATATTAAGTTCATTTAGATCTATTTTTGAGATAAACCATAAATACTTAACACGCTAAGCCATAAACTATGCTTTTCTCTATACATTGATGATGAAAGACCAGAACATAGAGAAACAATGGAATAGATTCTACAGATCTAATAATTCTTGTTATTTGGATGGTTATAAAATATTGTTATATGTCACTCATAACTTTTAGAAACTTTAAGATCACTATTGCTTAAGGTAATTACAATGCATCTTAATGTAATTAGAAAATTTCTAATTGATGAGTAAAGAGTTTAGCATCTTTTAATGAATAAAGAGTTATTATCAAAATAATTCTACTACCTTATAAGAAAGAACTTAAAAGGCCAGACACATAATAGAAATAAAAAAGAGTTACTAAAAATGAGAAATTAAATTTTCTAATTTTAGGAAATCAGTATTAAGATTATAATTCATTGAGAATGAATACATATATCTTAAATATGATTTCAGATAGAAATTTTGATGTTTCATAAATAGTTTAAGAAACAAAATAAATTTCATAATTCATTAATGAAATATTAGGTTTGAAACCGAGCATGTAAAACGACTTTATTGGATATGTTTTGGTTTGTACATGATTATGGACTTCTAGGCTAATTTTGAGTATAGAATCTTGGGCTCATATTGGGTTTAATATGGATTAGGAAAAAATACAAGAACTTGTCACAAAAAAGCCCACAATTAGCATTTGATTTGATAAAAAATAGGATTAATTAATTAAAAGTAAAATTTTAATAATTAAGTAATTTATTTATTTAAAAATAATTTAATTAAATAAATTATTGAAATGATAAGATCATATCCAATAAATAATGTCTGTGTGGGTCGATCAAGCTTATGATAATGCTTGGTGTCATTATCGAAAGATAATGGTGGCTTTATTTGGTAGAATGAATGATTATAACTAGCATTCATGTTTCTTCATTGTTTCTCTTATTTCTCAGCGAAATTTGATGATTTCAAATCGTATTAACTCTTAAAACATTTTGAAGTATGGAATAATTAGAGCCATCATAATTGGGATCCTTTAAGGATCTTGAATCAAGCAAAAATTAAAGTTATTCATGCAAAGGTCTATTTCTTGGATAATGTTTATAGCTTATTTTTTGGTCTTTTTCACCTACCTCACGAAGCTGTTTCAGAAACTGTAAGTGATGTAACTAAACTTCAATCTTTCTTCTTGATTTTCTTTTGAATAAAGTTGATATGCAGTTTCTAGAGTTCACATTATTCATTTTAATTTTACTGTACAAAAGTTACTTTTTTAGAAACCTCATGGATAAATATTGTCCTTTAAATGCTACCAGGAATGATGGAGGAACACTTAAATTTTGATGTTCTACTTAGAATGTAGTGTAATGGAGTATCCGAAAAAAGAAACCACACGCTATTAGACATAGTGCGATCAATAGTGAGTTATACTAACTTAACAATTTCTCTTTGGGTATATGCTCTTCTTACTACAATATATGTATTGAAGGCAATAACTTTCAAAGTTGTACCTAAAATACCATATGAGATATGGCATGGTAAATAATCAAGCCTAAATCATCTTAGGATTTAGAGGTGTTTGGCTTTTATCGAGAGACTCAAGAGTGAGAAGCTTGAAGTTAAAGCAAATAGTGAGAGGTTCATTAGATACCTAAAGAAAACTTTAGGTTATTACTTCTACATTCAATCTGGCCAAAGGGTAGTGGTTAGTAGAAATGTCATATTTCTAGAAAAAGTGTTTATTCAAGAAGGCGAAAAAGAAAAAAATAAGAATTTATAAAGAATTCTAATGAAGATAAATCCAATTAAGGGCTTGTTGAAGTACAAACATAAGGAACACAGCAACTTCGTAGATTTAATAGGGTTATTCACCCACTAGGAAAATATACTCTATTTCATCAGATGAATGATATATTTTCAGTGAGTGATACAAATCATAGACATGATCCTACTAGTTATGAAGAGGCAATGTCAAATATTGACTCTAACAAATGACTTAAAGCCATGAATTCAGAGATAGACTCCATAAGAAATAATCAGGTCTGGACTTTAATGGATCCACCTGAAGGTATTATACATATAAGATGCAAATAGATCTTTAAGAGAAAGATAGCCTTAGATAGGAAGGTAGAGACTTATTAAGCAAGGTCAGTGGCTAGAGGTTATTGTCAAATATGAGGTATAGACTATGAGAAAACCTTTTTACTAATAGCTATGTTGAAATCTATTAGAATTTTATTATTTATAGCAGCATATTATGACTATGAGATTTGGCAAAGGAATATCAAAATTGCACTCCTTAAAGGAAATATTAAGGAAGATATTTATATGATACAACCCTATAATTTTAAATCTAAGACAGATCTTCATAAAGTATCTAAGTTAAGAAAGTCCATTTATGGGCTAAAACAAGCCTTCAGGAGTTAGAACATTCGATTTAATGATGCAATCAAATTGTTTGGTTTTATTAAGAATGAGGATGAACCATGAGTTTATAAAAAGGTTAATGCGAGTGTAATAACTTTCCTTGTGCTCTATATAGATGACATATTACTTATAAGAAATGACATTGGACAAATGCCTTCTGTCAAAGTCTGGCTTTCTCAAAATTCTCCATGAAAGATCTAGGAGATGCAATAGATATCTTAGGAATCAAGATTTATGGAGATAGATCTAGAAAATTGAGAGGTCTATGTCAAGATAAGTATATAAAAAAAAATATTAAAGAAATTTAATATGTGAGATTCTAAAAAACGTTTTATACTTGAAATTCTTGTTATCCAACCCAAGAAGAGGGGTGAATTGAGTTTTTAAAATTTAATTAAAATAAATTACACAACAATTTAATCTATTGCTCTAACAAAATTAAAATATAATAAGTTTGATAAAATATAATTAATAAAAGAGTAAGGGAAGAGAAATCAAACAAGAGTAATTTTACGTGGTTCGGCAATTCCCGTCTACGACAATGCCTCTAAGCTATCCATGCTCGAGAATTTCACTATCCAAGCATACAAAGGCTTTAAATTCATTATAATTGACTTCAAGGTGTCAATGGACCTTTACAATCTGGGAATTACTTCTCAAACCATTTACCCAAATATTTTCCACACTTATATACTCACAACCTTGATAAGAAGTTAAAGATTACAATAAGAAAATCTCTTTTTAAGAGTGAATGGACAAATTATAGTTCAATAATAATTCAATCTATGATAATTTATAATTTACAAGCTCAATCAATAATGTATTAATTTGATTTTGGTTGTTTAAAAAATTAGAAATGAGTTTGATTTCAGTTTTTATAAATTTTTATTTGAAAAATAGCTGTTATAGGTAAATTCCAGTGTCGAAGCGGCTAGCCTCTACATTCAAGCGATTAGCTACTTGCTACAGTGAAGTTATCGTTAAATTTGAAATTTGCTACAGTAATACTGTTCATAAAATTATAATTTTACTTAAATTTTTTTATAATTATACTATAGTTTAAAAATTTATAAAACTTTACAAACAGGTCTATTTTCGAAATACATTTAACTAGCTACAGTACTACTATTCATAAAATTATAATTTTACCCAACATATTCTTATAATTGTACTATAACTCAAAATGTAAAAAATACAAGCTAACAAGTCTAATTTCAAAATTTCTAAATAATACTTCTCATTTCCATAATTTTTTGAAATTATGATATAACCAAAAATAATTTTAGATTTTATAAATAAACTTAAATTATATTTAAAATATTACTTATTAAAATCAAAGATTACAAAATTTTTTCACTTTAGTCCATATTTAGAAAATTAATTAGTTTGTATGAGATAATTGATTTATGATCAACTCTTTAGATTAATGAATAATTAATTAATTAATTAAAATTTTGAGCCTCACAAATTGGTAAATCAGGCATAAATTAAGTTATATCAGCTTCACAAGAATTTGATCGTAATAATAAGTCCGTTGAGCTCCAAACTTTATTCATGATTAAGTTGTTATCCATTAAGTGTCTTGAAATTGATTTCACTTAATTTACTTGTATAAATACTATCTTTCAAGAAATCAGTGAATATATGAAATATAATATTAATTAAAACAATTAAGACATATGTTTGTTATCATCAAAATTAAATTATGTGTAGTCTTTAGGCTAACAATACCCTTTAGATGTAGAATTCATCTCTTTAAGAGCATGAGTCATAAAACTTATGATAAGAGAGAGTGAATGAATAAGATTCCATGTGCTTTTTATAATTGGAAGTCTTATGTATGCTATGTTATGAATTAGACCAGATATAACTCATGCCATAAGTGTCACTAGCAGATACTAAAGTAATTGGGGTGAAGAACATTGAACCGTAGTTAAAAATATCTTTAAGTACTTAAGGACTAAAGATTTTTTCTTGATATATGAAAAAGGTGAGCTAAAGATAGAAGGTTTCACAAATTCTGATTTTCAATCAGATGTAGATGATAGAAAATCTACATTAGGATTTATATTCACTATCAATGATAGAGCAGTAAGCTAGAAAAGCTTTAAGTAATCAACAACTATAGATTCTGTCACTGAAACGGAATATATAGCTGTATCAATTGTAAAAAAAACAGCTGTTTAGATAAGGAAGTTTATTCAAAAACTTGAAGTGGTTTCAAACATTACGTTGCCAATCTCAATATATTGTGACAACAATAAGGCTATAACACAAGCTAAGGAACCAAAGTCTCACCAGAAGTCTAAAAACATTGAAAGATAATATCATATTATCAGAGAAATCATTGGAAATGGTAATGTCAGAATACAAAAATAAGCCTCTACAGATAACATTGCTGATCTTTTGACTAAAACACTGAACAGTTAGATCATCATCTTGAGAAGATGGGTATGAGATACTATAGTGATTGAATTTAGTGCAAGTAATAGATTATTAGTAATGAGCCTTAAAGGCCAATCGAATAACATTTACTTTTAGGAAATTATTGTATTTAATTAATACTTTGATATTCATAAAATGAAAAAGTTATCAATATTTGTGAATGATATAGATGAATATAGTCCAGGAAGTAAAATAGTTAAGAAACATATTCCCAAGTTTATTAAGAATATAAAACATGTATTCTTTGTACCATACTTTTAAAATAGTTCCTAACAGTGGATTTATGATTGGGCGTAAAAAATTCTTATAAACACTAGTATGAGTTATGACTCTTTTATGGTATGTGATGCTAAAATGGATAATGAGTTTTATATCATTGATATGAGATGTTAAGTCAAAGATATAGGTACTTGTTGTAAGAACAAGCTCACTGAACTTGACCAAATAATAATAAGTCATATGGTTTTGAGTGTTAATAACTTATTATACATTATAATAGATACTATATTTAGTAATGGTCTTTAGACGTGAGGCATTAAAGATGTCTTGTACATAAACATTTATGATATGTGAAAGCATAAGAATTGATTTCTAATCAAGAAAGAGATCCAACAATAACTATCATGGTTGGCTATGTATAGAGACAAGTGTATGGCTAATACGGAATTCATCATTTGTAATAAGCAAAAATGACATCTTTATGAGATTTTGTAAATTATCATGAGAAATCCTTGACTAAGGTAAAATATATTTGAAGGAGTTCAAATTATATTTTTTTATATTAAGTTCATTTAGATTTATTTTTGAGATAAAGCATAAATGCTTAATACGTTTATCTATAAGCTATACTTTTCTCTATACATTAATGATGAAGAGATCAAACATAAAGAAACAATGAAATATGTTCTACAGATCCCTTAATTCTTATCATTTGGATAGTTATGAAATATTGTTAAGTATCACTTATAACTTGTAGAAACTTTAAGATCACTATTGCTTAAGGTAATTGCAATACACTTTAAGGTAATTAGAAAAGTTTTAATTGATGACTAAAGAGTTTAACATCTTTTAATGATTAAAAGTTATCATCAAAATAATTTTACTGCCTTCTAATAAAGAACCTAAATTGTCACACACCTAATAGAAAGAAAAAATGAATTACTAGAAATGAGAAGTTAAATTTTCTAATTTTAAGAAATCGGTATTAAGATTATAATTCATTGAAAATGAATACATATATCTTAAATATGATTTAATATATAAATTTTGATGTTTCATAAATAGTTTAAGAAATAAAATAAATTTCATAATTTATTAATCAAACATTAGGTTTGAGATAGAGCAAGTGAAATAACTATATTGGACATGATTCGATTCATAAATGATTATGAACTTTTAGATCAATTTTGGATATAGAATCTTGAGCTTATATTGGGCCTAATATAGATTAGGAAAAAGTACAAGAACATGTCACAAAAGAAGCCTACAATTAGTATTTGATTTGATAAAACATAGGCTTAATTAATTAGAAGTAAAATTTAATATTAAGCAATTTATTTATTCAAAGATAATTTGATTAAATAAATTATTAGAATAATAAGATCATATCTAATAAAAAATGCCTTAGTGGATGAGTCAAGCTCATAATAATGTTTGGTGCCATTATTAAAAAATAATAATGGCTTTATTTGGTGGAATGAATGATTTTGACTACCATTCATGTTTTTTTTAATTATCTCTCTCTTTTCTCAACGAAATTTGATAATTCTAAATCCTATGAACTCCTAGAATATTTCAAAGTGTGGACTAATTAAATATATCATAATTCTAGTACTTTAAGAACCTCAAATCAAGCAAAAATTGAAGTTATTCGTGTAAAAGTCTGTTTCTTAGATAGTGTGCGTAGCTTATTGTTTTTTGTCTTTTTCACCTACCTCAAGAAGTTGTTTTAGAAACTACAAGTGAGGTAAGTATACTTCAGTCTTTCTTCTTGATTTTCTTTTAAATGAAGTCAATCCGAGATTTTTAGAGTTCACTCCATTCATTTTAATTTTACTATGCAAAAGTTGCGTTTTTAGAAATCTCATGAATAAATGATGTCTTTGAAATGCCACTAGGAATGAAGGAGGAAGACTTAGATTTTGATGGTCTACATAGACTTTCTAGGCATCCATAAGAAGAATGATTTTTGTGTTGTGGCTAAGAACTCTGAGTAGGTAAATTAATTCACCTCAATCAATAAGGGTTCTCTTCTTATGTGTAACAAAAAAATGAATGCTAATGTCTATATGAATAATAATGTTTTTTTTTACTTTTTTTTCTCTCTAATATCAAAAGCTCACATATATGTACACAAAAATCACCACAAAAAATATTATTCATTTTGATAAATAATAATTACATAATATTGTGCATGAGTATTTAATGCCTCATAAATTATTTAACACCTCGTAAAAAAAAAGAATAAGAAAAAGAGAGATGAACGTGTGTAAACTTACAGCCTTATAAGTTGACGCATGCCAATTGCCTGTGCTCTTCAATTCAAAAGATTTTGATATCTGAATATCAAAATGAACAATAACAAGTAAAAGTTACAATAGTACTAAACTGGCCTTAATTCAAATCAGAATTAAACTCCTTTTTACCTAAGGAATTGGATAGAGACACCAAGATTATTTCTTGAGATTTTCTTTTCCTTTATCTTATTACTTTGGTTGAATGGTCCTAGTTAAATTCATGAATTCTCTTTATATTTTTATGAACTAAATTATTTTAACAAGGGCTATAATGTTGTCTAACTATAGAAATTTATATCCATAAGTTCGCATTATTTTTAGTTTACAATTTTGCCATGATTGATTTTCTATGTTTTTGCTCCATGTAATTGATGCCATAAATTATGTGGGAGACAAATATGTATTAACCTAATTCATGCAGTTTTACTAAAATTTGCAAAGAACTTAAAGAACCTTAACACACTTAATCTACATAGAGATATGGTGGGTTAATATGTGAGGGTATTTTTGTTATATTACTTAAGAGAGGATATTGAATAAGTTAGGAAAATTCATTGTTAATGTGAGTAATAACTTTTAATAGGATAGATGAATGATTAAATCAAATTGATTAGGGTGAAGTTCAATGTTCTTGTGTCTTAACCTCTTCATGATTTCTGTTACTGCTTGCATCTTTGTTTAATTTTTAGTTGCTTTATTTCATTTTCATTTTTAGACTAAAGTGTTATTAATCAATTGTTCAAATAATTTTGGCAACCAATATGATTGAGATCGACATACTACATATCTGACTTTACAAATTAAGTTCAACATGTATATATTATTATTATTATTATTATTATTATTATTATTATTATTATTACTACTACTATTATTATTACTATTATTATTATATAATTTTCAACACCAATCATATCTTCTCAATATCGAAAACTAGGACGGGTGTTAGATTAGAAATTCTTCTCTTTTTTTTTTTTTTATCATTCTTATGCTTCCAAGTCCTATCATATTTTCTCGATCATGAAAATAGGAGACTTATGCTGGGTTTGGCTATTTCATGTAAATAAACTACCCATGTAGTTGGGAAGATAGGTGAGTTTTAACGGAATAAAGATGTATGCCTTTTTAAGATTATTATAAGCAAACGATGGAAATCAGGAGAAGGAGGTAATACAGAGTCAACTTATACTTGACCTTTCCTATTATAATTGGATTGTATTATGCATTACATTTTGATTATAGTGTTTTTATCAATACAAGATCCCTTTATTCTAAAGATTTGATTTTAGTAGTGGGGGGTTCCTAATGGAACCCTATTGATGAGCCTTAACCATATTCTGTAAATGGTAAGTTGAGAAATTTGTGTCCAACTTCCTATATAATTCAATTTATGCTATTTCCTGCACCAAAATAGATTCAGCTGTTATGATTGTTTTTTGGCATCAAAACTTATCAACTTTATTTCTTTTTGTAAAACTCACAAGAATTAGTATATATAATATGCAAAAAAGAAATTTTATTATTGAAATTTTGATCACTGTTGAATGTTTATCAAAGTTGTCAAATCTAGGATTTAAATCAGTTTCGTTTTATAAAACTCGCAAGAATTGGTACATATATAAGATGCTGAAATGAGATTTTATTAAGGAAATTTTGATAATTGTTGACTATTTACCAAAGTTATCGAATCTGTTTTGTTTAGCAAAACTCACAAGCTAAGGACTTGACAAGAATACAAAACAAAAAAAGAGCCCTTTGATATTATTAACTAACTTGCATTGTGTTTCCTTATTTATAGAGGCTTAGTTATTACAATAGGAAGCATAAACGATAATGGCTTTACTTGTCATCGTCATCATCATCATTATTCTGTGTTTCGCAATCTTTCTCTTCTTGTTTTCCATAAACAGTTATCAAATAAAAAAAGGATTTGTGAATATGTGATTAATTGATTTTAGGGACTTAATTGAAATTGAATGAGAGTTGTGTGGGTTGTTGTGCAGATTACATTTAGTTGAAGGGTGTTATTGGAGAATTTCTACTGATATGGCCTAGGTTGTTAGAGTTCGTTATATAGTTTCTAGAAATTTTCCAAGCATAGGATGTTGGCTTGTAACGTCTGATATATAAGCTCTCTCTTACTCGTTTCTTCACCAATTGGAATAATTCTTTCTCACATATGATTATTGTGATCTCCTTTTCAGTTGTGATCTATTTGTACTCAGTTTTAATGAATGAAAGAGTATCGATTTTTTTCTTTAAATCTGCTTGTTCACCGAAATCAAGTTTTATGTTGTTCTTTATTCTTTACTTTGCTCTTTATCAATCTTGGCTCCAATTCGATCGTGATTGATTAAAGGTTGAAATATTGAGTTGATTCTTGTAATTGGCCATAACAAGTGGTATTAGGGCTTTGATAACTCTTAGTATGTCACTTCCAGAACTAGAGATTGAGAAATTTTTCATTGATGGTGGTTTCTCACTCTGGAAGATGAAGATGAGGACTCTGCTTGTTCATTAAGGCCTTGAGTTTACTCTAGAAGAAGAAAATCTTGATGGAGCCACAAGTTCCATGCCTGATGAGAAAAAGAAACAAATTCAAAACAAAGTCATAGTACTTTGGTTGGAGTCTTAATGACTTAATCTTAAGGAAAATCTCTGAAAAAAGACAGCTTTTAGGATACAAAATAAGGTGGAGGCACTATGTATGAAGAAGTCTTTGGCTTATAAGCCTTTTTTTTTTTTTTTAAGAAAAAGCTTTATATTCTCACAATAAAAGAAAGTGTGTCTATCCAAGAAAAAAATAATACCTTTAACAAGATCATTCTTGATCTTAAAAGGGTTGAAAATGTGAAAATTGGAAATGAATACAAAGCCTTTTTCCTACTTAGTTCACTGCCATAATCTTATGAAGGTCTTATAGATACAATGTTTTATGGAAGAACAACGTTAACCTTAGAAGATGTTAAGGCATCATTTAACTCAAAGGAAATTCAGAGAAATAATAGGCATGAAATCAATAATAGAGAAAGGTTGATGGACATAATTTATATACATATTTTTTTCTTAAATATATAATTGTTAGTTATTTTTATTTGTTATTTTTAATTAATTGAAATATTTTCTTAAATAGGGAACTAATTAAAAATTATGGATAAAAAAGGCATGAAGAAGTTCAATTTAAGAAGTAATAGAGATTAAATTAAAAATTAATTAAAAGCTAAAAATTATTGGAATCCAGGCCAAAGAAATCAAAGCACGAGGATTTTCTTAATTTCATTATTTAGGCAAGTGATTATTATGCAAGCAAAGGAGTAAGACAAGATAGCCACATGAAGAATAATTTAAGCATAACATTGGTGGCTTTAGCTTAATTGGAGTGCACCTACAAGAGCTTTCAAATTCAAAAGTGTAAACAAAATTAATAGTGGCATGACAATTAATTTAAATAGGAAACTACTTGATTCTTTTACCTTATGAGTTGGTGAATTAATTTACAAGTATTGTGATTATAATCCATTAAGGATTTGGCTTATGGCAATATATAAGAGGAGAATTAAAGAGGATAAGGAGGAAATATTCAGTATTAGAGAAGAAAAGTATGACCGGCGCAATAGAGCTCTAACATTTCCATGGCTAGTTTTATTAATTTTGTTGCTCCCAATTCAAGTATGTCTAGTTAATTTTCTTTCACTGAGGTTGAGGATGAAGTCCTATTCAATGAAATAATTGTCTTTTGATTTAATTAATTCTCCACATGTTTGCTTTAATGCTTATGGTTCTTATTTTATATGACTAATTAGATGTTATTAAATTTTTCATCAATTTTTATGTATTATTGATTGTTAGGATTAATATTCGATTAAGTCAATGCTTCAATTTATAAAGTTTATATGATTATCTTTGATTCTGTGTCTTTTATTAAATTATTTATATAAAGTGCTTAGGAAAACTTTAGCTTTTTGTTATTTAATATATTTACATATGATGCTTAGATATCATATTTTTAAACAGAAAAAGAACCTACACAAGATTAATTTTAATTGGGTTTAATTGTTATATCCATGAGATGATATAGATTGATTTTGAGTTCTCTCTCTAAAATTGAGAATTAATTGATAATCTGATAATTACTAGCTGAATATTGGTAGATTTTGAAACCTTGATAATTTCTATCATATTGAATTCTCCTTTGCTTAAATTGGTTCCTTAGTTTAATTAGTTTAATTTTTCTTGTGAATTCAATTTGCTCAACTAGGTTAGGATTAATATTAATTTATATTTAAATTAGGCTTTTTAATTTACAACAATTCTTGTAGGTTCGACCTTGTTATCACTACTCCATTATAGATTCGTGCATTTGTAAGTATATCAAAATTTTTCATAAAAAGGGCTATTGCCAGAAATGAAAAGAAGAAAGAACAAAAGAATAAAGAAAAGGGCAAAAAAAAAAAAAATAAAAAGGAGATAAAAAGAAAAAGAAAAGAAAATGTTTATATTACAAGAAAGAAGGCCACTATATCAAAGACTGTGCATAGAAAAAAAAAGAATCAAGAAAAATCAAAATATGTAGTTATGGCTTTAGATGATAGCTATCATAGTACTGATTTGTTAATAGCGTCAAAAGGCAACTTAGAAGGTCAGTGGGTGGTAGATTCTGGTTGTTCTTTTCACATTTACTTAAATAAGTCGTTATTTTATTAATACAAGTCTATTGATAGTGATAGAGTTCTTATGTAGAATAACAATAATTATGAAATTATTGGGATAAGATCTATCAAGATAAGGATGTTTGATAGGATCATTAAAACTTTACATGGTATGAGACATACACATGAATTAAAGAGAAATTTAATGGCTTTAGGCATGTTAGGTAGCTTTAGATATTAATTTAAGTTTGATAACAATGGCATAACAATGAATAAAGAGGATTATATTATAATGAAAGGTGAAAAGAAGAATATGTTATATATGTTAATTGATTTTTTTATTTCTACAAATGTTGCAATGTCAGTAGAGTCTGATATAGATAAAATAAAATTGTGGCATCTTAAGCTTGTCTATATAAATATAAAAAGGGTTACAAAAGCTTAAAAAGTAAGGTTTGTTGTTTGAAGACAAGAGAAGTAGCCTTGAGTTTTGTGAGAATTGTGTCTTTGGGAAGGCTTGCAGAGTCAAATTTCTAAAAAGGGTGCATAGATCTAAATGTGTTTTAGAATATGTTCACTCTGATTTATGAAAGCCAGCTCAAGTGCCATCTTTATTAAGGGACTGATATTTTATGACCTTGATTGATAATTACTCAAGGAAGTTGTGGCTTTATATTTTGAAAATTAAAGATCATGCCTTTAAAAAGTTTAAGGTCTGGAAAACATTGATGGAAAATCAAAGTGGAAAGAAATTGAAGGCTCTGAGAACTAATAATGGCTTGGAGTTCTGTAACAAAGAGTTTGAAGACTACTACCAAGACCATGGAATTCTAAGGTATAAAACTATCAGATTAACTCTTTAGCAAAATGACTTAGCATAAATAATGAATAAATCATTTATTGATAAAACTAGTTGCATATTGATTAACTCTAAACTTCCAAAAAGTTTTTATGAGTATAGCTTGTTGTATGGTCAACAGATGTCCTTCATCAACAATTGGTTTTAAAAAAACCAAAGGAAATACAATTAGGAAGGCCTGCAAAATATGATAATCTCAAAATTTTTTGTTGTCCTTCTTATGCACATGTAAATCAAGGCAAGTTTGAATTAAAAGCTTTAAAAAGTTTGTTTATTGGCTACCTGATTGTGTCAAAGGACATAGAATTTGGTGTAGAAAAATTGAAAAATGAATTATCAATAGAGATGTTATTTTGAACAAAGTAACTATGGTTAAGGTTGGAAAGAAAATAACAAAAGATGATATCCATGTTGAAGGAGATGTCAGTAAACCAATTGGTTCCTCTAAGCTTAAGGTGGAGTTTTTTTGAGCTAAAGATGAAGAAATGGATGGATCAGATGCTAAAGCTTATCTATTTATTGAGATTAAAGCTGTTGAAACATAAGACTCATAACAAAGTAATCTACAAAGCTATCAACTAACTAGGGAAAAAAGTAAAAAGTAAATCAGGGCTCCTGTAAGGTGTGGTTATATAGATTTGATTGCTTATGCATTGGTGAGTATAGAAGATATGTCAATGAAAAAAGTTACTAGCTATTTTAAGGCTAGTGGAAGTGAAAACTATGACAAATAGGTTAAGCAATGACAGAGGAGATAGATTCTTACACAAAAATTAGACTTGGACACTTGTTCCAAATCCAAATAATAAGAAATTGGTTATTGTAAGTGTATTTTTAAGAAAATGGATGGCATTCTTAAAGTTGAACTTTCAAGATTCGAGGCAAGGCTTGTGGCTAGAGATTTTACACAAAGAGAAGGTGTAGATTTCAATGAAATCTTCTCCCCTATTTTTAAACACAGCTCTATCAAAATTCTCTTAGTTATGACAACATTGGTTGACATTGAATTTGAGTAAATGGATGTTAAAACTCTTTTCTTGAATGAAAAGCTTAAAGAGCGAATTTTGATAACTCAGCCTAAGATAAGGAAAGAAACTCATGTTCGCCTGCTGTATAAGTCACTATATGGACTCAAGCAATCCCTTAGACGATGGTATAAGACATTTGATGAGTTTATGGTAACTAACAGGTATCTATCACAACTCAACCTAAACCCTAAGATGAGTCTCTCTAATCTATGCAAATCAAATTAATAATTATTCTATAAAAATAAGATTTCTACTGAAATTTTGACAAGTTTCTTTTATAATTATGACATTTCTAATCCTGTAAATAACAAAATAAAGCTCCCAAAATATTTTTAAAATAAAATAAACTCCACCAACCAACTTCTCAGTAAATATCAAATGTTATCTAAAATATTTTAGTACTCAATACAATAAGTTATCCTTAATTATAAAATTATACAGTCTGAAATTTTAGCTTAAAATATTCTATGACTCCTAATATTATCACGTGGCTAAAATACAAATAACTATCATTACTGAGTTAACTGTTGTATCTAAAAATCTCCTGCGGAGGGAACATAATAAAAACATGAGTGAGTATAAAAATCAGCGAAAGTCAATGAGTGGATCGTATTTTTTTAAAATAATGTCACGGCCTGTCCTAAACCCTGGGACGAGTCTCTCTAATTCTCAAAATTTAACTAATAATGATTCTATAATAATAATAATATTTCTACCGAAATTTCGACAGAATTTCTCCTATGGTTTTGACACTACAAATCTTGCAATTAATGAAAATAGCACTTCTAAAATAATTTCCAAATACAACCAACTTCGTCGATCAACATCTCAATAAATAGCAATTATATCCGAAATATTTTAGTACTAAATATAGTGAGTTATTCTTAATTATAATATTATACAATTTGAAATATTCCCACACAAAACTCTACAACTCCTATGATAAATACGTGGTCAAAATATAAATAGTTATCGTTGTTGAATCAACTGTTGTACTCACAAATATCCTATGAGGGAAAAAATATAATAAAAACGGGGGTGAGTATGCAACTCAGTAAAGGAAAGTAAGTGGATAGTAATTTTTGAAAATAATTTTATTTTTAAAATAATCGTATCACTTTTAATTATACAATTTCATTAAACTATAAACAAGAAATATTAATAAATCACTTAACATTTATAATCAAACCACTAATTTCGAAAACATATATAATGTCATGTGAGATAACCAGGGAAGAATATGTCATAACATCGTATAAATATTCAATCTGAAATCATCACAAAATACTGTGTAAAACCAAAGAAAATTCACAACATATGATATCTTTATTGAATATTAAAAAATTTTATCAAACGAGCACCCGGGAAAATAATCTGATCATATCCGGACCACAACGGACGAGTAATTAAGAAACCATCATGCCCTGGAACTACACGAATAATCTGGACCTCAACGAACGGGCAATCAAGAAACCATTATACCTCGGAGCTACACAGATAGATGGGGAAATAACATCTCATATGTCATCACATCTCGACATATCTCATCATCATATTATGCATGCATGAATAGTCCCCAAAGGACAAAAACGACAAAGTACACGGCCCAAAACTTCTGTGTGTACTCAGATGGGCTTTAAAGGCCTGTATCTCATATATCATATATTATCCCATATCATCTCATCGTAGTATATAGGGAAAGGCACTGTCTACTGATTTTGTAAATAATAAAAAATATACATATATATAAGCATTCGATATTATCCAAAATCACATTTTCTTTTATTTTCAACAACCTTTAAAATCTATTTATTTTCTTTAAAAATATTATTAATATGCATCTATTCAAAATCAGAATGAAAATCATTTATCATACACAATTCCAATAATAAATACCATGATGCAGATAAAATCTATTTTTCATAAAATTATTAAATCAAGCATTTAAAAATTTATTTGCAATCATACTTTATCATAATTAAAAATCATAATAATTCACAGTGAAAATAGATTTTGTATATTTCACTCACAGTGACGACGATCAAATCCGGTATTGTCGACGTTCGTGGGTTGGTTCTCGTTTGCGAGTCCTTCTAATCAAATAAATCGCATAATTATTACTAATCATATAAAATACAATTAATTGTACTCAATAAAACTCGAATTCACATAATATAACTCTCGAATATTTAAAATTACTAAATTATCTTTATGTCCAAAATTAACAAAATACCTCCGATATCAAAATTTACTTAATTGCCCTAAAAAAAGAAATTTATTAATTTATCCTCAAAATCTTAAATTCACTGAAATTCTCAAATTCTTTAAAATTACCAAAATGTCTTTGAATTCAAAAATACCAAAATATCCCCAAAATCATAATTTACCCATTTAATCTCAAGATCATAGATTACCAACTTATCCTTAATTTTATCAATTACTATAATACTCACATATTAGAAATATAAAATTACCCCTCAGGTGTAAAATTATCAAATTACCCCTGATCACTTAAATTATCGATTTACCTTCAAAATTTCAAATTACCTAATTGTCCTTGTCCATAATTACTAAATTATCCATAACTTTTAGAAATTACAGAATTAATCACTAAATTTTATGAATTTGTCAAATTACCCCTACCAGTCAACGGTGACCAGACTTCAGTCAACAGTGACAGGAAACTTAGGTTTTGTAATCCTGACCTTGATGAGTCTAACAGTGCCGACGGTGTCTTCCCATGAGCGGTGACGGCAGCGGATCTAGCCTGCGGGTTGTAAGTTTCCGTTCACCGGCAATCCGGCTATTTCAAGTGAAGTGACTAATAAAAAATGGAAGCTAGAGGTGAGAGGAGTGGAACCCAGCTGGTGGCATGGAAAATCTCTAGTGGGATCGACGGCAGCAAGAAAGAGTTTTTGGCTAAAACTTTCGAGCTTCACTGGCAGCTTTCTGATCGGTTTTCGGTGGTGGGAACATCAGGGATATGACTGACGTCTCACAAGCTTCAAATTGGTACTAAGCTCGTCGAGAACGGTGGCTAAAATTGAGAGATCCTACCGGGTCAACTTTAGGTCAACAAGTCTCTCTCTCTTTCTTTCTTTTTCTCTCTCTCTCCATTTAAAGAAATTGAAATATATATATATTATTTTTATTTTTATTATATATATTTTAATATTGATTAAATTGATATCGGTTCTGTAATAATAAATATCAAACTAACCGGCTTTGAAATCGCATTCGGTTTTGTCTCAATTTTTCTTTTTATTGCAATAAAATTTAAAATTATTCATACCCGGTTAATTTAATAATGCATTGAATTTTTCTCATGATGACATGTAAAGAGTCTGAAATTTATGAAATTGATACAGAATAAAAATATATAATCACTTTATAAGAATTAAAAATGCATCTATTACAAATAATCATATTATTTTTAAACACGATTTCATCAAACCATAAGCGAGAAATATTAATAAATCACTTAATCTTTAAAATCAAATCACAAACTTTGAAAAATGTATATAATGTCACATGAAATAACTAGAGAAGAACATATCATATCATCATATAAATACATAATCTAAATTCACCACATAATACTGCATAAAGCCAAGGAAAATCCACAACACATTATATCAATACTGAATACTGAAAACTATCACCAAATAGTACCTAGGAAAAATAATCTCATCATACTTGGACCTCAACAGATGAGAAATTAAGAAATCATCATGCCTCAGAGCTACACGGATAATCTGGGCCTCAACGGACGAGCAATCAAGAAACCGTTATGCCTTGGAGCTATACAGATAGATGAAGAAATAATATCTCATATCTCATCATAACTCATCAACATAGCTATGCATGCATAATTAGTTCCCAAAAGACAAAAACGATCCAGTACACAGCTCAAAACCTCTGTGTATACTCAGACAGGCCCTAAAAGTCTGTATCTCATATCATCACATATAATTTCATCAATATCATTGTATCTGGGGAAGGATATTGTCTAATGATTTTGAAAACAACTATATATATACATATTTGTAAACATCTGATAATATCTGAAATCTCATTTCATTTTTTATTAAATAAACTTTAAATCTATTTCTTTTTCTTTAAAATATTATCATTATGTATATATTAAAAATCGATAGTAAAATCATTAAAATCATAAATATCTTTAATAATAAATACCAATCCTGTAAATAAAATCTATTTTTACAAAATCATTAAATCGAAGTCTTTAAAATTCATTTCACAATATATTTTACTATATTTAAAAAAATCATAATAATCTATAAAGAAAATAGGTTTTATATATTCTACTCATAGTGACGATACTCAAATTCGATGTTATCAATGTCAACAAGTTGGTTCTCATTCGTGGGTCCTCTTAATTTAAGAAATAATATTATTATTATCTACAATAAAAAATACAAGTAACTATACTCAATAAAGCTCGAAACTTACGTAATACAACTCCTGATTCTGTAAAATTATCAAAATACCCTTATAGCTAAAATTACTAAAAATACTCCTGATATTAAAATTTACTAAATTGTGCTCAGAATCATAATTTATCAAATCATCCTCAAAATCTTAAATTATCAAAATATCCTCAATTTAAATTATAAAAATAATCTACGAGTTCTAAATTTACGAAATTACTCATAGAGTCTAAAATTATCAAATTACCCTTGATAACGTAATTTACTAATTTACTCTCAAAATTTTAAATTACTTAACTGCTCTAGTCCATAATTGATAAATTACCCATAACTTTCTAAAATTATAGAATTAACCTTAAGTTCTATAAATTTATCAAATTACCCGTCATTAGTCAACGATGACCGGACTTCAGTCAATGGTGATGAAAGGCTCAGGTTTGGTAGTTCCAGCCACGGTGAGTCCAACAATGCCAATGATGACCCTCACACACAGTGTCGGCGGCAGATCGAGCTCCCAAAATCACGGGTTTGCAACTTGTAGTTTGCCGATGATCCAACCATTTTAAGTGACAAGACCGATTGAAAATGGAAGTTGGAGGTGAGAGGAGTGGAATCAAGTCGGTGGTGTGGCCAAATTTTGATAGAATCGATAGTAGCAAAAATAGGTTTTTGGCCGAAACTTTCAAGCTTTACCGATGGCATTATGGTTGTTTTTCTGTAATGGGATAGTAAGGATATGACCGATGTCTCGAGGGCTTCAAAATGGTATCAAGCTCGTCATAAACGGTGGCCGAAAATATGAGATCCTGCCAGGTCACGACTGTGGGTTGAATTCAAATTAGGTGAAAATCGGTCAACTTTCTCTCTCTCTCTCCTTCTCTTTCTCTCTCTCTCTCCCCCTTCAGCTTCTCTCTCTCTCTCTATTTAAAGAAATTTACTTTAATAGCTTAATATTGATTAAGCTAATGTCTGGTTCATAATAACAAAAAATTTAACTGATCGGTTTCGAAATCGTGCTTGAATTGTCTCGGTTTTACATTGCGATAAATTTAAAATTATTCATATGCGATTAATTTAATAATGCGTCAAATTTTTAATTGCGATAACATATAATACATTTGAAATTATAAAATCAACACTGAATGAAAAAATAAATAATTCACTCCATAAGAAAAATAAAAATGTGTATATTACAGTGTCAAAGGAGCATGCATGATAGCTGTGTTTACTATAGTGGCTTAGATCAAAGTGGAATGATACATTTGTTTCTTTATGTAGATGATATTTTGATTTCAAACAAATATAAAACTGAGATTGACAACCTTAAAAACTATTGAACTATAAATTTAAGATGAAAGACCTTAGTAGTACCAGCTTATTGGAATAGAGATCTTTAGGAATAAAGCTACTGGCGTTCTTTTCTTTAGTTAAGAGAAATTTGTTAATAAAGTGTTAGAGAGGTTTGACATGCAACATTGCAAACTTATTTTGACCCCTTTTGGCACTCAGTTCAAGATGTCTGTATCTCAACCATTAGTTACTATCAAAGATAAGCTTAGGATGGAAGAAATACCATATGCACAAGTCGTGGCGAGCCTTATATATGCAATAATATATACCAGAATTTATATAGCTTATTCAATCAGTGTCGTTAGCTAGTCCTTAAGCTGTCTTAGTAAGATTCATTGGGATGCTGTCAAATGGATATTAAAGTATCCTCAAGGGTACCTCAGACCGTGGCTTGTTGTTTAGAAGATCAAGCCAAGTTGTGAATAAAGTGGTAGCATATGTAGATTATGACTTTGTTAAATCGAAAAAAAAAAGTCAACTATTAGATATTTGTTCATGTTAAACAACTATATGATTAATTGGAAATCATTTCTATAGGCTGTGGTAGCTTTACCTTCTATAGAAGTTGAATTTGTAGCAGCTATAGAAGCAACCAAAGAATCTATATGGCTTAAAGGTATCCTCAATGAGCTTTGATTAAAACAAAAATCAGTTTAGATTTTTTGTGATAATCAAAGTGCCATATAATTGGTTAAGAACCAAATGTACCATGAGAGGACTAAGCATATAGATGTGAAGCTACAATTTATTAAAGATAAAGTTGTAAAAGGGATTGTAATGATCTTTAAAATAAATAAAGAGGTAAATATAATAGAAATGCTTACCAAAGTTCTTCCAACAGCTATGTTTAATTTATGTGTGAACAACTAAATTAAATATGCAAGGTAGAGAATGTAAAGATGTGATTAATTGATTTTGGCGACTTAAATAAAATCAAATGAAAGTTGTATAGGTCATTGTGTAGATTACATTCAGTAAAAGGGTGTTATCTGAAAATTTCTACTCGCATGGCCTATGTTTTTAGAGTTCATTATATGGTTTTTGAAAATTTTCCAGAAACATGACACTGGCTTGTAACATATGATATATAAGCCCTCTCTCACTCATTTCTTCATCAATTAGGATAATTCTTTCTCACATATGATTCTTGTAACCTTATCTTTAGTTGTGATCCATTTGTACTCAGTTTTGATGAATTAAGGAGTGTGAATTTTCCTTTAAATCTACTAGTTCGTCGAAATCAAGTTTTCTGTTGTTCTCTATTCTTTACTTTGATCTTTATCAATCTTAGTTTCAATTTGATCTTGATTGATTAAAGGTTAAAATATTGAGTTGGTTCTTGTAATTGGCCATTCTAAAGTATCACAAGATTAAATTACCACCTCTCCCTCAGGGCATTCCCTTCATCGGTAATGTACACTAGTTTGATTTTTCAAAGTCTTAAGTGTCATTCTAGGCACTATCTAAAAAATAGTTGTTTTCTCAGCAGAAATGGCTGAAGAGAATTTGAAAAATCATGATATTCAATTCTGTAGTCGGCCAGCAAGGCTAGCATCATAAAAGCTATCTTACAATGGCTTGGACTTGGTATTTTCACCCTATGGTAGTTCTGGATAGAAATAAGAAAATTCTGTGTCAGTCATCTCCTTAACTCTAGTAGAGCACAAAGTTATCGGCCAGTTAGAGAAGATAAAGTTTCGCGAATGATTGAATACATATCAAAATCAGCTACTTCTAAACAAGTCAACTTAAGTGGCACAATGATATCTCTTGCAAGCAACGTTATTTGTAGAATCGGTTTTGGCAAGAGGCATGGTATCGAATACGAAGCAATAAGTGGAAGAAGTAGATTCCTTACATTGTTTACTGAAATTTGAGCTTCATCTGTAGGCTTTTTTGTTACAGATTATTTCCTTTTATGGGCTAGATTGATAAACTCACAAGAATGATGCGTCGACTCGAAATTTACTTCCAAAAAGCTGATAAATTCTATCAGAAACTTAATGACGAGCATATGGATCCAAACATAACGAAAGCAAAGCTGCAGCAAAAGGATATAGTTGATGTTTTACTTCGAGAACAACAAGACGATGGGTTCAATGTTAACTTAAATTTGAATTGTTAGAATAAGAAAATATTTGGAGAAAACCATCACTTATGACCTAAAAATATTCATTGATATATCACCAAGAATCAATAATAAATTATGCGAAAATATATCTAAATCTATAATATTGAATTGTTCTCTAAGATGGCTTAATTGGTCTTTCAAAATAATATGTTCTCATAGAAAATATTTTAATATTTTCTTATTCTCTCTCTAATAATGAGATGTTAGAAATAATAAAAAAATATAAGTAATTTAGGGACCATAACCACTTATGGTCTAATTAGATCTTTTTTCCTACAACGTAGCCCTCCTTGCCAGCCCAAAAATGAAGTTACTCTAAACGATAACATACTTCAATGTTGGAATCTATCCTTTCACTTCTATCTTCCTAACTGTCTACTGCTTTCTTCCAGCTATTTCCCTATTCACTGGCCAGTTCACCGTCCAGACCCTCAATGTTATATTCCTTTCCTACCTTTTTCCCATCACTGCGACTCTAAGTATACTGGCTTTTGCTTGAAATTAAATGGTCTGGCATTCAATTAGAAGAGTGGTGGAGAAATGAACAGTTTTGGCTGATTGGAGGCACCAGTGCTCACGTTGCTGCTGTGCTGCAAAGGCTGCTGAAATTCATTACTGGAATTGAAATATCTTTCACCCTGACATCAAAATCAGATGGTGATGATGTGGATGATGAGTTTGCTGATCTCTACATTGTCAAATGGACGTCTCTTATGGTACCATCAATCACAATCATGATGGTTAACTTAATTACAATAGCTGTCGGGTTGAGTAGAACAATTTACAGTGTTATAATACCGCAATGGAGTGGCGTAGTGGATGGAATTTCTTCAGTTTCTGGGCCTTGGCCTATCTCCATCCTTTCTCAAAAGGGCTTATGTGATGGAGAGGCAGAACGCTTACCATTGTTTTTGTTTGGTCAGTACTTATTGCAATCACCATCTCTCTCCTTTAGATGGCAATCAATCCTCCGGCTGGTACTAGCCAAATGGGAGGTTCATTCCAGTGCCCGTAATAGGTCATTTTCCTTCTTTTCAGTTTAATTTCTTTAGTAACATTCCTTCATTTATTCTTTTTCGACAAGTTGATTATGCTGTTGAACTCTGTTTCTTATGCTTAGTATGTTTAGGAAAGCTTAGATGGGTGAAGAGAATGGGAAACTGGCATTTTGTTTTATTGTATCATGTCTTACATGGATTACTTATATTAGTGTCTCTCTTTTACACGGATGCCATGAATGATGTTAAGAACCATTCACTTTTAATTTTGGTTGCTGACATTAGGCTAAACTCTTTGTACTATTATATCGAAAAATCATCTTGTTAATTTTTTCTTGAACAAAGATCATCTTGTGAATTTTTTCTTGAAATTATCTTGTCTATTTGATATGAACTAATTATAAATGTATTTAGTTTCAGTTTGATATGAACTAATTATAAATGCTCTCACATTTCTAATTATGAAAAATACTCTAATTAGTTAGTATACACAAAATTTATAGAGGATTAGGATAAAGAAGAATTTATTCACTTTCTTGATCAAAACTTTCAATAATATATTTGGGATAGTGTTATTAGACCATGCGTCCAATGATTTTTCGTATTAATTGTCAATGTAAAAATTTAGACAAGGTTTGTTGCAGCTTGCAAATATAAAAATCATGCATCTTTTTTTTTAAAATGAATTATATCTTAGTTGAATGCATTCAATCATTCAACATGTCGTAACTTTAATTCAAGTACAATTATGTTGAAGTGGGATAACAAATCCAATTCAAATTTAATGGTATAATATATAATTTAAAAAATAACGCATAATTATTTGAGAATATATATTCAATTTATTTTCACTTTTTTTTGGTCAATTCTAATATATGGTTTCTTTATTATGGTCCCCATTAACATCGTTGGTTTTGAAGTTTTACTAGTTTATTGCTTTCGTTTTGGTTCTTTTTTTTTTTTTGGGGGGGGGGTGGAGTTTAATTTTAATGGACACTCAATTGTGCATATTGCCATTTATCACATTACCCCATGAGTTTGAAAAGTTATCAACAAACAGCCAGCTACTAGAATTTTCGTTAAATATTAATCGTTGATTTTTTAGACCACATGATGTCATAAAATGACGAAAATATCCATTTAAACTTTGCCTACAATATAATCTATAGAACTTTTAGGAGTTGTTTGTAACTGTTTCTCATCACTCATTTTCAATTGTACACGAAAAGAAAGGGGGGAAAAGGGTGTTTGGTAGGCCTTAGTAATAGATCTAGGAGTGTAACAGTGAATTTTTTTAAATGTTTAGGAAAATAAATCATACTTATTTTTAAATGTTTAGGAAAATAAATCATACTTATTTTACAACATTAATAAAGAAAGCTGAAACAGATAAAATCTTTATTTTTCACTTTGATCATAGGATCCACCACTATTTTTATGCATAATTACAAGTGGATTGTGAGTTAGTATTGTTTATTAATGCTCTTTTGCCTCTCTCTTTCATTTGCTTCTTCTTATATTTTATGTACAAATGTAATATAATGTTCTTCACTATCTTTCAATGTCCCTATATTCTCCAAACAAACAACCAAAATGCATTTTAATTTTTTCATTTTTAAATGCTAATAAACCCACGCCTATTTTCAAATTCACCAAATACTAATATCTACATTATAAAACAAACACAGAAATTCAAATTCCCATGCTTGCTTCTTTCATCACCAACTCGTAGCTTTGAAATGAAAGTGATAAATTAAGTGATCAATAATTGCCACTCTTCTATGTTGTTACTTGGTGAGTCATAAATGACAAAGACCTTTAGTTATTACCGTGGAAGTCATTTTATTCTTGAGAAAGGAATTGCAATAATTATAATCTTTTGCAAACGAAATGTTATTATTATATATAATCATAAGTGCATGTTTGGAAGAAAAGACCCCCTTTTCTCAAAATTAATCATTGGCTATTTATTTAGTAGTCTTGCCAAAGTGTGATTTACTAGAACGATACCTAATATATCGCCATGTCAATGTATTGAATAAGTTTTAATAATTTAAGGGCTGTCTTTGTTTCGCTTCTGTTATCCCACCATGTCACTTCTATTATAAAAATGGAATCTCGTTTTAAGTAACCTTAGCTTCAACTAGTTTAGACAAAGATGATGCATAGTTATTATCCTTTTCATATTGGGAGTCATTATTAGTCATTTGGGGCTTAAGATTTCTAATGCAAAATGAAAGCAAAAGATTAACAACACACAAGTTCTCAAAGAGAAATTTTTTAATGATAACCAACAGTCTCACAACTACGTTTTTTACCCTCTTTTAAACTAAAATCCTAACGTGTGGATTTGCCAAAGAGGAAAATCTAAATTATTTTAATATAATAAAGTTCTAGTATCCTAAATAAAGAAACAATACTTTTTATAAGAAACCTGAAATGTAATAATCTACTTTCTAATTATGATTTGATTGGGGATCAAAATGAAAAATTTTAGAGATAATTTATTAATCTATCATGTATACTCAATTAATTTTTCATGTGCCACTTAGCCTTTGGGGACGGTAACAGTTTGAACCCCACAAACACATTGTGAAAATAATTTTCTTCCTTAATTATAATGTATAATTAAGTGAAGTTAGTCTTTTCTCTTACGAAGTGTGAATGGAGAAAATATCCTTCGAACTATAAGTGAGGATTAAAAATTTAGATAGATCTTCATAAGAATTGATATAAACAAGTATCATAAAATTAATATTCTTTCTTACCAAGTGTGAATAGAGTAGATACCCTTCAAATATGAGTAATAAAATTTATGTAGTTTTTCATAACAAAAAGATATAAACTAGTTTTAGTAATAATTTTATTTATAAATATCAGTTATAATACAATGTAATATGAGCTACAGTTTGAGTAATGGTCTCATGTGATAAAAATAAAAAAAATCATATTTCAATTGAACTTTAAAACAATATTATAATTATACACTATAAAAAAAAATATTTGTAATTGACGTTATGGCTCAAGGGTATAAATGTCACCTGAATTAATTTTGTGGCCCACTGGCCCTGGTGCTCCGGGGCCCATTATCTGTTTTAGACAAACCCTGAAAATGTATGGCTCAAAATGGGAAGCACTTAAAAAATCAATCCGAGCCAGCTGTAACTTGATGGCCGAAGGAAAAGACCGCAGCAGAATTTTCTGCATGAAGACAGGTGAATGAATGACTGAAACTTGGAAGTTTTCTCGATTAATAAAATATGGGCAACGCTCACAAAAGGGTCCAACTTACCAGTTATAAATCAACTGGCCATGAAAGGACAAAAGCAAGTTAATTTTTTTGAATAAAATGGATAAGCAGATAAATCAATAATTAATATCATAAGTAAATAAAGATCTCTTAGTACTCAAAATATTATTTCAGATTTACCTTAGATGCATAATAGTGTCACAACAGTAATGCAGTTTTTGAACTTTGAAAGGTAAAATGTAGGTATTAAATTCATGTTAAATTAATTAATAAGCACGTAAATTAATTAATATAAAATTATTCTAACTGAATTAATACTCTTAAAAAAAAATATGTGTGTAAAACTTATTACATCTGTTATGTTTCCTTTTGCAAACCTCAAACAAGATAAAATGACCTCACAAGATACCGAATGAGAGCCCTCCCTTTATATTACTGAATTGCGTTTTGTTGCCTTACTCGTAGAGGTTCTCTATTATTATCGCAGTAGGTATAATGGCTTTACTTATCATCGTGATCATCCTTCTGTGTTTCCCAATCTTCCTCTTCTTTGTTTTGCGAAGACACATAACATCAAGATATGCTTCGTCGCTGCCACCTGGTCCGAAGGGCCTTCCGTTTATAGGTAACTTACACCAGTTCGACGTCTTAAAGCCTCATGTGTCATTTTGGGAACTATCTAAAAAATATGGTCCTCTCATGTCATTGCGTCTCGGTTTTGTGCCAACCCTAATTGTTTCCTCGGCAAAAATGGCTAAAGAGACTTTGAAAGCCCATGATCTTCAATTCTGTGGTAGGCCAGCCTTGGTAGCAACACGAAAGCTTTCTTATAATGGCTTGGACTTGGTATTTTCACCCTACGGTGAGTATTGGAGAGAGATTAGAAAAATATGTGTCATTCATCTCTTTAACTCTATTAGAGCACAAAATTTTCGACCCATTAGAGAAGATGAAGTTTCGAGAATGATTGAATCCATATCAAAATCAGCTGTTGCCTCTAAACAAGTCAACTTAAGCGAGATGATGATGTCTCTTTCGTGCAACATCATTTGTAGACTTGCTTTTGGCAAGAGAGCTGATGATAAAGACGAAGCAATAAGTGAAAGAAGTAGATTCCATACATTGCTCAATGAAATTCAAGCCTTGTCTATAGCCTTTTTTGTTACGGATTATTTTCCTTTTATGGGTTGGATTGATAAACTCACTGGAATGATGCGTCGCCTGGAAAATAATTTCCAAAAATGTGACAGATTCTACCAAGAACTCATCGACGAGCATTTAGATCCAAAAAGAACAAAAGCAGAGATGCATCAGGAGGATTTAATTGATGTTTTACTGAAAATTCGAAAAGATCGTGGGTTCAAAGTTGGCCTAACTTGGGATCATATCAAAGCAGTGCTCGTGGTATGTAATTGACAGTACGTCTATTTATGTGTATAATTAATCCAATATAATTTTGTTGCTTAAAATAATTTATCTATATGTACACATAAATTTTGTTTGCTTTGAAAGGACATATTCGTTGCTGGAACAGACACGAGTGCGGCGACTATGGTTTGGACCATGACCTACCTAATGAAGCATCCTAGAGTGATGAAAAAGGTTCAAGAAGAAATTAGATCTTTGGTTGGCAGCAACAAAAGCTTTGTAGATGAAGACGATGTTCAAGAACTACACTATCTTAAAGCTGTGGTGAAAGAGACCATGAGACTGCAACCGCCAGTACCCTTGCTAGTCCCCAAAGAAACAATTGAAAAGTGCACAATAGACGGGTACGAAATTCCGGCTAAAACACTTGTTTACGTAAATGCATGGGCAATAGGAAGAGATCCTGAAGCTTGGGAGAATCCTGAGGAATTTAATCCTGAGAGATTTATTGATCGTTCTATTGACTTTAAAGGGCAAACCTTTGAGTTTATACCATTTGGTGCGGGCAGAAGAATTTGTCCTGGAATGCATTTGGGAATTGCAAATGTGAATCTTGCACTTGCCAATTTTCTTTACAAATTTGATTGGGAAATGCCTACAGGAATGAAGAACCAGGATTTGGACTTTGATTCTCTGCCTGGAATTGCCGTGCATAAGAAGAATTTTCTTGTTCTTCGGGCTAAGTACCATTTGTACGTGAATTAAGGCACCTCCTTTGATGGATAAGGCATTTTCCTTTTTGACCCCCTTAATTATATGTAATGAATGCTGATGTCTGTGTGAATAATATTCTAAGCCTTTTTCACTTCTTCTATTGTTCTCTCTAGAGTAAACAATGAATACACATGTACAAAAATAACCTCTAACAATATTATTCATTTTCTTCTGTTGTATTCCGCCTATTAGATCAGTTTGAAACCTGCTTCCTGCATCGCCACAGAACTCAACTTGTTAATTAAGTGATCAATAATTGCCATTTTAATAAGTTATTCGCTTGGTGATTCACATTACATAGATCTTAGTAGCTCGAAAGTCCTTTTCCCGACCTGTAAATGATTGCACGTTCTCACAAATTTGCGAATGAAAAATGATTAAAACTCCTTTTATCATTTTCTGCTTATTTTTTCACATTCACTCGTACGATAACTACATTAACTATACTTTTTTAGCTCATAGTCTTTGAACAGTAAAAAACCCAAAAATAAAATAAGATTAGATTTCCAGTGTTAGCATCTAGAGTGTCACTAGAACTATATGTTTTTATAATCTCACTAGATTTCAGATAGTATACATCTGTAGATTGTCAACAACCCACAATGAACGGGCATAGTAGTTATTTATGAATTTAAAGAGGTTTGTGTGAGAATAAACAAATCCTGGGAATGTGCGCGGTCTTTTCCCAAAGACTAAAATCATGCTTAACTATTCTTATTCTTGTATGAGAGTCTTTTATCAGTTATTTGGGTTTTAAGGTTTCGAGGCCATTAATCCTTATATAGTGCTCAGTGGTCCATTGGTTCATCGGTTTCTTTTGGGTTCAAGTTGTAGAAAAACTAGAATACAACAATTATTATCGTTAACGAAAATTTAATCATTTTGTTGATTTTTGTTATTTGTTATGTCTAAAGCTATCAATTTTTTTTCTAAAATTAAGTGACTATTCGACCATAAACATATCACTTACTAGGTCTTAATTGGTTTGATGCGCCGTGTAAATGTTTTTCTCTGACTATTAGCATTGTATTTCTTATATATAGATATTCTTTTTTTAGGCATTTTGGTTATTGAAGATATATAATACATTTACTAATTATCATCGTCCTTCCATGTCTCCCAATCTTCTTGTTCTTTGCTTTACAAAGGCACATAACATCGAAATATGCTCTGTTAGGGTCTTCCTTTTATCATTGACTTGCAGTAGTTTGATTTCTTAAATCCTCATGCGTCATTTTGGTAAGAAAAAATTAGGACAGGATCCTACTGTTCTCCTGTTTTAGTTGTTTCTAGTTAAAATGAATATTTTCATCATTTTATGATCTAAGCATATAATGGTACATTGTGTGGTAAAAACAGCCAACGGTAAATTTAATAATAGGTCTAAGATTAATATAATTATATGAAATGGATATAGAATTTTCCAAGAACAGACACAAATTATTTAATAGTAATTCTAAGATTTTTTTAAAGTATAATAATTCTAGGATTAATACAATGTGTACACATAAAAACATATTTATTACACACTTAATTTAATTTAATTTGTGGCTTCAACTGATTAATATAATATGCTGTTCACTTTGCAGAACGTATTTGTTGCTAGAACAGACATGAGCGCGGCGACCGTGCGGATGGGGTTATGACCTACCTAATGAAGCATCCTAGAGCAATGAAAAAGGCTCAAGAAGAAATCGCATCTTTGACTGGCAACAAAGGCTTTGTAAATGATAATTGTTCAACAACTACATTATCTTCATGTCGGATAGAAGGAGACGATGAGATTTCAACCGCCAGTACCATACATTAATAATCTCAAGAGAAACAATTGAAAATTGCATAATATAGGATATGAAATACAAGTGAAGGTATCCTGAAGCTTGGGAGAATCCCGAGAAATTTAATCCTAGGAGATTTTTGATAGTTCTATTAACTTGAAAGGGTAACTTTGAGTTAATATCATTCAGTGCAGCTGGCAGAAGAATTTGTCCTGGTTGCACTAGCTAATCTTCTTTACAAATTTGATTCGGCAATGCCTCCTGGAATAAGCAAGGAAGAGTTAGATTTTGATGTTCTGCTTAGACTTACTATGCGTCCACAAGAAGAATGCTCTTTCTCTTATGGCTAATCACTATGAGTAGGTAAATTAAGTCACCTCCATCAATAAGGATTCTCGAATGATAATATCTATATGCATAAATAATAATATCTAAGTTTGTTTTTTCCTTTTTATTTTTCTCTCTAATGTCAAAAGCTTACATATATGTACAAAAAAAAAACACCGCCAAAATATTATTTATTTTTTATAAGGAATAATTACACAATAGCTTGCACGATTATTTAACGCCTCATGTATCATTTTAACACCTAAAAAAAAAACAGTTCGAATTTGTGTAAACCTAAAGCCTCATAATGACGAATAGCAAGTAAACCCATTTAACCTTCTCCAAAAAAAAAAAAAAAAGCAAACCCATTTAACTTATATTAAATAACATTTTTTGAGAATGTATAGAGACTTGTAAAACATTCATTATTAATCGTATACGGAATATACATTCTTGATGAAAAATTTTCTTGCCCACTATTAAGTGTTAGAAAATATATATTTATAAAGGAGAAAATCGTTATTTTACACTTCAAGTTCCGCTAACTTTTTTGATTTTATGTATTCAAGTTTCTTGTGATTTTAATTATGTGTATTTTATTATAATTAAGTATTTTATGTATTTTAGGGGCATCATAGTCATTTCACAATAAACAAGATATCAGATGACAAAACGGACGGTAAATCTCAACTCATAACAGTTGGGAACTTTAGGAGGAGTATAAAAATATAAATATCACTGTTCACATATACGGCACTGTTCACATGTATAGTACTATTCATGATACTGTTAATATATACTGTATAATGATATGACATTGACTGATGATGTAGCATTGACCGATGATGTGACACCGATCAATAACGTGGCAATATTTGATTGAAGCAACGATGTGACATTGATTAATTATGTGGCGTTAATTGATGACGTGACTTGACTAATGAGGTGTCACAATCTTATTGGATTAAAATGTTTATGCACTGTTGATAGATAATGTAATAGTATGTTAGTGGATCAGAAAAATATGCGTATAATACATGCATATACACAAGATAATAGCCTTGATGATGTGTTCAAACTAATCAGAACTCGTCATATGGTGCAATCCTATGCATCCAAATTGTTTTAATTTGATGGTCATGATTTACTCATTGTATCTATAAAAGGAGGGTTTCCTTTCTAATTTGATATCCTTGAATTCATTTTTAAACTCCATTATCTCTAATTCTTTCTCCATCTTATATTTTCTATGTATTTTAATAAAATTTCTATTTTACCCTCAGTTCAAATATGAGTAGCTAATTTTCTTTCAAGTTTGGGTTGAAGGTGAAGTCTCAACATATTCCATGCGCTTAATTGGTAAATTTATTTTCTCTTCCTTTTT
The DNA here is from genome assembly GCA_030449875.1 of Aegle marmelos. Classification (NCBI taxonomy): domain Eukaryota; kingdom Viridiplantae; phylum Streptophyta; class Magnoliopsida; order Sapindales; family Rutaceae; genus Aegle; species Aegle marmelos. The sequence continues at coordinate 10,595,547 of JASUUL010000115.1, forward strand.
AATTTCTGTAGATGTTTTGACTTTTCGTCGACAAGTAGTAATAATACATTTATTACTATTTAGCACAATAAACCCTTAGTACTATATTAATTAGAGCGTGGCTCATAAGAATTGGATTTTCCCCTCATGATTTAATTAGTACTAATAATGAATATTGAACCTTGGTGCATATTGATACGGATCCAGATATCCAAGTGCTTTATTATAATAGTTGTCATTTTAAATTATTCCCGCTATTCCAATTCAAAATTTAGGATAATTTCACCATAATTTCAACCACTCACTTACAAAATTAATTAACACATGATTAAAATTCTTACTCGTGGGATCGACACTCATCACTATTAATCTATTCTACAATAGATTCATGTACTTGCGAGTTCAATAAAATTTACACAACACCTACTTATAAGAATATCCATGACAAACCATCATTAATTTAGAGATCTCTTCTTATTGGTAGAAAAAATCTACATGAACATATCAATATATATATCAATGACATAAATATAGATGAAATATTTGATACATCCTACTAAACTTTTTAATCTCATCACCACTTTTAAACTTTAGAAACATATAGTTAATCCATACAATCAAAATTTGAATGCACATTGGAGGTTTTAAAACCACACAACTCATAGTAAGAGTAATGTAAAAGATTTTAACATTTAAATCTCAATTTAATTTTCAATTAATATGTCATTCATCCACTAGATAATAGAATAGAGTAAGATGTCATTTACATTCATCATCCAATAAATGAGTAACACATGACATTAAAACACAAGTTGGGACTTAAATATATTGGATCCAAAATGTTATATTATAATAATAATAAACAACAGAAATAATAAGATGACTTACTATTATTCCAATTGATAGACGTGAACTCCAATCGAGAGATGCAATTAATGAAAAAAATTAAAAATATATATGGTGGTTGAATTAATTTGTAAAATATAACCTCCCTATCGCCAGAGGGATGTATTCTGCACAAAGGTACATGGAGTACTAAATGGCCGGAAAAATAGTCAGAGAAACATACATGGATCATAATTCAATGGGAAAATGACAACTATATGGAGAATGATCGTAAAAAATATAAATAATATAATTTATCTAGTAGACTGATAATATTAAAATATTTAAAATATTTAAAATAATACAAAAATTATAAATTAATGTTTTCATTTTAATAATAGTTTTTAAATAAATCTTGACATTATATAAATTTTACAATTAAAAAATCTCCTCCTTAATAATATAAAATTATTTTTACATTATATTTAAAATAATTTATTTTATTTTATTTTATTTATTCTAATATTTTGTTTCTATTTATTATTAAAATTACTTTAATATAATAAATACTTCTAATAGATTGTAATTAAAAATATTTTTTAAAAAATAAATTATTTTAAAATATATATATTTTTATGTTTATTTTAATGCTATATTTCTTTTTATTATAAAAATTACGGTTTTTTTTTTGAGTTTTTAGAGTTAATGGTATTATGATCAAAAGAGATCTTAATGTTTCATATTAAAAATTTAAGGTCTTTCTGATAATTTTTTCAAACCTTAGGTGTGTAGGTGTTCCTTTTCCTAATTTAATTAATTAGGGCTCATATGCACATACTTGGTATCCTTTTTTGTAATACCATTTATTTCAGCTTGCAAATATATAATCATCAACTATTACTTTTTAAAACATATTATAACGAATTCAACTACTTAACAAGAAATGTGGTGATTTATTTCAAGTACAACTATGTGGAAGTGCAATAACAAATCCAATTCAAATTTGATAGTTTAATTTATAATTTAAAAAATAACATAAATTAAATATGAATCGGTTTTCTTTTTTAATTTTTTGTTATTGTCTACTATATTACATGGTTTATTTATTACGATCATCATTGACATTATTAACTTTTAAATTTTACCGATTTAATGTTATAGCACACTCAAGTTCATGGTTTCTGTATTTGCTTTATCATTTTTTTGGGGTTAATTTGAATGGACACTCAATTGTGTATCGCCGCCATTTATTACATTACTCCCTCGAAAAGGCATCAACAACAACCCAACCATTAGAATTATTATTAAATTTATTGTTGGCTGTTTTGACCATACAATGTACCATTATTGAAATGACCCGCCCCACCCCCAAGTCGTGTTGTATGATCTCATCAAATCTATATATATAAGAATTCTATTGAAAATTCGACAGAGTTTTACTTATAATTATAATATTTTTAAACCCTATAAATAATAAAACAACACTTCTAAAATAATTCTTAATACAGCTAATTTCGCCAACTAAACTCTCAATAAAAATACCAAATTATTTCAATATCTAATATTTGAGAATATACATAATTTACTTCAATCATCAAAATGTAATAATTTATACAATCTAAGATATTTTTATAAAAACATCTACAGTTCCTAACACCATCAAGAGGCCACAATGCAAAATAGCTATCGTTGCTAAGTCGACTGTTGCACCTGCAAATCTCCTGTAGGAGGAAAAAATATAATAAAAATAGGGTGAGTATAGAAACTCAATGAGTTTAGTGAATTAATATTAATTTTTAAAATAATCTTACTTTAAAATAATTTAACATTTTCCAAATAATTTCATCAAAATGTCATAAGAACTTAAATAAACTTATTTAATTCAAATTATGCGTTGATATAATAATATCACATAAAATTGCATAAAATCAAGGAAAAAAAACCATAGCACATATAATATCAAATACTAAATACAGAAAACTATCACCAAACAAATATCTAGAAAAATTAATTTCATCATATTCACACCTCAATGGATGGACAATTAGGCAACCACCATGCCTTAGAGCTACATGGATAGTCAGGGAAGTATTATCTCATATATCATCATATTTGTACATGTATAACTGATCCAATACATCCCCAAGTGATAAAAGCCCCAAACATACGGTCTAAAAGCTCTACGTATACTCAGACGAGCCTTAAAAACTTATATCTTATATGTATCATCTGTATCATTTGAACCATCTGTATCTCATTATCTATAGTGCTACAATCATCATACTGTATGCATATGTCCTTAAAAAGTAAAAGTACCCAAACACACAATCCAAAACCTTTATATGTGTTCAAATGGGCTTTAAAAGTTTATATCTCATCTCATCTGTATCATTGTATCTCGTAGGGATGGGTACTGTCCAAGAATTTTGCAAACAACCTTTTATATATATATTTATAAACATATAATCACATTTAAAATCTCATTTTCTTTTTCATTCAACAAACTTTACATCCATTTCTATTTCTTTAAAATATTATCATGCATATATTCAAATTTGGAAAATAAATCATTAATTGTACACATTTTTAATAATAAATATCGATTATGCAAATAAAATCTATTTCTAGAAAATTATTAAATTAGAACCTTTAAAACTTATTTCATAAACATATTTTACCATAGTTTAAAATCATAATAAACTATAAGGAAAATAGGTTTTGTATATTCCACTCATAGTGAAGATGTTCAAACCCAGTATTGTTAACGTTTGCGGGCTGTTTCTCATTCGTTGGTCCTCCTAATTTAAGGAAATTATATAATTATTATCCATAACATAAAATATAACTAATTATACACAATAAAACTAGAAACAAATAGTTATCCACATAATACAATTCTTGAATACATAAAATTACCAAAATACCCTTATATTGAAAAATTACCAATATGCCTCGACATCATATTTATCAAATTATTCTCAGAATCTTTAATTACCAAACTGTACTTAATTCTTACAAAAATAATCTCGAGTCTGAAATTACAAAATTACCCTTGAAGTCTAAAATTACAAAATTACCCTCGAAGTCTGAAATTTCCTAAATGCCCTTAATAATCTAAATTACTATATTACCCCTAAAATCTTAAATTACATAATTGCCTTAGTCTGGAATTGCCCCTACCATTCAACGGTGATTAAAACTCAGTCAACGACAATCGAAAGCTCAAGTCTAATAATTCTGGCCTTTGTGAGTTCAATGGTCTGATGGTGACCTCTCACGTGCGGTGATAGTGGATCAAGCTCCCAAAGCCGTGAGATTCTAAATGGCTGATGGGTGGCAAAACAACATCCATGGCAACAATGGTTGGTCGAAAAAGAAAGCTGGGGGTGAGAGGAGCAAAACTCAGTCAGTGGTGTAACCCAATTTTGGTGGAATCAACAGCAATGAGAACGAACTTTGCTGCAGATATTTTGAGCTTCACCAGTGACATTTTGATCAATTTTCAACAATGAGGCTGGTAGGGGAACGACAGCCTTAATGCTTCAGATTGGTAGCTTGCTCGGTCCGATTGGTGGCCGAATTTGTGAGATCTGATTTCGTCAAACAGGTTCGATCCAATTCTCTCTCTCTTCTCCCTTTGTCTTTTTCTCTTTCCCTCCCCCAATTTATAGAACCAACCTCTTTTTTTTTTAAAGCTTAATACAAAATAAGCCAATACTAGACTCGTGTCGAAACAAAATCTTGCTAAGCTACCTTTCAATCGTGTTCAAATTATCTCGATTTTATATCATGATAAATTTAAAATTATTCATACACTATTAATTTAATAAATGCATCATATTCACCCGCAATAACATGTAATACGTCCGATACCTTTAAAATCAATACCAAAGAGGAAAATTAAATAATACACTCAATTAGACAATTAAAGTGTGTATGTTACAATGATATGCTTAGATTGCAAAATATTGAAAATATCCATTTGAACTAGAAATAACTAAAACACTAATTAATATAAGGAAAAGGAAGAAAGACATCTACACTCCCATAATTTGGAGAAATGGTCACCGACATCCTTAAGTTTTTTAAGAGGGTTATTATACTTTTTATCTTTATTATTTGAAAAAATTGACTTTAAAATTTTTTGTAAATATAGATACCATAAAAATAATATAATCTATGAAATAGACTAATAATATTAAAATATTTTAATATTTTAATAAATTTTAAAATTTAAGTTATTATATTTATTTTAATAATATTTTTATTTCTTGTAGGGATTTTAAATAAATATTTGCATTAAATACATTCTATAATTAAAAACATTCTCACATACTAGCTTTGTTAAAATTATTATTTTACATAATATTCAAAATAATTTAAAATTTTAATACATTTTAATATTAATCATAAAATTTATTATAGTATAATAAATATATCTAATAGATTATAAAAAAATTAAAATATTTTTAAATATTAAAATTATTTTAAAACATATATATTATTATAGCATTTATTTTGATATTATATTTTTATTTATTGTAAAATATTATAATCAAATTTTTAAAATGATAGAAGTAAATAATATAATAATTAAAAGGGGGTCTTGATATCCCTCTTTAAAAACTTGAAAGCGTTGGTAATCATTTCTCCAAATATTGGGGGAGTAGGTGTCTTTTTCTCTAAGAAAAAATTTATAATATCTTAATTAAAATTATGGTATTAATGTCATAGTTATTGTATACCGTTAGATTAGATCAACAACACACAATAATTATATCATAATAAAAAAAAATTTTTTAACCGGTTAAATATTTATTTAAAGATAAAATTTAACCGGTTAAAAATTTAAAAAATTATATATATGCTGGCTAAACCAAATTGTGTTTTCCTCAATCGATTCTCTTTTACCGCTTTGAAATCTGCTTGAAGCTAAAAAGATGTAGATTTATGTTTGCGAAGAAGAAGAAGCTCTACAATAACGTTGTCGAGGAGAACTGCTGGGTTTGAGTTTGTGAAGCACTTTCGGTTGGACGATAGCGACTCCGCATCGGTGATTCAAGAGGACAAAAATTCGTGTTCGTAAGAATTTTTTACCTTTTTTTAAAGTTTTTGTTAAGTGACATTTTTATAATTTTTGGATAATCTGTGTCTGTTTTGATTGTAGTTTTTTTGTTTGGTTTCTGAGAAATTTAAGGGACAAAGAAATTTTGATGAGATTGTGACAATGCGTGAAGCATAGGATCAGGTGTTGATCATAAGCGGTTGCATTGCCCTTAATCCTATTGAAGAGAAGAGAAGGCAAGGCATGTTCCAGGACACTGATTCTCCTCTACCGCATTTACATTGTTGTTAACATGAATATGTCTTTTTTATTATTATTTTTATTTTTATACAATTTATTTGACCAAGACACAAGAAATATGTGGCCTCTACAGCATTTGCATTGTTGTTAACATCAATATGCGTTTTTTTTTTTTAACTATCTATTTGACCAAGATACGGCAAATATATATATAGAGAGAGAGAGAGAGAGAACATTAGACTTTAATTTGATCTTTTTACTCTTTCTGAATGAGTAGACGGAGTGTAAATAATTGTTTGGATTGTGTTTGAAATTACAATCACTTCTCGGACTAGAAATTCCTCTGAGAATTTCAGTAAGTGAATTATAACACGAGAATTTCAGTAAGTGAAATTGCAATCATTTTTCTTTAGCATGACCCACATTTGCAGAAGATGATTCTGTTTGTCATCCAGCATTATCTTAATGTAGTCCTCTGTATCATCGACATACTCTTTAGCTTCCAACAAACAGAAAATAATGGAAGCAATAAATCATGAACAGCATCAACGATTCGAATGAAAAATTAAAAACTCTGAGGGAGAAATATGAAAATTTTGAATTTTAGCTCAAGAAACTTGGCTAACTGCCAAATTATGTAATATATGCCGTTCTAAAACCACATATTGTCAACTTATGTAACGCCAGACATATATTGTCAAAAGAGCTGGCCTGAATTTTGACCGATTGACTTGGTCCCAATTTTTCTAGCTTTGGCCCTAATTTAAGGGTCACGAGTCAGGCTTGAACCTACATATATTTTTGCTTTGCAGAATGTATTCATTGTTGAAACAGACACAGTGCCTTAATTGTGGTTTGGGCCACGATGTACCTCATGAAGCGTCCTAGAGCAATGCAAAAAGTTTAAGAAGAACTTCGATCTTTGATTGGCAGTAAAGGCTTTGTAGATGAAGCTGATCTTCAAGAACTACACTACCTTAAAGCTTTACTGAAGAAGAGTTGCAACCACCAATTCCCTTACTAGTCCCTAAAGAAACAATTGAAAAGCGCATGATAGACATGTATGAAATTCTGGCAAAACACTTGTATAAACAGATTCTGAGCGTGGGAGAAACCTGAATTTAATCGTGCCAGAGTTATTAATCGCTCTATTGACTATAAAGGGCAAAGCTTTGAGTTTATAACATTGGGTGCTGGCAGAAGAAGTTGTCCTGGAATGCATTTGGAACAGCAAACGTGGATCTTGCACTTGCTAATCTTTTTTACAAATTTGATTGGGAAATGCCGCCTGGAATGAAGATCCAAGATTTGGACTTTGATTCTCTACCCGGAATTGCTATGCATTAGAAGAATTTTCTTTTTCTTCTGGCTAAGTACCATGAGTAGGCGCGTGATATGTCACATCCATCAATAAGGTTTCCCTTTCTTTCTTCTTATGTGAAAGAATACCTGATGTCTATATGAATAATGATCTACGCCTGTGAATTGAAAACTGGTATCTATATGAATAATCATCGGCGGTTTTTTTTTCCTTTTCACCCCAATGTATAGATATCTACACAAAAAAACACCAAGTACAATCTTATTCATTTTGATAAACAATAATCGCACACATGCTGCGGCTCATGAATTATTGAGTAATGATATAGGTACAAATTCTCGTACAAACTGATTTGACATTAACTCATTAGTTGAATAAAAATATAAAATAATAAAAAAATCATGTGCGTTAAGAAATATTTAATCCAATTTATTTAATCATGCCATATCAATTTGTATAAAAAAAATTGTATAAGAATACGTAGCTATGTTATTACTCATTATTTAATGCCTCATAAATAGAGCCGAAGTTGTAAGCCTATCGTCTCATGAGCTGCTGCATGTCAACCCCTTTGTGCTCTTCAATCCAAAACTTTTTGAGATCTGAAAATCAAAATGAACAATTACAAAAGTAAAACTATTTTTCTTCAGATGAACAACAACATTTTCTGGATGAAAAAGCATATAGTCTCATATTTTATAAGTAATTACATATGCATATAATGCCTACAGCACTAGTTATTCTTTTACAATAACAATATATACATTAATCCTTGAGCAAGAGTTTAAAAATCTTCTTGCATTATATTAAAAGTATTTATGGCTAACCATAATTAATTTATAGATTTTTTTATTATCAATAATATATAATGGTTTTTTAGTCAAATATCTGAATGGATTAAAAGATTAAAAAAAAATACAAACTTCAATGCACTATTTTTTAATCTTTTAATTTATCCCTGACTTTATTAAAATCATAAATCTACCTTTGAAAAACTATTTTTATATATATACCTTTGAAAAACTACTTTTATATATATATATACATGAACATATCGATGACATGTAAACTGGAATTTTGATCCATCCTACTACACTTTTTAATTAATCTCTTGATTTAAACTTAACAAAAATATAGTTAATGCATAAAAATCAAAGTTTTGAATACACATCTGAGTGTTCAAAATGCTATTTATCTAGCTCATAATAATAATAATAATCAAATGACATATTATTCAAACTGATGGACAGGGACTTTTCCATCGAGAGACAATTAGAAGAAATATTGAAAATAAATAAACAGCATATGGTTGTTGATGAATTAATTGATTAACAATATGCAAAAGAAAGTGGGGGAAAAAAATCTCTATCGCCTGAGGGATTGCAGAATGTACTCGGCATAAAGGTCCATGGAGTACTGAATGGCATCAAAAGCAGTCTGAGGAGGCAGGAACTCGTTAACAGCAACCTCTTTGTTCTCATTCTTCTTATAATCCTCAAAAAAACGCCGTATCTCCATCAGCCGGTGAGGCGGCAGCTGTTTGATGTCCGTGTAATGCTTATACTCAGGGTCATCGGCACAGACGGCTATGATCTTGTCGTCCTTCTCCCCTTGATCAATCATCGGCATCAATCCGATGGCCCTGGCTCGCAGATAACTCCCTGGAATGACCGGCTCTTGCATCAGGATCAACACGTCGAGGGGGTCGTTGTCTTCGCAGAGTGTCCGGGGGATGAATCCGTAGTTGTGTGGGTACACGACCGATGAGTAAAGGACTCTGTCGACCTTGATGAGTCCCGTTTTCTTGTCCAGTTCGTATTTCACTTTGCTGCCTTTCGTTATCTCCACGACGATGTTGACTATTTGTGGGGCTCCGGGGCCTATTTCGAGGTCGTGCCACGGATGTGCGGCCACTGATCTTCTTGAGAGCGTTGACAGGATTCTTTCGTTAAGTTTCGGGACCGGACGGTTGCCTTCTGCTGCTGTTTGAACCGGAGGTATTGGAGGTTCGTCTTCGGCTTCGTCACCCATGATTAAAATTTTTCTTGATTATTATTATTATTATTGTTAATCAAGATATCTATAGTAATAATAGATCAGGAATGTGAATTAATATGCTAAGAAAGGAAACCAAAGGACTATATTTATAGTGTAGAAAGGATGTTGATGTAGAGATCCTATTAATACGGGTCAATTTTTACAATGGCAGAGCAATAATTGGGTAACCGCCGCGTGTCTGATAACGAGAGGAAGTAGCGTTTCACCTCCACTACTTTTCTGATGAACTAGTCATATCAGTTAGTTGATTTTCAGTTTAGGTATAATGAGACTTTGAATGGAAAATAAAGAGAGATTCTATATCAATAGTAGTAGGCTCTCAGCATTTGAACTTCGGCAACTAATCTATATCCGCCTCATTCTAATTTGGTTAATGGGCTTGATATGTTAATTACGTATGAGCGATCGCATTAATTAGAGTTCACTTGCATGTCATATGATGAGACTTTTAGAACTCAAAACACCTATTAGTCTGTTTGAAGTGTGACAAGTGCCTAAAAAAGATGAAAATGAGAAAAACCAAATAAAAGTTTGAAAAGCTACCATTGACTACAATTATTACCATATTTCAAAAGAGGACTAGTATCCTTCAGGTGAGAAACCTTTTACTAATGTTTAGCTACCAATCACATGTTTCTAAAAACTCAACATAAAAATCATATCAATATTGAGTCACTAGAAAATACTAAGGAACCGTCTTGTCGTGACGTGACTTTGGAGCTCCAGGACTGCAATAAAACGGGCAGCTTGCAGAATGAGAGTAAAGATCGAATACTAAATTGACTATTTTTACATACCTTTTACGTAAATACTGTTTCCATTCAAAATATGAAAACCATAGTAAATACTAAAAAGAAGTGGGATATTATTCCTCCACAAGATAGCCTCTGTGAATAGCCAGCAATTGACTTCTGCATTGTCGTGATTGCCCCTGATGGTTGCGGCGCAATCAGGGGAGCCGGATCCCCAAAGGGCGGAACCGTTGATGGCGCCGGTGATGCTGTTGGGGGGATGGCCACAACAATAGCGCCGGAGGGGCTGTTCGATGAGCAAGAATCTTGAGATGATGAAGAGCTGCTATTATTATTTAAAACTCCGTCTATGCCATGGCATCGGATTGAAGAGCCTGCAGTGCATAGATTTGGACTAGTAATTTTCACGTTGTTTAGAAAAAACCTCTTCCTTCCACCATTAGAAATCCTGATCATGTAATCCGGCAAAGAACTTGGAATCAATGAGCCGGAAGGAATAAGCTTGAGATTCTCAAAAAGCAAAGCCGATGGGATTGAATGTCGAAGCAAGAAATCGTTGATGGATTCCTGAAGCATGTCCGCTGTCGACAATATTTTGTCCTTGGGCATCAAGAACGTGACATTCCCAATATTTGTTGTGGTATTTGGAGACATGTTGATGAGCATGGCAAAACTGAAGTAGTTGGCGCTTTGCATCTCTTCCATGGCCACAACAAGGTCTTGGCTTCTGATGATGACCACTGGCATGGCTGATGAGATGAGTGCCATGACAAGAATTATCAAAAATGTCATTTTATTTGCCATTATTGCTTTCGTTAAGGACAAGTGACTGGTTTTTGTACTTTTGAAATTAATGCTAGCTTATTGGGCTGCATGCCTTTTTGCTGCTTCACCGACTTGCAAGTTCACACGTCCTGCATTTTTTGAAGGGGTAGTTGTTTAGGTTTTTAATGTTTTGTATACATTTCCTTCTTTGTTAGTGTGATATATCTGAGGGTTTAATTTCTGAGCTTTGCCACCAAAAGTTTACCAAATTTTGAGGCTTCTTTAATCTACAATTTTCTTGTTCTCAACTTTTTCAAACAATGCACGATAAGTATGATCCCTAATGGGGCTAAGACACAAAATAAAAAATAAAAAATTGTTAAAAGAGACATATTCTGTGAAAGAATGCGGATAATAACAGGATAAAGTTGGAATTAATTTAGTTTTTTTCCCCCATTAAGTGAGTCAAGTACTATCAGTTTTTAACTTATTTTCTTGGTATTTTTTATGAACATTATGCTCAAGATTTAATGGCTGACATTTGAAATTTACAGCCACAATGGTTTGTAATAATATTTGTCCTTACGAAGATGCCCGTCCTTTTTAAATTGACAACTTTTAAAATATATCAAAGATGAAAGGTACAATTTAAGTTGTAAAATAAATAAATAATGTTATACTATGTAGATTAGGTTATGATTTGTGCTCTTATAAGTTTTTAAAGATCTTATAACACATATCATTTAGTATTTATGTATAATTAGTATTTAACTAATTTTTTTTAATTTACTAACTACTAATTAGTTGAGTGAAGTTTGCTTGTGATAAGATCATATTCAGAATTGTTATCCATGCAATGTGATTATTTATTTTGAAAAAACATTCATGCAAATGATAGTTATATTAAGTTCACTTATGGGTGGCAATGATTCTGTGTTGTTCAAACCATTAGTTTTTATAAAAATAACAATCCAAACTGAATTGCTTTATATTCTTGTTCGATTCAGGTTTTTCAAATTTAAAGTATAATTTTCCTTATATTTCCTAATCTTTTTAGTTTTTAATGTTTTCCTTATATTTTCTAATTTTTTTAGTTTTTAATGTTTTCTCGAAATCAAACTAAATTTCTTCAGTACAATTATCTTTCTTGCTACTCCATAATTCACTCACACATGTGATACTCAATTGGTTATATTACATATACGATTTGTCAAATCTAGCTCGTGGTTTTGTCCGACGGGTTGTTTGCTGGCTCATGGGCTAGTATGAAATGGTCCACGGAATCGGCGGGTCGTGAGGAAATCTGTTCCGTTCCCAGACCAACAAAAAGCAGGCCCAAAGTATGGGCTACGCGTGCCGTTGTCAAAGGCCCCTTAGAATTTGTGGAAAATTAAATTTGTGGAAATAAACGTAATGGTGGTTATCTCTCACCTCTTCGCTGCAGCTCTGCTGACTTCACTGAGGCATTGTTACGAATTAATGCCTCTGAAGCTTTCTTAAAACTCTCAGAATTTTCCCGCAAGAACTCTATGTTCCTCAAAAACCAAAAGCGTTTAAGCAAAGCGGGGCATTTCAGCTACACTACAACTTCCAGCATCCCTCAACTCTAACAAATGGACTCCGTGAGCTCCACTTTCATTGTAACCACCACCCAGTTCCAGCCTTGGAACCTAAAACCGCCCAGAAAAATTTCCAAAACCCCTATAAAGTCCTCCTCAAGAGTGCACCCAGACCCCTGGTCTTTAAGCGATGGCAGCGACATCACTAAACCCAAATCCAGATCAAAGAACCCCAAAAAGCCTCTCTCTGACGACAACGCTCGTCGAATTTTAAAAGCCAAGGCTCAATACTTGAGCGTGCTGAGGAGAAACCAGGGGCCGACAGCTGCCACCCCCAAATGGATAAAGCGGACGCCGGAGCAGATGGTGAGGTACTTGGAGGATGATAGGAACGGCCATTTGTACGGGAAGCATGTTGTGGCTGCGATTAAGGCCGTGAGAGCCATGGATGGGAGCCGGAACGTGAGAGTTGTGATGGGGAGCTTTGTGGGCAAGTTGAGTTTTAGAGAAATGTGCGTTGTGTTGAAAGAGCAAAAGGGTTGGAGGCAAGCCGCCGAGTTCTTTGCTTGGATGAAACTGCAGGTGGGCTTTTGCCCTTTCTATAATTTCTGTTAGGTAAAAATGAAATTGAATTGATTTAGGAAGCTACCATTAGGACTTCTCTTCAGTTACGAATTGATTCAGTCTTATTTGTGCTGAATTATTAGCCAGTCAAGATAGAGTAAATTATGGTATTGATAAGTGCTTTCACTTTTTCTAAGTAGCTGAAGCTAATTTCTTGAACAGTTAAGCTATCGGCCCTGCGTTGTTGTTTATACAATTCTTCTACGATTATATGGGCAAGTTGGAAAGATTAAGTTGGCCGAACAGACCTTCCTGGAGATGCTTGAAGCAGGATGTGAACCAGATGAGATTGCTTGTGGTACCATGCTTTGTACATATGCCAGATGGGGAAATCATAAGGCTATGTTGACATTTTATTCTGCTGTAAAAGAAAGAGGAATTGTACCCCCTACAGCAGTATTTAACTTTATGCTCTCCTCTTTGCACAAAAAATCATACCATAGGAAGGTAATAGATTTGTGGAGGCAGATGATGGATAAAGGGGTTGCGCCTACTGATTTTACTTATACACTAGTTATCAGTTCATTTGTTAAAGGTAGTCTCCTTGTGGAGGCTTTGAAGACGTTTAATGAGATGAAAAGCACTGGGTTTGCTCCCGAGGAAGTAACTTATAGCCAGCTTATTAGTTTGAGTATAAAACATGGTAAATTGGATGAAGCACTAAGTTTATACGAGGACATGAGGAGTCATGGGCTTATTCCCAGTAACTACACTTGTGCTTCGCTTCTATCTTTGTATTACAAAAATGAAAATTATTCTAAAGCCCTTTCTCTCTTTTCTGAAATGGAAAAATTCAAAGTTACTCCTGATGAGGTAATCTATGGTCTGCTCATTCGGATATATGGAAAACTTGGTCTTTATGAGGATGCTCAGAAAACATTTGAGGAGACTGAGCATCTGGGCCTACTTAGTGATGAAAAAACGTATTTGGCAATGGCACAAGTCCATCTTAGGTCTAGGAATGTTGAGAAAGCTTTGGATGTTATTGAGTTAATGAAATCAAGAAACATTTGGTTATCAAGATTTGCTTATATTGTCATGTTGCAATGTTATGTTATGAAAGAGGATTTGGTCTCTGCTGAAGGCATGTTTCAAAATCTGTCCAAGACTGGACATCCTGATGCCGGCTCTTGCAATAACATGCTGAATTTGTATATAAAACTTGACTTAACAGAAAAGGCAAAAGCTTTTATTGCACAGATAAGGAAGGATCAAGTTGATTTTGATGAGGTGCTTTACAGGTCAGTTATGAAAATATACTGTAAGGAAAGAATGGTGACGGATGCCGAAGAGTTAGTGGAAGAGATGGGCAAAAATGGGTCACTAAAAGATAGCAAATTCATTCAAACATTTTGTAAGATTGTGCACAGTGAATATATAGAAAATGCGGAATTTGGTGACAAACTTGTGGCATCCAACCAACTTGACTTGATGGCTCTTGGGCTGATGCTTAGTCTATATCTCACAGATGACAATTTCGGTAAGAGGGAAAAAGTCCTGAAGCTATTGCTTCAGACCGATGGTGGCTCACCAGTAGTGAGTCAACTCATTTGCAAATTTATTAGAGATGGTATGAGATTAACTTTTAACTTTTGCTATTGATTATAAGTCATTTTGTCATGAAGTTAGTTATGTATAGTTTTTGTTATTTGTCTTATGTATGTATAAGATAGGTGTCTAAGCAATAGATTGATAATTTGGTATATCTTGAAGACTGACATTGATATTTTGCACAGGTGAAATATCTAATGCAGAAATTATGTATGATATAGTGATGAAGCTTGGTTACATATTGGAAGATGAAGTAACCGCTTCTTTGATTGGCTTATATGGGAAGCGACATAAGCTAAAAGAGGCTCAAGATGTCTTCAAAGCTGCTGCAATTTCATGTAAACCTGGGAAATTAGTATTGAGATCAATGATTGATGCATATGCCAAATGTGGTAAAGCTGAGGATGTGTACCTACTTTATAGAGAAGCAACTGAGCAGGGGTATGCCCTGGATGCTGTTGCTATCAGCATACTTGTGAATACGTTGACTAATTATGGTATGGCTGTAAATATCTTCAGTAGAGCAGCTAAACCTTAGTCCTTTATCCGTTGCATGTATTACTGTCCTATGTATAAGTAAA
Organism: Aegle marmelos; assembly: GCA_030449875.1. Taxonomy (NCBI): domain Eukaryota; kingdom Viridiplantae; phylum Streptophyta; class Magnoliopsida; order Sapindales; family Rutaceae; genus Aegle; species Aegle marmelos. The sequence continues at coordinate 10,610,867 of JASUUL010000115.1, forward strand.
CATTAGTTTACTGACAGAGATAACCTGGTATGTAGCTCCTTTCTGCTGAAAACCAGTACTTGTTGGAAAATTTTCTTGTCTGAACTTTGACCAACTTCTTGTTCACAAAATAATATTCGTGATGTGCATAAGGTAGTGATAGTGTATGGCCGTCATTTGCGATTGAAATTATCACAATCATGTCATAGCTACACATGCTGTTATTTGCTATAGAGCAGTTTGGAAGGCACCATGTGAATTTTCCATTGCAGGTTGTTATACCAATGTTGTGTTGATTAATAGTGAGATTTATCTATCCCCAGGAAAACATGAACAGGCCGAGATTATTATCCATAACTCATTTCAAGATAACTTAGACCTTGATACTGTGGCTTACAATACCTGTATTAAGGCCATGCTAGAAGCAGGTAAAAGAGACATTATCTGTATTTAATTTAGATGGATGCATGTGTACGAAATCTTGCAATGACCTGTACGTATAATTTTGCAGGTAAATTACATTTTGCAGCCAGCATTTATGAGCGCATGCTGTCTTTCAGAGTTCCTACATCAATTCAGACGTACAATACAATGATTAGGTATGGTGTCTTTTTGGCTTTTTCTGGATTTTATGGCCAGAAAGAAACAATTGTATTTCAAGAAAAAGAAAGGAAGAAAACATAGAGAGTTTGTAGGATAGAGCTAGGCTCTGGGCCCCAATTTGGGCTTAGGTGACAAAGGACTTTTAAAATTTGCTGTTATCTTTTTTCGTGTTAATGCATTTGATTTGGGAGGAGTTTGTGTTAATTGGGATAATTTGTATGGATTATTTTTCGGATTGGGGAATAATGGTTTCTTTGCGGCTATTGGATGGGGTTTGCATTGATTAGTTTGCTTCCCCTTTTTTTCTCCTTTTGATTTTCTGTTTGGAGACATGGTCCTCCTAAGTAATCTTTATATTTTTTGTTTAATATACTAAGTTTCTTCTATATATATTTATATATCAAACTCTCTCCCTCCCTCCTGCTCTCTCTGCATGGTTATGGTTGTGCACGCATGTTGACTTTTATGGATCAGATAATTATTCTATTCGCTGATTAGTGAGCTTTTGTGCACGTTTAATGAGCATGGGAGGAAACATATTCCATGTTGGGGCTGCCAGAATATGAATCAAGAGATGTTTTATCCTTTGAACATTTACATCTGTATATACCCTTATGAATTTTCTGCTTTTGTTGGTTTGCTTTGGATTCAGTGTCTATGGAAGAGGTAGAAAACTGGATAAAGCTTTAGAGATGTTCAACACAGCTCGTAGCTTGGGTCTGTCTCTCGATGAGAAGGCATACATGAATCTTCTCAGCTTTTATGGGAAGGCTGGTAACGGTCTAGCTCTATCTCTATATTGATAACTTTTCTTTTATTGTCTTAACTTCATCAACGAATGATGTTCTTCTGGTTCTAGACAATTTTTTTCCCCTCTTTTTTAATATCACCAAAAGAAATGTCATTACAACTATTTACAATATATATATTTACGGTTCTTTCGAGATGTACTTAATTCATATTATCATGAAGAAGACTGTCAATGAAACATCATTTTGTGCGTCAATCATCATGTTTGATCACATTTAGCACATATAGATGAATTGACAAATGAAAGACAAGCCAGTCACATATTTGGATTGTTGTATTTTAATACATAAATGATTTATTCCTTTTCTATTATTTGAATATCTAGTAGTTAAATTTGTTGGGTGTAGATTGTTATTTTGTTTAAGTGTTCTGTAGCTTTATTATTTTACTCATTTTGCAGGTAAAACACATGAAGCATCCCTTCTATTCTCTCAAATGCAAGAAGAAGGGATAAAGCCAGAGCTGGTATGCCCTTAAAATTCTCCAAGTTCTAGCTCTCCTATTAAAATAATCTGAATATAATATAACTGGTAAACAATAATTGTTTTTTGGAAGGTTTATTGACAGGCTTACTCCAATTCGATGCTAGGAAACCTATTGCTTAACAATATAGAAAAGGAATGACATGTTATACTATTCTCCATCTATATCTCTCTCACAATAGTTTGGGTAACGGATCTATGTTACCAAGGTCATTCATAAAATATGTGTAACGCATCTATTTTATAAATTAAAAATAAATTAATAATTGTAACACTCAGTATGAGTCCATTTGTTTATGGTAAATCCATGAGAAATGACAGATTGCTGGTGTGAAACGTTGTGAAATAATCTCCACATGGTTATCAACTGGATATCTTCTTTTTGGGATTGTCCAAATTCTTTAAATTTCAACATATACACTTGTACTATCTGTTAAATTTATTGTTTCTGGATAATGTATTGATGTTCTATCCCTTCTTCACTGAGGAACTGCAGGTTAGCTACAACATTATCATCAACGTATATGCTGCTGCAGGACTTTATAATGAAGTTGAGAAACTAATCCAAGCTATGCAGAGTGATGGTTTTTCACCCGACTCTTTCACCTACCTTTCCCTCGTACAAGCTTATACGGAGGCGGCCAAATACTCAGAAGCAGAGGAAACAATCAATTCTATGCAGAAGCAAGGGATTCCCCCTTCGTGCACACATTTCAACCACTTGCTATCTGCTTTTTCTAAGGCTGGTATGATGGCAGACGCTACAAGGGTTTACAATGAATCAGTCGCAGCTGGTTTAATTCCTGACCTTGCTTGTTATCGGACAATGCTGAAAGGTTACATGGACCATGGATACATTGAGGAAGGAATAAACCTTTTTGAAGAGGTCAGAGAGTGCTCGGAATCAGACAAGTTTATCTTGAGTGCAGCTGTGCATTTATACAGGTATGCCGGGAAGGAACATGAAGCTAATGATATTTTGGATTCAATGAATACTCTGAGAATACCATTCCTGAAGAACCTGCAAGTTGGATAAAAAATAAAACCCTCATAGATCCTATCATATCTAATGTTGAATACAACTGAATTCTGGATATTCTGATTTGAGGCAAAGGACTTATGATGAAGAAAAGGCGTCATTGGATTGTACCTCTGGTGGTATTTGAGATCTGGAAGTAAAGACATACTGGCGATAGCTTCTTGCAAATGGCACTGGTACCAGAGGCTGTATATGCAGCGCATGGGAATCAGTAACTGCTGCCTGATACGGCTGCTGATCACGAGCTTGGGTCATTAAGAAATGGTGATCTGGTTGATGAACATGAACGCTGGGGTACTGTAACCGAGTTTGCAGCATGTGAATAATTGTATAGAGTTTTATGAACGCATCTCTACATAATTGATTGATTGACAAATTAATCGAAGGGACTACAACTTAGATCTAACTCATTGGAGCTTGAACCCAGAAATTAGGTCTTAAGAATCTCGATCATGGCTTCAAGACTGTTCGAAATATGAGAATTAATTTAAGCATTCATATTTATTTAGATTTTACTTAAATTTAGATATATCATATTCATTTAAAAAAAAAAGAAAAAGAAAAAGAAACAGGTCGAGGTAATTACAATATAAACCGAGAATATTAGACTTTTATTGTCAGATTTCAAAACTAAAAACTAGGATTTCAAAAAAAAAAAAATTATCCTTTTATTTTTTATTTTTCTTTCTCCAGTGAGGCGGTGTGGGTCTAAGGGGATAGCCCAAGATTTAACTAAATCAAAGGCCCATTTAAAGTTTTTAGGCTACCATCTTGTTTGTCTCTCTTTCTTTCTCTCAGCTGCTGCTGCTGGTAAAATAGCAAATAACAATGGCGTCGTCTTTGCTGAAAACCCTAATCAAATCGTCGAATTTGCCATCAACCACGAGAAATCTGACTGTTGTAGCAAATCAGATTAGCGAACATACTGCCAAATGGATGCAGGTTCGTTTTCTTTACGGATCATTTTTAAATTTTTTAATCAGAAATTCTAAATCTCATTTATTTTTTTTTTCTCTTTGATATTAGATCCTTTTTTTTTTACTTTTTCTAACATATGGACATCCGCATTTTTTCTTAATTTTTCAATTGGAGCTAAAAATATATCCTTTTCAGATTTGAAATATAATAATCAAATTGTTGATTGTTTGAATAATCTTTTATATTTACTTATTTATTTATTGATGGCCACTAACAGAGAAAGCGGTCATGTGGTAATTCTCCTGAATTTTCTTGTCATGTATTTAATAAATGCGACTCGACACAATTTTGGTGTATTAATTTTCATACATGATGGAGGATAAGGTGAGTCATAGATTCAGTTTTTACAATTGAAAAATAATAATAAGAAGAAGAAAACTTAACAAGAGACAAACTGCTACTTCTAATTTGTTGGACATAGGCACTGGATTTATGATCAACTTTCACACCACTGTAATGCATTTTATCATAGCAATTATGTTACCTTCCTTTTTGTTTTTTTTTTTCTATTTTTTTTGGGGGGGGGGGGGGGGGTTTTGTTTGTACTCCTTAGACCTTTTGAGTTTCAGTATTATTGGGTGGGAGATTTAAGGATTGTCTCATGTTGAATTGTACCCATTTTGAAAACTTTATCGTATAAGAATGTAGGTTTGTGGCCCTTTGGGTTATAGATATCTGATTGGTGCAAACAACGAATGTGGGGGGTGAAGCATGTTTAGTTCAGTGGTGGGATTAGCAGGGGAAAAAAAGGGACTCTTAAAGCATACTAAAACTGTCTTTTCATTGAGGTTTAGGGATATTGACTTTTAGAATGGTATCTCTTTCTGATTGGTAAAAAAAAATTGAAAAACAATAGCTGAAAATTATCCACTAGTAAAGCTAATTTCATGTCTATAAATTAAATTCTTGCCTTAGGCGCATGCCTTATGTTAGTTGGATTCCGGATTACACTGATTTCTTTTCATGTGGGTCGGATGGCTTAGTCATCCAAATATTTAGATTCCTTTTTGTTGCCTTAGAGATGATATTTCATTGTGCTTAGCACACCCAGTTACTCTTTTATGAAAGTTATCATTTCTACCTGTTTTCAAGAAATATTGATACTAATCAAACTTTGTAACTGAGTTGTTGAAGCAGATAACAATTTTGTTTTGTGGACTGACTATAATTTTATATTTTGAAATTTTACTCAACTGTTCAAATTATAAGATTACCAGATTTGAAGTAGATTTTTACAATAATATATCAAGTGGATTAGATTATGTAATGTTTCACTTTTTCACCATAGGTAAAATTATGATAATTTCAGTTCAAATAACCATTTTGAAGAATCTGTGGCTGTTGGAGAAAACCCTTTTTTGTGATCTTAATTTTCTCCCACCTCTAACAATCCTAAGTACTAATTTCTCATTTCTGTGACTTACATTTTCACTGGCCATAACTTGCATTTGGAAGCTTTGTTTGTAAGATTAGTTTCATGTCAACTATCCTCATTGCACCATTTTTCTTTTTCCCTATTATTTTATTAGGCTGGTCAAAAAAATTTTGGTGAGGAATCAATTTGGTTCATATGTCATTGTTCATAGTCTCTAAACTACATTTAATAATATAATTGAAAACTTTTTAACGTTACTAGTTATAAAATTTGTATCACTGTATGGGTACATTTTAAATAATCATTTCATTTGCAATGCCACATCAAAATATCCCATTTTGATTCCAAAGGAAATCCCAGCTGGTTTGACCTCTTGCATGAAGGGTTCAATTTGGGATGCAATTTCAATGCATAGGAAAATGGAGAACGTTAAAAAAAAAAAAAAAAAATTCTGAACATTTGATTACAATAGTTTGTAATGATGATTCTTTTTTTTTTGGCTGAAGATACAACACACCTTGAACCATTTGTTTGTAGGTGTTTTTTGTTTTGTTATGTAACTCTCTTCCATTTGGGCGATTCAATCTTAGTCAGGTCTGGGATCTCCTAATGACTGGTAAAATGGAACTGATTAAACTGTTTGTTTTCTTAATAGGATCTTAGCAAGAAATCACCGATGGAGTTGATCAATGAAGTTCCACCAATAAAGGTTGAAGGACGAATTGTGGCTTGTGAAGGAGGTCAGTTTCTTTCTGTGCCATTTCTTGCAATTTTAAGTGAGTTTTTCTGTGGAGTATATCTTGTTTTTGCTCCCTGAAATTTGGTTTATTTGGGCTGTTTCTGATTCTAGACAGCAATCCTGCCCTTGGGCACCCAATTGAGTTCATATGCCTCGACTTGAAGGAGCCAGCTGTCTGCAAGTACTGTGGTCTACGCTATGTTCAAGATCACCATCATTGAGAATTGTTTTGCCAGCAACGACTGAGTCACCAGTAATGTGGGCAGTCTCAGTTCAGTATAATGTTAACGGTCCCTTGTGACAGTTGCTGGGGGGGTGATATTACTGAGCTATAACATTATTTGTGATTGTTACCTTGCTTCAAGCATTTTCTGCTTTCAGGCTGTGAATCATATGCACGCAGGTTATATCCATCGTTGGTATCGGGAAAAATAATGATTTGATGCACTAAAGTTCTATTCACGTCAAGTGCTTTTTATAAATGTACTTGATTGATCAAATTTGTTTTGCCTTGTGTGCTGCTGCAGAGACCTTAGTTGCGGGTTATTTGCAAGGCTTTTCCCTTTAATATTTGGATAATCATTTGCAAAGTTAAATCATTGTCTCCAACATTTGGGTGGCAGTTTACGGGGCTTTTCCGCTGTCCACAGATGATTCCCCATTACACCGTTTGGAGAGAAATGAGGAAAAATAATGTAAGAGGAAAAGATCAAGAAAGAGCAGAATTGTGAACTAAAAATTTATTATTATGCCTATAGATTATTTGACAACAATTATCAAAACTGAGCAACAGGGTGAACAAAATTCCCCACAGAAAATAAGGACGGCTGGAGGTGATATGAGGATCTAATAAAAAGAATGAGATAAGTTCACATTACGGTGCCCACAACAAAAAGATGCACCACCCTAAATAGCTTAACATCAGATTCATATTCAAAAATGGAGCTGCTCATCAAACATTTCTTTTAGCCCACAGGTCAAAAGTGCCTGATCAAAATAAAGAATATGACTCATGAATCTGTCAGTTGCTTCCTCCGCCTGCAGCTGCAAGTTTTCTTCTCTGCTGATGCTCCGCAACTTTATAATCTACAACTTCACGGAACAGGGATGGATCAAGCACACAATTCTCGCTTCCGTAAACAGCTGCTTGGACGCTTGCCATTAACTTTGCAATTTCCCTTCCAGAAAATCCTTCGGTTTTAGCTGCTGCTTCCATTAGGATATCATCAGTCAAGCCCTTAATCTCTATCTTTCGCTGTTCACCTTTGAACAATCTGTGAATCAAACCAGGTTTCCTTGATCCAGCTTGACCGATATACTTGTCCAAATAGAGCTTTAGCATCTTAAAGCGCTCCTCTTCACCAGGCAAAGGGAATTCCAGGACTTCATCAATTCGGTCTGCCACTGCTGAATCAAGATCACCAGGACGGTTAGTGGCTAGCGCAAGAACTATATCCTTGGACTGGTCACCGGTGCGGAAAAGAAGAGCATTGAGTGCACTTCTTTGAGCTTCACTCATGTAGGTTTTGTTCCGCCTACAAAATTTTGGGTCAATGAATTCAATCTGCCAGGTTTTACACAGGAACATAGAGAATAAAAGTTGTTTTCATTCTATAAGAAAGGCTTGCATGCATCTGTATCCCAGTTTAGAAACTAAGAGTCATTTTGATAGTGTACACATGAAATATTAGAACTTTTTAGTTTAGTTGCTGCCTTGGCTTTTGAAGTAGTTGGATTACAACACCCCCACACACACACCCCCCCCCCCTCCCCAACCAAAAAAAAAACCACGGGTGTGCGAAATCATTCCACAGCATTATAAGAAACTTACACTATCCTAAAATCCACAAAATCAGCATATTTGATTTCTGTTTCCAGCACCCTTGCCAGAGAAACCCATACAAGAATGGCATTGAAGCTCATTGAGACACTCCCTGTCTCCCTGATCTGAGGCACAATCACAACTAGCCTACATGTTGCAATGACATATACTAACGAGAGTACAAAATCATTCTGGGAACCAGCTTTTGCCCCTCACCAAAGAATTCCAAAACTATGCTAGAAGATTGAAACACTAAGATATACAACATGTAGCATTTAAAAATCATTTGCCTTTGTCATTACAACTTGGATTGCCACTTGAACAATTTGGTCATTAAGGCCAAACCAACCTCCTAGCATACCACCAATTATTCTAGAACATGCAGATTTCTTTACTAGTTTCAGGACATAATATCTTTAGATAATGAAATTTAAGTAACATGTCACTTACTCGCATAAAAATGCATCTGCTTCATCAATGAACAGTAATAAACCCCTCTTAGACTTCTTAGCCCAATCAAACAACTGGTGTATCTTGGTAACTGCCTGTGGTCCCAGGGGAGCAACATCTCCACCAGTCATCAATGCATAGTCTAATCCCTGCATTCAAATTAAAAATTATATAATGAAGAAAGGATAAACAAAAACTGAATATTCCTCATAAGCTGCCTTGATAATGGTGTGACAATATATGAAACCAAACAACCACAATAAAGATCCAGAATTTCTCGTATTTGTATTTAATTTGCTTTCATAATGGTCCATTGTTTTAGCAACATCCAAAGTTTCAAACCATGAACAACAAACAGATTCATAGCCATCAGACTTCCAAAGATAACCATAAATGTCCACGGTCCAAGTCAAAATTATGAAGCAATCCTTTTAGAGATATCACGCTAGGTGGAAAAAGAAGAAAAGAGGACACCCAACAATAACGAGTCTCAAAACAGAAAATATCAAGCGTCAAACTTGCCACATAAAAAAAGTGGACTGTGATCTTACAGATTTACGAGCCAATTCTCTAGCAGCCATAGTTTTCCCTGTTCCTGGAGGGCCATAAAAGAGCATATTCCTAAATGGTGCATTGTGTGTTTTTGTATTGGCAGTTGCTCCAGACAGCTGTTGAATTCGTTTCTTAAGAGATGGGTGTAGAATCACATCACCAAACCCATTTCCTTTCTTTGAAGCCAACTCTTTATCGCCACCACGTGCAGACTTCAAGGCACGGGAAAACAAACCTGACCAAGGATATTTCCCTCTTGAGGACTCCCTTATAAGTGATGGTTGCCCCAATATTCTATCCACATATCCCCAGATCACCTTAGCACCTTCTCTGCATGGTTAAAATGAGACACATATGAGCTACAAATCTCTTCATACAAAAGCATCTTCCATTATAATATAAAAGAACTTGGGATATATAGCCGGCAGCCTGCAACTGCTAGGATCTCAAGTCTATTCACACGTGCCAAGAGAAATTGATTAAGAATCTATATGGCAAAACTATAAATGAGGAGATAAGGAAACATCAGAAAGGTCTGAAGAAGTGAAGCCTGCTATAAGTATTAAGGCGCAAGCACGCAAACATACAAAAAATTTTCCTTTGGTACTGCAGACATCAATCATGGCCATTAAAGCATAGAAAGAATGTCAAGGTTCCATCTTGTATGGTTTAATTCCAAAGCAAAGCGTGAAATCTTCAGAAAGAGATAACCACAAAATGGTAACAACAGTTTTAGGCACAGCCTCCACATGATTAAGGAAGCATATGGAACACCAGCCCAGCCCAGGAAATATTTATTTGAATAAAACAGACACCATTCAAAATCACATCAAGATATCCTCAGCTTCAACAGGCAAAGCCCACACATATAGAAACAATACATGTGCAAATCTTTAAGTAAGAATTTTGTGATTTACCTAGTTGTGTAAATCCCTGCTGCAAGAGCAGTCGCTCCCCCAACAGCAACTACCAGCTTATTTTGGTCGGTCAATATGGCTCGCAAACCCCCTGCACAAGACAGATACATACAAAGCAACAACTTTTTGAGTAATAACATTTAAACAGGTGACATCAGAACAACATTAAGCATTGTATTTAATATATATTCTCATTAAGCTAAAATTTGGAATATCCTCTCTAGAAAAAAAGGTATCCAATAGTGGAACTGCAGCTGATAGCATAGATAATTATGTTTGAAGAAGCCAATAGCATTGATAATTATGTTTAAAGAAGCAGCAGGGCAAGGGGTGCAGGGTGTTAAAAGAACAAGGTACCTACGTAATTATTTGAGGTCACCTATTTTGAGAAAAAAAAATACCTTTACAAACACTGCTATTAGCAAACCTTAACTCTTTACCAACATTTTCTTTAAAGAAAGAAAAAGAAAAAGACAAAAAAGAGAAGGGAAAGAAAAGAAAAGAAAAGGGCAGATTGTAAAAGAAGTTAACAGTAATGATCATACCATACAGAACAGGCAGTGGCCAAGTCTCCCACCATAAGGAGGATAGATGCCAAAGAGGTCATTGGCAACACTAAGTTTACTCTGAGACCATGAAATGAAACTAACAAGTGTCACTTCTAGGAGAATTTGCCCCTGAAACGGGTTTTCGGTTTAGTAATTTTCAAACTCACAATTATTCCCCTTGTACCAACCAAAAAGTATTACCTGTAATTCACTGAATTGTGACTACCAAAACCACAACAGGAAACACAAAAATTTGTGTGTCACGTGGACATAATATTTCAACAGAATTTGGAGAACCACTTCCTCCGTCCAGAGGATGTGATCAGGCATTTTATTTCACTCTAGTCATGAAAAGTTGTACACCTCTTAAATTAAGAAGCTTATATAACCAGGGCCCAAATTTATCTACTTAGTATTTTGAAACCTTGTCTAATGAGAAATCACATTATCAAACTAAAATCAACTAGGAGATATTGAAATACCATAAAAGCATTGGTTGTAAAGAGATCAATTATTAAGGTTCCTTGAGTTGAAGTGATGAAATTGATTTCATACCCCCGATATGATCAAAAGTAGTATTTATGGCAGCAATCCATTTTTCTCTTTCTGCATTTGCACGATCTACTAGCATTCTCCTGTTCACATCTTCAGCAAGCTTTGCTTCATGTGCTCTCCCTTCTGCTTCTGCCATTGCTCTCACCCTGATTGTTTCACGTTCTATCTCAGCCTTTTCCCTCTCTGTCTGTCGCTTTTGTGCTTGGATCTGTTCTTCAGTAGCTCGTCGAGCTTGCTCCAGCCTTATTGATGACTCTTCTTGCATTTTTACAAGCTCTTGGTTTCTGGCTCTGTGATATTCATTTTCAGCCTGTAACAAGTGTCAGTCAAAATTTATAAACATGTCTGAAACAAAAATTACTAAACAAACCCCAAAGCACAAATTCTACGTGCCTGCATCCTCTTCCTTGCCAATTCGTCCTCATAACGAGCCATCTGTGATTTTGTTTGTGCATTATGCTGAGCTAACTTTCTCTGCTCATCATATATTACCCTTTGCCTCTCCTGCCCAAGCAAAAAGTGAAAAATTCAATAGAGGAAATGTTTTAACTAGACAAACATAATAAGTCAGTAGAAGCATAAAGCAATTATGTTTATGTACACATCAGGTAATCAAGAATGCTAAATAGATCCAGCTCCTTTTCTTTGTTTCACCAATTATTTTAACCTCAAAACTAAATACATCGAGCAAATAGTTGCAGAAATTAAATGTGATACTACTTTAGAATTTTTTTTTTTTAAAAAAAAAAAGGCCATGAAATTTATTACTTCAAATTCACACAACCTATACACTCAAAAAGACAACTATAATGCCATCATGCAACAGCTGAAAATCAAGTCTTAATCCTAAAATTGTCCAACTTGAACAGAATAAACAAATGCAGAGCAAGAAAATTTAATATATGTCCCTAATCAATAAACAATCCCACTTATAGAGAACCAAGTCATGTCAAACACTACATATAGAAAAGCTTGCAAATTACTTCTATCATCCAATTAAAATAAAAAATTAGCCTCAATTTGAATAAAGGAACAAACGAGTTCATGCAACTCGAACATTATATACTTTTAAGGGAACTGCAACATGAAATATACTCTTCAAGAGCCTCAAACACGAATAAGGAAGGCAGATAAGAAGTAAGCATATTACATTTTCGGCTTGGGCCTGCATAGCCTTATATTCAGCAGCCTTTGCAGCTATTTCTGCTTGTTTTGTCTCTTCTTGCTTCTTCATAAATTCAAAAGCCTACATGAAAAAATATAATTTGTAAGTCACCAACATAAAGCAAATAATCCCCATGTACAGGGATTTTAAAATGGTAAAAATAAAAAGTCAAACTGGAAACCTTTTTGGCATTCGGAGAGGCGCTGATCTCCCTCAAAAGCTTGGCACCCCGCTCCAAGGGCTCCGGGTCGAAGCCGGCAGAGGTCGTTCTGGGATTGTCATTCCTAACTTTGGCAGGGGCAGGAGCAGAAGCGGACTTATCTTCAGCCACTGCTGCAGATGGCTGAGGCAGATTGGACGGTTGAGATTGCCCAGATTGAGACGAAGTACCAAAAGAAAAAGGGGAGAAGTTCAAAGGGCCATCAGCAAAAGCGGTATTGGGTTGGGAACAAGCTGAAGCAGAGGCTGCTGCCAGTGCTGATGATATTAACCCTATCGCATATGCTTTCCCCATTTTCTTTCTTAACCAAAAATTGGAGTTCTTTTGAACTCCGAACGTGAGTTGTTAAATGGGAGAGTTTTATTTATTAAGGAAAACTCGTCTTCGGGAACAAAAAATGAGGTGGTGATCGGTGTGGTGTTCCATAGAAACAAAGGCAGCGACAAAGGTAGTTCAGGGTTTTTGTAGGGTTTGTGTTTAGGGTTTATGGCGGTTTTCTGATAACAGGTTCATCCGGACCGGAATCATACAGGTTGGTTGGTTGTTATTTATTATTATTATTCGAATTTTATTAAATTATAATTAATGTAATTTATAAATATGACAGTAGAATCCATTGTCATATTACAAATTTTTATAAGTATCATATAGGCTGTAAGCTAGATAAATTATAATTTATTATTATTATTATTATTATTATTAGAGATAAAATTATGTTGTCCCATTTTATCGAACACTCAATTGTGACATTTTCTTTGGCAGCCTTTTTTTTTTTATAAACAATAAAAACTATAAGTTTACAAATCTTACACAATAAATTAAAAATCTTACACAATAAGTCTTAATTAAAATATAATAATTTTAAAATTTTTAGAAAATTATTTGATATTCCTTTGGCAATTGTTGCTATATTCTGTAAATAATAAAAATTATAAGTTTCAATAATTTTATGTAAGGATCCCAATTAAAATAGAATAATTTTAAAATTCTTTAAAAATTTTGTTATATCTACCTCCTTCTCAATCAATCTGTCCTTTATATCTTAATTTATTTATTCTCAGATGTATAATTCTTGTTTTAAAAAAATTAGAGAGATTTTTAATCACATAAATTGGATTAATTTTTTAAACACAAAACCTCATAAAAAATAATGCTTGCATTCTCTTAAAAGAAATCTATTGTGTTTATTTTTCTTCTTTACCAAGTTAATAAGAAAGGAGCTACATCTTACTTTTTATAATAAAATATAAATAATTAGAACATACTCAATATAATTAAAGATGGTAGGATAGACTTATTTTACTAAAATTTAATTCTAATGTGATGTTTAATATAAATAAGTATATTACGAATAATGTGGACCTACCAAATTACCATGTCATGATAATATTTTTATCGCAAAAAGACATTTAGGATAAATTTTTTATACTAAAATCTTTATCTTACTTTAACAACACAAGATAAAAAAAGATTACATTAGAAGCCTAAAAGTTAGTTAATCCTAAACTTTTTTTCAAAGATAATTTCCCATAATCCATTAATTTGAGTTATTATTCATTCTTCACAATTTTAAATTTAAGTTTCATTCTTTATAACTTTAAATTTACGTAATAGAATAAATATTATACAATTTATTTATTTTCGTATAAAGTAAATAATTGATATTATGCTTTTCTAAATATTATCTAAACTCCATATATGTTATAAAGTATAAGTAATTTTACATATTTTCAAATTGCATATCGAAATCTATTATTTTGAAACTAGCATTTATAAACTCTATAATGAAACTCAAATTACCATTAGGTACTTATTTAATATTTATTTATTTTTCATTTTAATATTTTCAAAACTTATATAAAACTTTGTCTAATCCTTTATAAACTAAACACAAGATAACAGTATTGTTATCCAAATGGTATTTTTAGTAAATGGATATAGAGAGTATTTAGCAAGTTAAAATAATCATCCTTATTTTTAATACTTAACTATATTCATTTACTAAATTACCCTTGATCCATATAAAAATAATAAAATATTTTAATAGCCTTATGTGTAAAAAAATTGAAAACTAATTTTTCCTTATAATTAAGAAAATGAGGGGCTGTAACTTTAATAACAAATTAATTAAATCCTTACTGTTGGAATAGCTTTTGTAATTAATTAAATCTTTGTTGTTGGAACAGCTTTTGCAATTCTTAGGTTGAATCAATGTTGGACCACAAAAAAACAAAAAATAGGGTACCAAATCATTGTTGCAGAGTCGCTAGACCCTATTATTGGAAGTAGAACCAGCAAAACCCCTTCTCCTCCTCCTCCTCCTTCTTGTTCTTCTTCTTATTATTATTAATTAAAAAAAAAAAAAGCAAACTAGTTGGTTATTATTATTGTTGTCGTCTGCCCATCTCTTACAAAAATAATGTTTTTTTTTTTCATGTTACTGATTTTAGGAAGTTAATTTCAAAAGTAGTTACATGATTTGTACATGATGTTGTGTATCAAATCTCTTAAGACATGTTATAATTTTTGACTCATAATAATCAATTTATAAAATGTTATACACATAATATCTTAAAATTTGAAGAATGTATTGCTAAATAGGCTACCAATGATATGCTTTGTTGGTTATAGATAGCCATCATCATTTGTAATCACATTCAATTTAGAGATTGAGAAATGAGATAACACTTCTCGATTTACTTCACAACAATCATTCGAATTTTAAATTGCTAAGATCAAGAAGCTTATTATAATTTATTGGATGATAGAATAGAGACCAATTCTAATGCTAGGTATCTGCCTTGCTTATAAGTCTCTACCCATACTCTAGCGACTTATGCTATATATGCTAAATTTTGAGTCCTAACAAATATGACATTAATCTATTAGATGATATTAGAGTAATAAGTAATATTATATTCATTATTCAATAGATAAGTGATACATAATTAAAACTCAAGTTAAAATTTAAATATTGAGATTCTAAGTATCATTGTAAAAGTATAAGAAAATCATGTTACAGTATATTCGTTATTAATCTAGTGTATCGAAAAGAGTGGACCTTTTAAGACACTAAAAAAATTTATCCCTGTAGCAAAAAAAAAAAGTTATAGCACCATTTTTGTGCTCTATTTCTTAAAGTATCCTGATTTTACCTATAAAATACTAACCGATAAATTAAAATCAATCATCTTGTCATTAAATTTGATACTAAAAGATTCTTTTTTTTTTTACGTTGTAATTATAAATGAATACAAATACTAAAATCTTAAAATATTTTCTTCTTGTTTTATGATTTCTATCTCTATAATTCTTAAAATTTTCTTTAAAAAAAATTCAATTACATTTTAAAATCTAAATATAAATTATAAAATCAGGTAGGCATAAAATAGAATGGTGTCAAAAGGTCTACTTTGTGAAAAAATCTACCCTATGTGTATAAGTGGATCTGCGTACGTATGCTAGGCACTACGGCTTTTGAAAGTTAATACTATATGCTAATATAGTTTTTTGTTTGTGCCATTTCATATATCTAATTATAAATATAAATACATATATATTCAACAAATAAAAAGAGTATAACAATTTAAAAATATATAAGTGAAAAATTAGTTTTTACGATTTTTTTGCTAATAAAAATGAGCAACTTAACACCTACAATTAGACTTTAACAAAGAAAAATGAAACATCATTTAGATTTATATATTTAGATTTATTCAGAGTTTCAAACTTTAATTAAATTCAAATATTTTCAAATTTTCAGGGGGGGAAAAAACTACCTTCGTATTTTTGGCATCTTCAATAAAGTGTATTATTAATAAGGTGGAAGAGATTACACAACAGCTGCCTTATGAGGCAATTAATCTCCCTATGAGAGATGTATTATTGAAAAGATGAAAGAAATTACATAAGCCAAGGACTTACTCCAAAGAAAAGAGATAGTAATAGAAATCGGAAATTGGAAACAACACAATAGTGTTAAGAAGGCCTTTCCAAATAGAGAAAAAGTAATCTATTTGAGGAATTCCATAACATATAAATTGCATACTCCGCATTCGTAATTGACACCTTTAAACCCAGCTTTGATTGCCAATTCATTGTATTCTTGTTTGGTCCGCTCTCTTCCATGAGGAATTTGGATTAACAAAATTGTGTCCAAAATAGAGATTTCCCTTGAAGCTCCACTATTTTCAGGCACTTCCGGAATTGTTGAATTAATATTGAGCAGCTTCCCACCATCTGGAAGAGCTTTGTAACAATTCTTCAACAATTTCAAGGTTTGCTCATCATCAAAATTATGAAGCATCCACTGCACCAAAAAAAAAAATAAAAAAATTTCAACATACGTTTCAATTCTCATTAACTAGCTGTAATTGAATATCAATGATCAATTCATAGATAAGACAGATTTACACTTTTTTCCTGTATACTTTGAGTTTTATCATTGTTTACAGTTTTCATAATATCTTGTTACCCTTTTGAGTTTTTCTCTGAAAATTTTGATAGAAAATGAGTGAGTTCTAAAACTCAAAAGCAGTAAGAACAGAATTGTCATTCTATTGATAATTATGATTTCAAGTCACATATATTATTATTAAAAAAAAACCTTCATGAAAATGGTATCCGCCTCAGGAACACTTTCAAATAAATCTCCACCTACATGTTCTATACCTGAAATTTAAATAAACTCACTTCTGTTAACTAGTGTAGCATCTATGAATCATTAACAAAAATGTTATATAAATTTTGTAAACAACATACCCGGATAAGATGGGGCTCCTTTAATGACATAAGGCAGGTCATAATTAATACCCTTAATATGAGGATACTTAGAAATTATCATGTTAAGGGTAGTTCCTAATCCGCCGCCAACGTCAACGAGCTTCTTAACATGCTCAAAGCCTTTGTATGATTCTAGGACCTTCTCCATGACAATAGAAGTATGGCTTAACATTCCATTATTGAAAACATCATTGAACCTTGTGTCAACGCCCAGGTAATCATAGATTTGCATTCCGTGCGCTTTATTAAACGCAATTCCTCCTTCAAGAATTTGCTTTTTCAATCCAAACCTGAATTTTCCATAATCCAAACACAAATAACCGATTGGTGCTGGCGATTCAAAAATT
This sequence comes from Aegle marmelos, assembly GCA_030449875.1. Lineage (NCBI taxonomy): Eukaryota > Viridiplantae > Streptophyta > Magnoliopsida > Sapindales > Rutaceae > Aegle > Aegle marmelos. The sequence continues at coordinate 10,628,230 of JASUUL010000115.1, forward strand.
AAATAACATAATTAACCTAGAAATTCAAAAAATTAATTTTTGCCGAAAACGTTTAAAAAACAAATCATCTTTCGTTCAAATCAATGATTTTTGTTTTCATATTTGAAAAACCTCCGTAGTTTAAAAAAAAAAAACTATATTAACTTTCATCTTTTTGTATCTTATGACATTAATAGTAAAATAACTCAAAATTAAATATCTTTTTAACGGATTTGAATCGATTTTAAATCATGAGAATGAAAAAGATCGATTTATGAGACAGTAAAGAGAAGAAGTAATTCTATATACCAGCCATCCAAGCAGATCTTGTCGAGACACAAGGCCATGTAGGGTCTCAACGACACGCCGTCTCCATTGTTGCGAACAAAGAATTTAGAAACTGGCGCAAGACTATAGAGCCTTTGTTCATCAACAAAAGAGCAATGAAGAGCATTGTAACTGGCAAGAAGCCTCAGCACCCGATCCAACATCATGGCTGCCGCTTCAGGATTATTATCTTTTAACGGAATTTGAGCCACAATCTCCGAGACCGAAAGCTTAGCACCAGGACCAGCTTTGCTTATGATCTCAAACACATCAAGCTCTACCACTGTCTGCATAACTGCAGGTAGCACTATTGCACTTGCCAGTTCCATAGCATATGAAAAATTTTTTGTTTCTTCTTCCTGATGAGCTGTAGAAGCCATGATCATAATTTGCTTTGCTTGAGGACCTTATCTTTCAAGGCAGGAGTGCATTCCTATATATATATCATTACCAGTCATGCTCAGTTTTGATATTTTCATGCCTGTCCTTGAGTTTGGTGCTAATATCAATTAGGGAGAATAGCACTTAGGGGTAAATTCCCATTTAATCTTTCTAAGGTTTGACTGATTTGCTCAATTAATTCTGCATTTTTTAAATTATTCAAAGCGTTCCCATTTGAGTTTGTCAAAATAAAGTACTATTTTGTTTTGTATATATTATAGTTCAAACAAAATCTGACATATAGTATGTGCAAAGTAGATAATGATTAAATAGAATTTAGTCAAAATAGATACACAACAAAAATATTTTAGATAACTTTTAAAAATATATAGATTAGTGGGATAATTAGTTCAAACCTTAACAATTAAATTTACTAATGATACTTGTATAATTCTTAGAGTTTGTATTAACTCTGGTGGTAAATCATAAATAGAGAAATTAACATCAAAGGCTAAATGTAACACTATCATCTAGAAGATTACATGAGAGCTGTAGCTACAAATTAAAACTAGATTATTTTATTTGTCAAGAAATCAAATTATCATTTTAAGAATATATTTTTTCTATTATTACTTTTCTATCAAAGATGAAATTAAGGACTTTATTAATAACTCAAGTTGTAATAGTAATTTTTAATTGATTAGTTTTAAATATTATATTTACTTTTGAAAATTTTAATTTACTTCCTTTTTTGTTAAGAAGATTAAAAGAGTAATCAATCTACCTTCATTTTTCTCTTATCTTTGAATAAAAAAAGGTAAATTGAGGTTTTAAAAAATAAGATAGTTATTTAAAAATAGCCAATTCACAAAAAGATAATCTAAGTTTTACCCTTAACTAATTCCGAATGTACAACTCCGTGTTATTTAAAATATTATAATTAATTATGGGTATTCTCTAGTTCAGATAGTAAAATTTCTTGCGTTAGAAACAAGAAATCTGAAATTCGAATCCTTGATGAGAAGGAGAGTTATGAAGACTGAACAATCCTGCCCGTACGTCTTAGTCGAGCCCCCTCAGCAAATTTGTTTTATTTGTGCGTAATTGATATTTCTGGTCAAATTTCAATAGGATCTATTCACTAAAGAACAAAGACCTAACACATATATTTTATTATCTCATTGGAGATTTCCAAGCCCTTAATTTGTCTTCACCCAAGTTTCAATAAATTGCAGCAGCTGCAAAGTAACATAGTTATTTTTTAAATAAAATTTTATGTTATTAATTTATTTTTAAGATTAATTTTTTTTTAAAAATACTAATATAATTGTTGTGAGGATATTAAACATCACTTTAATTTAGTTTATCTTAAATTTTATTTATAAATAAACTATTAGTAAAATTATTGCAGGGGTAAAAAAAATTAGTTCTTCTATTTTGATATTTATTGGTTAATTTGTTAATAAATAATTATTAGTTACTTTTCTAATTAAATTTTATAAATAAATTAATTAATGTTAAAAAAATATTGGAAGGCTATTATTGTAGAAGTAGGGGCAAAAATATAATATATTTAACTACATGGGTTTTTTGAAGTACTTTTTAAAATATAAGGACTAAATTGGCATTGATGTCAAAATATATGGGGATTAATTGAGTATTTATTCAAATATAAATTATATAAGCGAAACATAAAACTTGTTAATGTAGGATAAAACAAGTACACTAAAATATGTGTTCCAAATTAATCTATTATAAGTCAACAAAAAAATAACTTACAAATATAATATAAAATATGTAGATCAACATTAAGTGTAAAAGAAAAAATAAATGATGTAAATGGAATATAAGACTTTAAACAAAAAGTAAAATAAGTAAATTAATATAAGAGTGATAAATTAATGCATCAATAGTAAATAAAATAAAAACTTACAAATGTATAATAAAATTTTTTAATCAACATAAAATATAAAATAAAATATAAAACATGTAAATAGAAGATAAAATAAATAAATCAACAGAGGAGTGGCAAATTAATATTTTATTAATAACTAAAATAAAAACTTGTAGATATAACATAAAACTTATAAATTAATATTAAGTATAAATTAAAAAATAAAATATATAAATAGAACATAAGACTTGTAAATAAAAGATAAAATAAGTAAATTAACATTAGAATAGAAAATTGGTGTATTACTAGTAAAGAAAACAAAAACTTACACATGTAACATAAAACTTGCAAATTAATACTAAAGGTTAAAATGAAACATAAAAATGTAAATGGGACATAGAACTTGTAATTGAAGAGTAAAATAAGTGAATTAACATAAGACTAATAAATTGGTATATTATTGATAAACAAGCTAAAAATTTATACATGTAACATAATAAGTAGTAAATCAATGTTAAGCATAATATAAAATATAAATTATATAAATAGAATATAATACTTGTAAATAGAAGATAAAATAAGTAAATTAATATAAAATTTATTAAAAAAACTTACATATATAAAATAAAATCTCATTTTAATGACAATTAGCTTATATATTTGGTAATTTTGACTCTAAATTGAATAATGATAGTTTTGAGTTTGTGTAATATGTGAAATTTTATTAAGAATAAACTTTTCCTCAAAATCCGGCTTTCAAACTTTGCTATTTGTAAACTAATATGGTTTTTGTATCCTTTCAAACTTCCTTGACAGTAACCCCAAATGATCTTTAAGCACAATAAGAAATATTTTTTAAAATTACATGAAGTATATGTAAAACTAAAACTTAGATATAATTTTATTAAATATTATATACATTTAGTAATATAAGAATATCTTTTTATTTTGTGCTTGATCCACATCAAAAAATAATTTTTGCTTAATTAACATATGTAATAAATAATTACTATAGATAGAAAATGATTTTTTTTCATGAATTTCCTAGAATGAATGTAGAATATATAGTTAAACCAATTTGATAAAACTTGTTACAATTGTTTTCAATAATTTTTTTTGTTTTCAATTGATGAGTCATTTTTTAATTTAAATTAAATCAATAAAGTATTTTATTAATTAAAACTTAATGTTAGTTTACAAGTTTTATGTTTTTCTTATAAGTATTTTTTTTGTTTGTAGTTTTAAGACGCAGATTTACCACTCTTATATTAATTTACTTATTGTACTTTTTATTTATTAATTTTATGTGTAATTTATAAAATTCGTATTTATTATGGCATTGATCCCATAATTTTAAATATGGTATTATAGAAATTTTCCTAATAAAAAAACCCTTCCAGTAAAGGAACTCAAAAGTTTTTTTTCCCCTCCCTCTATTCACCATTCACCTTTCTAAGATAAAGATAATATTCAGATTTTTTTCTTTTTCTTTGAGCAATTTTAGCTCTTAGTAATTGTTTAATGAAAAGCAAAATCTTCACAATCCATTTTTAATAATTTTCAGTCTTCATCTGATTCACTTAATGGTGCATTTAATTTAGTATGTTTTCAAAAGGAAAAATGAAATAAACACCCCACATAAACTCCACTAAGACAAATTTTTTGGATAAGTTTGTCATTAACTCAATATTTAGAACTACTTTAACACTATTTCTACTGTTATTTACTCTAGTGTGACGTTGAGATGGTGTTAGAATGAGTTCTCTATAACTACTCTTTCAAAAATCCAATGATCTTACCTAAAAGATAAAAAAGTTATATATTGCTGATTTTTTCAATTTTGAAATGAACCCAAAAAAAAAAAAAAGAACAGGAAGAAGATAAGATAAAAATACTTCTTTTTTTCCCTTAATAATAAACCAAAAGTCACATGCTCAACATATAGACTGAAAAAGATTACATAAGGGGGTACCGTATACAGACATCAACCTCTTTTTGAGAGACGTATTATTTTCATAGGATGAAAGAAAGTACGTAAGAGAAGCCCTAAGGCCATGCAAAAGAGAAAATAATGAACACAAATAGGAAATTGGAAACTCCCCATGGGTTGTGAAGATCTTTCCCAAATGAAATAAAGTATGCAATTTATTTGAAGAATTCCATAACATATAAATTGCACACACCATATTCATAGTTGACACCTTTAAATCCAGCTTTGATTGCCAAGTCATTGTACTCTTGTTTGGTCCGCTCTCTTCCGTGAGGAAGTTGGACTAGTAAAATCGTATCCAAAATAGAGATTTCCCTTGAAGCTGAATTATTCGTAGGCACTTCCGAAATTGTCGAATTAATATTAAGCAGCGTCCCACCATCTGGAAGAGCTTTATGACAATTCTTCAACACTTTCAAGGTTTGTTCATCATCAAAACTATGAAGCATCCACTGCAAAATTTCCATATATTCATATTAATTCTCATATGTTCTATTCGAATGTCTTGATCAATTTATGTGATGGAACAAAACATTCATAAAGAAGAGAGATTGATATTTCCACCTCGGGGCGCCTGATCAAATTGTTTCCAAGTAGTTTTATTTAACTACAATCTAAATTTGAACTCAAGGAAGATATGGGATTGATAATTAGTTAATTTGGCCCATGCCCACCCCTTTTACCATTGAAGTAAAATAGAGAGTTATTGACACTTTACTTGTATATTAATTTTGAGTTTTACTATTTTTTCCTGTTAATAGTTTTCATAATACGGAGAAAAGTGTCATTCTCTCTATTTAGTTTTCCTTATTATGATGATTTCAAGTGATATAAGAAAATATAAACCTTCATAAAAATAGTATCCGCCTCAGGAATACTGTTGAACAAATCTCCACCTATGTGTTCTATCCCTGAAATTTAATTAAACTCACTTCTGTTAGCTAGTGTCGCATCTATGAATCATAAACAAAATTACTATATAAATTTTGTAAATAAAGTACCAGGATAAGATGAGGCATCTTTAATGACATAAGGCAAGTCATAATTAATACCCTTAATATGAGGGTATTTAGAAATTATCATATTAAGAGTGATCCCCAAGGATAACTGATATAATCAGATACTGAACCTACCTGTAATCGTTACATTTATAACTCATACCTGCACTAATCCCAAATTTAATAAATAAATAAGGATAAAATAACCCATAAAAGGATAACTTTTTCAAGCACGCCGCAGGCCATTGCTTACTCTTAATTTATTACTTTTCATTCCTTCATTATTTGTTTCTCTTTACTTTTCATTCCTACAATCAAACATCGTCATTTTCCATAACTAAGTATTTAAGGAAAATTTTGTCCCCTACGAATTGCGTGATCATACAAGGTTGTAATAAGGATTTTTTTTCTTTAACTAGATGAAGAATATGCGAAGAAGATTATAATTTGTGAATTTAATGGCAAATGTTTAAAGAAAAGAATTCATATATTTATTAAAATTTATCACGACCAAATTTTGGTAAATTACTCATCAAATTTACATATTACGAGCAAGCATGATAAATTTCTGTTGCACCATTTGAAGTTCTCTTTAGTGCCTACAACCCGAAGTTGAACAAAAACTGATATAATAATAAGAAGAATTAATTCAAGGGATGCTTTTTACGACTTTGCAATATTATGACTATAAAGAATATAGTAATCTATAGACTGACTAAATAAGGGCAGAGTATTTTTACCGATTACTCCCAAGCTTGTGAAAATTCTTGGCAATTGGCACACATCCATATGCACATGAACTGATAATGTAAATACGTGATGTCCCTGCAAGAATCTTTTAGGTGACATTGCACCACACTCTCATCCAACCCCAAATTAAATGTATCCCCTCCAGAGTTGAATTCATGATCTGTTGCTTTCATCGTAAGAATGTACTCAATTGAACTATCTTTTCGAAATATTCCATAAGATAAGATGACTACACAATTTTTTTTTTTTTTCTGAACGTAAAAGAAGGCAGCCACTAGTAGCAATCCCTGTACAGAGATTTAAATTTAATAATATCACTAGGTGGAGAATTTCAGGAAGACCAAAAAAGTCCTAGATTATTGAGATTATCTGTCACTAACTTTCTTCTCAAAAGATATAGTCACAATGAAAGTTCAATTGCCATCATTAGGTTATACGATTCATCCGCTTTGTACGAAAGCCATTGCAGAAGCTGACGACATATTGACAAGAAATTGCGTGCTTAGTTCATACAACTCATAATCCACTTTCCACCCATAACCAAAGCCCGCAATTTTGCTGACTGGTACCTAAATTTCTACAGAAAGAACAAAGCAGATTTGCAACGCCAGGACTGGCATTGCCAAACACCCATTGAAAGCTCTATTCTCACTTCGAGAAAATGTGCCACTAGAAGATAAACTTGGATTGCGTTGCCCGATGCCGTTGTATTCAATTTAATCCACGGAAATGCCTAAGTTGCACCTTAGTCGGATCCTTTAATCCACACTCGTGGTTAACATATTTTATTCCCTCATTTAAGATTCCCAAGTTCTCAAATTATCTTCACCCATCTACCGCACACCATGGGCGGCCTTTCTTCTTTCTTTTTAAAATTTCTTTGTGGGTTAAATTTTGAGCTAAAATCGATAAATCGGTTTCGTTTTTAAAAGTTCCAGCTGGTGAAAACTGAAATTAGATACAATGTTTTAATATCTTTTTTAGAGTAATTTGAGCTAGAAGTTGACCGCATTTTCATAGAGTAGACAAAAATTAATAGTAAACAAGATAATCTATAAGTGGCTTTTTCTTCTTCGGCATCTATTATTTTTAATATTACAGCTCCGAATATCCGATGAAATCAGACTTCTTAAATCACCTGTCGCGAAGAGGGGTTGGTTTCATTCTAGAATAATTTTCAACACGTGTCGAATCAAAACACGTGCTTTCCGCCTTCCAGTGAGGACGAGTGGGAAAGAAGTTTTGAGTTGGAATTGATGCGACATTCATAAATACATGATTTTTTAATTTATGAAATTTATTATCTAAAAAATAAGTGATATAAAGAGTTAGAACTCAAAAGTATTATTTTTTATACATTTATGGTCTTCATCTGATTCATTTACCGGTGTTATTTATTCTGTTTTAAAAAATTAACTTTCTTATTTTAAATTATTAATTATATATAGTTGATTTTTACAACTTTGCTATATGACAATAAAATTAAAGATATAAGAATCGAAAGACTGACTGCCTAAGAAGCAAAGAGTTCTTTGATTACTCCCAAGCTTGTTAAAATTCATGTAATACACCAGGATAACCATGAAATTATGATAATGTAATTATTATGTGCTATTCATGATGTGAGACTTTTTCTCCACAAGGAATTAGATATCACAAGCTGAACCAACCTGTAATCATTATGCATATGACTCATATCAGCTCCAATCCAAAATTTGAAAAATAAGTAAATAAATAAATAAGCAAACGATGACCCGTACAAGAATAACTTATTCAAGCACACCGCAGGCCATGGCTTACTCTTAATTTATTACTTTTCATTCCTTCATTATCTGTTTCTTTTTACTTTTCATTCCTATAATCAAACATCGTCATTCTCCATAACTAAGTATTTAAGGAAAATATTGTCCCCTACGATTTGCGTGATTATACAAGGTCGTAATAAGGATTTTTTTTCTTTAATTAGATGAAGAATATACAAATAAGATTATAATTTTACTAATAATGAGAATTTATAAAATAGAAAAAACTCTCAACACTCAAAATTTCAATACACTTAAATAAATACTTAATAGAGCACTCAAGTAAAAGCTCTCTCAAATTGCCTAACTTGCAATTGCTCTCAAAACTCTCAAATTGGGATGCACTAAGCTCTAAGTTCTCGTCTCTATTTATAGGAAAAATAAGGTGCACTACTGCATCAATCCCCACTATCTGTCAACAAAAATTAGGTACGTACCTTGCCAATTTGTATTCAATTTTGCCCCTCCAACATTGAATGCATCCATGTGTTGAATGTTAGTTGGTCAATTGCAACAATTTTGAATGCATTGAATTTTTCACCAATTCTCCACCTCGACGAAAATTTTTCTAAATCTAAGTCAACTATCTACAAACCATTCTTCAATGTTTGCCTTCTTTGACTTCTTTTAAACTTCTAGGATATTGATCAAGCTTAGACAATATTCAAATGTGATCGTTGTCACCACCTTGATTAACACACCTGTGGGATTCTTTGCGATTGATTTTCTATAGAAGAATCTTTCTCTCATCAACAAATTCCTACACTAAGTGAGATCATACATCAATATACTTTATACATGCATGATAAACTTAGTTCTTTATTAAGTAAATAGAATCTTGACTGTCGTAATACACATTAATGTGCTCCTGCACCAATCTAAAATTTTCAAGCAAGCTTGATAATCAAATAGCCTCTTTAATAACCTATGTAATTGCTATATACACAGCTTCTGTGGTTGCCAGTGTAACTGCAGACTATAGTGTAGACTTTTAACTAATTGGCCCTCTAGTAAAAGTAAATACATATCTAGTGGTTGATCGTCGTTTGTCCAAACCACCAGCATAATCAGAATTGACGTATACAATCACACTTTGACCAAATGTATCGTTTTACTCAAATAGTAAACCAATATCTACGCTCTTTTAAATATACCGTAGAATCATTTCACAGCTTGCCAATGTTCCTTACTAGGATTATGCATATACTTGCTCGCTATACCACCTGCCTGTGAAATGTCGGACCTCATACACACCATTGCATATATCAAGCTATCCACAGCATTTGAATATGAAACTTACAACATATATTCTCATTCCATGTCGAATGAGATAGTTGTGCAGAAAGCTTGAAATGAGAAGTCAATGAGGTGCTCACAGGTTTTGTCTGCTCAGTCATTCCAAAACTGCTATAATACCTTCTTCAAATATTGCTTCTGAGACAAGCTGACTTGGCCATGAGCTGTATCTCTACATATCTCCATGCCAAGATCTTAGCTTCTCTCTGATCTTTCATTTTAAACTCCTAATTGAGTTGAGTCTTTAATTTTTCAATCTCATTTTTACTCTTAGATGCTATTAGCATATCATCAACAAGCAAAAGCAAATATATGAAAGGTTCTCCTTATAGCTTGCAAAAAAATACATAATGGTTAAATTTATTTTGTATGTACCTTTGTCCTTTTATAAATGAATCAAATCACTTGTACCACTGCCTCAAAGATTGTTTCAATTAATAAAGTGACTTTGTTAATTTACAAACTCAATTTTTTTTTTCAGCAATTTTAAATCTTTCTGACTGAGTCATATGATTCATTTTTCCAAATTATAGTGTAAAAATATAGTTTTTACATTAAGCTAAACTAATTCAAGATTAAATTACACAACTATAGCTAACAAAATCCGTATAGACGAGTATTTTATAATTGGAGAGAATATCTCATTGTAGTCAATTTCTTCCTTTTAAGTATAACCTTTTGCTACTAATATAACTTTGTGTCGAATTTTATTTTTTCGAGGCAATCCTTCGTTCCTTGCATATACCTATTTGCACCCAATTTCTTTTTTCTCCTTAGATAATATAATCAACTCCTAAGTTTTATTTTTATAAAAAGGCTGCATTTCTTTATCTATTGCTAGCTTTCACTTTATATTTTTAAGGCTACTTATTATTTCTTTGTAAATGGAAGGAATATTATCATCTACAATTGAAAGTGCATAAGCCACCATATCAACAAAGCAAACAGGTTTGTGAGTTTCTCTTCATGACCTTCTTTATGCAATTAAATCTTATTGCTGCGAGGGTTCTTAGATTAGAACCTCTTATTTATCCTCGGTTGATAGAGAGTGGTAGAGGCATCATCGTCATCCTCATTAGTGAGGATTACTGTGACTAATATAAAATTTAAAGTAGAGAAATTTGATAGTACCAATAATTTTGGTATGTGGCAATATGAGGTATTAGATGTCTTATGTCAACAAGAGTTAGATATCACCCTTAAAGAAAAGCCTGACATGATAGATGACACGGAGTGAATAAAGCTCAATAGACAGGTATGTGGTATTATTCGTTTATGTTTGGTTAAAGATTAGAAATATGTTATCATAAAGAAAACACCAACAATGAAATTAAAGAAAGTATTAGAAGAAAAATTAATAAAGAAAAGTCTTCAAAATAGGTTTATATAAAGAAAAAACTCTATTAATTCACGTATATGTTTAGCATGTTGCTGGATAATCATGTAAACTCATTCAACAAGATACTAATAGATTTGAAAATCAGGATGAGAAATTTCAGGATGAAGATAAGGCATTTCTGCTATTAAATTTTCTTTTTAATAAATATAATCATTTCACTACCACTTTACTTCATGGGAAGGACAGTGTCACATTTGATACTGTATGCAATACATTGTACAATATTAAGACTAAAAAGAATGACAAAAAGGATAATAAAATTTTACAATTGCAGAAGTATTGACAGCAAGAGGTTTTTCACAAAGCCCCAGACCTGAAAAAAGAGGCAAGTCTAAAGGGAGGCCTGCTAAAAATGAATGTACTTTTTATCACGAGAAAGGGCATTGAAAAATAATTGTCCTAAATTACAAAAAGACAAGGTTAATTCTGATGTAAGTATAGCAAAATATGATGATGAGTTAAACTTAGTTTGGTTGGCATGACATTGACATTTTCACTCAAATGAGTAGATTTTAGATTAAAGTTGTACTTACTATATATGTCTTAATAAGGGCTGGTTTTCTAGCTTCAAAAAGCTAAATAGTGGAGTTATTTTTATGGGTAATGATAATACTTGTAAAACAACTGGGATAGGAATAATTTAATTAATAAAATCATGATAACTCAATCTAAGTCTTAACAGATATTCATTATATGCTATGTTTAAATAAAAATCTTATTTCATTAGGGGTTCTAAAATCTAAAAGGTGTAATCACTCTGAGAGATGGATTTTTAAAAGTAGTTATTTGGGAACTGATGGTGATGAAAAGTACAAGAAGAAATAACTTGTATTATTTTTAAGAGAGTACAATTATTGAATCAGCATCAACAATTTTTGAAAAAAATACAGATTCAGAAGCAACCAAGTCGTGGCATATGCGCTTAGGACATGTTGGTGAAAAAAATATAATAAACTTTGGTAAAATAAGGCTTATTGAAGGTACAAATTCTTACAAATTAGAATTTTGTGAACATTGTATTTTAGACAATTAAACAAGGATAAATTTTAGTTCAACAATTCACGATACAAAAGAAATTTTAAATTATGTTCATAATGACATGTGGGGACCTACTAAAATAGTTTCTTTATGAGGTATGTACTATTTTGTTACTTGTATTGATGATTATTTGAGAAAAAATATAGGCGTATTTGATAAAAACAAGAATGAAGTTTTGAGCATATTTCTAAAATGAAAAAAAAGATAATCGAGACTAAACTAGCATTTCCGCAACAATTAATATCAAAGCAAAAGGTTCGTACTTGGGGCATACAGTACTATTCACGTATACAACACTATTTCATTTCTTGCTTTTCATCAAATACACCTATATTTCTCTTGAATAATCATTAATAAAAGCAACAAAATAGTGCATACTTCCCAAATAAGCTGTTTTGGTAAGTCCCCACATGTTACTGTAAACACAGTTCAAAATTTCTTTTGTATCATGAATTGCTAAACTAAACTTTACCTTTGTTTGCTTGTCTAAAATACAGTGTTCATAAAATTTCAATTTGCAAGAATTTATACATTTTAATAAGCCTTGTTTTACCAAAGTCTGCAATACTTTTTCACTGGTATATTCCAAACGCATATGCCACAATTTGGTTGCTTCTGAATCTTTATTTTTTTAAAAAAAATTTTAATGTTGATCCAACAATTGTACTCGTTTAGAAATAGTATAAATTATTTCTTCTTGTACCTTTTATCACCGTTAGTGCCCAAGCTACTATTTTTAAAAATCTATCTTTTAAAGTGATTATGAGACTTTTATATTTTAAGACTCCTAATAAGATGAGATTTTTCTTCAAATTTGGTACATATCAAACATCTGTTAAGACTTAGATTGAGCCATTATAATTTTTTAATTGGATTGTATCCATCTCTATTGTTTTACAGGCACTATCATTACTCATAAAAATAACTCTACTATCTAGCTCCTTAAAGCTAGAAAAACAATCATTATTAGGATACGTATGGAAGTACAATTTGAATCCAAAATCTACTTATTACTTATATAAATGACATCTCAGCGTCATGCCAACTAGACTAAAGTTTGACTCTTTATCATATTATATTATACATGCATTAGAATTAGTTTTGCTCTTTTGTAACTTAAGACAATTATTTTTCCAATGCCCTTTCTCACAATAAAAAGTACATTCATTCTTAATAGGCCTCTTTTTATATTTGCCTCTTTTTCCAAGTTTGTGGTTTTGTAAATAATCTCTCGCTGTTAGTGCTTCTGCAACTATATCTCTGTGATCATTTCTGTCTTTCTTTATGATCTCAGAGTTATATAATGCACTGCATACAACATCAAATGTGACATTGTCCTTCCCATGAGGTAAAGTGGTGGTGAGATGATCATATTTATTAAGAAGGAAATTTAATAGCAACAATGTCTTATCTTCATCCTTAAATTTCTCATCTAGATTTATCAAATCTGTCAGTATCTAGTTGAATGAGTTTACATGATCATTCATCAACATGCCAAGTGTGTACATGAATCATAGAGTTTTTCTTTTTTCATATAAAGCTAATTTCAATTCTTTTCTTCATGTATTTTTCTTCTAATGCCTCCTATAATTTCTTTATTGATGTCTCTCTCATGGTAAAATATTTCAAATTTTTAGCCAGACACAAGCGAATAGTTCCATATGCATGTCTATTGATCTTTATCCATTCTTTGTCATCCATCATGTCAGGTTTTTCTTCAAGGGAGATATCTAATTTTTGCTGACATAAGATATTTAACACCTTATATTGCCACATATCAAAATTATTGGCACCATTAAATTTGTCTACTTCAAACTTTTCATTCATTACAATAGTCCTCATAAGGACGACGATGATGCCTCTGTCATTCTTCTTAACGCAAATGATCATTGCCTTCAACAACTATTTATACTTAAAAACAGTTCTATGATGTTTATTTCATGTGAATAGATGCACTCAAAAAGTTCTTAAGAGAATGAAATGGTTACAACGGTCTCACTTAAAACCTAAACTCCTTAGACTCTTATCACCTTATTGATAGAACTTTCCTAAACATGCAAAAATAGACACTACTTATGAATGGTCATCTCCACTGTAGCAATAAATAATATTGTATTTATAAATAGTTTCGTATAAAGAAATAATGTTGTATACTTGAACAATACTGTATGCCTCAAGCACGAATCTTCTACTCTAATACCAATTGTTACGGAAACGCTAGTTGAGCAATTATTAACATTCTGGTAACTGTAATTTCTGGAGAAATATAAATATGGTGATAAATAAGTACAAAGAAAAGATGATATAATAATTTATGTGATTTGGCGTAGTGCATACATCAACTTATTTATTGAGCTTCTTAAATAAATTAGAGAAATTGAAAGTTGAAACCATTGCTACAAAGGTTTTGAACCTTTAACTATGCAAGCCCCAGTCCTTCATTTTTTGTCATTCTTACACAATGAAATGCATTAAGCATCCTCAATGGTTTATTGAACAATTGTTGTCGCAGAATGGATCGGGAGCTTCATTATCTGCAAGTTATGATTTTTAGTTCAATTCTAAATTTATTATTTTATACCCAATTTCTCATATGAGAAAGAGATAGGGTCGATTTTTTTCCCATTTATTTTTAGTTAAAGGGATAAGTATGAGCTAGAATCCTCATCTCCTCCCCAATTCCCCACTTACCCATTTTAATTTTATTTTTTAGAATTACTAATCGTGTAAATAATAAAATATTAGATATTAGTATAAATAACAAATATCAAAATATTTATACAAATATACTAGAAACTTTCAGGCTTAGTTAACAAGTGTGTCCTGAATTACTATTTTATGAAGTCTTATTCAAAGGACTTTGTTGAGTGTTAGAAAGTGTATATTTATAAAGGAGAAAATCGTCATTTTACACTTTAAATCTCACTTACATTGCTACTTTTATTTATTTAAGTATTTTGTTATTTAATTATTTTGTTATTTAATTATATGTGTTTTATTATAATTATGTATTTTATGTATTTTAAGAGCATTACGATTGTTTCAAAATGAACGAGTGATCAGACAGTAAAACGGACGTCATATTTGGACTCAGGACGGTCGAAAACCTTAAGAGGAGCATTAAAGAAAAAACCAATGTTCACATATACAGTACTGTTCATACGTACGGTATTGTTCACGACACTATTCATGTATACGGACCGATGATGTGGTAACTACTTATGACATGGCAGCATCTGATTGGGTGAATTATGTGGTATTGACTGCTTCTGTGGCGTTGACCGATGATGTGTCACGATCTTATTGGACTAAATTTCTTATGTACTGTAAATCGATGACGTGGCAGCATCTTAGTGGAGTAAAAATTGGATGTACAGTACATGCGCATGCATGAGATTATTTACTATTCAGGCGGCGTTACTGTGCAAATATTGACTGTTGACTGTTGACTGTTGACTATTGACTGTTGACTGATGACGTGGCGTAATCCTGAGTATCCGAACTGTTTTTAATCCGATGGTCACGATTCACTCAATGTATCTATAAAAAGGGAGCTCTTCCCCTCTAATTTGATACCCCTGAATTCATTTCTAAACTTAGATTTCTGAAATTTCTTCTCCTTCTTGTAGTTTCTTTGTATTTTAATAAAATTTTCTTTTTTATCCTTAGTTAAAATATGAGTAACTAATTTCTTTTTGAGCTTGGGTTGAAGGTGAAGTCTCAACATATTTCATGGGATTAATTTGGTAAATTTACTTTCTCTTCCCCTCTAATATTTGTGGTTGTTTTGACTTTTCATCGATAAATAATAATAATCTTGTCTAGTTACAGCTCTGATTAAACTGGCACCCTAGTACAATGTTATTATTATTTGGCACGATAAGCCCTTGGCACCATACTTATTGGAGAGTGGTTCATGAAGTGTGGAATCCCCCTTATGATTTAATTGGTATTAATATGGAATATTTAGCCCATGGAGCATGTTGATACAGATCCAGATACCCAAGTGCTTTATTATAACAGTTTCATTTCTAATTATTACCGCCATTTTAATTCACAATTTAGGATAAAATTACCATAATTTAATTGTTCCCATTAAAAGAAAATTAATTCAGCACATAATTAAAATCAACCTCCTCGTGAGATCGACACTCGTCACCATTAATCTATTGTACAATAGATTTGTGCGCTTGCGAGTTTAATAAAATTTGCACAACAGACTTGACGCAAAATTTTCATTTTAAACACTTATCTAATTAAAATAAATAAATAAAGTAAAAGGCTAAAGCTATAACATCCAAAATTTACTAAGATGTATTGTCAAACTTTGCATTTATTAAATATTTTTTTAATATGATTAAATCAAATTCAAAAATTAAAAACATATTGATTATTCCAAGGTTATTTGGAGATTTCTTGATATTATCTGTAGAAAGGTCAATGATCCCCTTAAATAATTTGAATGAGATAAAGGCATATGTAAAATATTAAGCAAGGGTCCTGGTTTTTTAATAGATGATTGTGATCTCATTCTAACTCATTTTTAGGGAAGGATAGTCCTCTCCATTCCCTCCCTACTATGAATTAATTTGCAGACAAAATTTTTTTAATTATATTCAATCCAAAAGTGAATTAAATAAAAAAAATAAAATATAAAACTAATTTTTTATTTGGTTTTTTAATTTTATATTATTATTGGATGAGATATAACGTAGTGTCAGTCTAACTACATTTCAACTTATTAGTTGAAAGAAAATGGGTAAATTATTCTTGGAGTGATCAATTGACCTTTGTATTTATGAACAAAACAAACACTTGGAAAAATGATGTAAATTTACAAATAAAAATTAGGTGTGAAATGAAATAAAAAATTTATAAACTATATATAAGACTAATAAAATTAAAGTAAAAAAATGGGTAAATCAATGTTGGAGTTGTAAATTAGAAGAAAATATTGCAATCAAAATAAAAATTTAGAAAAATAATACAAAACTTGTAAATTGATATTAAGTGTAAAATAAAATCAAAAATTTGTAAATCACATATGATACTAGTAGATTGATGGAAAATGGAGTAAATTAATGTTGGAGTTATAAATTAGAAGAAAAGATTATAAACAAAGCAAAAACTTAGAAAAATAAAATAAAACTTATAAATTGACATTAAATATAAAATAAAATAAAAAATTTGTAAACCACATATAAGACAAGTAAATTAATAGAAAATGAAGTAAATTAATGTGGGAGTTGTAAATTAGAAGAAATAATTGTAAACAAAACACAAGCTTAGAAAAATGACAAAAAACTTGTAAATTGACATTACATGTGAAATGAAATAAAAAATTTATAAAACATACATAAGACTAATAAATTAACAGAAAATGAGATAAATTAATATTGGAGTTGTAAATTAGAAGAAAAATGTAAACAAAATAAAAATTTAGAACAATAACATAAAACTTGTAAATTGACATTATGTGTAGAATGAAACAATAAATTTATAAACTACATGTAAGACTAGTAAATTGATGAAAAATTGGATAAAATAATGTTGGAGTTGTAAATTCGATGAAAAAATTGTAAATAAAACAAACATTTAGAAAAATTAGATAAAATTTGTAAATTGACATTAAGTGTAAAGTAAAACAAAGAATTTATAAACTACTCATAAGAATAGTAAATTAATGAAAAACTAAGTAAATTAACATTGAAGTTATAAATTAGAAGAAATAATTGCTAACAAAACAAAAACTTAGACAAGTGACATAAAACTTATAAATTAACATTAAGTGTAAAGTGAAACAAAAAATTTATGAATCACACATAAGACTAATAAATTAATGGAAAATGGAGTAAACTAATGTTGGGGTTGTAAATTAGAAAAAAAAATTATAAACAAAATAAAACTTAAAAAAATAACATAAAACTTGTAAATTGACATAAGTATAAAGTGAAACAATGAATTTATAAACTACATATAAGACTAGTAAATTAATAAAAAAATAGACAAATTAATGTTAGAGTTGTAAATTAGACGAAAAAAATTATAAACAAAATAAAACTTAGAAAAATGACATAAAACTTGTAAATTGATATTAAGTGTAAAATGAAAAAAAAAATTATAAACCACACATAAAACTAGTAAATTGATGAAAAAGGGGATAAATTATTGTTAGAGTTGCAAATTTAAAGAAAAAATTGTAATAAAAACTTAAAAAAATAACATAAAACTTGTAAATTATCATCAAATGTAAAATGAAGCAATAAATTTATAATGCACATGTAAGACTAGTAAATTGATAGAAAAGCGGGTAAATTAATATTGGAGTTATAAATTAAATGAAAAAAATTGTAAACTTATAAATTGACATTAAGTATAAAATAAAATAAAAAATTTATAAATCACACATATCAGTAGTAAATTAATGGAAAAGAGGGTAAATTAATATTAGAATTGTAAATTAGAAGAAAAAATTGTAAACAAAACAAAAACTTAAAAAATGACATAAAATTTATAAATTGACATTAAATATAAAATAAAACAAAATATTTGTAAACCACATATAAAACTAGTAAATTGATAGAAAAGAGTATAAATTAATGTTGAAGTTGTAAATTAAAAGAAGAAACAATAAACAAAATAAAAATATAAAAAAATAATATAAAACTTATAAATTAACAGGTATAAAATGAAACAAAAATTTGTAAACCAGACATAATGCTAGTAAACTAACGCAAAAAGGGTAAATTAATGTAGGAATTGTAAATTGAACTTCAAAATTGTAAACAAATGAAAAACTTGTAAATAAACATTGAGTGATAAATAACACATTAATTTTATAAATCAGACAGAAAACTAATAAATATAACCTGTAACTTGAACTAAAAAAAGTAATTACTTGTTACTTAGGTAACAATTTATCTATTTATTTAAAATTAATTGTAGAAATTTTTTAATCAAATCTAACTATTCATATCCATTACGGCATTAATGTTGTAATTTTAATTACTGCATTATAAAATGACCTATTTAGTATTCACTAAGACATTAATAAAGTGAACCCTAAAAATATAATAATACATGACTGTGTAATTAACATTGTTGGCTTATATCAATAAAAATCACAGCTTCATGCTAAATTTAGATTTTTCTGTTATCAGCTAATCTCTTTTTGAAAAACTGATTAATAAAATTTGAAATGCACAAAATAAGAGTGAATAAACAAATATTGAAATAATAACGTTCATGATTTGACCTTACTATTCTCATAAAATTATACCATGAAGAAATTGAAATTCACCAACAATTTACTTGAATATTTGAAATTGCTTGTTTTAAAGAGTACAATGAAAATTAGAATAATTTTTTAGTCCGAAACCTTAAAGTGAGGGAAACATTCAAGAAAATTTTTAAACTGCAAGGTTTTAAAGATTTAAAACCTAAAGCACTTAAGCTACATAATTTATGCGTTTTCTCAAATAATTTCATGCTTTAAAATTCTAAATTAAAATATTTCTAATAAAAATTAAGTTATCGTTTTATTTTTGATAAGAATGATATATATGATTTATGAAGATGCCTGCTGGCATGTGAATTATTATCATAATGGAATGTATATATGACAAAGATCAACAATATTTAGTGATGTAAATATATCAAGGACTAGAGATTATTTTATCATTTGAATACTGAAAAAATTCAGGCGCTTATGAGCATTTAGAAGATGAATCCCTTGTTTATAATGTTTAATTATTTTTATTTTATTTTACTAAGTATTTTATACAAAATAACCTTTAAGCTATTCAAAACAATAAGAGTGACATTTATTTGTTTCTTACAACATTTTCACGTTTATATATCCAATTATCAATAACCTGACTAAAAATAAAAATAAAAATATATGGTGTATTTCCAAAAATAACTAAACTTCTATGGATATTTTCGTAAATTTGTCAAATATGTGGTGTGCGCAGTATCCTAGTACTGTCAAATGACCCATCGCGGCGTGGGGCATATGTCTATTTACACATTCAACCCTCCAGAAATATGAAACGTGAAAATAGAGGGGCATTATTTTGATGGCCAAAAATTAACCAACCACAGGTGGCAGATAAGTACACGTATCAACTGAGATGGGTTGACATTTAACAGGACAAGAATGAGTGGTAGTGCCAGCGACTACGTGACAAACCATGTGAGAGCGTGGGAATATTTACATTGAGATCCATGGTTTTTTAGGCTTTTACATATAACTCATAAGGTTTGCGAATTCCATATCTAAAAATCCATTTCGTTTTAAAAATTAGCCCTCGTGCCAATTTTTGATCACCCGCCAATTGTATCATTGTAGTACAATTGCCTATGTTTCTTAATAGAAACATATTTCTATATGTTTCTGTATATACATATATATATGTTTCTATATATATATATATTCTTGAATCTAATATTAACTTAAGTATAGAAATTATAAGATACTATTATGATCTTATTTTAATTAATATGCACATGCAAATGTTTATATTTGATTTTTACAAGCAAAATCATAATTGTAATCATAAATTGTGTTTAATCATAATGCTCTCACGTGGGATCACAAAGAACAACTGTCATTTAAATTCTTAATTATTTGGTCTCTTTAACTTTTAGGTATATATGGGTCAATTGTCTTATTATTATGCAATTGAGTTACGGTACAATATTTCCTATTATACCACTAATAATTTTTTAAAATAAAAATCCGATTTGTTATAAAATTGTAATTCTAATAAGATTGATCAAGATCTTAACACAAATAGCTGTGAAATGAATTCAAAAGTCAACGTAATCAATTTCTGCGACCGACCAACATAACATGTTACCACATAACAAAATTATTTTAATTAAAATCAACGTAATCAATCATAATACCTAGTGATAATCACATATTGATGTCCCTACATAGAATTTCATCATTCAACAGGGTCTCGATTGCAAATAATGGAAAAGAGAAAAATAACGATGATGGTTGATGGGTGTGGTAGGTGTAGTTAAGAGCTGTGATTTGATGAAGAAATGAGCAGAGAGGGCATTGAATTGTCAGATGGGCATGTGCTCTTGCTAAGGTCCATCTTCAAATTACAAATTTAAAATCTACCTACTTATTCACATCCATTTGATCTACCTACCACCCTTTCCCCCACTCTCCTTAAATGTTTTTCTTTTTTGTGTAATCTTTTGCATTGTGTGTCTCTATCTTAATTTCCCTGAACAATAGCCAACTCCTGTTCATCCAAAAAAAAAAAAATTCAACAGAACAAATAAGGTGCACAAGATGATATCAGTAGCCACTAAAAAACAAGAACTGTCTCTTGATATCTCTTCAGCAGCACCACCACCGTCCAATGAAAATATAACCACCTATATCTTCAAGTCAAAACTCCCCGATATACCCATCTCCAATCATCTCCCTCTCCATACATATTGTTTCCAAGATCGTTTATCTGCCGATCCATGCTTAATAGTTGGCTCAACTGGCAGAACTTACTCTTATGCCGAAACGCACCTCATTTGTCGAAAAACCGCAGCCGGTTTATCGAATCTTGGCATCAAGAAGGGCGACGTGATCATGATCCTCCTCCAGAATTGCGCCGAATTCGTCTTCTCATTCATGGGAGCTTCCATGATCGGTGCAGTCACGACTACGGCCAATCCCTTCTACACTTCAGCTGAAATCTTGAAACAGTTGAAAACATCTGGTGCCAAATTGATTATCACAATGTCTCAGAACGTCGACAAGTTGCCGAAGACGGACAAAGATTTCACAGTGATCACAATCGATGCCCCTCCGGAGAATTGCCTGCATTTCACAGTGTTATCAGAAGCAAATGAGGACCAAATCCCAGAAGTTGTCATCGAGCCGGACGATCCTGTGGCGTTGCCCTTCTCTTCCGGCACTACGGGACTGCCTAAAGGAGTGGTGCTGACGCACAAGAGTTTGATCACCAGCGTGGCGCAACAAGTGGACGGAGAGAACCCGAATCTTTACTTGACAAATGGAGACGTTGTGCTGTGCGTTTTGCCTTTGTTTCATATTTATTCGTTGAACAGCGTGCTTCTGTGCTCGTTGAGAGCTGGCGCCGGGGTTCTGTTGATGCAGAAGTTTGAGATAGGGGCGCTGCTGGAGCTGATACAGCGGCACAAGGTGTCGGTGGCGGCTGTGGTGCCGCCGTTGGTGCTGGCGCTGGCCAAGAACCCGATGGTGGCGGAATATGACCTGAGCTCGATCAGGGTGGTGCTTTCCGGGGCAGCACCGCTGGGAAAGGAGCTTCAAGATGCTCTCCGAAGTAGAGTCCCTCAAGCAATCTTGGGTCAGGTAACTAGCACTTCTTAACTAATCAAATTCATGCAATTGATCGCTGTTATAACTGAATGACCGTTTTAGGTTGCTTTTATTAGTTTAACAACAATCCTAATTTGTCAAAGGAACAAGTTACCATTGTTAATACGTCGACGGTGACCTTTTGCTCTGTGTTTAACTCTTCATAATTGACATGAGATCACGATTTTTAGATAGGTAAAACATACTGATACTTTAAGCTTATAATCACACGTATTCGTATTTTTTAAAATATAGTAATGTGAAACATTTTTATATTATTGTTAAGTTATTAGAAAATTATTTTACGACAATATAAAAATATTTGTGTACATGGTAGTCAAACAACAATTTGAGCTCTGCTATTATTTTCCGAAAATGTTGCCGAGTTATTTCAATGAAGAAAGTCCTTCGAATTGGGTTGGATTTTTTGCCGTATTATTTGCTGTGGCCAGTGGGTAATGTTGTCACATTGGGCAAAAATAATTGGCCTTTCACATGTGGCTATTAATGATGTGGGCGGAGCTATAGCCTTAGTCTTGTTTTTACTTGGTGGCTGACTGCGTGTTTCTGTTGTGTGTCCAACTTTGGCCGGTTGGTCGCTGTATCCAATTAATAAGCCCCATTTATTTATTTATTTTTATAAAAATTCAGTTTTTTTTTTAATATCCAATGGATTCATTCGTCAGAGAGTGTGGCCATTGCGAAATATGGAAAAAGATAATTGAAGTAGTTGTTATTTAGTACCAGAATTAAATTTAATTATTTGATATAAACACAATACGAATAAATAGGTATATATTATTAAATTTTATATTATTATTAAATGGGTTGGGTTTAGATTTATATGATTTTTTTCTGTTTCAGGTTAAAGTTAAGTTTATTGATCTATTTATTCAATTAACAACATGATTATACTTTTATTTTAAATTAATTTATAGACTCTTATCATCAAAATCTAAATGTTGAATATGATTTTCTCTTTTGTTTATAAGGATTTAAATATATATAATGTTTTATTTATAAAATTTTATTAAAATTTAAGACCTCAATAGTATAATGTATAAAATATTAGTGAATGTGTGTGTGAGTGTGTGAGTGCGTGGGTGTGAGATTAAAACTTTAATAATGTAAATGTATTGAGTGCATGAGTGTGAGATTAAAACTTTAATAATGTAAATGTATAATATTTTTGGAGATTTATATATTTAATAATATTAATAAATTTTATATTTCTTATATATATAGTGAATAAGTTATCAAATAATTCTTTTAAATTTCGTGTTAAGTTAGGATCTTAATATTTTGACATGATTATTAAATGGATCAATTTAGTGAACTTTTTTGTCAACTTTATCTAGTACTATATAGATCTTAGATTGAACGTGATTTTAAACCCGAGAAGTGATAGTGTATGCAAATGTTTCACTATGAATTCTTTATTAAGTCTAATGGCAAATAAATTTTTCTTCCCTCCGTATTCACGCATTTGAACAAATATTTTTATGTCAGTTCAAGAAATTTTACTAAGAACGTTAATAATTAATATTAGAGGAATTACTAATTTACACATTGTGTTAAGTTGTTGGACCGAGAAACTAAATGATATAACCTCATTTTTTCCTTTTAAGTGCGAACATGCTTTTAAACAATTTAGTTTATAGATTATGAAATTATGTGATTTAATTAAATTAAAAATTAATTCTATAAAGCCACGTGACTTATGAGCGTGTTTACATGAAAATAAAAAATAAACATACCCACGTTAAAGACGAATTATGTATATACACACACTATTAAATTATTGTCTAATTATATTTATTTGTAAATGAATAAAAACACCAGGGATACGGAATGACAGAGGCAGGGCCAGTGCTCTCAATGTGCCTAGCATTTGCAAAGCAGCCATTTCCTACAAAGTCAGGATCATGTGGCACCGTTGTCAGAAATGCTGAGCTCAAAGTTATTGACCCTGAAACTGGTGTCTCCCTTCCCCACAACCAACCGGGCGAAATTTGCATCCGCGGCTCTCAAATTATGAAAGGTACGCTCCCCTCTTTTGCCATAATTATATATGCTCATATCACTTTCCTTATTTCTTTGCTTTAGATTTTTTTTTTCTTATGTTCCTATTGATTGAACTAGTTACATGATGAGTAGTCCAATGCGTCCTTATATTATATATGAATGGTAATTTTCAACTAATAGTCTAACATTTCTTGTTACTACGCGCGGTGAATAACAGTGGCGCACATTGGTGGAACTTGAATTTTAGTCTGATGGAGGCCATAATGAAAAAATTATAAAATTGAATAGGTTGATGGGCCTTCATTAGGGTTGGGTTAGAAAAGCCTGGCCTAGCCCAATTCATGGGGCTTTTCACCCAGCCCATGAGGATTAGATAAGAATTAAAAAAAAAAAGAAACTTTGAGCGAGGCCTTTTTTTTAATAAATATAAATTAAACGTAATAAATCAAAAATAAAATAAAAAACTTAAATCTCAAATTTATAAATCAATATCTATTCAAAAGTAAAAAATTATGGTATTAAATTTTCTCTTAAGTATTAATTAATTAAGAGGATACTTGAATGAGAGAATTCAGAATTAAAAAATTAAATCTTTAAATTTTTATTTATTTATTTATTTTATTATTTTATTTTAATATATTTATTTTTTTAATTTATTGTTGATTATAAATTTAATTCATTTTGAATTTGTGATAATTAAAAAAAATTAACGATAATTGAAAGCCGAAGCCAAAGCCCATTTTGCCATCCTTATTCTTCGTAAAGAGAAAACAAGAACTTGAGAAATTTATGGACATTATGACGCGGAAACACAAAATGTAGCATAAAACAGTAAAATTTCATGTTAATCCTTCGTAATTTTCAGGAATTTCAATTCTTTATTTGTCAGAAACTATTTTATCCCAGTCCTTAACATAACTTAGTTCCGCCCTGAAGTGCGAATACATTATTACCTAGTGACATTACTTTTTCATTGTTTGATATTTTTAATGTTAATAATATGAAACACTCATCTTCTTGTATGAACTTCATATCTTGTAAATTATAGGTTATTTGAATGATCCTGAGGCAACCGCGGCAACCATAGACGTTGAGGGCTGGCTTCATACTGGTGACATAGGCTATGTTGATGATGATGAGGAGGTTTTCATAGTCGATAGGGTCAAGGAGATCATTAAATTCAAAGGATTCCAGGCATATTCTCTTAACATTTTGTTAAATCTTTAAATTAAAAAATTTCGATAACTAAGATGAAACATGAAAGCAATACTCAAATTATGTACTTTCTAAATTAAAGATTCTCTCTTGACAAAAAATTTACGTGTTGATTTGTGGTAAATAAATTTAAAATGTAAAAAAGTTAAATTCTATTAATATATTATTACTTTACAATACGACATAAAATTGCTAAAAGTTCAGGAGTGTATAGATCTGGAGAGGGCTTAATCCTAATTTATGTGATACTTATTAGATTACATATCAAAATGTAAGCTGTCATCAATATAATCTTTTTGGATTTTATGACAGGTGCCGCCGGCTGAGATTGAAGCCCTCCTTTTAAGCCACCCATCGATTGCAGATGCAGCTGTTGTTCCGTAAGTGAAATTACACTGACATTTTAGATTGCTCGCATTTGTAATTAGTGAGGCCTAAAATTTTCGGAAGAGATTCTAACTTAGACATACTGCTAACTAAAATTTAGGCAAAAAGATGAAGTTGCTGGAGAAGTTCCAGTTGCATTTGTGGTTCGATCAAATGGGTCTGAACTTACTGAAGAAGCCATTAAAGAACACATAGCAAAACAGGTGGTGTTTTACAAGAGACTGCACAAGATTTATTTTGTTCATGCAATTCCGAAATCTCCTTCTGGTAAGATTTTGAGGAAAGATCTCAGAGCTAAGCTGGCCTCTTCAGTGCCCTCGAATTGATTCTTCTTATTTATTGCATTAGCTTTTTGTTCACCTTTGAGTTGTTGGCACTCAAGAACTTCAAATGGTGTGACAAAATTTATCATGCTTGCTTGCAATATGTAATTTTGATGGGTAGTTACCAAAATTTTATTGTAATAAATTTTAATAAATCAATAAATTCTTATTCTTTGAACTTTTGCCCTTAAATTCACAAATTACAATCTTATTTGTCTATTTGTCTGATTAAAAAAGTGGTGATGCTTAATTATACTACTAAAGCAAAAAGAAGAGAAATTAATGAAGAAAGGAATAAGAAGTAGTATATTAAAGTAATGTTTACATTTTGAGTTAGAGTAAGAATTACGAGGAATGAAAATTTTAAAATAGAGAGTGTGGAGTAAGGGTGAGAGTAAATTATTTATTTATACTAGATAGAAGTATGAAATGAAAATTAGAATTTAATTTATGTACTTTATTTTATCTTGAATTAAGAGTAAATAGTTTTAAATTATAATTTTAACCTTATTTAAAGAATTATAATTTTTAATTATAAAGTTAATAAAATATATTTAAAGAATAAAATATTTAATTTATTATATTTGTGATTTCATAATAATTATTAATATTCTTAATTATGTACATAAATTTTTTTTATTAATTCTAATTTTGATTATGCAAATTAAAAATTATTGATAAAGGCAACATCAATGAAACATTTTTACTATGAAAATAAGACAAAATTAATATTTTCTTAGAATAAACTATATATTTAATATTAAATAAATATAATACTATTATTTTTAAATAAATATAATAATATTTTATTTTCAAATAAAGATAACATATAGTAATATTATTAATTCTCTATTAATGTAATAATATTAGTTTAAGTAGTTTTACTTTAGAATCAATGTAAATTATTATTTAAATAAATATAATATTATTTATTTGATTTTCTTAAATTTAATTTTATAAAATTTAATAAGAGGAGGGTTAACACTAGAAAATGGATGTCCCAGTTCCACTTTCTCTCATGAGAATTTCATTCCCACTTCGTACTGAAAAAATTGATGGGATCTATATAGTGAAATTTCTAATTCTCTTTTAAATTGTATAAGTAAACACTGAAATGAGAGAAATTTATACTCCTCACTCTTACTCTAGAAAATAAATACAATATAAAATTAAAGGTTATGTGTACACTTGAACAAGTTATGCTCATATGGCTGTTGTATAGTTGTTGTCTTATTTATTTATTTATTTTATTTTTTTAGGTGTAAAAATCATATACTTGAATTTGGATTAGTGCTGATACGAGAAATGAGATGATTATGTACGTCGATTACCTGGAGACACCTTCTTATAGGTTCTACTATAATATCTAGTTCCTTGTTGATAAAAAAAATTCCTTAGTTATTTTATCACGGTCTATTTTAAAAATAGTTCAATTGACTTAATATTGTAATCAAAGCAATAGATTAAGGGTTCAATGCAATGTTACCCAAATGCAAGAAATCTTACATAATGAATGTCACATATTTACCTTATCTTTTATGCTATATATATAGGGTAATTTTTACAGGCTTCTTTAAGATTGGGTGTATCAACATTTAGATATAATATATTTACATAATCAAAAGCACCTCCCCTGCCATTACTATCTAGATACGTATGGCATTAATATAAAAAGGGAAATGTGTAAAAGCATATTTAAAATTGAAAATAATTCAAAAGTTAATCTTTACGCAGTATTATGTGATTTTATTATATTAGTATATAATTTGATTTAAATATATTTATTTAAGTTATTTTAATATTTTGATAATTTATTTACAAATGAGTAAATTATTTTTAAAGTAAAATTATTTTTAAAAACTATTATCCCTTTACTGATTTTCACTGAGTTTTATACTCATCCCATTTTTATTATATTTTTTCCTCTCCACAAGAGATTTGTAGGTATAATAGTCGACTCAGTAATGATAGTTATTTATATTTTGGTCACGTGATAATATTAGGAGTCATAGAATATTTTTGAATTGAAATATTTTGGACTATATAATTTAATAATTAAGAATAACTTACTGTATTAGTTTTAAAATATTTCATATAATATTTAGTATTTGTTGAGAAGTTGCTTGGCAGAGTTTGTCGTATTTTTGAAAATATTTTAGAAGTGTTATTTTGCAATTTGCAGGATTAGAAATGTTATAAGTATAGGAAAAACTCTATTGAAATTTTGGTAAAATCTTTATTTTTGTATAATCATTATTAGTTTGGTTCCATAGATTAGAGAGACTCGTCCTAAGGTTCAGGGCAGGTTGTGATAGATGTTGTGCAAATTTTATTGAACTCGCAAGCGCACGAATCTATTGTAGAATAGATTAATGGTGACGAGTGTCGATCCCATGAGAAGGTTGATTTTAATTATATACCGAATTAATTTTCTTTTAATGTGAACAATTAAATTATGGTAAATTTATCATAAATTGTGAATTAAAATGGTGGGAATAATTAAGAATGAAACTGTTGTAATAAAACACTTTGGTATCCGGATCCGCATCAATATGCTCCATGGGCTAAATATTCCATATTAATACTAATTAAATCATAAGGGGGGATTCCACACCTCATTAACCACTCTCCAATAAGTATGGTGCCAATGGCTTATCGTGCCAAATAATAATAACATTGTACTAGGGTCTTAGGTTTAACAGGAATCGTATCTAGACAAGACTATTATTATTTATCGACGAAAAGTCAAAACAACCAAAAATATTAGAGGGGAAGAGAAAGTAAATTTACCAAATTAAGCCCCTGGAACATGTTGAGACTTTACCACATGAACAGTATCGTATATGTGAACAGTGACTTTTTTCGTTTAATGCTCCTCTTAAGGTTTTCGACTGTCCTGAGTCCAAATATGACGTCCGTTTTGCTGTCTGATCACTCGTTCATTGTGAAACGATCGTAATACCCCTAAAATACATAAAATACATAGTATAATAAAACACATATAATTAAATAACAAAATACTTAAATAAATAAAAGTAGCAATATTAGTGAGATTTAAACTGTAAAATGACGATTTTCTCCTTTATAAATATACACTTTCTAATACTCAATAATAGAGTTGGTATCAAAGCATGATTTTAGATTCTGTAGATTTTACTGTTTTAGTTAGAATAAGTTGTATTGTTATTAAATTTGGAATTCATATTTTGTAGGCATCATCGTACTTCATCATAGCAATAAATATGGTCATGGTCGTTGTCTTCTTAAATTAGTTGAAGTTGAGTCGACTCCAAATGTTATACCTGCAGGAGAGAATAAACCTGCAAATGAGGAAGTAGTTGAATCTTCGACGCATAAGGTTGCGCAACAGGCTTTAGAAAATATTCCAAACATTAAGCATTCAATTGATAGGTTAGCTCAGATTATGACTACGGTAATGCAGAATCAGACTTAAACACATATTGGGCTTGCGAATGCTATTGAGCGTGTGAAGAGTTTAAGGGCTAAGTGCTTTAATCGCTCTAGGGATCCACTAAAGGCAGAGTTATGGTTTATCAAATTAGAAAATATTTTTGTCGTGATAAGATCTTTAGAAGAGGATATACTTATTTTTGTCACTTTTTTACTTGAGGATAGAGTTTATCACTGGTGGTAAACAGTAGAGCATTGATATTAAGGACATGCTGTGATTATCTGAGCTACTTTTCATAAGAAATTCTATAATTATTATTTCTCAGTTGTGTACTAAGATATTAAACAGAGTGAATTTTTTTGATTGGTCCAGGGATTTATGTCAGTAGAAGAATATAAGAAGAAATTCTTATATCTTTCTAGATTTGCTATTTCAGTAGTTGGTGATGAGAGAGAGAGAGATACAGATGATTTGAGAAGGGTCTTCAATTCAAGATCTACACAACCATAACTACATCTCGATATACTGAATTTATTGAGATAGTAAAAACTGCTAAGAGAGTGGAGCATTGTATTTTAAAAGGATGCAGAGTTCAAGCCTTGAAATAGAAACGTAGCCAGAATTGAATAGAGGGTGCCTCGAGTAGTAGGCATTGAAGAAAGACTCACAAATAAATTACTCCGCTAGTGTCCAAAAAAGTCAGAATATATGCTTTAGAGGAGATCAGAGACAGATTGCCAATCATACCTCAATACAGCAGTCAGTGGGGAGTAATGTTATACCATAGGGACAACATGATAGAGGTAATGAAAGATATCGAGATGATCGTTTTAAGAGTATTCAACAGACTCCTTGCCCTTTTTGTGGTAGACACCATCAGAGTCAACGCTGTGCTGGAGACAAAGTGTTATTCGTGTGGACAACCTAGACATATTAGGAGATTCTATCCCACTTTAACTCTGGATGATAATTCCCCTCGAAAGATAGTACCACAATATTAGTTTCACTCTAGATAGGGTCTGGGTAAAGAGGTATACAACTAAGAGGTTATTCATCTTTTACACTAGGTCAGAAAAGTCAATCTAGTCAACCTCAGACTCAGGCTTGAGTTTTTACTTTGACATAGTAAGAGGTTCATAATACACTAGAAGTTATTATGAGTACATTATCTATCTTTGGCAGTGAGGTCAATCTATTCATTCTTTTATTTTCCATACTTTTGCTATGCATATAGAGTGAGAGCTTGAACCACTTAATTGTGGTTTAGTTATTACACTTATGAGGGAGTTATTACTTACTGATAAAGTGTATCGAGATTGTATAATTAGATTGGGTGAGCATGAATTTGCGATGAATTTAATTATTTTAGACATTCATGATTTTGATGTTATTTTGGGTATAGATTGGCTCGAATCTCACCATACTATTATAGATTGCTTCAGTAAGGAAGTGCTATTTAAGAAGTCAGTAACAGATGGAGTGAAATTTTGTAGGAAGTGTAGAACTTTACCCTCATGTGTTATATCAGCCATTAGTGCGAGATAATTGTTAAGAAAATGATACTTAACTTATTTTGCACATGTGATAGATATTGGTGTTCGGGAGCTGGAATTTAAGGATAGTCCAATAGTCTAGAAAATTTTAGATGTATTTTCAGATGAGCTTCATGGGATGCCACCTAATAGGGAGATTGAGTTTTCTATCGATTTAGTTCCTGGAATAGCTTCTATATCTATAGCCCTATCTAGGATGGCTCCAGCTGAATTAAAGGAGCTTAAAGTTCAAATGCATGAATTGATAGATAAGGAGTTTATCCGACCAAGAGTGTCCCTGTGAGGAGCTCCAGTTTTGTTTGTGAAGAAAAAGAATGGTATTCTCAGACTTTGCATTAACTATAGACAACTGAACAAAGTTACAATCCTCAATAAGTATCTACTTTCACATATTTATGATTTGTTTGATCAGCTTCAGGGAGTAAAGGTATTTTCTAAGATTAATTTATGTTCAGGATATTACCAGCTCAGAATTAAAGAGGCCGATGTTTCTAAAACAGCATTCAAAACTCGCTATGGACACTATGAATTTTTAGTGATATCAATTGGGTTGACTAATACTCCAGCGGCTTTTATGGATATCATTAATAAGGTATTTCAGCGCTATTTAAATCGATTTGTGATTATATTTATAGATGATATTCTACTGTATTCTTGAAATCAAGAAGAGCACACTAAGCATTTGTGGACTGTACAACAAATCTTAAGGCAAAAGTAGTTTTATGCCAAGTTCAACAAGTGTTAGTTTTGGTTAGATAAAGTAGTATTTCTGAGTCATGTGATATCAGCTGAAGGTATTTATGTTGATCCTCAAAAGATTGAAGTGATTGTAAACTTGGAATGACCTATAAATATTATAGAAGTTATAAGTTTCCTTGGATTGGCTGGTTATTGCCTTAGATTTATGGAGAAATTCTCTAAATTTGCTACTCTTCGACACAATTAACTAAAAAGAGTGCTAAGTTTCACTGGGATGATGACTGTGAAAAGAATTTTTAAGAACTTAAGACACGTTTGACTTTAGCACCGATTCTTACACTTTTATCCGATAATAAAAGATTTGTGGTATACAGTGATGCTTTTAGACAAGGATTGAGATGTGTACTAATGTAGCATGAAAAAGTTGTGGCTTATGCTTTTAGACAACTTAAGAAGCATGAACTTAACTATTTGACACATGATCTAGAGTTGACAGCAGTAGTGTTTGCACTTAAATATGGAGACATTACTTGTACAGAGTAACATGTTAGATTTTCACAGGTTATAAGAGCTTCAAATATTTGTTCACTCAAAAAGAGTTAAATCTGAGACAAAAAAGATGGATTGAGCTGATTAACGACTACGATTGCACTATTGATTATCACTCGAGCAAAGCAAATGTGGTAGAGGATGCACTAAGAAGGAGTCCTCCAGCTTTATAGCTCATTTTCGAGTGGCTTACATGCCTTTATTGATTGAGTTCAGATTTTTAAGAGTTGAGCTAAAAGCTGATAATGGCAGAGTTTTGATAACTAATTTTTGAGTTAGACCAACTTTGGTTGATAAGGTCTATAAGATGTAGGATCAAGATCCACAATTAATAAAATTGACAAAAGATTTAACTTACAAAGAGGAGCCAATGGAAATTTTGGAAAAGAGACATCAAGTCTTGCGTTCTAAGACCATCCAGTTAGTAACGGTGTTGTGGAGAAATCACACAAAGGAAGAGGTTACTTGGGATTTCAAAGACTTGTGTGGAAGAGCCAATAGAAATATTAGAAATGAGACATCAAGTCTTTCGTTCCAAGACCATTCAGTTAGTAAAGGTGTTGTGGAGGAATCACACAAAGGAAGAGGTTACTTGTCTTATTATGAACTCAATATCCCCAGCTGTTCTCATTAGACGTGTAAATTTCGAGGATGAAATTTTCATAAGGAGGGAGGATTGTAATATAAGCACTTTATTTTTCTTATGGAGTAAATTATTTATTTTTCTTGGTGTTGATTTTATAAATTTTAGACTCATTATATATTATCGCGATTAAAAAATTGACGCATTATTAAATTAATTGAGTATGAATAATTTTAAATTTATCGCGATGTAAAACCAAGACAATTTGAGTGCGATTTCGAAGCCAGTTAGTTAGATTTTTGGTTATTACAGATCTAGCATTAGCTTAATTAGTATTAAGCTATTAAAAAAAATTCTTTAAATGGAGAGAGAGAGAGAGAGAGAGAGAGAGAGACAAAGTTGATCGGGTTTGACTCGATTTGGATTCGACCTACGGCCGTGACCTGCCCAGATCTTACGTTTTCGGTCACAATTTCCAACAAGTTTGATACTGTTTTGAAGCCCTTAAGACACCGGTTATATCCCTACTGTCCTCATCATCAGAAAATGACCAGAACGACGTCATTGAAGCTTGAAAATTTTGGACAAAAACCTATTTTTGCTGTCTTTGATTTTTTCTGGAATTTGGCCACGCCATCGATTAAGTTCACTACTCTCACCTTTATCTTTCATTTTCAATTGATCCCGTCACCTGAAATGGTAGGATTATCAGTGAACGGTAAGTTGCAAACCCGCAGCTTTAGGAGCTTGATCCGCCGCCGTCGCCATATGTAGGGAGTCACTATTGGCACCGTTGGAGTCACAGCAACTAGAACTACCAGACATGAGCTTCTCGTCACTGTTGATTGAAGTTCGGTCACTGTTGACCAGTGAGGGGCAATTCAGAGAACCCGTGAACGTGAACCAATCCGCGGATGTTAACGACACCTGATTTGAACGTCGTTACTGTGAGTGGAATATATAAAACTTATTTTCTTTGTGAACTATTATGATTTTAAATATGGTAAAATATGTTTGCAAATGAAATTTTAAAACTATAATTTAATTATTTTCTAAAAATGAATTTTTATCTACATAATGGTATTTATTATCGAAAATGTGTACGATTAATGATTGTATTTTCGATTTTGAATATTTGTGTAAAAATGATATTTTTAAAAAAATGAAATGGATTTGGAGGTTATTGAAAGTAAAGGAAAATGTAATTTTGGATTTGATTACATATTTATGTACATATGTATTTACGATTGTTTTTAAAATCATTAAATAGTATCCTTCCCTTGGTGTAATGCCATTGATATTGATGAGATAATATGTGATGATATGAGATATAGGTTTTTGGAGCCTGTCTGAGTACACATAGAGGCATTGGGCCATGTACTTGGTCGTTTTTGTCTTTTGGGGACTAATTATGCATGTATAGCTATGATGATGAGTTATAATGAGATGTGATGAGATATAAGATGTTATTTCTCCATCTACACGTATAGCTCCGGGGTATAATGGTTTCTTGATTGCCCGTCCGTTGAAGTTTGAATTATCCGTATAGCTCTGGGAGATGATGATTTCTTTATTACTCATCTTTTAAGATTCGGGTATGATGAGATTATTTTTCCTGAGTATTTATATGATGGTAGTTTTACAGTATTCAGTATTGATATCATGTGTTATGAATTTTCCTTGACTTTACATAGTATTATGTGATTTTATTATATCAGTGCATGATTTGATTTAAATATATTTGTTTAAGTTATTATGACATTTTTATGAATTCATTTAGAAATGAGTAAATTATTTTAAAGTAAAACTATTTTAAAAAATTATTTTAAAAAACTACTATCTACTCACTGATTTTCACTGAGTTTTATACTTATCCCATTTTTATTATATTTCCCCTCATAGGAGATTTGTAGGTACAACAGTCGACTCAACAATGATAGTTATTTGTATTTTGGCCACGTGATGATAGTTATTTATATTTCGAACTGTATAATTTTATAATTAAGGATAACTTACTGTGTTAAGTATTAAAATATTTCAGATAACATTTGGTATTTGTTCAGAAGTTGGTTACGGAGTTTGTTGTATTTTTAAAAATATTTTGGGAGTGTTATTTTGTTATTTGTAGGATTGCAAATGTTATACTATAAGGAAAACTCTGTCGAAATTTTGGTAGAATCCTTATTTTTATATAATTATTATTAGTTTGGTTTTGTAGATTATAGAGACTCATCCTAGGGTGAGAGACTTGTCGTGACAATACATCTCTTATGGGAGATTGATTACCTTATAAGGCACTCTTGTATAATCTCTTTTATGTTTTTAGTAACACATCTTATTGAAGATGCCAAAAACATAAATGTAGAATTTATTTATTTTTAATTGAATAAATTTGGATTTAATTGAAGTCTGAAACTTTATATAAATTTAAATATACAAACTTAAATGAAACATTTACACTTTCTTGTTCGAAATCTGCTTGCAAACATTAAGTTTCTCAATTTTTATAAACCTAAAACTAGCTTTTGATGAATTATTATAGAGTCTTGTATATGTGTCTATGTATGATACTTTTACATTTATTAACTAAATAAGTTCATGCAATTGATTGATGTTATAACTAAATAACTATTTTTAGGTTGCCTTCATTACTTTAACAATAGTGCTACATTATCAATAGAATGAGTCAACATTATTAATAGGTGGACAGTGATCATTTTCTTTTTATTTAGCTCATTGGTAAATAGTAATTGAGATGGAGTTAGTGATGGCAACGGGGTTGCATCGGGGTACGGAAGCCTATTCCATTGCTTACCTTATTAAAAATTTAATCTTCATATTTCACATCATTTCTCAATAAATTTAATAGAGTGAAGGTAAAAAAATATTTATTTATTTTATAATAAATATAAATACAAGATTTTTATATATTAAAAATTAAAAAATTAAATAAAATTGTTAGTATATCATAAAGTATTTAAATTATTTAAAAAATCTCTAAATGTTTAAAAGAATATTTTAAAATGATAGCAAAATTAAAAATTGCTTGAAGGGAGCAGTGTCTTAGGAGAGAAAAGAAAACATAATAATATTTTAAGATTGAATAAAACTTATATTGTAGAGTTTTCTTTTAGTTATAACTCATTTATATCAAGTAAAAATGAAAATAAAATTTGTTAATTTATATTGTAGTTGATAAAATAAAAATTATTAAATAAACATTAAAAATATTTATATATAATGGAGATCGAGATGGAGTGGGATGTGGAATATAAAATCAAACCCCATCCCATTAAGGATTTAGTGATTATTTTTTTCATTCTCTAAAAATTATTTAAAATTCTTCTCATTTTGGGTGAAGTTCCATAGAAACCTAAACCCATGAAGAATTTTATCATCCTTATATAGAGTAACAATTTTTTTATGAAACGTGCAATATACTTTAGATAATCACGCATATTTTTATCTTTTAAGTATTTATGATCATGTTAAATATTTGTATATTATTTTTATTTTTATGATGATCACATATATTTTTATTTTTTAAATACTTATGATAATGTTAAATTTTTGAATATTATTGTAAAATTATTGAAAAATTATTTTACGACGATACAAAAATATTTGGTACCGTTGTAAAATCCCATTATTTCTGTACCATTTCCGGATGACAATCAAGCAACAATTTGTGCCTTGCTAGCTCCTCGAATGGAGAATGTCCCTTGGATTGTGTCGGATTTTTTTGCCGTATTATTTGCTGCGGGCGGAGGGTAATGTTGTCACATTGGGTAAAAAATAACTGACATTTTGCACGTGGCTACTTAAATTTATGATGTGGGCCGACCTACGACGCTAGCACTGTTGTTGGTTGGTGGGTAACTGCTGAGTGTTACTTGTTTATTTATTGTTATAAAAATTAAAATTTTCTTTCCTTAATCCAATGGATTCATTCTTGAAAGAGCGTGAGGATCACAAACTGATTCCGTGATCATTGCTAAGTATGCAAGAAGATAATTGACGTAATTGTTTTCTAGCTGTGTGTAGATCTCTGATTGAATTTGATTTATACTCGGGGAGCGATAGTGCATACAAATGTTTCATTTTACATTTTCTTTATTTAATCGAATGGTAAACAAATTTTTTCCCATCAGTGTTAAAGGGTTCAAACAAATATTTTGTTTTTAGTTCAATAAATTTTATCCGTTACATTAATCATCAAATAAGAGGAGTTACTAATTTACATGTTGTGGCAAGCTTTTGTGCTAAGTTAGTGGTTTTTTTTTTTTTAATAAAATTCGAATGAATCTGAATGTTATTAAAGCTTGAATGAGTCAAATATATACATATAATAATATATTTATTTATTTTTTTAATGTCAAGTTTAATTAGTAGATTGCATATTTTTATCAATTTAAAAAGATCTAAATCTAATATTTTTATACTTATCATTTTAAAAATGTAATATGTGCTTCAAATTTTTAATAGGTATATATTTACAGTATTTTCTTAACTAAATAAGTTGGCACAATTGATTGTTGTTTTTATTGAATAACCGTTTTTAGCGTTGCGGAAAATTATATAATGCCGTATAAAAAATACGGTATTAATACCGTAATACACATAAATATTATAAATTACACATAAAATTAGTAAATATAAAGTAAAACTAATAAATTAATGCAAGATTATTAATTGTTTAAAAAATTAACATTGTTTCTTATAGAATTTTAATGAAATATATTTTCATTGCTTACAAAAAATATTTCTTTAATTAAACAAAAAAATTATACTAAAAAAAGTAAAAGAAGTTTTATTGAATTGGTTATCATAAATTTTATATTTATTCTAGGACATTTGTATACTTTTCTTCTCCAATTTTCTATAATGATATCTATTTATTATACATATTAATTACACGTAATTATTTATTTTGATGTGGATCAAGTAAAAATAAAATTAAAAAAGCTTATTTATTAGACACATATATAATATATTAATAAAATTAGATTTAATTTTGAATCATACACATACTTTATGTAGTTTCAAATTTTTTGCTTGTATTTGAAGACTCTTTAGGATTGAAAAAAAGTATATAAAGATATAATATAACCTCATCTTATAACAATTATGAAAGATATTAAGATAATATTTTTATTTAAAAATATAATTTTGAGCATAAATTTCCTCCTCAATAAAACATCACATGTATTATATAAATGCAAAACTAACATTGTTCAATTTAAATAAAGAATCAATAAATATATAAAGTAATGACTATTATAATAAGTTTTTATTTTATAATTGTGAACTTTTTTTTACAGTAACTATTATATTAATTTACTTATTTTAGCTTTTATTTATAAATCTTAGGCATAATTTACAAACTTTATGTTTTATTTTGCACTTAATGTTGATTTACTTATTTCATATTATATTTATAAGTTTACATTTATTTACCAGTAATATATCAATTTACTAGTATTATAGTAATTTACTTATTTTAACTTTCTTTTATAAGTCATATGTTTTATTTCTAAAATTTATATTTTATTTCACGGTTAGTATTGATTTACTAGTTTTATGTTATATTTATAAGTTTTTGATTTGTTTACTAGTAATATATTAATTTACTTATTTTATCTTCTATTTACAAGACTTATGTTCTATTTTCAAAATTTATGTTTCATTTTGCACTTAATGTTGATTTATGAGTTTTATGTTATATTTGTAAGTTCTTATTTTGTTTACTAATAAGACATTAATTTACTAATTTTATATTAATTTACTCTTTTTACCTTCTATTTATAAGTCTTATTATTTAATTTCTAAAATTTATGTTTTATTTTACAGTTAATGTTGATTTATAAGTTTTATATTAAATCTATAAGTTGTTGTTTTGTTTAATAATAATACATCAATTTACTAGTTTTATATCAATCTACTTGTTTTATTTTCTATTTATAAATTTTATGTTTAATTTTTAAAAATTATATTTTATTTTACACTTAATGTTGATTTATAAGTTTTATGTTAAATTTACAAGCTTTTATTTTTTTAATAGTAATACATTAATTTACTAGTTTTATATTAATTTACTCTTTTTACCTTCTATTTACAAGTCTTATTATTTAATTTCTAAAATTTATGTTTTATTTTACAGTTAATGTTGATTTATAAGTTTTATATTAAATCTATAAGTTGTTGTTTTGTTTACTAATAATACATCAATTTACTAGTTTTATATCAATCTACTTGTTTTATTTTCTATTTATAAATTTTATGTTTAATTTTTAAAAATTATATTTTATTTTACACTTAATGTTGATTTATAAGTTTTATGTTAAATTTACAAGCTTTTATTTTTTTAATAGTAATACATTAATTTACTAGTTTTATATTAATTTACTTATTTTATCTTCCATTTACAAATCTTATGTTTAATTTCTAAAAATTATGTTTTATTTTGTACTTAATGTTGATTTATGAGTTTTATGTTATATTTGCAAGTTCTAGTTTTATTTACTAATAATACATCAATTTACTAATTTTATATTAATTTACTCTTTTTACCTTCTATTTACAATTCTTATGTTTAATTTCTAAAATTTATATTTTATTTTATAGTTAATGTTCATTTACAAGTTTTATATTAAATCTACAAGTTTTTGTTTTATTTACTAATAATACATCAATTTACTAGTTTTATTTTCCATTTACAAATTTTATGTCTACTTTCTAAAAATTATGTTTTATTTTGCACTTAATGTTGATTTATAAGTTTTATGTTAAATCTACAAGTTTTTGTTTTGTTTACTAATAATACATCAATTTACTTGTTTTATTTTCCATTTACAAATTTTATGCCTACTTTCTAAAAATTATGTTTTATTTTACACTTAATGTTGATTTATGAGTTTTGTGTTATATTTGTAAGTTCTTGTTTTATTTACTAATAATACATCAATTTACTAATTTTATATTAATTTATTCATTTTACCTTTTATTTACAAGTTTTATATTAAATTTATAAGTTT
This sequence comes from Aegle marmelos, assembly GCA_030449875.1. Lineage (NCBI taxonomy): Eukaryota > Viridiplantae > Streptophyta > Magnoliopsida > Sapindales > Rutaceae > Aegle > Aegle marmelos. Next base: position 10,668,224 of record JASUUL010000115.1, read on the forward strand.
TATACTTTAATTATATAATTTATATTTAATTACGATATTAATACCGTAATTTTAATCACGATATTATAGAATGACCCCTTAGGTTGTCTTTGTTAGTTATGTCAAAAGAATGAGTTATCGATATTATTAATAGGCAGCGACCATTGTTTCGTGTTTGACTCACTGGCAATTGACATGGAGTAACGATGCTTTAGATTTATACCATGTATTTTAGATAATCACTCGCATTCATATTTTTTAAAAATATGTTGAATGTTTTTATATTATCATAAATTGTTGAAAAATTATTTTGGAACAATATAAAAATATTTGTATACGTGGTAGTCAACAACAATTTGAGCTTATGCTATATTTTCCGAAAATGTCGCTAAGCTTTCTGGATGAAGAGTGCCCTTGGATTGGGTTGGATTTTTTGCCGTATTACACGATTGCTGTGGCCAGAGGGTAATGTTGTCACATTTGGCAAAAATAACCGACATTTCAGATGTGCCTATTATTGTGGGCCCAGATATGGCCCGCGTCTTACTTATTGTCGGTAGATGTTACTGATGCGTGTTCAGCTTTGATAGGCTGGCAGGTATATCCAATTAATAAGCTCCACTTATTTATTCATTTTTCTGAAAATTCCGTTTTTGTTCCCCAAAATTATCCAATGGCCGTCATTGCCAAATATATATCAAATTATGTATATATTTGATACGGGTCGAAAGATTTAAAGTCCACACAATTGGGCCTATATAAGGACTTAGAAAAAAATTCTGAACTTAACCCGGATGTTTTAATTTATAAATAAAAAATAAATTAAACTTAAATGAAAAATTAATATATCAAATTAATATATTTTTTATGTTAGAATTTGTGATTTATTATATTATATTATTATAATATATATATATATATTAAATTATTATTTTATTATATATTAAATAATTATCTTTAATTTAAAATTTTTTAATAAAAAATATTTTATAATTAAAGAAAAAGCTTACGTCCAGCCAAAGTTCCGTTCGTGCAAATTTAGACGGAAGCACCTAGCCTTATTATGAATAATATTCCAAGCCTCGGCCGATGCCGATATTTTGCCAACCCTACAGTTGTTGTCTGTAGTGCATTTCATTTTAAATTTTCTTTATTTAATCCAATGGCAAATAAATGTTTCTCCCATCCATATTAACAGGTCCGATCATATATTTTGTTTTCAATTCAACAAATTCTATCAATTAAGTTAATAATTAGTACTGACATGATTATTTGAATTTTGTTTTTTTTTTTTTTTTTGCCTTTCTTCAGTTCTTTTTGTTTGAACTAGTTTACATGATGAGTGGTGCATGATTGGTGATGAGATATAATATAGATTGACCCTTGTCTTGAATGATTCAGTCTTATATGTGAATGGTAATTTATTACTAATGGTCTAACATTCTACTTTACTATTAGTGGTCAATAACAGTAGCCAGGAGTGGCTCTCCTTGTTGATAAGTTGAGAGTAGCGCAAATCTTGAGGACAGGCATGAAAACATGAGAACATGAGCGTGATTGGTGATGAAATATAATATAGACTAACCCTTGCCTTGAATGATTCAATAGAAATGGGGGAAAAGGGAAAACAGGAGCAACAATTAAGAAAAAGCAAATTATAATCATGGCTTCGATAGCTCATCAGGAAGAAGAGACAAATAATTTTTAATATGCAATGGAACTCGCAAGTGCAATAGTGTTACCTGCAGTTATGCAGGCAGTGGTAGAGCTTGATGTGTTTGAGATCCTGAGCAAAGCTGGCCCCGGTGCTAAGCTTTCGGTTTCGATAATTGTGGCTCAAATTCCCTTAAAAGATGATAATCCTGAAGCCGCAGCCATGATGTTGGATCGAGTTCTGAGGCTTCTTGTCAGCTACAATGTTCTTCATTGCTCTTTGGTTGATGGACAAAGGCTCTACTCTCTCGCTCCTGTTTCTCAATACTTTGTTCGCAGCGATCAAAACGGCGCGCCGTTGCGTCCCCACATGGCCTTGTGCCCCGACAAGGTCTGCATGGATGATTTGCAAAACCTTCTAGTTGTATATATCAAGAAATTAATGATTTGCATCTCATGTTTTGAACCAATCAAAATCCGTCAGCTGCTAAAAAGACGGTTATCTTTAATTATTTTACTTTTGTTGTGGTAAAAGACCCAAAAAAAAAAAGTTTTTAAGTCCGAGTGTTTTTGAAGTATGAAAGTAGAAAAGATTGATTATAACAAACAATTAATATTCTTTACCTTGGTCAATTATGCAGTCTAATTTTACAAACTAAGCTTCTAAAATTGTTGCTAACTATGTTTGGATTTTGGACAATTCAGGTTTGGATTGAAGGAGCGAATTCTTGAGGGAGGAATTGCGTTTAGTAAAGCGCACAGAATGCAAATCTATGATTATTTAGGCGTTGACTCGAGGTTCAATGATGTTTTCAACAGTGGAATGTTAAGCCACACTTCCATCGTTATAGGGAAGGTCCTAGAATCATACAAAGGCTTTGAGAATATCAAGAAGCTTGTTGACGCTGGCGGTGGCTTAGGAACTACCCTTAACATGATAATTTCTAAATACCCTCATATTAAGGGTATCAGTTAGGATCTGGCTTATGTCATTAAAGATGTCCCATCTTATCCTGGTATGTTATTTATAAAATTTATCCAGCACTTTATTAATGATTCATTGATGCTAAATTAACATAAGAAGTAAGTTTATTTAAATTTCAGGCACAGAACATGTAGGTGGAGATTTGTTTGAAAGTGTTCCTGAGGCGGATACCATTTTCATGAAGGTTAATATTTTATTATTATTGTTATTTATATGTGTCACTTGAAATCATCGTTATAAGGAAAAATCGATATAGGGAGAACGACATTTCTCTCCCAAATATTTTGTAGTTTTATCTTAACCTGTTACTTGTTTGGTATTAGAACTTTCACAAAAGTACTTAAAGGAAATACCAGAATATTATGGCAACTGTTAAATATAAAAGGTAAAACTGTCTCATGGACAGTTAAAGAAATGGATGGGAAATTAAAATTTCGGTTTGCATTCGGCAACAAAAGGAAGTATTACCGATTGATGACTGTTTACTGGTCAATTTGGATGATGGGCCCTGCTTAGAAAAAAATTAGGATGATCGGCCATATTTTGAAAGAAAGTATACTTGCATTTTGATTGTGTAGGACGACGTTGTTTGAAAAGAAAATAAAAATGAACTCAAGCTTCACTAGCTTCTTCTTCTTCGGTGGTAGAAGCAAATTGCTTCAGATTCGATGCAACCACAATCCCATCATCAGCCATAGAATCACGGATAAATTTCTCATTTTTCTTTCTCATATCTTCTCACCTACAACCCATCTCTCCACTGTCAGTTTTGCAAATTTGCTTCTACCATTATTTCTCTACAAATTCGCTTCCACCTCCTCGCCTTCACTGCTCTCTTCAAAGTTTTTGCTTTTTTTTTTTCTTTTTAGGTTTTCATTTCCCTAAAATTCTTCATAATTAACTATGCACTTCACATTCTTCTCCTTCGAGACCGATTTTACTGAATTTACAGTATAATTGACATTAATATTCATAACTTTCAAAAATATTTTCAAAACAGTAGAAAAAACTAGACTACTCCTTTTTCAACTACTCCTAATTACCATAATATCTAGTGTTACTATCTTTTTTGTTCTTTTATATTTTTTTATTCTACAGTCATCCGATTTCTATTCACTACATCCAACAATATATATGACAGATCTATTACTAATAGAATCTGTAACCTCGCTGCTACCACATATATATGTGCACACACTCCTTTAAGGAGGGGTTGTTTTGGTTGGATATGTACTGCAATTTTTTTTAGGTGCAAATTGTCGGCACGTCCGATTTCAAAAATTCTGACTTGTAACATTAATATGGGCCACAGCCGCTTTGCCTCCGGGATTAAGAAGTGAGAACCTTATTCTTTGTCCTTTTAGCCAACCAACTGTTGCTATATATACATATTTTTTCAATGTCAACTCAACTGAAGGTTTCGCCAGCTTTTAGCAAAAATATAATTTATACTATTTTTCGAATCTAGCCGAAGCAACCAATAAAGAAAGAAGCCAGTCAGGCAGGTAATAATCGCGAACTAATAAACTACGTTACTTAATTAAGCTTTTGAAATTTGAATACGAACATCAAGTATGTGTATACGAAACAAATTTGCGGAGGGGGCTCCACCAAGACGTGGGTAATAGCTGAAGGACTCATAATTCAATTAATAATTTCAAATTGATTGAAATGAATCATTAAGTTCTTTAAGTAACATGAAGTTTTATAATTAGGATTAATTAATAAAACTAATAAGCAATTTTTTTTTATGGGCAAAAGCTAAGTTGCTATCGTGTGGGTTGCAACTCAAGGGGTTCCTTTTTCTTGAGGTATCACTTTTGACAAATGTAGTTGATTTTAATATTTTAATTACAAAAAATATGACTTTATCATTTTTAAACACGTTTCAAGTGAAGTTGTTGTAAATGTTTAGATAATTAAATATGAAATAAAAGAAGATCTATTGTTTGTTTATATAAATATTATTTTTAATCAAATTCATTGAGCACATTTAATCAATTAATCAACATGAATACTATTTAATTAAGTACATAGATAAGTACAATTATTTATTTATTTTTGGTTGAATGATTAGTTAAATACATTAAATATAACACAAACTAAAATCTTTTTAATCTAATTCATCAAATACATTTAATCAAGTTAGTGTAACATGAATATTATTTAACTAAGTAGACATGTGTAATGTGTTTATTATTAATTTTGGTTAATCAACTGTATAGTTTAATTCATATTCAGTATTCTTAAAATACATTAAATGTTTCATTATTAAATGTTTATTAATTGAATTGTAAATAACTCTATAAATTAATAAATTATTAATTATCAATTAATTAATAAATTATTAATTTAGTAATTTTTTAAATAATAAATTTTATATGATCTCAACTCTATTAATATATATGTAACGTATGGGAATAAATATAAAAGGCTGGGAACACGAGACACATACACGCACACTTGAGAGAGAGAGAGGGGGAGAGAGAAGGAGAGAGAGTTGACCCAAGTTCACCGACCCGAACCCATAAGTTGACCTAGCCGAATCCCCTGATTCCAGCCATTGTTTTAGGCGAGTAACATAACGTTGCGAAGCTTGTGAGACGCCCGTCATATCCCTATCGTTCCCGTTGCTAGAAAACGACCAGAACGCTGCTGATGAAGCTCAAAAGTTTCGACCAAAAACCCGTTCTTGCTGCCATCGATCCCGCTAGAGTTTAGCCATGCCACTAGCTGGGTTCCACTCCTCTCACCTCTAGCTTCCTTTTCCGATTAGTGCCGTCACCTGAAATGGCAGAATTACTGATGATTAACAACTTATAAACCTGCAACTTTGCGAGCTCGATCTGCCACCGTCACTATGTGTAGGGAGTCATTGCCGGCATCATTAGACTCACCGAGGCCGGAACTATCAAATCTGAGCTTTTCATCATTGTTGATTAAATTTCGGTCACCATTGATCGATAGGGGCCAATTTGATAAATACATAAAACTTAGTGGTTATTACCTATAAATTTTGAAATTTTTAGGTAATTTGGTAATTATGGGCGAGGGTAGCAGGTAATTTAAAATTCTAAGGGTAAATTGATAATCTGTGATATCAGGGGCATTTTGGTAATTTTGCACTTTCAAAGTAATTTTGTAAATTCATAATGTAATTAGGTAATTTGAAATTATAAAGGTAAATTGGTAATCTGTGATATCAGGGGCATTATGGTCATTTTACACTTCAAGGGTAATTCTATAAATTCAAAATCTGTGGATTATGTCAGTAAAATAAATTGAAAGTATTTTGATTATTTAAGATTCCAATGATAATTCGATAAATTATGGTTCTGACTTATGAGGGTAATTTAGTAAGTTTTGAACATCGGGAGAATTTGGTAATTTTTTGATAAAAGGGTATTCTGGTAATTTTACATAATCAGGAGTTGCATTACGTGGGTTTCAAGATTTGTTGAGTATAATTACTTGTATTTCATGTTATGGATAATAATTATATTATTTCTTAAATTAGGAGGATCCGCGAACCAGAACCAACCCGCAGACGTCGATGATACCAGATTTGATCATCATCACTATGAGTGGAATATACAAAACCTAGTTTCTTTGTGGATTATTATAATTTTAAATATGGTAAAACATGTTTGCAAATGAATTTTCAATGCTTTAATTTAATGATTTTATGAAAATGGATTTTACCTGTATAATGGTATTTATTATCGGAAATATGTACCATAAATGATTTTATTTCTGATTTTGAATATATGCGTAATAATAATATTTTAAAGAGAAGAAAATGGATTTTAAAGGTTATTGAAAATAAAAGGAAATGTGATTTTGCATATTATCAGATGTTTATATAAATGTATATTTTTGATTATTTACAAAGTCATTAGATAGTACCCTTCCTCATTTACTGTAATGAGATGATATGGGATAGTACCCTTCCTCATTTACTGTAATGAGATGATATGGGATCATATGTGATAATATGAGATACTAGCTTTTGGGCCCGTCTAAGTATACACAGAGGCTTTGGGCCGTGTACTTGGTTGTTTTATCTTTTACATACTATTTATGCATGTATAGTTATAATGATGAGATATGTTGAGATGTGATGATATATGATATATTATTTCCTCATTTATCTGCATAACTCGGGGGTATGATAGTTTCTTGATTGTCCGTTCGTTGAGGTCCGAATTATCCGTGTAGCTCCAGGGCATGATGGTTTTTTGATTACTCGTCCATTGACGTTCGAATATGATGAGATTATTTCTCTGAATACTTGTTTGGTGAAAGTTTTCAGTATTCAGTATCGATACCAAGTGTTGTGAATTTTCTTTGGTTTTATGCAGTATTTTGTGACGATTTCAGATTGAGTATTTATATGATGTTATGACATTCTTCCCTGGTTATTTCACATGACATTATATACATTTTTGAAGTTAGTGATGTGATTATAAATATTAAGTACTTTATTAATATTTATCGTTTATGGTTTGATGAAATTGTATATTTAAAAATGATACAATTATATTCAAAATAAAATTATTTTAAAAAATTACTATCTACTCACTAACATTCACTGAGTTTTATACTCACTGACCTTCATTGAGTTTTATACTCACCTCCGTTTTTATTATATTTTTTTTCCCAACAAGAAATTTATAGGTACAACAGTCAACTCAGTAATAGTTATTTATATTTTGGCCACGTAATAGTGTTAAGAGTCACATAATTTTTAGTTATAATATTTTAGATTGTATAATATTTTGATTAAGAATCAATTATTATATTTGGTATTAAAATATTTCGAATGATATTTGTTATTTGTTAGGGTATTGATTGGTGGAGTTTGCTGTATTTTGGAAATATTTTAAAAGTACTATTTTATTAATTGAAGGATTGAACATGTCAAATATGTAGGAGAAACTCTATTGAAATATTAGTAGAAATATTATTATCATTACATAATCATTATTAGTTAACTTTCAAGAATTAAAGAGACTAGTTTTAGGGTTCGGGATGAGTCATGATAGAGTTAGTATTAGAGCATGGTTTTAGATTTTGTAGACTTTATTGTTTTATTTAGAATAAGTAGTACTATTATTAAAGTCAGACTTGATATTTTCTAGGGATTATTATGTTTTATCGTAACAGTAGACGTGGTCGTGGTTGTCATCCTTCTAGGTTAGTAGAAGCTAAGTTGACTGTAGGCATTGTACTTGCAGGGGAAAATGAACCCGCGAATAAAGGAATAGTTGGGTCTTTAATAGATGGGGTTGCACTGTAGTCGCCAACAAGTGTTCCAAATAATGAGCAGTTAATTGATAGGCTAGCTTAAATTGTGATTACAGTAGTACAAAATCAAACTTAAACACATATTGGTAATGTAGTTACTATTGAACTTGTGAGGAGTAGAGGTCGCTAAGAGTTTTAATGGTTCTAAAAATCTATCGAAGGCTAAATCGTGATTTGTCAAATTAGAATATATTTTTATGTGATGTGATATACAAAGGAGGATAAATTTTCTTTCGTTTTGATGGTGCCTTCCATGGTCGGCGAGGTGCTCGAATTTGTGAATGGTGACTAGGTCTATGTTCGGGTTTGCTTGACCTGCTTACAATCCATTTTTTACCCAATCCTTAACTTTGTAATCAGAATTTCTAGTGTCGTTTCTAGACATATTTAAGCTTCGATCAAGACAATTTCTATAGCAGTTGTTCAACTTACTGAGAGGTTTATTTTGATATATTATATGACTGTATAAGAGCTTAATCGTACTGATAACGTGTTACAAAATTATTTATTAACTATATGCATATATGAATGGAACAAACCATAACGAAAGAAGAAAGCAAAATGCAACAAGAAATAAGAGCGAGATGCTTCAAGCTTCTAACCAATTTTCTTCTTAATTTTTTAAATAATATATATATATATATGAAATTCTAACTAGACTACCCAAGAGGGTGGGTGAATTGAGTTTTTAATAACTATGAATATAAATCGCTCAATTACGCTTTAACAAATTTGAAATAATTGAATAAATAAATAGACAGTGATAAATAAATTAAGAGATAGGGAAGAGAAAGCAAACACAATGATTTTTACGTGGTTCGGTTATTCTCGCCTACGTCCACGCCTCCAAGCACTCCGGGCTTGAGGATTATTTATAGTTGGAGCTGAAAACTAGCTGTTATTCTTCCATCTGATAGAAAACGATTTGCCGTTAGCTGTTAACGGTTAACCGTTATTCTTTGGTCAATGTTATCGTTGAGCATGATTTCAAATAAATGGTTGACCGTTAAACATTACCCTTTCGCCGTTAACTTCTAGAAACCTGCATAACAAAAATATTTGATCCGTTTTCTCTAAACGGTTAAGGGTTAACAAAGAATGTCAATTCTGAGACTTATCGGTTAACCGTTATGTGTTAACGGTTTGTCGATTACTTCCAGTATCTCACAAAATGCCTATCGGTTAAGACTTAAGCTGTTAACCTTTTAACTTTAAAGAGTTCACGATATCGGTTAGCCGTTTTACGTTGACGGTTCGCCGATTACTTCCAGTATCTCACAAAATGCCTATTGGTTAAGGCTTAAGCTGTTAACCTTTTACAGTTTTAAGGCAGCTTCACTAACGGTTAACTATTTAATATAATCGGTTAGCCGTTTATACTCATAATATCATTTAACTTACAAATTGTTCTAGTTCTTCAAAGAAATGTTAAATACTACCTAGTTTTGACTCTTAAAAGAATACTTGAAACTTTTGTAAGTCTTAAAACACATTTATCAACTTAAATTCATTGTTTGTTATCATCAAAATCAATTGTCAAAACATGTATATGTTAACATTCTCTCCCTTTTTGATGATGACAAACACTTTTAGAACTTTACTCCCCCTAAGTATATGCTCCACCTAAGTATATGACTTAAAACACTTTTGTTTTTCAAAATGCAATTTTAGTTCATTCATCTCTCCCCCTTCATCATCAAAGAATCCATATGCCAACTCACTTCCAAACTACCCATTTGCCAACATACTTTCAAACTATTCATATACCAACACACTCCCAAATTCCAATATAATCCAAAAATAGCAACATAAACAAACATAACACAGTGAAAACAAATCATAATTTGCAATATCAATCAACAAAACACAAAAAAAAATTAAAGTCAACTGTCATTACATCCATTAAGCACAACATATTGAACTAACTCAGAAAAAATGTATAATGGCTAAATAATAGAAACTACGAGCCGCGTCGTGAAATGGAAGGTCGAGCAGAAGAGGGTCGATGTGAAGAAGGTCGAGCAGAAGAGGGTCGATGTGAAGAAGGTCTCGCAGTGGATGGTTAAGCAGGACGAGAGAAAGTAGTTCGCGGAGGAGAAGCGGCTGTAGAGGTGCTTCTAGGTTCATAGCCAAAATACCCCAGAAGTTGTCTATGTCCAGCAATGATTTCATATTGATGATCGAAGCTCACCTCTTGAAGAGTCTGAAGCTGAGTTCAGATCTGCAGCTGATCCTAACAAATAGCATCTATGCGATCAAGAATCGTCTGCTGAGTGTCAGAAATTCGGCGAACATCAATAACCAGCTGATGTAGGATGTCAGTGATAGGGGGCTGAACTGGAGCTGAAGGGTGTGCGGGAGCTGGAGGTTGCTCACTAGCTGGAGGGACAGTGGAGGCTGAGGGAGGAGCAGAATCCATCTCAGGCATGTCGGAACTAGAGGGAACTGATGGCTGAGGAACACAGCGAGGAGGGGGCGGAGGACGAGCTCCAAGTCTGAAGTCAGGAAGCTGATCAGGAGGATAGATATCATTGAGCATCTGATCATCCTCAGGAGCAATTAAGGTGTCTAGGTTCTTGGCATTTGCAGTGGTATATGAAAATGTCTCAGGATGTGAGTGATAAGACTACCATACGGAAGCAATTTATGGGTGACAGCAGGGGTGGATAACATATGGCGCACAATAATATATCCTAGATTTATAGGTCTCCCACTAAGTAGGCTATCCAACAGTACATCCATCCGTGTTACCTCATCTGAATGACCCTTCCTAGGTGTGATTAAATGCTGCAGAATACTATGAACAATGCGAATCTGAAGAGGCAGCAGCTATGCCCGAAAAGGTAAGCTACAAATATCATCGCTAAGGTCCCTACGACGACATATGTTTTTCACACCTTCATTATGAATAAAGTCACCAAACGACAAGGTCTTTCTAGAGGTATAGAATGATTCACCTTCATCCGAAATTCCAAGTATGACAGTATTCAAAAAATGGACATCGAAATCAATTTTTATACCACCAACTATGATAACTATTCTTTCTAAACGGGTAGCTGAAATTTCCATATTGGAATAAAATACCCGAACTAGATTAGGATAGGTCTTATCATTTATATTAACAAATAATTCCCAGGGCCTAAGCATTTCAGTAACACTTCTACCACTTACTAATAAATCCTCAAAGTCTCCTATGTTCACAAAGTATGAGTCCAGTACCTGTCTACCCATAAAGCGATCCTCGAATCGTTTTCGCAATACAGGTGTTGGGAAGTGCAAACTTTCAAATTCACAAGTTTTCTGCGATCTTATTGGGTTGACAGCAGGAGTATGTTTTCTCCTAGTTCTCCGAGAGGACTCAGCCATTGAATAAGAGCAAGAGGATTTTTGAGATGAGTATTGAAAGAAATAGACCGAGTATGTTGTTAAGGAGAAGTAGAGGAGAAGATATTATGCTACAAGGTGGCAAGGATTTGTGAAGAATTTGAACAAATTTCTCAAGTTTCAATTGGCTGCTCTTAGGGTTTCAAATTGGGAATTTTTTATTTTGATCACGATTTGATATTTTTAATCGATGAAATTACTCAAAAAGTGATGAGAAAGATTCCTACCGATGTAATTTGGTGCAAAAGGAAGAGAATCTGAGAGAAAATTGAGATGAAGGAGCTTAGGTTTCGTAACAATGGCTGAAACGGTGAGAGGGCAAGTAAGGAGAAGAAAATAAAACCGTGACCAGTTATATACTTTGCGAAATTGGTTAACCGTTTTCTGTAAACGGTGAGAGGTTAACGTTTGAGAGCCTTTCTGTCTTGGAACGGCTGACCGTTTAATTTAAACGGTGAGAGGATAAAGTGAAAATTTAACAATGTTTTAGTTTCTGGGAATAAACAGTGAACCACTTACGCAAAAAATGGTTATCCGTTTATTATACGACAACGGCTGACCGTTTAATTTAAACAGTGAGAGGATAGAGTGCAAACTTAACAATGTTTTAGTTTCTGGAAATAAACGGTGAACCGTTTTCATGAAAACGGTTATCCGTTTATTACACGACAATTCATAATCCATTTAACAACTGCACCAATCAACTAAGGCCTACACACACAATTACAGTACATCATCAAAACATTAAATAACAATAATTCTAATAACATAATTAATGATGTTAATGTGAAGACATCATCATCCCAAGTTCATGTCTGATTTTCAAAAATTGTTCTTCACAAAGGGGTTTTGTGAAAATATCAGCGAGTTGCTCTTCTGTAGAAACAAACTCTAACACTATATCACCCTTTTGAGCATGATCTCTTAAGAAGTGATGCCTAATTTCTATATGCTTGATTTTAGAGTGCTGAATGAGATTTTTTGAAAGATTAATAGCACTAGTATTATCACATTTGATAGGAATTTGTTCAAGTTTGATGCCATAGTCTCCAAGTGTTTGTTTCATCCAAAGGGCTTGAGCACAACAACTACCTGCGGCAATATATTCAGCTTTAGTGGTTGAAAGTGCACTGAGTTTTGCTTTTTACTAAACCATGAAACAAGTGCATGACCTAGAAAATGGCAAGTACCACTGGTACTTTTCCTATCAACCTTATGACCAGCGAAATCAGCATCCGAAAAGCATGTTAAGTCTATATGAGTTTCCCTAGGATACGAAAGACCAAGATTTATTGTTCCATTTAAATAACGAAAAATTCTTTTCACAGCAAGCAAATGAGATTCCTTAGGATTTGATTGAAATCTTGCACATAAACATACACTAAACATGATATCAGGTTTACTTGCAGTTAAATATAGTAGAGAACCAATCATACCTCGATACATCTTGATATCAACCTCTTTGCCTTTTTCATCTTTGTCCAGCTTGATTGTTGGGCTTATTGGTGTGCATTTGGTCTTTGAGTTCTCAATTCCAAAACGTTTGAGCAGATCTCTTATGTACTTAGCTTGATTTATGAATATTCCCTCATCATTTTGTTTTATTTGCAGTCCAAGGAAATATTTCAGCTTTCCCATCATACTCATTTCAAACTCTTTGTTCATACATGTAGAAAATTCTTTGCACAAGGATTCATTAGTAGAACCAAAAATAATGTCATCAACATAAATTTAAACAACAAGTATGTCTTGGTTCTTAGGCTTAACAAAGAGTGTAGTACCGAATTTTCCCATTAAAAATTCATTGTCAAGCAAGAAATTTTTAAGCCTATCATACCATGCTCTAGGTGCTTGTTTTAATCCATACAATGCTTTTGATAACTTATTAACATGATTTGGAAATTTTTCATTTTCAAAACCAGGGGATTGTTTCACATAAACTTCCTCCATAATATATCCATTTAAAAAGGCACTTTTAACATCTATTTGAAATAAAATAAAATTCTTATAACATGCATATGCTAGCAGCATTTTAATAGATTCTAATCTAGCTACAGGAGCAAATGTCTCATCAAAATCAATTCCTTATTCTTGGTTGTATCCTTGAGCTACTAATCTAGCTTTATTCCTTACAACTACATCGGATTCATCCATCTTATTTCTAAATACCCATTTAGTTCATATGATGGATTGATATTCTGGTTTAGGAACTAATTCCCACACTTTATTTCTCTCAAATTGATTTAACTCCTCTTGCATTGCCATAATCTAAGATTCATCATTTTTCGCATCCCCAAAGGATTTTGGTTCAATTTGAGAAATAAATACAGCATGCTCACATGTATTCCTAAGTGATGATCTAGTTGTAATACCTCTATATGGATCTCCTAAAATGGCATCCTTTGGATGAGAAGAAACATACCTCCATTCTCTTGGAAGTACTTGAGAAGTACCTTGATTTCGTTCTGCACCTGTTTCTTTATGTTGATCCACTTGATTTTCTTGTGTTGTATTCTCTTTATTTCCTTGTGACATTCCTTCTTGTAATTCTTCATCTACATTATCATCAATAATTCTTTTCTCCGCAGAGGAGGGATGAGATTAATCAAAAGAAACATGCATAGATTCTTCCACGACTAAGGTTCTTTTATTGTAAACTCTATAGGCTTTGCTTGAGGAAGAGTATCCAAGAAAAATGCCAACATCAGATTTTGAATCAAATTTTCTAATATTATCTTTTGTGTTTAAAATAAAACATTTACAACCAAAGACTTTAAAATAACCAATGTTGGGTTTTCTACCTTTCTAAAACTCATATGGAGTCTTATCAAGAAGAAATCTAATTAACACCCGATTTAAAATGTAACAAGCAGTGTTGACAGCTTCGGCCCAAAAATATTTAGGTAATGCATTTTCATTCAACATGGTCCTAGCTATTTCTTGAATAGACCTATTTTTTCTTTCGACAACTCCATTTTGTTGAGGAGTCCTAGGTGATGAGAATTGATGCTCAATGCCTAAATTATTGCAGAAATTTTCAAATGCATGATTTTCAAATTCTCTACCATGATCACTTTTAATGCAAGTAATAGAGTATCCTTTTTCATTTTGAACCTTTTTACAGAAAACTTTAAAGACCTCAAATGCATCATCTTTATTAACTAGAAACAGTACCCAAGTATATCTAGAATAATCATCTACAATTACAAATGCATAAATATTTTTCACTTAAGCTAGCATGTCTAGAAGGTCTAAATAAGTCCATATGAAGTAGCTGTAATGGCTTTAAAGTAGAAACAACATTTTTCTTTTTGAATGAGGTTTTAATTTGTTTGCCAAATTGACAGGCTTCACAAATTTTATCCTTTTGAAAACCAATTTTTGGAAGACCTTTGACTAAGTCCTTTTTCGAGATTTTTGATATTAAATCTATGCTTGCATGTCCTAATCTTCTATGCTACAACCAACAATCATCATGTAATGCAGAAAAATATTTAATATGAGTAGATGCAACTTCTATGTCAATTGTATACACATTACCACATCTACTTCTAATGAATAAGGTTTTTCCATCACAAGCATTTTCAACAATACATCTAAAATTGTCAAAAATTACTCTATAACCTTTGTCACACAATTGACTAATACTAATCAGATTGTGTTTTAAATTTTTAACCAAGCAGACATTTTCAATTAAGGTTAATGAGCTCTTACCAACATTACCAATTCCTAGAATCTTCCTTTTTGAATTGTCTCCAAAAGAAACATCTCTGCCATTTTCAATTTTGGTGAAACTTGAGAACTAGGAATAATTTCCAGTCATGTACCTTGAATAACCACTGTCCAAGTACCATTTATTCTTCTTCTTCTTTGAGCTTTCATCAATTTCATTGTCAGATTCATCTCCAATAGCCATAAGTGCCAAATTTGACAATTTCTAGGATTCCTCTTCATCACTTGATTCTTCTTCACTGTCATCCAAGTAGCCACCATGGCTTTCTTCTTAAGCTTACTGAGAAGTGGACATTCTGATCTTATATGTCCTGACTTCTTGCACTCATAGCATTTGATTGCTTTCTTTTTTCTCCTTTTGAATGTTGAAATCTCTGAATTTTCTTCTATCATTGGTTTTCTTGAAGAATTTTCTGAATCTTCTTGCCAGTATAACTAATTCTTCATCATATGGCTCACTTTGTTCATCACTCTCAAGTTTTGAAACTTTGAGAGCAATGTTTTTCTTCTTTTCTTCATTTCCTCTTTCAGTTGCTAAATCTTCTTCGTAAGAAATAAGAGAACCAATTAAATTATCAATAGGCAATGTATTTAGGTCTTTGGCATTCTCAATGCAGTTCTTTTTTGTCTCAATTCCTTAGGCAAAGATCTAATAATTTTCTTAACTTTCTCACTGTTAGAGAAAGTTTTTCCTAGAGCTCCTAAAGTGTTTATTATATCCGTAAATCTTGTATACATAGAATAAACACTTTCATTTTATTCCATTTGAAATAATTCATATTGTCTAGTAAATCTGCTAATTTTAGACTCTTTTACCTGATTAGTTCCTTCATAGACGACTTCTAGTTTATGTCAAATTTCATAAGCACTTTCACAACTAGAGACTCTTTGGAATTCCTTCTTATCTAATACACATAATAAAGCATTCATAGCTTTGGAATTCAAAGAAGCTTTTCTCTTTTCTAAATCATTCCACTCCCTTGAGGGTTTAGGAATGTCATTTTCTAATTCGCTTTTGATCATTGGCGTAATTAGTCTATCACACACAATTTTCCAGATTTCATAATCTAAGGCTTGCAAATAGATTCTCATCCTAGTTTTCCAATAAGGATAATCATTACCATCAAAAAATGGTGGACGAGTTGTGGATTATCCTTCCCTTAATGTGGATTCATACTGGGTAGCCATGGATCTTTTACTCTGGACGATTAAGTCTTGCTAAAAGAACCTCGCTCTGATACCAATTGAAATTCTAACTAGACTACTCAAGAGGGGGGGTGAATTGGGTTTTTAATAACTATGAAAATAAATCGCTCAATTACTCTTTAACAAATTTGAAATAATTGAATAAATAAATAGACAGTGATAAATAAATTAAGAGATAGGAAAGAGAAAGCAAACACAATGATTTTTACGTGGTTCGGTTATCCTCGCCTACGTCCACGCCTGCCAATAAGAAGATCTACTTTTGCAGACAATATTTGTCTCTTATAGATATCACAAATCAAAAAGTCATCCTTAAAACACCGGGATGTAATAGCATAACAAACAATTGTATATATAAGAAGTAGGTGGTGTGGTTCATTAGTATAAATCTTTTAGAGATTGTAGTTTTAAAAAAAAATTTAAGGCTCTATAAAAATAATGGCTGAATCTAAAGTATAGTAGCTAAAAAATATTTATGTATTTTGTGAGAATAGTTGTGGAAATATTTTATACTTTGTGAATGCTGCAAAGGATCTGAGAAAGACATTGAGCAAGCGGAAGATACATTTAACAATTTATAGTGGTGATATTGGGTTTATAGGCTGTGTAGCAGGAATTATTTCCAAAACTAAACATGGGATTGCTTCTAACATACATGAACGGCTTCTAAATTTGAGAAACAATGTTGATACTTTTATTACTCTACTGGGTGGATTTAAAACTCTAGAATAACTATTTACTATTGCTTCTTGGTCGCAACAAAATAGGTATAAGAAACCTATCGCTTTGCCAAATGTAAATAATTTCTATAGTATGTTGTTATTTTTCTTGGATGCCATTGTGGTGCAGGGCTTTCTCTATTTTTTGGCACGAAGAATCTTTCTCCATGCTAATAGTGCCAATGAATTAATTGATTTGTTATAGGCATATAAGTTTGAAGGTGACTCAATTAATTCTCAAACTAGGCCAAGTAAGGAGAAAAAATATGATGATGTGGAGAAGACTAGCAATAAAGATAAGAAAAATGATGGAGATAAAAGGCAAAAAGTATTAGACTTGAGTCTTCGCTTATAACGTTAATTTTTTCTCCCTTCTCTATCTCTTCTATGATATACTTGAGCATTATCTATACTTTCTTCAATATAAGTTGATTGATGGATAATGAATACATTTTTTTTGTGTTTGATCTTTATGTTGAGATCATATTTCATTTTCAAAAAAGAAAGTTTTATTTCAAATTTTCTCTTTGAAATATTCAATAATTTTAGGACTCTTCAGAAGTTCTAATTAATGCCATAATTACAAATCTCGATCCAGATTTTATAATGGATATACATGGGTAGATAGAATCAATTTTATATCATTTTAAATTTTTACTCAAATAATTATACCACATGTGTCCAAATCGATTCAGTTCATGTAAGGATAATTGTAGTTTGATTGAAAAAGACTACAATCCTTTGATTTATATACTTTTATGCATAGTAAATCATTAAGGGATTTTCATGTAAAATATTATGACCAAGTGAGCGATGCAGATATGTTGTCATCACATGTATCAAATGCGTGTTAAGTCTTTTCTAAGCCTCTTTAAGATTATTTAAAATAAAAAACATCATATTATCCATCGCTGGGGAATATATATTTTGCTAATCGATACTAGTTTGCTGCAGGAAACCTTGTGCAACAAATCTTATGCAATTAGTAGTTAGCGATTTCATTGTGCTCATTACGTTTCTTTAAAAGCATTCACTCATATATATAATGGACTTGACATCTGTTGAGTGTTAGAAAGTGTATATTTATAAAGGAGAAAATCGTCATTTTACACTTTAAATCTCACTGACATTACTACTTTTATTTATTTAAGTTTTTTATTATTTAATTATATGTGTTTTATTATAACTATGTATTTTATGTATTTTAGGGGTATTAAGATCGTTTCATAATGAACGAGTGATCAGACAGCAAAACGGACGTCATATTTGGACTCAGGACGGTCGAAAACCTTAGGAGGAGCATTAAAAGAAAAAAGTCATTGTTCACATATACGTCTGATCGTTTATACGCATATGCATCGTCGTTTCATGACATCGTTTCATGATCGTTTCATTGATAATCGTTTCATTTACATTTGATAATCGTTTCACGATAATCGTTCATGTATACGGACCGATGATGTGGCAACTACCTATAACGTGGCAGTATCTGATTGGACGAATTATGTGGTATTGACTGCTTATGTGGCGTTGACCGATGATGTGTCACGATCTTATTGGACTAAATTTCTTATGTACTGTAGATCGATGACGTGGCAGCATCTCAGTGGAGCAAAAATCGTGTGTACAGTACATGCGCTTACATGGGATTATTTACTATTCAGGCGGCGTTACTGTACAAATGTTGACTGATGATGTGGCGCAATCTTGAGCATCCGAATTGTTTTTAATCCGATGGTCACGATTCACTCAATGTATCTATAAAAAGGGGGCTCTCCCCCTTTAATTTGATACCCCTGAATTCATTTCTAAACTTAGATTTCTGAAATTTCTTCTCCTTCTTTTAGTTTCTTTGTATTTTATTTGTATTTTAATAAAATTTCCCTTTTTATCCTTAGTTAAATTATGAGTAGCTAATTTCTTTTTGAGCTTGGGTTGAAGGTGAAGTCTCAACATGTTCCATGGGCTTAATTTAGTAAATTTACTTTCTCTTCTCCTGTAATATTTGTGGTTGTTTTGACTTTTCGTCGACAAATAATAATAGTCTTGTCTAAATACAGCTCTGGTTAAACCGGCACCCTAGTACAAAGTTATTATTGTTTGGCACGATAAGCCCTTGGCACCATACTTATTGGAGAGTGGTTCATGAGGTGTGGAATCCCCCCTTATGATTTAATTGGTATTAATATGGAATATTTAGCTCATGGAGTATGTTGATGCGGATCCGGATACCCAAGTGCTTTATTATAACAGTTACAGTTTTAATTATTCCTGCCATTTTAATTTACAATTTAGGATAAAATCACCATAATTTAATTGTTTCCATTAAAAGAAAATTAATTCGGCATATAATTAAAATCAACCTCCTCGTGGGATCGACACTCGTCACCATTAATCTATTCTACAATAGATTTGTGCGCTTGCGAGTTCAATAAAATTTGCACAACAACATCTTTAGATATCTGGACTACGGTTTTATAAACTTCATGTTTGGTTAAAAAAGTCAATTCCACCAAAATTGTTGTCATTTATAAAGGTCAATCATGACTTTGTCTATATTCATTAATAGTTTACGGATTATAATCATTACGGGATCAGTAGCTACAATAAACACAATCATGTCATTGATGATAATTACTTTACTGTTTTCACACGTGTGTAAAATATATATAGATATTTTTATAAGTCCGATCACATCAAGGGCTTTATGCCTCATCTATAGACATTTATTTACATTTATTGGAGTTTGCTTACAATAATAGTTATCAAGCTAGTATCAAGATGACACCATATGAGACTTCGTATGGCTGAAATTGCAAAACTTCAATATGTTAGGATGAGGTTGGTGAGTGAAAGCTAATTGGTTATGAATTAGTTCAGGATACAAACGAGAAGATACAACTTATTTGAGATAGATTAAAAGTGGCTGAAGATACACAAAAGAGATATACAGATAAGTGTAGACGGGGAACTTGAATTCAAAGTTAGTGACAAGGTCTTTATACGAATATCACCTGAGAAAGGGGTACTTCGATTTGAGAAGCGCAGAAAACTAAGTCCACGTTACATTGAATTGTGTAAGATTGTGTAACGTATTGGTTTGTTAGCTTACTGATTAGCTCTACCACTTGAGTTATTTAGGATTCATAACATATTTCATGTCTCGATGCTTCGAAAGTATATGCATGAGCAGAGTCATATGCTATTTAGACAACTCAATTGACTTGAAAAAATATTTGACTTATGAAGAGGAGCCAGTGAAAATATTGAAAAAGAACATCAAATCTTACATTCCAAGACCATCCCGTTAGTAAAAGTGCTATGGAGAAATCATGCAAAATAACAAGCTACTTGGGAATGCAAGGACTTAATGCGAGCTCAATATCTTCACTTTTTCTTATCAGACACATAAATTTTGAGGACGAAATTTTTATAAAGACGTATGGGAATAAATATAAAAAGCTAGGAACATGAGACACATACACGTACACTTGAGAGAGAAAGAGAAAAGGAGAGGGAGTTAACTCGAGTTAACCGACTCGAACCTATGAGTTAACCTAGCCGAATCTCACGATTTCAACCACTGTTCTAGGCGAATAAGATACCGTTGCGATGCTTGTAAGACATGGTCATATCCCTATCATCTTCGTTGCTGGAAAATGACCAAAACGCCACTGGAGAAGCTCGAAAGTTTCGATCAAAAATCCGTTCTTGCTGCCATCGATCCTGCCAAAGTTAGGCCACACCACTGGCTGGGTTCCATTTCCCTCACCTCCAGATTCCATTTCCGATCAATGCCATCACTTGAAATGGCAAAATTGCCGGTGATCAACAACTTATAAACCTGTAACTTTGCGAGCTCGATCTTCCACCGTCACTATGTGTGGGGAGTTATCGCTGGCACCATTAGACTCACTGAGGCTAAAACTATCAGATCTGAGCTTTCTATCACTGTTGACTAAATTTCAGTCACCGTTAACCAGTAAAGAGTAATTTGATAAATTCATAAAACTTAGTGGTTATTATCTATAAATTTTAAAATTTTTAGGTAATTTGGTAATTATGGACGAGGGTAATAGGTAATTTAAAATTCTAAGGGTAAATTGATAATCTATGATATCAGGGGCATTTTGGTAATTTTGTACTTTAAAGTAATTTTGTAAATTCATAATATAATTAGGTAATTTGAAATTATAAAGGTAAATTGGTAATCTGTGATATCAGGGGCATTATGGTCATTTTATGCTTCAAGGATAATTTTATAAATTCAAAATCTGTGGATTATGTCAGTAAAATAAATTGAAAGTATTTTGGTAATGATGAAAAATATTGAAGATATTTCTTATTCATAGAAGTTGCAGTCTTTACATTATATACTAGTTTGACTAGGCTATATAAGGAACTATAGGTAATTAAGAAAAAATAAGTCATACAAGAAAAGAATAAATATATATACAAAATTAGGCTATACTCTTTGACTTTCAACACTCCCCCTCAAGTTGGCTCGAAGATATCTATCGTTCATAGCTTGGAATTTAGTGATTGAAAAACTTGTTTTGATAATCCCTTGGTGAAAATATCAGCTACTTGCTTTTAAGTAGTAATATATGGAATGCATGTTAGACCTCTCTCTAGTTTCTCTTTTATAAAGTGTCTATCAATCTCAATATGTTTTGTCCTATCATGTTGGACTGGATTATAAGCAATGCTAATGACAGCTTTATTATCACAGTATAGTCTCATTGGCCCAGCTTTCCATACTTTCAACTCCATTAGAAACATTCTCAACCATAAAAGCTCGCAAATCCCCAATGCCATTGCTTTAAACTCAGCTTCAACACTTGATCTTGCAACTACTGTTGTTTCTTGCTTCTCCAAGTAACTAGATTTCCCCCAACAAATGTACAATAATTTGATGTTGACTTTCTATCAACAAAGGATCCAGCCCAATCTACATATGTATATGCCTTAACTCTTAGATGATTATTCTTAGAGAATAAAATGCCTTTTCCTAGAGATTTCTTTAAATATTTCAATATTCTAAACACAGCCTCCATGTGCTCTACATTAGGAGAATGCATAAATTGACTCACAACGCCTACCGCAAATGTAATGTCTGGAAGGTGTGACACAAATAGATTAGCTTTCCAACTAACCTTTGGTACTGTTCCTTATTAAATAAACTATTTTTAGTAGTTGACTCAAGTCTATGATTGGATTCTATAGGAACTTCGCTAGGCTCGCATCCTAACATCCTAGTTTCTTCCTAAAGATCCAAAGTGTATTTCTTTTGTGACAAAAATATTCCTTTTTGAGACCTAGCCACTTCAATTCTAAAGAAGTATTTCAGAGAACCTAGGTCTTTAGTTTCAAACTCTTTGGTTAGCAACAACTTGAGTCTTTTAATTTCATCTTTATCATTTCCTGTCAAGATAATATCATCCACATACACAATAAGGACGGCGAGCTTATCTTCTTTACTATACTTAAGAAATATTGTATGATCACTATGGCTTTGTCAATATCCACATTTGAGAATAAATCTTGTAAATCTGTCAAACCAGGCTCTTGGTGATTGCTTAAGCCCGTATAAGGACTTTTTCAGGTTGTAAACTTTTCCTTCTTCAAACATATTCTCAAACCCTGATGCTGGATCCATATATACCTCTTCTTCTAAATCTCCATGGAGATATGCATTCTTCACATCTAGTTGTTGTAATGGCCATTCTAAATTTGCAGCTAGTGACAATAGAGTTCATTTTTGCAACAGGAGCGAATGTCTCTTGGTAATCAATTGCATATGTTTGAGTATATCCCTTAGCCACCAACTTAGCCTTGAATCTCTCAACTGATCTATCAGCCTTATGCTTAACCATAAATACTCATTTACAACTCACAGTTTTCTTTTTAGAAAGCAAATCTGCAAGAGCCTAAGTTTTATTTTTATACAATGCTCTCAGTTCTTCATGAATCACTTCTTTCTACTTTGGATTTGCAAAAGCATCTCATACTGTTCTAGGAATAGTTACAGATGATAGATTAATAGCAAATGCTTTAAATGATGGTGACAATCTATGATAAGAGACAAACTTAGAAAAAGGATGCTTAGTACAAGTTCTAACACCTTTTCTATGAGCAATAGGAAAATCTAAATCAAGTGATGGAAGAGAATTTGAGTGTAATTTAAATTTAGATTGAACAGTACCTGTGTCTTCCAACAACTCTATATTCAATTCAGAATCTTGGAAGTCAGGAGATGTACAAACTATTTTATTTCGTCGAGAATACATCTTTAGCTTTTAAGCATCCTTTTAATTTTGTGTAGTGGATGGCTGAATTTGTGAAGGTAGTTGTTGACCATCACTTAGGTTAGACTTTTCTTGCAAGGAAGAGCAATATTGTTCCTCTTGTTGATTGCTATTGAAAGGTGGTAAATTTTGTGGAGAACAAATTATCAAAGGAGGAGTTGAATTTGTGATATTATCTCTAAAATATGACTCATCTAAG
Organism: Aegle marmelos; assembly: GCA_030449875.1. Classification (NCBI taxonomy): domain Eukaryota; kingdom Viridiplantae; phylum Streptophyta; class Magnoliopsida; order Sapindales; family Rutaceae; genus Aegle; species Aegle marmelos. The sequence goes on from JASUUL010000115.1 coordinate 10,691,696, forward strand.
TGTGTGGATTTTGGAAAAATTTTTAAAAACTGATCTTGCATATTATATTCCTCCCCTTGAAGAGAGATTTTGGAGAAATAAGGTTTCATTTCAAAACAAGTTACATCCATGGTAATAAAATATTTCCTAGTTGGAGGATGAAAACACTTATACTCTTTTTGTGTTGGAGAATAACCCATAAACACACACTTGAGAGATCTAGGATCAAGCTTACTTTTATTATGATTCTTATCATGATCAAAAGCAACACACTCAAAAACCTCAGGAGGAAGAGAGCTAAAGAATCGAGACATAGGATAACATTGTTGAAGATGTTCGATTGGGGTTTTAAACTTCAAAGTACTAGTAGGTAATCTATTTATAAGATAACAAGCAGTTAAAGCTGCTTTACCCCACAAGTAATTTAGTACTCTCATAGTAAACATCAAAGATCGAGCAATTTCAAGTAAATGTCTATTTTTCCTTTCCGCAATTCTATTTTGTTAGGGAGTATCAACACAAGAGGATTAATGAATGATTCCATTTTCAATCAAATAGTTTCCCAAGATAGAAGAAAAATTTTTTTTGCCATTGTCAGTTGGAAACACTTGAATTTTTACTTCAAATTGGGTTTAAACCATTTTTTGGAAGACCTAAAAAGTTTTAGAAACTTCAAATTTTTCCTTTAATAAATACACCCAACAAATTCGAGTGTGATCATCAATAAAAGTAACAAACCACCTATCTCTAAAATTATTAAAAAAACAGAGAGGACCCCATACATCACTATGTAGAAGAGAGAAGGGTTGTGAAACTTTATAAGTTTGGGTAGGAAAATGAGTACAATGATGCTTAGATAATTCACACACTTCATATTTAAAATCAATGTCACTTTTATTCTTAAACAATGTAAAAAACAACTTTAAATATGAATATTTTGAATGTTTTAATTTGAGATGCATGTTGTGCAAATTTTAATGAACTCGCAAGCGCATGAATCTATTGTAGAATAGATTAATGGTGACGAGTGTCGATTCCACGAGGAGGTTGATTTTAATTATATGTCGAATTAATTTTCTTTTTATGGAAACAATTAAATTATGGTAATTTTATTCTAAATTATGAATTAAAATGGCGGGAATAATTAAAAATGAAACTCTTATAATAAAGCACTTGGGTATCCGGATCCGCATCAACATGCTCCATGGGTAAAATATTCCATATTAATACCAATTAAATCATAAGGGGGAATTCCACACCTCATGAACCACTCTCCAATAAGTATGGTGCAAGCTTTTATCGCGCTAAATAATAATAACTCAGACTTAGAGTCTTAGGTTTAACAGGGTCAGAACTAGACAAGACTATTATTATTTGTCGACGAAAAGTCAAAACAACCACAAATATTAAAGGGGAAGAGAAAGTAAATTTACCAAATTAAGCCCATAGAATATGTTGAGACTTCACCTTCAACCCAAGCTTAAAAAGAAATTAGCTACTCATATTTTAACTAGGGATAAAAAGGGAATTTTATTAAAATACAAAGAAACTACAAGAAGAAGAAGGAATTTCAGAAATCTAAGCTTAGAAATGAATTCAGGGGTGCCAAATTAGAGGGGGAGAGCCCCCTTTTTATAGATACATTGAGTGAATCGTGACCATCGGATTAAAAACAATTCGGATGCTCAGGATTGCGCCACGTCATCATCATCAACAACAATCAACCGTCAACAAATCAACAGCATTTGACAAAGAATGCCACCTGAATATTAAATAATCCCATGTAAACTCATGTACTGTACACCCGATTTATATTCCAATGAGATGCTGCCACGTCATCGATCTACAGTACATAAGAAATTTAGTCCAATAAGATCGTGACACATCATCGGTCAACGCCACGTCATCGGTCAATGCCACATAAGCGTCAATCCACATAATTGGCCCAATCGACATCTTTGTAACATCGTAGGTAGTTGCCACATCATGGTCCGTATACGATTGTCGTGAAAAAGATCGTAAAAAATGCATGCGTATGAAAACGATCACGTATGTGTGAACAATACCTTTTTCCTTTAATGCTCTTCTTAAGGTTTTTGACCGTCCTGAGTCCAAATATGACGTCCGTTTTACTGTCTGATCACTCGTTTATTGTGAAACGATTATGATACCCCTAAAATACATAAAATACACAATTATAATAAAACACATATAATTAAATAACAAAATACTTAAATAAATAAAAGTAGCAATGTTTGTGAGATTTAAAGTGTAAAATGACGATTTTCTCCTTTGTAAATATACACTTTCTAACACTCAACACACCCCCCAACCAGCTTATTGCTAGTCCCTAGCAAATAAAGCGAAGATAAAATTTAAAATCTTTTTTTTAACACACATGTTTATTCAATTAGATTAATGATAACAATCAAATAAAAGTTTAAGCATTATCTCTAGTCTAAAGGAATATCACACCCACATCAACTATCCATATGTATCAGTCCAGCAGATTTTGTTGTAGCAATAGTAATCAAGCCACTTTCAAGAATGATATATCCAACCCCAAAATCTCACCGGTTGTAGTGACACTCTCACAAAGAAATTAATCCCAATAAAATTTTGTCACTACAATGAATGGTAAATTGAGAGAAAATAATAAAGAAATATCACACTCTCACCAAGATGAAAAATATGCCCATAGCTTAGAAATAATACGATCTCAAATAAAGTATTAGTCAACCCAATGTATTCATCATTTTTATTTTATTTTATTTTTATTTTATATGCATCACTACATCTTAATTACCCATATAACTAGCTTTTATGTTAGACTATAGTTCCTTAAAATCAGGAAGGACTTTAATTAGGACGTAACGTAAGTTAGGGACATGGCTAAGAAAGAAAGGAAAATAGGGAAACAAAATATATATGTTTGAGAGAAAAAAATTCAAGAACTTTTTACAGGATACATTTTGCTTATTTATTACTATTGTACATCTTTTTTTTTTCTTGTTTTTCTTTTTTTTTATATGGCACAACTTCACTGAACAAAATAATTATTTATATTTTTTTTCTCAAACATGAATAGGTGGATGGAACTTATATGATATCGGGTAATACTCCGAATTGGAGTGGGTCAGGATGATAAGTTAATAAAGAAAAGTTTTTTTTTTTTAAAATAAAAGGCTCAAAAGGGCTAACTATGGATATTAAATAATAGGGATGGATAGAAAGGCTCAAACGGGTCAAAAATGGCCGCTCATCATCTTTTAGGACTCTAAATAATCTTCCATATCTACTAATTAAGTGGACATTTAGATGCAGTAACACACACTTTTTTTTTTTAAAAGGGTTGACTCAAAGAAAATCTAGAGATTATGTATGAAATAATAAATTGCTAAGCTACATGAAGAATGGGCAAAAAGGGTTACTCTCCAAGAAAAATTAATAAGCTCAAAAACTCACTTGGAATTTATTATGACATGTGCATTCTTTCAAGTAACTCATATTTGTCTCCAACATCAACATGTAGAATAGTAAACATGGTGTAACATTACTCAAGACCAAAGATAATACAAATACTAAAATTCAAAAGTCATCATATCATCCAATATCAAGAACTCACAAATTATTTTTTTTAATTAGAATTATTTCCCCCCAACCTATTCTAAACATAAAAAGAAAACATACATGCAGAAAAATTAAAGAAAAATGAATTTTTTTTATTTTTATTTTTTTTTTTTACAAAAGAAGATGCGTTTCTAGAGTTACTACACTCCATATTCAGCCATCTTCGACTTTAAAAACTTGAAAACATATATTTATAAAGGAGAAAAATGAAAGGTTAGAAACACACACAAATATATATATATATATATATATATATATATATATATATATATATATTTTTAACTAAGAAGATGCGTTTCTAGAGTCAGTATACTCTATATTCAGCCATCTTCTATTCAAAAAGTTAATCATGGTTAGTTCAACATTTCACAATTGTCCACTATTCCCTCCCCCCAACCAGAACGAAACATTGTCCTCAATGTTTGAAAGGAAAGAAGTAGAGTTTAGAAGACATCACCTGGGTGCTGCAATACAGAAGAAAATATTTACAAGCGGAGAGTTAAATCTAATTTGTACTTCTTACTGCCGCTACTGTTACCATCATTATTTGAACACTCCAACACAATAGCCTTGGGATCCGGCCTGGTTGATAAGCTTGTAACAGATCAAGTAGCGATTAGCGAGTGTGTGCACAAATAAAGATGTTTTTTTCGAGGAAGGAATAAAATAATTCTTTATTGCATGGTTAAGAAATGCGAGAAAGCCATCATAAAAGTTATTGACATTTAACAACCAATGGGTTTCGATGAATGTTGAGATGGGACCAAGATGCTAATGTCATTAGAGCCTCAAGAGTTGTAAGATCGCCTGGAAGGAAAATAAAAGCATCGGCATGATTTAACATTTCAGTTATTCGTTCTTGCATACCTGAGACGACTAACTCCTCTCCAGTTGGTGAATGAGACAAACAACCCAAAGGTTTTAGGATTTTAGGGATGATACTTAACACTTGGCTCCCTCTGACAAAAGCAAAACACGATACCATTTTGGATAACCCTCGGTCACCTCCTCTATACACCAAGTGCAATTTTCTCTTTACTATTCTTAGACCAAGATCTATGGCTGCCTCTATGAACTCTTTATGTTTGCCATAATGGAACCTAGAAAGCACACAAATATTCTTGAATTGTTTACTAGAAGAAGCTGCCATTAAGATATTGCTCAAAAACAACTTGTGAGTGCTCAGTAAAAACAATTCACATTTAAAGACCTTGGTGACAGTTGGTTACAGCTGTGTATGGGACATTATGTCAATTAACGTGTAAGGCACATAGTTCAAAAGTCAAAAAGAAAATAGTAAAAAGAAAAAGTAAATGAAATTATTAAATAACAATAATGCAAATAGTAAAATAACAGTGAAATAAAAGAATAGAGAGGTAAAAGGATATTTACATATAGTTGTGATTGTGGCTCACATCTTCCTCTGGTTTTACGTCCAGAAACGGCTTGAACGCCCTCTATGGGTCGAGGATAGGCTTCCCATCCAGTTTTCTTACAAACTGGCAAACAGGGTCTTTTATAGTCAGATTCCCGAGACTATAGTTTGCACATTCTTTCTGGAATAATGGCCATAACTGAAGTATTGCATGTTGGACGTATCCACTGGGATGCGTTTCAAGAGACAAAAGGATATCATCCAATGACTCCTTATTCAAGCCATCCCTAATGAATTGAATCTTATCTTCTCTGTTATCAGACACCATTCCTAAAGAACATGATTTTTTATTGCATATCATTTTGGCACATTTATGACAAGCAACAGAAAGTCTTCGAGCTCGTCGTTTTCTCGCATAATTTCCTTTACCACAACCAGGCATGTATGCAATAAATCTGGGAGGTAACTCACCTGCTAAGTGAACTTTTGCCTCGATTAACCAACGGATGTCAGTAGGGATGTTATTCTTCATAAGCAATCGCATGCGTTCGGACCGAGCTTTATAAATTAAAAGTAGGGCATTCTGAGGAAGCGAAGGGAATTGTTTGTGAAGCTTTTCTAAAATCTCATTTTTGTCCATACCTTCATCTCAGAATATCAGTTATTGTGGGAAAACTGAAGTAACCGACTTGATTGTCACGGAGTACCGTTATCCGCCACTTGACCGGGGTTACAAACTTTAAACACACAAAGCAAACTAAAACATACAAACAAGAAAATAAATTAAAACACACAAAACAAACTAAAATCGTCCTCTTATTGAATTTACCTCAAGCTCCAATTGGATGTTGTAGATGCCTCTCTCAATTTCTCGGAGTTGGCTTTCTAAATCCTCAACATAGGCTACTAACTCTGGTGGTTGTAGGCAGATTATGCATGGATACGATATGTTTTATAAAATCGTATCTGACCTCTGAGATGAGATTGTATATGTCGATACTGTCTAAGAATGTTTAAGAGGAACTGTCTCATGATTAAATGGATAAAAAAACTTAACGGTTAAACAAACACAAAAAAAATAATTTCAATCAGTAAAAGAATGAATAAAAGAAAGAAAAATAAAGAAAATAAATAATCAAATCACCGAAAAGTAAAACCTCAATTTAAAATAGGTGGGTCACTCAAATTTATTTTTTGTCCTCTCCATGTGGTTGGTATTCTAGATATGGCTTTAATCTTTGACCATTAACTTTGAAAGTGACACCATTCATTGGATCCTTAATTTCAATTGCCCCATGTGGAAAAACAGTATGAACAATAAATGGGTCAGACCATCGAGAGCGTAACTTACCTGGGAATAAGTGTAAGCGAGAATTGAATAAAAGTACTTTCTGACCTGGGGTGAAAGATTTTCGCATAATTTGCTTGTCGTGAAAGACTTTCATTCGTTGCTTGTAAATTTTGGCATTCTAATTTTACGCATCATTTCGAATTTCTTCAAGTTCGCTTAATTGTAATCTTCTTTCTTCTCGAGCTAGCTTGTTTGTATGTCAAAATTGAATTTCTTGATGGCCCAAGATGCACGATGCTCGAGTTCCAGGTAGGTGGCATGCTTTTCCATACACTAGCTTTGTAGGGTGACATCCCAATCGGAGTCTTGAAAGCCGTTCTATATGCCCATAATGCATCATCAAGCCGCAACGACCAATCTTTTTCGTCGGGCCTCACTGTTTTTCTAAAATGTGCTTTATTTCTCGATTGGAGATCTCAACTTGGCCTTTGTCTGTGGATGATATGGGGTCGCCACTTTATGAGTGATGGAGTACTTTGTCAAAAGTGCTTTGAAAAATTTATTGCAAAAATGGGCACCACCATCACTAATTATTACTCGAGGGAATCCAAAGCGGGAAACAATATTGCTTTTCAAAAATCCTATTACCACTTTATAATCATTGTTCCTACATGGAATAGCTTCTACCCATTTCGAAACATAATCAACAGCGACCAATATGTATTGATGGCTAAAAGATGTGGGAAAGGGTCCCATGAAATCGATACCCCATACGTCAAAAATTTCAACCACCAGAATTGGGTTTAGTGGCATCATATTCCTTCGTGTAATGCTGCCCATTCTTTGACACCCATCACATAAAGAACAAAAGGTGTAAGCATCTCGAAATATAGTTGGCCAATAGAAACCACATTGTAAAATTTTAGTAGTTTGTTTTCTTTAGATCAAGTGGCCTTCACAAGCTTGTTCATGGCGGAGAAAGAAAGGATATTCTGAAATTCATTCTCTGGGACACATCGTCTAATAATTTGGTCCGCATGTATTTAAATAGATAAGAATCATAAAAGAAATTCTTTATTTCGCAAAGAATTTGGCCTTGTCTGTTTAGTCCAATGCTCGGAAGTTGACTGTAACAAGATAATTAACTATATCAAAGATACCATGGTACTACTTCCACACTCATTAATTGTTCATCTGGAAATGACTCATTCAAAGGTAAATGTTCTTTTGTTGTGTCAAAATAGAGACGGGAAAGATGATCAGCCACAACATTTTCTGTTCCTTTCTTGTCTTTGAATTCTAAGTCAAATTCCTGCAAGAGTAGCACCCAACGAATTAGTCTAGCTTTTGCATCCTTCTTTGTGAGAAGATATTTAAGAGCAGCATGATCTGTAAATATAATTATTTTACAACTAATGAGATAAGATCGAAATTTTTCTAATGCAAACACAACTGCTAGCATTTCTTTTTCAGTGGTTGAATAATTCAACTGTGCATCATTCAATGTCATACTAGCATAGTAAATCACATGGGGAATTCGATCAACTCGTTGTCCTAATACTGCTCCTACTGCATAGTCAGATGCATCACACATAAACTTAAATGGTAAGTTCCAATTTGGGGGCTGAATGATGGGTGATGATGTCAACAACTGTTTTAGTTTTTCAAATGCCACAAGACATGAATCATCAAAGACAAAAGGTACATCCTTAGCAAGTAAATTGCATAAGGATCTAGAAACTTTGCTAAAATCTTTAATGAAACGTCTATAAAAACCAGCATGCCCAAGGAAAGATCTTACTTCTCTGACTGTTTTAGGTGGAGGAAGATTGGAAATGAGATCCACCTTGGCTTTATCAACCTCAATACCTTTGTTTGAAATGATGTGACCGAGAACAATACCTTGTTTAACCATAAAATGGCATTTCTCCCAATTCAAGACTAAATTCTTCTCGATACATCTCTACAGAACTAGTGTTAGATGATGTAAACATTGATCAAACGAATCTCCAAAAACAGAAAAGTTATCCATAAAAACCTCAAGGAATCGTTCAACCATATCAAAAAAAATTGCTCAACATGCATCGTTGAAATGTAACAAGTGCATTACATAATCCAAATGGCATTCTCCTATATGCAAAAGTGCCAAAAGGACAAGTGAAGGTGGTTTTCTCTTGATCTTTTGGTGCTATGGGAATCTGATTGTATCCTGAATAACCATCTAGAAAGCAATAAAACTCATGACCCGCTAATCTATCAAGCATTTGATCGATAAATGGTAAAGGAAAATGGTTTTTACGTGTGACAGAATTCAACTTTCTGTAATCAATGCATACACGCCATCCTGTAGTTACTCTAGTGGGTACTAATTCATTATCAGCATTGATGACTACTGTAACTCCTGACTTTTTAGGAACAACTTGCACAGGACTGAGCCACGAACTATCAAAAATAGGGTAAATGATACCTGCATCTAATAGCTTAAGGATTTCAGTGCGAACAACCTCTTTCATGTTAGGATTTAACCGACGTTGCATTTCCCTAGTAGGTTTAGCATTTTCATCAAGATGAATGTAATGCATGCAATCTACTGGGTTTATACCTTTTATGTCTGTTATGGTCCATCCTAATGCTCCTTTATGTTTTTTTAAAACATCTAACAACTTACCTTTTTGCTCGTCATTGAGGGAAGAAGATATGATTATTGGTAAAGTACTTTCTTCTCCCAAGAATGCGTATTCCAAAGTGTTGGGTAATGGCTTGAGTTTGAGTTTTGGTGGTGATTCTGATGATGGGCTGAGTTTCTTTTCTGACAGCACTAGTTGTTCAACTCTTGACTTCCATTTATTAGTGTCCATGGATGGTGCTGAGTCAAGTACAGCATTGACTTCATCAACTAAACTGTCAATATCAAAATTTAAACCAAAGTGAGTTAAACAAGTTTGCAAAGGGTCATCACTAAGGTTTGAAAGAAAATTGTTATCAACTAGTGTTTCTATTAAATCCACATTAACAATTCCATCATCTCTGACTTTGTGAGGTTGTTTAGCAATGTTAAAGATATTGAGTTCCATGGTCATATTGCCAAAAGACAACTGCGCATATTTTTGGTTTCGCATTGAATATGTGCATCGGCGATTTGCCAAGAAAGGTCGCTCAAACCCCGAGAATAATGGGAATGTTCTTCTTTAAATCCTGACTTTGGTTGAGTGTCAATTACAATGAAATCAGAAAAATAAAACTTATCTACTGGATAAGACGTCCTCCACAATACCACGAGGTATTTTTATGGACCGTCTGCAAGTCGTAACACCACTGGAGTTGGATGTAATTCGCCCGGTCAAGTTTCACAAAAAACAGTAAGGCAACAGATTTACACTAGCTCCTAAATCCAACAAAGCATTCTCAATTGTGTGGTTCCCTATACTACATGAGATAGTGGGGGAGCCTGGATCTTTGCATTTTAGAGGCATTTTATGTTGGAGTATAGAACTAATATTTTCTATTAGAAAGGCCTTTTTCTGAACATGAATATTTCTCTTTTTAGTACAAAGGTCTTTAAGAAACTTGGCGTATGATGGCACTTGTTTTATAACTTCAAGTAAAGGGATGTTAACACTTTTGTTTGAAGATTTCAAGAATCTCACTGTGGATTTTCCTTTCTTCCCTTTAGCTAACCTCTCGAGGAAAATGGAGCTTTAGGAACATATTCTCGTGAGTTGGTTTCCTCTTTCTCTCGATGATGATTCCTCCGAGTTCACAGGTACAATTTGAGTTAATTTTGGCATCTCCACTTTGTTGTCAACTTCTTTTCCTTTTCGCAAGGTCATCACTTTGCTTTGACCTCTCCATCTTCTTTGTGGTGAACTAGAACTTGCTTCATTCTTGCTTTAGGATTGGGCCTTTGGTTGACTTGGGAATTTGCCTTTTTCAACGGTCATGGCCAATGTTTGAATTGAAGAGGCAAGTTATCCTACCATTTTCTCAAGGCTTGAAACAGATTGAGCTTGTGAGTTGAAGCTTGCTCTCATCTCATTTCGTAATTCATCAATGGTGCGGTTCTGCTGCTCGATCTTGGAGTTAGTAAGATTTCTGAAATTTTGGGATGTCTCCTCCTATGGTTTAGGTTGAGAATGGTTTGGGTTCTGATTGTATGGTCTAAACGGTGGTTGAGAGGCTTGAGACATTTGAGGAACTGGTTGCATTGGTGAAGGTGGAACTGATGGTCCGTTTTGTTGGAATCCTTGAGACCATGAAAAATTGGGGTGGTCTCTCCATCCAGGGTTATATGTGTTGGAGTAAGGGTTGTAGTTTGGTGGTTTTCTCATGATACCTATGGCATTGGCTTGATTTGAATATGAGTCATGGTCATGTGGCTCTGTTGATTTAGCGGTTGTCAAAGATGCTATTTGTCGAGCAAGGCCTTCGACCATCTCTTTGACTTCTTTAATTCCTGAGCTTGACTCGCCAATGTTAACCTCATTCACTCTCTTAATTCTCCTAGTATTTCTGAGTGATCGACTCCGTTGTTGAGAATTATCCGATTGTCGTTGGAAAAATTCCCAAATCTCTGATACGCTTTTGGACATTAACTCTCCTCCATTGGTTGTCATTAGCCATTCTTGCATATGTGGCAATAATCCCTCCAAAAAGTATTGGCATTGGTGCCATTTCTCGTATCCATGATGTGGACACTTTAAGAGTAGCCCATTAAATCGCTCTCATGCTTCGAAAAACTGCTCGTCATCTCTTTGGGTAAACTCTGAAATTTCCTTGCGAATAGCATTGGTTTTATGAACTGGGAAATACTTATTTAAAAATTTAGTTACCATTTGTTCCCATGATGTAATGCTATTAGCAGGCATTATATTAAACCATGAACGAGCTCTATCTTTTAATGAAAATGGGAATAATCTAAGTTTAACATCATCATCTGAAAAATTCTCATATTTAAAAGTTTGACAAATAGCATGAAAATCATTCAGATAATTATATGGGTCCTCATTTTCTAGGCCATAAAATGTGGGGAGACAGTTTAGCACACTAGGTTTTAATTCAAAACTCCTAACAGCTACATTTGGGTACCTTATGCATGATGTGCTCAAATTAGTTAAAGGACTAAAATAATCCTTAAATGGCCTCTCTTGTGGTTCTGGTTGCTGATTTTGCAATTCCATTTCAAATTTCTTTTCAAAGGCAGTGTGTTTGTGCGTGCGCAATGTTTTTTCCAAATCGAGATCTAAAGGTTCAAGATTGGGTGATAATGACCTTCGACCATGCATGCAAAGAACAAAATAAATGAAAATAAAACAAACAAAAATAAAGAGGAGGGAGAAATTACGATACTAACCTTGTGAAGTTGTTACAACCTTCTGATGAATATCTGTTTCAAGTCTTTAAAAAGAAAATACAACAAATATATTAACTAAAAAAAATAAAATAAAAAGATAAATTACAACAAAAAATAAAAAAATTAAATTACAGGAATATAAAGAAGAGAAAAAGAAACAAAATTAAATTACAAGAAAAAAAATTACTTAAAAAAATTAATTCTATGAAATAATAAATTAACAGAATAAATAAAAATTACAAAGAAAAATAACTAAGAAATTAAATTATAGAAATTTAAAGAAATTACAAAGAAATTAAATTATTGAAATTTAAATTACCAAAATTAAATTACAGATTCACTTTTTTTTATATTTTTTTAATTTTTTATTTTTTTTATAATTTTAAGGAAAGCAAAAAGAATTACTTAAAAAAAACTAATTCTATGAATTAATTCTACGAATAAATTAAAATAAATTACAAGATAAACAAAACAAGTTACAAAGAAAAGTAAAGCAAAAATTAAAGTATAGAAAGTTAAAGGAATCACACAATAAAATTAAATTGTAAAAATTTAAATTACAAAAATTAAATTATAGAATTATTTTGTTATAAGGAAAAATACAAGAAAACAAAAAAAATTAATTCAACAAATTAAAATAACTTACCTCCTCAAGAAAGCGCCAAAAACTTGTTGTGCAAATTTTAATGAACTCGCAAGCGCACGAATCTATTGTAGAATAGATTAATGGTGACGAGTGTCGATCCCACGAGGAGGTTGATTTTAATTATATGTCGAATTAATTTTCTTTTCATGGAAATAATTAAATTATGATAATTTTATTCTAAATTATGAATTAAAATGGCGGGAATAATTAAAAATGAAACTCTTATAATAAAGCACTTGGGTATCCGGATCCGCATCAACATGCTCCATGGGCAAAATATTCCATATTAATACCAATTAAATCATAAGGGGGGATTCCACACCTCATGAACCACTCTCCAATAAATATGGTGCCAAGGGCTTATCGTGCCAAATAATAATAACTTTGTATTAGGGTGCCGGTTTAACCAGGGTTGTAACTAGACAAGACTATTATTATTTATCGACGAAAAGTCAAAACAACCACAAATATTAAAGGGGAAGAGAAAGTAAATTTATCAAATTAAGCCCATGGAACATGTTGAGACTTCACTTTCAACCCAAGTTCAAAAAGAAATTAGCTACTCATATTTTAACTAGGGATAAAAAGGGAATTTTATTAAAATACAAAGAAACTACAAGAAGGAGAAGGAATTTCAGAAATCTAAGCTTAGAAATGAATTCAAGGGTGCCAAATTAGGGGGGGAGAGCCCCCTTTTTATAGATACATTGAGTGAATCGTGACCATCGGATTAAAAACAATTCGGATGCTCGAGGATTTGCGTCACGTCATCGTCAGCGATCAATCAACATTTATTTGTACAAGAATGCCGCTGAATAGTAAATAATCCTATGTAAGCGCATGCACTTTGTACACCCGATTTCTACTCCACTGAGATGCTGCCACGTCATCGATCTACAGTACATAAGAAATTTAGTCAAATAAGATCGTGACACATCATCGGTCAACGCCACGTCATCGGTCAATGCCACATAAGCAGTCAATCCACATAATTCGTCCAATCAGATACTGCCACATTGTAGGTAGTTGCCACATCATCGGTCCGTATACATAAACAAATTATGTGAATAAAGATCGTAAAAGATCGATCTTAACGTATGAAGCGATCTTGTATGTGTGAAACGAACTTTTTCCTTTAATGCTCTTCTTAAGGTTTTCGACCGTCCTGAGTCCAAATATGACGTCCGTTTTACTGTCTGATCACTCGTTTATTGTGAAACGATTATGATACCCCTAAAATACATAAAATATACAATTATAATAAAACACATATAATTAAATAACAAAATACTTAAATAAATAAAAGTAGCAATGTTAGTGAGATTTAAAGTGTAAAATGACGATTTTCTCCTTTGTAAATATATACTTTCTAACACTCAACAATGCATCAAACTAATTTCACTCTCACTAGGCATTAGAGAAACAATTTTATCAACAAGAGACAGATTACTCAAAGCTTCAGGCTCCTCTTTGAAATAATAAAGTCCATCCACCTCCTTAGTACTGTCAATCTTCTTCCCCGTACACAAGTCCTGAAATTCACAATGACAAGAAGAAAATTTAGCAATACAATTTAGGTCCTTTGTAAGTTTACTAATAGATAAAAGGTTACAAGACAGATTAGGAACGTGCAACACTGATTTTAAGGTCATTGTTTTAGAAACTGAAATTGAACCTTTTCTTGTAACTGGAAAAAGAGACCCATCAGTAATTTTCACGTTTTGCTTACCAGAAAGAGGTATATAGTTAGAGAATAAGTTGGACAAACCAGTGATATGATCAGTTGCCCCTGAATTAATGATCCAAGGGCCAGAAGTGTTTGAGGAGATGCTGAAAGCATTTAGAAAATAACTTGGCTAGATTAGCAGAAGGTATTTGACTCATGAACCTGACAAGTTGCTCAAGTTGTTCCTCTGTGAACAGATTTGATCCTTGATTCCCTAAGTTTGCATTGGCATTATCAGTTGCAGCTTGAAAGCCCTTTGAAGTTTGTGCGGAAGACTTGTTACCTTTCCCTGAGTTTTGTGGCCTTCCATGGAGTTCCAACAAAACTCTTTGGTATGTCTTGGCTTATTGCAATAGTCACACCAAAGTTTATCCTTGTCATCTTTCTACTTGCTCATACTCTTTTGTTCACTTACTAATGCTGAATCAGCATAAGTAATCAAGGCAGAATTATCAATATTAGAGCTATTTATCATTACCTTTCTTTTACTTTCTTCCGTTCTAACACATGCATAGACTTCCCTAATTATGGGGAGAGATCCTTTGCTTAGTACTCGTCCTCTGACTTCATCCAAATCTGGATTCAAACCAGCAAAAAATTCAAACACTCTCTCATTCTCCTATAACCTCTTAAATCTTTTACTGTCATCTCCACACTTTCATTCTCCATCATAGTACAAATCCAACTCTTGCCATAAGCTATTCATGATGTTGTAATATGCAGTCACAGTGTTGCTTCCTTGTTTGGTTTCGTGAATACGACACTTAAGTTCGTATAACTGTATAGTATTTTCAATATCAGAATATGTCTCAGTGACTGCATCCCATAAATCTTGTGCTGATGGTAAAAAAAGAAATACTTGACTAATGTGAGGATCCATTGAGTTAATAAGCCATGACATTACCATAGAATTCTACTCATCCCAGATTTTATACGTAGGATCATCAACTTCTGGTATATCTATTGACACATCTAGATAGCCCATTTTGCCTTTTCCCTTTACATACAACTTCACAGATTGTGATCACTGCAGAAAATTTTGACCATTTAATTTATGAGTTGTAATCTGCAACGAAGGATTGTCAATGGAACTATTGACTTAAACATGTTTAACGTTAACGCCAAAGCTGGATTCACTGACATCTAACATTATGTATTAGAATTTAAGAGTTACAGGACAAGATAAAACCCTAAAGGTATTGGCGGCTGAAAAGTTTGTTGACAAAACAACTTTTCCAAAAATCCTAACTTGGGCTCTGATACTATGATAAAAAATATGGAAGATATTTTTTATTCATAGAAGTTACAGTCTTTACATTATATACTAGTCTAACTAGGCTATATAAGGAAACTACAGGTAATTAAGAAAAAACAAGTTATACAAGGAAAGAATAAATATATAAACAAAATTAGGCTATAATCTTTGACTTTCAACAGGTAATTTAAGATTCCAAGGATAATTCGATAAATTATGGTTCTGACTTATGAGGGTAAGTTAGAAAGTTTTAACATCGAGGACATTTGGTAATTTTTTAATATAAGGGTATTCTGGTAATTTTACATAATCAGTAGTTGTATTATATGGGTTTCGAGCTTTGTTGAGTATAATTACTTATATTTCATGTTACGGGTAATAATTATATTCTTTCTTAAATTAAGAGGATCCGCGAATGAGAACTAATCCGCGAACGTTGAGGATACCATATTTGATCGTCATCACTGTGAGTGGAATATATAAAACCTATTTTCTTTGTGGATTACTATGATTTTAAATATGGTAAATTATGTTTGCAAATGAATTTTAAATGCTTTGATTTAATGATTTTATGAAAATAGATTTTATCTGTATAAGGATATTTATTATTGGAAATATGTACGATAAATGATTCTATTTTTTATTTTAAATATATGCGTAATAATAATATTTTTAAAGAGAAGAAAATAGATTTTAAAGATTGTTGAAAATAAAAGAAAATGTGATTTTAGATATCATCATATGTTTATGTATATATATATTTTTGATTATTTACAAAGTCATTGGATAGTACCTTTCCCTATGTACTATGATGAGATGATATGAGATGATTTGGATAATGTGTGATGATGTGAGATACTGATTTTTGGGGCTCGTCTGAGTATACACAAAAGCTTTAGGCCTTGTATTTGATCATTTTGTCTTTTGAAAACTATTTATGCATGTATAGTTATAATGATGAGATATGTTAAGATGTAATAACATATGAGGTGCTATTTCCTCGTCTATCTGTGTAGTTTCGAGGTATGATGATTTCTTGATTGCCTATTCGTTGAGGTTCGGATTATCCCATATAGCTCTGAGGCATGATAGTTTCTTGATTACTCGTCTATTGAAGTCCGAAAATGATGAGATTATTTTCCCGGGTACTCGTTTGGTGAAAGTTTTCAATATTCAGTATCGATATCAAGTGTTGTGAATTTTCCTTAGTTTCACCCAATATTTTGTGACGATTTCAGATTGAGTATTTATATGATGTTATGACATATTCTTCCCTGGTTATTTCACATGACATTACATACGTTTTCGAAGTTAGTGATTTGATTATAAATGTTAAGTAATTTATTAATATTTCTCATTTATGGTTTGATGAAATTGTATATTTAAAAATGATACGATTATTTTCAATATAAAATTATTTTTAAAAATTACTATCTACTCACTGACCTTCACTGAGTTTTATACTCACTGTCATTTTTATTATATTTTTCTCCCCCATAGGAGATTTGCAAGTACAACAATCGACTCAGCAACAATAATTATTTATATTTTGGCCACGTAATAGTGTTAGGATTCACAAAATTTTTAGTTGAAATATTTTAGATTGTATAATATTTTGATTAATAATAAATTACTGTATTTGGTATTAAAATATTTCGAACGATATTTGGTATTTGTTGGGGTGTTGACTAGTAAAGTTTATTGTATTTTGAAAATATTTTGAAAGTGCTATTTTATTAATTGAAGGATTGGGAATGTCAAATCTGTAAGAGAAATTCTGTCGAAATATCGGTAGAAATATTATTATTATTATAGAATCATTATTAGTTAGATTTCAAAAATTAGAGAGACTCGTCTTAGAGTTCGAGATGGGTTGTAACAATATAAAGGTTTTGTTATTTTAAAAAAGTCACACAATTGAACTATTAATGTAAAATTTCTAACAAACAAAACAATCTAGTTTTATTTTGTAGCTGGAGCTTTCATGTTCAGTTGTGGAAATAAAAAATTTATGAATATCCCTTGAGTGTTTTTTAAAATTTTCATGCAGTAATGTAATTTTTATTTTATTTTTAGGTATGTCACCAATTCAATCTTTTTGTTAAAATTAGTGTTAGAGACTTATTTTTACAAATAGTTAAATTATTTTGTATTGAATAAATTGAAAGGTTAAA
Source organism: Aegle marmelos (assembly GCA_030449875.1). NCBI lineage: Eukaryota > Viridiplantae > Streptophyta > Magnoliopsida > Sapindales > Rutaceae > Aegle > Aegle marmelos. The sequence continues at coordinate 10,709,122 of JASUUL010000115.1, forward strand.
ATATCATATTACTGTTTTAACTTACAAAAATAGTTATTATTTGGTCTAATTGAAAGAAAAGTATATATTAAAAGATTGTCACTAGTATTAGAAACTTACAAAATGACATATAGGAACAACTAACAGAATTTTTATAATTTCATGGATTATTTTATTCACAATCATACCTTATCTTTTTCTTTTCATTACACTAAATTATTAAAATATGTCACCTTCTCTATTAAATAATTAGCAATGAATTTCATAAATATTTTTATGGTAAAATTTTAGTAATTTATAATATAAGCTTATTTGCTATACTGTTACTATTTATTTTATCAAGTGTATGTATTTTATTAAGATTGTTAATGTTGTGTTGCTTGAAATGTGTTTTTTTTTTTTTTTACTCTGCTTCATGTATTGATTGTTGTACAAGATGTAATGTACTCACAGCTCACAAGCACAAAAATCTATTTGAGTATACACTAAGGATAATGAGATCAAACTCATAAATTGTTAATTTTAAGAAAGAAAAATCTAGTCTAAACTAATGATGACTTTACCATAGTTGAAAAGAAACTATTTTATCTGAGAAAACATAAAAAATAAAATACAAGTAAATTAAAGGTGAGAAAATTGATTAAAAAAATTAAGAGATTGAAATTTCTAGGATTGTAGAATCCACCCATTCAACTTAATAATTATGTAATTACCAATCAATTTTGAAATTTAACTTTGAAATGCAAATGTGCAACCCAAGAGGGGAGTGAATTGGGTTTTTAAAAATTATTTTATAAACGATTTAATCTAACGCCTTAATGCAAATAAAAATAATAAGTTTTACAACAATTAAATCAAATATAATAAATTAGACAATACTTACAAAATAAATGAGTAAGGGAAGAGAATGCAAACACAGTAATTTTTACGTGGTTCGGCAATCCTCGCCTACGTCCACGCCTCCAAGCCAACCAAGCTTGAGGATTTTACTATCCAAACCTCCCAAGGATTCAAATGTTTACAATTGACTTTTAAGGTGTCAATGGACCTTTACAATTAAGCTATTATCACCCTAATCTCTTTACCCCAAGTGTTTCCATCACTTGAATACTCTCAATATGATACAAAATAAAAATTACAGTAAGAAACTCTCTATAAGAGTGGATTGACAAATAATAGCACAAAAATGATTTAATCTATTGTGATTTGCAATATAGAAGCTCAATATATGTTTTATAAACTTATTTTTTTTTCTTGCTAGAGAGCTTAAAATGAAGTTGGAGTTGAGTTTTTATAGTTAAAGCTCGAAAACTAGCCGTTATTGATAAATTTCAATCTTTCAAGCAATTTGGCCACCGCTTAATTTAAGAATTCCCTCTTGAATAAATGAAGTTATTCTAGTTAATTTTAAATTTTCTTCTGATATCTGTTCATAAAATTATAATTTTACCTTAAAACTTAATCAAATTATATTATAGTGCAAAACGTTATAAAATTTTATCAAAAAATCCAATCTCAGAAATTTTAAATATTATTTAATTGCTAAAAACATTCTAAAATTACAGTATGACTTAAATTAAAGAAAATCTTTTCAAATAAGTCCTCTTTGAGTTTTAACTAAATCACCATAATCTTTAAAGTTCTCAAAACTTTCACTTAGACCCCTAATCTTTTATAAGTTACAATATAGTCCAAATATTTTAAAACTTAGCAAATAGGTCCAACTCTGAAATTTAAAACTTTTTCATTTTAACTTAAATCCACAAAATATTTTATCTCTTAAATATAAAATTTAGTTTAAAAAAATAATTATTTTATTAACATAAGATTGAGCTTTACAAATGCTAATCCAAGTATAAATTAAATTATACCGGTTTTACAAGAAATCGTAGCGATAAATTTTCTGTTGAGCCGCCGTTGTCCGTTGAGTGTTTTGAATTTGATTTCACTTGATTTATTATCCTTCAAAACTAGTGAACTTGTGAAATACAAAATAAAACATTTTAATACATATATTTGTTATCATCAAAATTATAATATTTATACCCTTTTAGGCTAACAAGCTTAACAATTCGAAATTAATCTATATTTTTTCATAGATGTAACAATTAATTCTAATTAAAATTATGCTCAATAGTGTAATATTTAAGTCTCCCATGTGAATAATATTGAATATCAAATATTCAAATTTTTTTTCTAAGTATTATGTGTAAATAATTTAATAAAAGATATAAAATAAAAAAATAATCACATAAACTTTAAGAACTTAAGCATAGGTTTAGTCAAATATTAATCCCAACAACAAATAATGCATGATAGAATTATTGAAAAAATTTAATAATATCTAACTAAACATGTGAAATAAGAATCATAAGTATTAAAATTCATGTATAAAGAATTAATAAAACAAATTAATTTGTTTTATTGAGCAGTCATCATTCCTGACCATTGTATAAACATTTGAACGACTTACAAGGAAAATTGTGGACAATAAAACAAATAGAACTCCTCGCGCAGCTGCTGCCTCTAATTATTCAAATCTCTGTTCGTCTCTGCATTCGTTCTCTCAGTGTTCTTCTGAAAGCCGAAGGCTCCCCTTTATTGCCATTATTATTTTTCCTCTACACAATATTGGGCTAACTTCAAATTGACGTCCAAATCATTGTAGAATTAGGCTGCTAAGCCACCAATCTTCCAGTCAAATCATGCAATGGTACATGCTTTGCGTTTATGCAACTTTCACGAGCGGGCCTTAAAATTGATTTAATAAATTAGCGGAACGCAAGCATCAAGCCCATTTGATTTATTTTGCGATTGCCTTGCACTGGCAGCCATTGAATTCTTCTTCTTCTTCTTCTTCCTCTTCTTCTTCCCTTTCGATTCTTTTTTGCACATTAACTCTCCAAACTTTAATTGATTACCCTGTTCAAAAAATAAATTAATTATCCAAAAAAAAGACTAATTAGTATATATTTAGAGGGGAAATATATCAATTTATTATGCCCATCAAATACCTCCAAACTTAGATTTTGCTAGTTCTTGAGCCAAACTAAGAACGAAAAATAAAGAAGCTGAAATCTTAACTAGACTACTTTCGTAGGAGTCACTATTGTTTTTAGTATATGTAACGGTATTTAAACCCCTAAGCATCCCAATGGACGACTTATAGTCTCAACAAGGTTTTCAGTACATTATCAAGATTAATTTAATGATAATAAATGTATATTAAAAACAAAGATTTTTTTTCTGTCAAGGTATTTGCATTCACCTCTTTAATTAGATTAATAATAATAATTATATAAAAGTATAATTATTATCTCTAATCTAAAGAAATATTACTCCCATTTTAACTATTCACACAATCAACTAAGTAAATTTGTCCCAGACTTAAAGTTTGGACATTAATTCTGGATTAAAAAAATTCATTTATATATGTATTGATCCAGCGCATGACATTGTATCCTGGTCAGTCATGTTTTATATTTTTGTGTGAAAATTTTTTGCTTAAAATTTATGTCTAAATTTTTTTTTTGAAATTTTGTTATATTCGAATGCAAGCTAACCAACAAAAAGAACCTCTTGCTGAGAAAAGATAGAAGAAGAAGAAGGGAAAAAAAAACAAAAAAGAAAAAAAGAATTGGATTAAATTTTGTTTAGTAATGAAAATTTTATTAGAGATACTTGTTATTACTAGGTTTGGCAATGGAATAGGATGGAAACGAGATCTACTAATCTTTGTATAAATTGACTTTAAAAAAAGTCTATTCTCGTCCCTTTATTTTTTGGGATAAAAGTTTGTCCTAATTTGGTCCTATTAAATATCTCATTCCATTCCATTATCTTAAGTGGTCATAAATGAAAAAAATAAATTCTGAATTTTTTCTTTTAACGATCATCATAATTAAATATAACAAAGGTTTTCAATAAATACAAAGTAGAATAATCAAATAATAGTTTTATTTTGACTACATGAATGTTTAAAGATAATCCTTGGCTATTTATTTCCATTGCACATTAATATTAAGACTTGCACTTCAAAAGCTATAGATTTAGACAATAATAAACTTTTATCATGCTAAAATATCTAATAATTTAATAATATAATAATAAACCAACCAAGAGGGTTAACAATAGGATGGATGGGATGAGATTTGCAAATCTTAGTCCTATCCCAATTATACAAGTGGGATAAAAAAAAGTCTCACTCCTGTCACCTTTATTTTTCTTTGGTACAAAAATAGGTCACGATCTCATCCCAAACAGGATGGGATCTGGTAATAGAAAAAATTACCAGCCCTAGTTATTAGGGTTATTCTTTTAATCCCAAACATTGTTCTGTAATTATAAGACCCAGAGGATACAAAATTATTTAGAGGGTTAAATTTACTATAATGTAGATTTTAAATTTGAGAAGACATCAAATGAGCAACCAAGAGCGAAGAAACATTTTAGGAAAAAAACAATGATAAAATAGTTAGTAATTAATAAGAGGGAGAAAAGAAATTAAATGAGTTAAAAGTCTTTTTTTGTAACAATGATAATTATTTGTATTACTAGTCTAATGATTTAAAAATTGTGTCAAAAATTATGTCTTTTGAACTTGTCCTATACGTTTAATCTTGTAAAAATATTTTATGGTGTTGTAAAACATTTTGCAGGACCCCAAAGATCGGCATGGGACACAAAAAATTGTGCACTAGAGAATGATTTTTAGAAATTAATATGAAACATAAAAGCAATATTCAAATTACTTTCTATGATATTTATCAAGTTACATACCAAAAATATACTTATCAATTTAATTGTTTTGGATGTTATTCCCCCGATAAATTGCTGATGAGCTGTTGTTGCGGGAATGAACTCAGAAATTTAAATTGCTCATATTAATAATAATTAATGAGGCCTAAAATTTTCGAACAGATTTTAACTTGAACATGTTAATTATATTTAGGCAAAACGATGAAGTTGCAGGAGAAGTTCCAAATGCATCTGTAGTTCAATCAAATGGGTTTGAACTTACTGAAGAAGGCATTAAAAAATACAGAGCAAAACAGGTGGCGTTGTACGAGAGACTTCACAATATTTATTTTGTTTATACAAATTCCAAAGTCTCCTTCTGGTAAGATCGTGAGGAAAGATCTCAGAGCCAAAGCTGGCCTCTTCAACGCCCTTGAACTAATATTCTTCGTATTAATTATATTAGTTTTTGTTTACCTTTGGGTTGCTGGCAGTGGCACTCAAAGAACTTCAAAATGGTACGTCAAAAATTTATCGTGCTTGCTTGTAATATGTAAATTTGATAAGTAGTTTACCAAAATTTTATTGTAATCAATTTTAATAAATTAATGAATTCTTATCCTTTGAACTTTTGCCAGTAAATTCAGAAATTATAATCTTATTTGTATATTCATCTTTAAAAAAAATGGTGACATTTGAATTTATGAATGAAATGAAAAGACAAATGAATGAACCAAAAGTAACAGATTAATAATTCATTTACCAAATAAGAATTGGAATGTCACTAAGAATAGGAATGAATTAGAATGAAAATTAAAAATGAGAATTATAATAAGTTATTTACTTAAATTGTAGGAATCAAAATCAAAATAGATTGTTTCAAGTTAATAGAAATACCCTTTGATAATTTTTTGCACTAATATTATTTGTATCTATTATAATATTAACAATAACAAGAATAAAAATAATACTAAAACTGAAAATAATAATAATAATAATAACATAGGCAATAATAATAGATAACAATAATGATTAAAAAAATAGATAAATTTTTATAATAATCATAATAACAACAGAATGAGGGATGATGATGATGATGATGATAATAATAATAATAATAATAATAATAGATGTTTATTATTATTACTACTTTTGCTACTGCTATTGTTGCTGATGCTGTTATTATTGTTATTGTTGTTGTCGTTGTTGTATGTTGTTGTTGTTGTTATGGTTTTTTTAATTTTTTGGTATATTTATTTTTCACTTAAAGGGGCATTTGGGGAATATTAAAATGTTAATGGGAGCAAAAAATAAGAACTTTAAAGAATGAGAGATTAATTTTCACCTTTTAGGAATCAATTTTTCATTCCTCATTCTCAACTTTTGATGGACTTCTGAATTACAATTTTAATTCCATCCTCCATTTTGTAAAGTAAACATCGTAACTAATTCTTATTCTGGATTTTAATTCCCCAGTTTGAGAAAAAATCCACCTTTAGAGTAAGCAAAAGATAGGATTGTACATTAATAAGTTATGCTTATAGGGGCTATCGTATACTGGTTTTCTTTTCTTTTCCTTGTTTTTTCAAAGCCTACTATACTTGAATTACGATTAGTGCTGATCCAAGTTAGGTGATGATTACGAAGGGGCTGCTTTCTCCCAGGCTCAGCATTTAATATCTGGTTCTTTGTCAAGAAATTAAGAAATTGCTTAGTTATCTTACATTATGGACTATCCTAGAGATAGTTCAGTTGGCTTGATTCGTTCAACGTAAGCTATAAATCATGGGCTCAACTCTAAAGAGACTACATTAATTTGGGATTAGATAAGAGTCCGGTGCAGTGTAACCTTATAAAAAGTCTCACATCATGAATACATTATTTTAATTTCGTAGTATATTGATGTACGACGTGAATGTTAGCATGCTTGGGAGTAATCAAAGAACTCTTCGCTCTTACGCAGTCCATCTTTAGATTCGCATGTCACTATTTGTGATGTGGGCCGAGCTATGGCCATAGTCTTATTTTCGATTGGTGGGTGACTGGGTGTTTCTGTTGTGTGTACAACTTTGGCGGGTTGGTAGCTGTATCCCATTAATAAGCTCCTCTTATTTATTTATTTTTATAAAAATTCAGATTTTTCTTTTTAAAAATATCCAATGGATTCATAATTCAGAGACCATTGACAAATATGCAAGAAGATAATTGATGTAATTGTTATCTAGTACTGAAGCTAAATTTGACATGATGTAATTATCTTATATGAATAAAATGTAAATAAATAGATATAAATCATCAAATTTGATACGATTATTGAATTGTGGGATTTAATAAACATAATTTTTTTCTGTATTGGGTTAAGGTTCTTAACCCATTTATTCAATCGATAATACCTTAGTTATTAGGTAATCCTTTTATTTTTTATTTTAGGTTAAGATCTCAATACTTTGAGATAATAATTAAATGGATAGTATTTGATTTAAATTTGATACAACACGAAAATAACCCAATGACCCATTTTACCCACTTTATCTTGTACTATGTAGATCCCAGATTGAATTTGGTTTTCAAACTCCATAAGTGATAATGTATGCAAATGTTTCATTTTAAATTCTTTATTTAAGCTAATGACAAATAAAATTTTCTCCCATTCGTATTAATCGGTTTGAACAAATATTTTACTGTTAGTTCAAGAAGTTTTACTAAGTATGTTAATAATTAGTATAAGAGGAATTGCTAATTTACATGTTGTGTTAAGTTATTGGATAGAGAAATTAAATGATATTTTAAAGTGACTATATTTTCAGGTGCGAATGTTATTATTTTTTATAATGTGGACACGTTGTTAAGTCATGTGGCTTATGCATTATGAAATTGTGCAGCTCAATAGCATTAAAAGCTAATTCTATTAAATTGCACGAGTTAGTAGCTTGTCCCCATGAAAAAAAAAAACAAAAAAAGTATTTCCACATAAATACTATCAAGCTATTTTCTAATTATATTAATTTACTAGTGAATAAAAACCCCAGGGATATGGAATGGCAGAAGCAGGGCCATGCTATCAATGTGCCTAGCATTTGCAAAGCAGCCATTTCTTACAAAGTCCGGATCATCTGGCACCCTTGTTAGATATGCTGAGCTCGAAGTTATTGACCCTGAAACTGGTGCCTCCCTTCCCCACAATCAACCTGGCGAAATTTGCATCCGCGGCTCTCAAAATATGAAAGGTACGCTCCTCTCTTTCGCCATAATTATAAATGCCCTATCATCTTTCCTTATTTCTATGCTTTTGATTTTTTTTTTTTTTCAGTTCCTATCGATTGAATTAGTTACTACTGTCCGTATATTACATATGAATGGTAATTTGTTGCTAATAGTCTAACATTTTTTTTTTTACTACTTGTCGTCAAAAATAGTTGCACACAGTGGCGGAACTTAATTTTGGTCTGATGGAGGCCATAATGAAGAAATTATAAAATTGAATTGAGTAAAAAAATTTTATTATTTCTCTTAAAAAATTTAGGAGTATTGGTGATCATTTCTTCAAATCTTAAAGATGTAAATAGTCATTTTTCCTAATTAATGTTATAAATTATATAAAAGATAATTCAGTTGACTTAATAACTGTAACAAAAGCAACAGATAATGGGTTCAACTCAAAATAGGCGTGATGTAATGTTACCTAAAGAGGGGGGAAAAAAAAAAAGAAAAATCGTACATCATGAGCGTCACATATTTAGATTATCTTTTATGGTATATTAATATTGATGCGTGTGATATGAACTTTTACAAGCTTATATCTCTCTGCAGTCTGCTCTTTGGCAGTCAATCTTCAGATTCTTATATTTTTTGTATGGTCACGTTGCAAAGTTGTAAAAATCGGCAAGCACTAGGTAATTAATAATTTAAAGTAAGAGCATTTGTTTTTGAAAACATTGTTGTAAAATACACTGGCAAGTGAATCAAATGAATAAAAAAATATATGAAAAACGATAAAATTAGATATCTAATATTTCATTCTCAATACCACATACCCTTAAATAATAAATTACTAAATCACAAAATTTCTTCTTTCTTGTTCACAATTCCTGAAATAGCTAAATGAAAAATGCTTCTTCCGACTCGTTCTCACTTGACTGGGGTAAGCATTTCCAGCAGCTCTGTAAATTTCCCTTTTCTCAACAACAAAGTTTGAATATTTCCCGCTTTTTCTTTAAATTGTCGGAACTCAGTTTTTTTTAATTTTTTTTTTTTAAGGCTTATAATCTGTCCACCCTAAAGCACTGTTCTGTTTAGAAAGGTGTTGAAAATTATTCTAGGATGCAACAATAAATTTCCATTCCATCAAATATTGTAACCTGTAATATCGATAGGGATGAAAATCAAAAGTAACTTATTACCTTAAAAAAATTTTTAAAAATTGTATCTATTTTTATTTTTCACCAGCTGGAATTTGTAAAATAGATAAATAGACAGAAGGGGAAAATAGCAAAACTAAATCAGCTCACTCTTTGGTCAAATTGAGTAAAACCCTCTATATTTTAAAATAAGTTGAAATCCCTAATAATTATAATGAGGTTAACTATATTAATCATTTGACTATTTTACGCATTATTTTGATGTAAGCCATAGAATTTAAATATTTTAGGAACGTAAATAAAATAAAATAATTGATATAACCTTAACGATTGAATTAATTTAATAATAAATATAAATTGTTGGAGAAAAGGCTCAAATCAATAGAATAGGTCTGCACAAAATATAATTCTCATGAATAAAATAAAAGTATTTTTTTAATATTATAATTTGCGTGGGTACAAATGGTCACACAAGGCCAAATATAATATATTGCAAGTTTAGTTAATACTTGATACAATTACTTGGGATGTTTATGGCATTTTCGCTACTTATGACTATCAATATTTAAATGAATTCAGTTATAAAGGGTATATAAGTCTATTTTACTCAATTTTTAGTCTCAAAATATTTAAACTCTTGGGTTAAAATCAAGATAATGTTGGCGAAAAACAAAATTTTTTCTTATAAAAAACTTTTAGGATTGACCTCATACAATAACAAAAATTTTATAATTTAGAAAATCATACTTTGACAATCTGAGAAGATGATCGATTGGAAAAAATAAATCTAATACCAAACAATCTTCTAGGTTATGACTCAAATTGACATACACTGAACATGTGGGATTTTGTTTCACTACTTCCAAAAACCTTTGACTTCTTTCTGTAGTACTTTTTCTCACAAGTCATCTATATCTTTTTCTAAAGAAAAATATACTTATGTAATATCTCCTACTAAAACTCTAACATGTGTAATTCTTTTAATAATTCAAAATATTAAATATATTAAATTTTATATTATTATTTCTCTACTAATGTAAAAGTAGAAATAAAATTTTACTAAAATATATAGAAAATACATAAATATAAGATAGAGTCTTAACAAAATTATAAAATTTAAAAATATAAAAATAAACTTAAGTGGTAGTCAATCAAATTAACCGGATATCAAACACATAATAATCCAATAATTAAGCTTGTAATTAAGCAAGCTTAATTATTTAATTTCAACTCTACTCTACTATAAGATTGAAACTAATCTCCATAATTGTCTATTCAAAAAATAATTCATCCCAAGCTATATTGATCTCTTTACTACATAATCCTTTGTACCACTTCATTAATTGAATTAATATTTCAACTGTCTAATCAATTTAATAATATCTTATTTCTTAATACTTACTAGTTTTCTCAAATGATTATTTTAATATATCAAATATATCAACACACTCTCATCAGAGAATTCTATGATCAAGTGTCGAAAACTCATCAAGAGACATGTTGTACAAATTCTATATCGTTAATCTAACTACTTATAAGTAAAGCACATCAACTACCATACAAGGAATCAAAGTTTAGAGTGAAGAGTTTATACACTCTGATGTGTTTGGGCCTTTCAAACAACTATTAATTAGAGGAATGCTATATATGATTACATTCATTGATGATTCCTTTAGGTATGTTTGGGTCTTTTTTATAAAAGAAAAACTTGACACATTCTAAAAAGTTTCAAAATTTATTAAATCATAACATAACTTATATTTTTGTCTTTTCAGAGAGTGATCACATAAATACATATAATATAATTAAATAGACTTCACTCAAAAAAATAATGCAAATATGATATCTGAATAAAATATCTCAATTATTTTAGTAATAAAAAAATATTTATTACAATTAAATAAATTCATATATTTTTAAAGAGTATATTTTTGCAGGATAAAGGTACAACAAACAATAAAATAATGAAAGGGATAATATAGTTCATTTAATTTTTCTTAATATCTACGAGAATGTCAAATATGCCACTATTACGCATTTCAAAAACTCAATGCACACACGCATATTGCACAAAAAAATGGTGTAGTAGAGTGAAGAAAGAACTAGAAATTTTGCAGAGGAATTTTAAAAAAAAATGAAGCTAAAATTATCCAATAAAATTGAATAACACAAATGTATAAATGAGTTGAAGTCTTAAAGGCTACTATATACAAACAAAATAAATTATAATAAAATCAGGATTTAGGTATTATGAGGGATTAGAATATGGATTTATTGTAAAAACTAGAATATATGTGATCAATAGATTTATATCATTATACCCAAGATTTCTTTATTATACATGTGAAAAATTCAACCGAGGTTAGAATTTATTTCATCTTTTGAGAAATTATAGGACACGAAACCTACGGTTAGTTATTTTTTAGTATTTAATTGTTTATGCTATGTATTTTTTCCTGACCATTTACATAGCAAGTTTGATGAGAAATAAATCACATGTAGAAAATCTAGAGAAGAAATTACAAAAAATAAAATAAAAAATGATAAGGATGAAAAACCTTCCGATCTATCAAATGAAAAACAATTTGTTACACTGTTTCAAACACAAGATGTGGTGTTTGATCAAAGCATCAAGGAATCATGGTAGTCCTTATTAATTAAAAGCAAATTATTGATGATTCCTTTAGGTATGTTTGGGACTTTTTTATAAAAGAAAAAGTTCAAAAACAGAGAAGTTTAAAGCAAGAAAGAAGTTAGGGAGCACACTATCAAAATCTAAGTTCATTTAATTTTTCTTAATATTTGACGCTTTTGTCAATACACCACAAAAAAAGTTGAGTGAAAGAACTAGTGATGTCTTAAAGGGGTGAGAATTGTAGCCCATGTGATCAATAGATTTCGTCAACCGAGGTTAGAATTTATTTCATCTTTTGAGAAATTATAGGACACGAAACCTACGGTTAGTTATTTTTTAGTATTTAATTGTTTATGCTATGTATTTTTTCCTGACCATTTACATAGCAAGTTTGATGAGAAATAAATCACATGTATCTTTGTGGGATATGATAAGGATGAAAATGCTGCGATCTATCAAATGAAAAGTGTTACACTTCACAAGATGTGGTGTTTGATGAAGCATCTACATGGTAGTCCTTAGAAAAGCAAATATTGTCAGATTTAAAAGAGTTCAAACACAAGCTGCAAGAAAAGTTAGGGAGCACACTATCAAAATCTAATTCAGTTTTGATGAAGTTGATGGTGATGATAAAGGGTTAGCTCAGAATCCTTGGCAAAGAAGTAATTGCGTAAATATCAACAAATCATAACCTGGATATGTAAAAAAAAATCTTAGAGTTCTGATATGTTAAAAAAAAAATCTTAGAGTTCTCAGTGAAAAACAGTTACGAAAGAAGAGATCATTATATTTAAACAAAATCAAACTTGGGATCTAGTGTAAAAACCAAGAGATGTAAAACCTATATCCTACAAATGGGTTTACAAGATAAAGTATTGTCCAATTGGGTCAATCGAGAGGTACAAAGCTCATTTAGTAGCTCGTGGCAAAACTTACAACTGTATGAGTCCTATTTGCGCTAATAGCCAATAAGGAATAAAACTTGTGGCAAATAGATGTAAATAATACTTTTCTTCATGGAAAGTTGGATTGAAAGATCTATATGGTTCAACTAATGAGTTTTCAGAATCAAAATCATCTTGAGTACGTATGCAAGCTACGAAAAGCACTATACAGATTGAAACAGGCACCTAGGTCATAGTATGGTAAGATTGCTGAATTGCTAACTTAGAGTGGTTATTCAGTAACACGTGCAGATTTCAGCTTGTTTGTCTAAGCCAATATAGGAAAGCTAGCTATTGTGCTAGTTTATGTGGATGATTTAATCATAACTGATGATGATGAGGCATAAAATTTTCAAATAAAAGAGAATTTTTCAGTTCGTTTTCATATGAAAGAACTTAGACAACTTAAGCACTTCTTTGGTCTAGAGGTTGATCGTACACAAAAATGAATATTTATTTGTCAGTAAAAATATTCCAAAGATTTGTTGAAGAAGTTTGGGATGCTCGAGTGCAAATCGATCTCAACACCGATAAAACCAAATGGAAAGATGTGTGCACATGAAGGAAAGAATTTGGAAGATGCAACAATGTATCAATAATTGGTAGATAGCCTTATCTACTTGACCTTAACTCGACCTGGCATTTCTTGTGCAATTGGAGTAATGAGTCAGTACATGCAAAATTAAAAGAAGTCTCATCTAAAAGTAGTTCGATGAATATTGAGGCATGTGAAGGGTACAATTAACTATAGTCTTTTGTACAAGAAAGGTGAAAATTACAAGCTAGTTGGCTACTGTGATGTTGATTATACAGGAGATCATGATACTCGTGGATCAATTACCGGGTATATGTTTAAATTGGGTTCTGGAGCGATCTCTTGGTATAGTAAGAGACAATTGATAATGTCTTTATTAACAACAGAAATGGAGTACCTAGCAGTAGCAATGGCAGATCGAGAGTGTACATGATTAATACAGCTAATGAATGATCTACATCAATCAATAAATTATGCAATTTGTTATATTATGACAACCAATCGGTATTTCGCTTAGCTGAGAATCTAATCTTCTATGTAAGAACTAAAAATGTTAAAGTACACTATCACTTTGTTAAAGAGAAAGTTCTATAAGAGGATATTGAGATGAGGGATATCAAGACAGATGAACAAGTTGTAGACTTGTTTACAAAATGCTTGAGTGCTAAAAAGTTTGAAAACTTTTGTTATCAACTCAACATAATGAAAAGGATTGATGCTGGTGTTGAGGGGAGTGTTAAAAATCAACACTATTTAATGGCTTTATTTATTTATTAATAAAGTAATCAAAGTTTTGTTAAGTGGAGCAATTTGGTCATAGTGGAATGAGTTAGAAATCAACAAGCAAAGAGGTGGGCTAGGTGCATGTGTGATGAATAATAAATTGCATTAATAAATTTGCTAAGTGTATTAGATAAGCTTTGTGTGGTTGTAATTTATTTTTATTTTTTTATATTATGTGGCTTGTGTTTGCTTTGATGTTGTATAAATACCCCATCTCATTTGCTTTTGAAATCATTCGAGAAGTGTTTAAGCAATAAGAAATAAAGCTCTTAAGTTTTCAAGAGTACAACTTGAGTGAATTTCTTCTTTGAGTGGTAAAATAAGAGTTCTTTATACTATATTTATTTTTCAACACTATCCTAATATGTTATTTATATAGCATTTTTGTTAATGATTCATTGATGCCACACTAGCTAATAGAAGTGAATTTATTTAAATTTTAGGCATAAAATATGTAGGCGGAGATTTATTTGAAAGTGTTCCTGAGGCATATACTAGTTTCATATATGTGTGTGATTTTAAATCATCATTATGAAGAGATGGCAATTTTCTCCTTACTATTTTTGAGTTTTACAAATTTACTCTTTGATATTAAAATTTCCATAGAAAAACTCAGAAGGATAATCAAGTATTGTAAAGATAGTAAAAAATGGTAAAACTAAAAAATTATATATAGAAAAAACGATGTAATGTTGGGATAAAACCTTTGGTAAAATAATATCACCTATAACGTAGAAATATCATGTTCTATCATCAAGAATCAATAATAAAATTATGTAGAAGCATTCCTAAAATTCATAATGCTGAATAAATTTCTAAGATTGTCTTGTTAGCCTTCCAGATCTATACGTTCTCTTAGAGAGTCCTTTAATTCTCTTTGCGCTCTCTCTCTGATGAAGGGATATCAGAAAAAAAAAAAATACATGTGACTTGGGGACCATAACTACTTATATAGACAACTTTTTTCTGTTGTCACTAAGTAACTCTAATTTTGCCCATTATAGAATTAGAATACAATTAGATTTCTATACATTAAAAGCACACATCCTATTAGATACATTAAAACTCATAATATCGAAAATCTTAATTGATCACTTTAATTGGGTTTAACTTTATATGATAGTCTGCAACACATAATTATTCACATATAAGCCCAATGTTGGATTAAAAATTCAACAATATTGAATTAAAAAATCTAACGTATAAATCTCTTATGACTATGACTTTATCATTGATATTCTGTTACAACTAATTGATGAGATTTATATGCATATGAACCTTTTTTTCCCCTTTGCCGTGGATGCTTCATAATTTTGATGAAGAACAAACCCTGAAATTGTTGAAGAATTGTTACAAAGCTCTTCCAAACACTGGGAAGCTGCTCAATATTAATTCAACAATTCAAGAAGTGCCTGAAAATAGTGCGGCTTCAAGGGAAATTTCTATTTTAGATTCAATTTTGTTAATCCATATTCCTCATGGAAGAGAGTGGGGCAAACAAGAATACAATAAATTAGCAATTAAAGCTGGATATAAAGGTGTCAACTACGAATGTGGTGTATGCAATTTATATGTTATGGAATTCTTCAGATGGATTGTTTTTTCGCTATTGGGAAAATTCCTCTTAACTCTCCTAGGTTGTTTTCAGTTTTCGGTTTGTCTTACTATCTCTGTCCTATCAACAAGACATCTCTTATAGAGAGACTGATTGCCTTATAAGGCACCTCTCGCTTAATCTTTTTCACCTTATTGAAGATGTCAAAACACGAACGCAGTATTTATTTTTATTTGACTAAGTTTGAATTTAATTGAATTCTAAAACTCTATATAAATAAATACACTAACCTAAATCATACTTTTACATTTATTTGCTGATTAAAAGCGTTAAGTTTCTCAATTTCATAAACCTAAAGCTACTTTTTGACATTTATATCTTTGAATTATCATATGGTCTTGCATTTGTATCTACATGTATGACACTTTTACATTTCTCAACCAAGTTCGTTCATGCAATTTGTTGTTACAACTAAATAACAGTCTTCAGGTTGCCTTTAATGATTTAAAAACAGTGCAACTTTGTCAAAAGAATAGTCAACATTATTAATAGTTCGACAGTGACAAATTTCTTTGCGTCTTGCTCACTGGTAATTGATATAGAGTGACGATTTTGTAAGATATGTAAAATATAGTAGTTTTTTAATTTAGAATCTTAAAATATAAAAAAAATTTGAGAAAATTTTAAAATCGTAAGATTTACTAATATTATAAAATAAAATTTTAAAAATGTACGATTTTAAAATTTTCTCAAATTTTCTCACACTTTAAAATCATGGATTAAAAAATTTTTAATGCAAAATATATTTTAAATAATCGCACATATTTTTTATCTTTTAAATATTTATGGAGTGTTAAATATTTTTATATTATTGTAAACTATTGAAGAATTATTTTACAACAATACAAAAAAATTTGACACCCTTATAAAATCCCATTATTTTTGTACAATTACCTGGCTGCTAATAAAACAACAATTTGAGCTCTGCTATTATTTTCCGAAAATGTAGCGAAGTTAGTTTGAGCGAAGCGCGTCCCTTGGATTGGGTTGCAGCTTTTTCCGGATTATTCGCCGTGGCCGAAGGGTAATGTCGTCACAGTTGGCAAAAATAATTGACATTTCACACGTGGCTATTTATGATGTAGGTCGAGCAATGGCCCTAGTCTTATTTTCGGCTTGGCAAGTGACTGGGCGTTACCTTCGCGCTTCCAACTTTGGTCGCTCAATGGGTATATCCAATTAACTAAATAAGTTAATGCAATTAATTACTGTTATAACTGAATAACCGTTTCTCGGTTACCTTCATTAACGAACAGTAATTATGCTTTTGTCAAAAGAACGAGTTACCATCATTAATAGGTCCACGTGACCATTTTCTTTGTGTTCAGCTCACTGGTAATCGACGTGGAATAACGATTTTTCTAGATATATACGATATATTTTAGATAATGACACGTATTCATATTTTTTAGATACTTATAATAATATCAAATATTTTTATATTACTATAAATTGTTCAAATTTTATTCTAGAACAATATTAAAAAATTTGTATACATGTTAGTCAAACAACAGTTTGAGCTTTGCTATTATTTCCGAAAATGTAGCTAAGTTGTTTGAATGAAGAGTGTCCCTTGGACGGGGTTGGATTTTTTTCCATATTACATAATTG
Source organism: Aegle marmelos (assembly GCA_030449875.1). Classification (NCBI taxonomy): domain Eukaryota; kingdom Viridiplantae; phylum Streptophyta; class Magnoliopsida; order Sapindales; family Rutaceae; genus Aegle; species Aegle marmelos. The sequence goes on from JASUUL010000115.1 coordinate 10,726,319, forward strand.
CTGTGCCAAAAGGGTAATTTTATTACGCAGGGCAAAAATAATTGACATTTCACATGTTGCTGTAGGGATGACAATAGAATAGATACTGGTTGGATCGATACTACTCTAAATCCATATTCATAATAAAAATTGACATTTGCATCTTCCCTATATCAGTTATGAATCTCTATTTTTTTCGCTCTATATTTAGATTTAAAGACAAAAATAAATAAATAAATAAATAAATATCTAAATTTGCTCCAAATGCAATAAAAAAAATTAAAATTCAGATATGTTCTAAATCTATCATAAATTCTAAAATCAATAATAAAGAGCAATAATTTTTTAGAAGGAAAATTAAGGATAAAATATATTGATAACAATTAAATTATATAATTTATGTGAAAAAAATCTAATAAATGCTATGTGTTTACTCCAATTTTTTTTTTTTAAATCGAATACCCATCAAAAGTAATTGCAGGAATAAGATCAATGTAATATTCTAATATGTCCTTCATTATTCTGATATCCACAACACACCATTATCATTCGTATAATGTTAAATAATGATATATAAGTTAAATATAATTTAATTCAATGTTTATTAATTTTTTATGACCATATTTAACTAAATATGTGAATAAAATAATTATTTTATGCCAAATAGCCACTACTGATTAGTGATTACATAACATGAATAAGATTATAAGAAAATAATACAAAAGGAAACTCAAATCTAGAGATTTACCTGGCAATTAAAGGACTTATCCAAGCACTCAAATCAAATGGAGAAGCAAGAGGAGATTAAAGAGAAAGAAAGAGGTTGAATTGATAGTGAAAGACTTAAAAAAAAAAGGCTGCCATACTAATTTTACTTTACACTTAGTTATTTTCATTTTATTATCATTTAGATTTACAAAATTAATTTTTAAGTTTTAAATTTTTTAAAAATATATGCTAAATGCCACTAATATGCTATGAATAAAATTCATTATCATTTATAATTACACAATTGTTAAGAAACTTTTAAAATTAAATTAAATTAAAAATGTTAATGAATATATATCTAGATTCAAATATTAAAATAATCCATACCGGCTCCAAAATTGCTTTAGATCTATGCATTGATATTTAAATCTAATATAAATTTATTTTAAATCCATCTAAATTCAATCTAATTAGGTTTGAATAATAACGGCCATCGGGCCAGGCCCTAATTTAAGCCCAATGTATTTTAAAAAATCTATATGTCTAGCATACTTTATTTAAGCCTATATATCTAGCATATTTTTTTAAGTCCATAGCCTAATAATAATGATAACAATAATAATGACAATGACAACGACAACAACAACAATGATGATAATAACAACAACAACAACAATAAATAATAATAATAATAATTTTAATTAAGAGAACAATTAATATTTTATTATCAATTTATCACAATTTTACAATTATATGTTTTATTTAAAAATAATTAATCATAATATAACAATATATAAATTTAATTCTAGATCAAAATAGAGATTGAGAAAAATTAAAATTACAATCCCGAAATACATAAATTAAAATTACAATTACAAGAAATACTAATACCATAATTGCAATTGAACTCCATTGAATGAAAATCTAATTTTTAATTTATCATAAAATATTTTGTTCATAATTTTTTATATATAAATATGAAAAATATTTTATTCACAAATGAAACATATCTCCATAAGCAATTAACTAAGTTAGGATTTCATTAATAAAATATTAATATCATTAAATTTTATTTATCATTTATAGAATCATAATATTTATAATTTTATTTATTAAATAATGATATTTATTTATTCATTTAATAAATTATAAATATAAAAATTAAAATATCTATTTAAACTAAGACTTAAATTAATTTTACTAAAAGAACATATTAAAAAATTTAATTTCAAAATATATATAAAATTATAATATTTTATATTTATTTTTTTTAAATTTTTATTTTAACATAATTTAATCCATAAGCTATATGTTAACCTATGAAATATGTTTATTACGTATCGTATTTTAATTCATTTCTAATCATATAATACTTTTAACATTCGTATTTTAAGTTCAATCCACGTGTTTATTATAATATATTAAAATATATTTATGTCATACTATCGTGCCACGTGCCGCCCGTCTTTAGATTTGAATTGCATAAATCATGGTCACGTCCGATTCGTCGCCATCCCAGTGTGGCTATTTATGATGTGGGGCTAGCTGTCGCCCTAGTGGTATTTTTGGTTGGTGAATGTTACTGATGCGTGTCCAAATTTGGTGGGCTGGTAGCTCTATCCAATTAAACAACTCCACTTATTTATTTATTTTTTATAAAAATTCGGATTTTTTGTATGCAATGGATTCACTGTTCAATAAGCGGGGTCACTGCTAATTATGCAAGAAGATAATTGACGTTGTTGTTGTTATCTAGTGCTACAAGAATCCCAGATTGAATTTGGCTTAAACTATAGGAGCGATAGTGTGCGCAAATGTTTCATTTATTTATTTTTTTAATTTAGTCTAATGGCCAATAAATTTTTTTGCGTTAGTGTGTTCTAACAAATATTTTGCTTGAGTTCAAAAAATTTACAAATTATGTTAATAATTAATATAAGAAGAATTATTAATTTATATATCGTATTAAGTTATTAAATAAAAAAATTAAATGATATTTTAAGATAAAAGAGCTGCTATCTTATAAAATAATAATTCCCTTATTCATTTAAAATAAGATATCACCACTCGCAAATAATTTTGTGGCTGTACCTTACGTTACGTTTACGTAAGGCAGCCAATTTCGGAAAGCTGCTACCATATTAATTAATATAATATATTAATTTTTAAATGAATAAAAACAGCACGGACATGGAATGACGGAGGCAGGGCCAGTGCCATCAATGTGCCTAGAATTTACAAAGCAGCCATTCCCTGCAAAGTCAGGATCCTGTGGCACCGTCATGAAAAGTACGCTTCTTCTTTTTTGCCATAATTGTGCTTCGCTTATTTCCATGCTTTTCTTCGTCACCCTCCCCCCTTCCTTTCTCCATTCCCTGCAAAGTCAGGATCATGTGCCACCGTTATGAAAAGTACCCGTCACCTTTTTTGCCACAATTATGCATGCTCATATCATCTTCCCTTTTTTCCATGCTTTTGTTTGTTTCCCAACACCACCCCCGCCCCCCTTTTGTGGTTCTCATTGATTGAACTAGTTAGATGATGAGCAGTGCAGTGTGTCCATACATTACACATGAATGGTAATTTATTACTAATAGTCTCACATTTCATGTCACTCTCGTGGTCGACAACAGTAGCCAGGAGTGGCTCTCCTTGATGATAATAACAGTAGCCAGGAGTGGCTCTCCTTGTTGATAAACTGAAATTAGCTCAAACCTTAAGGACGGAAATGAAAAATGAGAACATGAGCATGATTGGTGATGAGATATATAATATTGGTGCAACCCTGCCTTGAATGATTCAACAGAAAGGGATAAGAAGAAAAGAAATCAGGAGCACGCAATCAGGAAAGAAGCAAATTACAATCATGGCTTCTGTAGTTGATCAGGAAGAAGAGACGAATAATTTTTCGTATGCAGTGCAACTGGCCAGTGCAATAGTGCTACCTGCAGGTATGCAAGCAGTGGCAGAGCTTGATGTGTTTGAGATCTTAAGCAGAGCCGGTCCTGGTGCTAAGCTTTCGGTTTCGGAGATTGTGGCTCAAATTCCCTTAAAAGGTAATAATCCTGAAGCTGCAGCCACGATGTTGGATCGGGTGCTGAGGCTTCTTGTCAGCTACAATGCTCTTCATTGCTCTTTGGTTGATGGACAAAGGCTCTACTCTCTTGCTCCTGTCTCTAAATACTTCGTTCACAACAATCAGAACGGCGCGTCGTTGCGTCCCTATATGGCCTTGTGTCTCGACAAGGTCTCCATGGCTGGCTGGTATATAGGATTACTTCTTCTCTTTTCTTTTGTTCGCTAATTTTGAAAAATTAAAGAAAATTATCAAAAAATTAGCCATTTGCATCTCATGTTTTAAACCCGTCAAAATCCGTCTGCTGCTAAAAAGACAAATAACTTCAATTATTTTAATTTGAAAAAGTTGTAGTAAAAGACACAAAAAGTTTAAAGTCCACGAGTTTCTGAAATATGAAAGTATAAAAGATTGATTGTAACAAACAATTTATAAAGTGTTCTGTATCTTGGTTAATTATGCGGTCTAATTTTACAAACTAAGCTTCTAAAATTGTTGCTAACCGTGTTTGGATTTCGGACAATTTAGGTTTAGATTGAAAGAGCAGATTCTTGAAGGAGGAATTGGATTTAATAAAGCCCACGGAATGCAAAGGTATGATTACCTGGGCGTTGACCCAAGGTTCAATGATGTTTTCAATAATGGAATGATAGGCCACACTTCTGTCGTCATGGAGAAGATCCTAGAATCATACAAAGGCTTTGAGCATGTTAAGAAGCTTGTGGATGTTGGCGGTGGCTTTGGAATTGCCGTTAATATGATAGTTTCTAAATACCCTCATATTAAGGGCATCAATTATGATTTGCCATATGTCGTAAAGGATGCTCCATCTTATCCTGGTTTGTTTTTAAACAAAATTTACTATAGCATATTTTTTTTTCCTAATAATTCATTGATTGGATACAAAATAGCTAACAGAATTTTTTTAAAAAAAATTTCAGGTGTAGAACATGCAGGTGGAGACTTTTTTGAAAGCGTTCCCGAGGCGGATACCATTTTCATGAAGGTTAATAATATATTTTATTTTTATTTATATGTGTCACCTAAAGTCATAATTATAAAGAAAAAGCAATAGAAGGAGAATGAAAACTTTTCTCGATAATATTTTGTAGTTTTATCTTAACTCGTGCTCATTTGGTATTAGAATTTTCAGAAAAACACCTAAAGGGAATATCAAACTTTTATGACAACTTTTTTTTTTAAAAAAAAAAAGAGTTAAAACTCTCTCTCTCTTTCTTTTTCTCTAATGGCAAAGGGGTGGGCAAAGACCTAAATTGATTATTTGAAAACCACTCGACTAGGTCTTAGGTGCAAAATGTCAATCTCTCTGAATTACATATGCTTTGCTCAATCACATAAATCGACCGTACATATTCAAATTAATAGATCTAATGAGAATTAACATGAATATTTAACTCTTGCAGTGGATCCTTAACGGTTTTAATGATGAGCAGTCCTTGAAATTGTTGAAAAATATTTATAACGCTCTTCCAGAAGGTGGGAAGTTGCTTAATGTTAATTCAACAATTCCAGAAGTGCCTGAGAACAGCGCGGCTTCAAGAGAAATCTCTCTTTTGGATACAACTTGTTTAATTCAAGTTCCTTATGGAAGAGAGAGGACGAAACAAGAATACAATGAATTGGCAATCAAAGCTGGATTTAAAGGTGTCAACTATGAATATGGTGCATGGAATTTCTATGTTATGGAATTCTTCAAATAATAAAATGCTTTGTTTGTATTAGGAAAGGTCTGCTCAACTCTTTCTGGGCAGTTTCCAATTTCTGGTTTGTGTTAATTTTCCTTCTTGTTTGGCCTTAGCGCTTCTCTTATGTACTCTTTTTTCATCCTATAAATATCTCTCTCTTTAAGGGAGATTGACTACCTTATAAGGTAGCTCTTATGTAATCTTTTTCATTTTAATTTTTACAGTTGCAGCATGTGATGCCTGGTTCTTTATCGAGGGGAAAAAAAATGTATTCCTTTTACTTTATTATTATTCTTTCATTCTCTGGTTATTGCAAAGTTATGTTGCACAAAAAACAGCAATATATAATTAATAATTTAAAGTACTAAAGTTTGATTTTTGAACGTAGTAAAACACACAGTAAATGAATCAAATGAAGTCTGAAAATATATTGAAAATGGACTATAGAGATATTAATTCTTCATTAAATAACTACTGAGAGCTGATATAGGTCAGGGGGGTTAAAAAAAATTACAATTCTTTTGAAACGAGTCACAGATGACAGACACAATCAGAACTAGAAGTAAATATAATAGCTTGCGTTGGCATAAAGGATTTCCAGCATTTCGTCTAGGGCACGATTGACGCAACGCGTGACCGATCAAAACAAATAGTTGATTATTGTAATTATTGTAAATATAATCTTTTCTTTTACAGAACGTTAAATATCTTTATATATTTTATAAAAGTCAAGCAATGAGACAAAGAAACGATTATTGTTTTCACCAAGTTCAAATATCCCAAATATTTTACTTGTTCTTTCTGTCTTCTAAAGATGTATAATGATGAGTGAAAAAGAGGAAAACTATATATATATATATATATATATATAGGAGTCACCTATATTGTAACTGTGGTAATGTGCAATACTTTTTGTCCTTATGCATAATTGCCGAAGGATCCAAAAGGTATCAATTTAAATCTCTTGAGACGTCAATCATACCCCTACAGTTCTCATTGCTGGAAAACAGTTGAAATGCCATCGGTGAAGCTTGAAAGACTGCGGCTTAACCTGTTTCTTCTAGCCATCGATTTCGCTAGAATTTGGCCATCCCATCGGCTGGATTTTACTCTTCTCAGCCCTATCTTTTATTTTCAACTGGACCCGTCACTTGAAACAATTGGATTGCCACTGATCAGCCACTTGAAAGCTCGCGCACTCGCACTTTGGACTTAGTGTGGCTAGCATTATTAGTCCTGAGCTTTTCATCACTATTAACCTATGAGGGGTAATTTGATAACTTCACAAAATTGGAGGATAATTATGTAATTTTTAAAATTTATGGATAATTTAATAATTATAGACTGGGGCAATTAAGTAATTTGAGATTTCGAGAGTAAATTAGTAATTTGTGACATCAAGAGCGTTTTGGTAATTTTACACTGTAAGAGTAATTTCATAAATTCAAAACTTATGGATTATTTTTGTAAACTCAATTAAGGACATTTTGAAAATTTAAGATTCTGAGGATAATTTGATAAATTATGGTTTCGAGGGTAATTTAGTAAATTTGGATGTCAGGATATTTTGGTAATTTTTAGACATAAGGGTATTTTAATAATTTTAACTATTCTAGAGTTATATCATGTGGGTTTAGTTTTTATTAAGTACAATTAGTCATATTTCACATTATCGATAATACTTATACTATTTACTTAATTAGGAGGATTCACAAATGAGAATCAACTTGCAGACATAGACAATACCGAATTTAAACGTCATCATTATGAGTGGAATATACAAAATTTATTTTTCTTTATATTTTATTATGATTTTAAATATGGTAAAACATGTTTTCTGAATGAATTTTAAAATCTACAATTTAATAATTTTCTCAAAGATGAATTTTATTTGCATAATGATATCTATTATTGAAAATGTGAATGAATAATGATTTTATTACCAATTTTGAATATATGTATAATAATATTATTTAAATAAAAAGAAATAGATTTACAATTTGTTGAATGGAAAAAGGAATTGAGATTTTCGAATGTAATTATATGTTTACATACATGTGTATATATGGTTATTTGTAAAATCATCGTATAGTACCCTACCTCAAATACAGTGATATAAATGATTTGAGATGAGTTGAGATATGAGCTTTTGAGACCCATCTGAATACACACATAGGTTTTGGGTTGTGTACTTAGACGCTTTTATCTTTTAGGGACTAGTTATGCATGCACAGATATGATGTGATATGATACAATATGATATAATTTAATGTGATGTAATGAGATATAAGATGATATTTTCTCATCTATTTGTGTAACTCCGGGGTATGATGATTTCCTAATTACCCATCTGTTGAGGTCCGGATATGATGATATGAGATGATGTTTCCCTATCTACCCATGCAACTTTGGGGTATGATGGTACCTGAATTACTCATCTGTCGAGATCCGATTTATTCGTATAGTTCTGGGGCATGATGGTTTCCTAATTATTCATCCGTCAAAGTCCGCATATGATGAGATTATTTTTCTTGGGTTCTTGTTTAGTGACGATTTCATATTTGTGGATTTTATATGGTGCTATGATGTGATTTTCTATTGTTATTTCATGTGATAATATATATGCTTTTCAAAGTTAGTGATTTGATTTTAAATGTTAATTAATTTATTAATATTTCTCACATATAGTTTGATGATATAGTGTTTAGAAATGATATGATTATTTTAAATAGAATTATTCTTAACAACTACTATTTACTCACTGAGCTCACTGAGTTTTTATACTCACTTAGTTTTTATTATATTCCCCTCACCACCTACAGGAGATTTACAGATATAATAGTCGATTCAACAATATTAATTATTTTGTATCATGGCCATATGATCCGATCAAGAGTTGTAGAGTTTTTTTTTGTATTAAAGTATTAAAGAATTATATAACGTTGTTATGTTTATGAATAAGGATAACTTGTTGTATTTTGGTATTTGGATGTTTGAGTTATATTTGCTATTTTGTTGAGAATTTGGTTGACGGAATTAGCTGTATTCAGAAATTATTTTGAGAATGTCATTTTGGTTATTTGCAGGGTTTGGGAATGTTATAATTATAGAGAAAACTCTGTCATTATATATATATATATAAAATTTATTATCGGTTTGATTTGATGATATTTAGACAGACTTGTCTTATGAGTGTCGGGGTAGGTCGTATCAATATGTATCTCTCTCTATATATGTATGTATGTCTAAGTGCCTTTAACGAGAGGTTGTATTGGTTAGATCTGTGTTGAGAATTTTTTAGGGTGAAAATTGTCACTATGTCCGATTTTAAAGATGGTTATAATGTGGTTTAAATGAAAGAAAAATATGTATTAAAAATTTGTCATTGATATTGAAAATTTACAAACAACGTATAGTGAAAACTAGTAATATTTTCATAATCTCATAGTTTATTTCCTTCAAAAACATACCTTCTCTTTTTCTTTTCATTATACTAAATTATTTAAATACGTCATCCTCTTTATTAAATAATTAATAAAAATTTTTATTGTAAAATTTTAGTAATTTATAAAATAAGCTTATTTGTTGTATTATTATCATTTATTTTATCAAAAATATGTATTTTAATAAGATTTCTATTGTTGTATTGCTTTTTGTTGCTTAACATATGTATTCTTTTACTCCTCTTCATGTATTGATTGTTATACAAATTCTAATGTACTTATAAGCACATAAATCTATTGAAATATATGCTAAGAATAAACAAGTCGAACCTATAGGATTGTTAATTTTAGGAAAGAAAAATATAATATAAGCTAATTATAACTTTACCATAGTTGAAAAGAAACTATTTTATTTGAGAAGATATAAACAAAAAGTACAAGTAAATTAAAGGCGAGAAAATTAATATGAAAATTTAAGAGACTGAAGTTGCTAGAATTGTGGAATCCACTGGTCAACTTAATAATTATCTAACTACTAATCAGTTCTCAAATTTAGAGTGACAATAAAAAATCAATCTATGTATATTCATGAATATAATAATTAAGTCCAAGTGAAATTAATCTTATATTGATTCTTTTTAATATCTAAACATCCCATGTAAATAATACTAAATAACAAGTATACAAACTTTAACTAAACACTATGTATAGAAAATTTAATAAAAAAATAAAAAAATAAAAAATAATCACATATATTGTAGAGACCTAAGCATAAGTTTGCTCAAATATTAATAACAACAAATAATGTACAATAAAATTGGTGAAAAATTAAAAATATCTAACTAAACATGTGAAATAATGGACCCCAAGTATTAAAGCACATTTGTAGAGAAGTAATTAAAGAAAATTATTTTATTGAGCAGTTACCATCACTGACCATAGTCTAAACATTAGAAAGACAAGGGAAGTTGAGGACAATTAAACCAATAGAACCCATCACGCAGCTGCTGCCTGTAATTCTTCGAATCTCTTTTCGTCTCTGCGTGCGTTCTCTACACGTTCTTCTGAAAGCCAAAGGCTTCTCTATTACTAATTTTTTCCAAAGGCTACATAATGTTAGGCCAACTTCGAGTTAACGTCCAATCATTGTAGAATTAGGTTGCTTAGCTGCCAATCTTCAAGTCAAACCATGTAAAGGTGCATGCTTTACAGTCATGCTTCTTTTACGTGCCGGCCTTAAAACTGATTGAATCCATTAGCCCATACCTAAGCATCAAAGCCCATTTGATTTAGTTCGACATTGCCTTGCACTTGTAGCCATTGAATTCTGCTTCTTCTTCTTCTTCTTCTTCCATTTCGATTCTTTTGTGCACATTTACTCTCCAAACTTTAATTGATTACCCTGTTCAATAAATCAACAAAATAAATTAATTATCTAAAAAATAAATAAAAGAGACTAGTTAGCATATATTTAGAGGGGAAATATATCAATTTATTATGCCATCAAATACCTCCAAGCCTAAATTTTGATCGTTCTTGAGCAACACTAAAAACAAAAAATAAACAAGTCGAAGTAAACTCTTAACTATATCACTTTCTGAGACAGTTGCTACTGTATTTAGCATATGCAACAAGTATTTAAATCCCTAAGCATTTCTAATAGACAAGTTATAGTCTTGTAAGGGCTTTTAGTGATGATGTCCACGAACATCATCAAGATTAATTTAAAGATAATAAATAAATATTAAGAAAAATCTCTCTTGCAAGGCATCTGCATTCAGATCTTTAATTAGATTAATAACAATAATCAAATAAAAGTATAAATATTATTTTTAACCTAAAGAAATATCACTCCCACATCAACTATTCACATGTCAGCTAAGTAAATTCATCTTGAACTTTAATCTCGGTCTCTAATTCTAGATATATATATATATATATATATATATATAGGTTTTTCAATAAAAGATTCTTGATTTTATTAAAGTCACGGCTCAACTAAAAGACAAAAAAATTAGATTTCAATATATTACAGGATAAAATATAGTATATATTAGAATCTATATTTATTTGATCTTTTAATTTATCCCTGACTTTATTAAAGTTAAGGATTTCTGAGTAGAAAATTACTAAGTGTGTGTGTCTATATATATATATGAATAAAATTATAGTATTAATATCGTAATTAAATATAAATTATGTAATTGAAACATATAACTTGTAAATCTAAAATAAAACTTATAAATCATAAATTTTAGAAATTTAACATAAAACTTGTAAATAAAAGGTAAAATGAGTAAATTAATATAAAATTAGTACATTAATGTATTATTACTAAACAAAACAAGAAATTGCAAATATAACATAAAATTCATAAATCAACACTAAGTTCAAAACATAAATTTTGGAAACAAAACATAAGATTTGTAAATGGAAAGTAAAACAAGTAAATTAATATATTACTAGTAAACAAATCAAAAACTTATAAATATAACATAAAACTAGTAAATCAACACTAACTATAAAATAAAACATAAATTTTAGAAAAGAAATGTAAGACTTATAAAAGAAAGATAAATAAGTAAATTACTATAAAACTAATAAATTAATGCATTATTGGTAAATAAAATAAAATTTATAAATATAATATGAAACAAGTAAATCAACATTAAGTGCAAAATAAAACATAAAATTTGTAGATTATGCCGAAGACTTATGAATAAAAGTTAAAAGTTAAAAAAAAGTTCATAATTATAAAATAAAAACATGTTATAATAGTTATTACCTTATATATTTATTGATTTTTTATTTAAATTGAATAATGTTAGTTTTGTATTTATGTAATACATGTGATATTTTATTAAGGAGGAAATTTATACTCAAAATTAAATTTTTAAAGAAAAATATTATTTTAATATTTTTCATAGTTGTTGTAAGATAAGATTATATTGTATCTTTTTACGCTTCCTGAACAACAATCCTAAATGGTATTTAAATATAAGTGAAAATTTTAAAACTACATAAAGTATGTGTAAGACTCAAAATTAGATTTAATTTTATTGATATATCATATAAGTGTAATATAAGTTTCTTTTTTAATTTTATTTTTACTTGATCTATATCAAAATAAATAATTACGTGTAATTAATATGTGTAATAAATAGATATCATTATATAAAATTAGAAAAAAATATAAATATCCTAGAATAAATATAGAATTTATGGTGACCAATTCAATAAAACTCTGTTTAGTATAATTTTTTTATTTAATTAAAGAAAATATTTTTTAAGTAATAAAATATTTTTCATTAAAATTCTATAAGAAACAATATTAATTTTTAAATAATTAATAATCTCGCATTAATTTACTAATTTTATATTATATTTATGAGTTTTATGTGTAATTTATAATATTTATGTGTATTACGGTATTAATGCCGTATTTACAACCTGCCCCATACATTTACAGCCTCGTAAAAATATTCTATGGTGTTGTAAAACATTTTGCAAGGCCACAAAAGTCAGCATGCATACAAAAATTCGTGCAAATATCTGGATCAGAAAATAATTTTAAAAAAATTATTATTAAACATAAAACAGTATCCATATTACTTTCGATTATACTTGTTAAGTTACATACCAAAATATAGTTATCAATACAATTGTTTTGGATGTTATGGCCCCCATCAATTGCGGACGAATTGTTGTTGCGTGAGTGGAATAACATAGATTACTCGTGCAAATAACAATTAATGAGGGCTACAATTTTCGAACAGATTCTAACACTCAAAAATTAATATTTAGGCTAAACGATAAAGTTGCGGAAGAAGTTACATAACAGTTGTATTTATTAAATAGGGTTGAACTTATTGAAGAAGCCATAGCAAAATAGGGGAAGAGCTACTATATAATTGTGGTATGATATTACAATTGTTGTCAACCGGTTATTTTAATTATTTACTAACTTATTTAATAATTGATAATAACTGTAATATTATAGTACAGTTATAAGATAAACAGGTGGAGACTTATTTTGTTCATGCAATTCCAAAATACCCTTTTGGTAAGATTTTGTGGAAAGATGTCAAGAACCAACCTGACCTCTTCAATGCCTGTGAATTAATTATTTTTCTTATTTATTACATTATCTTTTGTCTGCCTTTGGGTTGTTGGCAGCGGCACTCAAAGAACTTCAAATGGTGCATCAAAACTTTGTTGTGCTTGCTTGTAATATGTAATTTTGATAAGTGGTTTACCAAAATTTTATTGTAATAAATTTTAATAAATTAGTGAATTCTTATTCGGGAAGAAGTTATGGTGCCCCGGGTGCACGATACCCCTAATTGTCCCTAAATTACTTTAGGGTCCCTCTTATTTGTTGAAAAGTAAAAAAAATTAGAAGCATTAAAATTTTAACACATAAGTCCAATATATTTCTATTATTTATATTTGAATACTAGACCATAGTTAATTATTATGAATTTTTACATTGTTATTTGATCATATTATCATTATCAAGTTAAATTTTAATTATACATTAAAATTATTTATTATTGATTGAATAGATTTTATGTTGCTTCCAAAAAATAGATTAATATTATTGACAAATTAATATATTTTTATTATATATTTAAATTATTTATCATAGATTAATTTGACATTATTTGTTTTCAAAAAATAAAAAAGATTCTATGTACTAAAAAGTTTTACAAGTTATAATCATTATACTATCATTAATTTTTAATAATCGAATTACATCAATTGCCAAAAATATAAAAATTTAAAATCATTTAAAATTGTTTGTCAAACCTTTGACTATTTTGCTTTTCAAAAACTATAGGGACATCAATGTTAAAAATCAAAGAAAATACATCCATGCCATTGAAACAAGTTCGGTGTTAGATCTAATGGCCAACTCACATATGGACGAAATGGGGGCACCATGGACCAGGTGCGCGGTAGTTGGACCCTCTTATTCGTTGAAACTTTGCCGTTAAATTCAGAAATTATAATCTTATTTATATATTCATCCAACAAAAATATAGTGATGTTTGATTTTAGGAATGAAATGGAAAGACAAATGAATGAAGAAAGGAATAAAAAGTAATGAATTAATAGTTGTGTTTACTAAAAAAGAATTGGCATACTTCAGAATAGACAAAAATGAGAATGAGTTAGAATAAGGATTAAAATAAATTATTTGCTTAAGTTGTAGAAATCAAACTCAAAATTAATTGTTTCAAGTTATTAAAAATACCATTGTTAATAGTTTACCCTAATATTATTTGAATCGATTATAATATCAACCATCATAGACATTCTTATCATCCTAATATTAACCATCATTAGAATAAAAAAATACTAAAACTGAAAAAATAATAACAACATGGACAATAATGATTGAAAACAATCATGATTAAAAATAAAATAAATAATTTTTTATGATAAAGATAATAATAACGACAGTATGAATAATAATAACAATAACAATTAATAGATTACTATTATTATTACTACTACTATAGTATATTATTATTACTACTATATATACTACTACTATTGTTATTATTATTATTATCATTATGCTTTGCTTTTTTGATATTCACATTTTTCACCGAAAGGGAGTATTTTGGGATTAGGGGTAGAGCAGAAACTCCAATAAATGAAAGACCTATTACTAAAGGTGAATCTTTAATTCGTCGTTTTCATCATTTTTAAATTTGAGTGGGTTTTATAATTTTGATTCTAATTTTGCTATTATTTTATTTTATGATTTAAATGTTGTTAATGACTACGATTCCACGGTTCTGGAAGTTTAAACACATTTTAAGTGTAAGCAAAAGCTTGGGTCGTACATGAATAAGTTATGATTGTACCCGCTATCACACAGTAGTAATTTTAATATCCTATTACACTTTGAATTGGGATTAGTGTTGATCTAATTCAGTTGATAATTACGAGGCCGATTTCTGATGGGCCCAGATTGTAATATCCAGTTCCTCGTCAAGAAATTACGAAATTGCATTGTTATCTTACATTATGGACTATCCTAACGATACTTCAGTTGGCTTGATTCTTGCAATGTTAGCTATAAATCATGGCTTCAACTCCTAAGATAATGCATTAATTTGGGATTAGATAAGAGTCTGGTGCAGTGCAACATAAAAAAAAGTCTCGCATCATTCATGAATGGTACATATTAATTATATTATCTTAATTTCATGGTTTTATTGATGCACTACTTTAAAAGGTATATTAAAATATGTTGTCAAAAACCAAAAAATATAATTATAAATTTGCTTTTTTTAAATATAAATTTATAAATATATATAAACTCTTTGTAAAATTATGTATTTAATTTATTAATTAAATAAAAATATAAAATAATTAAAATAAATTAGAAGGTTTGCAGATTTCCTTTTATTTTAGTTAAATTGTCAGAGTTAGAAACTCTTTTCTTTTCTATTTTTTTTTCCAGCTAATAATCTCTGCACCCTTAAAGCACGTGTTTCGATTCGATTCGTGTTGAAAATTATTCTAGATTGAAACTAACCCTTTTTCGCGACACGTGCTTTAAGAAGTCCGATTTCATCAAATCTTCTGAGCTGTAATATTAATAATAGATGCCGAAGAAGAAAAAGCCACTCGTAGATTATTTTGTTTATTATTAATTTTTGTCTATTCTATGGAAATGCGGTCAACTTTTAACTCAAACTACTTTAAAAGGTATGTTAAAATATGAGTAAAAATATAATTATAAATTTTTATATAAATTTATTATATATAAATTGACGTGGTATTAATTTATTAATTAAATAAAAATATAAAATAATTAAAATAAATTAGATGAATTAAGAAATATCTAATTTAATTAATTAAATTATATTATATTAGTTTGTATAAAAAAAAATTTATATAAGAGTTTGTAGTTAATTCACTAACGAAAATTTGTAAAAATGAAATTGATGTACCAATATTAACTCAAAATTTAGACCCCCTCCCAAAAAAAAAACAAAACAAAACAAAGGCCATCCATCGTGTATAGTAGATGGGTGAAGAAAATTTAAAAAATTGGAATCTTCAATGAGGGAAAAAAATATGTTGCATTTGGGAGGCAATCCAGGTTTATCTTCTAGTGGCAGATTTCCTCGAAGTGAGAATAGAATTTTCAATGGTTGTTTTGCAGTGCCAGCCCTAGCTTTTCAAATCACCTTTGTTATTTCTGTAGAAATTTTAGCTACCAGTCAGCAGAGATTGCTGTTCAAAATTGCTGGCTTTGGTTATGGGTGGAAAATGGATGAGTTGTATGAACCAAGCACATAATTTCTTGTTAATATGTTGTCCTTCTCAGCCTCTGCAATGGCTTTTGTACAAAACAGATGAATCAGACGGCCTAATGATGGCAATTGAGATTTCATTGGGACCATATCTTTTGAGAAGAAAGTCAGCGACAGATAATCTCAATAATTTAGGACTTTTTTTGGTTTTCTTGAATTCTCTACCTAGTGATATTGTTTAAACTTAAATCTCTGTACAAGGATTACTACTAGTCGCTGCCTTCTTGTCCGTTCAGCTTGTGATATGCGGTTACTTATCAAGAAAAAATATTGTATAGTTATATTGTGGAATATTTCAAAAAGATAGTCCGACTGGGTAAATTCTTACGATGAAAGCAACAGATCATGAATTCAACTCTGAAGGAATCATTTAATTTGGGGTTGGATAAGAGCATGGTGCACTATCACCTAAAAAACTCTTGCAAGGACATCACATATTACATTATCAGTTCATGAATGTATTGATTTATGCCAACTGCCAAGAATTTTCGCAAGCTTGGGAGTAATCATTAAAATACTCTGCTCTTACTTTGTTTGTTAAAAAATTCAATGCATGAAAAACTTGTATAATTGACCAACTTACATTCAACACATGCATGCATTCATATTAGAGAGGCAAATTTGAATACAAATCGGCAAGGTAGGCACCTAATTTTTGTTGACAAATTGTGGGGGTTGGTGCAATAGTGTACCTTGTTTTTCTTATAAATAGAGAGGAGAACCTAAAGCTTGGAGCATGTTAATTTGAGAGTTTTGAGAGCAATTGCAAGTGAGTTAATCTAAGAGAGTTTTCACTGTAGTGAGTATTTATTTGGGTAAACTAAGTTTGAATGTTGAGAGTTTTTTCCATTTTATAAATTTTTATTATTAGTAATCTTTCAGTTTGCCACATACTCTTATTAAGAAAAATTGACGTTCCATTTACATTCTGTACTTTGGTGTGCCAAAAGTACAAACTTAATCATGGCTCATAGTCTTCTAAATTGGTAAGTAATATTTTTTTTTAATTATAATCCGTCGGCAATCCAATCTCTTCTTTTTCCCATCCAATTGTAGTTTACACTCTAGATTCCTTAAATTTTCTTTGCTTTTCGTACTATTGGTGTTCATTTTGTGTAACTTTTCTGAGGCTCCTTTTTTTTTTGGGATAATTCCAAAAGTTATTTTTAATTATTTAAAAAAATAAAATTTTGTGCTTTTGACAGCATGAATGTCAAAATATTTTAAAGAAATAAATTACCTATAATGGCCTTATTTCATTCCTTCCTTAATATGATTTTGAAATACTTGTTTGTGTTGGCTTGTAGCATTAATTTTTATTTTGGTTGGTTCTATTTCGCTTATATAGTAAAAATCTCTTAAGCTTGAATCTTGGACATATGTATTAATTTAAGAATTTTCACTAATTGAATTAACTGATAATCATAGACAATAGACGTTCGTAGCTCCTTTTTATAATTATTAACAAGATTTAATAAAGCCTTTCATGAAAATGAAGTGAGATTGCACAACGCTTTACAACTACAAATTTTGAAATGCAAACCATTTAACCAAGTGCACGGGCCATTTTCGCTAGGCAATTTTAGGAAACCTAAAACCACAAGGGAGTATGAGACATTGAGGCTTTCACTTTTCAAATACGAGCTCTTTTTTATGTTTAGATGAAATGAAAATTAAAAATAAAAAAAGTTGTAATATAATTACAAAAATGTCTGCGTTTTAAAATATTTATGACATAAATACAGTAGAACCTTTATAAATTAATAGGATTTTGCCTAGTTGTTTTTTTAAATAAGATCTCATAGATTGAGAGATCCATTCTTGTGGAAGCTGCTTGGGATACTTTTCTAGTTTTCTACCCTTTCACCTTTCAAACTCTTTAAATGCTTTGATTCTTAACCTAATTTCTTCGATGAGGATCATATAAAATCTATTAATAAAAAAAATTTAAATAAATAATAAATTAATAATTTATTACTTTATAGAGTTATTTACAATTCGATTAACATTCATCAACAAGACTTTATAATTTCTCATTGCAATTTGAGAAGCCAACCCTAGAGTTTCTAAACACAATAACTTAAATAAGAGATAAGATCCACTTAAATTTAAATTTTAAGAAAAAAGTAAAAATAGAATCATATTTATGTAAATAATAAATAATATGGTTATATTTCATGTAATTAAAATATCATAGTTAACTACATTTGTAATTTTAGTAAATAATTAATTTATGATTTGAATAGGACCATTGAGTTGTATAAATTTTTTTTTAAAAAAATATTCTTTTATTATTTTATCAAAATTTTAATTTAATTCATTGGCCCAGATTAAGATCATGAAAATTTATTATATAATAAAAATTATTAATTTATTAAGTATTATTTTATAGAGATTTTATTGTACATATTAAGTTAGACTGTTTTATATGAGAACGCCGTCAAAGCCATTTATGAAAAGGCGTTAAATTAATTGGCCACGTAACGATACCATGTTTTTTCTTTTTTCTTTTTTGGCTTTTGGCGTTTGGCTTTTATACTTGTTTTTAAAAAAAAAATTATAAAAGGGGGGAAAATTTGGAAAAAGCTAACATATGGTTGATGGATTGCGAAAACCAACCGGATTGGGTTGATGAAATTTCACCCAACCCAACTCATGCGGGCTGGGCTTGGGCCTGTGTGGTACCCATTGGCATATGCAATAAGTAGTTAAAATATAAAACTAAAACAGAGTTGGAAAAAGATCATAAAACAAAAAATGGCTGGTTCATCATCATCAAATCCGTCGCCGGGTCCGAAAATCCTACTAGCGAAGCCAGGAGTAGTGAGCGGTGGAGCGGTTGGCGGTAAATTCGGGCGAGGGGAAGACGAAACGGCACCGCATGTTCACCCGCATCCGC
Source organism: Aegle marmelos (assembly GCA_030449875.1). Classification (NCBI taxonomy): domain Eukaryota; kingdom Viridiplantae; phylum Streptophyta; class Magnoliopsida; order Sapindales; family Rutaceae; genus Aegle; species Aegle marmelos. Next base: position 10,745,467 of record JASUUL010000115.1, read on the forward strand.
TTCGATCTCGTCTTCCGTCTCTCAACTTTTTGTCTGATTCGTGGGACTTTCACATCGATCGCTTCTTACCGGTAACATATGTGCAAACACTCTTTCTTCATTAACAATTCGTTAATATTTAGTAAATATGTTTTTTTAAAATTTAAATTTGAAAAATAATATTTTTTTTAACAAAATAGTACTATCTGAGCTGCCAAACGGAGCCTACATGCGTGGATAGCTGATTAATGTTGTTGTGATTGTTGGTTGGTACAGTTTTTAAGTGAGAATACGGAGTTTACAGTGGTGGGGGTGATTGGTGTTCCGGGTGTGGGCAAGTCCACCATTATGAACGAGCTTTATGGCTTCGATGCAACTTCACCTGGGATGCTTCCTCCTTTCCCTACTCTATCTGAAGATACCAGAGCTCAGGCTAAGCATTGTACTTCTGGAATCGAACCTAGAATTTCTGCTCAACGCCTTTTACTTCTCGACACTCAGGTGTTTCCTCGTCTTCATGTCCCATGTAAATTTGCTTCAGTTGAGTATACAATGACGTGTCATGTCAATATGTGGTGCACATATTTGGGAACCCAGCAACACTATCTGCTTGCGATTTTTGAAGAGCCTTTACTCTTTTCTTTTTTATATATTTTATTTTATATATTTGCTTATTTCTTTACTCGCAGCCTGTTTTCAGTTCTTCTGTTTTAGCTGAAATCATGAGACCTGATGTCTCGTCCACGATTCCAGTTCTTAGTGGCGAATCTTTATCCGCTGAGTTGGCTCTTGAGCTCATGAGTATTCAGGTAAGGATTGATATATGGGTTAATTGATTTTATTTCTGAAAGAGTACTTGACAATCAGTAAACTATGTAATGGTTCTGTCTGTGCTATGAGTACATGGTGAATATATTCCTATATATTCCTTAAGTTAGAATATCTAAATGTTTGTATTTTTCCTGTGCACTGCAAGGAGTCCTTGTAGCTTGGTGTTCTCTTGGCTTCTATTTGTCACATTTTGCTGGTGGTATCTGATGGAGTCCATGACAATAACATGTGGCGCTTGATGTCGACGGTATTACACTTGCTCAACCACTGATTATCTTTTAGGGAAAATGCTTTGTATGGGAAAATGATGCAAGCCCTTCGTTGGGTCTTAAGCATGAAGGATGTAAGTTTAATATTATAAACTGACCTGATCTCTAGTTTAACAGAGTGCATTATGCACTCATAATTAAAAAAGAATGTAAGTTCAACTAGACATCAAATTTGGTTGATAGCCTTTTCTCTGAATTTCTCTGTATTTTTCCAGATGATTTCATGTTTACAAAAATTGCTATTTCCAGTTTGGTAAATATATCACTAATGGTCCACAATGGATCTTATGTGTCCTTTTTCATCTAATTGCAGATTGACTTGTTGAAGCATGGCATACCTGATCCATCTTCTTTGACTGCTTCCAACTCACAGAGCTCCAATTTGGGGTCAGAAAAAGATAAGAAAGATAAAGCAAATGAGGGTGAAGAGTATATGGCTACTCCAGTTTTTGTGCATGCAAAGTGAGTAATCTTTTCCCAGCAGTAACATTAAAAATGATATGTGCAGGCTATGTAGGAGAAAACCACAAAATACTGAGTACTTTTCTCCTGTGCTGTTAAAACTGATACGTGCCAGCTATGCAGGGGACAACCATAAAACTTTTAGTGATTTAGGCCATGATATGTAAAATATACTATCTATGTTGGTTGGCAAAGTGCTAATGACTAATGAACCATCAGGTTACCATTCTTTCTAACATAAATGGTTATATTTTGATCTACCAAGTCAAAAATTATATTTTGTTTAATTTTTCTTCGTAACTACTCGGAATCACTTTCATAGTTTAACAAAGTATTTTTAGACTTTGGCTTTGGACTCAAGTTGCAAATTATTCCAAGGAAGGCTGTTTATTGCTTGCAGTTTTATTAGTAAGACTTCATTGTCATCTAATTCCGTCACCTCTGACTCTCCTTAATTTTGAATTCACTTTTTCCATATGAACTTCTGAAAAAGGAGTTAGTTCAATTTTTTGGAGGCATGTTTATCATGTAAATTCAAACAAGTCTCAGAATTGTTTGTCTTTCTTTAGCTCATTGTTATGAACTATAACAAAACTGCAATGGCACAGAGATGTTGTCCAGTCCCATGATCTGTCCTCCCTTCCACACATGCCCTTATTGGGTTATTGGATGGTACAGCACCCTGTGCTTCTTTCTTTATAGAGCAGTTTTGTGTATTTGTATGAAGGAAGGTAATGATGTTATGGAATGGCCATGTTACTACATTTATTTTAGTTATTTTGTTGAGAAGCTTGGCACGAATATTCTAAATATTTATGGGGTAAGTCACGTTACTTTAGTTCTCAATGGACTTCAGTTTTTGATGAACTTAAGGATGTTCTGTTTTATTTAGGAAACTAGAGCTTTTCTTTGGCTATTCTTCTTTTAGTCCCTATTTCATTTTTTGCTTCTAACAGGATTCTGTTGAGCGGACAACTGGTCCCCTTTTCTAGTTTCTCTTCCTTTTCTTTTTGGCCAAAAAACTTCTTATTTAAAAATAATAGATATATAATAAACAAAACAAAAAATAATAAACAAGACAAAAAGTAGTTCATCCATTTATTATGTAGGCACTGCTTGTCCCTTTTTGTTTTTTTTTTTTTTCTTTGACTGAAAACTTCTTTTTGTTTAAAAATAATGGATAACTAATAAACAAAACAAAAAATAATGAACAAGATGAAAAGAAGTAGCTCATCCATTTGTTATGTTGGCACTGTTTGTAGACTCCAAGGTCAAAATAGTACTACACATACTTACGAGCAACTAAGGAAGGCGCTGGCACAATACTTCAGTGCCTCTTCATTTGTGAGGGAAAATCGCAGGAATCCAACCAAAGAACCTGTTGAACCTAGTACTCAGAGCAGTGATATGCTTTCAAGGGTGCCAAAGTTGTTTCTGATACCATCTAAGAACAGAGATGATTCCCCAAGTGCTCAGTATGAAAGTTACAGCTCAGCACTCTGGAAATTACGGGATGAGGTCTCTCAGTCTCACTTTCTTTCTCCCTCTCTCTTACTCACACATGCATGCATGCGCAAAACTTTGAGGATCTTTCTGCATTAATGATAATCCTTACAGCATTAACGGACCATTTTCCACATTTCCAGGTCATTAATATGTTGTAAAGTGTAATCTTGAATTATCCTGAAGTACTGGAAATTTGATGTCTTTTGAAATACTTGAGAAGTATTCAAATTTGAACTTTGTTCATTTCTTTCAGGTCTTATCTATGAACTGCCCTTCTTTTACGAGGACTGTTTCTGAACGTGACTGGTTGAAAAATTCTGCCAAAATATGGGAGCTCATTAAAAGTTCTCCAATCATCAGGGAATATAGCAGAATGCTTCAGAGTTCTGGTATGTTTAGGAAGTAATGAGAGTCAACATTTCCCATGTTCACCTTCCCTAGGGTATACTGAAGATGTTAACCATAGATTGTTGTGCCATAAGCTGGCTCCTTGGAGTCTCGTTCCTAATACGTCAAATTCTCCGTCCTGTCTCAGCCGCCTATTGTAACAATAGTTGACAGGTGTATGTGTGTTGAGAAGCTTGGATTAAAATGTGTTTCAGGTAATGAGCCATTGGACATTTTGTGCCAAAGATATGAGAGAAAATATAAATGAGAAGATAGAAAGTCATATATGGATTTGCAATTTTGAATTTAGGAAATGTAATGATGTGCCCTTAAATTGGTTATGGGAAAGTCGTTTTGGCTTTGTCAGGCATAAGCAAATTTTTTGTATGGCCAAGCTTTTTCTTTATATAATTCTATATATGTATGTGGTGGAGCTAAATTGCTAACGAGGTTGCCATGCATTAGTTTCTGAACGGACCAGTGGTGAGACTGATGAATGGAAAATATTTACGCCTCACCGAGTTGTTAGGCTGCTATTCGCCTATTGTTATTTAATGGGCACACGTATTGTAAAATATGTGGTGGTGGTGGTTGCCTGTTTTGACACAAACTTTCTATTTTCCAAAGAGAGTTTTAAAGATCACAGTTTTGTTTGAAAATGCTCTTGTACTCATGAGCGAGCACAATAAATTCTTCGACCATTACAAGCGGCGTAAGGGTTGGAAGTTTGACATGAAAATTCAAGATCGATTGTGACAAATCGTTTAACCTAATCTAGCATCGAGTGGGGAAAAAAGTTTGATGCACAAGGGCATTTGTTATACTTCCAAATTAAAATGATTCAAATTATGTAAAAATGCCCTATCAGTGACAAAATTTATGGGATTCACATTCATGTGACAAGACTATCATAATTTTAACAAAAGCCAATAGCCTACTGATATTTTTGTATCTCAGAATCAGCTTTGATTACATTCTTGATTTTCCACACTGCAATTTCAAATGGACAATGATTCAATGCCCAAGAAAAAGCAAGGCCAATACATTAAAATTGTACAACTTAAGTGAATTCTACAGCAACTATCGAAAACCCTAGGCAAAACCATCCACCAAGCTCCCATGGAAAGCAGCACATGTTGTTTAGTAGTATGCCCCCCTTCAGTGCGTTTATTCTACCATAGAATCCACTGAAACTTCAACAGCAGCTGGTTTAGAGGCTGCTTTTGTTTTCTTACCTGTTCATTGATCAAGGAATACAGGTTGGTCATTTCCCAAAAACATCAAAGACAGAATGGAAAAAAAAAATCCAAAATCATTTTACAATTAAGGACTTACCTCTGCGTTTTAACTGTTTGAGCTTCAAACTCTTCTTCATGTGAAATTTCGTTGTTGTTTTGTTGGTGTCCTGTGATGTACCTGAACACACCAAGGATAAAGTTGTATCACCAATGATTTAAGATCTAATGCAGATGCAGTAGTAGTCAGTACATAAGTAACATCATATAAAATCCTTGCTTTAAGACACGAGTTTGCTCCTGGAAATATAATACCCAATCTCATTGAGAAACCTCCACAACTCTCTCTGAAACCGAAAAAAAAGTTCACCATTGGCTTACATAATTAGTTTAACCTGATCAAGTTGGTCAAAGCCTAGGTAATTACAGAAGGATACAGCCATCACAGCAAATGGCAAACCAAGAGTAACATGTACGCTTACTTTAAGCAAAGAAGAACTTGTTTAAATTTTATTTAGATAAATTTATCAGGCTCATTGAAAATTCGTGAAACTCATCAGTTCTTAGAAACAAGTTTAATTTTTCCACACTTGTCTCAAATTACCATACTTAAGCTTCTACTCTATGCATAAAGCCAACAAACCTTACATTGAGCATTATCTAAATTCCAAAGGTATCTATCAGTCAAGTTACCAATAACTTTAACAACAGAAAAACTAATCTGAATGCAACAATAAATTCAGCTAGGGAAATTTTATTCTCAAAACGAACTCGACATTTTCAAAAATTTCAAGATCACCTTTCAAAATGTAATGTCCAATCCATCTTTTTAACTTCCCTAATCGACTCGTATTTTCTTCTTATTATATTTAATAAGTAGTGTGATGGCAACTCAATCCTCTTCCCCCATCCACATGAGCAAGTTTCGAACCCCATCCAGATTTTACCTCCGCAAAAGCGATTTTACCAGTTAAAAATAGCACCGTAATCAACTTGTATTGCGAAGTCAGTAAATGAAGAATATAGAATGATCACTGCAATTATAATGCCTGATTAATTATTAGATTAAAATCATGACGGATTCTAAAAAGACAAGAACAAGAGTAAGTGGGTACCTTCTTCATGTTCGGGTGGAGAGGCGGCCATCATCTCGACATCCTGCAGAGTAATAAGGCCTTTATCGGCCGCCTCCTTTTGGTCTCTGCGCCATTTCCTGAGGAGCTTGCGCTGGCGCTTTCCTGAAACAGAGAGGTTCTGAGGCTTGTTCTTAAGCTTTGCAGTAACTGGGTCTCCATGGATTGCTCTCTTTCTCACTGCTTTCTCTGCTCTCTTCCTCTTCATCACCACATTGTATTTTCCCATCTCTTTCTCTTGACTTCGGTTTACCAAAATCAAGAACCCTAAACCTTACTCAACCTTCTTAATTTAACGATCTATTCCGACTCTTTAGGGTTATTTATTTTGGGCCTAGCTTCAGTTAAGCCCAACTTGAAGCCCATTTTTCCATTTATTTATTAGCAAGGATAACTTTTAGCTGTCCCTAATTTATATTAATTATTACTCATAAATTAAAAGTTCACCAGTTCAATCAATTAATCTATTAGATGATGCCCTCGGTCTGAAAAAGAAAGGAGACCGAATTAAATTTAATTACCGATTCAACCAATGAATTAAATTCCAACGTTTGATTATTACTTGGAATCAACCAAGTGAAATGTACTCCTTTTATTATTTTTTTTTTAGATTTAAAAAAATCTATTGTATTTTATTTCAAATGCAAAATATAAATTAGTTAACTTTTCACTCTTTTTATTATTTTCTAAATTCTCTCGTATAGAAACCCTTTTCTTTACTTATTTATTTTTCAAAATGAAAGGCGATATTAATATGCTCTTTCCACTTTTCACATATAATTTTAATTCCGTCCTCAGAACCACCAAGGAGTTTCATGCAATGATAGCCAAAAATCCCACGGTTAAATTCATCATCACTGAGAAGAATAACAGAGAAGAATAAGAGACATATCATGTGACATTTAATAACACAGAATTAGTAGCTTAGAAAGACAGAATTAATAGCTTAAATAACCATACCGATTATTGATTAGTGATACGCATGATCTCATGATTGTTTGCATCCAATAACGCACAACCCTTTGACTATAACTTACAAGCAAACCCAGAAATTACAAAATGAAACGTGGGCCTCACCCTGCCTTTTGAAATTGCCATGGTGAAATTCCATCCCGACGTCTACGTATTACTGCAGTTTAGTCCAGTGGATGCAACATTACTTATAAGCATTTGGCCTCGATCTCCTCAAGCGTGAGCCCCTTTGTCTCTGGAATAATGAAGAAAATGAAAGCGAGAGACAGCACAGCTATCACTCCAAATGCGTAGAACAGAATTCCAGCTCCCAGCAGCTCCTGCAGTAATCTAGCAGTTATGCTATCTTCTCGGTAATAATGCAATTTAATTGAAATAATACTATTGAGTAGCGTGACATAAATTCAATGAAATGAAAGCAGAACTAGAGCAAAATCAGGTTACTCTTGAAGACAAACCCAATAGTCTAAAATTAATATTCCAATTGAGAAACAACCAGAGACCCGTACAAGCTAAAGCATTTTTCAACAACAAATGAGTACTTCATCAATTGTTAGATAGTTTCCCTACCTGTGGTAACTGTCTTGCTGCCGATGATAGCATGCAGTTTAAGGTAGCGTTAAACAAATTTTTTTAGAAGAAATATCATTGGAATTTAAGTTGAAAAACTAAAGTACCTTCAGTGGGGAAAATGCAAATGTCACAAGGGCATTTGCTCCGAAGTTCACTAGAACTGCTACACTGAGTCCCCGCCCTCTTAGACGAAGTGGAAATACCTCTGAAATCATCAGCCAACCAATAGGCCCAAAGGATAACTGCAAAACTAATTTTGTGAGCCTAACTGACCGAAACAATTATATATAATAAAATCTGCAAAATGAGGAAAAAGAGCTGCATTAGCTATATGTTCAGAGGCCCCTACATTCCAGTTATCACGGGCCAACCAGTTACTACAGCCCAAGAGACTAGGCTAGGGGGTAATACTTCTTATCCCTGCTTACAATAAAATACCCACATCCCACTCCAACCAAAGTGAAGTAATGCCATTCTCCTCCACCTAACATTCTCTTCACTCTGATTGAACCTCTCGATGTACCCCACCCTAACCACCTGGAAAGCTTGATGTGAAAATTGGGAGCCTAATAGTAGATAATAAAAGACGGCTACTCTAGAGCTATTTGTTAAAGGTCAGATTCTTGTCATCACTCAAATAAAACTAGCATGTTAAGTGATAATCATATGTGCTTGTATGCATTTCTTGAATCGGTGGCTTGGATGAAACATAATCAGAGAAAATCAAATTTAACAAGGTTGTTTTTGAGATTTTTCTGTGTCCCAAAATTCTGCTTGAATACTCGAAAACAGTTGTGCTCACTAGTTCAACACACGCTATCGCAATGCTTCTTTAACACTGTTTTTTAAGATCTGTTGTTTCATAAAAACTTTAAAGAGTCCCTATGTACAGAAACAGAAACACAATCACAATCCTAATTCCAGCTACCAAAATAAGTTCTAAAACCTAATTTTTGCACAATATATTGAGCAAAAAATCTGTGTCATATCAAAGAAGGAAATTCTAAAATGATAAATTTTAGAAGGATTGAAATTCTTGATCACCTGATAACAGCCAACATACAACAACAACGCAACAACAGCCACAGCCGGCACATCATCCAAGAAGAGGTAATAAGATCCCAAAAGGAATAAAGAGATAACCTGTCACAATTAAATTATTCAATTCATAATTGCCGCTAATGTTTCAAGAATGTAGGAAGTAACTACTTTTAATTCAAACAACCAGAATTCCCATGCAATAATCATCCATTTGCAATTTCCTTTTCACTGCTGTTTGTCAAACCTTGACAGAAGAAGTAAAACTTAATGAAAAGGAAACAAAAGGATAGACAGAGTCAGGGGACCAACACTACTTTACATTTGCAAATCAAGCAAAAAAATATAAATTTGACACAGAAACTTTAAGGTGGTCTGATGTTTGCCATACAAATGGACATTGAAGAAAACAAAGTACTTACAATCCCAGAAACACCACCAAGTAATAAAGGTCTCCTTCCAAGTCTATCAACAACAAGAACAGCCAATCCAGTCATAAACAACTACAACAACAAAAGAACATGTCAGGTTACCAACAACAAAGCCATCAAATGGAAAAGTCGGCTTGTGTAAAAAGAGCTGAACGGAAGCATATGGTCAATCATCATGAATACTTTTAGAAAGGAAAAAAACAAGTGCTTTTAGTGGAATAGAATTATATATGAAGTTGAATGGAAAAAGAACCTTGGCTGTAACAAGCATGCCACATTGTTGACATCCCTCTAATAAAATCATAAGTCACGACAGATACACATTCAGTTCAAAAATAGCCAACATGGTGGTGACTGATATAGTAATTGAGAATTCAGAACATGTAATAATTTTAATGGAATGAGATAATAAGACCATCGTACCTAAGACTTCAACATAAGAAATATGATCAATTACGAAGAACACTTTTAGGAAGATTAACATGCTTCACAAAAATTCAAAAATGAAATCAAGATAAATCAGCCAAATTTTTTTTTTGTGTTTTTATTTTTATTTTTTTTTGGGGGGGGGGGGGGAAGGGGGGCATACATGAATCGAAAGTCATAAAAATATAACAACACTTGCACATGTACATTTGGACCTTTGTAAAGAATGAACAAAATATTTCCTGCCCCCTTCCATGAAATAAATGTGTTAGAAAATTAGAAAAATATATGTGCTGTAATTATATATTAGCTGTAAATTAGTCATTAGCTGTAACATAACTTTTTAGGTGCAAATTTATGTATTTTAGGAAAATCTACCTAGAAATTATTCTTCCCTTAAATCAGTGATTTAGTTTCCTGATTTAATGGTTTTATGTGTGCTGTAAATCTCTATAAAAGAACAATCTCAATGACAGAATAATTATTCCATGCAAACCTATTTTTCAAGTTGGTATCAGAGCAGGAAGAATATCTTGCTGGAATTTTTTTTTTTCTTTTTCTTCCTTTTGATCCTTGCACCCTAAAACCATGTCTGACATTTCGTCCAATTCCAGTACTATCCCTCAATCCTCTATGAGCAATCCTAGTAGCATGGGTGTTTCAAAAATCAGTGCTACCTCCTCAGAATCTCATTCTGTACAAATCACCACAATTTGTTTGAATGGTGACAATTTTCTGAGATGGTCTCAGTCAGTTAAGATGTATATTAGAGGGCGTGGAAAAATGGGCTATTTGACTGGTGAAAAGAAGGCTCCTGCAGTGGATGATCCGGCCTATGTTACATGGGATGCCGAAAATTCCATGGTGATGACATGACTTGTGAATTCAATGGAAGAAGATGTTAGCTCTAATTATATGTACTATCCAACGGTATAAGAGCTTTGGGAGAATGTAAATCAGATGCATTCTGATCTCGGAAATCAATCACAGATTTTTGAGTTGATTCTCAAACTCGGAGAGATACGACAAGGAGAGCACAACGTCACAAAATATTTTAATTCCTTGAAACGGATTTGGCAAGACCTTGACCTTTTCCACACCTATGAGTGGAAATCTCCCGAGGATGCTCAACATCACAAGAAGACTGTTGAGGATGGCCACATTTTTAAGTTTTTGGCTGGACTGAATGATGAGTTTGATGAGGTGAGGGGGAGAATTATTGGAAGACAGCCCCTACCTTCAATTGGTGTCGTTTTTTCAGAGGTCAGAAGAGAGGAGAGTCGGAGGAATGTGATGCTTGGCAAGAAGGGAACTGGGGTTGCTGAAGGTTCTGCCCTAGTCTTCATGACTGGAAGCAAGACTCCTATTTTGCAACGCAAATCCGATGAAAAGCAGCAAGTTTGGTGTGATTTTTGTAATAAGCCTCACCATACCTGTGAGACTTGCTGGAAAATTCATGGGAAACCTGCAAATTGGAAAGGGAAAGCTGGCCGAGCCAACCCTACTGCTAATGAGGTTGAGACCAGCCCCTTCACCAAAGAGCAGATGGAGCATCTTCTTGCACTATTTAAATTTAATTCCAAGTGTTTCTGTGGCACACACAGGTAATAAATTCTATGCTTTATCTTGTCAATTTAAATTTGCTCCATGGATAATAGATTCAGGAGCATCCGACCATATGACCAATTCCTTACATTTGTTTGAGACTTTTTCACCATGTCCCTTAAATAAGAAGGTTAGAATAGCTGATGGTAATCTCTCACCAATTGTAGGAAAAGGCCTTATAAAACTTTCTGAGGGAATAGATCTTAAATCTGTTCTTTATGTCCCTAAACTTGCTTGTAATCTCTTGTTAGTTAGCAAATTATCTAGAGACTCTAACTGTTCTGTTATTTTCTATAAATCCTATTGCATTTTTCAGGACCGGAGCTTGGGGAAGACGATTTGCAGTGTTAGGATGATTAATGGTCTCTATTATTTCGAGGATAAATTTCTTAGTAATAAAATAGTTCAAGAGCTAAGTAGTATTAATTTTTTATCTATTGGTGATCAAATAATGGTTTGGCATTGTCGTTTAGGCCATCCAAGTTTTCCTTATTTAAAACATTTATTTCCAGTGCTATTTAAAGGGATTGATCCTTTATCATTTCAATGTGAAAGTTGTTTAATAGCAAAAAGTCAAAGAAAATCTTATATTCCAAAACCTTATCAGGCTTCAAAACCGTTTTATCTATTCCACAGTGATGTTTGGAGTCCTTCAAAAGTGACCACAATTTCTGGAAAAAAATGGTTTGTGACTTTTATTGACGATCATACACGTCTGTATTGGGTTTACTTAATGAGAGAAAAATCTGATGTATAACAGATTTTTAAAGGATTTTATAGGATGATTGAAACTCAATTTCAAACCAAAATCAGTATTTTGAGATCTGACAATGGAACAGAGTATTTTAATAATGTTTTGACAACTTTTTTAAATGAATAAGAAATTTTACACCAATCCTCTTGTTCCGACACACTTGAACAAAATGGCATTGCTGAGCGTAAAAACAAGCACTTGTTAGAAGTAGCTAGAGCCATGATATTTTATATGAATGTTCCAAAATATCTATGGGGTGATGCTATACTAACAGCTTCGTATCTTATTAACAGAATACCTACCAAAGTTTTACAGTATATCACCCCGTTGGATTACTTAAAAAAATTATTCCCCAAAATCTAGGATAAATTCTGACTTACCTTTAAAACTATTTGGCTGCACAGCATATGTGCACACTCCAAAGAGGCTAAGGTCTAAATTAGATTCAAGAACTGAAAAATGTGTTTTTATAGGGTATGCACCCAATAAAAAAGGTTACAAATGCTTTAATCCCTTTACAAAACGTTTTTTTGTTACCATGGATGTTTCTTTCATGGAAAATACATCATACTTTACCAAAAATTTACTTCAGGGGGAGAAGATAGTTGAACTAAATTTTTGGAAAATTGCTGAACCTTTACCTAGCACACTACTTGATACCTTTTTTGAAAAAGAAACCTTGGAATCTAGGTCTAAAGAAACTGAATCTGACCTTGGTCTAACAGAAAAAGAAATACTACGAATGGAAAAAAATAGAAACAATCTTGAGCCTGTGGTTTTTTCTAGGAAAGGAGCTCTTAGAGATGGTAGAGCACGTGGTCAACTGGAAGACCTAAGCAATGGTCATCCAAATGCCTCAGGTAATTCTTCTTCTGTTCCTTCCTCTTCCTTTCCTATTGTTGATTTAAACTTATCATTACGATCAGATTCTAAAGAAGAGAACTCTGTACCTGAATCTATTTTGGAACCAGCCCCTATTATCCTTGAACAGAATCTTGATCTTGACCTCCCCATTGCCCTTAGAAAGGGAACTCGAACTTGTACCAAACATCCTATTGCCAAATATATTTCCTATCAAAACCTTTCTGACAATTATAGAACTTTCACAACAAATATTTCAAAGCTTGTTGTGCCTAGAAATATTCAGGAAGCACTTGGTGATCCAAATTGGAGGTTGGCTGTGTTTGAAGAGATGAATGCCTTGAAGAAGAATGGTACTTGGGAGATGGTAGAATTACCGAAGGGAAAAAAAGTTGTGGGATGCAAATGGGTGTTTACTATCAAGAGTAAAGCAGATGGGAGTGTCGAGAGATACAAAGCCCATCTTGTTGCAAAAAGTTTTACTCAAACATATGAGATAGACTACCAAGAGACCTTTGTTCCGGTAGCTAAAATCAACTCAATTAGGGTCCTGCTGTCTCTTGCTGTTAACTTTAATTGGTCCTTACACCAATTGGACGTTAAAAATGTTTTTCTTAATGGAAACCTTGAGGAGAAAGTATATATGAGTTTCCCACTAGACTTTGAAGAAAGGTGTGAAAATGGGAAAGTGTGCAGATTAAAGAAGTCCTTGTATGGACTTAAACAGTCACCAAAAGCTTGGTTTAAGCGCTTTGGCAAGGTGATAAAGCGCTATGGATATATTCAAAATCAAGCTGATCATACAATGTTTTTCAAGCATTCAAATGATGGTAAAATAGTTATCTTGATAGTATATGTGGATGATATTGTGTTAACTGAAGATGATTGTGATGAGCTAGCAAAGTTAAAAGGGAATCTGGCTAAAGAGTTTGAGATTAAAGATCTTGGGGCGTTAAAATACTTTCTTGGGATGGAGTTTGCTAGATCTAGAGAAGGCATTTTTGTAAATCAGAAGAATTATGTTATTGACTTGTTAAATGAGACAGGTATGCTAGGGTATAAACCTGCTGAAACCCCTATAGAACCTAATATGAAACTGCAACCTGCAGAAGCTGAGAATATAAAAAATAGGGAGCATTATCAGAGACTTGTTGGGAGATTGATTTCCATTGATTTATCTATCTCATACACGTCCAGATATATCTTTCTCTGTTAGTATAGTTAGGCAGATTATGCATGCTCTAGGACCAGCACATTTTGAAGCTGTCTACAGAATTTTAAGGTATCTAAAGGGGACACCGGGCAAAGGACTTTTATTTAAGCCACAAGGACACTTACAAATTGAAGCCTACACAGACGCAGATTGGGCTGGAAGCATGATAGACCGAAGATCCACTTCTGGATACTGTTTATTTATAGGTGGTAACTTGGTTACATGGAAAAGCAAGAAACAGAATGTGGTCGCTAAGAGCAGTGCTGAGGCTGAATTTAAAGCTGTAGCCCATGGTATTTGTGAGATCATGTAGATTAGGAGGCTGTTGAAAGAGTTAAAAGCGACAAAATCATCTCCTATGAAGTTGTACTGTGACAACAAGGCAGCAATCTCAATAGCACACAATCCAGTCCTTCATGACCTCACAAAACATGTGGAGGTTAACAAACATTTCATCAAAGAGAAGATAGATAATGGATTGGTTCATATGAAGTATATTCCTACTGGAGAACAAGTGGCTGATGTCTTTACCAAAGGACTACACACAAAACAGTTCGATTTTCTAGTTGGCAAGTTGGCTATGGAGGATATTTTCAAACCAGCTTGAGGGGGAGTGTTAGAAAATTAGAAAAATATATGTGCTGTAATTATATATTAGCTGTAAATTAGTCATTAGCTGTAACATAACTTTTTAGGTGCAAATCTATGTATTTTAGGAAAATTTACCTAGAAATTATTCTTTCCTTAAATCAGTAATTTAGTTTCCTGATTTAATGGTTTTATGTGTGCTGTAAATCTCTATAAAAGAACAATCTCAATGACAGAATAATTATTCCATGCAAACCTATTTTTCAAGTAAATGTTTCACATGCTTTTACTTTCATGCCCCAATCAAGCAATGAGCTCAACAAGGAAGCTGAGAAAACACACTTAACTTACCAACAGGACTGAGACATCTTTGCAAAGTGTTCAGAGTTAAGGAAAAATGAGGCCCCGATGAAATTTGAAACTTATTTAATACCTTAGTCTCATATAATTAAATAGGAAAAGTTTAAATGAAAGAAAATAAGCATTCGACATAAAAAACTAGAGTACATGAACCTACCTTTAACAGGCCAAGTAAAATTGAGACCCGTGTTGCATCAGAGGCTGCAGAAAATCCTGCACTCTATCAGATTATGCTTGGTTAGGAAGAAGCATTGTTTTTTCCTGCCAAGACCCTAGAAAAAGGAATTCTTCTTGTAATTTTACCAATGCTATAAATCTAAACAGCACCATACCTGAAGGATTGATGCGGCATAGTACAATACACTTGGTTGCCCTGTGATCTGCCACAAAAGTTGAAGACTTGTAAGCCTAGTGATGTTTTATAAAACTATCTCATACAATTGTTAGAGATATTCTATGTCGATTAATAGATAATAGTTGGAGAATTTTAATATGTGTATATATACTCACAAAATAAATACACCCATCAAGTTACTCCACCTATCATATAGTGAAATTTTTAATATCAGAAAATCCTTTGGCAAAATTACTTGAAAGACCAAATGACGTAAAAACAAGGCATTTAAAAAAAATGGTAAAATTACTCCATACCCCCACCCAACATACATTTATCCTATCATAAACCATAATTTTCTCCATTTACATCTGTATCATCAAATTAACTTTTAGTGTTTGATAGATTATTATTACTTTATTTTGGCGAATCATGTAACTAAGTAGTTAACTATTCTTCCACCATTTCTCTCCCTCAAATGAGATCTTTCTCTTCTCTCTCAAAATAAATAAGAAAACAATATTAATAATGATTTTTTTCCCTTTCTTTTTCTAGATCTAACAAAACCATACCACTTCAATTAATCAAGATACCTGTTGAAACAAAACTAATCCTGCACCAATTATAAGGGCCTTCAAGCATTTTCCATGGAATACTTCCCTTAGAGAAACTTCTTTATCCTCTCCAACATAAGAGAGCTCCGTAAGGATCTCATCCACTTCTGCAGGAGCAGAGTCACCAGTAGATTGACCCCTGAGACGGCACAAGCAACTTATTGCAGACTCTCGCAAATCCTGCATATCTCCTTTTCTCTTCATGGCACATAAAAGTAGCCATCTAGGTGATGCTGGAAGCCACCACATTCCTATGCCCATAATTACTGCCAAAGGAGTACTAGCTCCATACATGTAGCGCCAACCAGCAACTAAATCAACTAAAAGGCTTCCAACACCATAACCACCCTGTAAGAAAAATCTAGTCTTAGATTATCTCATCAAAATTACTATTAAGGGAAGATTTAGCAAAGAAGCGAATAAAAGATCGAAGCCAACCATGGTTAGCTTTATGGCATGTACTACTTGGCCTAAAAGAAACCCAAAGTAGTAATAAGTTGAAGCACTTACAACCATTCCAAGAACTATAAAGAATTCTTTAAGAGAGATCAGTTGACCCCGTATCTGAGTTGGAGCTGTCTCGGCAATGTACATCGGGGCAGCATGCATTGCCTAAATTAAAAATGGGTAACCAAATTTTTCAGATAAAAGTTAATTACCAAATGGAATAAAATATCAGAATGTATATAAACTGAAAAATGCATTTCCCGAAAATTGTTGTCATATAGGAGAAGACTTTTGCTTTGCTTCAAGTTCTTTTTTCTGCAAGTTTATTGAGCTGGTAGATTCCCCTAAATGCATATTAAATCAAGAAAACAAAAAGAATGCCTGCACATGCATGCATGTATGCAGATGTAACATAAAAACAACTGTGTATGTGAAGTATGTAGGAGTAGATTCTTAAGTTCATATATACTGAAGTACATTTTGTGCGTGTCCAGCAAAGTACAAAGATTAAATTCTAAGGTTGGATGCATTACTGTATAATAGTTTGTCAAAAGGCCTGTAAGCCAAGGCCATTCTCTGCATGTCTATATAGCCAATAGCAGACAAAAGAAACATGCAAAATCTTTTTATGGTTGAACAAAAGGTCTAGGGATTGGACCTTGCTCATGAACGGAGAAGAGATTTGGCTACCATCAACATCGTACTACTAGTAATAAAATAAAATTAAAAAAAAAAAAGACACAAGAAACGGGCAAACTGAATGACATGATTACATGGATGAATTGTGCATCAAATTTCTGGAGCTTAGCTTAAAATAATAGTATCAAGAGCATGCGTGCAACAAAAAGATTTAGTTTTACCAGTCCAATTCCTATGCCGAATACGAAACGCCCAACAACCATAATAATAAAGTCAGGTGCCAATGCCGTTACAAGTGCTCCGACAAGATACAAGAGAGCAGCCAAAATCAACTCCCTTCTACGCCCTTCAGTTTAAATTTATCATTCAAACTTAATGCAGAAATAGGACTTGATCATCAATTTTAAACTTAAAGCTGATAACGCAAAAGAAGAACTTACCCAGAATGTCTGCAATGTTAAACGCTAAAATGGAACCAATCAAGGCCCCATACAATGATCCACTAGTCTGAAATAAAAAGGAAAAAGAAAATAAACAAAAGTTAGTAAAAGTGAAGATAAACAAAGAATGGGTCCATCAACAAATATACATTAATGCATGAAAAGCAAAAAGTATGGTTAGAAACTCACGATAAGACCAATTTCCACAGAGGATAAGTCGTACCATGAAATTCCACTTAATGTGGGTGACTGCACAAACAAACAAACAAACAAAAGAAAGTCAAATAAGTTTAAGACAATATGAAAATGGTTACAAGAGCTTTTGAATTGAGTTCTATAGATTGAGATTGTTGTGAAATTTTACTATGGCTACCTCAATAGAAATGGTAGCACAGGAAGTGGACCCAATATCATAACCATAGAGAAGACCTCCAAGGGCTGGAAACAGAAATCTGTAATCAATAATAAATAATAAATGATCCAAATACAATCAATTACTCATGAGCAAAACAGCAAGCTCCCTAATTGAATGAATTTTTGTTTTTAAATATTATATTTAGTAGTTAACAGCAAAAGCAAAGGAAAGCAAAAATGAAGTACGCTCACGGAAGAATTGCAGCAGAAACAGAATAATTTTTGGGAGATGGACGGATTCCATCAGCAATAAGTGGCTCTTCCTCTGCACTCCCAATCTCTCCAGATGACTTTCCCACCTATTTTTATAAATTATTAGAATCGAATTATTATTACAAAGATGCTATTTTTCATAATAATTATAATCAAAATTGAACAAATTCATTAAAACAAAATCACGAAGGAACCTTTCCGAAAGAGGAGAGGCTCGCCTGCGATTGCTCAGGATCAGTCGCCATTCTAACTTCTGACCAAACTCTGATCAATTATTCTACTATACTAACATTAGCTGAAGCGCTAATTAAATTTCCATTTAATTTAAGGCGGGTGTTGCTTGTTACAAGGAATAAGCGCGAAGTCACAGTCTCACAGACTTCTACCAAACCCAAAAGTAAGAGCTGCAAAATGCTACTTAAAAAGGAAAACAAAAACAAAAAAATTCATATGAAACGACCTGGGGAGCATCTTCATACACGTGGAAGAATTTGATAATAATGTGAAATTTGTTAATTAATAAATAATACCGCTGTGTAATCAGCCATGATCGTGCAAGAGGTCATTGATCGTAATAAAATATGAGTTGAGTTATTTTAATTTAATTTTTTTTTTATTTAGGACTTTGACATATTATCCAACTAAGATCTACAGTTCTCTCTAATGTAAAAAAGAGTAGATTAAAAAATAAAATAAAATCATAATTAGTTTTGGCTTTCACTTACGAAGAGATACAGGAAAATTCACGAAACCTTTTCATTTGTTTGTTCATTGATTCTGCCATGTTTAAGGTTCAATCAACAAATTCGATCTTGGACCCCACAAATTTTAGGCAGTGCAGCTTGAAACTTGTCATACTTTATCTTCACTAGAGCCATTGGTCCCCCAGCTTCCAGAAGAAAATCGTTTTCAGTTCATTAACCATAAGGGCAAAATGGTTCTTTTTCATCCCGGTTTCGTTGATTTTAGAATCCATTTTCTCTCGGCACTGGGCAAAAGACCTCTGCACTCACAGATGAAGTAAATCATGAAGTTAAGAATTCCAATCTTTATAAATTCAAACACTCTCAATTAATTTTATGTATAATTATATTTAATTATTTATATGTTTTATAAAATATAAGTACAATAGAAATAATTTTTTATTAAATAAATAATTTATAAAATTTAATATAATATTATAAATTTTAATTATATATCTTATTATAAATATTAATATAATTATTTATTATAATAATTATTATAAATATATAATATATAATCAATATTTTAAAAAAATCTATTTTCTCTTCTATTCAATTGTCCATTTCACTTTTTTGTTTGGCTTTAAAGGAATCATTACGACAAGCGGACAACGTTGAATTCGGATTTTGACAGTTCGCTGCACAAAAAGCGTTACCAAGAATAGAGACGGCAATGGAGGTTGGATTTACCGAACTTCATGTTAAGATCCCAAAAAATAAAATAAAATTTGTATATGCTTCAAATTTATTATGCGTCGGTGATTTTTACTCCATATCTAAATCCCATAAAAAAAATAGGCGTATTCTAAATAAATCATGAATTTATTAATTCTAATTTTTAACAAATTAATTTCAAATCTTTTTATAGGTTATAAGAGAATTTTAACAAA
Organism: Aegle marmelos; assembly: GCA_030449875.1. Classification (NCBI taxonomy): domain Eukaryota; kingdom Viridiplantae; phylum Streptophyta; class Magnoliopsida; order Sapindales; family Rutaceae; genus Aegle; species Aegle marmelos. The sequence continues at coordinate 10,764,824 of JASUUL010000115.1, forward strand.
GTTTATCTTTACTAAACTCTAAAATCTGTCAAAAAATTAAAAAAAAATCACAAACAAACATATTGCTAGCAACTGAAGGACATAACATTTCAATTAAAATTACTAATAAAACTTTAAATTTCATATAAAATTTATAAGTGTCATCTCTTATAAATGTAACATTAATATTAATAAACTAGGTATAAGTTTAATAAGTATCATTTCTTATAAATGTAGCATTAATATTAATAAACTAGGTATAAGTTTAATTTAATTGTAAAAATAAATAACAATTGACAATTATTTAGTACCTTTAAGAGTAAAATTAAATTAAGAGGCTTTTAATTGGATATAAATCTAAATTTTAAGTTATATCTGCACCTACACTAAGTTCATTTTAAATATGTTCATTTGAATTTAAATCTGCTCTAAATCCATTTTATCCAAAACCCTATTCATTGGATTTAAATAATGTTAACATGATTGAGACCCACCCATAGAGATCGCTGATTATTATTGTGCAACAAGAGTGAAAAATTTTTTATTAAAAAAAAAGTGAATTTTACGGGTAATTTGGCACTGCAGTTCTGCTGTTTGCTAAAAATTGAAAAAAGAGAAGGCGCCAGGCCGTTTTTGTCCATAGACTTTGTTTGTCCTGGCTTCGACTTAACGAACAGAGAAAAGGCAAAAAAGTAATCTCGAAAAGGGAAAACATGTCTGTCCACTTCAAAATCAGTAAAACTTGTTTTTCTTTCCTATAATTCCTAGACCTAAATTTGACCCTTGAGTTAAAAAAATATAAACTGGTTTAAGAAATTTGCCGAGCAACCCAAAAGCATCAGCTGTGAGAATCAATATTGGGTCTATCAAAAACCTTCTGATAGACAATTAGATATCACTAGCTTACTTGAGCTTAGTTGAAAATGAATCTCTACACCTCAACAATATTGCATGCCCAAAATTACAGAAGCAAAATTATATCTAAATGCTTGAAGGGGGGAATGGATTCTTAAACTTGTCGAAGATGAGAATGCACAATGATCATTCACTTGACAGAATCCAAAATGAAGTACAAGACATTTCATTAATGTGGTAAACAAATGCAAAAATTCTATTGCTTGAAACAAGTACAGGACATTTTATTAAGGGAAATGGCAGCTAAAATCCAGATTTTGCAAGTTAACACAGGAAGTCGATGAAGAAATTACTCTTTCTTGGAGGGTTCCCATGGTTGGTACCTAGACCAGTCTCTCTGCTCTGGATTGAGGAAATGTCCTTTGGAATGATAGATAAACTGCTCACCCTCTCCTGATAAATTTTCCCTGTGCTCAACTCCATATCTCTTCGGTTTCAGCATCAGAAGCTGAAAGAAATGCATTATCATCAGTACACAAATTTGTTATTTGGTATCATCTGAATCAGTTAAAACAGAACTTGCCTCATCCCCTGTGTGATCAGTCATGCAGTGCAGCCAACCATGCCATTCCGGTGGCACCTGGGAAGCATTGTAGCGACTCTTCTCTGCATATTCCACCCACCTGTGTCTTCCTGTAAACGGCCCACGGACCATAGCAAGTTAGAAGGTATATATATAGGAGTTAAAAATATATAAATGCACATCACATCCACAACATTTTTTTTTTTTAAATTGGGAAACAAAGAAAATACCATTGATAAGAACAATAATTACAAAATGTGAACAAAGAGTCCACAAAGAAAGAACCCCCCAAAAGATCACCAAGAGATAAATACAGTTGAGAGCTAATCAGATGACAATATAAGTATAGGGTCTACAAGACTATGAAAGCTTTACAACAACAACACAGAATTAAGCCAACGACTCTTCCCAGTTTTGATGAATGAAGAAGAATGAAGAATCTTGAAAAAAGCTGTTAAGGCAATTTAGCTGGTGAGTTGTAACCTGATTATTGAATAAATATTTTACACTGACAACCTCCATACAGGCTTCTAAAAGATCTCGCAAAACTTAGGGGAGGCTTCTAAATTTCAGAAACTAAAAATAGATTGCTGGCTGAAACATGAAAGTTTGTATCAGCCATATTTCTACTATAATCACTATATCCTGAGATAAGTTAATGACTATTGATATAAATAAACCACAGAACAAGTTAAAGAAAATTATCCCAAAGAAAATATGAAAAGAAAGATAAAACGGCTGCTTTGGTTGTCCAGATGTTCATTCAAGGAATCCTAACATTTTATGAAGGAAAACCAAGAAAGTACAGTATAAGTCATGCAAAAGCGATTTTCTTTTATGTTCCTCTCTCATTCACAGTGTTTATGTGCACGAATACAGGCAATAGATAGGTAACCTCTTCCTTCATTGTTGCACTGCTTATAGTTTGTCGAATATATTAATTCAGGCAGCTAATCTTGAGTCGCTAGGCTAGAATTTGTAGCTCTATATATTTGTGGAACAAATGTGCAATTATAGAAACAGGATGGAAGTATGCTGTTTTGCTACTGTTTTGGTTGATTTGTCAAGAACTAAACAGAAGAATTTTTAAAGTTTTGACTCTGGAAGATGTAACTGTTAAGAGAATAACCTACATTTGCTAGCTTCTCTTTGGTTGTCAGTGAGAAAGGAATTTCGAGACACATCTTTCTTCTTTATAAATTTAAAATTAATAAGTAGTTTTAAACTAAGATAGATTTGTAGTCATTATTTTTGTTAGGTTTTTTCAGCTTTGAGTGGGCTAGTTTCATTTTGGTTAGTTTTGACATTCTGTCCAGGATGACTCTAGTTTCTGCGGGCAGTTGATTACCTTTTATAAAACCCATACTATTTTTGACACAAGCACAAGTTCCATTCTTTTAAATATAAATAAAAAGAATTTGTATAAACAATCAATACAAATTCACAAAATAACTAAAAGGAAAATATAGATGATGTAACTATTCAGTAGTGATGATAGTCTTTTAGCATTTTCAATTAATAATAATACAAATTTGGCATATTAAAACAGAGGAAGATTAAAATTACTAACCAAATTGCTCGTCAAGTTTCTGATAATATTTGTTACCAAATTTATCAACTCCAACAAGCGTTGCCCCTCTGTTATGTATCTTGGTTTGCCTGTATCAGTGAAATAATTTGTAGCTCAAGATGCAGAAGATAAATGCTGATACGGATGTGAATAAAACATGGAAACTAGTGATCAAGAAAGCAATTACACAATAAAATTTTTTGACCAGCTGCAACTGAATAATTTCTTAAACAGACTTCAAATAAAAAATATGTCGTGCCAAATGATACACAGCAGATGAAAAGCAAGGCGCATATGGATTGGTGCAATAGCAAGACCTTATATTAGTATTTCCAGTCCTGTGAACTCTCGGACACGAACACTCCAACAATAGTTACAACAACATAGTAATAAATTGGACACCACAAGCACATCATAGAATATTGTGGACACCTTAGTGTATTGTAATTCACTTTATTCAAGTGTTGTTGCATTGGAACAATCTTGTCACGCGCATGTCAAAGACCCTCTTGCACAAAAGGGCCATGAAGTTAGGCTCATATGGTGGGAAACGTGAAAAAGACAAACTTATCTAAATAGCAGCAAAGCACAAAAAAGTTTTAAAGCAAAAACCCAAAGCTTTAACATGGATGATGAGCAATATTTTAACTCTCACAAGAAAGATAAGAGAAAATATTGCGTTTTAAGGGCTTTTATTGCTACTCTATGCAAGTAGCACCCACATTCAAGCATGCATGTTCCTGGCTTGCAATACTGTCTATTCCCAGGTCAATATTTACCATCTTCAACACAATTCATCATGCAATGCCACTTCAACAACTCTTCCCTTTACGTATATCAACCTGCCTCTGCACCATACGATCTCTTGTTTAATAACGTTTTTGAATGTTCAAGCTCCAGCAACCAGTGACATATCTAACCAGTATTTTTTCCAAATTCGTCAGGCATTGCAGATATTTGTTGATTAGTATCATTGACGGTAACAGTAGGTTTTATTAATACCTCTTCCAAGCTAAAACAAATGAATCAGAAAACGAAGCATATGATTACAGAGCCCCCCCCCCCCCCCAACAAACAAAAAATACAAACTCTAACAACCCTCACATAGCAAACAAGATATCAATAAAGTTTAAAAAATTTAAGCAAGTTTATTTCTATAATCTTAATTGTTAAAAAAATAAAAAATAAATAAAACAACGAAACTATAAGCAAAGATTTCTGACTCACATGAGATTTCCATCAAGAAGTGCCCTCCTGAAACACGAAAAAAAATTACAATCAGTGAAGATTGTAAAAATTACCACATTATTTTGTGAATAAATTAAATTAAGGCAGCCAAAAAGAAAAAAAAAATCTCAACACGAATCGTATAGATTGAAATCATGTGAAGAATTTCATGGATTTTTTTAATAAATTAGAGTGAGTGAGAAAGGGACAAACAGGAAGCCTTCTTCCTTGAGCTCGCGAAGGAAGGAACCGAAACCTTTCTCTCTGATCGACTTCAACGCGCTCTTCATAGCCATTTTCTCTCTTTCTTCGCTCTAATAGCCTCCTCTCTTCAATTTATTTCTTTCTTTTTCTTTTGAAAGGGTATTATTTACTGTATTCCTCCTCTTTTTGTTTTCTTTCTTTTTCTTTTGAAAGGCTATTATTTACCGTATTCCTCCTCTTTTTGTTTTTTAATCTTTACACAAACATTTATATTTTTGGGTAAATTCTATATGTCCCCTGATATTTTGAAAATATCATCCGAAATCAATAGTTTTTCCAATCGTCAATGTCACCTGGCACAGATTTTTGTGGCAATTTTGTTATGTTGTGATTGTAAAATACGGTGAAAAAGGTGAGGCTATTTGGATTTGTAACCACAGAAGTTGGTTGAGGTTGTTTAATCAACTAAACTACCCATTAAATTTAAATATAAACAAATTATTACACAAATATCCTTAACTAAAAATTATTATTATTATAACTATCACTGTCACTAAAGATTTTTATCCCTACATTTGTTTTTCAATATTTATAAAGGACAATTTTTACTCTCTAACATTAACTAAATTAACGCTGAAAAAATGAAATACTTTTTTTATTTTGATTTGCATTAAACTTATTTGCAAGCTGGCATGAAAGAACTTCAATTTTAATTGATATTAGGGGTCTATACTCTATCCTATGTTTTTAGTGTTTGGGGATAAAATTTTTTGAGAATTTCAATTAAAAAGAAAAAGAAAAAGAAAATGAACCATTGCAACAAGCTAATTATAAAATAAAAATAGAATACTACGAGGGAGTCGACAGGTAAAAGTTGCAAAAACAAAAGAAAAAATTTAGATTCAAGATATTTAAATAAGGGTATATTGGTTATAAAATTAGATTTATTAAGAGATAAATTTTGAAAATTTAGGATGATGGCCTTATTAGTAAATGAATCTATTGAACATTTTAGTGAGTTCAAATAGATTCATTTCAAGTAAAACACATATAATACATGCATACATACATACATTCATATGTATATTACAATTTGAAAATTCATAATTTACCTCAATACTCGATAAATATATTCTATCTTTATTGTATTTTATAATCTCTTTATTATATATACAAACACTTTACGGATTTCCAAATTAATCTTATACAATGAATTAGCTACCTTGTATGATTAAAGATTGGTTAAAAGGTCACTTTTGTGAATTTTCAACAACCATAGCACATAACTCATAGTACATCAAAATTTATCATGTTAGTTTGCTATCCACACACAATTCTTTTTTTTTTTTTTTTATGCACCGAAGTGAATTAATTGGAGAAGTTTAAATGATCGTTTTTTTTCTCTTTTGTTTAATTGTGTCTTAGTAAAATAGAATATAGGATTATGAATTCACTTTAAATAGATCAATGTTTCTTGTGTAGTTGAGTCCATATATATATATGTATGTATGTACATATATGAATATATTTATATATGGACTAATCTTCAAATTTTAAATATTTTTCACACACTCAAATTGACATAAGGTGCCTATACAACTATTCCACTTTAAAATCTTTTTTGTGATGAGAAACAAGTTCTTAACAAGCACAGATTTGACCAATATAGGAACTTTTTATGATTAGCCATAATATATATAACTTAAACCTTTCTGAATTCCTATTATTAAACAAGGGAGAATCCACCTAATTCTCTCACTTCCTTCTATCAAAGAGCTGAATAAATTATACACTTTAATTTAAGATACAATAATAATATCTCACAAACGGGTAATAACTAATAATTATAACTTTAGTTACTGTTTTTAACAACTAGTTAGTACCATGTGGAATACAGTCATTTCAGTGATAAAAAAAACATATTAAAAAGTGGTTTTAATGAGGTATCTTCCCTAATGTTTACCGACTCACGTCACGTGAGATTGTTAAGGGGCATAAGCCACAAAACAAAAATAAAAAAGAACATAATTAATTGTTTACGGAAACTACTAGATTGTTTTATTCTTTTAGAATAAATAGAGATTTAGTTTTAGTTTCCCATATTAACCGTGCTTAATGGCGGCCGTATTAAAACATGGGATTGGACAGTTTTTATCATTTACAGTCTAATTCAAAATATATTATACCAAATACGATAAAACACTAATTATAATCCAATCAACTTCTAAATGCACACTATTATAGTTAGTTGGACATGTGAATTAACACAAGAGTGGAGCTTCTATATCGGTATAACACCATTTTTAAATTATGTTTTCTATAATACCCTAATTTAATTTATAAAATACAAAATCCTATATTAAAATTAATCATCTCTGTTAATTTTTTATAAAATAAAAAATTTAAAAATCTTAAATTATTTTTTTAGCAGATAGTTTTTATCTTTATAACTCTAAAATTTTATAATTTTTAAAAAATATTTTTTAATTAAATTTAAGATATAAATATAAATATATAAATGGGGTGGGTGTAAATAATTTTTTAAATTTTTAAGAGAATAATTTAAGTTTTTAATTTGATTGTCCATTGAGAATAAGAAATAATTTTTCGTTTTTTTATTAGTTAAGATATTCCAATTGAAAAAGGGGTTTTATGAGGAATTTGTGGGTGTGAAAAGATCTGAACACAAGGCTTGGGGTGTGATGAGATGCTCCTGAAAGTGGGATCTTATAAGACATCACACAGGGGATGAATAGTGGCTGGTAGAGAAATTAAAAAAATAAATGGACAGTCGGGCCCAAAACTCGACCGCAAAACGTGCTTTCGCTTACGTGGCAAACTCCCATTGGGAATGATGACGCTGAACAGTAGATATTATGCCATATGTATATAAAATTTTTTCTTAAAATAATTGAATTTTAAGAAAAATTTTTGAAGGTTTTGTTAATCGTTCAAGGAGTGGAGAGATTCTTGAAAGGCCAGGTAGCTCTTTTTTTTTTTAAATTAATTTTTAAATTAGGGTTTCTCTTATTATAAATTTGGATTCGGTAATATGATTTGTTAATGGTCGCTCAGAAATTACGAGATAAGAATGTACACATGCGATTTCATTCACTTTTCTCGGCAACCAAATAGGGCATTAGCTTGTTTTATATATCTGATTTGATCGAAAATTTTACAAATTTTCAAAATCTCTTCAAGTTAAAGCATAGCATTGAGTTTTGATTGAATGATTTTGTTGTAACAGTGAAATGATGAGGCTGCAAACGTACGCGGGGTTCAGTTTGATGGCTACTTTAGCTGTTGTGTACCATGCGTTTAGCAGTAGAAGGCAATTTTACCCTTCTATGGTGTATTTATCAACTTCTAAGATCAGTTTGGTGCTGCTCATGAACATGGGTTTGGTCATTATGTGCATTTTGTGGCAATTGATCAAGAAGGTGTTTCTTGGTTCTCTCCGTGAAGCCGAGGTTGAGAGGTTGAATGAGCAGTCAAGGAGAGAGATCATGGAAATACTCTTTGCTATCACTATTTTCCGGCAGGACTTCTCGGTTTCGTTTCTTGCTATGGTCACTACGTTGTTGCTGATTAAGGCTTTGCACTGGTTGGCTCAGAAGAGGGTGGAGTACATTGAGACTACCCCAACTGTTCCCATGTTGTCTCACATCAGGATTGTTTCTTTTATGAGCTTTCTCCTTCTTGTGGATTCTTTATTTTTGTACAGTTCTGTCAAGTTTCTGATACAAACACGACAAGCTTCAGTTTCTCTTTTCTTTTCGTTTGAGTAAGTTATTCGTACTAATGCATTCTTTTCTTGATCTCTTCACTGGCAGTGAATTGTCTCTCTGTGTCTTTTTTGTCTTACACGACTAGCTCTATGTGTAAGTTTGGTATTAGTGGATGTAGGTCACTTGGTCTTGCTTACATATTAGTGGACGTAGGTCACTTGGTCTTGCTTACATATTAGTGGACGTAGGTCACTTGGTCTTGCTTACATATTGATGAAATGTGGTAGTTACATGTAGTAAATAGCTAACCTAGTGTTTGATTAACATGATACATATTAGCTGATACCCAGCCACTTTACTGATCAGTCATGGTTAATGTTTAACGTTACAGTTACTTAACAGTATAGAGGTTGGGGAATCCCCACCTATGCTTTTAACATTATCCTGATTCATGAGAATGAAGTCATTCATCTGATTTTCTTGAGACAGATTCCAGTTTTGTGGCTTTGTAGTTGTAAATAATATGAGTGTACTGGATATTGGGACTTATCCTAAATAAGCCTGGTTTTGATCCCTTATTGGATCCCCTTGGATGACTCAACCTGTCAACAGAATTGTTACTTCATTCAAGCTTCTATTATTCTTGTGATACTGTTGTTCCGATCTTCAAACTCTTGCTTCTGGACTTAATGGATTAGAAGGCATAGATTTTTTTTTTTTTTTTTGATAGCACTAATGGCATACACTTTCATTCTTAGGTACATGATACTGGCGACAACAACAGTGTCAATATTTGTAAAATATGTTTTCTATGTGAGTGATATCCTTATGGAAGGACAGTGGGAAAGAAAGGCTGTTTACACCTTCTACTTGGAACTTATCCGAGACTTGCTTCATTTGTCTATGTACCTGTGCTTCTTTCTTGTGATTTTCATGTAAGTAAAACTTGCCACTTCTGTTTGCTTAAAATGCTGTGTTGCATTTGACATTCAGGTGTTGCTCATAGGCACAGTGACACACATCTACTCGAATTGGGGTATAGACACTTTTTGTTTGATGAAGCTCTATATCAGGTTTCAGGTCACTCACCTGATGCTACAACTGACTCCACATACATAAACATAATTATATAATTATAAGAAAATGTTATTATGTTGCTCACTAATTTTTTGTTTACATTATTCTTTTATTAATTCTTCCATGCTTCATATTAAAAAAGAAAAAAAAGGGTTTTCAAGGCTTTTATTTTACGTGAATATGGTGAAGTCTAATTATGTGCTGATACAAGTTTTTATGCTGAAATGCTAATGGCTCTTTTGATTGTTAACTAGATTGGATTCTGCATCCACCATTTATTCAAAAGTGTATTTTGTTTGGGATTAAGAATTATTGTTTGTTCAATATCTTCCAATTAGGGATGGAGGATGGTATTATGCATAATGCTCAAGAGAGTTGTATGTCGGACTGAGTAGTCCCCAGTTGAGATGCTGAACAGAACTTGAACTCACTTTTTGAGGTTGTGTTAGGTGGGTTTGTTACTTGAATGGTTTAGGTGGAGGAATGGTGCATCGTGAGCGTGTTGGTTTTTCTTTAATTTGTTATTTTAATTGCTTGAGTTATGGAGAGCTATGATTCAATATTTCCATTACAGTATTTGTTTCGAGGTTTGCTTTGCATTGATACTTGATGACTTTGTCCATAAGTTCACTGTTGCCACATCTTACCATAGCACCTATCTTTAATGGTTATGTTTGCATTCCTTTGTTTTTGATTGAAACTGAATTAACGTCCGCAGGAACTATGGTGTTCCTTTGCACTTAATACGCGAGCTATATGAGACATTTAGGAATATCAGGATCCGTTTAGCTGATTTTGTTCGTTATCGGAAGATCACTTCAAATATGAATGATCGATTTCCAGATGCATCACCTGAAGAGCTTGATGCGTAAGTCTTAATCTTCTATGAGCATATGCTTATATTGTTATCCATTAAGACTTTTTTCCTTACCGTTTTGCATGGACTTGCAGAACTGATTCAACCTGTATTATATGTCGTGAGGAGATGACAACAGCCAAGAAATTAATTTGTGGACATCTTTTCCATGTCCACTGCCTTCGCTCATGGTTGGAGCGACAGCATACCTGTCCTACCTGCAGAGCTTTAGTTGTACCACCTGAAAATGGGGCAAGCACTGCTGGAGTACAACATGGCGAAAGGCCCGATACTCACCAATCGGGTAATCTCATTCTTACTTATTATTGTAGTTAACTGTTGGTGATGAGTCTATAGTTTGTTCCTTCTATTTACGTGAGTTTTGATTTTTGGTCATGACTAAAGATGAAACCATTGTTTCTCTCTCTCTCTTTTTTGTTCCCTTCTACATCTATATTCTATAAGCTTCATATGGTTGTAGTAGGGGGGTTTTTCTTTATAGAACTTCATTGTTGTTAGCATAATCTTTTACGTTTAGATATCCATTTTTCGTTTGTTTATTTTGTTTTTTGATGCAAGATGAAATAAGCCTACCAATTCAAATGATTTGGAAAAATTCTAACTGTTTAGATTGCAAACAGGTACTGCTACTGCAAATACAACTTCCCATGGTTCAACTAATGATGCGGCTAACAATAACTTGACTCTCCACCAGGCTCGGCTCCAGGCTGCTGCTGTCGCTGCCTCGGTATATGGGAAATCCTATGTTTATCCTTCTCCCAACACACTAGTTTGGTAGGTGCTATATTGTAGCAAATATTAGATTTTTTGTTTGCAACTGAATATGTTGTCTCCACATTATAATCTTATGCCAAATTTGCCATGTAGGTTCATAATTGTTTACAGATTGTGTTTTCCAAATTTTCCTTTATGTCTGATCCAAAATGTCTTTTTTTTTTTTTGGCCCCCACCCCTTTACTTCTGTTTTTGTTTGAAGTTGCAGAAGGATTTGTGGTGTAAGATGAGAGTATAAGGAAGTTTTTGTAATGGGTCACGAGTGGTTGAATTCTGATTCTAAAGCAGATATATTAGTAGTTATACATTTGGATTGGTTTAGAGCTTATCCTATTTGCTTATAGATTTTCTCTAGATTTTTAAAGATACTGGACTCAGTCCCATCACTGCCAACTTAATTTTATTTTATATTATTTATTTTTTCTAATTGCATTCTCAGCACATTTTTTTTTTTATTTGGTCATCTGGCCAAAAGCTGACACATAAAAGTAAAACTTCTATTATGCATGCAGGTCTCCTGGATATGTTGTACTTCCTCAAGCTAATAGGCCTTTGGGTGATTACACCGGTGTAGAATTGGGTCAAGAACAGGCTTGTGCTGGTCAACCACAACAGTTTGTGAATCCTGGTGGATCTGCTACCTTCTCCTTTCCACAATTTCCTCAATCAGTTTTTGTCCCTTTTCAGACACCTGACGCCAATTTGATTTGTGGAGAAAGGCTGCCGAGCACTCAAAATACACCAATGTCTCAGCTGGAAGCTCAGAGAAAATTTATTGAGAACCAGATTGAGGTATTCATGCAGCTCATTTTCTGTATTCATGCTTTCTCTCTGCACACGTCATCAAATAGTGGTTCTGATATTTCTGTTTTTATAATTAAGATTATGCTTGCCTGTGTGTACTGCGCTCTATAACTGACATGTATATAGTTGCCTTAGATACTTTATATTAGATGAGCAAAATTTATAACCAACAGAAGATGCAAGCTCTTGCTTTTGACAAAGGAATTTGCTGAACAAATACGCAGAGTTTCAAATCCCCTAAAATCTCAAGTTAGTCAAAGATTTCAAGAAGTTTTATTGCTTTTTACTTTGCTTGTTTTGGAATCAACGAAAGTTTTATTCATATGTCTTGGGTTTCAAGGGTTTCTTTTCTCAAAATTAAAATAGATTTTGGTGTTCTACACTGTATGGAAGGCTTTAGTTTTTGGACCTCTCGTTCACTTTTGTAATTTTGTATAAAAGTTTGTCTCCTGTTGGGGAGAAAAAAAAAAAAAAAGTAACAAACAGCCTTGTTTTCCTATATGGATTTGCAAGCTCATTTGGCTTGTTGAGCTAGCTTGATTTAATATATCCTTTTTAATTTTAGTAGTTTACAAGTGATGCTATATGGTTGTTTTCCTACTTGTAGTACCACCGTATCAGAGGCAGTCTCCATTCTTTAATTTGGGAATAGGGATATTGCTCGAGGTCGCGTATTTCTATTTATACCAACACATTTTCTCAGTACATGCACAAATTGATGTATACATGAGTTTATGGCCACTATAATTGCCTCTTATATATGTAACAAAGCATGGAGTAGAAACTCCTGTCTGTACCTTCAGTGCCAGCATTTCTTTTAACTCTTACCTTTATTGCTAAGTGTGTATAATATTCTTTCTAGTACTAGCTTACAGAATGCACACGCACAGCAACACCATAGTAGTTCTGCTTTTGAACTATTTTCTTATCAGATATCATAGTGTAATTAGATGTGAATTTACCTTGATCATTTACTTTGTCCAAAAAATGTTGGATAGTGATTTCTTTTATGGTGGTGTCATCAATTCATTGGCATGCTTGAAGCCGGAGGGGCATCTGCAGTCAGTGGCTTCTACATGATTATAGTGAGATATGGTGTGCCTAAAAAACATTAGAGGAGCACTAAATTCCATTCTGTTATGGTCCCTAGATAGAATTTATTTTTTTCGGCTGCACTAGAAAGATAGCCTTTTAACTGTTCTCTTCAATTTGTTTAGACTTGGAAGTTCGGTGTCAGGACATAATTACTTAGCACTTGCTGTTCAATAGATTGCTCCTCTGCATTTTTCTTATTTAACCCTAATTTTCTTAATAGGTCCTGCAAAACCAGCTTCAACTTCTGCAGAAGTCAAAGCCCGAGGGAAATGTGGAAACAAATTCTACAATGTCATCAGGTGGCAAAGGAAAGGCAGTTGCATCTTTGTCTGTTTCTGCATCAGACTCTGATCGCCCTGAGGAAAACCAAGAAATTGGTTCATAGTTTTGTCACAATTGTGGTTGTATCAGTGGGATACTCAAAAAAAGTTTAAATATAGGTAACAGAAAAAAACAGAAGCTGCTTTCTTTTCTCGGAAATTAAATTATCAGGGCAACATTGCCCTTGCCCCACCCTTTTTTGTGTTATTTTATTTACATTGAACAATGCCTGTGCAAGTTACTAAGAGAGATTCTGTATTGTCGCTCGTGTATAGCATTGTGAAGGTCGTATATCTGTTTCTTTTAAATGTAGAGGGGCAATACAATTAATTATAAGAAAAACATTTCAGTGATTGGGGGCAAACAGGAAAAGCCACAAACTCTATTGATGTTTGTGTTGTGATGAGTTGACTTGGGCAAATGCTACAGTTTACAGACGGGTCTTCATGCAGAATTTTCAAAAACAACAATGACAAAACGTTTTGGTGAGTGATGTTTGCATGTGATGTGTTTCAAATCATGATGTAAGCTTAGAAAATTAAAAAAAAAATTAATTTTATAATAATCAAAGCAAAATAAGTTAAATAAAATTCTAATTTTATCAGCTCAAGTTTTTCTCCCAAAAAAAAAAAAAATTAATTATCCTCACCCAGAAATATAAACTTTTGCTTCGTAATTGAAAACGTATGGGTTTTGCTAACAATAAACAAGGAACAAGGACCCCTGTCAAAGAGTATAGAGGCATTCACTGCAGACAAACACTTACGTGTGTTGAAACTTAAAACTAGAATATTATACTTTATCTGTTATCTTAAAATGCTGTCGAGGCGGTAACCTTTCCTCTTATGTTAGTAAAACACTTGAACAATGAAAGCTCCAATTCAGGCAGGCAGCTTGAGAAGCTCATGGTTCTTCCAGCTGATACAAAAATCGGACAAAGTCGTTAGCACAGACTCAAGTTTAGATGTATCTTAAAATACAAACCACGTTGACAAAGCCGATAAGGTTCTCCATCCCCTTTTTAGAAAAAAAAAAAAATGAGTTGCAATTTGATGAAACGACTACTTTTTCCGGGAAATTAATACATTTCCTCATATATGAAAGTTAAGGCTTGAAAAATAAAATGAAATACAATAAAACATGAAAATATACCTCTTAAGAAGAAAAAGTCAGCATAAAGAGCAGTCTGAACCAGGCCCGAAAGCCAAGCTGTTTTATGCACATTGACAAGAAGATTCTGTCAGGAATGAGACCATGAATGCAACAATACCAGCAAAAGGGCAGGAAAACTTACGTATCCAGTGGACTTTGTGATTCTCCGTAAAGAAACGGTAAACCCAGTTGAGGATGTATAAACCTCGGTAAGCACTAAGCAAGAAATAAAACAAAATAAAGAAATAGATCAAGCAAAGTAATAACAGAGGTGCCTACCTAGACACAGAGAGGAAACCATGCAAGCAAACATGAAATGCAAAATTTTAATCACGGTTGTAAATCATACTTTTTGAAATGGACAAATAAATATCTGGCAAAGGCAAACAACAACCTCCCAATTTAAACTTTAAAAAACAGGATAATGTGCTAATGGCATCTGGATATATCGTTACAAACAGCTACTTGTATCGTTTACCATATAGATTGGGAATCATGTAAAAGCATTCTGCACAGCTACTGTTATTTTTATTTATATTTTATTAACTTTTACCAACAAATACCTACACAAATTCTCACATTTGAGACAAATTTATACAATGCCAGACTTCTGAAGACAGTTTAAATAACACTACATATTCTCTAGAAACTTCAGAATAAGAGCACTGACGAAGAACCATCAGCACCATCAACACTGATTCAATCACTCGACTCTCTGTAGAATCTATTAATACTATTTTATTAACAGTCACTTAATTTCAATGACCAGCCCTGCCAACACACTACCCTTGACTGTCGACTTGAAGAGAAAGAACATGGTTCATAGTCTTACAACTTTCACTAACCAAAATGTCATGCCAACAAACATTATACATTGTTAAGAAAGATATAGTTTGCACACGCAATGTAAATATAAGAAAATGAAGCAACGTGATGAGAAGAAAGTAATAAGCATCTCAATATAAAAATGCATACCCGAGAAGAAAGACGTAATTTCCAGTTAAGTTGTCAATGTTTCTTGACAGTTGCAGCAATACCAACTGTGGTAAGATTGCCACTGCTTCAAGATAAATTGAAAATGTCCACAGAATCTTGCACAAAGGAATAGCTTTCATCAGAGATTATTCAACCTATTAAGTAAAAGCTAATTATATAATCAGACACTAATAGGTTGCCGCTGTAGAGTAGGTTGCTGCTGGAGGGCAATGGAATCATTCAAACAAAATGAAATGTAAGCAATTACAGAAGACATCAAAGACAAGTATCTACCAAATTATTGTTTCTGGAGGTTGTTGAAAAAAAAAAAAGGGAATATTGAGGGAACCAACCATATGAGACAGAACCATTAACCATAAACTACAAAGAAATCGCCTATGGCTGGTGCCAATCGAACTGACTAGTACAGCTCTAACAAGTAAGTTAAAAGAAGGCACTTAACTATTCATTGCAATTTTGAGCAAAAATATTCATATATATTGTGATATTGCCCAGGGATGTATATTCCTATTAAAGGGAAAAGATCATGACTCATTCTTTATGTTCTATGAATGCAAACGAGTGAAGATGTTAACTTATGGTCAAAACTGAAATATTGCTCTTGCATCGTGAAGTCTAAAAGAGTCAGCCACGAATGAATTGCAGTTTAAGATGATAGTATTAACTGTAGTAAACACAGGAAGCCAAATTCTAGATTGATGTTCAACAATGAAATGCACCATTTGTCAATAAAATTTGGTTAAAACTTTACTGTTTCTAACAAACAATTTGCTAACTGGAACTGGGAACGAAGACAAAAATATTCATACCTCAACCGGATTAAATGCATGGGGAATCAGAAGGGCCAAGACAAAACTCGGGAGAATGAGAAAATAGTGTTTGACTGTGTCCTCATGCTTGTGATATGTCTGCTTCACAACTTTGTGGTATCGCATATACCAAACAATAGCTATTGAAGTTCCAATAAAGACTAGCTTCATTATGGAGTTGTAGAGAGAGGTGTATCTCGTGAAGAAGAAGAGATACCGAGAAAGAAACACTAAGACATAGAGTTCCTGAGTCTTGAGTGAAATCCCTGGGGCAATAAAAGATTGTGATAAGCTTACCAACAGAAATACTTGAAGAAAAATAGTGTAGCTCAGAAATTATAAATATTCAAA
Organism: Aegle marmelos; assembly: GCA_030449875.1. Classification (NCBI taxonomy): domain Eukaryota; kingdom Viridiplantae; phylum Streptophyta; class Magnoliopsida; order Sapindales; family Rutaceae; genus Aegle; species Aegle marmelos. The sequence goes on from JASUUL010000115.1 coordinate 10,781,226, forward strand.
AATGAAAAGATGCCTCCTATTCTTAAGATCAGTGATGAGAAACCTAATTCTGGAAAGCCCTTTTGAACCTATTTACCTGGAAAAGATATTAAAGAATATAAAATTGTGGATCCAAAATTTCATTTCAACTTTCAAGGAAAATTCTCGAAGAATCAGATTTCAAGCAAAATCCCGTTAATTTCTTTCTACAAGATTGGAATTTCCTAAGAATTTAAAGGACAGTAATATCAAATAACACTTTTGGATATCAACACAAAATGAAAAGCTTAATAAATCCTAAAAGTCCATGTATATCCCTCTCATTTTTTTTTTCCAAGGAAACAAAACAATAACAATAAAGAAGTAAATAAATAAAAGGTAGGAAGGTGGATAATTGGGGGTACCTGAGATTTTAGTTGCAGCTTCAAAATTTTTTAAAAAATAAAATAAAATAAATGTAAGCCTCTTTCACATTCCAATTGAGTATCATTTGTACAACATACAAGAAAGCTCAAAAGCATTAAAAACACAAATGGGTAGTCAAAAAGCAGGAATGCACAAAACGGAATAAAAGACAATAAAAATTTTAAAAAATAATATCAACAAAAAAAAGAGAGAAAAAAAAAAACCTGCACATGATTTCGTTGTGCGAATTTTGAGTAGAAGGACCACTATGCTGAGGAGGTGGGTCATGTCCCCGGCCAATCTAAACAAGTTCATGATTCTTTCTTGTAATTTTCCTTTTACTTTCTTCTTTTCCTTTTAGCTCTTCTTTTTTTCACTTCTGTTTCAGTTTTGCAGACCAAACATAACGGCTCCCCTTTCAGTTGTTTCACTTTGAGGTTGACTGAAACGGTTGCTAAGCGCCTTCGTAGGGCGTGATCGTTGACTACTTGACTTGCCATAAGACTTTCTCGGGAAAAAAACAATTATAAAAATGTTCTACCATTTTAAGAATTGACTTACATCAGGAAACTATGTTGGAACGGAGCTAGACCCGTCATCACCTGCAACGAGATTGACTTTTGTTTACTTGTCACATCAAGATTTCTTATAGAAAGGGTTATTGAGATTTTAGGTACTCAAAGAGATATTTTAATAATGCTATTTATTTGCGGGAGCATGAGAGAGATATGCTAAACAAGTAATTTTATTTCAAATTAAAATTATTATGTTAATGAGTGATACGGAAACAAAATGGCCGCGTCGGGTTACAATAAATTTAACATGGTAAGCCAACCCAAATTATCAATCATTGCCATTAGATTGTGAGGACCACAAGAAGGAAAGGACAACTTTGCCCTAAATTGTGATTTTTGTAGACGTTAGGGACCCAGTGTTATTACTAAACAAGTAGAGTATTTAAAGCCGCCCTGCATTCTTTCCCGCTGGCCGGCGCTTCAACACGAGGAATTTGTACCTAAAAGGCACCATTGATAAGTCGCGAGGGTTATTGAACTGAAATTGCCCCAAAATTTGTTCTCTTTCTTTATCGTCATTGTGCCGGTATGATTCTTGAAGATTCTCTTAATCTTTTTTATTTTCACTTAAAAAACATGTAATGTTAAAGTTAAACCCATATAGGCTTAAACCCATATAGGCACATTGGCTCATTATTATTTTTCTATGAATTTTATTCAAAGTTTTGGATGTTGCTTATGATGAAAAAAACCAATTTTGATCGTATATGCATGATTAGACGCACCCATTTGAATGTTTGGACATAATTTTTTTTTTTTTTTTTTGCGAGGACCATATTTATTGCGAAGCACAAGATGGTTGATAATTGAAGAATATATCAATACCCGTCTAGCTATTGACAGTGGAGCGTTTATATGGGAACTAAAATCTGACAAAAATACAACAAAACGACTTCATTTGGTGTGAGTTTATTCATTTATCTGTTTTTTCGAATTTCAGCCAAAACGATGTTGTTTCTCTTGATAGCAAAGTAAGGTGAGTTTGGGATTAAGATGTTATGACTTTTTAGCGGAAACTACTTTGAGATTCAAGCACTAACATTTAAGTATGGGTGTTTTACCGAATATTTTAGTTATTTTGTACCTTCTATTAAATTGATAAAGGAAATGTTGTTGTTCCATCCTTCTTTCTTTTCCTTTTTTCCCCTATTTATTTTTAGATCCTTGATTTTAGAAAACATAATATGAATCACACAGTATGTCTAGATGAGTATTTTAACTTTCTGAGAATTAAAATTTAATGGGGATTTTGGCAAATGCAAATTTCAATGGTGATGCAACAAAGATTTAGTCCAAGAATTAATAGTATAGCTCATAATTTGCCTGATTGCAAGAAACCACATTGTAGTAGTGGTAAGCAGAAGCCATTGGAAGCTCCCAACCATAATGTTAGAAACAAAAATATTAAAGTTGATCATTCAATGAAAAAAGTACCAAGTTAACTTGGTTGGAGAATTTGCAAAAGATGAAAGTTGTAACAGTGATCGGACGTGGGCTCCATGAGACTGAGAACAAGGAGACACAGATTGTGAATTCAGAAGATGATAATTTGAAGCTGAATGGTTCTGCAGATCCCCTAGTGGGCAAATTAGGTAAAAGTATATTTTTTAAGGTGAAAGAGACATTGAGGTTATTCAATTTACATTGCCTTCGCATGGCTCAGGTAATTTTCATTAACTAGGATCTATATCAAAAATTAAATGCACATGTAGAGAGATATCTCTTTTCTAAAGTTAAGATGATTACAAAAGGCTCAATTTTTAGTTTTCATAGCTTTATTTTTCTCCTTGCTTTAAATGCCACAGTAAGGTTGTGGATCTAGTGATAGTGTTCTTTTTTGCCTTGCAGTATGATATTGTTTATCTATAAGATGATTCATCTCCATATTCTTTATTCCTTTCATGAAGTTGGCTATTTTTTTAATTACTTAATTATGGCTATTTTGTTAATTACTTTATTATGCAACAAGAATATAATTTTAAAGTTGGGTAACTATGCAAATATATGATAAATGTTTTTCATTAATTCAGAATAATTTGTACAACATAAAAATGTCACGAACCAATACTCGTCTTGCTAAAAAAGGATCCTCAGAGGAGTAATTTGGATACTGTCTTACATTTATCATTTGCATAAAGGGTTAACTTTTGAGGACTCTCAAACAATTGTGCTTATCATTCTAGGAATTCTCAATTACTACACTATGCATTCCCAAAAAGAACTAGTAGAGTGATGGAGCACATCTTGACCTAAGCTATTTGGATTATTTTTCTTTTATTTGTTGTAAAAATTGTCTTAGGGACCAATGCTGCTCATATTAGGATTGAAATGTAATTTGGATTACATAGATGTAATATAAAAGAAAAAAGAAACAACTGTAAATTAGAGAATTTTGAAGAAAACTATCATTTTTACGTACTTTTGCAGCTGATATCAGTGAGGCTAATAAAGGTAAAAAATTAATTTAAATCAGTATACTATTCCTTGTCTTGTGCTTCGGTAACAGACTGACTCTTTGAGTTCTTTCAATTTCTGATTATTATGCTTGAACTTGAATTCTATGTTACAGAACAATGCATTGGATGTGATGACTTGTAGATTGCTAGATGTTTGTTTGATTAGTAGTTTAATGTGTGTCATATCTTTGGGAATGTGACGACCAGGCGATTTCATAAATGAATTTGTTGCAAGACCGGTTTAGTTTGATTTGTGTGATTTGTTAAAAAACTGTTGTTTGTTGTATAATAAGCTTTTTTTTTTTTTTGTGATAGCTAATAGAAAAATAGCTCACTAATTAGTTAGTTAATATTCTTATGTGCAGAAAGGGAAGAAAAGACGTAGAAAGGTTGAGAGTAGCGATCTACAAATTGTCATCGGTTTGAAAGCTAATGTGAGAACCTTGACATTTTATTTCATCTTCTTTTATGATGTTGTCAGTAGTTTAAACATGCTTCACATATATTGTGTAGTTTAAAAATGCAACCAATGTTATTGATAATCCACCTGTTGCACCATCAGGTGAGTTCAACCAGCTAATATATTGTGTAAGAGCAAACTTGTGCTTGACTAGAGAGGCGTAAATCTTAAGCAAACATTTTAATGTTTGAGTTAATTTAGTTTTGAAATGCTTTTTTTTTTTTTTGGTAGCTTCACATACACAAGCTTTCTTTATGGCTATCATTTACTGTTCATATTTTTCCCATTGACTAGAAAAGCGGCACCCACTTCCAAATATTGGAGATAATTTTAGGATGACATTATCTAAATAATATGTGAAGCATTTATGGTTTCAAATTTTAATGGAAATTTGGAATTTCTAGGTGAGAGGTTTAACCATCTGTGGCATAAAATTTAAATATAAGAATTATCATTTTGACAAGTTCTTTCAAGACAAATTTATGATTTTTGTTTATTGAGCCTACTAACTTTTGCCATTTTAAAATTACTTTTAATTGTATTCGTGAGAATGAAGAAGTTTTAGTTGAAAGGGCCATGGGGTTTGAGATAAAATTCGTTTTATATTCAATTGTATAATCTGTTGTCATACGAACAACAATCGTAACATATTTTTTGGTAAACATTAAGAGTTAATCAGCTAGTTATTTGTGATCTGGTATAGTTGAACTAAATTTATATGCCAAATATTGACACTGCAGCCTGAGTGAATTCATTGACATGAATAGCTATCATGTTTTGAGCTTGCAAGAATCATATCTTCCTCATATTAGAATACATGCATTCATCTTCAGCTCCATTTATTTTACTCCATTCTATCCTCCGTAGTGCCAGCAGCAATTGAAAACAAAAGCAATAATAAGTGAATGAAGCAACGTCAACAACTATTCCTTTCTTTTGTTGGATAAAACAATCTTTTTGCTATCTTTTTATAGTTGGCAATAGACATGTACATGATTTCTTCCTTTACTGATTTATTCTTCCCCCAGGCTATTTAAAGTAATTTTAAATGCTTATTTAATTGATTTTACATTCTTTTTGTGCCCCTTGGATGTATGTGCTTTTGTTTCTTTTCCATGTTCTTTTTATTTGATCAAGAAGCGCTCATGCTCACCATTCTTTTATTTTTACCTCTTTTGGTCTTTAACTCTGTATTTATTAGCCTGTGTTGTGGCTCATACAAAACATGTATCTTTTGGGTGAATTATCGTAACAGAATTTGAAAATTATAGGTTTCACATATATCAATTCTATTCAAGTGGATAAAAATGTGATTGTTCCACCTAATGCTCCTGGATGCAATTGCAAAGGCAACTATACTAATCCAAGATCTTGTATTTGTGCTCAACTTAATGGCTTTGAGTTTCCATATGTGCGTCAAAATGGTGGCAGGTGAGATTTACGTTATTAGTCTGATGTCAATTAGTCTGATGCCATTATTTTGGTAAGGAATAAGAACAACGTTATTGTGGATAGGATGAATGGAAAAAGAAAGAATTTTTTAACTGACTATATTTAATTGCGAATTAGACTTTGTTGAGTTGTGTTGGGTAATTTACAGTTCTTAAATTATTAGATATTTATGCAATCATATGTTCTGATTTCATTCTATCTATCTAGTATATTCATGTTTTGCCCTTCAGCTTGGCTTAATAAAACATATGCACTGAGCATTTAATATTTTACCAGACATTTTCTGTTTTGCAATTTTGCTTCATTAATGCTCACACTTTATATTAAATTACTCCTGAAAGGTGAACATACTATTCTCCTTGAGGTGTCGTTGTATACTTGCCATATATAATGGCATATTCAGCAGTCAACAAACCTACTATTTGTAAAACTAGGTACAAGTTAGTTGAACAGAAAATTATTCTGTTGGTTAATAATGTCAATGATGAATACTTTTTTATTCTTCCCCTGTTTAATATTTAATTTTCTTATTTTCAACGTCCTTTTCATTTCCTTACCTTTCCTTTAATAGATTGATCGAAGCAAAGGATGTTGTGTTCGAATGTGGTCCACGATGTGGCTGTGGGCCTCGTTGTGTTAATCGCACCACTCAACGGGGATTGAGGTATCGACTTGAGGTAAGGCATTCACAACAAAAAATTGTAGTAAATGAGTACTGATTTGGTCCTGTTTTTCCTTAGATGAACCATTTCTCGTAAAGCATGCACTATGTTTTCAACTGTCTAGCTTCCAAGCTTATAAGACAATGTTGTGAGTCCAGTAGATTTTTTTTTTTTTTTTTGGGGTTTGGGGGGGGGGGGGGCGGGGAACGTAAACAATCACTTCTATACATGCTTAAAGAATCAAGGTTGCAGGACCTTAATCTCTGCACTAAAATTGATCTTATTCAATCAAGCAGCCAGTTATTAGTGTTATTGAAGTCCTTTATAGCCGGTGTCTTATGTGTATTGATTTGTTTTTACTAACTGCACTAGAGTATTCATTCTGCACTTGTGATAAAGCTGTTTCATACTCAGCCCTTTAGCTTTCTTTCTAGGATTTATTTGTTCTTATAAATAACAGAGCATTGTTTGATGATGCAAATCGGAACTTACATATGATTATGCTACTTAATTGGTCCTGACGGCAAAATAAAGCAATCGCCATGCGACTGTGGTGAAGCTGACTGTAGAAAGCGTTTGTACTAGGCAAATGGAGTTTCCGCAATTCACTGATTCTTGCATCGGCTACCCACCCGCTAGGCTACGAGAGACAGATCAGTATGGCTCCCGTCTTCAATTTTGAATGATGAAGAGCTGCTAAAAGTCCAAATAGCGTGAATTGTTGCAGGTATGGGAATGCTGGACATCTTTTCCTTGAATGATGAAATGTAAATGCTACAGGATTTTTTTTTTTAAAAAAACTTTTTTATTTTTTCAATTCTTCCCTTGTAGGAATTGTATATTCAAACAAGGGCAATTTTCGTGTGAAGTTCTATGAAACAAAAATCATTTAACTTTAATTTGTACTTGACTTTGTGGTTTTGAAGGGTCTCTCATGTCCGAGTAGGGCATGCAGAAATAGCAATCTTATCGCCAGAGATAAACAATTTAAAATTATTTCTTTGAGGAATAAAAAATTATGTCATGAAAACAAAACATTGTGAAAATTGAGTGATGGTAATTCGGTCAGAGTAGACTCTTTTAAAAAATTTGACAGTCTCTGTTCTCACAACGCGTACGGAGCTCATCGAGATAGAGGCAAAATAACATTTTTTATCTCTTTTAATTTACTACTACAAAGCAACATCAGTAATCCTATATCTAATGCTAAATATCGTGGAAACAAACTCTTTTTGCATTGAAACAATATGAATTATTAATATAATCAAGGAAATAATTTTATATCACCCGTATTTTTGTATGTATTGAAAAATATATAAAATTTTCCAGCGAGTATATCATCAACCTTCATAAATTGGAAACTAAGGTCTTAGGTTCGAGCTTCAAAGACCATGAGAGTAAATTAAAGATAAAATAATTTTAATTATTATTAGATGACTTGGGTTCAATATAAATAAACATAAAAATCGGGTGTTTCAAGTCATTAATTATTTTTTAATTAAAAACCCGAGCTCTACGCGGGCTAAACTATATAGACTAGAGTAATGCTAGGCAACAGAACCGAATTGTCCGTATTGTAAAATCGAATTGACTGTCAAAGAAATATTTTTCTAAGTAATTTGATGCTTTAATGCTACAAGGGTAAAATAATCATAATAATATTTTTCTAAGGCAATCTTAGTAATAGAAAATGGCTAACGAAAAAAAAAACTAAGGAGATTTTATTTGGTTGATGGTGTAATAAATTAAAAAAATAAATGAATAATAATATAGTTATAAATTTTTATATAAATCTTTTTTTGTACAATTTAATGTAAAATGATTTAATTGATTGGATTATATATCTCTTGACTCACATGATTTGTTTTAATTATTTTATATATTTATTCAACTAATGAATGAATATCACATAGTTAATACAAAATAAATTTATATAATAATTTATAACTGGATTATCATTTAAAATAAATATAAGAAAAAATTCATTGATGATGAAATGAATTTGTTAGAGCACACTAAAAACCAAGTGAGGAGAATGTCGTCACTAAGTCAGCGAATGGCTTGTTAATTTGTATTAACTTGGAAGCAAGAAAAAGAAAAAAAAAGGAAAAATAACCTTTATTATATAACTTGTCATTCTAAATTATTTTTATAGATGACATGTCATAAATATTTAACATTAACATTTATAAATCTAGAAGAATAAATGACATGTTATACATTTTCACTTTGGAGTAAACAACGCGTGATGTGTCTTTTATTAACTTCATTATATAGATGAGAGTCGGACAATGTGGGAGGATTGGACGACATTTTGTTTATGGTTTCAGCATAGAGACGACATGTTATATAATTATTAAAATGGATTTAAAATTGTACGCATTTTCTATAAATTTATTGTAGAAGAGACATGTAAATCGTTTACGGAACTTTTATGAATGTCGGTTATAGCTTTGGCTCATGCAGGACATGTTGTTTTAATAACTGATTGAATTATTTGAATAAAATTAATTTTAGTGTTAATTTTTTTGACCTCAGTAGTTATGTTATTATATACAGGATTAAATAATTTAATTAGTCATATAAATATTTTAAAACATTTTTTGAATAGTAATAACATTAGAAAATAGTATATCATGAATTAATATTTTTTTATAATTATTATTTATTGATAAAAATTAACAAATTAATATTTTTACTTAAGTTATCTAATTCTCTTTAATAACAGCGAATACGAACTGAAATGGTAGAACGGTAGCAAATCATATGGTGACGAGGAAAACAACTTATTCGCATCTCAGTTCTCCGATAAGTCATTGCTTAAAAGCGACGTCGTTCAAGAATCACGCCCGTCCTACAGCACATACGGTGATTACCAAGGTTTATTCAAGAGTCACGGTTCGCGCACCATAATTACTAAATTAATTACATTTTTATTAAATTAATTAAGTTGAATTTTATAAAAATTAACAAATTAAATTTTAGCACCAAAATTCCTAATCTCTCCTTCTCCCATAGCCTTCTAAATTCCGGGGCCCCAAAGTCTCCCTCTCCTCCCTCCCTCCCCAATTAATTAAGTGGAAAAATGATTAAAAATAAAAATTAAAAAGGGGAGAAAAACACAATTCAAAGTCTCTTTCTCTCCCTCTCTGCTTCGATTTTAAGCTGTCTTTTAATATATCCTTCGGCTCCGCTCCCTCTATTTAAAGTTTACACAACACTCTTCTATCTTTTTCTCTCACTCTCTCTCTCTAGAAAATCAAATCGTTACCATTTTCTCTCTCTTAGGGTTTGGACCGTACACTATCTAGGGTTTAATCAGTGTATTTTTTTGGAGACAGTGTGGTAGTGCCGTGTCTGAGGTTTCAGCTATGGCGGCTGAGAAACTCCGAGATTTAAGCCAGCCAATGGACGTCGCCTTGCTTGACGCCACTGTTGCTGCCTTCTATGGCACCGGATCTAAAGAAGAGGTCTGTTGCCTTTCCTCTTCTCACTCTTCATTCTATTTTCGGTTTGTTTCCCGAGAAAGTGTTGGAATATCACTCTATTCGTCTAAATTATTTGACTTCAATACGATTATAAGGGGGTTCTCCCGTAACTTTTTTATTTTATCTCTTTTTAGTTTCTTTCCGGTTCCCGAGTTGCGGGAAAATGAAGGCTTTTTCAACATCTGTATTCTTTTAGGGTTTCATTGGCTGAGTCAATACTAAGAGAAATTGTAGTCTCTGGCTCTTGAGAAAGTGAGTGACATTTGAACACTAGGATTTAGCGAGCATAGCACCTAATTTTCAGAAATTTTTTTGTCTGGTCACTGCTGGTTCTGTTTATTTGGCTTTGAAAATGGTGAGGCAATATATAGGCAAATGCCAAAACTCAGGGTTTAGGATGCTAAGGCTTCTTTAGCTTGGACGACTTGGATTTGTTTATTTATTGTGAGAAAATGAATTTTAGATTCTTTGGTTCAATGCCCTTGAGACTTATAGACTCAGGGTTTTTATTCACCTCGATCATTTCGGGAAAAGAATTGAGGGTTGGAGTTCTCAATACGCTAACTTGCAATTCTCAGGACATTCTGTTTGGTCCACATCAAAGTGTAGGAAGATAGGGAAAATTTTCTTATTTTTATTAGGGTTGAAATTTTTTGGCTTTTACTGTACTTGGATATTTTATTACTTGCCTGGTAGTTTGGAAAATGAAGGATGTGCAGAGGATTGTGTGAGAGTATGCCCTCTAGTTAAGTTGGTTTTTCTCTCAGGAAATGTGGGTTTCTTTGTCTCAATTGTTTCATTCCTGTCTATTCATTTGCTTTGGTTTCTTGGCTAACAAATTGGTGTTTTCAGGAGATCTAGGTTTTAGTTGCTTATGCGATAGTATACACCATGTTTGTTTGTTGGGCAAACTGATATTTGAGTTCTTTCTGCTTTGCTAAACTAATGTATTAATAGAAAGCATCTTAAGAATTGGTTATATCTTTAATTAAATTAATTCATTTGATTAGATAAATTTTGGATAACTATTTTTATGGAATTGAAGGAAATATGTTTGATGTTGCATTTCCACATTTGTAATTCCGTTCTTTAAATTATTAGCTTTATTTGTGGTAAGTGGTGATTTCCTGTTTAACCAGGCATTGGGGTTTTATCTCATTGTGTGTTTCTATTGTTGTTGGTGATGTAGAGAACAGCTGCAGATCAGATCTTGCGGGACTTGCAAAATAATCCTGATATGTGGCTCCAAGTTGTACACATCCTGCAAAATTCAAAAAACCTGAATACCAAGTTTTTTGCCTTGCAGGTCAGTGACAATATTTATGTTCATAGTTACGTATGCTTAGTGCATTAGTATAGTGTACAACAGCAAGTTAATCAGCTACCTGTTTTCACAATTGTGAATTTTTCCCCTTTTTTGAAAATGGATAGATTTTTGTTATCTTTGCTCAGAACTGTTAGTCACAGTAGTTATACTTTTTTACAATTATGCTGTTCTAAGAATGTATAGTTCCTGCTAGGATGACGTTGACTTTTTGAGAATAAATCAAATTTCTTATTCTGTTTGAAAATTTTGAATTGAAGTTTATCATGTTGTAGTACCCTCGAGCTGTTTTAACATCCGTTCTAGTTCTGATCGTGATGAGTGGGTTTCAAGAGGGATGCTAGTTTTGTGTCCCCTCTTTCCTGGCTTCTTCCGGGTTGATAAACTGGCATTGTTTCATTATGTGTCTTTTCAAGATTGTTAATCTCGAAAGTTGGTATTGTTGACCTGAATCAATGAAAGTGATGGCCTGGCAATTGGTTGATTAGGAATTAGTGAAGCGAAGAGTCATGCTAATTTTGAGACAGTTCCATGGTCGGGACTAATGCGTATGTTAAGTTACCATGCTGGGGCACTGGGTCCGGTTTTGCTATCTGTCGGGCTAATGGTGCAGGTTTGTTGGATGATCTTTTAAATTTGTAAATAAATTTGGCAGATTCCTTGTTAGGCAGTTGCTTATTTGGTACGGCCGTAAGAAAGAGGGGTTTAGAGAGTTCTAATCTTTTTTTGTTTCTCTTTTCTTTGCAATTTGTATTTTCTTTTGCTGCTTTCTCTTTATTGAAACATTCTCTGCTTTTTGGAGTAATAAAAAAGCTGGTTGTTGTGGGTTGTGCTAGTCAGATTGAGAGAAACACAAGATCATATGTAGGCTTTGTACTGGAAGATACTTAGTATTCTAGGGACAAATTAAAATTTTAGGGGCATCTCTTTGGTCATTTTTTACCTAAGAGTTTTAAGAATTGCCTTCTCTTTTCGTACCATGTAACTTGGAGATGTGATGCAGAATATGCTCTCTCTAATATTCCTGAAGTCATTTTGACAGAACCTTGCTTTTTTTACCTCTGCGGTTAGTTTGATCCTTGATTTCTGCTTTCTTTATGCATAGCTTGTGCACTGTTATAATGCATAAGTACTTAAGGTGGTTAAGAAAAGGGAAGAAGAAGAAGATCCAAATAGATACTATCCATCACCATCAACAATTTACATTACTAACTGATTCTTATTAATTTTGATCTTCTTATTAGTTTTCAAACATGTTATTGAATATCGGTAATCATTGTTGAGGTGCTGATTTTAGTTAGACTTTTCATTTTTTTCTGCTTATATGGTATGCAGGTTCTTGAAGGTGTTATTAAATATAGGTGGAATGCATTACCTGTTGAACAGCGGGATGGAATGAAAAATTACATTTCTGAAGTCATTGTACAGGTATCTGAATTTTCTTCATGAGATGGGCTAAAAAAACATTTTATATGTTATATCAATTTTTTCTCACAATGCCTATACTTTGGTCACGCTTACAAAGCTATCAAGTAACGAGGCCTCTTTTCGAGAAGAAAGGCTGTACGTCAACAAGCTGAATATCATATTGGTTCAGGTATTCCCAGCTTGACTCCCTGTAAAATAAATTAGTAGAATGAATGTTGTGCTGATGATGTCTTAGTGATTGCACATTTATTTTTCTATAAATTATGTGTGTTTTCTGAATCTCTTTTTCTGGTATGATTTTTAAAACATTTGTTTGGAACCTGCGTTTATGCTGCAGCATGGCATGTGATAATGCTTATTCTTACTGGTATTACAGATTTTGAAGCATGAGTGGCCTGCACGGTGGCGAAGCTTTATTCCTGATCTTGTTGCAGCAGCGAAGACTAGTGAAACCATTTGTGAGAATTGTATGGCTATTCTCAAGGTATGTGTGTTCTTGCATTGCTCCTTTGTGGCGTAAGGTTTTGGTGAATGTAAGTAACATAGGATTTTTTTTAATGTCAGCTTTTAAGTGAAGAAGTTTTTGATTTTTCAAGAGGGGAAATGACTCAACAGAAGATTAAAGAGCTCAAGCAATCATTAAACAGGCAAGTCTCTTGACGTATTTGCAAATTTTAAGGTTGTTTAGTGATCTAACACTTGTTGCTTAAGTTTTTTCCAGTTGCAAATTATTAAATATACCAAAATGATAGGACTCTTTAAATTGCTAAGTTTCTTTTGCAATTTTTTCTTTTCAATGTTGGAGCTTTCTTTACTTTAAAAATTAACAGTAGCATATACTGCCCTTGTGTATCACTAACTCCGGAGATCTTGAGGATATTCTGAATACCATCTTCTTTCACTAAGTTGCTTGTAGTTTATTATTCAAGTCTAGCTAAAATAAGTGAAATTACTCTTCAATTTTCAGTTATATTTTATTGCATGCCCTGTATTCCTGGTTGAAATGACATCTTAAGTACTTTTATTACCTTTATTTTTCTTTTGAATCTCAGAAGCATATAAAGTCATTGTTGAGCGAATTGTGTTTATGTTTAATAATAATAATAGTTTGCAGGGCCTTTTTTTTTCTGATGCTTAATTTTGAACTTTTCTAATCCAGAGAGCAAGTACATAGTTTTATTGTGTTTAGTAAACTGCCATTACCTCTATATGCTGTGAAGAAATTATAATCTAGTTATTGTTTTACATGCATTGGATTCCTGGTATTCCTAAACATTTATTGCTGAGCCTTTGTTTTTACATTATGTATCTTATGATTGCTTTTGCTTATTACAGTGAGTTTCAGCTCATTCATGAGTTATGCTTATATGTACTATCTGCATCTCAAAGAACTGATCTCATAAGGGCGACACTGTCCACACTGCATGCATTCCTGTCATGGATTCCCTTGGGCTATATTTTTGAGTCCCCATTAGTATGTATTTTCTCCTGATTTGTTGTTATTTATTTAAGTAAAGAATGTAGTTTCTGTTGTAATTGATGTGAGTTCTCATTTTTCATGCCCTATGTTCTTTTTTGTGCCTTGCAGCTGGAAACACTGCTGAAATTCTTTCCCATGCCTTCTTATAGAAATCTTACTCTGCAATGTTTGACAGAGGTACACTGTTTTACAAATTGCAATTGATTGTGAAATCCTATTCTTTTTACTCTTCTTTTTGGGCGGGCTTCATCCCTTGTGTGTGTACTTATTTTGTATCTAAGCTAAAAGAATATTTGTGTCTCTTACTTTGAAATGCCTGGCATAAACTGTTTATTTATTTATTTATGATGTGGGCAGGTTGGAGCCCTTAATTTTGGGGACTTCTATAATGTGCAGTATGTTAACATGTATAATGTATTCATGGTCCAGTTACAGGTGTGTTGATACATTGTTCTTCCATTTACTTTATATTTATGATATTATATTTTCAGTAGATTTTTCTTTTGGTAATCCTTCTTTTCTTTTTGATAAGTAACTGAAAGCAATTGATTGTAAACTTAGTGTGTCACTCTTTGGATTTCATATTTTATGTCCATATTTAATTTCTTTTTTCTTACATTGTTAGACTATTCTTCCTCCAACTACAAACATCCCTGAGGCTTATGCTCATGGTAACAGTGAGGAACAGGTAACATCTTGTTGCTTATTCTTCCTTTTGGTGTTCAAGCACAATGTTCATTTTACAAGTCACGTGCTAATATATTTTATGTTACTTCTTCAGGCATTTATTCAAAATTTGGCACTCTTTTTCACTTCATTTTTCAAGGTAAGCATTTTTTCCCTCCCGTTCTGGGTAGTTATTTATTTATATATCAAACTTAAGAATGATTTTTGGTCGCATTGATTAGAGCAATCTGATGAATGCTGATAATTTCTGTTTGTGAATGGATGGTCATTTAGACCACCCTTGTAAACAGTGACTTTGCACAATTTGTATATTTGGTGGGTGTACTGATACGCATGCAAACACACAATACATTTTCATTTATGCTTGCATATAAACTCTATGATAACTAATTATTTATCTGATGTTATTCTCCTGGTGCAGTTTCATATCAGGGTGCTCGAATCCACTCAAGAAAATATAAGTGCATTGCTGATGGGTCTTGAATATCTCATTAATATATCATATGTGGATGAAACAGAGGTTTTTAAGGTGTGGTGGAAAAAAAGTTACCTTTGTTGATCTATTTTTCTTTGCTTCTTGACTAGGGATCAAATATTTGAATTGTTGAACTTATTTCATGATCTTTGCTTGCGGGACAAATTTATGAGCAGGTTTGCTTGGATTATTGGAACTCTTTTGTTTTGGAGCTTTTTGATGCACACAATAATCTGGAAAATCCTGCTGTGACAGCAAACATGATGGGACTACCGGTATGCTTGGTTTTTGCTGCTAATTTAACTTAAATGATTTCCTTTACATAGTTAGGAAATAGTTAAGTTATAGTTCCCTTTTGTTATTCTTCTCGCTCTGGTTCTTTCAAAAAATTCTGTATCCAAGGAAGCAGCTTTTGTAAATGTTCCATAGGGTTCAGTAATCATGTCCGCAGGAAAGAAATTTGTATCTCGATGCTTGTTTGTGAAAGGTGGAACAAGTTTATATCAAACACTTTTGTATAGAGTGATTATTCTTGTCCACTTCTGGTATTGGTTTCCAAAATTAACAATACTATCATCTTGCTTGCTTGGAGGTCTTTGTTAGTTTCATGTGCCCACCCCCCCCCCCCCCCCAAAAAAAAAAAAAAAAAAACCCTCTCCTCCTTAGCTGGGTATGTCTTGCATTTTTGGTAATTCTCAGAATGATGGAGATTTTTTTAAAATTTTTTTTTTAGGGGTTGTTTAAATCCTCTTTGTATGGTGTTTTTGTAACTGGTGTGGATGCATCTGGTTGAGATGTATACCTTCACTATTTTTATCAATATGCTCATTTTGGTTTCTTAGTAAAATAAAGGAATTCAGGTATGAGCCAATTATTTTTTCTTGAAATGGCAAACGACAGAAGTTCCTTGTCGGTTTAATTTATTTGTTTGCTAATATAAAAGAGATTATACTCTGTGATGCAATAATTTTTATGACCCTTGATCTGAATTATGAATGATACAGTATTTAAAGAATATTGCAAGCTTTTATAGAGTGGTTTTTTAGATGGCTGTATGTCCATGACTACTTGTTTCACATTTTTAATTTTTATTTATTGAGTTTGATTGAAATAAGCTGTGTGAATTTCTTTAGTGCATTCTGTTTCAGCTTCAAGCTTTTCTCATTTTATTTTGTTCGGAATTATTGTGTATTCTATGTGGGAGGAAAATTACTTTAGCTTGTTCTTTGTACTGAATAACCAGATGCCTTTGCTTCCAAGTGTTGTCGATGGTATTGGGGCACAGCTTCTGCAGCGGCGGCAGCTTTATGCTGTCCCATTGTCCAAGCTGAGAATGTTAATGATCTGTCGTATGGCTAAGCCTGAAGAGGTCCTGATAGTTGAAGATGAAAATGGGAATATTGTCCGCGAAACCATGAAGGACAATGATGTTCTTGTTCAATATAAGGTATAAATCTCTACTAGCAAAGATGTTAATTTTGTTTGTGTACCGTACACTTATACACTTATATGAAGGAATAACTCTCACGAAAGCAAAACTGAATGTCTTGGCCCTCTCCTAATTACCGCTTCCCAAATACATAGGAAGGCATTTTGGTTGTAGAATTTGTTGAAGTTTGCAAAATTTAGTGCCCTCACTTTTTTGAGTTATTAAGAGGTTGCATGATTAGTTCTATCGGTTATCTCAGAAAGAAAAAAACTCCAATTGTTGTTAGCATGTATGTTAGGTTAATAATGTTCTCTTCATTTGTTAGTAATTTTCCTGACAATCATGTGTTTTAGTAGCTATGTATTTGATTTTACTTTGTTTTTCATGGTTTTTGTTATTAGTATCTAAATTGATGTTTGTCCGATGCAGATTATGAGGGAGACATTAATCTACTTGTCACACCTTGACCATGAAGACACTGAAAAGCAGGTATATGTTGATAATGGTAGTTGGTGTCTGTTCCTTCTTTTAAAGAATAATAAACATATAGTAGATCAACCCACAAAAGGGAACCAGCCATCATTCCATTTGAATAATCATACAGAGATGCGGATCTTAATAAATGAAATATTAGTCTAATTTTGGGGTTAATGTTTTATGCCTAAGTATGGAATCATCTAAAATGTTTTATACAATCAAGCAAACCTTATTGCTGGGAACTCAAAGCTTTGAGTATGATGATAATAACTTCAGAAAATTTGTTTGGTTAGATGTCTGAACAAAATCCATTAGAAACAGTTGAATGCTTTGTCACACGAGAAAAATGTGCCATGCCTAACTACCAAAAAAAGCGAGAGAGATAATGTTTAATAGGGAATTTTTCCCCCCATAGTCCTACTAATCCTTGTAACATGTTTCTTTTAGTTTTATTTAATGTTTTGTTTCTTAGCCCAAAAAAAAGGAGATTTTTTCCCCCCCAAAATTGTTGCTGTCCATCCTTTAGTCACAATTTTTATTTATTTTTTATTGTAATCAAAGAACAGCATATGAAAGTCATCTTGCTAATGAGAAGCTTGTAAAGCAGTGCAACTGTGTCAATTTGCTGGGGGGAAAAAATCGTTTTGAAATCATTTCCCCTTCATTGAAATACTAGCCCTAGTCACAGACATGGAAAAAATGATCAGGAAGGAACAAAAACATGTTTTTGATGGATGACAGGTAATGAATTAAAGACTCATTGTTTTGGATTGGCTTTTGTCCTTTTCATCTGCTGGCACAAAAGATGGAATTTGGCCAAATGACATACAAGTACGACTCAGTTTTTGGGGCCAGCATTTCTTTTGGGTCTCTCTTGGTGCATTTGTTGCTGAAATAGATGAAATTCCACCAAGTTATCATGTTGTGGATTCATGTTCGGCAAGATATCTTATAATAAAGACCATCAAGATATCCCATCATGGATCAGTGCTTATTTCTTTTTATAATATACTGCAGATGCTGAAAAAGTTAAGTAAACAATTGAGTGGTGAAGATTGGACGTGGAACAATTTAAACACATTATGTTGGGCGATAGGATCCATATCTGGGTCAATGATGGAAGAACAGGTGTGCCTCTAATTTTCTTGTTATTTATTTTAGTTTATTCGTTCTTTATTTGATCCTTAAGTTTTATGAAGGTTGTCTGTCCATGTAGAGGGGTAATTGGATAATACTTCTGTTTAGTACAGGAAAGTATGATTCTTTGCTAACTTTGTGGATAGCTTGTCTACTTCACTCTATTGGTTCTTAATCTTCAATTCAATTTTCTTTTTCTTATTCTTTCATTATTATTGTTATTTTAAAACTTGTTCTCATTGCTAACACTAGCTTAAATCTGCACCCCTTTAGATGCTCTCAAATTTTGGTCTTCCTACTTCTAAATCGTTCATAACTGTTATTGAACTTTGAAATTCTAATCTCAGCAGGTTTCGCTGTTATTATTATTTCCTTTATATCAATTAACTAGGCCAAGCACATGTTAACAGAATAAAAAGTGGAAATGGAGCATCTAAATTATATGTTCTAGGATTGATGTTCAACAGTTTCAGGATTGTGGAAGAACCTATATTGATCTCTTGTAGACATCCTTCTATTTATTGGGTAATCTTTTAATGTTTGTGCTAGGGTAGTTCAATGCTGTGTGAATGAATATATATGGTGGTGCTTTATTTTGATTTGGTTTCTCAAATTACTTTCATCTTGGTTTCAAGTTTCAGGGATTTAAAGTTTTTGTTTATGGTATTCAACTAAAGCTGATGCTGAAGTGTTTGCTCAAATCTTCAAGTTATAAGCTTTTTGTTGTTGATTTTTGGTGGTTGGAAATCTTTGTTTTATGCTGGTTATGATCGTCCCCCCAGTGTAAATGTCCAGTGTTGGAATCTTCAACATTGATAGAATGCAAAATTTTTGGTGGTTGGAAGTTTTGCAAAAATAGACTTGCCCTTTTTTCTTGTGTACAGGAGAACAGATTTCTGGTGATGGTTATTCGGGACTTGCTGAATCTATGTGAAATGACCAAAGGAAAAGATAACAAAGCTGTTATTGCAAGTAATATTATGTAAGTTCATCGTGTGTGCACATGTGAATGTTCATCAGTCATTGAATGTGTCTGGAGTAGCTTGCTGTTTAGTTAGTAAACGGATTTACTGATAAGGGCATGGAATTTTGGTGCCACATTTAACTCGACAAGTTTGAGAGAGGGTTTTTGTTCTGCATAACTTACGTCTACAGTGGAAAGCAATTAAGTAATGTTATTTTTTGGCTGTAACTGTAAATTGTTTGGGATTTGGCCTTTGTCTGCAGGTATGTTGTCGGTCAGTATCCAAGATTCTTAAGAGCCCATTGGAAGTTCTTGAAAACTGTTGTGAATAAGTTGTTTGAGTTCATGCACGAAACACATCCGGGAGTTCAGGTAATGTTGTGATATTTTAAGAGATGTTAAATTCATTGTAAATTGCATGCATCCATATCTGAGAGAAATTTTCCTTTCTTTTGTGTGTGTTT
The DNA here is from genome assembly GCA_030449875.1 of Aegle marmelos. Classification (NCBI taxonomy): domain Eukaryota; kingdom Viridiplantae; phylum Streptophyta; class Magnoliopsida; order Sapindales; family Rutaceae; genus Aegle; species Aegle marmelos. The sequence goes on from JASUUL010000115.1 coordinate 10,800,568, forward strand.
ATAAGCTGAATCTTATCAAAGACAAATCCTCATTAGGATTGCTAGTTATTTTTGAAATCTAAGTGAAACAATAACTTGAAGCTTTTTATAGTTGGTAATTAGTGATGTCCGATCAACATGGTCCGAAGGTGCGAACGTTATGTTTATTTTGAATTTATCAGTTTAGAAGGTGCCATGGTAAGAAAAGAGGCCTTAATTTGTTGAAAATATTTGTCAAGTGTAACAATCTATAATCATGTTTAGGTTTTTGACAATTCTTTTTGTATCGGTCTGTGCTTCGTGCATACTGAATGTACCTATCATTTTCATGAATTATCCGTTATCTTTATAACATCATGGATTCTTTGTTTATTAGCTGTGCTAATATTAGTCAGATGCTGTTCTGATATCTTTTAGTTCATGCACAATTAGCTTTTTTCTCGTTGAACATATTGAATATCTATTCCTCTAAAAACAATTCTTCACTAACTAGCAAGTTATCTCATTTTGTTGGTCATATGTTCCAGGATATGGCTTGCGACACATTCCTGAAAATTGTTCAGAAGTGCAAGCGGAAGTTTGTTATTGTACAGGTAATAATGGTGCCTGAAAATTTATGCTTCCTGGTGTTGATCTTTGAATCTTCCTACTATTATTAACCAGAAGAAAATCTGGTCAACTTTGTTTATTTATTTATTTTTGTTGTAAATTTTGTTTAACTCTTGATAATTTGGTTTAATATATTAATTGACTAACAAATTTTGTCTTCCTTCAGAATTAATATTCGCTGTTTCATCACTGATGAAATGTTTTATGTTTGCAGGTAGGAGAAAATGAACCATTTGTATCTGAACTTCTCTCAGGCCTTGCAACAACAGTTGCAGATCTTGAACCTCATCAGATCCATACATTCTATGAATCTGTATGTCACTTGACAACCCCCACCTTTGAACTTATGTAGCAATTATGTTATTTTGAAGCATGTCCCATTCCCTTTTCTCTTGTTTTTAGGTTGGTCATATGATTCAAGCAGAGTCTGATGTACAAAAGCGGGAGGAATACCTGCAGAGGTTGATGCTTCTTCCAAACCAGGTTTGTTTCAAGGAGAATTGATTACCTTTGGCTGTTTGTCCTTAAAATTTCATTCTGCGATGCCGACAACAATCTTTGGCAATAATGGTCTATAATTTTGGCTCTTTATGCAGAAATGGAGTGAAATTATAGCACAGGCACGACAGAGTGTTGATTTTCTTAAAGATCAAGATGTGATCAGGACTGTGCTTAATATATTACAGGTATAGCTCTTCACCTTAAGCTATTGAAGATTGCTGCTTGCTCAAGGATTTTGCTTTTTGACATGTTTGTTAAAGCAAAAAATTCAGTTGTGTATAAATACGGTAAGGATTTGATTTACTCCTGAAAAAGGAGAAGTCTAAATTCCAGTCTCAGTTGCAATCCCAATTTATATCCCAGATACAAATCCATTGAATGAGCAATGTCACAACTAGTAAAATTACTACTACAACATGCATTACATGAATGCCACATTAGTTGGGATACAATTTGGTTCCAGAAACTGGGATTCCTACCAGTATTCAAATAAATATTATGAGCACTCAGTATATTCATGGTAACTGTAATTCTTTTGCATTAGATGTGGTGGTGAATTGATGTTATGAATTCCGAATGCAGCATTACTATGAAAATACTGATCGTTCTTAATATTGCAAAGAATGTCTTTAAAAACATGGTTTGAATTGGTCTACAGCAGAAATGTTGTTTTATTATCTTGAAAATTTAAAATAAAATTTGGGAATTCAAACTATTTTTCCTTGTTGAAATCCCCTGATTGTTTATCTTAAATTTTTTGGAGTAACTAGCTCTATTTATATTGTTAATTGAAAAGTTTGGTTGTAGCTGTCTTTGTTTTTAAGGCAATTGCACTTTCTGTCTGAAATGTAATTGATGTTGGAGATTTTTTCGGTAAAACAATACATTTTAGTGAGTTGCTCAAGTTCAGAATAAGTTAAATAATTCAAGAAGAGGTTGTCTTGGAAAAGTCAGACCAATTAAATATATGCTGTTAGAATGTTGGTTATAAGGTATTCAGTATCTGATACCCTTTTTACCTGTCTGAGAAGGAAGAGAAGAAAAAGGAAAAACACAGTTGCATGACAAATTGGTTTGTTTCTCTTGAGTACACTGAAGATGAAAACATTTTTCCTGAATTGTTTTCTTGACAAAAGAATATCCCACATGATTTGTTTCTCTGGGCATTATCTTTCCTTTCTCTTTTTATCGTGAATGATCTTTCATTTTACGAGCATGTGTTTATGAGAAGATATTTACTTAAATTGTAAATGGGTATTTTTGGTATCAGCTTTTCCCGAGCTGCTGGTCTGATTTTTTAATCTTTTCCCCACCTTTTCTGCAGACAAATACAAGTGTTGCCAGTGCTCTTGGAACATTTTTTTTGTCCCAAATTTCTGTGATCTTCTTGGACATGCTAAATGTGTACAAGTAAGCTTTTCATCATTCTTGCTCCCAAATGCAAGTAATATGATTCACCATTCTTATTTCTAAATGCAATTAATATCGGCTATCCCATTCCTTCTGGAAAGTTTTTCTTGGTTAAAAGGGACAAAAAAAAGCAAGGGTTCTATGGGTCTGTGCAGTCTTGGCTGTTTTTTGGGTCGAGTGGAATGAATGAAACCAAAGAATTTTTTATAACAAAGCTGGGGAAGATCCTTCACCCTATGGAAAAACTGAAGTTCTAGGCTTCCCTCTGGGCATCTATTACTACTGAGGTCAAAGACTTCTCTTTCTTTTTTACTTTGGTTAATTGTGAAGCTTCTGTATCTTAAGAGGGATGCGTTCTTAGTGAGCTAGTGTCTTTGGGTTTTGGGATATTTTTTATGTATTTTGTTTATATTGGGACTTGTCGTCCTTATTTTGTGGATTTGTAGTCCTACTAATCCTTATACATATTTCTTCTAGCTCTATTTAACCTTTTGCCCCCCCCACCCACCCCCAAAAAAAAAAAAAAAAAAAGAGCTATCCTATTAGTTTCAGAAGTTGTAACAATATATTTATGCAACAGAATGTACAGTGAGCTCATATCAAGCAGCATTTCATCAGGAGGGCCTTTTGCATCTAAAACATCTTATGTGAAACTTCTACGGTGAGATCATATACTCATGTTTTGTTTGTCTTGGTTCTGTGCTCAAAAGATTCTTGCTTATTAATGTTTGCAATTAACAGGTCTGTTAAAAGGGAAACTCTGAAGCTCATTGAGACATTCCTGGACAAGGCTGAAGATCAGCCGCAGATTGGAAAACAGTTTGTCCCCCCAATGATGGATCCTGTCCTTGGTGACTATGCTAGGAATGTGCCTGATGCTAGAGAGTCAGAAGTTCTTTCACTTTTTGCCACAATCATAAACAAGTACTGAATTGTTTTCTTAATACAGCATTATTATTTCTGAATACCTTTTCACTCTAAAATGATACTGAACTCTCAAATGAGAAACAACTGACGAGTGAGAACCTCTTCCTCTTGACTGTAAATTCTCTCTCTGTCTGAGATGCACACACCCACTTAGAAATTATAACCTCCAAAGCAACTGGCTGAGAGGTTAGTGCACTTTGATAATCCTCTAATTCCTGAAAGTATCCTAATATTGTTTCACCTGTTGACCTGAATGTTAGCTTGTGCTAATTGTAACATCATAAATTGATGGATTACCGGGTCAAATGAGGTGGTTGTCATTCTGTCTACTCTAGCATAGGGCAAATGTTAATTTCTTTGCTTCTGTCTTTTTTAATTTTTACTGCTTATGGACTGTTGCCCCATCTTGCTTGAAGGTATAAAGGTGCAATGATAGATGATGTGCCTCGCATATTTGAAGCCATTTTCCAATGCACACTGGAGGTGAGGATACAGGCTGTTAATTTTGTGATCAGTGATCTCCATGTGTTATGCAACTTTTGCAGCACAATTATTATTATTATTATTTTTGTTTTTTTTTTTGGGGGAAGCAGTGGTGTGTTACTGCTTTAATGCCCATGCATTTGGCATGTGCCATTTGCAATGAGCACCAACTTTACTTGTCTAATAGTCTAAAAATAAGAATTGATGTAAAATAAAACACATCATATACATAAATGTATCCCATGGGCAGGGTGTATAGAAATAATCATGTAGAGCTCAAGTGCATAGCGTCACCAAAAAACCTGACTGATATTTCTGGTTGCTTTGCAGATGATAACTAAAAATTTTGAAGATTACCCAGAGCATCGTCTCAAGTTCTTTTCTTTGCTTCGTGCCATTGCTACTCATTGTTTTCCTGCTCTGATTCGGTTGTCAAGTCAGGTTGGTGACCATTTTTGTTGCTTTTTGGTGGTTCTTTATTTTGCATGTTGAATATATCAGGGGGGTTGAATTAATGGCATGATGAAGTAATATTAATTAATAGTTCAATGGATTATCAAAAATTTCAATGTAACTTATTCCTCTTTTTGCTTTATTAATCTTAATCAGCAATTAAAACTAGTCATGGATTCAATCATATGGGCCTTTCGGCATACAGAAAGGAATATTGCTGAAACTGGGCTAAATCTTTTATTGGAGATGTTAAAAAACTTTCAGGTACCTGTATTCCTTAATTGAAATCATGCATATTGTTGCTGTGACTATTTTCTGCCATATCAGGTGCATAACTGTATTTTTGGGGACAATTTTGCCAGGCGTCTGAGTTCTGTAACCAGTTCTACCGGACATACTTTGTGACAATTGAGCAAGAAATATTTGCCGTATTGACTGACACATTTCATAAACCCGGGTTCAAGTTGCATGTCCTAGTTCTGCAGCACCTGTTTTGCTTGGTAATGTATTGTACAATCCTTTGCATGCTTTTACTTTGGCAAATTAAGATTTTCAATTGATAGTCACCTTTTTTTCAGGTTGAGAGTGGTTTATTAACAGAGCCTTTGTGGGATGCTGCCACAATTCCTTATCCATATCCAAATAATGCAATGTTTGTTCGTGAATACACCATAAAACTTCTGGGTACTTCTTTCCCCAACATGACTGCAGCGGAGGTATGTAGTTGTGAAGAATGTTAGTCATTGATGTATTTTATATTAAGTTGGAAATGTTGCTGCTAACTTGAAGGCATCTTCTTGCTAGGTTACTCAATTTGTTGATGGATTATTGGAATCAAGAAATGACCTCTCTACATTCAAAAACCACATACGTGATTTTCTTGTTCAATCAAAAGAATTTTCAGCTCAGGTAACATTGAAATTAGATTCTGTTTTGCTTGGTGCTGACTAATTAGCGTAGGATATGTGCTATGCTTTCTATTCGGTGGTTATTGGAGTCTATTTTGTTGCTCTTGTGAAAGAATTTGTCTGACTCTTGGAGCTGATGAGTATAGCCTTTGTTTCTTGATTCATTCTGCAGGACAACAAAGATCTATATGCAGAAGAAGCTGCTGCACAGCGGGAAAGAGAGCGGCAAAGAATGCTTTCTATTCCAGGGCTTATTGCCCCAAATGAGATACAAGATGAAATGGTGGACTCATAGATGGCTAACTTCCGCCATGGAAGCTTACTAATTTCATGAAAGTTTATCCCTTTTTTTTGTCTTTTTTATATTGGAGATGCCGTGGGTGTCTTGATTCTGCCTACCAGAATCAAGTGGGTATGAACAAAGACAGCAAATTTTCCCCCCATTGTTTTTCTTCTCAAGAATTTGAATTTAGTGGAAACTGGTGAATCTTGGAGGCACCCAGGGACTATGGTTTTTGGTGCTGGCACTTCCCTGTTTATTGGCCGGGTGTAGAGTATTTAGATTCTAATGTAGGATAATATCGAGAGTCATTGTACGGTGTCCTGGATCCAGCTTGATATTTGTATTCATCAATGATGGTTGGAATACAACTGTTTAGATGACTCATTTTGACTTGTTGATTCATCTTTTAGGCGTAACACTAACTTTGGCGAGTTGTGCAGAAATTCTCCTCCCTTTTCTCTTACAAGTAGAATGTGATGTTTTGTTGTTTGGTTAAGTTCATTATATTTTTCGCCCCTCTTCTGGATCAAATTTTTGTCGGTATTCCTGTCAATTCTGGTGGAGCTAAATTCTGAGTTCTTGTTTTTTTTATTTTTTTTTTAAGAATAGTAGTTTACTCTTTTACCATTACCGTTGCCGTTTCTTCTCAGCGTGAAAAATGTTTAAGAGAACTAAATTTAGACATGGATGAAAGGACCGTTTAATCCATAATTAAACAAGCGATTAGAGCAGATTAAAAGAATGAAAAACGAAAATCAAGAATGCCAGTTAACAACCGAAATTCAGTGGTAAATTTGCGTTACAATCGGTTAGTTGACTTTGACACGGATAAGATGATCAGAGAATTCTGAGTAACGTTCATTGATCAGGCTAAAAGCTCGATACAGGAGCTGGATTAACATCAAATATGGACCAAGTAACATAAAATTAAGCCTAGTAAGATCTTTATATCATGTCTGCCAGCGCATAAAGATTTTGCTGGGTTAACGCCAGTTAACAATTGAAATTCAGGGGTAATTTGGCGCTGCAATGTGTCAGTTGACTCTTGACACGAATAATATGATGATAAGAGAACTCTGAATTGCATTCATTAATCAAGCTGGAGGCTCAATGCAAGCGTTGGACTGACTTCACATACGGGTTCGTTTATTATAATTTTTTAAGTAAAATTTATTTAAATAAAATTTTTATTAATAAAAAATATATATAATTTTAATTATTTAGTTGTTAATAAAATTTTTTATTAAAATTTTATAAAATTATTTAAATAGATAATTTTTTAAAATTAAATTATGGAAAAAAATAAAATAAAATAATTAAATAATTAGAAAATATTTTTAATATTTTAATATTTTAAAAAAAATTCAATTTCTATCCTTAAACATTTAAATTTTAAATTTTTATTAATATGAATAGAATAAATTATTTAAACTATAAAAATTTTATTAAAAAATAATTAAATAAAAATAAAATTTATAATAAAAACTTATAATTATAATTATAACTTATACGATTAAATAAACATTTATACCTATCACATAAGTCATACGGAACATAAACTGAATAACGTGAAATCAAGCCTGATAAGATCTTGATATCATGGCCACCAACGCATCAAGATTTTGCATAGAACTTCCACCGGGTGAAATTGCATTTTGGCACAGTCGCTTCAGCTTTGTAACCCTCTCCCTTATTTTGATTCCTCTTTCTTGGCATAAAATTAGATCCAAGCTGCTGAGTAAACCTTCCTTCGTGCAAATCCCTCGGCCATCTACAACGACACCAACCCCCCATACTTGTTCCATCATTCTTCCATTAATCCGCTGATCCCCAAAGGATGGCCTCCCGATCATCGGCACACCTGCAGCTATGCTTTCGAGGATTGAGCCCCAACCACAATGTGTTACAAAAACCCCAACTGCTTCATGTGTTAAAACATTAACCTGGGGGGCCCAATCCACCACAATTCCATCTGATTTTGTCCTTTCCAGGAACCCATCTGGCAGATTTGCCTGTGAATTATGTCTCAGTGACCAAATAAATGGCACTTTACTTGCTTCCAAGGCCTCTGCTATTACCACAATTTCGTTCGGAGATGGTGTTGCTACTGTTCCAAAGCTAACATAAGCCACTGATGCGGGTTTCTTCTTCTGCTTGTCCAGCCACGCCAGGCAACCGTATTTATCATCCAAATTAGTTGCGGACGACGATTGCTGATCGGATGCTAGTAGTAGGTTGAAAGGGCCGACGCTGAGAAACTTCTTGTTGAGTTTAGTCTTCAGATGATTTGTCAACTCGGGGTCTAATTCTTCAAAGCTGTTGATGAAAACAGCGGCTGCCTTGGGAAGCTGACGTCCCATTTGGTGCAGCATAACAGAAAAGACTGAATCCAAGTCTCCGGAAACGATTCCTTCAGGCAAGTCGGCAACGCGTATTTTATTCAGTCCTGGAACGAAGTGAATAAGTTCTTGATTCTGATTTTGATTTTGGGTGCCAATTTTGTCCCTGATAACGTCAGTGTAAAGATGAGCAGAAAGAGAGTTGGGGCCAGCAGTACAGCACGGAATCCAAGGGACATTATTCCAATCTCTGGCCATCTCCGCAGCAAACCAAATGAAAGCATCCGTTATCAAACAAGTCAAGGGCCTGCCAGTTTCGGCCACTGCTGCCTCAACTGCCGTCCTGAAGTTGGCATCGGCAGCATTCATGAACAGCTCGATATTTTCCTGATGCCACCCCGAGAACACGTGGCCTTCTGGGACTCCATCGGATACGTCGTAAGGCTTTACATTGCTTGGAAGATGACGTTGTTGGCCAGTGGAGAAAAGGGCCTTGTTGGATTGTGGAGTGCTGAAGAATGTGAACAGTGCGTTAGGTGCGGAGATGGCGAGGCATTTGACGATTGAAAGAACAGAAGAGGCGTGTGATGAGAAGGGGAAATTTAGCACGGCTATGTGAGGTCGAGGCTGAGACTGCGTCGTAGCCATCGTTGTTAAGGTGTCGCTGCTTCTGTGCTCTCGCTCTGGGTGGCTGATCTGCCATTTTTATAGTGAAAAAAGAAAGGGTGTCATAATCATCGATGCTTTTTTACAACTAGCCGGGGGTTGTTGGTCTGGCTTTCGCGTCCTACAGAATTTTTAAAATTTATCGCCTGACAGTTTTTACGCAGTTAGAATTTAATAATATCCACCAATTTAATGAACTTTTAGAACTTTTTAATAAACTTTTAACGTTACTAACATCTAAATTTTTTTCCTTCAATTTTCTCTAAAATAATGCGTTATTTATTTATTAATCGATAAATAATTATATCATTAAAATAAATTAATAATATATTTTTTCACTAATTAATTTATGAATATTAAATTATTTAAAATTAAAAAAAATTAAGATGTGTAATAATATTTTGAAAAAAATATTTATTATTCTATTAAATTTGACAATTATGTAGAGACGGAGTTAGGTGTCCGGGGTTGGATTTGCCCCGCTTTGTCAGCTTGATGCGTGACGCATCTTGAACTTCAAGTACAAATCCGCAGAAGCGCACGCCCTTGGACTTTTAGCTAGCTGGTGAAAAATTCCTTTGAAAATGTTAAGTTATAACACATACATAAATAATTTAAGTTACATCTTCCCGTGATTTAGTAATTTATAACACATACATAAATAATGCGTGTATCTTATGTCAAACACTTTTTAGGTGTGTATTGTGAGTTTCATGAAAATATAACTCAGGGTCTCCCAATTCCTAAACGTTAGTTAATGTGGGCAGACGTGGTTCATTTATGATCTTAAAAAACAATGTGACTGGAAACTGCTGGTTTGATTGTAACGTGGTTGGTTTTGTATCGCGGGGTATGGGGGGTTCGCGCGTTGTCAGGTGTCACTCACTTCGACGAACTTTTTATTAAGTTGGGAAAATATAAAAGATTTTTCATTGTTCGATTAAATTTGACAATGACGCAAGGCCGAGTTTGGGCCATAGGCCCCTCCGCTCTGCCCTTCTCAAGAAAAATAAAAGGCCCAATCTGCCGATAGCACGCGAAGTGAAGCAGTGAACCGATTGGGCCTCGGCTGAATAGTGGGACGGAGAGGTGTAATAACTAGTCCAGTCCCCATAAACAGAGGCCGCCCAAACCAAAATGGTCGTTTTAGAGATTTTGTTGGAGATAAATTTGCATGGCCTAAAACCAGGGTGTAATAGTTAATGGTTAGGTCGAGCAAACGTACTTGAGCGGATGAAACTACTATTTGAGCATTTTCGAAAGCCACTATTCTCAATAGCTTAATTGATTTAATTTTTAATTGATTTAAAAAATAGTATAAAATTTTAATTTATTTAATTTTATAGACGTTGTTTGTAATTTGTATCAAAAGTCTATTAAAAAAAAACATAATTATTTTTAGAAAATGACCATCAATATAATCCGTATTTGCTCCTGTTTCATCGTCTTACAAAAGTAATTTCATCTTTTCAACAGCCTAATGGGATACACAGTTATAAAAATTACCGATTATCCCTACCAATGAGCTTTTTACTGGCCAACCGGTTTCAATTATAGGCATGAGTCATGTTAACTTGTAAACAGTACAGGGAGAGCAAATCGGAGTCTCTGCAATCAATCGTAACCTTTCTTATTTCTTCTTTTAAATTAAAAATTATTCATACCGTCGAGGGGTATCTTGGACTTTTTGCACTCTTTTTTTTTTTATTTTTTTAACCTCTAAGCTTGTTTCATTTTCGAGATTGAATTGTTTTCTCAATTCATCTGCTCAAAATTAATTGATCAACGCCATTATTATTCGTGCATGTTAAAAAAGGTACTAAAAATTATTATAATTTCTTAATTTTGTCCTAAAAATAAAAAATCACTAAATATTATTGTAATTTATCAATCTTGTCCTTTAGTTTTACCATAAGAATCTGAAATAGTCTACTTCATGTACCACTCTTATGTTGTGTTTACTAAATGAGAATCAAAATTAGTTGAAATCAAAATAGATAGAAATGAAAATAAACTCGATGAGAATAGAGAATGAGAATCAAGATATGTTGTTACTTGAACTGTAAGAATCAAAATCGAAATAAACTTGATTGCATTAATATGTTTATTTTGTCTTGGAATCAGAATAAGATCTTGGAATCGAAATTATAATGAGTTAAATTGTAATAAATTACAAAAAATAACTTAATAAATTATCGATAAAATTATTATTTTATATTTTAATTATAGTGATTATTTATTAAAACTATAATTATTAAAATATTATTGTTAATAATGTATTAATAAATTAATTAAATTAATTAATCAATAATAAAATATATTAATTATCGTGATTATTTATTCAAAAACTACAATTATAATATATTATTGTAGACAATGTATTAATATATTAATTAACAATAATCATGTTAATTAATTATTATTATTAATATATGAAATAATGAATAATAATAATATATGAATTAATGAAAATAATTATATTAATGAATATTATGATAGTATATTAATAATAATAATAATTATTATTATTATTGTGATTATTTATTCAAAAAATATAATATTAATATATTATTGTCAGTAATGGATTAATATATTAATTAATTAATAATAATGTATGAATTAATTATATTAATTATATTAATTATTATTATAAGATTATATTAATTATTATCAATACTAAAATATATACGATAGTTATAATAAATATCTTAATGATTATTATGATAGTATATTAATTTTAGTTAGTTATAATAATAAAAATATATTAACTATGGTGATTATTTAATCAAAAACTATAATTATTAATATATTTTTATTAATAATGTATTAATATTTTAATTAATAGTAATAATTATATTAATTAATAATAATAATAATATGAATTAATTAAAATAATTATATTAATGATTATTGTGATAGTATATTAATTAATTAATTATTATAATAAAATATAATTATTGTGATTATTTATTCAAAAACTATAATTATCAATATATTCTTATTAATAATGTATTTATATATTAATAATTGTAATAATTATATTTATTTATTTAATAATAATAATATATAAATTCATTATAATAATTATATTAATTATTATTAATTTTATAATAGTATATTAATTAATTAATTATAAAAATAAATATATTAATTTAAAGGAGGGGCATTTAAGGAATATTATAATGTCAATGGTGGCAAAATAGAAACTTTAGGAAATGGAATATTAATTCCCCCTCTCCCATGGAAATTAATCTTTAATTTTTTATTCCCAAATAATAATGAGCCCACAATTTTGATTCCAATTTTGATTTCTATCCATTTTTACATAATAAACACTACCAATTATTATGATTCCTCAATTTGAAAAGTAAACGTCATATTAATATATGGCATTATTCTTGAAATTCGCTGTGTTTTCAATTCACCGTTCTTTTTACTACGCAACAATATCACATGAGACCAAAAATCCCAACATTGATTCTAATTTGATATAACTGGCTTTGCCATGCTATTCCAGCAGGTCTAATTGTTTTGTATTTACATGTTTAAGAACAAACTTCTGTCACAGTCATGATCGATGGAGTGTTTTTCTTTGTCCAGTTGAGTGGATTTGTAATCTGCTAATGTAAATTTATGGTTAACATAGAGAATTAAGTAATATAGGGGTAATACAATAAAAGGCAGTGAATTAATATGGTTCAATTTTTGGTATACGTCCACGGTCAGAGAAATTTAAATATTTTATTAAGATCGTACTTACAACTTCATTCTCCCTCTCTTTGTTATTTTTTCATTGGTGATTTACACAATAAGAACCTTTATTTTCATAACTTTTTATACATAAATCTTGTCTCAACTTAAACTTTATCTAACTCTCATTTATCTCTTAGGATTTTGATAAAAATATTTTTACTTTTTTATAAGTTGTATCTGTGTCAGACTTTATTTAATTTACTTTTGGACTAAGAAATGTTACTTTATTGTTGTTTTTATTTTATTGGACTTAACTTATAGATAGCTTTCTTATTTCGATTAGATTTTTTTTTATACGGTCTATAATCTAAGAATAGATCAAGACCTTATGGATCCATAACATTAGTCATTTTTCATACATAGAACTCATTCTTGTGGACCACAACTCTACTCTCTCCTATTTTCACCTTCAGGGTGCATGATTTCTACTTCCCAAGGAGCATGGTTCTACTGCTCCTAAGGGAATTATAATTATTACTTTGAGAGAGTAACCCTTCATGACCAAGGAGCAAAATTCCTGCTCTTCAGAGAGTACAATTTCTGCTCTTGGGAGAATATAACTCTTGCTACTGAAGGAACACAATTCTTACTCTCCAGGTAGCATGATTCTTGTTCTTGGGGAAGGATAAGTCTTGCTACCCAAGGAGTACAATTCTTGCTTCTCAAGGAGCATGTTTCTACTGCTATTCCCTTAATGAAATATAATTTCTACTTTTGGAAGGCATAATTCTTGCTGCTCGGAGAGCATGATTGGGCTTCTCCTTCCCTAAAGGGACATGATTTTGTAATTTTATTGACTTCAATATACTTTTTATCATTACTCTATTTTTTCTCATATAATTGACTATTCCATTTTTCTTACAACATAAACTTATTATTTCTATTTCCGTTGTCTTCTGTAGGTTTTAATGTTGAGAAAGTTCAGTGTAATAATGCCATATTCACATTTTGGGATGTCGGGGGACAAGAGCAATTGTTTAGATGACTCGCTTTGAATTCTTGATTCATCTTTTAGGTGTAATACCAACCATGGTAAGCTGTGCAGAAATTCTCCTCCCTTTCTCTTACAAGTAAAATGTGATGTTTTGGTCTTTGGTTAAGTTCAATACTTTTCTCCCTTTTCTGCGTCCTCTCTTTCAGTATTCCTGTCAATTCTAGAGAGTTAGATTTAGAAAGACTGGTTAATCAATAATTTAACAAGCGTATTGGAGTAATTAAAAATAGAAAAAGAATTGGAAATGCCAGTTAACAACTGAAATTCAGGGGTAGTTTTGTGCTGCAATCTGTCGGTTGACTCTTGACACGAATAAGATGATAAAGAGAATTCTGAAGTGCATACTAATATCAAGCTAAAAAGCCCAACACAAGCGCTGAATTGACATCACATACGGACTAATTAACATGAAATCAAGCCTGATAAGATCTTGATATCATAGCCACCAATGCATCAAGATTTTGCATAGAACTTCCACCGGGTGAAATTGCATTTTTGCACAGTTGCTTCAGCTTTGTAACGTTCTCCCTCATTTTGATTCCTCTTTCTTGACATAAAATTAGATCCAAACTGCTGAGTAAACCTTCCTTTGTGCAACTCCCTCCACCATCTACAACGACACCAACCTCCCATACTTGTTCCATCATTCTTGCATTAATCTGGTGATCCGCAAAGGATGGCCTCCCGATCATCGGCACACCTGCAGCTATGCTTTCGAGGATTGAGCCCCAGCCACAATGGGTCACAGAAACCCCAACTGCTTCATGTGCTAAAACATTAACCTGGGGGGCCCAATCCACCACAATTCCATCTGATTTTGTCCTTTCCAGGAACCCATCTGGCAGATTTGCCCGTGAATCATGTCTCAGTGACCAAATAAATGGCACTTTACTAGCTTCCAAGGCCTCTGCTATTGCCACAATTTCGTTCGGAGATGGTGTTGCCACTGTTCCAAAGCCAATGTAAGCCACTGATGCAGGTTTCTTCTTATGCTTGTCCAGCCACGCCAGGCAACCGTATTTATCATCCAAATCAGTTGCGGACGACGGTTGCTGATGAGATGCTAGCAGTAGTTTGAAAGGGCCGACGCTGAGAAACTTGTTCAATTTAGTCTTGAGATGATTTGTCGACTCAGGAAGTAACTCTTCAAAGCTGTTGAGGAAAACAGCGGCTGCCTTGGGTAGCTGACGTGCCATTTGATGGAGCGTAACGGACAAGACTGAATCCAAGTCTCCGCAAACCACTTCTTCAGGCAAGTCGGCAACGCGTATTTTATTCAGTCCTGGAACGAAGTGAATAAGTTGTTGATTCTGATTTTGATTTTGGGTGCCTATTTTGTCCCTGAAAACGTCAGTGTAAAAATGAGCAGAAAGAGAGTTGGGGCCACCAATCCAGCATGCAATCCAAGGGACATTATTCCAATCTCTAGCCATCTCTGCGGCAAACCAAATGAAAGCATCCGACATCAAACAAGTCAAGGGCCTGCCAGTTTCGGCCACTGCTGCCTCAACCGCTTTCCTGAAGTTGGCATCGGCAGCATTCATGAACAGCTCGATATTTTCCTGATGCCACCCCGAGAACACGTGGCCTTCTGGGACTCCATCGGATACGTCGTAAGGCTTTACATTGCTTGGAAGATGACGTTGTTGGCCAGTGGAGAAAAGGGCCTTGTTGGATTGTGAAGTGCTGAAGAATGTGAACAGTGCGTTAGGTGCGGAGATGGCGAGGCATTTGACGATTGAAAGAACAGAAGAGGCGTGTGATGAGAAGGGGAAATTTAGCACGGCTATGTGAGGTCGAGGCTGAGGGTGCATCTGAGCCATCGTTGTTAATTTGACGCTGCTTCGGGCCTCTGGCTCCGGCTGGCTGCTCTGCCATTTTTATAGTGAAAAAGGAAATGTCATGATCATCGACGCATTATTGCAACTACCCCGGGTGGTTGGTCTGCCTTTCACGCCCTACAGGATTTTTAAAATTCATCACGTGACAGTTTTTACACAGTTAGAATTTAACTTCTCCGTGCTCGAATTTAGCTCAAGAAAATATATTTTTTAAGCGTTCAGCGTTCAGATTGATTTGGCAACACATTGTGGGGACAAATTCCTAGAAGATAGTTAAATGTCCGCACGCGTGGTTGATTTATGCTCTTAAAAAGCATTGTAACTGGTAGCTGGTGGTTTGACTGTAACGTGGTTGGTTTTGTAACGTTTGGTGCGGGGTGGTCTCAACTGTCGCGCAATCTGAAAACTTTTAATGTCCAATTATAATATAGCTATAGTTTCATACATTACTTTTTATTTTTTTTTTTTATAGCTCAATCATTGGACTCAGCTCAAAAGTTCTAAATCAGTGCAATTTATTTTATTTACTAAAAAAAACAATATTAAATTTTAAAATTTTAACACATTCATCTCTTAAAATATTTTATTACATGGGTCCAAGATAATTTAGTAATTAAATATATTTATATGTTAAAAATAGGATGGATTATTTTAACTTACCAAAATATCCTTCACTCTTATTTACTTAAAATACCAGTTAGATTATAATAATATTATCTTGTATTTATTATATAAATATTAAAAATATTAAAATAAAAAAATAAATGCTTGGATATTCTTTTAAATTTCATTATAGAGTTTATAAATCATATTTTCAAAATAATAAATTTTTATATGTAAATTTGAAATTATGTAAAATTATTTATACTTTATTACACATATGAAATTGATTAATTATTTATTTAATGTGAAAATAAATAAATTATATAATATTTATTCTATTACTTAAATTTAAATTTATAAAGAATGAAACTTAAATTTAAAGCTATAAAGAATGAATAATAACCTAAATTAATATATCAAAGGAGAATACCTTTAAAAAAAAAGTTAAGATTAACTAACTTTTAATATTGCTAGGGTAACCTTTTTTACTTTGTGTTGTTAATACAAGACAAAAATTTAATCTAATACACTTATTCTAGGGCCTCTGTAGTGTAAAAAAATATCATTATCATATGATAATTTGATAGCCAAAGTTGTATTATTTTTAGTTTACTTATTTTTATCAAATACCATATTGAGAACAAATTTTAATAAAGTAAACTGATTTTACCATCTTTAGTCACATTTAACAAAACCTAGTTGATTAGATATTATTTTAAAAAGTAAGATATAACTTTTTTATATTACAATGGTAAAGAAGAAAATATAAACGCAATATTTCTTTTGAAAAAATGTCAGTATTATTTTTATGAGATTTTGTGTTTAATAAATTAATATAAGTTATTTAATTAGAAGACTCTTTATTTTTTTAATTTTTTAGAAGGATTATATGTTTGATAATGAATAAATTAACACTTAAAATTTTGAATAGAGCTTATTACGTAAAATTATGAAAACTTATGATTTTTATTATTTACAGAAAACAATAGGAATTGCCAAAAAGAAAATTTCAAATAAATTTTTTAAAATTTTGAAATTATTATATTTTAATTGGGGCTTATTGTACAAAATATTTGAAAATTTTAGTTTTTATTATTTATAGAAAACAATAGGGACTGCTAAATAAAATTTCAAAATTGGGTGTTTGATACAACCGTTGCAAAGTAGTGTTGTCGGCAAAACTTTTTAAGTTTCTTACCAACTAACATCTAAGTTTTTTTCCTAAATTTTTTTCTAAAATAATATGTTATTTATTTATTAATTAATAAATAATTACATAATTAAAATAAATAAATTATATTATTTTTATTAATTAATTGATGAATATCACATTATTTAAAATATTTTTTAAAAATAAAAAAAATTAAAATTTATAACATCATTTTAAAAAAATTATTTATTATTTTAATTTGACAATTAGGTAAAGACTGAGGTAAGTGGCCGAGGTTGGATTTGCCTTTCTCAAGAAAAAAAAAAATCCAATTTGCCAATGGCACGCGAAGTGAAGTAGTAAGGCTTTTGGGCCTGGGCTGAACAGTGGGCCGGAGCGGTGTCAACACAAACAAAGGCCCCCAAACAAATTTTTCATCATAGAGATTTAGGTGGCTTTTTCTTTTTCTTTTTGTCTAAACTATAAATATATTTGAATTAGGTTGCGCTTGTTTTTTTTTATTCTGAAATCTAAATAATTGTGAATATAATTGAAATTTAAATAGATCTATATGAAAATATTTAAATGATATATTTTTTTAATAGCTACATAGAAAAATTTAAAACCTAGTAATTTGACATAAATATTATTTTTCGTGGTGCATATATTTATTTTTTACTATTTATAATTTTAAAAAATTAAACAGTTTGAAACATTAAAAAAATTCTATCACTGTCAATTTTATTCAATCTTGTAATAAAAGATGTAATTATAACATTTGAGCATTTTCGAGCAAACGTACTTGAGCGGATGAAACTACTATTTGAGCATTTTCGAAAACCACTATTCTCAGTAACTTAACTGATTTAATTTTTAATTGATTTAAAAAAGAGTATAAAATTTTAATTTATTTAATTTTATAGATGTTGTTTGTAATTTGTATCAAAAGTCTATTAAAAAAAAACATAATTAGTTTTAGAAAATGACCATCAATATAATCTGTATTTGCTCCTGTTTCATCAGCTTACAAAAGTAATTTCATCTTTTCAACAGCCTAATGGCATATACAGTTATAAAATTGCCAATTACCCCTACCCATGAGCTTTTTACTGGCCAATCGGTTTCAATTATAGGCATGAGTCATGTTAACTTGTAAACAATACAGGGAGAGCAAGTCGGAGTCCGAGTCTCTGCAATCAATCGTAACCTTTCTTATTTCTTCTTTAAATTAAAAATTATTCATACCGTCCAGGGGTATCTTGGACTCTTTGCACTCTTTGTTTCTTTTTTTTTTTCAATTTTTTTCAACCTCTAAGCTTGTTTCATTTTCGAGGTTGAATCGTTTTGTCAATTCATCTGCCCAAAATTAATTGATCAACGCCATTATTATTCATGCATGATAAAAAAAAAGTACTAAAAATTATTATAATTTCTTAATTTTGTCGTAAAAATAAAAAATCACTGAAAATTATTATAATTTATCAATCTTGTCCTTTAGTTTTACCATAACAATATGAAATAGTCCACGTCGTGTACCACTCTTATGCTGTGGTTGCTAAATTAGAATCAAAATTTGTTGAAATTAGAATGGACAGAAATATAAATAAACTCGAATGGGAATAGGGAATGAGAATTAAAATATGTTGTTTACTTGAACTATAGTAATTAAAATCAGAATGAACTGGATTGTATTAATATGATACATTGTCTTGGAATCGAAATGAGATCTTGGAATCGAAATGAGATCTTGGAATTGAAATCATAATAAGTTAGATTGTAACTGTTGAGTACTAGAAAATATATCTTTATAAAGGAGAAAATCATCATTTTTCATTTTAAGTTCTACTAACTTCTTTACTTTTATGTATTCAAGTTTCTTGTAAATTTAATTATACATGTTTTATTATAATTAAGTATTTTACATATTCTAGAGGCATCATGGTCATTTCACAATAAACAAGACATCGGATGACAAAACGGACGGTAAATTTAAACTCAAAACGATAAAAAAATTTTAGGAGAAGTATAAAAGTAAAAATGTCACCGTTCACATGTACAGTACTGTTTATAACACTGTTCATATGTACTGTACGATGATGTGGCATTAACTGATGACGTGGCATTGACCGATGACGTGACACCGACCAATAACGTGGCAATATTTGATTAGAGGAATGATGTGGCATTGACTGATTATGTTGCATTAACTGATGACGTGACTTGACTAATGAGATGTCACAATCTTATTGGACAAAAATATTTATGTACTGTTGACCGATGACATGATAGTATATTAGTGGATCAGAAAAAATGTGCGTACAGTACATGCATATAAATGGGATAATCGCCCTGACGATGTGTTCAAACCAATCAGAATTTACCACGTGGTGCAATCCTGTGCATCTAAATTATTTTAATCCGATAGTCATGATTTATTCATTGTATCTATAAAAGGAGGGCTCCCCCCCTAATTTGATAACCCTGAGTTCATTTTTGAGCTCCATTTTCTAAAATTCCTTCTCTATCTTGTAGTTTCTTTGTATTTTAGTAAAATTTCCTTTTTATCCCTAATTAAAATATGAGTAGCTAATTTCCTTTCAAGCTTGGTTTGAAGGTGAAGTCTCAACATGTTTCATGGGCTTAATTGGTAAATTTATTTTATTTTCCCCTCTATTTTCTGTGGATGTTTTGACTTTTCGTTGACAGATAGTAATAATACAATTATTACTGTTTGACACGATAAGTCCTTAGCACCATATTAATTAGAGCGTGATTCATGAGGAATGAATTTTCTCCTCATGATTTAATTGGTATTAATAAGGAATATTGAGCCTTTGAGCATGTTGATGCAGATCCAGATACCTAAGTGCTTTATTATAACAATTGCATTTTTAATTACTTCTGCCATTTTAATTCATAATTTAGGATAAAATTATCATAATTTAACGACTCACTTAGAAAATTAATTCAACACACAATTAAAATCCATCTTCTCATGGGATCGACACTCATCACCATTAATCTATTCTACAATAGATTCGTATACTTGCGAGTTCAATAAAATTTACACAACAGTAACAAATTACAAAAATTACTTAATGAATTATTGTCACATTATTATTTTATATTTTAATTATAGTGATTTTTTTTAAAAAATATAATTATTAAAATATTACTGTTAGTAATGTATTAATACATTAATTAATTAATAATAATATATTAATTATCATAATTATTTATTCAAAAACAATAATTATAATATATTATTGTAGATAATGTATTAATATATTAATTAACAATAATCATGTTAATTATTATTATTATTATTATATGAAATAATTAATAATAATATATGAATTAATTATAATAATTATATTAATGAATATTATGATAGTATAATAATAATAATTTATTATTAATCATAATTATAATTATAATAATAATTATTAATATTGTGATTATTTATTCAAAAAATATAAGTATTAATATATTATCGTCAATAATGAATTAATATATTAATTAATAATAATAATGTATGAATTAATTATATTAATTATGTTAATTATTATTATAGGATTATATTAATTATTATCAATATTAAAAAATATACGAATAGTTATAATAAATATCTTAATGATTATTATGATAGTATATTAATTTAGTTAGTTATAATAATAAAAATATATTAATTATCGTGATTATTTATTCAAAAACTATAATTATTAATATATTTTTGTTAATAATGTATTAATATTTTAATTAATAGTAATAATTATATTAATTAATTAAAATAATTATATTAATGATTATTGTGATAGTATATTAATTAATTAATTATTATAATAAAATATAATTATTGTGATTATTTATTCCAAAACTATAATTATCAATATATTCTTGTTAATAATGTAATAATATATTAATAATTGTAATGATTATATTTATTTATTTATTTAATAATAATAGTTACAAATTCATTATAATGATTATATTAATTATTATTAATTTTATAATAGTATATTAATTAATTATAAAAATAAAATATATTAATTTAAAAGAGGGGCATTTAAGGAATATTATAATGTCAATGATGGCAAAATAGAAACTCTAGGAAATAGAATATTGATTCTCCCTCTCATGGAAATCAATCTTCCATTTTTTATTTTCAAATAATAATGAGCCCACAATTTTAATTCCAATTTTGATTTCTATCCATTTTTATGTAATAAACACTACTAATTATTTCGATTCCTTAATTTGAAAAGTAAACGCCATATTAATATATGGCATTATTCTTGAAATTTGTTGTGTTTTCAATTCACCGTTCTTTTTACTACGCAACAATATCACATGAGACCAAAAATCCCAACATTGATTCTAATTTAGTATAACTGGCTTTGCCATGCTATTCCAGTAGGTCTAATTGTTTTGTATTTATATGTTTCAGAACAAACTTTTGTCACAGTCATGATTAAGGAAGTGTTTTTCTTTGTCCAGTTGAGTGGATTTGTAAATTGTTGATGTAAATTTATGGTTACCTTAGAGAATTAAGTAATATAGGAGTAATATAATAAAAGACAGGGAATTAATGTGGTTCAATTTTTGGCATACGTCCACGGTCAAAGAATTTTAAATATTTTATTAAGATTGTATTTACAACTTCATTCTCCCTCTCTTTGTTATATTTTCTTTCGTGATTTACACAATGAGAACCTTTATTTTTATAAATTTTTACAAATAAAATCTTTATTCAACTTAAACTTTATCTAACTCTTATTTATCTCCTAGGATTTTGATAAAAATATTTTTACTTTTTTATAAGTTGCATCTGTGTCAGACTTTATTTAATTTGCTTTTGGACTAAGAAATGTTACTTTATTGTTGTCTTAATTTTATTAGACTTAATTTATAGATAGCTCTATTATTTCGATTAAAATTTTGTTATACGGTCTATAATCTAAGAATAGATCAAGAACTCATGGATCCATAACTTTTGTCATTTTTCACACATAGAACTCATTCTTGTGGACCACAGCTCTACTCTCTCCTATTCTCACCTTGAGGGTGCATGATTTCTACTTCCCAAGGAGTATGGTTCTACTGCTCCTAAGGTAAGTATAATTCTTACTTGAGAGCATAACCATTCATGACCAAAGAGCACAATTCCTAGTCCTCAGAGAGTACAATTTCTGCTCTTAGGAGAATTTAACTCTTGCTACCGTAGGAACACAATTCTTACTCTCCAGGTAGCATGATTCTTGTTCTTGGGGAAGGATAAGTCTTGCTACCCAGGGAGTACAATTCTTGCTTCTTAGGGAGCATAATTCTACTACTACTCCCTTAATGAAATATAATTTCTACTTTTGGGGAGCATAATTCTTACTACCCGGAGAGCATGATTCGACTTCTCTTCCCCTAAAGAGACATGATTTTATAATTTTGTTAACTTCAATATACTTTTTATCATTACTCTATTTTTTCTCATATACTTTAATTGACTATCCATTTTTCCTACAACATAAACTTATTATTACTATTTCCGTTGTCTTCTGTAGGTTTTAATGTTGAGAAAGTTCAGTGTAATAATGCCATATTCACATTTTGGGATGTCGGGGGACAAGAGCAATTGTTTAGATGACTCGCTTCGAATTCTTGATTCTATCTTTTAGGCGTTATACCAACCATGGCAAGCTGTTCAGAAATTCTCCTCCCTTTCTCTTACAAGTAGAATGTGATGTTTTGGTGTTTGGTCAAGTTCAATACTTTTCTCCCTTTTCTGGGTCCCCTCTTTCAGTGTTCCTGTCAATTCTAGAGAGTTAGATTTAGAAAGAATGGTTAATCAATAATTTAACAAGAGTATTGGAGCAATTAAAAATAGAAAAAGAATCGGAAATGCCAGTTAACAACTGAAATTCAGGGGTAGTTTTGTGCTGCAATCTGTCGGTTGACTCTTGACACGAATAAGATGATAAAGAGAATTCTGAAGTGCATACATTAATCAAGCTAAAAAGCCCAACACAAGCACTGAATCGATATCACATACGGACTAAGTAACATGAAATCAAGCCTGATAAGATCTTGATATCATAGCCACCAATGCATCAAGATTTTGCATAGAACTTCCACCGGGTGAAATTGCATTTTGGCACAGTTGCTTCAGCTTTGTAACCTTCTCCCTTATTTTGATTCCTCTTTCTTGGCATAAAATTAGATTCAAGCTGCTGAGTAAACCTTCCTTCGTGCAAATCCCTCGGTCATCTACAACGACACCAGCCTCCCATACTTGTTCCATCATTCTTCCATTAATCCGCTGATCCCCAAAGGATGGCCTCCCGGTCATCGGCACACCTGCAGCTATGCTTTCGAGGATTGAGCCCCAACCACAATGTGTTACAAAAACCCCAACTGCTTCATGTGTTAAAACATTAACCTGGGGGGCCCAATCCACCACAATTCCATCTGATTTTGTCCTTTCCAGGAACCCATCTGGCAGATTTGCCAGTGAATCATGTCTCAGTGACCAAATAAATGGCACTTTACTTGCTTCCAAGGCCTCTGCTATTACCACAATTTCGTTCGGAGATGGTGTTGCCACTGTTCCAAAGCTAACATAAGCCACTGATGCGGTTTTCTTCTTCTGCTTGTCCAGCCACGCCAGGCAACCGTATTTATCATCCAAATTGGTTGCGGACGACGATTGCTGATCGGATGCTAGTAGTAGGTTGAAAGGGCCGACGCTGAGAAACTTCTTGTTGAGTTTAGTCTTCAGATGATTTGTCAACTCGGGGTCTAATTCTTCAAAGCTGTTGATGAAAACAGCGGCTGCCTTGGGAAGCTGACGTCCCATTTGATGCAGCATAACAGAAAAGACTGAATCCAAGTCTCCGGAAACGACTCCTTCAGGCAAGTCGGCAACGCGTATTTTATTCAGTCCTGGAACGAAGTGAATAAGTTGTTGATTCTGATTTTGATTTTGGGAGCCAATTTTGTCCCTGATAACGTCAGTGTAAAGATGAGCAGAAAGAGAGTTGGGGCCAGCAGTACAGCACGGAATCCAAGGATTATTATTCCAATCTCTGGCCATCTCCGCAGCAAACCAAATGAAAGCATCCGTTATCAAACAAGTCAAGGGCCTGCCAGTTTCGGCCACTGCTGCCTCAACTGCCGTCCTGAAGTTGGCATCGGCAGCATTCATGAACAGCTCGATATTTTCCTGATGCCACCCCGAGAACACGTGGCCTTCTGGGACTCCATCGGATACGTCGTAAGGCTTTACATTGCTTGGAAGATGACGTTGTTGGCCAGTGGAGAAAAGGGCCTTGTTGGATTGTGAAGTGCTGAAGAAT
The DNA here is from genome assembly GCA_030449875.1 of Aegle marmelos. NCBI lineage: Eukaryota > Viridiplantae > Streptophyta > Magnoliopsida > Sapindales > Rutaceae > Aegle > Aegle marmelos. Next base: position 10,824,813 of record JASUUL010000115.1, read on the forward strand.
GTGAACAGTGCGTTAGGTGCGGAGATGGCGAGGCATTTGACGATTGAAAGAACAGAAGAGGCGTGTGATGAGAAGGGGAAATTTAGCACGGCTATGTGAGGTCGAGGCTGAGGCTGCGTCTGAGCCATCGTTGTTAATTTGACGCTGCTTCGGGCCTCGGGCTCTGGCTGGCTGCTCTGCCATTTTTATAGTGAAAAAGGAAATGTCATGATTATCGACGCATTATTGCAACTACGCCGGGTTGTTGGTCTGCCTTTCACGCCCTACAGAATTTTTAAAATTCATCACGTGACAGTTTTTACACAGTTAGAATTTAACTTCTCTGTGCTCGAATTTAGCTCAAGAAAATATATTTTTTAAGCGTTCAGCGTTCAGATTGATTTGGCAACACATTGTGTGGACAAATTCCTAGAAGATAGTTAAATGTCCGCACGCGTGGTTGATTTATGCTCTTAAAAAGCATTGTAACTGGTAGCTGGTGGTTTGACTGTAACGTGGTTGGTTTTGTAACGTTGCGTGCGGGGGTTGACGTGCTCTCAACTGTCGCGCACTCTGAAAACTTTTAAGCTCCAATTATAATGAGGCTGTAGTTTCATACACTATTTTTTATTTTTTCATAGCTCAATCATTGGACTCAGCCCAAAAGTTATAAAAGTTAATCTTGGCTGTAATTACATGGTTATTATCAATGCAGTTTATTTTGTTTACTAAAAATAAAAAAGATTAAGTTTTTAAATTTTGACACATTCATCCCTTAAAATGTTTTACTATATGGGTCTAAGATAATTTAGTAAATAAATATATTTATATATTAAAAATAAGATGGATTGTTTTAATTTGCCAAAATATCCTTCACTCTCATTTACTTAAAATACCAATTAGATTATAATAATATTATCTTGTATTTATTATATAAATTTTGACAATATTAAAATAAAAAATAAATGCTTGGATAGTCATTTAAATTTCATTATAGAGTTTATAAATCATATTTTCAAAATAATAACTTTCTATATGTAAATTTGAAATTATGTAAAATTATTTATACTTTATTACACTTATGAAGTTGATTAATTATTTATTTAATGTGAAAATAAGTAAATTATATAATATTTATTCTATCACTTAAATTTAAATTTATAAAGAATGAAACTTAAATTTAAAACTATAAAGAATGAATAATAACCTAAATTAATAGATTAAGGGAGAATATCTTTAAAAAAAAGTTAAGATTAACTAACTTTTAATACTGTTAGTGTAACCCTTTTTACTTTGTGTTGTTAACCCAAGACAAAAATTTAGTCTAAAACACTTATTCTAAGGCCTTCTGTTGTGTAAAAGAATATCGTTATCACATGATAATTTGATAGCCAAAGTTGTATTATTTTTAGTTTATTTATGTTTATCAAATACCATATTGAGAATAAATTTTAATAAAATAAATAGATTTTACCATCTTCAGTCACATTTAGCAGACCCTAATTGATTAGATATTATTATAAAAAGTAAGATATAACTTTTTTATATTACAGTGGTAAAGAAGAAAATATAAACGCAATATATTTCTTTTGAAAAAATGTAAGTATTCTTTTTATGAGATTTTGTGTTTAATAAATTAATATAAGTTATTTAATTAGAAGACTCTTTACTTTTTTGATGTTTTAGAAGGATTATATGTTTGATAATGAATAAATTAAGACTTAAAATAGGACAAACTCATTGAGAATGAGGTAGAGAAAATAAATTTGTATAATTTAAAAATTATTATATTTTAAATAGAGCCAATTACATAAAATTATGAAAACTTGTGATTTTTATTATTTACAAAAAAAACAATAGGAATTGCCAAAAAGAAAATTTCAAATAAATTTTTTAAAATTTTGAAATTATTATATTTTAATTGGGGCTTATTGTATAAAATGTTTGAAAATTTTAATTTTTATTATTTATAGAAAACAATAAGGACTGCTAAATAAAATACCAAAATTGGGTTTTTGGTACAACCGTTGCAAAGTAGTTTTGTCGGCAAAATTTTTTAAGTTTCTTACCAACTAACATTTATATTTTTTTCCTTTATTTTTTTTCTAAAATAATGTATTATTTATTTTTTAATTAATAAATAAATTATATTATTTTCATTAATTAATTGATGAATATCATATTATTTAAAATAATTTTTTTAAAATAAAAAAATTTAAAATGTATAACATCATTTTTAAAAAATTATTTATTATTTTAATTTGACAATTACTAAAGACTGAGGTAAGTGGCCGAGGTTGGATTTGCCTTTCTCAAGAAAAAAAAAATTTCCAATTTGCCAATGGCGCGCGAAGTGGAGTAGTTAGGCTTTTGGGCCTGGGCTGAACAGTGGGCCTGTGCGTTGTCAACACAAACAAAGGCCCCCAAACCAATTTTTCATTATAGAGATTTAGGTGGCTTTTTTTTTTTCTTTTTGTCTAAACTATAAATATATATGAATTAGGTTGCGCTTGTTTTTTCTTTTTTATCTGAAATCTAAATAATTCTGAATATAATTGAAATTTAAATAGATCTATATGAAAATATTTAAATGATATATTTTTTTAATATCTAAATAGAAAAATTTAAAACCTAGTAAGTTGACATAAATATTATTTTTAGTGGTACATATATTTATTTTTTACTATTTATAATTTTAAAAAATTGAACAGTTTGAAACATTAAAAAAATTCTATCACTGTCAATTTTATTTAATCTTGTAATAAAAGATGTAATTATAAATCTTGTAATAAAAGATGTAATTATAACATTAATTCTTATTACAAAATCAACATTGTTGTTTTAGTTTTGATTCATCATAATAAATATAATTCAATTTTTTCAATATCTTAGTTTAGTTAATATTATCATATGAATAAAAATTTGAAGCAACTAAAAAAAAAACCTCAAGGATAATACAAAAATATTAGATTTATACACAATATTGAAAATACATGAATTGTTATGGTTATTTTTTATATTTGAAATTAAAATTTTCATTTAAATTTCAGATTCCAGTTAAAAGTGAATTTTTTCTACTTTTTCTATTTAGACAAAATTAAATGACAATAAGGCTCTATTTGATACAGCTTTTCAAGTAGAATTATTTAAGTTGAGCTTTTATTAGTAGAGTTTTTATAAATAAAAGTTTTACTTAAAAAAAATAGTTGTTTAGTTCTCTATAAGAGCTCTTATTAAAAATTTATGAAATTATTTTAATAGGTAAGTTTCTTAAAGTTATATTACGAAAAGAATAAAATAGGATCGTCGAATAAGTAGATAATATTTTAGATATTTTAACATTTAATTTTTTTAATCCTTACTCTCAATAGTCTAAAATTTGAGCTTTTACTAGTATAGATAAAATAATTCATTTGAACTTAAAAAAGCTTTACTAGAAAAATAACCAAATAATAATAAAAATTTTGATAAGAAATTATGTGATTAGATAAGTTTTTATGACTATTAAATAAGTCGTACCAAATGGGTTATAAGTGATAAATTTAAAAAAAAAACTTAAGAGAAGTAAATGTCTAAAAAAAAGGTTAAATTAAGACTTTAGATGAAAAAATAAACAACACTTTAGTTTGAATTCTAAATAGTGTTGAATGTTTGAATCTGAATTTTACATATATATATATATATATATATATATATATATTATTTGAATTGTAAAAAATAAATATTAAGTTATTTGTTTTTTAACTTAAAAAATCTGAAAATTAATATTTTTACATTTATGCCCTTAAAAATTATAAATGTTAGATAAAAAATAAACATCACAAAGAATATAACTAAGATAACATATCATCATAATTTAAATTATAAATAATGTAAATTTGAAGAAAAAAAAGATAAAAACGAGAATCGTCTACCATTATATATTATCATAAGTTATATAGAAATGGGTTATAATGCTAATTACTAAATTTTTTTTAGGTAAGGATGAAAATTAGTTAATTAAAGAAGGATATTTTAAAGAATATCTTTTAATGATATCATTTATACTTTCATATTAAGCAAAAAACAAAAAAAAAAGCTTAATGACTTAATGAATTAAGGGCTAAAAAATTTTAATAAGTTAAAAAACAAATTTAATAAATTAATTGATTAAAATTAAGCCAATTAAGTCATTAAGTAAATAAGACAAACGACCCCATAGTTAGAAATAAAATTGTATCGCTTGTAATAGTTAAGGACAAAGTCGAACAAATATGCTTGAGTGGATAAGCGTATTGTAATCTTTAAATGAAATCGTAAGTACAATATAATCTAAAATCAAATAAAAAAATTTTGGAAGTGCCGGATTAACATAAGTTTAGTACAAGTGCTAGTTTGGCAAATTGAACTACAATCGATTATGTAATATGAAACAAGTCTTATAAGATTTAGTATCAAGTCTACCAATGCTTCAAGGTTTTGCATATTTTGTCATAGTTGCTCCTTGGTTAAAAGTGGTAAATGGCGATTTTGGGTCTTGGCTGACTAGTGGGATGAGTAACAATGTTTGGTGCTCTTATTATATCTCACCAACCTACATTTTTTAAGCTTATCTCATTAAAAATTTTAAATTATTTTTTATCTCTTAACACACATCATTTAATCCCAAATTTACTCTTATTATAATTTTTTTCTAAGTACCTATCGTATAAAACTTATCAAATCTGTTTTTTTTTTAAATCTCATAATTACTATGGCCTCTCTTTTTCTTTTTAATAGTTTTATCCATCATTATTGACGCAAACTTGGGTTGAAAAATATCAGAATTGATTTTTCACATTTTTAGATAATTATATGGTTGAGTATATATAGAAATTACACAGAGAAAAGAATGGGAAAAAATATCTATTACAATCTCTGAAAATCAGGAATTGTTACAACTAACTTTTTTAATTTATTTACAGCTTAAAATACATCTCGACACTCCTCTTCAAGCTGAGGAATGAATATCTTCCATTCCCAGCTTGGATACAATCTCATGAAAACTAGAACAATTTAATCCTTCAGTTAAAACATCAGCTAGCTGACCTCCTAAAGGAACATAGGACATACATATAAGTCTTTCTTCCAACTTTTCTTTGATAAAGTGTCTATCAATCTCAATATGTTTCGTCATATCATGTTGAACAAGATTATGAGCAATATTGATGCTGATTTGTTGTCGCAGTAGAGCTTCATAGGTTTTTCCCACTTGACTCTTAAATCATCTAGAATAATTTTCAGCCAAAGTAGTTCACACATTCCTTAAGCAATAGCCTAAAATTCAGCTTCCGCAGATGATCTAGCCACTACATTTTGCTTCTTGCTCCTCCATGTTACTAGATTACCCTGAAGGAATGTAATAGCCAGTTGTTGATTTTCTATCCACTATTGAACCCGCATAATCTGCATCTGTATAGGCTTCTAACATCAAAATAGAGTTTCTTCTGAATAAGATCCCTTTCTCGGGACTACCTAGCAAGTAGTGCAGTATTCTATATGCAGCTTGAAGATGAGGTTCTCTCACATCATGCATAAATTGGCTGATCACACTCACTGAATAAGTTATATCAGGTCGAGTGTGTGTGAGATATATGAGTCTTCCAACTAGTCTTTGATACATTTCCTTATCCACTGCTGGTTCCTCTCTTGCTTCACTTAATTTTTGGTTTAGATCTATAGATGTGGCAATCGGTTTACAACCAGCCTTTTCTGTCTCCATCAAAAGATCAGTTACATACTTCCATTGGGATACAAAGATCCCTTGTCTAGAATACGCCACCTCAATCCCAAAAAAATACTTCAATCTTCCAAGTTCCTTTATCTCAAATTCCTGAATCAATCTCTTTTTCAATTCATCTTTCTTATTCTCATTATTCCCTGTCACGATGATATCATCAACATACACAAGTAAAGCTGTCACTCCGCCTCAGGCCGAATGCTTAAAGAACAAAGTGTGATCACCTTGACTTGCCATAACCTAAATCTTTCATTACCTTAGCAAATCTACCAAACCATGCTTTAAGGGATTGTTTTAACCCATATAAAGCTTTTTTAAGCTTATAGACTTTATCGCCAGTTTATTTCCCTCAAATCCTGGCAGAATGCATATATATGTATGTATGTATCTCATCATCCAAGTCTCCATAAAGAAAGGCATTTTTCACATCATATTACAGCAATGACCAGTTAAAATGGGATGCTAAGGACAATAAAATCCTTATAGTATTCATTTTTGCTACCAGAGTAAATGTCTCCTAATAATCCACCTCATAAGTGTACCCTTTCGCAACTAACCTTACTTTACATCTCTCAAGAGATCCATTAGCCTTATACTTCAAGGTAAATACCAATTTGCAATCAACTATGTTCATCCCTTTTGGTCTCTCTACTATCTCCCATGTTTGATTCTTTTCCAAAGTAAATACCTCGAAAGTGTGTTTGGTATAGAGATTGTGTTTTGCTATAAATCAACTATGTGGCCCCATTTTTTGATGTTTGTCTAAGTGTCTAGGATTTGGGGTTGGAGTTAGGAGCTTTTGCTCTTCTTGTATCTAACTAAAGGTCAGCAACTTGCTTGGATGCAGGCTCTTTGGATTCTCTGAACTGACAAACTCTCAGGATTAACAAGTAGACTCATTTTTTGTGTTGGACAGTTCTTAGGGCTCTCTGGTAGAACCTTTTGATGTGGCAGGAGAGATTAAAGAGGAATGAGATATAGACAGAAGATCAAGTAGTTCAAATAACTTAAAGGACTCAGACAAAAGACCATTTTCAAAATTAGTTATCTCTCTTTGAAGATGGGACTTAGAGAAATAGGATTTGTTTTCTAAAATAATGACATCAACTGAGATATAGAATTTCTTTGATGGAGGATGATAGCATTTGTAACCTTTTTTGTGTGGCTGAATAACCAATGAAAATGCACTTGATAGTACAGGGGTCTAACTTCCCTCTATGTGGATGATAGACATAAACAAAAGTTATGCACCCAAATATCCTAGGTATGAGGCTATTTGAGGTTCTAAAATGAGGGTAATAGATATTAAGAACTTCCATAGGACTCTTGTTGTCAAGTACCTGCGACGGTAATCTATTTATCATGTGTGTGGCTGTCAAGACTGCTTCCCTCCAATAGGATTTAAGATGTTACCATGGAATAATAAGGCTCTAATGACATTTAATATATGCCTATTTTTCCTCTCAGCTATTCCCTTTTGTTAGGGAGTATCCACACAAGAAGAAGTGTAAATAATCCATTCTTTTTGAAAATAAGGTGATAAAACTTGTTTAAATTAATCCTTAGCATTGTCTAGCCTAAAGGTTTTTATTTTTACCCTAAATTGGTTTTCGATCATGGAATGGAAGCTGGGAATAATACTATTGACATTAGATTTTTGTTTAAGTAAAAATAGCTAGGTTATGCGTGCGCAATCATCAATTAATAAGACAAATCAACGAACTCCTAAAACATTAAGAATAGTAGATGGACCCTAAATATCACTATGGATCAATTAAAAAGGAAAAACACTTCTTTTATTACTGATAGGGAAAGGTACACGAGTATGTTTTGCTAGCTCACAAACATCACAATGGAACTCAGAGATATCAAATCCTATAAACAATTGTGGAAACATAATTTGTAAGACTCTAAAAGACAGGTGACCAAGACGATAATGATAAAGGCAAATGGCATCTTTATTGGAAGAACTGAGAAGAGACACATGCAAGTTACTGGCAGTTTTCTTTAAAATTTCTAGGTAGTAGAGACCATTTCTTTCTTTAGCAAGTCCAATCTTCCTCTCCGAGGCCTGAAGAACACAATGAGACAAGAAAAATATTACACAACACTTGAGGTCAGCTATAAGTTTCTGAATAGGAATAAGATTAGCAGATAACTTTGGCACATGTAAGACATTTTTAAGAACCATAGAGGGGTTAATATAAACATCTCTTAAACTTACCACTGTAGCCAATTCTCCATTGGTAACAATAATCTTCCTATTACTCAGGTAAGGAGTATATGTTCGAAAAAAATGTGAGGAATGTGTCATGTGATTTTTGGCTCCAAAATCTAATATTCAAGAATCATCAAAGTACTTGTCAGAAACATGTAATCCATAAGAAGTCACAGGTTTACCTAAGAGGACTAAAGAACTAACTCCATATGGTTTTTCAAGAGAGTTCAATAAACTTTAAAATTTTTCAATCTTACCCCTTTTGAACCCTATCTCATCTCCCTTGAGTCCTGTTGTGCAAATTTTATTGAACTCGCAAGCGCATAAATCTATTGTAGAATAGATTAATGGTGACGAGTGTCGATCCCACGAGGAGGTTGATTTTAATTATGTGCAGAATTAATTTTCTTTAATGGATGAATGAATTTGTGGTGAAATTGATATAAATATAGTTAAATTTAAATTACAATGGCAGGAATTAAATTAAACTGAAATCTATTGAAATGACGTGCTTGGGTATCCCGATCTGCATCAACATGCTCCATGGGCTAAATATTCCATATTAATATCAATTAAATCATAAAGGGGGATTCCACACCTCATGAACCACGCTCCAATAAATATGGTGCCAAGGGCTTATCGTGCCAAATAATAATAACATTGTACTAGGGTACCGGTTTAACCAGGGCGGTATCTAGAAAAGACTATTATTATTTGTCGACGAAAAGTCAAAACAACCACAAATATTATAGGGAAAGAGAAAGTAAATTTATCAAATTAAACCCATGGGACATGTTGAGACTTTATCTTCAACCCAAACTTAAAAGAAAATTAGCTACTCATTTTTTAACTAGGGATAAAAAAGAAATTTTACTAAAATACAAAGAAACTACAAGCCCCTTTTTATAGATACATTGAGTGAATCGTGACCATTGGATTAAAAACAGTTCGGACACTTAGAATTGCGCCACGTCATCAGTCAACAGTTAACAGTCAACGTTTGAACAGTAACGCGATTTGAATAGTAAATAATCCCATGTATACGCATGTACTGTACACACGATTTTTGCTCCACTGAGATATTGCCACGTCATCGATCTACAGTACATAAGAAATTTAGCCCAATAAGATCGTGACACATCATCGGTCGATGCCACGTCATCGGTCTCCACCACATAAGCAGTCAATACCACATAATTCGTCCAATCAGATACTGCCACGTCATAGGTAGTTGCCACATCATCAGTTAGTATATATGAATAGTACCGTAAATAGTACCATGAATATTACCGTACATATGAACAGTACTGTATATGTGAACAATGACTTTTTCCTTTAATGCTCCTCTTAAGGTTTTCGACCGTCTTGAGTCTAAATATGACGTCCGTTTTGTTGTCTGATCACTCATTTATTGTGAAACGATAATGCCCTTAAAATACATAAAATACATAATTATAATAAAACACATATAATTAAATAACAAAATATTTAAATAAATAAAAGTAGCAATGTTAGTGAGACTTAAAGTGTAAAATGACGATTTTCTCCTTTATAAATATACACTTTTTAACACTTAACAAGTCCCTTATTGTCCGGTCCATCTTCAGCCTTTGATTACTTTGCGAGATGAGCTTGGGGCCTCTGTTGTCTTCTATGTGTTCCCTACTCACTGTTTGGAGGTTTGCCATTCAACTTCCAGCAAGTTTCTTCATATGCCTGGGCTTCTTGCAGTAGGTGCACCACAAGGTATCTTTATTTTCTCTCCACTGGTTCTCCCTTCCTAAATTCCTCGGCTGATCATCCTTATTCTTCTCTTGATATTCCAATTTAGTCACCAAGGCAGATCCTTCCATGTTGTCTGTTTTTTCCAGCATCACATTCCTTCGGCTCTCCTCTCCTTGAATAATTGAAATAGCTTCTTCTAGTGAGAGATCCTCTTCCTTGTTGAGAATTTGCACTCACACTTCATTAAATTCTCGATTCAAGCCAGCCAAGAAGTCATACACTCTATCACCTTTAATAAATTTCTTGAGAATCACTGCATCCTTCAGACATTTCATCTCAAACACCTGGTAATAATCCAATTCTTGCCACAGGATTTTTAAAATATTGGTATATTCTGTGATAGTCATGTCACCTTACTTCATCCCATTTGTCTTAATTTTTATCTCATACACCTGGGCTGCATCACGTGCCTTTGAATAGGTACATTGAATGTAATCTCATATCCCATTTACACTAGTCAGAATTATGTAGGTGTCACTAATGGCTGGTTCCATTGAATCCCATAGCCATGATATGATCATTGAATCTTCTCATCCCATGTCATAAATCCAGGTTCTGTCTTTACTGGTCCAGTCCCAAGCAAATGGCTGATTTTTTCCTTTTCTTTGAGATACGAACGGACGACTTGTGATCATTTGAGGCAATTTCTCCCATTGAGTCGATAAGAGGCTCTAATATTCTATAAGTCTCCGGATTTCTGGGTAATAAAGACATCCTTAATAGTCGAAGAAGTGCTAATGGCCTTGGGTTCGGATTCGAGCATGATTGAGTGAAGAGGAATTAAGGCTGCACAAGCAGATTTCGAAAAAAAAAATCAGATGATGAACTGCAGCAATAAAGACTGCTTGACAGCGTGAAATCCCAGAAAAAATACCCTAGGGCTCTGATACCATGACGGAAACTTGGGTTAAAAAATATCAGAATTGATTTGTCACATTTTTAAATAATTACATGGCTGAGTATATATAGAGATTACACAGAGAAAAGAATGGGAAAGACTATCTATTACAATCCCTGAAAATCAGGGATTATTATAACTAACTTTCCTAATTTATTTACAGCCTAAAATAACTCTCGACAATTATCATAAAGATAAAAAAAATTGATATTTCTCCATCATCCTCAATCAAGAATTGTAAATTAATTTCTTTCAAAATTACAAAGATAGAGTATACAATATTTGAGAAGAGATAATAATTTTAAAAAGTTAAAAGAAATTAAGATTTAAGAAATTAGACTAGGTAAATTAGATATTACTAAAAATTATCATGTGGGTGCACTTAAAAATTATTTATGCTTTTAAGTCACTTCATATAAGGATAAAATAAGTATTAGCATATAAATGACTAGTGGTGGCTGGTGAGTATAATAAGCAGGTCAAATATTACACTTCTAATGGGATTGAGAGAATGATATAAGTTTTTAAAAATAGAGTTTATATTAGTAAAGCTTACGGATAGAGTTCTTATCTAAAAAAAATTTAGTTATTTAATTATTAGTGGTAACTTTTATAAAAACAATTATAAAATTATATTAGTGGACAAGTTTTTTTAAAATTATGTTATAAAAAAATATAAGTCAGATTGTCAAATAAGTAAATAATATTATAGATATTTTAATATTAAAAAGAATTTTTTAACCTTTATTTTTAAAAATTTAAAATTTAAACTTTTGCTATTAAAGATAAAGTATCTTATTTAATTTTTTATTAAAAAATAGTATAAACATTTATAATTATTAAATAAGCATCAAATAAATACTAAATTAAAGTTCAATATAACTAAAGCGCACCCAGCCCAAGAGTTATTTGACCAAAGGTTACAATGTTTTAGTTACTTTTTACTAAACATATAAATGTAGTTAAATTATAATCATTTTATTGTTTTCCTGGTTGTTCTTCCAAAGATTACCTTATTATAAAAAAAATAGTAAGAAATTTTTTATTTATTTGATTTTTTATATATTGGTTATAATGCGTATAAATAGTCTATTAAAAAAAACATAACTACTTTTATAAAATACTCACCAGCATAATTTATATTTATTTCTATTTTATCATTTTATAAAAATAACTTTATTTGTTTAATAGACTATTGATCGATAGGCTATTGATATCATTTAAGTACAACTGTACAAGCACGTATATTATAACTTATTAATTCAATTGGCTCAGATTGCCATACATCTACTAATGGGCTTTTTATCAACAGGCGGGAGGCGCTTTAATGTTAAAGCAAGCGAATTCGGGTCTCTGGCTCCTCTGCAATCAATCGTAACCTTTCTTATTTTCTTAAAAAATTTATAAAAAAAAATTATTCATACAGTAAAGGGGTATCTTGGGCTTTTCATGATAAAATTTTAGATCAGAATCCAAAAATCATAGGAAGAGGATTTACTTTTCACGACTTCAAAAGTCTCTCCTGATGATTGATGTGTCGATAGTCCAGTCTCGCCCACTAGTCAAATTTCCCAAAATTATAATAATTTAAAAAACAGAAACAGTAATAAAATTTTTGAAGAATAGGTAATAATGAAGTTATAAAACAAAAATCAAAATGTGCTGATTTCATTCGTTGCGTAGAAAGAAAGATCCAAGTGAAAGGAAACGCAGAGGTAGTTGCGTTTGTATCAAATTGACCTCCGATTCATTCTCATAATTTGTTTCAAGGTCGATTGTAAAGCGAAATCAAGAGGAAATTCAAAAGAAAAAAAAAGAAAAAAAGAGAAATCATCAACAAGCTTAAGGGGAGGGGGAATGGGTCAAGCCTTCCGCAAACTGTTTGATGTCTTCTTCGGCAACAGTGAGATGCGGGTAATAATAAAGCCCAGCTAGGGTTTTGGTTCTGGTTTTGATGTTGTTTTTGATTTGTGTGTTTTTAATTTTTCGAATGCAATCCTTGCTTATGCATTGGTTTATTATTTAGTTCAACGTACATGAGTAATTAATTAATTAATTAATGGGATATTGGATTGGATTGGATTGGATTAGGTTGTGATGTTAGGTCTGGATGCTGCGGGTAAAACAACCATACTGTACAAGCTGCACATTGGTGAAGTTTTATCTACTGTTCCTACTATCGGTTCGTGCTCTTTATTTCATTTATTTAATTTGTTTTTAACCTCTAAGCTCGTTTCATTTTCGAGATTGAATCGTTTTATCAATTCATCTGCCAAAAATTGATTGGTTAACGTCATTATTGTTTGTTCATTTTAATTTTATCCAAAAAATAAAAAATAAAAAATACTGAAAATTATTGTAATTTGTCAATGTTGTCCTTCAGTTTTACTATAAGATTTTGGAATAGTCCGCTTCATGTACCACTCTTAATATAAAGCATTATTCTGGAAACTTGTTGTGTTTTCAATTCACCATTCTTTTTGGCCACACAAGATAATCATCTGCGACTAAAGATCCCAACACCGTTGTTGTTCACTTGTCCTTGATGCTAATTTGGTATATCTGGTTTTGTCATGTTGTTCCAGCAGGTCTAATTGTTTTGTATTTATACGTTTAAGAACAGACTTCCGTCACAGCCATGATGTGGGGAGTGTTTTTCTTTTTCCTGTTAAGCAGATTTATAAACTTATATAACAAGTATTTCTTTTTCTGTTGCCTTCTGAAGGTTTTAATGTTGAGAAAGTTCAGTATAAGAATGTCATATTCACAGTTTGGGATGTTGGCGGACAAGAGAAATTGAGGCCACTATGGAGGCATTATTTTAATAATACTGATGGACTGGTAATTACTTGTCTTCCGCATTTAGCGCTGAATTTTTGGCACCTCCTTTTTACCTCTTCCGTGATTTTTTTTTTGTGTTCATTGAGTATTTCAACTCAATAGGTCTCAGCTATCTTACTTCTAGTTTAAATGTTTATCTGCATTTCTGTCAGTGGTTCCAAAAGAATCTCATGCAATTAATACCGGTTTCTTTGTGTATGCAGATCTATGTTGTCGACTCTTTGGACCGGGAGAGAATTGGTAAAGCAAAGCAAGAATTTCAGGTAGTAAATATTTGGAGAGATATAAAACTAAATACACTAATTTGAGTGTTTATTTCACAGTTGACTGACCAATTTTCTTGCAGGACATCATCAAAGACCCTTTTATGCTGAACAGTGTCATTTTGGTGTTTGCCAATAAACAGGACATGGTACGTTCCATTAATAATTTCTTATCTTCTATTTTGCACATAAACTTGAAACATACACAAACAGGAATGGCTTTTTGTTTTTTGAACAAACATGGATATCCATACATGGTTTTTGTTTGTGTTTGTTATGAGAAATTCAAATGCTTTAATCTCATTTATCTAGTTCCCATGTCTTGAAAAGTTTATTGAGTCCACATGTCATAGTGACGCATGACATATTTATGCCTTCATTCAGTATTGCTAAATACGCATGACATATTTTTGTTTTTTGAACAAACATGGATATCCATACATGGTTTTTGTTTGTGTTTGTTATGAGAAATTCAAATGCTTTAATCTCATTTATCTAGTTCCCATGTCTTGAAAAGTTTATTGAGTCCACATGTCATAGTGTCGCATGACATATTTATGCCTTCATTCAGTATTGCTAAATACGCATGACATATTTTTGTTTTTTGAACAAACATGGATATCCATACATGGTTTTTGTTTGTGTTTGTTATGAGAAATTCAAATGCTTTAATCTCATTTATCTAGTTCCCATGTCTTGAAAAGTTTATTGAGTCCACATATCATAGTGACGCATGACATATTTATGCCTTCATTCAGTATTGCTAAATACGAATTCCATGGTCAATCATCCGTTGATTGGAGATTTCATGTGTGCTTGCATGTATAATGATTTTATTTCTTGAATTGTCAGTGGAACCTGATGTGTTTGAACTCCTGCATATTCACGTTCCATGATTAACAAATGGTCAGAAATAATTTAAAGGTATATTTAACATGATTTAACAGGTTGTAAGAACATTTAGCTAGTGAGCTTTGGTATCGTTGGATTTTCTTTTTGTCTAACTTCCCCCTCTTGACAATTAGACTATCTGCGGGATTTGTGCACACAGATCAAATAAAAAAGAAATTGCATGATAGGATTTACTATAAATTTGCAATTAGCAAAATGAATGCCAAAATTAATCTTTTTTCCAAAATAAAAGGAAATTGTTGCATGCAGAGAGCCATGAACTGAATCTCCTTTTATCTTTGATTTGCTGTTTGAAAGGTTCATTGTATTTTTTCATTTAATTGTATGTTATTAGTTCATTTAATTGTATGTTATTAGTTCATTTAATTATATGTCTAATATTTTAGGCTAACTTTTGTTTGGACCATAATTCACTAAGAATCTTCTTGGGGTTATTGCCAAGAATGAGGAAGCATTAAGTACTGCTGGGGTATTTTAGTGCTGTAAGTTGCATGTTTGACTGATCCGTCACCAACCTTCTTAATGTATCCTAGGCTCTAGCTAGTGGGTAAATGTTAAGGCTGGGTTGGGAAAATGGGTTCTAACATGTTGATCAATCAATTGCAGTTTCAGCATGCCTCTGAATTCTGCCTGATATCATGTGTGCTAGCAGCCCAATAATTCTCATTAATATTGCCTTCTATTTGGTATGGTCATCTAAGATCTTAAGGAACTATGTAATATGAAACATGTGGGTATAGATCTCTTTAATTCGAACTGCGGATACTGCCTTTTTGTTTTACTCATTGTGGCTATATTGTGACATTTCCAGCTCATCTTTTCTGTTAGAATCAGGCCTGAACTTCATCAATGGATACTTCTCTTTTTTCTCTCTTGATAAATGTAGATACTTTTTATCAAGATGTGAAGATCTGCAATGTGACAATATAATAATAGTCAATCATATATGGTGCCTTCACAATATGCATCTAAAACGGATAACTTTTCGATGAATACTTCAATCTATGTAGTTCGTATACTGGATACAAAGGTATTTATATAAAATATCATGGTGGCAGCTTCACAAATCAGAAACTTCAAATTAGTAGGGGAATCAGTTAAACTTTACCTGGCTGCTGATTTACAAAAGTTACGGCTTGTATTCCTTTTCTTACAGCTTACCTTTGAATCTCAAAGCCAGTGTTCACCTATGTCTTGTGTGATTTTTGAACCCATGCGAACGAGAAGGAACCGTGGAGTAGTATTGAGATTCCGAAGTCCTGGTTGGATGCATTTTTCCAATTTATGCTTTTTATTCCTAATGATAGGGTAACTGAGCATGTCTTTGACATAGAAGTATGATAGGTTACTATTTCTAACTGAAAATATTGCTTCATCTTGTGTTGGTGGTTGAGGCTCTAGTGGAGGAGTTTGTAGGTTTTTGTGGTGGGTTGATATCAATGTATGTTTCCAGCCCCTCCGCAGAATTTTTTGCGGCTGGTTGTCTGGTGATGATGGTGGTACACTTTGTGATGATTGTAAAGCCTTCAGTGGCAGCGACACTGGCGAAGGTGAGAGTTTGATGGTGCTGATGCTGGTCCAGTGGAGAATGTTAGCGTGATGACAGCAGTGGCAATTGTAATTGCATTACTATCATGTTTCTGCTCTAGTTGAATTGCTGACTTCAGCTTGATTGTAACCTGGCCTACTAGCAAAATATTCTCCACTTTCGGCTTCATGCATACATCCTTCACTCTCACAGTTTGGTTCATGGTATGCACCCAAGCCCACCCAAAAAGACCTCTTGGTAGTCTAAGGGACGTTGTCCTTTATAAGCTCATTATCAACATGATTCCCAAGTGATGTGCAATGTCACATTGATGCAATTTCCTTTTTGTGTTCAGAAATTAATATGCACTTGGCATTCTTGGTTTTATTAATAAAGTCAAGGATTGTGTCTTAGAAAGAGCACATGAGCTGTTAAAATATCTTATTTTTATCAGAAAGAGCACAAAAGACTGAGTTGGCTGATCATGACGTCGATTGTATGTCCATCAAGATCAGTTAAAAGGGGAAAAATGGAAAAGAAATAGAGAGATGAAGATGCCTCCTTTGATTCCATGGCCTCAGATGGGTTTTGTTTCAATAAATTTGAGAAGACTTGATAGTTTAAATGTTCTTTGGCTAATAGGTTTGCCATTAAAGGGAGCATTGAAAGGTCAACTAACAATTTTCAGAGGTAGATTTAGGGCCTCCTTAGGGAGAGTGAAGGCATTGAATAAATTCTCTTTGCTTCTTGTAAAATGTTATATTAGCATGTTTATAATGTATGTGGATGGAGTTATTGATGTACTGGATGCTTATGTCCAGAAAGGAGCAATGACGCCAATGGAAGTATGTGAAGGATTAGGTCTCTTTGATCTCAAGAACAGAAAATGGCATATTCAAGGGACTTGCGCCCTTAGAGGAGATGGACTCTACGAAGGCTTGGATTGGTTGGCTTCAACACTTAAGGAGATGAGAGCTGCTGGATACTCTTCAGTGGGCACCTCATCATTCTAGGGATCCAGGTTGCCCCCAAAAGAAAAAGAAAAACAAAGAAAAGAAAAAGAGAAACAACTTGAACGTGATTGTTATTGATTTTCTCTCTCCTTCCATCAAATGTTCAGTTTTTGCTGATGAATCGTGGCTTGTTTTCCCAGGTTTACACGAGAGGATTTGAGGTAGATTGAATGATGAAACTCCTGAGTCATGCGTTTACCGGAGGGAAGTCCCGCCTGTAATCAAATTCTTTTGGGTTGCATGTATCTAAGGCCAATGAAGCTTTTAATAGGGTGCTTACATTTGATCATACTTGTCTTTGTGACTTCCTGTAATGTATATTGAAGTGAACTGGACTCTGGGGGTTCAATATATGTCCTTTATGCTCCTAACATTCAAAATGGTTGTTAAATCACACGCGGATGGGCACAGACACATGTGCACAGGAGTGTGGTGGTGAAGGATAATCGTATTTGGGGGGTAAGCCCGTCTGAAATCTTGTGTGGCATTAAAGTAAATTCGGTTAGTCTAGGGTTAGCTGTGACTGATGTGTTGGATAATTGGGTTCACACATTTTCCATCCATCTCAAAAGCATTATCCTCCTATACTAGCTTCAAAACCAATTTGTTCAACTATCAGGTTCTTGGGGATCGCTAAACTCTTGAAAGGTCAATCATACCTTGAGGCTTAATCTGTACAAGCTCAGGTTCACCACCACACCACGTATCTTGGAATTTTTTTCCCCTCTATAATGCACCTTCGAACCCACAAATGTATCTCTTTAACCTTTTCGACGACAAATTATTGCAACAATGAAAGCAAATTAAAAGGGGAGTACGATTATCTCATGTTCTTAATCGTGAACCTGAGCTTTCACAGATTCACCACTACTCCACGTATCTTGGAATTTTTTTTCCCTCTATAATGCACCTTCGAACCCACAAATGTATCTTTTTGACCTTTTTGACGACAAATTATTGCAATAATGAAAGCAAATTAAAAGGGGAGTACGACTATCTCATGTTTTTAATCGTGAACCTGAGCTTAGGGGAAAAAAATTTTCAAGATGTGGAAACGTGTAAAACCCAGCACACATTTTTGCTATTAATTTGGATAGCACATTCCGCAGCAGCTCTCGTAGCTCAGTTGGTTAGAGCACCCGTTTAGTAAGCGGGAGGTCTTGAGTTCGACTCTCAACGAAAGCAATCAATTTTTAGACCGTGATATTGGAAACTTAACGAAATGAAGTAAAGAAAAAAAATAAAAAATTTTGGGAAGAAATATCTTTTTAGAATGTTTAACTAATGACTCAAAATTTTTGAACAAATTTAATGTGATAACTTTTTATTAATTATATTACAGTTAAAAAATATATGGTAAATGAATTGAAAGGTGCAATTAATTTTATGTCTTCAGATAAATAATCTCAAAAATCTCAACTCCTAGAAAGGAGAAAATTATATTAAATTACACGAAAATACATTTTTATTTCAATTTGGTGCTAACTCCAATCACAAGTGATCATAGAAATGGTGAAACTTAAACATCTTATAAATTATTGAAATTTTTTTAGAAGAATATATTAATATTAGTTCAATTTTAATGGTACATTTTTATCCTAAACCTAGAAACATCACTAATTCACTGCAAAACATAAGGGATCCATCCATTAATAGAATAGATAAAATTACACTCTTCTTTAGAATAAAAAAATGTACGGGGACCAAAGTGAGAAAAATAGCCCACTAAAAAATTCCCAACCATAAGGTGTCAAGTGAGAGGCAGCGGGAAGCATTAGTTGTGATTTTTTAATGATTTTTTTTCCCCCAATTGATAACTAACAGTAAGTGAATAGCATCCCCAAATTCAAATGATTCAAGCCCAACGAATCAAAATCAACTATGTCAGGCTTAGCTCAGAAAAGCTCTCCATTTCCGATGTTGCTCCGCAAATTTCGCCGCAGCCGACCGAAATTCAGTTGCCTTCTAGACCACGCCAACGTTATTGCCGCCGCTGCCGCTGCTGGAAAAGCCCATGGCGACGTCACCTCAGCCATCACTCATGTCGCTGTCACCGCCGTCGCCATTGCTTCTGGTGCTTGTCTTTCTACCAAGGTTGATTTCCTGTGGCCTAAACTCGAGGAGCAACCCGGTATTTTTCATTTTATCCTTTTCTTTCTTTTCATCATCATTCAGGTTAGTCCAACTATTAACCGTCGCTAACTTTTTGCTCCTATTCATAATTAATCATTTGAATTTTGACTAGTTTTAGTTTTATCAGTTCCTAATAATAGTGGTTCAGCTGAGGCTTAGAAGATAAGCTGACTTTTAAGGTGATTTTGTGGTTGATTGATGAAAAATCGTTGTTACTTTTACTCTTTACTAGAATTATTATATACCAAACATTATGAAATTCAATTTCACAGTGGTTTTAGGCCACATCACCTCAGTACCAAAGATTGGCTAAGTTTATCTTATGATACATATTTTCCGTTAATGTTTACATAAATTTCCATTAACCTTTTTTATCCTGAGAGCGTTGCAGTTACTTTTATAGTGGATGGAGTCGATGTAACTGGGTATCCCATATTTAACGATGAACAGGTTTAAAATCTGTGACTATACTGGCATCATGACTTGACACTTTCATGCCTTTTGTCATCATCTTCTGTCACTAAACCAGTTCCATCTGTGAAGGCAGGTGCAAAAGGCTATTGCATTTGCTAAAAGAGCTCACTGTGGCCAGTTTCGCAAAACAGGAGATCCATATTTAACACATTGTATCCACACAGGAAGAATCTTAGCCATGCTGGTTCCATCAAGTGGCAAACGAGTATGCAATTCTGTTACTAGCAATTTTTGTTTAAAATTTCCCAGGTTCTTGTGCTCATGTCATTTTATTTTAAACCAGTGGTGGATCTATTTGATAATGTGCTTTAAACAATAAAACAAAGAGTAGTTTTGGCTATTTAACCTCATTAGAAAGCTAAAAAAGATCTGCTTGGAGAAGCCTTAAATTTGAGCTTCTCCCACTCGTAAAAATGCATTTTTGACTCTTCATAATTTTTTTTTTCCACTTGTAAACAATTAAGACAAAAAAAATAATAAAAAAATTGAAAGAGTTTTTCATGATTGGTGGAAAAAAAAAAAGGTTGTTTTAGCCAATGGAGAGGCCATATCAGACAAGCCTTGATTGTGATATCATCTTATAGGAAATGAAATGGGAGTTGGGCTCATTGGAGTTGTTTAATAAGATGTTAAATTCTTTTTTACAGTAAAAATTTTATCATGTTAAGTAATAAATAGCTGATGTGAGACTCTTGCATCCTATGATACAAGATAAGAGACTGAAATTATGTAAAAGAAATTTCTATTTCATTGAAGTGTCTGCAGCAGAAAACTTCCCTTGCTCAAAGTCACAATGACTTAAACCTTGCTAAGATGTAAAGTCTGATGCAGGCTGTTGACACGGTTGTTGCTGGTATTCTACACGACGTTGTTGATGATGCGCGTGAAAGTTTGGGCGGTATAGGAGAAGAGTTTGGTGATGAAGTAGCAAAATTGGTTGCTGGAGTTTCCAGATTAAGTTACATAAATCAGGTATTTTAAGCTTGTTATTTCACTAAACTTATCATTTCCCTCTTTCTTAATAAAATTTATCATCCTTTATACCCTATTGGGTCTGTCCTCTTTTGACAGTGAAGCGTAGGATTCAGTGTTGCATAATGGATGGTAACAGTGGGGCTGGTTGGAGGGTAGGAATGCCAATAGATTGCGGTGCTAATCTTTGTTGATATAACAAAAAGTAGACAGCGCAGAAAAACTATGTAAAATGATATCTCTGGCATTGAAACTCTTTAAAAATTATTTTTAAGTCTGATATGAACTTACGGCTTCAAAAGAAGTTTTCCTTATGTTGATTAATTGATATGGGAAGCTTTGCTAACTCCAAACCTCTCACTTTCTCTAAGTTGAACAATGCTTATCTATTAATATCATCAACATCATCATTATCATTATTATTGTTATTTTTTAGTCCATTTTTAGTTTCATCTTGTAAACATATCACATTTTCTTGTCCTTGAGAAGAAAAATAAAGCTGCCAGATTTTCATGGTTTATATCGTGGCTTTCATTCTGAGTAACTTTGATTTAATTTTGAAAGAAGAAATTGTTTATTAGATGGAGTATGAATCACCCTTGACAAATGGAATCTCTCTTGATCTTGTTGGCTTATTGTTTTCATTAGAATTTAATAAATTTTTGGGAAATAGGCTATGGATGCTAGAGATTTCCATTGGTTTTGATTGAAAATCAAATGGTAAATTGGTGTTAGGGAAAAAAAAAAAAAGGAAGAAAACACACACATGCATAATGCAATGCCCAATTATAAGATAAACAACCACCAAAATCTAGTCCTTTGCCATTCTAATATAAACCATAAACCCTAATCTACTAGCAAACTAACTAAATTGCAAATTAATCTTTTTAATTTATTTGCCTGTCTCAAACTTAAAGATCTCAAAGCTGCCTTATCTACCAGCCCGTATGTTCTGCAGCATTGCTGTATGCTTTCTTCACCAGCTTGTTTGTCTTGCACTTATTCTCTGGAATATTTGGTGGCTTTTGTTTCATCTGTTGTGTCCACCCTCTTCTAATTTGTGTTTCCTCTTGTACATTTCCATGTGCTCTGAAATTTTCTTCTTGCACCTCTTGTTCAGTTCATTTACTTATCAGAGGAATTTCTTCTTGCACCTCTTGTTCAGTCCATACCTCTTAAAGTGGAAAGTTTATTTCAATTAGTTTAAATCCGTTTTGCTCGTTAGGTCCTCATTTATTTATTATTTTTGTAGTATAATAATGTTATTATTTCTGTGCAATCAAGATGAAATTTTCTCGTCTCTATGCCTTGACTTAAACTGAGTCAAATTTTATCCTTTTCTTTTATCTGGTTTTCTCCTTTGTCACTTAACCAAGCAGCTATTTTGCAGCTACTTAGGAGACATCGGAGGATAAATGTAAACCAGGGTACCCTCGGTCATGAAGAGGTATGAGACTGGAGTACTGAAACAAGATAACTATCAACTCACCCCGTAAATTTAGAAATTATAGATTTTATCTATAATCTTGAGTCAGACATGTCAGTTTAGTTTGTTTTCCTGAGTATGATAATCTAGTTATATTTTCTACATAATTTATCAGATGTTGTAACCTAACGTGGGTTGTGGTCAACTTGTAGAATTTGATAAATTACTTAATTGCATTACATGCAGTTTGCACCATTTAGTTAATCAGACTTCCACAAACCAATTTTTATTGTACTCAAGTATGCTGGTTGAGAAATTTTTTTCTTCAATTAAAAGGAAAATTGAAGAGAATAAAGGTGTTTTATTTTTTTATTTATTTCTTTGTGGGAAATTATCCCACAACCGCTTCAAGAATATCGTAACTACAAGTAGCCACCTTAAGTTTCTTGTAATATCTTTGCACCACCTCAAGTTTTTACCTTCTTAACTATATCCATGGGCAAAATATTCTTTTTATCTTATATTCCTTATCAGTGGCTAATGAGTTACTGGAAAAGGGGTTGGTTGTATAAAATTAAAACTTAAAGTGGAGCAAAGATAATATCAAAAACTCGTGGTGGCTACTTTCACTTTCGAGATTCTTGAGGGGGTTGGGGTATAATTTTTCTTTTAGAAAAGGGAGGAACTTTATCATATAGGTCCTTGAGTTCTCACATTTTGATAAATATGGATAGAATTTGTGGCATTGTACTATGTAAGACATGGCTATTAATTTGCATTTGTTAGTTTTGATAGCATATACCTATTCTTCACTGAACTCAGGTTGTGAATTTCTAATTTTCTCCACTTGAATATGAAAATTAATATATAAAAATATCAAAACCATTAAATGGAAATCGGACAAACCTTGCCTTCTATAATAAAACATGGAAATGCAATGTATTTCATATAATTATTTATATAATCTTTTGTTCCTCAGCCCACAAAAAAAAAAAAAATTCAAGGACCAATATGATAAAACCAATTTTTAGGAGTATAACTTGAGGAGTTTTGTTGGTCTGGAAAGATAAGATTAATGCAAGTAGCTGTGCTACTTTCTAGTCTCATACTTTTGTTGTGCATCTCTAAGGCAAATGACTTACGAGTTATGCTCTTGGGCATGGTTGATGATCCACGTGTGGTGCTTATCAAGCTTGCAGACCGTCTTCACAACATGAGAACCATGTACCAACTCTTCACTTTGAGTATTACTTTATGCCTATTAAAAAGTGATTCCCTTCTTAGAAACTTCATACTTCACTGTTAATATTTTTATGACATTTTGAATCCTGGTCTTTTAGAGGCTTGAAGAATTTGCCAATAATTTTTTATGCTTAATTCTTCCTGCTATTGTTTTAGCACATCAGATTCTTAGATTATGGTATTTGAGTTCAGTTATGCTCTGCCACCAGCAAAGGCTCGAGCTGTAGCAGAGGAGACATTGCTTATTTGGTGCTCACTTGCTTCTAGATTAGGTTTGTGGGCACTGAAAGCTGAATTAGAAGATCTATGCTTTGCTGTTCTTCAGGTTTGCTCTAATCTTTAAGGGCTTAGTCATTTCATTTCTGTAGAGAGAAACATGCTGTGCAAGACTTAAGTAATAATGTAACGAGTAACCATTTACATTTTAGTTTCAAATGTGTATAAGAAAAAGGGACAGCTCACAGTTAGCAATTCTGGTTTTGTAGTTGAAATTTGTGTATAGCTAGTCTTTTAGAGTCTTCCTTTTTATGCATCATGTTATTTAAGCTGTTGTTAACGTTGACTTTTATAATAATCATTTTAAGAAGCATTTGAAGGTTTGATAAATTTGTTATTTTAAAAATACTGTGGGTTTTAAAATCAATAAATGTTCATTTGGTGATTCTCATTGTTAAATGATGTGACTTTACATGATAATTTAAATGAGCATAATGTTGAACTAAATTGCTTCAATACACACATGCACCCATCCATAAATGCATACATAATTTACAAATATACTTATGCATGCCTGTGTGTAATTATATTTTCATTAAGACATTAGTATTGAAGTTGAACGTGAACAATTTTTGTCCTTATATAATTGAATTCTATGCAGATAGTGTTGGGTCTATAAGATTTTTACTTTATTATATTTTTGATAGAAAATAATAACTGTATATATTAATAGAAAGAAAAGAGATTAGAAAAGCCAGACCAAATTGTTAAAAACTATAGAAAGAACTTTTGAAAGTATTCCTGTATAGATATGAACAGCCACTATGATAGCTCTATATATTTGTATCTCAGACAAGTTCAAAACTTTCCAACGAAACTTGATTCTGGAGAAATTGGCACTAGTGCCAGCATTAAACACCAGCAGCAACATTTTGGGAATTATAATTGAAGGAAAAGTTTATTCCCAAAATTATATTTTGAAAAGCAACTCTTTTCTCACTCTTAAAAATCTGCTAAAGAATTGGGTGATTTTTCCAGTAGTAATTGAAATAGTTTTATGAAGCACCTGCAATGACTTTTAGCTGGTCAAACTTTTGACCATCTCAGTAGCTAAAAGTCATTGTAGTACAGTTTGACCATCAATCAGTTGGCCATTGTTTTCTTACTAACGTTTTAGGCTAAAAGTAGTCTTCCTATTTTTCTATTTACTTGTTGCACACTGTACTACTTCTTAACCTATACTGATTGTTTCTTATTTTCTATGGCAATGCCCTAATCTTTAGCCTCAAATTTTCCGGAAGATCCGAGCCGATCTAGCATCCATGTGGAGCCCTGGAAACAGAGTAGGCTATTCAAGAAGAATATCTGCAAAAGTTAGCTCACCACCCTTGGATGAAAGAACTTCTGCTTCTGATGATGAAAGTTTTACAGCATTTGATGATGTTTTGAGTATGAAGGTATCCATATTATTCAGAAAAATTGTTATATATATTTTTTGTTTCCTCAAACATTGGATGACATTGCATTAAATGATTAATCTCTTATAAGTATGATGTGATGACTCTGATTCCAATAATATCTTCGCAACTGTTTGGTTTGCATTCATAGTTATATATCACTTTAAATTTATATATATTCTTTTAACAGCAAGCTTCATTCTGTTATTTTTTATAATCACGCAAGTTGAAAAAACTGAAGTAATGAACAGGCAAAACTCTAGGTACAGGAAGGTGATCACAATGCTGTCAGAACCTGAGCATTAGCAGTATTAGATTAGGTTTAAAGCAATGATCTAAAAGGGCTGTTATGGCATGAATTCTTGTTTCAACCTAGATATAATGGTTGGTGGTCAGTATGCAGATTGGCAGCTGGTTGTCAGAGTGATTGTAGCTTGCTGAAAGAAATGGAATAGTTTTTGGTAGTAGGTGGATAATAAGGCTGTTGATTGAGTCATTCATCCAATAATTCTGTCTGCAGGATCTTTTGCAAGCTGTCGTGCCTTTTGATATCTTATCAGATCGCAGAAAACGGACTAAATTTCTTCATGATCTTGCTAAAAGTTCAGAGGCTCAAACAAAAGCCAAGGTTGTGCAGGATGCTGGAATCGCTTTGACATCGCTGGTAGCCTGTGAAGAAGCACTTGAGAAGGAGTTACTTATATCAACTTCGTACGTGTTGTTTCTCCCATTAGCTTTTGCTGCTTGTCAATCAGAAGAAATAACTTTTTATCTATAATTAAATTTCCATTTAATAATGTATACAATGGAGCAACCACTATCACTTGCACCATACATAATGACTCTCTCCTCGCTCACTTTCTGTTTTGTGATTGCAGTTACATTCCAGGAATGGAGGTTACTTTATCCAGCCGACTAAAAAGCTTGTACAGCATCTTCAGCAAGGTATTAGTGAAGTTTATGGCTTTGTTATCCAAATGACATTTAGGATATTTGGGCCTTGGTTTTTCTTTGATTAACCTTTTACAATTTAAATCTTGAAAAGAATTATGTCCATCGGTGTATTTTCCTTTTACTGGAAGATACAGAATGTTCTAAATAGGCATTGCTCATTATATGGAAAAACACAACAGCATGTCATATCCTATGTGGAAGTGGACGGTAGTATTAATATCTTGTTTCTTGCTGGCAAATTTATTATAACTGGAGAATGAAGTCTGTCTTGTCAATATTATTATGCCAAAGGCACCGTAGCTCTGTGATTCTATTGCATAGGATAATAAATTATTGAACTTGGATTTAGAAACTTTGCTGTATGAGTGTGGTACCCTCCTCATTCAGTTTTGCATTCTCATATGGAACTCCTGAAAGAGCTTTCAACGTCCAAAAGTCTCTTTCTTGTCCTAATGTTGGTGTAACAAAAACTTTGTTTACATGTATGAATTTAATTAAACACCCTGCAACTAATTGATCAAACTCACCCAAGCTGTCAAACACATTCCAGAATCTTGTTTGAATGATTCAAATAGAGATACGGTGATACACAAGCAACAGGACAATAAAATCAACCACAACATAAAACGAGCAATTACTTAGTTCACCAACTTTGCTACATCCTTGGAGATCATCAATTTCACTCAATAAGAGAATTCAGTGATACGAGGATTTACCCTTAATCATTGCTTCCTCACACTCTAGCTCTTAATTTTTCAACCTCATTAGCTCCCAGTGTTTTAGGGATTCTGTCTTTTTGCCTCTCAGTTCCCTCTATCTAAACTTTGTCTTTCCTGCTTACCATGAAACAGAAATTAAAAAACTGTTCCCTTAGTTTATTTAAGTTAAAACTTTTGTTAAACTTTTAGCCCTTATATAGTCCAGTCCAGCCTTTAGTGAATGTCGATCTCCTATTGAATTAATTTGAAGGAGGACCAAAAGTATGGAGTAACAGAGAAAAATAGTTGGGAAGCAAATAATCTGAATGACTATAGTAGGCCTTGTTGGATTTTATCTTACTTGGCTTTTTGATCTCCTATGCACTACACTAATGTTATTCCATCATTATTTTTTATTTTGAAAACTATCAAGTATAATATTTGTGTTTTTTCTTCTTTTCATGCAGATGAGACGAAAAGACGTAGGTATCCATAAAGTATATGATGCTCGTGCATTGAGGGTAGTTGTTGGAGACAAGAATGGAACTCTACACGGACCTGCAATTCAGTGCTGCTACAGCCTTCTTGATATTGTCCACAGGTACATCATTGTGTTCCTTTTATTTGATTATTGTTGGATATGTTCAATTCATGTCTTTAGGAACATTGATGTGAGCTTTTTTTGATAAATAAAATTATTTTGAAATATTTTAGATCATAGCTACTATAGATTTATAGACTCATAAAATGCATCTGGTTTCCCTGACTTTTGCTTTTGTGGAGACGCCACATTTTATCATTGATCATACATTTTAAGCAACTAGTTCAAAGTAGCTTGGTGATGTATTGTTACATAAATTTGCTGTCTTTGTACTTCCTAAAACTCCACCAACTCTGACAATCTTTCCTTTTCGCAGGCTCTGGATCCCTATTGACGGTGAATTTGATGATTACATTGTTAATCCAAAGCCTAGTGGGTATCAGGTTATGTTTCACCACAAATCTGCCATGAAGATACATTACTAAAGAATAGAAGAAGTTACTAAGATGTGGCACCTTTGCATATAACCATTCTGAGTTGCATTTATAAAGATATAATTCTAGCCTAAAGAAACAGAAAGCAAGTTACAATTAGATTTATTGTTGAAAGAGAATCTCAGGGAAATGAAGTTGAAGTTGCAGCTAATCATTTGGTCGTAGCTATGTTAGATTATTTTGGTAGTGGAAAACTGCTTACCAGAATCTGTTATTTTCGGTGAAAAGGTGTTCTGATCAGTAGCTGAGACTTGAGAAATTGTATGTACGATCTTGTGAGGGAAGTAGTCATATAATTTACATTAAAGAAGATTGTCCTCTTGATATTTTAGTGTTTTTGCTTATCATTTATAGTTTAATTTGTTTTATATCAAAAGGGTTTTTGATTTTGTTCATTGACATAATTTGATTTGTGTTCCAAACATTTATCTTGAGTTGGAGTTGAAACCTGCATTTTGTTAAATATTTGCAGTCTCTGCATACTGCTGTACAAGGACCTGACAGTTCAGCTTTGGAGGTTCAGATAAGAACACAAGTATTTGACATGGTTCCAATGCTTTATGATGTCAAAATTGTGCAAAAGCTTTCAATTTGGTTGATACAACTATTTTTTTTTTTTTTCCAGAAAATGCATGAATATGCTGAACATGGGCTTGCGGCACACTGGCTTTATAAAGAAACTGGAAACAAGTTGCAGTCCATTAGCAGTATGGATGAATCTGATATAGAAGCATCTTCCTATCTGTCCAAAGATATGGATGACTATAATCGCTTGGATACTGATTTGTTTCAGGAGTATAGTTCTCTGAAAGTGGGCCATCCAGTTATTAGGGTTGAAGGAAGTAACTTACTTGCTGCTGTTATAATTAGGTTTGTTATATATTTTTAATGCATCTATTATTCTTCATAGAATGTTCACGTGCCAACCTTTGCATGAATGTTGTATTTTCAGAGTAGAAAAGGGTGGAGGAGAATTACTTGTTGCTGTGAGCTTTGGACTTGCAGCTTCTGAAGTGGTGGCTGACAGGAGACCATCTTTCCAGATAAAGTGCTGGGAAGCTTATGCAAGATTATACAAAAAGGTTGAGTTCCTTCTCTTCATATCTTGATTACTTGGTCTAATCACCTAGTGAGCATTATGAGTTTGAGGATTCTATTTATGGTTTACCACATGACATCAATTAGACAAAATGAAAATGGTCAGCAACAAGAAATTTGAATGATTTGGGAATTGGTTAGCTCCCACATTAGGATGTAGTGGTGGACTGGTGGTTATAAAAGTTACAGGAAGTGAAGATATAGTAAGAGGCCGAACAGAAAGAAATAATCAGATTTTTGATGAAACCTATGTTCCAGATGCTATTACCCATTTGGGACATTGACTGATGATGCCGTGGTGAACCAAGCAAAGAGAAACTAGATACAGAATTTAGGTCTGTAGAAGCTCAAAAATTCTTGTTAAGGAAAAAAAAATACAATTTTAAATTTCATACTTATGGTTGGTGTTAGTGTAATCAGAAGGAACATGATTTTTAGTGCTGCTATAGTGAGAATATTTGTTTGGGGTTTGTTAATGTAATCAGCAACATTATGAATCCTTTGGATCTTTTCACTAATGTTAACTAACAAACTGCTGGGACACTATGTTCAACTGTTTCTAAAAGATATCCTTTTTGGTTCCACAGAAAGTGCAAAATTAGTTGTGAAAACTGAAAGTAGATGCTCAAGATTTCTTATTACCATACATCATCTTTTGGGCTCTTAAGAGAATAAACCATAATTTTTATCTTAGGCATTTGTTCCTTGTGTTATATGAAGAACTTTAGAGTGAATGATGTTTAGAAATTAACAATACTCGTGCTTATTTTGGAAAAAATGAATTTTAGATTGATTTTTCTGGAAGGATTTGGATAAAAATAATCATAGATCTTATGGAAGGGACCCAAAATTAGTGTCAGTATATAAAAAAAATCGCCTTAGGCCCTTACTATTTTTCTTATTTTAGTAACCTAAAAAGAGCATTTTGGACAATGATGCACCCAAGTAGACAGTGTTAATTGATCCTTTCTACTGCAATCGACAGAGGACATCTATCAAGATCGACATTGTATCCTTAATCAACCTGTGCCAGACTGTTTCAATCAGCACCATCAATTGCGATAGACTGTGATAGACAAACATTCTCGATTGCAATGGATACGCACGGCAGCATGCCAACTTACTTAAGGGCATTCTTGTCCAAAATACCCACTTTTGGCTACTGAGGTCAGAAAAATTAAAAGTGAGATACTTTTGTAACTTAGTCCTAATTTTGGGCCATTTCCATAAATTCTGCCGAACAATATCAGAAAATTTCAGTTTCACTTAATGCTTTCCCGTGAATTTCTTCGTTATGAAGCCTAAAATGATTTACCTGTAATGCTGAATTGCCAATATTGCTATTTTATTGCTGAGATCGGCTGAATGATGTCTTGAGAAACAGCAAGGTGGGGAGAAAAATGGAAAACTAATACTTTCAGATATTTCTACTTAGGATTTCTGTTTTATAATGAACTTATATGGGGATCTTAGATGCAGGATATTCTCTTAGGGTTGCATAGGTCCTTGTCTAATCTGTATCATCTCAACAGATGTTGAAAACACCTAATTGAGTGCCTTCAACTGCTGAGTTGTGATTAATTTATTGAAGCAATACCATAAGAATCAGAAAGAATAATATGTAGGATTAATTGAATTGTTTTCAAACTGTTAATTTACCTGAAGTCTTCATTTTAGTGGTATTGACAGTCATATAATAATTTTGTCTTGTAGTGAGTCATCATTCAACTTAGCTCGTTTTCTGTTGCTTTTAACTTGACTTCTCAGGTATCAGATGAGTGGTGGTGTAAACCCGGACATGGGGATTGGTGTACTTGCCTAGAGAAGTATACTCTTTGTCGAGATGGCATGTACCACAAAGTATGTTTACTATGCACTTAATGAGCAAGCATAATCATGAACTTCAGATTTTGGTAACGTAGCAGTTTGGGAAGGAATGATAAGAGAACAAACAAACAGAGAAAAGAAACAGAAAGAACAGTTGCTGTGTCATCCATACTGGACACTTGGGTTCACAATTATAATCAAATTTTGTCTGATTTATATTATCATTTTATACAGCAAATAATGTTGTATTAAAAATTTAATGGGCTAAATAAGACTATTTTATGTTTGAACTTCTCTTTATGCAGCAAGACCAGTTTGGGCGCTTGCTACCAACCTTCATCCAGATCACTCATTTAACCGAAGAAGAAGAATCTGAATATTGGGCTGTTGTCTCTGCTGTCTTCGAGGGGAAACCAGTTGATTCTGTTGTATCGAGGCGAAGCTCCGACTCTGTTGCTCCAACTTCCATGGAAGCTAGTATCAACAATAAGGTTCGTTGCAACATTCTTACCGCCTGAGACTTCATGTTCCTAGTGGATCTTTTAATTCAGAATTGCATGTGTTTTTCTGTTAACATTAGCGTTCTGGTTCTTTACTGCAGACAGAAAAGCCCAGAAACAATTTTTTGTGAATTAAATGTGAAATAGTAATATCCACCACAAATGACTAATGTCTATGTGTTAACTTTAGGTTCGTCTATTGAGGACAATGCTTCGGTGGGAAGAGCAACGACGCTCTGAAGCTACTCTCAGACAACCAAAGCTCGGTGGAAAGGCTAATGGCAATCCTGATTCTGTGGTTCCTGGTGAGGTTGTGATTGTATGTTGGCCAAATGGTGAAATAATGAGGTTGAGGTCTGGCAGCACTGCAGCAGATGCAGCTATGAAAGTAGGACTTGAGGGAAAGCTGGTTTTGGTCAACGGTCAGTTGGTGTTGCCCAACACTGAGCTCAAAGATGGTGACATAGTTGAAGTTAGAGTGTAAGTAGATAAAAACTTAGAAGCGTAGCTAACAGGTGTGGGTATGTGTGTGTATACACATACACGTACATGTACATATACATATATACATGCAACTAAATTGCCATTCTAAGGGATTATGGTAGCTCAGTAGCTCTAACTCTAGCTTGAGGGCATATTGAAGCATGGAGGGCAAGTCCTACATCAAGATTAGATATGTAAATTGATTCTGTTTAGTTCTTTTTGTGTAAATATAGACAATTTTACTACAGCAAAAAATAGTATTGTTATTGAGACTATAACTTTTAAGAAAAAAAATTATAGATTTATGGATGGAATCAAATGTGCAGCATGTACATTCAAACGTATTCTGTAATTGGGAAAAAATTAACGTGCAAAGTTGAAGAATTTGAGTTCGCTTACTTTTTCTTATCTCATTGACTGGTATGAAAATATAGTACCCTAGTTCATAACCTTGCCAAAAATGTCATAACTCGATTATAATACCCCCATGTCTCCAGTTGGAAGTGTTTTATGGGTTAGCTCCGGCAAACAATTAGCTATGCAAATGAGAAGATTCACGTTCGGTATAATAATTATATTGTATTATATATATACTAAGTCGATACATGTATGAAATAAAAAATAAAATAAAAATTTTAACTATTTAAATCAATTATGATATAATATAACTGTTATACCAAACACGAATTTCGAATAAAAACTTATCATAGTTTATATTTTATGGACTTCCTGAGGTCTTATGGCGGGTACTTATTTGTGACAACACATCATTAAAGTTCCACTGTTATTCGTACCTGTTACTGACGAATTTTACCCAACTCAAGATCATGAGAAAATCCACGTAGCTGCGAACAGTACAAATATTCACAGATGTTGCCAAAATCGAAGAGGGGAGGCTCTTATAAGTATATAGGGATTTAAAAAAATAAAATAAGAAATCCCCGTGACGGTGATTTTAAAAGTCCAGTGACGCCATCTCGAACATTTTAAGCTGGACAAAGCGTGACCCTCATTTTCATCATCAACTAATACAACATCCAAGCAAATAGATTAATAGCAATATTTGCTGTGAATCCTTCAGGTAAAGTATTTGCAATTTTCTTCCTCCTGCCAACTTGAAGGTTTACCAAACCATCATCATAATACAACAGACCAACAAGAAATGTTGCAGAAATTTGACTTGGTCGTGTCCCTCTCTAAAGGCAACAATTCCATGAGCTGTGTACACCTGGAAATTTTCAACAGCCAAAAAGACTTGATGGAAACCTAAGAATTCCCACTAGGTGTGGAATTTGTTTCCGATGATCCAACTATTTGATCCAAGGCTTCCATATCGATTGTCATTTCATCATCAATATCGGCCTGTTCTACCTCCATCATAACCTCATCTCTGTCTCCTACCATAGGTTCAACCCCATTCTGTACCGAATGGGAATGCAGCTGCAGTTCCTCACTCGTTTTTTCTGATTCCTCTGGACCTTGCGTCATTGTTTGTGGGTAGGGGTCAGCACATGCAGTCAATGTAGATGTCACCAATAAATTCTGCAGTTGTAATAGATCAATTGAAGTCAAGGTACTAATTATAAAATATATACATTGATAATGAGGATGAATAAAACTTCAATTGGAATTTGAAATGAATTGTACATTAAGAAATTTGAAAACCTTATTCTCCAAATAAAAACGAAGACTAATCCAACCAAAATAACAAACAGCATCAAATACAAAACTCGGAAGTCAATGTCAGCATTTTTACAAGCCAAATGTTTAAACCATTTCACAGCCCTTCCAAGTTTTAAGCCATAATCAGAACTCAGCCAAAACTAAAGTTACTACCAAACAATCTCTTAACTGGAAAGACAGACATGGAATTCAGCACTATAAATCTAGTTTACAATTGTATATAGAACAATATTTACTCATAAACCAACATTGCCCCAGAATTCTTCCGGTTCAACCGAACTGACAAGTTCGATTTATCAAGCCATAAAAGATGCAAAAGTAGATGCAGAAAATTTCATTTAAACTTTAAAACTATAAAGGAACTGAAGAGGTTTTAATGAAAACATGAAGATCGCCCTGCAGCCTTTGTCAAGGTGAATTGTGATTAAGGGAAGGAGGCAGAGGGCTGCTGAATAGTGGATGCTAGGGTTTGTTTTACCTAACTGCTATTATTGTTTAAGGGAACTTGCAGACAGAACCATCCCCAATCATTTTGCCTTTTGAGTAACAGATTATATGATCTTTGAAGAGCAAAACAGAGCTTGGTCTGTGATGTGCAGGTTAATTTCGTTTGAGGCAATTTTCTGCCCATCCATAGGGGTAAAAACATTGAAAATCTTAAGTAAAAAATGCTGCAAACATATTGACTGCTAAGAAAATTGTTCTAGCAGATGCAAGATAAACTGAACACAGAACAAAGAAAAACTTCACTATAATCCTCACAACTGATCTTCTAATGCTCAAATGCAAAGATAAAAAATGAATCCAATTAAGTTCAAGGGTATGATTTTTACATCAATCAGCTGAAAAAAATAGTTTAGCATTTGTGCGAAAACAAAGTAAAAGATGTATCCTTATCCTTATTTAAAACAATGAACGTGAGAAATAAATAATATATATTGGGGGTGCGTTTGCTTGCGGAATAATAAAATAGGATTGAACTATTTGATGCAAATTTTATCTTATCCTCGGTTTGGTGCATTCAAGAATCTAGGGCCAAAAGAATAACCTCATAAAATAAAATCAATAGAACATTAAATAAGCATATTGTCCATCAACATACCTTTTCAAGTGCCAAAGCAAGCTTTGAGAGATTCGGATAAATGCTTCGTGCAGCCAAAAGGATCTGTTCAGTTTATAATTAAACTCAAAAGATGTGTAAGACTGCAAAGATCATTTAAAACTAAAAGGATAAATAATTGTATAGAACAGTTTAGATAAAAGTATAGCCTTCACAGCCTAATTCATAGCGTTGATTGCTATAGCAAACATCAAAAAGCAAGTGCCTTGAGCAACAAGCTCCCAAACACCATTTTTTTTTTTTTTCTGACAAGTGGATTGTCAAGAGAAATGTACGCATATCATAAGGCTTCGTATACATAAACGTAATATTAGAAGGGACCATAGAAAATTTTTAAGAGAAGGGATGAACAACGAAATTCAGGATGATTAGCTTGAATACCAAAAAGCATCTTCAAGATATAACTCTTGTCACAATGCTCAAAGAAAAACTATGAAAGCATGAATGTGATCTATTACTATCTTAAATATTTTTTCAATGTTCAAGTGAATATCATCACTTTACTGTTTATTACAGACTATGGTGGCTACGTGAGTGAAGTGAAGCATATACCCCGATAGGTCTATATTCCATACACAGGGGCAAAGAGCTAGGGGGAAGTTATACTTCTGAAGTTGAAAACTAATTCAGAAACAAAAGAAACTTGAGTAACCAACACAGAGATGGATGATATTAAATTAACTTTCCAACCTTCAAACATATCATGAAAATGCAACTTCTTGCTCACACAGAGTAATGTGCAACAATAAAATATATATATATATATAGGCATTAGTGAAGTAGTAACCTCACAAAGTCTCTGCAAGGTAAATGGAGGACCTTCAATGAAACAGAGAAGTGCTGCAAAGCAGAAAAAATAGTGTGCGTTATGCATCATAAGCACTTTTATCAGAAAAAAAAAAAAAGCTTATGACTGGCAAAAATTATGGGATAGATCAATAACAGATGACCAGAAATTTTCTATAATCAAGAAAGAACTTATGATTGACAGAAATTATTGTATGGATTAACAACCAATGACTGAAAATTTTTTATCATCAAGAAAAGCTTGTGTTCCTATCATCAAAACCTGGATCGTGGAGGCCCCAAAAAAAAAAAAAAAAAAAATCAGTCAGACTCATAACCTGTGTTTAAGTACTTTCTCTCTACATGTGCATGCGCACAACCATTCTGAGTTTTCTTTTTGCCACAGCCAAGATGAAGGATATAGAAAGCAAGTCAGTAAGTAGTGGACTAGTCAATGTCAACCGTCAATTGACATTAACTAGTAAACTAGGCTTATCTTGTTGTCACCCATGTCCTTGCATCCATAGTTTCACAGTTTGCATTATCCATTTGTTTCAGCCATGTCTAAATGAACAGATATACAATTTAACTAGGAAAATACCTTCATCCAATCGTTTCAACAATTCCGGGTAAGTTTCTCCTAAAGAAGCATTTTGCTGCTCAGGATTCATTTTTGCCTCAGGATATTCTGACAGGACCTTCAGAACAAATTAGCAAGAGAAATGCTAGGATCATCATCTCATAAACCAAAATAATACTGGTTTAATACAAATACACCTTCATCACAGGAGCAATAAGACGTGTGAACAAAAGATTTACATACTGTCATACCTCCCCATACCTGCTTCAGCTGAAAGGATAACATGCTCTTGAGTTTGTCCCAATCATGCCTGCAGTGACAGATACACTATTAAATGTCCCCAAATTTACAGCTGCATTCATCTTTTAGATTGTAATGAAAGCAAAAACAAAGAAACCAAGAGAAAGTTCTTAAGATATATTATCCATGAAGCAATGAAGAGCATTAACTGCATACACTCACATGGTTTTGAGGAAGTATAAAACAATATTCAACCTGTCACTAGAGCTCAGACCAAATAGAAGAATTGAAAGACGATGGATTCTTAGAATGTTGGCAAAATTATAACATCTTAGTAGTTGCATTAACCGCACCAAGATTTCACCATAAATCTTATTGAATTCAAGTTCACATTCACATCAACATGAACTATATCTTCTTGTATTATAACAACAACATTTAACATAAGCGTCAAAGAATCAATATTTGGCCAGAGAAAATACAAGAATTAATAGTCAAAATAGCATCTAAAAGTAACATTTTGAGAAAGGAGGGGGGAATATTGATCAGAATTAGAATTTACATTACGCCTAATAAAATTGCTTCCTCCTAATATTTAAAATACCTTTCAGTATTTTGCTGTACCTACTGAAATGGCATTTGATTGCTTTTTACCCTATTCTGAACCATATTTTCCAGTTTTAAGCCTCAACCACCCCTTAGCATGAAACCCTAAGACCTTGAACAAGCTTCTGATCCATATATTCCAGTGAAAGAAAGCCCTAACCACCCCTTTCCAGTTGCCTCGGAATACCAATTTCTTGTTCACCAGATTTTAAATTCTAAATAATCATTAATATCAAACCTTTTTAAGTGGATAAAATTGCAACATAGTAACTTCACCTGGTTAGTCATTATG
The DNA here is from genome assembly GCA_030449875.1 of Aegle marmelos. NCBI lineage: Eukaryota > Viridiplantae > Streptophyta > Magnoliopsida > Sapindales > Rutaceae > Aegle > Aegle marmelos. The sequence goes on from JASUUL010000115.1 coordinate 10,861,830, forward strand.
CATCTATTTGCTTTTTCTTTTGGCTAACAAGATGAGAGGTCACGTCCACCACATCACAAGTAACATCAGTGCAGTAAACAAAAAACAGAGCACGTTGCCATATAGAGAATACACAAGAAACTAACGTTTTTATGTCATGATTAAAGCATACCAAAATTTTCCAGTGGAAGCAATGACTTCCAATACGCCTCTAATCTCTTCTCCGTTAAATTCAGGTTTGGGTTCCGGTTCAGGATCTCTGGCCCTGAAGTAAAATAGTAAAATAAATACAGCTGCAAATATAATATATTACTTAGTTGAACACAAATGACAAACATCCAAGTTCCCTCGCACCAATCAAGCTAAGAAGGTTGTGAGAGAACATTGTCACTATTATTTCACGACACTAAAGAAAAAAAGGAAAACAATAAAGGCAAATGAGAAATTAAAATTACTCCCAACAAAAAAAACCTAAAACCTTGCAAATTAAATTAATGATATAGGAATTTCAACAAGTCAGTATCGCTGGAAAAAAAAAATTGTTCATCAGCTCAAAAGGATAACCAAATGATAAACCCTAATATTATCCAATATCCAATCATGAACCAATAATAATAATAATAATAATCAACTGCAATATTAAACAGAGGAAAGTACCCGTGACTGGGATTGGAGGCATCGGGTACGGCAACAGGATCTTGACCTTGGTCTTGGTGTTGGTGATGAATATGATCCACGACATCAACCGAATTTTCAACGTCATTAGCATTTGCCGTCGTCTCCATTTTACAAGAGCCCCACCGAGGAACAGTAATCCTCTCACACTCGCCCGCCTCCCAATCTTAATATATTAAGTTAATCAATCGGTGAGGTGGGTCGGTTCTTTTCGTCGCCTCGACCTGTAACCGAACCGCGACTATGAGAAAGTAACAAAAATATCAACGAATGCTTAATTACGTTTTAACGTAACTTATATTAGGTATAATATTAACAGTAAAATTATTATTATTATTATATTTAATATAAATTAAGTTAAATATAATTAAATTAAATCTAAATATTAAAGATATTTATCAAAGTTATTACATAAAAAAATTATAATAAAATTATTTTATATTCATAATGTTGGAATTAAAGTAATTTATTATTTTAATCAATTATAATTTAAAATATTATTTGACTTAATTATCTTTGGTGGATGTGATATAAAGATAAAACACGTGCTACATTGGTAATCAGTTAATAAAACATGTCCAATATAAGGTATAGAAATTGATAAGAGCAACGGACATGGCTTTAAAAAATTAGTATAAAAATTCATGTAGTATTGGAAATATTTAAAATAATCTTAAAAGTTTAAAAAATAAATTATTTTCCTAAATAACTTTAAATTTTTTTTTATTTCATCTTAAATTTTTAATTTAACATAGCATATACTTTTCACAATATACAATTACTTATTACCACATTAAGCAAGTTCCTCATATGCGATTTAAAAAAAAATATTACCTATAAAAATGTAAAGTTTATTCTTATATATAATTGACTAAAATTTTTATGACTATATAAAAGTTATTATTGAATATAATAAACTTTAGAGAGCAAAATATAAAAATGTTAGCCCGTGATTTCAATGTTATGTTTTCTTCTTATTCGCAAGAAATGAAAGATGCTCAACAGCCCAATATAATAACGTCATAAAGCTTCCCACATTGCCATGTTTTCTTATAATTTATTCATCGATCCATCACCGAGATGTAGAAAGAGCTATTACTACGTTTCATTACGAGCCAAAATGGCAAAATGGACCCACTTAGTTGAGTTGTATTTTATATCAACTAATTTAAAAAAAAAAAAGACGTTTAGATTTAAAAATTGGATAAATTTTTTATCTAATAAATTAGTATTTTAGATTAGATACTTTAAAATCTTAAGTTTTTAAAACTAAACACACTTATCTATCGATCCCACATTAACGAAGCATAACAAGTTATTATTATTATTATTATTATTATTATTATTATTATTATTATTATTATTATTATTATTATTATTATTTTCATATGACAGTAATACTGATTGTTACCAAAGTCAACACAACTTCGTTGATGCTCAAGAGTCCGATACATGCACATCATAACGCTTCCCATTTTGTTACGCTTTCTTAAAGTATCTCTAAAAGAGTGTTTAAATAAAATTTTATTTTTTATTTAAATAGTCATGTCAGTATTAAACACTCCAAAAAACACGTTAATTTAGAATCTTCAAATTAGATTTATTTCTCACTCTTTAATATTACCGAGTGAATTTCTCCCTCTTCTATTAATATTTTATTATTATTTATTGAAAAGATATAACAGCTATAATTATTATTTATGTTTCTATAATGAATTAAATTTGATAGAAAAAATGATTTGATTAAAATAATATTAATTTATTTTAATTTGATGAATCTTTTGGAGAGAATTATATTTTGGAGAGAATTATATTTTTTCATTCACTTATTTATCACATCAATAAATAAATTAAAATTTAAATAGTAAAATTTAAATAGTTTTTTTGAGATATTCTTATAATTATTCATTGATTCATTGATGCATCATCTAAACTGTAGAAAGAGCTACGACTCCACATTTCACTGTGAGGCAAAGTGGATCCACTCAGTTGAGTTGTGTTTTGGGTCAACTAATTAAAGAGGAGTAGTTTACATTTATAATTAAATTGAATAAATTCTTCATCCAATTAAATTAGCGTTTAGATTCCTAAAAATCTTATTTCAAGATTCAATGACTAAGTATATATAAATATGCCATCTCTCTGTTTCTTCCTTTTTCCCTCCCTTTTTAGAGAGCAGTACTGATTGATACCAAAGTCGTCGCAGCTTTTTAGGAACCTGGAATAGTAATTTTTTAGTTGGTTATACTAACGTTATTTTAAAATAAAATATGAATCATAATTATATATATAAAATAATAAATAATATAAAATTTATTATAATTTTAAATTATAAAAATATATTTTATTTAAAATATATTTTAAAATAATTAAAATTTTTTTCAGAGTCGGATTCACTATAAGACTAATAGAGACTTGAGCTTTTTCATAAAAAAAATTAATATATTTTTAAATAGTTTCTATCAAATTATTAAATAACTCAATATTTTAAAATTTAAATTATTATTTTATTAATTATAAAAGTTATATTTTAATTTATAATTAAACTTTATAACTCAAAATATTTATAATTCTCAGTTATTGAATTATAAGTGTCATATTTTAACTAGAGATTACGTTAAATAAGAAAAAGTATATTAAAGTTTATATATTGAAATTTTTAGTTTTTATTTTTTATTATTATTTACTTTAACTTAGATAAATATATATTTTTTTAGATCTTAATTGTGTTTAGATGGTAGGGGGGTTTATTTGCATGTTGAATCGACGCACACAACTCTAGCCATGCAATATTTCACAATGAGGAAAGCACGTCGAAGGTCGAAAATGACAGAGCATTAAAGCAGAACACGTGTCAGAAAACTGGGACTTAAAGCTCAAGAGATGTTGATAAGTCATCGTGCTTATCAAGTTCCATTTGGCCCTGGCCTCTTGCCACTTGGCACTCGGCACTTGACACAGCCCAGACATACTTCCGTGTAAAACACAGACGCAACAAGACAAGACCAAACCAGAGGGTTGATTGGTCGCCAATTCTAATCATTATGTTTTTTTTTTTAATTTATCCCCAAACTATATTTATAAACAAATAAATAAATAATTAATTAATTAATTATAAATAAATTCGTATTGGGACAGATTAGAGTGACGTGACGAGATGGGAATCAATTAATCAAACATTAACATTTGTTTTCTCGTGCTTACTTTAAAGTTTAAAGTTTATAACCCGGAATTAAAAAAAAAAAAGTTACGGTCAATATCAACTGTGTAGGAAAAATAATTCATTTAATTTATTCATCTTCCCTTAGCTGTTATTTTTCTTGTTCTTTCCCATTGCTTGTCCATTCTTGACTCCGTCATCTCAAAACTGCCAAACTATTGAGGCATATTGCATGCCGAAGCATAAACTTTTTGAATTTTAAAACCTAACTCCCAAACTTGGAAAAAATCGCATATGTACTTTTTAGTCAAGAAATTTTTTTCTTTTTCTTTTTCTTTGTTTTGGGAGGAAAAAAGGTTAGGAGCTTCGAGGCAAAAGGGTCATTCATGTCGGACGAAGCTATATTCACCCACAAATTTTATTATTGCACATATCCCATGAAATTTTCAAAAATAAATAACTTTTTTAAATTATTTAATTTTAAAATCAACTTTTCCATCTTTTTGCCTCATTCTTTCTCTGTTCCTTCTTTTTTTTTTTTTAGTAATTCTAGTTAACACAAATTAATGGTGATTTTTTTAAAATTGTTGATTCCATAATCTTCACTATCTTAATAGCAGCAGTTGTTTTTTAAAAATAGTTTATAAATAACTCACTACATAATTAATAATAGTAAAGAGTTCATTCTAATATTGAACTAAGTCAAACTAAATTTTAGAATAATAATTAACTTGGAGAGAAAAAAATTATTTTGGTGGGGTTGAGGTAGTTGGTGGGGTATATATATTTTTTTCTAATAGAAAGTAAAAATTTAAATATTTAAGTGTTAATTAATATAATATTTATTAATTAAATAATAAAATAAAATAATAAATAATTATATATTTATATTCTAATAAATAATGAGAAATAATATTAAAACTCAAATTAAGACTTAAATATTAGAATCTTTAACATATTACATTAACAGCCTTTGGTAAAATTGGGAAAAAAAGAACAATTTCATGAGCAATTCAAGAGACGGTCCACACTTTATCATGTCTCATTACTTTAGGGTTTCATTTTGGAACAGTATCGATCCACTAAACCATTTGTTACCATTTCAATATAAAGTAAAAGTGGAGAATTCTCTTCCCAACCCCCCCCCCCCCCAACCAAAAAAAGGGTGGAGAAGAAAATAAGTAAAAAGAGCAATAATTGATTATTTAATATTTCAAAGAAATAGAAAGTGACACTTTTGATACTCATTAGTTCGAGAGGGACGGGTTACTGAAGTATATATATTAATTCCTTAAAAAAATTATGGAAATTAATTAATAAATTACTATTTTTTGAAAGAAATTAATTTACTTTCTCTATGTAGAATGTTGAGAGAGAGAGAGAGAGAGAGAGGAATAGATATAAAAATCAAAGCTTCTATAAACCTTTCAGAGAGAGAAAGTGAGGGAGGTTGTGGTTGTTGCTGCTGCTGCACAAAAAGCATCATTATTATTATTAGTAGCAAGTAAAAGAAGATTAAAAAAAAAACATAACCCTAGTTCATTTTTGTTTCAGTTCAAGATGAAAAGAGCAGAAATGTTTATCATTTTGTGGTAATTTTATGGTGGATTTTGTTGGTTGATGTTTTCAGTCATGCCCGGATCAACTTTGCTTTTCCTCGGATCTTTGAATATAAATTTTGAATTTTAGGGTTCATGTGAAGTGGGTTTTGTGTCATATATTATATATTCAGTTTGGGGTTTTCAGTTGTTTTCGTGAAGGAATTTATTGTGCTTATTTTGTGGGGCTGTATTTAGTTAAGATTCGATGAACCACTATTGAAGGATTTTACAAAGGCAAAATAGAACTGAAGAACAAATAGCTTGTGGGCAATTTAGGGTTTGTCATATTTTGATATCTTTTTGACGAGCAAAGAAATAGACTCATTGTGCTTGGGTATTGTCGAAATGATTTTGAGGCATGCTACTGTTGCAAAAAACCATTGAGGAAGAAGCAGCTTTGAGGGTACATTATTATATCGTCGAGTGTTTGTTAATGTGGTAAATTAAACTTGCTTCTTGGGGCGAACTTGGGTTGGCTTCTGTCAATTTTATTGAGTTTGTTTACTATAGCAACTTTGCACTGGAGTCGTTAGGAGTGCCTGGGACTATGTCTTCCTTAAGTAGGGAACTGGTATTTTTGATACTGCAGTTCTTGGAGGAGGAAAAGTTCAAGGAAACAGTTCATAAGTAAGTTTACTTTTCATTTTGATTGTTTTCTTTCATTTTAAGGTTATTTTTTGCTGCCGGCACAAGTCAGGAAATCAAAGAAACAGTTACAATTTAAGCTTATAGCTAAGTAAAGCTTGTTGATATTATTCTGATGAAATATTGTTATGGGCTTAATTTTAATGGAGGTTTTCGAGTTGTTAAGTTATGAAAATTGTTGAGTTACTTACTATTTTTGAAGTGCTTTGCTCACTTTTCAAAGTCAAAGTTGCTTGCTTTTAGCTCTTCATGATGAGACAGTTACTTTCACAGTGCTTGCAAAGTAATTTCTTATTTGTTTCATCATTTTCTGTATTGTCTGGTTCTGGATGGAGTTTAAGACAGTTGAGATGTGGATAGCTGGCTAATCCTCTGTTTCTGTCTGTGTACATGTTAATTGGAAACTAAATATTAGGTTGGAGCAAGAGTCTGGTTTTTTCTTCAATATGAAGCATTTTGAAGATCAAGTCCAGGCTGGTGAATGGGACGAGGTTGAACGGTATCTGTGTGGGTTCACAAAGGTCGAAGATAACAGGTACTCGATGAAGATATTCTTTGAAATCAGGAAGCAGAAGTATTTGGAAGCTCTTGATAGGTGAGTTTCTGAGTATCTGCAGTCAATCACTTCTTTGTCAATGATTCAGTTTTAAAATCATTAATCTTTCATGCTAATGCTTGTGCCAAAATCCAATAAAAATTGATGTGATAAGGACATTTTAACAATGAATGGGGAAATTATTTTAGCTTTTGTTCTATTTAGAAAGGCTGTTGTGGTTATCATTGCTCTGCAGGCATTTGAGTTATTGGTTTGTGATTTGAAATTTTTGTTTATGCTTAAACTGTTCTATACACAATGATGTTCTTTTCCTGCTTTCCTGCTATCAGGCAAGATCGAGCAAAGGCTGTTGAGATTCTTGTCAAGGACCTTAAGGTTTTTTCATCATTCAATGAGGAACTTTTCAAGGAGATTACCCAGCTTCTTACTCTCGATAACTTTAGGTGCCTCCTGTATCATTTTTGTCCATTCATATGGCATGCCATGTGGTCACTTTTACTTAATCTTTGCTGTGTGCACTTTTCATTAGGCAAAATGAGCAGCTTTCCAAGTATGGAGACACAAAATCAGCTCGAAGTATCATGCTTGTAGAGCTTAAAAAGCTAATCGAAGCGAACCCTCTGTTTCGAGACAAGCTTTCCTTCCCAGCATTTAAGAGTTCACGACTGAGAACATTGATAAACCAGAGGTAATTCTTGAATTCTTCACTATTACTTTAATTTCTTTGTTGTCTGTCTGCTGCAGTGGAGTATTTTGGTAAAGAATAAGACCTAGTGATATATTTGTTTATTTTATACTGGGTTTCCGTTTTAGTTATCGGTTGTGTCAATAAAATAGTTCATGCCATTATGTTTAGACTTACAGCTGACCTGCTGCCTACTGATCAGAGATATTTAGTAAAAACGTATGTCTGCTTTTGATTTTACAGTCTAAATTGGCAGCATCAGCTTTGCAAGAATCCTCGTCCAAACCCTGATATCAAAACACTCTTCACTGACCATTCTTGTAATCCTACAAGTAATGGAGCTCGTCCTCCTCCTCCTACAAACAGCCCTCTCGTGGGACCAATTCCTAAGGCTGGACAATTTCCTCCAATTGGTGCTCATGGCGTAAGTATATTGCATCTATCTGCCATCCAAAACTTGTAAATGCCAGATGATAATTGCGATGAATGTTAATGTGCAGCCATTTCAGCCTGTTGTTTCCCCATCTCCTGGTGCTATTGCTGGGTGGATGTCGAGCAATAGCCCTTCTCTACCCCATCCCTCAATGGCTGCAGGTCCACCTGGTTTTGTGCAGCCTTCTAGTGCTGGTAAGGATGTCTGCAATTATATGGTGGATTACTTTTCTGCTCTGTAAAGGCTTATGTTCTGCGATTTTCTTTATGGTTTTCAGTTGGATTCTTGAAACACCCAAGGACGCCAACAGGTATGACTGGGATGGATTATCAATCAGCTGATTCAGATCACTTGATGAAGCGAATCCGCACTGGCCAATCAGATGAGGTGTGGATAAGTTGGGAAATCCCCCCCCCCCCCCAAAAAAAAAAAAAAAACTTTTTTTTTAAGCTCTTTTTGTAGTGGATAGCTGTTATAAGTGTATTGGTGGACTTCATTTGAGGTTGTTACTATTTTCATCATTCTCTTTTCTTTCCTCTCATATGACTCTAAATATGATCACTTGGTCTTTGTAGGTGTCCTTTGGTGGTGTGGCACATACTCCAAATGTCTATTCTCAAGATGACCTTACTAAAACTGTTGTCCGGACCCTAAACCAAGGATCTAATGTCATGTGCATGGACTTTCATCCTCAGCAGCAAACTATTCTTTTAGGTTGACACTTGGAAAATGCATTGTATGGTATAATGTTGTAGAAGGGTATAGATGGTTTTGGTGGTTGTGCTGTACAAATTTTGATAGCTAATTTAAAGGCTGCTGCTTCTTCTTTTTTGGGTTGGGGGGGAGGGGTGGTGGGGGCCTGCATGGACCTCTGGTTCACATTTCTGTTTTAATCCAAAAATTATTAAACAATTTAATAGACACTGTCACTTGATTCAAAATTTTCGATCTTCTATTTGTAGTCGGGACAAATGTTGGTGACATTAGCCTATGGGAAGTTGGGTCCCGGGAGAAGTTGGCACATAAACCATTCAAGGTTTGGGATATTTCAGCTGCTTCGATGCCACTGCAGGTATGCTCTTTCTGAGCTTCCTAGAGGTCACTGAGTATCAATTCCTTATTTATTTAATTAAGTCAAGAATGGCTTAAACATGGTTGGGTAGTCTACCAAACCTATATACTTAATTTGTAATGAAAGTAGAATTAGAAATCTGTCACTTATCGTAGGATAACCACTAAAAGGATTCTTGCCTAACCAATGAAGAGTTTCATATTGAACAATTCTTTCTTTCTTTCTTTTTTTCTTTCTTTTTTATTTTATTTTATTTTTTTAAAGGAATTGAAACACTGACTAATCCTCTTCCTTTTTTAAAACTACTTATGATACAAGAATGCATTGTTGAATGATGCTGCAATATCAGTTAATCGGTGTGTTTGGGGCCCTGATGGACTTATGCTTGGTAAGTATATGAATTATGAGCCCTTGAGTCTGAATGAAACCTGCAGTATTTTTTTTATATTACTCTGTTCTTATCCAATTTTGTATGTTTAGGTGTTGCATTTTCAAAACATATTGTTCATGTTTATACTTACAATCCAACTGGTGAACTAAGGCAACACTTAGAGGTATGTCCTGTATTCTGAGTTTTTTATTGGGCCTATTGATGGCTAGATATGGGCTACGGACTCACTTGTCTCATCTTTTAGATTGATGCCCATGTTGGTGGTGTTAATGATATTGCATTTGCTCATCCCAACAAGCAACCGTGTATTGTCACATGTGGCGATGACAAGATGATTAAGGTATCACCTAAAAGACCGTCCCATGCTTCTCTACAAAAGCAGAAATTGCTATTTCTCTCCCTCCATTTTGAGTTTTGGCTTGCTGGGATTCACATTTGGTTTCTTCTGGTAATAGGTATGGGATGTCGTGGGTGGACGTAAGCAGTATACCTTTGAAGGCCATGAAGCTCCTGTATATTCAGTTTGCCCTCACCACAAAGAGAGTATTCAGGTCAATTCTTTAAGTTTTTTCTGCCTATCAATTTAGATCTCATGATTGGTGATTTGAGCGTAGTATTTTTACTTTTTCCTTTTTTCTCCCTAACAAATAGCTCAAAGAAATAAGCTAGTTTCAGCCCATATGAAATCTGACATTATCCATGTTGCAATGTCTATATGTTCAGTTCATCTTTTCTACTGCCATTGATGGAAAGATTAAAGCTTGGTTGTATGACTACTTGGGATCTAGAGTGGACTATGATGCTCCTGGAAATTGGTGCACCATGATGGCTTACAGTGCAGATGGAACTAGGTAAAGCTTGCTTACCGTCAAATGGAAGAAGCTAATCATAGTTTAATATGTTTCCACATAGTTTGTGCTCATTTTGCTCTCTATAATAATTGAAGTATTAGATGGTACTTTTATTCTTTTCTCGGAATTAATAGCATCTAGCTATGAAAGGAACTTGCACCTGAACTTTTAGGAGATTTCTCTACCATTTATTCGATGTTAATTTAATAATTCTTAAATCATATGCTTACAAATAGGACTGCTGTACTGTTTCTTGCAGGCTCTTCTCTTGTGGAACAAGTAAAGAAGGTGAATCCCATTTAGTGGAGTGGAATGAGAGTGAAGGATCCATCAAGCGGACATATTCTGGTTTCAGAAAGCGATCTTTAGGTGTTGTCCAGTTTGATACGACAAGGAATCGATTTTTAGCTGCTGGTGATGAATTTCAAATTAAATTCTGGGATATGGACAATATGAATATGTTGACAACTGTTGATGCAGATGGTGGACTGCCGGTTAGTGTTCATTATGTGTAAGTATTTAACTGTAGTTATGGAGAGTTATTAATCCAGTTCTACTCTTTGCAGGCTAGTCCTAGACTGAGATTTAACAAGGAAGGATCTTTGCTGGCTGTCACAACAAGTGACAATGGTATCAAAATTTTAGCCAACAGTGATGGTTTGCACTTGTTAAGAATGTTGGAGGGCAGGGCTATTGATAAAAATCGTTGCCCTTCTGAACCCGTCGGTTCTAAGGTAATTCTGTGCTTTGGTTGTTCTCTTCTTTGGTGGTTCACTTCTTCACTTCTTATTTGTTTTGTTTTTTTTTTTTTTTTTGGTTTTGTGCCCCAGTAAGAAATTGCTAGAGCTTTTCTCTTTCTTGTAATTTGAACCTGTACACAACTAAAATCCTGAAAAGAAGAGAGTATCTCTGTGATTAAATTTTCTTTTTAGTAATTTATCAGTCGGAGTGGTAGAGCTTTTTGATTTGTCATTTCCATGGACACAAATTGATCCGTTTGGCCACTTGAATATGAACAACTGTGAAGATTTTGTTATAATAATATTTTCTTTGCAGTAGTACAGTTCATGTCAATTCTATGACTATTTGCTTGAAGTCCAAGTATCATGCCCCCATTGATGTGAGCTTTAGGGTTCACGTACAACCATCTAAACAAGGAGCACATGCCCCTTACTAAGAGACTTATTGAGGGCTGTTTGTGGTTGGCATGACCTATCTTCCTTAGGTCAGTTTTGTGCATAATTAGGGTAGTAGTTTTATAAGCCACTTGGTTAGATGTTGGTTGAAAGTAGCTTGTTTTTTGTGGGACTGTTGGAGGGTATTATTATTAAATAGTTTTCTTAGATGCAATTTGTCTTATTTCTAGTAGAATAATAAGACTCTTACAATTTATTTGTATCCTGTTTTGGTTGATAAATTTAATTGGTAGTTGTTGAGAATAAATAATTATTTGATCCTGACAAAGTTTCCTTCACTGAAAGATATTTGGAAATATGATTTTGTCTTGGAAGAATGGCCAGCTTAAAATAGGAGTTTAAGCTGAAAATATTACTTATGAAGTAGCCTGATCAATCTTAAGCCAAAAAAGTTGGATATGATTGATTCATGATTGAGATGTTCTGTCTTCCGGTCTCTTTAGAAATGATAACTGTGTTTATGTTAGTGATATTATGGGGTTTCCAAAGAATGAACAAGTGGTCCATAATCTTCATATTAATCACAATTAAGATTGTTTTATCTTTACTGAAAACATTTCCGATGGTGCAAACTCTTGTTGACTGCTATTTCTGTGGTCCTGTTGGCTTGTGAAAATATAATATTGTTTATAGTCATCGTTTTCTAAGACTATCTATGAAGATGATATGGTGGTGACTCTCTTAAGGTCGGTGAGCTTGGATTTTTAACTGAAGCTTTTGCTTAACAGGGAGAGAAGCGGGGTAGGGGAGGGATGAGAGAGAAACCAGTTTTGTGCCTTTTCTTTATACCTGATGCAAACCCCCCCCCCCCCAAACAAAACAGGTTTTGGGGGGGGGGGGGCTGCATCTTCTTTTATTTTCTATTGTACTTATATAGCTTATTAAATAATTTCGTTTTGCATTTTTATTTCATTATTTGTTTCTTATTATCCTTTTTTTCAGCCATTGACTATCAATGCTCTAGGTCCAGTGTCAAATGTTTCTGCTGCCATTGCTCCATCTCTGGAACGCCCTGATAGGGGTCCACCTGCTGTTTCCATCAGCAGTCTTGTAAGTTTTGGTTTTTTAGTTGCATACGGTAGTTAAGCCTGTCTGGCGCATAAGTTCATATACTGTGCCACTGCAGGGAACTATAGACAGTAGCCGACTGGTTGATGTTAAACCACGGGTGGCAGAAGATGTGGACAAGATTAAGAGCTGGAGAATTCCTGATATTTCAGATCCATCACAAATTAAAGCCCTGAGATTGCCTGATTCTATAGCAGCAAGCAAGGTAGTTGATGATGTGTTCGAAATTTTCAAATTTTTCTTTAAATTGGGGAAAACACCATCTCACTCAGTTCTTAAAAAAAATAGGTAGGAAATAGGGAAACAATAATGCTTCCATCTTATTGGATGTTCTTTTTGAGAGTCTTTATTTTGATGTCTGCGCCGAAACAGAATTAATTCACTTGAGGACATGTTAGACAAGATCTTTTTCTTTGTTATACTTCATATATTGCGAGAATTTGGTTAACAATCATACATTTGAGGTTGCATGTCTAATCTGCACAATTGCCTATGCACTTAGCCTTACATAAGTATCAGGTAAATATATGCATGCATGCTCTATCTTGTAACAACTTAGTTGTGTAAATTGATCTTAAATGTCAGGTTGTTCGGTTGATCTACACCAACTCTGGCCTATCTCTATTAGCCCTTGCCTGTAACGCTGTTCACAAGCTTTGGAAATGGCAGCGTAGTGAAAGGAATCCATCGGGGAAGGTTTATTCCTTTCTATTTGTAAACTATCTTTCTTTTTATACTCTGATTTTTCTGATGCAATATATTTTAAACTTCTCAGGCTACTGCGAATGTGGTGCCACAATTGTGGCAGCCTCCTAGTGGGACTCTTATGACCAATGACATAAATGAAAGTAAACCAACTGAAGAGTCTGCTGCTTGCATTGCACTATCTAAAAATGATTCTTATGTTATGTCTGCATCTGGCGGGAAGGTCTCCTTGTTCAACATGATGACATTCAAGGTTAGTTACCACCGCCTTTCCGGATATGAAAGCTATACTCCTTTCTTGTCCATTAACATAATTTCAAAAAATTGTCAACGAAATTTATTGTGATTCCTTGTGAATGAATGAAAGTGGTGACTGCCTCTCAGGTCATGACAATGTTCATGTCCCCACCTCCTGCAGCCACCTTTTTGGCATTCCATCCACAGGATAATAATATTATTGCCATTGGCATGGAGGATTCTTCAGTTCAAATATATAATGTCAGAGTTGACGAGGTGAAGTAGTTCATTTAGTTTTTAGTATTATTAATTTTTCTAATGTAGTTGCATTGTATCATTGGTAATAATTCATGGTTATTTTTTGCAGGTTAAAACCAAACTAAAGGGTCACCAGCATCGAATAACAGGACTTGCGTTTTCCCCAACTTTGAATGCACTGGTATCTTCAGGGGCAGATGCACAGGTTAATTGCTGACTTTCTGGAATAGTATAAATCATGTATCACTCGATCTATTTCATGATGGGTTCTTGATTTATTGTAGCTAGGTTTTTGGGAATGCGACTTGTGTGATTGCATCTAACAAAATAATTTTTCTTCCAAATTACTAGCTTAAATTGTGAGAAGAAATATTGTGTATCAAAAGTAAATGATATGTAGTTAAATGCTTTGACTTTTGGATTTATTATATACTGACATTGGACAATGTCAATGACCATAATAAATTGTGAATTGGAAGGTTAGTTTACTTATATACTGACATTAAAGTAAATCACTGTCGGTTCTTTCAAAGAAGTATGACTGACGCTGTAAGATGTTAAGGTTGTGTTTGGCACGCAGGATTGGATGGACTAAATATTATGATTGGATTAGATTAGGTGGATTAATATAATACTGTATCACAGTTGGTACAATATTGGGTTGGACAATGTTGAATCATATTGAAATAAAAAAATATTTATAAATATTTAAGAGTAATAGTTAAAACTAATTTAAAGTAACTAATAAGAACATTAAATATATAGTAAAGTAGTTATTGGGCAGTCATAGTTATAATAAACAAATATAAATTAATAAAACTATTTAATTATTTAATTAATATTTATCAGATATTTTAGATATATTTTATTATGTCAAAAAGTTAGCAAATAATACGTACATGCATACATACATACATATATATATAAAGTCAATTAATTACTTGCATTATTAATTTCCATAATTATTTTAATATTACATTAGTGATTATTAAATTTAACACAATGAATTATTGTAATAAATTATCAAAGAGCTAATTTTATTGGAGCAGAAGTACCAATTTAATTAGACTATAATAACAGAGTAAAAAAATAAATTCCAAGTAAATCATGAATAAAATAATTAATTAAATTTTAAGTGACAGAATAAAAAATAGAGTTATGTATGAAAGAAATGTTGCAGATAAATAAATCTTTCTCTCTTATCTAATCCCATCTAAACCCACTTATAAATTGGGATTGCTAATCCCATGATTTAAGGAGTAAATTTAAATTTAGTCCTCCCTAATCCAATCCAAGCATTGGAGCCAAACATGGGATAAAATATTTAATCCCAAGCTTAATATAATCCCACACTTAATCCCACCTTCCAAACATAACCTAAGTGCTCTAGGTAGAAAGAGATGCCTGAGCGAAAGTGAAAATGGAAAAAAAAAAAAAGGCCTATACCTTAGGTGCATCCAACAGTGTAAACCAAAACATGGATTGTCCCACTTCTAACAATTGCTGAATGGGGTCATGTTCTCAAAATTTAAGTTGGCACTTGCATCTCATTTCTTATTTTGAATTGCTGATCTTGGGATTTGTTATTTTTAGAACATAAAATTTACTTTTACTAAATTTTGGATGCAGCTGTGTATGTGGAGCATTGATAAATGGGAGAAACTGAAATCAAGGTTCATACAAGCACCAGCCGGTCGTCAATCCCCTTTGGTTGGAGAAACTAAAGTCCAGTTTCATAATGATCAAACCCATCTGTTGGTTGTCCATGAAAGCCAGATTTCAGTTTATGACAGCAAGCTGGAATGTTCACGTTCAGTAAGTTTTCTTTGCCCTCATGTTTTTGGCATTTCATCCATTTTCCTTTTAGGTACATCAACCAAATTATCAGTTGCGGTCCATGATCCATTGATGAAGTTTAATAGAAAAAGAAAAGTTCCATGGAGAGAGAAACTGGGGAAAAGGGGGGGGGTGGAATTAATGATGACAACATAACTAACTAGGCTTTGTAAAGTCCTCTTCCAGACTGAAGGTCCCAAAAGACTTGAATTGTGCTTATAATCATTACAGTGACTGAGAACTAGTTTTCAGTTAGACTATTTTCTATATGTCCTGACATAGAATACTACCAATTGATTTTTGTTGGAAAGTTGTATTGCTTGCATTGCAAATGTATATGACAGTCAATTTAGTATGTTTCAACATTTGCCGAGCAAAATGATCAGCTCTATGTAAGGTTAAACCTGTTGATCAAATTTCTCTGGAGTACTTTATTATTCATGTATATTTGTTTTTTTCTTTAATATTGGTGTTATAACGGTCCCAATGTTAGTTATGTTCTTATAATTATGCCTTTACAACCTCCTTTGTTGCAGTGGTCTCCAAAAGACACACTCCCAGCTCCAATTTCAAGTGCGATATATTCCTGTGATGGTTTGCTGGTTTACGCTGGCTTTTGTGATGGTGCTATTGGAGTTTTTGATGCAGAGACTTTAAGGTTCAGATGTCGAATAGCCACATCTGCTTATATACCTAACCATGCTGTCAGGTAAGTGGAAATTTCTTTTAGGATTTTCCATTGTGTTACTATACCAAATAAGAAGTGGTAGCATGAGTAATTTCATTGACGAAATGTACTGCAGCAGCAACACTGCCCATCCTTTGGTTATCGCGGCTCATCCATCTGAACCTAATCAGATTGCACTTGGCATGAGTGATGGAGCCGTGCACGTGGTTGAGCCCTCAGATGCTGATCTGAAGTGGGGCAGCACACCTTCTCAGGATAATGGCCCCCTCCCATCTAATTCATCAAATCCTCCTTTGAGTGGCCAACCTTCTGAGCCCAGGTAACAAGCTGATACCACAAGGAGTGTAGACAGATTTTGGTGGTCCTCTTTATTTTTCCGATGAGTTTTGAAGATCACACTTCTTCACCTTTGCTCTAAATCACGGTCTTGGCCTGTTATAAACTGTTGTAAATTGTTTTTCTTCTCTTTAGCCATTTTGCTATTTGGTAGTATCTGTAGATAGGGCATGTTATGTTGCTTTGAGCCAGCAAAAATTGGAGCACACCTGCAAGCTGATTTGGTAACTCTAGGAGGTTTTTTGAATTATGTATACATTAACGATTCTGGAAGAAAAGATTTTTGCTCCTGTTTAGAATAAGCCCTACCATAAAACGAACTATTTTCCTTGGATCAACTGAGGGCCTATGATGTGCAGATATCATTTTTACAGTAGTTTTTGGCATGCATATGCTAGTTTCTGTTGAAAAAAAAGGGCAAGTAGATTTTGATTATGCATCGGGTGAGTTATAGGAGCCCATCCAGCCTTGTGGGTTCAACAGCAAGAAAACTGAGAAAAGTTTTAACTGAAAGAAAAGGTTTTAAACTTTTAATTACTCTAGTGGAATTCTTAAAAAAATAATAATAATAATAAGGATTTTTTTAGGGGTAATTAAAAATTACTGAACTCACGAGTTTTAAACCGCTTGCCTAAAATCTTTTTTTTTTTTGGGTATGATTCACTTGTTATATTGTCAGACTATTAAGAAGTCATTGGAAATTTTTTTCTGTATTGTGGCAGTTGCCTAAAAACTTTTAATGATTTTAATTTTCTAGAATGTTAGTGATTTACGTCATCTATTTTTTTAATATGGATTTAAGTTGCCACGAGTTCTAATAAAAAAAACATTTTTAAAGAAAATTACTTATCAAAATTTGTAGGCGCTTTATTGTATTTGATTTTCAAGAAAAAAAAAAGATTAAGGAAAAAAAAAAAGAAAAGGAAAGGTACATTGCGAAAGCCTTTATAAAAATTTATAAATTATCAAATTTTGATAAGGATTAAGAAACAAATTACGTATCAAATATTTGTTTTGTCCGGGCGGTAAATACTAAAATAAGAAAGGAGTATAGAGAATTTCTGCCTTATATTTTGCCAATACGAGACCAAGAGACAAGGATTAAGAAACAAAATGGATATTAAAATCATCCAAATTCTAAACCTAAACTGGGTTTAGGGTTTTTGGTCTAACGTTATTACATCAAAATTTATACCATTTAAAAAAAAAAAACAAAACAAAACAAAGGGAGGGGCAAACCAAGGGTTTAAAACCCCCGTAATAGTCAACCAACACTCGACAAAAAGTGGCCTCTTCCTCTTTTTGCATGCATCATCATCATCACTTCGATCAGTTTTCATTTTTTGGTTCCCCTGCAAGCATTAGATTCTCTGGCAGCGTCTGCAAGGCTGGCCTTGGCACTTGTTTCTGCTCATTCATTGACAAAGAAACAAACATTTTACTAGTAGTTAAGCATAAAACAAAGACTACTAAAGTTGTCAACGGTTTAATGAAATAGTAATAGCACTAGTAATAGCAATAGATGCTAACCCTTCACCTTCGTGGTGTTGTTTTTTTCTTCATTGTTTTTTTTGTAGTTGGATATCTGCAGTTTCTCCTTAAGCATCTTGGTTAACTGTCTTAGACTCTTGTCATTGAGTGATTTTAGCTCACTCTCATCTCCAACAATGTTAATGTAGTTACTGTTCTTCTTCACCTTTTCCTTCTTGTTAGACTCCTCGTCTTTCATGATCAAGATCATCCCACTGCCGTCAATGTTCTCCTTATTGTCTGATCGGACAAGGGCTGCCAGCTTCTGCTTTGAGGCCACTGACTGAGTTGGTGCAGGACCAGAAGAATCACAACCATTCGATTGTTTAGCAATGGTGGCTGGTGATGATGTAATGGAAAATTCTTTAGATGACAACCTAACATGGTTGTCACACGATTTTTTCATGCTGTTGCCCAGAGGCAGAGGAGGAGAAGAAAAATGGCTTATTTGCTGCTTCACAGAACTAGAATTTGGAGTTTCATCCTCATAGGCCTCCATCAAGCTAACATCAAACAACTCGTTTTCAACGCATTCAGCTGCGCTAGTCTGTGTATCCAATTGATCAGAAATAGACAGTATATCCAATTGATTAGATTTTGGATTTTCATCCTCATAGGCCTCCATCAAGCTAACATCAAACAACTCGTCTTCAACGCATTCAGCTGCGGTAGTCTGTATATCCAAATGATCAGAAATAGACTTCTGAGATCCTGAGTCATCATCAGCATCAGTGTCACTAGCTGACGAATCTGCGTCTGTCTCTGTCTCTGCAGCAATAGATTCTGTGGCAAATAGATCTGAATCAGCGTCAGCAATGAGGTTGCCTTGTTGATTAGCAACAGAATTCTGAGAATCCGAGTCATCGTCAGTATCTGTATCAACAGTAGATTCAGTGGCAAATTGATTTGGGACAGCCTCAGCAGTAGGGCTGCCTTGTTGATTAGCAACAAAATTCTGAGAATTTGAGACATCATCAACACTCGTATGAACAAAAGATTCAGCAGCACATTGATTTGAACCAGCATTGTCTTGTTGTTCATTAGTAGCAACAGACTTCTGAGAATCCGAGTCATCATCTTCAGCATCCTTATCGACAGTAGATTCTTTGGTAGCAAATTTATTTGAATCAACCTCATCATCAACGTCGAGGATGTCCTGCTGAGTAGCAACAGGCTTCTGAGATTCTGAGTCATTATCATCATCAGCATCCGCATCACTGGGAGCATCTGCACCAATAGATTTGGCGGCCAATTGATTTGGATCAGCTGATTGTTGAGGAGCAATTATCTGGTCCATTTGATCTGCTTTTTCATTAACAACATCCATCGCCTTATCAGAGATTTCATCAGAAACCTTATCTCCCACACACCTGGCCTCCCCAAAAGCATTCTCAGTCACTGACACAATAAAAACAGAAATAAAAGACTAGACTAAGAATTATAAGATACCAAAATAACCAAAAAAAAAAAAAGTAGAGAAAACAATAAATCACCCATTCCATCTTTGTTAGCCTTCTTGTCATCATCATCGCCATTATCAATACTGTTATTCTTCTGTAGAGCGTTATCTATAATAATAATTAAAATGTTAGAAAGACAAAATATATATATATATATATATATAGAGAGAGAGAGAGAGAGAGAGAGAAGTACAAGCCAGTGGCCATTGGTAAGATATTTCTATAGACACATACCAGACACATGATGATATTCCTCAACAGTTTGGTCCAAGGAGTCCATCTTTACAACAGGCGCTGCCGCCCTTGCTTTGCTATCCTTGAAGTTCAACTCAGCCATAGTCTTCTCTAGCAGCCTCAAAGACTGCCTCGTCCTCGCTGGCACGGAAGAGTCCACTTGGGCCTTTCTTCCCCTAGTCCTGCTGGTGGTGCCGCTGGCTGCTGGTGCTGGGGTCGCGGCCACATTCTTCATGCTTTCTTGGTCCAACACCGCTCTTCTTGTGGTGGTGCGACGTGAACGGGTCAAGGGCTCCGCCGTTTCCGGGTCTTTGGTTCTGCTAACAGTGCGAGGAACCGATGGTGTTTGAGGAGCAACTTTTTCTTGGTTCATGATCAACTCACCCAATCCTTCGACCTGATTTCCAGGAATGTGAAAAAGCAGCAAGATTTGATTAGATTCCAGATCTAAAAGTAGTTTCATGATAAAGAAGCAACTATAATAAAAATTTTACACACTAATATGCCCATTTTACGTCTAGCCGGACCCAATTTTTAAATGTTTCTGTTAGGATCCATTCGCCTTTTCTGTTTCTACACTATGGCCCTCGTAGTTCCCACAGATTAGATTAGATTAGATCTGATTATTGATTCCCAAGAAAATAACACAAGAAAATACAGGAACAGGAACAAGAAACTTACGTATTCAAGATCAGAGAGAGCATCGGCCATGGCGATATTGGTGATGTTAGCAGGAATCTTGTTCTTCTTGCAGAGAGTCTGGAGTTCTCTCCTTGTAAGACTGTGAAAATCCATCGTCGTTTTAGTCTGGCGTATTTGATAATTGATTTGATATTGAAATCTTCTTTCTTCGACTGCTACTGAACAAAAGGAAGGCCGGGGTCGGGCCTCATATATACGTGAAGAAGTAGAAAGGAAACCTAGAAATTTTTGACCGTTGGAGCGCCATTTGAAGTTTGAAACTTCGGAGCCCACTTATTGCCACGTGTAAGATATTCATATTTCAATTTGTTTATCCCGGCGTAGCCGGAGCTTGGTAAATTTTATTAAAAATTTAAAAAAGAAAATCCCCCAAGCCTTTTTATTATTATAATTTTCTTTAAAATATTAATTAAAGATGAAAAAAAAAAAAACTTTTGGGAACGGGCAGTCAGGGGATCAAGCTTAAAATATGGTCCGTTGCGACTAAATTTTCCATCCGTGTTGGTTGGACGAGCCGAGAATAAAAAGGACTCTTTAGACTTTAGCCCTACCTCGGCCAATATACTCATTTGAGGTTCAGCTATTTATATTATTTACTTTTTGAAGTTCAAATTAATATGGTAATAATGCTACACTGAAATAGGAAAGAGAGAAAGGGGGCCGCCCCCCGGGGGTGTTAACAATTCAATAAAGAATAAAGAAAAAAATAGTATTACTCAAAAATGTAAAAACCTAGCCTATATCATCCACTTACCGTTGAAAATGAAACAAATTACACACAAGTGCAACAACCATTTTTATATGGAAACAATATTAATTATTGAAAGAAATATGTAATAATTTGAAAGTATTTTAATACCTAAAAATTGATGTTTGGCCCAAAAGCCTAATTCAACTTGTTGGATGCTTATTTTATGATAGTCCTAAACTATTGTGCTAGGATAACCACTACAGACTATAGCTTGAAAGATACAAATACACTAAAGTAAGACTCAATTTGTGTTAAACCCTTTGCTGAGCCTACCTACAGAGCGTTAACTCATAAGAAAATGTCTTGTGGAATAAGATAGTGGAGAATCAATAATTCTTTATTAAACCAAAGAAGGAAGTCTAGTTTAAAACGGTAAATCCCAAATCACAAGCATGCATTGCTACTTCACATGTACTCATTATTTATTTACTGTCAAATTAAATGTCAAGGAGCTAGTAGATAATTATTGTCTAAAGAAGCTCACTTTGGGGAGAATGCATGGCAATTGAATGCACATGATTAACAATGAAATGCATGATTGTCGAATAGTTTAATGCTTGAACACGGCATGCGTAAGGTAAAATGGAACGTAGCAAATATTTTTACTAGGCTAATTAATGTTGACAAATTTGTACGGGGCAGATTATTATATGAGTTAAAGGAAATATAAGTATCATAATAATGAAAAATTAAAAAGGAAGAGGATTGGTTTTCAATTAAGCCTCTGAAAAAAATTTACCAAAAAAACTTATGAAAAATTTTTAAAATTTTTCCAAAGACATTTACCAAAAATAATTTACGAAATGTTTTTAAATTTTGTCCAAAAACATTTGCAAAAGAATATTTTTCAAAATTCTTCTAGAAGACATTTCGAGATTCATTTTCATAAACAATTTCCAAACAAATTTTTTTATTCAAATTTTTTAAAAATATTTTATTTTCTCTTATTTTCCTAACTACACTTTCTAAACTATAATGATTCTAGAATATTAATATTACATTACTAATTTTCTGTTATTTATTTGTGTACTCAGCTGCCATTCCATATACATATAGTAGTACAAATACTGTTTAAGCCCAAATCCATTAATCAACAAAACATTATCATGTCAAAGTTGTAAAAGGGACTTAATTGGCCCATAACAATGCCTGTATATGCTTTTTGTTTTATTTTCTAGACCACATTACAGGATCAAGTGAAGTGTAGACTACTAATAAGTCCGAATTTTCAATTAGACCCAATATTATTTCAAATTGAGAAGAAGCCGATCCGTGTGACACGACTTGGTGAAATTGCCAACCCCAACAAAGTGCAATAAATTTTTTCTACACAGAAACAATATAAAATATCAATGCAAATTATGTAAATAAAATTTGTGTTCATGTATTTGTAATCTACAAAAAATGGAAAAATATAATGTCTTTAAGTACCATACTAGTAATTCTCATAAAATTGCATTAATTGTTGTAAAATTTTATGAGTGTTATATTTAAACATTAAAAAAAGGTTTCTATCTATTTGTTAGTTGTATTTTTTAATTATTCGATTTTATATTTTATAGGGTAGAAATTTGGTTCTATCCAACCAAATTTTGTTTATCTTGCAAGATTGGCTATCAAAATTGTTCAATGCAATGCATGATTGTAAAGTGCATCTTGATTTTCTCTTCTTCTTTTCTCCTAATTTCCAAATTAAATTATTTTTATTTGTGGTAATGGTTATAGTCAAGTTATTTCATTGTAAATATCAATAACGATTGTCAGATTATAGTACTAAGTACAAATTTAATATTTATCTCATGATCTTATAGGTATCATTAATGTTTTATTATGGAGTAATTCTAATATAGTGGGCCTTTTTTTTATTTAGAACTCTGGCTTGACTAGTGCCAAGTATTAACTTTGTGCCAATCCCTATCTAATTTAATTTGTAAAAAGATTCCCATTATATTTACTATATATAAAATTATAACATTGTATTATTTCTTTTGTTAATTTTAAACCTATATATCGGATATTTCAACTAAAAGTTATAATATTTAACTTTTTACTATTTAGATCTAAACACTTTAAAATCAAATATAAGTGATAAAAAATAAACAAAATTAAATTCATAAATATCTTAAAATAATTGAAACTTAGGCCTAAAACAAAAAGTAATCAACCCCTAACTATAGTTTTATTATTTATATTTAAAACTTTATATGGTATGATTCAACTAAAAGTTAAAATATTTAACTTTTTATTATTTAAATCTAAATATCTTTAAATCAAATATAAGTGATAGAAAACAAACAAAATCAAAATTATAAATATCTTAAAATAATTGAAATTTAGACTTAAAACAAAAAAACAATCAATCACCGGGTATAGTGTGTAAAGTTAATTTTATTTTGGTTAAAGATATATCTTTTTTTTTTCTATTTATAATTAACTAAGTTAAAAAATAAAAGGTCAGGAGTTAGAATGGGGAATCTTTGACCTGTATTTAGTTTTGGTTCACAA
The DNA here is from genome assembly GCA_030449875.1 of Aegle marmelos. Lineage (NCBI taxonomy): Eukaryota > Viridiplantae > Streptophyta > Magnoliopsida > Sapindales > Rutaceae > Aegle > Aegle marmelos. The sequence continues at coordinate 10,885,384 of JASUUL010000115.1, forward strand.
TAATATTAATCGATGATAAATCACTATATAAGTATATGAACAAATATTAATATCTTTAGATCTTTTTAAGTTGCTGTCGTTCTCATGGGTAATTAAATTTTAACATCCACTACTATAAATACAAATGGGAAAAAAATTGTAAGAAAACAAACACAAAGACGATCAACGTCGTACTAAATTTATGTACAAGTTTTTGAGTAACATAAGATTTCCATTTTTAATTTTAACCATGGTGCAAGCGTGCAAGTCTCTCTTTTATTTTAACTAGCGAAAAAGAAGAAGAAAGAAAAATGGTGATAGAATTTTCGATTTGGACGGGTCCGTCCACGTCTTCCGTTTTCCTCCTCAAAGTGATTTCCAAACCGAGCGAAGCAAACATATAGAAGAAGAAAAACTAAACTAAAAAATTTAAAAAAATTAAAAAAATTAAAAACCAAAATAAAACTAAAGAAATTAAAAATACGGTTTTTCAATTAGAGAGGGAGAGGTAACGAAACTTCTAGAGAGAAGTAAAAAAAAAAAAAAAAAAAAAACAAAACGATCAAACCAATCTGAAAACCCTAGAAATGAAAAATCCCCAAATCTAAATGGAATCTCTAGCTCTGACCCAATTCATTGCTATCAGATCCTCCAGTCACGCCAGTTTCTACTTTCGGATCCTCCGATTCTCTCTCTTCTTTGCTGGTGGTTGAAGAAACCCAGTAAGTAAAGCTTCGCATCTATCTCCGTACATTATTACAGAAGAAGAGGCTCTGATAGTTAAATTGCAGAGAGTGCAAGATCATAGGATTGTGGAGGTATTGTTATATTATTATCATAAGAAGAAAAGTAGTGAATTTCACTTAGAGGAGAGCTTTTTACTCGTTAATCGTAGTATAAGGAGAAGGAGAAAGGGAAAAGGTGCGGGGAAGGTAAATTTTTTAGGGTTTCAGGGACTGGTTTATGCTAGTCGTTGCCAATGGGGGGTTCTAAACTGGAAAGTGATGGCGGGGAGTGTGGGGTTGGTTCAATTGTTTGGGTGCGTAGGAGGAATGGGTCATGGTGGCCTGGAAAGATACTGGAACCTGAAGAGCTGACGACATCTCATCTCACTTCCCCACGAACAGGCACACCTGTCAAACTTCTCGGCAGGGATGATGCCAGTGTGTAAGTTTCTCATTTTTTAACTCTTCCTCGTATTGTATTTTGTAGCTCAAAGGTATAATCTTTTGATATTGATTTTTTAGTTTACTACTAGTATTGCTTTTGTTTTAAGATTTAGTTTTGATATACTTGTTGAATTGTTGCTTATCAACATGACTTTTGATTTCTATTTAGTTATTCATCTTTTAACTTACTAACCAACAAATGAATGAAATGATGCATTAGGTAGAAAAAGAAAGTACTATCTCTGATTTATAGAAAAACACACACACATTCTCTAACTGATGGATTTATTTGGGGCCAACTTCAATCAGATCTTATAGACACTAACATTTCACTCTCAACCTCATTGAGTTGTAAGTGTAATTGCTAGTTTTGTGGCTTTTTATTGAATATTAGTACCTATGCCATACAAAACTAGTCAGACAAGAGCATATGATGTAAAATTAATTACAATTACACCTGGGCTATCAAGCCAAGCAAGCAACATACATATTTTCATGTTGGTCTTGTTAATCTCATTACATGTTTATAAATCAGCATGGCTTAGTATGGTCTATTTTAGTATGTCTCTTTGAGTTTTGACCATGTCAATGTGGAAATGAAGGGCTGTGATTTATCTTGAAATAAAAGTTGGGAGCATATGTGACAATGGCAAGCTTTTTTCATTTTGGTTGGGAAGGTCCTCTTATCATCGGATGCTGAAGAATTTTGTGGGCAAATTTCTTTCATGCCAAAAGTGGTTCACTTTTTTCCAGTTAATGGATGACCTCATAGACTTCATCTTCTTTTGATAGACAATATCTGTACATACACATATCCATAAATAATTAAATACATTTGATGTCAATGGACAATTAGTCCAGCTTTCAGAAGGGGAACAAAGCCAAAATTCTTTGGATGAATTCGCTGTCATCTTATTTGTGGCCTTGCTTAGGATGTTACTTAGTGATGTATCCTTCAACAGGAAGGTGCTACAGGCAGCTGCGTGCGCTTCACGTGCCATTGGCGCTTTGCTCTCCTCTTATTCTTCATTGGACAGTTCGGATGGACTTTGCTGTTCTTTCCCAACTAGAATATAAAAGGGTGTCTCACATGGAGATGCCGATTTGTTTTCCACCCCTCAAGAAACTCACAGTTCACATAAGGAGGTTACCTTAGAAATGAAACCCTGTGATGTCCAAGTTCTGAAGTTGCTGATGAAGCAGCTTTGGCTTGGACGATCCCTCATTTCAAACCAAATTTGGTGGTTACAGTAAAAACAAGTCCAATGTGTTCTGCTTGACTTTTTTACTTCTCTTTGAATACACTTACTCTCGGTCTATATTGTAATAACAGTGCTGTAAATTCCTTTCAGTTTCTGAAATTGCAAAGGTGTGATCATTCAAAATTAATGGACAAATTTAGAAACTTTTGTAGGGGTTGTCTGCTACCTTCGTATGGGTTCTTTCTGTAACTTTAATTTGAAACTTTGTTTGGAGATATAATTAGTATTATTGTTTATTTATTTCCTTGTTTTCTTCTTGTTATCAAAAGTTGCTAGCCTCATATATTTCTTTTTTTTTTTTTTGGGGCCTGTGGGTGGATCTCAAATCAGCAATAATTAATTGTTTTACATTTGTTAACCTTTTTTTTTTTCCATTCTTTACAAATTATTAAATGGTTTTTCATTTTTAATTTTTTTTTTCACACTTCCAATACATTTTATGGCGTGTCTTCTCAGGGATTGGTACAATTTAGAAAAGTCCAAACGTGTCAAGGCATTCCGATGTGGTGAGTTTGATGATTGTATTGAGAGGGCTGAAGCCTCCTTGGGCATGCCAACCAGGAAAAGGGAGAAGTATGCTCGTCGAGAAGATGCTATTCTTCATGCACTTGAACTGGAGAAGGAGTTGTTGAAGAAACAAGGAAAGTTAGGTGTTATTTCTGATCATGTAAGTAATTCATCTGGTTCGGTGAAAAAGGAATTAGTTACATCTTCTGGGGCATTGGATATAAGCAGTGGGAACCCTGGGAATAAATCATCAAATCAATTTTCAGAGAGACCTGAAATATCTTTGAAGGATAAGAATGTTGGCAGTCCTCTAAACCTTCAAAAAGCCAAAGACAGAGATCAACCCAGTTTTGAAGATGAACATTCTGAAGTAATACCTAGGATGAGAGGCTTGAAGGACCTTGAGCTTAGGACAGCCCCTCCAAAGCGGAAGCTTTCTTCACCTTCTGCTTCAGATGGTTCTGGGAAATTTACAGTAGATAATAATTGTCAAACTCCTCCTAGTAGTGCTCCTGGCACAGGGAGAACCAATTCTGCAAATGGTAAAATTCTTTACAAAAATGGAAAAATTTTTAACAAAAGTTTGGTCAACAGACTGATAGGAGTCATTCACTTGTTCAATTATTTCAGAATAGTACAGAATCAGGTTTCTCATTTCTAGCAATTTGAATGTGGTACTATTTGTTGTTCAGGGGAGCAGACAGGTGTTTTCCGGTCGAAGAGGAGCAGGTGTATCTGCTTGCCATCTGGTTCTGGTGAGACACTGGATCATAAAGAAATTCCTCCAAGCCAGATGGGGATGTCACATCTGCAGTTTGAAGATGGTTACGGTGGTCCTCGTACTGGTTTTGCTGTTGAAGAGAGCTCTTCAGGGTTTATGGAAGATGATGAAACTGATTCTTCTGAGTCCGAGTCCGAGTCCGAGTCCGAGGATGATTCATCTGAGACCGAACTGGATATGGATGAAGAGATGACTCCAGTTTCAGGTTGTTTTTTTGTCTATACTATGGTTTCTCCCACTAAGAAGAAGTTGATTGTTTTGTTTAGGTTTAGTGGTTGGTGTGTTTGAAAGATTAGTTTGCAAACTAACAGGTGATTTCCTTTCTGCTATTGAGATTGACCAATTTTACTCCAAGAAAATTTCCTGAACATGTGCAAGGTTAGTTATTGAGAGATTGTATTTTTGTCTGTGTGTTTGCCCATTATGTATCTGACTCTACTGGTGTCAGTTTATCAATTGATGTATCAAGAATTCTTTAATTGAAATCAATGACGGTTCACCTAGTATAGCATCCTTTTTTTTTTCTCTTTTTTTTGGGGCAGCTGTCTTTTCATTGCCCTCCCTTTTTCCAAAGTCTTGATCATGTTGACATGGATTTGAAGCAATGAGTAATTTGGTCATGCACAGACACTAACGTATGTTCTTATAGCCTTGTTTGTGAGAGTTTTGCTGTTTCTTTGTCATTTTGGTGTTTTGTCAAGGTTTTGTTCAACTTGGTCTTTTCAAAAGGGTCAAGTGGCTGCATAAATTCTTTAGTTATTGGTGAGGTGGTAGGGGATAGCCTAGGAAATTTTTGAAGTATGGTCAGTTTTGCGAAATAGCTCATGAGGTGTGTATCTAGTTTGATATACATAGACATGCCATCGTTGTGTTGATGCTTTGCTGTCTAGGGATCTAGAAACTATGTTCTCTTCGAAAATTGTCTCTTTTCAATTTTGAATTATTCCTTTGTGGCTATCATTCTGTAGTTAGTTGGATGTAATAGCTCTTTGTTTGATGGGATGTACTCTCGGGCAATAAAATTCTTGAAGAGACTCTTTTCATAGTCTTCTCGTCTTGATGTCATTTTCCTGCCTAGAATCATTGTCTTAAGCATTAGGTTTAGTAGTTTACTTTGCACGTTTCTGCTGCCTTTTCTGCCCGAGTACTTTTTATTTTGTCTCAGTAGGATTTATTGCTTGCCCATTCAGGTGCTTCGGTGCCTAGAGAAGCTGAATTTGGATCTCAAGCACTGGAAGAGCATGGAAGCACGAGTAGTGAGGAGCATGATCAGTCAGCCTTATCTGGGGACATGTCTCACCCCCATCCTCATGACCGTATTTCAGCATATGAAGCAGTTTCCAAGTGGCAACTGAAAGGCAAAAGAAATATCCGCCATCTTACAAAGTCTTCTGTGGATGGAACTGACAGAAGAAATTATGATGGATTTATTCGTGGAACACATCATGCAGTAAACAGAGTGGCTTTGAAGCAAAATAAATTGAGGCAAGGGTTGAGTTTCTGGAGAAATGATGATTTCAGTGAGGCCATTGATGATGCCGATTCTGATGATAGAGATTTCTGTTCCCAAATGACTGGGTTGGATGGAGGATACGGCTATAGATTAAGGGCTGCGTCAAGAGGTCTAAATAGGTTCAGTCGCAATATGATTGACTGGGATAACATGACATGGGGAGATCAGCCAGCTCTTAGGGGACACTGGGGGAACAAAGTGGGGCAGTTTCATCCAGGTTTCATTGGTCGTTATAATTTTGGGGGCAGGACAAGATCTGTGTTGGTCGATGTGGATCTGAAGGTCCAAGCAAGCTATCAAAAAGGGCGTACTCCCATTGTTTCTATGACGAGCAAGTTAAATGGAAAGGCAATAATAGGGCACCCTATCCAAATTGAAGCCGTGGAAGATGGATCGTCTGAATGTCTTATTCCTGCAAATAATTATTTTGGCAATACAGTAGTGGATCATGATAGAACGCTTGCACCGGCATGGAGGACCGTAAGGAGATCTAATTTTCGGGTCCCACGATCTGTTCTATCATCTTCACCTAATGGTGATGTGGCCACTGAAAGTTATTCAATTTTGGATGAAGGAAGAAGATTTTCCAAGAAATCCAATATACGGAGTTTTGGTTACAAGGAAAGCCCTGTTAGGAAGAACCAGTCTCATAATTCCCGACCTACCATGGGTAGGAAATCCCTAAAAAAGCTGCCAAAGAAAGTAAGCTTATCTTCTAACCAAAAAACAAGAACACTTTCCTCTTTTGCTATTGACCATAGTCGTGGTTTCAGGACTTTTTATGATAGTAGTAAGAGTCAAATGAATGGATTGATCAAACCGGAGTCTTCAGGGCTGACAACTGTGGCCTGTATACCAGTGAAATTAGTATTCAGTCGGTTACTTGAGAAGATTAATAGGCCACCAACCAAAGTATCTAGTAAAGTGGTTATTTCCGGTAGTGATGCCGAGAGAAACCAATCTTAGGTTACATGTACATTTTTACATGGGCTCTAAATAATTCCAGGGCAACAATTACTGCCAATTTTCTTTCCCTGACTAAAAGGCATGATCTGCCTGAACCTGGCAGGTAATGGGAAAGAAATTACATAATACAAAATATATATTCCATGATGTGGCTTTTTAAGCCAATATTAGTAGCACAGTTGTCAGACGGGGAGGACAAAGCTTGATTAGGCAGAAAAGGAGTTACTAGCAACTATAGTGGATGGTACTAGATGGTGTTAACATAGATGAATGTATATTTAGCTGCCGATTACATCTTTTTTTTTTTTTGAGGGAAATTTTCTTGATTAATTTAAATATAAAAGGAAGTTACAGTGGATGCTCATTTTGATTTTCCGTACCAGTTTGGGTAGTTAAAGCTTCCTGAGGAAGTAGCTAGCCCCTTTTCTCTTGCATTTATGTTTTGGAACGTGTAGGTTGTTGCATGTGTACCTTTATTTGTTGTGGATGCATTTTATATAGTCTCTCAGGAGCTGCGACCAGGGGACGAAGATTTTGTTTGGTCGGTAACTATGTTGGATTCTAATAAATGAACACCAGCACATATGGATGAAGGATCCTCAATTATTTTGGCAGATTTGAGTACCGCATTCAGTTACAGCCAAGTTCACCGTGTAAGTTTGGCAAATGTTGAAAATGACTGCATGGTTTGAGAAAGCATTATTGGCTTTATAATGAGAGGTCCAATTCTACTTATTTTAGGAAACATTTTAAGGGTGCGTTTGCATGTAATTAAATATCCCGAGTACGACAAGCATCTGCATTGTATGTTATTCACGAACCCCTCAAATGTCGCCATCCGACAGCCTCTCAATTATTAGCTTTAGGTTCTGCTAATAGGGTATGAGGCAATGCCAATGCCAAGTGAGTTCACCGAGCAATCAACGGGGCCGATATCTCTTTGTCCTCGGATTACGCGAAGAGAAATGATTGCTTGCTAACCAACCTTCATGGACCCAAACTCGTGTGGATGTCAAAAATTCAATTATGGTACCGAGATACGAGAAGAAGAGAGAATAGCAATTATTGTAAAACAATTTCTGAAGTTCTTTTTGGAACACTTTTAGGTGTTTTGATGAAAGTCACTTGGTTTTACAAAATTACGAATGTGTGTGTCTAACTGTCTATATATATATATATATAATTTAGTCACATAAAGAAAATAGATAATTTGTTATGGAATATGCTTGCATATATATATTTTGAGATGTTAATGAACAAATTTACAATAATTCTTTACCTTAATGATTCATTATACCCAAAAAAAAAAAAAAAGACCAATACACAATTGACTTCCGTTATAAAAAGAAAAATATCTAAATAAAGCATTATTCATAAGCCTTTTTTTTAGCTAAAAACATTGGGGTTAAAAAAATGGGAAAAAAAAGGATTAAAGCTTTTGATTTTAACTTTAGACTGTGAGTAACTCAACAATTAACTAATCAAAGGCTGGAGGAGAGAGTGAATGAAAGTAGCAAAAAGTATTGTATAATTTTCAGTTAAACGGCCGTAAACCCTAATGATTTGAATACATACAGCATTCCAGTCTCTATAGCTGTCTTTCTCCGCAAAGAGCAACACGCACGCATACACACGCTCTCTCTCTCTTTATCTCTCTCTCTCTCTCTCTACCCCCAGCTCTACACCTTCGCAGAGACAGAGAGCATCATCAGCTGTTCTCAAATTAACTGAACTGGAACTGCAACTACAACTTCAACTAGGGTTTTTGAATTGAATTCGAGTTGATTCTCTCAATTTCAATTTTATTAACACCATCGGAATCGGATATGGATCTCCCTAGTCTTGCTCTCATCCTCCAAGGTGCCCTCAGCCCCAATCCCGACGAACGCAAAGCCGCCGAGCACAGTCTCAATCAGGTTACTCGCTTCATTCTTTTAACTGCTTCATTAACTAGCTCTAAGTAAAATTAACTAATTAGTTCTTTTTTTTTTCTCTTATTACTGTATGGCAAGAAAAGCAACTCGCTAATGATTCTATTTCTTATGCTATTTTTTCTTTGTTATTGTTCAGTTTCAGTACACGCCTCAGCATCTGGTGAGGCTATTGCAGATCATTGTGGACAATAACTGTGACTTGGCTGTGCGACAAGTAGCCAGCATTCATTTCAAGAATTTCATAGCCAAGAATTGGGCACCTCACGAGCCAAGTATATAATAATACTCTTTTTTGTTTTAACGTATACTATTTCATAGACTAACAAGAAAAGTATTATTTGGAACTAATGCTCATGTTTATTATGGTATTGTTTGTGTTATATATTTGACTGTATGTAGATGAGCAACAGAAAATATCACAAGTTGATAAAGACATGGTGAGAGATCACATTCTTGTCTTTGTTGCCCAAGTCCCCCCACTGTTGAGGTACTAATTTTTGTCTGTTCTTTAGCTTCTCTGTTTAAGATATTGGGTGGTTTTGCGCTTTTTACATTTTTTTTAATGTGTATTTGGTATGCTTAATGCATTAGACATGCATTTACTGTGCAACATACTTGTTTTCCATGCATGTTGCTGTTTGTTAACTGCAACTTTGTTTTCTAATGCCTGATTACGCAATGATGTGTCAACTTTATTCATTGTTTCTTTTGAGTTTTGTTTATGTTTGGAAAATGTGCGTCTAATTTATCAGGAATCATTGCCACCTCCAGCTTTAATCCATCTAATAATATCAATGGACATTTTGTGTAGGGTACAGCTGGGTGAGTGCCTCAAAACAATTATTCATGCTGATTATCCTGAGCAGTGGCCACATCTTTTAGACTGGGTTAAGCATAACTTACAAGATCAGCAAGTTTATGGAGCTCTATTTGTGTTGCGGATTCTCTCTAGAAAATACGAGTGAGTAAACACATTCTTCTTGGAATTTAATACATAATTTTTGATTCACTGTTCCACAATTAAAGGGCTCACTGATTACCCTTCCACAAAGTGCATTTTCCATTTTCTAAGTCTGTGTTCAATACAAAACCCTCTTGGAAGGTTTTTCCAAAACAATTTTCCGAAAATGGTGTCAGATGTTTTCCAGTTGTGAGTGAAAGCTTGGGAAACAACCTTTTCCATGTTTTCAATGTTTTTCCAAGACCAAGAATGACTCCAATTTTCTAGTTCTCTCAAAATTGTTAGTTATTGAGAAAGTGGAGGACTTGTTACACTTTTTGTTTTCCTATATTTAATTTAATTTAATTAGCACTTGAATTTATGTTGTTCACATTAGATTTATTGTGCTTTAATGTTTTTAATTTCTATTTATTTGTTTTATTTGAGAATAATAAAATTAGGATGATTTTTCAAATAAAATGAAAATTCCAATCATATTTCAAACTGTTTTGGAAAAGTTAATGATTGATCAATTTAATCTAAGCATTAAAAGTACTAACCCTTGGATAATACTTAGATGGTGGAATTTATAGAAAAATGGTTCTTCAAATTATTTTACGAAAACACAATTTACAATTTTCATTTTCAAATCATGGTTCTCGGTTTTGTCAAATCTTGAGAACATCCCAAGAGCACAATTTTTATTGAACAAATGATTTTTAAATGCACTAAGTTTCTTTCTTATTCTATTATACCTTGGTTCGAATTGTTTCAATTATCTTAAACCACTCCGATCTCTACTCAGGTACCAACCTACTGATAGTACTTCTATGAAAGGTTATAGAATCTATGAGTAAGTAGAACCATTATTTCTAAACTTGTTTGTATGGGTTTCTTTGTTAGCATAAGATGGATAGAAATTAAATCTAATTGAATGGGTTTCTTTGTTAGTATAAGATGGATAGATATTAAATCTAACTCTGTAGTATTTTTCATCCATAAAATTTGATTTGGATTAGTCTTCATGCTTTTAGTTTTCATTTGGTATAGTAAGGTGTAACATTTTTGGATCAATATCAATTACTAAATTGGATTATTTATGTGTGTTATTCATTATGACTGTGTTAATTCTAAAACTGCCCTATTTTTATATCCTTTGGATTATTTTGGTTACTTTAGTGTTTGGTGCTTTGCTTCTTTCACGCTACTAAGACCTCTCTTATTGGTAAAATTTCTTCCCATTTGCAATTGGGGCAATCATCTCCTATCCCAGTACCACACTATGCTCTAAATGGAATTCAAATTTTATGTGTTATCTTCTCTTATTATATACTGAAACGTGTCTCTCATATAGTTTGTTGTACTCCAATCAGTGATAATATTTATTATGCTTAACATTTTCTGTTTGGCACTTTTAATTGAATAAAAATTGTCGTACATCCTGGAGTCTGCTAAGATTTAATAACTATCATTTATTTGTTTGTTGCACTGGCAATGCACAAAATATAATCTTCCAAGTCTTAAGCATTTAAGTTTATGGTTCCCCGCTTCCTCTGCGATATTGGGACACTGCTTAAAATCGTGATCCAGCATCCATCTAACTTAGGATTTACCGAGGAAAAGATAATGAAGTCTTCCTTCCTGGGGAATGGTTATGAGAGTTCTGATTTTGCTTCTTACATACTTCCTTAACGTTAGCTTATAAGCTGAAAGTATTATTCTGTTTTCTTCATTTCCTTGATACTATTTCTGTCTACTTCCATTTGGTGGAACGGATGAAAGATTCTGTTCAGTTTAATAACTATGTCGGATTAAGCTTGCTCAAAAATAGGATAATTTGATTGTACATTGTACATGCATAACCATGCAATTAACCCAGATTGTTCAGTAATAAATTATCTGATCTAAGCTTTATTTCATATTTAAAGGCTTTGATGCTTTCTTTTTTATTTGCAAAAGAAACTATTTATTTTATATTGGAAGCCCTTAAACTCTTTTTTCTAATGTGCAGAAGATGCTATAAACTGATTTTGTAATATACTGATTTCAACCAATTATTTCTTATTTTAGGTTCAAATCAGATGAGGAGAGGACGCCAGTTTACCGTATTGTCGAGGAAACATTTCATCACCTTCTCAATATCTTTAACAGGCTCGTCCAGATTGTCAACCCATCTCTGGAAGTAGCTGATTTGATCAAGCTTATTTGTAAAATATTCTGGTCATCTATATATGTAAGTTGATTCTAAATTTTGTTAGTGCTTTTATGTTGTACTGGGAAGTTATAGTCTTTGCTTACTTGAAACTCCTTTCCTTTCTGATGTTTCTTTCATGTAGGTCACATTCTTAAATGTATTATATGTTCAAATTATTCTTCCATTTCATTTTCCGACTTTTGTTTTTTGAAAATAAGCTTATAACTTTGATAGAAATTGTTTGATAATTTGAATACATTGCTATGGTTAAGCTGCATCATTCTGTTTATGGATCTATTTTTTTACTGTACACCATTCCGTTATTTTTAACTGCTCAACATTTTTGGAAGAAGTTTTGCACTTGCTCTTCGAGCCTCCTTACTAGATTAATAGCGCATCTAATAAATATCTTCATAAATTTTCCTTGTGTTAAATTAATTAACCATATGATAAAAGTTATGGCAATTGTTTACCCTTGCTGATGTAAAACAAGTCTTTGCTTCTACTAGTGTGGCGTGAGCAGTAATGTTCCGTTGACTTAGGTTGTTTATTTTTTTGCTTTGTTGTTTCCAAGATAGTGGCGGTATATCCATTTTAGATTGAAAATTGCAGTTTTATCCTATTCAACAACTCTGGTCTGTTTATCAATGAGAATTGTATTAAAATCTACTTATATTTTTTGGTTTGCTCTTTTTTTCTTTCCAGTTGGAGATACCAAAGCAACTTTTAGATCCAAATGTGTTTAATGCTTGGATGATTCTTTTCTTAAATGTTCTGGAGAGGCCAGTACCCTCAGATGGTGAGCCTGCTGATCCTGAGCAAAGAAAATCATGGGGCTGGTGGAAGGTGAAGAAATGGACGGTTCACATATTGAACAGGCTGTACACTAGGTAAGTTCCTAGTTTGGAATGAATTTTGAGTAGTTAGTGTAAGCATTGCGTCAGCCCTTTTTTTTTTGGTGGCCTAGTCATGTTCAATTAAATACTTATTTCGTGTTTTAGGTTTGGAGATTTGAAACTTCAAAATCCAGAAAACAGAGCTTTTGCCCAAATGTTTCAGAAGAATTACGCTGGGAAGATCTTGGAGTGCCACTTAAATCTGTTGAATAGGATTCGTGTTGGCGGTTATTTACCTGATAGAGTAACCAACCTTATCCTTCAATATCTAAGCAACAGGTACATTCTATTGTATCAAGTATGGATCATGTGTTTTGTCTGCTTTCTGCTTTTCAATTCAATCATTCTTGGAAACATTATTTATCTGCGAGGTGTGCTATTTTTATAAGAATTTCTAATACAAATATGTATTTACATTGATCAAAATCACAATTTAGCCACAATTCAACGCTATAAAGCCTAGGTAATTAGGTGATGAAGTGAGTATTGTTATGAGGCATATGCTTTAGTTGGAACTTTGCAATGTTTAGCCACAAGTAGGTGGAAAATGCTGTCTATGCTTTAGTTGCAAGTCTTTGCAATGTTGAAGGCCTAACTAAACACCTAAATGACATTGGAATGGAAAGATTTGAATGGTAGTGGTGTTGGGCAGCTATTTCCAGCACGTAAGTTGCTAGAAAATAATCAGTAGTAGTTAAAGGGGGGGGGGGGGAGATTGGAAAAACCGTCAGGTCTTTTTCTAGTTCCAAACACCTGTATGTATTCTGAGCATGCATGTATTTCTACTTCTTTGTAATGAAAAGTCTCGAATACACTAAATAGGATGGATTCTTCACAGTTTTGTGGTCTTGCTAAAGCCTTATTTTATCATATTTCTGTAAAATCTGCCCATTATCATATTTCTATACAATCTGTCCTCACCAGGTTGGTTCAACTATTTTCTCTTCTATTTCTTTTGGGACTTAATTTTTTCTCCATGCTTTTCATAAGAGAAATCTTCTTGTCTTTTCTATTAGGGTAGGGGGGATTGACCTGTATGGTGATCTTTTTTTGAGAAGAGTTAATGATTATATAAGTATTTTTCCTTCGACATTGCAATGTTCAGGCTCTATAAGTAATTCAAAAGATGTACCTCAAGTTAACAAGGGGAAAGAGAAAAGGGGGGAAGGTGGGGGTGGGGGGGTGGGGGGAAGGTGGTTTGCTTAATTTATGAATTCAAGATGTTATTTCACAACTCACACATCTTTCCTCAAGCTCATAAACTTCTTGAAGCTGTTCATTAAGTCCTTTTTTTCCCTAATGCTTTGCTCTTGCTATTGTAATGTTGTAGTAATCTTTTACCGTAGAAGGATGTTACTGACCATCAATATTAATTTCTTTGCTGTATTAGCAATAAATAATCTCTTACTGCTGAAGGATGTTTTTAACCGTTAGTATTAATTTCTTTGCAGTATTCCTAAGAATAGCATGTACAATTTGCTGCAACCACGGCTTGATGTCCTCCTATTTGAAATAGTTTTCCCTCTTATGTGCTTCAATGACAACGACCAAAAGCTTTGGGATGAAGACCCGCATGAGTACGTGAGAAAGGGCTATGGTGAGTTCTTGACTTCTGTCTTTTTGTGTTTGAAAACCTGGGTTGGGAAAGGTAGTATATGTATTCCATTGCCCTGCTGCAGATATCATTGAAGATTTATATAGTCCCCGAACCGCTTCCATGGATTTTGTCAGTGAGCTGGTCAGAAAACGTGGGAAAGAGAACCTTCAAAAGTTCATTCAATTCATTGTTGGAATTTTTAAGAGGTATTTTTTTTTTCATTTCAGGTTCTATGTGGCCAGGTATAATTGATTGCTAATTTTTTCTTTAATAAATTATTCTCTTTTTTTTTCTCCTGGATTGTTGTCTCAATCCAGATATGATGAAACACCAGTGGAATATAAACCGTATCGACAGAAAGATGGTGCATTGCTTGCTATTGGAGCTCTTTGTGATAAATTGAAACAAACTGAACCCTACAAATCTGAACTGGAGCGCATGTTAGTGCAACATGTCTTCCCTGAGTTTAACAGTCCTGTTGGTCATCTTAGAGCCAAGGTTTGTTGAAACATTATGCTGGGATGTTTGTTATTTGGATTTTTAGATGTGAAAAAAACCTTTTTACTGTCTCTTCTGCTGAAACTTTTATGTGAGTTAGCTGCATTCACATACTTTTCTGGCCTGGTTGTTAGGCGGCATGGGTTGCAGGACAGTATGCCCATATCAACTTCTCAGATCAGAATAATTTTCGTAAAGCGCTGCACAGTGTCGTTTCTGGGTTGCGGGATCCAGAACTTCCTGTTCGTGTTGATTCTGTATTTGCATTACGATCATTTGTTGAAGCTTGCAGAGGTTGGTTGCCAATAATTTTTTTATTTTTTATCCCTTTCTGGTTCTAACTTGAAACTGGTGCCTGACGGTAATCTTTGTTCACCATTTAGATTTGAATGAGATTCGCCCGATCCTTCCTCAGCTACTTGATGGTGAGTTGCATTAAAAGTTTGTTATCTACCAGACAAGCTTCTTGTTAATATTTACTATTGCAAAATCACTTGGGCTGCCTTTCTGTTACAAGTTCCTTGATTATTTGCTTACATCAGTTTATACTATTTCTTCTTGCAGAATTTTTCAAACTTATGAACGAGGTTGAGAATGAGGACCTTGTCTTCACTTTAGAGACCATTGTGGACAAATTTGGGGAGGAAATGGCGCCTTATGCTCTTGGATTATGCCAGAATTTGGTATGGCATACTTTCATTTCTTGGGATGGTTTACTTTCGGTCGTATTATTTCTGTTGGAACTTTCCTTTTTGGCTTTATTTTCAGGCAGCTGCATTTTGGAGGTGTATGAACACTGCTGAAGCCGATGAGGATGCTGATGACCCTGGTGCTTTGGCTGCAGTTGGTTGTTTGCGTGCTATTAGCACAATTCTTGAATCAGTTAGCAGGCTTCCTCACCTTTTTGTCCAAATTGAGCCAACTCTGCTTCCAATAATGCGCAGAATGTTGACAACTGATGGCCAAGGTAAGCATATTACATCTAGCTGACATCTTGTGCAACTGTTTTACATTTTTTTTTAAAAAAAAATTCTCCTGTGTCATGTGTGGGTGTATCTGCCATTCTTGCTTTAACTAATTGTGGATCATAATAATCATTAGTAATAATAACTAAGGGATTTTTTTGCATTTTCTCAGCTCTTTTAATGGTTAATAACTGTAGATTGTCAACAAACTCAAGGCCTTTCTACGTAATTTTGTTGTTATTGCTGGCGATTGTCTCTCATTAAATTACTTTTTTCTTGATCTTTGCAGAGGTTTTTGAAGAAGTTTTAGAGATTGTGTCATACATGACCTTTTTCTCTCCTACAATATCCTTAGAGATGTGGAGTCTTTGGCCTTTGATGATGGAAGCTTTGGCAGATTGGGCTATTGATTTCTTTCCAAGTAATATGAGCTTTCATTGCCGTAGTTTTTGTTTGCTTTTGAATATTTTAGCTAAAGATTTTAGTTTGTATTAGGTTACAATAATTTTTCCAAAATAGTACTAGTAGAACAATAAAAAGCATCTACATATTTCATGCATCAAAGTTACTATGTAATGTATACTATTGGAATTTTATATTATCATGCATTTGATCTGTTTTCCTTGGAGCCAACATAATGCTTCTTTCTCTTTCCTGAGATCAATAATTAATCTTGGCTGTCTTAGAAAAAAGTATGGAGAAGCTTTTCTTAAGTAACTGTGGTACTATAAACACTCAGCTTCAAAAGTTCAAGCTCCTTAAAGAGTCTTGAAGCAGTCTAGGTAGCTAGATTTTATCGCCACATTTTCTGCTGTTTGGACTGCTTGTAATTTCTGAAAGTAGGGATCCAGACCATAGTTTGTGGAATACTTATATGTCCCTTAACCTGAGTTGTGCTTCCATGTGTAGATGATCATGATTCATGCAATTTCAGGATTTTGCTGCACTCTCCTCATCTTTATTGCCACATATTTTGTCACTTTTTCTGAAGTTGTATAATGTGGTTCTTCTACACTTGGCTGCTAACGGCTTTTAACATATATGCAGATATTTTGGTTCCTTTGGACAACTATATATCTAGGGGCACTGCACACTTCCTTACTTGCAAGGAACTGGATTATCAGCAAAGCCTTTGGAATATGATATCATCTGTGAGTCGTTTCCGCTGACAAGATTGCTTTTAGATTCTGCATCGTTGAAATGAATCAGAAAGGACTTTTTTGTTTATTCCGAAATATGATTTTTTTTTTTTTTTGTTCTCTTAATTTCCCTAATTATTCCTTTCAGTCACATTACTTGTATTTCCTTTTCTACTATGTAGATCATGGCAGATAAAAATTTGGAGGATGGGGATATTGAACCAGCTCCAAAGCTCATTGAAGTAGTTTTCCAGAACTGTAAAGGGCAGGTGGATCATTGGGTTGAGCCATATTTAAGAATCACAGTTGAGCGGTTGCGTCGATCTGAGAAATCATATTTGAAATGTCTTCTCGTGCAAGTGGTAAGTTTTCATGATAGAGCTAATTCTGATCTGAGTACTATTGTCATCCTCTAAATGAATGTCTTTTGATCATGAGGATTGTCTTCTCTTGCAAGCTGTTAACGCTTACATTTCTGGTGTCCTTTTCTTCTGTTTTTAAGTTAGATACCTTATGCAGCGATTACTTGTCTTTCCTTAGCACTACACTATTTTGATGAGATGTAAATTTCGGTTTGTTTTATAAGTCTATGAGGTACTTGATTGAGTAAAATATGCACTTGTTCTTCGATTTAGTTCCACAATTGTTTCCATGAATAATGTATCTATCAGACTTTGGACTTCTTATCTACAAAATTATGCATATCCAGCCTTGGGGTGACATTCCTGAGCAATCATGAATGCTAAATGAATTCAGTTTCAGGTCATTCAAATTCGAAAATGTTCTGGAGAATGTTTTATCTCGTTTTTCTGGGTAATTTTGAGTGAGAATGTAAAGTAGTTAGCATGAAAGGGAGGACATGACATGCCTTAGATTATGACTTGTTAAGGATGTTATCGAAATTATCTCTCTTTTGTATATTAGTGGTTTTTGACATTTGGCTATACTGATTTATTAGTTAAAAAATTTCATCAAGGAAGTTGTTTGGTTCTTTTGAGCAGATAGCTGATGCTCTTTACTACAACTCATCTTTGACGCTTAGCATATTGCACAAGCTTGGTGTTGCAACAGAAGTTTTTAATCTTTGGTTCCAGATGTTGCAACAAGTAAAAAAGAATGGTTTACGGGTTAATTTTAAAAGGTGATTGTCAGATTTGTAGTGTTCTCCTCCATCCAGCTTATGCCTCATTTGTTTTTCATGTTGGGAAAAGTTTGAATGTGTATGGAAATTATTTTGGTGAAGGGAACATGATAAGAAAGTTTGCTGCTTGGGATTGACATCTCTACTTGCACTTCCTGCGGATCAATTACCGGGGGAGGCGTTGGGACGTGTTTTCAGGGCTACTCTTGATCTCCTAGTTGCATACAAGGATCAAGTTGCCGGTCTCTCTCTCTCTCTCTCTCACACACACACACCCACCCACCCACCCCCACCCCCTTGTAGCTTACTATTTTTGTGATTATATTAACTGTTTATTTATGTATTGGGATATTTGTGTAAAAATTTACAGAAGCTGCAAAGGAGGAAGAGGCCGAAGATGATGATGATATGGATGGCTTCCAAACGGATGATGAGGATGATGATGGTGATGGTTCTGACAAGGAAATGGGTGTTGATGCTGAGGATGGAGATGAAGCTGACAGCATCAGACTTCAAAAGTTAGCTGCACAGGTGCGTAGTTATTGATCATTTTTTCCCAAGGTATTTTTAATTTGGAAACGTGGTATTGAATCAGCTGATATTTATAAAATGCTCATTTCATCATTTGTTGAATCCTAAAATGGAACACAAAAACTTTTCGTAGGATTAAGACCACTCCCTTAAAATGGTAATAGTACTCCCAATGTATCGGTAATGTTCCATTTTTAGGATCCAATGAATGATGAAATGGTAATCTCTCATGATCCAGCATTTGATGTTCCGTGGATGGCATGTTTTCATCTGATCATTATCTCTCATTTGGAAATTTCAGGCAAGGGCTTTCCGTCCACATGATGAGGATGACGATGACTCAGATGATGACTTCAGTGATGATGAAGAGTTACAATCACCTATTGATGAGGTGGATCCGTTTGTTTTCTTTGTGGATACGATTAAAGGTATGGCAAACTTCAAAATTTG
Source organism: Aegle marmelos (assembly GCA_030449875.1). Taxonomy (NCBI): domain Eukaryota; kingdom Viridiplantae; phylum Streptophyta; class Magnoliopsida; order Sapindales; family Rutaceae; genus Aegle; species Aegle marmelos. The sequence continues at coordinate 10,903,846 of JASUUL010000115.1, forward strand.
ATATGTTTTTAAACCAATTTTTATTTTTGTATTAGTTGACTTACATGCTACTGCACCATGAACCACAGCCATGCAGGCATCAGATCCATTGAGATTTCAAAACCTTACCCAGACGCTAGAGTTCCAGTATCAGGCACTTGCAAATGGAGTTGCCCAGCATGCCGACCAGAGGAGAGTAGAGATTGAGAAGGGAAAAATGGAGAAAGCATCTGCTGCTGCTGCTCAATGACTTAATGGATATGGATGTTAAAAAATTTTGGTTTGCATTCTGAGTTTATTGCTTATTCTATTCATTCAGTGGTGATTTAGAGAAATCAATTGCTGGCTGTGTTTAGAGTATTTTGTTGGTTCAATGGTTAGGAAGAGCCTGTCAGTCACAAGAGATTTTTCCAGTTTGCAAAGTGCTTGGAGCTTGTGTATCCAAGATTCCTTTGGTAAGCACAACACTGGAACTGCCACTTGTTGGGGTTGCGGTTGAGGATAGTAATTGTTTTCAGTCTGGCAATTCTATACCAGAAGACGCCTATATTCTCTTACATCTTTTTTTTTTTTTTCCTCCTTTTGGTCCCTCTTTTTCTTCGGGTTTACACCATTTTGGTTGGTCATTTGTTTGGGTCAAAATTTTCTGTTTATTGGTTTAATATTATTCTAGTAACCCATGGATCTGCCTCATCGGTTGAGTGCAGGGAGGGTATATATCTATATATATCATCTGCTTGTAATTGGAAGGGTTGCTGTATTGATATTTTCTTATAAAGGGTAGGCTACATTTTTTTTTTATTTTTACCCCCACATTTTGTGGGTACAGTTGGATATCATGGAGTATTGTTTTTTTCGGGGTCTGAGGTTTTGGGTTCATTGCAGAAAAGCTTGCAAGCAAGCTCAGCTTCTCTGCAGATTGTAAAACGGTTATGCTTATTCTTTGTATAATATGATCAATGAGAGTTTTTTTTTTTTTTAATTGTCTTTTAATCTGTCACTGTTAGTAGACCTGTTGTGCCTTTTCCTTTTTTTTTCTGATCTGTATTTTAATAATTGAAGAGATTGAATAGATCTGTACGCGGTTGCCATTTTTGCAGCAGTGTATGCCAGTCTCGCGTGGTCATGCATGTTCCTTTAGCATTAGCGTGTGTGAACCTGATTGAGAGACATCGAATTTAGCTTGTGTGAAATTTCATCGGTTTGAGCGGATCACTTACGGTTTAGATGTTCCAAGATCTTTTCTTTGGCAACAAAATATCTGGGCTTAAGTGAGGAATAAAGATAGATGTGGTGTTAAAAATGATCGTTTAATCATTCGATAACCAAGAGAGACTTGGACGATTGTATGTATGTGTTCGTCGGGGTGGGGGGAGGTGAGCTGTCAAATCAGCTGCCACTGATCCTGAGATTTGGGTGTGATTTGGGCCGGATGGAAAACGGCTTGGGCTTGCTGGCTAACGGTTTATTGATGCATCCAGTTAAGCCGAAGGGCTTCCTTAGGCGCTAGTGTGGCCAGTTGATTCATCCCACGTGGACAGCCATTACCCCATTTAGATGGTGATTGCGCAAAAATGATTCACAAAATTATAACTTCTTATATACGTCTAAATATTCTAATTCGGATCGAAAAGACATATAAATCGTATAGATTATGTGTTTTAACTTTTAAATTTTTAAAATTTTATAGTTTTCAAAATTTTTCGAATGATTTCTGCACTTTAATATTTTCTCTCTCTCTCTCTGCACGTGTATATGTATGTGTGTGTGTGTGTGTGTGTGTGTAATAGATATTTACAGGACAGACCTTCAACGAAATCGAGTCACAAGACGAATTTTTATATGAATCATATATAATATTAAAAGATTGTTATTGAACAAACGACGCAGAGAGAAGCACAAGCTTGAAGCTATCCCCAGACAGTGGCATTTTATTCGTAAAGAAAATAGTTGAAAAATATATGATGGTGTCATGAAGCACAAAGTAGACACAGGTTTGGCAGATGCCAAACGCACGTCTCTTTGGCTGTTTCTGTTGGACAAGGACACGAGGTTACCGTAAATATTCTTCTTCTTCTTCTTCTACTAATTTCTAAACACAAAAACAAAATTTAAATCCAACATGAAATAAAATTGAATTAAAATAAGAAAAAGAAAAAAAATGAGCACTAGTAATTGTCTTCTTCTCTCGTCGTCGGTTCCCAGAATCAAGCAGGAAGCGTCTGCAAATATTCGTACCAGAAGAGACACTTCAGCTTCAGTCTCAATCTCTTGTAAATTAAAGCCAGCACAACCCCGTCCGTTAACCTTGTTCTTCAACTCAAATTCTGCAAAACAAAAAATTGCGCTGGTTCGCAGTCGCACAGAGACCGGCTCAGGCACGGACTCGGACACGGACTTGGCCACTTTGGTTGGCGAAGAGTCGGCGGCTTTCGATTTGAAGAACCAGAAATTAACTTCGTGGGTGTATTTCAGCGCGATTTTGGGAGTGGTTCTCTTTGTGCTTCAGCTGCTTTGGATTGATAACTCCACTGGTTACGGCAAAGCTTATATCGACTCTGTCTCTTCCCTTTCAGACAGTCATGAGGTAACTTAACATTTCTTCTTTGATTCTCGCTTTCAATTATTTAATAATGATTCGAATTGCATATATGTCTGTACTCTACAGTCGCCAATTGTTAATACATATTAATGATGAACTTTTGCTACTCGCTGAGCTTTACAGCGGTTCCTGTTGGAGGATATTTGAAATAGTGTTTCTGTGAAGATTGCCACCTGCTTATATAATTGCTTGCATCAATAGTTATTTTAGAAGGTGGACTGTTTGAAGCGCATATGGACAATTGTGTTATAAGATACGGACTCATAATTGCATATTAGCAATGGTGACAGGAACATTGTATCTCAATCTGATTAACTGTAGTTTATTCTGCTTGAGAAAGACCCAATGACTTCTTAAGAATTGAACGAGGAGCTGTATGATGTGAAACTTGCATGTACAGTTACGTGGAGTGGCATTAAGGGTGACATATTGCTGAGTATTGGTTAGTATTACAGTTGACTCTCTAAGGTTTTCGTCACATGAGAACGTACATATAGCATTCCCTACTTTAAGATTGGATCTTCACGTTGCTCTTCTGAGATGCCCAACTGCTAGCTATATCGTGCACTTTGAAAGATTTTGAATTGCATTAATCAGTTTGATAATATGGTTTGGATTGTACTTACATCATATTGTCTGAAATGGAATCCTGATTTTCATAGAACTGTGAACTTAAAGCATACTCAGTAAAAGAGGAATTTTTTTATTCCAGCCTTGCTCTTCAATGTGAACAGAATGGGAGGTTTTATAAGGGGCAGTATTTGTGGCATTTGCAGAAATTTGGTGGGTGTGTAAAATTATTAGCAGATTATGGAACTCTCTTTTGGTGAACTAAATGTTATATCATTTTTTATGTTTCCATTTTTTTCATGGACGGTATGAAAAGTACGTAACTGATGAAAAAGAAACTTCAAAGGCGGAGAGAACCTATGTTCCAATTTATTGCCTTCCCCTTTGTTTTAAGTTACTTTCTAAGGCTCTTCGGACCACAAATAATTGTTTTATGTTGTATAATAAATATGTGCTGTTACAATTATCATTCCCCACCCCCCCCCCCCCCAAAAAACACCATTATGGATCTTTGCTAGTTTAGACTATAATAATGATGCAATATAAAACAGTGATTTTCGAACTACAGGTTGTAATGTTGGTCCTCATTCTCATTTTCGCCACTGTCCACAGTGGCTTGGCTAGTCTTCGAGACATGGGCGAGAAAGTTATTGGTGCACGTGCTTACCGTGTTCTGTTCGCAGGAGTATCTCTTCCATTAGCTGTTAGTACTATTGTGAGTTCCAATCTTCTAATACAAAGTATGAAATTCTCTTATCCAAACTGGATTTTATTGTTGCAGTTCTTGCCTCAAGTTCTTAGCCTTGTTAGGCATGATATAAATATATTCTAGCAGTTGCAGACTTCTTAACTTTTGGAGTGATTTGATCCAGGTATACTTCATCAACCATAGGTACGATGGGCTGCAGTTATGGCAACTTCAAGGTGCCCCTGGAGTTCATCAAATTGTGTGGCTTTCTAGTTTTATTTCCTTCTTTTTCCTCTACCCTTCTACCTTCAATCTATTGGAGGTGGCAGCTGTTGATGAACCTAAAATGCACCTTTGGGAAACTGGGGTCATGAGGATCACCCGACACCCACAGGTATCATATCAATTTTCTGATTATCAGTATTTACGTGTGTTTGATAGAATTAGGCTGGGATTATTTACATGTGTGTTTGATAGACGGAAGCTGAGATTAAGTTGGACTGGATAGATATTGATACTCTTGCATTATATTCGGTATTATTAATGTTTGGTATTGTATTTAATTGTATATAAATTATACTGGGTTTTTATTACATTTCATTGTATATTATATTGGATTGTTATTATATTTGTTCTATATAATCAATTATTTATTTTTAAACGTTTTGGTTATTAATTAGCAAAATATGTGTTTCTTAGCCCCAAAAAAAAAAATTAGCAAAATGTATTTTTCAGTTATTATACATTTTTGTATCTTTTTAAAATAAAAAATCAACCGACACAGTTCGACTGTCAACAGGTTTCCAAAAAAGCCATCTTTGATGTCATTTGGATGAGAGCTCGTCAGTATGGTATGTTAAAATGCCAATGCTGAGGCCATTCCAATGAGATCTTGCTGACTTGCTAAGCACAGCATCATTGTGGGCAACCCCTTTTTGACTGCATGAGCCAAATAAAGTTAATGGTGGCCAGAAATTCAGCTACCTAGAGATTGCAGATTAAATTAAAATCTGGGGTCACCGTCTTGTTTGCTGGGGTTGACTGTATTTTAAGAGGATCTCTTGGGCATTCTTGAAGAAAAAAGAGTAGGGTGCTTGAAAGAAACATTCTAGCTGATTTACGCAGTAGTTAGAGGCAGCCAACTGTTTTAGGTTAAAATATTGACAAATGATACGAATGAAAACCTTTAAACTTCTACTATGGTCGTCATTTGCCTCTAAATAATACAATAATTTGCATGTGCTTGTTTAGACAATAGGGCCATTTTCAGTTCATGTTCAAGTTACAAATTACATTTACTTCGCAGATGGTCGGGCAGGTAATCTGGTGCTTAGCTCACACATTATGGATCGGAAATTCAGTAGCAGTGGCAGCGTCAGTGGGTTTAATTGGACACCATTTGTTTGGTGTTTGGAATGGGGACAAGAGATTAGCTACAAGATATGGGGAGGCTTTTGAAGCTGTGAAGAGGCGAACTAGTGTAATTCCATTTGCTGCTATAATCACCAGCCGTCAAATATTGCCCGAAGACTTCTATAAAGAATTTATTCGACTTCCATATTTGACGATAACTGCTTTGACACTGGGTGCATACATTGCACATCCACTTATGCAGTCTGCCAGTTTCCAGCTTCATTGGTAGGTTTCAAGTTGAGTTTTTAGTTGGGAAAATTGTTTTGAATGTTTATAGTTTATGGGTCTGGCAACTTGAGGACTAAGTTGAGCGATATTCCTGGAATCATTGCCAAGATCATGTCTGATTCATCGTCAAAAATTATTAACTAGTTTCTCAAATCCTCGCCATGCTTGGATACTGGGATATGCAGCCCAAACTTTGAATTGAAGAAACTAATATTACGAGCTAAGCTAAAGCCTCAATATTGATATCTTTAATGTTGCCATACTTTAAGAACTGACTCTTAAGTTGAAAGAAAGGTTATGTGGTAGCTTCGTTTTGTATGCTTAAAAATCATAAAGCTAGAAGAATTATGAAATATGTGGCTTTTAGCTACTCTTCGCGTCAACGTGCATCTTTCTCATTTCCGGTAAATTCACTTAATATATATATTGTATACAGGAATAATTTTCATGTAGTTATGGTTTCAATTTAGGTCAGTTCTAAATAAGAATAAATTATATACTAATATGTTATAACTTTTTAGATCCTATCTTAAAAGACTTGTCAATAATAATTATTTGTAATTACAAAAAATATATGATATGTTATATCAAAGGTTTAAGATAGAACAAATATTTTTTAAAGTCATTGGGATTTATTTTTTAGAGTTATTATTAAGTCATTGTACGGTATATACAAAGTTTACATTGAGAGGAAAATATTAAAGAGAATGAAAACTCTTGAATGTGCATATTCATAATACCTCATAAATATATCATTTAAATAATTATTTTTTTAAAATTATCTTATCTCTTTTACCAATATCTATTGAATTTGACATGTTCTATTAATTAATGGTTAATATAGTACATATTTTATTTTTATATTTATATTACTTGTACTAAAAATAATAAATTAAAATAATAATTACTACACCTTTATTAAGTTATTTATAATAATAAAATTAGTTCTGTCTTAAACATTATTGTTATAGAGAGATTTTAACAGTATATCCTTATGCTAAGAATGGATATACCTTTATGCAATTTCCCAATCCCAAATCCTTCATACACTTGTTTTGAATAAATAAACAAAATAGCTGGGAGAAAGGCAATGAATACTTAGGGAACTCTCATGCCCAAACGTAAATCTACAAGTACTAGTTTGGGTCTAAAACCAAAGACAATAGTAAACGGTTTTGAATTTTTAATGGGTGATTTTACCATAAAGGAATTTTTTAACATGCATGTGGATATTAGTGAAATTAAACCGTGGGAAAAAAACAAAAATTTATTCAGAGGCCCAAATTAATTTTTAAGAATTTCATTTTTTTTCAAAAAATTAGGAGAATTTGTCAAGTTGCTGTGAAACTCTTCAAGAGGCCCTTAAAAAAAATAAACCTTCTTCTTCTTCTTTTTCTAAAGGCAATGGCATACAATTTTATTTCAGCCTTTAAAGGGCGATAATGTTCAATTTCAAGCTGATTTTTGCATGCGCATAGATATTGGTGAAATTAAATAATAATAAAGAAATGAAGGTGGATTCACAGACCCAAAATAATATCTATAAATTTAAAAAAGAAAATCAACTAATAAAAATAATCCTGAAAGATTATGACAACTTATCGAATAGAAGTGAAATTCTTTGGAAGCCTTTTATGTCCGAATAGGATTTTGGGATAAAAAAAAAGCCCAAACTTATTTTCCTGAGAACCAAAGCTCATGGCAAATGATTTGGACTTTTAAATGGCGATTTTGCCTTTAAAAGGAGACGCTGGTAAATTTCGAGCTGGTTTTTTTACACACATCCGGATATTGGTGAAAATAAACTAGAGAAAAAAATGATTTGTAAGCCCGAAATAATTTTTAAGAATTTTTTAATTTTTTCACAAAATACAAAATAATCTCAAAAAATTATGATAACTTGTCAAATTCATGTGAAACGCTTTGGCAAGTCTTTTTACAATCCAAACAAGTTTTTGGTGAAAAAACTCAAATATTTTTTTCTAGGCCTGGCATTGGCTATAACACATAATTTTAGGCCGTTAAAAGGCAATGATATTGAATTTCATTCTACTTTTTTAGCATGCATGTATATATTAGTGAAACTAAACTATATATATATATATATATTTCATGTTTCTAGGCCTAAAATAATTTTTAATATATATTTTTTAAATTTCATCAAAAAATTCTAAAAAATTAAGAGTACCTGTCAAATTGATGTGAAACCTTTTGAAGGACTTTTTATAGCCCAAATTGGATTTTGTTTCCGAAACCAAAGATTGTGACGCTCGATTTTGGCTTAAAAGGAGATGATGTTGAATTTTATACTTTTTTTTTTTTGCACAAATGTAGATATTAGTGCAACTAGGCTACAAAAAATAACGAGAGTCAATTTGGAGACTCGAAATATTTTAAGGATTTTTTAAAATTTTTTTCAACAAATCGAAAAGAAATACTTGAAAAATTAGGAAAACTAGTTGGATTTTTATGAAACTCTTGGGAAACATTTTTATGCCCCATATAGGTTTTTCGTGAAAAGAATCTTATTTATTTATTTATTTTGGGGCATAGTTTGGCTGCAGAATCAAAGGGTATAGCATAAGGTTTCGGGCTTTCTATTAGTAAAACTAGACTTTAAAAAAAAAAAAAAAAAAGTCAATTTTGGCGGCTCGAAATAATTGTCACAAAATTTCAGAATTTTTTTCAAAAATTGGAAAAAAATCTTAGAAAATTAAAAGAGTGTACCTCTTTAGGATATCTATTTATGGTCCATATAGGGTATTACTGGAAAGAACCTAATATTTTTAAAAATCTAATTGAGGCCTAAGATCAAAGGTTATAACAAACAATTTTAGACCTTCAGATAGTGATTTTACCTGTAAAGGGGAACGATGATAAATTGAGCTGTTTTTTCGCACGCACGTAGACGGTGCAAAAAATGATGGTTGACGCCAAAAAAAGAAAAAATGATAGCTGATGTAGATGCCCAACATGAATTTTACATATTTTCAACATGAATTTTACATATTTTCAATTAAAAAAAATCTCTAAAAAAAAAAGAAAACTCTAAATTACAGTCAGCATAACTTACAACCTCTCTGATCGTAATTTTACTGTATAACCAAAGAAGCCGTAAGTTATAACTTAAGGGCTTTACATCAATCTAATAAATAAGGAGCCTTTTTATAGCCCCAATAAGATAATGGTTAAAAAAATTCTAAATTAAGCCCAAGACCAAAGGATATATAACACATTATTTTGGAGCTTTAAAAGGCATTTTTGCCTTTAAAGAGCACTGACGTTGAGTTCCAAGTTTATTTTTTTGCACTTATATAAATATTAATAAAACTACGGCAATAAAGGACGATCGTATTGAATTTTAAGTTATTTTTTCACATGCAAGTAAATATTAATGAAACTAGACCATAAGAAAGAATAAAAGATAATTTGCAATACAAAATAATTTTAAAAAATTAAAAGTACTTGTCAAATTAATGTAAAATTTTTTGAAAGACTTATCGCGCAGGTAGGATTTTGATGAAAAAAACCACCCCACAACTCCAAAAAAAAAAAAAAAAACACGCCGTCTACCACCTTTGAACCAAGGACGAAGGGCTATCCGATCTCATTCCTACAGAGAATTACGAGATAAGAATATTAAAAAGTTTCCATTCATGCATTTGGAACTCTCTTGTTTATTTGATTTTTTTCGGATAATTTATTTTAAAATGTGCAACAATGAAATATAACGAAACGAACATAAAGATCTTAAAATCTCCCCACCTCCCTTATTTATAGATTTATTCCTTTTGTATGGCGGTTGGCACTTGAGAACGATGAACAAGCCCTAAAAATACATTTTAGTCAAGACTGACACTACTTTGATGCAAACATGGCACATCCAATTCCAACTACTACTGATCTTTTGTGATGAGATATAACGACTTAATAACCATTGCACGATATATATTAGTTCTTGAAGTGAAAAATGATTGAATTCCAGAGACAATAAATCATGTGACCCAACAAATGGTCTTAAAACTGCTTACCACTCTCAATCTTCTCTCCAATCTATTAACTCACTTCGAGGTGCATATAGCTTTGCCACTTGCTCTTCTGCTTCGGTATCATTAACTACACCCCGGCATCTTGGAAAGCCACAATAGCATGCTAGTTGTTCATCAATTGAAAAGAACCTGCAACATTGATAACAAGTCAGAACTCCTGACAAATTTAGGAAAAAACATGAACACAGAGGACTTGAGGGAGACCTATAATCATATGTCAGTTCCTCCCACTGCTTAATATCTCTTTTCGCAAATATAATGATGTGCTCGTCTTCATTGACACTTATAACTCTTGAATAACAATTTGGCTGCAGCAAATAAAATTAAGATGAAAATTCTTGATGTCTGGCAATAAATTTATGTAATCAGAATGATAATGTTACTAATGATTATCAGCTGTTTGCATCAGAAAAAACCATTTAAAAACTGTACCACTGTTAATAGCACATAGCATTCTGCTTCAAGTAATACTGTTTTTTACTTCTTTTTTTTTTCTTTTTTTTAAATTTAACCTAGAATTTAAAAAGAAAAAAAGGTTATAACAGGGTCAACTTATATCATGCTCCCCTCCATTCAATAAAAAAACTTCTATTTCCTTATTAGAGTAATAAAATAAAATTAAAAAGAAAGCAAAATCTTATTCCCATAAGAAAATTAAAATCAGAATCTTCCTAATCTCTCACAAAAATCCTCCTATTTATTTTCATCTAAAGAACCCAGAAAACAGCTAAAACATCAATTCCATAACACCCTTGCCTTTCTCCCTCCAAAAGTTAAACATCTACTATAAATAAAGCAAGCCATGAAGCTGAGATCACTTGAGAAAATCTACAGACTGAAAAATATCTGTAGACAAGCTCAGAGCATTACAACAGTGAAGACAAAACCTATCAGAATTCTCCAACCCTTCATACAAATCACATGCCAATAAGAAGACAATGTTTGGTCTGCTTTGTTAGATTAAACCAAGTGTTAGCTACCTATTCACAAGCTCACCACAATAGGATAATGTAGAGACAAACAATCAGAATTCTCCAACCCCATACAAATCACAAACCAAATGCTACATATTTGGTCTTCTTTGTTGGATTTAAACACAAGTGTTGGGTTTACTATGAGCTATAGTCCCAATGCTCAAAGGGTGAATACAAATAACCATCCATCAAGCTACAGACCCCTTAAGACTAGAGTAATGGCTAAATAAATCTATCATCTCCCAACTGCTTAGTTAGAGAGGCATTCTCTAAGACAAAAATGGAATTTCAGCAACAGAATGAGCAGGTAAGAAAGGATGATTCGTACTTCACATGAATGATTAATCAGATGAGCAATGCTTCCAGCCCTTGTTGCATCAATGACTCGTTCATCATCAATTCGAAACATGTAAGTTCCAGCACCCTGCAATATTATCATAAAATTCAGGAACTTAGTGATTTAACTCACTTTAAAGTATTGTCATATTATTATTATAGGTGACAGCCGTACTATGATACTGCAGTGAAAATAAGCAAACCAAATGACAGCATTCTAAATACATACCACCAATGAATTGTATATGAAGTGCTCTCTCCGATCAGCTATAGAAGGACGAACAAGTTCTCCAGTATATTCAATCACCTAGAATTTGGAAATTTACATTATTCTTAATGCCAATATAATTTCCTAAACAATTATACCAAACTTAAAGAGAGAATCAGTTCACCATGTCCCCTGCTCTATGTGGATGCTTTGCAAATATGCCAAATCCATGAATTCCTGATTTCCCTAGAGCATTGAAATCGCAAGGACACAAAAGAGGAATTAATGACCACTTAACATTCTGAATATAAGCAAGATATAACATAGATAATGTCAAGGGCCAATGCATGTTATCTATTTTCTCGATCTACAAATGTAATTCCTGTTCATGAAAATTCATAAGTTATAATACAAGAAGACAATAACATCACAGGCCGTGATCTCTTTTCAAGAATTTTCTAAGTTTGGGAATAGAAATCTAGAACAGAGTGTTCACATAGGAGTTTTTATATAACATTCCAACCATTAGTTAAGTACTTCTATTCTTCAAAAAAGAAACAAACTTCATTTGGCAAGCTTCTACCAGAAAAGTTTTAAGAGTATACAAAACTTCAATCAACAACCATTAATTCCTCACAAAATCAGAAGAAAAACCTGTGTATGATGACTAACAGTGTAACACAACAACATATGGTAAACTGGGCCCACATAATTTCACTTGTGCAAAAAAAGGCTGCAAAGGGTGTCACTCTGCAACAAAGGACTATATAAAAGGTCTTTTAACTCTGCTCTAGACACTACAATTTCATCATCTCAAAAAAGTCATTTATATTGGATGCATGTGAAAACCTTGAAAAAAAAAAATTATCAACCTAACGAGATATCAGTGGAGAAAAAAACAGAGTATGGTGACATTTTGAATATATATAATATATTTGATCCAATTTGTCTTTTTTTCTTTTGTTGGGGGGGGGGGGGGGGGGGCAGAGAACAAGTAGCTGATACTTTTGCTCACATTCTCTTACCCCATAAACTTTAGTATCTGATCCTCACTTTTACAAGTTTTGTTACAACTAATAGATTTTATTCAGCATATGGATAGACAAGACTAGCTGCTTTCGACAACCGTGATAGGACGTCCCCAAAATATCAATTTTCAGAAGAAAAATTATTGACAAACAGGATGATAACTGAGGAACCATTTAGTGGTTCATTTTGTAAAGACACTGTATTTATAGCACTTTTTTCCACCATAGCATAATATCTCACAATTGCATAGCTGACTTTTACTCCCGACTAGTACAATAATTTTGCTTTCACAAACTGTCATATTCACCATTAGTTTCCCAAAGGACCTAAGGAGACATAATTTAGAAGAAATTCAACTGGTAGACCGTCCATTATTATCATAGTTAGTAAAAATAGTACTACGTACATATGAAAATAATCATACAAAAGCTGAGAGTGAAAATTGGCATCATAGAAGTGTATTATATTCCAGGAAGTGAAACACATGTTGCACTTTTGCAATAAGCATGAAAGCATGACATTGGGCAAACTGAGATACCAAGCTGTTCCTCTTAATAATAAATCATCAACTCATAGGAATGTATTGACATTGATATCCACTTACCAAATGCTAATCTCTTTCTGAAGGTCTCTTTCATGTGCTTGTATTTATCAGCCATGGAAAAAATGTTAGGAGCATCTCTGTGTAGACTAAAGGAGAACTTAGAGCCAATGACTCTAATAGATGGCAATGTGTTGCCTGACAATCCATTTTGGCAGTAGCCACCGACCAAGTAAGGTTGATTCTCTACAAACAAACGCTTCAAGGATGCAGCAGCAAGAGCTTCTGGTTCCTTCCGCCCTCTTCTTCCAAAATAATTGTAAGGCTCTATTAATGATAGAAAGAAAGATCCCAAATAAAGTCATATTCAGTATTCGATCCAACAACATAGAGATATTTCTCTACCACATGTCAGCATCACTCATTCAAGATAATCAACTACCAGAACTAAGGTGAAATTTCTCAAATGGCATCTTAATAACATGCAGAATTTGTGGTACGTGTTAAATGCCAAAATTTAACAGTCAAAACATGCCAAGATTAAGCTCATGGCAAGTTGCAGGGAGGAACCGTTTAATATGTGACAGTTCAATGACCTTTAGTTGACAACTAGAGTAAGGGGAAGACTTGCATGGACAAACAAGCATTACTAACAATGCTTGCTCAAAATATCAACTTCACTGGTCATATTACCTTCTAGCTCTTAAACATGCCATAACATTAAGCCACAGCATATCTTATGACTAAATATAGCCTGCCGTTTGAACTCTATTGGCTGAGAAGTTTCTTCCAGATCAGCAGATCCTATGGATGGGCTACAACACTCATTTTTTAGGTCATTGACCCTTTGCCCCTCTATTCAGGATGGATTTATTTAAATTATACGGATCTTTGGGAAGGGATTGGTCATATTAATAACACCATGCAAGAATAATTTACCACTACGAGCACAGCCAGATGGATTAGATGGTGGGATGTAGTCACAACATCGACGAGCAACTTGCACTAGACGTTCATCAACAGCTAAACGCTCATTCAGTGGCTGCTTATGCTTCTTGCAAAAAGAAAGTAGACGAATGCACTGATCTTCATCATCTTCATCTAGAGAGAGAAGATTGAGTCGATCCTCATCCTCGAGCTACAAAATCATAAAAAAGAAAGTACAAATTAATGAATCAGACAACAAGAATCATAAGGCTCACATTATCCACCACAACAACTACGTCATCTGGCAATATAAATAGCATGTAACAAGAAAAATACCTCAACACAAAGGCCAGCAGCACGTGCACAAAGCGGATGATATGCGACCCGACAAGTACTGTTTGAACACTGTAACAATTGACTTATAAGAACTGATATACAAATGGCTTTGGATCAGCAAGCACTTTTTATTGACAACCTACGGCACATTAGCCTAGTACACTTTTAATAACAGATTATATTTGGACTGTGTACAGAAATACGCTTTTGGCTAAATGCATTTATTTCGACTCATTAGTCAGACTAATCCACTAAAATAGAATGACCACTTTCCTACAGTTATATCGAAGAAATTAAAAAAAGTAAAACCTATATACTAACCTTGAAAGAAAAGAAAACTTACAGTGATTCTAAGTACTAGAAGGGGGAAAAAAAAATTCACTTTGAATTGAAGACAATGAGATTAATTATAAGCTTACTTGGATGCAAGCACCATAAGATACACCACAAATGCTACATAACAGCTTCCAACGATCCTGTCACATAAAGCTGGATTAGAGTCAAGAAAACTTTAAACCTTGAAGAGCACTATTTTGCAATTTTTGAGGTACTGCTAGTTGCAGTACTATTTTTTAAAATAAAAATAATGGTATGTATGATGTAACAATATAACATAACTCAAATAACAATAGGCAAGTACCTTATTGACTCTGTTTAGCCCATCTATGGGTTCCATTCTCTTGACATCATATAAGCAAGTTTCTGAAGCATATTAAGTTAAGTTAACACATCTACTTATTATAAAGAAAATGACCTAAGAAGAATCAGTACGTTATAAGATAACAAACCAGGTATCCATATGGCACAAGCTAAATGAGCCCAGCGTCCATCAGTTGTAGGTTTCATCGCACCCCCTAAAGGAAAATCAAAATGAGGTTCACAAAAGCATAATTCATACCGTTACACAAAAAGAGTCATTCTAACATCAACTTACCTACAACAGGACAAAGGCAGCAAGGCGGGGGAGGTTCAGGAGCTCCAGGGCGACATAAGTTGCATAGCCATAGCACACCATTAACAGGTTCTAACTCCCCATAGCATCTAGCATGAACCTGACAAAACATTAATTCTTCTGAAGAAACTATTGATGTGGCAAAAATCTTTCAGAAAAAAGAAAACGAGAGAGCTTTGTCATTCAATATGCAGAGGAATGCTCCTTGTCAACAATAAATACCTAGCTTAATTGACCAACAGAAGATGTTGAAAACTATATTTAGCTCATTTGAAGATATATCACAGTTGCAAATAAAGAGTCCTTACCATCATTCTGCATTTATCACATTGCAGGAAGAGATTATTTTGATATTCCTAGTAGTTGAAAAAACAGAATTAGCAAAATTAAACCATTGAATGCCAAAAACCGTCAATAATATTGGCAGCTTGTGGAAAATGTAAAGATATTAAAAGGAAAAAAGACACACAGAGAACAAACAAGCCGAAAGTTTTACACAGCACCGCCGATGGACAAATGAAAAAGATATGACTATTACCTCATCCATGTGGCAGACGCTGCACTTATCAAGGTCTTTCCAGTCAACACGAACAGGTCTATAGCCACCAGGGAGATCTCGATATTTTGAGGTTAACTTGCACAAAGAGGATTTTGAAGTAGGTCTTGATTTTGTTAACCCCTGTCACAATCATATCACAATGTACCTTAAATGGAGGTATTCAAGCTGATCCTGCCTACACCACATTAAGAGGTTTTGTTTTTTTTTTTTTTTTTTGGGGGGGGGGGGGAGACTATGCAAAAGACAACCATCTGATTAATAAAGGTTCATCACAGATGTTGGATGATAAAAATTGCCATTTGAATAAGCTCAATGCAGTATTTCAAATTCCAGAATTAAGACACATTAGACATTATACCAGTATAAGTTTCATCACTTCAGGATTGGAGAAACCAAACATGTCAGAACCAGACTCAGAGATTTTCTCTGCAGCACCTTCAGCACTGAAATCATCAGAAGTATTATTATGTCTCTCCCTTATTTTCATGCATATCTTACTCCAGCAAGTAGACGGAGTAGATCCAGTGAACTGCACAAAAGAAAGAAAAGTAAAGAAAATATTTTTTGCAACTTATATTGCATCAGGTAGGATCAACACTTGTCAAAACAAAATGCTTAACATGTTTAAGAATATTTACATTTGTCCATGATGCATGATGAGCAATATCACATTGAGATAAAAAGACGAACTAATGAAAAAAACTAAGGGAAAGGCATAAGAAATACAATGCAAAACAGGGTAACCCATGAAACCTGTTATTTGGATAGTTTCAAAGCAGATCACAACTAACCTGCTCTCCATTATCCAATGTGACTCTAAATAGAGGTCGAGTCTTTGACTCAATATCCCTCAACACTTCCATCTTGTAAGAGTTACAAAAATGTGGATCTGTACCCAATGTTATATGTCACTAAAATCAGATACTCATAGAAACACAGTAAACAAATTATGAAGATTTTGAAGAGCGTCTGAGAATTACCCCACCTGTTAATGAAGTGAACTTCCTAATGGCTGTATATCCTTCAGGCCAGATGAATCTATCATCCTGAAAATACTCTGAGTCCTTGACAATCTTTCCTGCAAGGAAAATTTTACACACCCAGAAGTAAAATCATGAGAAAAAGGCCAAAGGTGCAACATGTTCAAGCAATGGCCTAACCTTTATAAGGCAGAAGAAATCCACAAAACGAAAAGAGAAGGCAAGAGAGAGGGAGAAAAATTGGTAAGCCCAAGAAATTCAAAGAAAAAAATTACCAAGGCTTAGTATTTGCAAATCCCCAAAGACGTATGGAGAACTTCCAACACTTCCTAGTGCTCCCTGAAGCCTTTCATCTTTAAAGCAGTTTTCACCTGAACCTAAACTTCCCTCATCCTGACTACATGAATTTTCACCATCATCTGCACGAATCGCGTTTTGCAGCTGTAGCATTCTTCTTGGGAGCTTTTGTTCACTCAAATACCTAATAAAACAAGGTAATAGATATAATTACCATCTTGGTAGTGCTGAAATAAAGGCCATCTGAAAATTTAATAGATACTTGACAACATTAAGAATGTTTAGTCAAATTCCATCTCAAGAGGAAGAAAAGAATAGGAATCCAAGATAGTGAAGTCTGTAACAAATTAAAAAGTACACTCATCCAACAATGTTCCTCATAACCTCAAATATTAATATCATTCTTCCTAGATGATAAACAAGTATCAACTCTGATAACAAAAAAGCAAGTTCACTAG
Source organism: Aegle marmelos (assembly GCA_030449875.1). Taxonomy (NCBI): domain Eukaryota; kingdom Viridiplantae; phylum Streptophyta; class Magnoliopsida; order Sapindales; family Rutaceae; genus Aegle; species Aegle marmelos. The sequence continues at coordinate 10,920,972 of JASUUL010000115.1, forward strand.
TAAAGTCATTTAATGGGCGGACAGAAAATCAGCACTTGAGATCATTCACCCAAGGCCATAGAAGCCGATTAATTGGAAGAATAAGAAGAGCACAAAATAAAAAAGTCAAAATACATAATTACGGATGGAAGCAAAATGCCAATTCATGATACACAATATTTTCAAGATAATGTGAATTAAATGGGCTTAGGTAAAGGAGCTTACACTTTTGCTTCTTCCAAGCTTTGAGTAAACCGAGGTTTCTTGCACTTCAGGTGGAAGGAAGAAAGAAGTCCTTTGAGAAATGAGATTACCTGTTTCACATTTACTCTGGATAATTACAAAAGCATGGCAATGTCAGCCCCTAAAAGAAATGACTATAGTAACTCTGAACACTTACAAAATTATTTGCACACAATACAAATTCAAAAGGACCACAAACCTTGCAAAATCATGCGTACCAAAAAATTGCACAGGAATCGACCTTCCTCCCGAGATCTTATTTAATCCTTTGTAATCACCAATAAGTGATTCATCCACTACGATTGCCGGCCACATAGCATGACCTGCACTATAGCAATTAAGAGATATAGTTGGTGCACCAAAAAATATAAGTAAATTAATAAAATCATATTCACATGATACAAAATTTACAGATAGGAAAAAAAGCAAAATACGAAGCCATCACCAAATAAGGACCCAAGTAAAATTGCAAATGCAGACAAAGGCAAGAAATTACTAATGCATAGACCAAGCATGCAAGTGGAGTGCATATTAATTTAAAAGATTCTGTACCGAAGGTTAGAACAAATATGTAAACTTTAGGTCAAATAATAGTAAATGCTTTTTGGTGCCCTTGCACTATTGATGGCCACAGATTTTAGTTTTCAGATATGTCACTAACCATATGGAAAAGTAAGCATACAGCTCATATCTTAAGATATGAAAAGCCTTTTTCGTGTTAAATTATTTCAAACTAATATTTAAACAATTCATTCCTGTACTAACTTCAGCTTATGCGAAGAAATATCGCATGAATGAGAATAAAAAGAAATAAATGGATTTGGAGCACACCAGTAAGTTTTGCCCAAATAATATCCCCAGGCTCGAGTTCTTGGCAGTCATCTAAACTGGCAGCCAACACAACCATTTCATCATAATCATAGCCATCATTATCCACGTTATTGATGCTGAAACTCAGTTTCAAGCAGTCCATTTCCTCCTGAGATATATAAAATTTGATCCTCTCATTTGAGAGAATCAAATCTTCCTCATCTCCATCCACATACTTCACCTGTTTAGTATTTTTTTTTTTTTTGGGGTGGGGGTGTGAAGGGCCCAACAAATTAAAAATATAGCTTGGAGAATTGTAAGCAGTTTAAATAACCAAAGAAAAGATATGAAAGGTTTACATGATGCCGATTACTCTCTGAATCATACCCAACAACACAACCGGAATACCAATCTGCATCCAATGGCCAATAAACCTGAACTCAACCAGTTTAGACTTAATTTTTGTGAAGCACAAAACTACTTTTGAGTTTGAAAACTAAATAAATAAACAAATGCTTGCCTTGCATTGTAACCCAATAAATGTTTTGGGATCAACACCATCACAGCGCAACCTGTTAACGCACAATTTATAGTTCATGATAATGAAATTCAACAAAACAAAAATAAGAATTATAACTTTGACGGGTACAATTGAAATCTGCAATTGAGAGACTAACCTCACCCATCGCTTGGCAGTAGACGAAACTGACAAAATCTTCTTAGAATTAGAATCAGTCTTCTTTCTCTTCAAATTAATATTGTTAATTTTATTATTATTATGATTATTACGACTATTATTATTTCTACAATCCCTCAATCGTGGACGGTCAAATGAGCTGAAAACGCTAGAAATAGAATCAATCCCCAATTTGACCAACTCGCTGTTCCCAAACCTCTTCCTTTTCTTCAAAACCCTCGAATCATGATCGTCGTCGTGGTTATTATCATTACCAACAATTTTATTCTCAAATTCACAAATTTCATCTTTAACAGCTAAAGAATGGTCCTCGGGCTTGGCCTCGGCCTCACGCCCAACAAGCAGAGACTCGAAAAAGGAAGAATGCTGTTGTCGGCGGCGAGGTCTTTTGCCGCGACGAGTGTAAACATTGACGATGGGCGGCCTGCATAGCTTTCGAGAAGCTTTGATCTTTTTAGACATGACGTTCGACGAACCGCCGTTCGCAGTTGAAGAAGTGGCGGTGACGCAGGCCGAATAGACGCGATCCAAAGACGCATAACGAATGGGAGTCCCAGCGTTGTTGTGAATGTCGTCGTCGTCTTCTTCTTCTTCTTCTTCTTCTTCTTCTTCTTCTTCTTCGGGGCGTTCTTCTTCTTCGCGATGTTCTTCTTCGTCGTGGTGCTGTCGTTGTTGTTTAAGGTGAAGAAGCTGCTGAGGAAATGCCATTTGGATTTGAGGATTTTCGTCAGGGCTCCACGGATTTTTTTCTTTTCTTTTTTTTTTTTTTTTGGTTTTTTGGTTGTTAGGGTTTTAAAGGATAGTGAAAGAGAGAGAAGTTGTATTTTGGAGGGAGTGAGCTTTCCCTAAATCATCGCTTTCCCGCCGTGTTTAGAAGAATCCTTTGCATCACTCACCAGGGATACCTATTATCTTATTATTATATTGTTTTTTTAAGTTATTTATACGAAGTTTCTCACATCTCTCTTTTCTCTTATCCCGCATGCCCACGTGCAAGTTGCACCGTTTATGACTTAATGTTATGCCGTGAAGGCAGCTGATTTCTTCCTTCACTTTATCAAAACAATCTCGGTAAGTCTAAAAAATTTGACACTTCTTTAAAGACAAGGCAAAACTATCTTTACAAAGACTAAACTCCTCCTCCATTTTTTATTTGAGATATTATTAAATGGATCACTCTAAATTATATTTTAAGTTATTTTATGTAACTTATTTTACACACAATAATAATATCAAATGGCGAGACTCATATAATTTTTACGTATAAAATAAGTTACATATAATGTAATTTAATATTTGTCTTATTAAATACTTACAGTTTATTATCTAGCATATTATTCATTAACAAAATTTTTTAACAATTACATTTTACGATATAAATTTCAATCATTATCATTTCAAAACCAAACTGTTAACATTGTTAATATTAATGAGTTCATAAGAGTATATACAAAATTTCAAGTGTATAAAGTCAAGATGACATTATTTCATCAAATGCATTTTTTTTTTTAAGTTGGTTTTTCATTAAACAATTTCAATAACAACTCCTACACGCTCTTTCTCTCTCTTTCCTTTCACAAAATCCACCATTTTCAACAACAAGATCATCAACTTTACCAAACGTTTTGATCGTGAGATCGGTGGAGGTGGAGACATGAAACGGCTCCTTCCTATGATGCGATAAAGACATCAGGGTGAGGAAATTGAAGCCTAGTTTTGGGTTTATTGCTTTGAGGTAAGTTCATCAACATTTGTTTGAATTTTAATTATTATGGGTATGAAAATGATAGTGCTTGATGATTTTGCACTTGATTGTGAAAATCCTTTGAGTTAATACATTTAGTAGTGATAAATTATATGAATTGTTTTGGGAATTTCATTATAATTGAGTTTAATAATGTGAAATTTATTTGTATAAGTAAAAATAACATCACAAATTGCTCCGTTCATAGATGCGTTAAAAAATTTCAATTATTGGTAGAAATCTATTATTCTGTTTTTGATATTTTTGTACTAATAAAAGATCACAAACTATAATTATGTAAAAGATCTTTATACCTATCAAATTGAGAATAAATGTCATTATGTGTTTAGCTATTAGCATAAATACTCTAATAATATAAACAAATGCAACACTGGAGACCTTTTAATAGGTCACTTATATTAGTATTACTCTCACTTAAACAGTGTTGGTATGGTCGCACTTGACTCTGCACAATAAGTTGATGCTCCAAATTTAAATGTTTAAAGGATGAATAGCATGGTAATGTGCATAAAATTAAAAAATCCAAAATGGATCTTAACTTGTGTTTTTTATAAAGCTGCTTTACTTTAGGACTTTATTCTATGATTTACAATATTAACTATATGTAAATAAAACGATGACCTAAGACCTCTTTTTTTTTTTAAAGATTTTTTTGAATATTTTTCAATAATTCTTTAATTAACAAAAAATCTATTTTAAGATTGGATATTATTGGAAAAATAGATCAAATACCTCTCGAGTTAATAATTATCTGACAATTAAGAATTATTTTTATATAGAAAATCTATAGTTTGTAAATTTAGCATTAACTCATTCATCATTAACATTTCTAAGAAAAAAATGAAATCATTTACCTTTTTCCATTCCTTAAAAAACTTAATTATTTAATATAAGAATCTTTAATTTTTAGTATTCCTTTTAATTCTATTAAACAAAAATCAATAGATGAGAAAAATGTCTTTCTTTTTTCTCTACAAAAAAATCATCACATTCATTGGTTCATTTAGAAAAGAAAAAACTTAGTTTTTTGAAATATAAAATTTATATCTATTATTTGATAATTAATTATTATCTCAACTTTTTTACGTGCGACCATTCTAAATACTCTATTTGAAATAGTATTGATCTTCTTTATTTGTTTGTTTTTGTAATGATTCCAATGGCAATAAAAAGGATATCTTCTTGAATATTTTGTTGGAAAAATATGCTCTTTAAAAGTAAATAATTTTATTTAATTATAATAAATATTTTTTATGATTAATAAAATAATTTAAGTATTTTATTCAAATATCCTATATGTATTAATTTTTTTAGTAAAGTATATTTAATCATATTATATGTATTTATCTAATTACTAAGTGAATTAATAGAAGACATAAATATAAGTTTTTATGATTTAATAAATTGTGTTTGCAAATAATAAATAAAGTTGGACACTTTATTTAGGTATAAACTATAATAAATTTATTGAATGATTTGTGTTAATCATGTATGAATTTATTGATGTACTGGGATTATATTGAACTGGATTACATATGTAATTTAATTAACTTTATAATAACTATCAAACTTATTAAATCTCATAAGCATTGATTTTACTGTAATTTTAATATTGAGTTAGTTATAATTTTATTATTGTAATTGTTATTCTATTTGATTTATTGATAAGCACGACACATTCTCATAGTTAAAATTATCTAGTATCTTGGTATGAACAATTATGAATATTAAAGTTATAGATTAACAATATGAAATTTGTACAACACATCTCTTGATGGGTTTTTGATATTTGATCATAAAATTCTCTGGCCATAACGGATGACATATTTGATATGTTGATAATGATCATTAAAGAAAACTAGTAAGCATCAAGGAACAAGATGTTATTAAATTGATTAGACAATTGAGATATCAATTTAATTAACGATATGCTACAAATGATTGTGTAGTAAAGTAATTAATGTAGTTTGGAATGAATTATTATTCGAGCATATAATTATAGAGGTCAATTTCAATCTTATAGTGAAATATAGTTAGAATTAAATGATTAGGCTTATTTAATTACAGACTTAATTATTGTAACCACTATTGTATGCTTCCAAATGATTCCTGGGCTAGCTTATTTAATTGACTACGTCACTACTGGACCTAAAAATAAGAAAATTGACATATTAGGTGATAAACCTAATTATAATATTTATTAAGGCTTTATGTATTATATTTATGTGTAAATGGGGCTTTGAGTTATTTTATAAAGTTGATCTTAAAGTTGTTATACATTATCTCCACTTTTACGTAAGTGAAGAAGTAATAATATTAAATTCAAAATATTTAATATTTTGAATTATTAAAGGAAAATGATAACACATATAATAGTTTTACATAAATATATTATATAAGTGTATTTTTTTCTTAAAAAAAGAGAGAAGGCTTTTGAAAAAATACTAAGACAAATAAGTCAATGGCTTTTGGGGTGGTGAAACGAACGCCCACGCGTTTAGTGTAGATCAATCTTAAGTCATAACCTAAAAGATCGATTGGTGGGGAAATTAATTTAATTATATAATTAAAAGAAAATAATTCATCCTTTCGAATATCAAAATATATTTATTAGATTACGAATTTCTTATATATTGTATGAGATCGATTCTGAAAGATTTATGAGAAAAGTTTTAATTTTTCACCAACATATTTCTTTCATGTTTTGTTTATAAATTTTTTAGAATCCTTTTTTTATTATGGTTGAAATTCAAAATGGAACGAATTTTAATTTCTTTTTTTTTTTTTGAGGATTGAAATCATATAATAAAAAGAGGCCGACCAAAAAAAAAAAAATCACCTAGTCTCGTATGCTTTAAAACTGGCCCTGCTTTCAAGTTCTATATGGGATCATCATCATCAGCATCATCATCTATTTATTTATTTTATTTTGTTATTTTGATAAAGTCTGTGCACATTACCTCGATGTTTTGGAATTAATCGAGATGAAGGTAGCATGGTTATGTGCATAAATATAGATCTGGGTTTGCTTGTGTGCTCTTAATGGTCTTTGATTTTTAGATTATAACTCTCATATATATATATATATATATATATATTTTTTTTTTTTTTCCATCTTTAATAAAGATTGCTCTGCTTTACCCAAGGACTCTGATAGATACACCAGCAACCGTACATAAAATATCCTCAGTAATAAGAATCAATTGATAATCTTGCTTTTTTCCTTTGATTTTTTTTTTTTTGGGCTTTACAGATTTTGTAAATCCTTTTGCTAATTACTAACATGAGTATTGTCTGCACTTATAGGAAAATGTTTGCGGTGGCTTATTGTTGGTGGTACAATGTTAAATTCGGGGTATTTGACATAATTGCAGTGCTTAAAGTGGATTGGCGTTGCTTTTGTTGAGTGATCGTGTTGAAATTTAAGTGCTGGGCTTGTAATTGATCTTTGGGTGCACAACCGGGCTGTAATTGTGGTGTTGGCTTGGAATTGATCTTTCAATGCTACAGACTAAGTAATCAGATATGTAGCCTTTTTTTGTAATCTAAATGGTACTTTTTTGTGAATGATTTCTTTTGTAATTTCTTTCATTTCATACAACAAAAATTGTCTTGAAAGTTGTAGGAGTAAAAATATACTTTTAACACTATTTTAACTAAGTGAGGGGATTTTGAATCAATTAAATTTGCCTTTACATTCATTTTAAAAAATAAACTCATTATTAAAAATTTAAAAATTCAAAATTTTTTCTCTTTCTCACAATTATTTTTCTATACTTTCATAGTCTGCAAATTAAAATTTTAATAGTTATAAATACTTATTTAATCACATAAATTTTTATTATTATTTGGTTGTTTTATTAATAGAATTTTTTAAGTTTAAATAAGTTATTTTATCTTTACTAAAAAAAACTCAAATTTTGAATTTTTTTTAATAGAGGTTGAAAAGCTCCTTCTAAATGTTAAAATATTTAAAATGTCATTTACTTATTTAATAATATTATTTTATTCCTTCTATAACATACTTTAAAAAATTAACCTATTAAAGTAATTTCATAAATTTTTAATAAAAATTCTTATAAATAGACGAACAACTAAATTCTTTTCAGTTGAAATTCTATTTAAAAAAATTCTACTAATAAAAACTCTACTTAAATAAGTTTACTTGAAAAATTATACCAAACAAAGTCAATATCTATTTGATGAAATTATAAAATATATGTGATATATAAAAGGCAAAAAATTTCTTTATTTTCTTTTTGTCAAGAAAAAAAATAAAAAAAAAGTTTTACTCGAGAGTAACTATGTTATAACACGGCATTTTTTTGACGAAGTTATAAATTATATGTGATACATAAAAGGTAAAAAAATTCTTTATTTTCTTTTTGTCATTTTCAATTTAATATAAACTAACAAACTAATCATCGATTGAGGAGCAGTGAGCACTTCCTCTCTTTATCTTTAAATATGCTTTAACATTTCACTTCACCCTTATCATATACCCCTTTTTTTTTTTTTTCAAAGATATATCTTCTTTACTAATACATGCTAATATACATAAATAAATATAAAGTATTTATTTGTGGTGTTATTTTTTGATAACTTCATTTTTGATTAATTAAGCTGACATTAAAAAGGGAAAAAAGTTAAATATAATGTAAAGTGATTGGATACTGCACGGAACTGGGAGTGGACCCAAGGCGGGGCCGGCTGACATTCTGTTCCTCCTGATCCAGTAATCCTTCCTGCCTGCCTCCTACTGGAAAATAGGAAAAATTAAAAAAAAAAATTAAACAAAGCAAAGGCGAAGTTGAACAGTGAAAAGTGATGGGTCTTTGTCTTCGTAATTGCCTCTGTATTGTCCTAATTGCGACGGCGGCTATTGGTGGCGTCTCTTCGAATCACGGAGTGTTCAGCGTCAAGTACAGATACGCTGGCCGCGAGCGCTCCCTCAGTCTCCTCAAGGAACACGATGCCCGCCGCCAGCTTCGTATTCTCGCCGGCGTCGATCTTCCATTAGGCGGCACCAGCCGCCCTGACGGTGTCGGGTTCGTTTCATTGTTTTTTTGCCTTCATAAACATTATGATTTGTTAGACCAAAGACAGTATAATCATTATGAATTGTATTATATTTTACTTTTTAGGCTTTATTATGCGAAAATTGGGATTGGAACACCTCCAAAGGACTATTACGTGCAAGTAGATACCGGGAGTGATATCATGTGGGTGAATTGCATTCAATGCAAAGAATGCCCAAGAAGGAGCTCTCTTGGTATTGAGCTTACGTTGTATGATATAAAGGACTCGTCCACTGGGAAGTACGTTACTTGTGATCAGGAGTTTTGTCTTGGGGTGTATGGAGGTCCGTTGACTGATTGCACCGCTAATACGTCCTGTCCGTATCTTGAGATATACGGAGATGGAAGCTCCACTACTGGATACTTTGTACAGGATGTTGTACAATATGATAAAGTTTCTGGGGATCTCCAAACCACATCAACAAACGGAAGCCTCATTTTTGGGTGTGTTGTCAGTCTACACTTTTGAATTCTATTGCATATTTCTATGTCTGTTATTTTTTGTAATTAGCTGGTGCATAAATATTTTGAGTTTTTTTAGGATTCTTTCCAGTGATCAAAGTGCTCTAGGTTTAATCTCTTGATCATTGCTACTTATTAGTATAACCATTTTTAATGTTTTTGGATCAATTATGCTAGTCTCTTTGTTTAGGTAGAGGCTTTCCAGTTGCTATCTGCATCAATAATGAACCATCACGCATATTTGAACTTATATTTTAGTTTTTCAGATTCTTCTCTTTTTACTTCACTTTCTCCTTCCCACAAATCTTTTGCATTGTATTTTGATTCTTGGTTTCTTCTTTGCAAGTCTTAAATTGTAATTTTTTCAAATTCTTGGACTTTGTTCTTTAAGAAAAAGGCTGGGTTATAATATTAATGGTTTATTCATTTGTTATTCTTTTTTTAAGTTGTGGTGCTAGACAATCTGGGAATCTAGATTCAACTAATGAAGAAGCTCTTGATGGGATAATTGGATTTGGAAAATCTAATTCATCTGTGATTTCGCAACTTGCTTCATCTGGAGGGGTAAGAAAGATGTTTGCTCACTGCTTAGATGGAATAAATGGAGGTGGCATCTTTGCTATTGGGCATGTTGTCCAACCAGAAGTTAACAAGACTCCATTGGTTCCTAATCAGTAAGTGTAATGTTTCAATTGAAGGTTTTTGAGTGCTTTTTTATTTATTTTTAAAAATTTTCCACTGACCAGATTTTGTTTGTTTATTATTTATTAATTTATTTTGATAAGGAAAATTATTGTTTTAAACATAATACGTTGTGCAATTCAGTTATTCTGATTGTTTCTTTCAGATGAAATCTTCACAGGCCATATTGATCATAACTAGGAGAAGGCATATTTAACAAAAATAAAAAATAAAAAAGATTTTGGGCAGAAGTATGGAACATTCCTACGAATATGGCAAATACCAATATACCCATGGACCCGAAAAATGAAACTTGAACCGGAAAAACCAGCTTGTAGGGACCAAAGAACTACTAAGGACACTTTCTTTGAAACAAAAAGTCTTGTTTATCTTTGTTCACTATAAGAGGATGAAATAATGAATTTTTATTTACTAGGATTCAGTGCTTCATGGTATAAATAAAAATTTCAAGTTTTGATATGTTTTGTAGAATGTTAGAATTATTGTTTGCAAGTCAACCATGCATGGTACCATTTCTATGGAGATGGAATTATGGAAATCATCGATTATGAAATCTGCTTTTGTTATGCATTGTTATTAGCTGCAGTGAGATACTCCAACCATGGAATCAACTGCATAATGTCATACAAAGAACAGAAATTCTTGTTTATGGTCTCAGTTTCTTGAGAAAGGCAAAGACTTTTTTTTTTTTTTTAAATTTCATCTTGTGCCACACTTATTTTCTTGATATTTCCCATTATTCATTGTATTTACATTGTAGAGAAATTGTTCGATGTTTAGCACTTAAATTTTCTTCTTAATCCTCTAAAATCTTGGGGCATGAAGATTTCACCTATTAAGCTATATGCTATTATAAAAAAATTGTAGGCCACATTACAGCATCAACATGACGGCGATTGAAGTTGGTCTTGATTTCCTAAATCTTCCAACAGATGTATTTGGAGTAGGAGACAATAAAGGGACGATAATAGACAGTGGTACGACCTTGGCCTACCTTCCAGAAATGGTTTATGAGCCATTAGTAAGTAAGGTATGTGATGTAACAGAATACATATTTCGGAGAATTTCAGTGGAATAAGCCTCCTTACAATTCTATATATTTCACTCCAGATAATCTCTCAGCAGCCTGATTTGAAAGTCCATACTGTTCATGATGAATATACATGCTTTCAGTATTCTGAAAGGTATGCACTGTACATGCGGAATTATATTATGAAAGCAACACAAATGTTGACACTGAAACTTGTTTTTCATGTAAAAATCTCAAAAGATACTAGTAGAAAAATGCGATTGTTATTATTTTCTTTTTTTCCTTTTGGTTTGTGCAATTTATCTCAGAACATCTCTGCTACCAAGCGTCACTGATTATTGTATTTTGTAGATATTTGTTTAATAAAATATAAGGTGCTTAGCATGCAATTACTGGTTGCTTGGTAGAATTCTTTTCTTTCTTTTATCTGATGAGGAAACTCATTTACAAAGGATGAGAGAAGGATTTTTTAATTATTATGTTTTAATGACTTTAGCCATGAATCTTGTGCCACCCTTTTAGAAAGACAATGCCAGCTTTAGATAATTTTATCAAGATAAATGCACACTGGTTAGATACTAGTTGTTTCACCAAGTAAGATCTCTTGAGTAGGTGAGAGAGAGAGAGAGAGAGAGAGAGAGAGAGAGAACATAGTATAACTGCTCATTGTTTTATTTGTGATTCTACTTAGTTCATTTTGATCAGTATTTTTCTTTTTTCAATCTTTGGACAGAATGTTCTGTCTCACATGGCTAGCTCTATATGATTGCTAAGTGATTGGTTTTTGATTTTGTTGGTCTAGCTTTCTTACCTTTATTAGTTTTCTGCCAGTATCACAAATCATGATCAATCTCTGGATTCAAATTCATAATTCTTTTGTTAATTTAACTCTTTATTTTCCTTTCGCTAGATGTGTTTTGATGTGTAATTGACTTACTGAATTATACATTGCAGTGACACACTGAATTTATTCAATATTAGTTCCAGATAATGGGTCAAACAGTAGTTTTACAGGTACACATTTTGTTTTCCATGCAGTGTTGATGAGGGATTTCCAAATGTCACTTTTCATTTTGAAAACTCAGTTTCTCTGAAGGTTTATCCACATGAGTATCTATTCTCCTTTGTAAGTATTTTGGACTATAGATAGTTATGAAAACTCTCTCTTTATTGATGTTTGCATTGGTATTCTTGCTTGCTCCATTTTATTTTTCTCTCAAGTATTGTGCATGGGAAGATTTTATTAAACTTACATTTCCTTATAAACAACTACAAACTCAATTTTTACAAAGTCATCTTTGCTTTAACTGTAGCATATGCCTTCCATGCACTTGTGAGCTTGAAAGATAAGGCACTGATAGTAGCACAGCTGGGGTCAAGATACAGATTTATCAAATGGAGGGGTATACTAGGTGCCTGGAAAATATTTTAATGTAGTGTTATCATTTGGTTTTACCAGTTGTCCTGTGCTTTTTGTTCTCCTTATTAGTTTCTGGATTTGGGCACTGGCCCTTATTCTACCCAATTGCCTCAAATTCCCTTCTTAAAATGTGTCTGTATTGATGTTTGTTGCATCTTATTTCTTTGGCTTACCGGCAGGTTATCAATATTGCCTCGGTCGGTTTTATTACTTTTATTCAAGACATTCAGATAGTATTTCCAGTTTCTGCAATAATATATGCAATGAATCCTTCTGATTTACTTCTAAAATCTTCAGATTTCATACATTTCATACATTGGACGGATATGTACGTATTTTGCTTCAAATGTTTGGACTTGCCATCAGTTTCTGGGTTAGTCCAGGGCTTTATGTTTTAGATAACTGCCAAAGATGGTCAAACAGCACACGCTTCTGACTTTGTTACTCCTTGTCGAAGCTGTGGTTCTTGCATAACATTTACTACTTATCTTCTGTTGCAATATTATTTTTGGACTGGCCATTTCTGTGGATAATCTGACTTAATGATACTTGCTTTTGCAGGAGGATTTGTGGTGCATAGGTTGGCAAAACAGTGGAATGCAAGCCAGGGATAGGAAGAACATGACACTATTGGGAGGTATACTCCAAGAACTTTAACATCTTGATGTTAAACTCGAGTGATTTACTTTCTGAGTAAACTCCATAGAATATAAACCATTTTCATGCTTTTTGTTTATTTTGCACAATTTTAACCACACACTCAGACATCACTCTCCTTTAAAGCACAGCCCAGCGGACTCATTCATGTCATTCAGATGCATATTTACCTAAATCATCGTCAAAAGTAAATATTGACCTTTCTCAACTTACCTACCTTGTCATTCACTTACTCTTATCATTTGTAAGCATTTGATGCATGTGAAGAAAGAAATATCCAAAATTTATGACTGCATGACAATGGTGAATACTGAAAATGGATGGAAAATTCTAAATCTAGTAATTAATTTTCATAAATAAAGATTATTCTAAGCGTATGGTAGACCTCAGCTGGAGTATTCATATTACATTTTCCCAGAAGTTAATATGTAACACTCCTTGCTCTCCTAAGCTTATTCATGCCGCAAATTGGAATCATCTAGTTACCAATGCAGTGTTTTAAAGATTCTTGAAAGCAAAGGCATAACTGTAGTCAGTATGAATTGATTCTTTCAATTTTATAGGACCTGATAAAGAGTAATCTTTCCATAAGTATAAAACAATTGTTTCAGAACATTCTTACTAGCCTTATCTGTTGCCTTTTTTCCCTTGCAGATTTAGTCCTTTCAAATAAGCTAGTATTGTATGATCTTGAGAATCAAGTCATTGGATGGACGGAGTATAACTGTGAGTATAAATTATTTTGTTATTATGTTATGAAGTGTTTTGGCTTATTGTCTTCTATTTCTATATTATCTTCTTTTTTGGTTTTGGTCTTAAAATTTCAGTAGTCTTCTCACAAAAGGGAAAAATCTCAATTGATAATATCTGTGGTTTATTTCAGGCTCTTCAAGCATTAAAGTGCAGGATGAACGGACTGGAACAGTTCATTTAGTTGGATCCCACTATCTTTCTTCTGATTGCAGTTTGAATACCCAAGGGGGTATAGTCTTACTTCTGTTGAGTTTGCTGCTGCACTTACTGATACACCAAAGTTAATACAAAATCCAACAGTCAAGCAAGTTAAAAGAAGTTGAATATAAAAGGAAATTCAAAGGGGTCAATTCATAAATTAGTAACATTTGAGTGATTTCTTGACTTGTGTATATAGGTTTATACCTAACAAAACTCCTAGGATGAAGTTGTGTTAGACATTCACTAAGCTTAATTTTACTGTTATATTGAATCAGTGAACGTTTATGAAAGCATACAACCAGCTTCGAGTAATTGGATTTAGACTTTGATTTCTACATATTGGCTAGGTAGTGGTGGAAATGTAATTAATTGTTTACAACAATTTTGAATGAAGTTGTAAATTTATTTTAATGATGTATTACATTCTCGGACACAATATTTTCTGGGTAGTTCTGGACTAAATCGTATCACTAGGGCTTATGAGAATTCGGAATTTCTAAATCCCTAATTACCTGAAAGGTTGAGTGCATGTTATTAGTTTTGAACTTTTTAGTCGTAATGGTTGGGCACTAGTCGGTCCGGAACCGATTGGGTCTTGAAAACTAAAACTGAATGTGACCTAACTTTTAGAACCGGACCGAAAATCGTTTTGATAGTATTTGGTTTATGAAATTTAAGACTTTTATATGTTTAGATGTTTCAACTAAATTTGACTTTTTTTCCCCCTAATCCAATTGAATTGGAACCACTAACAATTCCTGCATTGTACAAAAAATCATATAATAAGATAATTTAATGAAAATTAAGTTATTATTTCGTGTGTAAGTGTGTGTGTGAGTGTGTATTATTTTAGCATTGAATTGATTAGTTTTTTTTTTTTTTTTTTTTTTTGGGTTTGGTTCCGCTCGGTTCTACCAAAAAACCAATTTATTTATAGCTTTTGAATTATTTGGTTCTTATTATCCAAACTCAACTAAATGTCCATCTTAAAGTACTCGCAATGTCCATCTTCCTTGAGGCTTTATGGATGGGAATCAGTGAATGATAGCTCAAGTAAATTAAACCATCTAAGAAGCATATAGCCATGATCACACATGATGCCTGTTAGATATGTTCAACCTATCGCTTAAACTAAGTCCCCGTATTGCGTTTGTACTTTATGTCAATGCGTTCGGTTGGCCATACAGGTATTCCGAAACCCTTGCCGCGTAAAGACTATTATTGATAAGCATATTGATGGTGTTATACATAGAGAATAAGAGTTGTATTTTTTAGAGAAGCTTTGCGCACGCGCGTTACTGCGTTATCGAGAACAATTCCACAGTGAGAAATCGCCATAATTGAAATTAAGATCTCCTTCACTAGTAAGCCCCTCAGCTTACAAATTGCTAGTCAAAGATCATTATCAGCAATACCCGAACTTGTATCTAATGGGTTCAGCGGAGATTTAGCTGATACGGATATTGAAAAAACTTAACGGGTACCCAGATACTCTGTTTGCGTTAAGCTTGTTTCAAACTACAAATTAGAGGCGAATTAAACAGGGAAAATACAGAAGAGTATAAGAATCACTCGCACTGGAAGGACCAAGTAGCAGGTTGCATGATGTACTTGGGATGTGAATAATTGAATGAAAATGTTTGTAGTGGTGACAGAGGGAAGCCACTGTTAACAACACAATTGTCGTATGAAATCACCTTGAGCAGTCTTGGGTCGACCAGAGCCTGAGAAAAGTTTCCACATTTCAAGTGAATATTAATAACCGGACACATGGGGCAGTTGTTATGCACTCGAGCCATAAATGTTGGAGGCCTGCCGAATCCCACCTGAGCTTGTTGCAGTGTTGGAGAATACTTGCTGCACTTCGCTCCCTTACCTGCGAGCAATATAAAACGATCAAACAGTCACTGATGAGCTTTGTATATTGAAGATTTGTATGTTTGTTAGTAATATGGCTGTAGAGAGAGAGAGACCTTGGTCTAGGAGAGAAGCAAATGTGAGGCAACTACTCCACAGAAGTATCTTGAAAGCTTTGTGGCTCTGCATATTAACGCAACTGATCGCATACAATTGTGCATTGCATGTGAATGTATATCTGTCGATTGATTAGATATAGGCACTGAAAGGAAACTAATATTGTGTGGTTGTGGCTTTGGAAAGAATAAGCATTATCATTTATCAAGAGTCACATGCTTGTAACTTCTTGATGCTTCACTAGCTACCAAACAACCTTCTTCTCAATCACATGGCCAGTGTCAGCAGCAGCTGAGACTGAGTTCTTTTAAATCACATGCTTTGCTTTGCTAGTTTCCTCACTTTATTGGTTCGTACATGTAACATGTGATGCAAAAGTCGTGCGTTGCAAAAGACGTGTTCACATTAACAAGAAGTTACCAAGACGAGAGCAAGTGAAATTGTTGCATATAATGAGTATATTGTGTGGCAGCATCAGCAAATGGTTGCATTTTTCAACACGAAAGTTCAAACTAGGTAATTGGAATTCGAGGAACTGCTTCATTTATATCAGATGACTCTGGATCTATCCAACTGGCTCTTTTCCAATCACGGATTATAAGGCTCATTCTAAATTTATAATTGTCGTTGGGTTCGTCGCACCATTTGGTGCTCTCAATAATGCTTAAGGCATCAATTACAGCTCTTGTGGGAGACTTTTTTCCCTACCCACAAAAAAGGAAAAAAGAAAAAGAGTGAAATATTATGAATAGGAAGTAAACTTTTAAGCCAGTCTTGTTTTAGATTTTTGGACTATACTATAAACATATTTGTTTTTTAGTTGATTTTGGATGCACGGATGAACACCACAAAAATAAAACTAAGAATAATAAATTTATTTTTTAACTGAAAATTAGGATGCCTTATTTATTTGATGTGTATGAACTGTCTTGAATTTTTATGGAGTGAATGAGGACTAAGAGGGTGGTGGATATGGTGGAAAGTTCAGATGTGAAAGTTTTTTAAAAAATCGCTTTAATATTGTAAAATAACAAAAAAGAGATCAGAGGTAGAGCCAGGGGTGGCCAAAGACCACACTCTGATGCTAAGGCTAGAGTTAGAGTTTTCTCAAGTTTAAGAGCTTACAAGCTCTCAGATATAGAGGCTTGAGGTGAAAGAAAATATCAGCTCCTCTGGTGTGTGTGTGTGTGTGTTAAATGTGTAAATAAAATTTAAATCTGAGTATTTATAAAGTGTACTATAACTGTTGTGTCACCTGACTCTATTTTATTAATTTATTTACTGTCATGTCAGGAATATTTTTGTTTTTTTACGTATAACGGCTTCGACATTTCAAAATATGCATGGGGAGCAAGTTTAGAATGTCTTCGCATATTGGCATAGTGGGGTGATCCCTCATATCTCTGTAATTCTATTAAAATTTGTTGGTGTGACAAAAGAAAATTAGTGATTTTAATCGTTATAGTATCAATTTTTTTAGTTTATTTACTGACATGACAGACAATTATCTTTTTTTTTAAGCATGAAATTTTCTTGTTAATTTCTTAATTTTTTAATAAGAAATCCATTAATCATTTTTGAGATTTTAGGTCATTCATCTCTTAGACATTTTTCTTACTTCTTACCAAATAAGATATACTCGAGATAAACTAATTTTTTAATATTGATTTGTAGTGCTTTGTCATTGGACTTTCTGTTTACTTCCTAAACAACATCTTTTTAGTTTCTCTGTGGTAACTGAAATTGAGGCAAAAGAAACTCTTAGAGGAAGTGCACATGACACGTGGTGATATTTGACCATTCTTTTCACAATGCAGAGTTAGACGGCGTACCTCGCTTCTTAGTGTCTGGCTAGATATGTAAATTTTAGAAAATAAAAAAAAATATCTCAAACTCTTTTTTTTAAAACTAAGTGTTGCTTTAGGAACTCAACTAAAATAGAGGCTTAGGCGAACAAAAAGTCTGACATTAATGCTGCTCAAGCTTCTAAATTTTGAAACAAGTCTAATCTTTTTAATTTGCAGACTTCACGTCATATTTTCTGACAAATCTTCTTCTGCACGATTTTTTTTACTTCATTTTCTCTTTCTTTTCTCCTTTTATTTTGAAATTCCTGGAAACTTTTAATTTTTTTTCTCTTTTTTCATCCTGTGGCACTTTCTCTACCTCCATTTTCTTTTATTTTTCCTTTTCTTCATTTTCTTTTTCTCTCTCTTCTCACAGGCAAACTTTTTATTCTTCTTTTCTCTTTTTCATTTTCTGTTTTTCTAAGCGGCGATTCCTGCTTCGATCTGGGTGGAGTTCTGATAGCTTGTAGTGGTGTTTCTTATAAGCCATCTTTCCCTCCCCCCCCCCCCCTTTTTTCCTTAGTAACTTCTCTTCTTCCCTTTTTTCTTTTTTTTTATAAATCTTCATTCATTTTCATTTTTTTCCATCTCCTTCTCTTCCATTTCTTTCTTTATCCCTTCTTTTCTCTTTTCTCTTAATCTTCCAGCAGCTTTTTTTTTTTACTTTTTTCTTTTTTTAAATCTTCTTCTTCTTATTATTATTACTATCACTAGTACTACTAATCTTTCTCTTTTTTTTTTGTATATTTTGTCCGTTATATGAATATTTTCTTTGGTTCATTCCATCTTCAAGTTGTGTCATTCATTTCATTAGTTGAATAAAAATATAAAATAATTAAAATAAATTATGTAGATTAAGAAATATATAATCGAATCAATTAAATCATGTTATATTAATAAATACAAAAAAAATTTATATAATAAGTTGTAGATATATTATTACTCTTTGTAGATATCATTTAATCTAAAGGAACATGCCTAATTCATGAGATAGATAAAAAAAAGTGAGTGATTGTATAGAGAGGTTATGGTATTTATAGAATGAAAGTGATATCTTGAGCACAGTCCAATTAGTGAGAGCTAGCTTAATCAATGGAAGTCTTCTATCTTCTTCGAAGGGATGATACACGTATAATTGCATGGTGTTATTAGGGTATCTCACTTTCACTAATCTTATGGGATATCCCCATCATTTACGCGCACAACTTCCATACCTTATGCTTTTTAACATGTTTTTTTTTTAATCATTTTGATGTTGATTTAACTAACTTCTTTTTTTTGTGATAAACAAGTGTGGATCTATTTACTGAGAACTTTGATGCTTTTTTAACCGAATGAGTCGTAACTCCTCAAATACCCTGACTACTTCCTAAAAAGGTACCTAACCTCATTTTATTTTGAGTTGTAAGACCAAGTCTCATGATTCTTGTCTTGGTGGTTCTTAAGATACCTTAACTACTCATAAGAGAAAATTCAGCTTCATGTTCACAGTGTCAGGAGATCTCATGGAAGGTGAGCTTGATCCAGTGGTCAATAAGAGGATACCTCATTTGATTGACTACTTTTCTTATACCTCTAAGTGCATTTCTTTGGATATGGTTGCTGAGATAAACAAATTAAATCTAAAATGAGCGCTATAGTTAGGCGTCCAAGACTTGCCATAATATGTGTGCTTTCCTCTCTTTCTTCTATTTTGTTGGGTCACAATTTCCTACTACAAGCAGCTTAATACCTTAGCTATAGTCTTCGAAACTTCAGTGGTACCTCAATTGTGCAAGTGAAGGACGAGAAATTGAAGGGATAGCTCAAACTTGTCTGGTCTCAGGAGGAAAAACTTAATAAAGAGGTTAGGACTTTAAAATAGCATTTAGTTTGAGCTTAATTTCTCCATCTTTACTCGTGCAGTAGAGGTACCATTGAAGTCTCAAAGATTATAGCTGAGGTAGTAGGCCGTTTGTAATAGGAAATGGTGATGTAATAAAAAAGAAAAAAGAGAGGAAAGTACTTATATCATGGCAACCCTTGGACTCATGGCTATAGCACTCATTAGATTCAATTTGTCTATCTCAACAATCATATTTAGAGAAACGCACTCAAAGATATAAAAAAAACAGTTAATCAAATGAAGTATCTTTTTACTGACTATTAGATCAAGCTTTCCTTCCATGAGATCTCCCGATATTGTGAATATGGAATCAAATTTTCTCTTACGGGTAGTTAAAGTACCTTGAAAACTATCAAAACAAGAATCATAAGACTTCATTTTACTACTTGAAATAAAAAGAGGTTGGGTACTTTTTTAAGAAGTAGCCACGGTATTCGAAAAACTACCACTTATTCAGTTGAAAAAAATATCAAAGTCCTCATTAAATAGATCTATATCTATCAATCATTAAAAAAAAAGAGGTTAGTCAAATCAACATTAGAATCATTAAAAAAAGTATATTAAGAAATAGAAGGTATGACAATTGAACGGTGTGCGTAAATAATGGAAATATCTCATGGGACTAGTGGAAATGAAATATTCCAACAATACTATGTATTCGTATGTGTATCATCCACCGAAGAAGACATAAAATTAAAATCTCTTTATATAATCACTCATTTTCTTTCTTATCTCGTGAACTGAATATATTTTTTTGGACTAAGTAATATCTATGAAAATCCTAAAAAATAATGAATCAGAGAAAAAAAAATTCATATAAGGAATAAAATATATAAAAAAAAGAGAGAGATTAGCAATAATAACAATAATAAAGTCACTTAAAAAAGTTGAAGAAGACAAAAAAGAGCGAAGCGAAGTAAAAAAAAAGGGGGAAAAAGAAGTAAAAAAAAAAGAAAAAAGAGAAGTTGGAAAAAAAAAAAGAAGGAAGGAAGAAAACTACTAGAGGATGAAGAAAAAGAGGAAAAAAATGAAGAAATAAAGAAAGAAAAGAGAAGAAGACAAAAAAAATGAAGATATAAAAAAAGAAAAAAAGAAAGGAAGCTGTTAGAAGATGAAGTAAAAAAGAGAAAATAATGGAGAAATTAAAAAAGAAAAGAGCAGAAGGCGAAGAAAAAAATGAAGATTTAAACAAAAAAGAAAAAATGAAGCTGTTGGAAAGAGAAGAGAAGAGAAGGAGACGAAAAAAATGAAAATGAATGAAGATTAAAAAAAAAACAAAAGAAAACAAAAAGAGAGAAGGGACAGATGACTTACAAGAAGCACCATTGTAAGCAGCTGGAACTCCAACCAGGTCGAAGCAGGAACCGCCGCGTAAAAAGAGAAAGGACCTTGTTGTCTTACATAATAAAATTACTCACATTAAGTAAATATGGTCCATTAAATTAGACTAATAAAATCGGACGGGTGAAGATTAATTGCAAAACTGAAGATAATAAGTGGTAAAATCTAGTCCATTGAATTAAACTAATCAAATAGACAATATCGTGCCACTCGTATTTGGCACAACTGGTTTGATCGATTGAAACCGGATTACAAAAATTATCAACGCAGGTTTAATCTCTTCTATTAGCCTTGGTACGACCTAAAACGACATGGAAGTTTGATGTGTTTTTCTGTGTTAAAAACAAAAATTATCAATTCTTTATTCATCGTTTCCTTTGTGCCTTTCATTGCTTGCCCACCAGGGTTGCCCACCAGGGTTGTGCAAATTTTATTGAATTCGAAAGCGTACGAACCTATTGTAGAATAGATTAATGGTAACGAGTGTCGATCCCACGAGAAGGTTGATTTTAATTATATGTCGAATTAATTTTCTTTTAATGGAAACAATTAAATTATGGTAATTTTATTCTAAATTGTGAATTAAAATGGCAGGAATAATTAAAAATGTAACTGTTATAATAAAGCACTTGGATATTCAGATCCGCATCAACATACTCCATGGGCTAAATATTCCATATTAATACCAATTAAATCATAAGGGAGGATTCCACATCTCATGAACCACTCTCCAATAAGTATGGTCTTGAGAACTTATCGTCTTAAATAATAATAACTCTTGTCTTAGGGTCTTAGGTTTAACAGGGAATTTGATCAGAATTCAGATAAGACTATTATTATTTGTCGATGAAAAGTCAAAACAACTACAAATATTAGAGGGGAAGAGAAAGTAAATTTACCAAATTAAGCGCATGGAACATGTTGAGACTTCACCTTCAACCCAAGTTCAAAAGAAATTAACCACTCATATTTTAATTAAGGATAAAAAAAGAAATTTTATTAAAATACAAAGAAACTATAAGAAGGAGAAGGAATTTCAGAAATCTAAGCTTAGAAATGAATTCAGGAGTATCAAATTAGGGGGGAGAGCTCCCTTTTTATTGATACATTGAGTGAATCGTGACCATCGAATTAAAAACAATTCGAATGCTCAGGATTGCGCCACGTCATCGGTCAACAGTCAACAGTCAACAGTCAACATTTGTACAATAACGCCGCTGAATAGTAAATAATCCCATGTAAGCGCATGTACTGTACACACGATTTTTGCTCCACTGAGATACTGCCACGTCATCGATCTACAGTACATAAGAAATTTAGTCCAATAAGATCATGACACATCATCGGTCAACGCCACATAAGCAGTCAATACCACATAATTCATCCAATCAGATACTGCCATGTCATAAATAGTTGCCACATCATCGGTCCGTATATATACGAATATCGTGACAAGATGTCGTGAAACGACTGCGACGTATTTAACAAAGCGATCAGTATATGTGAACAGTTACTTTTTACTTTAATACTCTTCTTAATGTTTTCGACCGTCCTGAGTCCAAATATGACGTCCGTTTTGTTGTCTGATCACTCGTTTATTGTGAAACGATTATAATGCCCCTAAAATACATAATTATAATAAAATACATATAATTAAATAATAAAATACTTAAATAAATAAAAATAGCAATGTTAGTGAGATTTAAAGTGTAAAATGACGATTTTCTCCTTTATAAATATACACTTCTAACACTCAACAACTAGCCCGATCACAATCTTTCAAATTCAATTTCCTGACTGATAGTCCCAACACCGCCTTCAGAGGAGTAGTTGAAAGAGAGTGCTTGACAGTGGCACTACGGTTGTGTCTAATGTTTCATTGATGGTCGTGATAGATGTAAAAAAAAAAATAAATAAGTACTTATTTTTTAAGTTAATTTAAATAATGAGAATGAAAACTGATAAAAAAGGATAATTATTAAGGAAACAATTAAGTTACAATTAGTTATAACGTATGTTTTCTCATACATAATACATAATATGATTATTTATATTATATTATATGTGAAAGGACGTAAGGTACATCTAACTGTAACTTAAATCCTCTCCAATTATTAATGGTTATGTCGGCATCTTAATTGCCTGGGCTTGTGTAGTATCATAAAGCTTTGAATTTTTATTTTTTATTTTTTTTAGTTTTTTTTATTTTTTACAAGAAGTTCAGTTGGCTCCAATCACCCAAACTTGCATTGCCCCCTTATTATCTTCGGTTGTGCAATTAATCTCCAGTCATCCGATTTCATTAGTCTAATCTGACGGATCATATTTACTTAATGTAAGTAACTCTATTATGTAAGATAATAAGGCCCAAAGAGCGAGAAGAAGAAGTTTGATTGTGAGAAGAGAAAGAAAAAGAAAAGGAAGAAAAAGAAAAAGAAAAGAGAATGGAGGTAGAGAAAGCACTACAGAACGAAAAAAGAAAGGAAAATAAAAAAGTTTTCAGTGATTTCAAAATAAAAGGAGAAAAGAAAGAGAAAATGAAGTAAAAGTAAAATGGTGCAGGAGGAGATTTGTCAGAAAATTTGACGTAAAGTCTGTAAATTAAAACGGTTAGAATTGTTTCAAAATTCAAAAGCTTGGGCAGCATTAACGTCATTTGGTTTTTGCTCGCCTAAACTTTTGTTTCAGTTGAGTTCCTGAAATGCCACCCGATTTTTTTTTTTTAAAAAAGTGGAGATATTTTTTAATTTTTTAAAATTTATTTATCTAACGAAAGACTAAAAAGTGAGATACACCATTTAACTCTATCTTGTGAAAAGAATGGTGAAATATTGCCATGTGTCGTTTAATTCCTAGTTTCTTTTGCCTCAATTACATTTGTCACAAAGAAACTAAAGAATGTTGTTTAGGAGGGAAACAGAAGGTTCAAGAAGTTTATTTATTTCAAATACTCCATGTGTTTTAAGGGTATCTCAAGTACGCCTCATTGGGGGTAAGAAGTCAAAAAAAGAGTTTAAAAAAATTTTAAAAAATATTAATTATTTTCTTGTCAAAAAATTAAGAAATCAATAAGAAAATTCATATTGTAAAAGAGAGGATAATCAAATGTCACGCTAGTAAATAAATTAAAAAAATTAATGCTATAATAGTTGGGAACACTAACTTTTTTTACTATATCTGTAAATTTTAAAAAAAATTATAAAGGTATGCATGATCATTCCACTATGTCAGATACGCACACACATCCCAAACTTATTCTCATGTATATTTTGAAACATCCAAGCTACCATATATTTAAAGACAAGAATATTTATAACATGACAATAAATAACACTAATAGAATAGCGTTAAGTGACACAGTAATCGAGGTACACCTTATAAATACTCAAATTTAAATTTTATTAACATATTCAACACACACACACTAGAAAAGTTTATATTTTCTTTCACCTCAAACCTCCATAATTGAGAGCTTGCAAGCTCTCAAACTTGAGGAAACCCTACTCTAACTTGGGCGTAAGAATGTGATCACTTATTACTCTTGACTTTACCTATGATAACTTTTTTATTATTTTACAATATTAAAGTGATTTTTTCAAAATCTTTCCACGTCTAAAGTCAAACTTTCCATTATATCCATCACTTTGTTAGTCTTCCTTCACTCTATAAAAAGTCAAGGCACACATCTAACATGTGAGATACCCTACTTTTCTGTTAAAAGATAAATTTATTATTTTTAATTTTATTTTTGTAGCGTTCATTCGTGCATCCAAAATCAACTAAAAAACAATATCTATCTATAATTTCAGTAGACTCCACATAGTAATATATTGTAAATTGTAGCAATTAATTAAAAAAAAAAGGCTCATTCGAATAAGGTGGTTTATTGCACATTTTCTTATCATGCATCCCTGCAGAAGGAGAGGAATTCTCAGAGTTAAGCTTGCCGCAGCAGCCACAAGAAAGAGACAAGCCACTATGTCTACTACGTGTTTGTTTGCCATTTGAGAGGACCAATTGTTGGCGGTTTGAGAGGACCAACCTAGCTGTATAAAAATAATACGCTTAAACATCTTACGAGGACCAACCCAGCTATATGAAAATACTACACTTAAACCTATTATGAAATTTTAATTTTTAATTTTGTTTGAATTAAAAACCAGGTCCATCTTAGAATTCAAATTCCCCACCAATATAACAAGAACTCCCGAAATGATATTTGAACAAAAGCAATATGAAATGGGGGAAAACTGTAAACTTCTCACTTTCATGCAGCTATAAGAGAAAAGAAAGTAAATAATCATCGTTATGTAGCTGATCAATTTACACCATCTGTTTATCTCCCCAAAAAATTTGCAGAAGGGGAGGAAAAAATGCCGAAGGGGATATAAGGGTCCTCTAGAATAATTTATAAGCGCTGAAAGGCACACATATTTAAAAACCTTTGGTCTCCGGCCTCCCAAATCCTCTAGAACTGAAGCTTCTTTAATAACATTGCAGGCAGAAAGTTTCTAAGAAAATTTGGCAGTACCACGGCTAGTTGAGAAAATAGGCCCTATCCCGAGCTTCCAATAATAAGGAAACAGCATTCACATGTCTTTAGACACTATTGTACGTCCTCTATGGCATTGGTAACACCATCAGAAGCTGGCGCGTCTCTTATACGCCCTGAACCCACCAAATACCATTCAAAGCAATTAGAAATACAAATTAAACAAAATAGTATCTCAAATCACTGTAATGCTGCTCCCCAATTCAGAGAGGTGAAATAGAAAGACACACATGTTATCCAAACATAGAGAGAGGCCCAACACCTCACTTTTCCACCAAAAGGGATAACCAGTCTTCAAATATTCTTTTGTTTAGACCCAAAGATAGCCACTAATCTTTCTGATTCCTGCTCTTCTTGCCACAACCCAAATTATCATTTCATTATTCACTAAATGAGTCAAATTACTGTTTGCATAACTATCTTTCAGGTGTGAAATGTTCATAAATCTATGAAAATAATTTTCATTTTTTCATGCAAATTCTGAAAGTTGTCTTGTTTCACAGAATTTTCATCAACAGGAAATATCAACAACATTGATCTGAAAAGACTTACCTGATTTCTTGCCTTTCATAGATGTTGACTTAGATTTTTTATTGGATCGTTTCTCTTTCTCAGTGAAGAGATCCTTGTACTTCTCCAAGACTCTTTCTTTCTCATCTAATAAGCCCAACACCTCATATGCATCTGCAACTCTCTGCACTATTGATTTCTCTGGAGGTTTACGATCAAAAGCTTCAAGACCCTTGAAAAGCTTTGAGACACAATTATGACAAGATCAAGTACATAGGTTAGCAACCAAGATGACAAGTATGAAAAGGAAAATCTACCATGACTTAGCAGCAATTTAGTCCAACAACTGAATAACAAACCTATTGCCTAAAAGATTGCATATAACAGAGAAGCTAGCAAAATCAAAAGACATCATCAATAAGGGGCTACTTACTGGATGTGCTTGGTTACAATCAAAAGACATGTCAGTGAAATTCTAATTTGCGTTCTTCAACCAGGATACTTTACTGTGCATATAAAATATGGTCCAAAGACTGGCATATCACACTGATAGCCTGCAACTTTGCATCATCATCATCGTGAAATTCTAAGTTGTGTTTATTTCTTTGACCGAATTACTTTAGAGTGCATATACATATGGCCAAATATCACATATCACATTACAGGATGCAACTCATCATCATCATCATCATCATAAAATTCTAAGTTGTGTTTATTTCTTTGACCAAATTACTTTAGTGTACATATGCATAAGGCCAAATATTAGATATTGCACCAATCGCCAGCAAATCATCGTCATGAAATTCTGAGTTGTGTTTATTTACTACTACTACTACAACAACAACAAAACACACACACACATTAAATGCAAAGTCTGGAATTTGAGAAACATCCAAATGTCCGATTTCAGCAACTGCCTAAATCAATTAGCCAATTTAAAAATTTTTGACAATCAACTGCTTTTCCTGTCTGTGGGGTCCACATAAAAATTATAAAAAGCAAAAATGATTGTTCTTCTCCTTTCTCCAATTCCCCCCCTTCTTTTTCCTGCAGGCAAGGTGATGCTTTTCTTTTCTTGTTTGAAAGGCCCATGTGAAAAATGCAAAAAATAGTTTACATATATATGTAACATGTAACTGAGATGATGAAAAAGTTCACTTGTCGAGATCAAATTTAGATAAATATTTCACGCTTGATCAACACAGGCAGATTAATGAAATAGATGTATATCTTTGCAGTTCTTGCAAGTACGTGAGTCAAAATTGTACCTTTATGAGCCTCTCCAGCATACTGTTTCGATAATAAATAGAGATCATGCTTTTGCATAATTGCCAAGGGATGGAATGGAGGTCTATACCAATTCTCTTCTCCCAAAACTTGTGTGCTTCTTCTGCTCTGTGGTCCATATCTAAAGCCCGTATTAATTGTCCATATGTTCCCATTGTAGATCCCTGCCCCTTGCTTAACATCCATTTGATTACCTAGAAATTTTCCAAAAAATGAAACATATGAATCATTAAAGAAACATAATGTCCAAGTACTATTTTAAACATTCTTTCTGCATGAAGACCAATATTTGATAGATAATAAAGTAATCAGATTTTACCACTTAATGAAGAGTTCAAACTTAAGCAACCATTGAGGCAAATGGTATAACTTGTCTAAGTTTAAACTTTCGAATTTCATGTGAACATATGAATACATATTACACAAGTAAACTCATCAGGTAAGGTGCTAATAAGGTATTCAATCAATTAAAAAGAGATTTGTTCCTACCATGATCTCACTTCACTCAGGGTTTGTACATTGCTAAGTTATGATCATAGCAGATTGGCAAATTTTAAGATCGGCACATAAAAAGATACACCTAAACTCATGCAAAATTGCATTGTAAGAGAGATTTTTAATCACACCTGAACTACCCTGTGCCACTGTTGTTCCCCCTCAAGAGCAAGCAATGCCTTCTTAAGTGATCCAATAGGAAAGTTTTGCTCCCATGCAACCCAAGCATCAAGAGTGCCATAAACATCTTCTTTGCTGTTCTTGAGGTTGAGAAGCTGCACACACAAGCTTATTCATTCAGAAAGGATTAACAACAGGAAAGGAAGATCAGAAATTTTAGCATACAAATTTTGCTTGAACGTCAATTGAGCTTATTTACAAACATGACAATCTATCCTAACGTTATAGATTAAAACAAAAGGAAAATGGAAAAAAATAATCAGCAGACATCATTGCTTCTTGAGCGATAAACAATACATTTGCTACTGCATTTACTTTGACAAGTTCAAACAAGAAGAAATGGTTGTGAGGTTTGATTCTTTTTCACCCTCATAAAGCTCATAGTTTAAGAAAATTAGAAGCAAAGTAATAATAACAGGAGAAACTCTTTGTATTGATTCGACTTACAGTGTTTACAAGGAAATTAATCTTATCCTTTCTCGGGACATTCTCCCCAATTCGAAAATTCCGTCTACCTGCAGCGTTTTTCTCCGGATACTGGTCTACGGATTGGTTGGAGCATTGACCCTGGATGATTGTTGCAAATTAATGGATACTTTGACTGACACCACATCCATTAAAACACACTCATCACATAAAATTATAACAAAAGCCATTCGAATAAATGCAAAAATAAAGATCATTCACCTCTAATGATGACATAGACATAGCTTTTCCAACGATTTGGCTAGATACTTGATTTTTTTCCGCCGATTTGTAAATGGAATTAAGGGTTCGGCCAACCTATAGAAAATATATATATGACATTTAAAAAGTAAGCTATATATAAATATTCTACTTAAACGAATTCAGCGACGAAACTGACTCAACCAATAATTGTAGTAGAAGAAAACCTAATACATTCAAAAAATAAATAAAATTGTAAAGGAAGAGAAACTGACTAGGTAAGACGTTGCAGGCGACCTCCACATTTGCACTTGTAGCTTCAAAAAGAATTCGTAGATTGAATAAATAAATAAATAAAATATGCGCGGCAAAATCCAAGGGCCGTCGGTGACCTGAGCAGCGGTTAGCGGCGGGCAAATTGCACTCAAAATGCTTTTCGAAGGGAGGGGTTATTATTATTACTATTATACGTGTTTTTTCAAAAAAAGAAAACAATCGTCGAACAAAACTGCGAGTGAACGATGACGGCTAAGGGATGGTGCCACAAAATCCGGGTGCGGATAGCTCGGGTAGTTATACCCGGAAAGTCGGGGTACACGGGTTTGAGGGATGGTGCGGGCCGGGTCTAGAACAAATTTAAGTGATGTGGCGGGTTCTATAATATGAATTTTTAATTCAGGTCTCAAAATTCACAGTTCTTAATTTTGTGGTTTAAGAATTCAGGTTACTTTTTCCTCAAAATTCTAGTCATCATAAGCATTTATTCATAATTGATTCAGCAAAAATTGGATAGAAAATTATTCCCACACCCCCTACTTTCACATATAACATAAACATTTTATTACTAGAAAACGAAATCTAACAAGATATACGTGTGTCTATATATATACACACACGCATACATATATCCACACAATATTTCTATTATTCAAATATTGAATATAAACGGTTGGATCTAATTGAGTCACTCCATCACTCTTAAAACTTTCGTGTATTAAACTAGTATAAGTGATGATGATGATATTTTAGTTTTGAAAAAAGGGGTCTATAGATTTATACTTTTTTGTTACAAATTTATAATTAGAAAAAGTAATCAGTAACCCGACTGCTGGTTTCATTCCGCATCTGGATTGGTCCGGACTGTTGGAGTTTCCGGGTCTGGAATGCATACGGGATTTTGCATGGCACATCAATTTTCCCAAGAATTCACTGGTAAAAACATCAATAGTCCCACAACAATGCAACAAAAATGGCACCGATCTGTTCTCTTAAAAATCAAACGGCCAAAAAACATAACACAACTCTATCCTCAAGCTTCCAATACATCTTTCGATTAATGCGATGAGAAATGATAATCAGCACGTGGTCCATGACATTTGCGGATATGCAACAAATACCCAAGCAAAAACAGTATTTCAAATGAGAGCATGAATCATTTCTGCGACTAAGAAACCAGAGGTTAAACAAAACTAGGAGAAGATATCCCATAATAAACAAATATACTTTACAATTCTGCTATTGAAAAACACAGGTGGTTCGTGGGTTCATCATAACATATATCATGTAACCAGATATAATAAAGATTTTACAAACCAAATGAATCTCAAACCTACAACCGCAATGAAGATGGGCAGACCAATCCACACACTAATTGACCTTACGCAATATATAAAAAGATGAAAAAAAATAACTTACAACAAATAGTTTTATTGTCCCCACTCTTATTGTAATGGTACCCATCTGAAGAGAGAGTCACTCCCACAATAATAGCTTGGCTACAATAAATGTCCTCAAGAAGATGCAGCTGAAGGTGCGGTGTTTGGGTTGAAGGCTTTCTGCTCAGCACAAGAGAGTTCTTCCTGAGGCCCTGCCTCCTCTCGGCCAACACCCAGCAGATCAAGGTAATACAAGTAATGAGAGATAATGTTGCTCATAGCATCAATATCACCCTGACCACATACGCTCTCACCATAGAGTATATTCATTGTGGTACCAAAGGTAGGTCCCCGTTTGGACAAAGTATCATTCTTGGTGGGCTTCCAGTTGCCAACAAAGGCATCATGGGCTGAAGGCTGGGATTTCTTGATTGGGGTCATCCACCTCCAAATTGCAGCCTCAAAAGCAAGGGTAGCATTCTGCTCGATGTATTCGGGATGATTCAACAGATCCTCCTTCAATGCTTCCCCAGTTGCTCCATAGTTAAAATTCCTACAAATGACAAAAGTGGAAAAAAGAAAAGAGTATCATTGACATTGTGATTGAAAGGAAAGAACTCAATTCATATGGGCTGTTGTTTCGATTTTTTAATAGAAACTAATAATAGGCTTTTAAACTAAAAGAAGAAAGAACTCCAAATCTATTGAAAAATATTCATTCACGTGAATCGAACACATTGCTTCCTGACCCCCAAAATCCGAATATAGAGATAGTAGCATTTGGTCTGTGGACCATACAGCTAATCAATCACGCTGCCTGATAATGATATGACAAAGAAAAGCTTTGAAACAAGCCCATCATCTCCACTATCACTAATTTTTTTCCAGCTCAGCTTAGGTAAATCAATCAACATCAACAATAAAAGTTACAAGGAAGATTCATATCCAGCAACTGAAATTTCAATAAAAGAACTATGATGAAAAGATAAAAAGAACACACATACCAATATATAGGTATAGCACCTCGGCCATAGTACTCAGCTCCAGGGGTGCAGGGATATGTGTATTTGTAGGAATCATCACAATATGACTGACTGGGGCTCATTTCATGGTTGAAGCAAAGTCCCCAGGCCAACGGTCCTCCAGTGGCCACTCCATATCCACCTAATTAAGCATACAATACAAACATTACAGCCATTTCAATTTAAACCTTTTATTTTACTTCCATTTTTTTCTTTTTCAGTTCTAAGCACAAACATAGCACAAACGATAATAGCAGCATTCCATTAATTAAATCTCATCTCACCAACCCTGTGAGCGGGTTCAGTTCGAGCGGCACAACTCTTGTTTCAACACAAAAAATTTTACCGCCAACTGAACTCACGGTTGAATCAAATTTCAACCAAACAAAAACAAACAGTGACCCCTTGTTCTCAGGAACAGTCTCGTAGACCCTTTTCAAACAATTATGGCCTTTGACTATAGTGACAAGAAAAAAAGACGGTCTCCACGACCGTCGCCGAAACCACAGGGTGTCAGCACTATTTTTCAGAAACAAACAATTGCCCAAACTCTAATATTGCATTTGCAATAAATAAATAGGAAACACAAGTCGAAGCCAAGGTTTAGCTCCAGTGATACGAAAAGGTCTTAGGTAGTTGATAATATTAAAAAACAAAAAGAGGCATAGATGTATACTTACAAGAGGTCTTGGCGCCGACGTGGGCAAGAAAAGCGCAAATCTCCTTCATCTTATCAAGCTTAGTACCGGTGGTGCCGAAGCCGAGAGGCTGATATTTGACGGTGGCAGTAATGAAAGATTGATAATCCCAGAAGCCCACGGCATGTGCCACCGGCGTGTTCCTTTTCGAGAAGAAGTTCTCAAATTGGTAAACCTGGAAATAGTCTGAAATCGTCTCGTTACAACAGAATTTTGACCATGTTGGGCACTCCCACCCTTTTATGCAAACTTTTTTCCCCTTCACCTTCTTCACTATCACCTTCTCTGATTCATCTCCATTCCCCATACTCACTGCCAGTGCCAGTACCAGTGCCACTGTCAGTGTCATTGCCACACTGCCATGCTTCATCTTCATCTTCTTGTTGTCACCAGATCTACCTGTTGTTTCGAGATTTACTTGGGGGAAGATGAGAGGAATGGGAAGCAAAGGATTTGAGAAGTTGGATGCAGCGTCTCTTTCAAGTTCCGTAAGACGAGTAGTTTAAATGTCGAACACTTCTTTGAACAAATCAACGGTGGATTTTGTGTTAGGTTGAGAGATGTGTTGGACATTTAAAGCGAGTACAGGCTGGATTTGGAAGAAGGGACCTCACAGACGAGCTGGACCCACGCAACTCCACCGACAACTAACCGGCAGAGCAAATATGTGACGCTTGGAGCCTTTCACTTCACTTCGGAAAATGCAAAATGGAAAGTTAAAACGCGATGTCACCGGGTTGGCAAGTGGGACGGGTAGGACCGAGCCTGTTAAAGCTGAGCCCAAGCCAGGCCCTTTTTCAGGAAGCTTAGGCCTTTAACAGCCCTGTCCCATCTTGACCGATCCAGGCTTGACATGGGGGGGGGTGATTGGAATTATTTTATTTTTTCAAAAAAAAAAAATGATGCTCAAAGAAGTGTGATGGAGTGAACGAAGATATTTAATGAGTACATTATGAAAATTGTGGTGCTGAATTAAGGGATGGATAGATAGAGAGTTTGGTGGGAAGGATCCGGACAGTAACAAGCAATTACAGGAGAGAGAACCATGACACAGAATTCAGTTATTTGCATGCAGATCAGCCTTACAGCTCTTTCTATGTTGTTTCTAAATTTTACACCCAGATTTTTTTCGGTATGCATGGGCGCGGAAGGCTGTTGTTTTGCAAAGTTGTGTGATGCATTGAAGAGAGTAAAGAACCAAAGGAATGTACTTTGGGGGGTGTAATCCCAGATTGGGGATCGGCCTAGTTTGGGCCCTAAACTAAAAAGACAAGTTGTTAAAAGGAGACGCTTATAGTTAATGGGGGATTCATATTTTTCACAATAAAATATCAAAAATTATGAAAATATCTTTATTTTTGTTAGTTAGGGTGTTTAGAATCTAATTTGATTCACTTAATCTGTTTGATCCGTAAAAATATAATCCATCGATTAATAGATTAGATTAGATTAAAAATTTAAAAATTCACAGTCAGTGGATTATATATGAATTTATTTCTATAAATTTACAAAAAATCATGAATTTGTAAAAAATATATATATTAATTCATTAAAAAATATTATAAATTTAATTGAAAAATAGTACAAATGTGGCATTACATAATTACATAAACACCATAACATATCTTAGTCATTTCCCAATAATAATATAAAATAAAAATAATTAAATAATCAAATATACAAATATAACTTGTAAAAATTGTAAAACAAAATAATAATTTTAAGCCAAAAGCAAAATATCAAAAACCCAAGTCAAAAGTCACTGGCGGGAAATTATTACATTGTGAGAAGGAAAAATCAAAAACCTCTTACTTTTATTGCATTTTAATTTATTATTTTCTTACAGTGTGAGAAGGAAAAGAGAGGTCTAGTGAACTAATTGCCCTTGATTACAAGGCAAATGCTTTAGATGCTGTTCAAATAGTGAAGCAACCTGTGCATAAAGGGCTTGAAGCTTCTGGCAAATGAGGGATTTATTTGGAAAGAGGAAGTCATGACAGTGAGCCGAGAAAAGTTTAGAACAAACTCCTGATGTGTCTAGAAGTGAAATGCACCCAAGAAACTTCAGAAATTTTGCCTCACTCCTCATGGCTGTTTTGGGTATTAGTGTGTTTTTACAAACTCGTGGCTATCTTGGTAATTACTTAAATTCCTACTTTACAAACTTACATCTTTTTTTATTTATTCTTTAGAACAAAATAAATTAAAATATTGCATGCATAGTGCATGGTTCACATTATTTCATATACATGGGACCATATATTTATGATGGCAAGTCCTTTTCAATAATTTGGTGTAGTGTGCTTGTGATCCATGGCATATATGTAACAGTGCAATTTTCTTTTCAAGCGTAATGATATGATTAAATAAAGTAGTAAAATAAAGATGAGTCGTTGGAATAATAAGGAATTCTCCCGGAAGTGCGAAACTAGTTAACTTTCTTATATATAATTTTTTCCTCTAGTATTTATCACTTAATTTATTCTAATTATTTTTTATAATTAATTTCAAAATTTTCTATTATTAAATAAGAATTAGGTGTTTGTGCAAAAACCTCATTGATTGAGATAATTCAATTTAAATTATTGTTATCTTTTTAAACTTAATATATTCTTGATATTTTTCATAATTAATTTTATTGATTTTTTTTTATAATTATGGTGTAGATGAGTTTTGAAGTTGGTAAAAGGAAACACATAGCTACAGACCATGTTCCTTTAAGTCACAAATCTTTTATTAATGTTAAAGGTACGCCTAATAGATCAACTATTTCAAAAGCTTGTTAGTAATTTATACAATTAAATTCTGATCCACTATGTCCTAGATCAAAATGTTGATATTATCGAAAAGAATATAAATATGAGTTTAATAGAGGAACATTTAATCTATTGACTTATATAAGAGAGAGATGTTTGAAATATCTTGGCTGAACACGAGTAAACAAAAGACAAAAAACCTTATCTTACCAACTAGTGAAAATTAGAGAGCCATGTAACCTTGAGTCAACTACCTGTAATGTTAAGGCTTGTAGAAAGACAATTAATATATTTATTATAAAGGATGAGATGCAATCTAGAGTTGTAGAGAGTAAAGGATTTAAGGAAATGTTGGGAGTTTTTAAAAAATAAATTTAAAGTGTCATCTTGCATTACTGTCACTTTTGATATTTTGCAACTTTACTAAAAAAAATAAAATAAATAAATGGACTGATTTTTTTGTGTATAATTATCAAAGAGTTTATCTTACTACAAACTCTTAGATTTTAACTTAAAATTTTTACTATATGTGTCTTGCATCTCACTTTTTTATGATAATTAGAGATTGTAAGAGAAAATATTAAACTTTTTTAAAGTTGTTGACCACAAAGGTGAAACAATCGTTAAGTAAATTGAGATATGTTTATTAGATTAGGGCATTGAGATGGTTTTCATTGTAACAGTTGATAATACTTTTTCTAATCATGTTGCTATTTCATATTTATCAAAAGTTTTAAACAATTGAAATTGTTCAATCTGGGGAGGTCAAAATATGCATTTAAGGTGTAGTGCACACATATTAAATCTTATCGTTATGAAGGGTTTAAAAGAGTATCATGAGTCAATTGCTAAAATTCACAACGTTGTAAGATTTGTTAGATCCTCATTTTCTAGGACACAAAAATTTAAGGCATATGTTGAGTGAGAGAAAATTCATTCAAATAAGTTATTGATTCATTCAAATAAGTTATTGTGTCTAGATGTTGTAACTAAATGGAATTCTATCTATTTCATGTTAGAGTTTGCAAAAAAAAAAAAAATCAAAAAGTATTTGATCGATTAGAGCTTCATGATTCATAATACCATCATGAGTTTTGTTTGAGTGAATCGAAAATGTGTCTATCTTCAATTAATTAGGAATATGCTCATTACTCTATTACAATTTTAAAGGTTTTTTATGATGCCACTTTGATACTTTCTAGTTCTTTATATGTGACATCAAATACTTTTTTACGTCAATTATTTTTTATTCATATACAATTGCAAGCTTGACAGGGTAGTAAAGATTTATTTTTTGAGAATAATGGCTGAAAATATGAAAAAGAAGTATGATAAGTATTGAGAAAATTACAAATCAGTCAACCCTCATTTATTTGTTTCTATGTTGCTTAATATTCAGCATAAAGAATGTTTTTTGATATATTGTTTTGTAGTATTGTTTAATGAATTTAAAAGTAATGAGTTTGTTGTCAAAGTGCAAAATAATTTAAGTAGTTTGTATGATGAATACAAATTACTTTATTGTGATAGTGTAGAAGTAATGGATATTGTGAATGATGAAAAGGAGTTAGAGGTTGATACTAGGTAAGTATTTGATTCGGGTTATATGAGGATTTTAAAAGACAATACTTTTGTAGAGTGCAAAAATAGAAATGGATCTTTACTTAATAGAATCATTTGAGAACTTAGAAAATAAGAGTTTTGATATATTAGATTGGTGATAAATTAATTCTTTCAAATATCAAATTTTGTCTTATGTTGATCGAGATATTTTGGCTATTCATGTTTCCACTGTGGCATTTGAGTCAGTATTTAGCATTGGTGGTTGCATTCTTAATCCACATCAATGCTCACTATCTATAATGACGGTAGAGAAACTAATTTGCATACAAAATTGATTATGATCAACTCTGATAAATCTTGATGAAGCAGTAGATGAGATTGAACACGTTGAGATAGGTAAAATGTAATAATTTAACTTTAAATTTATTTATTGATTATTATTTGAATTTATATTGTTATTCTATTTTAAAAATTGATATTTTCCTTTTTCTTACACTTATAGAGATTTTGGGAGCTAACAGAAACATATTTGATGAAACTTGATAGTATTTGATGGATAGTAAAGGTAAATATTTTTTATTAAATAAAATTTTTTATTTGTTGTTTATATCAATTATGTTTATTTTGTTTAGATTAAAGTATGAAACACAAATAGGAGGTGGACACTTTTCTTTTTGGTGTTCATTATTTTGAAACTTTAAATATGTTATTGTGGCTTTATTTGAACAATTAATTTTGGTGTTATATTAGTGTATTATTGTAACTTTATTTGAACAATTAATTTTAGTGTTATATTAATGTATTATTGTATCTTTATTTGAACAATTAATCTTGGTGTGTTATATTTTAAAAATTTGAATGTATTATTGTAACTTTATCTAAACAATTTAATGATTTATCTCAATGTATTATATTTTAAAATTATGAATTCATTATTTTAGCTTTATTTAAATAATTAATTATCTAAATTTTGTTCAATTTTGAATTTAAATGATGGACTAGATATGGATTGAATTATATTCACATATGATTCACAGACATTCATATAGATTAGATATAGATTTTGTCAAATCTGCATCTAATCAGTAGATAATGGATTGGATTTGGATTGAATTGAATCAATCTATGGATTGGATTATATTAAAATATTATAATTTATAAAATCATAGATCTGATATGGATTAATATCAAATCTGTAAAATTCGATCTGTGAACACCTTTACTTGTTAGGAAATGCATCTCGAAGAGTTATGTTGGGGCCGGATGTTTTTATAAGCTCGACTAACAATAGCATATATGATGCTAACAAGAAAATGGCATGCCAGAGCAGTCCAAGCACATGAGGTCGGCCAGAAATAAAACGGACTAATGAAAATTGCTGACCGCTAGAGATGTTTCAAGTAAAAGAATGCATTAAAGAAAGGGGGTTAGGCAAAAATAAACCAAGAATCTGCTATACAATTCAACCATTCCACTCCTTGCTACATGATTTATAATAATGTCAGCACAAACTTTTATTTAGAAATTCTGATTGGAACCTTATTTCTCAATTTATTTTTCATTTCTCATATCCGAAACAACTAACTTAAGTATTGAAGGGATCTCGCCAAAATCACTATTGATTGATTAATTATTTTCTATGACTGAGAGGTGAAAGAATTTGAGTTTTGACTTGATAAATTAACTCAGTTCTTATTGCTTTTCTCATAAAATAAGTTTAGTTGTTAAGATATCTTTCCAACATAAAAAAAATAGAGTAAATATAATATTTAAATAATTAAAGTCAGTGACCTTTGTAATTTTAAAGTCGCACTAGTCAAATAAATCAAGATATCAAGTGACACGTAGCAGATGATATAAATTTAAAAATGATGGAATGCAATGCAATCAATGCGTCAGTAACCGACGGAAATTTCACAATCTGTGCGAGCGGCCATTTGTTTTGACCTGGACGACAAAAGTTACAGCTCTCGGCCGACAATCAAACACTATTGAAACTTTAGTCTCCGCTTCATTCCTTTCTCTCAGCCTCAACTTTAGCTGCTTTAGACATCGAAAAGACCAAATTATAGTGCTAGCAAGCTTCGTTACCTATTCTTGGTAGCACTAGTAGAGTAGAGTTCTCCCGTAGAAAACTTGAGATGCTATATGCACATCTCTTGAAAGATCAGTGAGAATAAATATATTTCTATACATATAAGGATAAAGATTTTGCTTTTCTTTTCATTGGTATAAATTTTTTACTATCACTCACGAACTAATATATGAATTCAAACTCCTAGTAAGCCTAGATTATAATATTAGTGTAAATGATCATTACAATGGATGGTTAACCACTTGACAAGGACACCCACAAAAAAACTAATCTAGAACCCCGTGACAAAACAGTGTAGGGAGTGGGAGTATGAGTGGAAACCTCAATAACGCCCTGTTGATTCACGGGGGGTTTATGGAGGTACAACTAAAGAGCGCATCCATTTTTCTCTATATAAACACTTGCCCATACAGAGAGCAGAAAAGGCAACGGAGCAAGCGAGGAGTTAACTAGAAGAAGGAATGGGGAGCCTCAAAAAGATTATAGCTTTGGTTGTAAAAGTGATAATGGTGGTGGGTATAGGCGTGGGTATAAGCATAGGCAGCAGCAATGCTCAGAGTACAGTGATATGCAACATGACCGGTGCTGGTTTGATGGCGTGCAAGCCGTCTGTTACGCCTCCAAACCCAACTCAGCCGACGGCTGCTTGCTGTACCGCGCTCTCACATGCTAACTTGGCATGCTTTTGCCAATACAAAAACTCCAAGCTGCTGCCTTCTCTTGGTATAGACCCTAAACTCGCCATGCAGCTCCCAGACAAGTGCAAGCTTCCTCATCCCGCAAATTGCTAGAAGTTTCTTTGCCCTTGCGCCTGGTGTAGCTCGACTAGTCGTCGATGCACTGCCGCTTTACCTAAGTTTGAATAATAATATAAATAGAAAGCGTGATGTTTCACGGGTGAAATTTCTCATCCCGGTTCAAACTTAAAAAAAAAAATGTAATATTGTCTCTCTCCTTGAGTCTCTGTGTGTGTTTCTTAGTATATCAATAATAAAAGATTAGTAATCATCTCTACAAACAGCCTGCATGTGAATTGTTGTTGCTATAATTGAGAAATATCCATTTTCCACGCAAAATTTTTCTACCCAGCACGTGCATGCAGGATACTTGACGTGTATCTCTCATTTAGTTATTTATTAATATTATTTTTTTTGGAACCTGATGATTATTGAAAATGGATAAAAGGATTATAGCCTACAGGAGTTTTATATGAAGCCTGGCTTTAAGAAAAAGTGTTTTCTTGCAAATTTACAAATTTGACGAAGTATTATTCTTATAAATTACATGAGTTCCCCAGATTGGTTTTATGAAGCCTAGTTTTAAATGAAGTCTAATTGGGACCAAAAACGGGACATGAACGCTCGTCCCTTAAACAGAAAATTTGACGTAAATGACGACCAAGATGAGAGGAACAGCGATACTTTCAAACGACTTTCCTCCACAGAAATCACATGTTGTTCCATCCTAGCATTATTCAGGCAGGTACATAAGATGCGTAAACATCAGAATCGTACAGTTTCAGGCACAATGTTTGATTAACATTGCAAAAAATGAAATTAAAAAAAAAAAGGAAAAGAACTTATACACGTTGCTATATATTAGGATAGTAAAATGCTGTGACAAGAATTGAGCTACAGTTGATAGATATAAGCAACGGGAATATACACAGTTGTAACACAAATCCTAATAGCAAATTGTCTTTAGACCTTATATGGCTACCACTTCTTTTATCACTGTATCCTTCATCCCACAATGATCCAAAAGAAAACCTTGAGTCAACAACGAACCCCATTGCATGCCAAGCTTTTTGCAGAGCAGGCTGGGTTTTGACTTCTGTTAAGAGTAATTACAAACCAAAACTGATTCTTCACACGTCTATTGAACGATTCATATCTGAAGATGATTCCGTACCATAACCCCAAAGATGTTTCAGCTCCCCTCTTGCCAAACCCAGTATTACAGTAAGTCCTGGTAATGTAAAATCAAGAGGTAAGTAGAAAGAACTTCATTTTATTTATACAGGGATGATATACAGTACCCTGTCCAACTGGAATCACACACTATATCATTACCTAGCGTACAGGGAACAAGATATAGAAGTGCTGGCTGGCCATGCCCATTCATTAGATATAACCCTAGGTATGTTAGGAAGAGACCTGCAGTGCAAAAGAAATTTGTACAAAATAAATTTAAAGAAATACGATGGCAAGAAGACTTCTTCATGTAAACTTGCAACTTATTGCCGCCAGGCAGGTATGGCAAGATAAAAAATGAATAGAAAAACAGTTCTGATAACATAATCTATTGAAAATTTCACAGATAAGTGCAACAGTTCTATCCGTGATTGCAGCTTCCTTGAATTGAAGCTAAACAACTACTATGAAAAGAAACAAAAATTTGGACCCCCCATTTTGACATACAGATAATGAAAATAAGCTTCAAGGATGCCAAGAATTTTCATACATAATAAGCTCACCAATCAAAAGACAAAATGAAGTGAATAGCCAAAATTCCTGTCCAGTTTCGACCAAGCAAATTTTGTAAACATACACAAGTTATGGATACCAAGCAAATTTGCGTTAGAAAGAAAATTCCAAACACTTCGGAGCACAAGTTATGGATTCAAACAAAAGATCATTACGAAAAACATTGAAAACAAGTATAACCGAGTTAACTTGGGTCAACATTCATTTAAAACAGCCTATATATCGTAAAGATAAAAAGCTTGTGATTGAGCACAAAAGAAGTAAGAAATAATGATGAAATAATATATAGAAGAAAAATAATAATGTAAACCACTATGCTAAGGTACTTACCAAAACCATAGCCAATTATCAACCAAAGAGAATATCCTTTGACCACACCTTTCTTGTTTTCCTTGTCATATCTGAGACAATGAAACACAGAAAGAGAAACAGGGAGGAAAATAAGATCAAAAAAAAAAAACGAAGTCAAAACAAGGGCAACATCCTTCTGACACCAGCCTAATCAAAAACCCAAAAACAAAGAAATAAAACCCAGACACAATGTGATGAACCACAAAAAAAAAAAAAAAGACACAAATAATTTGAAATTTTTTCTGCCTGGAATCTGGTGCCAATTCATATAAAATCTAGAAGCAACTTCTTGATTAAAGTCATTGCCCACGACGACTTCCAAATCCTAGCATCGTGAGGGGGCACCAAAAAGTACCAGTAGTAATAATAATAATAATAAGAAGAATTTTAATAATACTAAAATAATAAAATTTTGATGATGATGATAAAACTCTAAAGACACGTTATTGGTTGAACTAAAAGGATTGCTGTTCTCCCAGATTGCAAAACAAACCATACACAAAAGATTTATGGATATCTCCTGTAATTTCCCTCTTTTCAGGAAGAAGGCATCATATCATGGATCCTGAGTGCATGTTAATATTGAGTACCTGAATGCAAAACAAATTAGCAAACCAGGAAAAAGAATGTCCCCGAAGCCAATCATATCATAACCACCCCATGGGTCAAAAAGTCGAGGGATTCTTAAAAGCATGGGAATAGATTCTCCACCACTGTTGTCACCTCGAGCAACCTACATGAATAGAATAAACCCATAAGAAAATTTCTTACAGCACTATCACTCAGCTAAAGTTTTTTTTATCCTTTTTTGATACATAAATACAATCTACCAGTCTACTACGATATAAAGAATACAAAAAAAATAAAAGCATACAAGTAAAGCAAGTCTAGATCTTTTTTTTCCCCTCCTTAGAGAGAGGAAAAAAAAAAGAAAAGAAATTCAGATGAATCAATTTACTAATATCAACTCAATTGTTTTTACTCGTACAGAAAGCTTGCTGTTACCCAAAAAATAAGCCTATTAGTTGAGACTATATATGCATCCTTAAATCCATAGGATTAACCCAGTTTCTACGTGTGGAACTGTGCCATTCCCCTAACCCAATCAAATGACACCCCCACCATGTCTGGCCCACCATGATG
Organism: Aegle marmelos; assembly: GCA_030449875.1. NCBI lineage: Eukaryota > Viridiplantae > Streptophyta > Magnoliopsida > Sapindales > Rutaceae > Aegle > Aegle marmelos. Next base: position 10,963,275 of record JASUUL010000115.1, read on the forward strand.
GGTCACACCTTCCCAATGATCAATAGAGATGGGAATAGGGCACCCATAGTGAATAAAACCTAGGTCTTCTCTGATGCATCACAAATCAAACACTTGTCATCAACCCAAAACACTCTACTGGCAGGATATCCTACACGGAGACCGTTATAGGCCCCAGATCCAATCTCTAACCCTCAATGCTGTAATCAGCTAATAAAATAATATAACAAAATAGGCACTAGATCCAATTTCAAACCAACGTAACCATTTTTTTTCCCCCTTTCATGTCTGGCGTAAAAGGAAGTGTGTTTTAGTAATGAAAACAAGACAAGTAATGTAATCTTATTTGCAGGTAGGAAAAGGAAGCAGAAATTAGTATGATTCCTTTTTTCTCTTATGAAGGGGGCGCCCGGGGGGGAGGAGAAACAAAGGCAAAATTAACGTTAAAACTTACTGCAATCATAACACTTTCATGGAAAATTAGTGGTGAGAGGAAGACCCAAAAGATGTCATAAACAAATGCGCAGCACAGAAGCACCGAAGCAACCTGCATTATGATAACTCAGTCAGGTCATAGGTACAGGAGATGAGTTCTTATTAGAAAACCAACAGTACTAAGGTACCTTGATATTAGGTAATCGAGCCATTTGCAAAACTGTTATCATCAAACAGATGCCCTGTCAACAAAAGCTCCATTATTAGGGTAGTCAATGGGAGGGAAGTGGAAGATTTTTTATAATATTTCAAGCAGGCCATAAGACAGCCAATAGAAAGAAAATGTAATGAAAGCAACACTAGCAGTAAAAGCACTAATTGTAATGATCATTTCAAATAAAGGTTATGGAAGACAAACTGAATGATCCAAACTATGAGAAAAGACAATTCAGGACTGTTTCCTTGCATCCCTGCAGGTGCGTGTAGAAGTGACACATTAAAAGAGAGAAGATGATAGATTCTTTTTTTACTTTCACTTCAAGGGTCTCCCTAGATTAAAACTTTTTTCCTTGCTTAGAAGGGCAAAACCTCAAGAACACGGGTCTTAACAGACAACCTTACCCCAAAGGAAATCAAGAGGGGACAGACTCAAAAACCTAAAAAGTTTGAAAGGGAAAATGGACAAGAAATTTCCTCAATTGGAGAAAAAGACAGCCCCAATTTTGTGAATCCATTTTTGTGCTTTCATTCTAGGAAAAACGTGCTTGAGGTACCAAATACCTCATAATGCATGAAGATACAAAGTTTTTATTCAACTCTAGTATCACAACTAAAATCATTCGTGTTTTTAATGTAATATCACAGTGGTATAATCAGAATGTAAGAATGTTAAAATCTTCTCCTCCACCCCTTCTGCATATATACCCGAGCAAATACATCAAAGCACAGAGAGAACCTTTGTAATGCCCTATATCAATTTCAGATTGGACCATGACAGCTAAAGATATTGCTCTCATTTTTCCCGAAAGATGTGTAAACGTGAACATTATGGTTTGATACTGTACTCCTATGACTCAAATGAGACCACTAGAGGGGCAAACAACTCATTTTCAAACTCCTATCAACTCCCAAAGTTGATGAGCACCATTTAAAAAGCTAGTCTTTTTAAAAGGAAAAATTATATTCAAAGATGTTTTTAATAAAACTATTACATGGTTAATTGGCATATATCTTCGCAACAATAGACAATACCTAAAAATCTAATGAGCAGACACATAGATAAGACTTACAAGAATATCTTGACCAACCCAAGAATATGATGCCTGCCTCTCTACAGCCCAGACAACAGCAAACACAACACAGAAGAGCAGCACCACAAGCGAAAGAACAGAAACCTCATCCAAGAAAGGCAAATGCACGGTCTTCCATCCGCAGTTTCTACATTTACTGAACGGCAAATAAAATGTTTACATATAAATAAGGATGACAAGAAAACTTGTTTTCTTTTCAATGGTTGGAACAAAAGCGAACTACTAATACAAACCAGCAACTTGATAGATCAAAAGCAAAAAGAATTGCACATACCTTAACACTAGTGTTACAATAATATTATGCATTCCCTGAAAAGTAATTAGTAAGCATAACAAGTTAATTGCAACAAAGAGAAAAAAAATGAACAATGTAATTCTATAATGTTTAGATCCGTGTTCCACAGAAATGGACCACAAGCTAGATATTACAACAGCAAAAAATGCTTGCTGGTGCCCTAACATAATTATTGTCTAGAAAATAATTACATCCCACCAGTAAATTTTCAAATGAAGGTACTCACATTTTCGACAATATACATTAAAAAAATGTAGCAGAATCATATCACACTTTGGAAATGAAACTTAAAATAATTTAGGCTGGCCACAAACTGATCATCCAAAATCCACACAGCATATATGACAAGTACACATACCAATGAAGAAAGTTATTTTTCCATATAAATTTAGTGTTGCTAACAAAAATTTTGAATTAGCTATTCTAGAACCAAGGAAAAAGAAATGAATGATAACATTCAAAAACCTGAAAGGTCAAGAACTGTAACAATGACCAAAAAACAAAAGGCTGAAGGACAAGATTATGTTATCACTTCTCCTCAAATAAGCTATTCCACATGCTAAACACAAAATAACACATATTTTCGACTACAGATGAGATCATGCATTTAATAATGCTTATTCAAACTATCATGCAGTCATTTTCTTATTCTGGCAGCAAAAAGTAAAAAAGATATACTACAAAACAAATGTGCTACCTCAATGCCGCCAATACAGAAGAGAACAACCAGTAGCCACACAAACCAAGATGACATGAAGAAGTACAGCAGCACCAGAAAAGTGGATGCTGTTATAACAAAAACTATAGCACCCTTTGCAGTGATATCAAGGACTTCCTTCTCAGAATCATCTTTGACTGCTCCAAGATTGGAAGATTCCTAGACAAAGAAAAAAGAAAGCCTAAACTTAGAAAGTGCTTCCTATGTTCAAAGTGTATATGTAACAATTGAGGGGAGAAAAATTTCAAATAAATTCCAAGTTAATCAGTAAATGAAAAGAGTCAGCATGTGACACCTAAGAAAGCAAGCAAAGCAAATTGAAATGTAAATACAAGGATAGGTGGTTTTACAGGTTACAGACATCTATATATATCCAACAATAGTCCAGTGATTGCAGTCCTTATTTCTTAGTGAACCATTACTGATACCGGATATCAAGAACATAAATGGTATCAATGCCCTCCAAGCTCTGGGTACGGTTGAACAAATCTTGGGGCAAGGTCAACTAAGTCTCAATTCTGGCAAAATCTAGAATGCAACATTACCATCTACAACATGCCTAAATTGATTTCAGGGAGTGGCTCTACGACTTCAATCCTTTTAGCTAAACAAGTTCTAAGTGGTTCCTCAAATTATAATGTTGATCTTGATGTGAAATATGGTTATAACCCCAACAGTTTCCATCCGCAAGTCCCTACAACCTTGATATAAACTGGTTGGATGCTACCAGGTAGGCGATTCAAAGGGTTTCAACCCTGAGCTCTTGGCTGAATCCAAAGATCTTAACAAACATTTCAGGTTAACAGTCACCCACAACTTACAATCACAAGTTTGAATCAAGAGAGCAATTAGACGGGGCATCAACAAAAGTATCAAGTAAAGAAATGGTAGATGAGGCAATGTTCATCCAGGCAGTTGGAAACCAAATACGAACACTGCAATCAACAATTTCATTTATACTAAAGCCCCTAGAGGTTACTCGTTCATATCAAGATATAATTGCCATCTTTCATCCCTGCCACGTCATTTTAAGCTGCCAATATTCACTGGGTGGTGTTCTAAAGCTCTTTGGGAGCTGGTGAAGTGTGCTAGGCAAAGGTTAGCTTGGGTCCATTTGTTCTCATTTGCAGGTCAGATCTAACTAACGCACAACCAAATAAGTGTTTTGCACACAAGAACTATCCATGCAGCCTGTGCCAAGACATATCAATGAGATGGGCAATCCAACCAAGGAACTGAATTATCCACACATGCACACAACAACAACAACAACAGCAACAACAACAAAATAACTAAATAAATAAATAAGTACGAAAAAATGTAAGGAAGGCGGAGAGATGTGTTATAAACCTTTGGTGATAATTCATTGTAGCGCTCATCAGTCTGCTCACTAGTTAAAAGTGACCAAAGTGCAGCAGCAATAATTGTTCCGACAGCCATCATCCAGAGGAATATAACTGCAAAGTCCACATCTGGACGATTTGGCGCATATAGTAAAAGTTCCACTGCATTGGCAAATTATAAGCTCAGCTATAAAAGATCATAAAAGAAAAAAATATCCAACAATTTAAGAGTACAATCATGCTGGGGATAAATGCAAATGTTGGTGGAAAGCAAGTTTATTATGACAACTATGTGCACCATGTACAAAGTGCACATACACAGACACTTTTTGATAACCTTTGTATCATACATACTCATGATCAAGTATGTACGGAATGCATACTAGCTGAAATTTAGCTTATCCAACCACCTGATTTCTATGACTGACAATGCAGAAATACCAGACATATATGAAATTTCTAAGACTAAGATAACAACTAGGAGTCCAAGCTTAAAATATAAAGCAGAACTGTAGTTTGCAAAAGTACAAATTCAACCCAGATTTTCTATTATGTGATCCTGTCCTTTGAACATCCCAAACGATAACATTCTTTCACCTTTAATAACTAATACATTGAATACATATAGCAAGATATTACTGATAAGACATTTACAAAATTCTTCAATTGTTTTAAATTTAAGAAGAATGGAAATGTGATCTGAAAAATGATACAATAGATTTGTTTGAAAAAGATTGAAATCAAAGTTTGACAATGTAGACAAAATCGAAGACCTCACCTCTCTGTTTATCTGCAATAGATTTGTTAAGAGAATCTCCTCTTGACTTTGGAATCATCAATACAGGTATTGAGATGTTTAAAGAAGTATCATTTTCAGAACAAACCATCTTGTAAAGATCTGAAAAGGTGCAGAAGAATGCTAGAAAAGTCAACAATTTAGTTTTATCAGACAATTTATTCATATTCACATGATAACTAAAAGTTTAAACCTTCTTTGTCATTTATCACAACCAGGGCTGCAGCACCTGCAGCTTGAGCTACTTCTGCCTTAGTCGTGAAGGCACAATCACCACGCACAGACAAAGCGATAGAGCCGGACAGCTACGCAATGGCAAGAGAACACATGACCCAGAAATTGAATTTGAAATACTACTGAGATAAATTTTCTTATTGTCCATCTTTTAAACAGAAATTCAAAGCACAAGGTTTTTCATAATTTTCCAAGTTCTCAAAATTATCCACCAAGTTTAGGAAATTGAGGAAGTAAATGGTCTTTCAGTCTTCGTCAACTTTAAATTTTAAAACGATGGTTTATAATCCAAATTCCAGAGAACGGAAAAGAGTCTCTTTATTTTTTTTCCCCCCAGCAAGGAGGGAAAAAGATTCTTTAAAAACAAGAAAATGGAGAGAAGGAGAGAAGCTATAGAAGAAAACTTAATGTTGGATGGTTATATGATGAGTAAATGTGGCAAGTTCAATCAAGTAAAACAAATGCCAAGCCAAACCTTCAAAGCAGTGGAACAGCAGTTTAAAGGATTTGATAAAACAGCAGGCAATTTAAAAGCCTTTGCAGCATCAGAAGGCAAAGGCAATCCAAATCTTGCAGTTAACCCTGCAAAGCTTTCACCTTCAACATTATCAACCCAGTTCTTAACCTTGACCTGTCAATTAGGAAAACTCAGATTCTGTCCAACCAAACAGACGTTTTAATTCAAAAACAAAATAAAGAAACAGGGAAAAGGAGTTTGTGCCAGATGTTCAGATGAAAAATGAATGACAAACTACATGTAAAGCACAAAAGTGGACATAATTTTATCTTCTCAAGTAAATATAATGTTTTCTCGTATAAACGATTGACGGGGAGTCAATGAATGGCCCTTCAAATTGCTTCACACATACACACACAGTCACACTCCTTGCCTGTTGATACTTCATTACCTTGATATATTTGTCCTTGTCTTTCTAAAATTCACCTTTTTATTTCCTCATTAATTTATTTCCCTATCTCAATTTGGATTGGTTTGATTTTGATAAAAAACCCCACCACATTAATGGAAGAAATCAAAGAAAAAGATTTAAGAGTTTTTTGCTTTTACATGTTTATTATCTTGTTGGTGTTACATCTTTAAGGTAAAGTTTAAACTCTTGGTTAGCATTTAACAAAAAGTATTTAAGATCCATAACCAAAAACATAGCAAAAAAGCACATACAACTAATTGAGAACTAAGTAATACAAAAAGGGAATTCTAGCACATGACCACATGATCAAACAAGCTCTATTAACACGTTGGGTAACTACTTCACTGAAAAGTTTTAATCCCATAGATAAGTACCAGCAATATGGTTTAAACGCCCTCCACAAACAGGATTTGAGCTCTAATAAACACAATCACGGCACTGTAACTTTATTCTACTCTCATGTTCCTCCCACTCTAGTTTACTACAAACCAAGAAATATGAATTCTCAAGATATCTGACAAAATCCTTTTACTAGTTTACAACTGTAGTCTGTGGATAGATGTATTATTGATTGGTTTAAACTTAAAAAAAGAAAAAAGAAAAGAAAAGAAAGCTTAGAGTCTTACATGCATCATTGCCAAAGTCTAATATTAATACTAACTTTTTGAAAAATGCTTCAAGTTACCATTATTTTATATGCATTTCCCATATTCACAATTTAAACAGTAACTAATTTCCATGTTTGAACTCAAGATTCAATTTGCAATATACATTTTTTCTATACATTGACAAGAAGAAAGAAAAGAGAACTCTCAACAAGCTTATTGATATTTCAACAATGCAGCAGTCAACAAACACAGACTTGATTTGTTAAGCTAACTTCGCAGTATTTTTCGATCAGTCAGAGACTGTTTAAGCAAGCATTTTACCTTTTTGTTATTCTCGAAGTCAATAATCAAATTGGTGCAGAGAAAAAATAATAATAATACGGTCCCTTTGTACCAAACGTTACAGTAAACAAGACCAGTTTTTCAACTCAATTTCAACAAAATTTGTAATTTAACAATCAGATCCGCAATTCATTAAGCACAATTGAAATTGATTGCTCTTATTTGAGGAAAAGGACGGTTACCAATTGGAGCTTATTGTTACAGCCAGGGATATTAGGAGAGGAATCGTCATCGTCAAGTGTCACATCGCCGGCAGCCGCAAACGACAGACCAATCACAAACAAACAAATGAGAGTCGCCATGCGACGCGACATCGCCATCCCGATCAAATGATGTCTTTCTTTTTTTTCCGACGAACAAATCCGATAAATACTCGATGAGTATTCGAATTTAATTCGTTGGGACACGTCGGAAGAGTTCGAACTGAACAAAAAAATAAGAAAGTGAAAAGGCTGCTATTGGGTAGAGCGAGATGCTGGCTTGGCTGCTACTCCGTTGGTCGATAATTTTATCTTTTTATTTTGTTTTGTTTTTTAGAAAAACAATTTTATTTTATTAATTTCAAAAGAAAACATTTTTATTTTAATTTAGTTGGCCTTAAAAGCTATCTTAATTTCAATTTTATCTATCACGTTTCCAACTTCTGGGTGACACTCTGGTCAATATCAATCCATTTGATCAGTAAATAGACAAATTTCAACTCAGCCGAGTCTTGGGATGCCAGTGATGAGTACTACTCAACGACCCGTGGGGACGTGGCAAAAGTTTTGTGTGGGACATTTCGAAGTGCAAGCATTATTCCATCTCAATTATCCAAATGAACTGGATACATCAGTGTGTGCCCTAATTTGTAAGATGTTCAGAGTAGATAGGGTAAAAATTAAAGGTTAAGATTAAGTGCTGAGATAAGTTTTTAGTGAATATTAAATTAATAATTAAAATTATTTTATTTATTTTTTAATTATATTATCGAATAATTATTAATTTAATATTTAATAAAAATTTAACTCAAGACTAAATCTTTATTTAAAAATCACTTTTAAAATTTGATTTGTATCTAAAAAATATCTAAAGATTATTAATACATATGTCAAGTTTTAACTTTGTGATTAGAACTAGTACAATCCACCGACCTCAAAGTTTTAGATTGCTATATGGTACAATTATTCTCCCGTGAATGAATTTACTTCCCTAGAGGAGGGGGGAAACAAAAAAAACGCTTTATGGTACAATTATTCTCCCTATATGGTACAATTACTTCCCTATATGGTACAATTATTCTCCCGTGAATGAATTTACTTCCCTAGAGGAGAGGGAAAACAAAAAAAAAAAAAAAACCCTAAATTGAATGGTGCAAGACATACAGCAAAAGCTTCGCTTGTTTATAGGATGGAACAATCAATGCTGGACAAGCCTCACAATAAATTTAATGAGATTTTGTCTTCTAATTTACTAGACAAAATAACAATTCTCGTTAGATAATATTAAAAGCTTCCCTTTTTGCCTCCAAAATTATTTGTGTCCTTGATCCTTTGATTTGCCTTTCCTATATTACCATCCAAACTCGAGGTATATTGTTCATGGCGGAAAGTGCGTTCGTACTATAATGTCAAAATTTTAATCAAGTTTCTGAGCTTAAAAAATACTGTCAGGAGGAAGTATCTAACTATTTTTATTTCTATTATTTAATAAATTAGTGATGTTTGGTAATTAAACTTAATTATTGAAGTCTGAAAGTTTTTATTGTTATAATATAAGTAATATCGGACCAACTTAAGTCATGACTAATATGATATTCACGTGTTAAAAAGTGTAATAGTACAAACTCATTTAAAATTACTTTTAAGAGTTTTAAAAATTATTTTAAAAAATTAAAAGTTAATTTTAATATTTATTAAATTTTTTAAAAAATTAATTTTGATAAAATTATTTTATCATAAGTATCGATTTGGTTATGTCATAGCTTTTAAAATAATAATTATTAATTATGTTATAGAAATAATTAGATGAGATAAGAATAAGTTAATTATTTTTTAAAATTTTATTTTTAAAAATATCACAAATTTTAAAAGTGATTGTATGTGTTTGATAAATATTACTATTGAACAATTACAATTATAAAAATATAAATAATTAAATTAAATATATTATGTGAGATTCTCAATTTTCACTTATATAATTAATATATATCACTTATCCTCTATAACTTTTGTAATAGCCAATGATTTTTTGAGGAAGTAAGTTTATAATATATTTTAAAATATATTTTTATTTATATTTATTATAAATAAAATAAATCATATAAATAGAAAACTAAATAAAAATTAAATATTAAAATAGGAAATATATGCTTTTATGTGAAAAAGATTGATCATAAATTTTTTTTTATATTTTTGTATGTTATAAATATTTTCTTATAGTAAATATATTGGGATAACAAAATAAAAAAATAAGACTGATAAAAGAAATATATTTATATGAGTCATCAATTATATTATATACACAATAAAAAATATATTACATATATTTATAAATATATAAATAAATAAATTTTATATATACTTATTTAGTGATTTACATTCTAAAACTAATTCAACAATAAAATTTATTAAATACAAATAATTTTTTAAAAATTTATAGTGTTTTTAAAAATAAAATTTTATTAAATATTTAATAATTTTAATAGCACGACACAATTCTTTAAAATATTTACAGTATTAACAAACTGATCCAAATTTTACAACTCGAAATTCTATTTATTAATATAAGAAGTAAAGATACCAAATCTGGCAAACCAGCAACGGAAAGGGCAGTAAATTGACTAAAATTGTGGGCTTGCACTTTTGTCAACGGTTGCCTGTGAAAAATAAATAAATTTAAAGAAAATCGTGTCTTAGAGTTGGATAGATTCTTGCAGAAATTCCGAGGGCATGGTCATGGCTCCCTCCATGAAAATCGTTTTCGGTCTCCTTACATTTGTCACTTTTGGAATGATCATCGGTACGCATCGTTTCTTGTCTATTACTATTACTCTATTACTATTATTATTATTATTATTATCATCGTCATTTTTTATTCTAATGATAATTATCATGATTAATAATTAACGATTAAAATTAATTAAAATTATGATAAATTTGATAGATTTTAATCGAAATCTTTAGATTGAACAAGAAATGGTGATCCTTTTGAAACTGCAGGTGCTTTGTTTCAGTTAGCATTTATACGAAAGCTCGAAGACTCGTACGGTAATTGATTGATCTTTTGTATTTGATAAGCTCTAAAATAAGTGAGCTAATTGAATCAGTAGAGTCTAATCAATTATTTCTGTTCTGCTGTTAAAGATTACATTTTGCTAATATTATTTGTTTTTCTTGGAATCTTTCTATCAGGCATCTGTAAGTTCAGAGCAAAACTCTAATAAAGTCATCAATTAGTGTTATTGTATTGCTGCTTTGTCGATGTTAATTTGAATTGTTAGTTCTTCTGCTTCCTTAAAATGTGGACGTTACTAAAAGACTAAAAACATTCATACTTCAATATTTTTTTTCTTCTTTTCAGTGCATTGAAGTTTGTGGTTTTTAGTCTTTTAGCTCTGTTTGGACATTGAAAAGATGCAGACATTTGCTCATATATGCTCTTCTTTCATATTAGATGGATTACTTAAGAAACATATACATTACAGGCACTGAGATTCCGTCATTTAGGAGTCGTCAGAAAAATGGATATCTTCAGTTGTCTAGAGGTTAGTAAGGGAATTTATAAAAATCCTTCAACTGTATAGTGGGCAAATTTGGTTTGTGTTTATTCGTGGTGCATATCCCTTCATTTCAAGTTTGTCCTGCCTTATGGGCTTTTCAACGGATATACTCTGAAAATGTAATTTAATTCTCCATTTTTTTTTCCAGGTGTTACTTTTTGGGAAAATGATAAAGAAGCTGAATTATTACGTCTTGGATATGTATGTATGCCTTGTTTTTTTCTTTTTTAAAAATTAAATCATAATGTTTTATTGTTTTCTGTCAAGAAGTTGTACCTCAGCATTTGATATTGTAGATTAAAAAGAAAGAGGGTCAGAGGGTAAGAAAAATCTTGTGGCATTTTGAGTAGTGTTTGAAGTTATATTGGCAAGTGTACTTAATTTTTCATTTTTACAATTGAAAGTCAGAATCATGAAAGGGAGTTGCAAATTATTCTATAAGTCCTACTCTTTTTTTTTTCCCCTTTTTAAAGAAATTTATTGTTACCAATCAAAATTGTCAAAGTTGCTGAATGCAATATGTTTCAATCCAATATTTCATGGTTACACGATGTAGTAATTCACAGGCAGTGATTAGTATGGTAGGATTTTGATAATATGTAGGATGCTCATGGGATAAGCTTGTAGATTGTGTTCTATGATATGTTGACTTTCTTTGCATGCGGATGATTGTTTGTTTCATTATTCCTTTTTATTCTCTTCTCGGGGCTCATGTGGGTTCGGGTGGGATGTTACCTTTATTTTATAATATATTGTTTATGCTGTTGTTATGGGGTTGATACTGTTCTTACAAGACTGCAGTGAGGCATAAGTGCTTTATTTCTGGAATTGCTATCCATAAGATTGTACTAACACTTTTCATTTTTTCCCCCTTCCTTTTCCTTCTGTTCTTGATCAGCCTGGTGAAGTTTGATATTTCCTCTTATTGTGTTGATGTAGGTCAAACCTGAAGTAATTAGCTGGTCACCTAGAATTTTAGTCCTTCATAACTTTTTGAGCATGGAGGTATGCATCGATGACACTTTCACTTATCCCTATGTGCACTTAGGGCAGGGTCAATATTATTTGTTTGCTTAATAAACTATTGAGCAATGCTATATGGCAGATGGGCTATATGCATGCTGTAGGTCTAAGTTCATAACTTGGTGGCCTCTGCAGGAATGCGACTATCTTAGAGCACTTGCCCGTCCCCATCTTCAGGTCTCCACCGTTGTGGATACAAAAACAGGGAAGGTATACCTATCAGACTTCCCTTTGCCATTTAAGTTAAAATCTGACGGCCTATTGTTTTATATCTCTGGTAAAGAGCTTTACCATCTATTTTTAATTCCGTAGAATCTTAGTTCATTATCAAAACATTGCTGATTTTCTATTTACTAGTTCTTGGAGGACTATGATTTTGATTTAAAGAAACGTTCTTTCGTGAGTACAAGATATGAATAATTGCTTCACAGTTATTGAGTGCATATTGAATTAAGCATGATAGTAACTCAAAATATACATTAGGAAGGTATCTCATTTTATCTATGGTCATCTTCTGTCAAAATGATATAGATTATCAAAGAGACATCCAAACCAAAATTAAGGCTAATTGCCCATGGGGCTACTAGCCTTATTCTAGGAAATGTTAAATTTACCAAACTACTTGGAGACAAATAATACCAAAGAGAACCAGCAGTTTGTTAAATTGCAATCTAAAAATTTTAGCTGATTCATAAGACTTCTTAAAAGTGCAGTTAGCCATTATACTGAATCTCGACAATGTTTCTGAATTTCATTGGTCTTTGGTTTGATTTTGCTCAAGTTTCTTATTGCTTGGGTCAATTTAATTTTGTCTTGTTTGCATATAACATAAACTGTCTAATATCTTACGTGTTGAGTATCTTTCCACATAACTGTCTAACAAATGGTCATTATTCTTGAACCATGGATGCTAGATGAATGCCTGAATCCAACTTGTTTGAACATTCAAAATTAAACCAAAAGAAAACATGTATATTGACTCACAAGCCACTATGCATAGTGATCATGTGTAACTTCTTTTCAGCAAGTTCTATTCCCAAGCAGGATTGGTTTTATTGATATTCCATTTAAACCTTCCCTGATATAACAAACCTTGTCCCTTTTGTTATTTTCTTGCTGAAAGACTTCAAATACTTGATGCAATTTTACTTTAAACTTGTGCTCTGTCAAACATGAAGGAAAATATAGAACCTACAGAATGGAGTAATGGTTGTCAGTTATGCCTGGTTCTTAACTTTTTATGTAAATTCAGAATTCAGTAACTAGCTTGGAGGATCAGTGATGAAACATATTTGTGTCCTTTTGAATTTTTTTGTTTATTATACTCGCATTGATTGGTAAATTGAATTTATTACATTTTCCTTTTCAGGGAATCAAGAGCAATGTAAGGACGAGTTCTGGTATGTTTTTGAGTCCGGAAGAGAAAAAGTATCCAATGATACAGGTTTAGTTCATTTCTGAGTTACTTCTCATCAACTTCTGTCACTGCAGAATTGGTCCTCATTCTTGTATGAACTGCTTTATAGGATCCAAATGCTTTTTAGTGAACATTATGTGCAATTTCTGCAACACTGATGCATGGAATATTGGTTTCAATAATTAAGCCTCATTATTCTCTGAGCTGCTTTATAAAATCCAAATGCTAGTTACTTTAGCTTCATTGATCACATGACAATCTGTCTAGCATTGCCTTTTTCCTAGATGGCAGTCTCATTACATTTGCCTCGAATATAATCGCTGGACCTTCAGTTGTAAGAGTATGCGACATAATAGTATAGAAAAGTGTTGCTGCTACGTAATAGTATAGAAAAGTGTTGATCAGCCTATGTACTCTCTCTTTCACTGAAGAGATTTATAGTACATCATGTCCTTTTCTATTTTGTGTGTGTTAATCACTTGTACTTGGCTCAGCTAAATAGTCCTTGAAGCTACTGGCCTTGGTTTGTGTGATAGTTTCTTGTAGTTGGTTTGGTTCATATTACTTAAAAAGTGTTGCACTTGATTTTGTAACAATGGCAAAAATGCCACTACTCTAAACCTTTTCCACTTTCCATTTTTTGTTCCCAAACAGGCAATTGAAAAAAGGATTTCGGTCTTTTCTCAAGTACCAGTAGAAAATGGGGAGCTCATCCAAGTTTTAAGGTAGGAATCTGAGTTTTCTAATATAACAATTATTTATATACAGAAAAACTGATACATCTTAGTATCAAGGCTAACATCTGCAGCAGCACAGGTATGAAAAAGATCAGTATTACAAGCCCCATCACGATTACTTTTCAGACACTGTAAGTTATTTTCCTTCATGACTTCTGTTAGCCTATTGCTCTTGAATCAGTTGTCAATATGTGCTCTGTTCTTGTGATACCTGAGACTCAGTTCTTCATCTTCTTTGTGTCACTTTTTCCCTTTTGACAGTTCAACTTGAAGCGTGGTGGTCAGCGGATAGCAACAATGCTTATGTATTTAAGTGATAATATTGAAGGGGGGGAAACGTATTTTCCTATGGTAATGACTGATTAGAACTTGATGCCTAACTTCTATTATATGATTTTCGGGTAAATGAACTTATGAAAATATATTTACATATTATTTCATCATGTATTTTAGTAGAATATTGCGAGAGTGATCTGCATTATCTGAATAAATTTCTAAATCAGTTTCCTGGAGACAATAGTACCTGTTAGTATGTTTGTCAAGTATGGTAGTAAGATTTGATGAGGTACTGAGTATTGACCCAGTTAATGGATGTCTTTGGCAATGAAAGATGATCACATCTTAATGATATTACCATTATCGACTTCTGTTATTGGAAAGCATCTAAAACATGAAATATGTCTGCTCTTCACGTGATATAAATTAGATTCCATTACTTGTTCTCAATCCGTAATTCTAATCAAGCCATCTTGCTCTTGAACATCTGGTTGCTATTTCCTTTGATCTCATTTTGGTTACCAAAGTAATCATATAAAGATGAAATCTCATTGAATGCCAATGTGTTTGATGTTATGATTGGTTTTCTATTATCATTTTACTTGCACATTGTAAATTTAAAGTTCAGGAACATGAATTCTATGAATTTAATTTTGCCAGTGATATTTTCTTCTTTTTACAATAAATTTTCATATTCTTGGTTCTATGAATCTGTTGATCTTAGGTTGGTTCGGGTGAATGTAGCTGCGGTGGGAAGATGGTGAAAGGGTTGTCTGTAAAACCAGTTAAAGGAGATGCAGTGCTTTTTTGGAGCATGGTTTGTCTTTCAATACTTCTCATTAAATATTCTGCCCATAAAATTGTCCACTGCTGTGACATTTTTATGTCTTCAAAAATTAGCTATATACCTTGGAAGCATCTTGTTCACTGCAATTACCTGCTGATTACTCCAGTTCATTAATTCGCTTTGCTCTGTTTGTCCGCAAAATTGATCGTTCCTTGATGTTGTCATTGCAAATCTTTGAGGAGGCAACAAGTGATCACTTGTTCTACCTGTTTCCTTTGCCCTTGCCACAATTTCTGCATTAAACGATTTCTATTTTGTACTCAGAAAATATTAAAGGGTCATTTTCTGATTCATTCAAGTACCAAAACTTATGACCATGTTGTTTCTTGGCCGTATATTCTAGGCCCTGAAATTTATACCTCTTGAAAGTGACTACTAACATGGCATGTCATCCTGCTAAATTGAAAGTTCTCTTCTACTGAATTTATTCCTGTGACCTTTTGCATTTATTTATTTTTTAATAAAAAAAGGAATGGGTCTTGTATGTTTATTAAAAGGATTCCTTTTTTATTAAAGAGGAATATATATATATATATACACACACACAACTAAAACTGGTCATTTTTATTGAATTTTGTTGATTCATCATTCGAAACTTCATTTGGTCTTTTTTATTGGTACTCTCAGGGGCTAGACGGGCAGTCAGATCCAAATAGCTTGCATGGAGGATGTGAGGTTCTTTCAGGAGAGAAGTGGTCAGCTACAAAATGGATGAGGCAAAGAGCTACCTCCTGATTTGTATCACTTTGGCCATTTTTTCGACTTCCGAATGGCTCTCTGGGTATACATCTGGATTAGAGAATATTTATTATATTTTAACCATAGATAATAAATAGGTTTAACATAGAATTTATTAGTTATATTGGTGTCTAAATTACCATACCCAGATGACGAATCATACTATCTTCAAGCTAGATTAGTGGTTTGCCGCAGTTCTGATATCAATGAATACCGTGTCAAGATTGTTAGCAAACTTCTTGTGATTGCTTTAGTAATCTTAGGCTGCAAACGTCTTTCAGAGGTTTAATTCAATATGATAATAAATAGAGCCTTGTCTGAGACCCAGCCAATCTCCCTGCAGCTTGATGAAGAAGATATTTATAAGCAGTTTATGATCCATGTTTTATGGAACCCATTTGTATTTTACGGCTTATTAATGTCAAATTTGAATGTTTTTGGGAATTCGTCTTGTACTTGCCAAACTTTTTGAACCAACATATGACTGACCCAATTGTCCATCCGCGGTGGCTATTTCCAAACCCTTACTCACCAACAGTTCCAACACCAATTGTTCATCCATTACATTTTTCCATCCGTCAATTTCAGATTCCCATTTCAGTTTCATGAACCTCATCTGAAGTTTGTTCAATGGCAATATTGTTAAAAAAGCTATAAGTGAACCTTGTCAATCTGGTGCGCGCATAAAATTAGGGGGGGAAAAATTGTGTTTGGTGGAAGTGTTAAGCCATTCAATGAAATAATTGTGTATGGACTGGATGATAACTGACCGAAGGAAGATGTTTGAAAATCATTCGATGAAGTGCTTACGGGCTATTATTTTAATAAAATTATATGCTTGGAAATATGCGTGCGCTGGTATGCAGGGGGGGATTAGTAATATCTGAATGTGGACTGCAGGATAATTTATTTAATTACAGAATGACTGAATGAGTGAAGATAGATTTGGAAAATTAACTAGAATGACAGCATGTGATCAATCAATCTCTCTAGAGATTGATACGAGGAACCTCCTTTTCTTAGGCAAAAATCCACTTTCTCCTTCAAGTGCATAATCCTCCCTCTCATTTCCTGGCCCTCAGCTTCAACCATTACTCTTCTGATTGCTCTTTCAATCTCCGTTCTTTCCAACTTCCACTCTGAGTGCAATCCAACTCTCCAAAAATGACTCACATATCTGGCATTCACCATTTGGTCCGGAAGATAAGGCTGGCAGATCATAGGAACTCCTTCACATATACTCTCCAATGTTGAATTCCAACCACCGTGTGTCCAAAACCCTCCAACAGCAGGATGAGCCAACACTTGCTGTTGAGGAGCCCATTTCACTATACATCCCCTTGCATCTAGCATTTCCAACAGCCCTTTCGGTAATGGTTCAACCCATTCTGCTCCGCTGACTAATCCCGGCCGAACCACCCAGAGAAAGGGCATCCTGCTATTGGCCACCCCCCAAGCAATCTCCAAAAATTCATCCTTCTTAATAGCAATAACGCTGCCAAAGCTTATATAAACTACAGATTGAGGTGCTTGTTTGTCTAACCAGGAAATGGATCTTTGGTAATCTTGAGATGGTAAGCTGCCCGAAGAAGCTGGAAAGTACTTGTGGAGTGGACCTATTGGGAAAATTGGGATGGAAAGATACTTTCGGCGTGCCAAATTCAGTCCAACTTGTTCGAGGTCTCGATAGGAGTTCCATATCACTCCAGAAGAGGCCATTATCTGAGTATCCATACCTGATACGAATCTATGAACATTTTCTTGATCAATTGTTTCAAGAACTTGAATGTCTTTGACTCTCAGTGGTGGAAACTCTGTCACGGGAGTTTCTAATGATTGGTGA
Source organism: Aegle marmelos (assembly GCA_030449875.1). Taxonomy (NCBI): domain Eukaryota; kingdom Viridiplantae; phylum Streptophyta; class Magnoliopsida; order Sapindales; family Rutaceae; genus Aegle; species Aegle marmelos. The sequence continues at coordinate 10,980,905 of JASUUL010000115.1, forward strand.
TCTGGGGGGAAAGACAAATGAAAGATTAATAACATTCCCGAGTATTTATCAATCAAAAGAAAAGTTTATTGACGTACTTTGTACGGGAAGGTAAGCCCTTTCCCTTAGAATTGGATAGGCAGTAAAAGCAAGAAAGCCAAAGAGACCGCAAGTTTGTAACACGATGGTGGGGAGCTTAAACTCAGCAGCAACCGTATGTGTGAAGTACCAGAATGCATCCGTGATTAAGCAGCAGGGGGGAGAATCGTTATTCTGATCAGCCTTTGACTTCATCAATAACTCAGCCAAACAATCCCGAAATGGCACGATGCACTTGTCATTGATGGTTGTAAAGAAAACAGCAACATCCTCAATGGAGGCTTCAGTTTCTGAGAAGCCATCAGGGAATGAATGGAAATCAAAATGAGGGTAGTTGCAAGAGAAATAATTATTCGGAGATAAGTTGAAGTTGGTGTGAATGATGGTGATTGAAAATCCTTTGCCATAGAGGATACTTGCAAGATGAAGCATTGGGTTTATGTGGCCTTGGAAAGGCAGCGGGAAAAGTATCACTCGCCTTCCATTTCTTGGTACCATTCTGCAGGAATCATTTCGGCTCTCCATATGGCCTCCCTGCTTCTTGCTTCTCACATCCCACTCTCTCTGTCTATATATATATATATATATAAACATTTAATCATAGAATACATCTTAATCGAAATGCATACATCTACCTCGTACACTATGGGATTATTTTATGCGGTTTACATCACAATTTAAAAATCATCAAATCATCATAAAATTAATAAAGATTTAAAAATTTAACCATCGGTCCACTTTGGAAACCACTACTTTATCACAAAACAAATTTCACTGTTTACAAATCAATAATGCATACATTTTATATATATATTCAAAATCATAGAATACGATCATAATAATAATAATAATAAAACATACATTTATCTGGGTTATTTTATGCATTCCACCTCGTAATTTGAAAATCATCAAAATCGTCATAAATTTAATGAAAATTTGAAAAAAAATATGATCACCAATCTCACTCTAAAAGCCGCAAGTACGTCACAAAACAAACCCCACAGTTTGAAAACTGTCAATCATCGTAAAATTAATGAATTTTTTTTTTAAAAAAAATTAACCATCAGTCTTATTTTAAGAACCATTACTCTGTCACAAAACAAAACACGTTATTAACAAGACCGATTTCACACAGATTCTCGCAGTAAGAAAATGTATAGTCATAATCGAAAATCAAAATGGTGTGGACAATTAAAACAATTACAGCCGGAGACCGATTCTTCATTATAATAAATTTTTTATAATAATTTAATATAACAATTGTAATTATAATTATAATCTACTTAATAATTATTATATTTTTAATTTAAATAAAGAGTATTTTTAGAATTTAAAAATACTCTTCATTTATAATTTTATAATTATTATTTTTATTTTATTAATTTTTATTATAAATAAATTAATTAATAATAATTAGTTATTATTAATAATTTAAATAAAAAAATTTATTGTTATAATAATAATAATTTAATATAATAATTATAATTATAATATATTTAATATTTTTATTTCAATTTAAATGAAGAGTATTTTTAGAATTTAGAAATTATAGAAGTCAATTTAATACTTTAAAGATTTAAATAAAATAAAAAATATAAAAATTTTAATGAAATTTTATAATATGTATATATAAATAAAAAAATTTATAATATTTATAAATTAAGTATAAATAATATAAAGTAAATAGAGCTAAATGAAATTATGTCAATAACTATATAAAATCAAACAAAAATAATAATAAATTTAAGAAATTAAATGAAATTATGCACCAAAAAAATAAAATTACCTAACTTACATCGCCGGTAAGTTAGGAGGATCCTTAAAACAATTACAGCCGGAGACTGATTCTTCGTTATCGGTATTTAAAAAAAAAACGATTATAAAATTGACTGATCGGGGCAGCGTTGTGTGTAAACGACCCGATCCCTTTGTCATCCTTCTTGCATTTTCGGTCGAGTGTCGAAATTAAGATGGGTCGCCCTCACCCAACTCCCAAGTGGCTTTCTGCTTTCCTGCCTCGTGGCAGACAATGTTAACGTATAGATTTTATATCAGCGTCCGATGTTGATTTCTTCATGTCTTGATGCTTTGACCTCAGTCGTGTATTCAATGGTTAATGCAAATTTAATCGATATTATATTCTATGATTTAATAAATAAATGCCGTATCGAATGAGGCCCTAATATTATTATTATTATTTAAAAAAACGACTGACATCAAATCAAAGGTTTTGGCTCATTAATAGATTCTAAGCATGACAATTTGTAGAGTCAGGCTGATAACACAAATAAAGAATTTAGTGGGATAGAAAGTCCGATTTATTATTATTATTATTTTTTTTTTTGGATAAAATAAACCCTCAGCTATTTATTATGGATCGGACAATTTTGATATTTAAGCCAAGCTATCATTTAAACTCTCAGTTATGACAAATTATGAAACCTATAAGTTAGGTTAAAGCACGAACCTTCATCACGATGAATAAACTCGTTCATAATGTGAGGTTAATTAGTATTTGCTTGCTTGCTTGCTTCTTGCTAGTTGCCACCCAGCATTCAAAATCGTAAGGGCGTGCCCAAATTCTAAGACTCTAAACGAAATAAAGAATAAAAGAAAAGAAAGCGAGAGTTTAACAAATAAATTAAGTTGATTTTTCGTTTTTGGGCTCCGCATAAGCGTCGTCTTTCCACGGTGGTCTAATGCTTGCTCTGCTTCATGCTTGCTCTTGGTAAGTCTCAAGGTGAAAGTTGCAAATCCAATCCGACGATTACCATGCAAGTATCATAATTTTAGGGAAAATCCATTTATCGATTTTTCGTTTTTCAAATTCACATTTAAACTCACTCGATGTAACATTATTTAAACTCATTCGATGTAACATTTTTTTAGGTTAAGAGTTTTTATTTTTGAGATATTGCAAGAATGGAAATCAAACTCTTCTTTAACCATGTGAGCAGGTAGGAATTTCGAACTTCATATTTTATAAAAGGTTTTATCAGTTAAATCAGCCACCACCATTAGTCATGAGTTTTATTTTAGATCTTATTTGGTATTAAGGTTAGATAATCATAATTTAAAAATTATGATAATAAAGTATTTGATAAATATTATTATTATTTGAAAGTTAAGCTGTATATTCTCACATTTATATGATGAAAAATTATTATCTTTATTATTATTTTTATAAAATTATTATTTATATCTTTATTATTTTTATAAAATTATTATTTAAAAGTCATATCTGTTATGCTACAACATTTTATTTAAATTTTATAATTTTTTCTACATCAACTGTGGTTTAAAAGTAATACTACCTTAATTCTAAATAGAACTTTAATTTATTCATTCAACCGTTCATATCAAATTTCAGAATTTTTAGACATTTTTAATACTTCACAATCCTTGTGTTGTGGTCCGTCTTTGAACCTCCGTAATTAAAATGCTTTTATCCTTCGACTTGTTCGAAGTTTTCAAGTTACCATCAGTCCCCCATCTCTATCAATCAATTCGCAGTTAACAGATTCCGGGTTGTATACGCATGAGCCGGTGAGTCGACATCTAGAAAAGACAAGTGGATTAAATTATTTCTCCGGTCATGAAAAGGAGGAAATATCTTGGCTTTTGTGGATTTTTACACAACGATTGATTTTTCGCGAAAATGTGAAGCAAGTCAATTTAAGGGTATGCTGCCCTTTTCAGTTCAACGGTGACACAGCTTTCGTCATCCATCCTCTTTTTTTTTTTCATTGCTGCTCTTTTTTTTCATTTGTGGTTTTGGCTTGATTGGCTTTATAGTTGAATCCCAGAATGCATTATAGACAACTTGACTGATTTGAAGCAATAGAATTTGATAGCCCAAAATTAAACAAAGAAAAAAATTTTTTTTTTTTACCACTTCAGTTCCTAACACTTTTTTAATAACTCATTCATTGCATTGCATGCTTGATGTTAATAGAGCGACATTAAAAATTATACTATTAAATTAAAACATGTGATATGTTTGCGTTAAAAATGATTATTTGAGACTTATTCAAATTTAATCTACTTAATTTATTTGATTACAGAATGACTGAACGAGTGAAGATAGATTTGAAAAATTAACTAGAAGGACAATATCTGATCAGTCAATCTCTCTAGAGATTGATATGAGGAACCTCCTTTTCTTAGACAAAAATCCACTTTCTCCTTCAAGTGTATAATCCTCCCTCTCATTTCCTGGCCATTAGCTTCAACCATTACTCTTCTGATTGTCCTTTCAATCTCCATTCTTTCCAACTTCCACTCTGAGTGCAATCCAACTCTCCAAAAATGACTCACATATCTGGCATTCACCATTTGCAAGATAAGGCTGGAGACAGAAAACTCTTGAAAAAATTCCAATTAAAATCCAACAGCAGGATGAGCCAACACTTGCTGTTTTTTAAATCCCCTTCCAATAATAAATTCGGTAGTGGTTCAACCCATTCTTTTAATCCCGGTCAAAAACCCAGAGAAAATCCTGCTGTTGGCCACCCCCAAGCAATCTCCATCCTTCTTCTTAAATTCCTATCCTTCTTAATAGCAATAACGCTGCCAAAGCTTATATAAACTAAGATTGATGTGCTTGTTTGTCTAACCAGGAAATGGATCTTTGGTAATCTTGAGATGGTAAGCTGCCCGAAGAATCTTGTCTATTGGGAAAATTGGGATGGAAAGATGCGTGCCAAATTCAGTCCAACTTGTTCGAGGTCTCGATAGGAGTTCCATATCACTCCAGAAGAGGCCATTATCTGAGTATCCATACCTGATACGAATCTATGAACATTTTCTTGATCAATTGTTTCAAGAACTTGAATGTCTTTGACTCTCAGGGGTGGAAACTCTGTCACGGGAGTTTCTAATGATTGGTGATCTGGGGGGAAAGACAAATGAAAGATTAATAACATTCCCGAGCATTTATCAATCAAAAGAAAAGTTTATTGACGTACTTTGTACGGGCGTGCCCAAATTCTAAGACTCTAAACGAAATAAAGAATAAAAGAAAAGAAAGTGACCCATGCAAGCATTATATTGCCCGTGAATTAATTGTAAATTTTTTATTTTAATTCATTCTTTTCCTTTGCAAGTAGAACAGAAAACTCTAGAAAAAAGGAAATTAAAATCATGTGATTTTTTTTTTAAATAATAAATTCCTAACCCTAGCTTTTAAGCAAAAAATCCGAACTACATGCAAGTCAAAAAGGGTCCATCACCATATGATCATCGATAGGGATGTCATAAAAGTCGGCCCGGCCTGAACTCAGTCTGGACCCGTCAATCTGGTCCGGATTTTAACCCGGATCGGAAAAAGAAAAAAATCGAATCCATATTTAAAAAATTCAAATCTAGATATTTTCAGTCCTGGATCCGGACACAATATAAAAATTTGGGTTTCAAGCTCGAACCCGGGTTATAATTAAAAAAATTAAAATAAAACAAAATCATAACAAACACAAATTAATATTAGTATTGAATATTTTAGAATTTTTATTGAATATTTTAGAATTTTTATATGTTATATTAGTAATTGATAAATTTATAATATATTAGATGTTATTTAGATTTATTTATTGATTATTATGTTGTTGAATTTAAATTTTTTTGATATAAATAGAATGAATATAGGTTAAAAATTTTGTATTTCTTAAAAAAAATATAGGTTAGAAATTATATAAGGAAAATAATAAATTAATAAATTTTATTTTTATTTCTTTAGAGATTTAGATATGAAAAAAATATTTAATATTTGATTTATATGTTTTTATCAATACACATTATGAATTAATAATTTTATTATATTAGTTATCAAAAAATACATAAATATTAAGAATTAATATTTTTAAATTAATCGGCTTAGAAACCTGGATTAAAAAACCTGGACCCAGAATAGTGCTGGATCCGATCCAGTCCGCACAAAAAAATCCGAATTTAAATCCGGGTTCAGATTTCATTCCTTCCTCATCCGGGCCGGTCCCAGACAACACTAAATTCGGCCTGGACCAGGTTTTTGCCAAGCCTAGTCATCCACATCGCTTTAATATTAAGTAACAAAATTGGTGGATCGTATTAAAACATTGATTTAAAAATTGTACACAAAATTCAAAGATTATAATAAAAATCTTTGATTGGTTGAACTGTTAAAGGCAATACTTGTTCGGTTGAACACAGCGATGGCCAATTCAATTACTTCTACATTTGTTTTGAAGATCATTAAATTGTTCAATAAATTAAATGGGATAAATCAATGACACGACAATAAAATACCTAGTTTAGCATTAATTTGACTCAGTGAACTACCCCAATAAATTCACAGCGCCATACTCGTTGTCCAATTAGTAGACGCAATTAGCTAATCAAAGTTAATTTTGCACGAGAACTATGAACTTTGGACTTGATCATCATTCATCAACCATGCAAATTATAAAAAGTTTTGTGAGTTTTCTAAGTGAAATTTTTTTTCAAACTTTTTAGCCTACTTTCTGCATTCTCGAGAGCGACAAATTGAGGAATCCTATATACTTTGGCTTCCCAAGGCCCACAAAATAAGAGGAAATTGACTCTCGCCTTTTCAAGTCACCAAAGCAATTCATTATGATTAATATATACTGTTAATGAACCCTTAATTTCCGCGAGGTTATTAAAGATATATAATTTAATTTATTATATTTTAACTAAATAATTCATCAGTGATCTTAATGAAAGTCATGTATCCTGTATAATTTTATTATCCATAGCTGAGTAGTTAAATACTAATCAATTGCAAATAAATAATTCTTTCGACTCCCTTAATTTTGCCACTTAACAAGTTAGTTTAATTAGATTTGCATCCAATACTTAGTTGATTTGCACTCGGCTCTTCATTTGTGTGCGTATAGAGTAGTTCCCGATTGGGTTAGGACAAATATTTTTAAATATTTTTAATATTTAAATAATTTAAATTTACCTCCTCTAATATATTAAAATTAAACATAAAATTATTATAATTAATATCTCAACTATAAAATCATATAAATAACTGAACATAAATAAAAAAATAATGTCTTAAATTCAGGTTAAACCTAAAAATTCGAATGGAATCAAATTTCGGATTTTTGTTTTTTAAATCATCCCTAATCGATGCTCCTTTCCGAAAGAGAAATAAATATACTTAATGATAATTTTATGAAATTAAAACATAAAAATAAAAAGCCCAAGAACGGTAAACCGGCTGGCGGCTCAGGCCGAGTAAAGACCGCCAAAACGCAAACCCTAGCATTTAAACATGAGCCTGACGCCAAGCATGAACCAATAGAAAATGGGAAGTCGAGACGCGGAGAAGCTCTCAAAGAAGAAACCCTCTCTCAAAACTAAGCCGAAGCCCGTCGCTCCCAAAGCAGCCGCCGACCCGACCAAGTACAAGAAAAAGAAGCGGCAGAAGAATACTACTGAGAAAGCCAAAAATGAAAACGGCAGCAACGAGATAGAAGCAGCATCAGAAACGGCATCGGCATCGGAGCAGCTCAGCTTCTTTCTAAACGAGTTTCAGTCAGCGAATGGCATTCAGCTCTCGTCCCTCGAGTTAGAATCAATTAAAGGTCATATTTCTACTCTATTTACTCCTGTACGATTTTGGTTTCGATGATGTCACGACGAGGACCATAATGTAAAAACCATAGAATTGCGTGGGTTAGAACATAAAGCCTGCAAAAATAAGGAGCCAATGGTAAAATATGCATATAAATAATTAAATTTTCCATTGAGTCCCTTATTTTTCTTTCTTTTTCTTTTTAGTTGATTGTGGTAAGTTAAATTGTGCAGAGTCGTGCATTCTGGAACCGTCTAGAAGCTTGGACCAAGATTCAAAGTCATTGGGAATGCATATGAAGGCAGCTTTTGGGTCATTATGGAAAGAAGTGCTAACTGAAGGACAGCTATTGGAAGGGAAAATTGATCCAGGGTCTCCGGCAGTTCTCATTATCAGCTCCTCTGCCTTGAGATCTATAGAGCTTTTAAAGTATATCATTTTTCTTGTTTTGAAATATAGTTGAACATAGCAAAGTAGAATATTAACTAGCGCCTGACACAGTATGATTGCATATTATAAGACATCTTGATAAATATTTTACTATTAATTCTGTTGTAATGCTACTTGCGCTTTTGCTTTTAACATTTTTTGTGCTACTCTAGGGGTTTGCGCTCACTGACTAAGGATTGCCATGCTGTAAAACTATTCTCAAAGCACATGAAAGTTGAAGAGCAGGTTTTTGTCCCTCTTTTCGCTCAAGTTCCAAGGTTTTTTTTTTTTTTAATTTTAAATTAGTATTAGAATAATGCAGTTTCTAGTTATGTAAAGTCAGATGCATGAATTTAACCCATTTGTGATTAATACAATTCTTGCCAATGATGTCAATGTATTATGATCTTTGGTTATTAGACTATTTTGATTGGCAAATCTCAATAACTGTGTTGGATCACATTTGTAGTGCAAATCTAAGTAGAACAAACAGGTTTGTAAGTTAATGAGTGGTTACTTACACCCGTTCTTTTCCTTGTCCCTCCCTTTTTTTGGTTGAGGGTTGGGGGGTCATCTCCTATTACTTTGTTATGTAGATATTATGCATCTTATATTTTCCTGTCTTGTGTTGGTAGTTAGCTCACAAGGAAGAGTCGAGATGAATTACATTGCTGTAAGTGTCCCTATTTGTTGCATGTGTCAGATAAATGTGGTTGGATTTTTCTTTTTTTTTTTTGGGGGGGGGGGGTTGTGAAAACCTCACTATTGGAGTAACCATCAAACAGCTGTAATGCTCCAAAGTATGTAATTCGCTTGTTATAAAGTTTAACTTTGAGGAGCTTTTGTTGGAAGTCTTTAATCTGTGAGAAACTTGTGTAAGTTTGGAAAAGTGACAGCTTTGTTTATGTTGTACGAGTTAGTGCTTAAACTTTTATAAGTAGTTAAGTGGGCCTTCATTGAATAAATGGTTAAATGGGAAAATAATAAAACTTAATTCATATAGCTTTCGTTTGGTGAAATTTTGCTTAGTGACATTGCTCATTGTTGTCAGCCTTCGTGTTGTCCTGAAAGCATTGACTTCAAACTTTGGAGGCCAAGTGGTAGCTTCCTTTTGGCATTATAGAGCCTCTTGTCTATTTTTCCGTTCATGTCTACCAATTTTAAATTATTTTCTTGCGTTGTTCTTTCATGTCAAACTTGGGAATTGATGATACAACTCTATCACAAAGGCAACAACGGTGCTGAATATTTATTATTTGCACGTCAGTCTGATCCCAAACTCTCAATGATTGTAGTTATCTTCTAACCATCATGCAAAAATTAGTTTCTTACTTCGTTCTTTCATGTCATGCTTGGGCAGTGATGATACAATCATATTATCATAAGGTAGCAATGGTGTTGAATATATACTGTTTGCACATCAGTCTGATCCCTATCTCAATGATTGTAGTTGTCTCTGACCATCATGCATAGATTATTTTCTCACTTTGTTCTTTCAAGTCAAGCTTGGGAAATGATGATACAAGTATATTCTCTTAAGCTAGCAACGGTGTTGAATGTATATTATTTGCACGTCAGTCTGATCCCAACTCTTAAAGATCTTGGTTTTCTAAAACATATAACGAAAATTGAAGCTTTTTCTTCTATTCCTTCTAAAGGAGCACTTTTCATTTTTCGCTCTTTTGTTTATCTAGAGTATTTAAGTTTCTTTTTTGCGAATCCTTGTCTGCTGTTGCACCTTTCTATTTTGGTTATTAATTGACATTTTTGTTTCCTGCAAGCAAGGGTCTATATTTGCTTTTTTCATATATAAAAATGCAAGGAGTGTTACGAATGAAAAGAGGCAACAGTTACAGCAGTGGATTCGTCACCCCCCCCCCCCCCCCCGGCAAAAAAAAAAAAAAAAGACAAACCAAAAACAAAAAACCCTGAAAAAAAAGGAATCAGGCCTTGAAAAAGAAAGCTGAGCTGGAAAACAGTCCCTTGTAGAAAATTCACTCTATACAAATCCCTTCCCGCATGGAGCATTTAAAGAAAATGATTAGTCTTCAAACTCTTTCATAACCAAGGCCTATGTGAAGGCAACAAGATGAACCAGAAACAAGCAAGAGGTGGAATACCACAAAGAGAAAGAGTACCTAATAAAAAAGCGGTTTTTGTAATCGGCACGTGCTTTCTTATCCCACCCATAAGAACCATATTCTGGTTTTTATCTGGAAAATATCCAACAATGGCTTCTGTTGAATGTCTGTTCCATAAACTCCATTGAATGTCTGTTCCATAAACTATCTGTGCCTTTTCTTTAATACCCAAAAGTAAGGTCACTTGTTTCATTCCCCGCCCTTTTCCTACAAGCTTTTTGATATTGTCTCTCAAAGGCCAGTTTCTTTCTTGGGGTAACAAAATGGTGAATACATGATCAGTAAATTGTTTTGTGAAAATGATCTGTATGTGTAAGCCATTATTTCACATAAGCTTTTTGATACCTGTCATTTTCAGTGCAAGGTCTATATATTTTTGATGAATTGTATGTTCTTGATCAACATATGGGAGTAAAAGATATTTTGTTTCATCTTAATAAAGATGAGCATAAATTTTGTCATTGTGAACTTTATGTCTTGTGGTACCTATTTCTTCTATTAACTCGCTTTCAAATTTGGAATTGGATGATAATTGCAAGATTTGTCAAAAATGTCTTGATAACATGTTGGATGGTCATTCATTCTTAAGTTATAAAATAGGATCCAAAAATAATATTTAAACTGCTAGAGGCCATGCAATTCTAAATGACTTGCCTACTTTGTCTACTCTCTGTTGTTATTCTTGGATTTCTGAAGGTGTGTTTATTGTTTATCCTTTATGGCTGATGCAGGTATCCTTGCTAAAGAACCGGGTTAATTTTGCCAGTGGTACACCAAGCAGGTTAGTTATCAACTGTCAAATACATTCAGCACTTTCTAAGAATGTCAGTATCTCATTCATTTTAGCATTATCCTTTTAAATTCTTTTATTCAAATTTCAAATTTTATCCTGGGAAAATGTGGGACTGATTTGGAGAATGTTTTAACCCTTGCGATTAAGGAAAGCTAAGATGCTTAGGAAGGGTATGGTTTTAGCACAGTAAGAGAGGAATTGCTCTATTTTTGAAAGAAGCAGAGAGAAGCAAGCTTATTGCTTGTGGTGGAAAGCCCATATTTCGTAGTGGTGGGCAAATAATCCGATCTGACCTAAACAATTCAGGTTCGGATAGGATGCGGATGAACCCTTCAACCAGGAATTTGTCCAACATGATCCAATCCAAAAATCCAATTGGACTACACAAATTTGAAAAAAAATAAAAAAAAGGTTTAAATAAAAATATAAAACCTATTACCACACACACGCACACAACAAACCACCCAGCTAGCTCCGACCAGTCACCACACGCACACACAAGTACAGAACACCACTCGCAGCACCACCATCTGACACAACCCGTACTGGCACACACAGACAGACAGTCACTGTCTCACTGATGCAAGCTGCTACTGCAGCACAAACCCAGGCTGCTGCGATGCGCCAACACGATCTGCTGCAGCTTGTTCCTTTGGCTACCAGGACTGCTGCTGCAGCTTGCTCCACTGAACTCAATCTGAAATTTTTGATTTGATCCGATCCAATCTGATCTAATTATAATTTGGATCAGAGTACAAGTTTGGATTACTTTTTCCCCAAGCCAATTAACCTGGAACCCGAACGGATTGATCTGAGCCCAAATTTGTCCACCCGTATTCAGTGAATTCCCTTAGGTGAAATTGCCTGAATAGGATTGAGGTGGCTTATGTTCTCAAAGATAAAGAATAGTATAAAGTGATAGAATTAGAAATTTTCTGCAATGAATTATTGGGTTGTAACACTTTGTTTGATGTTCTTTATTGTACGTTGTCTTCACTTTGTTTGCTATTTTTCTTTGTGTTTTGTCAATTATGTATTTAAGTTCGTCAACCATCTCATTAAATGATATGGTTTTCATTTCTTTCTTATTTCATTTCCAGGATAAAGAAGTTAATTGACATTGAGGCATTGGGGCTTTCAAGGTTATCTGTGATTGTACTTGACATGCACACAGATGTGAAGGGCTATTCCTTGTTTACACTGCCTCAAGTCAGGTCTGATTATAAGTTGACCTGTTTGCATTTTCTTGTCTGTTGGTAGTTCTTTTATCTTACCTTTGTTTTAATTATTTTTCATGTTCTGTATTGTAAAATATGAACACATATTTTGCGTACTGCAGAGCAGCTTTTTACAAGGTTTATGTTCTACTAAATTCACCAAGGAATTTTAAGTTCTTTCTGTGAACACACAACAAATTTTAAGAATTAAGAATGAGGTTCTTGTCATCTGAAAAATTGCTGAAAATTTAGGTATTAAGGTTCCATTGTACAATAAAATGTGCATTTATGAATTCAGAAGTTTACATCTCTTACGGTCTTACCAATGTGATTTTGCCATGTATTGTAGTTTTTCAAAGGTATACTGATTTCAACTTATTATTAATTTTACGCAACAATTTTTTTGGCAGAGATGAATTTTGGGACTTGTACAAAAACTACTTTCACCAACGGCTGCTGCAAGGTGATCTACGAATATCTTTGTATGGTTCAATTCCTAGTGTTAATGAGTTAAAGGGTAGGCGGAGGCAAAATCTCGAGGACTAAATTTTTGTTGGTTTAGTATAAATTTTGTTTGATATTTATCTTTCAATCAATTTAAAAATATTCCAAGGGCTATTTTTGTCACAATCCATGTGGAACTTCTCATGAGCTAACTCTTAGGCCCCATGACATATCTTTTACCCATCGGAGAAGGAAGATTCGGTTAGTTATGGTTGCATTGCATTAATGTCTGAAAGTGTTATATAGAATCTACATGAGCTAGTTATTATCAAATGATGCAATAGGTTGGTGCCGACCCAAAAAAAAAAAAAAAAAAAGGACCACAATGAGCTTGGCTTTAATTCCTATTTATCAACTTCAATTCACCTGTCTTGATGGCCTTGGAATGTTAATCCTTAGTAGAGGGGGTATATTTAGATTAAAGTGATGTGGCTTTTAGATTCTACAGAGAGTGGTGGTTGGTAAACATGGTGTGTTCCAAAACTCTAGCATGGCATTTTCACCTATTGCGAAGCTTGATGTGAGTTTTGCTGGAGATAATACCATACTTTCCAGGAAGCTGCTGTTGCTTGAAGGCTTTAGTTTAAAATTTTGATATGGCTCTTGTCAAGGTTGTTTTTGTAATGAAGATGGGAGATGAGGTTTAAATTGGTGATTATTTTGGAATTCAAAAGGATGTGCAAGTAAAAGCTAATTTCCAAAATTCATTATATGAGTGTGCAAAATAAAAGATCAGATTCAAAATTTATCAATAAATAAATGCTTTTGATTTTCATATATATTTTTGAATGCAGATAAAATGATTCTTAGAAGCATTTCAATACTTATTTTGTTTTATATATTATAAAAAAAGAAAGAATACTTCGCAATGTCTCCATTAAAAAGCAATTAGATTACTTGAGATTAAAAAAAAATGTTTAATTTAATTTAAGCAGTGTATAATTTTGTTTGATATAATTTTTTAAGTGGAGTTTATTTAAGTAGAAATTTTATTCAAAAAAATTTAAATGTTTGATTGTCAACAAGAATTGTTATTAAAAAGTTATAAAATTATTTCAATAGATAAAAATTTTAAAATTATATTTTAAAAAATTAAAATAGTAAGATAAGTATAACATATTTTAGAGATTTTAATATTTAAAAAAATAATTTTTATTTTCAAAAGTTTAAAATTTAAGTTTATGTTAATATGAATAAAATAATTTATTTAAATTTTAAAAATTTTATTAAAAATAATTAAATAATAATAAAACTTATAATAAGAATTTATAAATGAATATTTATGGTCGATAAATTAAGTTATATTAAATAGACATTTAGTATTGTATATCAGTATTTATTATAGAATGACTTTAATTTCACATTCCTACAAATTTTATTTTAGATTTCACAATATTTCGTAGTTTTTTTAAAGTTTGTATTTGTCTTTTTTTTTTGGCCGCGCGGGGGTTTGGTTGCTTGTATCACAATGGTAAATGTATAATAAAAACAAGATGTGTATATAGCAAATAAATTGTGAAGTTGAACACCACAAGCACTGCTGGAACAAATGCATGATATGATAGATTTGACCTACAGCCAATAACTTTTTCCATGGCAGCTGAGACTTTGCAGTCTCATAATCTCTTGATTTTTTTTTTCTTTTGATAATTAATAATTGAAGTATATAAAAAATAATAAATAAATAAATTATGAATTGATGTAAATTATAGAGTTTGCAATTTAATAAGACTCATTCTTTCTTCATTCGTCAACAAAAAGGGTATGGTGGGGAGAAATCAATGTAGGGCACATCTGATTTGTTCTTCTTTATAAGCCCCTTAGTGGAAGAGGCACCCGCGCTTCTAGAAGTTGACTTTAGGAATGTTCCAAAAGGAAAGCCAGTTATTTTTGCTTTGACGAAAATAACCTTATTATTTTGCACTTTTGCGACGGGGAGAGTTAAGAATGCTCCTCTCGCAAGTTTTTCTTTTCCCTTTTTTTTGTCAAAAAAGAAATTTATTCGATCACTCAATCAAATGGAATTTTGAAATTTCATTTAATGAGAGAATTAATTTTCTTCAATATTTTATTTACATTGCTTATCATTTACGTGGGAGTGGATAATTCTAATTGGTCGTATAAAGTTACTTTAATTCAAAATTTTAATACAAATTTATACTTATTGATTTTTATCAAATGCTATGATAGAGATGCAAAGCCAGGGGCTAACATGTAACATAATAATAAAAAAAAATCCATATTCCCCCGTTTTATCTTGTAAACTTTAAATTGAATCCGATTACTGTTTAAAAAATATTTTTATATTGTAACTAATCCTTGAATTTTGAAGGAACTAACCTCGAGAACTCTCTAGCCTTTTGACTCCTTGTGTTGTTTATAATCATTGTTTATTCTCTTGTATTTGTTGATGTGTTATGTTTCTTTTGTGAATCTTGATTAGTCAAATATTGTGTAGAGCATCGTCTTGTTAATCTGTGCGACGTGTAGTGTTCGGTTGATATTGTTCGGCCATTGAATTAGATGAATGTCGAAAATTGTCATTAAAAAAAAAAAAAAAAACTGAATGAACGTCTGTAATTAGATGAATGTCGAAAATTGTGTCACCTATTGAAATTAACCGACTTAAAAAGTAGTCTGTGTAGTCTTACAATAATTTTTTTTAAAGCAAACAAAAAATTAATTAAAACTTGCATTGTTATTTAACACCTGGAATAAACAGAGTTGTTTAGGATTATTTTTGGAAGATTGAAAAGTAATTTTAAAAAATTAAAAGTTAATTTTAGCGTTTGTAAATTTTCTAAAATCACCATTGACAAATTATCCCTTTCCTTAGCATATTTTTAAAAATAAGGAAAAAGTAAATTTTAAAGTCTAATTAATTTGAGAATTACTTTATACTTAATATAATTTTATATATATTCTCGCATATATTATAAAAATTTAAAATTATTCTTGTTAATAAAAAAAATAAAATCATTAACTTTTAGGAGATTATTATCGTTGTTGTCGTCGTCATCATTAATTAAATTGAAATCACAAAATAAAAGATAAAACTAATAATATAAAATATTTATTTTAATTATCAACTATTATATGTACACAATAAAAAATATTTTATATGCATGTTTAAAAAATATTATTTAATATATATCTAATTCAATCATTTATATTATTATAGCAGTTTAATAATAAGATTTACTAAACAAAAACAAATGCTTTTCAAATTTATAGTACTTTTACGGCTAGTTTCAGAATATTGTAACTTTTAAAATAATTAATATTAACTATGCTATAAAAATAATAAGTTATGAAAAGAGTCAGTTAAGTATTTGATAAATTTTATTCTTTAAAGTACTGTGAGTTTTAAAAATAGTTACTTATAATTAATAAATTTAACTATTAAACGATTGTAAGAAAACAAATGATTAAAGTATATATAATGGAGGATGAAATTTATTTACACGTATAAAAACATGTATATACAAATTTTTAATTGTGTATCATAATAATTTTAACCAAAGTAAAATTTATATTGTATCGATTTTAATTATATATTATAATAATTTCAACTAAAAATAAAATTTATGCTATATTGTCTTGAAGAACTTTGGATGTAGTGTGAAATATAAGAAAGAAATAGCATAAACGAATGAATAGGTAAATTATAATAAAAAATTATTAAAATATTAATTTTTTTAATTCAAATAAAGATAATTTTAGGTTTAGGTAATAATTACAAAAAATATTTATGAAATTATATTGAAGGTTAAATTTGATCCTTAAATTCAAAATCTAAAATCAACTTCTTCCATACTTTTAAAAATCAGTCATAGTAGAGACTAATTTTGACCAAAGTGATTTTAACTTTTTAATACTGAATGACAAAATTAACTTTTAAATTTTCAAAATCGAGCCTTCTAAAAACAATCCCAAACGGGTCCTTAAAAATAAATTTTATCAAATCTTTAATTAACACAATTGATTATTTTTATAGTACAACTAATAATAATTATTTTAAAGATTATAATATTACTAAACTAGCCCCAAAGCTCAAAATTATAAATTATAAATTTTGTTTTCGTGAATTTATGTGTAAGATACTGAGTTTCATGTGAATATCAAATTAGTATGTTTAAGAGTTCAAGCAAACACTAGATGAATATCAATGGTTTACTATAATTTCTCTAATTAATCAAGTCTTAGAGGGATGAAAGATGCATTGATTCTTTCTAGTTTCATAAGGCGATTAAGATTAAGGCATATTATATATCCTAAAGTCAACTTCACTATAATTTTTCTAATTAATCCACTCTTAAGGGGATGAAAGATGCATTGATTCCTTCTAAGTTTCACAACAGTATTAAGATTAAGGCGTAATATTTATCCTAAAGTCAAAACTGATGTGTATAATGATTTATAAATAAAAATTATTTGTCCAACAGAGTCGATTGATTGATTCAAGTCATTTTTTTGTTACTATAAATTAATAAAACAATAGCTAACCCAATAATTGCTTCAAGCCTTTGAACAGCAACCATTGATGTACTCATGATGCAAGTTACAAGGGATCACAACGTAACATGCCAGTGATAGGTAGGGTTAACAAATTAATATCCATTGTTCCAAATTCAAAGCTAGTGAAACAACATTTTTCAACTTTGAAATAGAACACATATTATGAAGCTGGAATCTGCAATTCCAAATTATTATTATATTTAATAAGGAATTGGAATTTAGCTATTTAGGTCTTCAAAAGCATGCTTTACTTTATTTTGAACACTTTTTTTGTTTTTTTTTCTGATTTTCCCTGTATTACCGTAAACTTCCGATATGGTTTTAAGTTAAGAATCAATTAAAAGAGAAGAAAATAGAAATATAATAATATCTTTCTCTTTTGGTGCAATGCATAATGAGACTTGGCCATCCATAACACAGCTAGCCGGCTGGTGATAACTTCAGGGCCATCGTCTAATTAGAAAAGACCATCACGTTTCTCTTTACTCACTAAAATGAAAGATTAATATATGACAACAAAATTTGTGTATAAATTATTTTTGTGAGTGAAAATATATGATTGATTAAATAAAAATATAAAATAAATCAGTTTTATACATAAAAATTATTAAAACAAAATAAATAAAATAATAATGATAATAGTACTGACAAGAGGAGAAGTCAAAGTTGATTTTGTTTTTGTTGCTGAATCAAGCAAACGCAATGCTTAGGTATTATATATGTCACTTGATTTTGTTCCAAGCACAATTAGAGAATGGGTCTTGCTAAATAAAGTGTTGCAATTTTAGTGTCCATCGCCACAATTTTCCTATTTTGGATAACATGTTTTGTTATTGATATTAACATTGTCGTTACACGTTGCATGTATTCCGTAGTACATTACACACACACACATATAGAATGAAAAATTGTTACTGAAATTCTAGGATGTAACCTGAGAGGGGGTAATTTGGATATTTTAAAAAATATGTTAATTTAGAATGCAACTCAATTCTAACTAATTGTCTTAAGCAATTTTAATATAATATAAATTCAAGCATACAAAAAAAAAAAAAAGATAGGGATAAGAGAAAGTAACTTGAGAGTTTTTACGTGGTTCGACAAACCTTACTTACGTATATCCCTCCAAGTTAACTATGTTTAAGGATTTTAATATCCAAAACTTTTATGACTTCAATCTCTTACAATCTCATAATCTCTACAATGGTGTTTTATTCACACACACCTTTTTCTAAGTATTTTCCACACTTACAATATCAATCTTGATAGGAATTTAAATTTTACAATAAAACTCTCTTATAGAGTAGATATATAAATGAGAGCGCAAATATAACCCAACATATGTGTATTAGCAAATTGAAACCCCAAGAGTAATAGTAAGCTTGGGATATATCTTGATGATATTATATAAGAAGAGTTCTTAAAAATAAGTTTGAATTAAGTTTATATAGTTCAAACTTTCAAACTAGTCGTTATAAGCTTTTCTAAGAAAGAGTCGATTAACACCTTATGTTATTGTTAAAAGGTTTTCAAATTTGGCACACAGCTGGTTACCTACTAGTATGTGTTCGATTAGTTGCTAACTCCCTAGAATTGAGAGCCAGAAATGTGTCGTAGATGGTTGACCGCTTGAAATAGTCGGTTGGTTGCTAACTCTCTAGAATTAATATTCCAAAATTGTTCTGTAGCCAGTTAGCTGTTAACTTTCTAGAATTGATTCACAATTTTTTGAAATTAGAATTTGGCCTCAAAAATACTTTTTGAAATTATACTATGTATTAGTTTATTTAAATATTTTTAAAATATATCCATTTTCTAGAATTTTGAAAATAGACTTATAAACTCCAAGGATTCAAATCTTTTTAAATTGATCCTTAAAACTTAGAAACACCCATTTTGATAAAATCATTATCATTTTTGATAAAATCATTAACTTTAAACCATAAAACCTTAGTTTATGAAATATGATGATTTGTTTAACTTTTATGAAGAGTAACTTGAACTTTTGAAATGCTAAAACACACTTACACCAAATTACACTAGCTTTACAATAATTATGAAATAGATTGATTGCATAAGCTAGTACCTTTTTTGTGAATTTCTTTGAGGGCACAATTGTTCATGATCAAACTTGATTCTACTTGTATAAAATTTGACATTTCAAAACATGTGATGATTTGTGATCATCAAATCAAAAATTATGTAACCTTTCAGGCCAATAGCTATTAAAAATAAAAAAGTAAAATAACTAATGTAAGTATTATATAAGATGGTCATGCGCTCCAAAAATATAAAGAAAAATTAACTAGCTATGACATTGAATATTGATGACTCATAACACTAATCCTCTTTAATTTACCCCTGTGAATTCAAAACTTAAATAGTATCTTACCGTTGCATTAAAAATGTTATTATGAAATCATCTGAATAACAATCATTGTAAATATTACATCATATATTAATGAAGCAAGAAGTTTTTATTATATCAACACCAATACAAAGTGCACAATATTGTTAATAAGATAAAGAGAGAGCACAAAATAGAGATACAAGCACAGGGAATGATCTTTTGCATTTATTCTTTAAGTGTGTATAATAAGAAAAAGGTGAATCCTTCTTTCATTGTCTCACAACAATGAAGCGAAGTAAGCGAATAACAAGAAGAAACATCATGGACCATAACTTATAGCGAGATTAAAGACTACAAGTGGGGAGATTAAAATTAGTTTTAATAAACATTCACATAAATTTCAATATCTTCCAAACAATTATGAGAGTTTTGATAATAAAAGTCTATCGATTTTGACAATTGTGTTATGTGGGATTATCAATTTTGACAATTATGTTATGTGAGATTCACGATTAAAGTGTGTTTTTGATTCATGTCCAAATAAATTAAGGACCTTTTTGTAAACTCAATGTAAGCTTTTGCACCAGAAATAATAATAGAAGCATATGCTCCTTTTCCCTCTTGTCTTTTGCTATGCAAATGCACGATGTGTGAGTGTGAGACTTTGCAATGACCCATTATTGCCAGCTAGCAATAACTTTTTGTGGCTGCATTCTAAAAGTTCTCAGTCGAGGACCATAAAATTTCTCTCGTGTGCTTTATTATTGTGTATGCGAAAGAGAATGTCCTTGCGCATTAATTAAAAAATTGATAAAACAAAAGTAAATAAAATAATCGTAATAATATTACAAACAATAGTCAAAAAGTGATCTGTTTGTTCTTTTGATTAAAGCAAACGCAATGCTTAGGTATTATAGATGACATTCAAATATTAGACCCAAGAGGAACAAAAAAAATATTGGTGCATTTACTTCTAAAATTAGAAATTCCAACCAAAATAATCTAAAACAACAAAGAAAAAAGGTTGGCTGGCTACGGCATTGATGAATTTAAAATCTTCTTCCCTTTACAATTCTAATCCAATTATTTAGTTTTATTTTAAAAGGCAGCTATCGATTTGTTTGTGTAGTGACCAGTGAGTGACAAACTGGATTAAGCGACAAAATTGGATATCTTTGGTCTTCTAAGTTTGCTAGATATATTTTATGTGGGTTGATTTGGTATCATATTCATAGTTTATTGTAGCTTCCAGATTTGAATAGAAGCTCACCTTTTTATTGGAGATGTTATTCTTAATTCATTTGAATATCAATCCACCTAATTTGGTACTTAAAAAAGAGCTTTGTAGGTCTACAAATAAAATGTTTATCTCATTGGCATATAAAGAATCAAATCTTAAAAGATCTACCAGTCTTATATGAGATTCACGATTAATGGTATAATATTTTCTTGGCATGATATCGGCCGTGAATGCATAATTTTAATTTCTTTTTTTGGTTTAATGATATCATCATGATGAGTTTTGTCATTGTCATAAAGCATACCTATCCATTAAGTTATGCATATCTAATTCGTTACCATTAAAAATTTTACAAGATAACGTACTAATCACAATTCTTAATGTCGATTTGACCAAATAAATGCTGAAATATATGTTAATCATAATCCGATCTTTTTTTTTTTCAATTGCAATTAAAATCTACCCAAAAAATCATAATGAACAGATTGTATAATTACTTGTTTTGACCAAACTTAAAAGGTGTGTGAATGTCGAGCAAAAAATAGAATCGACTGTAAATTTGGAATTTGTATGAATATTGACTCGAACGAAGAGATATTTTAGAGGCCCCCATCATGATTACATAAGATTGACATCATCATTATGATTGGTCCAAGGAGGTTTTGTGGGTCCCGCACCACAATGTTCCCCCCACATATCCAACTTCCAGTCTGTGTACTCGGACTCAGACCCAACCAAACCCTTCAATTTTAATTTGTAATTTTTTAATTTATATTAAAAAAAAAAAAAAGAAATTTTTGTCTTCCAAAATTCTCCCAAAGACAGTTATATATATAACGGCCTGTAGTTGTGCAAAGAGAAACATATCAACTTTGCCAACAAAAAGACTTGTTTCTTGTTGTGGCATTCTATGCGAGCTTTAACAAGTTTTAGAAACATACTGCCTTTCAAATTATACCCTGCTGCAGCAACCGAAAGCAATAACAAGATCAGAAATATCATGTCGGCATCAGATGAAAGCCCTTGCTTCGGCAGGCCGAGAATGGTGGCCAAGAAGGTTCACGGCAAGCTTTCGCACGATGGTGATGGTGCTGTTGTTAGGAGAGCCATTGGAAGGTAATAATATTAAATTGCTTTCAATAGGGGGATGATCTTTTATGATCTTGTTCCCCCCTTTTTTTTCTTCCTTTCCTGGAGATTTTATTCAATGTTTGTTGATGGGTTCTTGTTTCTAGGGGTGACTTGAGGAGCTTGGATCCTTTTCTAATGTTGGATGAATTTTCAGGTATATATATATATTTTTTTAATTTTTTCCCCAGTAGTCTTGTTTCATTATTCAGTATTGTATGATTAACAAGAACATGCATTTTATTTTGTGTTCTTGGTGACAGTGTCTCCTCCTGCTGGATTTCCAGATCATCCACACAGAGGTTCTTGAATTGAAGTCTTTGATTCTTTTTCATAATTATTTATTTTCTCGGGTTAATGGTCCTTTTCATGATCATTAATGCCACTTTTGAATTTCATTTCATTTCATCAACCCTGTTTTTGCAGGTTTTGAGACTGTTACATACATGTTACAGGTCAGCTTTTATTTATTTATTTATCTTCTAAATGTTTACTTAATTTGGGGTTGAATTTAGAACAAACTAAATTTTGGGTTTCTATAAATTTCAGGGAGGGATAACTCATCAAGATTTTTCAGGCCACAAGGGTACAATCCATACTGGTGATGTACAGGTAACTTAAAAATAGAAATAAAAATCAATTAATAAAAAATCATAAGATGCTTTATTCTTCTTTTTTGTATCATTCGTACAATACAAGTTAGGTTACTATAATTTATCTTCTGAATTTTTTTTTTCTGGTGCAGTGGATGACAGCAGGAAGAGGAATAGTCCACTCCGAAATGCCTGCCGGAGAAGGCGTACAAAATGGCTTACAACTCTGGATCAATCTATCTTCCAGAGACAAAATGTATGCAACAAATGCCAACTTCAAAACGCTTTCAAGATTTTATCATTGCTTCTTCTCATAATTTCACCACTACGATATGCATTTTATCATTGCAGGATTGAACCAAGGTATCAGGAAATGCCAAGCGAGGAGATTAAAAGGGCAGAGAGAGATGGGGTTGAAGTACGAATAATAGCCGGAGAATCGATGGGAGTCCGATCCCCAGTCTACACGAGAACACCGACAATGTTTCTTGATTTTACTTTGAAACCCAGAGCTCAAATTCACCAGAGCATCCCGGAAACATGGAATGGTTTTGTGTATACGATTGAAGGCGAAGGGGTTTTTGGCACGGTGAACTCATCGCCCGTATCGGCTCATAATGTTTTGGTGCTGAGTCTTGGAGACGGCCTCAGTGTTTGGAACAAATCTTCAAAGCAATTGAGATTCGTGCTCATTGCTGGGCAGCCACTGAATGAACCAGTGGTGCAGTACGGCCCTTTTGTGATGAATTCACAGGCTGAAATTGATCAGACCATTGAGGACTATCAACTTTGCAAAAATGGGTTCGAAAATGCCAGGTACTGGAGGTCTCAGTCTCAATGAGTGAGAGAGCAAACCCGAATCCCACAATCCCCAAAAAGAATAAAAGATAATAATAACAAAAGGAAGCAGCTGTAATTCTATCCCAATCAAGTAGGAAATTGAAAAGAAAGGTCTTCTAGAAGACATTCAAAGTGCACATGACTTGTGGAGGAGCAACTACGTTTACCACTAGAGTCATTTATGTTGATGGGTCGGCTTATCTTTTTGTTAATCTCTATAATTTTTTTTTCTTTTCTTTTCGGCAAGGTTTTTATAATCATTCTGTTGTAGTTCATGATTAGAATTTGAATCTGACTTTGTTGTTGTTGTTGTTATTATTATTATTATTATTAATTTTAATTTTCTTTAATCTCTAAGATTGTTTCTGTTTGATGATTAAACATGAGTGGTGGTAGGGTTGGCATTTTCTTGTGAATTGGTTTCTCACCTACAAAAGAGAAATTCAATTACTTGAAGACTTGAACCACTAATACACAATAGTTTCCACGAATAAAATTGGCATATGCATAATTGGTGATGGGCGAGGTTCGTGATTCTAGAATTGATGCGATAGATTGCTACCAAGATGTGGATTCACGTAGTCACATCAGGCAATGCAAGCGATGTTTCGGTTTACATTTTCGGCAATGAGTGCTGTGTCATTCCACTTGTTCGAGCCCTGATGGGAGCACTGTCTTTCACAATATTGTTGATAGAAAAAGATTTCCGACCCGGTCTTAATAGATTGAAATGAATGCCCATTAACATGAATTTGTGGTCCTATAACAATTGCTCAACAGAAAATCACTTCCTATGGTTGAGCTTTATAACAAATAGATCTTCCTAGAGAAACTTTTAATGTAAATTACTGAAATCTCTGAGTACTTTTTCAATATATAAATCCAATAGAGATCAATATCTTTCTATTCTAACCAAAATTCTACTCCGCTTGAACTCCCAATTGGACTTTTGTGTCCTACGTAAGCAAACACTGGGGACACGTCATGTTTGTTCTAGAAGCAATGGAAATGTTCAAACAATTTGTTAAACTCTCAGGCCTCTTTTGGTTCGCACGATAGAAGAGGACGAGATGTGAAATAAGATTTCATTAAATACTGTCTTGTGTTTGGATAATTATTTAATTCATCAATTTTTTAAAATATAGAGTTACTCCTGGTTTAATTGAGTTAGTACAGAGGGAAATTTCATTTAATACAAAATCAAAGAACATTTTTAATTATAATTTAATATTTTTATTTGTAATAATTTATACTATATTATTACAATTTATAAGTAGTAGTTGTTATTGTTATTATTAAATAAAATTATGTATTATTAATTATGCCAATCAACCTCAACGATATTAATGACATAAATAATAATTTAAATAATTTTTTATTTTTATTTATTAAATATATGTCTAATATTTATATTATTTTAATAAAATAATCTATTACTTTATAAAAATTTATATTTTGAATATTAATTTAATAATTAATTTAAAATTTAAAAATGAAATATAAAAATATTTAATACTTATATAAATTAGAAGAGATTTATAATTTAATGTGAAATTAATAATAATAGTATAATTTACTATTTATATTATTAAAATCAATAATTTTTTTATTATATTTATCACATGTTACTATTAATTTTAATATTTATAAATTATTATGTTTAATTGAGTTATCAATCCTTACTGACTAATCCCTTGGGCCCCCTTGGGATAATTTCCATTACAAAATGGAGATTATTTTATGGGTCCAAGATGAATAAATCCTATTCTCTTGAGAGCACCAAGCATGAGATTAAGATATAATATATATATATATATATATATATATTAAAAGAATGGTCCAATACCCACTCTTAATCCTCCAACCAAAATTGGCATGCCTACAAATGATACCACAATAGAAAAACAAAAAAGCCTATGATTCCAAAGGAAAAAAAACGTACTTAAAAATATATATATTTTTTAGTACTAATAACAAATTTAACAACTGAGTATAAACATGGTCACTTGGCATAATACAATATCACAAAGAAATAGCTGTCTGCTTAATTTATGCAACAAAAATTTAATTCTTCTTTTTCTTGAATGAAATATAACATATCATTTCTATAACATCACCTTATTTGGTGATTAGAGATGCCCAAATGACACCCATTCAGTAACAAACAAGCAAACAACAGGCTAAATAAATTAAAATTTTAAAATGAGCAAACCAAACACTGAGACGCATTGCAAGTTGTACAGTTTCTGGAGGACTTAATATAAGAATAGAGGTCACCTTGAACAGCAAGAAAAATAACTAGGTGTTTGCTTTGATCCATCGGTTTCAGATTTTGCAAGGGTTACCCGGTTGAGAGATAATTCAGCTTTGTAGGTATCCGAATTCAGGACCTTCCTGCTGACATTGCTGTAGATCTCTCGGATAACAATCTCAAAAGCCTTTTTAACATTTGTTGAGTCCAATGCAGATGTTTCCATGAAAAACAACCCTTCTGCTTCAGCAAGGCTTTTTCCTTCTTCGGTACTCACATTCCGGATACTCTCCAAATCACATTTGTTCCCAACCAGCATCCTTGCCACTGTTGTATCAGAATGAGCTGCAAGAAGGTTTCGATTTAGCAAAAGCCCAGAGATCTCAGAACCTATAAGCAATATGAAAAAGTTGCATATAATAGAGGATGGAAGATAGGACAAGTAAAATAGACCTTCCGGTAGCAGACACGTGCGCATATATTGTACATTGACAATGATGATGAAAATGCTCCAAAAAAGAAATAATAAAGGTAGAAAATATTCCATTTTTGCAAATACCTCATGATTTCTTGGTTAAGGGTAGACTAACTTTTTGTAATGAGATAAAAGTAGCTCAAATGAATAACACAATTATTTTGTACAACCAGTGCTACCATGTCAATGATGATGAGACACCATATGATTGTTAAAACTGGATGAGGTAGTAGCCTGCATGCAATTGATGACCAGGTGGATCACAACCATAGATTCTATGTCTCCATCCCTCTTTCCTTTTTCTATTATGTAAACCATAATCAATTTATACAAGCATGCACAATTCCATACAGCCCTTTCATAGCCACTTAGCATTAATATCATTTCAAATACTAATATTTTCAACAAAATCAAACACAATTGATCTAATACTGAAGTGAGATCTACAAAAGTGAACAAGTGTCTTTGTTTCTCTAATATTATACAAAAGTTTCTCTGTTTGCTATTTATTAAAAAAAAAAAAAAAGTTAACAAGCTGTCCACAAGGCCAAATTTTTGCCTGAGAATTTACAATTAAAAATAGAATGGCTCTAAAACAGTTGAAATAGAGAACAAAACAGATTTTATAAATTGACAGGATTTAAGAAAAGCCAAATCAGCCCAAGACCCTTTTCCAATTTCAAATACACCTATTACGATATTAAAGCATGCTCATGAGGTGATTCAGTAGGGATATCAACAGCAAAAGGGGAAACACTTTAAATAGTCCAAGAGCTTGATGGACCTGAAGCTTGGTTGGTCACAAGTAATGGAGATTGACAGAAATAAGAACAGCAGCACATGCACTGAGTGCTGAAATAAACTAAATGAATAAGCACTAATATACTAACTTAGGAAACCTTGGAAAGTTATTAAATCAGCTATTAATTTTATCTGAAAAAGCTTCCCATTTATGAATTTCAATCCTCAGGTCAAAACTCATGAAGTCGCAAAAGTTCGATTTTCAAGTTTGATAGAATAAATCTTAGTTTAGACTGACCCAGCAACAATGAACAGAAGAAACTGCTAGAATTAATTTATCCTTTAACACGTCCTCAAGTTAATGATATATGAACCATTTTCTTAAATTTTTTCTTAATTTACACTGTAGGGACAGACTCAGGAGCTAGTAGGGCCATTGGACAACGAAATCTCTCACTGCACTAAATTCATCAAATGTTTAATATTCCCTGACTCCGAACATGACTAAATTGTACCCTTATAACATATTCTATGGCGCAAGGAGATTTAAATGCCACAGAGCATGTACAACAAGACAATTTCACACAAATTGAAGCTAACACAATAACTCTGCACAGATATGTTTTGGTGTTTATATATCCAACAAATGTTAGTTGGACTTGGACACCTACCAAGAAGATCGTACTTATGTCATGCATGACATCATACAATCAACACCTCAGGTAGGAGGAACCCTTGACCTAGGGCACAGGGAAAACAGTACTGTCTTATACACAAGTTCCAACCACATATTTCACGAGATCTGTTTAGCAAGCTTCAGCAAATTGGAGCTGGCTACAGCAGCACTCTGGAACAGATTAGGTTGGAAGCAAAAAGCACAATGTCGACCGAAGCAATATTACTACCAATTTTATTCCTTTATAGTTGGATGGATTCTATATAATTAACACGGAAAATCATCTATGCCACGGAAATGGATCATCAACACTTAATCATGAAATAAGAGCTGAACCATTCTGTCACCAATCTCTAAATTTGATACAGAACTAAAGTCAACAAATTACATTAAAAAAGGAAAATTGCGGAACTGTAAAGTAACTTAAGCTGGAGAAATCTTGAATTCTCAAAAAGAATTAATCAATTAATTAATTGGTACAGTTATGAATAGAACCCATTACCTATCCAATCAAGAGATGCACAGAAGTTAAAATTACTCAAAACAGATATGGACATATAATAAAGTTTTGATAGGAGACGAGATCCGCATCCACTAAAACAGAAACACAAGGAACAATATGCTAAGCATTAGCAAAAATATCTACTTTTTATTTCTCTTTTGTTTTTCTTTTTTAGCCTTATTAAGAAAGGAGCCAGATCATCACAGTGTTAAGCAGAGTAGTGTCCTGGACTTACTCTTGAGCTCGTCGAGCCAGCGGGAGATGCTGTCAAAAGTGGTACGCCTGGTAATGTCGTAGACAACGAGAGCACCGACGGCGCCTCTGTAGTAAGCAGAAGTGACGGCGCGGAAGCGCTCTTGGCCGGCGGTGTCCCAAATCTGAGCCTTGATTTCCTTGCCGTCGATCTCCATGCTCTGCGTTTGAAACTCGACTCCAATTGTCGCCTTCGAGTGAGGATTGAACTCGTTCCGAGCATAACGAGACAGCAGGTTCGATTTCCCCACCGCCGAGTCCCCGATTATCACGATCTTGAACAAGTACTCCTCCCCTCCTCCTCCTTCTTCATCCGACGACGACATCGTTTTGAATTGAATTCCCTTGAATGGAAACCGGAAGCTAAAAGGAAAATAAATAAATAAATAAATAACAATAATGGGGGTAATGCTGCGACTGGTGTCAAGCTGGCACAGACATACTGCGCATGCAGTGCCTCCATCATAGATTTAAGGAAAGATTTTCTTTTTTTCTTTTTTCCTTTTCTTCTCCTTTTTCTCCTTTTTACTGGATAAAATATCAATTTTTAAATTACGTAATAATCGGATTATGCAGGTAATAAATAGTTATTTTTCACTATTTTCTATGATTAATCGAATTAAATCTTTTAGGACTTAGGACAGGCTTCTGTAGCGGTCCTAATTTGAAATATTATTTGTTATATATTTTTTTTAAAATAAAGGTAAGTGTTAGGACAGATAGAAAAATTATGCCTCCCCTTTTTACCTAAAAAGTCTAAACCCAACTCACAAACTTAATAAACGTCTAATGAATAAAAGGAGCAAATATGTTTAGTTTAATTAAAATATATATTTTAATATTTATTTAATTCGTTTATAAAATATATTTTTTAAGTTTTAAATATTTTTAACCTGACATTTAAAGTCTAGTCTAATAAAAATAAAATTTTATATATTATAAATTTATAAAATATAATCTAAAAGATGTAGGAGGCCCGACCGGACTCGAGATTTTGGTGGCCGTAGTAAGTGTATGGGTAAAATCTAAAATCTGGATTTGAGCGTGGCTAATAAAGAAATTTGCTTAAAAATCAATGGGCTATTATTTCAATTTCGGTTATTATTTTTTTAGTTTAATATTAACGTTTTTAACTTTTACATGCCTATTATTCGAAAAAAGAAATAATCATATGCGTTTGCTCAACGCCCGATAACTCCATTGTCCAGATCCCAAAGATTAAAGCCTGATGATGCGTTTAACGTCCAATAGGCACATCGTTGACGGTCCCCAGTTTGCCGCCGATGACACATGCCGAACTTTGATTTGTTGACAATTTTATTTAAACATAAATGACACATGCCGAACTTGGATTTGTTGACAAATTTTATTTAAACATAATGATTCGGTATTTTGGGTAGGATTGAGGGTCAAATGAGTCGAATATTAAGAGTACGAGTGTAGCTTTCTCATAATGATGGGTAGTTAATAAATAATAAAATATATGAGCAGTTATACCTAAGATGAAGAGAAAGTGTGTATATATATATAAATTTGGCTACGAAAATAAGAAATTTACTATTACTTAATATGTGCCCGGAAGGTGCTTCTCATATACGTAATACGTTGACCCATCGAGCTACTTCAACAGTTGAGAGGGTGACAGGCAGATTATTTTCCACAGTACCGCCTCTAAATTCCTCAAATGATTAGACAACGAATGAAAAAGGCTTGACATTTCAATTCTATTGAAATTAAAAATGCACGCCATTGCATGAAAGAAGAGGGAAAAGCACTACTTAAATCAAATTCAAGATACAAAGCAAGTGATCTCCTACCAGATTGATGAAGGTAAAAAGTGGAAACAAATGATTTACTTGGTTATATACAATTTTTTTCAATTAAAATTCTCTTCTTACTTACACTTTCCTTTCAAAGTTATACAGTTGTTAAAGAGTACAAAATTAGACCTGCTTGGTATCCCAGTTGATGCAACATTCTTGTTTCTGTCCTTTCTTTTAATACAGCGAAGATCAAGAGATCAACTTGCATCCACATGTGCAATGCTCGAGATCTTTCTGGAGATTCTGCAAGATGGCAAAGTGTGCAACATAATGCTCGAGATTGATCAAGTCTAGATTACGTCAAAAGAGAAGCTAAGTATGAACTTAAAATGTTTACCAAATATTGATCATTCAAAATGCACAGACAAACGTGAATTAGTAATACTGTGAATTAAGCTCTCGCCGGGTAAGGTAAGTCAGGTTAATATTTGCAGGAGGTGGAGATATGGGCGAAGGGGGAAAAAAATAAAAAAAAAAAGTGCCAATGCCAATCTTGACCAAAGTCTTATATTTCATATTTGGAAAAGAAAATGAATCACTATCAACATAACAATCCTATATTTTGGCATTTCCTGATGGTATATTATGCACCTCAACTTGATTTTGAAGGCCTCTGATATGCTGCACTGCCAGGTCTAACATGTCAGCATAACTCGTTTGCTGCACAAACATTTTAAAGAAATGTCAAATGCATATGGCAATGCAAACATCATTAGCATTTTGAAACATCAAAATTAAGCATATACCAGTGCGTTTTGTCAAGTTGATAACATGGTAATGGCTCTTATGGCCAGAATGAAACAACAAAAACTCGAAGAGGGATAGATTTTGAAATGCCAAATATTATGTTATTACCTTGTCCATGTTTGGAACAAGGTCTTGTAATTTCTTCAATTTCCTGCTTATTCTGGTTCTTCTCTCCTATACATTACAAAGAAAAGTACAACTTAGTAACAAATAAATTAACAGCAAATAGGCGTGCATGCCTATTTTTCAACTGAAAAATAAATTAAATGAGCTTTAACTTTTACATATGATGACAAGTGGACTTAGGATTTCATATAGGTTCATAGCTATTAGCTAGCATTCAAGCAAGCAAAAATTTTGTTCTCACGGTATCGTCATTTTTTACCAGCTTTAGTTCTCTACATAGGAGAAGAATCATCAAATAATATGCATTTCATATGATGCAGCCTGAATTTCTGTACATTGTAGTGACAATCTGGCTGCCTTTTTCCATTTGCCGTTTTCCTGCTTGGTGTAACATACACAGAGCAAACACAACCAACGTGGCAACACCAGCAGAAAACAAAACAAACAGAGACAAAAGGAAAAATTAAATAACAATAACAAAAGCACTGTCCTCAGAAAATAATGCCACTTGAAGATGGCCACGAACCGATCCCCATTAACTCCTTCCCAAGCAGACTCATCTAGGATGATACACAAATTTTCTTCAACAAGCAAGATTTGAAACAGATTTGACGTCAATGTTGAATCATAAAACACTGTTCAATTCCTAGACGTGATGTACATAGTCTATGATAGCCAATTACAATGTGAGGCTTGAATATCATAATTTGTAGGAATATTTTCTTTAGCCAAAGCCATATGATGTCACATGGGAAATGTGATTTTCATCTTTTTCCGTAAAACCATTACATTATAACCACCTTTTTGCCAGTGAGATTGGATGGAATGTAAAGCAACTGAAAAAATAGAAAAACTGTTTGTTCTTGCTCAATGACCTCTACTCTTAGTAGTTGAGTATCAAATTAGCCATGTACATAGATCTACAACATCCTTCATACCATATTCCACTTATAAAATTCTTTGACCCTTTAGACTTATCTTCATTCAGCTTTCAAGATTCTACATAATAGTTTTGGCCCTTCCATATGCAAGGTACTCTTTTTCCATTGTTCTCGATATCCCATGATTTTAAACTCACAGTTACTAAATTAGCCAAAACCCTGCTGTCACTAAACATCTCAAGGTCTATAAACCATAGACTTAACCGAGATTCTCACCAATATCAAGAAACTAATATTTGTCATGCTTAAATAATTAAATTCCCTTACTAAGAATTGCCCTGAATAAAGAAATAAAAGAATTTCAAATAAGTAAAATGGATCCATATAAATTACAGGATCATTCATCACTTAGTAAGATTTGGCTTGAATATAGAAATAAAAGAATTTCAAATAAGTAAGATAAATCCATGTAAATTACAGGATCATTCATCACTTAAAAAATTCTAGTAATGACCTTAACAGTAGCGATGCATTCACATCGACAAGGGGAAAAAAAAAAGCAATATATATATTTTGAATCTTTAGTTTTTACTAACCCTTTCAGCGATGCTTCGGGGATGAGTAGCACAGCCACGTTTAGCACGAATTTTGCAAGGCACAGAGTCTTCAGGGATATTTAATAAATTATCCACTGTAGCCATTTCAAGAGACGTTTGTGGCATTGTAAACTGAAATGAACAAAGAACACATGTTTAGTTGCGAAAACATAAGTTATGTTAAAGCCAAAATTGATAAGTGGCCTAATCAAACAGCACTACGCATTCTTGGTGAACTTCATCGAATGTAGAATCTTGCTAAAATTTGACAAGGAGAAGCAACTCCTCATAAGCAATAAAATCAGAGGGACAAAATAGCTGAAAATTGCATATGTTAATTTGTGTCCTAGCCCTAAAAACGTTGCTAACTCAGACTCCAAAACATCAAAGCCTGTGATTTATTTATAAAATAAATAAATAAACTCAATCGCCCTTAAAAATGATGGGGCTTAGTTTGAGAGAAAGTATTATATTAAAGTTTAGTTTAACCGAAAAGAGCTAACCCTGGTATTTCTGCATTATATTTATCAGAATTAATAGCAACACGACATACACTATGCTTGGAAGTTATGGCAAAACATATTCATTAATCAGTGATGTAGCCTATGGATTCCCTGAACTTATTCTCCTCATTTTAAAAATAAAAGGGTACTTGGAAATGATTTTTAGTACCTGAGAATCCAAAGCATTGAGACAATTAAAAATGTCTCCATCCAAGGTTTTAGTTCTTTTACTAGATGGTGCAGAAAACACAATGGATGTTCCATTCTCCCAAGAGTCCATCCCAAAACCAGCAGTCGAATAAGAATGTGTGGCATTCTGCTGGCCACTGCCAGAACTAACTCCATCAATACCATTCTCACTTTCTTCAGAGATCTGGGAAAGAGAATCTTGTCTTGTGAAACTCAATTGAGAATTTAACCTTGACACTCCAAGGCCGCCACTAGATCTGCCTTGTGAGTTATAGTTTCTGGTCTCCCTTGTAACTGAAAAACCTACTGAACATTGACCATAATGTAATTAAACTAGTATAACAATAATAAGTTGTGAAATTTGCATTTTTTTTATTTGTAAATGAACCAGAAGCAGACCAATTGCAACAATTTATAGCATGTCCATTCTCAAATTAGATGATATTGAAGTGGACAATACCACATGATGATAAATGAGCTTCTGAATAAGCACAGACATTAGGTTTGCTGGACCAAGGATATATAAAGACTATTCCAGCTTGAAGTTATGCCTCTTGCTCGGAAAATAGTATAACTAAGATAATTCATCAATTTAATCATTTATATGAGAGCAATGATGTGCACAATGATAAATATTTATAATAAAGTATGTCCATAATTCTAAAATTTAAATGGGCTTGTAAGCAAATGGTGTCCAAGTGCTATCATGCCCAAATGTCAATTGCTTTGCAGGAATTCATAAAATACATTTTTCCTGGTCCATATGTGATTTTTGCTCAAGATAAAACTCAAACATCTATTTTTTAATTGGGAGCATTTTGTCCTACCTGAATTTTTATTTCAATTTTTGGACAAGAAACTCAAAAATGTATTAGTGATAAAGATTTAAAACAGAGAGTGGACCCGCCGTCCACTAAAAGAAATTGAAAAAAGAAAAAAGAACATGGGAAAAAGGAACACTTGTGCCATAAAAAAGTATACTCGTTCACCCCTATACAAGGCCAGAATCAGCTAAAACTCCCTATCTCAAAACTTATCCCAATTTAGATGGATGAAGAAAAATGATGAATCTTGAAATTCCTTATAAATTGAAGCCCAAAGTGAAGCAAGAAGACAAACTCTATCTCACAATTACTACTACTTTTCCCCTAAAAAATATGAATATTTCTTTGCTCCCACTTACCCAAATACAGAGCTGCCACTGTACATTTCCAAAGAGTTTTAGCCTTTCCTCTACTACAAGCACAGGAATACTCCATACGAACAGAGTCAAAAGAACACGGAATGATCTACAAAATATTAACTTCTTTGCATAACTTATACACGACTTTGAAGCCACAAGACAATGAAGAAAAAGATGACTTGAAGTTTCTGCACTTTTCTTGTACAGCACACAACAAGAAGGAGAAAGACAAAAATTAGGAAACTTTCTTGGAAACAATACTCCAGTATTTTCTTTTCCTTGCACCAAGGCCCACAAAAAATTAGGAATCTGTGTTTTCAATTGGAGCAAAAAATTATTAATAGTATAAGACCTTGGAGTAAAAAGTGTAGATATCACTGTTCAATCCGATTAATTTTTTAAATACAATAGCAGAAATTGGTGGGTTCAATATGAATAAGTTCTTGAAAGATAGCCAGTAAGCCTGACCAGATAATAAAAAACGTGGTTTGTCTCCCAATAATTTACAACAAAGATTCTTATAATTAGAATCTGGCAGCCCCAACCACTTGTTTCTTTGTTTATTATATATTTGTAGCTGGCTGGCTGGTGGTGGCTGCTGTCAAGTCTCGCTTATTTAAGTTTCTAACTAGAAGCAACAAGCAAGTGGTGCAATAAGTGGTGCAATATATTAATAGTATGTACAACTTATGAATTTATATACGAAATAATACTATGAACATATACAAATTAATTGTACATACTTATTGGTTTAAACATGCCATACCAAGTTTAGCTTAAAATGATGAGTGTGTATAATTTTCCACATAAATTTTCTTTCCTTTTCGTTTAACAACATTATTACATAAATCAAACTCCTTCGCAACTTTAATTTGGAGTAATTCTAACTCACCTCCTCTTGTGAAAGAGTTTTATGATTTGAACCCACATCTCTCATATCGATTCCAAAGTTTTTTTTTTCAATTAAAACCCATAAGCACTCAGTAATTCACCATGCTATATACTTGTCGAATTAACTACAGAAAAAACATAGGATAACCTCATATAAAAATTATTATTATTATTTTCTAAGAAAGGTGATCACAACATTGCATGTCCTAGTGTGTCATCAAGTGGGTAGGTCATCCAGCACAAAAAACAAATCTATAGAATTCTCATCCTAGATAGGCACTAGAAAGACTCACCTAATATATATATATATATAAAGAGAGAGACTAATCTTAGTTCGCATCCACCTAATTCAGTAAATAATGAAATGAAGAGGATTGGTTACTTGAATCCCTAAACCTAATATCACCTTTAACCGAGTAATTTGAGTCATTGACCCACACGTACAAATATTAAATAAATAAAATAAATAAAGTCATTGTTTAATTTAAATGAAAGCTTAGATTTACGCGAGGACGTTACTGTCAATTCACGTTCAACAAAGGCATTTTGTCACGTGCTTATGATAGTTAAAGGCGATGCCAACAAAAGATCTTCGCGGGCAGGCAAGTTGACAAATCAGCAAATAGAAACTAAAAGGTATAAGATAACTTTGAATATTGGCAGCCGCCAGTATAGTTCTCGAGACAGCGAAAAGTCAAAACTACCCCTAAACCAAAAAAAACTATTTTTAAGAGAGAAACGATACCGTTTTCGGAGGCGAAATGACTAAGAAAGCCGGCGGGAGAACTACGCTGTCTGAGCAAGGAGGAGGAGGAGGAGGAGGAGGGGGCAACATGTGTTTGAGGAATCTCATTGAAGCCATAGGATCTCTGCAAGCCAGATTTGGTGTTGTTACCAGGAGCGTTGGATGAGTTGACTTTGCAAGTTGACTCAGTGGTGGTAAACGAAGATGCAGAAGAAGAGTCACCGCCAGCTGTGGTTGTAGAGCCACCTGCGAAGTAATGGTAGTGTTGATGACCGTGAGAGGAGGAGACGACGGAAGGTTGTGATTGTGATGATGATGATGATGATCCGATGATGGAATCGACGGCTGTCCTCAAAAGAGAGCCTGGAGCAGAGACGTACCGAGTCAGGCCACCACTCCCACCAACTCCAGCAGCAGTAGTGGTAGTAGCGGGTCCCATTGGATTTTGTTGTGAAGAAGAGGATGATGATGGATGATGATACATTATTGTTCTTCTTCTATGTTACTTCTTAAGAAGAAAAAGAGATAACAGAGAGATTCAAAAATCGAAACTAAAAGGGACTTTGTTTTGATTAAAAATGGAAATGAAAGCTTAGTTGCTTTCGTTAAAAGACGGATGCCCCTTGGGGAAAGGTCTCAAGAGTTTCCGGTTGCGCCACCGATGGGTGACTTTGTTAGGTCACCCTCTGCTCCACTTGTCATTTTATTATTTCATTTATTCTTTTTTCAGTTCACAGAGAACCGAAATAGGCGCATATGTTTATAAATTTGAGCAAACTTTAAGGGTCTATGTGTTAGTTTCCTCCCTTTTTTAGTTAGCATAAAATCTCACGGGCTAAATCTGCAAGCAAAACTAGACATGGAATAGCAGTAGGGCCAATCAAAGGGAGGGATTCATTGGACCTTTTGATGAATTGCTTATGCACGATCATCATCAGCAATGGTCTTGTGGCTCAATCAAGGTGTCAGTATTCAATTAATTTAGAATTTTTTTTTTTAGTGTTGACACTTTTTTTTTAAATAGAAGTACGCTGTTAAATTATTTAAATAAAATAAGATTTTATTATATAATAAAATTATATAATTTAATAATAAGATTTAATAATTTTATATTAGTTTTATTAAATCATATTATTTAATCTTTATTTTTATTAATTTTGTATTTAAATACGCTTTTAAATTATAAGATTTAAAAGACTGTTTTAAGAAACTTTTTCATTTTCGCATAAGTTTTTAATTTTTTTGTCCTCATTTCTGCTTTTGGCTTCATCGTTGATTAATGCATAATGCATGCGTTGCGTGTGGTATTAAGATATTTAAAAATAATAATAATAATAATGTGTTGCCTAAATTCTGGTAGAAGGGCAACAAAAACGGCACTCGTACGATGCTCTTTTGACGCCAAAGATCGGCGTTTAAAACAAAAGGCTGAAATTGGGCGCCAAAACGGCATTCCAATAGTGTTGTTTTAGTCCCCTCTCCGTCAGTCTTAGATTGATTAATGATTATAAACATACTCTTCAAGAAAAAAGAACCTTCCATATTACTAATTAATCTGGAATTCATATATTATTAATAAATTTAGGGTTCTGAAAGTTGGTCCTCATAAAATTAAACGCATAATAATTAACTTATTACTTCCATGTTAATGACCCACACAAAGCTATACAAAAAACATGAACGATCAACTAGTGCCAATTGGAAAGTGGCAATAATTTGGGATTTTCCTGTCGTGATGCGTTTTATTTATTTATTTATTTATTATTCCTCTAATATGTGTGAATGGCTTTGTTGGAATCTAATTGGATATGGTGTATGCTACAGCTCAAGACAAAGCATTTTAATTCAATTAGTAATTAATTTTTTTAAAAAAACTTTGGTGATCTAATTAAGGTCAGTTCCTAAATCTTAATTTCTTGGTGGCATGATCATCATCAGCAAAGAGCTCTCAGAATCTCATTGATTTTGCTCGGTTGGCCATAATTAAGATGGGGGTTTCCGCAAATGCCAAAAATATAATTGATCCTTCCATAGCAACAAATTAAATCAGCATCAAATAATATTCACGTATACACACAACACAATACCGTCGATTTCTTCTTTTGTTAAAACATAGGTTCAATTTATCTACAATTGATTATATTGTAAAATTATTAATTCAACATAAGAGAAATGAGAAATTAATTTGAGCGTCATAATAGTTTTTTTTTTAAATAGTTAAAAAAAAAAAAAGCTGACTGCAATTCCAACAGCTCACGCCGCCAGGACATCCGTGTAAATAATCAATGTCAAGAAGCATAACTTTTGTGGTTGGACAGTATTCGCTTGTAAGCCCCATGCAATCATCATTTTCAGGCGATGCTTCGGGTCGGCGGAATTAGATTGTCACACTCTCGCCGAGCATTAAGGCTCGAAAAAAGTATGCTTCCACTACTTGCTGCTACGAGTAATGTCAATACGAAGAAACTAAGACTTAGAAAGACATAAGCTAGAATTTGTAGAGAGTAATTAAAGATTCAATGAACGAGCTTTGAGCGATTAATTAAAACTCAAAACATGACAAATAATCAATCAATGACATATTTATGACTCATTTGAAGTTAATTTTGAGAGTTTAAAAGTAATTTTAAAATTTTAAAAGTTAATTTTTGTGTTTAATAAAAAAAAAAGTTATTTATGTCAAAACCAAACCACAGTTAATTTTAAAAAGTAGGAAATAATAATCTTTAAATTTTGATTTTGAGAATTAATTTTATACTTTAAAATTGTTACATAAACTCAAAATTATTTTTAATCAAATTGGAAACAAAATCAATATTTTGATAAATTTTTATTATAAATTCATCAATTTAAATTTATTAATATCAATTTGTTGGTCGAATTACTATTAAATTTGTTTCACTATCAATTGTTTTAAGATAAAAAATAAAATTAATATATTATAAATTTTATTTTTAGTTAAAATTATTATAATACATAATTAAAAATGTTGTATGTACAAGTTTTTATATGTATAAGTAAATTTTATCCTAAATTATATATATTTTAGTCATTTATTTTCTCTCACCAGCTCGACAATAAGTTTATCAAACATCCATAACTGTTTTCAAAACTCATAATATTTTTTATAATAAAATTTATCAAATATTTAACTGATTCTCTTCACAATTGATTATTTATACAGTATAGCTAATAATAATTATTTTAAAAGGTTCAGTATTACCAAACTGACCCTTATTTTCTTTGAAACATTGTTATTAAGAGAAAACTTAAAAATTTTTTTCTTTTTTCATAATTTTTAATTTTTTTCTCATTTTGGCTTTTAATTTCATCGTTGATTTACGGATAAATGTGTTTAATGTAATACTTGAGGTATTGAGAAAAAAAGAACCTCCAATATTACCAACAAATCTACACTTCTCATATAATTTAATTTATAAGAGACATACAATTAATACATCATTAATAATGGCAGTGGCACCAAAGTTGGTCTTCAGAAAATTAGGCGAAAGGAAAAAAAAAAATGACAATAGTAGAGCCTGCTAGTTGTATCAATTTATTTTAATATGGTTCACCTCGACTGAGTGATGGAATTCGATTGGTCTGTGAGGCTGTGACTTCCCAAGACAAAGAAGTTTTTGCGAACTTTAAAAAAAAAAAAAAACCAAAAAAACAAAAACAAAACAAAATATGTTCTTATTCATTCCCTAAGAAAATGATGACAGCAAGGTGCGGGTCCACAGAACCTCGATGTTAAAGATTCAATGCATTGTGTCCAACATTTGACCAATCAATAATTAACTTGTTGCTTCATGTTCACGACTCGCACAGACTCATACAATTGTCGCTGTCTCATTGTGTGAGCCCATCTAAAGCATTGTTTCATGCGACCGTGAGGTGTTGTTTGGGGGTCGGATTGGGGCCGCCCCGGGGGGGGGGGGTTGGGTTGGGGTGTGAAAAAAATTGATAGTTCTTTGAAATGGAGAGGGGCTGTGTTGGGCCGAATACTTTGGCCCACGGGTTATGCTTGGCACGGGGTTAATTTTTGTTTTGAAAATTTTTTATTTTATTTTGTTATAAAAATTAAAATACAACTTTAAAAATTAAATTTAGAATTTAGCATTGCATTATAAATTTCTAAATCCATATTAATAAATATATTAGTGAGTTTATTTAAATTCAATCAATGATTTAAATCATTGCCAATATTTTAATTTTTGAAGAATAAATAGAAATATTATTTGATTACATTAAAAATAATGTTATCCCAAAGATAATAAAATAAAATTTATTTTTTTTATGAAATGAAATGCTAATAATTACAAATAATATAAAACATCGTGTAATTTGTATCAGTATAGCTCACAACACATCCCAATTAGCTTGGTATTTACTGGATTATCTATCATTTGTATATTACAACTTAAACACTGAAAACATTTATAAATTTTAATCTTCATTTTCATTGTCATGGTCATTATCATCATTAACTTCAACATGAACACCGTCATTAATATTTGTATCACTGTCATTAGTCATAACTTTTTTATATTTAAAACTATCATCTTCTTATTTAAGCCTTATTTAAAATTAAGGTTGAATAATTATATTTTAAAAGTTATAAAACTAAAATATTTGATAAACATTAACTATTGTAAAATTAATAACTACTGTAAAATTAAAAGTATATTGATTTTGAAATACAAATAAGCAACCAAGAGGGGGGTGAATTGAGTTTTTAAAATTTATTTTATAAATGATTCAATCTAATGCCTTAATACAAATAAAAATTAAGTTTTACAGCAATTAAATTAAATATAATGAATTAGACAATGCTAGCAAAATAAATGAGTAAGGGAAGAGAATGCAAGCACAGTAATTTTTTACGTGGTTCGGCAATCCCCGCCTACGTCTACGCCTCCAAGCCAACCGAGGTCGAGGATTTCACTATCCAAGCCTCCCAAGGCTTTAAATGTTTACAATTGACTTTCAAGGTGTCAATGGACCTTTACAATTAAGAGATTATCACCGTAATCTCTTTACCCAAAGTGTTTCCCTCACTTGAACACTCTCAATACAATATAAAATAGAAATTACAGTAAGACACTCTCTATAAGAGTAGATTCACAAATAATGACACAAAAATAATTTAATCTATTGTGATTTGCAATATGGAAGCTCAATATATATTTTACAAACCTATTTTTGTTTGCTAGAGTGCTTGAAATGAAGTTGGAGTTGAGTTTTTATAGTTAAAGCTCGAAAACTAGCCGTTATTGTCAAATTCCAGGTCTTTCAAGCAAGAACTAAGTTTAATTTAATTTAACAGGCTCCCCCCATAATGTGATGAAGTTACCGTTAATTTTGAATTTTGCTACAGTAATACTGTTCACGAAATTACAGTTTTACCTCAAAACTTCTTCAAATTATGCTATGACCCAAAACGTTATAAAATTTTTTAAAAAACCCCAATCTCAGAAATTTTAATTATTATTTAATACCTAAAAATATTCTAAAATTACAGTGTGGCCCAAATTAAAGAAAATCTTTTCAAATAAGTCTTTTTTGAGTTTTAGCTAAATCACCATAATCTTTAAAGTTTTCAAAACTTTTCACTTAAGCCCACAATCTATTATAAGTTACAATAAAGCCCAAATGTTTTAGAGTTTAGCAAATAAGTCCAACTCTGAAATTTAAAACATTTTTATTTTTATCCAAATTACTTTAATTCACAAAATATTTTATCTCATAAACATAAAAGTATTTAACTTGAAAAATAATTATTTTATTAACATAAAATTGAGCTTCACAAATGCTAATCCAAGTATAAATTAAATCATATCGGCTTTACAAGAAATTGTTGCAATAAATTATCCGTTGATCCGCCGTTGTCCGTTGAGTGTATTGAACTTGATTTCACTTGATTTATTATCCTTCAAAACTAATGAACTTGTAAAATACAAAATAAAACACTTTAATGTATATGTTTGTTATCATCAAAATCATAATATTTATAGCCTATTAGGCTAACAATCTCCCCCTTTTTGATGATGACAAACATCTCATGTATTTTGACATATATGCTCCCCCTTAATACATGGCATACATAATCACATTTGAAATAAACTTCCGCTGAAAATATGATCTATAACAATTTATGAGCTCCCCCTTAATATTTCAAAAAACATGCACAAATGCGTAAAAAGAAAATATAATAACTGTCTTCGAAATACATGACTTCTCCCCCTTCATCATCAAAATTTAAATTAAGGCAACAATAATCAACCAAATACAGGCAAGAGACATGAAATTCTAACAATATATCAAGAAGTCATAATATAGCATCCAAATACAAAACATCCACATACAGAACATCCAAAGACAAATCATCCAAATACAGAACATCCAAATAGCTCATAATGATCATCCACAATCCATAAAGAGAATGTAAATGCATAAAAATGTGTGGTACAGAGTGACAGAGAATAAAATAACTATGGAGATGGTGGATGTGATGAAGATGATGGTGGTGGAAACCCAAGAGCTGCAAAAAGCTGCTACTGGCCATCAAGAATTTACTGCTGTTGAGCAAAAGAGTCACTAGTGTTGGTCAAATAAATTTTCTTTGCTTTTTTCAAAGAGGCTCGGTGCTCTAAAGTGGATTGGTGAAAAAGCTTCAAACCGAGATTGAAGTCGGCTTTCT
The DNA here is from genome assembly GCA_030449875.1 of Aegle marmelos. Taxonomy (NCBI): domain Eukaryota; kingdom Viridiplantae; phylum Streptophyta; class Magnoliopsida; order Sapindales; family Rutaceae; genus Aegle; species Aegle marmelos. The sequence continues at coordinate 11,023,602 of JASUUL010000115.1, forward strand.
TTGTGTCGAAAGAGAATCCATTTTAGCCAACATCTATCGTGATCCGATCCTCGTGGGCGGTGAAGGAGTTTTGGAAGAACCCGCAGAAGATGGATAATGAGAGGCCATGGACACTAAGATCAGGAAGTTGCTCTGGTGGAAGAATATCGTTAAAGAAACGATGATCTGTAAGAGCAAGTTCAGAAACTTTGGTGGAGTATCTCCGGTCTCTAGTCCATTTACCTTCTACCCAAATAAATCCTGAGTTGGCAATGGCATCATCTCTTAGTTCTCTTAAGTTTAAAAAGGTTGGTTCGGTAATGGGTACTCGGAAATGTTTGAGGATGCGGGTAATGATACTACCATAAGGGAGGGATCTTTTAGCCATACAAGGTGTGCTAAGCATATGATTGAGTATGATGTACCCAACATTGAGTTTTCTACCCTCCAAAATACAATCCAATAAAGCCACATCCAATCGATTAACTTCATCCCCATGACCATACCTAGGAGTAATCACATGATGAAGAACATAATGCAGGATTCTAATTTGAAGAGGCAAACCTTGAGATTTCAATGATGATCGACAAAATTCATCGGAAAAATCACGTCGGCGACAAATTTTTCGAACAACATTTTCAAGAGAAAACCATGGATGATCGATTCTAACTCTAGCACTATAAATTTCTAATCCTTCATTTGGAGTCCCATGAATATGATTTAACTCCACAACATCAAATTCAATACGAACTCCCCCAACACTAGTAACAATTTTATCCAAAACTTTTATATCCATATTCGAATAAAAAACCTTAACTAAATTCTCATAATATTCTTCTTGAATAACTAAGACATTTTTCCAACCCATAGCAATAAGAAGTTTATCAAGAGATTTATCACAAATTTCTAAATTCGCCAAATTCTTAAGATTAACAAAGTAAGGAGGAATAACCTACCTCGGCATGAAATTATCGATAACCGTTTCTGAAGCGGGAGATGTAAAAAATGAGTTGACAAAAACTCCGTATTATCTTCATAATCTTCCTTGCGTCTCTTCGCCATTTGTTTGCTCTTGGCTTTTTCTCCATCCACCATTGTTGAACAAGCTTAAAGAACAATCCTAGAGATGAATGAGGTTTAGATATAATGTGGAATTGATTAAAGATGGGATAGAGAAAGCTTGAAAATCTAGAGAGAGAAACGGCCAAAGCTAGGTTTTGGATTTTGAATTTTTATGGAGATGTGATAAAATGGTGTTTGGATGATAAAAATGAAGGAGTAGTAGATGGGTAATGGTTTGGATGATTAATTTTAGTAAGAAAATGAGTGAGAATTGAAGAAATTTGAGAGAGAGATGGTGAGGCACTATTCACGCGGGAGAGAGATAAAGAGATGGACAAGAGAAGAGGAAGTGGAAATGAGGATTGAAAGATGTTTAATGGAAGTTAAATGGATGGGTAATGAATTGAATCAATGATTTTGACATGAAAATGGTTGAGAAATGAAGAATTTTTTAAAGAAAATCGAGGAGGAGTCTCGGTTTAGAGAGAGAGAGAGAGGTAAGTGAGGAAGAAAGCCAAAAAGAAGGAGAAGAATGGGTAGAAACCCGTGACCAAGTGGCTAGCCGCTTGCTCTCGGGTTTGGGAGCAATGCCAAGCAGCTAGCCGCTTGGTTCAGGTGGCTAGCAGCCTGGTTGCTACCCAATTGTACCAATTTCACTTTTCGGCCATTTTTTTATCAATCTCGTCATCATTTCTTGATTCCGAAACCTCTCAAGAGCCATTTTAATGCATGAATCATGATTTTAAACATTTAAAACATGATTAATTCAAGCAAATAATTCATCTATCAAGCATGTATCATGAAGCACACAAGCATTTGAAATGAATATATCATAACACCTTACTTATCTATCATGTTCAAACTCTTTCAAAAACATTAACAACCATTAAGCACATAATTTTAATAGATTCAATAACATAATTAGAGATGTTAATGTGAAAATTTCATCATCCCAAATTCATGCCAAATTTTTAAAAATTGTTCTTCGCAAAGGGGTTTTGTAAAAATATCGGCAAGTTGTTTTTCCGTTGAGATAAATTCTAAAGCAATATCACCCTTTTGTACATAATCTCTTAAAAAATGATGTCTAATCTCTATATACTTGGTTCTAGAGTGCTGAATGGGATTCTTTGAAAGATTAATAGTACTAGTATTATCACATTTGATAGGAATTTGTTCAAGTTTAATGCCATAGTCTCTAAGTGTTTGTTTCATCCAAAGGGCTTGTGCACAACAACTACCTGCGGCAATATATTCTGCCTCAGTGATTGAGAGTGCAACCGAATTTTGTTTCTTACTAAACCATGAAATAAGAGAATGACCTAGAAAATGGCAAGTTCCACTAGTAATTTTCCTATCCACCTTATATCCAGCAAAATCAATATCCGAATAATAAGTCAAATCTATATGAGTTCCTCTAGGATACCAAAGGCCAAGATCTATGGTTCCACTCAAATAACGAAAAATTCTTTTAATAGCAAGCAAATGAGATTCCTTGGGACATGATTGAAATCTTGCACACAAACATACACTAAATATGATATCGGGTCTACTTGCGGTTAAGTAAAGTAAAGAGCCGATCATACCTCGATACTTTTTAATATCAACTTCTTTACCTTTTTCATCTTTATCAAGCTTGATTGTTGCACTCATTGGAGTACTTTTAGTGTTTGATTCATCAATTCCAAACCTCTTAAGTAAATCTTTGACATATTTAGCTTGGTTGATGAAAATTCCCTCATTGTTTTGTTTGATTTGAAGTCCAAGAAAATACTTCAATTCTCCCATCATGGTCATTTCAAACTCCTTACTCATACAAGATGAAAACTCTTTGTACAAGAATTCATTAGTAGAACCAAAAATAATATCATCAACATAAATTTGAACAACAAGTATGTCTTGGTTCTTATGCTTAACAAAAAGTGTAGTATCGGCTTTTCCCATTGAAAAATCATTATCAAGCAAGAAATTTTTAAGCCTATCATACCATGCTCTAGGTGCTTGTTTTAATCCATACAATACTTTTGATAACTTATAAACATGATCTAGAATTTTTTCATTTTCAAAACCAGGGGGTTGTTTCACATAAACTTCCTCCATGATATATCCATTTAGAAAAGCACTTTTGACATCCATTTGAAATAAAATAAAATCTTTATAACATGCATATGCTACAACATTCTAATGGATTCTAATCTAATTATAGGTGCAAATGTTTCATCAAAATCAATTCCTTCTTCTTGGTTGTATCCTTGAGCCACTAATCTAGCTTTATTCCTTACAACCACACCGGATTCATCCATCTTATTTCTAAATACCCATTTGGTTCCTATAATGGATCGGTGTTCTGGTTTAGGAACTAATTCCTGCACTTTATTTCTCTCAAATTGGTTTAACTCATCTTGCATTGCCATAATCCAAGATTCATCATTTTCCGCATCCATAAAGGATTTTGGTTCAATTTGAGAAATAAATGCAGTATGCTCACATGTATTCATAAGTGATAATCTAGTTGTAACACCTCTAGATGGATCTCCCAAAATGGCATCCTTTGGGTAAGAATAAACATACCTCTACTCCCTAGAGAGTACTTGAGCAATACCTTGATTTTGTTCTGCACTTGTTTCTTCATGTTGCTCCAATTGATTTTCCGCATTCTTTTGGTTGCTCTTTGATGAATCTTCTTATATATTTTCATCTGCATCATCACCAACAGCGACTTTCTCCATAGAAGAGGTATTAGACTCATCAAAAGTAACATGCATAGACTCTTCCACAACTAAAGTTCTTTTATTATACACTCTATAAGCTTTGCTTGAGTTTGAATACCCAAGAAAGATACCAACATCAGATTTTGGATCAAATTTTCCAAGATTATCTTTTGTGTTCAAAATAAAACATTTACATCCAGAAACTTTAAAATAGCCAATGTTGGGTTTTCTATCTTTCCAAAGCTCATAGGGAGTTTTATTGAGATTAGATCTAATCAACACCCGATTTAAAACATAACAAGCGGTGTTGACGGCTTCGGCCCAAAAATATTTAGGTAGTTCATTTTCATTTAACATGGTTCTAGCCATTTCTTGAATAGATCTATTGTTTCTCTCAACAACTCCATTTTGTTGTAGAGTTCTAGGTGATGAAAATTGATGCTCAATGTCTAAATCATTGCAGAAATTTTCAAATGCACGATTCTCAAATTCTCTACCCTGATCACTTCTAATGCAAGTAATAGAGTATCTTTTTCATTTTGAACCTTTTTACAGAAAACTTTAAAAGTTTCAAATGCATCATCTTTATTAGCCAAGAATAGTACCCAAGTGTATCTAGAATAATTATCTACAATTACAAATGCATAATATTTTCCACTTAGGCTAGCATGTCTAGAGGGTCCAAATAAATCCATATAAAGTAATTGACGTGGTTTTGAAGTAGAGACATGATTCTTGTTTTTAAAAGAAGTTTTGATTTGTTTCCTAAATTGACAAGTTTCACAAATTTTATCCTTTTGAAAACTAATTTTTGGAAGTCCTTTAACTAAATCATTTTTTGAAATTTTTGAGATTAAATCCATGTTTGCATGACCTAGTCTTCTATGCCATAACCATCCATCATCATGCAATGTCGAGAAACATTTATTAATGGTAAATGCACAATCTATATTAATGGTATAGACATTAATACATCTATTTCCCACAAACAAAACTTTTCCATCACATGCATTTTCAATAACCCATCTAGATTTATCAAAGACTAGTTTATAACCCTTATCACATAATTGACTAATACTAAGTAAATTATGTTTTAAGTTTTCAACCAAGCACACATTTTCAATAAGAGTAGAAGATACATTACCGACATTGCCAATACCAATGATCTTTCCTTTTGAATTATCTCCAGAAGATACATCTCCACTATTTTCGATCTTAGTAAAACTTGAAAACCAAGCATAATTTCTTGTCATGTGTCTTGAACACCCGCTGTCCAAGTACCATTTATTCTTCTTCTTCTTTAAGCCCTGCAGAGAAAATTTTAAGTCTTAGTTACCCAAATCTTTTTGGGTCCTTGGATGTGAGCAATGGTTCCTTTTGGAACCCAAACATATTTTATACCATAAAAAGTATTTCTTTTCACAGGACATCTATTTTTCATGTGACTATTTCTATTACAATAATGACAAGTAATTTTAAGATCACTTGTGGATGTAGCTCCAACAAAATAATTCTTGTAATACTTTTGCTTCAAGTTAGATTATACCCAAGTCTTCTTTTATCAAAAACACATTTTTGAGAGTTAAGTAAATTATCCAACATCTTTTGGCCATTTATGAATTTTATCACAATTTCATTTAACTCATTATTTTTCTTCTTGAGAACTTCATTCTCCTTTATCAATTTCTCAACATGTAATTTTTCATGCTCATATGAGGTATTAAGTTTCTCATTTAAAGATGTGAATTTATCATACAACATTTTATTTTCTAGTTCTAAACATGTAATCTTTGCATTCAATGATTCATTTTCATTTTTGAGATCTATCAATTTTTTTTAAGGCATACATTCTTTTTACCTATCTTCATTAATTCATCATGTAATTCTTTAAAAGCATCATGTAATTCATCATAGGTAGGAAGATCATTTACCTCATCTAGTTCATCATTCGATTCATCTCCAATCGCCATAAGAGCTAAATTTGTCATTTCTTGATGCTCATCATTATCACTTGTTTCTTCATCAGTATCATCCCACGTGACCACCATTGCTTTCTTCTTGAACTTGTTGAGAAGAGGGCATTCCGATCTTATGTGGCCAGGCTTCTTGTACTCGTAACATTTAATTGCTTTCTTTTTCTCCTTTTGGTTCTTGAAATCTTTAAATTTTCTTCGCTCACTAGTTTTCTTGAAAAATTTTCTGAACCTCCTAGCATAGTCAATTCCTCATCATCTGGCTCACTTTCTCCATCACTTTCAAATTTTGTGACTTTGATAGCAATATTTTTCTTCTTCTCTTCATTGCCTCTTTCAGCTGCCAAATCTTCCTCATAAGAAATAAGAGAACCGATTAGATCATCAATAGGTAAGACATTTAAATCTTTAGTTTCCTCAATGACAGTTCTTTTTGGTCTCCAATTCTTAGAAAGTGATCTAATGATTTTCTTAACTTTCTCGCTATTTGAAAAAGTCTTTCCTAGGGCTCCTAGAGCGTTCACTATGTCCATAAATCTAGTATACATAGAATACACACTTTCATTTTATTCCATTTGAAACAATTCATATTGTCGAGTGTATCTACTAATTTTAGACTCTTTCACTTGATTCTTGCCTTCATAAACAACTTCAAGTTTGTGCCAAATTTCATAAGCACTTTCACAACTTGACACTCTATGAAATTCTTTCTTATCTAGTGCACCAAATAACGCATTTATGGCTTTGGAATTTAGAGAAGCTTTTCTCTTTTCCAATTCATTCCATTCCCGTGAGGGTTTTGGAATATCTTCCTCGATTTCATTTTTAGTTAAAAGCATAAATGGACCATCACATACAACTTCCCAAATTTTATAGTCTAGGGCTTGTAAATAAATTCTCATCCTAGTTTTCCAATATGGATAGTCATTTCCGTCAAAGAACGATGGTCTAGTTGTGGATTGTCCTTCCCTAAAGGTTGAATCACTTTGGGTTGTCATGGATCTTTTACTCTAGACGGTTAAGTCCTAATAAGAGAACCAAACTCTGATACCAATTGAAATACAAATAAGCAACCCAAGAAGGGGGTGAATTGGATTATCAAAATTTATTTTACACATGATTCAATCTAATGCCTTAATGCAAACAAAAATTAAGTTTTATAGGAATTAAATCAAATATAATAAATTAGACAATGCTTGCAAAATAAATGAGTAAAGGAAAAGAATGCAAACACAGTCATTTTTTACGTGGTTCGGCAATCTCCGCCTACGTCCACGCCTCTAAGCCAACCGAGCTCGAGGATTTCACTATTCAAGCCTCCCAAGGCTTCAAATGTTTACAATTGACTTCAAAGGTGTCAATGGACCTTTATAATCAAGAGATTATCACCCTAATCTCTTCACCCCAAGTATTTCCCTCACTTGAACACTCTTAATACAATACAAAATAGAAATTGCAGCAAGACACTCTCTATAAGAGTATATTCACAAATAATGGCACAAAAATAATTTAATCTATTGTGATTTTCAATAGAAAGCTCAATATATGTTTTACAAACTTGTTTTATCTTGCTAGAGAGCTTGAAATGAAGTTGGAGTTGAGTTTTTATAGTTAAATCTCGAAAATTAACCATTATTGTTAAATTTCAGTGCTCAAGCGGCTAGTCGCTTAAGTTAACCGGCTGCCCACTTGTAACAGTGAAGTTACTGTTAATTTTGAATTTTGCTACAGTAATATTGTTCATGAAATTACAGTTTTACCTCAAAACTTATTCAAATTATGCTATGGCCTAAAATGTTATAAAATTTTTAAAAAAGACCCAATCTCAGAAATTTTAATTATTATTTAATTGCTAAAAATATTCTAAAATTACAGTGTGGCCCAAACTAAAGAAAATCTTTTTAAATAAGTCCTTTTTGAGTTTTAGTTAAATCACCATAATCTTTAAAGTTTTCAAAACTTTTCACTTAAGCCCACAATCTATTATAAGTTACAATAAAGACCAAATGTTTTAGAGTTTAGTAAATAAGTCCAACTCTGAAATTTAAAACATTTTTATTTTTATCCAAATTACTTTAATTCACAAAATATTTTATCTCATAAACATAAAAGTATTTAACTTGAAAAATAATTATTTTATTAACATAAAATTGAGCTTCACAAATGCTAATCCAAGAATAAATTAAATCATACCGGCTTTACATGAAATTGTCACAATAAATTATCCATTGATCCGCCGTTGTCCGTTGAGTGTCTTAAACTTGATTTCACTTGATTCCACTTGATTTATTATCCTTCAAAACTAATGAACTTGTAAAATATAAAATAAAACACTTTAATGCATATGTTTGTTATCATCAAAATCATAATATTTATAACATATTAGGCTAACATATATTATCTTTGACTTCAGTTTTATATTAAAATACTTAGGCATCTGGATTTGCACCAATATACACTAGGGCTTAATAGTCCTTATCAGTACTAATTAAATTGCGAGGTAAAAATTCACTCCTCATGAATCACACTCTAATTAATATGGTGCTAATGGCTTATCGTGGCAAACAATAATAATTATATTATTATTATCTGTTGACGAAAAGTCAAAATATTCACAGAAATCAGAGGGAAAGAGAAAATAAATTTATCAATTAAGCCTATGGAACATGTTGAGATTTCACCTTCAACCCAAGCTTGAAAGAAAATTAGTTACTCATATTTGAATTAGGGGTAAACTAGAAATTTTACTAAAATACATAAAAAATATAAGATGGTAGAAGGAATTAAAGAGAATAGAACTCAAAAATGAATTCAGGGATGTCAAATTAAGAGGGGAGCTCTCTTTTTATAGATACAACGAGTAAATCATGGCCATCGAATTAAAATAATTTGGATGCACAAGATTGCGCCGCATGACAAGTTCTGATTGGTTTGAACACATCATCAAGGTTATTATCCAGTATATATGCATGTATCGTACGCATATTTTTTTGATCCACTAATATATTACCACGTCATCAGTCAACAGTGCATAAATATTTTTATTTAATAAGATTGTAACACCTTATCAGTCAATTCACATTATCAATCAACGCCACATAATTAGTCAATACCACATCATTCCTCTAATTAAATACTGACACATCATCAATCGGTGCCATGTCATCGGTCAGTATATATGAACAGTATTACGAATAGTACCATGAATAGTAATGTACATGTGAATAGTATTATATATATAAAGAGTGATATTTATACTTTTATATTCTTCCTAAAGTTTTCAACCGTTTTAAATTCAGATTTACAGTCTGTTTTGTCATTCGATATCTCATTTATTATGAAATAATCATGATGTCCCTAAAATACATAAAATATTTAATTATAATAAAACACACATAATTAAAATTATAAGAGACTTAAATACATAAAAACAAGAAAGTTAATGGAACTTGAAGTGTAAAACAATAATTTTCTCCTTTATAAATATATATTTTCTAGTATTTAACACACTCCCCAATCAGCTTATTGCTAATTCTTAGCAAATTAAGTGAAAACAAATTTAAACCCAAAACTTTTTTTTGAACTATCATATTTATTTAATTAAACTTATGATATCAATGAAATAAAAATATAAACATTATCTCCAGTCTTTAAGAAATATTACTCCTAAATCAACCATCTATATGAATTAATTCAGTAGACTTTATCACAACTATTGTAATTAAGTTGTTTTAAAAAATGACATGTCAATAACCCAAAATTTCATTGATAGTGATATTCTCACAAAGAAATTAAATCCAATAACAATAGTCACTCCTATAAACCATAAATTGAGAGAAAATATTAAAGTAATATCACACTCTTTCACTAAGATTAAATAAAATGTGCCAATGGCTTATAAATAATACGATTTCAAACTAAAATGTGAGTTAGACCAATATATTTATTTCTTTATATATATATATATATATTATGTATCACTATATTTTTACAGCCCTGATAACTAGTTTCTATTTTAGACTATAGTTTTTTAAAAACAAGAAGGATTTTTATTATGACGTAACGTAGGCTAGGGACATGACGAATAAAGACAGAAAACTAGGAAAAGAAAAATAAAATACATGTTTGAGAAAAAGTAGAGTTTTTTTTTAAGATTACATGGTACATCTCTTTTTTTAAAAAACTAATATATAAATTTTGAATTTTTTTCTTCTTCTTTTTTTTTTAGCAAGGCACAATTTTATTGAACAAAATAATTATTTATATTTTTCTCAAATATGAATGGGTGATGGAACTTATACGATATTGAATAATATTTCAGATCGAAGTTGGGTCAAGATGATAAGTTAACAAAGAAAAAGATAATAATTTTTTTAAAGCTCAAAAGGGTTAACCAATGATATTTCACAAAAGAGATGGTTATAAAGGTTTAAACGGATCAAAGATGACATTTCTATAATCTTTTAAGGTACTAACTAATCTTCCATATCTACTAGTTAGATAAATTTTCAGATATAGCAACACACAAACTTTTTTCTTTTTTTTAGAAGGTTAAGTAATGATATTTCATAAAAGAGATGGATAGAAATGTTCAAACGGGTCAAAGATGACATTTCTATCATCTTTTAAGGTACTAACTAATCTTCCATATCTACTAGTTAGATAAATTTTTAGATATAGCAACACACAAATTTTTTTTCTTTTTTTTAGAAGGTTGATGCAAAAAAAATTTGTAAATCATATATTAAATAGTAAACTACTAAGTTATATAAAGAATGGACAGAAAGGGTTATTCTCAAAAGAAAATAGCAGGTTCAAGAACTCACTTGAAATTTATTATGATATGTATATTTTTTCAAGCAACTTATATTTTTGTCTCTGATATCAACATGTAGAGTAGCAAATATGGTGTAACAAAATTGAAGACCAAAAATAATACAAATACTAAAATTTAAAAGTAATCATGTAAAAAAAAAGACCGCAAAAGTATTTAAAAAATTTTTTTTGTTAAAAAAAAGTTAAGAAGATGCGTTTTTAGAATGACGACATTTCATATTCAGTCATCTTTAACTCAAAATTTTAAAAGTGTATATTTATAAGGGAGAAATTGAAAAGAGGAAGTTAGAAAACTATACTTAAAATGAAGCTTAATGAAAAAAATGATTGAATTTTTTTTTAACTTTTAAACTAAGAAGATAGGTTTTAGAGTCGCTATACTCCATATTCAGCCATCTTCAACGTTTCATAATTATCAAGATTGAGACCCCTCCCCTCAACCAAAATGAAACATTATCTTCAATATTTTAAAAGAAAGAAGTATAGATTAGAGCATATCGCCTGGATATAACAACACAAGAAAATATTTACAAGCGGAGAGTTAAATCTAATTTGCACTTCTTATTGTGGCTATTGCTACCGTCATTAGTTAGCCATTCCAACACTAAAGTTCTGGATGTGGCTCTGGTGTATAGGCTTGTAATAGTTCAATTAGCTCATTAGCAGTATGAGTACAAATAAAGATTTTTTTTATCGTGGAAGGAATAAAATAGTTTTTTATTATATGGTTAAGAAATGCAAGAAAGTAATCATAAAAGTTATTGGCATTTAACAAACCGAAGGGTTTCTGATGAATGTTTAGATGGGATCAAAATGCTAATGTCATTAGTGCCTCTAGAGGTGTAAGATCTCCTGGTAAGAAAATAAAGGAATCAGTATGATTTAGTATTTTAGTTATTCTCTCTTGGATAACTGAGACGACTAACTCTTCTCCAGTTGATGAGTTAGACAAACAGTCAAAATGTTTCAGGATTGTTGAGATGATGCCTAACATTTAGCTCCTTCTGGTATAAGCGGTTTCTGAAATTAGTTTTGATAACCCTCGGTCACCTCCTCTATAAACTAAGTATAGTTTCCTAATTGTTATGTTTCGATCAAGATCTACGGATGTCTCAATAAATTCCTTATATTTGTCATAGTTAAATCTAGAGAGTGCACAAATATTTTTTATTTGATTGTTGGGAGTAGTTGCCATTGGATACTTCTCGAAAATAATTTGTCAGTGCCTTAAAAAAAGTCATATTTAATGATCTTAGTGAGAATGGTTCACAGTTGTAAATGAGGTAACATGAATATGTCAAATAACTCATGAAGTATATGGTTCGAGAGTAAAAAAGAAAATAGTAAAAAGAGAAAGCAAATAATGATAACATGAAATTATTAAAGACAAAAATGTAAGTGATCAAACAATAATGAAATAAAATAATATTAAAATAAAAAAATATTTACAAGTAATTGCGACTGTGACTCACATCTTCTTTTGGTTTTACGTCTAGAAATGGCTTGAACGCCCTCTATGGGTCGAGCATAGGCTTCCATCTAATTTTCTTATAAACTGACAAATAGGATCGTTTATAGTCAAATTCTCGAGACTATAGTTTGCACATACTTTCTAGAATAATGGTCATAACTGGAGTATTACGTTTTGTATGTATCCACTGGGATGTATTTCAAGGATGTATTTCAAGAGATAAAAGGATATTATCCAATGACTCTTTATTCAAGTCACCTCATTCTGGCACACTTATGACAAACATTAGAGAGCTTTCGAGCTCTTCATTTTCTTGAATAATTTATTTTACCACAACCAGGCATGTATGCAATAAATTTAGGAGGTAACTCATCTGCCAATCGTATTTTGGCTTCGATTATCCATTGAATGTCAGTAAGGATATGATTCTTCATAAGCAATCGCATGCGTTCAGACCGAACTTTATAGATGGTGAGGAGAGTAATCTAAGAAAGTGAAGGAAATCGCTTGTGAAGCTTTGCCAAGATTGTGTCTCTGTCCATGCCTTCAACTCAGAATATCAGTTATTATGAGAAACTGAAGTAGCCAATGTTGATTGTCACGGAGTATCGTTATTCGCCACTTAACCAGAATATCAATGTCCATGCATGACGATGAATCCAATAAGACATTAACCTCATCAATCGATCTATAAATATTAAAATCCAAACCAAAGTAAGTTAAATATGTTAATAAAAGGTCATTACTAAGGTTTAAAGAACAAATATGATCAATTAATTCATCAATTAAATCCACATCTATAATTCTATCATCTGCATTACGAGCCTATTTGACAAAGTTAAAAATATTTAGTTTTATGGTCATATTGTCAAATGACAACTGCATATTTCTAGTCCTGCATTGAATATGAGCATCGGCAGTTGCTAAGAATGGATAGCCCAAGATAATAGGGATGTGCTTCCTTAAATCTTGTATTGGCTGAGTGTCAATTACAATGAAATTAACATGAAAATAAAACTAATCTACCTGTATAAGCACGTCCTCTATAATACCACGAGGTATTTTAGTGGATCGATCTGCAAGCTACAACACTACTAGAGTTGAGTGTAATTCTCCTAACTCAGTTTCACAAATACTAAATAAGGTAATGGATTAACATTAGCTTCTAAGTGTAACAAAATATTCTCAATTATATGGTTTTCTATATTATATGAGATAGTGAGGGAGTCTGGGTCTTTACATTTTAAAGGAATCTTATGTTGGAGAATAGAGCTAATATTTTCTGTTAAAAATGCGTTCTTTTAAACATGAATATATCTCTTTTTAGTACAAAAATATTTAAGAAACTTGGCATAAGATGCCATTTGTTTTATAGCATCAAGCAAAGGGATGTTAACACTTATCTGTTTGAGGATTTTAAAAATCTCACTTGTAGATTTTTCATTCCTTTCTTTAGCTAACCTCTGGGAAAATGGAGCTTTAAGAAGATATTCTCGTAGGTTGGTTTCTTCTTTCTACTTTGATAATAAGTCCTCAGTATTTATAGATACAATTTGAGTCATTTTTGTCACCAGTATCTCCACTTTGTTGTTAACTTCTTTTTCTTTTCGCAAGATCATGATGGTTTTAACCTCTCCATATTGCTGAGATGAATTGGTACTTGTTTCATGCACTCCTTTATGGTTTGGCACTAGTTGACTTGGGAATTTACTTTTCTCGACAGTCATTGCTAGAGTTTGAACTGAAGAAGCAAGCTGGCCCACCATCTTCTCAAGGTTTTAAATTGATTGGGTCTGTGAGTTGAAGTCTGCTCTCATCTCATTTCATAGTCTATCAATGGTGGAGTTTATTGCTTGATCTTAGAGTGAGTAGAATTCTTAAAATTCTAAAATGCATCTTCTCATAGTCTCAATTGATAATAATTTAACTTCTGGTTGTAAGGTCTAAATGGTGGCTGAGAGGCTTGAGAGATTGGTTGCATTGGTAGAGCTGGAGTTGTTAGTCCATTATGTTGGATTCCTTGAGACAACGAAAAATTAGGATGGTCTCTCCATTCAGGTTATATGTGTTTTAGTAAGGTTTGTAGTTTGATAGCTTTTTCATTATACCTATGGCATTAGCTTGATCTAGGTATGATTCATGATCATGTGGCTCAGTTGGTTTAGCAACTGTTAAAGATATAATTTGTCGAGAAAGTTTTTTAACTATTTCTTTGGCTTCTTTGATTACTGAGCTTGACTCGCCAACTTGGACCTCATTTATTCTTTGAATTCTTTTATTATTCCTGAATAATCGATTCTGTTGTTGGGAATTATTCACTTGTTGCTGGAAGAAATCTCAAATTTCTGATACACTTTTGGACATTAGTTTCTCCTCCACTTATTGTCATTAGCAATTTTTAAACATTTGGCAATAATCCCTCTAAAAAGTATTAACATTGGTGTCATTTTTCATAACCATGATGTGGACACTTCAATATTAGCCCATCGAATCGCTCCCACTTGTCTTTTCTCTGGATGAACTCTGAAATTTTCCTGCAAATAGAATTAGTTTTATGAATTGGAAAGCATTTATTTAAAAATTTTGTGACAATTTGTTCCCATAATATAATGCTATTAGCAGGCAATGTGTTAAATCATGAACTAGCTCTATCTTTTAAAGAAAATAGGAATAGTCTGAGTTTAATGTCATCATCTGAAAAATTTTTATATCTGAAAGTTTGACAAATTGTATGAAAATCATTCAAATGATTATATGGGTCCTTATTTTCTAGGCTATAAACTGTTAGGAGACAATTTAACACACTAGATTTTAATTTAAAACTTCTAACAGTTACATTTGGGTATCGTATACATGATATGCTAAGGGACTGAAATAGTCCTTAAATGGCCTCTCCTATGGTGGTTCTAGTTGTTGCAAATCCATTTCAATTTTATCTTTAAATACAATGTGTTTTGTGTGTGCGAAGTTTTTTTTTTTAATTTTAAGTCTATAGACTCAAGCTTAGGTAATTGCGACTTTCAACCATGTATAAAAAATAATAATAATAATAAAATACAATGGAAAATGAGAACAAAATTAATAAAAATAAAGAAGATAGAGAATTTACGATACTAATCTTATCACGTTGTTACCACTTTACTATGAATATACACTCAAGTACTAAAAAAAATACAAGAAATAGATAACTAAAATTAAAATAAATTACAAGATAAAAAAATTATAAAGAAAAGTAAAGTAAAAATAAAATTACAAAAATTTCAAGAAATTACAAAGAAATTGAATTACAGACAAAAGTTAAATTGCACAATTTTTTATAAGAAAAAAAAACAATACAAGAAAAGAACACAAAAAATCATTTATAAAAATTAATTCAACAAATTAAAATGAGATGAAAATAAAATTTCAAAAATTTAAAGAAGAAAAGAAATTAAATTACAGAAATTATAGATTTATTTTTTTATTTTTAATAAAAAATTTAAAAGAAAATAAGTAAAAATTACTTAAAAAATAATTCTATAAATTAATAAATTAACAAAATAAACAAAAAATTACAAAGAAAAATAACTTAGAAATTAAATTATAAGGATTTAAAGAAATTATAGAGAAATTGAATTATTCAAATTTAAAGAAATTTAAATTATAAAAATTAAATTACAGATTCACTTTTTTAAATTTTTAAATTTTGTTTTTTTGTTTTTTTAATTTTTTAATAATTTCAAAAGAGAAAAAGAAAAGAAATTAATTTACAAGAATTACGGATTCACTTTTTTAAATTTTTTTATTTTAGTTTTCAATAGCAATTTTAAAAGAAAACAACAAAAAATTATTTTAAAAAATTAATTCTACGGATTAACTAAAATAAATTAGCAAGATAAAACAAAAAAAAATACCAAAGAAAATAACTTGGAAAATAAATTACATAAATTTAAAGAAATTTAAATTATAAAAATTAAATTACAAAATTAAATTATAAGAAAAAATAATTCAACAAATTAAAATAACTTACCTCCCCGACAACGGCGCTGATAACTTATTGTGCAAATTTTATTGAACTCACAGGTACACGAATCTATTGTAAAATATATTAATAGTGACGAATATCGATCCCACGAGGAGGTGAATTTTAATTATGTGTTGAATTAATTTTCTAAGTGGGTAGTTAAAGTTATAGTGAAATTAATTTAATCTATCTTAAAATTAAAGTTTTAATGACATAAATAAATTAAAGTAACAACTATTATAATAAAGTATTTGGGTATCTAGATCTGTATCAATATGCACCAGAGCTTAATATTCCTTATTAGTACTAATTAAATCATAAAGGGGAAATCTACTCCTTATGAATCACGCTTTAATTAATATGGTGTTAAGGGTTTATCGTGCTAAACAGTAATAAATATGTTATTACTATTTATTGATAAAAAGTCAAAATATCTATAGAAATTAGAGGGGAAGAGAAAATAAATTTACTAATTAAGCCCCATGGAATATATTGAGACTTCACCTTCAACCCAAACTTGAAAGAAAATTAGCTACTCATATGTGAACTATGGGTAAAATAGGAATTTTATTAAAATACATAGAAAATATAAGATGAAAAAGGAATTAGAGAGAATGAGGTTAAAAAATAAATTCAAGGGTGTCAAATTAGGGGGGAAGTCCTCTTTTTATAAATATAACGAGTAAATCATGGCCATCAGATTAAAACAATTTAGATGCATAAGATTGCGCCACTTGACAAGTTTTGATTAGTTTGAACACATCATCAAGGCTATTATCCCATGTGTAGCATGTATAGTACGCATGTTTTTCTGATCCACTAACATACTGCCACGTTATCGGTCAACAGTGTATAAATATTTTTATTTAATAAGATTGTGACACCTCATCAATCAAGCCACATCATCAGTCAACTCTACATAATCAATCAATGCCGCATCATTCCTCTAATCAAATGCTGCTATGTCATTGATCAGTGCCACGTCATCAGTCATTATATATGAACATTATCATGAATAGTACCATGAATAGTACTGTATATATGAACAGTATCGTATATGTGAACAATGACATTTATACTTTTATACTCTTCTTAAAGTTTTTAACTATTCTGAGTTTAGATTTACGGTCCGTTTTATCATATGATATCTCGTTTATTTTGAAATGACTATGATACCTCTAAAATAAATAAAATACTTAATTATAATAAAACACACATAATGAAAATCACAAGAGACTTAAATACATAAAAGTAAAGAAGTTAATGGAATTTGAAGTGTAAAATGACAATTTTCTCCTTTATAAATATACATTTTTTAGTATTTAATAGATGTCATTAGAGTAATATTATTCTCTATTTCATAATAATAATTTTGACGACAATAATAATCATATTGATAACATTATCAACACAAAATTTAAACCGTCTAATAATACGAGGCACACTCAGTTTAATAATATAGGTAATGATAAGGGTGTTGATCATTCGAACATTTTTATTGACGATAAGGATGAACGTCAAGACCATATTCCTATGGATAAAAGAAACAAGTGATCTATTCCGCCGATGGTCTTTTCAAGAAAGAGGATTGACCTCTTAATAAGTCTTGTTCTAATTTTGCTTTCAAATAAAATTACCCCAAACTTTATTAGCAGTTGTAATTGAAATGATATTGGTATGGGTAAGCTATTTACTAAGAAGAATGAATTAATATTACTAACTGAATTAATTTTAAGATTGCACAGTCTACGATGGCATTTCGAGGCCATTATTGTTGAAATTATATAAATGACGTATTTAAGCAGCGAGAATTTCGAATGAGTATAATGTTCCCTAGGTGGTGAGGAAAATTAAAATGTACACACTTGTTATAATGAGGTATTGATTGCTGGTCGTAGTTAAATAAAGAGCTAAGTTGTTAATTATATTATTACAGATAAATATATTCAGAAAAAAATGTACTTTAAATGACATCAAAGTAAATATACAATAGGAATACAGTCTGCATTTGACATACCAGCAGACATCATGCTGGAAAATTTAGTTTTGAAATAATTTGAAGGAATCCTACAAAATCATACAACTTATCTCTAAATATTGTCATATTTTGACGAAAGTGAATAAAGGTACAATCACTCACCTTAAGAGAGATGGAAATGACAATTTTTTATATTACTTTATACCATTTGGATCTTTGATCAAGAGTTTTATGCAGCACTTTAAGCCTGTGATTGTTGTAGATGGTACTCATCTAAAGAGGATGTAAACCAAAGGTCTATTAGATGAGAGCGGTGCAATAAATTAAGACATAACTATAAGCGATGTAAGAATCTCATTGCATTAGATCGAAGTTGGTTGTATTATTTCAAGTTATTATATTTAAGAAAATTCATAAATGTTCTTTTATGATTACATATAATTAAATTTTATTAAATTTTATTTATTTTGATTATTTTATTTCATTTATTACTAAAATGTGAGAAATAAAGTTGTATATTCTAAAATATCTATATATGGGGAAAAAAAACCATACATCAATATTCGAATGACTATAATAGTTTATAATAGTTTATAATACAATATTACCATTAAATATGTCAACTACAATCTTCTTTCTAAAGTATTCTCTGTGACTACTGTTAAAATCTAATATAAGTTTAAACATTAAATATCTTATAAACATCAATAAAAGAACACTGCAATCACTAATATCAAGATCTTATTGTTGTACACTCTTAACTAGGATAACTTTCTAGGGGTTGGTACTCTGTTGCTCACGTTGGACATTATAAAATCCAACATATTCCAACCATTAAGAGAAGATAACTTCAAATAGCTTGAATTGATACTTGTATCTTTCAGAATGTTGAAATGTTTGTAATGAGTCATAAATCTAGACTTTGTTCATTCGAAAGTCCACTTAAGCTGGTATCTTGTGATCACTATAGAGGTTAACAGAGAGGAATACTGCATACAGAAAATCAAACGTTCCTACCCACTAATATAGGTATTCAAGCAATCGCTAAATTGTAATGAATCAACCGCATAATCTCTGTTGTTCCATAATTGATTCAAGAACACGTAGTACATAGATTACAAAATATAGAAATTCAAGGTATTATGAGATAAGAAATAAAATAAAAACTAGTGATTATAAATAATTATTAATACCTTATCAAAATATATGTGTGTGTGTGTGTGTGTGTGTGTGTGTGTGTGTGTGTGTGTGTGTGTGTGTGTGTGTGTGTGTTGAGTAAGACATTCATATATCGTAATTATTTTTTGCTAATCAAATGGAAATACTCATGAATATGTCGTGGAGAAACAAAAAATGAAAACATTCGATTTAAATTGAAAAAAAAATAATGCACAAATCAACACTATTCCAAGAAATTAAAAAAAATAAATTTACCTTATCATTTAGTCATCTCATCAAATCATGGCTTAAAAGTATTTGAAAGAGCGAGTGCAACTACTGCACTCTTCGATCTATTATGATATCACCAGTGAATCAATGGTTAAACTCATCATATAGACTTACAACCTCCAATCCTCTAAGTAGATTTATATCCATACTCATTCTTGTGTCAATACATGATCCATTATTTAAAGTGCTGGTAGAGGCTTGACATTCTTTCCTTACTTGAATAGAGGAATCAAGTACAGACTATTTAAAACATATGACAATTTGTATAGTCATCTAAACTTACTAATGTTTAGAGACACCTTAATGAAGACTTGGACACTCTTCTCATGGACATTCTTATAAAAATTATACAACGACATGGGAATATAAATATTCTGATTATCTATATTAGAATACACTTTATAGTCATTCGAAACCTATCGATTCACCAGGATAAACATATTAAACAAATATTATATTAAAAGCTAAAAGAATAGAATTGTTAAATTTAAATTTTTTCACCGTATATGACCATCTAGTCAAAGAATCCTCGTATGAATATTTAGTAAGTGAATTAATAAAAGACCACCATTTCTCTAAAACTTTTAAATTCTTTATACTATGCCTCAAAAGCTAACTTTAACACATAAATATTTTAATCAATCTTATCCATTTGTCGTCTCATGTAATCATAATAATACTTTATCCTCAATTGTTACAAAACAAAAGACTTTATAATTAGGATTTTTTTTGTCATTATAATGATTTATAATAATTTATATATGAGGAAAGGAAATAATCTATAACCTCTAAATCATGTGCATCATCAGATTTGTCTGTCTACTCCTAATGGTTATCTATGGGCAATTCATCCTAGATGTGTTGTGTTGTTGCTCTAGTTTTAGGCTCGGTGTTTCCTAATGCTCTGTTGCTTGCATTGCAACAAACAACGCGTTGATTGAAGATTGATGCTGCAGAAAATAATAGTTAAAATTAGTAAATGCTAAGTAAAAAAATTTGAGTTTCAATTAATCAATAAATAATAGTGGTTTTATACACTATAGGATACCTATATTATGGACCTAATGTGAAATACATGGCATGTAATCTATTGCGGTCTGCTAATATTTTTTTAACTTTTTACTTTGTATCTAGTTCAATGGTTTGTAAAACGTTCCCTTGCTCTAAATTCAATCCAAAATTTAAAGCAAGTGTAGTTATCTAATATTTAATAATTTCATAATAATATTGTACATCTACCAATAAATTTAACTTGTAAGACGAGAATTGTCATTCAACAACAAATAAGCCTCAACAAAGTTTATTTTAAAAGACGCTATAGGCTTCCATTGCACGATGCGAGGAATCTCCTTCTTCGTTTTCACGACCCATGCAGGTAGTAACCTCTGATAGCTTCTAAAATCTAAGCCTACAACAATCAAAATGAGAAACTTATTTAAACTACCATTAAATATTTAATATTAATAAACTAATTGCTCAAGAAAAAAAAACAACACACCTAAACCCAGAACGTAAACCCACAAATATTGCACTTTTCAATTTTATGATTTGGCTTTTCTAATCGAGAGTTCTTAAATATTTTGTCTTTATCGATTAATATATTGTCAAGACTGTCATATATTATTTCTCACACCAAACGACCTATAACAACTTCAAAAGTAATCGAAAATCATTAACTTTATTAAAAAATAAAAATTTATTTGACAATGACATTTTCTTTAATTTAGAACTTTATCCACAAAATAAAAGAGCTTTATCTTTAGTTCATCAATGTCATCCATAGCATTAAAGTCCAACTTCTCAAATCTTGAGTCAAATTTTTTTAAGATTAATGTTGCGAAACAAACCATCAAAATACGTAATTAGTAGCCTATACACCGTTTTTACATTTTTTAGTGGTATCTTCACTATAAGAAAGTCTTATAACTAAACACTATTCTTTAATTGATAAGCATATCAAATACTTATCAATTTGAAATCATGATTGATCTTTATCCTTATATTCTTAATGGAGCACTTGCCTAAGCAACACATTGTGCAATATTATGCCATTGAATGGAAAGTTTTAGCACTCTAAGAAATACCCAAATATTTCATGCCTAAACAGTTTTAATTGCTGCTTTGTTAATTTTTTCTAGATGGATTTTACAATTATAACTAATTTACACATACTTGAAATACGTCTAGGAAAATTATCAACATAAACTAACTTCATCATGCTTAGCTTATTTCTCAATCTTGCTAACCCATGCTTTGATATTTTGAATTTTGCCATGTAGCTATTATGTTTATAATATTATTACATTGCATTTATAACAAAATAATTATTACAATTATTATATTACACTAATAAAAATAATACTCTCATGCAAAAAAAAAAAAAAACTATAACTTGGTGTGATAAGTGCGCGCAGCTATCTTATTTTCATGGCCATGGCTTGCACCGATACCCATGGCCACACCGACAACACTTTACCCACATCACCAATAAAACAAACACGTCAATCTTCCATCACTATTACCAACACAATAAAAGAATAAGAACATAAAACAAGAATACACAATATAACATGCTATAAAATCTAGGGTGTTTGAACTGACCATAAATTTCAAATATTGGCTATAATTTTGGTGATGTTGGCTTTTAAAGATGGACTCCGAAAAGCCTGATAAAGAGTGAGTAACTCGGAAGGGAGAACTCGTTTGGCTAAAAAGAGACAGAGCTTGGAGAGAATAAGGGAGTATTTTCATCACGTGGGGTGTTGTTTGGCTAATATTTATAGAAATAAATTTGGAGAGCTAATTATGAAAAATGACAAAACTTTTAGGTTGGTTTTGTAAATTTCTACAGCCTTTTAATTTTTAAGACATCAATCAGTTTAATGGCTTTCCTGCTAATATTTTATAATTTTAAAACCATAAATTATGCTATCAAGCAATCAAATTAAAATTAAATTTTATTATTACTAGATGATATACTATTTTTTCTACTCTTATTGAGTTGTGGTATTTTTTTTTCTGTTATAGGAAGTAATATGTTTTAAATTAATGAATTTATTAAAAGCATCATTGTTCCTTTTTATTATTATTATTATGATGACAACGAGGACAAGGACGAAGACGACGACAACGACGTCTATAATGATCATGATGATGCTTTTTTAATATTTAGATATGTTTGGTCAAGTGGACATGGGGAAGATTAGCTTATAATGAGTACATATATTTAGAGGGTGAGCTTTTAATGGTTTGGTTTGGTTTTGGATTAGAATTGAACTAAACTAAAACTAATTGATTTCAAATAATATGAACTAAAACCAAACTGAAGCACCAGTATGACTCATGTAAAGGTGATTCTCAAGTTAACTCGAATTGAATCTATAATTGATTTTGGGATCAAGTTTGGTTTTGGTTAACTCTAAAATATGAACAATTTAAATTTTGAAACCCGATCAGGTTATAATGCATACATATTAAAAAATCATTATAGTTTATATTGGTATTTATATATTATTATTTTGCTTTCTTATTAATTAGATATGTTTAACCAAATGGATATTAGAAAAATTAGATTACACTTAGTATGTCTAAGGCTTAACAAATGCACAAAAGAAAAAAAAAAGATAAATAAAGAAATTGAGGCCCGTTAGCCACAAAGAAATAGTTATCGTGCTTGCCACGGTATAGTCCTTCAAATTAATGAGCCTTGTGTTGGGAAAATATGCTCTTTAAAAGCATATAGGTTTATTTAGTTGTAATAAATATTTTTTTTATTAATAAAATAATTGAGGTATTTTATTCAAATATCTTATTTGTATTAATTTTTTAGTAAAGTTCATTTAATCCTATTATATGTATTTATGTGATCACTATATGGATTCACAGAAGATATAAATACAAATTATCTTATGATTTAATAAATTGAGTTCGCCGTTGATAAATAAAGTTGGGCACTTTATTTAGGTATAAACTGTAATAAATTCATTGAATTATTTGTCTTAATCATGTATGAATTTATTGATGTAGTATGAATTTATTGATGTAGTACGACTACATTGAACAGGATCATATATGAGATTTAATTAACTTTATAATAACTATCAAACTTATTAAATCTCATAGGCATTGATTTTACTATAATCTTAATCTTGAATTAGTTATAATTTCATGATTGTGGTTATCATTCCATTTAAGTTACCAATAGGCACGACAAATACTTGTATTCAAGATTATCTGGTATCTTAGTGGGAGTAATTATAAGTATTAAAGTTATAAATTAATAATATAGAATTTGTACAACACGTCTCTTGATGGATTTTCGGTACTTGATCATAGAATTCTCTGGCCAGAGTGTGTTGACATATTTAATATATTGAAAATGATCATTAGAGGAAACCAGTAAGTATCAAGGAATAAGATGTTATTAAATTGATTGAACAGTTGAGATATCAATTTAATTAACGATGTGGTGCAAAAAATTGTGTAGTAAAGAGATCAATGTGATTTGGGATGAATTATTATTCGAGCATACAATTATGGAGGTCAGTTCCAATCTTATAGTGGAATAGAATTGGAATTAAATAATTAAGCTAATTTAATTACAAGCTTAATTATTGGAGCCACTATTGTATGTTCCTAAATGATCCCCGAGTTAGCTCATTTAAGTGACTCCACCACTACTGAACTCAAAAATAATAAAACTGGCATATTATATGATAAATCTAAATATAATATTTTTATCCCTATGTGTTATATTTATGTATAAATGGGACCTTGTGATATTTTACAAGGTGGATCCCAAAGTTGTTACACTTTATCTCCACTTATACATAAGTGGAGAGGAAAAATATTAAATTTAATATATTTAATATTTTAAATTATTATATGAAAAGGAAAACATAAATTAGAGTTTTCCTTAAAAAAAACACTGAAGTAAAGGAAGCCACTGATTTTTGGGAGTGGTGAAACGAATGCCTACATGTTCAGTGCAGATCAAACTTGAGTCATAGCTTGGAAGATCGTTTGGTGGCGGATCTATTATTTAGTGTCGTTCATCTTCTCAGATTATCAAGGTATGATTTTCTAGATTACGAATTTCTTATATATTATATGGGATCGGTCCTAAAATATTTTTATGAGAAAAATTATAATTTTTCACCAACACCTTGTTGTGCCATTTCATTTGTACAACCGGCCTCTCCTTAATAATATAGCACGATATGTTAGACGTCCCTACTCTAAAATAAAAGTTAATAGTATGTTATAAGTATAGTATTTAAATAATAATTTTAGCAAAAATAGTAAAGAAATTATAGATTTTTCATAATATAATCAAATTAACTTAATTTTTAAGTAATAGTAATAAGTATTTATTAAATATTTTAATATTGTACCTTGAAAAACTACAGCTATGTTAGCTTTGAGCCTCAATTTTGAAGAATTATTTAATATGTATGTATTTTTATATTTTTTATGAAGATTTATTTCTTTATTATATTCATATTTATTAACTGTCAAATACAATGTTATAAGTGCTTAACTAAGAGATCACATTAAGAGAGAGAATCTTGATCTCTTTGTTCTTAATATAGATTTCAGGGTTACAATAAGTTATAAAATGAGATGTTTTTGTTTAATTGATACAAATGCAATTTGCCAGCATCTCAGTATTAATTTGCTTGAGAAGTTATATCATTTTTGTCACCAACACAAGCCATTATCTAATGTACCACAAGTATATTGCCAGAATGCGGGTCTGCTTCTTATAACTTTTACGGTTCTACCTATTAATTTATTTTGGAGTAAAAGGAAAATTAACCCTAAATAAATATACCAAATTAATTAATGAAATACAAGATCAACCGGTGCTAATAGGAAAGTTTGACATCATTTTGAATTTTGCCGGCTTTTAACCGGTTGAATTTGTTCCCAAACGTTGCATTTCATGGTGGGCTTAAAGCCTCTTAAAGTGATATGGCGATGCCACTGATGTTTAAATTATGAATTGGATCTCGGGCTCTGTAATTTGTTGAATTTGGGCTCCAAATTGTGCACATCCTTAGCCTTCGAACTTTCAGATAACCTAGTGTTTTTTTTTTTTTAAGAGGGGCCCCCCCGGGGGGGGGATAGCAGAGCTAAATATTAGTAGAAAAAACATTAGGTTTTGCATAATTTTAGAAATAAAATGTAAGTTTTTGTAATTTTTCAGTAGCACCCAGTTGTTAATCAATTGTATCTAAAAAATACATTGATTACCTTTAATTTTCTTAAAGTTAAGTCTTCTTCAACATACATGCATCTAGGAATAATTATCTTGCTATTATTAATTTGGTTAAATTCAAAAGAACGGACCACCAATAAGAGATTACCTTATAATTAAGCTGATTAAAAGTATGACTTGGTCTCATTTCTATTAACTTTGCACATAAATTATTAATACTAGTTTCATTTCTGTTAACTTTGCACATTAATTATTAATGATTTCCATTGTTTAATTTGCAATTTATCAAAACATTTTCCAAATAAAAGTCTAAATACATTGATTACATTTAATTTTCTCAAAGTCAAGTCTTCTCCAACGTACATGCATCTTGGAGTAATTATCTTGCTATTATTAATTTGGTTAAGTTCAAAAGGCTAATTTGGTAAATTATCTTGCAGAGTTTGTTATCTTATTTTATTATGTAATATACATAAATTTTTTACAATCGTTTGATAAAAATCCAACAGTTGTATAAATATAAGAAAACTAAAACTATGTTATTTTCATAACTATTAAATTATCATCAAACAGTTATAAATTAGTTATGTACCTTATATTATTATCTAAGATAACTAAAGCCTTATCTTGCTATTGTTAATTTTCTCCTGAAGTTAACAGACTGCTAATAAGAGATTACCTTATAATTAAGCTAATTAAAAGTATGACTTGGTCTTATTTCTGTTAACTTGACTTGGTCTCATTTCTGTTAACTTTGCACATAAATTATTAATACTAGTGTCATTTCTGTTAACTTTGCACATTAATTATTAATGCTTTCCATTATTCAATTTGCAATTTATCAATACAGTTTCCAAATAAAAAGGCGTCTGGTGAAATGATTAAAGCAAAAGATGACATGATTGCTACTCAGTGATCTAGTTTAGGTCAGTTTTTAAATCTTAATTTGTTGGTGGAAGTACATGTGTTCAATGACAACATAAAGCTGGATTCTACTTGGTCAATTCATTCATTGTATTGGTAGAAATCAAAATGATTTGTATTTGCGGTACCGAGTGAGCAGGAAAACAAAATTCAAATGAAAAAAATGAGTATCATATTTTCGTAAAAGAATAAATGTAACTAATCTTTACAGCTTGAATTAATTACTCAATCGACTGAAACAACGGCGTCATGAGTGATGGTGGAACGAGGTGCAGGCCTGAGTAGCTTTAAAAAATTACAAGAAAATTAAGGCCTAATTTGTTTTACATAATAATATGATTTTTACGTTTTACGTCGGTGATATTATATTGCAACTATGACCACCCTTGAATCTGATCTGCTACTGATCTTAAGTGCTATCGAAAGCAAGTGGATTAAATCTATTACACTGGTAATAATCTACTCAGTCATGTGATAAAGGCGAGTGTTACCTAGTCAGAATTAGCTGCAGTTGCCATCTGAAAAATTCCCCAAAGAAAATAGCTAGGGTTCATGTGTTTCTTGCCCTAGTAGCTGTGCGTAGATATGCCGAACCCTAAAACTGGAAATGCCATGGGACAGGTTTCATGTTTCTGCTTAGACTTTGGGGGGCAAAGCTTCCCACTAAGTTCATTTTAAAATCAATTAGAACACTTAAATATAATTAATGGTATAACAAGAACATGGCGACGTAACTTCTCCTCCATACATCCATTAACATTATAAATTTAAAATGACTTGACAATAATTAATTTGTATAAAATAGTTTGTTGTGATTGTATAAATTATACAATCCCATGTGATCATGTGACGATCCATAATTGGCCAACAGCTTATGTATTGATGACCTATGACTCATTATATGTCACGAACCTCTAATGGTTTGTTTTAACTTTTATTCAATAATAATAATAGTCAAACTCTCTTTGAACTTTGCAAAAACAATCAACAATATCAATACTAATTTTTGAAAGCATTTCTTTCGAATTCATGATTTTTATTCTTATTTTTTAAAAAAAGATTTTGTGGCATATAATATTTTACTAGGAAAGCCTATTACATTTTTAAGGACAAAATTCTTTTATGATCTCAGCTTTTCTTTATAAAATGCAGATTAATAAAGTAGTGTTTATTAAATAAAATATAAAAATAGCTAGCTCTCAATTATATATTATTATAAATGAACAATTGCACAATATCATTTAAAAGAATTTGTTTAGCAAATAATTTGTAATCATGATAATGACTAAAGTTAAATTTTTTAAGAAAAATTCATGTTGCAACAGTAAATTTAGTAAGACATTTAAAAATGAAACTACAATTCTCTCTCTCTCTCTCTCTCTCTAATCAAATACAACCTTATTTCTATTTAGAGACCACCCACTAGATGATTGGCAACTCATCTCCCATTTCACATGTTTCAAGTTCTTTCATTTGTTTTATGGGGGAATTCAGTTTCAAACATCCAACTGTCCTATCATGGTAGACAATACTTTCATAAATTAAGGAATTAAAGTATTAATAAACAAAGCTTCTCTAATAGAGAATGAGTTGCTAGCAAAATGCACGTGAGAGTGAATAACAAGGTTTGTAGTTTTTTTATCATGAAAGTAAAATTTAAATAATGGTCTTATACTATTCAAATAATAATGATAATAATGGGCTTCTTATTTAGGGTTTAACATGAAGATGAAAAGGGAAGTAAATGTATATAGTCTTTGACAGTAATGTTGAAGATTTATAGAGATCACAGTAATTTAAACCCTTAAAGATTGCGGAGATTGCGAAGATGTGATGTTAACAACATGGTTGAAGAGAAGCATGTGATACATACTACAAATCTAATTGTTTTTCTTGTAATATCATTGTATATTTTCTTTGTGGGGTCATATTATGGTTTTCTTGAGGTGCCATGTCTTATAATATTGTGCATTGTTGATAATAAAAAAGTAAAATAAAATCTAATTATTTAACCGTGGCTATAATTATCTAACCGTGGCTAGGCCTTTCTTTGCGCTGTCAATTTATTTATTTTTTTTTAGTTTTAGTTTGAGTAGAAATTCAACCCTAAATTAATTTTATTTGAATTAAATTATAATTTTTTTTTATCTCTAACAGATAGCATTCAAATTCTAAACCTTTTATACTACTTAGTATTATTAAACAAATTGAGCCTATTAGCACCCATCGATTCTGACTGTGGGTATGATTGGGATTATATGCTGTAACTAATAAGCAGCTGTTGTTATAAAAAAAATTATAATTATAAAATAAATATTAATAATATGTAATAAATATAAATTTTAAATAATAATTTTAATAAAATTATTAAAAATATAATAAAATTTTTAAATAAAAAATTATATTAACATAATTTTAAATTATAATAATTAATATTTATTAAATAATTTATTACTCTAACTTACCTCAATCCCAATCACTCCCATTATGCTACTTCAAATATAGAAATAATGTGCTTGACAAAAAAATCTCCAGGAATGCAAAAGTGCCACACTCAAATGATAAGATTTCGAAAAAACTGAAGGGCCACCGTCTCATAAATGTCCACTAATTATTTAGGACCCACAAATCAACGTCGAGGCTTTCATTATTTTGATTAACTGTTAACTAATAACAATTAATATTATTAAACTGGATTAATTAGCGTCGGATTTTTTGTTCAGAAAGATTATGGTCCACTTGTTTTTCTCACGTAATTAAATTAACTATCTGATTACATAATTAATTCTTTGACCTCAACGCATAGCCACCACTTAAACAGTGCTTAATTGGATAGCCGCATTGTGTGCAATAATGAGAAAATCTCAACAGTTCTCACGAGAAAAATTCTCCACCGAGGTCAAGTCAAACAAATTCAGTGGACGTGATCGATTGATTAGTTTGCCGCATATCAAGTGAATTTCAAATGAAGCGAACTTATACATTTGATTTGATAATATATTATTAGCCAACAACGAAATCATATGCAAGCATTTTAACGGTTGAATGTATATATGTGCGTGCGTGCGTGTTTGTATATGTGGTTAGAGAAAAAAAAAAAAAAAAACAACTGCTTGTTTAGCACGATAAAAGAATTTGTTGCAGCCGTAAGCCAACTATTGTACAGAAAATTTGGCAATCCTGTTTACACATGCAATAACTGCTTGTTTCATACAAGATTATGATATATATATATATCAATAATTAATAATTATTTCAACATGCAATAACTGCTTGTTGTTATCTTTTTCCCTAAGAATAACAATAATTAACAGACATAAATTAATGATGTGCCACTCACATATAAATTAGCTTCAATACATGCTTTAACTCTGTAAGCACAATATATTGTGAGTTAGATATCTTATTTGTTGAAAATTTTTTAATAGACAATTTAGATAATAGATTCTTATGTGATGTTATTGATCAAAATCCTAACCATTTACTATCAAGACAATAGTTCCATACCAGGAAAAAAAAAAAAAAAAAAGAAGCAATCAACGCACGCACATTTATGATGGTTAACTATATCAAAGTAAGAGCTTCTTCCAGTACTCTCAGCCATTGCCGGATTTCACTATAATGAAGAAAAGAGAGAGAATACAACACTTTTATATGCATTAGGCTTTCCAGTTTACACGCATCAACATGTAAAAAGCAAGAGTAAAACTTATTAGAGTGAAAATTACGACTCGCAGATAACATTGACTGATTTAAAATTCTCATAGAATTTCTTCCCTTAAAAAATATGATGCTTTTTTTTTTATTATCAGAAAATAATGACAAAATTATGATCTATGTGTATCCCTCCAAAATGTTTTATCAATAAAATTTACAATCACCACCCATTGAAATGATGAAGATCGTACATGTCATGACTAAACAAAGATTTAGGATGATATTACCTTTTGTTCTCAGGGTTGAAACAAACAGAATCCTACATGTCACGACCTAATCTAAACCTAATAAGATATTATTCACTTCATATATAGATACCATAAATTTGCTCTCTAAAAGTAAAACCTAAGAGTAAAAATTACGAAGCGCAGGTAACATTGATTAATTTAAAATTCTCATGGAATTTCTTCCCTTGAAGAATATGATGCCCTTTTCAATTATTAGAAAATTAAAACAAAATTATGAACTATTTGTATCCCTCCAAAATATTTTATCAATAAAATTTAAAATCATCACCCATTGAAACTATCAAGATCATACATGTTATTGTTGGTGAAAAATCATAATTTTTCTCATAAAATAAAATTTTAAGACCAATCTCATATAATATAGAAGAAATTAGTAATCCAGAAAATCATACCTCGATAATCTGAGAAGATAAACGATAGAAAGTAATAAATTCGCCACCAAACGACCTTTTAAATTATGACTCAAGTTTGATCCGCATTGAACGTGTGAACGTTCGTTTCACCACTCCCAAAAACTACTGGCTTCTTTTTCCCAATGTTTTTCTCAAAAGCCGTATGTCTCTCTCTTTTTTTTTTCTTAAGAAAAAAATATTTATATAATATTTTATTGTAAAACCCTAACATGTATTTTCCTTTTCTTTTAATAATTTAAAATATTAAATATTTTAAATTTAATATATTATTATCCCTCTACTTACGTAAAAATAGAGACAATGTGTAACCACTTTGGGTCCACCTTGTAATAACATAAGGCTCCATTTACATATAAATATAACGCATAGGGTCTTAATAAATATTATAATTAGGTTTATCACCTTATATGCTAGTTTTCTTATTTTTGGATCCAGTAATGGTTTAGTCAATTAAATGAGCTAATCCGGAGATCATTTGGGAATATACAATAATGGCTACAATAATTAAGCTTGTAAGTAACCTAACTTAATTATTTAATTCTAATTCTACTCTACTATAAGATTCGAAAAGAACTCCATAATTGTATGCTTAAATAATAATTTGTCCCAAACCACATTGACCTCTTTATTGCATAATTCTTTGCACAACATCATTAATTAAATTGATATCTCAACTATCCAATCAATTTAATAACACCTTATTCCTTGATACTTACTGATTTTCTCTAATGAGTATTTTCAACATATTAAATATGTCGACACATTCTAGCGAAAGAATTCTATGATCAAGTACCGAAAACCTATCAAGAAATATGTTGTATAAATTTCATATTATTAATCTACAACTTTAATACTTATAATTGCTCTCACCAATATACTAGGTAATCTTGACTATAAATATGTGTCGTGCCCATTGGTAACTCAAATGACATGACAACTACAATCAAGAAATCATAAATAACTCAAGATTAAAATTATAGTAAAATCAATGCCTATGAGATTTAATAAATTTGACAATTATTATAAAGTTTATTAAATCTTACATATGATCCAGTTCAATGTAGTCATACTACATTAATAAATTCATACATGATTAAGACAAATCATTCAATGAATTTATTATAGTTTATACTTAAATAAAGTGCCCAACTTTATTTATTAACTGCAAACTTAATTTATTAAATTATAAGATAACTTGTATTTATATTTTCTATGAATCCACATAGTGATAACATAAATACATATAATATGA
Source organism: Aegle marmelos (assembly GCA_030449875.1). Taxonomy (NCBI): domain Eukaryota; kingdom Viridiplantae; phylum Streptophyta; class Magnoliopsida; order Sapindales; family Rutaceae; genus Aegle; species Aegle marmelos. The sequence goes on from JASUUL010000115.1 coordinate 11,055,838, forward strand.
TTAAATGGATTTTACTAAAAAATTAATACAAATAAAATATTTGAATAAAATATCTTAATTATTTTATTAATCAGAAAAGATATTTATTACAATTAAATAAACCTATATGCTTTTAAAGAGTATATTTTCCCAACAATTATGACCCAACCTAAATTTAGCAAAATATTACCTTTTGTTCTCGAAGTTAAAATAAACAAAATCCTACATATCACGACCTAATCTAAACCTAATAAGATATTATCTACTTTGTATATAGATACCATAAATTTGCTCTCTAAGAGTAAAACCTAAGAGTAAAAATTACAAAGCGCAAATAATATTGGCTTATTTAAAATTCTCATGAAATTTCTTCTCTTGAAAAATATGATGTCTTTTTCGATTATTAGAAAATTAAAACAAAATTATGAACTATTTGTATCCCTCCAAAATATTTTATCAATAAAATTTACAATCACTACCCATTAAAACTATCAAGGTCATGCATATTATGACCCAATCTAAATTTAACAAAATATTATCTTGGGTTCTCGGAGTTAAAACAAATAAAATCTTCCATATCACAACCTAATTTAAATCTATACAGATATCATAAATTTACTCTCAAGGCCCTGGAACACCCAAAATATACCTTATTAATTAAGGTGTGAACCGTACATTATAAACAGAATACTTCTCTCCATAAGCAAGTGATGTAAATATTACAATTAACAGCACCACGAGTCAAGCGAAGATTGTATCGTGGGTACATCATTACGCACTACCAATTCCAGAGTATACATGACGTACGTCCAAATTAGACCAAGTCTCTCTTAGAAGTTAGAATCATTAATTCGTTGATGATACAGAACGTGGGAAAGGATCCAAGTGAAATAATTATGATTACATTGATGACTGTGTGAAAGAAGTGAAGCAAAACTTCCCTCCACGTTCCAGAGAGACACTCCGAAGACACGCCAAGGAGCCGCGCCTCTTTTTTTCCTTGACTTCGATGTTGCTGCCACGAGTTATGACGTGTCTTCTTTTCTCTTGTCACGTAATTTATTTTATTAATTTTTTGAAAAAAATTAAAGTTTGACAAAGACAATTCTAAAATTTTAAACCATGACATCACAAATCCGGGACTCATGGAAGGCAATGATTCTACTGCCACCAATTAAAACACAAGGGACGAGACTGTGCACCTCACGTGTTTCATTCTTGCTGTTTGCGTTTTGGTCGGCTATCTGATTTCAGAATTGGTCTCCTTCTCAGAATTCTCTTGAGTCAGCGTATATGAAAGCTCATGAAACAAATTGAAGTTCCAATTAATTCCAACTATTTTGGTACAATCCCAACACAACAAAAACCCGACTTTTATTTTTGATAGATTTATTTGAATAATTTGAACTTGAGCAGTGAGAAAAATGAAAAATAAAACAGAGAACGAAAAAAGTGTTGCATGTTTTCAATAATTTTATAAAGAGTCTTATAATTTTCTTCTTTTGAAATCGTACGGAGATAGAAATCTGGGGAGAGACGCATGACATTTTTTTGGCCGGCCAATTTTTATTTTTATTTTTATAATTTTTCTTTTAAGTGTAGTTCCGTTGGCCATAAAATCATCATTTACATACTTAACAGTTCCAGAGATAAATTAAATTAGTCTTTTACCATTTTTGTTGATGAACTGTAAATTTATTATTGTCAAAGTAGTTGGTTGACTTTATTAATTTTTTTTCCTTTTCAGTGTAGCTCGATTGGTCAGAAAATCATCATTTAGGTATTTAAACAGTTCGAGGTAAATCAAATTAGTCTTTGAGCGCCGTTCATTTAATAGATTCTAACATTATTAATGTCAAAATGGTTAGTTGATAGAAAACTCAAAAGTTAGGACAGAAAAATCGAAAGTTAGGTGCTGCAAAGACATTTTTGTAATTCTTTGGTGGTTTTCATGAAGTTTTGACAAAATCGAGATGGTACACAGATAATTTTTCTAACTTATTTAAAAAAAAAAGTATTTTTCAAATGTTTAGATGGTAATAATAGATGGTAATAATAAATTTTACCCACTAAACACTAACCCTTCTCCTCTATTATTAACAAAATAAATTGGATGTTTATGCTACACCCAAGGCTACAATTATGTCAAGTTTATATAAACAGAAGGTGTTTATTAAATATTTATACTAAGATCCGATTAAGTTGCAGCAAACGCTTCAAACACAAAACAGTATTGTAGGATCCACACGGTACTGTTTTATATTTCAAGTGTAAGTAGCAGTTTAAACATTTCCTTGATACTATTATAGTTTTGAAAATAAGTTTGATGTAAAATTAGTGGAATTACAATTTTATACCATATCCATGTATGGTCCACTAAGTAGAGGAATCCGTACCTAAAGTAGGGGTTTAGTTACCGTCCTTAGATTTGATGGGAAGAAATTCTAAGTTCTCCTTAATTGCACATGATGGGAAATTTTATTATAATCTGTATAACAATGCGGGGGAGATTCGATCCTTTGTCAGGCTCAGATTAAACAAATATTTAATTATAATATTTGTAGAATTGTAATATAGTTTTAAAAAATAAATAAATAGATTATACGCCCGTTTAGAATTTCTATATCAAAGTATGAGAAGAAAATCTTTGTACAAAAAGATCTATGAGTCAATCTACCTAGCGGTGAAGCTCAGAGCGGCCTACGTCGAACAACTCTCCCAGAAGTTTTTTTAAAATTAAATTTAACTAAAAAATTACTTTTATTAAAACTTAGGTAATTTTTTTATTAATTAGTTACGTCTCCTTTTCAAATTTCAACTATTATCAAGTTCTCATTCGAGTTCACCGTTTCGGGGATAAATATGTTATCGAAATAATCTCAAATGATATTTTTAGAGTAAATAGTGTTAGGGACAAAACTTGTTATATGTCCGTGTATTTGATGTATATTTATTTTCTTATTAATAAAGTTATTTTTGTAGAATGAAAAAATATTAAATTAAAAAATTTCAGCCCATCCTAAAAAATGTTGTTAACTTCACCAGTGAATAGATGAAAGATATTTTTATTATTGAATAGATTATTATTATTATTGCTGTGGTGAAAAGTATTTATTTTTTTATTTTATTAATGTCTTCGTCTTTTTGGACGGAGCAGATGAAAAACAAGTACTTTAGGTAGAAAGTAGGAGATAAAATAAGATAGGGGAGGCGGCTATATATAGGCTCTTTTAAAAGGCTTTTATTTTCCTCATTATTATGTACATTGTAAACTCTTTGTCAAATTAATAAAATAATAAGGAAGTTAACGAAATAATTTTTTTTTTCCTTTTGAGCAATAATTAACTAGCTACTTAATTACTTGTAAGAGATACTGATTCAAGTTTCTAGCTCACAGCCACCACAACCTTTGGCCATTTAACTTCACTGGTTTTTTTATACGTAATATTATTATTCTGTCCACTAGATTCTCTGAAACTCAAAAGATTAATTAAAGTAATTCTTTTTCATTTTCTTTAGAAAAAATTATTATTAATTGCTGGCGACCCAGCACCATCGTCTGCATCATTAGCAGTTCAGCTAGCACTCATGAGCTTAGTTAATTGGCTAAATATTCATGAAAAATATGGGGAAGCCAAAGTCAAAACTGTGTAGGCGTAATTTGACCTACGTACAAAATTAAAGTTCAATTTCAACACTCAAAAGCACACGACGATTCTTCATTTGCAGGCAAAACTCTGCATATTTTGTCTCAATAACACTGTTTGTATTTTAACTTGTTGGAAAATAGGCCTGCAAGGTAGAAAAATAAAGCAGCTGCTAGAGAAGTAAAATGTTTTGACATAAGCATGCTTCTAGCCTTCACATGCATGAGGGTACATATTCCACATGTTTTAAATTATGAATTTATAGGTAATTAACAACATTAATCTATATTACACTATTATAGTAAAGATAGATAAACGATAATCAATTTTCTTGAATGTCATTTTTTAAAAAAATACTTCTTAATTGAGTAGTTAGTAACTTTTTTGTTGTCACATTTAAATTCAAATTGCTACATAATAAAGTTGATTTATGAGATTTTAATCCTATAACGACATTGAGAACTATACAAAGCATTGAAAACATTAATAATTGAGGATTTTATAGTCCCTCTGGACCTCAATAAACATTAATTATAATTATCCGCGTTTGACTAAGAAATCCAGCAAACGCAGTACAAAGTTTCAACAAGTTTGAAAGTTTGATCCAAACATTAGATGACACTAAAAGATTTTACAGCTGCTTACAAAGGACAAACATTTGGGCGTGATTAGCATGTATTAACGGTGTAGAAAAGTAGTACAAGGGATCATGACTCTTTTATTTCTTTTAAAATTTGTGTTTAGTTATTTTTTGTTTCATGATAAACTTTTTAATACCTTATTAATTTTGTTCTTGGTGTAGAAAAACCCGAAATGATTGACTAAGTTACCCTGTAACAGAATATTATTATTATTATTATTATTTGCAAGCTAATGTTTACAACATCTTCAATTTTTTTTTTTTTTTTGCACGTCCAAAATAGTGTCTTATTGTTTGGTTCCACGATATTTTTATAAACTGATTCTGTGAAGTCTCAACAGACTAGTACGAGCTAGTACATTTATTAAATGTCATATATAATGTTACTACTCTGATACGAGGATTAAAGGTATTCAAAACTTATCAAGGACAAAAAACAAGTAAAAAAATTTTCTCAGCGGGGACTTCATATATCACATTCTTCCTTGAGTAATGCTACATTTATGTGGATAGGGTATATAGTTTGCACTTGCGACTTGCCATCAATTTTCATTATTCAATCTTTTGGCAATACCCAAAAAAAAAAATAATAATTCCAATGCTCAAATCAACTTTTTGACAACACAACATGAACAATCCATTGTATGGTTGTCATTTTAAAATTCAGGTTGCAGAGACAAATTTTAAATAATTCTACTAGGTTAATTAGCTTCTTTTTTCCCTCAAAAAAATGATAGTTAATAAAATCAATTTATACCTGACATGTGGCTCGGGATTTCAATTATGTATAATTGAAAGTGTAGTATTACTATTCTTCCTTAGTATGATAATTAAAATATCTTAATCTCTTTTTTGCACGTCTAATGTTCCTAATTGGACTCCAATGCAATGTGTAGAATTGAACATCAATAAAGTCCTTTTCAAACTATCAAGAGCGATCGAAATAAGGATATGAAATTGTAAACAATAAAGGGTGCGAACTAGAGACCAGCAGCTATCATTACAAATTCTTAATTATTTCTATTAAACTGGCAAATAAATTTCAAATGAATTTTGAATTAATTCTATTAAAACAGCTATAACATTGAAAGGAATTTTGATGGTTTACAGTTAAGTTTAATTTGTACACAGATGCATGAGCTGTTAATTGACTATTTATGAGGGACACTAGGCATCAAATTATAGACTGCCTGTTTGTTTCCTTTTGAATGAGTGAGTTGAATAATGACAGATTTGTAAATTATCAACTGATTAGTTAATTAATTTCACGCCTTGATCTTGGTTAAATTTCTCATATTTCTTCCCGCTACTGCTGCCGACATTTAATTATTTCGTTGCCCATTGGAAAACAAGATGAAAGGCAAATAATTGGGAATTTTTTTTTAATCCTTTAGATTCGATATTCGAATTTCGATGAACTCTTTAAAGGTTCTTTTATCGTTCTTATTATTATTTTCGAGTGCTTGTTAAAGGCCAGTGCAGCATTTATTGCAATTTTTTTCTTTGATTTACTTGTCACATCCACGTGATAACCCCCCCCCCCAAAAAAAAAAAAACCCAAAAAAAAAAGAAAGAAACCAACTAATTGAGAAAAAGGTGGTTTAGTTTCCACATGAATCTCATTCATTCAGAGTTGTCAGCAAGAAAACTCTCAAAATTGCTTGGAAATTTGATTTCAACGTCCATTTCCTTATTGGAAATTGTCATAATTTTATACTCATTTTTCTCCAAATTAATCTTGATGATATTTTTGATTGAGGCTTCATGCAAACCTTCAACCAAACCCGTTGACAGCAGAAATATATGTTAACTGCCTTTTCAAGTTCCTTGTTTTGCAAATAGGGCTTTTTTTTTGGGGGGGGGGGGGGGAGGGAACTAGTGGCAATGCAATCTTGCTATTCGTGTGAACAATAGGGTTGGCAATGGGACGAGATGGGCAGAATTTGCAACTCGATCTCATTCCAATCCAATTTAAATTCTAAAACCTGATCGCAATTCCTAAATTTATGGGATGATATGAGTTGTTATCATATATTATAGACTCTATTATAAATAATATGTCATTCACTTATAGTTGACATGTTATATATTCTTTATTTATCAAACAAACTTGTCATACACCTATGACCAAGTTGTCAAATTAGAATTGAATGTCATGAATCCTGCTTGAAACAGTGAATTAGGACACGATTGAGTTTTGAATTCCAACTCATATAGTAAAATTTAGACAAAATTTCATACCAAAACTTATCCCAAATAGTTCGAGATCCCAAATCTTTATTGAGATCCAGAGATTTCTACCAAACCTAGTGAACAGGATTTGAATCCTAGCCTCTTATTTCTACTCAAGAGATTTGACCGAACTGAACTTATTATCAACCTCAAAAATGTAAAATTACATGTAAAGTTGTCACTTCCTATTTTACACCAACTTGTGTGGTATTAAATGATTGGTATAATGAAGCCATCACTTGGCCCATATGATTTTTTCTGTTATTTTATATTTTATTCAACCAATTATATAATATCACATTAGTTTATGAAAAAATAATTTGTATAAGAGATTATAACTGTAACATTGTTATAGCATTAAACTCTTTATCAAAACTACCTCAAAACAATATGATGTAAGAATGTCAGTCTTACAGCCAAATGACTTCATTCTTTTCCGATGTTGAGTCACCGATTGAACTAACGGCACATATATTTCAAGATGATCAAGTATAAATGTGATTGTACGCAAGTTTTGAAAGATTGTATTTATTCAATTAAATTATGCAATTCATGGTATTAACCAAAGGAGTGCTGGGAGAGAATCAAGAATATGTGAAAGAGAATACCAATAAGAAGAAAGATTGACAAAATTATAAGCTTAAATACATTTAAATAGTCACTGCATTTCCATGTACGGGATGTTGATATAGTTACTTAAAAAATTCACTGATTTTGTTACTCAAGGCAAGAAATAAAAAATTGTTTATAATATCAGAAATAGTTCTCTGATTTTCGTAGACAATTATGCTATTTAACAATAATTTACTCGTAACATATGAAACAAAGGATTGTGAGAAGTAAAAGGAGGAAAAATTCACTTCACAAGTTACAAAAATCATATCTAATGTACGTATAATTGATAGTAGCTCGCAGCTCTCACTCTTTTCTATCTACAAAAAATTTACAAGGCCGGAAAGAGCTCATCATCAGGTGCATACGTATATCCTAAAATTAATTTATGTCCTTAGTGATTGAACTAAACTAACCATGTTGCCCGCAGCATTTTTCCAGGGCATCATTTTAAAATTTTGTGCCCTACTTAACATGAATTCTCTAGCTTTATTCAAAAAATTATCATCATCATCCGCACCATTATGACGATCCTGTTGATTAATCTTTGGAGATTTAAGTAAGTTGATGTAACTTTCCAAGTCATGAACACAAGAGGGGTTCTGGACATTGAAGAAATCGAGTACTAGCTCAACACCAACATGTGCATAACAAGAGCAGCTCCATGGAAACTCAAATCTTCCTCCCAATTCCAAAACCCTAAAATTTTCATTCAACAAAACCCCTGGTAACTTCGTTATGGGGTCGTTAATGTTCACGATTCTCAACACCTTGACTCCCAGTTCATCACATCGAGCTTTGAAACGGGAGTTTCCTACTCTCGGCCCTCCGTATGAAAAAACGGTCACCGGAATTTGGCTTTGGGTTTGGTTTTGGGTTTTGTTCAACCCCAGCTCAGCAATATCATATGCTAAAAGAAGAGCCAATGAACTCCCCATACTGTGACCAGCCAAAGTGATGCTCAGCTCCTCACCTTTGTACTTGCTCAACAGCCTTGACACTTCAGATAGAAGCTGTTCCCGGCAGCTCCCTAAGCCGAACTTGTCACTTTCATCTGACGTGTACAAGCTCAAGAAACCAGACTCTACCTTCACATCCAGTCTTGGATTGTTAGGATCGAGCCTGGCCGGTGTCAGTGAGCTCATAAAATTGGCTATCCATTCAGGATTAGTCACCGTTCCTCGAAACGAAACAACCACGTCCCTTCTACCGAGTCTCTTAACAGACTCATCAGATGAAACGGCGACGTATCCAATCCACCTGCCGCAAGAAGAGGAAGAAGAGGCAACATTTTGAATAGGGATGTTGATGTTGATATCTGGAGTGGCGTAAATGTACTTGGTGACTTGATAGCCTGAATCTTGCAAGCCGACTTCTCTCATCATGCTGCTCTTGCCGTACTTGCAGTTCAAGAAGCGTTTCGAGGCGGGGTCGAGATCAAAGGCCTTGTAACAGGCGGTGACGAGTTCTCCATATCGAATGATCTCTTGACGGAGAAGGGGATGCAGAGGTTCAACGAGGTTTTCCCAGTCATTAAAGCCTTGTATCTCTCTCCAGAAGTAAGCTAACATGGAGCAAGTTTTGGCAGCAACTGATGAAGCGGCCTTATCATAGCCTGCTTGTTTCACCCCGGAAACTATATGAGTTTTTCTGGATTGAGACAACATGTCGTTGTTGTTAGTCTTTCTGGGCATATTTTTCACTAGCCCAAAAGAGTGACACGATTTGGATTGTGACCCTCTTATTTCAACTGGGAATGCTATTTGTTCTGTGTTTAAGCTCGGCAATAAAATCTTAGAAGCCATTAATCGATGATGACGATGATTGTGAAAGAACTAGAGAAAAAGAAGATTTAAGGCAAGAGAGAGTTGGGGGAACTAGTTAAGAGTGGTATTGAGAGATTTCATCGAAATAATGAAGATGTTGTCGAAGTAAGGGTATATATAATGGAGATTTCCAGCATGATTGGCGAGTAATTTGACTCATGAGAAAAATCAATAATAAAGTGGTCGGTATGGTTTATGAAATCGGATCAGGATTTATAAATATGTGAAGAGGTTTTCATTTTTTGTATTTACATGAGAAAATGAGAATATGCATGTTTGGCGAGTACTTGGGTTTGACTGAGAAATTAAATTGAATTAATTAAAAAAAATCTTGAGAGGTGGTCGGTTGGGGCTTTAAGGTCACAACCAATTGGCAGTGTTGGCTTGTTTTATTACTAAAATTTGTTGCGGCAGAAATTAAAAGAATAATAAAATAAAATGGGCATTCCTCTCAGCTTTCTCTGTTGCCTGAGGTTGACAGTTGACTTCAAATTTTGTAACCCCTCACGCGCTGCTGAACAAGTGATGACCTTTTTTGTTTTGAGAGCGACTTTGGGGAGATAGATTAATTAGTAAGGGCTTTTTCGGTATAATCTATTTCTTGTTCATACTAAGGAGTTTTTGTACATTAATTCATTAAAAGTATTTTGAACCCCATTCGCGATGGTGGCGAATGCGGTTTGTGCCTGTTGCTGGTTCAAGCAATATTAGGGGGCAATCACTGAGACTGGTGTTCAAGACTAAAGTTTCTTATAGTGAATAAAACTTTTAAAATTTTATTAAATTATATATATTAGCTCAATAGTTAAAGAGTTATCAAATCTTATATTTAAAATAAGATTTACACTCTCGACATATGCAAACTAATCGATATTTATATTTCAGTTACGTGTAAAAAATTATCTTTTAACTTAGTGTTGATGTGGTAAAAAAATATAGATTCCCTTACTAATCGTAAAAATTGATTAATGAATTATCATAAATTTTTTATATTTAATTGAATACTCATTCTAGATAAAATTTCTATAGGACATAGATACTGGCGTAGACACAAACATGTGATATTATCTTACAAAAAATTTATTATTTAGAAGACAATAAGTACCATATAGAAATATTTATAATAATATATAATGAGTGACAAATTCTAAGATACAACTCATGTATCTTACGCTACACATAAATAATGTATGATTTAGGATATTATAATATTCATGTGTATGGCTTAAGATACATTACCTGTATCTTAGAGAGTTTCATAATGAGTTATTAAGTATATAAGGTACATATAAAATATTATGATACTTTATTCTAATTACCACGTGATAAATTGCGTGTATTAAAATATAAAATTGGATCAAAAAGCAATGTCACCACTACCGGTACAAAAGGGAGTCAAGCCACTCGCTGTTACTTCTGATGAGCTTCGAAAAAGCAACGCATGCACGATATGTACGGTTGCCCCTTTCTTTTTCCTTCTACGTACTTCTATAATGAAAAATAGGACGAAAATCAAAAGAAACAAGCTTGAGATAAAAAGAAGGTTCTTTTAGTCGTGAGCAGAAAATTACGATACAATTTCCGAAAATTGATTTCATGATCTTTGAAAAAAAAAACAAAAAGGCATAAGCAACTTTATAGTTCAATAAAAACTGTTTTCTGACCATTTTAGTCCTTAAGTTCTAAAACAATAAATATTTTCCGAAAATTGATTTTTTTTCCTCAACTAATACGAAACCAAATTTTTTTATAAGACGTTTGGAGCATAAGAATTTACCAGATGATAATATTTTTTCTTTAGGGCTACATTGAATATCATCTTCATTTGAGGTATAAATTCAGTTGGGTCATAATGAAAAAACAACAGGTCAATCTTTTAGAATAAGCATGTCATTGAACGCGAATGGGCTTAAGTATTTCATGCCTGACTTAGTCTATGGCCCTAGTCTTTATCGAAAAAATACACGAAGCTTTAGAGAGTTTGAGAATAATTTCTCAATATTATATTATGAGTTAAGTACACATAGAATCCGCATATATATATATATATATATTTGTTTGTATGTATGCATGTATATGTATATAAATTTTCAAGACACTCCTGCTATTAAATGTATATCACTTGTACCCTTATATATTTTTTTCTTTTATAATAATGAAAAGAAAAATTTTCAGAAAAGTTCAATTTTTTTATGTTATTATTTTACTTTTATAATTAATTTGGTAAATTAGTTTATCATAAAACAATTATTAGTAAGATTGTTGTACAGGTACAAAAAATACTAGTTCTTTCATATTGATATTTATTTTTATTTTGCTGATAAATAATTATTAGTTAATTTGCTAATTAAATTTTTTATGGATAAATTAATTGATGTCAAGAATTTTGTTAGAAGATTATTATTATAAAAGAAAAGAAAAAGTAAGATATAAGAATGTAATAAATTTAATTACAAGGATGTTTTGAGGTTTTTTTTAAATATATAGAGTAAATTGACACCTAAGTCAAAATATAGTGATTAAATGAATAATTACCCTAATGAAAAACATGGACATTTCACATTAATTATTTCTTTATGAAAATAAAATAAATTATTTTTTAAAAGTAAAAGCTATGATATATCCTCAACCGTCGTTTCTGTAAAAATCTAATTTAGAAACTATGTTACTTTTATTTTAATTGGGTTTTAACAAAATTATGTTTGAATTTTGGATAACAAAACCCTGTTAACTACCTATGTATATGGAAAAAAATAAAAATCATTAATTATAATAATTACGTATTATTACATATAGATGACAAACAAAAATATTGACTTTAATTCTTCTCTTACAATTTTAAGTAAATTAATTAAATATTAAAAATGTGCAATGACAGTGCCATTGAATTTGTATTAATGATATTTTGACACGAGAAACACATCTGGAGACCAAAATTTTCAATGTATTCTAATCTCTGAATGGGAAAAAAATAAAATTTCGGACGTCTTTTGCTCCACTAATGAATTTTCGATTTATGTATGGACTTCTTACAAGGTCGACAATTTTCCTTTCGAACCCTTTATCTCTTCTAAAATAAGGCAAAGTAGTGCATATTTGACCCACGCTTGAATTCAGAAGAGTCCTTGATTGATCAGTTGACGTGGGTTTTATCCACGTCAGTGTATACGTCAGCTGTGGTATAAGAAGAATCCTCGTGGGGAAACTGTGTACTAACTCTTTTGTGTTCCATGGTTTTCTGTTTCGTTCGGACTTCTTCCATTTGAGCAATAAGCTTTTCATAAGCATAAATGGAAGATTTATTCCCAATCTTCTACTTTATTTAACATATAGTTGCCAACTTTTGACTTCCATAACATATCCAACTATCCAATGACAATGCAACATCCGGAAGTAACAGCTGGTGTACATATATTTTCCAATTTTTAGTAGTAGTTTCTTCGTTATGAATAGGGTGACAATGTTGTTTCCGTATGTTGTAAATTTTTGTAGCACGCATTTGGGGAAAGATAACTTGTGAACACAGTAAAAACTTTGTTACCAATAATGTTATCCTTTAGAGATGTTGCAACTTATATGATAATCAGAGTGTCCTCAAGGGTCTGTCAAATGATTCTTAAGCAGCGTTACTTGGCTAACTGCCTGAATTCGAATTCTAAATATGTATGAGGTTAAAAAATTGATTTAAATTTACTTAACCTTCTACTTTTAAAACTAAAAAAGCATGAAATAAAACAGAAGTCAAAACTTATAACATCGTATAAGCGACAGAAACAAGTGAAGTGAGAACGTCTGATATGCTATGGTTTGAACTTATAAAATGTTTTGAATTGACAACAATTTTATTTGTGAATATTTTAGGAATGTATTGTTTTTAAATATAAGAGACTCGGGTTCTATAAATATAATAATTGAGATTATACAAATCAATACATCTTAACTGAAATAAATCACATATGCAGGACCACCACTTGCAGCCGCCCAGTCTGCTTCCACTTCTAATTTATTCTTAGCCCTACCTATAGACCATCTAAGTTGCAGCCTGAAAAAAGGAAAATTAGAATAAGAAAAAACAAAAGGAGGAATTAAGAGGATATGAGTTTTCATGTTCTAAACAATTATATACACACACAAAAACACACCTAATAATTCGTCCACCCAATTTTATAGGGTCAAAATTAATATTTCTTGTCATTCCATGCCCTTCTTCATATGATAGGAATTAAACATGTACTAACCTAAAATATAGGGAGTAAAAGAGCTTCTTAAAAAAAACTTTTTCCTTAATTGGGTAATTGGGTCAAATTATAAAGACTAAGGAAACATTTACTCTTTAACCCAGTAGCCAATAATCACCCAGATAGAAGCTCGTTGGCATCTTCTGCTCTCGTTAATTGCGCCTTCTATTCTTTGCATATGGTGCACATGCACTAAACAAGTGAGATAGATGTAATCATTACATAAAAATCCTCAGTATTTAGTCCTCGTTGAACAGGTATTGCGATTTCTGATTATAGCTATAAAGGAATGAAAAAATGCATGTAGTTTTACGGCTCTAGCTAGAAGATGTATTTCTCGCCAGAAGATCCAAACTGAGGCCAGAATTTGGCAAAACATGAATTCCAGATTGACTTTGTATCTGATTCTTTCAGAATATTGTCCTTAATCGGCAGAATCGTCATGTTTCAGGGCAGAAAAATATGTGCCTATGCTTGTTCAATGCATCCGGTCTTTTTCAGGCAATTAGTTAAAGCTCTATAAATTAACTTTCATAAAAGAAGATGTTTTCTGTTTCTCACTGGAAGTAAAAATGGCATGGTGTTTGGCACCTAGACCATGAAATCAAATCATCGAGAAGCTAATGCTAGCTTGCCCTTAATCAAGACATAGAGGTCATTTTTTCAGGTTGCTTTGGTTGGGCAAAAAGTTAGGGTTCTGGGTGAAAAAGAAATTTGGACCTAGTGCTCACATGAACTATGTTTATTTTTTAAAATTTTAAACCACATGTGTATTTGCAATAATACACATAAAATTTAATCATAAATTTTAATCTCATATATACGTGTTATCGAACAACGTAAGTTGAAAAAAGAAAAAAAAAATCAAAATAAAAAATAGATCAGCATTGAATCACAATCTAGGAAAAAAGAACGGCATCAAGGTCACTGTCTTCAAACCTATTTTGTGTGAACACGCAAAGGCGTGGCCCACTTTAAAGCGATCTCAGTGTTGTCAGCAAGTTGAATTGCTGAAATTACTGCATAAAAGTATCATCCACGTGCGATTATGTTTTATAGACAAAACGCTAAATATTGTAGTGTAAATATACGGGGGAGGGAAGTTAATTTTTGAAGTATTATTTTGAAAAAAGAAAATTTAGGTCCGGAATTTTAATTCAGATGAAAAAAAAAGAAGAAAAAATATTTGAAAACCATTTGACCAACTCCATTAAGGTGGGTATTGTTAATTTCTTTATATAACCAAACAAGCTCAATTCCCCCCGAATACATTTTTTTGTGACAATTTTTTTTTAATGTTATTATAGTAAATAACGAAACTTTTTGAAATGGCCAAAATGTTAATTTGTGATGTGAGTTAAAGAGTTGGTTCTTCTATGGGGGGACCAAAATTGCTCTCACACATAGAGAACTAGAGGAGACATTGCTTGAGTTAAACCACTGTTTCATAGTCATACTTTTGATAGTCATGTTTGAATTTTCGACAAAATTGATAGATATACACATCCTGAGTCAGCATCGATCATTCAGGGCTTCCACGTGGGACGGCAGCGTTGTTGAGCGCGTGAACTGCCCGCATCGTTTTACCAACGTTTAAACAACTTAGTTATACAGAGAAAATTTAATAAAAGCCAAAAAGCAAAAAAATCACACGACAAGAAACATCAACAAATTCTTGTGTTGCATTGATTATTTCGTTTGTCACTGGGCCTTGCTACAATATAATCCAAGATGTCTCATCGGTTGCTGGCCAAACTACTCTTGTGGGACGCATCTGTCTCTCCATTTGTAACCTGAAGCACTGTGTTTTACCGACCGGTGTTGGTTCACATGGAAGAATTTATTTTGCGAAAAATGGTCCTTTGAAGACATCCCAACAAAATAATTTGCTTTCTAACTTTGATGGAGATTAGTTAAGCCTATTGATTTTACTTGAGGAAATGTTATATCACCATGGAGTCTTGTAGCTTATGCGGCTAGTTTTGGGATAAGGACTTAGCATTATGTTGAGTTTTTACTAAGTATTAGATTAATAATTATTAGGTAAAAGAAATAATCAAAATAAAAAAAAAATTCAAACTATTGATTGAGTGGTCAACACTGAATTCTAATCTAATTTTCAGACTAACAAAGTATCTTAGTAATCCCAAAAGTATACATGCAACCGTTGAAAGGACAATGCATTTTCTGAAGGACCGATCGAGTACGTTGTTATTAGCTTTTAACATGACTTTTCATATAACGACTTATTGCTTGATTAACGATGAAAACCAAGCATGTTATTGGATTAAAAAAAATAATGCTTAGAGTACAGGAACTATGAAAGAAAAAGTACCGCATAATACAGAAAATAACAAGTCACACGATTTGAGATTCTTTCGCTGCATCATGGGCATTTTGGGCTTCCACTACCTTCTGCATAGCATGGTGACATCTGAAAAATATAATTGGGAGAAAATACAGTTCACTTAACTATCAATTAAGGCAAGAAGATTGAACAATTTATGAAAAAAGAACATGGTGGGGTTAGGAATTATGATACCTCCAAGGTAGATGGTCAAGGAACATAGACGGTGACACAACTATATCCGTGAAGCTTTCTCTATTTGCTATAAAAGCCTTATAACTTTGTGCACTCTTTTGTTTTCTCCAACTCGTCCACAATGGCATGTTCAAACTTTTTGGCTGTGGGACAACATGTATTACAAGGCCCGGTAAAAACATCTCAATGGGATCTCCAGCTAACACATTTTCAGATTCATGGATATTCTCCATAAATTGAGACACAGGATCACCTAATCGATTTACTTCGGCAGAAATATCATGGAATGGATTAACGAACTCATCCTCATCATCATCGATTACAACAACATTTTGATTTGTGGAGTTAGCACCGGCTTCAGTCAGAAGGGAAAAGTCTCTCGTCATTTCCTTATTGCCTCCTGTGGAGTGAAATTAAGAAAAAAGGAAAAAGGGGTATAATCATTCACTTTAATTTCTAGCAAGCATACATATTAGGTATATAGAGAAAAGTGATATATCACTTCTCTATATTTATCTAATATATACAAGCAATATTCCAATTATGAATTTCACATTTTATTTAAGTAAGAGATTTCTTAAAAAAAAAAGGACTGTCACACACTCCATACATATATACATATATATAAAGAGAGAGATGTATAATTTTTCTCTGATAAAGATACTTATGATTTGTTAAAATGAGAATGCTACTAAAATACAAAATAGGTTTTAATAAATTGAAGACTTTTTTTTTCTATTAGTTATATTGAAATTTGTATTTTTTAATAATTTATTAGTAGTATTTTTACACTGTCAAAATGAGAATCATCTTATTAGAAAATTATTCTATATATAGTGTTTACTTGGTAAGGGTTTCCCGACTTTGTTAAAATATATTCTGTGTATGTGTATTCATACTTAGCCTGGACGTCTGAATTTATAAAATAAAGATTTGATTTACGATCAGGATTCTAAATTCAACACGATTGTCTACAGTATAGGATCCTGACACATCAAATCCGAATTTTAGAATATCTAGACATTCAGATTTAAGCTAATGAGAAAGAAAATTTCAATGCAGAGTCATTCTCTTTTAGCAAATTGGAGTTCTGTGTTTTTTGTCTTTAGCACCATTCTCATAAACTATGTACCCCCAAAGATTTGGTGATGCTCCGGTTGATGGTTTACATCAACCGCACGTATTTCACATTTGTTAGCGTAGAGAAATCGGCGTGCAAGTCTGAAAATCATGGTCGCATCAGCTGTGGTATCTTGCGACAATGCCATTATTGCAGCCGCACGAAGCCGCATAATCGATCGAACTGAAAGGCGTGCAGAAAATTCATTGTCGTATACAATGCTGCAGAAGCTCAAACGTTTACAATGAAAAAAACAAGAAACGAGCGGGAAAAGAAAGCAGATGCCTTGCCTTGAAAGTTGTCGGTGGCATAAATGGCTGCCAAGATTACCTTGTGACAAATTCTGTACAAGCATTTGCTACCACTGAATCAACACATGGAAGAGGCCCGTACGTATAGACATGTAAATTTGGAAATCGACCATATAGCTGCAAATCAAAATAAAATTGCTTTTCATAGCAATCAAAATACATCTTTGGTGGAAGGCATTGCCAAATGAAACATATTTCAAAAGAGAGAAAAGGCTGTATGTATATATATACATTTGTGTGTGTGTGTTAAGTTGCGCATGTCTGTCTATTTATCTTTGAATTAGGACTTTTTTTCATGTCAAGACTGATTCCCTTGATAGAGTTAAAGAAACAAACTTCTCTTTGTTAATTAAAGCTCAGACAAATTCTTGATATTTTATGATTAGGATACTTATTCAGCACCTTTGTGGCTTCATCCACCACTCTTTCAATTGGGACATCTCTCACAATGATTGAGATTAGTTTATGGGCTAATGATTTATGTCTTTAGCAACTCTCAAATTTTAGGCTAATTTTTTAGTATGAGTTTAACCCATGAACTTATAATAGTATCATAACTCAAAACACCATGATTTAGGTGAGCTATATCTAACTAATGGAAGCTAGGTTCTTTAAGTGGATCAAGGAAATCAACTTTGTTTCTCCATTGTTGCTTATCCAATGGAAGCAATATCTTTAATCATCTACAAGTATAAATAATTGAAGTTCTAAAGTGTCGCCAAATTAAAAACGAGAAAATCAAACGTACATCAAAAGATAAAAGAGAAGCCGTACTCGTAGTCCCAATAATGTACCGATGGAACCTCCCAAAGAATGTCCAACTATTTGCACATTGTAACCATCGCACTCGCCGCCGGCTCCAAGCAATGAGGATAGATAGCCAGTTGAATCAGAACCTGCAGCCATGTGGGTGGATTCGATTTTTATCAATCCCGCATTGTTCAAATTTCTTCCACGAATATCACAATAAAATTAAGAATGTTTTTTTACAAGATTCCAAAATTGTTGATGAGAAAAAAAGGAGCTGAGAAATCTTCGAAGAATAGTCTAGTTGGGTGGCCTTTTTGAATCCAAAGCAATAATTCAAAACTTGATTCCAAAGAGATACATGTAATTTAAGATATATATAGAAAAATAAACACATGAACAAATAAGAAAAGTAGGAACAAGTTAAGAAAGGTTAACATTATTATTAAAATTATACTCACTGCCATCTAGAGGATTTCCTTCTACTTGCATGAAAAGTTCCCTTGCAGCCTCTCTTATACCGAAGTGTCCATAGTGTGGGAAGGATGATTCCACGCTTTCCTTCATGCAAGGTTTAATATTACCTCTGTTGCAAACAAGAATAAAAGGGTTGTCATTAAAGGTTAATCTGTTAAATCCACCTTAAAAGGTGCAGTTGTAAGTAGTTATGCAGAGTGCTGATAGAGAGACAGAGCCCTGACATAAGAGTTGGCACGGTGAAGTTAAAAAAGAAAAAGAAATAGAGGTGGAGACGAACGACGTCGTTTTTCTCTAATTTTATAAGTTTTACCTCTGGTTTATGTCTCTATATCATTTTTCAGTTACATGTGTGTTCGTGTGCGTGCGATGCGTGCTAGCATGTTAAGACTCTAATAGTTTATTTTAATTTCTTTTGAATTAGGATTAGATTTTTTTTATTATTATTATAGCTACAATTTAGGGTTAGAATTAAATTAGAACTAAGAATATGTTGAGTTATTATAAATAAGTTGTTCTCAATATTTTTTTAAAGAAGGTAGTAATAAACTACTTCGAGTTCCTATAATTCTTCTCTCTCGAATTTTTAAATTTTTCGACTATTCTCTCTTGAATTCTCTAATCAAAATCCCAGAACCCTTAACATGGCATATAAGGAAAGAAAGACATACTTTAATAACCCATCTAAGTCTTCTTCGGGTAGGAGGCATTCATTGCCCAAACCATCAGTTATGAGGTCTTCTGGGGTCTCAGTTCCTCGTATGGCAATCACTATTGATCTTATATTATGTAAAACCAAAATGAAGTATGCAGCTTTGCATCTTTCCTAGAAAAGAGACGAGTAATTTACTGATAGTGACTATAGCAAAAACATCAGCCAAAATTAACAGAATTATTTAACAAGCCGGTAAGGACACTCGTTGATATAAAAAGTGATAATGTTGCCCAGCATTGAATTCATGGAGATCAAATTCTAAATTCTTTATGTTGTTGGAGAAGATTGAGCCTTTCAAATAAACATGCGTAGGCAATCGGAGTATTGCACAAGTAAAATTTAGAATTATGCAAAAGAAACACCAAATTAAAGATTTAAAAGAAAGAATATACAAACATTCTAAAAAAGGGGGAATAAACAAACCCTACAAACTCGACCTCGTCGGAGTACATCTTGGGATAAGTTGACGTATTTTAAAAAAGCTGTTGCATGACCACGCCACCAATTATCGCCTTCAAGTACGGGCCGCCTGAGAAAAAAAATTTAATAGATGCGATATGCATGGAAACAAAATCTTATAAATCGTATAGGTCTACCAGCCTAATTCACTCTCATGCTCAAACTCTGGAATGGAGCGTTGTTAAGCCTTAAATACTTAAGCAAGATTCATTTTCATTCGGTGTGGGCTAATGTCTTTTAACGCCTCTATCAGTTGTCTTTTTGCTTAGTTACTGTTACGTAATAATATATTATGAGCCTACACTAACACTGGTTGCTCTGATATATCATATATATAAGTTCATGAGTCTAACTCATATTAAAACTACATTTAAAATTTATTAATAGTATATTTATATTTTATACTGTATTAAAAATTTATTCTCAGTTGATGTGAGATATTATCTTGTTAAATGTAATTCGTGTTTTTATAATTTTATATCTAGAGATGTATTTTCACTACAAAAACCACATAAATGATACAAGTCTATCAAGCAACAGTTTCAATTGATTAACAACCTGTTACGAGCCCAAAAACTCAAAACTCCTTGTCTATAAAGCCATGCACATGGAAATAAGACAAGATTTCTTCCGACATCGAGCAATGGACCCTGCAACAGGTATGATTTTCACGTCAGATTAACAAATGTAAAGCGTGTTTATGTGTGTGTTTGTGTGTGTGTGTGTGTGTGTGTATTATTATTAAGTTCAGACTTTATATTTTATAAAGTATAATTCAACTCTTTATCGTTTCATAGAAGCTTTCTACATTCTCGTAGTTTTAAGGAGGTGGATACTTAATAAAATGCGAAGGTGTGTGCGCATATATTTAAAAGAAGAAAAAAGGTTAGGCACTGATACTGTGTAGGCTGCTTCAGCAAATTTATGAAAAGTAGCAGCACCATCAAGCCGTTCTTTTGGTGCCTCCACAAATTCTTCATAAGATAATGAGGACTGGCTATGCTTTTGCAATAAAGCTAAGCCTGCCAAAAGTTCTAAATGACCAGTGCCTGATGCACGATAAGCAACAAGGTCACCCAATAATTTTGCAACCGAGTATATTTCATCTTCCTCTGAAACAGTTCTGGTGATATTATATAATAAATTTGCAATTAGATATAATAAATTAATCAGTTAATTTAGATATAATAAATTAGATGTAATGAATTAACAAGTTAATGATCTATCTGTACATTAATTAAAAATTAAGGTAACTTACAAGTATTCAACACGTCCAAAACAACACATGATCTCTCGAATGGTATAATCAAATACTTCATGATAGTGAGCTTTCCACACATCATCTTGGGTTGCATAAAATGATCTCCATCTTAGAACATCAGATCCTATAAAACATTGCACTAGTGCTACAAAGCAAACAAAAATCACAAATGAAACCAATAATTTTCTTATCCACCCGTTGCCGTCTGAAGCAACCCCTGCATCATAAAATAATAAATTTTTTGTTAGGTATGTGGAGACCAGTCGGGGTATATGACTCCTTGTCTCATAAGGATTTAGACTTAAGATATTAACTAAAAGTCTCTAGCAAAGGTGTCACATTTTTTTTAAAATGTGATTTCGGCATCAGCAATTTACAATGTTGTAAATATTCTAATCCACATTTTAAAAAATACGGGCACTCATATCTTAGAATAATAATTATTAAAATAGATTAAGTATATAAGACTAATTTGATCAATTGTTAGGTGTGTATAATGTTAGTTTGACTTTGATCCATAGAAAAATCCTAAGACCTAATCCATATTCAATAATTATGATTAGAGTTAAAAGTTACACGAGGCTTATATAGTTAGCTAAAGATTTGCAAATAGTAATTATGGCAGATGAAGTAGTGTAATCTGTACTTTTTTGGCAAAAATATTTCTTTTTTTTTTTTGGCAAAACATTAAAAAATTAAAGATTTTGTTAAGTATAAAATGGCATGCAACCAATTTGAGGCCTACAGTTTGTTAGTAATAAATGCCTATGAAGTGTATTAACTACAAACTATATTCTATACATCAAACGTAAATAAACAGGTAAATAGAAAATTTTGTTTCTACAGCAATTGTCAAAAACATTAATAATAACTATCTCACCTAAAGCACAGCGACTTGGATGAGCTTTATCGTTAGAAACATGTTTTGCTATGTTGAACATAAGGTAAGTTGCACTCACAAGCTGAAAAAATGCAATTAGGATTGCAAACCGGGTCCACCGCAGCCATGTTTTGTACCTTATCTGTCCATGCAAAAGAGAAAAACAAATTATTATAAAATTTATGTGTGTAGAATTGAATAACATTAGTGCATTGTATAATATAGGCTTATTGCTTCCAGAGGCTTGCTGAGTGGTTTTTTAACAGTTTTATTTAGTTTGCAATCTGAATTTAGATTATGGAAGAGAGGGAGAGCGGCTATTAAAAAATTTAATTTAAGCTTTGTCCATCCTCCTATTAGAAGCTCAAAATAGCGTCTTAACATCTTTTTTAAAAATTAAGTTACATAAGGAAGCTTACGACTAATGCTTTCTGGGTTTGTTCGAAGTAAACTGCCTTAGATTTTCTTCCCATTTATTCTCATTTATCCCTCAGCACATTCTATTTTTGAGATTGTATTTTTTTTCCTGGATTTCGGAGATACATGAGTAATATTTCATTCCAAATACAGTCTGTTTATCACAAAAGAAAAATACGAAAACTTGTGCAATTGTTCGAATGCCATTAGGATTAGGATTTTAATTTTAGCGTCATTATTTTCCTATTTAATTTAAGATTTCCATTCTTAATTTGATTTCTTGCCCTATAAATTCATTCAAGCAATCAAATTGAAAAACAATCTCCTGACAAATTAAAAAAAATCAATAAATAAATCAACCATTTTCCATCTTTTTCTTTAATTTTTTAGTTAGAACCCAAGGGTCCTAGCACAATTAACCCGACAGTCACTCTCAAGGGAATCTAAATAACGATAACAAAAAGTTGTCGAGGAAATCATGCTGAATAAATTTGTTTAGTACATAACATTCTAAAATTAAATTTAAATTTAGAATTAAAATAGAATAAATAAATTACCAATTATCAAGATCCACAACATTAGCATGACAAAGAAAAAAGGAAGAGAATGAAAAAGAAAAAGAAAAATAGAATACCCGTCTTTCATTGCGAATGATGGTATTAACAGCAGAATCAACAACAGTTTTGGCAGTTTCTTCTTGGGCAATTCCAGTTTTAATCATAGTGCAGAATTTGATGCCGGCAGCCATTGAAACAAATACAATTGGAAAAATTTTGTGGCCATCACAAGATGGAAATGCAATATAAACAAGAAATCCACCAAGGATCATCACCGCTACATTTGCAACTCCCGCAATTATGGTCCCTAGCTTTATACTCTTCAGCCTCGACCACCACATTTTTGCAATTTTGATTTTTCAGAGAATGAGATTATTGAGAGTACTTGCATCCTCTTTGTTTTCAATATTGGTTGTGATGAGTTCATCCCATCAATGGAAATTTTTCTTGCATGTCCACGTTCTCTTGCGTGTTTGATATTTCAGCCACCCTCCCTCATAAATGGAATATGACATCAAACTTCTTTGACAAATTACTATTGGTCAGGCTCATTTTTTAGATTGAGGGTTCGAGTCTTCCCATGTAGATGAAAGTTTATTATAACATCAAGGTATAGGCTGGACTTTAGATTCCTACAAATATATTGAGTTGTATAATATAATCTTTAAAAAAGAATGGTGATGCTTGACCTTCTCATTATATTTTATCAGCCCCATTTTTCAATTACCTCCATTAAAATTTTTAAACTAATCTTTATCTCTCAAACTGCCTCATCTAATTATGAATTTTCTCTTATTATAATTTTTATCTCTTTTCCAAGTACCCACCATATAAAACTTATAAATTTTATTTAAAAATTAAAAAAAATCTCATAATCACTGTAATGTCTTTCTTTTTGTTTTTATCCATCATTGGCATATCCGTTAAAAAAAAAAGAAAAAGAAAAAGAATTGATACTTCTTCACTATCCTTTACTGAGTATTATAAATTAGTTTCTTCTATGATTACAAAAGTAGATTATGCAATATTTAAGAAGAGATAATAAGTTTAAAAGTTAAAATAAATTATGGTTTAAGAAATTAAATTATTTAAATTGCATATTAGTAGAAATTATCATATAAGGATAAAATAGATATAAGCATAGAAGCTACTAGTGAGGACCGGTGATATATAATGAGGGAGGTCAAATATCACAATTTTTTTAAAATTAGATGATCATGTCTTCTACATATGGTTAAGGCCCCGACCAAGCAAAACTATTCTAAAACACTGTGAGGCTCAATGAATATCTAGACCGATTTTATCATTAAAAAGTCTCACAAATAAACTTTGAAGACTTGAGTTTATATTTTGAACTCAATTACTAATCTATTCTTAGCTTATGTTATGATATTTTTCTGATCTTCTTATATAATTTTTTTAATTACTTTTTTTAGTTGATATTATATATTTTCTTATCACATGGACAATAAATTTGTGAGTACATTAGTGGTATTCCACCCAATTAATGCATATATGTCATGCGTAATTTAATTAAATATAATTACTGATTACCTAGTGAATTTTTAGAACAAATGCATACTTGGTATACAAATGTTAATTGGGTGTAATTACTCTAATGTACTCTAAAATCTCTATATTTATAGGTAGACTAACCTATGCAATGTCTACTAGTTTTTTTGTCTAACCCTCCCAGTAACTAATATATATTTTTTAGTAGCTCCTACCATTTGATATCACATGAAAAAATAATTTGGGTCTACTCATATGTGGGTTTCTCTCTAATATCATATGAAAACTCAAATACCACACAAACTCACGCTTAACTCCTAAATCATAATTGAAAATTAGCTCTCTCAGTTAAAAGCTGATGCAAGTAAAACCTATGCAAATGTAGTTTTCTCTGGCACACGTTCTAATCTTATAGATTTCGGCACCTGAATAAATCCAAGGGTCGAAAAATTTAAAGTCCGGATGAAAGCTGAAGGCTCTTCATTTATTGATTTAGGAAGACTCTGTAGCCAATTTGCCATTGCATTCATGGCAAGAAATTAAAACGTTGATGCTTACTTGATCTGTTTCAGAAGGCTAACTATTCATACTGAGGATGCTATTATGCCGGAGGATATTCCACCAAACCCAACTAAAGAAAATCGAAATTGAACAAAATGAACCCTGAATTATTTGAACCCCAAAAAAAAAGTATTAATTTTAATAAATTAATTATTTTACATTTAATTTTGTACCATAGTGTCTGTTAAATTAACATGAAATATAATATAATGGGCGTTGATTGCCTATTGTCATTTGACGCTTTGTTGGTGTATATATACCAACATTATCCCACGTATTGATTACTTCACCGAATTCCTATTATATTCATTTGACAGTTTATTTTTGAAAGTCATATATCATATCTAATAATGAAGACAATCGATAATGTATTAAATGGGTATATCTTCACTGGAGATTTTTTGTTAAGTTGCGATATCTATTAACTCTATTATAAAGCAAAACCACTCACAGTCACGATCCAACTTGTCAAGTCATGCACTTGTTTGACAGTTGCTAGTATCTCACAATACAAAAACTAATACCAAGCCAATCGAGAATATGTAACAATTAATAAAATACACGAAGCAGACATGCATTCATTATATAGATTACATTTACTAATACAAATAAAACAAACATGCGCATATAGTAACAACATAGTTTTATACATTTAGCCAGTTTTGATTTCATATCCAACGCGCCCATTGCAATTGATCAACATCTATGAGTTCAAGAGGCTTAATGTATTGATCATGGACTTTGTGCCAGAGACTTTTGATGATGATGATTGGGTTTGTAGATTTGGAAGAGAGTGAACAAACTTGCAATTAGGGCAAGAAGGAGAAGATTTGGACAATATCACAAGAAGATGGCAATTCATACAAGCCAAAGCCACCATGTTATTACTTGCTGATGATAAATGGTGCTTATTGTTGGACTCATCATCATCAACTGCTGAAATACAATTTGAGACTGATGACGATGAGATGTTGAGTTCAAGGTCTAGTTTCTGCTTGTTCTCTGGCAAGTTCCAGCTCTTTTCTGAAGATTTTCTGTTGAAATAATACATTCTGCCTGACTGCATGCGAAAAAGCACAAACACCCAAAAACAAAAATTTAATTAAGTTGCAAAAGTAGTAATTTTTCATGCTTATATAATTAAAGGAGAGCTAGAGAGAACTAAGAGATGAAAAATAGTACTTGAAGGTCAAGGCATCGCTCCCAATCCAATGGCAGAGGGTCTTTAATTTGAAGATCAACACTTGTTTGAATTGCCGGTTCAGTCTTCATAAGGCTAAAATCTGATAAAAACTTCCTCTTTCTTGAAGGATTGTTTTCGGAATCTGATGATGAGCTGCTTTTGTCAACGACAACACAATGTGTTGGTGCCAAAGAAAGCTCTGTCAACTCCATTACCATTTCTTTTGAGAATAGTGAGAACTTTGAAAATAAAGAGATTCAGTTCCTTTTGATTATTATTTATTATATATTGTAAAGAGTCATGCAAGAAGATGTGTCTACTTAAGAGGGTTCTTGAATTGCTTTCATCAAACCCATTAAATAAGAAGGGCATGCAGGCCAAGCATTTAAGGTGGCAAGTAGCTATCACTTTAATGCCCCAAAATTGTTTTATGTCAAATAAGCATTTAAATCAAACCTACACATAAATTAATGACTACCACAAATCTGTTATCAAAGCCAAATATGTGTAAAGTAGATTTAGAGTTTGTTTGTTATAATTTTTCAAGTAGAAGTTATTTAAATAAATTCTTTACTAGTAGAGTTTTTATAAATAGAGTTTTTACTTAAAAATTATAGGTGTTTATTTGTCAACAAGAACTTTTATTAAAAATTTATGAAATTACTTTAATAGGTAAATTTTTAAAGTTATTTTATGAAAAGAATAAAATAAGATTATCAAATAAGTAAATGATATTTTTGACATTTTAATATTTAAAAATAGATTTTCAACATCTGCTCCTAAAATTTCAAAATTTAAACTTTTGTTAGTAAAGATAAAATAACTTATTTAAATTTCAAAAGTTCTACTAAAAAAAGCCAAATAATAACAAAATGATAATAAGAGCTTATGAAATTAAATAAACGCTTATAGTCATTAAATAAGTCATATCAAACAGTCACTTACACTATCTTATCATTTGATAAGAATATAAAGAAAGATTGATTATACGTGATAAGAGTGTCAAGAATATTATCCCACCTCAATTAATTAAGAATAAATCTTAAGTTCAATGCTTGAAAGCCTTCAACTCTTAAATTAGATTTTAAATATGAGTTCGGCTCGTAAATTTGTATACGGTAAAGCTCTAAAAATCTCTTACAATGTATTTACCCACTTTTGTACAACATAAAAATCTGATGAAAAGTAATAATGGGTGTAAAGCAAAATGGCAAGTTAGCAGATCAAAGGAATAAATTACATCCCTCTAGGCTCTAGCTTGTAATGAATTAAATTTGGTTAATGACACGTGTCTAGTGGAATGTAAGCCAAATTTCGTTAGAACACATGGCAAATTTTCACAAGCATTGTTTCACCAAATGCAAGAGAATTACAGCTATGGCAGCTTTTGGTTTCCTTTTCTTATTACTACATCAATGTAAATGTCATAAAGAAGAACTACAGCAACAATAAAAGGTTAAAAGAACAACAGTAGATAGGAAGATGTATCATATTTTGTATTGATTCATTTGATGCAACTAATATTAATTATAAGGGCCTTGATATTTCACATAGCATCAACGCAGTTTTAATAGGCTACGACGACAATGTATATGATGCATTTATAGATCGGCTTGAATATAAGTCGATTTCCCATGGATCAGATCCATTGCGGGTAATAACCGTAACCAGTATCGAAATTCAATGTACATAATTAATGTACTTTATGTGTCCAACGGCTCTGCTAATTACTAATTGTAAATATTCACGTCTCAAAATTTATAACTTATATGCGTATGAAGGTAGTTTCAACTACTTGTGTGCAATTGCTTCGAAATATTTAGCTTGCATTTTTTCCTGGCATTCATTGCCTCTGCCCTAACCCTGGTAATTTGCAGTAAATGAGGAAGCGGTACACATTGCAAGCAAATATGACGAGAGGGTATATTTTTAACTTACGTACACATTTTGCTTTGCTTCTTTTTCTTAATAATTTGCATGCAGTTTGGTCTGACAGTTCTTAGGTTTCAATAAATCTAACCTCCTCGTCGCAGTGATGGTCCTTATTTAACAAATTCACTTACATATATATACTTTCGATATATCCAAAATTCATTTTCTTCTTTTTTTTAATTATGACATAATGAGTAACGTTACTCATCATGGTGAGTAATATTACTACATGTATTGTCTGATTAATTCAAAATATTAACATTATTATTAAAGAGTCACGAATCATAGAATTATACTAAGTGTTTAGATGTTCACTATACAACAACAGAATTTACTCACTCAATAATTTTCCTGGGTTTAAATGTTGCGAATATATATGTATATGTATATGTATATAAATTAAGAATCCAACGTAGCGAAACCAACATATTACAAGACTCAGAACTGTCCCATGCTCTAGATTTTGCAGCAAATTGAAAGTTAGTAAATGAGGTATTTAGTCTTTCACCTGTGCCAACAACAACAATAAATTGTAGCACCTCTCAGCCTCACTAACTAGGGTTGTTGGGGCATGAACCCCATTTATTGCCTAATTTAAAATTACTTTATCTATTTTATGCACCTTTACTACTCTATACCGACACCCTTCAAAACCTTTTTTTTTTTTTCATTTTTCTTCTGCTTCAAATGCCATCTAAAAATATGCCAATTCAATGTAGTGCTTATGCAGTCTCTATCTAACACTGTGATGCAATTGCATTTTTAATTTAATGCATCAAATCTTAATTGGAAGTACTTTCGTTGACGTCATGCTTAAAAAATTTAGAATTAAGGGGATAACAGTGAGAAAACTTCATGGTGAATTAGAGCTTTAGGTGTTTCTTTGTGCATCAGTGCTCCTAACTGAAACAAAGAAATATCATTTTCAATTGTTTTAACAATTAGATCAAAGTGAAGAGGCAAAGAAAACGCTACATGCGTACGTTTTGAGTGCCAGGCGCTTCGTCGCTCTTGAGTAACCAATGGTATAATGCCACAAAGGAAAAAGGTTGAATAGAGGAGCTCCTAAACGTTTGGCGATCTCTGGCGGGTCGATATTGATGGTTATTTTGATGTATCATTTTCTAACAGAAGAAAACTATAAAAACACTTGCTCGAAGTCTCAATTATACGTTATAAGCCAAGGCTGAAGTAGTGGCACGACCGTAATATAATGCTATCATGCTAGGTTGGAAATCATTAAATAAAAGAACACTCAAGAACCAATCTTATTAATAAAATTGAAAAGGATATACAGAGCCTTATCCTTCAAGGTTAAATCAACATTTAAGATAATGTTACTTGAATGATCATTATCAAGGAGGTTTAAAAGAAGTGGGGTAAATACAATAAAATCTTTTAAGGAAAAGTGGTAGTTGCTCCAAGAGCATTCCTCCTCCCATTATTTCAAATTCTACTATGAAACTGAGTATAAGAAATCCAGTGTATGTGCTATATTGGATTCTATGCAAGCATATTTCACAAAAGATTAGGGTTAATGCGCTAATCTAAGCTCACAATTCTTAGCAATGGAGGTTATGACAACCTCTTGAGTACTCATAAATCAGTCCACTTCTTGCCATCGAGTACTATTTATATATTCATAAACGTTCGCTTTGAGCTTATAATAAGGCCGGTGCGAATCAAGTAAAGGTTTCCTGGTTTCACCAAATATTCACAATCGAAAGCCCATTTTGACGCTTTCTTATCCTAATCAAATATCATACCCCGTCTTGCGTCAAGAGATATCAGAGAATCAAGGGACAATACCAACACTTCCAAGCTCAATAACAAGCTCTTGCTGTTCGCGTTAAAACTAACATGAAATAACACACCCATGACAAGAATTTGAGAGGCGGCAATGCATAGGGAATATCCACGATTTTTCCTTGAGATAAATTATCCCATCACTCCTTTTAACCTTCTGAAACTAAACTGGAGGAGAAATAAAAAGAGATAGGAACGAAAGCTTCAAACTGCATTATATTTTCAAAATTTCCTACTGCGAATGCATTTTTATGGGATCCATGGTAATTTTGAAAATTCCTTTTCCCGACGGAAAGATCAATTAAGAAAAAGGTACGGATTAAAGGATCACTTAAAAGAAAACATTACGGCGAATGAAGCTACCGTATCACTCAACCCACTAACAAAGCCACGTCTCAGCCAGCATAGTTACATCATCATTAGATATTAGCTTTATACTAATTATTTAATTCTTGAATCCATCTTAAACAAGCCCATATAATGAGAGGAGTCATCATCTCACAGTTTAAACGGAAGTAAAACCGTTCAGCTGGTACCTACGATACAATTAAAGACAGGCCTAAAATGCAGCAAGCTACACCTTAGTAAAATCCTACAACTAAACCTTTTCCTGAAAAGAGCTTATTGCAAAGCGTTCTTTTGGAACAGCATCCTTTAGTCATCACAGTAATATCAGTTTTTCCTTTTGAAAAAAAAAAAAAAAAAAACTCACACGCTAGATATCCAGACAACTCACGTTGTGTATAGTTGCCCTCTGAAAAGATTTATTTCCACGGATCTACATTATACTCAATTTGTTCATTCAGGAGTTTTAGTGTATAAGTTTGTACAACATCAGCACGACAGCTAGCTAAAGCAAAAAAGTTTGATCTATGGACTAAACCTTTGGATTGACACATCCAAAACAATGATAATTATCAACTGATATAAAACCCTACTCCTTCCGTAATGGTAGATTATAAGCCCAAGTCAATTTCCTTGCACCCAAAGAGCAATTGTTAAACTGTAAGGACAGAACCAATTATGTTCACAATTGCCTTGGGTTTTACTGGGAAACAAACTAGGAACATGTTATAAGCAAGACATTGCATTCAGCAGATGTATTGTTTTAGCCTCCTTTCAGACGATCAAGAATCTGCAGATCAATAAATAGCATAGCATAAATGCTTGAACTATCATTGCAATCAAGGTACAAGAATAATTAAAAAATGAACAAACAAATGGAAAAATAAAACAAAATCAAAAGTAAATAAAGACTTGTTATGGGTATGATTTCAGAACTATTATATAGAATTGACTTCAGGTGATTTTTTGATACATGTTATTGTAAAAGCATTTAATAACATTTAAATATTATTTGTTTTGATTTTGCATAGTCATATTCTTATCAAACAATGAACCAATCATAAAAGGAAAATACTTCCTCGGCAATATATATGCATTGTCCAGGATGCAAGCTAGAGCTACATAGTACTTATCCTAGTTGGTTTGATCCCATGCAATGGAGCAAATGGTCTAGAGACTGAATCCAGCTGACACCAATTCAAAGAAAGATTATGTTTAAATTATAACAACTATTATTTTCTCCATTCTTTTAAGATGAAAACTAACTTTTCAAGCAATGAAATACTAAGGCCAAAAATGCATAGACTTGGACAAAAAGAATGAATAGATTATCCATAGAAATTACCATGAGCGGATACTGTATGATCCATCCAACAACTGGAATCTGATAGAGGAAAACCTTGACAGATGGCCAAAAACCACTGGAAAACAAGATATCAAGTCAATAGGAGTTTAAGACCAACACCAATACTACATCCAGTTAAGTGCTTGAGACAAGACAACTGACCCGAAGAGAGCAACCGAGCCATATATTTCCAAGATTATACCCACAATTGGCCAACGAACAAATAAGAAAAAGAGTCCAAGGAGAAAGCAAATGGAACCCTGCAGAACAAATGGATTTTAATCAGACAGAATGTCTACATCACTGAAGGTATCAAATTATCAAGCAAAGCAATTCTGAGAGGCATTATCTTGTAGATTTCATTAATTTTCAGACATCCAAAATAAATCGTAAGAAAACTTAAGAAAGGAATTAAGACCAAAAGCATCTATGTTTCCAGTGAAGCAATTGCGAAAGGCATTCTATTTTTTCCTTTTAGTTAAATTCTAGATATATGGTAACCAGCATTTCAAATATATATGTGGGAACCAAATTTGAAAACTTTCAAACATCATTATCAACCAACGTTAAAATACTAACAATACAACTCATTTTGGATTTTTTTTTTTTCAAATAGTGAATCAAGCCGGCTCTAAAATGTTCAGATAAAATGTCAAAGTGAGTCAAAGATAGAAATGGATTTACGACCCCCTTTTAAGAATAATCTCAAAATTGTAACCACCACTTAGGAAACAACCATTACAACATTTACCATCTTCAACTTGGGCTGTGCCAGCAAAGACTTGCTAGAAATGAATACAAAGCTATGTTGGGCGAGGTCTGTGGAACTAAAGCAGTGGTGGAGTAAAATTTGAGAAGCATACTGCTGTTGTTCCGTAACTTCAAATGCACCAGTAATATTCTATATCTATTTAAATTGCACATGTTCTTTGTATTGCCCCATTCCACAGGGAAGCCTTAGCACTTTAATGTGGAGGCAAGCACAATAACTATGGCTACAATATATTATCTATTAAGCCCTGCATCAAGACGGTCGTTATATCAGCTAGATAGCACATGAACCTAGTAAAACTTACCAAAATGAACTAACAGAAGATATTAGTTTGTCACTGGACAATAACTTGTTCAAAGAGCGTCTATTCATGAAAAAGAGAAGCGTTAGCAGCCAAAAAGTATTTCTTCGTTTTTACCCCTTAATCACATTCCCCACACCCGAGGTGTGAATGGAACTAAATGTCTAAACCTCTTTTGCAACTATATATGTGGGTAGATAAATAGAATCCCTAACTCGTATAGTCAATTTCTATGCCACCTGTAACAGTCTAAGCGAATGAGTTTCTGTCGTCAAAGGAGAAACAAAGTAGTAAAGGGCAGGAAAATATCTTAACCTTATAGTTTGCTCTGTTAGTAAAGAGCTTCCAAGTGGATTGCAAACCAAGCAAAAGGGTTACCCCTGTTAACCAAAGTATCTGATAAAAAATCTAAGAAAGTCAGACTTTCACAAGAATTTTTTGATAATCCAGGTAACAAAATAATAAGTCAGAGAGTGAGAGAGGGAGAGACTTACATTCCCAAGAGCAAGCAAACCTCTATCAAAGAAAAGAATGATAGCAAGAAAAGTGAAAAAGATGCCAAAACCAATGAGACCAAATCCAATCTCTGCAAACAAAAGGCAGTACTGCTGAGATACATTTTTTTTTTTTTAACCTTGTGAAAATATATTGAGAATAATAGAAAATGAAAAGGGATAGGAATTAAATTAGAAAATTCAGCAATTATTGCATTACATACAGGGGAAATTATAAAATCAACTGAAGACATTTTCCTCATTTTGTTCTTTTTCTTCAAATTTTTTTTTTTAAAAAAAACAAGAGCGTCAAGCCATTAGTTTTAACAAGAGAAATGGTTACACTTATTTAAATGCCAATGCTTTTTTGGAAATGATCAAACATACGTAACCTTAAAACTAGATTACAAACCTGCCAACCAAAATTTGATTCATTACACGATTACAGATATTAATTAACTCAATTTTCAAGAGGCTTAACTGGACATACATAACCATGAAACAGCAGAGGCACTAAATGAGTGCTACAATTTTCAAATGAAGGTGTTAGGAAAAAGCAAACACGGGAGTAAGAGAGCAAAGAGAATGTTTGAACAGAACACTTGACAACAGTATTTGCTGAGAAATTATTAAGAACTCAATACCAAATGCAATGCAATCACATATCTAAAGGAAAATATGTACCGTAGCTTGGAGAAATAAGTGCAATTTGGGTTATCAACTTTCAAGAGAGAATTTTTAAATATGTACATGATATAAACTAGAATAATGGGAGCTCAATTTTCACCATAAAGGGAGATGACATTCAACACAACATGAGGAAAATATTCTGGTTACCTGAAGTAAAATTGTAATTTGGAGAAAGAATTTTTAGGGGCCACTAATGATCATTGTGCGGCAGAGGCAGTGGTGAATGATAATTGCATTGTATTAAGTAGTGGTGGTGGTGGAAAAATGAGATCCGGAGGATGGTAAATAATATAATGGTCAGGCTTTCAAGGAGTTCATCCTAGTAAGCTTTGAATAAATTCATTGCTTTCTTGCGGCTAATATTTAAGTACAATTTTACATTAACACCCTACTAAGGAGATTGCAACCGAAGAAAAAAAAAAAAATTTTCTCTGTCCTTAGCTGTAGAAAGATATGAAGTTATAAAATTATTAAACAGACCACACTCCATCAAGATTCAAGCATATCAAGCGAGATTAGGATTATAGTTCTTAAGAACTACAGCCCAATATGAAGAAGATTAATATAACACAATGCTACAGCATTAAGAATATGACGTGGCATTTAATATTATCTTTTTTCATGTGTGCATGCCGACAAAATTTCAAGAACTTATATGATTAAAGTTAACATGGGTTTGACCAATTTCATTAAAAATCCAAGATACTTCAACTATTCATATTTATAATTTGTTTCTCCTTACAAGGCCGTAAATGAAGCCTGCCTTATTACAACTTTAACTAGAAGTATTCTGATCATAATATGCATGCAAGAATAACTAAATAAAATTCTTCCAAAATGCATTTACCAAGAGGATTAAAGGTGAAAATAATGGTTATGGAAGGATAAATATAAAGAATAGATGACACGATACTAAGATTTCCCGCAGTTTGCCTAAATTATCAATTAGGTCCCTCATTATTTTGTCTTTTACCATTTTCTCTTACTTTCATTAGTTTAGGATCTACAAATTTGGAAGAGGACCGCAGTTAACTGGCTAGTATTTGCAAGCAATGTTGCATATTGGTTGATTAGCTTGATTCCAGTAGTGTGATTGATACAGTCATATTAAAATCAAATTAGGCCATACTTTTTTGTAAATGATAACAAAAAGCAGAGAACAAATCAATCCTTACTTTTTTGCTCGTCTATTTCGTAGGCCATGTTGATGACATTAGAGTAATCAACTGCAATTTAGTACAAGAGCAGCTAATCGTTAGTTCTAAAATTCAATTTTTTCAATTTCCCGAAATTTCTATTTCGAATTCTAAAGTTACTTCCAGCATTAAGTGGAAAATCAAAATCATTGACCGTCTAGTAGCAGCCACATATGCAGACGAAGAAAAAGAAATTGCAGCCAAAAAATATATAAGTGAAAAAATGAACACAGAGAGAGGGAGAGAGAGAGAGTTACCGAAAGTTGCAGTTGAAAGCAATACGCAGTAACATCAGAACGGAGAGAACTGCTTCGGCCGGGGTTAAACTTAAAACAGACAGACGGAGCAAATTTTATTATTTGCCAAGACGATACCCGATTACCCGACCCGAAAAAGATAGAGAGCGGGCTGATCACTGCTTAACTATAACATTATATTTATCGGCCCAATCCAAAAAATTATTACAATGTGCACAGACGAAATGCCTCATTTTGTCAAATATTTAATTTTTAAGATTGGTATTTAATTTATTCACTTACTTTTTATTTTAAAAAAAAAAGTAAATTATATTAGCTGAATATAATTGCAAATTTCTTTTCTGATCTGAAGCCAAATCTGAATTCTTAACTCCCTACAAAACAGAAAAATGTAAGATTGTGGCATCCATCCACACAAGATAATTAAAAATTAGAGTAATGATATTGTCACAAACTCTTATATAAAATAATTGTTATACAAATTGATTTTATATAAACCGATATAGTATTAACTTATTAGTTGAATAAAAATATAAATAACTAAACAAATCATACGAGTTAAGAAATATTTAGTTTAACTAATTAAATTATATCACATTAATTTATACAAAAAAAAATTACAAAAGTTTATGACTATATTATTACTCTAAAAATTGAAACCTTAAACAAGAAGAAATGTTACCTGAAGTAATGCTATCGTCCTGCGAGAAGGACGTGATATCCAAAAAGAAATGCATTTCTCGAGAAGAAAAATAAAAAGGCCCCAACAGATCAAAATTATAACTTGAATATGTACTTCTACTAAAGCCAAAATATTTCAATAAGTGTACGGTTTGTGTATGCTCAGGTAGGCTCTAGATGTATCACTAGCAAGAGGGATTGTATAAAGCAGGCTACAAGTGATGCCACAGCAAAGGACTTCCCTACCGACTTGACTCTACAGATGGGGGTTAAAAAAAAAAAATTGGTTGATTAGATCACAAGCCATGCATAAAACGAAATCCAATAGATCTTCTCAACATCATTAAGAAGATCAAATTGCTAATCAGCAAGTGCCATCCAAAGACATTGTTCAAGCAATCAACAAACTCTGCACATAAAAGGCCAAGAACGAGAGGATTGAAAGAGCTGCAAAACAAAACCCTAGAAACACCAAACTGACAGTAAAAAGTGCAAAAATAGGCAATGCGTATAGATTGAACAAAGATATCCCGAAAACATCGGCAAGCAGACTACAACGAAGTCTCAAGAAAGATTTGTGTTGATTATCCTAGGAGAGGAGAGTAGATACAGAAACCCTCTAAACATTGAATTGCAGCTATGGTATCTATATAAAAAGCGACAATTAAAAGTATACTCGGAAAAGAAATAGATACGAGGAAAGTTCTAAGACAAAGTTCTAAGACAGAATGCAATTTCCCAAGAGAACTGCCCTGCCTAGAAATAGATAAGAGAATACACAGGCACTACATGCCAGCATGGACAGATCTAGCATAGGCTAAGGAGGGGCTTCAACTCCTTCTGAGCTTAGAAATTTATCTGCACTTGGTATATTTGGTCCATTTAAAAATTTAAATTTTCTTCTAGACTAACAAATTTGTCTTTTAATTATCTAAAAGCCCACCAATCTGATTCTTGAATCCTTAACAAAATCTTTTAACAAATAAAGACTTTTTAATTTACCAAAGTTGCATGGCATCCCTATAGACTTTATCCCAATTAGATAAAATTAAACAAATTTAATCAATTTACATGAATGTTCAAGAAAGTTAACTAGCTTTTCACAAGCTTTCTAAATTATACAACTGACATACTGATTTTCGTAACTTCATTATGCCATTAAAAGAAAAGTCTAAGTGGTGAAGATGTATCAGGATATCAATTTTATCACACAACAAAGTAATATTCATATGGGACAAAGACAATACCTATTCTATCACTCAATAATGTAATATTTATATGGGATACACAATATTCAAAATGAAGGGATGGATCATCCAATGCCCTAGTTTTCAGCATATTCATTACTAAAAATATTAATATGGGACAAAGATAATACTTATTCTATCACCCAACAAAGTAATAGTCACATAATACAAACATAATATACAAAATAAAGGGATGGATCATTCAATGCCCTAGTTTTAGCATGTTCACTCCTAACGAGGTGTGCATGGGAGTACATAAAGGTTGGCTTCGAATGATAAAGCTCTCTTTATTCTCTTCATAAAACATGTCTACTTATTTAAAAGCCTAAGACTTAAAAACCAATCCAATAATTGACTCGTTAGCGACCTGGAATATTATATACTTCCCCCCTTAAGAACTCACGATATTACATACTCCCCCTTAGAATATCACGTTCTCATGATGGTTGTTGAAAATAGAATAAAATGAAATTATATCATTAATATATCTATCCACATTGACCTAAGCCCAATAACTAAGTAGACATTGTTCACATTAAGCATGCAACTCATCATGATTTTTTATTGAGCTGTACAATCTAAAACGCATCTACTTAGTTAGGAGAGACAAATGCTTATAAACTAATCCAAGAACTATCTTGCTAGTGATGTATAATGTCATATAAAATATATTATCTTTTAATTTAGTTGAACAGTTTGTATCAGGTGAGTCTAGTTTCAAGATTTAATGTTGGAAGCTCATTTCAATGGAGGAAATTTCTGAGAAGACTTGATATTCTTCCTTGATAAGAGAACACTAAAGAGCTTTATGATTTGAAGCCAAGGTTTAATGTTCTCCTTTATCCACACCTTCTTAGCAGTAGATATGCTAAAAACTAGGGCATTAAAAGATTCATCCCTTTATTTTAAAAATGATTGGTGGGAAAAACATAGTTACTTGTAGGTATTGTCTTTTTTCCATATGAATATTAGTTTATTGATAGAACAGACATCCTGATATACTTTGGCCACATGGACCTTTCTTCTAATGGCATAGTGAAGTTACTAGAATCAGTATGTTGATTGTATGATTTAGATAGTTTCATACTTTTAGGGTGTGAAAAGCTAGTGAAGTTACCTAAACATTTATGTAAACTAGTTAAAATAGTTTACCTTTATCTACTGGGAACAAGTTTATAGGAATGCCATTTTAACTTGGGCAAATTAAAAGTCTTTATTTGCTAAATGTAAGAGTCAGTGAGTTGGGTGGGTTTTACATGTTCAGGGTAGGCTTTCAATCTATAGCTAAAAAAAGTAAGGTGTCGTAAAGATGAAAACGCTACTAGTTAGAATGAAAAAAGGAACATAAAGGAGTTAGTTGTCACGGGATGAGAGTTTATGTGCAACAACGTCGTGTGGTACTTGGCAACTTCTAGCACTTAAGCCACTAAGTAAACCTAGAATACTTCTCAACCTAAACCAAGCTAGAGTGCTTGCTGGAAATGCTGGAGAAGTGAGAGCAATGTTGGCAAAAAATAACTCATATTGTACACTAAGAAAATAATATACAAGAGAGCTTTTTTATAAGGTTTTGAGAGCTTTTGTGTATATGTTGTGTATGCTGAAATGTGCTAGTGTGATGAGCAAAAATGACAAGGATGATAGGGTATTTATAGGCTTGGATGGATGGTTCTAAAGCTTACCATGTAAGTTGCCAACTTACACAAAAATCTGCTGGATCTAGGTGCAAGATGCTAAAATTTTCTAAGTTATTTACAATTAAGGAAAAGTCTAGAATGCTGACCGGGCTTGATTGAGTACTAAGAGCACCACGGCTAACCACTTGTATTAGGCGGCCCATTTCTAAGCGCAACCATTGCTAAATCCATCCCGCCTTGAGTGTTAAGTACACTTTGCTTCTATTACTAAACGCATCCTGCTTCTAAGTGTACATTATATTTATGTGGACTTTTGCTAAGTGCAACTGTACGTGTAGAATTAGCCTCCGATTCGAATATAAACGAGTGGCCTATGACATGGTGTTTAGTTGGTATTCTAGTGGTTGTGATCTGTAAACTAATATTATTGCTCTTAAGGGGTTGTGCCCATTTAAAATATAAGGAAGCTTACTATTGAAAAAGGCACCGATGCAAGGTGTCCAAATTGGATGGTGCAAGGTGTCCAAATTGGATAATGGCCCTCTATTTGCCAACTTGATATTTTTATGTCTTAGTGGATGTAAAAATTGTTCGACTTTGCCACGGCTAGGGCAATTTTCATCACTTAAATATCTCATCATTTAGAGAATGTATAATTTAGAAAGTATCGGCAACAAATTAATTGATATTATAGAGCTATTATGCACCAATGGGTTTTAATTATTGATTAGAAAGCATGTCATCAATTTGATAATATTTTGGACATTTTTACTAGAGGTGATTCGCTGTATAATATTTCTCAAATTAAGCATAAGTTGTTGTCCTTAATCTTTCTTTAATTTGGCTGGATAGGTTTAAATATATCACAATAAGCTTAACATGATAATTAGACATACATATAAGAGCACATCCGAAAGTGGACCTATTTATGATTCTTTATAAATGAAAAATATTATCATACTACTGATTATAATTTGACAAATAAAGTCTATTAAAGATTTAATAATCACTTAGAAAATGTTATTCATCATATTTTAAGTTCTAAATTGTCAGTCATTCAAAATGTAATAAGTAAAGATGGCAATGGTACGGGATGGTTTGGGATTTGACAATCTTGATCCCATCCTCAACAATAAAATGAGACTTCAATGCAGACTGAATTCAATCGCGAATAGTTAAATAGGAGAAAAAATTAGACCAATCCTGAACTGCTCAAAATCCCATCCCGAACCAAATGGCCCGAATGTCTCAAATGTCCCATTTAATAAATACTATAAATTTCATTAAAATATTAAAAAAGCATTTAATGCAATGACTCTATAAAATGGTTAAAATCTCAAAAATAACATTCAAAAGTAAATTAACTAATTGTAAAGCATAAAAAAAACAATATATAATACAAACTTTTTGAAAAAATAATAAAAAAATCCAATACAATTATTTCAAACATAAAGAAAGACAAGTCAAATGCAAACTTACGGAAATGCTAGATGAGGCAGGTAAAGACAAGCAAATTTTGGGGATGAGCAATAAGCGGCTGAATTTTAGTTTTAAATTAAAATACATTTAGGTTTTTAGTTTAATATTTTTGTTTTAGATTTATTTAATTAAACTAAAAATAATACAACATATGGGTTTGTCTTTGTTACTCAAGCCTAGAGTATATTGTTATAATGCTATTTGAATTACTATTCATTAATCATTAGTTTATTTTTACTCTTTGTTTAGTTGACAAGTGAAAGTCACTTAATGCCAATGAAACGAAGAGACCTTTATCTAGTGAAAAATCTAAATGCTTTCTCACTTTCGATATGTAATTTATTAATAACTAACTTTGAAACGCCATTGCAGCCAAAGATAGGCCATTACATTCGTCCAGCAAATAAACAAAAATTTGTATTATCATCATTAATTTTTATTCTTTGTTTTACAAATATAAAACAAGAATCTTAACAAGACAACTCTTTAAGATCGATAACTAAGAAATGTAGCCATGCTTGATGCAACATCCCAATGTCAAAATTTCACAATAATTATACTTCCGATATCTACGTCATTAAAAACATCTTTCAAACATATTAGAGATTAAATTCTCAATCTAAACATCATTCAAGACAAGTAAAAGTCATGTTTTTTCTAATTGTCCCTTCAACCTGACGTGTAATTAATTCAAATATGTGATATTAGAAAGAGTAGCTTGAAAGACTCCATAATTTTTCACAAATATTAAACACATCAAATTTTTTAAATACACAAGCTCATACTTTGTGTCTAAATTGGTTTTGCCCCTCCAAATCATTCATAAAAGTTAAGCCAAAATTGTTTTGCCAATACCAACCATTTCGAGTATTGTAAATAGAAAGTAAAAAATTATCCTTTAATTTTCACAAATTTATTTAGACACCAAAAATGTTTTTTTATATTTTTTCTATCACTATTTCTACCAAAAATATCATATTCATCAAACAATAAAATGGTAGGAAATTCGGCATTATTTAATCAATAGCAATAGATTTAGTATAGGCAAACCTTCTACCTCATTAAAAATAGTTTTCAAAAAACTTAGTAGATTAAATTATTAGTCCAAACATCATCCAAGATTAGTAAACTCTTATCCTTTTCAATTGTTTATTTAACATAAGATCCGAATATGTGATGTTACAAGGAGTTGGCTTAAGAGACTTCAAAATTTTCTAATAAATAGTAAACATGTTACATTCTTGAGATGCATAAATGAATGCTTTATATCTAAACTATTTCTATACCTCTAAATCATTCTACAAAAGTTATTTTGCCAATACCAGCTATTCTTATTATTGCAATATAAAAAGCTAGAAATGATCTTTTCATTTTAATAAATTTAATTGGATACGTAAACATTTTTATGTTTTCTCTATCACCATGACTATTGTTGAGTGTTAGAAAGTATATATTTATAAAGGAGAAAATCATCATTTTACACTTTAAGTCTCACTAACATTGTAACTTTTATTTATTTAAGTATTTTGTTATTTAATTATATGTATTTTATTATAATTATGTATTTTATGTATTTTAAGAGCATCATAATCGTTTCACAATGAACGAGTGATCAGACAGCAAAACGGACGTCATATTTGGACTCAGGACAGTCGAAAACCTTAAGAAAAGCATTAAAGGAAAAAGTCATTGTTCATATATACGGTACTGTTCATGATACTGTTTACGACACTGTTCGTATATACGGACCGATGACGTGGCAACTACCTATGATGTGGCAGTATTTGATTGGACGAATTATGTGGCATTGACTGCTTACGTGGCATTGACCGATAACGTGGCATTGACTGATGATGTGTCACAATCTTATAGGGCTAGATTTCTTATGAACTGTGGATCGATGACGTGGCAGCATCTCAGTGG
The DNA here is from genome assembly GCA_030449875.1 of Aegle marmelos. NCBI lineage: Eukaryota > Viridiplantae > Streptophyta > Magnoliopsida > Sapindales > Rutaceae > Aegle > Aegle marmelos. Next base: position 11,097,859 of record JASUUL010000115.1, read on the forward strand.
AGCAAAAATCGTGTATACAGTACATACACGTACATAGGATTATTTACTATTCAAGCGGCGTCACTGTACAAATGTTGACTGTTGACTGTTGACGTGGCGCAATCCTTAGCATCCAAACTATTTTTAATCTGATGGTCACGATTCACTCAATGTATCTATAAAAAAGGAGCTCTCCCCCCTAATTTGATACCCCTGAATTCATTTTTAAGCTTAGATTTCTGAAATTCCTTCTCCTTCTTATAGTTTCTTTGTATTTTAATAGAATTTTCTTTTTTATCCTTAGTTAAAATATGAGTGGCTAATTTTCTTTTAAGCTTGGGTTGAAGGTGAAGTCTCAACATGTTCCATAGATTTAATTTGGTAAATTTACTTTCTTTTTCCCTCTAATATTTGTGGTTATTTTGAGTTTTCGTCGACAAATAATAATAGTCTTGTCTAGATAGAACCCTGGTTAAACCGGCACCCTAGTATAAGGTTATTATTATTTGGCACGATAAGCCCTTGCCACCATACTTATTGGAAAGTGGTTCATGAGGTGTGGAATCCCCCCTTATGATTTAATTGGTATTAATATGGAATATTTAGCCCATAGAGCATGTTGATGCAGATCCGGATATCCAAGCACGTCATTTCAATAGATTTCCAGTTCAATTTAATTCCTGCCATTGTAATTTAAATTTAAGCATAATTTACATTAATCTCACCACAAATTTATTCACCCATTAAAAGAAAATTAATTCAACACATAATTAAAATCAACCTCCTCGTGGGATCGACACTCATCACCATTAATCTATTCTACAATAGATTCGTGCGCTTGCGAGTTCAATAAAATTTGCACAACAAATATAGCTCATATTCATCAAGCGAGGAAGTAGTAGTCAATCAATATTATTTAACAAACAACAATGTATTCAATATATGCTAAGTTTCTTTATAATTAAAAACAGTTTTCAAATATCTTAGTAGATTAAATTCTCAATCCAAACTTTGTCCAAGACTAATAAAATTTTTATATTTTTAATTATCTATTTAACCTACCGTGTACATTTTTGAATTGTCTCTTTCAGCTGGCGTGTACTTTTTTCGGTTGTCTCTTTAACCTAACACGCATTTCATCCAAATATGTGATGTTACAAGGAGCAGACTTAAGAGACCTTAGAATTTGACAAATAGTAAACGCAACAAATTTTTTAAATACATAAACTCATACTTTATGCCTAAATTGTTTTTGCACTTTCAGAGCATTTTGTAGAAGATGAGCCAAAATTGTTTTGCCTATTTAGAGTATTGCAATAATAAAAGTCAGAAATTGTTATTTGGTTTTAACAAATTTAACTGTATACCAAAATATTTTTATATTTTCTCTATCACATTCTCTACCAAAAATCTTAGATTTATCAAACAATAAAGTAGTAGTCAATCTACCAAAAATCTTAGATTTATCAAATATATTCAGTATGAGCTAAGCTTATACACCATGAAAAGCATTTTTTGAACATCTTAGATTAAATTCTCAATCTAAACATTGTCAAGACCAGTAAAAATCTTATATTTTTCAATTATCTATTTAATCTCACGCGTGTGTCCTTTGAATATATGACATTATGAGAAGTAGACACAAGGGACCACAAAATTTTTTATCAAATAGTAAATGCATTAAATTCTTCAGGTATATAAACTCATGCTTTTTGCCTAGAATATTTTTGCACCTCCAAATCATTGTGAAAATATTGAGGCAAGTTGTTTTGTTAATACCAACTATTATGTGTACAATAACAATCGAAAGTCAATCTATCATTTCCTTTTAATAAATCTGGTTGGACACTAAAAATGTTTTTATATATTCTCCTTACCAAAAATCTTAGATTCATCAAATAATGAAATGGTAGGCAATATAGCATTATTTGATAAATAATAATAGATTCAATATGAGTAATTAAGCTTCGCCATTGCTCTGATATATGTTGAGGATTATTTGAATGATATTGTTGGCACCCTTCTTTCTTATAAGTAAAAAAATATAATTATAATCAACATAAAATAAAGAAAGAAATCCAGTTTTTTAATTTTTCCTTCCCCTCCAAAACATCAAATGTAAATTTGTCAATAAGAATAACAAAGAATAAACAATCTAAATTGTAAAAGGAAACAAGTTTTGAATTACGATGCAAAGGGATCTTAATTATTTGGTGTATAAAGGAAGATGATTAATTTGTTCTCTTAAATTATTTAACAAAAAAAATTACAAATTTGTGAAGAAAGTGAAAAAGTAAAAAACAAAAACAAAAGAATTGACAAGGTGTTTTGAGGACTTACGGGCGGTATAGCATTGGTGGGCCATGTTGGGCTGTGCCCAATCTTTTTTTTATGGAAACCCAGCATGGCTCACGACACAAGTCCAAGCATACTGGGTTTAGTGTTACAATTCAAACTTTTTTACATGCCCAGTCCGCGGAGAATTCTAAAACTTTAGAAATTTATGTAAAGTATTAATGTGTTTAGGTGGTAGTTGAGAATACTTTAGATATTCACTTGTATCCTATTTATAGGAGGGTCTCATTTGGCTCAAAAACAACTAAGAACCAAACCAAAACAATAATTTCAAGCATTGTAAGCTTTTCTTAAGCAATACAAGTTCTTTCCTCCAATCTTGAGTATTTTCGAGTAAATATGCATTCCGATCTTCAAATCCAACAATGGATTTGGGTGTAAGACTGACTTAGGGTCAAGAAAGTGTGAATTTGACACATAATGCTGCACGGTATCACGTAGATATAAACCGGTCCGTGACATTAAGCAATGTCCAAAAAAAGCCCATCAAAAAATTTTTCCCCCTTTAGCCCATGTGCATAGTTTGTGTTTTCAAGCTCATTAGGAGAAGAAGAAGAAGAAGAAGAAGAAGAATCTTATAATAAATTTTATTAATTACTAAGAGAAAATTTAACATTTTATTATTATTTTGTCATAATTTTCAACTATTATTAAATATTTAATTTTACAATTATCAATTCAATTATAACACGACAATACATAAATTTAATTCCATATATCTTAATAATGACTAACAAAAATTAAAATTACAATCCTGCTCTAATTCACAACTAGGAAATATTAGTTATAATCACAAGTCACAACTTATTGAAAATGTAACTTTTTCTTTATCATAAAAATAAAAAAATATTTCATTCATAATTTTATTTTTTATAATATAAAAATTTTATTCATAATTGACAAATGAAACCTATATTTATTAACTAAGTTATGTTTCATAAATAAAATATTAATTATTGTAAAATTTTGATATATCATTTATAAAGTCATGATATTTGTAATTTAATTTATTAAAATCATGATATTTATTTATTCATTTAATAAATGATAAACATAAAATAATTAGATTTTTTTTAAAGTAAGACTTTAATTTAATAAAGTATATTCAAAATTTTAATTTTAAAATATTTATAAAATCATAACATTATATTTTTACCCTTTATTAAAAAAATTTACTTTGATATACTTCGTCCTACTCATTATTAATGGCCCATAGACCACGTGCTAGTCCACTAATAAAGTGTGTTTATTACATATTATTTTACGTGTCTTGTTTTGACTTATCATTAATCGTGCTATGTTCTTGAAGTCCATATACCTTAAATTCTAAATTCAACCTTGTCCATGTGCGTGTCGTATCATATCGCATGCTCTACTAAAATATATTCGTATTATAGCATATCGCACAAACACGTATCGCACCATGTATTGCCCAGCCCGCTGGCCACCTTTAGTTTTACAAGACGAAAACGGAGTGTAATGGCGAATGAGCCAAACTCTTCACACTGGACGCTTAATTACGATTCAAGCTCCGCTAAAAGGGACTTCACGTCTAGCCTTTCACATTTTATCTACGGGCTATCGTTTGGCTTTCCGAATGTCAAAAAATGGGTATACATCTGTACATATTATCACCGACCGTTTTTCAATATGATTGGATAGTTATTATATATTTTTTCTATTGAAGTAGTTGATAGCTGCACCAGTAAACATAACGAAGTATACATGTGTTATCAAAATTGATGTGATTAATTTGGTGAAATAAGGTGTTGACGCACGAACGTCATATACAAAACAAAAAAAGATTAGTTATGCCTACTTGATTTTGAAATCTTTATATTTAATTTGGACGGCTGTGCATAAACCAAAATATGTTTGTACGTTTCTGTACAAAATAAACGAGATAGAGGAGATCCACAACATTTGACAAATGGGCCAATTAACTTGAAAATGATGCGTTAAAAAATAAATTTTATATATATATATATTCCTACACGATTTATCCTCCTTAATCAGCATTCAATCACATGAAATATATTTGTTTGAAACCGCATATCGGATTAGTATAAATCAAAAATAAAGACGAGTAATAGGCTTACTAAATCATTCATTATAAATTTATAATTAATTAAATTTTATGTCATTAATTTATTAATGATTAGTCAGAGGAATGAGGAAAACAAAGAAACCTACTGGCACCAGCTCTTGCTAACTTAAATAACTCATGTTCTAGCAAGTCATTTGTTATCTATCCTATGATTCCGCTTTGCCATGTGGCCTTCACCGAGGAGTAAACAAACAAACAAATGAAAATAACATTAATTTTTTTAGAATTATCTATTTATCGCTTTACTGGGATGTAATATATGTGCTATAACATGTTATTGTCATTCTAGCACTTTCAGGATCTCGGTAACATTATTTGTCTAGTTCTCGTACTTCTGAAATTATTTAATATGTTCTTATCGTTTATTGTTTCCATTAAAATTTACTTAATTATTCTCTAAGTTATTTGTTGCATGTTAGGTTTATTTGAATTTTATGCTATATTAGGCAAAAATACATTTTTACAGTTGAAAAAATTAAATCCAACAGTTGTGAAAATAATGATAAAGGCATTTTTAATTATGTTTAAAACTACAAGGATTAGTTAAGTAATCAGCTCAAACTCTAGAAATTTAGTAAAGGGAAATTTATCCACAGTACGAAGATCAATATTGCATACAGTTATTGAGTAAATATTGGACATCAAAAAGTTTATTTAAAACAATATGGTATTTTTATATCTAATTGGGATATAAAATACTCAATAAAAAATTGTATAAAATTATTTAATGAGTGAATAACACATTACAAAGTATTTTTTAACATACAAATTTTGGAACGATTAGCATTGCTGATAGGTATTGCTAACCCAAAAAAATAATTAAAAAAATTGTGATTCCTCTATATATGTTATTAGGTTTTGGCATTCATGCATATTCCATCTGTCTAAAACGGCAAGATTTTTTAATAATGAATAAACTTGTACTAAGAAGCTACGAGCAAGATAATACACACACACATAGCTTCTTCAAAAAATCCCACTACTCTTGATGTTGAATATTCAGCAACTTAATTATTGTAATATGCTATAATTAAAATAAGGAAAAGGCTAAGTTACAATCTATAACTTACACCACACACATAATACAGTAACCAATTATTTAGTTACTGTACTCCATGTGTGTGGCATAAGTTACAGATAACTGTAACTTAGGCCATCCCTTAAAATAAAAGCAATTGCTGGTAGTAATTGCTACAAACAAGAAGGGATATGTTTTTGTTTAAATTTTTGGAAGAGCAAAGCTAGTCAATTAATTAATAGGAGGTTGTCAAATTTTTTCCCACTAAACGTAATATATACCACTTACTCCTTTACGATTTTTATAATATCCAAAAATTCCCTTAATACCAAAATATTTAAAAAATAGTCAATGGGTCATTAGCTAGATAATTTATCTTGAGAATATAAAATATATATGTATTATAAGAAAATATTTTAAAAATAACAAAAAGTATAAAAAAATATTATTATTAATTTTTTATTTACACAAAATATATATTTCTTATTTTTAGTACTTACAATTTTTATTTTAATTTATACTTATATGATTTATTTAGTTTTTAATAAAATATATTTGAAAAAAGAATAATGTTGTAAAATTATATTGTCATTGGTTATTGACTATTATGAAAATAATAAAAAGATAAATTATATATATTAATTTCAATAAGTGGGAAAAGGAGAACCTCCTATTAATTAATTTATAGGGAGGCTGCTGATAAATCCTCTGTTCACATTCATTCATAATGTGCATATATGCCTTCTAGGAGTTCAAAAGATGTTTAAGAGGTAGGTTAATTTCAGGTAAAGGTAATTAAATATAAAATTTGAAGAAATTCTTAAATGATGTAGTAATTTTGAATTAGCAATTAATTTTTTTTCATCTTAAATGTAAAACAAAGTTAATTCCATTCATTATGACCAGGTTACTTATGATGCGATAATCTGTCATAATGAATGCGAGGTAACATTTTTTTAGCTAAATAGAAGGTTACATGTAAAACGCAACAATTATGTAAGTGAAAGTAATTAAACTATCATTCTCTCCCAAAAATGAAACCAACATAATAATCGTTTGTTTATTTATTACTTTTTACACAACACGATGATGTTGGGTAAATTCGCGCTTGGCATAATGATTTCAAGAAAGCAATCTATATTTGGCCTTACTAGTTATGTATTCCTAACTGTTAATTTGATAACATGAGAAAGATTTGAAGATGTGACAACAATTAGAGTGTATTCATAATTTCTATTAGTGAAAGTGGGAATGTTCATATGTTTAAGTGTAAACTCGACACCATTATGTAGAATTTGTCAAAATTATGTAAATTTCTTTTGCAACGTTGTTAGCACTTACTTAACTCTCTTTTTGCATTTTGATCGTTTTATTTATTATATCATAATTAGGTTAACAAAAATTTCTTAAAGTTAGATTTTTTATATTTTTTATTTTTGGGTGATTGATTGCTATCTAATTTAGTTGGTAAAAACTATCGTCACCTATAGAAATCCATATGCTGCACTTGTATCCTCAGACCCGAAAGATGAGATCGCCACCTATGATGTATTACTGTTATTATTATTGCAAGGCAAATCTCGGATCCCACCCTCGTGACTCCGACTCAGGTTTTAAATTCTATCTCTAAATTATTTTGTTTAAAATTCTTCTTTAATTCATTGCCTTAATTTATTTATTTGATTCAGACTTGTTAATAAATACTAGAAATAGTTATTCAGCATTAATTAATCAGTTAATTGTCAAAGTTTCTCCTCTCCTTTTCTTTTTCTTTTTTTTTTTTTAAAGATATATAGAATTTGAAAAGTCTTTAAGAAATCAAATATTTAGTAATAGCTAGCCTGGCAACAGTTGTCTTTTTTCTGGATGCAGTATGTTAAGAGATGCATTTGAGGCGAGGCTAGCCAGTTTGATAAACAGGATAGTTGTAAGTTAGCTTGACCGAGTTGGAATCTTGCACGTGTAGAAAAACCATGCTACTTTTACAGAATTTGTCCGAAGAACTTGGACATAAGATAAGATTTTCGGTTCAGTTGAGATACCCTTATTTCTATAATTTGGTGCTCCTGCGCCTGAGCAACTGTAGCAACTGCTCGCAGGGTACTGCCATCTCTTAAACATCTCACTATTGAGAAGATGAGTCGCGTAAACAAACTGCGTCCTGAATTTCATGAAGTGGTTAATTGTTCTCCTTGTTCTTCAGTCAAGCCTTTTCCATCGCTGGTGACTTTAGTTTTTCAAGCAATGATTGAATGGCAAGAATGGATTTCCCCTGAAGGTGGAGAGTTTCCTTGCCCGAAAGGAGCATCTTATACGGAATTGCCCCAAGTTGACAGGGAGCTGCTTACCCAAATGCCTTCCTCCTTCAACACAAAAGGTTGAAATTTCATCGTGTCCAAAGCTCGCGGTAACGTTTCCGAGATTCACCGGTAAAGATCACTTGTGGTCCTACGATGGCAACGAATTGATCTTCAGAAATATATGCAAAGCAGGTTAATAGACCCCTAAGAAGACTTCCACTTATAGAACAGTTGCCGAAGCTATTCGATAGACCTACAAGATTTCCAATTTTAGAAGCATTGCCGCAGCTCCTTGATGGGAAAATGTTACAACCTAGAGAAATTGATAATGAAATTTCGGAGGCGAATTCTGATGCTCCTGAGTAATCGAGTATTAATTCTGAACCTGGTGAGCCAGCGACTACTCCCAACACACGCACACTGCAGAAGGTTTGATGGACCTCGTTAGCTCTAAGCGGTTGACAGTAACAGAAACCGGGGAATTAAGGGAATTGCCGCTGGACTTGTATAGATAGCCTTACAATTGGACATTGTCACGCCCTGGAGTGTCTACCTGAGGAACTGACGTCATATAACTATCTTTATCTCCGACGTATGAATCTCGATGTTTGTTGATCTGTACGGTTCTTTCAGGGAGGCTATCTACCAACTGGCTTGACAAGGCTTCATGTATGTCTGTAACTATATGAAATTAGCATTTCCCTCCAGTGTAGAAACGCTGCACCAGTATCCACTGCTCGATCATTTGTTCTTAGACAGGACTCCATTTCGATTACAAAGGACCACATGTCACTTGTTATCTTGGATACTAGACGGTGCCCGAAGATTGTATCTTTCCCTGAGGGACGATTGCCTTCGGCTACCCCGAACTTGAAGTCAGATCATGGATTGCGATAATCTCAAAAGCCGTTCCCAACCTGCGTCACAGTCTTAGCTCACTTACGGAGTTATTCATACAAAGATGTCCAGAACTTTGTGCCGATTCCAGGAGGCTTTTCCGAGACTCTGAGGAAGCTCAGCGTCGTTTCTTGCCATAAGTTCGGGCCCCGTCGAGATTGGAGATTGCACGGGCTTGAAAATCTTCGATCTCTTATTCACATTGGAGATGGATGTGACGCATTGGTGACGTTTCCGGGACGATATCAGCTGTAGCTTCCGACCAATTCCTTGAATATCTCCGCATCAGCAGACTTCCAAATCTAACATACGTGAATACCCTTGAACGCTTGAAATCTCTTAATACATTAGAGATCAATGGCTGCAGAAGCTTATGTACTTTTCGTTTTTTAACCTTCCCGTCTCCCCGAAATTTCTTAACGTCACTAAGTGTCCTTAGTTGAATGAACACTCTGACAAGAGTATAGCAAGTTGGGTTATTAGCGCATGGTGGTCGTTGCGCTTCATGTTGAAGGGAAATTAATCAAGTGGTAAAAAATGAATAAAATTTATTTTATTACAAGATTACTAATGTTATATACATACATAATCTTAATGGATTCATTATGGGTTAAGCTCCTACAAATAGACTTGGCAAGTTCCCCAGGATTTTGGGAGATTTCTGGATCGATTTCTTTCTTATCAAACAACATTTTAATCAACTTCAAGAAAAAGAAATAAAAATTCAATTTCTTTTCTTCCCCGGAATTTTTCCATTTTATAATGTCCAGTTCCATTTAATTCCAAAAACATCTATGTAAATTCCTTGAGAAGAGAAATAAAGAACACATAATTTAAGTTGTAGTAGAAACAAACTAGGAATTATGATGCGCAAAGACCTTAATTATGTGTGGTGCATGAGGGAAAATAATTACTTTTGTCATCTTAAATAACTTATTTAATAAGAAAAAAGTTAAACAAAAGAATTTTAATAAGATAAAAAGTCGGGTGCAATATGCGCAACTCTTCACGCCTATGCTTACAATTCCAGGCTTCTAGCTTCAACGAATTAAAGAGTACGCATTTCGACACTCCTCGAATTTCCTCACAGACCCTTTTCTCATTGAAATTACTTAAATTAATTCATATCTTATTTTTAATGTAATTTAAAATTAAACAATTAAATAAATTATTCTCTTAACAAAACTTTTGCACCCACCTATTTTATAATTATATTATATTTTAAATTTAGATGAAAATATTATTTAAAAGAGAAAACTACGGTATAAATTATATAAAAAAAAAGAAAATAATTGGAGTTTCTAGAATGCGTATGTTTTTGTAAATAAAAAATTAAAAGAAATAGTTTTTTAAAGGTGAAGTTTTATTGGAAGGTGATTAATTTTAACATATTAGTTCGTATTTAATAAATTAAACTGTGATATTTTAAGAAATAAAATTTAAAGGGGGTGCTAAAAAGATTCTAAGGGTGAAGAAAGGGCAGCTTTTTGTCCACTACCGTGTTTTATTCCTGGGCCAAGGATTATCAGGCCCGTACCCCTTCACAGATTTCTAATTGGCCCACGACGTATTTTTGCGGAACGTGGGTGTGTCGCGTGTCGTGTAAATTTATTTATTTTAACTTCTTGTTAGATATACATACAGCAATCTAAAATCTACGCTGATGTTCGAGATACATATACATAAAGTACAACCTAGAGAGTAGAGGATTACCAAGTATTAATTAAAAAAATTACTATAAAAAATAATAAGGGAATAAACTGCCCCAAATTCTTATCTTTAAAATGAAAGATCGAAAAATGGGCGTAGACTAGTATTTTATTGAGTTCAATTAGTTTTGTTCTTGAGTTAAACAAATTGTCTAAAATTTTTTCTAATTATTTTTAAGAGTAAAAGTAATATATTTTTGGGTTAAATACACCCAATTACTTGAAATCAATAGATCTCAGTTTTAAAAGTTTCAAAAATGCTACAGGAGGCCAAAAAAAGTTAACATTCTCCTCATATGAGTGGAGTAAAAAAAAAAAAAAAAAAGGTTTTCATTCACGTACACTTAAAAAATAAAATCAAAATCGACCTTTGAATTAAAATAAGAATCAAACAACCATTTTATGCATGTAAATGTGTAAATATATTTTCTTCAAATTTTACATATGTATATTTGCACCGACTGGTATATATCCAATGTAATCGGACAATAATCTAGCCAGTAAAAATTAGAGAACGAATGAAATTAAAAAAAAGAAAAAAAGAAGTCAATGGAAGAGATGTATATTATACGTAAAATTTATTGAGGCAGTTGATAGCTGCCCAAGTAAATTATTCTACCCACCATAACGAACTATGTATGATTATCAAAATACTTTCATTTGGTGAAATGAGATGTGGACGCACGAGAATCACATACATAAAACAATACTGTTCAGTTCTGCCTACTTGATTTTCAAATCTTTATGATAAATATATATCTACATATATGTTCAACGTGGACGGCTTTGCATATATAAATCAAAACACCTTTGGAAGTTTCTATACAAAATAAGTGAGATAAAAGAGATCCCCAACATGGACAAATGGGCCAATTAACTTTAAAAAATGCTTTAAAAAATAAATAAAACTTGGTCATATGTGCATATGATGATGACATTCCCACATTAATCTCCTCCTTAATCAGCATTCAGTCAGATGAAATATATTTGTTAATTTGATACTGCAGATCGGATTCGCATAAGTCAAAAATGGAGACGAGAATATAGAACAGGCTTATTAATTATGCCCGTATAATTAATTTGGAATGTATTAATAAAATATTAATGATTATTTAGAAGAATGGCGAAGGCAAAGAAACCCTAATGGCATCAGCTCCCCCGAGATGGCTTGTGCATAAATTATTGAACTAATCGAAAGTAAGCTTTTCAAAATCAACCGTATCTCAGTAGTAAGTACTAAGTAGAGATGTATCATCTGTCCTACGATTCCGCTTGCCATGTGCCTCCATCAAAATATAAATTAATAAAAACAGCATTATTATTATTATTATTATTATTTGAAATATCTACTGCTCGATTTACAATGATGAACATATATGTTCTAACATGCTATTGTGTCTCCATGACGAAACTATTGTTTATTCTAATTTGAGGATTTTAAGTTGAATATCGAGTGAATGCTTCTCTATTAAGGTGCAAAAATAATAGTCTATGTTATATTGATATAACATACAATTGTAATAACATTTTTACACTTTAATAAAATATGAAAATCCTCACCGTATAACCATTTAAATACATACACACACAGCTTCTTTGAATAATTTTTTTTACACTTCAATAAATTGAGAGCATCCTCACCGTAAAAGGACTTATATACACACACACACAGCTTCTTTGTTAAAATTAATGTTTCCCTTTATGTAGAGATAGCGGCATGTCCGGGGAGTATTCGGCAACTTTATTATTGTACTGACTATAATTCAAATAAACAAAGGCAAGTTGCTGGTACTAATTGCTACAAACAAGGAAGGGATAAGATTTTTTAATATTTTTGGAAAAGCAAATCGATTCACCTTTTAGCGGCTGCTGATAATTCCTTTGTTCACGTTCATTCAGCACATGCATATATGCTTTCTAGTAGCTCAAAAGATGTCAAAGAGGCTAATTTGCTTTTATTAAAGATAATTAACAGTCAAATTTGAATAAATTCCGTAATGCTGTAGTAAATTTTATATCAGTAATTATTTTTTTTCATCTTAAATATAATAAAAAATTAATTCTTTTCGCACGCGTGTGCGTGTGAGAGATTTCCCACAATTTATTAAAATATGAAAAAATTATTACGTCATATGCTGTAATAAAATAATGCACTACTTTTTCATATTTTAATAAAATGCAGAAAACATCGGAAAATAAGAACTTATATAGTTATATGTATGTAGTGTATATGTGGTGCCATTCAGATGGGTCATCTATAGATGCATATATGATCCGAAGATTTGTAATGATGAACACGAGGTAATTTTTTTTTAATTTGTATTAGAAGGTAATTAGCAAAATTCGACAATTAAATAAGTTAAAGTAATTAAATTATCATTCTTCCAAAAATGAAAACAACATAATAGTCCAAAACTTTTTATTCATTGGTTATTACACAACATGATGGTGTTAGAACAAATTCGTGCTTGACACAATGATGTGAAGAAAGGCCATATACATGGCCTCAGTTACTAATTACGTGACTTTTTATGCAATGGTAACTGTTAATTTGATGATATGAGAAAGATTTGAAGATGTGACAGCAATTTAATTATATTCATAATCTCTGATTGCAAAAGTGTAAATGTGTGTGTATATAATGATGATATAATTATTAATTTTTATATAAATTTATTTTATATAAATTAAAATGATATTAATTTTTTTATAAATATTTATAAATATTATATATATATATATACACACTTAAATATAAATTTAATATAAAAATTAAATATTTTTAATAAAAATTTAAGATTTAACATTTGAATCACGCTCACAATAAATTGTCGATATCCAATAATTAAAACAAAAATAGCGCTTTTTTTAAAATTCGGTGTGAAAAGGGTGAGATATCGGTGAGTGAAAGAAAACACTGGGAATAGGATAATAATAATAGCAATGGACAACAGATAGCTATCAGTATTGAGTGATTTCCGAAAAGCATTCCAAAAAAAAAAAAATCTACAGAAGAAAGAAAAAGCAAAAGCGACGTGAACTTTAATTTGTGGAAAAATTTGCAATTAGGAGGCCAATAGTCCGTTTAATTTTTGACTCAAGCAGTGGACAGAAACCCTGAATAGAGCCATTGCTATTAAGTAATTAAAACACAGGTAAGTAACACGTGTACGCATCAAACTTCTCTGTCTTTGACATTATTAGACGAAGACGACAACAGCTCTTGATAATTACAAATTTTTTTTTTTATTTACTGAATGGACACCAAATAATTGACCACAGAAATAGCTTTCCTTCTTCTTCATCTTTTTTAAAAGCGAGCTCAAGCTATAAATCAAAATACATTGTTGAGGTATAGTTATTTCTAAGATTCCACATGCTATATATATATAATATTCAAGTATCGCGTATAAAAAATATAGATTGAGAAAAATACCAATCTCACCGACATAAGATTTTATATAAAATTAATACTTTATTTATTGGAGAAGAAAATCATCGCCACCAGACACCCCAATGTTTGCAATAACTAGCCAGGCATTAAGCAAACCCTATTTCTGTTCTCATGAGTAATGATCATTGATCAAATGCGCATAATCACATACGATGAGTCATGCAACTGAACAAAATCCCCTATTCTAATTACGGTTAACTAATTGGAATGTATGGTTCAAATTCTTGAATCGCTTATACCACCAAAATTAGTTATCTTCTAGTCCCTGTAAATTAAAAGGATGGGATGGATGCACTCTAATTAATACTCCGAACATATGTTTACATTTTACACCTCTCTATCAAAACTAAAAATTAATTTTTTACTCTACGTATACATAACCTTGTATCAACATTGACAAAGCTCCAAATATGACGCCGATTTTTTATCCTCGACTTTTCCTCTCATGCTCATATGGCTTTGTGAAAGAAAATGAGTTGGGGAAACTTTGGAGGAAAATAATTTGGTTTGTGATTTAGCAAGAGCTCATCTCAAAGACTCAAAAACCCCAAAATTCCACAGTCCCCCCCCCCCCCCAACAAAAAAAAAAAAACAAAAAATCTGCTTTGGCTCACATCAATCACCATTCAGGAAAATTAAAATTAAAGGAATTTCAGACAAGGAGTTATCGATGCACAACAAAAATGTGACATTGAGTTTTGAAAATGAAGTTAGTAGAGTAGTTTCAAGCGTGCTATAAAAGATTTGCGTGAAGAACATTGTCACTAAAAATAAAAAAATAAAAAAAAAAAGTATTTGTTGGAGATTATCGTCGGTCAACAGCAAAGTATGGTATTGTGAAATAAGAAGAATAACGAAGGTAAAATTATCTCTTAATATGTTTTATTTTCCATCCAATTATTTAAAGGATGGGCTATTTTTGCACTCTAAAAATTAATTTGTACAATCATGTCCTAAATTTAAAAAAAAAATTAAATGTTACTTTCCACATTCTTTAAAATGTCAAAAATGATCTTAGTTAAACTACTTAAATTGATTTACTCAAAACACCAATCAAATTATTTAGCACATCCAAAATGAATTAATAACAATTTAGCATATACAAGAGTGGAATTGAACTATGTTATAAACAAATTCTTTAGCATAAGGTGTACTTGTTAGCTTTTTGTCTCTTAAGGAATATGTTTAATATTGATTTTTTAACATTGGTTTTTTCACACCTCCAATTTTTAACCTAAGAATTAAAAAAAAAAAAAAAACAAGGGCAGTCCCCCACTCCCGGCCCCAAAAAAAAAAAAAAAAAAGCAGAAGAAGAAGATGATGATGAAGTAGATGAAAAAAAAAAAAGGAGGAGGAAAACGAAGAGAAGAATACAGAGAATACCTTTTAATAGAATCAAAAAGCAAAAATATGTTCAAAATATATAAAAAGTGTTGGTTTAATCCTTGTTTAACTAAATATTCTTTAATAGATTGAAAATAAAAATTTTAAGATTTTTGGAAAGAAAATTATGTATTAAATAGAGAGTATGCTATGCGAATGTTTAGAATAATTGTATTATTTTAGTTTATAAGAGAAAGTCCTCGTTAATAATTTATATGATAAGTATTTTTATAATAAAATAATTAATTAAAATGAGAGTGTTCATAATAATTTTTAAAGAGAAATAGGCTCATCTCTTTTTAAAAACCGGGTTAATATATGTACTTTTATAATTTAATTTAAAAATATTTATATAATAAAATATTTTATAAAATTAAAAGTGTTTAAAATAAATTTTAAATTACATGTAGAGTCACTGAAATTGAAAGCATAGGGTTTTATCAAACAAGATCGTCAATGGCACTTAACGGTATAATTGAGTCATGATTCAAGAAAGTGTATCAAAGGCTCATATCCAAACAAAGTCTTTCTCCATCAATAATTAGCACGTCATTGTTTTATCCATTAAGCCAATATAATTAAAAAGCAACCCATCATTATTTCTTTAATATTATTTTTCAAATCAAATGTCCAAGGCATGTTCTTAGTATATTCATATAATTATTGTTGCTTGTAGGATTAGTTTCAACGAGACCCATAAAATTTTTTGTACTCATATATCCACCAAGTCTGGGTGTTTTTAAATATTAAACTTTTAAACGTAACTACATTGATATAACATTATTATTAATTATGCAAGTTCTTAACTATTGACTCATGCTTGAAATCGAGTATCTGAACCCTCCTGAATGCATTGCGAAGATTGATTTTTTCAAAATATTTAGCATATTTAATCTGCTCTAGATTTGATTCCAAATTAATCATAATTTAATCATACC
Source organism: Aegle marmelos (assembly GCA_030449875.1). Lineage (NCBI taxonomy): Eukaryota > Viridiplantae > Streptophyta > Magnoliopsida > Sapindales > Rutaceae > Aegle > Aegle marmelos. The sequence goes on from JASUUL010000115.1 coordinate 11,113,999, forward strand.
CTAAAAAAATGATATGACTCTTTTCAAAAATAATTATAATACTTGACATTTATATAATTTTTTTAAGGGTAGGTTGAAAACTCTACCTAAAAATTGAAACCAAACAATAAACCACAATACCATTTCAAAGATCAAATCTAAAAAACCAAACCCACTAGTTTATTTTTTTTTTTTTGGGAGTACATTATTTTTCAAGAAGAAAGTATGTAATTTGATTTTGACTAATAAAAAAAAATTACAGCAATGTATGCATAATAGCTATGTTGAGAAATAAAAGGGTTCAAACTGAAATTTAACCTCTTATTATTTTTTTTTTCTCTTTTTGGGAAAATTCTATCATTTGGCTAGTTGCTGTTGGTAGGCCAGTATATAATGTACGGATTTGTTTGATAGGGGAGCGGATGCGTGATGCGATGAAGCAAATGTCAAATTTGAACAAAATTAAACAGGTAGCTCAATGATTCATCGCATGTGAGCAATCGTGGCGCGTTGGCATTCGAATATGACAAAAAAATGATAAACAAATAATAAAATTGACACTAGTAGATAAATATAAGAGATTAACAATTGTGGCAATGATTACGATTGATTTAAATTAAAATTCGTTAACTTGTATATGTGGATTATCAATGGTCACATCACGATTAGCTGGGGCTTATAATCTATTGCTACTTTAAAGACGCTCCGCTAATTTTAATTTCTTTGCGGATTTGTCAACATTGTTATTCTTCTTCGTTATCGAATCAAATTCAACGTTCTATATAAGGGCTACATGGTCCATGATAGAAAAACAAATTTTAATCAGCTCATTCACAAATTCATAGAAAATTATATAAAATATGGATCTCGATAACGTTCATGAGGAAATTTTTTAAAAAGGTGGTTTGCGTACAGAAAAAGAAATGCGTTTGGTAGACGTTTTTTCAAAAATAATGTTGGAAAAATGAGCAGCACAATTGTTTGATACAGCGTGTGTAAACGGTCAATTTTAAAGAACATTCAACCAAAAAAAAGAAAAAAAAAAGCATTATCGAATTTTACATTAGAGCATATAATATAACGAAATTAGCTCAATGCACCTGTCGCGATTTGAAGTCCGATGCAACACTTGCTGAGATCTATCTTAACGTGCATTGTAATAAATTCTCATACCCATAAAGAGATTCGAATTTTGCAATCTCAAAGATTAAACGAGCAATTGTACTCTGAGAAGTAACTCAATTAAGAGTTATTGGCTTGAATCTAACATTCTAATTGCCAATATATTCAATTGCATTTTTTTAAAAAAGATGATAACTAAATTTTAGGTTTTTTTTTTTTTTTAGTAATTCTCTTTTGGGTCAAGAAATCGAACGTTGATCAGTAGAGGAAAAAGCAAAACAGGGCAGGGGTGGTGGCTGCCGTCAGGGGAGTGGTTGTAGTGTTAGGTGAAGTTTCGCGATTATAGAATCCTTAAAATTGAAACTCCAGGGGATAAAATGAAGGGGTCGATGATGTGGTCCAATTATTATGCTTTTGATTGATGACTTTAAGATGAATGAATGAATACTCAATTGGCAAACTCTTTCTTCGCTCGTTCACAATGATTATAATTATTGACAAAGACTCCAATTTTGTCTCTCTTATACTCTTTCGTCTCGTGCCGATTTCCTAGCAAGTATCCATTCACTGCCTTCGCCACTAGCGGTGCCCGTTAAGGAGGATTCAGTACCGTTGGAACCCTCATCGTTATACAAACACAATCCTCAAAATATTATTGACAAAGTAAATGATACTTTTAGTTTAAAATGAATCGAGCAATTTAAGTTAATTGTTTAGTTAAAATCATGTATTTTAAAAAAAATATCGAACGTATCCGTATCATTATTTTCTAATAATTCAGGAGTAAAACAATACAAGATAAAACAAAACAAAAAAAAAATGTTATATAAGTGTATATACTACAAAGATCTTTTAGTTAAAAATTTTCGAATACAAGGACTAATTGAGTAATTGTCTCGAGCCGGATAATTTGACTCTTTGTTTCTTGATAATTAACAACTACATTTTCGACTGTCGTTAACTCGCCATCGTTAAATAGTGGTCGTTCGAGAGACAATACTGCCACCACTCACACAAGCCACACGAGATTTTTACAAAGAATGATGGTGGCGTTAAGTCATCGTTGACCTAATAATTTAACTTAGCAGCTATGTAAAAGTACAACATCTTAGGTTAAAAATTCGTTTCACGAGTGAGAGACCTCAGACTCGTAACAACACGTACTTGCAATCGACCTATTCATTTCAAAGTTTTAATGCTGCGAGTCTCGTATTACAAGTTACGTACGCGTTTGTTGTTACCAGTTGTACATTTTGATAAAATGTTGGGGCAATTTAATACATTCAAACTCATTTGATAAATAACGAGTCTTTATTTTCCTTATCAATAACAACTCACGCCACCTAAGTCATATATATATATATATTTCTCCATTCCCTTCTCATGGCCACCAACTATTATTATCTTCAAAACCCTCTTTTTACACGGCATTGACAAAATAGAAAAGAGAACGGGATGGAAATCAATTTATCAACACATTGGGATCCGTAATTGAGAAAATTTTCCTGAAGCAAATCCGATTCCTCAATCGTTCAATACTAATTAAAACGGTTGTTATAAGTTATAATCCTATATAGCTGGCTAGCTAGAAGAAGTTTGATTTTAAAGCAAAGTGGCCTGGCTGTTTGTTTGTTTTGTTTTGTTTTTTTTTTTTTTTCCCCTCACTTCATAGAAGGAATAGGAAATAAAAAGTTGTTAAAACCCCATGTGCAAAATTACCACTTAGTAGAAATCAAGACAATGCAAAGGAAACTTCTAGCAGAGCCAATATCAAACAAAATCCTTCTTTATTTGGTCCAAGTCTACCTAAAAAGCATTCAATCAGCTGAAGTATCAAAATCAATAGCAAACACTCATTTCATTTTCCTATATTTTGTAGACTCTTACAAGAAATACTAAAAGTCACTTTAAATTATGCGGGAATACATTAAGACATTAGTTACATGTTATAAAGATGTTTTGCAATTTCGATAAATCTATGTTTTTTTTTTTTTATACTAGACAGAATTCGTCTTCTTTCTTACTTGAGTTTTTTGGGATAGTGAAAAAAAAAAAAAAGTGCCAACGTCCGCATTGCATAAAATAAAGAAGGTTCATGTTTAATATTTAGTAAAAGCTCAAGTGAAAAATAAAATAGAAAATCAATTAGAATTTTGCGGGAAACACTCGAGAAGAAAATGATGCATGGCGTGGTCCAAAGAAGGGCAAGGACATTTTATGACAGTGGGGGCTTGAATTTAAATTGAAGCATGTTAAAAGATATAAAAGTTGAATTATTATTATTTCTTGGATGAAATGGAAATCAACTCGAAATAATTAATAGCTATCGTCTCTTCTTCTTCTTCTTCTTTTTTTCTCTTTTTCCTTTTTTTTTCCTTTTAGGCAATAGTGGTGTTGGGTGTGGCTCAAATTACCTGCAAAAGCTGCGATGCCAATTGATGGATATGCACATGCCATTCCCACAAATCATAATTGAAGCATCACATGCAACTCATTCTGTTATTTATGCTCTAAACAAAGTCACTGTGGCCTTAACATGTTTGAGTCAACAATAATAATCAGCTTTTATTCCTTTTTAATGATCTATCTTTGGACAAATTTACAATACATTTGGGTTTGAATTACACACAGCTCAGATCAACGCGGGATACAAATTTATTTATAATAAGTCTGATTATAAGAACCAAAAGAGCAGTCTGATTTGGCTGGATATATGCGTTTTACAGAAAGCAGGCCTAAATGATCAGATGCAAAAGACATTCTGATGGGATGGCAGCTAAATTTTCTCAAATTTACAATTCGTTAGACTGTTCGTGAGAAGCTGCTTGGAAATGCTACATGTCAGAGGAGCACTGGAATTGTGGAAAAAAAAATAATAATAGTAATAAAATTATGAATTAATAAAACAATAGTTATAAGTAAATTAATAAGTTAAAAGAGCAGTTGGGGATTAGTAAGTGTAAGCTAAAATCTACCGAATGGAAGGAATCCAACTATCCAAGTGATCCGATTGAAACATCAACAAGTGTTTCAAAATAAAATCGATAATTAAACAGAGGGGCCAGCTAAGCCGAACTGCGTTTTATGTTTTAATCAAATAATTGTGTAGACCAATTGAACCGGTCCCCAATTGACAGCTCTCTTCTAACGACTACTTCACTATATATACTAAGCATTTCATGCATCTCTAAACCAGCAACTAAACCGATAACTCATCTATTTGTTTCTTTCCCGGTTTCTTCTCTAAACTTCACCTTTCATCTTTAGAGAAGAACTGAAAAAAAAAAAAAAGCAAGCCTGCCACATTGATCGGAAAGAGGTCATTGTTCCGGAAATCATGGTAATTCCGGGCGGAAACCCGGCACGGGGTCAGTTTTGGCCCCATTTTGCAGTGGCATTGGTGGCCATTGTACTTGTTTCGAGTAAAGTAGTTTCAGTATCTGCTGATGCATACTCTTACGCTTCTCCACCACCTCCAACTTACGAATATAAATCACCACCACCACCCGAAAAATCCCCACCTTATGAGTACAAGTCACCTCCCCCTCCCGAAAAATCGCCACCGCCACCTTATGAGTACGAGTCACCTCCACCGCCCGAAAAATATCCTCCTCCACCTTATGAGTACAAGTCACCTCCCCCTCCTGAAAAATCGCCACCGCCACCTTACGAGTACAAGTCACCTCCCCCTCCTGAAAAATCGCCACCGCCACCTTACGAGTACAAGTCACCTCCCCCTCCTGAAAAATCGCCACCGCCACCTTATGAGTACAAGTCACCTCCACCGCCCGAAAAATCTCCACCTCCACCTTACGAGTACAAGTCACCTCCACCTCCCGAAAAATATCCTCCACCACCTTACGAGTACAAGTCACCTCCACCCCCGGAAAAATCTCCACCCCCACCTTATGAGTACAAGTCACCTCCACCCCCGGAAAAATATCCACCACCACCTTACTACTACGAGTCTCCTCCGCCACCGGAAAAATCTCCACCACCACCTTATGAGTACAAGTCACCTCCTCCGCCAGAAAAATCTCCACCACCACCTTATTACTACGAGTCTCCTCCACCACCGAAAAAATCTCCACCACCACCTTACTACTACGAGTCTCCTCCACCACCCGAAAAGTCTCCACCCCCACCATATTACTACAAGTCTCCTCCACCACCTGAAAAATCTCCACCCCCGCATTACTACTACAATTCTCCCCCACCACCGGAAAAGTCTCCACCCCCACCGTACTACTACAAGTCTCCCCCACCACCTGAAAAATATCCGCCCCCACATTACTACTACAAGTCTCCCCCACCACCATCTCCTTCACCACCTCCACCTTACTATTACAAATCTCCTCCACCACCTGAGAAATATCCAACACCACCGTATTACTACAAATCTCCCCCACCACCTGAGAAATCTCCACCCCCACCTTACTACTATAAGTCTCCTCCTCCTCCCGAAAAATCTCCACCACCACCTTACTACTACAAGTCTCCACCCCCACCCGAGAAATCTCCACCACCACCTTACTACTATAAGTCTCCACCACCTCCCGTGAAATATCCACCTCCACCGTACTACTATAAATCTCCACCACCACCTTCACCGTATCCTCCACCACCATATTATTACAAGTCTCCACCTCCCCCATCTCCTCTACCACATCCTCCATACTATTACAAGTCTCCACCTCCCCCATCTCCTTTACCACATCCTCCATACTATTACAAGTCTCCACCTCCCCCAGTTAAGTATCCACCACCCCCTTACTATTATAAATCTCCTCCACCACCCACGCATTATGTCTCACCGCCGTACTACTACACTTCTCCGCCACCACCTGTCCCATATCCTCACCCGCATCCCCACACTTTTGTGGTGAAAGTTGTTGGAAAAGTATACTGTTACAGGTGCTACGATTGGGAGTATCCGGAGAAGTCACATGACAAGAAACATCTTAAAGGTACATTTGTTTTCTTAGAACATTAATTAATTATTAATATCGATTATTGCTCACTGATTTTCCCGTAAATTAAGAATACATGTCAACAAGCTTTTATGTTTCCTTTTTTTTTTTAATTCAATGACTTTTAATTATCATTAAAAAGCAAAAAAAAAAAGTAATCGGTTTCGAAGAGAATAGAATTTGTGAAATTTGGCTATTTTGGCCATTGGATTATCATGTCGCTGTTATTGCTTTGGGATGGTGCAGTGTTGATTACAATTAATAGAGTTATTATTACAATTTTGACCTTATGCCATTTTAAAAAATAATGTTAAGAGTTACGCTATTGGCACTCTTCTGTATCTCTTATAAGCTATTCTTGTTTTGTTTTTATAAATTTGTCCTTTGTATTTTAAATTATATTAAAAATAAAATTTATCTAATTAAACTAGCGTATATTTCTTTTTTTGTTTATTATAAACTTATTAAATCTATAACGTTTGAAAAATTAATGAATTGTCATAGATTAAGAATTTGATCTAAATATAAACTAATTTTTTGTAGGAAATATAATTTTGTGAAGTTTGTTTATCTAGAGCATTTTTTTTGATATATGCATTACTTGTCTTTGTATGTTCATGTTATTAGCTACTAAGAAAATAAAGACAGATGGAGATAAAATTAAAAATTTGCTAATGCTATAACCAAAAAGAAATTCAAAGTTTTTTTGAAATGGAATAGGGGAGAGAGAGATCGGCCACCAGATTTTTTTTTTTAAATATTGACATAGATTTTATGAAGAAAGCGCCACAAATGAAGGTTATTTTAGGAATTAAAAAGATGAAGGTTGTTTTAAGAATTAAAAAGAATATGTACGGAAAAGCGGATTTGCGTAGAATGTTAGATCTGTGGGAACAGTGCAACTCATGATAGTATTGGATTCTGTCTTGGAGAATTAAATTGGTTTTATTTATTTTTATTTACACATTTCTGTATTAAATTAATGGGTTAATTTGTGATTCGCGAAACAGAGAGGAGATAAGCTTATTTGCTCTACAGAATAGAACTGGGTGTAAATTGCTATGTGGCAACACGAGTTCTTTGAATTTAGTGGCTGATGCTGACTCAATTATTTTGAAACTTGGCAAATTGTGTTAACATAGAATCGTATATAGATAATTTTTGAAATACGTTAACAAGATAGGATAAATTTAGTTATTGTAGTTGGTGGGGAGTGACTAATTAGAATGCCTTAGAAATTTGACTTGTGCAACAAATGATGCTGACAAAATTGACATTCATATGTAACAGGTGCTGTAGTTGAAGTGACATGCAAAGTTGGTGACAAGCAAATTAAGGCCTATGGAAAGACCAAGATCAACGGCAAATACAGCATCACAGTCGAAGGTTTTGATTACGGCAAATATGGAGCCAAAGCATGCAAGGCCAAGCTCCACAAGGCACCAAAGGGCTCACCATGCAATATTCCCACTGACTTGCACTGGGGTAAAAAGGGAGCCAAACTTAAAGTCAAGTCCAAGACTGACTATGAAGTTGTGCTGTACGCTAAGCCATTTGCTTATGCTCCTAAGACTCCTCACGAGGAATGTGAGAAGCCCAAGCCTGAGCCTACCCCTGCTCCTTATTACTACAAGTCACCGCCTCCACCGCCACCAACTTACATTTATAAGTCTCCGCCACCTCCACCATATTATTACAAATCTCCACCACCTCCTGTAAAATACCCACCATCGCCTTATTATTATAAGTCTCCGCCACCACCATCCCCATCACCTTATTACTATAAGTCTCCACCACCACCAGCTTACTCTCCTCCCCCATACTATTATAAGTCTCCACCTCCACCAGTCTATTCACCCCCACCATACTATTATAAGTCTCCTCCACCACCAGTTTATTCACCACCACCATACTACTATAAATCTCCCCCACCACCGGTCTACTCACCACCACCACCATATTATTACAAGTCTCCTCCCCCACCTGTCTACTCACCTCCGCCATACTACTACCAGTCTCCACCACCTCCAGTCTACTCACCTCCACCCTATTATTACAAATCCCCTCCACCTCCAATAAAGTACCCAACACCACCATATTATTATAAATCTCCACCACCACCTGTTTATTCTCCTCCACCACCGTATTATTACAAATCACCTCCACCACCAGTCCAGTCACCACCTCCGCCATATTACTATAAATCACCTCCACCACCAGTCCACTCTCCTCCACCACCATATTATTACAAATCACCGCCGCCACCGATCCACTCACCTCCACCACCTTACTACTATAAATCCCCTCCACCTCCATCGCCATCTCCTCAACCACCTTACTACTATAAATCACCTCCGCCACCAGTCTATTCACCCCCACCGCCATACTACTACAAGTCTCCACCACCGCCTGTCCACATACCTTCTCCATACTACTACAAATCACCTCCACCACCATACTACTACAAGTCACCACCCCCTCCTGTTTACTCGCCCCCGCCACCGTACTATTACAAGTCCCCACCCCCTCCAGTTTACTCACCCCCGCCGTACTACTACAAGTCCCCGCCCCCACCAGTCTACTCTCCCCCGCCCCCGTACTACTACAAGTCCCCACCTCCTCCAGTTTACTCGCCCCCACCCCCGTACTACTACAAGTCCCCGCCCCCACCAGTCTACTCACCCCCACCACCCTACTACTACAAGTCCCCGCCACCGCCAGTCTACTCACCCCCACCACCCTATTACTACAAATCCCCACCACCGTACTACTACAAGTCCCCACCACCGCCAGTCTACTCACCCCCACCACCCTATTACTACAAGTCCCCACCACCTCCGTCACCCTCTCCTCCACCTCCGTACTATTACCACTCTCCTCCCCCACCAGTCCACTCACCTCCACCACCATATTACTACAAATCCCCACCACCTCCAACGCCATCTCCTCCACCTCCCTACTATTACCACTCTCCTCCCCCACCAGTCCACTCACCTCCACCACCATACTACTACAAATCCCCACCACCTCCATCACCATCCCCTCCACCTCCATACTACTACCACTCTCCTCCCCCACCTGTAAAGTCGCCTCTACCACCGGTTTACAATTATGCATCTCCACCGCCACCCTACTAAGCTCAAAACGCTTGGCCTCCAATAGAGTTGATTCATGTAAGTATTAATTAATTCAGTTCTTTTTTTAAATTCATATTCGTCAAGTCAAATTAAATTGTTTGTATCATCAAATAACTATTCAAAAATAGACTCATCACTTCTCTCCCTGAATCTACAGGTTTTAGTTTGAATAGTGCAATAAAGGAAGGCTCCGAGAGGAAAAGTGATGTATATCGAGCTTCCTATCCAAGTCATTCAAATAATGGTCCGAGCATTTCATCTGAATACCACAATTTCCAGTTCACGGACCAGACTGTTTCCACTTCTCTGTTTGTCTCCGTGTTTCACATGCTCTTGCTGTGCTGGGCCCCTCCCCCTAAAAAAAAAAAAGGACGAACAGTGAGATTCTGGAGAAGTAGGAAGGATTAGGAGGCTGCTTTCTATTTTTTATAGCTTGCTTCATCATTTCCAGTTGGGATTTTAATTTATAATTTATTGTATATGGCATTGTTGTCTTGTATGATTCTATTTATTGTGAGCATTTGTTTCTTGGGCCTTCTTCTGCTTTGTGTATTGAGATTGTTGGTAATAACAATAAACGAAGACATTTTTCTCACACTTTTTCATGTCTCCGAGTCTCTCTCTCACTTGCACATGACTTATATGTATATGTATATGTTCTTGATACACATGCAACTATTTCAACATTTAATTAACATATGAAAGCTACATTTCACCAGCCATACTAGTTAACTCTTTTCTCAGAAGAATTTTTGAGTTAAAAACATTTTTGGGAATAATAATAAAACAAAATGTTAAAAAAACATTTTTTTAAAAAATAAGTGGACCATAACGTTACATCGAAATTAATCTACTGCATAATACATTTATATGCTTCCATATCAACGTACAAAATAACTAATATAAAACCTTTGGACGTGCAGTTTTGAAACTGATGAGTTTAGCTATTCGTTTAGCCAAACTTTCACAGTTTAGCTGTCATTCTCCTAATATTTTAAGACTAATCATATACATTGTATATTTATAATAGTTAAAAGAGTCAAAAGAGACAAGGAACATTGAATAATAAAGAGTGACAGGACATTGTTAATAATTGCAAGTAGCATCTAATGAATGTAGCTGTGTAGACTCTTCTTAAGGCAGAACAATAATTCATGGATATTGAATTATAGCAGCAGCTGGAAACGTGCAAGAGATTCTTTTTGAGTACTCTTAATTTGAGTTAGATTAAACAAGCTCTTAAAATTGTTTAACTTAATTAATCCCTTTAAATCCCAATTTTTGAAACTAAATTCTTATTGAAAGCAGGTTGCTTTATCCCCAAAACACGCGCAACCAGTGATATAATTCGCACAGTTTTGCAGTGGTACCACGAGTGCATGCAAATGTTAATCATAAAGTCATGTTCATCATAGTAAACATATTAAGCACGTCACTATCACTTTCATTTTTAGTCTAGTTGATAATATCTCTAGAAGTGGGCGATTCATGCTTTCTATCAAATAATGCAGCTTTTTTAATTTATAGGGGGAAAGTGATGGAAAACTTATCGGTCTCTTTGAACCAAGACTTGCATATATATTATGAAGCTGAAGCAGGGAAAAGAAAGATGAAATTACAGCTCATCCTTTTTTTTGTTTAATCACCGTCTATCATCTCAACTGCTCCTAATCAAAATATGCCAAGTGAGTGGACCCAATGATTCATCAATTAAGAACTACTTTCCTCTTAATATTATTGATTTGCTCTTTTTCTTTTCCCCCATAAGTTCTGTTTGTTTTTTCTTGTATCTGTTTTTCTGTCTTCGAATTCGAGTTGGAATATGTTACTTTTTCTAGATGGAACTTTATGACTTTTTTTTTCTTTTTCTTCATTTTTTAGTCAAACCAATGGTGCTCAATAGCAAAGTGTGACAGCTGCAAGGCAATATAGGAACATGGACCATATGCGGTTTTAGAGGGGGCCTATTTGCTGCATAATTATTAATTGCCAAGAAACAAACAGAAACAATATGACAAACACAAACCGATATCAAAATCCCAAAATAAGGTTTAATTTTTCTTTCTGTAACAAGTTTCATTCAGAAAAAAATGGATGATATGATCATTCACTACATTTGTTTTCTTTTGTTACTTAACTCCACCGATTTCTGATGTTGTGTTTTAATTTCAATGTATTCTAGCTGACTCATAGCTAATTTGCCAATAAATTCACTAAAAACTAATGCAGCCCCTGGTTTTGGCCTTACTTCAATTTGACATTTTAGTTGTTTGGCCAGCGTGGATGCAATTCGGCGACCCCACTTCACTTCACGCGAAATCTAATTCTTGTCTAGGAATTAAATTAAAGCAGATGATTGCAAGATCAAACGTGTCTTGGTGCAATGATTCCGGAAAAAACGATATATATATAAAAGTACAACTCTGACGTGGAAATTTGATTGCATCTGAAAAATATTATAGCAAGATAAAAGCGTATTTGCAAGAAGTATTTGTATTGCTCATTATGGATTTGGGGAATTTTTCATAAAAGAATAACTAATAAGGGCCTCCCCGGCATGCTACTGGGAGAACAGTCCGGCCAATGAAGGTCTATACAATTCTTGATGGAAAACACGAATGCTGATATATCGCTGCGTTCAGGAATGACGAGGAGCGTAATAATGGCAGAGCATTAAACGAGCTTCCAAAATATACAAGTCTTTCTCTTATACTGCGTCTTGTACTGAGTAATATATTGCAAGCTCCTGGTGTGAAAACAGGGTCATTAAGGGTGACGGATGTTCAAAAGCTTAGGATTCTTCTGAGATAGTATAAATTTAGATTTTTGGTTGAGAGTTGGTGCAGGGTCGTTTTAGAGGTCTCTTTCTATAGAACTTTTGTGAAGATTTACCTACCATTAACCCAAATAAGCTTAAGCAAGATGCGTGTGCTCTCCTTGAAATTATTTCATGACTGTGAATAAGTCTTGCTAACTTATCAAAAGATCAAGGAAAAGCACCAAAATGGATCAATGCACAGTTCATTTTATGCCAAAATGACAGTTCCATAACACTTTAAAGATCACTCTCAAAATTAATGCATTTTATTCCTTTGGCAACTGACAGCAGAGTACAGTTCCATTCAACAAAAATAACAATTACAATCAGCCAAGAGTGCCACCTCCACCCCTTTTCCTTTTTCTTTTTCTTACACAAAAACAAGCCCAAATATAACTCTACAATTCTTCTAAAATTTTTTCCCCCACAAAAGAAAAAAAAAAAAAAACCTACACTTAATTAGGTTAATCAATCCCATCCATTGTCTCTTAAGACAAAATAGTATCATTATGAGAATCTTTCCTAGATTATTTGCCACCTGTTTCAAAACTTAAAGATTAAAACAGAAGGCCGATTGCACGTGAACTCGTACATGTATACAATTTTCATCTTTAAAGAAATCCACCATACCAGGAATACAATCAGAGGCAACGGTCAATATGTGCAAAGGGTAAACCTCAAAAAATCTCAACTAGGGCTACTGTCCCCTTTGCTTTGATAGACACCCTCTAAACATTCCTTGGCCCTGTGAACCTTTGACTGAAGGTAAAAGCTTCCGTTTTTGGCATTCCTCTCAAATAAAGTATCATATTTCTGCACAAGCAAAAGAAACAAGTTTTAGAAACCTTCTTAAATTATAGACGGAAAAGTGTACGGATGCATATTAATAGAACTCACCTTCACTATCTCCTCCCATGTGGTTCCCTCGGATACACCAAGAATCTGCCTGGCTTCTTGCTCTGTCATGCCTTTGCTTACTCTGCGAGCAGCATTTTGTAGTGTTTCTTGGGCAACACCAGATTTTGAGGCATCTGCAATGAACTACATGTTAGTTATGCATGGGGTTGATAGACATGTGAAGCCATCACAATAATAATTCACAATATATGCGGTGAAATGTTACTTGTGTTATTTCTCCAAAACATACAATTTTGAAACACATGAATTCTAAACATAAGAAGCCTTGCAGATAGCTATTTAAAAACATAAAAAGCAAAAAAAAAAAAAAATTTCCAGACAGTCATAAATGCTGTGATCAATGCCCAAGCAGACTTTTAGGACTTCTGACAGCTAATACAAAGAACCAGCCGGATGGAAGTTGGATAATGGAAATTATCTGTTTCCATCTTTTATTCCTTTTTCAGATAATTAGCCAATAACTTCAAATGACCAAAAATTCATAATGTTCAGAAGAAATGTAGATGAAACACATTGAATACAGAATGAACTAGTGCTGTAAACATTGGGAATTTGTTTCCACATGCTTGGTAGTGAAAAATCAAAAGCCTTGAACATTTAGTGCTCATGTCATTTGGTATGGCTTCTCTATTTTCTAAGAGAACCTTCTTTGTCTGAAACTTCTTTACCAATTTTTGTGTCATCTAGATTTAAACAATGGAAACCTTGTGAAGAACTATAAATGTTGTTTAACATCCAATGAGAGAAGCTCAAATTTTAAACTTCTTTAAAAGCCTCTTTTGAGCTTTTTTAAAAAACTGATTTTATGTTATTTTCGTCCTCAATAAGCCCCAAAAAACTTGTCGCAATTACACAATTCTTACAGGAAATTGAAAATGACAAGCGCACAATGGAATATCTTTTTTAAAAGCTGTACATGGAAAAGCCATTCCGAACAGACCTTAGATCCCTTGCAATGTTATAATTGTATAAATCTAATATACAAAACTTAAAGAAACTTTTATTTCATAATTTCGAGTTTTTCATCTTTAAAAGTGTTGAATTGGAAAGAAGTTGTCATGCTACCTTAAGAATTATTTAGAGAACAAAATTTCACAGCCATTGAGATTAGACTAGCCTTAATTCGTGCAATAAAGCCACCAGATTGCCTAGGTAGCCAATGAGGGGCAGAATCTAGCAGCTTATAATGAGTACATCACATGCTAAATCATGAATACATTGTACCTATATCCCTAAACCTCAAGATCTCATTAGAAGACCGGGGAAAAATATGCCGGCTTCATAAACGCTCACAACGAAGATGAGACTATAATTTAAAAATGATTTTATCAATGACTAACTGAAAACCTTAAACGATATGGTTACTTCTCTCAATTTTTTTCCCCTGGAAAAGTCATACTGTGCTAAAACCATATGGATCTATTTCTAATTAAAAAACAGAAAGATTTAGTAAAAAGAAATGGCAGCAAAGTGCAAAGGGGATGGATATCTGAGCAGTTGAAAGAGTCAGTCTTGAAAACCGAAGTAATGATAAGAATGCCAGGGTTCGAATCCCTCTCCATCCACAAAGTCTCAACTTTGAAAAAGAAATCTTTGTTCTGTTAAATTAATCCTGTGACACCCTATATTCATTATGTTATTATCTTCCTGGTCACCCAATCATCTCTTATCTCATCCCTAAACAAAAAGCTGAATCAAAATGCATTTTCAAAGGGAGTATTCAAGCTCGATTCCCAAAGCTAATTTATTGCCTTGCACTTGCAGGAACAACTAATAATAAGAATTGAACTGAGGTATTGAATTTTAATCAAACAAATCCTTTACTAATGGAAATATCATCGCATTGAAAAATTGGCTACAGCGAGAAATTGTAACAATATTAAAAAAAAAATCATATTGAAATAAATATAATTCTCTCATAATAAAAGAAATCAAAGGCCAAAGAAATTCAACTTACTTGCAAGTGCCTGACGATATGCTTGAACTACCGCCCTGGCCACTATCCCAGAGCCCATCACGATTACATTAGCAAGAATCTTTGCAGCCTAAATCCATTTGAACAATAATATTGTTATAATTAAATTTTCCAAAAAAAACCCCCCAATAAATTGTTTCCAATTTCGTAAATAAATAAACATAAAAACATCAATCCAACAGAATAAAGGTACGTACCATAGCCAATGATCTAATCAAATATTAAATCGAAAACTTTGAGCCTTTGGAATGTCGATTGATTGTTTGTACGTCGAATTTTAGAGAAATTTTAACTATATAATGAAAATAGAATATTCTAGGGTTTTTGCGAGGGAAAAAGAATTCCTAAATCGACTGATAAGGAAAGAATTTCGAATTTTGCCGAAACGAAATGTCCAAAAAGCACCCCAACCACTGGCTTATTTGGGTGTATATAATTCCAACACTTCATTGAAGAATCCAGATACTTCTGAATACGGAGGGGTTTGTACATAATTTATACAAAAATAGAAATAATGGGTAGATCGGGTTGTATGCATACTGATCCATTTTCTCGGACTGAAGTAGAAATTATGAGATTATAAATGTAAAGCGTGAATAAAAACAAATTATTTATTTATTCTGAAATAGAAATATGATATACCAATCAAAATCAATTCCTTATTTTATATTTATTTTATCTTTGATCGAGATTAGATTTGTAGTTTTTTGAGTTATGTGAATAAAAATGTATTTGTAAAATTAAGTATTTATTTCATCATTAATTTTAATGTAATTATATAAACTAAGAATTATTGATAAGAGTAACACAAATAAAATATTATCATAAATTTATAATATAAAATTAAATTTTTTATTACAATTAAAATATTTATTATTATTTATTAACAATTAATAAATATAATATTATTATTTTTAAATGAATATATTAATATTATATTTTCAAATAAAGATAATACATAGTAATATTAATTCTTTATGAATATGATGATATTATTTCAAAGTAATATTAACTTAGAATCAATATAAATTATTACTTTTAACTAAATATAATACATTGTATTTAAATAACTTTAATATCATCATTTTTAATAAATGTAATATTATTAATAATACAAAAATATTATTTAAATAAATATAAAAAATATTTTATTTTTATAATACAATAAAAATGACTCAATCTCAACTTTCCCCATGGTATATGAGAATCTCATTCTTTAAAAAATGAGTGAGATTCACGTAGTGAGACTCTTATTCTTTTCTTTAAATGAGTAAATAGATGTTGAAGTAAAAAAAATTCACATTTCTTACTCTCACTTCAACAACTAAACATATCCTTAATGTCTACGTCTCGATATATTTATAATAATCTATATTTTATTTGTTGTTAAATTAATGAAAGTAATGCCTTTCATAAAAGAGAAAGAGTAGTTAAGAGTTAGACTACTTATTAACACTCATATATCTTTGAAGGATCAGATAATGATATAAGGTTATGTTTGGGAGTTAAGTGTTGATTTAGATAAACTTTGGGATTAAATATTTTATTTTATTTTTGGCAATTTTGTTTGGATTGGGTTAGGGATGACTAAATTTAAATTTAGTCCTTAAATCATAGGATTAACAATCTCAATTTATAAGTAGGTTTAGAAGGGATTAGAATAAGATAAAAAATTTATTCATTTGTAATATTTCGTTCATATATAAAATCATTTTTTATTCATCACTTAATTTTTTTTGTTTATTCATGATTTGCTTGAAATTTATTTTTATTTTGTTTTTATAGTCTAATTAAAATTGTACTTTTACTCCAATAAAACTAACTATTTAATAATTTATTATAGTAATTGATTATATTGAATTTAATAATCACTAATGTAATATTAAAAATAATCATGAAAATTAATAATACAAATAATTAATTTATTTTATATATATTATTTGCTAAATTTTTTATAAAACAAAATATCTAAAGTATCTAATAAGAATAATTAAATATTTTATTAATATATATTTGTTTATTATAATTATGACTACCCAATAACTAATTTACTATATATTTAATGTTCTTATTAATTACCTTTAAATTAATTTTAATTATTACTCGTAAATATGCATTAAATTTTTTTGTACTTAAATATGATTTAACATTGTCAAATCCAATATTGTACAAAAAATGATACAATATTTTATAATCCAACCTAATCTGATCGAAATCTAGTTCAATTATAATATTTGGTTCAATTTAATAACACAGCTTAAGTAATATTCACAAATTCCTAAAAAGATGAGGAGCTTATTCACTTTCTTAGTGGAAGGAAGTGATTAAGCCGACTATAAATACTAAAAAATCCGTGGCCTAATCATAAGAATTTTGTCTATGCTTTCCCATCACGTAAGACTATTAAGAGGGAATAAGTTAAAAAATTAATAATACTTTTGAATGTTTGATATTCTTAAATAATAAGTTTTTTAGGGTCGTTCATATATCACTTAAAAGGAAAATTCTATGATATAAAATTCATGTAAAAAAAAATCTATCATACCATATATATATATATATATTTCAAATGAGAATATCCTCAATTTGTTAGGATGTTAGTAAATAAAAAAAAATAATATATTAAAAATTGTGCTATTTTTTTGTTATTGTATTGAAATCTCTCTTTTTTTTTTTTTAATTCTACTAGCATCCTTATTTTAACAAACTATTGATAATTTGATATAACGTCCAGCAAATACTTGAAGTATTAAACTTCTTAAGTTACAGGGTAGTATTATCAAGCAGGCACCAGACAGCATTCTCGCGTTGAGGGCTTGCCGGTGGCAGACGGCGAAGTTTATATACTTCATTGTACGCTGTTGCAGATTGTCGGTTAGAAAGATATTATAGACCTCATCGTTGCTCGCCATTACACGGGCTATCATAACATTGTGCTCGCAATGGACATCATCTCCGGTCATAGGATGGTTGCCCATTACGCGGCGCAACACTCGAAGCGCAAATCGCAATAAGGGCGTTGCAGAATTGGGTGGGGAGAATGTAGCGCTCACGCTCTATAGTCATTTTATCAAACATTTGGTGCACAGTCATGCCCCGCGGTAATTGGCGATAGATGTTCCAGTAGATAACTATTAAATAAAATATGATTTGATGTCAAGTTGTGTACGATATAAACGTAGAGAGAGATTGCTTCCTACAAATAGCAAGAATATATCGTCTGGCCAAAACATTAGAAGTTTCTAACCAATTCTCTCCTTTATATCTTCTTGTGCTTTATATATGAGAGCCGACTTTGCTTCAAATGAGCGCCTACGGCCTCACGACAAATTTTTGTTTCCATAATAGTTGCCCCCAATCCGCCCGCTTTTTGAAATGACTATTTTACCCAAGGAATCATGCCAATTATAACCCACTTTAAAACCTTTTCTTTTTTAATGAAGTTCATATTATTTATTTATTGGGTAGCTGGACACGTTCAAAAAGAACCTACTAATTAATAGTTTTGAGGGGTTAAAAAAAAGGGGGCGCTAAAAATAATGTTAGAGGCAGCCAAGCCAACCATGCACCAGCCGCGCCCGCATTGTGTTATGTGTATCTGTGTCATTTGCTGCAAGCTGAAAATACTAAAAATTAAAAAAATTAAAAAATAATTAAATTAATACAAAAGCTAATAATCCGTTTTAAATAAAAAGAAAAAAAAAACACACAAAGGCTCCGAATTAGCTGCGTGCAAGTTGCGCTGTCTTTGTTGATTCTATATCTCCGATTTAATAGTAATAATGAAAAGAGAAATCTAAAAGCCGAGGCAAAGGCAAAACTAAACGGAGACCGCTCTCCTGTTTTTTCTTCTTCTTCTATTTCGATTTTGGCTGGTCTCTCCCCCATTTCTATCGTCTCATCAGATCTACGATTTCTTCCCTTCTAATCCTTCAATCCAATCCAATTCAATTCCCTCAGGTTTTGTTTTTGAATCTCGGATCTGCCTTTTTTTTTCTGGATTTCATTTTTCAAATTCTCCTAAAAAATTCGTTTTATTGTTTTTAATTATTTGAAGTAACTAGATCACTAAATTTATTTTGTTTGCTCTTTTCATTTAGTTTTTTTTGTCATTGTCAATTATAACTAGTCTGTTGTAATGCTCGTTCATTATTTTTTTTTTTTGGGTTGCGTTGGATCTGGACGTACGATGTTGAAAATTGGACAAGCTTTACAATATGATTGATTATTTCGATTCTTGATTTGGGAGTGCTGCTGATGTTGTTATTCTAATAACAGATGAATTGAAGCTTGGGAGTTTTGATGAATTTGAAATGATCGTTGGTTGATTAATTTGGTCATCTTATTTTATTTTTAAGCAGGGCATGTGATATATATTGTGATATGAGCTTGTTTCATTTGAAACCAGGGCCAGGGCAATTCAAAGTGATCATTTTGAGTCTAATCGGCAATGAAGAAAGCCTTCGATCAAACTTTTAGGGACATGTAAGTCTGTCCCTCATTCATGCTTTTGTAATGTTTTGGGTCGTTATTATGATGCATTTCTCTGGGTAATTTCTATGTGTATATTTTGCTGAGCATTTTGGCCTAATTGTTTTTGTGCTTCTATTTCTTGCTTGTGCAGTAAGAGAGGGGTCAATAAGAAAGTACTTAAGGTTCCCGGAATTGAACAAAAGGTAAAGGTCTCCTTGTTTGTTTAGCTAGTTAGAGCTAGATAACGTCACACTTTTGGATTTGATGTTTTGAGATGACTTTATGAAACCCATTTTGAGAATCTATTAACATGTGTCTAACTGAAAGTTGCCTCACGGTGGTTTTTGAATCCATTGATTCCTGAATTTTGTTGTTTGAATCAGTTGACACTTGTAAGATATTTGAGACGATTTATTTATTTTTTTCCATTCAGGTCCTTGATGCTACTAGCAACGAGCCCTGGGGTCCTCATGGAACACTACTTGCTGATATTGCACAGGCTACTAGAAACTAGTAAGCCTGAACAATTCTTTTTTGGGTGCTTTGCATTCCTTCAATTGATTCAAAGGATCTCATTTTGGAAAATTTTGCAGTCATGAATACCAGATGATTATTGGAGTCATCTGGAAACGAATTAATGACACTGGAAAGAATTGGCGTCATGTCTACAAGGTCAGAATGACATGTTAGTTAGATCAAATAGCTTATACTCTCCATTTGTTATTCTGCAAGTTCAATACATTTTTCTTATGTGCCTTCCAATTTGGGTGCTATTAATCCAATATTCTTGTTAACCTTGATGGCCATTCCAGTTGCTATAAGTGTTAAATTATTGGCTTACTATGTATTCTATATTTTCACTATATGTTGTACTGGAAATTTAGAATTGAACATTTTCTTATGTTGAGCTTCAGGCATTGACTGTTTTGGAGTACCTTGTAGCCCATGGGTCTGAGCGTGTCATAGATGATATACGCGAGCACTCATATCAAATATCGGTAATTTCCAGTTTCTTAATGCTGTTTGAAATACATAACAGGTTGATTACACTTTTTGCAGCTATTTGATAATCTTTATCTGTATCTGAGAACAGTCTTTTGCTCATCTTACAGACATTGTCCGATTTCCAATATATTGATTCCAGTGGGAGGGACCAGGGTAGCAATGTCAGAAAGAAATCTCAGAGCCTTGTGGCCCTGGTAAATGATAAAGAAAGGATAATTGAAGTTAGACAGAAGGCTGCTGCTAACAGGGATAAGTGAGTTTGCTCTAGAAAATGGTCCAACTTAAACGCTTTTTCTTCAATGTGACTGTCGGTTTTGTTATGTGGCCTAGTTTGTTTTTGTTTTTTTGTTTCTTTTTTGGGTGGGCCTAAACTGTGCTCTAGTTTTACTTTTGGTATTTCTGACTATGTTTTGAATTCCCTCATGTTTTTTATCGGGAGATTTACTGTAATAATCTCTGTAATATGATGTGGTAAAACCTAACATTGATTTCCCAACCCACATTTTATATAGTTTCAACATCTGTATCATCCCCTTCATCCCCTTTGTTTTGATCAAAACTATCTCTTGTAGATTCTTGTTGAGGTTTTGTATGGCCAATGCTTAATGATTCATACAAACGATAATATACCGTTTGTTTTATACTAGATGATACTCATAGAGATACGAGCATTATGTTGGTTATGAACAGTCTATATAATTTATGTGTTACTTCCGAGTCATGTAACATTATAGGACCTTCTCATAATTATCTTAATTTTTTAATATTCTTTTTTGAAATTCCAATCCGTTGAACTCTCCTGTGGTTGGCATCCTTAAATCCCCTGCTATGATTGAGTATTAATGTGGTGTTCTGAGAGATATGTATTTTGTTTATTCAACAGGTTTCGCAACACAACTGCTGGAGGAATGTACAGGCCTGGTTCATATTCAGGTTCTGGAGGATATGGTGACAGATATGATTATGATCGTTACGAAGGCCGCTATGGAAATGATGACCAGAATGGTTATGGAAGAGAAAGAGAGTATGGCTATGGCTACAGGGATGATGATCGTTACAGCAGAAATGGAGACTCTTATAGTCGTGACGGAGATCGTTATGGCAGAGATTATGAAGATCGCTATAGCAGAGATGTGTACAGGGATGATGACTATCGTGGAAGAAGTAGAAGTGTCGATGCGTATCAAGATGGCTCAAGCAGAAACTCTGATGATGGTCAACTATCATCTCGGTATGAATCCACTTTTGTAGAGATCTCTAAAACACTATAACTGAATCTTTTCGTCTTGGATTTTGTCTGTTGCCTTAATTTATATGCTCAGCTGACCACAGAGAAGGCCAGTTAATCATGACTAAAAGAGGAATGTCCGAAAACTATGCAATAATTAGAATTTTGAATTGAAAATGAATCATACAAGAACGCCTGTTATGGACATCATCGTGTTGATGCAAGTAGATTGAGCTTTAGTGTCATTGCCGTGAGTAAAATCTTTTGTGGACGATATGCATGTTCATGCATTTTGTCTTCCCAGACCTGATTATCATTCTCAAGAGGGGTGTGATCTAAGTGAATAAAATCAAGAGTCGTTGATGTTATTGGAGATTGCTGGTTGCTTGTTAAGATCTGATAGAGCATAATTGCAAAGCTTCAAGATTTTGTGTTGTATCGGCAGGGGGCTTGAGCGGAAGTTTTCTGAACAAAATATTGGTGCCCCTCCTAGTTATGAAGAAGCAGTAAGCGAATCTCGAAGCCCTGTTCACAGTGAAAGGTATTTATCTCGCAACATAGTAATGTGGTCAGATTGTGCTTACAATTATACTCATCAATGTGTCCAATTGTGATTACTGTTGATAAAAGGGATGGAGAAAGTTCAGCATCTGCTGTTCCTCCACCAGGCCCACCTGGAGTTCTTCCTCCACCAGGCCCCCCTGGAGTTCTTCCTCCACCAGCTCGGCTTGGAGCTTCTTCTCCATCAGCTGCCCCTGCAGCTGCTTCTCCACCTCCTGCTCCTGGATCTTCTTCTCCACCAGCCGCTTCTGGAGCTGCTACTCCACCTGCAAGTCATAATCCAAACCAAGCAACTAATAATTTTGACAATTTTACACCTGCTAATCAGGAAGCTGTGGCTCCTGATGAATTTGATCCACGTGGTTCAGTTCAAGGTACAATAATTCCCTTCGTCATGTAATTCTTCTGTTCAAATTGTGAATTGCCTTGTAATATCTTTTCATGCTATTAAAGATTCCACCCCATGATTTCTTATAGTTAAGATATTTGAACATGTTGCCATCGGGTGAGGGAATCCTTGTTTGGTATTTACTTTTATTTGTGTTCATAGTAGTTTATCAAGCACATTTTTCATCTTATCTTTGTACAAGGGTCATGACCTGAGGGTATTATAATGTTGATGTGTAATCTCCATTGGCATTTAGTTTCTCTAAAATATGGTTAAATGTGACCGTACTTGTTTATCCTTTTCTCATTGTGAGTTTTTCTACTTGAAAGTGTATTAGAGTACTTGTATTCATGATATGAGCCGGTGCTTCTATAAGTGCGAAGTAGTTAATACATTCTAGGTTCTTGCCTCTGATTTCTGGGTGAGCGCGCCTGTAAGGCTGATTCATTTAGGTTGGTTTGTAAATACTTTTGCCTATTGTAAATGTGTTTCTAAATAGCAAAATCATTTTCTTGTCTGTTATGTTTGGCCAAAACAGACATGCACTTTATGGGGGTCAGAGAATCTGAGAAAGCATCCATAAAGTCAATTTATAAAGCATGAAGAATTTGTTTTCGCTTCAGGTTGGGTCCAAGGAAGGTTTACGTATGTGCTTGTGCCATTATTTTCTACAGCCAAATTTGAATTTGGCTGTAGTTTGTTCTCTTGTTAAATCGAGGCTCTTTTTATGGACTCTTACCATAATAAATCTTTCTTAGTTAGAATTTTAAAAAATTGCACTGCTGAGGTCTTTAGGTGGAGCAAGAGTTACTGCTAGGTTGTGTTGACTTTCAGTGACTGTCTCATAGATAATGCTCTTTCAGGAGCATGTCAGAATGCTTTTGGAAGTTGATCTTTACTTTATTGTTGACCTTAGCTAGGCAATAGACTTCCTACATTCATTGGTTCTACTTTAGACTGTTAGTTCAGATGTAAGTAGAAGCCCACTTGTTATTGGCAGGCTGATCTCATTTGAGACTTTGAATTTTATTATGTCCAGATGTGCACATACAAGCAAGATGGTGCTCCAGTGTGCTAGTTCTCTTTAAAATCACTTCCCAGCTCTGTTGAGAGGGAATTAGCTTTCCTACATGTACTTAGAGAATTTGTGTTATCCTGCATCTCTGAGCCAGTAGGAAGGATTTTCTATCATCTGTAATTTTGAGATGCTGGTGATCATATCCCATTTTCTGGTTAATTTTATGCTGGCCAAGCTATTCTGTGTTGCCTGAAGGAGAAGAGGGCACTGGATGCTTTCAATTGGAAGTATTTTAATTTTTTTTTTTTAAGATTTTGTAAAATGGCTGAAAATACTAAATTCTTGGTTGAGTATGTGAAATTTCCTAGATTCCAAGTGTTTTGCTATCTGTTTGATACAGCTCCACACTGAAGCACATGCTTGAACATGGAAAAGGATGTGCTATGACTGGGGGGATTTGGGGTTGATCTGATTGGGGAAATAGTTGTTTTGAGGAGCTAGGACCTTCCCCTTTTTAATGCTGCTTTTGCAATGAGACAATACTGTAACTCATTTTATTTTACCATTCTTTTATCAGCTTCTGCTTCTATGCCGACTGCTGCTGCCCCTGCTACGTCAAACTCTACTGAGATAGACTTGCTTGGATCTCTGTCAGATTCATTTTCTTCAAATGCATTAGCTATTATGCCAAGCGTACCTGCAACCTCCACTACTGAAGCTGAGGCATTCTCAAACTCTGGTTCAGTGTCCTCATTTCCAGCACAATCAGCATCCAATGTTATGAATCAGGTACTATTGTTCTCTAATTTATGAAATCTGTTGAAATCCAGTTTTGCTGTGTTAATTCATATGATAAAGCTGTTCAATATTTAGAGTCATTTCAACTTCTCTGGTGATGTACATAATGCTCTTGTCTGGTGAGTATATTAAAGTTCAATTTTTCCTTTCTGGCTTAGTGGCCTCTTAAAGGCATGCATCTTGAATTGGGGCCTGCTGATGGGTTTTAATATAGAGTTACAACAAGTTGATTTTATAGAATGCTAGAGAGATCCTCTACTCAATAGTTAAAAAGTTGGAAAAGGGAAAGCATTCTATGGGAAAAATGTTGGCGATTAGTTTGTGTGAAGGAACTTTAGGCATTCATTTGGTACATCAAATGTTATGTAATGGTTTAACTAATGGCATCCTAGTCCATGCTATAATCACCATCAAGCAACACATGCTTGCTTGTAGGCTTAGATATCATGTGTTCTTTGTTGATTTCCACTTGTCTGTTGATTTTGATAAAGTTCCTAATCCTATTTTGAAGATATATAGTACTTGCCCAATTTTGAAGACATCTGCAATATATCTAGTGTGACATCTACTAAGTTGAGAGGTTATGTTCAAATTGAACCATCATATGCATTATGTTAGGACAGTTAAATGGAGATTGTGAAAAACATGTAAAAAAGAAAAAGTTAATATACATTTAACGCTTCAGATGAA
The DNA here is from genome assembly GCA_030449875.1 of Aegle marmelos. Classification (NCBI taxonomy): domain Eukaryota; kingdom Viridiplantae; phylum Streptophyta; class Magnoliopsida; order Sapindales; family Rutaceae; genus Aegle; species Aegle marmelos. The sequence continues at coordinate 11,139,079 of JASUUL010000115.1, forward strand.
AATTTACATACATTCTTTTGATTCAGACTTTTGAAGATCCATTTGGGGACACTCCCTTCAAGGCTCTCCCTTCTACGGACAATGTCCCAGCTTCACAACAGACTATGGCATATACTGCTCCTTTCCTCTTGAACCAAAGTGCAGAAATGCCCCAGCCAGCTGCCTCACAAGGGGAATCTGTCAAAAACTTTGAGGAGTCATTCTATGGCATGACATACTCTGCACCAAATGTCTCCAATGTTCAACCTTCTCCAGGAAACTCTCAGTTTTTGCCTCAAGAACTGTCAACTTCACAGCAGGACACTGATATTCTGGCAGATATCCTTCCTCCTCCTGGACCTTCACCTGCTACAGCACTGCAGGTTCCCTTTTCAACTCCCGCTGGCCAACCTGTACAGCCAAATGCTAATATTTATGGGAACTTCCAACGAGAGACAGGGTCTATGCCTCCTGCAGTGCAAAATGTAGACCCTCAAATGTCATCCGGGTCAGCTGCACAGCTCAGTAATAATAACTTCATGTCACAGGGGAGTTCCACAGCTTCTGTGACTTACATGGCTCTGCAAACTCCAGCTGGACAAACCCCGCAGTTTAACAATGGGAACTTCCTAGCCCATCAGGGTTCTGCAGTCCCTGCAGCTTCACAATTTGCTCATCAAAATCCAGTTGGTCCGGTAAGTGCACATCAAGATCCAACTGGTCAGGCATTCGGTCATCAAAATCCAACTGGTCAGGCATTCAGTCATCAAAATCCAACTGATCAGGCATTCAGTCATCAAAATCCAACTGGTCAGGCATTCAGTCATCAACATCCAACTGGTCCAGTGAGTGTTCATCAAAATCCCACTGGTCCAACACAACAGAACAATGATTTACTGAATAATTTTCTCCCTCAAGCACCAAATCTCCCAGTAGCTTCACAACCGTCTTCAACAGGATCACTTGCTATAGTTCCACAACCTCAAGAATCCAAGGCTAAGTTTGAGCCCAAATCAGCAGTTTGGGCTGATACACTTAGTAGAGGGCTGGTTAATTTGAATATATCAGGACGTAAGTTCTTGGCGTTGAACCAACAATAGTATGTTATTGGGTTATTTCTCAATATCTGTCTTAGAAAATTAACATAAATAGATTTTGCTGTTTGCAGCTAAAACAAATCCACTGGCAGACATTGGTGTTGATTTTGATGCGATTAATCGGAAAGAGAGGAGAATGGATAAACAACCTCCACAGCAGGCAGCAGTAACATCTACCATCACAATGGGTAAAGCTATGGGATCTGGTTCCGGGTTAGGTCGTGTTGGTGCCAGCACTTTGCGGGCTGCACCGAACCCTGTGATGGGTTCTAGCATGGGTATGGGAATGGGTGGTGCCCCTGGAGCGGGCGTGGGCATGGGTGGTGCTCCTGGAGCGGGCATGGGCATGGGTGGAGCTCCTGGAGCAGGCATTGGCATGGGCATGGGAATGGGAATGGGGGGTTATGGAGGTATGAATCAGCCCGTGGTAATGGGGATGGGGATGGGGATGAACACGGGGATGAATATGGGTCCAGGGAATATGGGAATGAGCCAAATGCAGCCACAAACAGGGATGCTTCCTGGACCAACTATGCAGGGTGGTTATAGGCCAATGACAGGAGCTAGTGGTTATTCTCCCCAACAACCTTATGGACAACCTTATGGTGGCGGCTACAGATGAGATAAAGCCGCTTGCCCCACTGTACTGAGGTGGGAGACAGTAGATACATGTTATATTACGAGGTAAAGAAGGTTGGCATAGCAAATTTAGAGTTACAATAAACTTTTGAGTCCCATATATTTTGTTTCGAAAGCTGTATTTTCACCAATAGTTGTAATGAGTGGCCCGATGTGATTTATGTTCATTCATCCTTTAGATTTGTCGCTTAAGCAGTCGTTTTACTTGGGGTTCGATAGTTCTTTTTGTTCATTGATTTCTTCAGCTGTTGTGAAAGTTGTAACGGTGAGGAAAAACCTATTATTCTTTGTCACTTCGAAGAATCTACTTGTGTGCCTACTTACCGAACAATAAGTTCGATAAATTCATTTTCCTATTTCTCATTTGTAGTTGCATTTTCAATTAATTTACACCTTTTGATCATCGTTTATGGATTTCTCCTGGAACTTCTATAATTAGGAAAGTCCTCATGAATTAGGCTGCCAGGAAAAAGAGAGGGAAAAAAATTAATGTTTATAATTAATGCTACCCAAAAGTATGGTAAATTAATGCTGAATTGTAGTATCATGGCATTTCAATGGGATAAAGAAGTTCTAAATTTTTTACTTGATGGCTGACTAATAGATTCGTGACACGTTCTCTGCATCCTAAGACAAATGCTTTAAGCACAAGACCAAGTAAAGCGAAAAGCATTAACAGAGTTTGTTGAGATTTTCATAATGATACAACGTAGTCAGCCACATCATCCTTCAAATATCTTTAACGGCTTCAATATCCGGTTGAAGAAGCTTTCCAAATGCTTACAGAACTGCTGGGGCGGCACTGTATCCGTCCATAAACACTTCTTGAAGATTTTCCCGTTATTGTACTCATTCAATTATCTGGAATAATGTTGCATGAGTCCCCCTCCAAAAGAGAGAATGATATCAAGACAGCAAGTCAAAAGGTTAGCTTTGAGTTTTTGTTTTAGAGACAGCAAAGCAGCATTCATTTACCTTTGAAGCATACCAGGCAACTGCCGAGTGGTGGATTCATTCAAGAAAGACCTGAATTCTGTCACCAACTGTGTCATTAAAATCTAACAGTAGCTTCCCTCCGACTTCTTCAGCGGCATCATTCAAAAGTTCTTTGAGGTTTACTCCCCCTAAAGCTGTATAACATAATAGTGACATTTTTTTTTGGGTTATGATTTTCAATGATGGATCCCAAGAAAGACATGAAAGCAGGAAAGGTTTGTTCGATAAACGATACCTGGCACTACATTTGTGATTCCATCCAAAAATCCAGCCTGTGAGAAAAAGATGATAAAAAAGGTCAGTTTTTCATAAACAAAATTAGTACGTCATTTTAGTGATAAAACATAATCAGGATAGAAACCAAATTTGATTCCAAATATATAATGAAATGCAATTATTTATCACTTTGATTTACAAGAAATATGGAGGAGTGTTGTGATAGAACCAGAAGTAACCTTATAAGAATGGTTTGTGTTGACTGCAATGGAGAAAGAACTTACAGGAATTCTAACATCAAGTCTCTCAAATCCATCTCTGCCAGTGATTTTAACTCTTAATGTCCGAGACCAGATCCCAGAGAAAGCATCCCTCGAACCACCTGCACCAGAGTCGGTGTATACTTCAGGAGTAATCACTTCGACATTAGGATCTTGGGAACTTTGACCTCTCTGTGCCGTGTCATCTCGAGCCATTGGTTGTGTATCGTATGAGTTACTGATCACTGACAATATATTTATTATTACAAATATTATAAAGCAAATCAGTAATGTACCAAAATTACTTGAACCCAAGTGGGAAGTGGGACAAAATTGGCCAGCCAAAAGTTTTGGGTTTTCTAAATTTGATAAATTTACTTGTGTACGCTAAAGAATACAGCAGATGAATAAATAAATATTAAACAAGAGGTTTCAAAAAGTTTCAGAAGACTGAACATGATGCTCCACCAGGAAAATATGCAAGTATCAAGTGACGGCTAGAATTTATTATTCATTCACCAAAGAGATCCTTGTTGTCTGGAACCATTCATGCTAAATGCAACTTTAACTCCATATTTCTAGCCTGAAGAGATTAGATTATCTTGGTGGCAACTACAGTTGGTAGTAAAAGAAGTTTCTAGATTTAGGAGCCAAAGTATGACGCACCATTTTCTGAAGACAACCTCCTCATACTAGTGGCATAACGCTTCTCTTCTTCATAGTAAGCGTTGAACCCTAAGGTTTCCTTGATCTCTTCAAAAGATGGCATACTTCCAGGTGAAGGAATACGACCTCCTTTAATGGCAGTTAGTGCATCCTGCAAATTTGTCATAGAAGTAAACTTACAGTCCAGGAATGCTATATAGAAGTAGTCATAAACAAGGAATAGGACATTCTATGCAGCAGTATTTCAAATTACATTTATCAAAACACAACCAAGCAGATGTTAATGAAGGAGCACATTGTCTTGCAACCACTAAAGACTAAGAATATAATGCAAATGAAAACCATGTCAAAACCTAAATTAAGAATGAACGCATTTGTTGCAGAGAATTATGCTGTTAAAATGGCAGTTCCAGTAAAGAAAAATGTAATTACCAAAATCTCTAAAAAAGAAAAACAATTGCTAATGATACTTTCATAGCATTGTAATCACATTGTCCAAATACAATTATATCAACTTCTAAAAGCATAGGAGTCATCTTTTTCAAAATCTACAAAATGATAAGAGTCCCACCCCTGTGCAGCTTTCCCCCTTTTGCATTAGAATTTTATGCACAGTAGCAAAACAGTGAAGAAATCTGACCTGCATTGCTCGAATGGAAACTCCTATCAGGGAAAGGGGGTAGGCCACAAGTTTAAATCCAAGCTCTTCAAGCTCAAGTGGAGTAAGTATTGGTGTTTTTCCTCCACCTTCAAGCATATTGGCCTATGCAAGAAAAAAAGAGCTCCATCAGACAAGAAATTGACAATATACTGAGAAATTTTACTTCACCAAGAACTTCTAATGCATGTCCCAATAATACAACTAGTACAGTTCAAGTTAATCCAATGAAACTGAAAACTACTAACCCAATTGAAGAGAATGCAGGTGTAAAGAGTACGAGAAGGACTATCTCACCAGTGTCCTGACTACTAAGGCTGTAGTGTTTGGCAGTACCAGACAAAGAAAAATGAAGAAGAAGAAGAAGAAGAGTGCCCAAGGTCTGAACTGATAAGATATTGTCGGTGCTTATCTTCCACTGGGTTTGTTTGCAATTAGAGACTACGCTTTATTTTCTATGAAATAATAAAGTCTTCATGAAGAAATGAGACAAAACTAAATGAAATAAATCAAACTGCTCCAGCAGATGCATATGCAGTATAATATATCAATTTACGACAGAAGCTTTTAGTCCCTCAATACAAGTAGTGTACCATTTGTCTCAAGGGCTGTTTGAAAATATACCTATAACCTATAGATACAGATACTGTCATGTTATGAGGCTACAGAAGCAGCTAGTTTCCATATATTTGTGCATTTACTGAATAAAAGATAGATGACAAGTTTATTTGCACAGTGGGAGAATCATACAAAGTAAAATACTTTTAAGCTTGCAATTAAGTGAAAGCTCCATAAAATTGGTAAAGTAACCCCAGAATGTTACCCATATTTTCAGCAAATAAAGGTACATATCCTGTAACTATTCTTATCATTGAAGACATCAATGGACAGAAAGTGATGGGTCCTTACATAAAGTCATAATTCATTAAAAAATAGAAAAGAAAAAATAATAAGCATAAATCCAAGATGATGCCAAAAATGCCTCAGACTGCCTAATTTAAAGGAAACTCAAGATGATAATGCAGAATGCAACATCACAACTACACTTGAAAGTACAAACATCAATTGCACTTCACTAACACAATCACTATCAAAGGTACTCAATCCTCGGCTGACTGGGTAATGGATTCCAAACGTGCAGGAGTTGCTCTAACGAAACTGTCTTTCACAAATTATACAGCATTAATTGGAAAGTTAATTTTATATGATTAACCTCCAGATGGAAAATACTCAAAATAGTGTTACTTATAACCAAATACATATCTTAGAATGAAAAAATGCAAAAAACTAAAACTTATTATCAGCTACGGGCAAATATATTAAGCTTGAAAATGAGCACTCAGCACTGCATTTTCCCAACATGTTAAGGAAAATATCCAGTAACTGTAGAGCTACTCTTTATGCCATCTGGGATTGTACTTGCTATAAAAACTAGCTGAAGCCCTTTAGATTTTGTTACATCACCAAAATAGCCAATTCTTCTAAAGTGTAATAATTAAGCATGAGATGTAAGTATATACCATTCACTTATTACTAGGTTACTTAATGTTATATCATGGGAAACACAGCATACCATTTTTGGAACTAGAGGGGAGATTTCACAGAAAGCCTTCATCTCTTCCTTTGAGGCAAGTGCATCAATAAAAAGAACATCAGCTCCGGCATCAGCAAAAGCCCTTGACCTCCAGAGTGATTCCTCCAGAGACAGAGCTTGGCGTGAATCAGTTCGAGCCACAATAACAATGTCAGAGCCACTTTCTTTCCGAACATCAACAGCTGCTTTTATCCGCATCACTGCTTCCTCTCTAGACACAACTTTCCGGCCCCATGTATGACCGCAAGCTTTCGGAGATACCTTTGGAATGAAATTTTCATAAGGAACAAGGATCAAAATTGTGTAAATTAAAGGTGGAATGGTCATTGCACAAGTTCATTAGTTTAGACATTCTGTACGGTAATGAAATAACAAAACTACCGCAAAAAAAAGCATTCGAAAATCTAGAACTATTTAAAGAGTTTGAACCTGATCTTCAAGAATGATCCCTGCAAAGCCCGCTTTAATATACCCTTTTACAGTTCTCTTGACATTCATTGCATTCCCATATCCATTATCACCATCCCCAATAACAGGGATTGACACAGCTTGGGTGATCAGCTGCCCCTGATCAACCATCTCTCCATATGAAATAAATCCAGTGTCCGGCAACGCCAGTCGAGCTGCCGATATTGAAAATCCTAGTGATGGAAGCATGTAAAGGCATTACTCACTCGCAAACTAGACTACCTGAGCGGGAAAACATACGTACAAAAGCTAACTAAAAACTACCATAGAAGTGTATGCAAAAAGTTAAAACACAATAAGAACAGATTCCCAATGAAAAAATGCATAAAACGAAAATTTAATTAGAGAAAAAGAAACAAACCCATGTGAGGAAATGAAGTAATTAATAAGAATAAAGAGCAGGCGCATATGCATACCACTGGTAAAACAGAAACTAAAACCAGATTTTTCAACAAGCTTGGCACTGAGAGCATCGAAACAAGCAGGGCCTTGATGAACTCCTGGCAATTCAAGAATCTGTCTGAGCGATTTAGCCGGCGATAAGCAAGCTTCAACTCCAATGCTGTTTTTTCGATGGACCCCGGTTCGATTTATTGTTCTAGGATTAGTAGCGGTATTCAGCGAAAGGGTGTTAATGTTTGTGTTTGTTTTGTTAAATGAAATCGTATTGTATTTAATGCCCAGAAACGATGATGGCTTTGAGTTTGAGTGAAAAAGACAAACACAGACACTGCTCGAGTCTCTGCTAACTCTTCCGGCCGAAGGATTCATTTCTTCAAAAATAACTCTCTTGAATTGAGTAAACTGGACTAATCAGCAGCACTCCCAACGGCTTGAAAGCCCAATCTACATGTTGGTTAAGTTGCAACTATTAGTTAATTCCATTTTAGAAAATATTTTGGAAGAAAATCGGTTAGGAACCAAAAAAAAAAAAAATTACCATAATTTTATTTTAAAAATTAAAAAATTAGTGGGTCAGCTAAAAACTTGCCAAATTGCAGATTATTATTGGACAAATGCAGCAGGGCTGCAGGTTACACATTACTTTTTCTTCCCAAACAACAGTGTTGCTCCTCGACCTAAGTCTCCAATAGAAGCCGAGTACTCCCGAGAGCACCACCAGCAGTCCGTTGGTTTGGTACTTCTGTTTTTACTTTCCTTTTTTTTTTTTAGTTAACTAGCTTTTGAGCTTAATATTTATCAGAGATAAATTTGTATAATTTTATTAGTAATTAGGGTTAATTGATGAGTGTTTTAGTTGTGGGCAATTTGAGTGAGACTCGAGAATGACTGTGTATAATAAAAAATTTAAAATTCGATTAGACATGAGTTAAAGTGGTTGAATTTGTTAATATATAGACACTTTTGGCCCTCTAATATGTGAAATTAATTCTTTTTTTGGATAATAACTAAGGGCAATGGATTGTTTAGTTATTTTGCTACTTCGAAAATTTGCAGATTCCATATTATGCACTAAAAGGGCGAGTAATCATTAATTGTAAAGATTTGTAGCACATTGAATTGTTGGTACTTGGAAGAATGAGATGGCAGAAATTTAGTCTGGTAAATGTCCGGTTGAGGTGGGTGAAAGATAAGTCTCAGGATGCTGTTGTGGCTGCTGAGCTTAGAGCGGCCTGCTTCCTTGTTTCTTTCGTTTCCTCTGGTTCTCATTTTTTTATTCCTATTTACCACCTTTGCAGGATCATGACCAACTTCGTCTGCCTCAAGATCTTAAGCTCTCCACGTTTATAAGGAGATACCCAAAACGTTTTCCACCAACTGCCGTAATATATTTGTGAAGCACAATTGAATTCTTAGGCTTGAAAAATATAATAAAATATAAAAAAATATGATTACACACTAAAAACATGATACGATAAATATGTGGCATATTGTACATAATTATATATGTCATAAACAGTGCAATAAGTGTCTGATGCATATAAATATAAATAAATTTTTTGTACGACCACAAGAGAAAATGGTATAACCATTTACAGATTTGATTCATCTCATAACAAGTTTCAAATTTGATATATTATATATTCAAAACAGATATATATAGCCCAAGTCATGACTTCTGAAAGGTATTTGACATATTTTTTATGGTTGTCACACATAATTTAGATTTTTTTGCCTTGAATTTTTTTATATTTTCAATAATTTTTTTGATTGCTCAAATCAAATTAAGTACTTTAATGGAAAACAACAACATTTACAATGAAATCCACGTCAATTTCGAACATAAATCCTAAATTTAATAACTAAAAGTTTATATTGTATAAAAACATATACTAAGCTTTCCAAACTTTCCAATTAATAATTATATCTTCAATTATATAATATTTGTTTGATAGGGTTTGGTTATTTATTGAGAGTGATGAGGTTTTGATAATTTATTGAGAGTGTTTGTAAATTTATTAGAAGTGTTTGTAAAGTTATTAGAAGTGATGAAGACTATTTTATCCAAAAAATTTTAAAATTTAATTCTTGCTAATTATGAGAAGAAAAAAGTTAAGAGGGTTCAAACTTGAAAAAATTTAAAATTTTGTCATTATTTTTATAAATTTTTGTTCGAATTTTGGTTTGGAAGAAGAAGAAGAATTAGTAATGAAAGCATCATTCAACATAAGGTTATCAAAACAATGTAACAATATTTTGAAAAACAGAATTCACCTTTTCTTTCTCTAGATAAAAATTTTTATACAGCAAAGGAATTTATGTTTGTCATTTCTTTATATATTTTTAATGCTCACATTAAGAGCTTCTATTTCTACTAGGATTCCTATTAATATAAGAATAATTACAACAGCTGTATAGTAAGATTACTAACATAACTCAAAAATAATTTATAACTCTAAAATATAAGAGTATTTCGTTATAATATAACTTAGTAAGTTTGAAATTAATTTACATAGAAAATATTTAATTTGTTAATTTCTTTTAGTTATCTAAAAACTAAAGATTAATATAATTGAAATACATATTATTTAATTTAAGTGAAACTGTAGAAATAAATTAGTAGGGTTATGGATCAATTTTGATAGTAAATATAATTTAGTAAATTATTTCTATCATTTCTTTTTACTTGTCAAAAAGATTAATTACATAAATTATAATTATTTCCCAATTAGTTTTATCATGGATTAAGTACTTATTGTACTAAAATTTAATTTATCTACAAGAAATCAAAATATGATTTTACCATGCCTTATAATTTGATTAATCCTTTTTTTTAAATGAGAGTTTCAACTTACTCTTATTATTACCATTTAGTTAAACATAATTAAAATAAAAATAACACAACTAAAATTTAAAATAAAACTAAATTTATTATGAAAATTATTTTGCAAAATATTAAAAAGAGTATTTAGGAGAGATTAGAAGAAGAGTATGAAGAGAAAGAAGTGCATAAAATAGTAGAAAAAGGGATGCCAAATATGTAATTCAAGGATTTATTTATAGAAAATTTATTAATGATCCAATGTTTCGATGCCCATCATAAGTTTTATGTATGCATTCCATACATTCATTAAATCAAGATCTAAAGGCTAATCAAATTGAACATGGCATCATGTGAAATGTCCAATTCGATCAAAAAATGATTGAGATTTAGCATGTTAATGGAGATATTGGGTCGACTCAATTACAAAAAAGGCACGGATACAAGTCAACAATTACTTGACTTGTGTCGTGGCATAATCGTGGACATTAAATTGTGAGCAGTTGTGATTTGGTCCAAGTCATATCATGGATTTAGTGTGTGGGTGTCTATCATAACCTCATTATAGTATCCAATCAGTATTCGTTCAACAACATAGTCAATGATTTGTACAATAACATATGAACCTTAGCACATTGGGTTTTAGCATATTATACATATATCTTTTTATATTTCAAGCTCAATTAAACTGATCTTGATTCATTTTAAGGTTTTCGAATATTTAAAATCCAAATTTGACATCCTTATGTGGAGTCTTAAATTGCTTAAAATTATTATTTTACTTAATAAACATACAAAAATGTACAAAATCAAATATTTAGAATAGAATTAATAGTTCAAAATTTATTACATAAATATAAATATAAATTATATTGAAAACACAAAATAAAGTATTTACCTTTTAATAAACATACAATTTTTAACACTAGTCGATTGCACAAAATAATAATAAAAAAAAAATTTTACGACTTACCCCTCTTGTCTTTCCATGGGAAATAATTTTACTAAACAAATGTGTTTTTGATGCTTCCCAATATCTGTTGTTGTACGTGAGAAGCACAATAGAAGACAATACAATGACCCATTATGCATTACAATCCAATACAGTCCATTGTAATCATAACATATTAGTATATGTACATAAAAAGGTATTCGTCCATTTTACGATTTAATTGATAGGATTTTATTGATTGATGGTAAGTATAACATATGTTTAGAATTGGGAAAGATTTTTTCCTTATTTGGGAGATGATTCAGTCAAATCCTGCTCCTATAGCTTGGAATGAAAGGGACATAGTTGAGGATACTAGGATCTTGTTCAAACTTGGGCATGTCATTAATAGGCAATCCCGGCCAAGCTCCTACGCCATTACCATCACTTGTATCCAACAGAGCTGCAGTATTACTATTGACTCACGGCAGTGGTAGACCATACAGGCTTTCCCCATCCAAAATCGGCTACATAAAATGGCAGTCCAATCACACCGGTAAAACCAAACAGCCTTACGCCGTTATGATAATTATTCGTACCAGCACTAACCTTGACAATCTCTTCAATTGCTTTTCATCTCGATAAACTTTCCTCACAAAATCATCATTCATCATCTTTGCAAATTCACTAATGTTTCTTGCCGAACTCTTAGTTGATGTACATGTTAAGGCATGATAGCGGTTCCCTGCACAATCTTCTGGTCACGTTGGATTGATTCGATTTCGTAGATTCACTGGTATCGATGCTATGCAAATAAAACCAACGTTTGTTTCTCTATCCATAGCTATCAAAGGCCCACAAATCAGCCCGTTCAAAGCCTCAAAACCAGTCGGTTGATATTGATTCAAACTCCAGCTTGTTTCTTTTTCATTGTTTCTCCTCTTGAGTGCAGCTATCTTACAACCATCAAACACAAACCTTTTTGTCACACATTTTGGAGCACGATGCCATTCGTTGATCCTCCTCACGTAACTTGGAATCTCTTTGTTTTGTGGGAAGGTATCATTGCAATCAACAACAGCATGCTTATAATTGATAATGGAACTATCATCACTGGAATTAACTTTAGCCCAGTTTTTGATAAAACCAAAATTTATGCTGCTGCATCAGCTGCAATGTGCCTGAAATTAAGGCCTATTGCCACACCTCCGCAATCAAAGTGATCGATTTGGATAGCCAAGTTGACATCGTTACTACTCAAGTACTTTTTGAGGCGATGATAATTGTTAATAGTACTGGTACTGCCTTTGTCATCAACTCTTGGTGGGTCAGAGAAAAACAGAAGAAAAGAGGTGTAATTATCGGGAGCAGGGATGGCAGTAGAGAGGGGGGAGACTTATCCTATTTTTTATCTTATTAAAAATTTTATTTTTATTTTTTATTTTATTTTTTAATAAATTTAATAAGAAAATAAATTTGTTAGAAAAAATCTCCATACGGGAAATAACTTCTCCATACCCACCTGATTATTTATTTATTTATTTTATAGTAAACATAAATAGTAATTTCAATAAATTAAAAATTAAAGAATTAAAACTTTTCATCCCCACCCAATTGTTTATTTTTTATTTTATAGCAAATATAAATATATAATTTTAATAAATTAAAAATCAAAGAATTAAATAAACTTATTACTATATTATAAAGTATTCAAATTACTTTTTTTAAAAAATTTAAATATTTGAAATAATATCTTAAAACGATATCAAAATTGAACAGTACTTGAAGAGAGTAATATCTTTAGAGAGAAAAAAATAATATTTTATATTGTATGGTTTTCCTTTAGAGATAATTCATTTATATCAAATAAAAATAAAAATAAAAAATTACTAATTAACATTGTAATTGATAAAATAAAAATTAAAAAATATTTATATATAATAAGAATTGAGGTGGGGTTAGGAGTAGGGTAAAGAGTAAATCTCATCCTATTAAAAATTCAAGAGTTATTTTTCTTTTTTTAAAAATTATTTAAAATTCTTTTTAATTAAGATGAAGTCTTATGGGTCCGCCGTCCCAAATCGGGAGCTAGTTGATCAAGAAGGGACAGCTTGTGAGTTTTTAGTTGCAGAGGAGTTGGTGAAAACGGTTTTGTAATTTCCTTGGAGATGATATCGACTAGCATTTCGTCCGTTGGCTTTGCGAAATTGTGAATGAAAACTTCTATCTTTGGCAAACTTATGGAGCATGCCTTACTATTGCTCGGTTTAAATAGAAATGTAATGTGATACGGCGGCGAGTAGTTTTACGCTTGTACATACTTACGAGTCTTATTGTTATTATTGATTGAATGTAAAACATGGTATGTCTTTCAATGGCTGCCAGCATTTTTTTAATGTTAGAAAATTGCGATGGATTTCAACTTTAGATTCAATCCAACCTAATTTATATGAGGATTATTTTAAGTAATTTAACATAAACAAATATTCTCATTATTTGCATTCAAGTCCAAAAAATAAAAAAAAAATTAAAAAGAGATAATAACTTCTTTTAACACAATATACACCAAAATTTTTAGGTTAAATATGAGAGATCATTTATAAAATAAGAAATAATTTTTTATTTTTTGTTATGTAAATTTTTTATTTGTTTCTCTTCTTTTTCATAAGATTATATATTTTTTGTTTATTTTTTTACTATTAACTTTGTTTCCATTTTATTATTTAACATATTATTTTAATTTAATATTTGAAATTAAAAAAAAAAAAAGCAAACGGTTAAGAAACCGGTTTTGTGATGGCCCGGCAGTGTAGCCACACCCTCTTTTTCTATACAATTTAACTTTAAAAGAAAATTATTATTATCAATCACTTTAATTTTAAAAGGAAATTTAAATCATGTATCCAAATATACACATGTGGCGATTGTCGTAGGCCTAGTTTGGAGAGGCCCAAAGCATTGTAATTATTAATTAAGTATACGAAATTAACTGATCATTTATCACAATCACGGCGCTCACTTTTGTTATATGTCTTGAAACCAAGTGATTCTAAGATCGCCGCTAGCAGTCGAGCGGCTTGCTATTTATTTTTATTTTTTAGTTAATTACCTTTTGAGTAGGGGCGAGCTACAGTTCGAGCTGAACCAAACCGAACCAAATCTAAAAATTATTTCAGTTTTTAGTGTGGTTCGGTTTGATCTTGTAAACCGTTTGGTTTGAAAGCCGAAACGAACTGTAAACCCTCAGAGCCAAAATTGAAAACCCTCAGTAGCGTCTCTCTTTGCTCTCGCGTCTCAACTGCTATTAGCCACTCAACCGCGCCAGGCCGCCACCGGTCGTCACTGTCAGCCTTCAGTCGCATCTTGTCGGTGGTCACCCTCTCGCAGCACAGCGGCAGTCGACCTTCGCTCTCGTCTTCGTCGGTTTACATTTGAAGGCTTGTCCTTTTTATTTCTTTCGTTCTTCCTTCTCTTGGCTTTCCTTCTTCTGGGCTTGTTTCTTTTTCGTTTGATTCCTGGTTCTTAGATTGCCGTGGAATATTTTGGGTGCTTATCTTTGTTGGTTGAATTGATCTTGCGGGTAAAAAAGGAAAATTTACGGGGTTTTTTTCTTGTTTTGTGGTTATGTAGTTCTTGCGATCTTGCGATGGTGGTTATACAAATATACAAATTTACATAAAGTTTGTGTAAAGGTTGTTGGATTGAATATTTGTATTCATTTTTGTAGTGCGGTTAAAGCTGTTCCGGGTGTTATATTCTGTATTTTTGTAGAATGATACAATTCAGACCTGAAATCATTACCAAACGGTAATTGAAACCGAAAACCCGACCCAGCACCGAATTCAAAATTGTACCAAACCGAACCGTAATAACTTTTCAAACCATTTGGGTTGAATTCTCAAAGCAGAGTGGGTTGCAAACCGAACCTAAATCCGTAAAAACCGAACCGAAGAACGAAATGCCCATCCACCCCTACTTTTGAGCTTAACATTTATTAGAGCTCAATTTGTATAATTTATTAGTAAGTAGAGTTAATGATGAGTATTTTAGTTGTGGGCAATTTGACTGAGACTAGGGGAGAGTGTGTATAATCAAAATTTAAAATTTGATTAGAAATGGGTGAAAATGTTTGTATTTGTCAATTAAATGGACATTCTCGGCCTCTAGTCTGTGAAATTATTATTATTATTATTATTTTGGTTGGATGATAATTAAGGGCAGTGGATTGTTTAGTTATTCTGTCTACTTTGCAAATTTTCAGATTGCTTATGTGCATTAAAAGGGCGAGTAATCTTTAACTGTAAATACTTAATGGTGGATTTGTAGCACATTGAATTGTTGGTACTTTGAAGGATGAGATGGCTCACTGGTTGTTTTCACGTAGGGCTGTATGCTCTACATTTTTATGTGAATGCCGAAAAGGGTTTAGTTACCAGCAGAAATTCAGTCTGGTGAATGTCAAGTTGAAATGGGCAAAAGATAAGTCTCTCGATGCTGTCGTGGCTGCTGAGAAGGATCTTAGAGCGGCCTGCTTCCTTGTTTCTATCATTTCCTCTGCTTCGCATTGTTTTGTTCCTATTTACCACCTTTGCAGGCATCGTGGCCAGCTCGGTCTGCCTCAAGATCTTAAGCTCTCAACGTTTATAAGGAGATACCCAAATATTTTTTGCGAGTCTCATGTTCTTGACAGTGGAGGCACTCGTGTTCCTTGCTTTGGTTTGACTCCTGAAGCTGTCAATGTTCATCATGAAGGGCTTAATGTTCTTCAGCAGAATCAGAAGGATGTTCTTGATAGGCTATGTAAACTTCTTATGCTCACTAGGGATAGAATGCTTCCTTTACAAACCATTGACCAGCTGAAATGGGATATTGGATTACCATATGATTACTGTAATTGCTTGATTATACATCACCCTGAATTATTTTCTTTGGTCCGCCTCCCGGATCATCGTGTTGGCTTGAAACTGTTATCATGGGATGATGACCTTGCTGTCTCCCAATTGCAAAAAAATGCTGTTTTACAGCAGAAGGAAGAAGATATAAGAAGTAATAGTTTGGCCTTCCCAATTAGATTCACAAGGGGTTTTGGGCTGAAAAGGAAGTGCATGGAGTGGTTAAAAGAGTGGCAGAGTCTGCCGTATACTTCGCCTTACACTGACACCTCATATTTGGATCCTCGTACTGATGTTTCTGAAAAGAGGATTGTTGGTGTCTTTCATGAGCTTCTTCATCTTACCATAAGGAAAAAAACAGAGCGTAAGAATGTGAGTAATCTCCGCATACCGTTTTCTCTGCCTCAAAAGTTTACCAAAGTGTTTGAACGGCATCCTGGAATTTTTTACATCTCTATGAAAGGTAACACGCAGACTGTTGTTCTTAGGGAAGCCTATGATCAAGGGCAACTTTTGGTAAAGAACCCCCTTGTTGATATACGAGAAAGATTTGCAAGCATGATGAGGGAAGGATTCCTGGACAGGAGTCGAGGCTTATACGAGAAAACTATGAGTGCTAGTGTGAAGAAGGACCCATCGAAGCTTACATGTGCCGATCAGCTCGGTGGCACTGGATTTAGCTATGAAGAGGAGTCAGATTGTAATTTGTTTCCTGAATATGATTCAGACGAACCTATGCATGATCCTTCCTAGATTCTGCCAGCGGAATTGGTATTAAACTGTCTACAACCAAGGTTTAGCTAACCGAAGATGGAAAATAATTATACGGATTCAGTTTTATTTAGCTACTCAGGCAAGAAAATGTAGAACTAACATTCTCTTCTCTATTTGTGAAAAAACTCTATTACATTGGGATCAGGAGAAGACAGTCCAAGACTAAAGCAGAAAGATACTAAGTGTTTTCCTGAAACACTATGACGGACATGGACAAGGAAAAGATGAAACAAATTTGCAGGATTCTGAGATCAGATGGCTCCTGTAATCATATTACAAATATTCCCTCCCTATTTCATAATCTGTAGAGCAGCAAGATGAGGTTGATCACTAGTGTATCATGAAGATCAGCTCCATTCAACTTTACTCTTAATTGTCTCTTTCAGTGCTGTTCAAATCACATAGTTCCCACATCTGTTATTGGCAATTAGCAGAATGTTGTTACAGCTCAAAAAAATCTCGGACAGTATGCTGCACTATGTTCTGAAACTTGAAGTATCTTTGAAGTACTAAACCGCAACATTTTATCAAGGAGAAATGAATACAGTGACCTGTGAGTGCAAAGCTGATCGTTTTGATCACTTCTGGGTTCTCGAGGGATAAGACATGCCGCACAACATAGTTCCCAAAGGATCTCCTGAGAGGCTTGGTGCATTGATTGAAATTAAATGCAAAATTTGTTTTCTCCATGAACCTTTCATATCAACCTCCTTGTTCATGACATGCCAGAAAGAGGCAATGATCTGATGCTGCTTGATATATTAAGTCATTCTTCTTCTTGTACAGAGGATGTAACCGCTGGAAAACAATGGACGATCCAAAATGTACCATCATCATGAATTTGAATAATCTATTCACAGTTGCCATCACATAACAAACCAACAACGAACTTGGAAGCACTCTGATCGGCTTGTTGATCGAGGATGAGCCACTTTTATCAGTTGATATCTAGAGAAACAATCGGTCGTGTGTTATCTTACAGTGTAATTTGAACCATCATATCATGTGATTAGCTAAGACAAAACAATTGGAATGATAAAATCCTCTATGGATTTGGAGTTCCATGGGATTCTACATCAAATAGAGTAAATTTTAAATAATTTATAGAGAATAATTTGGGGAATAGAGAAAAAATAATTTTTAAAATTTTAATGGGATATGGTTTGGTTTTGTAATCTTTTTCCCATCCCACCACACCATAATCTCTAATCTTCATTATGTATAAATATTTTTTTAATTTTTTATTTTATTAATTGTAATATTAGTTAATATATTTTTTTATTTTTACTTGATATAAATAGATTATAACTAAAAAAAAATTTACAGCATAATTTTTATTCAATCTTAAAATATTATTACGTTTTCTTCTCTTCTCTTAAGAATTGTTATTTTTAAATATTTTTTTATATTTAATATTATTTTAAGATATTTTTTTAAATACTTAGAGATTTATAAAAGAATTTAATTACTTTATAATATGATAATAATTTTATTAAAGTCTTTAATATAATAATAATTTTTAATTTATTAAAATTATATATCATATCTATTATAAAAATGAAGAATAAGGTGGAAAATAGAAAAAAAAATTTTAATGAGGTGAAGAATGTAGTAAACCCCTCGCCCCACCCTACTTCACCCCATTGCCATCCCTAGAAAATGATCATGTTGGTGATTCATCAGCTCGGAAGTGAACTTCATAACTGTCTCGAATATGTTATGCATAATCCTGCGGTCCCTCGAAGGCAACTTTTCCTGCAAGTGACCTGAGCCCTGTTGATGTTGAGCCAGCAGATGAATATTGCAATTTGATATTAATTCAAAAGCACCAAGATCTGCATTGTCAGTCAAGTTGCCGTGAACAGCCCCATACGTTGCGAATGTATTGGCTTTGGAGCTGGCACTGAACCTGCTTCTCAGGATTTTTGCTTGGAAGAAGAAGAAGAAGAAGAATCAGCAACGACAGCATCATTCAACGCGAGGTTTCAAAAAACAATGCAACAGAATTTGAACAACGAAAATCACCTTTCCTTCTCCATATAAAAAATTTTGTGAAGCAAAGGAATTTATGTTCGTCCGATCTTTATATAATTTTTTCAATGCATACATTAAAAGCTTCTGTTTCTACCAGGATTCCTAGTTATACAAGAAGAATTACAGCAGCAGGGTTTCAGGATTACGCGAAATAAAAATATAACCTCTTTACGACTTACCCTTGTGTTTCCATAATACAGATTAAAAATACCTATTATTGTGCGTGAGGAGCTTAGCAAAATGCAAACAATTATCCATTACAATCCAAAACAATCCATTGCAATCATAACACATTAGCGCAAATGCACAAAAAGGTCGATTTAGTTGATGATGTTTTATTGGTCGATTGTGAGTACAATAGATGTGGAGAAAGATTTTTCTAATTCGGAGGATGGTTCAATCAAATCCTGCTCCACGGCTTGAAGTGAAAGAAGCATAGGTGAGGACGCCAGGGTCTTGTTCAAATTTGGGCATGTCATTAATAGGCAATCCCACCCAAGCTTCTACTCCTTTACCGTCACATGTACCCAACAGAACTGCAATGTTATTAAGACTCATGGCAGTGGTAGACCACACAGGCTTTCCCCATCCAAAATCAGGTTCATAAAACGGAAGTCCAATCACGCCAGTAAAACCAAAAATCCTTACACCACTATCACCCTTCAGGATCCCTTCGACAGCTTCTTTATACTGATTCACAAAAACACCACCACCGTCTTGATAAACTTTCCTCACAAAATCATTGTTGACCATCTTTTTAAGTTCATTAATGTTTCTTGCCAGACTCTTATTTGCTGTACATGTTACCGCATGATAGAGGTTCCCAATACAATCTTCTGGTAACGATGGATTCATTCGATTCCGAAGATTCACTGGCACCGATGCTATACAAGTAGAACCAACATTCTCTTCTCTGTCCATAGCTATCAAAGCATCCCAGATAATCCCACTCACAGCCTCAAACCTCGTCGGACGATATTGATTCAAATTTAAGCTAGCTTCTTTTTTCATTATTTCTCCTCTAAGAGCAGCTACCTTACCACCATCAAACACAAACCTTTTTGTCACGGATTCTGGTGCACGTTGCCATTCGTTAATCCTCGTCACGTAGCTCGAAATCTCTTGGTTTGGTGGGAAGGTATCCGTGCAGTCAACCACAGGATGCTTATAATTGATAATGGAATTATCATCGCCGGAATGAAGTTTGGCCCAGTTCTTGACAAAACCGACTGATGCGGTTGCATCAGCTAGAATATGCCTGAAATTAAGGCCTACTGCCACACCTCCGCAATCAAAGTGATTGATTTGGACGGCCACGTTGACATCGTCAGTGCTTAAGTACTTTTTGTTGGGATTGAATGGAAGCAATTGGTGCAGCCTGTCCATCTCTGGACTTTTAAGAAATTCGGACATGCTAATGCTGTTGCATACTCGGGTTTCAACGAAAGGGATACCAGAATCATCGCAATCAACAGCATAATCATCTTTGAGTACTTTTCCCGCAAAAGGGTAGTAAAGGGTTAATGTTTTGGACAGAGAGCTTTTGAGGCGATGAGAAATGTTATTAGTACCAGAGTTGGTTTCGTCATCAACTCTTGATGGGCCATTGTAGAAGAAAAGCAACGAGGTGTAAATATCGGGAGCTAATTGATCGAGAAGGGACAGCTTGTGGGTTTTTAAGTGCAGAGGCGTTGGAGAAGATGGTTTGATAATTTTCTTGGAGATGATGCCGAGCTGCATTTCGTCTGTTGGCTTTGCTCAATTTTGGAAGAATCTCCTTAGGTTTTACATGCGCAGAGAGAGTGCCTGGTATTTGCTCGATTGAGGTAGAAGATTAATGCGATACAGCGGCATATATTTTTATATAGATTTATATTGTTGTACATATTAATTTGACATTATCTGTGATAATCTGTATCGTCACCCAGAGACTTCTTAAATTTGTTTATAAGTTTTTTAACCTTCCTAATTAGGTAAACGCATTTGCCTAAAATGAATACACTCATGCGCCAAATTTTAAAAATTAGTTTTTATTTTTACACTCTTTACAATGTATAAAAAAATTTATTTTTTACGCTCTCTAAATGCCCTAAAAAAGAGAGAGAGAGAGAGAGAGATAAATTGGAGAAGAAAAAAGAAGATAAAAAAAAGAAAATTATAAAAAAGACTTTCTAGAAAAATTAATGGGCAAAAAATATGTTTAAAATATAATAAAATATTATTTTATTTCTTATTTAATTAAATATTATTTAAGAGACAGGCAGCAAAATTTTTAAAGTTTAGAAAATTATATATTAAATAATAAATATTTTATATGAATATTTAAAGTAATTCTATTATGTTAGTTTATAAGATTGGTCTTATTAGTAATTATATATTTTATAATAAAATATCTTATTAAAATAACGGTATTCAGATGCAAATAGAGTCACCCACATTGCATGCTTTTCAACAGCACGCAGGATTTTTTTTATCTTAGAAAATTGCAAACGGATTTCAACTTAAAACTCAATCCAATTTATTTTATATGAATGTTATTTAAGTAATTTAACAAAAAAACAGCTTTTGTCATTATTTGCATTCATCAAAAAAAAAAAAAAAAGATGCAATATCTTCATTTAACACAAAATCCCTACCCATAGGATCTGATATTTGAATTTTAATTTTTTTCCTAATTATATTTGTTGCTTATTTATTGAAATATAAATTGAGATTCAAATGTTGGGATCTCTCATATTATTAAAAATGAAAATAATAAATAAATATAAAATAATTATGCATAGGAGACTCTTATATTTTAACAATATAGGATAAGTACAAAGAAATTTAGGTGTAATGTTGAGCTAAGCTTTGCTGGGTTTTTTTAATAATCTATTATAGATGGATGCATCATATACATTTAAGATTTAATTACATATCATTTCTTATTGAATAACTACCAATCACAATATTGTACAAAGCTTAAGACAAAGCTTAGCTCCACATTGAATATAAATTCCAACATAAATTCCTATATATATATATATATTCCTTTCAATTATAAATAACCAATCAACAACTGTAAATCTTAGATTTCGTATAAACATATACGAGTCTAATTATTTTTTATCGTTATATAACCCACATTGATATTTTTATATTATTCATATTCGTTACTAGTTTGACCATCTTTAATAGGATTTAATAAGATTACAAGTACAGCTTGAAAACAAAATTTTATTGTCATTATTTTCTTTATTAATATTTTATAGTGGTATTTGATTTCGAGTAACCGACACTACAAACAATTATTATGAAAATATGTTCAACCAGAGTACTAGACACATGTTTATTATTATTATTATTATTATTATTATTATATAAATCATGATTTTACAATTTAAACACAGTTTCCAAATATTGAAAGTATTAAGTTATAGAATGTAATGCAAATCTTGTAATCATATTCTAATATGAAAAAATAGTTTTCAGATCTCACTCACCTTTTCTTTTTCTTTTTCTTTTTTATTTAACTAAAAGACCCTTTGTCAACAAATGTATATCTTTTAAATTAGAAGCACCATACCGAATCTTAAATCTAGCATAAAAATTAAATGACTTCCTATACCAGCTTTGTGACAAAATAAAAAGTCCGAAAACTTGAGTGAATTCATGATTAATTCTTAAACACAAAAAAAAAAAGAAAAAAGAAAAAACTTGTGAGAAACGGAAATTTCATTTGCTCCTCATAATCCTTTGTGTTTATAATTTATTTACAAGTATCAGTACCTTATACTCTTCCATATTTACAATTTCTTTTATCTTATATTACACCTGTACTCTATAACGCACTTTTGTACTTTAATATCCTTAAAACGGACAAAACTCTTTCAACCAAATTGCACCAGACGCCCTGTTTTGTCTCTTGTGGCTGTACAATTGTTTAATTTTAATTAGGACCTTATTTCATTTCATATTTGCATTATTTTATAAGTACTAGGATTATTTTTTACTATATATTCACTCTTAAATTTTATTTAAAATATTACACTCTTTTCTATTTATAAATTTTTATAGATATTAATGTAGTTTTTACTTGCATCGATGACGTGTTATTAGTATGAGGAGTTACTGCAATAAATATATATCTATTTGGGGTAGGAATTTCCCAAAGATGGGCTCTTTCTTGGTTGAATTAAAGCTGATCTTGATTGGAAATTTGGGCTTCGAGATCTGTGAGTTGTCTAATTCTATTGTGCAGTTTGGAAAGTAAGGTCTAAAAGTGTTTTTAGACATTAATATGACTTAAATAAGTTCATGCTCTTAACTTTTGATTGTGATTGCTATTTTGTTGGATAGCATATTTTGACTTAAATAATAATTGCACCTACTCTAAGCGATGTTAGTATGGAATACACCAACAAATAATAAAGAGCCAATAGCTTAATATTAATTTGCTAGAATAGTTATCTAATTAGGAAAAATGTGAGAAAATGGAATGTTTTTGGAAAATGAATATGGAAACGTCTTTGGAAACTATTTTAGGAGATGTTTCTTGAAGCGGATCTAAAAATCCAAATGTTTTTATGAGAATGCTGAAAATGTTTTCTTTCAAATTATTTTTGGGAGAATATGGGAGAATATTGAAAATTTTTCTTATAAATTGTTTTTGGAAGAACTGTGAAAATGTTTTCTTGACAATTATTTTTAGAAGAATGCTGAAAATGATTTCTGGAATTTGTCTTAGAATGCATCTCTCTCTTTGATATCTTAACTAACATAATGGATGCTTGAATGAATAGTGAAGCTTACCATGCTAGGTTTCATTTCTTCATTTTTGTCAATTCCAATCCATGGTTTGTAGTAAATATAAATGCACGCTTAACATTAACTTTGATGCATACTTAATATTAACTTTAATGCATGCTTAACATTAACTTTAATGCATGATTTATATTAAATATCAATACATCCTTAACATTAATTATAATGTATGCTTTTATACTAAATGTCAATGCACGCTTAACATCATTCTAATTTATGCTTTTACATTCAATGTCAATGCATACTTTATCCATATATTTAATCTATGCATTTCATATTGTCAACCATTTGCATTTAGTTATGATATATATTCACTAAGATGAGTGTTTTTGGTCATTATTTATCTATCAACTCTTTGATTTTCAATTCAAAGTAAATAAATAGTTGATGCATAGTATGAATGTGATGTAGAATTTAATGCTTTAAACTATATTTTTTGTTATTATTTTAGAATGATTAGTTTTCTATTAGCTCATCTCACAAGGTAGCTAATAACTACAAGTGGGCTTAGTGAAGAGTTTAATGTGAATTGAGCTTCATTTTTGACTATGTACCTTCCAAACTACAACCCTATAGTGGTTGCCCAGTCTAGTGGCTTTATCTATTGTGAAATACACTATTTATGGGCTATATTGTATCATTGGGCTTAGCTAGCATTGATTTTAGGTATTAGTAGTGTATATATATATATATATGTATATTTAATAAAGATAAACTTATTTTTTCACTTAAAGTATTAATTAATGAGCTCATAATTTATAAATTATATGAATGCTCTTCTAATGAATATTTATGTTAAATTAATTTGTAACGTGTTAATTTTTATCTTGTAAATATTTTTCAAGAATAAAGATAGAATTTGGATTGAAAGCATTGTTGGAGCAATTTAAAATACAATATTGGAAAGATGTAATTAATAAATATTTTAATATAATAAAAAATTAAAAAGAAGAGGAGATGATGAATTCTCATGAAAGGCTGGCAACAATAAACATGAAGTGTTATGTTTGAATTATTAGAAAAAAAATGGGAAAAAAACACAACTAACAATTGATATGAGATTTATTATTAACATCAATCTTGAAAATATTGTAAATATTGCTTATTACAAACAACGGTGTTAATCCTTTTACTATACTGGCATTATATGATTTGATGCTATGATACCGAATTAATGATTGAACTTTCGAGAAAAGAAGCTAAAGATATGGATAAAAAATAAAGGAAATAGAGAAAATCTTTGCTTGTATTTTTCTTTCAGATTAAAATTGTAAATTTGAAGAGATAGGGTTTTTAAGGACTTTTGAAGGGTGTCAGAAATGTCGTTCTTTCTTAATGTTAGAGTTCAATCGATTACTAAACCCAAACAGCCTAATATTATCAGTAGTATTATTAATACCCCTTTAGAAGCTCTTCAACTGCTTCCCTAAATTGATTCACAAAAGCACTACCACCACCTTGATAAAGTTTTCTTACAAAATCATCATTCACCATCATTGAAAATTCATGAATATTTCTTAATGCAGTTATAAGCCTATAAATAACAATAAAAGCAGTCGAAATAAATGCAGAAACAACCTAACGCCGTGTTGGACGATAATCCTACTAGCATTTTCACGGGCTTTTTTCCGGCCTTAATGCGGCTATCTTAGTACCATCGAATGTAAGCCTTTTTGTTACACATTTTGTTGAATTGTGTTTATCGCTAACACGCATGGAGAAGCCTGGAATCAAGTAGTGCATAGGAAACACAAAAGTTCAGTACCATAATATAGTTAAAACAATATATCATAATTATTCATTACAATCCAGAAGAGTCCAATATGATCATAACACATTATAATGAGATATCCATATCATGATTTTATTCATGATATTTTATTTGTTGATTGTGAGTGCAACAGATGTGGAGTAGGTTATTTCTCATTTTGGGGAGGATTCAAAATCCTGCTCCTGGGGCTCGGGGTGAAAGAGGCATAGGTGAGGATGCCGGGATCTTGTTCAAACTTGGGCATGTCGTTAATAGTCAATCCTACCCAAGCTTCGACTCCCTTACCATCTCAAGTATCTAACAGAAACGCAATATTGTAAAGACTCACGGCAGCGGTAGACCATAAAGGCTTTCCACATCCAAAATCAGGCTCATAAAATGGAAGTCTAATCACACCTTTAGCCTTGCACCATTATAGTTAGTACCACACTTCAGAATCTCTTTAGCTGCTGCCTTATACCGATTCACAAAAGCAACGCCACCATGTTAATAAACTTTTCTCACAAAATCATCATTCATCATCTTTGTAAATTCATTAATGTTTCTGGCCAACATCTTATAATCATCAACTGCCGTATTATTGGCTGTACATGTTAAGACACGATAGAGGTTCCCCACACACTCTTGTGGTTAAGGTGTGTTCATTCGATTTCGTAGATTCACTGGAATATTTGCTATGCAGTTGGAGTAACTATTTTGTCCTCTATCCTTAGCAATCAAAGCACCCCAAATAAGCCCAGTGACAACCTAAAACCTTGTCGGACGATATTGATTCAAACTCAAGCTCATTTCTTTTTTCATTATTTCACTTTTAGAGAAGCTACCTTACGCCCATCAAACATTAATCTTTTTGTTACGCAGCCTGGTGAACGGTGCAATTCGTGCACTCTCCTTGCGTAACTTGAAATCTCTTCGTTTGGTGGGAAGGCGTCCGTGCAATCAACAACAGCATGTTTAGGACTAATAATGGAATTATCATCACCGGAATTAAGTTTAGCCCAATTTTTGATAAAAACGATTGATGCTGTTGCATCAGCTACAATATGCCTAAAATTAAGCCCTATTGCCAACCTCCGCAATCAAAGTGATTGATTTGGACAGCCACGTTGACATCATTAGTATACTTATGTACTCCTTGTCGGGATTGAATGGGAGTAATTGTTGCAGTGTATCCATATCCGGATTTTTAAGAATATCCGACACACTACTGCAGTAGGCTACTCGGGTTTCAACAAAAGGGACACCGGAATCGTCACAATGAACAGAGAAATCAAAATGGCAGTAGCGGGTTAATGTTTTAGACACAGAATTTTTGAGGCGACGACAAATGCTATTATGATGAATCGTAAAACAAAAGAAATGAGATGTAAATATCAGGAGCTAATTGATCGAGAAGAGAGAGCCTGTGAGTTTTAAGGTGCAGAGGAGTTGGAGAACAAGATTTGACTAATTGTTTGGAGATGGTACTGAGCTGCATTTTGCCCGTTGGTTTCGTCAAAGTTGAAAGGAAACTTTTATCTTTAGCAAATGTAAAGAGAGTCATGAATGCTGCTCAGATTAAATAGAAGGGTAACGAGATATAGCAGCAAATGCATTTGAACAAAAAATAATAATAAATTGTTGTTGTTGTTAAATTGATGTGATAATTTAATACTATCATTATTAAAATTTATTTTATTATTATTATTATTATTATTATTATTATTATTATTATTTTCGTTATTTTCACTATTATTATTATTATTATTATTTTCGTTATTTTCACTATTATTATTATGAATAAATTAAATTTATTTTTTTAATTAATATTAGTATCATCATCATCGTTGTTGTTGTTGTTATTATTATTGTTGTTGTTGTTGTTGTTATTGTAGTTTTATTTTTATTTTTATTCTTGTTATTGTTATTATTAAAATAGATACAAATAATACTAAATACAGCAATTAATAAATAATATTTTAGTAACTTACACCCGTTCATGTTGATTTCAAAATAAAATTAACATATCAATAAAAATATAATTTATTCTAATTCTGATTTTTACAGCTCAAATAATCAATTTATCCCAGATTCTCATTCTTTAATTTAATTTCAGTTTATAGATTCCAACCCATTTCGATTTTAATTCATTTTGATCACCAACTAGTAAATGTGCTGTTATTGCTTTCCTATAATAATAACCTATAGAACACATTAAATGTGCTTTCCTTTAGTAATCACCTATAAAACACTCCAATCGCTTCGATAACCATTTTGTACAAGATTTCATTCCTGGAAGCAACAGAGCATACTTGCATTGACATACGACACAAATGACTAAATTTAATGAAGTTAATGCCAGATACGCAATTATCTTGGCCCTTGATTTGGACAAATTAATGGTCAGATTTTGGTGCCTATATTTAAATCAAAATCTTAAATTAAAAATAAAGGCGATTTAAGTATGTTCTGGAGCCAATATAAACATTGAAAGATTTCCTTACAATATCATATTTTAAAGATATTTTTTTACAGGATCATATTTTCAAACTCACAAGTCATATTTAAATTTTAATTGAAAACATGAGATGTGTAACAAAATATTTAGATGTGTATAGCTGTAAGTTTTAACCTTAAAAACTATTAGCCAAAAGCTATGCATATATTAATTTTTTTAAGGATACGAAACGAAAGTGCATTAGAAATCCATATTTTTTAACAACATAGGAGAATGCAAAAGAAATTCTGGTGCAGTGCTGAATTAAATTTGTGCTGAGTTTTTTATAAGGCAAATATTATATCACACGTGCATTTATGATTTAATTACATATTTTTCCTATCAAATTACTATCAATCTTAATAATATGTAAAGCTCAGGTTTAAACTGAATTAGAATTTCAATATAAATTAAAAAATAGAAGCAGCCGGATCAACACCTACGAACTTTGGGGCACATTTGGTTTGCAGGATAATTTGGGATGAGATGTGAAATGATTATGTTTAGTACTATCTTATATTTTTATTAGTGTACCTTGTGATATTGTCATAATAATTAAAAATTAAACTATATTATCATTGTAAAAATGTAATATTTAAATAATAGTTATTTTTCTTAAGTGTCTTTTGTAATGAATCATGATAATATAATTTTTATTAGTTATTATTTTAATAAATAATTATTTAAATTTATTAACTTAAAAATATAATTTTTAATTGTTATCATCATCATCATCATCATACCTAGTAAACCCTGCCAAAGAGGTCGTTTTCTATCTCTCGAACACATACGTGCTAAGCTCCTTTTCTTTAAGATTTTAGGATTCCTAATTCCAACTTCAATCTCGGAGCAAAGACTTTTATGTGAAATTTTATAATTTGAAATATATTAGCTTGGTGGGAAGATATTCCTGCAACCAACAGCCGCATGCTTAATATTATTTTCTTTTTAAATTGTTATGTTGCCTAATTTAATGTCAAATTTTTTAATCTTGAAATCTCTTCGTTTGGTGGGTAGATATTCCTTCAATCAACAATCGCATCTTAGTACTAAGTTCTAATATTATATCAATTTTTTTTTAATTATTATTATGTAACCCAATTCTATATTATATCTGTCATTTATATTCATCACAAGCACGAGTTGCAAACAAATACAAGCTTACATTTTCATTGTACTATTTATTATTAATCTATAGTATATTGGATAGCGACTTATATTTTAAGTAATCAGCAAAATAGAAAATTATTCTGAAACCTTAAAACAGGTTCAACAGAACACGTAATCCTTTTTTTCCTTTAAATTTTTTTTCTATACACAAATATTATGTCAAACATGGTTTGACAGTTCTTATAATTTAACAAAGGCTTGCAAATATTAAAAGTACTGAAATTGCAACTCAAATTTTTAATTTTATTCTTTTTTTTTTCTTTCATTAAAGCCACCGAGTGAACAAATGTATATCTCAGATCTTGTATTTTTTTTAAAAATGATCCCATCTTTATTTTTTTTCTCTTTTTTAATTAGAAGCAAATGTGAATTTCAGATCTATGTACAGAATAAAATGATTCATTTCGTGTATCAGCTCTTGCAAAAATAAAAGCCCAAAAACTTGAGTGAATTCATGATTCTTACCTAAAACATTTAGCAAACAGACTATCAAGTTTATAATTAAGGCAAAACCTACGTTATTGCTAGTAGTTCACACGGCACTGTTGTTCTCTCAGACTTACGTTATTACAAGCAGTAATGTAGCAGGATCCTTTAATTAAATAATGTTATTTTTATTGTAGTTTAATTTGATTAGGATGGTAGAGAGAACGCTAACTCACCAGACACCAATTATTGAGCCCTTTCATTACTCGAAATTCAAGTGAATGTAGTTAAGATAAAACAAGTATTCTATGAGATAGTCTTCTAATAACTCAACAACTCTATTATATCCTTTAGCTTGGATATTTGAGTTTTGGTTTAGATTACAATCCATTGGATCTAGAGAATTCAACCTAGTTCGATTTAAATTCTAGACCCGTAACAAACCGAATTTCAATTTAAGTTATAAATGCTAATCCTATAGATTTTTTGTTTTCAAATCCCATCCAAAAATCAACTAACTAATTATTAAACAAAAAAAAATCTCCCATAAAAAACTTAATTATAGTAGAACATCTATAACTTAAAAATTTAATAATCTCTGTTATATACTTAATTTTTACAATTTCCACTTAAGCCAATAGATCAAATTAATAATTTTAATCGAATAATATTTTTCTTTAAAAAGAATTTTATATAACTTTATGGTTCCATTCAAATTATAAATTAACAATTTACTGAAATTATAAATGTAGTTGGCTATGATATTTTATTTACATAAAATATAACTCTATTTTTACTTGTTTATATAAAATATGACTCTGTGTTTACTTTTGATCTCATCTTTTGTTTTTTTTTATTGCATATGAAAGCTTCGAATTGACTTCTCGAATTGTAATAAAAAACTATAAAATGTTGTTGATGCTTTGAGTGCTTCCTTCCATGTAAGAGGCTCCGAAGTTACTGTATCATCCTCAGCTTCTTTTTCAATGAGATTTTCATTGATGTTAGCAATGATTTCTTCTAAACTTAAAAACAATGAACTTAATTTTTGTGTATATAAAGATTATTTTCAATCAAATTTGTTGAACACATCTAAATAAGTTAATTAATATGAATACTATTTAATTAAGTACATAGATAACTACAAGGTATTTATTTTTGTGGTTAAATGATTTGTTGAATGCATTGAATAAAACATGAGTTAATTTATTTTTAATCTAATTCATTGAATACAGTTAATTAAGTTTAGTGTAACATGAATATTATTTAATTAAGTACAATCTATTTATTATTTTGATTAATTGAATGTATAGTCTAATTCATATTCAATATTGGTAAAGTACCAAATATATTGAATATTTAGTTATTAAATGTATGTTAATGTAATGCTATAAATTAATAAATTATTAATTTGTCTATTAATTAATGTCTCTTTAATTAGTAGATTTTATATGGTCCCAACCCTATTAGTTTATAGACGGTCTACTATAATTATTATCTAAGGAACGCTATACTTAACAATTAACCCCCCTAAAAAAATATAACAGTTAATTTAGCGGAAGATGACTTCGAGCGGAAGGAGGAGGAGGAGGAAGATTTGGCAGCTGTGGAAGAAGAGAAGAGGAAGAAGAACAGGAAAGGAGGACGTGGCGGCAGCAGCTGAGTGGAGTGTGTGTTTAAAATTATTAGGGTTAGATGGATATAGGTTATATTGAATTATTCTGGGAATTTTTTTTCTCTTTTATAATTTGCTTAGTTAACCCCGATCGAGTTAATTATTTATTTCTAATTTAATCTGAATCGATATACGGCCGGATTAATTTGAGTAGTAACTCAAGGGGGTTCAAAGCTTCAACCCGTTACAAATGCCCACCGTTAATTATGACAGTTAAATTTTGTCCACATTATTGCATAATAATAAAAATATGATAGCATATTATATTTATAATTTATTTTGGAGTGGGACTGATGGCACCCATTTTTAATAAAAACACCTGCTAAGAAAATTAAAGCAACACTGCCACTAGTCGCACCCCACGTCTTAATTCCGTAAATGACCTCACCTATTTCTTCTTAATGAAAGCCTGCAAAACCTTATGGAAAGAAAACACAGAGACTGCAAACTTATCCAATTTGTTTTTTTATTATAGAAATCTCAGATCAAAAGATAGGAGCTATAGGCTCTTCTCGTATGGCTAGTAAACAAACATCCCAAAAGAAACTACCATAATTTTGACAACAGAATAACAGTGAAGTCAGAATTGCAGCCTCAAACAAGCTTTACCTTACAAATTAGGGTCGGTTTTGGTTAGGGTCCGGCTATATTACATTTCTTGAAAAATAATAACAGAAATCTATGATTTCTGTAGATTTTGAACCTAAACAAGGAAATTAACACTTGTAAAACTTAAACCTTATAAAATTCCCAACAAAGAATGTTTAATTCAAGCGTGTGTATATACAATAAAAGAATTTACTATAAAATTTCCAACGAAATTAACTAAAATTTAAATGGTTTATTTCTTCCAAAGTTATCTGTACACACGAAACGTAATGTAGGATTTTGAGTAATGAATTCACGTAAGTTTGCAGTAAAAATATAGAGAAGAAGAAATGGTAATGATAAAGGGTTTAATGAGAAAATCTACGGTTTGAGTTGAGCAAGAAAGATTATTATTATTTTTTTGGGTCATTTTATTAGAAGTTAAACTTGTAAACATACAAGAGGGTTTTTATAGTAATTTTGAAGGGGTGCTAATAGCACCATCCTTTATTTGTATGTCATATATGATGAATAGTATCACATTTAAATGGGTTATATAGTTCATTGGATTTTAATCAATTAATTTGTTTATACCGTATAATTTGATGATAGAAATATACAAGAATGTACATGGTTTACTTCTATATACCGCATATGTCGATTATCATCATCATCATACATTATCCTCACAATACTTTACCATTAAAATTTACCAAATGTATATAAATTTTGCAATTTAAAACTTACAAGAAAGAAACAGTTATATGACTGATCAACATGATCATAATAAATTTACACAAAAGGATACATTTGTCATCAATTTATTAGTTGATTTATTATCGTTCGGGAAAGGAGTCAAATCCTGCTTCTAGGGCTTGGAGTGAAAGAGGCATAGGCAAGGATACGAAGATCTTGTTCAAATTTCGGCATGTCGTTAATAGGCAATCCCACCCAAGCGTCTACTCCTTTACCATCACGTGTATCTAAAAGCATGGCAATATTATTAAGCCTCATGACAGTGGTAACCCACAGTGGCTTTCCCCATCCAAAATCAATTCCATAATATTGAAGTCCAATCGGACCACTAAAACCAAACAGCCTAACACTACTAGTATTATTATTTGTACCATCGTTTAGAAGCTCTCTAACTGCTTCCTTATACTGATTCACAAAACCAACACCACCATCTTGATAAACTTTTCTCACAAAATCATCACTCACCATCTTTGTAACTTCATGAACATTTCTTGCTAAAGTACTCTTATTATAATGACCATCATCTGCTTCATTATTTGCTGTGCATGTAACTGCATGAAAGAGGTTCCCAATACAATCTTCCGGTAACGGTGGATTCATTCGATTTCGTAAATTCACTGGGATTGATGCTATAGTAGAAGTAGGATCAATATTTTTCTCTCTATCCATAGCTATCAAGGCACCCCAAATAAGCCCGCACACAGCCTCAAATCGTGAGGGACGATATTGAAGATCCAAACTTGCTTTTTCCATTATCATTTCTCTTCTAAGAGCAGCTATCTTACTACCATCAAACCTAAACCTTTTTGTTACGCATTCTGTTGAACGTTGCCATTCGTGAATGCTCCTCGCATAACTTGAAATCTCTTTGTTTGGTGGAAAGATATCTGTGCAATCAACAACAGCATACTTACTGTTAATATCAATACTAATATCATGATCATCACTGGAATAATTAAGTTTAGCCCAGCTTTTGATAAACCCTGCTGCGGCTGCCCCATCAGCTACAACGTGCCTCAAATTAAAACCCACTGCCACACCTCCGCAATCAAAGTAACTGATTTGCACAGCGACGGTGACATCACGAGTGCTCACGTGCTTTTTGTTCGGATTGAACGGAAGCAACTGTTCCAGTGCATCCATCTCTGGAATATTAAGCACATCAAACATGTTACTGCCTACTAGGGTTTCAACAACTGGGACACCAGAGTCGTCACAATCAATAACATAATTATCTTTGAGTAGTACTCGTCCTGCAAAAGGATAGTACTGGGTTAATGCTTTGGACAGAGAGTTTTTTAGGCGACGAGAAATGTTATTAGTGCTATTAATGGTCGTAGCACTGGTTTTGCCATCAGCTCCCGATGATGATTCGTAAAACAAAACAACCGGTACGTAAATATCGGGAGCCAGTTGATCAAGAAGAGATAGCTTATGAGTTCTAAGGTGGTGAGGAGTTGGAGAAGATGGTTTGATAATTTCCTTGGAGAAGATGCGGAGCTGCATGTTCTTGGTTTTCTAGATTTGGAATCTTGTTTAATCTTTTGGTTTGATTGATTACAAGAAAGTGGATGTCAAGTTTTATATAGAGTCAAGGAGGATTTATCAAGAGGAATGATTTCAAAATATTCTCTAGAGTCTTAGTAATACAAAGTCAAAATCATAGCACTTGACGAGAGATAAATTCAATAACATCCAGAATTAAGGTTGATTCCTTATCTTGTAGTCTATGCCTGGAGTCAAATTTTTGACGAAAGATAAATTCAAAACTATTAAGACTTCAAGCACTAAATCGACACAATAGATTTTCTCAAATCATCCTCATAAAATTTTTGGAAAAAAAAGTCATTTAGATTCGAGACTTTCAATATTTACTTAAATGTACACATACCTCTACCTGTTTTAGAATTAATTTTCACATAAATCTCTTTGTGGATAATTATATCCAAAAGAAATATAGTTAGGCTAATATAATGAAAGAGTGTTATTGCTCCCCCCAAAAAAAATAAAAAAGAATCCATACACAAACTTAAGCAAAATATAAAGGTCTATTATTTAGAATTAGTATAAGACTCGGACACATTCACCTAGACATCGATATTACTATTAAATGATCAAATTTTTTTCACCTTCTGTCTATTTCACAATAAATATTCTTTGAGTATGGTACCCAAGAATGCCAGAGTCCCTTGGTGCACTCGACTATGTAATATTTTAATTAATAATAATTTTATTTATTTAAAGAAAAAGTATGAATGAAAAACTTGCAACGGATATCTCCGTGGATATTCGAATCTATCTGCAGTCGGTCCAAACCCATTAATTATTGGTCCAAAAAAATTCGCAGATGAATGTTTTGAGGTTCAAAATGGTCGTAATATTTTTAGCCAACAGGAGTGGGTGATAATTTATGTTCCGAGGAAAATGAATATTCGATGTCCAATTGGACAATACCAGAGCCAGAGTCCGCACCCGGATTAAGAAATTGGTATGACTATCCCGACCCTAACCTAGCCTACAGAAGGGACCGCTGGATTGATTGAAAAGGACACAAAGCAGAACTCACAAGTAGTTGCAGCTACATCTTACAGGCTACAGAGACAGCAGTGGGTTTCAGTTTCTTGGCTCAAAACAAAAGACACAGTATCTGATCCTTAATGTTGGATTTTGATGGCCCAATCTGCTGACCACACTCCCGCATGACACAACTAAATTAATAATTCTCCATTTGTCGACTCTCATCAATACTCTCTCACTAATTCATCGCTCTTTATGTCGATCGCAGCAGCAACTGCTCCTTCTTTCTCTCTCGGTAATTTTACAAATTTATTCTTGTGCAACTTTTACGGTAGCGTCTTCAATTTTGCTTGTTTGAGAGGAATCCCATTTTGCTAATTTGATTTTTCATGGCACTTATCCATGTTGTTGACATTCCCATTTGCAAACTAGTTCGTTAGTCAGTCAGTTGGATGGTGATTTTATTGAAGATTCCTTTTTGGCATTTGTTGCTCTTCCTCACTTCTGTTGTACAATTTTTTGGTTTGGTGGTGATTTAAGGTCATTCGGAATGTCATTTATGCCATGCAGAGGGGGTTTCTTGCTCAAC
Organism: Aegle marmelos; assembly: GCA_030449875.1. Classification (NCBI taxonomy): domain Eukaryota; kingdom Viridiplantae; phylum Streptophyta; class Magnoliopsida; order Sapindales; family Rutaceae; genus Aegle; species Aegle marmelos. Next base: position 11,174,277 of record JASUUL010000115.1, read on the forward strand.
TTCAAATGGGATCACAGGCACTTGGATCAAAAATCCTTCTTTTGATGCTCACAGAGCTCCTGACCTTTCTGCCATAAGGTTTCCCCTCCCCCCCCCCCCTCTCCATCAGCTTTTGGATTTTTCTGCAATAACTAGTTTGTTTAATTTTTTAAATTGAGTCAATTGCTTTGCCAGCAATTGCACAGTCAACCACAACTGAAAGTCTTTTGTGTATTTTAAATTTTTGGATGCACTAGGATGGAAAAAGATTTATATTGATAGGCTTCTTCAATCTGCTGTTTGGATTGATTTTGCTATTGGGTGAGATATCATTTTACATTAATTTCATTTGTGGTTTGGCAGTAAATATTTGTTTTTATGCTGCAGTGGAACACATTTTTCATTTACCTGCAAAAGAAATGGAATATGGTTATTACGCTTGATGGTTGGAATAGTATTGTGCATTTTGTGTTTTTGTGCGTTTGTTCATGTGTTTGCACACAGACACAAACTCAGTTGCAGTTTGCAATGTGAAGGAAGATTACTGAAATAGTGTTATGCTTAGGCTTCACAATTTCACCATTCTTCTCTTATTTTCTGAACTTGCGAAAGTAACTAAAACTTACCGTACTTGTAGTGAGGAAATTATTATTCTATTTGGGCTGCAGGAATCCATTTTCTGGCTCCACACAATTCAATTGGTTATCTACCGGACGTGATCTTTGCCTTTCAAAAGTTTCAGTTGCTGCAGATTACTCTGATTCAGTTCCTGATTCATCTAATTACATTAATAACCGAGGCTATCATCCCCTTGAAGAACTTAAATTTTGCAAAAGGGTCAGGGACACCAAACTCACCTTGGCTGAAATAGCAAGGACAACTGCTGAGGTTTTTGCGCTCTCATATTTTGAAATTATAAAACTGAAAGAATGGTCATGTGAATGGTCTAAATGCAGTGATTTGCTGCCATTTTTGAATAAACTTCTCTATCTAAGATTGCACGGTCATAGTTTTCCCTTTCTGGCAGGCTAACAACAGTTCCTTGCTGGTCTTTTCTGGAACTGTACATTGTGAACCACATGAACAGATTTCTTGGGCTGAGTTTCAATATGTTATTGATGATTATGGAGGTCCAATTTCTTCTTTTGGAAATTTGTATTGGGGTTATGTAATAATGTCTTTTTAATTGCTAATTGGACCTGATCATTTTCTTTAATTTTCAGATATATTTTTTGAAATTTTTGACGATGAAAATATTTTACATGATCCTGGAGCAAATAACCTAGTGGTAAGGATATATTTTCTTTTCTAATTAATTAATTTAGTTTCATCTGGATGTTGGAGATAACCCACAATGTGTCAGTTACATTTTTTAATTTGTTAGAAGATTAAACATATAATTCTGTACATAGCTAATCATTTTTTTTTTTTTTTTTGGCTTCTGAATTACCTTCAGACTGCTTTCATTGGGATGGATATCCCTAAATATGATAATCAAAGGGTTGCTGTTGGTGCTGGATACAATTATTCAGATTTTGTCACCAGTGACGATATACCTATTGATGAGGACTATTTTGAAGTAATATCGCTTATCTCTTGTGTATGTATTGGGATTATCCTATGGATATGTAAATTCATAAGCTTATCATATAGGTTGTGGATTCTGAAGTTTCTGATAGCTCAGTTGACTGGGGAATGCCAGATACTTCCAGCTGGGTTCATCCTATTTATTTTGCCAAGTGTTTGACAAAGGTGATTATGAGCTGGTTTTGTAATTAGTAATTTTCTTACTTCACAGTAGTTTCCGGACACCATGAGCACAGTCAGTTATTGTTCTTTCTATTGAAAGTTTAATAATATAACATGAAGTGCTGACTGTTATTCTGCTAATAACATGAACTTTGTATTTATTTATTTATAAATTTTTTTAATCTCCAGATTGTTCAACTTAACATGGCTAAAATTCTGTTGTTTTCTTCTGAGTATTATGTATGTCAAATTACTTTTAGTACTCTATTGTAATGATTTATTAATTGTTTTTTTCATGTAGGCTGTTAGTATGGAATATGATAGAAAAATGGATCATCCTTCAAATGGTCTTTCTATAGTGGGTTACCTCAGGCCTGCGTTTGCTGATGAAGAAAGTTACTTAAGAAGGCAATTTCATTCAGAAGATAGTGATGGTGACAACTCTGACTGGCAAGGTACCATGTGTTTTTGCTTTGGTTATTGAATCAGCAGAATGGACTTTGCTTGCATTGAATAAAGTTGCTGTGATTGAAGGGGGTTATCGAATAAAGTGGATACTCCAAAATGAATGTAATTAAATTGGTGGCTATTAACTCTTAACCTTCAGCAGATTTTCTAGGATATCTTCCTACTCGTAATCTTTAAGGAATTGCCCCAAGTGCCACTGCCAAACAATATTCTGCAGTTTTCTATTAACTCTTAGCACAGAGGCCATGATGTGGCCGGTTCAAGTCTGCCTGATTCCTGACATTCTGGAGTATGTGGTCCCCTTTTTAAAGTTTTTCCTATTCATAATATGGCCTGTTTGTGCAATTGAATTCAGAAGTAATGGCTTCCACAAAGACTTCAAATTCTTCACACCTAGTTGAAGGATGTCAAGCAGCTGTTATTTATCATAATCTGCAGTTCCCTTAAAATTTTTCCCTCCTTTATCTATAAGTATATGCATTTCTTTTGGAAAAGAAGAAAAATATTTTAGAATCCTTTTGATTACTTTTTGCCCCCATTTTTCACTAGTTCTTGAAAAGTTGACTATATATTTATTATGAAATATCTTTCTGACTTGTTTGTTGTCATGTTTAGATGGTGAAACTCCGAATTTTAGTTTGAAAAGTGGCAGAAGCAACAATGTCTCAACTCTTTATAGATTGGAGATTATGAGAATAGAGCTTTTCTCTGTATATGGAGTTCAGGTATGTACATTAAACTCTCAATATTCATATGTGTAAGTTTGACACGTACAAGCTGACGAACCTGACATATGAGGAAGATTGGATAATTAGATCTTACTGTGAACTGGAATTCAGATAAAGATAATGAAAAGGTATTAAGTAGCAATTGTTTTAGAATGTTCTCTCCTCCAATCATGACATATATGCATATATATGACATAAATATGAGTTCACTTCTTTTGATAACAGTGCAATGTACAAGATTCAAGCCCCTTAGATTGAAATTCTGTATCCTTCGACTATGTGCAGTCCCCTGTTAGTTTGCAAGATTTTCAAGATGCTGAGCCTGATATCCTGGTACACTCTACTTCAGCAATTATAGAACACTTCAGCCAAAAGGGCATTAGGTGCAACGTTGCTCTTAAAGCGCTTTGCAGAAAGAAAGGCCTTAACGTTGAGGTAAATAAATTTCAACCTCAGTGTTTTTGTTTCTCATCATAATCATAAGTGTTTTTGTCTCCTTTATCTTCTATATTGTGTAGGAAATTTACCCTTATGGGTAAACTTTTGAATTTAGTTTTAGTTTTAAATGTGTATGTACAGCGTTCCAATATTATTTTTTAATAAGCAAGCAGAACTAGACTGTTGCAGTGCTTCAGATCAATTTTAGATCTTAAATTCTACTCTAAGGTCATTACCAATAAGCGTCAGCTTTTAGGTTAAAGATAATCTAATATGGTATGGATCTAGGGTTGGCCAGACACTCTATATTTCAACCTGTACCCGTTCACATTAGTTAAATTTTATAATATGACAAGTTTTGTGAATGACACCTTTTTCTTTTCATAGGGGGAAAAGCAAAATTAACAATTTACGTGAGTTATTGAAACTTTTTGTTTTATTTCTGGTTTTAAAATGAATATGATCTCGACCTTTATCATAGGAATCAGTTCCTTTAGGGTGAAAGTCTATTCAGCAGACCATCAATTTGGTTTGTCAGTGGCCAGTTGGCCTACTACCAGTTTAAGGTTTCCTTTAAGGAGATAAGCCTCAATCTTTTTGCATTTGGGTTCTGGTGGGAGAAGAACATTGAAAGAAGAAATGGGGGAAAAATGAATGAGGGATATTTTTCCTGGAAGCTTATAATGATATTACTGCATCTCATCTTATTACATAGTACATATTTCAATATCTGTGAATAAAGGGAGGTTAGAATTGGAAATGTGAGAATAAATAAATTTCTTTTTTTTTTTAATTTAATAACAGATGTCCAGGTATGTGGGATAACCTTTCATTTTCATTTTTATTTCTTTCTAGCTTTAGATACGTATATTTTTCTTATGAATTTGAGGTGCATGTTTAACTTTTTACAATATATTTGAGCTGAAATTTGAATCTCTGATCAATTCATTTGCCTCTACAGGAAGCGAATTTGATTGGGGTTGATAGTCTTGGCATGGATGTCAGAGTATTTTCTGGGGTAGAAGTAAGAACTCATCGTTTTCCTTTCAAAATCCAGGTAAGCATCTGACACAGCAGTTAACAATATTTAACTACTACAGATTTATTCAGATGCTTGCTGCATGAAACGAATAATAAATAGGTATACTTACTTTAAGACCAGAGGAGGTGAATGAAACCGAAACCCTTCTTTTAAGTTCCTCCCAGATACATGGCTTACATGCCCGGCTCAACATTCTTGGAAAACAATTGAATCGGGGGTCCGGAGGAGAATTGGCCATTCAATCTTGTAAACTAATCGAGACCGAAATTGGAAAAAGAGATACGAACGGAGAGGAATAAAAAGGGAGAGAAAGAGAAAAGCAAGAGAAAGAGAAAGAAGGGGGGGAGAGGGGGGGAGAGAGGGAAAAACAAAATCCTTGGTTGATGTCTAGTGTAAATATATTTGCAGGCTACATCAGAAACTGCTGCGGAGAAACAGATCCGGCAACTGTTGTTCCCACGAGCTCGGCGTAAGAAGCTTAGATCTCAGAGAGACATACCTAAAGAGTCGGACTGCTTTTAGTTTGTTGATTTTATTTTAACCATAACCATTAAGGAAAATGATTTTCAGAATAATTGGGCATTATTGCAATGCTAATCCAACAGAACAGATTATGCTTAATAATGAAGAGTTCTATGTACAGTTCATGTTATCTTTCAAAATTATATATTCAACTGATATCTGTATCATATGTAAATAGTACTAAGTTGATCCTCGACTCTAAGCACTGGGAACAAAAATCATGATTTTGGCTTTGCATTAATACCAATTTCTGTCATTGGCCAAAATGGTAGTGGTTATTATTCAACCAGTCTTCATTTCATGATCCCAAATGGAATCGATAATAGTGCCATCCCTTTGATGGCAACAAGCTTTCCAATATTATCGACTCTAAACTCCTCTACTTTATTACCTTGTAAATCATATTCTTGAAATCACGATTTCTTCTGCAGTGCATCATCATTTCCCTCGTTCTTGTTCTCCAAGAGTAGATTCTCACCAATGCCAGATGTTGCAGACTCATGCTTGCCAGTGTCTCTCGTTTTGATGCTCCCACCTGCAGTCCTTTGGCTGCAGCTGGCTCCATCTTCAAAATCCTTGTTTCCCAAAGCCTCTTCATCAACAATCTCAGAATGGGGTTGATCCTCATCTTTGTCACCCCTGCAGAAAGAAAATAAAGAAAAATCAATATCAAAAGCAAATGATACCCCTGATGTATGCACAGAACAGAAATCTTTTCATACTGAGTCAGCCATGTGCTTTGGTTACAAAACTAGATGGCTGCTTACACAACAGAATTCTCAACAGGGTACAGTTAGTAGTATAGAAATTCCATGAGGAAACACATGATTGACGAATCACTTCACAAGAAAATATATGGATTCAGCTACTTCGGCATTTTTCTTACATACTGAAATAAAAAAGTGAAATTTCAAAGAAAATGATAAATCACACAAAAGGTTGTAATTCATTTAAGGCAGGTGTACCAGAGCTCAAGCTTGTTAGTGGGCTCACCAGGCCCAATTTTTTGTTTATCTAACCGATTGCAAGCCTAATGAACAGAGCCCAGCATTGAGGCCATGCAAACTAAATACATAGCATGACTGGTTTACGTTACTAATATTTTCTTTCATAATGTGTGAAGTAAAACTACACTAATCAATATTTAGGTTGTATATTTGTAAAGCTGGAAGAAAAAAAAGGCTTGGCAATATTACGAACCCAGAATAAATAATAAGTCCCACAGCAACAGCAGCAAAGGCAATGAAGTACAACCAATCAACCTGCAGAGAATAATTGGCATCAGAATGGAAATTCCACCTTGAAAGAAGTTTAGAAAGCAAATATAATCAAAATTTTCATAACATAAATTGATGATAACAATTGGTCGGCCTTCTAGAAGCGACTAATTGCTTCCCGAAAGCCTCTTTGCTTTAGTATGTATGTATGGTCTAATCTTTCCAATGCCCCGATCCCTGCCGCCTAGCAGTTTACATTTTACAAACCTTCTCATGATAGGCACCAATACGAATGAGAACAGCCCACATGTCCGAGGTCAGCAAAGACAGATTTAGCATTGTCGCACCATTAGTCTAAAACAGAGCCAAAATTTAGATGGTATCAGATGGTAATGCACTGCAAATCGAAAGTATGAATCTAGATTTTTGAAAACAAGCATTACATGTATCAGTTAAGAATTTTGTATTGGTATAGCACAGAATCCAAATTTTGGTACTAACATCACATTATCAAAGATACAAAATTTAAAGCCATACCTTAAGCAAGATAGGGACAAATGAGTAAAACAGAAACATAGCCAAAGCATATCCAAAAAATGGAAGGGCCTGAAACAAAAAATGATATGCAAAGAATGTGATATTGAACTCTAATACAGAAAAACTCTAATAATGGAGATAATGCCAAATTTTTATATGTACTCCAAAAAAAAAAAAAGAATAAAAAAAACAAAGCCAAAAGCTGCTCTACCATTTAAGACCCAGAAAATTAAACATAGAAGTTTGCTTCCTTTTCATTCAAGCAGTCAAATACTCAGTTTCAAAGTTTTAACTGACTTATTCGTTATGTTGCAGACAGTTTTGCTTATTTCAACTCATTTTGGTCTCATTACTCAACTAAATAAATAATTTAAGAAAATATATTTGGGAGCAAGCAACTGACTGAGAGGAGAAAGAGAGAAACTTACAGCCCCTGCTGACCAATGAATCGATTGTAGCTCCTTACGCTCAAGTATGCTTCTATAGGCATCATTAAGGGGCACAAATTGATAATGTAATAACATTTGAAAAAACCATAATTAACTATGTTTTGGATGGCAGAAGTTCTTTCTATTAGAAAATCATAAACTTCAAAGACACACAATTAGGCGAAACATTGTTAAAGCAGTAAAATGGAAGTTTCAAATATCCCATAAGTTTCTACCAAAAGGATCCAACTTGAAAAAAACACGCATAAAATTAAGCAGAACACTCCTGTGAAACAATAAGAACAAATTAATGAATTCATGCATGGATCTACAATCAAGGATACATTTGGATAGCACTAATTATGCCACCAAAGAGGCCCAAAAAGGCCATGAGTTCAATTCTATCAGCCTTCTTCACAAGAAATTCCTGCACGACAAAGGGTTGAAGGTGAAAATTTACAATAACTCCAAGGTGGCATAGAACCATTCATCTAGTTAACACCTAAAATGCTATTATTTTCTATTTATCAACCACCATAAAAGGTTATTCTCCGAGCCTATAAAAGAAAAAGGGGGGATGTGTCTGACAAAAAACATGAGGAGAACCATTTTCAATCCTAAATTTCATATGGGAAAATTTGTGCAAAGTTATAGAGAGGGAGAGAGTTCTTACTTACATTAGAGGATAAGCAAACCATGAGCTGTTTTTATAAAAGCAATACTTAGAACAAAATAGCTATCGATATAACAGCAATTACCGGGGGAATTGTGCTTCTGAAATCAAACTTGTGATCTTTGCTGAGTATCTTAGACTCATGGTAAAGAAGCACCAAATGAATTTAGTGCGCTAACAGATGATAATACATCAACACAGGGTACCAGAATCAGATAAGGAGGGTGGCTTCAAAATGCGAGTAAGGAGGAGAGAACAAAAGGGAAGAAAGAAGGAGTGTGAAGGAGAGAGAAATAAAACATAAAAAAGACCAAATAAGAAAGAGAAGACTAAGATTTGATGGAAACTTAGAATTGAAAATAATTAAATAAAGAGTAAGACGTGTAGACTAAAGAATCTGGCACTTTGAACCGATGGTAACATTACAAAATATTAACAATCATCTATGATGATGAAGATGAAACCTTCTGTGCAACAAAATCAATAGAAAGCAAAAACTGTTCTTACCTCACTGACATTACTGACAGCATATAATGTTGCCCCGGCTATAACAAGTGCATCTCCTTTACGAGGGTTGCTCCCACCTACAGTCAAAGATTGTCTATGACATCCAAGAACTACATAATTTGCTGATTTTCCCACATAATAACTATGAAATGACAAGCTTCACATAAAAAATGACAATTTAGAGTGAAAATTAAAATTGTCAACCTATGAAAAGCAGGCACAACTGCATTTTCTAAAATGGAAATTTGTTTGTTTTACATATACTTAGTGTTTGAACGGTAAGATACAAGTATTTGCTATCAGAATGACTTGCCTAACATAGACAAAATTGATTGAACAGAAAGAAAATCAGAAATAAATTGATAGGGAAAAGTTAATATCAACTGAATGAAAGAACAGTATCACGTACTCACTTTATTATCAACTGAATGAATGAACAGTATTACTTACTTGCTCGGTCGCCAGCATGAACATCTGAAAATATAACCATTACAAGCCCCGCTACACAAACAACCACGCCGGTTATCTTTTTGTATCTATATTTCGTTTTTAGGAATATCCAGGTAAGAAACATCACACACGGAATTGTCCAACAGTCCAGTAGCATGACACTTGTTATAGATGTGTATTGGTAGGCCTTCACCACTGTGCATTAAATGAACACCATATCAATTTTAGTAAAAGAAAAATCAGTTTATAAAATGCAAAAGATATAATTCTATGACAGTGACATAAGAACAAACATTGATGAATACTTCTTTCTAGAAATAAAGGCATTCATGGAAAATTAGAAATTACTTATACAAAGACTAGAGGCATAAAATGAGATGTTGTGGTTCAGACAGCAAAAAGTCCTTACCACTTACTTTTCATCAAGAATATAATCAGAATGACATCCATAATATATATTGAAACTCAAGATCAATCATACCACACTTTTCTACTGACCACGGCAGTACCATAGATATTGATAATTAAGGCATGAAGTTATAAAATTAACAGAACACAAACCCTCACTCCATATTCAATCAGAGAGGAAAATATGCATATATATAATGCTCAAATTCCACCAATTAAGGTTGTGATAGTGTGCGTGTGTGTGTAGCAGCGGCTTTCCTGGTTTGGGGATGTGAAGACTTATTTAACAATGAACTTACATCAATTTCTTAAACCGTTATCTTAAACATCTTAATAGAGCATACCATTCAAAACTTCAGCCAAAAGGACAGGACTGTCAGAGCAAGCTATATATGACTTGGAAACAAAGATAAATAAAAGATGACATCCCTACTACCATGAGCACTCACCAAGAAAATTTCCCTCTACATCAATCAATCCAAGAATGAGATAATAATACCATTTGGCCTGCACAGATTCCGTCAGAGATAAACAACCATTCATCAGATATTAGATCCTGAACTTGTATGCATCCCAAAAAAAAAACAAAACAAACGAAATAAAGAAAATGAAAAAGTGTAAATATGTTTTTTAACACATTAGTTCAGGTCCTATGGCCCAAAAAGCATTTATCCCATTAATCCTCTTTGTCAAATCCCCTTTCATATACTAGAACCTTTCTAACTGTAATCATATCCCTGTCCTTTACAATCCATATAACTGTTTATCCCCATGAATATGACATTAGTTGATGCTAAAAGCCTAACTCCTGAGCAAGGGTTGGCGTTGGAGAGGATAAATACTATACCAGAGCTCACTTCTTTGCAGCAGCAGAGGAACCTGCTATTGATTAACTTAAAACAAAAATTATTAGACAAGCAAGTTCACGAGTCCTCCAACATTGACAGCATAAGATTTCCTCAAGTTCTCCATAGAAGATAAGACCAAGATCTATTGATCATCATGATGTCTAAATATCATACCAACTACTCTATTCAAGTTCGATGGTTGTTTAAAGGAAAAACAGAATACTCCCAACAAATGCCAGACCAATTTTCTGATTACATAACTAATCAATGAATAGTGGCTAATCAACCAAACTGGCTATGTTTCGATACTTATCAAAATGCATACTTATGTTAAAGGGTAACTTGATCAAGTACCATTTCCTCAGTCTATGTATCGAGTTTCCTCATTAACATATGAACAGGCCTTATGTATTCAGTATTGGAGATGCTTCCACAACTAGGCTAGCCTCAATTTCAACAAATCTCAATATGGCTGCAGTCAACCTTAACTATTTTACTGTTATTAACCAATAAACTGAATATAAGAATTTCTAATATTAGAAATATAAACAGAAAGACGGGAAACCTTTGACTCAAATGTGGAAAAATAATCATGCGTTGTGAAACAGAAGAACAAACCATAGGAAATTACCTTGAGTGGTTGTCTCCTGTAAAGCATTAAACTTCCATAGACAATAGCTAACAAGACATAGTTGAAAAAAGATTGCGATGTTGGTGCATTAATTCCTGATGCAAACAATAAGATAGATAATTGCATATCAAACACTAAAAATTTTCAAATAAACAAATCGGTAAAGCAATTAGTAGTAAATAATCACTAGAAACTTATGTAGAACGGTTATGAACTTTCACTTTTTATAATCATAACACTAAAACAAATAAAATTTGATATAAATTTGGAATCTGAAAGTTTTTCAAATATTTTGTGGGAAAAAGAAACAACCTTTATCAAAATTTTCAAAGGCCAAGCAACAAAAATTTAAAAGATTAAAAAAGCTGAAATAGATAAGACATAACTCAGCCCCAATGAGAATCAATCACAAAAATAAAACAGGCTAGTGAATTTACACTGAAAAATTACTACTGCAAACAACTATAGAAATCGAACTAATAATCAAAACGAACTATATATAAATATATAGACAGAGAGAAAGAAAGTCCTTCTCTAATGAGAACATCCTCACTTTATCAGAGGATATCACTAAAATATCCAAAAAAAAAAATACAAATTTTAATACATTAAAAATCATATATATATATTTTATCTATTAGTGTATTAAAATCTGTAATTTTTATTTTTTATTGACATCCTCTTTAATAAAATGTGTTAGAGAATGATTATTTTTGTGTGTGTAAAAGAGTAAACAAAACACCTAAGGAGAGAAAAATTCATTATTCAGGCACTTGTAATTTAACAAGTTCACTTATTGCAACAACTATAATAAAAAATTCATACATTGCAAAGGACTATGAATAAAATGACACGAACATTCAAAGACTGAGAAAATGCAAATAAATAAAACTAACCTTTTCTGGCAAGCTCAGAAGATGAAAAGCCAGTAGAAGTGATCAACAGAGAAAGAAATTGTCCCAGACCAAGTCCCAGCAATGTCTTTTTAGTCCAAAACTCTTTAAAATTCAGCATTTTTTGAAACCGACAAAAAAACAGGAGTCACCAAAAATCCCAAAAATTTTAAATTCCGAGGACCCAGTTCAAAGAATAACAAAACAGTCAAACACCCCTCTGCAGAGCTACCATGAATGAACTTTAAAGGATATAAATAGTCAAAATGCCCAACACCCAGATGAGTATTTTCCTTCGTGGAGGCGATGGAATGGCAAAAAGAATAATTAATTAAATAAAAGAATAATTGGTGATGATGATTTGATTAAAAACACAGTTTGTGTCATAGAAGAAAACGAATGAACGGCTGTTTGACGCTCCCAAACTTCTACCAGCCGTTGAAGGTTGGCGACATTGATCCCAATCCCTTTTATCGCGTCACTTCACTTGTTCGACGTCCGTTGATGTAAACAACGATACTTTGTATACTAATTTAATTTATATTATCCTAATACTCATCCAATCCAATCAATGCTCATAAATTAATTATATTTTTTGAGTTCCACTGCAGTACAGTCAAGCTCATTATAATATTATATATGATTCTTAATTTACATATTTCACACTTATGTAATTAATCTTAAAGTGGGGTTAATCTGAACATTTTGATTTTAATTAAAAAAATTTGTTACAAATAAATTCATCTGGTAAATTATCATTAAGAATAATTTAGTATGAATCAGTGTTACATAATTTTTTTAAACACTTGTGTAGGACACTCATTCTTAGTGCAAAATTCTCATTCTTTATACCTTAAAACTTTTATCCCCAATATCATAATAATATTTAAATGAGTAACAAGAAAAATCGACATTTGAAAAAAATTTGACTACAAAAAATACGTGATACTTTTTTCTTCAAAAATAAAATATGACAATATCAATTTAAACAACCATTTTTTTTTGGTTGGCTTTCAACTCTTTTCATTCTTCTTCTTCTTCATGGTTTTGGGTAATATTTATAAAATACTTTTTATTATGGTGTTCTAATTGAAAGTTATTTTGGGTGTAAAATCTAAATATTGAACATAAATAAATAAAAAATAATAATTAAAATTGTGTTATTTATTTTGTTTACAACTTGACGTGATTATATTGTTGTAAGTATATGTTAAATCTCTTAAAATTAGGTGGGTTGTATACTTTTATTGATGTTTTAAGTAACTAAAGTTAATTAATTTAAATAGTTTAATAAAGATTTTTTTGTGGAATTAGAAAGAGTTCACAAAGTAGAACTCAATCTTTTAAAATTAGAATATGAATAGACAGAATAGTGAAATATTTAAAATAATTTTCAGTGTGTAAATAGTTATATCCTTAATCTTAATCTAAATATATAATTGGGTTGCTACCTTTCTTTTATGCTGGATTCTATTATTATTTCATCTCGCATTAGTAGTAAAAACGAGATATATATTTATAACCCTTCTATTTTTTAAACTAAGTAGACACATTTCAGATGTGTGTATTTGGATGAAATATACTCACGTGAACCTTAAACTCATAAATCTTTAATTGTCTTGAAATACAGTTGCCTGAAGTTCAAGAGCAAATCCATAAGAGCAAAGGTTGCGTGCGGGATGTTAGTGTGAATATTACCTTACACCTACTCGGCTATGTCATTCACACCAAATAATTTTGAAAATTGGTAACAAATCCAAAAAATTGGAAAACCCCTTATGTTGAAACATTTTCTTTTTTTTATCACTTAAAAGTTAAGATGCTTGCATCAATTCCCATCTTATCTTATCTTATGTTACAGTTAAATATATTGACACATGTTATATATATATTTACATATATAATCATCTTAACCTAAAAACAAGTGAAACGTAAGAGGCAATTTTCTTGAAAACCTGGCATTGAGAACCAGTGAAAAGGTGAGAGGTAATTTTCTTGGTGGGGGGGGGGGGGGGGGGGTGGAAAATTGACGCACTGTGGTGCGAAAGATAATTCTGATCATTATGAGTTATGCGAGACGCTAGAATCAAATGATGCAGATGATTGGTCCGACGCTGAGTGGATAGGGCTCTGACCCTTTGATTCCGCGAGCATAAATACATTGAACCTTCTTCTTCTTCTTCTTTGGAATTATGTAAACTCTCCACTTTAAAAAGTAAGCCCATAGATAGAGAAAAAGGCAGACAGACAGACAGCCACATTTTTGGCCTTTCGTGCTGAGTTGTTTGTGGAGTTCGAGAGAGCAAAAAGTTTTCCTTTTTACCTAAAAAAATGAATTTTATTTCTTATCCTTCCGAACTAAGATCTTTATGTTTCTGTTCAAGGTGGGTCAACGTGTTCAGAAGAAATACGGATTGTTTTTCTTTTTAATAAAATGATTCGTCTATGGTGTGACGAGAATAAACTCTGTCCATAAAGACAATAAATAATAAACTAAGTCAGCTTTTATATGTATTATTATTTTTTTTAATTTTATGAGAATAAATTCTTTTTAAGAATTTTTTGTATTCATTTGGTTATTTTAATAAAATTTTAAAGATTAAATAATTTTTTATCATTATTGATTAAAAATTAAAAATTTAAATTTTAAAATAATTATTAATTTTTAAATATTAAAATATTATTTATTTAATAATTTTATTTTTATTTTATAACATTATTTTTTAAAAAATATATTTATTAAAATAATTTTTTAATTTTTAATAAAGATTCTTATTGAAGATTAAATATTAAAAAATTTTTAATAAAAAATTTATAAATAAAAAGTTTATTTAAATAAATTGTATTTTAAAAATTATTCCAAACGAAGGCCGCGCGACACGCGCCATCGTTTAGAAAGAAAGAAAGAAAGAAAGAAAGTGAGGCAACACTGCAAACAGAAGCAGCATACACACGCAAGATACGGCCAAGGCCAAATTTAACAAATAAAAAAAAAAAGAAAAAATCGCTTCAATTTCTGTTGTAGATGGATGCTGAAGACTCAATTATTTTGTCCTATCAAATCAATTTGAAAACTTACGACTACGGTTAAAATTTAAGAGAATCCCAGGTCTAGGACTCACAACTATGGCCACACAAAAAGTCAGAAGCAGCAGTGACTTGTGTGAAGGCAGCAGAACCATTTAGGGGGGGCCGCGCGGGGCAATTCGCCACCACGAGAAGTGGCCGCACGAATTAGGGTGACTACAGACAAGCCAGATTCATGTGTCAAAATTCAAAAAAAAAAAAAAAAAAGAGTTTTCAGAACTTCAGCGCGAAACATGATTGTAGCGTTAATAACCAAAATCAATAGGATATGCCACAGATGAAGTGACTGTTACAGTAGAGCTAACGGTGACTGCACAAAAAGACAAAATAGAGGGTACAATGGCACGGTTGCATCGTAGCCGGACCCATTTTCAAAGACTAAATTTGTCGGGTTTTATCATTAAATTAATACCTTCAGTAAACACACCCGCAGAGTGATACCCCCAAAAAAAAAAAAAAAAAAAAAAAACAACTCATGAAACAGCCTCTCTGGTTTCGGGATGAGTTTCTTAAAGCCATGCCCGTGGTGACCATTTACTGATTTTCTTGTTTTGCAAATCAATTTGTATTCTATATGTCACGTTTTCTGTCACCGTGACAAGAATAACTGTGTCTTGAAAAATAATATTCCGCCTGAAATTTTAATAGATTGAATTTATTTAATTGTCTTTTTTATCTCTAAAGGAAGTAGGAGTTTATCTTCACACGTATTTTTTATTTGTGGAGAACTTATCATAATCTTTGGCGTTGAATCCAGAGGAGTGAGTACTTGAAAAAGATATTCCGACACCTAATTTAGTGTTTAATTAAAATTAAAGAAAAAAGAAGGATGAAAAATATGAATTTCTCTTTTCAGATATGAATAATAATTTTTAGAGACCAAATACCCTCCCTTTTCTTAGAGACGGGTCTCTATTTATAGATCATTGGTGGTGTGGATTTAAGATTTTTTTTTAAACCCTTAATCTAATGACATGTGTCACCCATCATTTCTGTATATGTAGAGGTAAATTTAATCTAGAAAATTATTCTGCCCTGTGTATTTCCTTAGACCTTTGGGCATGATTTAATCTAGAAAATTATTCTGCCCTGTGAATTTCCATAGACCAGTGAATTTTAAAACCAATTCACCCCTCTTGTTATTTTTATAAGGTTCGGAAGAATTTTTCCTTAGGAATTATTCCCTTGAAATCGCTTGGGTTTTATTGACTCCGGAATAGCTTGAGTCTTATTTTCCTATAATAGTTTATCTAATCTAATAGGATGGACATGTGATATAGTCAGATGCCTAGAATATGTCACATACACTACTCCCCCACAAGTGTATTTTCCGTAGAAAATACTTTGATCGAAATAAGAAGTTTTGACTTTTGTTTGACTGATCATGTAATTTTTTTGAAAGAGCTATGCCTTAGGTATTTTGGTATATTTTTGGAGGAATGCATTAATGAACTTTTCCTTGATTGAGCTGGGAAAAGGTAAAATATGTCTTATGAATTGAAATTTCTAGATGAAATGTTAGCTCTTTGAATTCTTCCTCTAAACCAAAGTACTAGTAGGAAATGGTAGTTACTCTTTGAGTTTTTCCCTTGAACTAAAGTGTCGATAGGAAATGTTAATTTCCTCAACCATTTTTTTTTTAAATCAAGGTTTTGAACAAAAATGCAAATCTTTCCTAGGCATTCCAATTAGCCTAGGAATAATTTATGAAAATCTTTGTTTTTATTCTAAAATTTTAGTAAATAGAAACTCTATTCCTTAGTTTAAAATGACTCATTTTTGTCTTATCTTGCATATAGATGGCCATACCTTAGTTTGGCTTTCTTTTGTTAGCTTTAGCTTTTGTTTGCCACAATCTTTTCTCTTAGGTATTGATTTTCTCTTGGATAGGCATGCTCTTCTTTTCTTAACTTTTTGTTTACCTAGGTTTTTCCTTAACCTTTAGTTGCCTCATCAGCCATTAGTATTTTCTTGGCATAGAAAAATATAACTTATTCAAGAAAAATATTATATTTTTCTCCTTGTTGGCCTAGGGAAGTTTTTCCTCATCATTGGCTTTAAGAGAATTTCAAAAAGATATTGTTATGAAATTTTTCCTCCTTTTTTGTGCAATCTATTCAGAAGAATATTGTTAAGGAGCTCTTCTTCTTTATTAGCTTAGGGGAAATATCTTCTCTTTGTTGATCTTTGGATTTTTTTTTATAGACAAAAAAGTGACTTATTCTGAAGGAATAGTATTACAGAACTTTTTCCTCTTTAGAGGCTTAGAGGGAAATTTTCCTTTTTATTGGCCTAAAAAATGAGTTATTCCAAGCAAAATTGTTTAGGAATTTTTCCTTGTTAGTACAAGAAAAAGTGATTGATTCCGAAAGAATAGAAAGGAAACTTTTCCTTCTTAATCTAGATAACTTTTCTTTTCTCTCTTGCTTAGCTTAGTGAGAAATGAGCTATTCTAAGTGAATATTATTATAAAATTTTTCCTCTTAGTTGGCCTAGGAGAATTTTTCTCTTTTTTTTTTAACTTAGAAAAAATGAGTGGTTCTGAAAAAATATTATTATGGAGTTTTCTCGCTTTCTTGAAGTAAGGAAGAGTGAGATTTTCTTATCTTGGCTTATTTTATGGCCTTGGCTGTTATTTGCCTCGATTTTCCTTTAGTCTTGATTTTTCCTTAGCCTTTATTTGCCTTATTAAACATTGGCTTTTTCTTGGCTTGGTTTGGAAAAAAAAGTGAGCTACCTCATAGGGATTTTATAAGGGAATTTTTTTCCTTATGGCTTAGGGTATTTTTTCCTCTATCTTTATTGGGGGAAAAATGAGCTACTTTAGAAGAATTTTATAAGTCTTTATTAGCTTAAAGAGGTTTTTCCTCTACACTAACATAGAAAAAAGTAAGTTATTCTGAAAGAATTTTATTAGGAATTTTTTTTCCTTATTAGCCTAAGGAGGCTTTTTCTCTACGTTGGCCAAGAGAAAAGTAAGCTACTCTAAAAGAATTTAATAACGAATTATTGGCTTAGAGAAAATTTTCTTTATTGTTGGTCTTTGAAAGCTTTTCTTCTTGGCATTAGAAAAGCTTTTCTTCTTTGTTGATATTTTGCTTTCTTATTGGCTTCAAAAAATTTTTCCTCTATGTTAGGATAGAAAAAGTGAACTATCCCAGAGGAATTCTTGAAGAGAATTTTTCTCGTTATTGGCCTAGAGTAGTTTTTCTTTTATGGTGGCTTGAGTAGTTTTTCTTTTATGATGGGTTAAGTAGTTTTTCCTCCTCATTAGCCTAATAATTTTTTTTTCTTATTATTTGCTTAGGAAAGTTTTTCCTCTTTGTTGGCCTAGGAAAATTTTTCTTCTTATTAGCCTTGGAAAGTTTTTTCTTTTGATTGGCCTGAGAAAATTTTCTTTCTTTTTGGTTTCAAAAAGCTTTTTCTTGTTATTTACCTAGGAAAATTTTCCCCTTTATTGGCCTAGAAAAATTTTCCTTCTTATTGGTCGAAGAAAGCTTTTCTTTATTATTGGTCATGGAAAATTTTTCTTTATTATTGACCTTAAAAAGTTTTTCTTTGTTGTTGGTCTCAAAAAGTTTTTCTTATTGGCCTCAAAAAGTTTTTCTTTGTTGTTGGCCTTGGAAAATTTTTCTTATTGGCTTAGGAAAGTTTTTCTTCTTATTGGCATCAGAAAGTTTTTCCTTTTTTTTGGCCTAGGAAATTTTTCTTTTTTACTGGTGTTATAAGGTTTTTCTTTGTTGTTAACCTTGGAAAGTTTTTTTTATTGGCTTAGGAAATTTTTCCTTCTTATTATAGCCTAGGAAAGTTTTTTTCTTGTTGTTAGCCTTGGAAAGTTTTTCCTTGTTGTTGTCCTTGGAAAATTTTTCCTTTTTATTGGCCCAGGTAAATTTTCTTTTTTATTGACCTCATAAAGTTTTTCTACGTTGTTGCCCTTGGAAAGTTTTTCCTATTGACTTAAGAAATTTTTCCTTCATATTATTCTAGGAAAGTTTTTCTTTATTGTTGGCTTCAAAAAGTTTTTTCTATTAGCCTAGGAAAGTTTTCCTTCTTATTAGCTTAGGAAAGCTTTTCTTTATTGTTGGCCTTGGAAAGTTTTTTCTTATTATTGGCCTCGAAAAGTTTTTTCTTATTTTTGGCCTCAGAAAGTTTTTCTTATTGGAGTAGGAAATTTTTCCTTATTATTGACTTCGAAAAGCTTTTCCTTATTGTTAGCCTTAGAAAGTTTTCCCTCTTTATTGGGCTAGGAAATTTTTCTTTCTTATTAACCTAAGAAAGCTTTTCCTTGTTGTTGGTCGTAGAAAGTTTTTCCTATTAGTCTAGGAAAATTTTCCTTCTTATTAGCCTAGAAAGCTTTTCCTTCTTGTTGGACTTGAAAAATTTTTCTTTGTTGTTGGCCTTAGAAAGTTTTTCCTTTTTATTAGTCTAAAAGAAATTCTTTGTTATTGACCTCATAAAATTTTTCCTTATTGTTGGCCTTGAAAAGTCTTTTTTTATTAGTTTAGGAAATTTTTTCTTTTTACTAGTCTAGGAAAGTTTTTCCTTGTTGTTGGACTTGGATATTTATTCCTATCAGCTTAAGAAACTTTTCCTTCTTATTGGCCTCAGAAAGTTTTTCCTTATTATTGGCTTCGAAAAGTTTTTCTTTATTGTTGGTCTGGGAAAGTTTTTCCCATTCACCTAGAAAATTTTTCCTTCTTTTTGTTCTCGAAAAGTTTTTCTTCAACATTGGCCTCTGGAAAGATGAGTTAATTCTGGAGGAATTTTATGAGGAAATTTTTTTCCTAAACTAGAATTCTTTGTGGAATTATACTAATTATTATGTTTTCACATGAGAGGGAATATTAATTGTTCCTAGATGTTTCCTTTTGAACCGAGGAAATCAACTTTTCCCTTGACATAAGAGACAATATTAATTATTTTTAGAACTTTTTCCTTAAACTCAAGTTCTATGAGAAAATCTACTTTTCTATTGACATAGGAGGAAATATTTCTTGTTCTTTGGACTTTTTCTTGAAATAAAGTTCCAGGAGGAAATCTTCTTTTCTCATGATGTAGGAAGGAATATTTCTTATTCTTTAAATTATTCCATATATAGAAGTTCTAAAAAGAAATGAGAATTTCCCCAAGGCAATCAGGTTGGTTCTAAAATAGATTTTAAGATTTTTAAAAGTATATATAACAATATATGAAATGATCATGAGCACTTATGAAACAATAATGAATATGGATTCTTGCGAGATGTATGATATGAATGTTTATACGTGTGAATGCTCATTAGTGTAGTACGTGAGTCATTTGAAAATATGGAATAGTTTTTATATTTTCTTATCAATCATTTGGGTACATAAGTTGTATGTACTTTATAAATTGGATCAATTTTCTCAAGAGTTGAAATCATTCATATGGTCATGCTAGTTAAAATGAAATGTTTCTAAAAGTAGCAGGAATTTATCTTCATACATATTTGTAATTGTGGAGAGCTTGTCAAGATCTTTGGCCTTGAATCTGAAGAGGTGAGTATCTAAAAATGGCACTCCAATATCTAAGTTAGTATTTGATAAAGATTAAGTAAAAAAGAAATATAGAAAAAATGAGTTTTTCTCTCTAGATGTGAGTTTTTTCTTTTAGAGATAAGTTTTTATTTATAGATGATGAGTAATATGGATTTAAGATTTTACTTTCAATCCTCAATCTAACGACATGCATCACCCATTATTCTTATACACGTGGAGGTGAATATGATATGGAGAATTATTTCAACCTTGTATGTTTCTTTACTTGTATGACCTTTAGGTGTACTATAGACTAATGGATCGCAGAACTAATTCCCCTCCTGCCATTTTTATAAGCTCCGGAGTAATTTTTTCCTATACATGATTCTCCCCAGAATAGTTTAGGTGTTGTTTATCCCGAAATAACTTAGGTATTGTTTACTCCAGAATAGCTTGGGTGTTATTTACTCTGAAATAGCTTAGGTATTATATTCCTAGGATAGCTTTTCTTATCTAATAGGATGGACACGTAACATGATTAGGTGCCTTTTGGAGTATGACATCTATATTGCTCCCCCTACAAGTGTATTTTCTATAAAAAAAAATACTTTGATTAGAATAAGAAGTTCTGACTTTTATTCGACTGACAAGATAGTCTTTTTGAAAAAATAATGCCTTGGGCATTTAGATATATTTTGAGAGGAATGTGTTAGTGAATTTTCTCTTATTAAGCTAGAAAAAATGAATTGTTTCCTCTAAATTAAAAGTCTTAGATGAAATGCTAGCTCTTTGAATTCTTCTTCTAAACTAAAGTTCTAGCAGGAAGTGGTAGTTATTCTTTGAACTTTTCTCTTAAATTAAAGTTCCGAGAGGAAATGTTAGTTTCCTCAATTTTTTTATTTTAACCAAAGTTTAGAACGAAAATGCAAATTTTCCCTAGGCATTTCGGTTAGTGTAGAAATGGTTTATGAAAACTTTGGATTCCATTATGAAATTTTGGTAAACATATATTTTATATGTTAGTTTAGCATGACTTATTTTTCTCTTACCTTGTATAGTGTTGGCTATACTTTTGTTTGACTTTCTTTTGGCATTTATTTTCTTTAGTTAGCTTTTGTCTTGATTTTTTCTTAGTTTTTATTTGCCACAATTCTTCCTTAGCTTTTGTTTACTTGGTTTTTCCTTAACCTTCAATTGCCTGACATTGGTATTTTCGTGGCATAGGAAAATATGACTTATTCTGGAGGAATATTATACAAATTTTTTTCCCTTGTTGGTCTAGGGATGTTTTTCCTCATCATTAGCTTTAGAAGAATTCTAAAAAGATATTGTTATGAAAATTTTCCTCCTTATTTGTGTAAAAAAAAAGTAATATATTTCGAAAGAATATTATTAAAGAACTTTTCTTTTTTATTGGCTTAGAAAATTTTTTTTCTCTTTGTTGGTCTTCAGATTTTTTTTCCCTTAGTAAAGAAAAAGTGACTTATTTTAGAGAAAATAGTATTATGGAACTTTTTTATAGGGAAGTTTTTTTCTCTTTTTTAGTCTTAGGAAAAATGAGTTATTTTTAGCCTCAGAAAAAATGAGTTATTCTAAGAAAATTATTTAAGAAATTTTCCTTGTTAATGTAAGACAAACTAGAAAGAATATAAATAGGAAACTTTTCCTTATTGGCCTAAACAAATTTTTCTTTTCTCTTTTTTTCAGCGTAGTGACAAGTGAGTTATTATGAGTGAATATTATTATAAGAATTTTTGTTCCTTATCATTATCAATTCTTATATATCTTTTTTAGTTTATTTTGTGTGAATTCCAACTTTCTCTTTTAGTGGGCAATTTGCCTTTCTATTTGTTTTCAACTTTTTCAGACTACTCTTTTGGTTGTTGCTCAAGGGCCAGTATCATTTGCTGTAGAAGACATTTAGAAATATTTTTTAAAATTCCTTTAGGATCTTTTGAATCCCTTTTAATAAGCAATTTTGGAAACTACGTTCCTTATCACTATTAGTTTTTAATATGCCTTTTTAAGTTTGTTTTGTTGGGGTTCTAATCCTTTCTTCTGGTAGGCTAATTTGTCTCTTCTCCATTTTTAGTTTTTTCGTGACTACTTTTTTGTCTGTTGCTCCAGTATAGGCAATTCACTTTTAATTTTTAGTTTTCCATAGTTTCTACTTCCTTCTGGAGTCAGTATCTGCTTTATGAAATTTGTAAATAATTAAAGAGTAAATGTAGAAATATAAAGGTTAGATGCGTAAAGATAATTGTTAGTTGTATACTATGTCAGAAAAGTTAGATTAGTCCACATCAGTATAGTACTCATTTATTTATTCCTTATTAGAGGTAAATAGTTGGGTTTTCCTAATTCTCACATGTGTGTAAGTCAAGAAAAATTAGGAATGACATATGAAAATTTCATATGTCCATATATTAGATTTGGAATAGTAATTATTAAATTAGAACATGAAGATATGTTAATCCACGTTGACTTAACACCTTGCATATATTCCCTAGATAAAGTGAATACTTGGGTTTTTTTTAGCCTCACTCATGGAAAAAAGTAAGAAATATCACGGAATAAATAGAATGACAAGAATGCAAAAAAAAATCAACATAGTTGTTAGGGAATAAGCATAATTAAAAAGAAAATAAAGATAAAAGAAAATAAATAATAAATTAGTCTACAGTTTACTTATAAAGACTATTTTAACCTTTTTTTTACCATTGTTAACTTTTTATTTTTTATCAAAGTTTTATGTTGATTAAATGGGTCTTTTATTTTCTCATTTTCCAACAAGATATTTAGAGGAGAAATCCTTATTTTTACTCTTAGATTTTTAGCTTTAATGTCTTTTTAAATGTGTTTGAGTTTTGGGTCTCACACATAAATCTATTTTTCATAAGTATGTGTGAGTATTTTTCTCTTTTTCAATTATAATAAATCAAATCTAATATAAAAAGTTGGTAAAGTGTTGTTCATGTGGCTTTTAATGAGAGAAAAAACTTTATAGTCATTTCATCTCCATAGACACTGCCAATTAAGGGTATAGGAATTTACCTTCATATGTAATTTTTATTTATAGGGAACTTATTATGATTCTTGACCTCGAATTTAAAGAGGTGAATACCTAAAAAAGACACTCCAACGTCTAAAATAATTTTTTTTATTAAGATTAAAAAAAAGAAAGATAGGGAAGATAGTTTTCTCTCTAAATATGAATAATGATTTTTGGAGGTTAAATAATATTTTCTCTTAAATATGGGTCTTTATTTATAAAAGATGAGTGATGTAGATTTGAATTTTTTTTTTTTAACCCGCAATCTACTAACATGTGTCACCTATCATTTCTATATATATGGAGGTGAATTTGATCAAAAAATTATCCATTTTTATGTATTTTCTTATTTGTATGACCTTTGGATATAATTTCCACATACTAATAGATTACAAAACTAATTCCTCCTTTATTATTTTTATAATTTCTAAAATTTTTTTAAATATTATTCTCTCAAAATAACTTAAGTATTATTTTTTTAAAATACCTTCTCTTATTTAATAAGATAGACATATGATATGGTTAAATATATTTTAGAACATGGCACTTACAATCTGGTTGTTAAGCACTCTTGATTTTGGTTTGATTTTAATTAAAAAAATAATTTCAATAATTTTTATAAACAGAATTTCGAGTCAAAATATTAAATTTGCTCCTGCTCCCTCTTCGTAATGCAATTTGGTGTTTTTTCTGGGCCCCGCCGGGGATGAGCCTCCGTACTTGACATTCGAGTATGTAGGGTAATGCTGGCACATGTGGCTTCACCATTTTGCTTAAGCTGCTTCAGCCACTGGAAGACCATCCTTATAGCATCTCGACATCATCGTATGAATCTGATCAGAAGAAACGAAACTCTGAACGGAGGAGAGCACCATTGGATCATAGCGCCTCTCAACAGGACATGAAAGCAGACGCCAAATGGCAAATCCTCTGAGGAAACCACTGGTGAAACTCTTACTTGCTGCCATTCTTGTCTCTCTCTCCTATATTCTTGGCTCAAACACCAACTACTCCAACCACCAGTCGATACCTGAACAAGGCAGAAGCAGCCCTCCGCCGGTACAATGCCTGCAACTCAACTTCTCAAGCTCATCCCACGTCCGCATTTCTCCATCTCTACGCTTTGAACCAAGCCACAGTCTCCATCTCCCTCAACAATCTCAGCAAAGCCTTCACTTTTTCAAGCATTGCCCAAGAAACCTCAGCAACTATTTGCCATGCTACGACCCTTCGTTGGAAAAGAACTTCAGTGAAGGAAGTTTCTTTTACAGAGAGCGGCATTGCCCGAAAGCTGATGAAGAAAGAGTGAAGTGCTTGGTGCCAAAACCTGCTGGCTATCAGAGGCCGTTTCCTTGGCCCAAAAGCAAAGAGCTTGCTTGGTTCAAGAATGTGCCCTTCAAGAAGCTCACCGTGTTTAAGAAATCTCAGAATTGGGTTAGATTACAAGGTGATAATCTTCTGGTTTTTCCAGGCGGCGGCACGTCTTTCCCTAAAGGAGTGAACGGTTATGTGGATTTGATCAAGAGATTTGTGCCTCTGAAATCTGGGAAAATAAGGACTGCTCTTGATGTTGGATGTGGGGTGTGTTTTATGATAGAATTTTGAATTATCCCATTTTCCTTTTAGGAACCCATAGCCTTCTCTTTGGCTTTCCTTTTTGAAATCCAACTAGTCAAAATGTTGAATTTGAATTTGCTGCTGATCTAACTCATCTTATAAAGATTTCATGCCAGTTGTGCATTTATAAAAAGTGTTCAGTTAACATTTAACTAGGCAGAGTTTTAAATTGAAGTGGGGTGGCCTCTGATTATATTATTCATTGATTATGACCTAGCTTTTTACTCTATTCGGAAAAGAGTCGTTTTAAAGTCCAATGTATGGTAAAGAATTGAAGATAAAGGCAGTTTATGTAATTGCAGAATGTGGGTATTATTTGGAAGGGAACATGCATCAAATTCTTCCTCGTCTTTCCTCCTCCCCTATTTTCCTTTGGTCCATTAGTTTCTAGTCTCGATTTCTGTTGCAATGCTTTTGATGTTAGTTCTGAGGTAGAATTGAAACTCGGAAATCATATAGAAACAAGAGTCTGTAGAAGGAAGCATTTAGAGAGGCCATATATGGAGTTTTACTCTTTATTTTTCCTTCTGGATGGTAACTAATAAGAGCTATTGAATCTCATGCAATTGAATTTTGCATTCTTTCTTAATTAAAAAATAAAAACTTTCATGTATAAGATTTTCATTCTCCTCAGGTTGCAAGCTTCGGTGCTGCTCTGATGGACTATAATATACTGACAATGTCATTTGCACCTCTGGATGTACATGAAGCTCAAGTACAGTTTGCGTTGGAAAGAGGTCTTCCAGCCATGGTTGGTTTACTTAGCACCTACCAGCTTCCATATCCATCAAGATCTTTCGACATGGCTCATTGTTCCAGATGCCTTGTGCCATGGACTAGCTATGGTACAAACATTGCATATCTTATAGATGAATATGTGTAATCCAGTATGTGCTGTTAACATTTGGTACTTTATATGCAATGGAACTAATTTAGTTCAAATATGATAGGAAGTAGACTAGAAATGAATTAATTGTGATGAAAGTGCATTTATCTTGTTGCTCTGATGTTAAGATTGCCTCCTCGTTAGCATTTTGTACATTCTATATGCTACTTTCTGTTCTTTTCCCCTTTTTTAAAATCTTTTCCTAATTCAAATTCATATGTTTAGATGGGCTTTACTTGATGGAGATAGATCGAGTTTTGCGTCCGGGAGGCTATTGGGTATTATCTGGGCCCCCTATAAGTTGGAAGAGCAGTTACAGAGGTTGGGAGAGAGAGGCCAAGGATCTGCAAGAGGAGCAGACCAGCTTGGAAAATCTTGCTACACGATTATGCTGGAAAAAGATAGCAGAGAGGGGGCCCATTGCTCTGAAATCACCAACATTTTGTGTTAAATCTGATCCCGATGCTGTTTGGTTAGTTCTTTATCCAATTATTCACAAAATTGCAATGGTATAACACAGTGTTCTTAAGAATCTGCAGGTTATAGTATTATAGCTGAGCCTTCACAATGCACATTCGATGTGTATATTCTCTCGTGCCAGTGGAAGTTTTTAAATCTTCCTGCTAATTTCTGGCTCTTCATCAGGTACATGAAGCTGAAACCATGCATTACTCCTCTCCCAGTGGTGAATGAAATCAAAGATGTAGCCGGAGGTGGTCTTGAAAAATGGCCAAAAAGATTGAATATTGCTCCCCCTCGAATCAGAAGTGGGTTTACTGAAGGCATTACAGTTAAGTCCTTTAATGAAGACAATGAGCTGTGGAAAAAGAGAGTTTCCCATTATGGGATCATTCTCAAATCTCTCTCCTCTGGTAAATTCAGAAATATAATGGACATGAATGCTGGCTTAGGGGGCTTTGCAGCTGCACTGGCTAAATATCCAGTTTGGGTCATGAATGCGGTGCCATTTGATGCAAAACATAATACCCTTGGCATTTTGTATGAGCGCGGCCTCATTGGGACCTACACAGATTGGTTAGTCTCAATAGCAACTGATTTCTTGTATTCTCCACGAAGTACATCACTTATTAGATTTGTTCACAGGTGTGAGGCCTTCTCGACCTACCCCAGAACTTATGATTTGATTCACGCCCACGGTGTATTCAGCATGTACATGGACAAGTAATATTCTTCAGTCTGTTTGTTTAATCTATTTTGTGCTTTGCTTTTCCTATGGTTCCTCCGTCAATCCTGCTATTCTAATGAACTCGCACAGTGTGAGCAAACTGCATGATGTAATGCAAGCGAAAGTTTTGCTTTTCAAGTTTCAGACACAAACTTATTGTGTGTATTGTGCAGGTGTGACATTGTCAATATCCTTCTTGAGATGCATCGCATTCTTCGCCCAGAAGGGGCGGTCATAATAAGAGATCACGTTGACATTATTGTGAAAGTAAAAGGCATCATAGATCGAATGAGATTGAATTGTCAGTTGTTGCACAGTGATGGAGGGCCTTTGCATCCTGAGAAGATATTGTTGGTTCACAATTCACTGTAGTTAATTTACATGACTTTTTAAGTTTCTGGGCTAAAGAAAACACTAGTTGCCAACTTGCCTTGTTAATGGCCTGTATAGCATTTCTGTGTGGACAGTGAAAAGGATCATAGAACATTTCTTAGCATTTACCAATTGTTAGACTTGCATTGATGTATTTATGGCTTATTTGTGTATCAGATAAAATTATTTACCAAAATATTTGGACTAGTATAGCAATTCAAGAGAGAATATTTTACAACTAAATTGGACGCGTAACATTCCATCCCACTAAATTTTATTGGCTAAGATCTTTAACGAGATAGCTTCAGAACAAGTACCGAACACTTTGTGATTCATCAAGTTGTATTCAAGGCATAACAATGTTGCCTCTTGCGATTTCGAAAATCTGCAGATTTGGAGTTTTCACCAAAACTGGCCTAATTTCATTCATGTCCCTATATTTGTTTCAATTTCAATTTGTTTAGAAATAATGGACTGGGATGCTTTCATCGCTTTCACCCCTTAAACCTCTCAAGCAGTCGTATGAGTGGCTCCAAACGTATAACTAAAAATGAGCAAAGCGAAGCTGAAGACGCTTTCATCGCTCATTTTCTCTTCAAAATCATTTATGTTATCCCATGCTAACGGATTTTCCCGCCAATATGTCTTTTCTGCGGTCACGAGGTTGATTTGCACCTCTCCTCCCGACGATCTCCAAGGATTAGTCGACCCGGATGACCCGCTTTCGATTGGCTGTTTTCCGGTCGAGTCCGTATCCAGCGAAGACTTTGCTTTCTTGCGTGACTCTTTGATGAATCCCAGTGCTGCCGATTCAGTGCCAAATTTTGATGCTGGTAGGTGCTCCAACGATGCCGTTTTGATTGCCAACGCGTTATTGACTAACAATGATGGGTTCGGTGGAAACACCCAAAAGTTTCTTCGGCAATTTAGAGAGAAATTAAGTGAATCTTTAGTGGTTGATGTGTTGAATTTAACTAAAAACCCTGAATTGGGTGTTAAATTTTTCTTATGGGCCGGTAGGCAAATTGGTTACTCTCACACTCTGCCTGTGTATAATGCGCTAGTCGAGATAATTGAACGTGATCATGATGACAGAGTACCCGAACAATTTTTACGGGAAATCAGAAATGAGGATAAAGAAGTGCTGGGGAAGTTGCTTGATGTTTTAATTCATAAATGTTGTCGAAATGGTTTTTGGAATGTGGCTTTAGAGGAGCTAGGGAGGCTTAAAGATTTTGGGTATAAACCCACACGAGCGGTTTATAATGCATTAATTCAAGTATTTTTAAGAGCAGATCGATTAGACACAGCATATTTGGTTCATAGAGAGATGTTGGATTCAGGGTTTAGTATGGACAGGTTTACTTTAGGGTGTTTTGCTTATTCGCTTTGCAAAGCTGGGAGGTGGAAGGAAGCCTTAGAATTGATTGAGAAGGAAGAATTTGTGCCTGATACAGTACTTTATACGAAGATGGTATCTGGGTTGTGTGAAGCTTCACTTTTTGAAGAAGCTATGGACTTGCTCAACAGAATGCGAGCTAGGTCTTGCATTCCTAATGTTGTTACATTTAGGATTTTGCTTTGTGGCTGTTTGAGGAAAAGACAACTTGGTCGGTGTAAGAGAATTCTCAGTATGATGATTACAGAAGGCTGTTATCCAAGTCCCAGGATATTTCATTCTCTTATTCATGCTTATTGTAGATCAGGAGATTACTCTTATGCCTATAAATTGCTTAATAAAATGAGCAAATGTGGGCTCCAGCCAGGTTATTTGGTTTACAATATATTAATTGGAGGCCTTTGTGGTAATGAGGACTTGCCTGCTTCTGATGTGTTCGAATTGGCTGAGAAAGCTTATGCTGAGATGCTTAATCATGGAGTTGTACTGAACAAAATCAATGTCAGCAATTTTGTGCGATGTCTTTGCGGTGCTGGGAAATATGAGAAAGCATATAATGTTATTCGTGAAATGATGAGTAAGGGTTTTATACCTGATACTAGTACCTATTCCAAAGTAATTGGTTATTTATGTGCCGCCTCCGAGGCAGAAAAGGCCTTTCTGTTGTTTCAAGAAATGAAAAGGAATGGCTTAATTCCTGATGTATATACGTATACTATATTAATTGATAATTTTTGTAAAGCTGGTCTTATTGAACAGGCTCGCAACTGGTTTGATGAAATGGTAAAAGAAGGTTGTGACCCAAATGTGGTAACCTATACTGCTCTTATACATGCTTACCTTAAAGCGAGAAAACCATCCCAGGCAAATGAACTCTTCGAGACCATGTTATCTAAGGGTTGTATTCCTAATATTGTCACTTTTTCAGCTTTGATTGATGGCCATTGTAAAGCTGGAGATATTGAAAGGGCTTGTAAGATTTATGCAAGAATGAAGGGCAATGTGGAAATTTCAGATGTAGATATGTATTTCAGGGTTCTTGACAACAACAGCAAAGAACCAAATGTTTATACTTATGGAGCCTTGATAGATGGCTTGTGTAAAGTTCACAAGGTCAGAGAGGCCCATGACTTATTGGATGCTATGTCTGTGGCAGGCTGTGAGCCAAACAATATTGTTTATGATGCTCTTATCGATGGATTTTGCAAGGTTGGGAAGCTTGATGAAGCTCAAATACTGTTTTCAAAGATGTTGGAACGCGGGGGTAGTCCAAATGTGTATACTTATGGCTCTTTGATTGACAGATTGTTTAAGGACAAGCGACTTGATCTTGCTTTAAAAGTCATTTCCAAAATGCTAGAAGACTCTTATGCTCCTAATGTTGTAATTTACACAGAAATGATCGATGGCCTTGTTAAAGCAGGGAAAACAGAAGAAGCCTATAAGGTTATGTTGATGATGGAAGACAAGGGTTGTTACCCAAATGTTGTGACTTATACAGCAATGATTGATGGCTTTGGCAAAGTAGGTAAAGTTGACAAATGCCTCGAGCTCTTAAGACAAATGAGTTCAAAAGGTTGTGCACCAAACTTTGTCACATATAGGGTCTTGATAAACCATTGCTGTGCTTCTGGTCTTTTAGACGAGGCTTACAACCTTTTGGAAGAGATGAAACAGACTTACTGGCCTACGCATGTTGCAGGCTATCGTAAGGTTATTGAAGGCTTCAGTCGAGAGTTTATAGACTCTCTTGGACTTGTAGATGAGATGGGTAAAAGTGATTCAGTTCCAATTGTCCCAGCATATAGAGTTCTGATTGACCAATATATCAAAGCTGGAAGACTAGAGTTGGCTCTAGAACTGCATGAAGAGATGACATCATTTTCATTAAACTCAGCTGCCAATAGGAATACGACTCTTTTACTAATTGAGAGCCTTTCCCTTGCGTGTAAGATTGATAAAGCATTTGAGTTGTATGCAGACATGATAAGAAAGGGTGGTAGTCCAGAGCTAAGCACATTTGTTCATCTTATTAAAGGGCTAATCAGAGTTAACAAGTGGGAAGAAGCTCTCCAGCTGTCTGATAGCATATGCCATATGGTGTGTCTAAACTTTCTTTTCTCCTTTTCTTTTTCTCTGTTCCCTCTGTCAATTTTAATAACTAGAGAAGCAAACATCAATCATGATCTCCCAGTGCTAAGTTCCATTTGTTGAATATTCAGACGTGCACTACTATCTCCCAGGAGAAGATATACTGACATTATAGCTGCATTTCATTCCTACTGCTTCCAATGTGGTATCCCTATGTCTATTACAAAACAGATTGAATGTTTCTGTCAGCATTATTGTTAATTTAATTTTGGAAAATAACCTGCAGAGGGCTAGATATCAAATGATGAACTTACTATAAATTTTTCTTTCTCATTATATGAGAGGTCCCAGATTATGCTTGCAGATAAACATTTTTCTGACCCTAGGTTTTAAAAGGACATAATGAGCTTGTTGACGGATGGTAAATGGGATTAGTGTCTTAAGTTTCTGAGATGGACAATTAAGATTCCATGGAATTGCTCGGGTTTAGTTATCACATACTGCAGACATTTTTATGGTGTAATCTATTATTTTCTGCTCTAGGTCAATCAAATTATTAACAATGGATCTGTAGAGGCATACTAGGTGACTTCAATTATAGATGCTTCCCCTAAATCTGTAGGTCTGCCTGAAACTTTTGGCTCGGCTTCTCTAGAGTGCCTTGAATCAATCTGTATTACTGCGAACAGATCAAGAGTTTTCTTATCTCTTCCTAACCTGAGTGACATCTTTCTGGAAATTTGATACCAGTGGTTATATTTTATTCAATGTGGTAGTTAATGTTGTATCTGCTTTATGACCCTCATCATAAAACTTCATTCATACAGTTGCTATTGCTGAAAATTTCTGTTGCCATCTGTTAAGGATCTATAGTTTTTGTTTTCTTGTGTAGCAGCGGATACTTTTTCTTATACTTCTGGTTTAAAATTTTCTTTTGATCAGGATATTAATTGGCTCCAAGAAGGAGAGAGATCTAGCTCAACATAAGCTCTTTGTACTTTTTTTGGTCATTTTCAATTAATCTGATGGCTTCATGGTGGATGAAGGCAAGTTCGTAGAGTTGACTCCATCGAGCTAAACTTTCCATGCGTGCGTACAAAATTGGAAGGAGATGTTTAGAACTTTGGGCGAATGGCCCTGCTTCTCCATGATAGGCAACTCTGGATCCAAATAGAGAAAGCTAAAGAGGATGGTATTGCTGAAACTGAAGAAACTTTTTGTTAATTGATTATCCAAGCTTTTATGAATCAGCAATCAGTAAGCCTCTGAACTTTGTTCTGATTTATTTCACCTTTCTTTGTGAGAAGCTGATGGTGCTTATTGACTTAATTACAGGGCAGTCACTTTTTAACTAATCCACTGCTGAAATGCTCTTCTTTGACTGTGTCAAGGTCTTGTAGTCACAACTATTCTCTGGTGGCCCTGAGAACAGTAAGCACAAAGCATACTTTGAGTGCACCAAAATTATACTATATTTTATGTTTTTATTCACTCTTTTTTTCTTGCCTTCTGGGCATGCTTCTTTGTCTCAACCAGTAGTAAAGGAACAATATGATGTCAGACTGCAGGTATATTTTTCAGCAATAGGATCATGTTACTTTTGAATGGCATTGCTCCACAGCATAAGTTCCAGGGATTTAGGAAATTCAGGTGACTATAAACTTCGGAATTGGTTATATGAGTTGAAGCCACATAAAAGTCAAATCAAGCAATAGCTTTGTTGTTGTGATTTTTCAATATTTTTAAGTATTTTCATTTCTTACAATACTGTTGATACATCTCGGTAGTTGAAATTGATACGGTTGATAATATATTTTGTTACATATTAGTATTTTCTATTTCATATCTTGTAAAGGACAGTGATGAATAATATTTGATTACTAATCGAAGAATTGCATATTGTTAGTTTGTTGTGTTTTTACCTTTAAAATTTTCTTTGGTACTTGGATATATTTAATTAAAAGCCTCTTCGTATTTGCCAATATGAGTATACTTGCAACTAGACGTGGCAATGTTTGATGAGATCCATGAATCCACCAAGAGCTTGTACTAAATAGGTTGCGTCTGGGTAACTATTTCAATAATTTATAAGTGTGTTAAGCTCTGGTTTAGAGTTTTCAACAATAATCCCCTTCTTTATGGAAGTAAAGGATAGATAAAAGATTTTTTTAAAAAAATCACATTTTAGTATAAGATATTTTGTTAGGTAATGCGTTGAAATTTGTATTTTTTTTACAATTTGATTAATTATAATGTATTGATCTGCTTAGTATCTAATGGTACTTTGTTATTCCTTTCATGTTTAAAAATTATGTAATTATTTTTATAACAAAATTTATTCGAGTATATATGTATAATTATGTGAAATAATTGAAGCAATTATGACACCTAATAAATAGGTTGGCTTGGTGTTTGATATTTTTTAAATTTAAAATGACACAAACAAGGTACGATATATTTAACTCAAATTATCATTTTTACTTGTAATTATTAACCTTAATTTGTCTAATTTTTGCATCATCATCGA
Organism: Aegle marmelos; assembly: GCA_030449875.1. Classification (NCBI taxonomy): domain Eukaryota; kingdom Viridiplantae; phylum Streptophyta; class Magnoliopsida; order Sapindales; family Rutaceae; genus Aegle; species Aegle marmelos. Next base: position 11,207,507 of record JASUUL010000115.1, read on the forward strand.
TTTAATTGCAATGAGGCATTGCATAGACATGCCGTTGTTGGTTTTGACTCTTCAAGGATAAAATATTATTTTTGTAATATGCAACTTAAAATTGAAAAGAAAACTAACATGCAGTAGGTGAAAAATATAAAATTTCTAAGCTAGTTTTAATTGGAAACGTATGTACAGCACTTACATTTTAGATAATTTTTAAAAATGTTGAGCTAACTTATTAATTAGCTCAAATCTTAGGGACCAAAATGAGTATTACGTTTTAACAAATTAAAGGAATGACGTGGCATTAATTAATTATGACACGCGTGTTTGTGCCTTCTGATGGAATGGTACTGGATTCCCTCTATCTTGCCCCCTGGGTTTATGTTTTGAGATCGAATTCGAAACCGGCTGATTGGACACTCGATTCTTCCAAACCCTAATTCATTATTTCTGGTAACTTTTGTGTTGCTGACATCTACAATTTGTTCGATACTGAGTTCACTGTGTAAAACTAAGGCCTTAATATCCGTAATTTAGGGTTTATTTTCTGAAATTGCATGGTTTGACTTGACTGATTTAATTTAATTCAGCTGTATGTTCTTATTGTTTGATTCGGTGTTTTTAACCAGATGGAGCGGCGGTCACTCTCTTCTCTCACATACAAAGGATCGATTCCTGAAGCTATTAATGAAGCTAAGAAGCAAAAGAAACTTTTTGTCGTTTATATCTCAGGTAATTTCTGTTTAATTTCAATTACATTCATCTCTAATAACGTTGTTATGAAATTTTTATTTTATTTTATTTCAGGCGAAGACACTGAGTCAAACAACTTGGAAAACACAACGTGGACTGATTTGAAAGTAATTTATATTGTTTATTTATTTATATATTAATAATATATTTTTTTAAGTTTATGAGTTCCTTATTTGCTGTGTTCAGGTGGCAGAGTCAGTATCAAAGTACTGTATACTATTGCATATCCAAGGAGGAAGCACTGACGCTGCAAATTTTTGTGCAATCTGTAATCCTCAGATTCCTTATTTTGAATCAAAGTTTTACTTTAAGATTCATTGATCAGCTGTGGTTTTGAACTACTGCCAAACTTAGTAGACTGGGTATTTTCATATGATAAATCTCAAACTATGGGGATAATGTATATGCTTGCCTAGTTTTAAGGATACCATGCTTCAATATTTTACAAATGTTTTAGCTTAACTGGGGATGTGAGTATTTTCTACTTGTGATATAATGGACATTGCCAATATTGGTTGTTTGGTACAAAACTTACTTTTATGTTCTATTCAGTAGTATTGCTACCAGAAGCATATCCTTACATTGATATTTTACAGATCCACAAAATTCTATCCCTTGTATTACTGCAATTGGATACAATGGCTTACAGGTTTGGAGAAGTGGTATGTTTCTAATGATAATCTTTATTAGAGGCAAGCACATTATGGTGTTTTCAAATACTTTCTAAACATTTGGTTGCTTTTTTCCATGTAACTGTCCAGAAGGTTTTGTTTCTGCTGAAGTTTTGGCTTCCAGCTTGGAGAAGGCATGGTTTAGTCTTCATATTCAGGTATGTTGGTTCTGGTTTTTCTTGTTTCTGCTTCTGTTCCTGTCTTTATATGCCTACGTTGAGTGCTCAGTGATGTTCGAGGAGCTTTTTTTTTTCTTTTAATATTTAAAATTAAAACCTGGCATGTCATTCTAATAGGTTTTTCATGAAAAAGGAGAACACCCTTAGTGTCTAGTAGTTGATGTTACAGTTTTCTGCAATAATGAATGCGGTTGATCATATATAACCATAACACGTGGTTTTATGTGACTTCTATGGGGCTCCTAGGTATCACTAGCTACTTTCGGTGTTTCAAAAGCATGTCTTAGCTTTTGTTTTCAAGTATTTTGTAAAGCGTAACCAAAAAAACTGTTTAACACCTATTGGATACAACTTGATCAATCAGTGGTGACTAAATAGTTGAGGAAGGTTATTCCTTGTGCAATGGCTACCTTTGTCAGTTATTATTGTAAATTATAGTTCTCTAGGATCTCTTCTTATTTATTTCCTATATATGGGATGCACTAGAGCTACATTAACTTTATGATTTGGGTTTCGAAGAAAATGTGAGGGTATTTTCATTTTGGTTGAAATAATTTGTAGGAAACAACTGCAAGCGTACTGACTGCTGCACTTGCTTCCAATAAATCTAAACCACCTACTTCTGGGACTTCTGATGGTGGCTCACCTGATCAGGGAAGTTCTTCAGGTGCAGCTATTCCATCACCTTCGCCTTTACCTTTATTGGAGAAACACCTGCAATCCTCAGAGGCTAAATCATCTGTGACATCTGAGATGGCAAGAAAGCTTTAGTTTCTGTGGTTACCTTTTTAATATATTGATTACCATATTTTCCACGAGTTTATTCACTTCCATTATTCTCATATTTTCAGAAAAGTAACACTGATGTTGGTGTTAAGACATCTTCAAAATCCTGCAGTGATAGCCAGTCTGGAGGTGTTGGAGATGAGCACTCCTTTTCCTCCAAAGAAGCTGACAATTCTCTCAGTCCTGCAGCAGCAGATCCGGAAATTTCACAAGCTGAGCGCATGCCATTTAGTGCTGCAAATTCTCCCGCCTCAAGGAGTGTTGTGGACAAGCAGTCCAGGTCTTTCTCTAAAGGAACTGACAATTCACTTAGTCCTGCAGCGGCAGATCCTGAAATTTCTCAAGCTGAGCAAAGGCCTTCTAGAGCTTCAAATTATCCTGCAAGTAGTGATCGTTATTCAAGTCTTCCTGCCGGAGGTCCAATATTAACTCCTGAAGCAAATGAACTCAGAGAGGATGAGAGGGCAGATGACATAGGTGATGGGAAGGTTGACTTGTCAGGTTGTTCTGGTAGAGAATTGAGTGAAGTTCATTTAAATATCCGATTGCCTAATGGTGTTAGCCTGCGAGAGAAATTTACTCTGACAAGTGCGTTGAGGGTAGTGAAAGATTATGTTGATAGAAACCAAACAGGCTTGAGCTCCTATGATCTTGCTGTTCCATATCCTCGCAAGATTTTCACTGATGAAGGTATGAATATTACATTTGCAAGTATTTATGTCCAGACTTGAGTTATTTGAATTTTGCCTCGAATGGTGTTATAATGAGGATATGGTTGGAGAGGAAGATATCGCATTGCTCTACATTGTTCTTTGCAGTCCTTTTCTTTGGCATGGATTGCATTGCTCAAATGAGCATTTGGATTTGATTTATAATATACACCTACGTGCTTTCCTTTCTGCCTTCTCTGATGTTTTGCCGTATGTGCACGTTCTTAAAAAGTTACAAAGGGCATAACCAAGTGTTTCATGCTTAAGTGCACTGAATGAACTTGATTGTAACAGCAGATGGTTGGTGGCATTATAAATCCTAGATGAATAAAATATCTTGTCATATAAAAGATATGATGTTCAGTCTGGTTACAGTATATTCTGTCATCTTTGTTCACATGGAATTGTCTGTTGCGCATCAATTAAATGCCTTCATCCATGAGTATTCTTTCTGTTGTAAATTACTTTTTTACCTTCTTTTACTTGTTAACCAGTCCTTTTAATGTGGCAGGGCAAGCTCTACATGCTGTTTTCTCTGTGTAATCTAAAAATTCAATCTTTCTAAATGCACTTGTCAGGGTTAGGCATCACTGATTTATATATAACATGGTCTCCCTTTAAATAGTGCAGTCAAATGTATATACAAGTGCACAAACAGTAGATTTGAAGTGTTTGCTAATTGCTATTCATTGTTCTTTCTCTTTAATCTACTGCAGATCTTAGCAAATCTCTGTCAGATTTGAGCTTGTTTAACAGACAAGCATTGATTGTGGTTCCACGCCTGAGAGCTTCAGGCTACAAGGGAGGAGAATCTTCGATGTCTGAACCAACTAGTTATAGAACAGTTGCAGATTCTTCTAGTGAAAGTGAAGGGGGATATTATGCATACGTCAGAAGACTATTGTCATATGTGAATCCGCTGTCCTATTTCAGTGGTGGTGCCTCTTCAAGCCCGGGGCAGGATTCCCAAAGAGGCATATGGGAATATGGTGAGTTCAAACAACATAAATGATGCCATCAGTTATATTTTTCCAGACATGAGATTTAAGATTAAAATATATTTCTGTTTAAGACTGTTCATTTGCATTCAAACATACCACCTAGGGAGGATTTTGAAGGCCATTAAGACCTCTTCTTAGGTTTCTTGTCTTCTTTTGCTGGAAATAGAATGTTTTCTTTTTGAAAATTTTTTTTCCACTGGACATGATCTGATTGAATGTGTGGTGAAAGTTCTTCAATTAGATTCACTGGATAATTATTGTGGCATAATGTTCTCATTGCTCACACCTCTATGTGTGGTCCTGTAGGTCCAAATCCGACGCTTCAGAATAACTTAGCAGCCAGAGGAGATGGACCCAAGCCGTCCTCAAATCCTAGCACTTCATTTCACACAAATGAAAGTAAGAATAGGCCACCAACCACATCTCGTTTTGGGAGCAACATTCATACGCTGAAACATGATGAGGATGATAGCCGCTTCAATGATAGAAATGCCTTTTGGAATGGAAACTCTACACAGTATGGCGGGGATAACAATGGCAGATAAGATCCCAGGTTTAGCTCGCTCCTGCGAAGCCTCTGATTTTCAGCCCTGAAATTTAGAGAGTAATAACCGCTATAGATATATTTGATTTATCATATTTACTTTAGATTTATGTGCAAAATCCTCAATAATGGTTGTAAATATTTATGTTTATCCCGCCAAAATTAAAGTGATTTTAGCATGCTATGAGACTAAACAATATCTGAAACCCATTTAACAATCTTGAATGACTGTATTTCTTTCTTATCCATCACTTTTGATACATAATGATTAGACTTTCTCTATAACTCGGACTCCCTATAAACTCAGGATTAATAGGAATAACTTTTAATAAGAATTATTAAGGTTCAGTTTGGTATAATATTTTGTGTGGGGTTTATTTATTTAGAATTTTTGTTAATAAATTTTTATAAATAAAATTTTTATTTAAAAAATTTAAATTATTAGATTGTCAATAAAAATTTTTATTAAAAATTTTTAAAATAATCTTAATAGATAAGTTTTTTAAAGTTATGTTATAAAAAATAATAAAAAAATTTTTTCCCCCGATGAGAATTGGTTTCAATAAGCTCCCCAATTCCCTTTTCCCCCCCCCCCCCCCCCCGAAAAAGGGATTGACATCCTACAGAAAGATATACATTGGGAAACAAACAAACGACTTTGTAGCTAGTTTACATACGTAATGGAGAAAGAGCTTGCGAAGTTATTTGGAGCTGCCAAGAAGGCGGACGCGGCGGTAACCATGGAGTGAGCCCGAGGTGCAGCGATGCGTAGACGCCTTGAAACAACTCCAGGCTTTTCCCGTTGCCTACCATTTGCTGGTCTCTACTCGGGTCGGTAAAAGTCTTCAGCATGTCAAAAAGCATCCGTGCGAGAAGACACAAAATGCAGCCTCCGAATTGCTTCATATCTGGAAGCAAAAAATAGTCCTTGAAAGAAGACGACCGCGAAAAAGAGAAACGGCAGCAAATTATCAGCTGATGAGAAGTTCCAGAAGAAGACGAGTAATACCACTGCAGTAAAATCTGGGTGCAATAAAGCAAAGAATAAAAAAGCAACTCCGAGTATCAAAAAACCATTACAGGCTGATCAGGTTAAGGATTCAATGCGAGACAAAACTCCAAGGGATCTTCAGAAGGCCCTGTCCGGAGTTGCAAGTGAGGCTGTTAATGATGGGGAAATAATCGATCGGGTTAAAGCATGTGACCCGAAACAAGTTGCTGCTTCAGTGGAACGCGTGATGCTCGAGAAGCTGGGGCCCATGGGTTAGCAGAGAAACGCAAGCACCGCTCCATTATGTTCAACATGAGCCACGAGAAAAACCCTGATTTGAGAAGAAGGGCTCTTCTCGGAGTGGTGACACCGGAGAGGCTTGCGAGCATGACTCTGAAGAGTTGGCAAGTGATAAGGGACGACGAAAGAACGAGAAGATCAAAGAAAAGTTCATGTTCAAATGCGAAGTTCATGAGAAAAAGCAAGGCACCACTGATCAGTTTAAGTGCCTCAGATGTGGGAAAAGCAATTGCAGTTATTATGAGGTGCAGACTAGAAGTGCTGATGAGCCCATGACTGCCTTTGTAACATGTGCCGAATGCAACAACCGTTGGAAGCGCTGAACCATAACACATGCATGCATATTTATTTAATTAAAAAAGTTTTGTAATCAAGTTTAATTAGTTATGTTTATTTGCCATTGCTCGGCTTTCCACAAATTTAAAACTTCATTTGTTATTCTTAATTTTCAGCGTTATAATTCAAGCCAGCCTGATAGTGTGCGCATGTGTGTATGTATATATACGCGGCCAAGAAATTTTTCATAGTCTTTTTTCTCTCTTACTGAGATAAATAGTTAAGACTGAATTTTAAATTTTTATGTCCATAATTAAATCAGTATTTTTTTTATTTTATTTACAATTATATCAATTTTTTCCACTAAATTTAAAAGACTATGAGAAACTAAGAGAAAAATATATATCTATTAGGAGAGGATCTTAATTTAAATCTGTCAAAGTTGTATGCATTTATGTACCAAGAATTATTATCTGAAATCTTGTTTATCAAATTAATCTACCAAGAAGAAAGCCTGTCAAGAAGACAATAGCAGAAGTAAAATTATATGGGATTATCCATGCTTGAGTAATTTAGATAGATGCGAATAATATTTGAATAACACGTGGGACAGTTCATGGAACCACATATGCTGTAGGCGCTGAAGAGTGATCTATGTATGGTTTATTAAGAATGTGTGGTATACAAATTTATAAAATTTAATGAGGTCGTGAAGCAATTATCTTGCATGTGATAACGGCCGCATTCTATTCTTGCACATGAAATTAACTAGTTAATTCTTGACATTTTTCAAGTTGCTCCTGATGCTAGCTCTACAATTAAGTTAGAATTCACAATTAATGATTCTAATTTAGCCCATAATTAATAAGCTACCTTTATGCTACGTTACTTCCCGAATTGGAGAATCGAACTCTGAAATCAAAATGATTAACAGTGTTTACTTCGTAAAAATGGAGTAAGAATTGTAATTGGAATTGTATGGTCCATCACTATTTAGAAATGAGAAATGAAAGATTGGTTCCTAAAGAGAAAGTAGGAATTAATCTCTTATTCCTTAGAGTTTTCATTTTGCCCCATTGATATTATAATATTTCTAAAATGCCCCTCTTTTGAATTATTATTATTAATTAATTAATATACTATTATAAAAATAATTATTACTATTATAATTAATTAATATATTATTATTAAGTAATTAATATAATTAATATTAATTAATGTATTAATACATTATTAACAACAGTATATTACTAATTATAGGTTTTGAATAAATAATCACAAAAATTAATATATTGTTATTAATAATTAATTAAAATACATTACTAACAATAATATTTTAATAATTATAGTTATGTAATAAATAATCACTATAATTAAAATATAAAATAATAATTATGACAATAATTTATTAAGTACTTTTTAGTAATTTGTTAAAATTTTACTCGTTCAGATTTTGATTCCAAGGCAAAGTAAACATATTAATGCAATTCATTTCATTCTGATTTCAACTCCTATAATTCAAATAAACAACTTATTCTTATTCTTATTCCCTATTCTCATTCTAGCTCATTCACATCTCTATTCATTTCGATTTCAACTCATTCCAATTCTAGTTTAGTAAATATAGCATTATTGTGAAGACAACTTCACACTTGCATCACTCTTTCAATTAGGAATTCACGTTATCAAATAGGCCTAAACCTTTTATAAGTCGATCTAAACTTAGACTAATTAGGAATGGCCTCAACAAAATTTTAAATAATTTTAATAACATTTTAAAAAATAAATTTAATAAGATTATCTAATGTATAATAGGATAAAGACAAATAAACAAAATATTAGTAACACAACTTGATAATATTAAAAAATAATTAGGAATGGCCTCAACAAAATTTTAAATAATTTTAATAACATTTTAAAAAATAAATTTAATAAGATTATCTAATGTATAATAGGATAAAGACAAATAAACAAAATATTAGTAACACAACTTGATAATAGACCACAACCAGAAGGTACTAATATTAAAACAAACTAATCTAATATTTGTAGGTCATTTTCTTCCTCATCCTTCAAATTTCTTCCCAAGTAAAAAATTCTTTAATATTGTTATTTTTTTTTGGGCTTTTCACTTGACAGTTTGCATTTTGTTTAATTTTTTAATCTATAAAATTTAAATTTTAAAATTTGGGTTTGGCACGGACTTTGTTCATGAGTCTTTAACCAGACCTATTGACTATGTACTTAAAAAGTTTTAACCCATGTCCCAAGTCTCACAATGCGGGTCGGATCTAAAGCTCACAAACCGGCCCGGCGGAACTCTTTACCAACCTTACTTCCAATGAGGAATCCGCCACCGCCAGTAAACTAATACATATTACATACTGCACAGGATTAATGTTTTAGTTCAAGCCGTGGAAACAGTCGGTCAGTGACAATTATGAAAGGGACATATAGCAGGGAATTATCTGTTCAGTAGTAATCCACCACGTAGCAAGTTGATTCACTCTGAGTGAGATAAAGAGTCTTTCCCGTAATCTAATTTTTTTTTCCGAACAAATTTTGTTAATGTGATTAATAGTTAATAAATTAAAAAATAATTTATTAAATCATTTTAACTTTGTCAGTCAATCTTCTTCGCTTCTTGGCTGTAAGAGACATCCTACTTCGAATCACTTGGCGAGTGATCAACTGACCCCCAGTCCATAACGCCGTCAGCGGATCGAACGAAGTGGGACTACAGAGAGTTCTTTTTCCTAATGAGAATAGAGTTCTTTTCCCTAATGAGAATGGGTTTCAATGTCAAGCGATTCAGATAAGGAAACTGCACAATTCCTATCAGGATGAGGAAAAAGATCATCACTAAATACAAATAACACAATCACAATCCCGCAGATCTAACAAAGAAAATACATTCTCAAACAAACAAATCAAAATCCTAGTATGGAGAAAGAACTTGTGAAGTTATTTGGAGCTGCCAAGAAGGCGGCGGACGCGGCAGCGGCCATTAAGAGGAGTGAGCCCGAAGTGCAGCGATGCGTAGACGCCTTGAAACAACTACAGGCTTTTCCCGTTACCTACGATTTGCTGGTCTCCACTCAGGTCGGTAAAAGTCTTCAACATGTCAAAAGGCATCCATGCGAGAAGATACAAAATGCGGCCTCCGACTTGCTACATCTTTGGAAGCGAAAAATAGTCCTTGAGAAGGAGACAACGGCGAAAAAGAGAAACGGCAGCAAATTATCAGCAGATGAGAAGTTTCAGAAGAAGACGAGTAATGCCACTGCGGTAAAATCTGGGTGCAATACAGCGAAGGAGAAAAAAGCAACTCCTAGTATCACAAAACCATCACAGGCTGATCAGGCTAGGGATTCTATGCGAGACAAAACTCGGAAGGATCTTGAGAAGGCCCTGTCCGGAGTTGCAAGTGAGGTCGCTGATGATGGGGAAATAATCGATCGGGTTAAAGCCTGTGACCCGAAACAAGTCGCTGCTTCAGTGGAACGTGTGATGTTCGAAAAGCTGAGGCCCATGGGTGTTGCAGAGAAACGCAAGCACCGATCCATCATGTTCAACATGAGCCACGAGAAAAACCCTGACTTGAGAAGAAGGGTTCTTCTCGGAGAGGTGACACCGGAGAGGCTTGTGAGCATGACTCCTGAGGAATTGGCAAGTGATAAGAGACGACTAGAGAACGAGGAAATTAAAGCGAAGTTCATGTTTAAATGCGAAGTTCATGAGAAAAAGCAAGGCACGACTGATCAATTTAAGTGCTCCGGATGTGGGAAAAGCAATTGCAGTTATTATCAGATGCAGACTAGGAGTGCTGATGAGCCCATGACTACCTTTGTAACGTGTGCCGAATGCAACAAGCGTTGGAAGTGCTGAACTATAGACACATGCATGTATAGTTGCTTAATTAATCAGTTTGTGATCAAGTTTAATTAGTTATGTTTATCTGTCACTGTTCAGCTTTCTACAAATGTAAAAGTTCACTTTGTTATTCATAATTAATGAAATATTCATTGTTATAATTCAAGCCATCCTAATCAGCTCATTATGGTGTGTGTGTGTGTGTGTGTATCAGAGCTACATATAAGGCTAGGTCTTGACAGAATGAGATATGTGCCAGATCATGTTCTATTGATATGAAAACCCGACCCCTTCAAATTAGCCACCAACTATCTTTTAGTTTCTCACACTGGAGCCTTATGCATATTACGAATTTTCGCTATGCCACACACTTTAAATTGAGAGCCATTCATTTGAAGAGAATAAACTAATGCTTGGGAGTAGAAGAGGACAATTAATTAAGCTTTATTCGTATTTCTGCCCGGATTCATGTACCAAGAATTATTAATTATATGAAATCTCTATTAAAAAGGCAGTGAATCAGCTTTAAGCGTGCTAGCAATTTTTCGTTTTTGAAGTTTAGTAATAAATGATCCAGTTAACTTAAATATGTGTGCATAAATGATCTAAAATCAAATCAAGTACACTACAAAGGTTTATAGAACAAGTCAAATTCATTATTTGAATTTGCTCCCTTATGCTCTGCAGTTAAATTAGAATCCACAATACTTGGTTCTAACATAGCCCCCAGTCAATATGCTACCTTTATTGTAAAGACGGCCTCACACTCGCATAACTCTTCCGATAATGAATTTGCGAGCAAATTAAAACAGGATTAAAGTTTTAATTCCGGCTACAGAAACAATTATGAAAGATATGGGGAATTATCTGTTCATTAGTAATCCACCATGTAGCAAGTTGATTCACTCTGAGTGAGTGCTGTTAAATCATTTTAACTTTGCTACTGTACGTAAGAGACATCCTACTAGGAATCCACTTCAAAAATTATCTACAATGAAATTAGAATCCGCGAAGGATTCTAATTTTAGCCCGCAGTCTACATATTTGCCGCCGTCCTCTCGGGGACGATTATCCTGCACGCACGTTTGAGTTTATCCTATTCAGAATCAGTATCCGTCAGAACTTGGACAATCCGTTCAAGATTAGGAAAGAAATAGTATAAATTAACCGCGCATCCGGCTTGGCATCATGACTCATTAGGTCACAAAACGTCCTTTAAATATCTTTTCAGTCTTTCTGGGTAATCAAACAATTACAAGAAGATGTTGGCTTTACAGGATTTCAAGAAGAGAAAGATAAACAAAAACTGGACTCACTTGCAAATTTTATCAGAGATTGCGTTGCTATCTGGTGCTGGTGCTGGTGGTGATGCTGGTGGTGACGATGTTACATTGAAAGGAGAAAGAAATTCGATAGGGAAAAAATTAGCCCTAAAGAAGGGAAAAAAGAGAGTTGATTTTGGACCAAACCCACCTCCAGATTTGCCTATAAACTTCTTGAATAAAATTAGGCACATGCATGGGAAAGATATCGTTAGGGTTATACAGAAACCGTTGTATATGTCTGATATAAGCAAGCAGGAATTCCGGTTTTCCATACCAGTGAAGCAAGTTCAGCAAGAGTTTCTGACAAAGCAAGAGAAAATACTGCTGGAAACTTGTGACTCCCACAATAAGAAAGCGTCGAGGATTGAAGCAACGTTGATCGATCCTTCGCTTAAGGAGATGAAAATAATCTTGAGGAAGTGGGAGATGAAGAAGAACAAGAATCATGCATATGGAGGCAGCGGCGGCAGCAGCTATTATCCATCATCATATGTTTTGATGAGTAAATGTTTTAACGTTGTTGAGGAAAATCAGTTGAAGAAAGGTGATACTGTTCAGTTGTGGGCTTTTCGAGCCGCCTCCGCCTCAACGTCGTCATCAAGACTCTGCCTTGCTTTGGTTGTTGTCAAAAGATCACCTTCAGATGATCAACGACAGCAAGAAGAAGAAGAAGAAGAAGAAGATAAAGAAAGTGATTCCGATGACAGAGTACTTTCCCATGGAACCCGCTTTCCATTGTTTTGATCAAGATCTATGCTGCGTTTAATTAATAATTGACCATACTTGTATTTCGTTTCACACAAAAAAGTAAAGCCAGGGAAATCTGTCCGTCTTTCTCATCCGCAAGACCGCAACTGATTATCAATCAGTAACTTATTGCTTGATTTACGATGAATAACGTTAGTATATTTATTAACTTGGGAGCTTTTTTTTATCAGTAAATATTATCTACTGACCTAGAAATTACAAGTAAGAACAATGATAAATAAACAAAAGAAAGGCATATTGTCTTGAAGTGTTAATTGATTGTTTTGTATTTTTTTTTTCTCTTACACTGTATGGTGTTACAGTTAATTAAGCCTACTCAAGATCCTATCCAATCCAATTAGACCAATGGATACAATCCAAACCAATCCAATCCAATTTTTATGGCATTGACTATTTGATTAGATTGGATTAAATTATAAAATGAAAAATTATGAATCTATGATTTTTAATCAGGCATATACTAAATTAATTTTTGTTTTCTTTTTTTTCAAAAAAAAACTGCATGTTACTTTCATATTTAAGTTACTAAAAAACTAATTTTCCCCAAAAAAAATTAAATAAGTCGTAATTTCTTATAACTATAAATATGGGATAAAATTATGGAGTTACTAAAAATAGTGATCTTTTAATATTCAAATTATAATTTTTTTCAACCATATTATTAAAATACATGAATCATGAAATATTAAATACGTAGTATTTTTAACTGTTAGTTATTAGAACTCTAACGAACAATTGGTAATTTTTATTTTAATTAGATTGATCAAATTGAATTAAATATCACTTAAATTTTTATTGATTTGAATTATATTAAATTTCAATCAGCAATTGAATCGGATTAGATCAAAATTATAAGTTTAGATCAAAATTATAAAAATTTATATATGATGGGGATTGGATTCAATTTTGACAAATCCACACCCCTATAATTTATTTCGTCTTCTTTCTATTTAATTTCTGTTTACATGTCGAACCATGAATATGTCTCTTTCATTAGGTACAGATTCGAAATTTCTAAGAGATAAGCACTACAGTCACCGTCTTGTCCCGGCTGTGCATTCACTGTAATAGCAAGAGCATTTAAAACGATATACAAAATAAGGGTCCACTTATAAATCAGCCTATGAATGTCATACAGCCAATTTAATATTTTATTAGAAAAAAGGTTGCTAATAGATAGAAATAGGCATGTCCAATGTTTAATATGTAAGATTAACCATTTTGGCTATCGAATGTGCCAATTACTATTTCATCAATTATCTCATTCAAAAATCATAACTGTTGAATTGTGGTGCTTCTCTCTCTTCTCATAACAATAGCCTTTGTGTTCTTGCCACTATAATTCGTTGTGTTATTGTTTTGTCTTAGATCTAATAGTTTCGATGAATCAGCTTGGTATTCAAGAACAATCACCACCAATGACAGCAAAGACCAAAGATATTAGTTGAAGGAGTGACATTTAATGAAATCTTGGAATGAAAAAAAAATGTGGTATTGAAATATTTCCTAAATATTAGGAATGCTCAACATAAAAGTAGTAAAACGATTGGGTGGCACTGAATAATTATGCATTGAGAAAGATTAAAGAAGTATAGGAATGAATGAATGAATCAGTAAATAGAATGTATAAATCATATTTGGTAATTATAGAATGTATAAATCATAAATAGAATGTATAAATCATATTTAGTATAGGAATGAATGAATCCATAAATAGAATGTATAAATCATATTCGGTAATTTTAATAAAATTTTAGGAACAAATCAACTGAAAAAGAGAATTTATAAATCCTATTTGTTATATGACCGACAATATCAAACTGTTACCTAATTAATTACAATATAAAGCACAAATTAGTGAAATTACTAGGTAGAACACGATGACAATGAAATGAGAAAGTTGAAGAAAATATAAGAGCACATAAAATGAAAAATTAAAATTAAAAAGTATTTGTGATTTAACCCGTTAACTTGGAATATTACCTAGTAAATCGGAACACTTAATACAAAGTTAGTGAATCTATAAGGTGAAATATTATAAGAATAAATTAAGAAAGTTTAATGAATTGTAGGAACCAATTAAACCATAAAAGATCTATATATCATTTTAGGCATACAATCTATAATAATGGAATATTAACTAGTTACTCAAAATAATCAACGCAAAATTATTAAAATTGTTAGGTGGAACAACAAAACAATAAAATGAGAAAGTATAGCGAAATATAGGAATAAATTAAACCAAAACAAAAAAAAGAAAAGCATATGTGATATCTAACCCATAGTACCAAAATATTAAGTAGTTAGTTAGCACGCCCAACACTAACCTAGTGAAATAGAGGAAACATCAAACCATAAATTGAATGAACTTAAGGAATTGTAGGAACAAAACAAACCAAGAAAATAATTTATAAATCATATTTGCTATTTTACCTTGTGTATTGAAATTCTACCCGTTATTTATAATCATAACACAAATATAGTGAAATTATTAGGTAGAACAAGAGAACCACGAAATGAGAAAAGCCTAACATGGGAAAAACCAGACCCACCCCCTAAAAAATAAAAAAATAAAAAGCACACGTAATGTTTACCCATAATACTAGGATGTTAACTAATTGACCACTATGTTTGTGTTGCATATCCCAAGTAAATAGGTAATATTTCAATCTTTGGGCTTAGATATTAAACATGATCTATAAATTCCTTTTTGGTTTTGATTTGTTCCTACAATTCGTTAAGCTTGAAAACATTCTCCATCATTGGTTCTAATACTTAATAATTTTTAACTAGTTTTGTGTTATATATTTTAATTAATAAGATCAAATTCTAATGAAATGGGTTAAATTTCAAATTTACATTGTAGGCTTTTATAATTGGTTTTGATGTTACAATATCTTAACTTGGAATCTAAGCTAAATTGTTAGAACGTAAAGATAAAAGTAGGAATTATAAACGTAAATAAAGTTAGAAAAATAATAAATCAAAATATATGATTTAGTAATTGAAAAAAATATAATTAAATTGAGAAACATAAGATAAAAATTTAGAACAATTACCCTATGTATTAATATTTAACCAAATTATTTGGAATATAATTATTTCATAATTTTTTTTACAATTTATTATTTTTTTCAAAATTAAAATTTTCAAATATTTTACAGCATTCCACTACTTTGCTGATAATTATTTATAATTTTCTCTATTTTTAATATTTTTTCTTATATACCAAAATCAATTAAATAAGTGCAAAAAAATTTCCTTTTCACTGTTCGACTGGCCGCTGTTACTGAATCAATAATACATCCCACTTTTGACTTGGCGTCGTTCACTCAGATAGAGCTAAACTGGCAGTTGCGTAAGCAAGTTTACTCCAAAGCAGGGTAATTTTTATAAACTTCCCTAAAGTTTGAAATAAATGCTATAATATCGTGAAAGTTTTGTTTATTACTGAAGACCCCCAGGTTCATCTATTTTTCAATTGAGTTCTTAGAAATTACTATAACGCTCTAAACGAAAAATCAAGACTTCTATATTTACAGAAATTGAATCCCATAAAATTTTTAAAAACCTCAAATAGTGAGTTTATCATTGAAATTTTTTATTTTATATTTTCAAAATCGGGTTATAAAATTCCTTAAATCCACTTAGTTCTCACAAACATCCTCTTCAGACCAAAGACAAAACCAAATAAAAAAAAATAGTGAAGCAGAGAAGCACATTTTTCCGATTTTACCATTGTACTAGTTAATATGTGGCGCACGTTAAAATTCTGTAGGAGGGTATTCACTAATACACGTATCTTTCACCACCTGATAGCAGTTATCCCAAACTTAAGGGTGCCTTTTAAAAAATTACCTTTGCTAGTTGCCAAGCATGAAATAAAATTTAATTAAATTGGAGAGCGGCACTGCACAGTGCCATAAAATCCGTATTTAAAAGAGCAATCAGCAGCAGCAGCAGCAGCAGCCGCCACTCGCGCTAGCTTCCAGTTCCGTTTCAATGGCAGCCACCGCCGCGGCCGCCTTCTTCACAAACCGACAACCCACTTTCATCTTCTCGTCTCCAAAACCAAAGGCAAACGCATCCCAACTCGTCTTCCACTGCAACAACTCAAAACCGTTCTTCAAAACCACCATCTCATGCTCCTTGCAAAACCCTCCTCCCTCTCCCCAACCCCGCATCACGGCAAGCCGTCCCGAATACATCCCGAACCTAATCCCAGACCCTAACTACGTGCGCGTGTTCGACACCACTCTCCGCGACGGCGAGCAGTCCCCGGGCGCCACCCTCACCTCTAAGGAGAAGCTTGACATCGCGCGTCAGCTGGCCAAACTTGGAGTGGACATCATCGAAGCCGGGTTCCCGGCGGCGTCCAAGGACGACTTCGAGGCGGTGAAGACGATTGCCAAAGAGGTGGGCAATGCCGTTGATGCGGAGAGTGGGTATGTGCCCGTGATTTGTGGGCTATCGAGGTGTAATGAAAGGGATATTAAGACGGCTTGGGAGGCCGTGAAATATGCTAAAAGGCCGAGGATTCATACGTTTATCGCCACGAGTGGGATTCATATGGAGCATAAGCTAAGGAAGACCAAACAGCAAGTTGTTGAAATTGCTAGGAGTATGGTTAAGTTTGCTCGCAGCTTGGGCTGTGATGATGTTGAGTTTAGTCCTGAGGATGCTGGCAGGTTTGGTTTTGTAATGTTAATTTGCTTCAATTATGGTTTGAAATTACGTTTCAATATCAGTTTGATAGGCAAATTGATGGACAAATTGAATCTTCCTGTGTTGACAAGAGCTAAGCTTATAACCAATAGGATATGAATTTGGATTCAGTGCCACTGCATTTACAGTAGTTGTTTGAGATTCAATTGTCGAGCCTATGGTTATACTGAGATTGTCTGTTTTATACCATATTCTGTGGAGGAAGATTATGATTCTTTTTTGGTACTTTGTTTTATTGCTCTTCAATGTATGCCCTTATTTGTCCAGGTAAAGATAGTCCGTGGCTAAGATTTAAAAACATTGTAATTTTCAATCAATTTTCTTTTTTTTGCATGCAGAAGAAGAGTTTTAGATTATTTTTAATCCTGAAATATGATGATAAGATAACATCATTATTCTATTGGCTATCAACTAAAGCTAAAAGTTTGTTAGGCAGTGCTTAATGCGGGGTGTTGGTTTTTTTAGGCTAATTGTTTCTTGATTTTTCCCTTCTAATAGATCAGACAGGGAGTTTCTGTATGAGATCTTGGGTGAAGTTATCAAGGCTGGGGCAACAACACTCAACATACCTGATACTGTTGGTATAACCATGCCTACTGAATTTGGAAAACTGATTGCAGACATAAAAGCAAATACATCTGGGATTGAAAAAGTTGTTATTTCAACCCACTGTCAGAATGATCTTGGACTTTCAACTGCCAACACTATTGCTGTATGTCATTTCTGTTTTTTTTTCACTCTATTCAGTTTGTAGGGCATAACCGAGTTGCGCTCTTATTCTAGCTCTTTTAAGTTCAGGGGGCGTGCGCAGGTGCTAGACAAGTGGAAGTAACAATTAATGGCATTGGTGAGAGGGCTGGAAATGCTTCGCTAGAGGAGGTGACCTTTTGGCTTTGTACTACCATTTGACTTTGTACCCAAAACATGAGAATTTCTTAAATTTATTGCCTGGATATGTTTTTTTTTTTTTTTTTCCCGCATTGCTTTAAATGGCAACAGCATTAGCTACTATTTTTTATGTCATTAAACCATAAAAAATTGTAAAATTGGGTTAAATTTATAGATTATTTTGTATGTTAGGGGACAACAGTTATTTTATTATCCTTTGGTTCATCCAGCCAAGTGGTTGTAGAAACCCATCACTTGGTTTAGATGAAGATTAATGTGGTTTCTGATGTGGGAATTTATAGAAGCATGGCCTATTAAATAAGTTAACAAAAATTTTTGATGGACTTATTTATACATATCTTGAAAAGGACCAAAATAAGACCAATAGCCTGTGAGAGTAAGCAAAAATATTTCTAAACTGTAAGTAGACTTTTTGTGCCTAAGCCTAGAAGGCCTGTGCTTGATTAGTAATGTCCAAAAACCATTAGGGTACACCTCACTTCCTGTCAGTTTAATCTGTTAAAAAACTTTGTTTCCTTGAATTTAATGTTCATTAATCCTTGTATATCCATTGAAAATAATCAATGGAGAGGGAGAGAAGCCACAGATGCATAATGGTTATCGTTTTCTTTAACAATAATCATAGGGTATGAAACACTCCCAAGTGCTATTTATTTTGTTTCTTAGAAAATGTATTTTAATTAAGTATAATCTTCTACTGTCCAAATTATCGTTACTCTAATAGTGGCTGAAGATTTTCTTTTCCTTAAAGGAGAAGAAAAAGAAAAGAAAAGAAAGAAAGGGTTGTTTGCAGTAGATTGCCTTTTGTGTCCTATATCTTATTTGATTGCTCTTCAGTGTTGGATTTTCAGTTATTTTTATTATCCACCTATTTTAGTATCTATCATGTAGGTTGTCATGGCCTTTAAATGTCGTGGGGAGCATATATTAGGAGGTCTCTACACTGGAATCAATACTAGACACATTGTTATGGCAAGCAAGATGGTATTGTTTAAGGGAAAATTTTACCACTTAAGCTGATTTCTCTTGGGAATACAAATGTATTGAGATGGTATTTCTTACTTATTCTCTTGATAATTTAGGTAGAAGAGTACACTGGCTTGCATGTTCAGCCACACAAGGCTATTGTTGGTGCTAACGCTTTTGCTCATGAAAGTGGTATCCATCAGGTTTGTGCCATGGCACTCTCAATGTGATGGATTTGCTATACATATTAACTTATTCTGTATCCAACCATAGTTTCTGTGCAACATGCATGATGCTCAGATTGTGTCTATTCGGTACCAACCTACTTTGTTGCTGTATTTACTGCATTTTGGTATATCTGATTGTTAGTTGGCTGCATGCATCGTATTTTAGGATATTATTTGTTTATCTTATGGTCAAATTTAGCTTGTTTTTGCTCACCAACTGTTCAAACAAATGTAATAGACTTCTTTTTGTTATCAGGAATAGTTAAGCTAGATTATTGCTTTGTTGTTGCAGCAATTACTTGTGCCTTGTGCAATGGTCTGTACCATGTTGAATTGATGCCCTGTTATATTTCTTACTTGGTTTAAATAAGATTTCTGAAAATCACATCGTCTTCTGCACCCTGTAGGATGGAATGCTGAAACACAAAGGTACATATGAAATTATATCCCCTGAAGATATAGGGCTTGAACGATCCAGCGAAGCTGGTATTGTCCTTGGAAAACTTAGGTATGTTTTTTATCTCTTTATTTATTATTCATTTTCTCTTTCCTTTTGTGTTCCTTTGCCATCTATCTTCCAATTCATTGGAAGTTAAATACATTTTGGTGATTATGATGGCATACGAGTGTAATAATAACTATCTCCATTAAGAATAGCAATTTTCATGGCTGCGATGCATTGTGTAGGAAGAGGCAAAGATCAAATATAGACTTATAGGAAGGGAATTGAATCATTAACTGAAGCCTTGTCCGAGAAATAGGAAAGCTTATACCTTAGTGGAAGCACCAAAAATATACAGGAATTAATATATTTACACCAAAATTTAGTTCTCATTTTAAATACTGTAAATTAGTTGCAAGTTGCAAAATTTTGTTGCATTGTTTCTTGTACACAAATTAAGACAGTCTTTAAACTGTTAGATTGTGCTATCAAAAGAGGAGACTACATTTTGCATGCAAAATAAGGAAGATACATATCAACTATTGTATCAACTGTTCAAAAATGCATTAATATAACACCAAGTTGTGTAGCCTTAGAAAAAAGTGATTGCCTGGTGTATTTTATAGAAATTTCTATAAGGCAGAAGAATTCTTGTGAATGTTTCGCATACTTTAGTATGTAAATCCACCTCTGTTTGCTTCTTTTTCCTCTTTTTGTTTTCTATTTTGCTTTTTGTAAGTCTTCACAGACTACCTTCTTTTTGCATCGCATAACCTCTTTTTTTCTCACCCTCTCCCCCCTATTTTGGGTTGAAGTGGACGGCACGCTTTGAAGGATCGATTGAAAGAGGTATGCCAGTATGTTATATTTATAGATTGACGATATCAGACTACTCTTTGTGGTTCTGAAATAACATTACCATATTCCTAATATTTACAGCTTGGCTACGAGCTTGATGATGAGCAGCTCGGGAATATATTCTGGCGTTTTAAAGCAGTAGCTGAACAAAAAAAGGTGATTTAAGGACTTATGATGCGTCTTTAACTGTGTTTTCATATCTATTTTTTTGTTTTTTTAAGTGATGTCTCTGCATATTTGTAATTTATTTGCTGGTGTCCAGAGAGTTACTGATGCTGACCTAATAGCACTGGTATCAGATGAAGTTTTTCAGCCAGAAGTGGTTTGGAAGCTTCTTGATATGCAGGTAAATTTAGATTTTACTTTATTATATTTTTTGGTTCCTTACATGGTTTGACTTGATTTTATTGTGCAAGATTGTGGACTGGAATGTTCTGATATTGATCAACTAAGTTAAGAGATTAAGGGCAGTGAAGAAAAATGCAAAATGCCTAAGCATTGAAGCAAATAAGTAAATAAAATAAAACAATAAGAATGCAAGTGTGTGATTTGTGTGTATATTAGTTAACTAAATTTGTTTGAATACTTTCTGTTCTTTTCTTTCTTTTCCACCCCATTTATTTCATTGTGTTTTCTAGATTAACCCATATATTACTTGAATGCAATTAAGTGAATCACAGAAAGAATTCTTTTTCTACACCAAAAAAACAGGTTACTTGTGGAACTCTGGGTCTTTCCACGGCTACTGTTAAGCTCGTGGATGCAAATGGGGAAGAGCATGTTGCTTGTGCTATTGGAACTGGGCCTGTTGATTCAGCTTACAAGGCTGTTGATCTCATTGTGAAGGTTTGCTGCAGTTCATGAGTAATTTTGTTTTCTTGGTTTAGTTTTGTCCTGTAGAAAATATATATGGAATAACCTTCCAATCAGGGAATCTCTCATTTTAATAAAATGAGGACCAAACCAAAGTACCAGAAAAACACAAACTCCAATGCAGCCAGTTTTGCCCTTTAGGTCATTGGAGTTTGTGTTTTTTCGATCTTATCTTTTATCTTGTTCCTCATTATATTTAATACAGTTGATGGTGATAGGTTTTTGATGCTTAGTTGTTTTTTCTCTTATTGGGGTGTGGATTCCTTTTGCCCTTTTGTTGGATAACATTGTTGTTTCAAATGCTTGATGTTTTTACCATTTAGTGTGATTGATGTTGTAAATAAGTCTACTTCCCTTTGGAACCAGGAACCAGCAACTCTTCTTGAGTACTCCTTGAATGCAGTTACAGAAGGCATTGATGCAATAGCAACCACCCGTGTTCTAATTCGAGGGGAGCATAGTCAAATATCAACTCATGCTTATACTGGTGAAGCAGTTCAGCGAACATTTAGGTATGGCATGTTCATAATGTTTGCTTTTGTTCAGTTGACAACAAACTACTTTGTTCTACTACGTCCTGGTTCACACCACTGAACTTCTAAATTTTCTGATCCCAGTGGAACCGGGGCAGGAATGGATATTGTTGTTTCTAGTGTTAAGGCGTACGTTGGGGCTCTTAACAAGATGTTGGGTTTCAAGGACCAGCTGCTGGCAAAGGATTCTGTAGAGAGAAGTGCAGTGTCTGCCTGAAGAGATGTGGAAAGTTTTATACTGCAACGGATCATGTAACCGAACAGAACCCTGGCTTCTTATGCATTCTTGTGATTGGGCAGAAGTGCGGATCAAATCTCCTAGTGGTTTCCTTGTACAAAGATATCAATGTACAACTGTCTATCAGCTGGAACATGCATTTTGGTTGTATTTTGTTATCAGTCTTTACTGTCTGTAAAGAACTCTAAAGCATTTGTACTTTTAATTAGAGGGGATCTGTTTGGTTCATGAAGTGAGATCAATTGGCGACAGCATTTTTTTACCCCATGGCTATTTTACACCCTTTGCTGCAGTGTTTGATTGTTCATTAGTCATCAAATATAGAAAGATAATTTTTTACAATGTTTCCAGTGGCTATTTTACACGAGCACTTCCTGAAAGTCCTTTGCTGCAGTGTTTGATTGTTCATTAATTAATTATAAGAAAAACGTTATATAATAGCATCATACTTGCAAAGTTGATATTCACATAACAAACAATATGAACTCAGAAATTATATATACATATATAATTTCACATTCATGCGATGTTTTTAATTTTTGAATTTGTATGCATTGCACGGTGCAATGCATTATAAAGCTTTTAGGAGATAAATCAAATTAAAAATGATCTTTAGTTTTTCATAAATTAAATTAAAGAACTCTAAAACCAACCCATGCCCACCTCTAATTGTATCAATTACTACTAATAAAAAATAATCGTTTTAAGTAGGAGGACGAAAGGAAATTTACCTAGTTTAGTTAAGAGGATAAAAGAAAATTTACCCTAAAATCAGTAAGTTCGCATTTAATTGTAAGATATTTAAGTCGCACTAAAGTTCAAAGATAGCTCATTCTCTTATAATCTATGAGAGCATACATGATAGCAGCGGGACAAAGTAGACGCAGGGCAAAGTTTTAATAGAAAAAGTTTATGTCAATTCTCATCTGACAATGAATTAAACCAATCATTAGTGGTCTTACTCTTTAGGATAATCCATGACTTTGACTCTCGGACAATAAAAAGTTGACAACACAACCAAATCTCCTTAAAATGATTGACAAATGTGAAAATTCCACACAAAATGAAAGCAGTAGCCAAGAAAGACCTAAGCTGTCTCTGCCTCATTGGAGAAGACAAACAAATACATTTAATAAAAATAAAAACACACAAAAAAACAAAAAGCAAGAAACTAGACTTCTTTCTCAACCTTATCATGCTGTTGCCAACTACTCCTGCATACTTTCTAAGCATCAGAAGCCTAACATTAACTCGCAACTCTTACCAGGGTTTAGCCCAAAACACCACATTAATAGCCAAACCAGACTGATTAATCACAATAATACGATTACTATAGCCCATTGAAGTGACTCCTAAAGCTTTGTTTAATATTGTGGTACTATGACTTCCAAAGCTTAGTTGTTATCATAAAATAAACACTTGATAAGTAGGATTTTTAAAAAATATTTTAGTAAAACACCCGACTGTGAGATAAAATCTTTTTAATTTTAAGCTGTTTTTTGTAATTTAATAAAGTTTTCTAGTATAGCACATCTTAGTTTATTATATAAATTAAACAAGAAGTGATGTATTACGTCATCTTAGCAATAGAGTAATATATCACTTGATGTTTGCTTCCCATCTGAGTTCATGATCTAAATGTATGCATTAATTAAAAAAAAAAAATCATATGCTTAGACCCCTTGGGACAGAGAAAGTCAAATATAAACTAGACGGAAATTAGGGAGAAATGGAGAGTGACCCTTAGGTCTCCTAATATTGTTCATATAGCCATGTAAATTATTATATCTGACATTATAATTTTAATATTCAAAGTTTAGTGCTAGCAGTTCATTTTATTCATGTCATTTTACCATTTTTATTACTCATGCTTTTATTCCTTTTTTTTTCAATAATAATAAGATATAATATTTTTCCAAATTTATAGCTTTTACAAAATTTTTGATAAGGCGCATTTCTAAAAGAGTCCTCTCCAAAATGCAAAATTTTGCAAAATTTTGAGTACCACTTTAAATTTTTAAACTCTATTCTTAATTTTTTTTTTCTACTACAAGTCAAATGTCATCCTACGCTTGTTTTAAAATCTTTCTCAAAATTTTTATTTACACACATATATATTCATTCATCCTTTTCCGTTAAGTAACATGCTAGTTATGCTAATCATGGTGAAAGATGGCAATTTCTGTAAATTTAATATGAGCTTTAATCAAATTGACTTGGCACACAAGCAAGTGCTACTTTCACTAGCCTTGGCAAATCTTGAAGAGGTTAACATGTACTTGGAACAATATCCATTTATGTCCACCCATAATTGCAATTTTCTTTTAGGGCATGGTTACAAAATGATCATCTTTAGCTACTTTTTTTTTTACAAATAAAATAATATTTCATTATAACTCAAATAATAGAGTACATCAAATTAGAGTGATCGATTACAATAAACAATCATGAAAACCGGTAAAATATAATAAAGTGTAGGGAGAGAAACTCAAGCACTTGAAATATCAACAAAATAGACATCGAAAGAAAGTGTATATAATTGAGTGAGATTCATATCACTTTACTCTTTCAAAATATCATCCACCATTGTAACTAATCTTTCTAATTGATTAATTAGTAAATCTATTGCAAGTATCAATCTATATCCTCTAACTTTTTAGACTACAAATACTTGGACTTTAGACCTAGAAATTTTATATTTAACTTAGGATTTATATATATTATAATACTCACTTTTAAATATTTTTTTAATGCTAAAAGAAAAAACAAGAAGCTCAATGCTCATAATAGGTTTTTTAATTAATGTATTATACTCAAAGTTTGAACTAATCTTTCATATTGTTTCTAAAAATTACTTTCGAGATTATTAAATCAAATTTTGAAAAAAAAAATCATTACAATACAAGCTACTGACATTGTATTAGAGAACATTTCATAGTTGTTCATTACATTTTTTTTAATTATTTAATTACTTACTTTCCTAATCTTTTTATTCGATGCTCTATATTATTTGTTGAGATCAATTTAAGATTGATGTAATTATTAATTACCTGTATAAGAAAGTAATTATGTATTTCGCAACACTATTTTTTGCAACAAGAGAGAGGCCGAACAAAAAAATTGAGAATTGTAAACAAATCAAGTAATGTGTTTCTGTTTTTGTATTTTGTTATTAAATGTGAGAGTTAAAAACCTAAAAACCAAGAGGCCTGACGATTTACAACAGCCAAAGCATCGATTTGATCGAATCGAATGGACAACACCGCTAGAATTTCAAACTAATGCTACACCCGTAATTTAGTTTAACGATAAGGATCCAAATGTTATTATCCCCGCAAAATAATAGAAGAAATCCTTGCCTCTTGAGCAACAGCAGAACAGGTCACCGGCCCATCTTTTACGAAAGCTAAACAAATTGTCCTTTTTTTTTTATTAAATAATTAATAAATCAATTATAAATAAATAAATAATGAATTAATTAAAGAAGCGAAAGAAAGAATAAAAAGGAAGCGTTGTTGCGCTTGGGTTCGCTTCTCTGTCGCATGATATTGATTTCCCAAAAAATTTTCGTTCCTATTTCTCAAAAGCAAAGCAAATAAAAAGCAAAAACGCCCACCTGTCTATCTTTTTTTTTTATTTTTTTTAAAAAAAACCAATCAATCAAAAACAAACCCACAAACAAACCCCCCGCACAAACCCTAAAGTTTTTTTTTTAAAATAAAATTTAAAGAAGGGGTAAATTCTTATTTAGCAAAGAGAGAAAGAAAGAGAGAGAGAGAGTAATCAGGTAATTGGTTTTTTTTTTAAATTTTTTTTCCGTTTATCTGATCCTTTGATTTCGCTTAAGATCTTTGGCTGCACTTCGCTTTGCTTATCTGTCTTTGTTATAATTAGTTTTCGTTTTACTTAATTTCTCTTTTCCTCTTTCTTTTTTAACCCTTTTTTCCTCTTTACTTTGTTTTTTGATTGACCCCATTGCTTTGATTTTTTTTTCTTTTTTCCTTTGTTTTGGGGTCGGTTCTGTTTTGATCTCTGTAATTTTCTTTCCTGTTTTTTCATGGACTATGATTATCACCCGCGCGCTTTAGGGGTATGAATTTTATTATCTTTTTTCTTTTCGGTTAATTGATTGTGAAACTTGTCTCTTTGAATGGTTTTATTGATGGGTTGTGATTGATATATTTAGGATTTTGTTGCTTTCCCCCAATTTTCTGAAATGAAATGCCCCTTTGCAGTAATACATCATTTTACTGTCAAATCTTTTTCTCATTTTGAATGTTGGCTTATGATTAATTTTGTTTAAATTGACGGGCTGTGGTGCGGAATTTCGCATGTAACTTGTGCAGGCACATGCACCTTCTCCAGGTTACTTTGTACGATTGGATAAAGGTCCTGAAGACGATCTGTATTTGAAGAAGAGAGTAAAGATGCGTCGCTGGCTTTGTTGTACTTGTCAAGTAGAGGAGTCTTATCCATCTCATGAAAGTGAGCGCCTGAAAAGCCCGAAGAATTATCCAGATGGTATGTTTCTTTGACCGTTGTTGTATCAATTTGTTCTTGAATAGTGAAGCATCTTTTGAATAGATGTAATACTCTGGATTCCTAGTTTATAGCATTGCTTTTAATTGATCTTGCCTAATTATATTTGGGTACATTTAATAATTTGTAATGATTCTGAACTTTTCACTGTTTAATGTTTAGATAGAACAATTTGGACATGGCTTTGATCTCGCGTTTCACAGCTTAATAAGATATTTAAAATTCATATTTCATATTTATGATAGTAAATTCTTGATAATTTTAGCACTTGACTTTTAGTATTATGTTAGACAATTGCTAGAGATGAGAAACAGCTGGTTATGATAGCTGTTTTGATGATCAGATGGGTATCGATGTCAAGGATTCAGTAATTAATACCTTTTACTTTTCCTCATTTACGGCTGCGCTCAAACTGAAATTCAAAATTGTCTTGTGAGAGCTTATTGCAGTAGATATTCTTTTCCTTTCATAGATTTCTTATTTATGAATAAAGGCATACATCTGTAACTAGGTTCAGTTTGTTTCTATATGCTTGTCTTATCTCAATCATTTTTCTGCATTTTAGGGCACCACAAAAAGGTCCCAGCTCCTGTGAAACCTGAAGTGCAGAAGGCAGCACCACCTATTGAAGTGCCTGCATTGTCTTTGGATGAACTGAAAGAAAAGACGGACAATTTTGGATCAAAGGCATTGATTGGCGAGGGATCGTATGGAAGGGTGTATTATGCAAACTTAGAAAATGGCAAAGCAGTGGCTGTTAAAAAGCTTGATGTTTCCTCTGAGCCCGAGTCAAATGTTGAATTTTTGACTCAGGTATATCTGAAACTTATAGAAGCATAGTGTTTTTATTATTACTTTGTTGTTATTGATAGCTGAATTTACGTTTTCAATGCATATGTTTTTGTCCCTCTATTTGGTATCAGGTTTCAGTTGTTTCAAGATTGAAGCACGAAAATCTTGTCGAGTTGCTCGGTTACTGTGTTGAAGGAAATCTCCGGGTTCTTGCTTATGAATTTGCTACAATGGGATCTCTTCATGACATATTGCATGGTACATTGTGCATCTTGCTTAATCTTAACCTGCATTATTGGTTCACTTGCTAAAATTGCCTTGATTAGAAGATAGGATGAGCTAATTTGGATTATACATGTAATTACAGGCAGAAAAGGAGTTCAAGGAGCACAACCAGGTCCAGTGCTTGACTGGATGACACGAGTTAGAATCGCAGTTGATGCAGCAAGGGGTTTGGAGTACTTGCATGAGAAGGTTCAACCTTCAATAATACACAGAGATATCAGATCTAGCAATGTCCTTCTCTTTGAAGATTTTAAAGCAAAGATTGCAGATTTTAACCTTTCAAATCAGGCCCCTGATATGGCAGCTCGCCTTCATTCTACTCGAGTTTTGGGAACCTTTGGTTATCACGCTCCAGAGTAATGCTTCTGAAAATCTTCTGTGCTATTTATTTGCTTTCTCTGTTCTTGATTCATTATTTCCTTCTTTGATGATTGGTTTGGTTCAGTGCTTATAACTTCAAAGATAATGCAATTACTGCTGACGAATTTCTACATGCCATTTGACCTTGAGTGATCCCAAAACTTTTATCCTATTCAGAATGACACTAAGTAAATGTAAAACAGTAAATTTCAAGAATGGATAGTGTTCTGTTGAACTAGAATGGTTTTTAAGAATGGGTAATTTCTATTGGACCAGAATGGTTTCTAGAAATGAATAATGTTCTATTGAACTAGAATGGTCTATCAGAGATGGTTTATAAAGAAATAAAATGTATTGATGTTTTTGAGATTTGTTATATCATCTGAAAGAAAAAACAGTTTCTTGTGAATAAAATAAGTGATGTTAATTAAAAGGTGACATGAAAATATGGAAGAAGCTGAGAAGACTTCTTATGTTTGGAATTTGAGGGGCTTGGCTTTGCTGTTCTCTATGATCTCTGCCTTCACCATGAAGCGTTTTCATTCTGTTAATATTTATTCTCTACTGGTTTCCTCTTGACTTAGATTGTCTAGATACAAACGCATTGCAGATCTACCCATACTTGTTAGTTGCTGTGATAGATAATTGCCACTTGTTTTTATGGTAAAAGCTAATAGTGCTTGGAGATATAGAAAGCGAGGTTGCAAATTATGTGGGCCATTCTGGCTGGCTTGTCCTATATTGACAAGATTTTATGGCAATGTCAGTGCTATGATTATTGTATTTGTTTTTACATTATCTTTGACAATCTTGTTTTGTGTAGATGAATAGTTGTTGTGGATGATTACAACTAATTTGTTGCATGCAAAATTGATTTGCAGATATGCTATGACGGGACAATTGACCCAGAAAAGTGATGTGTACAGCTTTGGGGTTGTCCTTCTAGAGCTCCTTACCGGGAGGAAACCTGTTGATCACACAATGCCCCGTGGACAGCAGAGTCTTGTTACCTGGGTCAGTCCATCTGTCTACTTTTTCACATCATTGAAACCTTTAAATATCTTTATCTTGAGTGTCTCCTTCCATTTCCATATTTAATTTAGGCGGACAAATTTTATTTAGGCAACAGAGTCTTGTTACCTGGTTCAGTCCATCTGTGTACCTTTTCACATTGTTGAAACCTTTATATATCTTTATCTTAAATGTCTCCTTCCATTTCCATATTCGATTTAGGCTGACAAACTCAATTTGAACAGGCTACTCCAAGATTGAGTGAAGACAAAGTTAAGCAATGTGTAGACCCAAAGCTAAAGGGCGAATATCCACCCAAAGGAGTTGCTAAGGTATTAATTTCTTATATGCACAAAAATCTGGAGACACATCGATTGCTCATTTATAGTTCCAATACTCATCATGGCATTAAATCTCCCAAAGAAGTAAAAGTTACCCTCACTTTCTGGTAGTGCTAGCACTAACAACATTGTCTTGTTATTTTTCTTGGTGATGCAGTTGGCTGCAGTAGCAGCATTATGCGTGCAGTATGAAGCAGAATTCCGGCCAAATATGAGCATTGTTGTCAAGGCTCTTCAACCTCTTCTGAAACCTCCCGCTCCAGCAGCCCCAGTTCCAGAGAGTTAAAATGGCAAAAGAATTTAGTTCTGCTGCTAGCTTGAAGTTACTTGCAGCTTGGTTACAATTTGTCTCATATGCCTCCATATTTCTGCAAATCACTTTTATATATATATATTTTTTATTTTTTCCGTATATGAGATTTGATTTCGTATAAGAGAGCAGATGTCTAGGATTGGATTTGTACCGAAGTGTCGCCGATACTTAAAATGTCTGCAACTGGTATGACACCATGTTACAGTCGGCCTTGAGTTTTTAAGTTAACAATTGGATTGGGTTGTGTGGTGGATGCATTTGTTCTGAGTATTTGTTTGTTTTCTTTTCTCTCTGGACTCAACTTATATTGTTTATTTGATTTGATTTTATTATTTTTTAAAGGAACTTAGTGTTTATCAATACTGAATGGCTTAAGATTGATTTCATGGTAATAGATGGTCAATATTGCATTTTTTAAAGCAATAGACTTTGAAGTTATCATTGACAAGCTTAGATGAATTAAAAGGACCATAATACAAATGCCACAGGCGTCTGAGGCAGTTACCAAGTTTTGAGTTTAATATTCCTGTTCGTACATAGTAGTTTTTAATCTCTTAAATCAAAACCCTATTCATTAATATTTTCTTTATTTTGAAATTAATTTTTTAGAAAAACAAAGTTTCTTAAAATTTACCTTTTTTATTAAATGTTGGCAAAATTATTTTGCCTAAACCTTTTTTTTTTCCCCTAAACCTCCCAACTATAAACTGAATGTTAACATATTCCCTAACCCTGCTGCCCTAAGGTTTTACTTCATCCGTTATATTAACATACTGTTTTAATATTACGCGGTACAACTAGGTGTGTAAGTCCATCTTTTAAGTACATTATTAAACCACACCAACATAGAAATTACAAGAAAATGAACTCTCACAACTATATAGAGAGATTCGAGCTCTTTACTTCAAAAGATTTTTAAGTCTTTTCACACACACTGTGGAAGCAAATTTTCTCCTCTATCGAAAACTCTAAATATTTTTAAATTAGGTTTCAACTATGACATATACACAACACAGCTTTGTGATTTTTCCTTTTCAGGAGAAAAAGGACATAAGCTATATAATCCAACCGTCTATTTACAAACATCAAATTACCTTTGAAATTTAAATTGGGAAAACTGGGGATATAATCGTTTTTCATGTACATACATTTACACACACGTTAAATAACTTAGTATGGCTTGATTACGAAGCAAAGTACGGTTTGGGCCTTAATGGGTCTTGAACCACATAAAGCTAGTACGTCTGGCAATTTTTCTTTTTTTGAACCTCTGTCTTGCAAAGTTATATCAAAATAAAATCACATACCTGCTGGTGGGCTTGGCTGTTGCTTATTTTTGGGTTTTCTAATATGAGGCCCACAACATCACTGAACTAATAAAATAGGCACAATTGCCTCGATTTGCTGGCCCGTACTCTCTGTTGATGTAAAAACTCTCGTTCAAAGGGTTTTAGTCTTGTTTCGTGCTCCGCTCTCTCCCAGTTCTTGAAGTCGTTTGCTTTCTTGCTTCTGATTCTCAAGTGAAAAATGGAAATGGCTGATGATATGAAAGACTCTGATGCATGTGCCAGCTTCAAACAGAGAGTCACCGAAACTCCCTCGCAAGACTTGAAAGAAGACTCCTCAAGTCCAATTCAACAACACCCAGAAGAAACCCAACTCAGTTTCTCCAAGAAGGCGAAGTCTTCTTCTTCTTTCGATGAAGATCATTTGGAGATCAGTGAAAGCTTGCCTGAAGAAAACCAAGAACTGTGTTTCGCTCAGAATCAAGAAAAGGTGCAAGAGAAAGATTGCGTGAAAGCCGAGGCGGGTTCCTCTGGAACTCAAGAATCCATTTTTGAAGGTGATAACGAAGAAAGCCTGGCTACTGCGAGTGAGACTCTGTTGGAGGCTGAAAAAAATCGTTTATTGGCTCAGTTGAATGAACTTGGAGCAGTCTTTGAAGGAAACAAGACCCATGTTGATAATGTGCTGAATGATGGCGAGACTGTTGATGGTATCAAAGTAATGGACGGGGATGTTAGACGTCCTGTAAAGATTCAAATGATTGATGATACGGCCCTGATTGAATCTGTTTGGGTACCAAGAATTGGAAACGGCTGTTTGAAGGACAGGGGAATAGTAACGGGTACTGCTAAGATGTTGCAGAGGAACGAGAAGAAACAGCAAGCAGATGGAAAGAAGGCTAAAAGATCAAGAAGGAGTAGGAAAGACACAAAAATGGTTTCAGTGAGTGCAAGGCTTGTGCAAGATAAAAAAGACAGTGGCCTAAACACTAGGAAAGAGGCAAAAATTATGTACTCGAGGGAGGAGATGGAGGCTCTGAAGTTTTTCAAAGTTGTACAACAACGGAAATTGTGGAGGGATGTATACACCGGACTTGGGCCTGCAGTGATGAATGAATATGATAATTTGGCCAGCTCGAAGCATCAGAAGCCGATCATCAAGAGTTTTGATCCTCGAACATGCTTTTTGAGTGAGTCAGCCGCTCCTGGGATTCTTGGTGAGTGTAATTGTATACCAACTTGTCTTTTACATATGTAATTTGGGTTTCTTTATTATATTATTACATGGAAGCATCTCTGGCATGATGATATGTATGTGAAAGTAAATTACGATGATAACTTAGCATCCTCACTTATGTGCACTGGTTGATGCTGTAATGTAGTTTATTTCTTGTGTTGGCATTAGAATTGTTTATCAATTTTTGAATTTTTGTTTTTCATTATTAATCGTATAATAATGACTTCTGCCAAAATTTGATTCAGTTTTGACCAATATCTGAAGTTTAATCAAATGGGCTACCATCCAAAAGAGGATATGAGCTAGTCTTGTTTGTATGATAGTTCTTGTGCAGGAAACAGCTTATAGAAAAATAATGAATTTAATAATGAGGAATAGCTCGTAATAACTTTAATCATGTAGCCTCAAGCATTTCTTGCCGGGGATTTTGCTTGATTCATTGACAAGCTGGTATGAGAAGTGACCAGATAGTGTTGTTCAATTCACATCCTCATTCTGTGGAGTTGTTAGATTGACCTTCTGGAAATTTCTTAAATTTGATGAAAAGATAGCTGCTCCTTTGTTTATCATGCCAAAGGTTAGGCTTGGGTGACTGATTCATCAAAGAATGTCTTTGTTTTTATTTTTTTTGGGTTAAAACAAATATACTTTTGCTTTGTTTGTATGTTTATGGCCGTGTTCTCAATATAATTGAAAAATGTTGCTTTCACATTGAAAATCTGCAATTAGATCTATTTGGTTGAATCCTTCATCTTTCTTGTCTCTTCTATGTTTTTATGCTAAGAATTTCTTCATCTTTCTTGTCTCTTCTATGTTTTTATGCTAAGAATTTCTCTTATTCTTAGCCAATGTGAGTACTTGAATACGGAAGGAACCAACAGAACCAGAAATTTAATTGCTTAGAATTTACAGCTTCTTCTTCTTCTTCTTCTTCTTCTTATTATTATTATTATTTATTTATTTATTTATTTTCTAAATATACACCTCTAGCTTTTGTTATGTTGTCTTTCTCATGGAGATAGAATTTTCAAATTCTGAAACTTCTGTTGCTTTCAATCTTGAATTGAAGTGGAATTTTATAAATATTTGGATTGCTATCATATAATTTAAAATTGTCAACCTTTGAAATTTTCTGAAAGATACTTGAGCTGGTTGCTATTGAAAGATTTATTATATTCTTTATCTATTGAAATTAATCTTTCTTTTATTTCTTGGTTTATAAATTTTTTTATTTAATTTTTGCGGGTTGGGCAACGATCTGATTGAACATTTGTGTTTTCTTTGATTTGGCCCTTTTCCCCTAGTTTACTCTTTTGGCTTTTGAGTTGTAGTATTTGTAGGCAATTTATTTTATTTTTTTTTTTTCCTCTCTCTCTCTGTCTCTCTCTCTCTGTGATGAAGTTGGAGCGCATAGACATTTCACATACTTCCCTGCATCCCTTGTTTCAGCTTGGATGTTTGCCCGTCATTGTCAATTTGATGGTTTCATTTTCTGTTGTCACAGGTGTGGGTGCTGCAAGGGCAAGAAGGAACCATTTCAATATCTATGTGCATTGAGGATTAGCCTAAGTCAATCTGCAAAAGTTCTTTTCAACATGTGTCTCTTGATCTGTGTACACATTGTTGCAGTTTGTATACTGCTTTTGTAGATGGGAAGCCTTGCCTTGGTTTAGTTTAGATATACGTTTTGTTGGTGAATATGTGTTGGTTGTGTGGATGTTGGTATTACACATTCATTTGTAATTGAAACTCATAAAGTGATGATACTCTCAAATGAGGTTCATCTTTGAATATGACTTTCATGAATAAAATGAGTTGCTTTTAACTGGCACTGCTCCTAGCTTTTATGCCTTTTTATATTTTTGCTAGTGCTTCTAAATTTTTAATTACTTTCAGGGGAAGAGTATTCTGAGAACATGGAAATTGAAACAGAATACACAGAGGACTATGAGGCAGAAAATATGAATACCATTGATTCTTGTAGCCACAATACAGATGGCGAAGCCTGCATGGTTCTGGATGGAGAGTGCAGTGAAGATTATGACAGTGATGAAGATTACGCCAGCATTCAGAGGCCTGCCTTTTTGGTTAAGGGACAGCCTAATTTTGACTCTGGGCCTCCAGAAGATGGATTAGAATATCTTCGGCGTGTCAGGTAATTGACACTTAGTTTGTTTCCCTTGGTGATGATAAAGATGTTTTTTCCTCCATATCATCAGGTTCAAGTATGTTCAATTTATTTTATTATGATTTTTTCCCATTTTCGAAGAGCTAGCCTGTGATGGCTATTGATCACTTATAATTATTGTGATTTAGCATGCCCCTTTAAAGTTTCATGGGTTTACTAGTTACATGTTCCATCATAGGTGTTGAGGCCTGTTGTATTAGACATCACAGCTGCATCTATTTTCCTCCACCCCAAACACCCCCCCCCCCCAAAAAAAAAAAAAAACAAGAAACCAAAACACATACACAAACAAAAAAAGATGAAAGAATAAAAAAATAAGTGACATATAAGTTACATTTTCCTCCTGTTTCTGAAGGAAAGCGGGGATCACCTTCGAGCAACAGAATTACTTCTAAGCTTTTCATCATTGCAATTTTGCTAGAACTTTGGTCCTCAAACTGATTTGGTACTGTGTAACTGCAGCAACAACTTCTGATGTCACGGATGAGGCAAATAAAATTTTCATGTTTTTACAAT
Source organism: Aegle marmelos (assembly GCA_030449875.1). Classification (NCBI taxonomy): domain Eukaryota; kingdom Viridiplantae; phylum Streptophyta; class Magnoliopsida; order Sapindales; family Rutaceae; genus Aegle; species Aegle marmelos. The sequence continues at coordinate 11,242,299 of JASUUL010000115.1, forward strand.
TCATAAAATTATTTGTGAGATGGAATGAGGGGAGATAGCATAAAACCAGAATGTCTTTGGTTGTTTAATTCCTTATTTTGAATTGCGGTATTAATCAATGTATAGAAAGAATAAAGCACTTCTCCAAAGGGGGTAAGCTAATCTGGCAGGTAGTCGATGAGCTCATGCTATTTGTGGCAGAACACAATTATTGTTTGAGATGTTCTCCTTTGCATTATATCCTTGCATCATTGGAGATTTTAGTTCTGTGACCAATTTGTATTTATTCTTTGGAATGCAGATTATCAATTCACTCTCTCAGTATGCTTTATGGAAAATTCGTTGTCTGATAGACATGATGGGGTTTTGCAATATTTGTTCACTCTTATCTCATGTTCCTGTACAATTAGTCATATTCTCTTTGTAGTTGTGTATTATGTTTCTGCATTCCTGGGTATGCAAGGAACCTGTAGATAATAGATTTTTGTCTAGGCAGCTTCCATATGGGTATATTCACATGCTTATTTTGGTAAGTAACTATGGAAGCTGGTAGGAGTAGATGTTGTTGAAGCCTCTTGGAAGACTTCAAATAATGTTTGAGGGGATCAATTGCCAAACTCTATTATATGTCATCCCCCTTTTAATATTATCTTACCCTTTGGGAATTCTTTTGCAATTTCTTGGAAGGATTGAACACATAAGTTTATTGGGGAAGGCATATGCTGCGTAGATGCTTCTTTTTATTGTCATAATCTTTCGATAGATAGTACTTGTAAATTCACTTGCTGTCTAAGTTGATGCCTCTGATGCTGTATGTATTTATAATCCTTGGTAGAGAGGGCAGAGAAAAGATGCACTTCTGGGCAGTTCCCAGAGTATCTTTAGTGTAAAGGCCATCTCGATGGTAGAACTCAGGAGTTGAATATCCCTTCCCTTCTAGCAACCAAATGAAAACAAATATCAAACTTCAAGTCGATGACATCATCTTATTAATTACTCAGGAATCAAATCACAGCTTTTTGTACCCTTTTCAATCATAGAACATTATCTTTTTTATAGACAATGGAGTAGTTCAACCTGTAATGGATGGAGGCTACTGGCTCATTCACCAACTCACAAACAGAAGATGCAAATACTGAAAATGGTGGAAACTCTTTTGGTTTTCTGAAGCAGACGATCTGAATGGACTATTGGTTAGGTTATTGATTTTTTTAAAGCCAAAGTGTTGACAGGACATTTTTTTGGAAGTCAGTAGGTTTATATCTGACACTGTTTGGAGGGACAACTTGAGCTTAGATTGTTAAAGCAGATGACCATCACTTGCATAATGCTATGATGGTGATAGAAGATTTAGCTACTAATAGGTGATTATCGCCAAGGACTGGTTTTTCCCTTGTTTGCCATCATTCCTGCATGACACATTCCCTCACAAAAGACATGCACAACTGCCAGTGGTTCCAAATTAAGATTCCTAGTATTCCGATGTATAGTTGCATCTTAAAAGCTCTTCTGTTTTTATTTATTTATTTATTTGTTTTCAATCTATAGCAGTCAACATGTGAGGCATTCAAAGCTTTGGACAAACTTCGAGATGGATTGACATCCTAACAGCCTGCGATCAATTTGCAATTATCTCACTTGCATACATACATGCATGCACATACTAAAGATCTTAAATAAATTAAATGAAAGTAGTTAGTGATTATTCGAACACATGGGCAGCCATACCTTAGGTCTTATTTGTCAGTTTCAGAATCAGAAGATCACTTATTGACGTGGTAGGTTTTTCTTATATTAGGATCATCTGTGTCATGACAATGGTGGTTGCCTTTTGCTATGATATGGACAGAAGGGAAGCATTCAAATGCAAATAAAAGAGAACAAAGCATATGGCCAAATAGACACTTTTTGTGAGCTACAGCTTTGAAGAGAACAAGCAGCTGAATTTGCTGATAGTGTTACTGCTTTGTATTTAATCATCCCGGAAGTTAATAAATCATTTTGACAAATCTTCCTAAACACTCCATTAAAATCATATTAAAAGCTTTTTAGTGCATTTTGAGAACTAGAACAAGTATACTGGCATAGTTCTTCTGTCTTTAGGCTTTCTTCATCAAAGATGAATATGGTATTGCAATTTTTTTAACACTTCTCTATCTATATATATTTTATTCGATTAAACACAAAACTATAATCATTGGATCAAATTAAACAACTTCTTTCTTATGCTCAGATGGGAAGCTGCTCGCATTCCAAAAGTGAAGGTGGCCAAGTGCCAAGGACAAAAAGTTAAAAAAGAACAGACAGTTTATATGCCCCAGATTCCAGATATTGCCCCATGTCCAGAACGTTTGCTGCCACTGAAACAGTGGGAGGATCAATTTCTTGCTGATTTTTCAAAGCTACGACTGGTTAAGTTTCTCTTTTACCTAGGTCTTATTTTCTGCTTGTTTTAAATGATTGGTACAACAAGATTAGAAATTGACAGCACTCTGCTGGCATGCATCTTTCTTTACACTTGGTAATTGAATCTTTTTTGGTTCTTTGTCGTTTGATCATGATTGTGGCTGAAATGATTTGTACAAAAAGCTAGTATTAAATGTAGATCATTTGTTTGAGAAATTATAGAACTAATTGAATGTGATGTTGACTGAATGCTAATTCCTTCCCTTTTCTTTCCCATGCAAGTGATGATATGTAATTCTTTACTGGAAAATGCTGTTTGTGAAAATTAGCAAAGCCTGGTTGGTTTTTGCATTATTGAACTAAACCATCTTATTGTCGATTTTTCCTTCAAAGAGAAAAATTTACCAGATATAGAAGAAGCTGAAGCCGTTGTAACCTACTGGATTTTGTAAACTGTTATGGATATCACTTACAGAGTTTGATTTCTCCTGCATGTTCTCAGTTCACATTCTGTAGAATTGAGTTGGTTTTGGTTATTTTTGCTCTTGATCTCAGGTTCTTTCGGGTCTTGACAATGTGAGTGCTCAATCTGCTGGTAAACTGCAACCGACACTTATTGTTCACGAGAAGAACCACTCTCATCATTCCCCTGAAGATATCATTATTGACAAATTTAATGATCTGAATAGCTTTGAAGTCAGTTCTGATCAGCCGCTTGACGGTTTCAGCCTCAAAAGCTACGAGCCAGCTACGTTAAATATTATGGATGATCAAAGTTGTCCATCCCATCAGAGTCCAAGATCTTTTCTGAGGGATGATTCTGGCGACTACCCGACACTATCTGCCATTCTGAGAATGGATTCTGTTGCTCGAGTGTCAACATTGAGGAAACGCATAAACTTGGTGGGGGCCTTAAGCAATTTGTCCAGAAATGATTGTCTGTGGCTATTTGCTTTATGTGCAGCGGTTGATACTCCACTGGATGCTGACACTGGTGCTGCTCTCCGTAGTCTGCTCCGGAAATGTGCTGATCTGCGAGCTGGGAAGTCTGAACTTGATGATGAGGTTGTAATGCTTAATATTTTGGCCACAATTTCTGGCAAGTATTTCGGGCAGTCGGAATGTTGATTGAACTTCCTACTTGAAAAGGAAATGAAAAAGCAATCCCTGACTTCTGTTTGTTTTGATGTTGGTTTGTTCTAAAATGATAGATATCATGATATATATTTGTTAACTTGGAAAGAATTCACCTCTCTTCATGTGTTGTTTGGCTTCATTTTTGTTTCAAATCTAAATTTCTTTTTGTATATTCCATTCACATACTAATTTTTACCATCAAATGTGATTGAAATAAAATTTCCCGATCTCTCGCTGGACTTAAAATTTCAGATTTGTCATTTTGGAAAATAGAATAGGTAGTTCAGGATATCAGGTTTACGATTAGGGGTTAGTTCGTGTAATTCTTAACTTGTCTGTCGTTGCATGATTCGGAAAGAAAATAATTATCTCATATCAGCAGAACATCTTATCCTGATAATTCAATGCGGAGTCGTGTGGTGCCTGGAAGGGTAATATGGTAAATTCGATGTTTAAAGCAATGGCTACTTGGGAGTGGACTGAAATCGTCGCCACTTTCCTTCTCCGAATGAATTACACGCGCACTCGCACGCGCACGCGCCCAATTGCCATACACTTTCCCATATATGAAAGGAGTGGGCGTTTGATATGTTATCAGAGAATTAACCGAGGACGCGTGTCATGCTTGGAAAGGAGCAAAGTGCAACAGTCGCAGCGGCTCTTTATAAAACTGGGATGTTTCCCGCCCAAGGAGAAAGGCAAAAGGCAGAAAGAAGGCGAAGAGCAAAGAGCTCTGCTTGTTCTATTTTTCGATCTGAAAATGGATCCCGCTAATAACCAAACCCACAAGACCCCCCAGTTCACCAAACTCTCCTCTCATTCAGTCAAATCTGTAATCTCTAACTCAACTCACTCTACTTTCTTCAAAGATTACTTTTTTTTTTGTTTTAATATAATAAAGAATACTGCAAATACGACAATTATTTATTTGTTGGTTTGTACAGGTTACTCTGTACGATTGGTGGCTGGTTAGGCCAGAGGGCAAAGGTTTAGCTGTTGGTGGGATTGCTTCTAGAGAGTAATAATTTTTTTTCTCATTTCTTTTCAATTTTTAGATTATTATAGCTGTTGGATATTTGGATTAATTAATTAATATTTAAGCTAATATTATATACTACTTTGGATCCTTGCATCATCATTATTCTAGATAGTAAAAATTAATTAGCCCATATAGTATTTACTCTGTTCTTATTGCTGAATCTGATTGCTAATTTACCTGCAGATTCCTTTGCCTCAGCAGTTGCTGCCAATTCTCATATTCAATTAGTACTTCAAAATTTGTAATATGTTTCTCTCTTACTGGTATTTTCATATCACTATCATATATTCACAGGAGCCAAGAAGTGAGAGCCTTTTGTTCTGCAGCTATTGCCAAGAGATACGACACCACCACTCTTGAGACAGCCGATGGAATCACTATTACCCTCTCTAACTTGATAAATAGGTCTCGTACAAACCAAAATGGCTTTCCTTTGCAGGTACGCCATATCATTTGCTTTCCACTCTGCGAAAAGTAGTCCAAAATGAATAAGTGATGCCTATTGAGAGAAGTGGGTGTAGCTAACATTTGATGTAACAGGTTTGCAATCTTTTCCTGCATGGGTTTCCTTTTTACTGGGAACAGTATGCTGATCAATGTTGTGGTCAGGAATATACCAACAGAGGCTCTCCATTTGAAGTTGCAAGCCTTTCACAGTCAGTTGTGTCCTTGGATGACGTTCCCGCAACTAGGTTGCGTGATCTTTTGATTTCCCCTCGAGGACATTCTGACGACGGTGTTCTGCAAAGGGAAATATTGGATGTACTAAGAAAATGTGGTTGCAGTTCTGTTCAAGATAAAACTCCAAGTAAACACCAGAGTAAGGCTACATCTGGTTGGAAGCACAGAGCTGCTGTCAAAAGGCCTCCAAGTAGAGGTGTTGTCACAAGAAGTATGGCTAAATTGCAGAATTTTGCTAGCCTGCAGAATACGGACAGTGCTGAGTTTTCAACTGAGATCGATGGCATAGTGGCTGGAAATGGTTCACAACGGTGTCATGCCACAACATTTTCTGACAATGGTAAGGAACTTCCTAAAAGCCCTGGTAACTCAGCGGTAAGAAGATCTAGTAGGCTGAAAAATCAAGCAAAATAATCCAACTGATTAAAACCATGACCAACAGAAGCTTTATATGTAGAATGATTGCTGGAATGATACTCTCTCATGATCTCATTTGTGGTGTTGTACTTGAATGGCTTTGTCATTGCTTCTTAAGGAAAAGAAACGAAACAGAGAAAAAGGAGCATTTCACAGTTGATTCTTGAATTCTTATGTGAGTCGACAAAGATAACAAGAATGCAAAGAGCATTGCAATTAGATTTATTATTCGATTCAATATTTGGGCAGAAACATATGAGATCAGCAGACAGCAAATATACACTTCTAAAACTTGATATTGCAAAAATAAGAGAGAGGGGGGAGGCAAGTATATAATAATCTAATAAAAAATACACTGAATTCACAAGTGTTTAGTATTTGTGTATACTTTCTTCAAGTTGGTCATCATTGCATTCATGGGAGAGTACCTGAAACGTAACGTAACAGAAAAGGATTCAAGACACAATCGCATGGACCCTTCGCTAACTTCTTGCACGCAAAATATAAGATAAAGATATCTTGAAATGAAACATTACGTGGAAAAACATTTCGGGAAGAGAAGAAACACATACATGCAGGAGTCCTAGAGCTTCTGCTGCACTTCTGTGACTTTCTTCACTGCAAACTCCAGTAAGCATATCCTTTAAAATTTCCCTTTGCTCAAAGTTCAGAAGTTTTGCCAGGCCTCGTGCCACCATTTCCAACTCAGGCTGCAAAATTGCATATGGCGTAACTTATATCACAACATTCAAAATAAGATGTGTCTCCACACTACAAGGCAACTGCACGCATAAATGAATCCTAAAGCAGGACCAAAACCAAAGACGATAGCTCAATAGATATTGATCTAGAGCTGCGGAACATGTCAAAATGAATAAATACATTATAATCCCAAATGAGAAGACCATGACAGCACGTAGCACCATATAAAACAGACTGTTAAAATGGATCTTAGGTAGCGTGAGGCAAAAATTACTTGTCGGACCTATTTCTTGACCTTTAGCTGCTAGTAATTGAGCAAGAATGCACATAATTCCTATATGGTTCAAGTGAAATACTTATTTTTTTCCCTTTATATATATATATTTTGATAGGTTGAGAGAAATACTTTTAATCGCAATTATCAAAGGTAAATTTCAGAATCATGATGAAGACGACCTATTCAGAGAACAAGTAAACATTGTACGGCAAAAAAATGGAAAAGAATATGAATCACATACAGAGGATTCTTCAGGGGGAAATATTTGGAAGAAATGACATATCTTCGACAGCTCCTGCAGTGCTTCAGGATGGTTGCCTTGCATTTCCAAAGCCTGCAAAGAAAGCAGATGTACCATTAATCCATTAAATTACTCAAAAGGACTGCAACTACTTTCTGCAGGGGAAAAAGGGTGCATAATCAGGAAGTAAAGTTTGGCAAATAGAAACTTTCGGGAGAGATGGGTTTTAGTGAATTCTGTATTTTCAAAGAAAAGCAATTTAACAATTGAAGTCCTGAATTACAAAAATGTTTCCCAGATTCACAGATCTTATGTAGCTCCAAAGAACAAAATGGAGAAGGGCAAAGGATAAGAGTTTCCTCCTTTATAATTCATAAAACTTGTCTATTTCATTTATTTCACAACTACAGCAGGGCATACATCAGCTAGCAATATTTTGATTCCATCAAATGGCACATCAATGACACCATCAATAACCGATTCCAGATCTTGAGTTCATTCCTACCAATTACAAGGCACATTAAAAGGTGTTCTAGAAACATTAAAAAATTTATGGAATTCCCAACAGTGTTGACATAACTATGTGTTGCTTGCACATGTGCAGAGCCTAAACCTCAATTGAAACTCCTTGCATTAACTGCCCCCAACCGAATCCCCAAGAATACAAAAATGAAAAATGAACCAAAAGCCAATAAGAGATTATGAGAAATTACCCAAGCCTGCAGAAAGCAAGACCTTGTGCGTGCAGCAATAGCTGCGGAAACCATTCTTGCAGCACGAATATTTTCAAGCCCAATGTTATCAGCAAGCCCAGCAACGAATTCCCTAGCATCTTCACCATCAATCTCGACAGTAGCAGAGTGACTCAGTCCCCTGCAATGTTTCTTAACAAATTAAATTACAGAAGAGAACCAGCATAAGCGAAAACTGTGAAACCAACCTAAAAAATCTAACCTGCTGCAAGCATTCAAAACATAGTCAACAGATGTGCGGTACAAGGAATCCCGTGTGTTTATTGTGTCAATTGATACCCGCACTCCAGATATCCTGCATATTCGACGTAACTGCTCACGCATATAGGAAGAAAAAATCCAGAATATATTGAAAGATCAGCTGATGCAATGGAAAAAATTTTACCGCATATTGCAATTATCAATTTAAAAGAAAGATTTGGCAGAACCAGTTCAACTTATATCCAACAAAATTGCAGGCAGTCTAACTGTTATTTACCCTCTCTATAGGAAACATGAAACCAGCTTTTTGAAAAGGAAACCGGTCATGTTTCTACGCGTATAAGTTTAGAAAATCTTTAAAGCAATCACATTTTCATACACGAAAGGCACAAAGCATTTTGAGCTAAATCCGAAGAGTTATTGTAGTCTACTCGGAGATTTGTGTTAGACTAATCAAAATAGAACTTACAAATAAGTTTTGGAACTGCTCTATTCAGATTGGAAAACCTGCCAAAATGTGATATTTAGGCAAACAAAAGGATGTTTCAGAAAATAGAGAAATGAGATTGTTTGTACATCTGATGGTCTAATTCAAATGTGATCAAATTTTGAGCAAGACAAGTCATGTTTAATATAAATACAAGTCTTGTTTCTCGTCCACCAACCAAAAAAAAAAAAAAGGGTTTGCCCAAAGGGCCAAATCTTACGTGAAGCAATTATTCAAACTACAAGAATATAATGCCAAATAATATTCTTCCCATCAACATATTTTATAGATCATCGCTTACTGCAACTGACATGAAAATCACAGAGTTGTCCTAAGTCAATGTTCATTATTACTTTCATAGAACACGTTATTTATCACCGTCTACTGACCAACCAGATTTTTGAGATAAACATGGGGTTGAATTTTAGCCAATTTTTAAAAACTATTCCATTGAAAACACATAATAAAAAGAAGATAACATTGCTTAACGATTTGTTGCCTATAACATTGAGATCTTATGACATCAGAAAGATAAAAGAGGTACTGACTCGATATATATCGTCCTCCAGAATGTCCTGTCCACCGATTCTCTGGTCAATGATCGCTGGAAATCAAATTGATGAGTTGCACTTGAAGAAGCAAACATGAACAGAAAAAGTACAGAATATGAAAAAGGTTACATTTTACCTGCAAGAAAATTAAGATAAATAATTAGCTGACATAACATGTTGCAATAGCAATTGGAACTATAAAAGAAGTCTGTTTGTGATATTAACAAGACCAAGAATTCATTTTCTTTTTTCTAATTTAGGGCAAACCAAAATTTAGGGTGCTTAATTGTTCTATTGAATGACAACAGAAGCAAAAGCTGAGACTTTTGCAAATTCCAAATTTAATCAGAATGGCGCAGAAATAAGCAACAAGTGTTCAGAAAAAATAACATTTGCAACCGTGAATTTTTCATTTTTTTTCCAATTAAGAGCATATTTCGTCCATTTGCATATAGGTCCTGACAACTACTGAAAATATAACCACTCACCTCTAATTAATCTGTTGGCTTCTCTTTGATACTCTTCCTTGTCCACCACTAGAGTCCGGTCCGTAGAAACTTGAACCGGCCACCACTTCGGCAACTTTCCTTCACTCATCCGCTGGACCCGATAACTCCTCTTGACCCGACCGGTCAATCCTGACCCAACATCCCGACCCTCCGACAACGGGTTCTCTAAGACCTTATTTTTCAAATTCCTGGTCAGCCTCGCATCATCGTCTCCCCTCCCCACGGCCACCACAACTTCTCTCCCGCCGAGACTCCTATCTCTCCTAACGACAAAGTTTTGTTCTTTAGTCCCAAACCGAGACCTAAACCCCAACCCTAATTTAACCAAAACCCTGAAGACGAAAACCAAAATAAAGCCGGAAAGCAACACGCCGCCGACGAACTGAAGCGTCGACTTGCGACACGAGACCAGCAGCCGCCCATTATCATCGAGTGTGATTACGGTTTTGAGGTCCGCGTAAGCCTGCTCGGCGGAGGAGAGGAATTGGTGAAGCTTGGATTTGGAGGAGGAGGACAGAATGGAAATCTGGTGAAAGTCGAGGACTAAATTGATATTTTCCACATCGAAGGAGGATGGTTTTGAAAGGGGGTTATAAGTGTTGTTGTCATCGTTGGTCTTTCTGAGATGGCGGCGGCGGCGGCGGCGAGAACCGTGCCGTGTGGAGAAGGAGAGCTGTGGAGCCGTGAAGTAGGCGACTGTATTGAGAGAGTTCATTTCATTTACTATTTTCCTGCACTCACAATTTTACCCCCGTCGAATGAGCAAGAGAGTATAAAGAATATAAGAGGGTGTATCCTTTTTGTCTTTAGTCAGTAGTTACCTGGGAGCAAAGTACAAGACTTGAAGAGCCGTTGTTCGTTACTTCTTATGCGGGGGCTTCAAGCTCTTCGAGGGACCCTCATTTTCTGGTTTTCTGGGAAAAAAAAGAGAAGGGGGGGGGGGTTTGAAAGAGGAAAACCTGTGTTTAAGCAATCGAAAATGTTATTTATTCGTTAAGGTGATATTCTTGAGTTGATGCAAGTTACAGATATGACATTTAATTAACTTGTTTAAATTTAAGTAAGAAAGCAGGATGTGCTTAAGTTTTATAATAATGCAACCTATGTTCACTTAAGAGTTTATTCTTAATAATTTAAGAGTGTTTCAACAGATAAATTATATTTAAGAAAAAATTATTTATTTGTAATGTTTCTCAATAAGATCTTAATCTTTTTAATAAATATACACTGTGTTTTAAATGATTTTTTTATTAAATTTTTAAAAAAATTGTGTCAAACTATATCTATCTCTAATTATTTTCTTATTTGAGAATACTTAAAATAGGACATAATTTGAATATTTTATTATTTTTTTAAAGAATAATATGAACTGAAGAGTCAATTTAGTTGGCGACTCGTGCACAATAAAACTCTTTAACGAGGACTTGTCATGGATGATATCATGTACTGAATCAAAATCTTATTAAGTTAATATTTTGAATAATAATTGGCGTTTGGTGTTAAGGGTTGTAATTAAATCATGGAAAGAAAATAAAATTTTTGTTGCAATGATGACGATTTTCGAGGTTTTGTCTAGGTCTAGTGAAAATAGAGGGGAATTTTGGTATTTTCGCAATTTGAGCAGTTAACAGAATTAACGGTCAACTTTTTAGGCCTTTTAGGCCAAGGGTTAGCTGTTCGTGAATTTAGGCAATCCATTCATTCATGAGACGTATTTGCGATTGTTGGTCTGGGTTACGGAAGCATGCATTTGAAACTAGGGTTTGTAGGTGCACATTAAGTAGAGATTTAAAAAAAAAAAAAACAAAAATTCATGGAAGACAACCGATCAAATCAAAATTGAGATACCAAAAATTCCATCGAATAACAATCTCCTATTTCAGTTACTGAAAATTGAACTTGCCACGTTTGATATACCAACAGATGTTCTTTGCATAATACTCGTACATACACAAAAATAACGTATTAAACATTGGTCGCAATGGGCAAAGAATTATTATTATTATTATTATTATTATTATTATTATTATTATTATTATTATTTCATTTTTCAGATAGCAGTCTTGTGCGACAAACAAAATTCTATATGCGTACCAAAAAATAATAATAATATAAAGATGAATATTGGGAATAAAAAATACAAAATCGATTCCTCGCCTAAGATAAAGAATACAAAGACATTTATTAACACAGATATCGGTATGGTATGTGTTAGGGGAAGGCAGAAATTCAGATACGTGGGGGGCACCGATCCTTCAATTTTCCATTCTCCATCTAAACCTTCTGCCATTGACCTCTTTGGCATCTGATCCCCAGGAGATGTAAAGAAAAGAGATCTCGAAAGTGCATAAAAAAGAATATATGTATTTCTAACCATTATTATTCCACAGTGACTTCTCACAATTGAATTCTCTCCTATACCATTCACCAATATTTATGGGAAAAAGAATACTTCTGAACAAATTTCCTGCCATAAAAATTTTACATAATTAATTCTCACTTCGGCATATGTGTATGCATGGAGATGATTAGTCATGAAATTCAACAGAAAGATACAATCAACATAGGAATGAAGACATAACATACTTTTAAGAAGTTTATGTAGGAAGAAGTGGCTGTCTCTCATCGGATCCTACACGGTGAGCAGCCTGCACAGAGGGCAAATCAAGAAGGAAGCATGATATGAGTCATGCAATAAAGAAAACCTCTTTTCAGAAAATGTAAAAAACCCACTGACAAATCTGCACCTCTTCATTAGCTCCAGCTGCCATGTCTATAAATGATTCTTTTGATCTGAAAAGGAAATAATAAATTTGTAATTGAAATGGCAGGAATAAATTGCCCAGAATTATTATCTTTTGAAAATTTCCAATATCTCATCATGAATGTTTCTTTAAAGAATAAAATAAGTCAAAAAGCCTGCCGCTAAAAACCACAAAATCAGATGGCTTTTTGGCATATTCTGGTTACAGCACATCAGCAACAGGAAAAGCTTTATTTACAACAGAAGGCATACCATCAGATCACCGTAGTCAAGAAGAGCAAATACCTGTGGTTCTCCTGAATATCCCTCAATTCAAGCATCCCATTTTGCTGTTCATCTTTTGCTTTTGAAAGGGGTGAAAAGAACTAAGAAAAAGCCAAGGGACAAGTTAATTCAGTGAAAGAATAGGCGTCAGGAAAGCTTTTTTTATTTTGGGATACTGAATGATCCACCAATGAAATTTACTTGTTAATTTACCTGGTGCATAGAGATGAAGACAATAGAAATTCCTAACATAAAGTTCATAGTCAAGGTATGACCAAACAGGACAGCAGATGCTATTCCTGTAAAGATTGTCGCAACTGTCGAAGAGTACTTCTTCAAGATCGCATCTGGATGCATCAAATGACAGCACATAAATTCATAAGGGAAAGAGAAAAGTGAAGCATCATGGTTTACAAGAGCAACTAATATGTATGATAGAATACTAAGTTGCCTCTTATCAGCTTTAAATTGTTCCATGCATGTAAAGCTCTATATTTGAACTAAATACTTGATGAAACAGCTGACACAAATAATTGATCAATAAATGCTACCTGCATATTTGAGGAAGAAAGAGGACAAAATTCCCTGCGCTGCATTATTAAATATTAAAAGCATGGTGGCTTTAGAATGTCCTTGTAGGATATCAAGGCTATCAGGACCTGAAACATTTAAAATTAAAATTTAAGTGCGTGCCCCAACTCAGGGTTCGACTAATAGGTCCCATGAAATGAATGCAGCAACATCATTGGCTATTTGCGCATCAAGTATCTCTAACAGGTTTTGCATTGTGATATTATAGGAGGCATTATCAAAATGAAAATTCAAAACATTTTACAATTCATAAATAGTTCAAGGCTGAATTTCTATCATTTTCTGATTTTCTCCTTAATAGCTACCATTTTCATCAAAGGCCTGCTTTATGCTAACAGTTTTGCAGAGAATACATACAGAAACACATTAAAGCAATCAACTGTAGGACATCGAGAAGAAACCAAATGACCATGAACATGGATACTAACATTGAAACAAAATTAGCTGTACTCTCAAACAACACTTCATATGGTAGCTCTTATATTACTGCTTATAGGAATTAGGATCAAATGACAGAGGTCATGGTCCACACCTTTGAAAATGGCAGTTACTAATATTCCCAGAAAGTTGAATATCGCACCATACCCATATAAAAATAAGTTCTGCAAGCAAAAGAAAGAATTAGAGGGATGTTGGTAACACTATTTAAATGTTACAACTTAAATTTTATCCAGACCACCATCAGTTGTCACAAGATGATCCATATGAAAAAATATTGGAAACTGCAATTAGAAAAGCATCCTCATTGCAGAACCCTTGAAAGCAGCATGCTTCCTTAACATCAACACCCGATATAGAAAGAGGGCTTCAACATTCACAAACTAACCGAGGTACAGAGAAAAGTCTTATCTTAAGATTAATCTTTTCAGGTTACAACCCAGGGCAAACCATTAACTCAAGCATATTTTGAACAAATTTAAAGTCTATAAGGTAACTTTTCCAAGGGAAATGTTCTGGGAGAACAACCCGTGGATTACCCCTTTGATTTGTAGTATTACAAGTACAGAGGCATAAGTAAATGTTACATTCATTGTAAATAGAATGAATTTCACTTGGTCTTAATATACCACCTGAAGGTAGATGCTTGTGTCATACTGGCTCTTCAGAGCATATTCATTGTAGACAGAAGCCAAAGATGGGACAGTTACCTACCACAATTAATACAAGTAAAACTCCTGCTTGAAAAACATGTCCGAAAACTAACAAAACGTTATGTAAATCAAAACTACTCTACTCCAACAAACTGCTTTCTTAGCATGAGTCACTCACAAAGATCAAAGTGTAGATGTAAGCACCCGTGGCAACTGGAAGGCCCATAGCAGTGGAACCCTCAGGCAGAGAACGCAGCTGATTGACACTAATTCCTATAAGCAGTAATGCAAGAGCTTCCCACTGTACCAAAAACCATTAATCAATTTCATTAAACTCCCATAAATACTAAAAGAGGAACATGACCAGAGAAAGTCCAATTACAACAACTAACCTGAATGATGGAAAATCGACGTCTCATTATAATCTTTAACAAAACTGCAATTACCAACACCTGCAATTTTACAGTGCCTACAAATTTTACAATACAAGCCAACATTCTTCTGGCATACTAATCCCCCTTTACATAGGAGAAGCATCCATAAAAATTGGTGATGTTACGAATGTGGGAAAGAGAGAGATTCTAAACAGCATAAATTTAAAAAATAAAACAAAATAAAGAAGAGTACCTATGCAGTTGCGGAACAAGAAAAATGAGTAGACATCACTCAATAAGATAGAATCTCTATATCTTAAAGCTAATTACAGCTGCATAAAACTCTATTCAAAATGACAATAAGGATGTTTTATGAATTTCTTTTATCTTTTATGATTAAAGAGATCTTGAAACATAGTATTACTCAGTAAGAATTAAAAATTAGAACTTTCTGTTGAAAGGATATTTCATAGGTGTCAATCCAGGATTTTTCTGCCAAAACTATATAAAAAAAATTACTACTTGCATCATGAATTACTGACAACAAAGGACTACTAAATCCAACAAAAGGTTGTAATATCAATAAACTAGCATAATGAATAACAAAATACCTTCAGATTGCTCAGCATCTTCACAGTTGCAGGATTGAAATATAGCTGCAAAAATCAGCAATTGCCATTAATTATGAATAGCAGAGATGAATTTCACAATGCCTAAAAGGCTAAGGCAGTACCTTATCTGCCAGCTTAAATGCTAGCCTATGCAGCTAAGCAGTTGTTATAAAAACATAAGATGCTGTGTATTAAATGTCTCAAAACATTCGCTCGGTCACTAAGGATATATTGTAACATAAAATCATTAGAAGACAAAGCATTGTAATTCACTAGTTCTGTCAGTATCAATTTTGTTGAAACAAATTGTTGTATCAATTAAAATTTCCAAGAAAAGGAAAAAATATGACACAATAATTCTCAGTCTTGTACTACGGCCTAGGCACTTTCATCCACATAGACTTTGCCCATAAAACGTACATAAGAAATTTTATATCAAAATTAAGGCACTTCACATAAGAGCCACAGATAAGAAGGACTAAAACAAAAAAGCTATCCAATAGTCCTATTAAAAGGATTATACCTGCATGATGAATTTTAAATAATTATTGATAGCATATAAAAAAGCTGGAACAGCGAGAAGAACATTGTTGCGAGCTGCCTGCAAAGAAAAAGGCAGAAGACTGCTACAGTTATTTTATAGTTTAAACCAGCTCTTTCAAGAAATCAAAATTTTACATTCTAAAGAGAGCAGAAATATTCAGAATCTTAAATTCAAAGGAAGAAATATGCATGCAGCAATTTATAGAATTTAAATCAGCTTCTTAAAAAAATTAATGGAGAACTTGAAATGGCAGACCAATCCCCCAAAATTTAATGATAATTTAAAACAATTAGTACGTCAATAATATCACAATGATCTAAAAACTATTAGCATTTAACGTCAGAAAACCAGACCAGATAAGCGTCGCCAACATGTAGTTCCATTTGCTTTAAGGCTAGAAGATTCTAAGGTCAAGGGAAACTACCTGAACATGCCAAAACTATTATGAGAGCACAGGTTTAAGAGCCCTAAAGATTATGCAAAAAAGATTTCGGAGGTCACCAAATCCAACTTGGTATCCATGAGAAACACCCAATTCAAACTGCCTCTTTCTAGAAATTATGCCAACTCTTCATCTTGCTAATTGAGTTCTAAACTTAACAAACATGTATATTGCTGAAACCCAAATTCAATAACTTAGAAGCCAAGGATCACAGAAAATAACATTTTACTTTGGCCATATATTCACCAATGATCAATACTAGTTTTGCAAATGTCCATTAATTTATTTTCGCTTCAGCTTTAAAAAAATTGTGTCCCTCAGAGTAGCCTGAAAAGAAGGGGGGGGGGGGGCCGGGGGAAGCAGGTTGTATATCTATCAAGTGAAAGAGCAGTATTTTCTCAAAAGATAACCAACATCAGAGGAAATGCTATTAATCACACCCATGAGGCTGGAAGAAACACTTTTCAGTCAAAACAGTTGCAAATCCTGATCCACTTGGTCAATAATTCAGGAAACGAGGTTAACATCATTATAGCATCCAAATATGGTGCTAATGATCTATATCAAACCAGAAAATACGAAGAAATGGCCCAGGAAAAAGCGGAAAAACACCATAAAAAAGAGTTGATGTATATTACAACTTACAGCAAGCTAAACTAAGAGATCAGTCGCTTTATTTAATTAAAAAAAAATTCAAAAGCCAGTTACCCTAACTACTTCAGCCAACTAATTCTAAATTTGAATAACAAATTGGTAATATCAGTAAGAATATGGCACCTGGATAAACGTGGATATTGAGAGAAGAGGTTTCTCTCCGACCTTCTGGCGCCTAGCCTAAAACATTAACCAAAACCTTGATAAGAAATCAGGAAGCTTATGAACAATAAAATAAAACAAAGACATAAATTGCATAGGAATTCCCATTAAAACAAGTTAATTTAAGAATTTGCATTAACACTAGTCGAATAAGAATATGAATAAGCTATAGAAGACAAATTCTGTCAGCTCTCCCTCTCCAACACCTATGCCCTTCTCTCTCCTATTCCTACACTCAAATTTCATAACAAATTCCTCCAGTAACTGAAATCCAGATTTAAGAATATAAAAATTCAATCACTGCCACAAGCTAGAACGAAATTAAGTTCCTTGAAAAATTACCTTGATTTCACCAATATAGTCCAAATGACATTTGTCAAGAGAAATTACAAAAAAACAAAGGGATAGAAGCACATTATTGTCTTATAAAAGTAAAGAGAAAAAGATATATACCTGGAACAAAAGCATAACTATTGCAAATAGAACCTTTGTCATTTCTGTCAAAAAGTTCACACTAATGGGGCTAAACTTGAAATGCCCATCCACCTTGGACATATAAACCAAAATAGGCTGCCAAAAAAATGTTACAAATTAAACATGTTTTATAATCAACAAATGGGAAATGCCCATAAAAGTTATATGATGGCCATGATAAGTTCAGAGATCATCAGCTAAGTGTACAGAATTTCATTTTAAGCCATCGTTTTACCGAAATATAGGATTTTAGCAGAGACATTAAAAGATAGTACAGAAAGAGCATGCAGCCCCATAATTCTTTTACTGAATGGTTTAAAGCTGAGTATTCGACAAAAAAGGTTATTAAAGTTAGAAACAAGAATCAATTACCTGTAAACCAACTAGCATACAATCACCAACAACCAAGAGGACATTGAGAGCACGTTGCTTTGATGATACCCTGGTCTTGTGTCGATCATAAGCCCTTGATATAGATTTGGTAGTTGGGGAAACTAATTTTGAATGGCACACGCTGCATTCTATCATCCCGTTTTTCATTGAAATCACCCCTAAAAGAATCTCTTACTCGCTAGACAAGCTCGAATCTGCCCAGATAACCAAAGAGAATTAAATGAAATTTAGCAACTCCAACATCAAAATTCAAAATCATACTCCAATAACTTACAAGAGCGCCAATAACTCAGAGAATTAACTATGCTTGCCACACTAACCACATATTAGAATTTAGAAATCCAAAATATCCACTGTAACTTTTGATGTGAAATAAGTAAAAATCATAATCTCACCAATAGAGAAGCGAAGGAGGTTTAACTCTTTGCACCGTTTCAATTCCAGAAAAGCTGAAACCTCTTTCCTACAATTTCTCAACAACCAAACAGAGCATAAGGTATCATGCTTATAGATCCTATATTCAAATAAGATGACATTAATAACTGAATTCATTCATAAAAACTTTTTTCTTATATATAATGAAGAAACACGCATTCTTCTAATTGAACAAAACAACTAAACCAATCAGATCTTGAAATCACACGACAAAAAATTCAAAATGTTGCAAAAGTTGACAAATACCAAACAAAACTAATGATCCGAAAATCGATAATTGGATCCAAGCAAAACAATTACCACAGCAGCACAGAGATCAGATCTCGCCGCTTCAAAATCATCACACTTATCTCACCTCTAAAATTACACGGACAATCCAAGCATTCCTCAGATCTTTGAGCTTTCGAGAGAATTTAACTTCTCAGAATTCTTTTTGAGCATTAGTTAAAGAAGAAGAAGAGATGCGCAGAATATGCAGAGAGAGAACTTAACGAGAATTTGATTATTTATTAATCACTCTCTCTCTCTCTCCCTCTCTCTTGCTTTGAATTCACAACAACATCGTGAGAGCGCAATTTGTTTTTTAGTAATTAACATTGACTCCTTGCATTATTATTTTTTTCCATACAAAGACATAGTTTTTCCATGTCTACCAAACATGGCCCTAAAGCAATTTCTCTTTAAATCTGTGGAAGTTTTTCTCCACAAAAAGGCCCATCTGGGGATGTTGACATGTGTCAACTTGCCTGACAGCGAAATTTGAAGTCTTAAAGATGGTTGTCACATATTTGCGATGGCTATAGAATTTGTTTATTTTTTTTGTATGTTCAAGCGTGTTTTCCCTCTAGATCTAAAAATTACAAATATCAAAGTCAGAGAGAAAGAAACTTTGGTTAGAAGGATTCAACCTATATAAAAAATTACAACGATAAGATTTTAATTCATTCAAAAAAAATTCATATCACATCAACTAATTTATTTTTATTATTTTAGATGAGAATGATTTAAAAGAATTAAAGAATATTTTGACAAATCTTAAATTTGTTGTATATACATTTGATTGGAAATTTATGTTTTATTTATAAAAAAATATAATAATAATTTAATCTAATAATATGTAAAAGATTATGACACGTTGTAAAAGATTATTTAAATTATTTTAAAAAGTTAATTGACCTATACGATGAAATTAGGACAGCTTGTTACCTTATTTGAGAAAAAGTAATCAAATTAGGGATCTAAATGTTATTGCTCCTTTTTTAATTTTATTTAAAAATAAAAATTCCGCGGCAGATAAAGAAGGCTGCCCCTAACTGATGTATAGCGACGGACCAATCATGTTTCACACTTGCGTGTGATGTCGCTATGTCAAAGTGAATGGAATGTGAGTTGCGGTGATGGGAGCGTGAGCAGCCAGCAGGCGCTCATTTGCTATTAATTTTGAGTTTTGCTTGCGGGTCGGCAGTACCTTTCGCTTAAATTTGTTGTACTTTTAAAGCAAAGCTTTTGGAATAATTATTAGGTCACATTTTTTGCCCTTTTTTGTAATTTAATTGATTTCGATCCCTCTCGTTAGTCAACAACAACACAATGCTTGGGGGTCGTTGTGATGGGTTGGCCTAATAGCAAGTTTTTTAAAATTACTTACTGTGCAATTATTGTTTAATTTTCTTCTTTTAAACTCTTAGAGAATATAAATTTACAATATGTATATTTTGACTTCAAACAAGTCAGAAATTAATTTTTCCAAAAGTCTAATGAAATCTCCTAATTAAAATCTTGTAAATTATTTATGTGCTGAAGTAATTGATATGTTTACTTAGTAAGCTGAATTTACTTTTTAACAAGTTTAAAAAAAGAAAATTCACAATACACTTTGGAAGATATGAATTTTTACCCACAAGAGCATAAATAAATGGTTATTATTAAGCTCTTGAGTGGTGCGCATAACTAAAATGATTTAGGTGTGAACTTTCTTTAGTTAAATTAGTTGTTTAATTTTTTTTAATGACTACTTAAGTTCAAATTGTGGATAGATAAAAGGCTAATTTGAGAGCATTATAACTTTTAAAATAATTATTGCTAGCTGTGTTGTAAAAATAATTAATTGTGATGAGAATCAGTCAAATATTTGATAAATTTTATTTTTAAAAATATTATAAGTTTTTAAAATAGTTATAGTGTTTGATAATTTTTATTGTTAAAATACTGTAAGAAAATAAATAACTAAAATATACGTAATTTAGAATGAAATTTACTTATATGTATAATATATGTGTGTGTGTGTGTAATTTTTTATTATGTATTATAATAATCTTAACTAAAAATAAAAATTATCTTCTATTGATTTTAATTGTGTATTATTATAATTTTAATTAAAAATAGAATTTTCATTATATTGTTATAAAAAAACTTTTGATATAATATAAAATATAAAAAAAAATAGGGTGAACAAAGGAAATGTGTGAATTATAATAAAAAATATTAAAATATTAATTTTTCAATTTAAATAAGAATAATTATATATTTAAGCAATAATTATAAAGATATTTATAAAATGATATTAAATAATAAAATTGATTCTTAAAATTAAAATATAAAAAATTATTCTTTTTTATTTTTTAAAATCAACTATAGGAGGGCTTGATTTTAATAAAAATAATTTTTTTTATCAAATATTAAAATTAATTTTTAAATTTTTAAAATTACTTTTAAAATTTTTAAAAGCAATATCAAAAGACCCAAAGACTTAAAAAAATCAATTTTAACTATCCCATTAACTTTTTACCACCGTACTTGAGTTTTCAAAATATCTCACCACCGTTAAGAAATCACGCAGCCCCCAAATCTGACTTTTTAAAATTTTAGCAAACATCAGCAATTTAAGTGTAATAATTTCACAGTTTTTTATTTACTATTACTGATGGGTGTAGGGCCAGGTCCCAGGAAAGCTTCCATTAAGCCCATAATTTACCCACTAAATTTTTACCCGGATCTGTACCGACACAACCCAAAGCCTTCCGGATCCCGCCCAAACAGCAGGACCGCACCAGATTATTCTAACAAATCGAGTTGACAAGGGGAGAGAGGGGGGGAGAGAGAGAGCGGTTGATTGATTTCATCGCGTAGTCAATCTCTTCAGGTAACTGGACAGAACTTGTTTATTCGCTTTGTATGTGTCGCATTGATTACAATTCAATTCTCTTATGTTTTCTTTGTTGTTAAATGAATTATGAGTGTTTAATTTTAAGGTTTTATTTAAACACAGAATGAATCAAATTTTAACTGTTCCATTTATAATTCATTCTCTACTTAACACAGGTTATTGATGATGATTATGTAATGGCACTTGGGTTACTTTCTAATCTTCAAAATTTGTGGCCTTTTTCGTTCTGCAAGTATGATGATTTGAGAGCATCTAAGGAATTAGTTAACCGACTTTCAATACCTGAGCACACAAAAGAGTTTGTGTTTGCGATTCGAGAACCCGAATCGCAATCTGTGATATACGTACTTTGTGCCCAGAATTTGTCTGAGAGATCAGCTTTAGATGCTGAGTGTCTCATCAGGGAGGTACGCCCAGAAGCTGTTGTGGCTCAAGTGGGTGTTTTGAGTGAGGTACGGTGCGAAGAGAGTGAATTAGGAGATAATGGTGATGACCCGGTTCCGACTTCTTCATTTGGGGTGCTCAAACGGTGCTTTGTTGATAAGATTAATAAGGAGACATATGAGAATGTGGCTGGAAATTTAGTTTTGAGGGAGATTTTTGGGATTGGTTTTCATGGCCATTTATTTGCTGCCGAGAGAGTGGCCAGGGAGGTTGGTTCGTCCTTTATGGTGGTTGAATCACGTATAGTTAGAAACTCAGTTACTGATAACCCCTCAGGAGAAGTTGATGTCGTGAACAAGGTTCAAGGTTTAGTTAGTAGTTTGGTTCCGCAGAAAGTGGGTTCTGTTGTATCGTCCAGGTCAAGGAGTTTTCGCATCACTAATGACGTTGAGTCACAAATGGTGAAATTATTATCTTCAAATCTTGATTTATTAGGATCGAGGTTTAGTGGGTCAAAGGAAGTTCAGCCCAGAAGCAGTTATCATGTCCCTTCATTTGCCCAATCCATTTATCCATTACTTGTGGATCTGCATGATGTCTTCATAGATCTACCATCAATAACTAGGGCTCTAGCTTTTGCACAAAAAATGTTTTATGACGTGAACAGAGGTGAAGCTGTAGATACTCAGGTTATTTCTGAAGTTTGCACTTTTCGGATTGCAGTTGAGGGTCTGAGAATTGCTCTTAACAATGCTGGCCGCCTACCAATCAAAAAATTGAGGGATTCCAACTTATCTAATATTGATTTCTCGGAGCTTCCCCTAGAGGAAAAATCAAGCGTACTCCTTGTGCAAGCTCTTCAGAACCAAGCTAAAAAGTTCAAGACTGTGGTAGCTGTAGTGGATGTCGGTTGCTTAGCTGGGCTTAGGAAACATTGGAACACTCCTCTGCCTCATGAGGTCAAGGATTTGCTTGGACAGCTAGTGACAAGTTGTGGAAATGATGATGAAAATTTTAACTCGAATAGAAAGTGGTTGTTATCTAATAAGCCTGTTGTGGCTGTGGGTGCTGGAGCATCGGCAGTTATAGGGGCTTCATCTCTGTCTAAAGTTCTTCCTGCATCAACCTTCATGAAGGTTGTATCATTCAAAGCTCCTGCTTCACTTAAGCTTATTATGACTCAAACCCAGAAGGCAGTGGCTATAGCTCTTGGCAAAACTAAAGTGGTAGCCCCAGGACTGGTAACTTCTGGATCCAATGCATCACCTATCTTGAAGGCAGCTGCATCTGCTGAGAAAATCAGGACAGTGACCCACAGTGTTATAGCCTCCATGGAGAAAACCAGTTTTTCAGCCATGAGAACAGCCTTCTATGAAATAATGAGGAAAAGACGGGTAAAACCAATTGGTGTCCTACCATGGGCAACATTTGGGTGTAGTGTTGCAACGTGCTCGGGGTTGCTTATGTATGGTGATGGGATTGAATGTGTTGCTGAATCTCTTCCAGCAGCTCCTTCAATTGCGAGTTTGGGACGTGGGATTCAAAGTTTACTTCAGGCATCTCAGGCAGTAACACAGACAAACGGCAGTAGGATCCAAAAATCCATCGAAACTCTGATGCATAATTTGAAGAGAGTGAAAGTTCAATAGAGTAAGAATTCCATTTATAGCATTTTTTCCAAGCTACTTAATATGATTGGAGATAAAATAGATTTCTTATGTACGTATAGAATGCACAACAATGTTATTGTATCATCATTGGTGTTTGTATTTGACTGGAGTACAAGAATACATAAATGTGTGATACCAAAAGACCAGAATAAGACTACATATATTTATACATATAGCCATCGTGTGACTGGCAGCCCAAAGGTACACTTCTACAAAAAGGGCAACAATAATTGTCACTTTTTGGATATTTGGATTGGAGTTTTTTAACTTTTAATTCAATACATATTTAGGCTATACCCAATACCATAATTTTGTGTGAAGGTTGTGAACATTCTCCCACCCTTTTTCATATATGGGAAAAAAGGAAAAAGGGAAAACAATCAAATATTATATGCACATGACACCCTTGATTTTGAGTGTATATATATGATAGTCATTATGACATCTATGATCAGACCCAGGGCAAGAGAGAAGGAACCTAATTATGTTGATTTCCTATTAATTAGTATTTCGTTGCTCATTTTCTGAGTTCTTGAAGATGAAACAACAAAAGTGTGCGCAATACACTTCTCAATTTTTTTTCTTTTCCCATTGGGTTGCTGATTATTGTGAACTAACAGAAAAACTTTTAACTCATTCGAATATTGTTCATTAGCTTTGAAATATACATAACATTGTAATTGTAATATGACGTACGGTTGGTTTATGCAACCTTGCATTGAAGTCATGTGGTCTTGAGAATGAGGAGGTAAGTTCTTGTTTACAGTTAAATTAGTTGTTACAGTAAAAATAGAAATAAAATTAAGGTTTGGGAGGTCCTTAAATTAAGGCTTTATTTTGTATTGGGTTGCTGTAGGAAAAAAAATAAATTACAGCAGTAAAATACAAGTTAGTAGTGTATAGTAGATATAATTTTAAATAATAATTTTAATAAAAATAATAAAAATTTTATAAATTTTTTTATCGTATAAATGATTAATTAATTTAATTTAATTTTCAAATAACGGCGGTTAGTATTATTAAAAAAATAAAAACATGTGAGCAGCAAAAATATGCATTTTTTCTGATTCATTTCATCCCCTTCACGTTCCGCGCTTGCCAAGACTGGGACTCAGTACGCCCCACAAGAACGGCGAGCCAGGTTCGCGGAACCATGATGGGCCAGGCCACGTGGCCTTAATCTCAACGAAATAAATCCTATTTTGAAATTATAATAAGTGCGTAATATTTGTCTGACGACGGTGGACGCAGAATCGACATTCCCTATAATTTATCGTTTACGGAATTCAAATCTCAAAAGGGCCGCTTTATTTGGTACTGATGTGACATATTTATTTTTTGGGGCTACTTGTAATTAGATAAGAATTAGAGAGCTTGATGATATTGAACAATTTTATTTTTCGATATCACAAAAAGGGAAAAATAGAGAAGGGCAGAGCACTCGGATTCTTCTTCTGCATCTTTTGGGACCGCCATGCCTTCCACTTCAAAACCATCGGCAACGCCTGTCACTCTCTCCCATGAGAACCCTGAGCCCAACACTAAGGCTAACTCTAATTCAATCACTCAGTCCCAAGAGGACTGGCCACTCTCACGCGCCACTCACTCCACGCGCCAGGAGCTCCTCCGCCGCCGTTCCCACTACTTGAAGCAGCTGTCCAAATGCTACAAAGACCACTACTGGGCTTTAATGGAAGAGCTCAAATCCCAGTACAGACGCTACTACTGGGAGTTCGGCATCAGCCCCTTTCAACATCAGCAACAACAAGAAGTACAAGAAAATAAAAATAAAAATAATGTAATTGTTGAAGGCAGTGGAGAGAATGTTAATAATAAGAATAAGAATAATAACAATCCTAGGTGCTTGTTTGTTGGGTGTAAGCTGAAACCCATGGCTTTGACCAGTTTTTGTTATCTTCATATCCTTTCTGATTCCAAGCAGAAGCTTTACAAGCCTTGCGATTATGTCATCAAAAGGTATTCTTTTTATCTTTTTTTTTATCTCTTTAATTTTAATTATCAATATGATATTTATTTGTTTTGTTTTGCGGGGTCTGAATGGATTTGTATGATATTTATATGGTGCAACAAATGTATACAAAATCAAGCTTTCTTTGATATTATTACGTGCTCTTTGGATGTTTGAAGTTTCATGGTTTCAATTTGCAAGCTTTGTACTTGTAGCTGAATTGATAATTTTTCTTCTTGTTTTTTCTTAAGTAGCGCTGTGCAAGGTCCCATAACATGGGGAAAGCCGATCATTAAATCCACTTCACCTGCTCTCTGCTCAGTCCACTTCCAAAAGGCTCAGAAACATGTTACCAGGGCTCTGAAGAAAGCAGGGCTCAATGTTTCCTCTTCAAGTAAGCTCGCTCCCAAGTTCCATGTGATAGTGGCAGAGTACATTCATCAGATTCAAGCTAAAAGAAGAAATGCACTCAACAAAGCTAGAAGTAAAGTTGTGTTTCAGGAAGAAAGTGCTAGATGAACCTCTTATTTGGTGATTATATGACTCATGCTGTAAGACCGCTGGTGTAAATTGATCCGAACATTAATGGTGAGTTGAATGAGTTCATGTATATAGGTTTTTGGTTTGTCTTTCTGTTTTTAATGTTTCTCCATAACATCGACATTGGTGATGTCCTTTTGGTCTCAAGATATTTAATGTCTGCCAAAGAAAAAATGGAGATGTTGAAATACTGTATGCAGATTTAGTCATAAAATGTACAAGAGCTTTAATGAAAATGCTTGATTGGCTCTCAATTCCCATCATAGTACCATGCCTGCTCTTTGTTTATTATACTGTAGTGTTTATCCACAACTGGAGAAAGAAAGTATTTGATTGTCTGCCTTAATTGATTATCCTTAATAATTGTTGGAAACAATATTTAAATCCCATAAATTATGGAATAATCAAATAGGAAGTAAGATCATTCTATATATTCCTGCCTGTTTTAGTTGCTGCCTAATTTAAGGGATTTAGTTTTTAAGAATAGCAGATATTATAAATAAATTAGGTGTATTCTCTTTTCTTATATATAGACCATATAATTTCAGTAGAAATATATAAAAAATATAGTTTTTTTTTCTTCCTGTTGTGTTTTTGTTCATGGTATCAGAGCCGGATCTTTCACCGGCATAAAATTTATCAACAATCAGAGCTGACTAATGGTGAGCTTACCAAAAGATTCGTCTACAGCGGAATCCTCTGAGGTTTCAACTGTTTTAAACCTTCAATTATCTCTTACCCACCCCCACTCTGATAATCATTCAATCCAAATTACAACACATCAGTTGAATGGAAATAACTTCCGAGAATGGTACTAATGTATTTTATTGGTAATCAAGGGCAGAAGAAAGATGGGTTACTTGACTGGAGCAAAGGCAATGCCTAAAGTAAACTCAACAGCATATAGCACTTGAGAGGCAGAGAATTCTATTGTAATGGCATGGCTTATAAATTCAATGGAGCCCAAAATTGGACGATTATACCTTTTTTACCAAACAGCAAAAGAAATTTGGGAGGCTGTTAAAGAAATATACTCTGACCTTGACAACATTTCACAAAGTT
This sequence comes from Aegle marmelos, assembly GCA_030449875.1. Lineage (NCBI taxonomy): Eukaryota > Viridiplantae > Streptophyta > Magnoliopsida > Sapindales > Rutaceae > Aegle > Aegle marmelos. The sequence continues at coordinate 11,269,268 of JASUUL010000115.1, forward strand.
TTGAGGTCCGTTCTGCAATTCGAAACACTCAACAAGGTACCAAATCTATCACAGAATATTTTAACACACTCTCAGAGTTATGGCAAGAGATACATTTATTTTATAATATTAAGTGGATATGCTCAAATGATGGAATTCTGTATAACAAAATGTTAGAGAAAGATTGAATTTTTGATTTTTTACAAGGTTTAAACAAAGACCTTGATGAAGTTCGTGGGCGTATCCTTGACACAAAACCCCTCCCTACGCTAAAAGAAGTATTTTCTGAAGTAAGGCGCTAGGAAAGTAAAAAAAGGGTGATGTCTTCAGCCTCTTAGAATACGATTACAGAGGTTATATCCCAAAAATCAGCTCTTGTATCAAATCGTAGCGGAAAGAATAATCCAAAAGCACAGAATGGTAAGGATAAGAAGCTGTGGTGTGAACATTGCAATAAACCTTATCACATAAAGGATACATGTTGGGAGATCCATAGTAAGCCAGCAGATTGGAAGCCATGAAGTCAAAGAAGAACTAACAAGGCTGGATACATGACAGAGCAATAGCCATTTACAACTGAACAAATGAAAGTGCTTCGAAAATTACTAGATGCTCCAAGAGCAATTAAAGGTTCTGAGCCTGCATCATCAAATCCTACTGCCTTTTCAACCTAACGAGGTAAATCAACTTCTATTTTCTCTTTGCTCTCTTATAAAGGTTCACATGATAAGTGGATTGTAGATTCCGGTGCATCTGATCATATGACAAGTTCCACAATAAAGTTTATGAATTATAAACCTTGTAAGGAGAGTATTGGGATCGTGGTGGCAGATGGGTCAATGTGCAAGGCTGCTGGACGTGGAGATATGAAATCTTCTGGTTTAAAGTTGAATTCAGTACTTTATGTTCCAAATTTAAAGTGCAATTTACTATCTGTGAGTAAGATAACCAGTGATCTTAATTGCTCTGTAACTTTTTTTCCTTGCTGTAAAGTTTAGGATTTGATTTCGGGGAGGAGGATTGGCAATGTTGAGGAGAAAAATGGTCTTTACTACCTATCTGACATTGACCTTTCTTTGCTATCTCAGTCACCTACTACTCTTTCCATCTTTTCTGATTCAAATGTTTAACTTTGGCACAATCGATTAGGCTATCCAAGTTTTTCCTATTTAAAATATTTGTATCCTAAATTTTTTATAAATAAAGATCCTTCTCTGTTTCATTGTGATTATTGTGTTTTGGCAAAGCAATCTCGAGTACAATATCGTCTTCAACCTTATAAACTATCAAAACTATTTTATCTTATTCATAGTGATATGTAGGGTCCTTTTAAGGTACCAAACCTAACTAGGGGGCGTTGGTTTGTTATATTTATAGATGATCATACTTTAGTTTGTTGGGTTTATTTAATGAGAGAAAAGTCTGAAGTGAGTACTAGTTTTAAGCAATTTCATAAATTTATCAAAAATATTTTTCAATCCTCTATTCATATTCTTCGTACAGACAATGGTAAGGAATATTTTTCTGAAGAATTGAACTAATATCTTGTAGAGCATGGTATACTCCACCAAAGCTCATGTACCTCCATACCTTAACAAAATAAGGTTGCAGAACAAAAAACAGTCACCTACTTGAGATGGCAAGGTCCATCATGTTTACTAGTCATGTACCACATTCTTTTTGGGGTGAGACCATTCTTAGTTCAACTTATCTCATTAATCGCCTTCTAACAAAAGTTCTGCAATACCGCACTCCTCTTAATGAGCTATTGTCTACCTTTTCCTCCTCTCGTATTTACAACTCTCTTCGAATTTGTGTTTTTGGGTGTGTCAGTTTTGTTCACAATGTCCAGCCTAACAGGAGTAAACTTGACCCCAAGGCTCTTAAGTGTGTCTTCGTTGGTTATTCACCAACACAAAAAGGTTACAAATACTATCACCCTCCTTCAAAACGATTCTTTGTTTCATGTGATGTGTCATTTGCTGAAAATCAAGCCTTCTATTCCCAAGTTTCTCTTCAAGGAGAGAATAATAGTACTCAGGGAGACAAACATTAGGATCCCATTGTATCATTACCTATACCTGATTCATATAGACTTGAACCTACCACTACTCAAGTCTTAGGTCAAGGGGAAGAGTATAAGACATCAAATCCAAAACCAACCTTGGTTTACTCTAGGAGACCAAAGGCTCTGATGCAATTTGGATCTTTCAATTGCAGTAAGAAAAGGGGTAAGAACTTGTACTAAGCATCAATTTCAAACCACCTCACATATTCCAAGTTGTCAAATAATTTCAGGGCATTCATTGTTGAAGTTGACAAAATTCAAATGCCAAGAAATATTTATGAAGCTCTTTAAGATCCAAAATGGAAGGAAGCTGTGCTAGAAGAAATGAAGGGCTCAATGATAATAAAACTTGGGAGTTGGTAGAGCTACCCATAGGGAAGAAGGTAGTTGGCAGAAAATGGGTATTCACAGTCAAGTATAGACCAGATGGCACGATTGATCGGTATAAAGTAAGATTAGTGGTGCAAGGTTTCACTCAGACATACGAAATTGACTATGAGGAGACATTTGTTCTAGTTGCAAAATTGAATTTTATCTGAATCCTGTTGTCTATTGCTGCAAATTTAGATTAGGGATTACACCAACTAGACATCAAGAATGCATTCTTGAATGGCACTTTAGAGGAAGAGGTACATATGAGGACTCCACCAGGGTTTGAGACTCAAGGAGGATCGGCTAAGGTATGTAAATTGAAAAAAATCCCTTTATGGCTTACAACAATCTCCAACGACATGGTTTACTAGGTTCAGTACGATGATGAAATAGTTAGGCTATAAGCAACGACAAGCTGATCATACTCTATTTGTAAAAAGAGGAGAATTTGGGAAACAAGCGACTCTTATTATTTATGTGGACGATATAGTTGTTATAGGGGATGATGAATTTGAAATTGAGAATCTTAAAAAGAAACTCTAGGCTGAATTCAAAGTAAAAGACTTAGAAAGCCTCAAATACTTCTTAGAAATGGAAATTGCAAGAAGTAAAAAGGGAATCTTCATCTCACAAAGGAAGTACACTTTAGATTTGCTTAAAGAAACTGGTAAGCTTGGGTGTAGACCAGCTAGAACACCCTTAGAACGCAATTGGAAGCAAAAAATTTCAGAGGAAGATCCACTAGTGAATAGGGATAGCTACCAGCATTTAGTAGGCAAACTCATCTATTTGTCTCTTACAAGACCGGACATTACCTTTAGTGTGAGCGTTGTTAGTCAATTCATGCATGCTCCAACAAAGAGACAACTGGATGCTGTAAATTAGATCTTGAGATATCTCAAGGGAAGTCCTAGTAAATGGATACTATTTAAGAAAACTGAGAAAAAGGATGTAGTTGGATACTCAGATGCAAATTGGGCTGGATCTGTTGAAGATAGCAAGTCCACAACTGGATTTTGTACGACGGTATGAGGAAATTTGGTACTTGGAGAAGTAAAGAGCAATATGTAGTAGCCCGCAGCAGTACAGAGGCTGAATATAGAGCCATAGCACAAGGAACATGTGAGCTTATTTGGATTCAAAGGTTGATGATTGATTTGAACATGCCTTTGACTGACCCCATGAAGTTGTTTAATGACAGTAAATCAGCAATAAGTGTGGTTCATAATCCAATTAAGCATGACAGAATGAAACATGTGAGAATTGATAGGAATTTTATTAAGTCTGAAATAGAAAGCGAGACTATTACTTTATCCTATATTCCTTCCAAGTCTCAAGAAGTAGATGTTTTTACAAAGGCCTTATTTAAACTAGAATTTGATCTGTGTATCAGTAAGCCGGGAATGATAGATATCTATTCACCAGCTTGAGGGGAAGTGTTGGAAACAATATTCAAATCCCACAAATTATGGAATAATCAAATAGGAAGTAGAATCATTGTATATATTCCTGCCTGTTTTAGTTGCTGCCTAATTTAGGGGATTTAGTTTCTAAGAATAGCAGATATTATAAATAAATTAGGTGTATTCTCTTTTCTTATATATAGACCATGTAATTTCAACAGAAATATATGAAAAATATAGTTTTTTCTTCCTGTTGTGTTTTTGTTTAATAATTGTGATTAAATGAATGAAAATACTTTTATGAGAAAAGCAGGAGTATTAGAAATAATAATAAAATAAAATAAAGACATTAGTTTAAACGGTTACTGGATTTGCTAGTCATGAATGAACTTAGGTTGAAATATGAGGTATTTCGCATCACATTTCTGATTTTTCTTATTAGAATATGATCTTATAAACTAGACATCACAAAAAAAGAACTTGTGGGGGTGCTTCTCTATGAAAGGCAAGGCACACTTGCATCAGTTAAACTCTTTCAAAAAGTAATGTTTTCACACAGTATGCACCTCGCTTTAGTACCAAAGGCTAGTACTTGGAATATCTTTGACGGCACCGTTATTATCATTACTTGATGCTGAAATTAGAAACAATTTTAGATGTTATCACTTTGCATTTTAGAATTGGTCAGAGGTTTGTATTTCTGGGAGTGTATTGAGAATTGAGAACTGCAGCTGTGGATTTTCCAAGGCCTAGAAACACCTATGACTGATTGCACTTTTAATATTAGCATTTTATGGTTTAATTTGTTACATGGTGATGAGCTTCTGACATTGTGCATTGTTCTTCTAATTATTATTATTTTATTATTGTTATTATTATTATTTTTCACTACAAATATGCAAAACGGTGGAGTGCAAATCTTGGCCATTAACTGCAAGGAGCTCATTGAAATTTAAGATATCCACACATTGATTACAACAAAAAATAAGAGGTAGAGAGTTTTCATAAAACTTTTAGGATTTTAAGCTTCCGAATTTCAGTATGAAAAGCTAGTCAGACAATTTGATTCTAGCTAGATTTCTTAAGGTCCAACAGCTAAAGCAGATGAAATTTTGGACTTTTTTGGTGAATGGCTACATCTTTTATGCTAAATTCTCAATCCATCAGGAGATGTAACAAATAGTTACCCTTGATTTAGACCCAGGTATTATGGGTGATTTCCAAATGTCTGGTCCACTTTGCAGATATAAAGCTATTCTTCTTTATATTATACAGTTCTCATTTTTTTCAAAAGAACCAGAAGTTGAGGGTGATCATCAAATATCTCAAATTGAACGAGTTTCTTTCTTTCTGTTTTTATCTGTTAGACTCAAGCAAGTTCCCTTGTGGATGGGAGTTCCTTAGCGTCACTTGTCTTTAGTTGTATCGTCTCCTTTTGTTTTGTTTGGGTTCATTGTACTGTTCATGTGATTGTTAGTTTTGCTTTATCTAGTGATCTTGTATCCCTATTATTGATCCAATGAATTGCCGTTTTTATGTAATCACGAATAATCACGATTTTAGATTAATTGGTCAAGTTTACAGTATCTTTTCTTTTCTCTTAATTGGTTTTCATATTTGGTTCAAAAGTTGTGTATATCTTCAAATTTTTAGACTCAGCAATTATGGAATCTGTTCTTTTTTTTTTTTTTTGGGGGCGCTTCCTTCTTCTCTCTGCCATGATTTGTATGATGGAATATTGATTGGGGGCACTGGGCAGTTAATAAATCCCTACAGCAGAATCCAATGGGCACTCTGTTCACATTCTAGCCCCTTTGTAACTATTGATAAACCGGTTTTGCTCTGTTTCCTTTTTCTATATTGGCAGTCGTCTCATCAGAGAAAGGTATTAGACTAAAATGATCAAGATCAGCAGATGTAAAAGAAATCAGCGACTGTTAAAAGTCTAATTTTTATCACAAAATAAAGAGACTCTATACATTGAGACTGATAAGTCATGTTTGAACAACAGCATTCACATTTCGTTAGAGAGTGATCAAATCAGCGTTCGCATCTAATTAAGAGCAAAGCTGCAGACTGTTTCAATCAAATCTTAATGCATGTTTCATGTTAAATTCTTTTGTTGCGTTTGCTTTTCGCGTTCTTCAAGAAATATTTCATTGGATCGCGACCCTGCAATTCTTGTTCATCATCTGCCAGAGAAGTCGGCACAAAAGTTGAAAACCTTTTGCCTCAAAAGTGTGAAGAAGATACAAATTATGTTGCTACTCTGGAACATAAAAATATTGAAATGGCTTTCATCATTTATCTGCTTCACTTAATAAGGACCCTTGCATATTACTGCTTTCATTTCTTTTGATTCCATCACATTTTTGTGTTTTCTTACTAACTTTTGAAAATCTGATGAGTAATTAATATCTTTACTCGTTTCTCTACAAGACCACTAACATCCTAGCTTTTGAAAATTTTTTTGATGGTTAGGTGTGGATATCTCCTCTTCTTAAATTTTTTGGATAAAAGGTTTGAGTATTTAACTATGAAAATTTGAGTACCCTACGAAAAGCTACGGGGCCCACGTGGGAGTTGTGTGTAAGAGAGATGACGCTCGTATTATCAGATTCTCTTTAACCATGCATCGTTGAAGTTGACTTTTTCAATTAAAAGAAAGCTCCTTTTACCGAATCAGATTTATCTTTCAATTATGTGTTATTATTTGAATTTGTAGTGTCAAAATAAATACAAAATGAAATATTAAAAGGATAAATCTTGATAGTAACTATTAATCTACTGTGTTATTTTCGTGCCATTTGTGATAAGCTAGAGGGCTATATCAACGTCATGTCAATAATCAAACTATATAATTAATAGTTATTACAAGTTTATGTTGTCTATGAAAATTGGAATAAAAAAAGGGTAAGCTACAAGTATGTAATTGATATTATTATTTTTTCTTCAAAAACAATTTTGATTATTATAAATTGTATTCAAGAAAACAATCTCTGTTTCGTCCTCTAAAATCTGAAAAATTCCTTGGTTCATGGCTTCATCTTCTTCTTTATCTTCTAGCTTTGCTTATAAAAGCAAGTATGATGCCTTCCTCAGTTTCCGAGGCAAGGATACTGGTACTGGTTTTAGGGACCATCTAGCCGCAGCTTTACGTCGTAAACAAATAGAATTGTTCATTGATGATGAAGAAGAACTTCAGAAAGGAGATGAGATTTTGCCAGCCGTTTCGAAGGCAATCGAAACATCAGTTGTTTCCATAATCATCTTATCAAAAGGCTATGCTTCTTCAACATGGTGCCTCGACGAACTTGTCAGGATTCTTGATTGCAAGAAGAGAAATGGCCAAATTGTGGTACCGGTTTTCTACAAAGTAGATCCATCTGACGTGCGAAAACAGAGGGGGGTATTTGGAGAAGCTTTTGCTCTCCATGAAAGGAACTTCCCAGATAAGGTCCAGGTTCAGAAATGGAGGAATTCGTTAACCGAAGCTTCAAATATATCTGGATTTCATGATTCCAGGTCATTCAGGTAACTCTTTAACTCTTGCTTTTGTAATTTTGTTTTTATCAATGAATGAAAGAACATTAATGCTTTATAGGCCTAGCTTGGTCTGTTTTGACTCAGCATCGTTGTATTTGTATCTTGAACAACACTTGCTAGGAATGATGCGGAACTTGTGAAAAAGATTGTTGAAGATGTCTCTAGGAAATTGGAATCTACGGCAGACCCACGTAATTTTCCTTCGGCCATGGCTTCATCTTCTTGTTTACCTTCTAGCTTTGCCGCTAAAAGCAAGTATGATGTGTTCCTCAGTTTTGGAGGGGCGGACATTCGTACTGGCATTGGGAGCCATTTAGCAGCAGCTTTACGTCGTAAACAACTAGAATTGTTCATTGATGACGAAGAACAAGTTGAGAAAGGAGATGAGATTTCGCCTGCCGTTTCGGATGCGATCGAAACATCATTTATTTTGATAATTATCTTCTCAGAAGGCTATGCTTGTTCAACATGGTGCCTCGATGAGCTTGTCAAGATTCTTGATTCCCTCAAAAAGAATAATGGCCAAATGGTGGTTCCGGTTTTCTACCGAGTAGATCCATCTGATGTGCGAAAACAGGGGGGGAATTTTGGAGAAGCTTTTGCTCACCATGAAAGGTACTTCCCAGATAAGGTTCAGAAATGGAGGAAGGCGCTGACCAAAGCATCAATTATTTCTGGATATGTTGTCATGGAACCCAGGTAGCTCTTAACTGAACACAGTCAAATTCAAAAAAAAAAAAATTATTATTTTTTCTTTAATCAATAATCATCAACGGTCTTAGTTAGAAAATGAAAAGAACGTTGAGGCCTTGTAGCCTAGCTAGGTCTGTTTTTGACCCATCATCATTTTATTTATATCTTGAACAACACTTGCTAGGAATGAGGCGGGACATGTGGAAAAGATCGCTCAAGATATTTCCAAGAAAGTGGAAGATATGTCAGATTCAACCGATTTAGATGGCTTTGTTGGATTAAATTCGCAAATCGAGAGAATTAAATCACTTCTCTGTCTTGAATTGGATGATGTTCGAACTGCAGGAATTTGGGGCATGGGTGGAATCGGTAAAACAACCATTGCTAGTGTTATTTTCCGCCAAATTTCTGGATACTTTCAAGGCAAGTGCCTCATGAAACACGTCGGAGAAGAATTAAACAAAATGGGAGTAATACATGTTCGAGATGAGGTTATTTCTCAAGTAATGGGAGAAATTATCAAAATAGGAACTCCCACTGTAACCCCGAATATCAAGAAAAGGCTCCAACAGAGGAAAGTGTTGATCGTTCTTGATGATGTTGATGATAAATTTATCCCAGAAGTAGAAAGTTTTGCTGGAGGGTTAGATCTATTTGGCCCTAGAAGTAGAATCATTATAACTACCAGAGATAAACGAGTACTGGATGAACGTGGAGTCAAAAACATATATGAGGTTAAGGGATTGAAACACAATTCTGCACTTGAGCTGTTTTGTAGAAAAGCCTTTAGACAAAACAATCGCTCTCCTGATCTCCTGGAGCTCTCAGAGGAGATAGTGCATTATGCCAATGGCAATCCATTAGCTCTTCAAGTTTTGGGTTCTTCTCTTTATCAAAAGAGCAAAGAACAGTGGAAAGATAAATTGCATTATTTGAAATTGATTACTGATCCGAATATTTATAAGGTGTTGAAAATCAGTTATGATGGACTCAATTGGGAAGAGAAGGAATTATTTCTTGATGTCGCATGTTTCTTCAAAGGAGAAGATGTAGACTTTGTGACAAGGGTACAAGATGATCCTAAATCAATGCGCAATGGACTAAACATTCTTGTTGAGAAGTCACTCATTACAATTTTTCGTAATCGGCTGCAAATGCACGATATGTTGCAAGAAATAGGCAAGACAATTATTCTTCAAGAATCTTTCAAAGAACCAGGCAAACGTAGCAAATTATGGGATCACAAGGATGTCTATCAAGTGCTAAAGGAAAATAAGGTAAGAATCTATGTATTTGACATTTTCTATGTGAGGCTGTGTGCAACATTAATTTTTTTTTTTAATTACTAAAAATACCTTTACTGGTTGGTGGATGTTACTATAGGGACAAAACATTTTTTTTTCACAACCATTCACTATAATATCATTTCATTTAAAACCTTGGGTGGTTTTTTTAGCAAATAAACATTTTGGCTTCTGCATGCACTGTTAAATGAGAGCATCGTTGCAATCGAACAAATGTTTGATTAATTAACGATGGAATTTGTTTAAATGTTATCTTCTCAACTTCTAACTTTCAGATAAAAGTAAAATGAAAAAGACTAATGGAGAAGAGCAGAGGATGATCACTAGAATAGCCGCACACAATTTTTTTTTTTAAATTATATAGATGTTTTATTGATTGGGAAAAAAAATGCACATCGTATATATTCAATTATGTAGGAAACACTTAATCTATTTTTGAAATATTTTTTCCCGTAGATTTTATGCTTGCTCATTCTTTTTATTAATTTATTATTATTATTTTTTTTTGAAGGGGACTGATGCAATTGAGGGCATATTCTTTGATTTGTCCAAAATAAACTACCTTCATCTGAGTTCTCACGCCTTTGCAAATATGTCAAATCTCACATTGCTTAAGTTCTATATGCCAGAGCGTTATGATGTTCCAATTATGAGCTCTAAATTACATCTTGACCAAGATCTTGAATATCTATCTGAGAAGTTAAGATATCTCCATTGGCATGAATATCCTTTGAAAACACTGCCATTTTCTTTCAACCCCAAGTACCTAATCGAGCTCAACTTGCCTTACAGTAAAGTTGAACAAATCTGGATAGGGGAAAAGGTATAATATACAAATACATAACTATTTATTTTTCTTTATTTAAAGTTATATAGTTAATTGTGGAATCCTGAAATTATACTAATTCATTCTAGTGCCTGTTTATCTTTTGTTACAGAAGGCTTTCAAGTTAAAGTCTATCAACCTCTGTAATTCACGATATCTCACCAGGCTGCCAGAATTTTCAGAAATCCCAAATCTTGAGAGAATAAATCTAAGCGGAAGTAACTTTGAGAGGTTACCTGCAACCATCAAGCAATTTTCACGGCTGAGATATCTTTACTTGAGAAATTGCAATATGCTTCAGTCATTACCAGAGCTTCCAGTGTTACTAAGTCATTTAGATGCAAGTAATTGCAAGCTGCTCCAATCTTTGCCAGAGATTTCACCATGTCTAGAAGAACTAGATACATCCATACTCGAAAAGTTATCCAAAACAAAATTTCCTATGAAGCATGATTCCTCTTTAATGCAGTTTGAATTTCAGAATTGCTGGAAGCTAAACGAAAAAGAAAACAAGATTTTGGCAGATTCAGAGCTAAGAATTCGGCATATAGCTATTGCATCATTGAGACTATTTTATGAAAATGTATTCATTATTCATTTCTCTATGTCTTTTTCTATCTCCTCTCTCCCTTTTTGATACATCTGAAATTGTGATTTTCATTTTACAGGAACAACTCAATTGTCCCAGCATACTGTTACCTGGGAGCGAAATTCCTGAGTGGTTCGCATTTCAAAATATTGGACCTTCAATAGCTCTTGAACTGCCAGAGCATTGTTTAATAAACTTAATTGGGTTTGCCATTTCTGCTGTTATTGATTTTAAGCATCTTCCTTCTACTAGTTGGGATTCTTTCAACATCAACTGTAGAATCTACATTAAAATGAATAAACCCGAAGATTTCTCTTTCGTTTGCTTTTTGGCTAGTATTCGTGACGCAATTGATTCAGATCATGTCATACTTGGATTTTGTCCCTTGCGGAGTGGTAGGTTTCCGGTTGGTGGTGGTAATCACAACACAACTGTCTTGGTTGATTTCTTCCCTGCTAAGGTGAAATGTTGTGGGGTGCGTCCAGTATATGCAGATCCCAACAAGACCGAACCCAAAACTTTTACTCTAAAATTTGCTGCCGAAATTGGGAAATTGGATGATAAGGCAAGCAAAAGTGAAAGCATGTAAGGCCTGATGAAATCGACTTGATTCAAATGTGAATTTGCAGAGACCAAATCAACATTCCTTCTGTAAGTCCAAGCTCTTATTCATTTCTGTTTCATTATTTTCTTGTGCTTTTGTCTTAATCTAATTTTTTTAACACTCACTGTAAATATTGTGATTCGGATTTCTATCTCTTTTGTAGTTTTGTTCATTTCGAGTCTTATGCCACATTTGAAATTTGGGTTTAGTCACAGAAGGAGTAATGGGGAAGTTCAGCTTTCTGTCACTTTAGTTAATACCTGCAATTTTATTCATGGAGATTAAGTCTGATGTTGTGTGGAAATGAAGATTCCCCCATTTCTTATTATATTTGTATATGGATAATTCTTGGAATCAATGATTTTTTCCAAGGAATCACCAAATCTCCTATTTCATTTATTTTGATATCTTCTATTTGATGGCCGTATAACAAGATAAAATAGACATGTATAGCCATCATATCAAAGAGAGGAGCTCCTCGACTCACATTTACACTTCCAGGTCATATCGTATGAGCGTCAGATCTCAGGAGATTATTATTTTTTTTTCTTTTCCCTCATTGCTTGATTATTTTAAATCAATGAAGATGTTCTGTGTTGTGGCTATATTTTCCAGCAGCAATGTCTTTATTGTTATCCTTAATAACTTTGGAGTTCTGTGCATCTATATATTTCGAGTTTTGTATTTGAAAGTTGTTTTATTCTGACTCAGTTTACTTTGATCTTCTGTTATTGTTGTCATTATTAAGAGTGAACAAAGAATAATCCTTCACTTGGTGCTACAGATTAGAAAACATAATTCTTGCTTTTTGGGCTTTTGAGAGATATTCACATATAAAACTGCAGGAAAGTGTTATTTACATTTACATATCTGTGAAGTTACTGCATTAACAATTCTTGTTTCCTTTTAATTTTTGGATATATGTTGTCGGGGCTATTACGTCTTCTAATATTCCTTCTTTGTTTCTGGGAAAGCAGAGCCATTCTGTCGTGATTTTGAATTCAACTCCTTTTATTCAACCAAGAATCTGATAGTGATCGTTGCCGGTGGCTTGACAGCATTTGTCATGGGATTTGTACACAATGAGAGCTCTCGGTGGCACAGAAGAGCTTCAGAAGCAATCTATTGAAGGCTTTTTCTTTGTGTACGAAAATGCTTGAATCAAGCTGTCATTTTGGCAGCTCAGCAAATTACTGTTTTTTTACCTGTGTATAAGCATGTTACGAAAGACTAAAATTAAAAAAAAAAAAAGAAAAAAAAACTCTCTGCTTTGTAATGGTTGTATCTCTTTGATTCAATGAATCCTAAGAATCGTAAAGTTATGTTCATTAGAAATAGAAGGTAAAAAGTTGTGATGGATTGAGATATTCAAGCTTTATCAGAACAAATGCGATTATAAATTCAAAACGTTTATCCCACATTTATATCTCTGCCTTATAAGTAATTCAGTTAAAATATGGTTGCATAATCCAATTAATGGCTTTGCTATCTCTTGGTTGTAGTTAGTAAACTCTATGAGAAATGATAGCTCGCTCCAGTAAATGTAAGTCCAGGCCGATTCACTCTCATTATCTCTTTCGAATGGAAAAAGCTTTGGGGTGTTGATTATGATATTTACACGCGCGTGAGAAAGAGCAGTGCGACTGGCTACTGCACTCTCATTATTTTTGACTTTGCCTTTTCTTTATGGTCTTCTTACTCTGAATAACAATAATAATAAAGCATATTGACCCCATCCATTATCTACTTTGAAGCTCTGTTTCTTCATCCATGGCTTCATCTTCTACTAACCTCAATGCTCAAAGCAAATTTGATGTCTTCGTCAGTTTCAGCGGGGAGGATACTCGTACGGGCTTCACCAGCCATGTAGCTGAAGCTTTACGTCGGAAACAAATACAATTCTTCATAGATGATGAAGAACTTCAGAGAGGAGATGAGATTTCGCCTGCCGTTTCGGAGGCAATCGAAAGATCAGTTATTTCTATAATCATCTTCTCAAAAGACTATGCTGCTTCAACATGGTGCCTCAATGAACTTGTCAGGATTCTTGATTGCAACAAGAGGAATGGCCAAATTGTGCTACCAGTTTTCTACAAAGTAGATCCATCTGATGTGCGAAAACAGAGGGGGAGTTTTGGAGAAGCTTTTGGTCATCATGAAAGGAACTTTCCAGATAAGGTCCAGGTTCAGAAATGGAGGAATTCATTGACCCAAGCTTCAAATATATCTGGATTTCATTGTTCCAGGTCATTCAGGTAACTCTTAACTCTTCTTTTTGTTTTTTTATCAATCAAAGAAAGAACATTTATGCTCTATAGCCTAGATTGGTCTGTTCTGACTAATGATAATTGTATTTTATATCTTGAACACCACTTACTAGGAACGATGCGCAACTTGTGGAAAAGATTGCGGAAGATATTTCTAAGAAATTGGAAGATATGGCAGATCCACCTAACTTAGATGGCTTCGTCGGATTCAATTCACAAGTTGAGAAAATCAAGTCGTTGCTCTGTTTGGAATTGGATGATGTTCGAATCGTAGGAATTTGGGGCATGGGCGGTATAGGTAAGACAGCCATCGCAGAAGCTGTCTTCCACCAAATTTGTTCTAGAAAAGATTCAAACTGCTTTCAAGGTAAGTGCTTCATCAGAAACGTCAGAGAAGAATCAAGAATTAAGGGAGCACTTTTTGTTCGGGATGAGGTCATTTCTCAGGTATTAGGAGAAAATCATATCAAAATGGGAACTCTTATTATATACCCATATATCAGGGAAAGGCTTCAATGGAGAAAAGTGTTGATCGTTCTTGATGATGTTGACGATAATTTCATCCCAGCATTACAAAGTTTAGTTGGCCGGCTAAATCTATATGGACCTGGAAGTAGAATTATTGTAACCACAAGAGATAAAGGAGTACTTGGAGTCAATAATATTGTGTATGAGGTCAAGGGATTGGAGCACAATAAAGCTTGTGAGCTCTTTTGTAGAAAAGCTTTAAGTCGAAAAAATCGCTCTGATGATCTCCTGGAGCTCTCAAAGAAAGTCGTATGTTATGCCGATGGCAATCCGTTAGCTCTTGAAGTATTGGGTTCTTCCCTGCGACAAAAGAGCAAAGAACAATGGTATAATAAATTGCATGACTTGACACTGATTTCTGAACCTAGAATTTATAGAGTGCTGAAAATCAGTTATGATGAGCTAAGTCCGCAACACAGGAAAATATTTCTTGATATTGCATGTTTCTTCAAAGGAGAACATGTGGACAATGTAACAAGGATACAAGACAAGCCTATGTCTCTGCGCTATGAACTGGAATTCCTTGTTGACAAGTCACTCATTACAATATCGTATAACAGGTTGCTAATGCATGATTTGTTGCAAGAAATGGGTCAAGCAATTGTTCGCAAAGAATCTGAAGAACCGGGCAAACGTAGCAGGCTATGGGATCACAAAGATGTCTATGACGTGCTAACAAAAAATCAGGTACGAATCAACTAATTTGACATAATTTCTCTCTATATATCCTTAGTCCAAGTTACTTGTACGGAAAAAACAACATAAACCCCTAAATTATTTGTATTGTACTCCCATTCACTGTACTTTCATTTCGTGTCCACCTTTACTTAAAAACCTCGGTCAGTTTATTAGGGTTTAAAAAAAGCTCACCCCTTTCTACATAGAGAAAGCAAATAACTAATCAAACAAAACCCCGTCCTATTTTAAAATTTCATTCTACTCCCTTGATGTTATAGCGGTTCTGTTAAGTGTTAATTTTATTTATCATTTTATTATTTCCCCCGCCCGGTCATATGGTTAAATGGTTTGGCACTAAGAACCAAGTGAAATGACCTGTACTCTCATAATTGTAGATGTTATGTGCATTTTATTCTTCAATTAGGAAGCACTTAATCAACTTTTCAGAAGTTTTTGTAGAATTTATGCTTACTCATTCAGTCATTCTTTGTTTTGTTTAAAAGGGCACTGATGCAATTGAGGGCATATTCCTTGATTTGTCCAAAACAAAAGAGACTCGTTTGAGTTCTGAAGCCTTTGAAAATATGTTGAATCTCAAATGGCTTAAATTCTACATTCCAGAGCATTGTGATGTTTCAACTATGAGCTTTAGAGTGCATCTTGACCAAGGTCTTAAATATCTCCCTGAGAAATTGAGATATTTTCATTGGCATGGATATCCTTTGAATACACTACCGTTTTATTTCGAACCAGAGTACCTTATTGAACTGAGTTTGCCTTATAGCAAAGTCAAGCAAATTTGGGAAGGAGAAAAGGTATATTGTATTACTAATACTAAAACATATACTTTCTTTCTTTACATATATTTAATTAATTGACAATTTTATTGATACATAGTAATTTAATGTAGTAATTATCCTTTTTTTAACAGGAGGCTATCAATTTAAAATATATCGACCTACGTAGCTCCCAAGATCTCACGAGGATCCCACAACCATCTGAAATCCCAAATCTAATAAAACTAGACTTACGAGAGACTGCAGTAGAAAATGTTCCGTCATTACCAGAGCTCAGATATCTTCACCTGGGAAATTGCAAAATGCTTCAGTCATTGTCGGAGCTTCCATTGTTTCTGAAGATGTTAGTAGCAAGCAATTGCAAGAGCCTTCAATCTTTGCCAAAGCTTCCATCGTGTCCACAAGAACTAGATACGTCCATAATGGAAACACTCTCCATGCCCTTCAAACGAAGTTCAAGGATATTCATGAAATTCAATTTTAGCAACTGCCAGGAACTGAATGAAAACAGAAACATAAAAATTTTGGCAGATTCAAAAGAAAGAGTTCAGGATATGATAGTTCAATCTCTGAAACTATATCAACAAGCCTTTCGGAATTCAGATGAGGAATTTGCTCACCCAGTTGAAGTTTCCCTTTGTTTACCCGGAAGTGAGATTCCTGATTGGTTTATTCATCGAAGTTTAGAATATTCAATAACACTTGGACGGCCACAGCATTGTTTTAACACAAAAAGAAATTTCATTGGATTTGCTTTTGGTGTTGTCATTGAGGCAGGTGAATTCAATGTCCTATGTGACTATAGTTTTGAAATAAATACACCCTCTGAAACCAAACATTTTGCTACGCAATCCCGTTTTGGCCCTGACGTCTCCACTGACTCGGACCATGTCATACTTGGTTTTTTTCCCTGTTGGAATGTTGGGCTACCTGATGCTGATGGTGAACACCCTGCAACTGTTTCATTTTACTTCTGCACTGTGAATAAAAAAGATGGACTCCCTGTACCTCACCGATTGAGAAGTTGTGGTGTGTCTCCAGTATATTTGAGTCCCAGTAAGACAAAACCCAACACTTGTACTTTGAAATTTGCTGCCAGTACTAAAGAAGAATGCCGTCATGGTAAGATGGCTGCTGGAACAAGTAAACCTTCTACATGTGTTGGCAGATCTGACGATGAGGAATTGGAACCGGGTTCCAAGAGAATCTGCAGAGATCAAGTCAACGCTGATTAACAAAGGAGTTGGTTTCTCATGTTATGGTTTCTTATGTAAGTTCTATGCTCCCATGAATTTCTCGTTCTTTGTCTTTTTTTTATGGGATTATTTTTAATCAATTATCTACTTTTTATTTTTTGCATTTCTGCATTTTTTTTCCCCAGAAATAGCTTAAACGAAACTGTTTTATAACCTCTTGGGTTATGAGTTACTGCTGCACTAATTTTTTACACCAAAAGATGCCTAGTCTATCCTTATGTTCATAGTTTATTTCCATGATCCAGTACTACCTTAACTTTCCGGTTCATATTTGAGTATATTATAGCGAAACGATGTAGCATACGTTCATAGACTCTGGAAAATTGGCATTTGTTTTTAGGTTTGTTCTTTATTTTTTTGGTTGTCATTCAATTTTTGTAGATAGTTTTCTTTGTAATTTTGGTTTATGTACTTTATGAGACCATTTGAAACCTACAAATGCGTATGGTTCTGTGCCTTCCAAGGCATAAATGAGGACTATTATAAATGGAATTTAATTCGTGCTTGATAAGAATGATCATGGACTAAGTAAATTATGAAAATTAATTTAAAAATTTTATTTTTTTATTATCTTATCTAACAATCATTTATTCAGTACCCAGTAAAAACTTAACTCAGTAGTGAATCCTTATTCGTATGACGACATGCACATTTGTCTATGCATGCAAGTTGGCCGGGCTTTTGGGATATATGTACACTGACGATATCTTTACAGCATTTGTATTTCTATAACATAAGAGCAGTTGCAAATATGGATTATCTTCGGGCAGAGCTGAACGGAGCAGCATCTTGTGGAAAAGTTAAAATGGGAAGGTGTTTGATGGTTTTCAAATCATGTTCGACGGAATGCCTCAGTGGAGCATTTTTGGTGGGAACCATCACAATTGGTTTCGAAGGGCCAGCAATAAGCTCCTTGGTTGGCTTGTTGAGCAGGAACTGTCAGGACACCTTGGTGATAAGGATTGAAGGATTGATGACTCATGATTCATGAACAATAAGACAAACTGTCAGTTTGTAATGAGATCTGATCAAATATCAGCTGTCGATGCTGGATGTAGAAAAGTACTTCACCTCTGCACATACTATTATAAATGTCAATGGATAATAGAGAATATTTTATGCTGGGGAAAATGAGTTCTTTGTGTAAACTTGAGTCATTTTCTGGATTCACAGTTATAAGCATATCTAGTTTACATTTTAATCTGGAAAGTATTTCATTCAAGGCTTGTTCTTGTTATCCTTCATCTCTGCAAAAGAAAACTCCCCTCAAGATCAAGAATATGAACGCAGATGAAAGAATCAAGACATTGCAAATTGGATTAAACCAGAACAATCGACAAAACAGAATTTATGACGATTCAGTCACCCGATATGACTTAATCCCATCAAATAGACAAAACAATTTCTCTACTGACTTTTTAATACAAGGCACAAAAATTGTTTTTGATACCACTGAGTACAAACTTGAAGAAAAAACCCATCCCTAGTTGTCGAGCGAATTCCACGGGATATACATGTTTCTCCCCAAATGCCCAAACTATGTCTCAAACAATTAAAATCTTTAATTTTACATACATATGCTTAAAAAAATAAGAGAAAGTACAAAAATAACCTCAAATAAAATGCTAATAAGACTAAACTTGTTTATTCTTAAATCAAGTCGAGTAAGATCAAAATATGTGAGAAAGATTAAAACTTCACTTCTCATTCAACTGAATATTCTACTTTTTCAGACTTCATACTCAACTTCTTTAAATAAATAACATAATTATTACTCGACTTGTTTAAGAAAGTTACTCCACTTTTACTCGACTCATTTAATTTACCCACTCGACTAGATACTCAACTCACTCAACTCTCTTACTTCACTTCTTACTCAATTGAATACTCAACTTATTTAATGAACTTTTCACTCAATTGAATGCTTGACTTACCAGACTTTACACTTGACTTCTTTGACAAATAACATAATTATTACTCGATTTGTTTAAGAATCCTCACTTTTAATTGATAAATACTCGACTCATTTAATCTATCTATTCGATTAGATACTTGATTTACTCATCCCTCTTACCTTACTTCTTACTCAATTGAATGCTTATTTACCAGATTTCATACTTGACTTCTTTAAAAGATAACATAAATGTTAGTCGACTTGTTTATAAAATTTATTCGACTTAATACTCGAATCATTCAACCCACCTTATAATACCCATTTTTTTAATTATTTTTTTTACTTTATTAATTAATTGTTGTTTGTTTATTTATTTATGAAATATCCAATTTAAAAAAGGTTTCCTAAATAAGTAAGGGTTTTAGAAAAGAGTGGCCTATAAAAACCTCCTTTATGTGTTTTTTTTTTAAACCCTAGAGGCTAATAAAGAAAAGAATATAGCAGCCGCATGAGAGTGAATCTATATTTTCTCAATATGAAAAAGGAAAAATCTTATTTGTGTTCTTGTTCTTTATTAAAGGCGTTCTTGAATTTGGTTTTATTTTTAAGGTAGGAATGAATTTATAAGCCTTTAAACTTTGATTTTGATTGAGATTTTTGTGTGTGTTGATTGAATGATTTTATATGTGATTGTATTTATAAGAATCATGATACGTATGATCATGTGTTAATTAATGTGTATTTGAGTAGGAATAATATTGTTATGATATTCTGGAAACTGTGAACAGTATAGATTAAACTTGAGATTATTGCTAATTTAATCAAGTTTCATGCATAAAAATTTATAGATTATTAAACTAGACATCTTTATCTTTCTATCCGTATATTTTTTATTCAAAAACTCATTTTATATAAATTGTTTTGATTTTTCGAAGTTAGAACATTGATGCTGGAAAATTTTAATTTTCAGCAGTAATTCACACTTCCATAATTTATTTCGTAACCTAAATGACTTCTAAAAATTCTGGGAATTTTTATTGTGGCATACATATATGTCTAGTTTCTGCAGTTTAAATTTCGTAATTTTTGGATTTATATAAAAACTATTAAAAATCATGGAGCTAGGCTACCGCAATCCTGGAATCTGTTTTTTAGAATTGCGACGGCTGATATTTAGGTCAGTTTGGGCAACGTTTTTCATTAGTAAATGTTTTGTAAATTTGAATTCTGATTCCTTTTTGTGTTATCTAATTTCTAAAACTGGAATCGCTATTTTTGAATAAGTATAAATAAAGTTATGAATTTTTGAGTCAGCAGTCGTTGGTATATATCGTCACTGGACAGTTTTGATGTTTTTAGTGGAAAATCAGCCTTCAGCGATGATTATTAACTTTGACAAATATTTTTAGTTTTGTATTGGATACCAACATGTTACGATAGCTCTTTGTGATATTTATGATTTTCCGACGTAGTTATATCTTAATAGAAATCAGCTCTTATATAATGGTATAGTATAGTTAGTGAATTAATGTGGTTAAGTATGAGTACATGGTTTAGAGATTTTTGGTTTTTCTATCTTGATTAGAATTGAATAAGATATTGATAAGAATTTTGTCTTGATAATTATAGGCCAAGAGTGAGCTCGTGTGATTGGAGTTATTGTTGATTTCATTGGATCGAGGTAAGTGAATTCATGCATAATGGATTTATAAGTTATGAATTTGAAGCTATTTTAAAATATTTTTTAAAATTAGTTTTAAATAAATACTCATTTTTCTATAAAATGTTTTCCTTAAAACTATTGATAAAGCTTTGCCAATTTAATGTCTTACAAGTGTTTTATCGAAATATTATTGAATAATTGATATTGATAAACTAAAAATTATTTTAAGTTTTGGCTCATTGTCCGTAGTTACCGTTATTGATATTATTGAACAGCTAGCTGTATTGTGCGCACCTATTGACGATTATTGCGGGGTAAAATACCCTGATTGAACTATTGGCCGGGTCACCGGGAGTACAGGTGATATATTAAACTATTGACCAGGTCACCGGGGATACATGTGACACTATATGACATGAGCAAATTTAGTAAAAGAAAAATTTTATTGATAAAGATTTCGTATGCAATTATTTATTGAAAATGAGTATATACTTTTCGTATTACAAACCTTGTGCATGAGTTTGCTTACCGAGTTAACGGCTCACCCCTCGTCTTCAATATTTTTTACAAATTGATTTTTTTTAGAGATGTGAGCTTTTGGTCTAGTGGAGAGGATTTGTTAGCTGAAAATTTTGGCATTCTCTAGAAGATTAATTTTAGCTACTTAGACTATTGTTTAGAGTTGGATTTTTATTTTGGAGGATTATTGATTCATTTATTATTTTGGAGACTATGTTTTGCTTATGGATAACAGTGACTTTATTCGGGATTTATTTATAAAATGGATCTTATAAGATTTCATTCCAAATTCCTCTTGAGTTTTTCTTGGGTGAATTTGGGGTGTTACATTTGTGGTATCAGAGCAGAAGGTTGTAAGATTCTGTAGACATTTAAGATTGATGATATAGCTAGGGATTGAAGTTTCGTAAAAGTCTTGCCCACTTTTAGGATTATAGTGATTCATGATAGGTAGAATATGGAGCTGATTTTAGGTATGTCGGAAAAAAAAAATTATTGTCATTGATTGATTTGTTATTGGTAAAGGAATGATTTTTTTAAAGTTATTTATTTACTTATATGTGTACATGATTTTATTTGTATTTTGAAAGAAATGCTTAATGAGCTTGTTTATATGTATCTGCTTAATGATCAATAGGATAATGGCACCTAAAAATGATACCAATTAAACCCTACCACATGAGAGTGATGGAGTGACTCGTAGGGTAACTGACCCTCGGACTAGGGGTGGTACTAGTACTGCCCAACGTACTACTGTGACAAATGAGGTTGAGATGAGTAATCCGCAGGGAGTAGCTAATGAAGAAAACCTTACTCTTCGTGAGATGGCTCAGAATGCCAATCCATCAATGCAGATGTTAGCTGGCATTCTATAGACTCAGACTAGGCTTTTGGAAGGGATTGCTCAAGGTGGAGGTCTTTCTCAGAATGTTAGAGGTGGAGGGCAGAGTGATGTCTTAGGCAATCGGGCGATAGTGACATTGGAGCAGTTCCAAATGTTAGGACCACCAGTATTTAGAGGGTCGACCACAGATCCTTTGGCAGCAGAGGCATGGTTAAAACAGATACAAAAGGTACTTGATGCAGTGGGTTGTACTGATGAGCAGAGGGTAGTGTTTGCTACTTTTGTCCTTCAAGGTGAAGCTGACCATTGGTGGGAGGCCAAAGCCTGTTTACTAAAAAGACCGATCACATGGAAGATGTTTGTCAATGCTTTTTATGAGAAGTATTTTCCTCGGAGCGTTGCGAACCAAATAGAGAGGCAGTTCTTGGATCTAGTCCAGGGGAACAAAATAGTGGCAGAGTATGAAGATCGATTTAATGCCTTATCTCGTTTTGCCCCTACATTAGTCGACACAGAAGAGAAGAGATGTAGACGTTTTCTCGAGAGATTGCGCCCATCTATCCGGGATCCTTTAGAGGATCTTAGGTTGACAGATTATGCAGACTTGGTTAATAGGGCTACTAATAAAGAGATGTGCCTGAATGAGTCACAAAAGAGACGGGATTGACGGAACCAGCAAGGTCGACATGGAGGATCTCTGAGCAAAAGACCAAACAATAAGAGTCCTCAGACTCAAAGAAATTTTAATAGTGCTAATAAGGGTGAACAAAATGGTGCAGGCAGTCCTCCACTTCAGAGAAATTTCCTTCCTTGTGCTCGATGTGGAAGACTACATCGGGGTGAATGTTACATGAATATTGGTGCTTGCTTTAATTATGGGCAAATTGGCCATATGGTTAGAGATTGTCCTAAGAGGCGTGAGAACACTACTAGTGGCCAAGCTAAAGAGAGTTCAAGAAAGAAGCCCAGAGTTCAGGCATCTAATGACGTTGTGACAGGTACATTATCTCTGTTTTCTAGAGATGCTAAAGTATTATTTGATTCTGGTGCAACCCATTCCTTCATATCAACTGCATTTGCTCATTATGCAAATAGAAATACTGAGCCACTTGAGTGTTACTTGACTGTTGCAACTCCTATGGGTGATAACATGAGGAGGTTTATAATGTACTAAAGAAAAATCATGTGAGAATTTACTTTGCTTTTGTGGCCATGGTTATATGTCAAACCAACAGTATGCACCGATAATTTTTCTCTTTGCTCAAGGGGCTTCTTTCTAGATTTTAATAAATATTTTTTGGTGGATTTTACGCTAATTCAGTTTTTGCTTTTGTTGGCAAGGGAACTGATGCAATTGAAGGCATATTCCTTGATTTGTCTAAAATAAAAGCCTTACATCTAGGTCCTAGAGCCTTTGCAAAGATGCCAAATCTCAGATTGCTTAAACTTTATATGCCTGAGCATGACGGTATTCCAATCATAAGCTCTAAAGTGCATCTGGACCAAGGTCTCGAATATCTTCCTGAGGAATTGAGATACTTCCATTGGTATGAATATCCTTTAAAATCATTGCCATCCGATTTTGATCCTGAGAAACTTGTTGCACTCAACTTGCATTATAGTAAAGTCCAGCAAATATGGGAAGGAAAAAAGGTAAACAGTATTACACTATTACTAATATCAAAATGTTTATTCAGTAATCTAAGTCATTCGACTAATTGTTTTTATTTTTTTTTCTACAGGAAGCTTCTAAGCTGAATTATATTGACCTCCATCACTCCAACAAGCTCGTTAGGATCCCAGAACCATTAGAAATCCCAAATCTTGAGAAAATAAATCTTTGGAATTGTACAAACTTCGCTTACATTCCTCAATACATCCAACATTTCTCCAACCTTGGTACCTTGTGTCTAAGTGGCTGTGAAAGTCTTAGATGCTTCCCAAGCAACATTCATTTTGCATCTCCTATAAAGATTGATTTCTCCTTTTGTGTTAATCTCACAGAGTTTCCACAGATTTTGGGAAATATAAAAGAGCTAAATTTACGTAAGACAGCTATAGGGGAAGTTCCCTTGTCAATCCAGAGACTAACTAATCTTGAAGGGTTGGATGTGAGTCATTGCACGAGGCTGAAGAGAATTTCAACTAGCATTTCTAAATTGAAATCTCTTAGCAGGCTTGAGCTCCAGCACTGCTCAGGGCTTGAGAGTTTCCCAGAGATCTTGGAGGAAATGGAATGCTTACAGTATATAAATTTAAGCTGGACCCCGGTTAAAGAGCTGCCATCTTCAATTGAACGTCTTGGAAGGCTTGCAGCTTTAGTGGTGTGGAATTGCTCTAAGCTTGATAGTTTGCCAGAGAGTTTTAGTAATTTAAAATCTTTGAAGGACCTCAATGCAATCGGATCAGCCATTAGTCAACTACCGTCCTCCGCAGCAGATTTAATTGAATTTAAATCAGTTGCATTTTCAGGATGCAGAAACTTGGTATTACCTCTGTTATTACCAGTTCTATCTTCTGTAAGATCTCTAGATTTAAGAGACTGTGGTATAACGAAAATCCCTAAAGTGATTGGCTCTCTATCATCCATGGAAGTGTTAGATCTTAGTGGAAACAAATTTGAGAGTTTACCTGCAAGTGTCAAGCGACTTTCACAGCTGAAGTATCTTTACTTGAGAAATTGCAATATGCTTCAATCAATACCAGAGCTTCCACTGCGTCTAGAAAGATTAGATGCAAGGAATTGTAAGCGGCTCCGATCTTTGCCAGAGCTTCCATCATGTCTGCTCAGAGTACATCTGTTCAGCAATTGCCTGAAACTTAATGGTAGAGCACGCAACAAAATTTTGAGAGATTTACAACTAAGGATTTGGCAAACAGCTGTATCTCAAAGACCATACTGTGACATGGTACGCATTTGTTTTTCTCTTGCTCAGGCTTTGCTTTTTGTCTTCTCTATTACATTATTACATTAGGAGTCATGATCTTCACATTTACAGGAATTTTTTACTCCCCTCGAAAGTAGCGTCATTATACCCGGAAATGAAATTCCAGAATTGTTCATCAACCAACGTTCAGGATCTTCAATAACTATTCAACTACTACAGCGTTGTAATAAAGACTTCGTAGGATTTGCTCTTTGTGCTGTTATTGTCTTTGAGAAAGATCCTGAGGCTAGTAGCCCTCAGTATTTCCAAGTCGTGTGCAGATACCGTTTGGGGAAAAAACT
Source organism: Aegle marmelos (assembly GCA_030449875.1). Lineage (NCBI taxonomy): Eukaryota > Viridiplantae > Streptophyta > Magnoliopsida > Sapindales > Rutaceae > Aegle > Aegle marmelos. Next base: position 11,294,327 of record JASUUL010000115.1, read on the forward strand.
TGTTAATCACGATTGCTGGTTGGTTATGCATGATAGTGTTGCCTCAGATCATGTAATGCTCGGTTTCGATCCCTGTTGGAGTATTGGGCTTCCTGACGGCGACCGCCATACTGCTGTCACGTTGGAGTTCGCCCTTTACTATCTTGACCATGATGGCTCTCGTCTGGAGGTTGACCATAAAAGCAAACGTTACAAGTTGAAGTGTTGTGGGGTGACTCCAGTATATGCAAATCCCATCCGGGCCAAACCCAAAACTCGCAAATTTGCTGCCACCAGTGAAGTAGACTCCTCCAAATTCGTGAAATTTGATAAGGCCTGCATGAGTGGAACTTTTGGAAGCGTGGGCCAATACGATGAAAAGCAACTGGATTCAGGTAGTAAGAGAATTTGTGGAGACCAAATCAACGTTCCTTCTTTCCTCATATCCTATTTTCTCCTGTAAGTCCAATACTCTTATTAATTTCTATTCCATTATTTTCTTATGCTTTTCTCTCAATCTTGTGTGTTTGTGTTTTACACTTACCGAAAGCTTTGTGATTCAGATTTGTATTTCTTATGTTCATTTCGAGTCTTAAACCACAATGGAAATTGGGATTTGATCACTGAATCACTGAAGCAGTAATCATAACGGTCAGCTTCGCATCACCTCTAAAGCGAATAAGGCAAGAACATTCACTCTTTATTTTTTCTTTTTTAATTTTTCTCCTTTGGTATGTGACTTACACTATTTACGGAAATAATTGTTTCCCACTATTTTTACGTAAGGATGCCTACTTATTTGCACTCTATATAACATGAGTTTCAGATATAACTTTTCCTCATAAGTCAGTGCCATTCAGATCCAAAACTGCATGTTTTTCTTGGGGTATCATTGTTTCAGACAATTTTGCCGCCACAGTTTCTCATTTTAGAACTACATTGAGAACCATATCTTCTTTGATTTTAATCATGACTTTGAACGTATAACTATGCAGTCATTGATTCAGTTATTGCTTTGCCGGTTGGCCTGACAGAATTTATTGTTTGGGTTCATTTATACAGTATGGAAAGTATGAAGCCATAGATAATTTCGATAAGCCAAAAACCAAGCACTGCTTGAAGCAAGGAACATCTTTAAGGCTTTTTCAAAGAAAGAATGATCTTAATGCTTCCAGATTCTTAATTCAATTAACAACTGAATCCGTATGTAACGCCCAAATTTTAATTATTTTATTTTATTTTATTAGAATTTATAAATGGCATTATTGCCATTATAAATAGATTATTAATGAGGTAATTTTTAGAAAAATATTTATTTTTTCAAATTTAATAGGTTTTTTAAGACTATAAATTTATTTTTTTTCCTTCTATAACCCTAAGACCACAATGGTTTCTTCTTTTTCTTTGCTGCTCATTATGCTCTTATCTAAATCTTAAGATTCAAACTTTTGTTTAAGAAAGAATCAAGATGATTTTATAACTTTAATCCTTCTATTCTCTACAATTTGTCCTATCACTCTATTTAGGGTCTTAAATTTGCATGATTTTAGATTTGTTGCAAATTATAATGCATGATTTAGGATGTGTTTAGATTATGTTTAGGGTTTTAATTTATTATGAGTCTTGTTAATCAATTATTAAGGTATTAAGCACACTAGACAATTCTGAATAAGATGAGTATCTCGAATTTTAAACATCTATTGTTTTAATGATTTTCTAAGAATTTATCTTTTTAGGAGCTAGACATTTATAGCTTCTTGAAAAAATTTTGTTTGATAAAATTTGACTTTGTTTTAATTTTATATGTATTTTCGAAGCAAATATTACTGCATTAGAAAATTGCTATTCCAGCAGAATTTTCACTCCTCAAACCAACACATGTAGAATACGTGATGAAGGAAATACTTACAAATTAAAATCCTTAGATGTAAAATTTCAAAACTGAAATACCTTAAATTTTTATTCAATTAAAGCCACTTTTCATGTCCAATACTAAATAATATTTTCTAAAGACAAAACTATATCAAAAGTCTCAAATCTCCAAAATTATAAGTTAATAACAAAATTAAACTTAAAGGAATCACAAGTTTATTCCTTTTCTTATTCTACTAGCAAAACGAAACAGATTTCTAACTCCATTGCTAAGCATATCCCTCAAATAAGAAACTTAATATGCCAAAAGTAATGACGAGGGGTGAGCCGTCAATTCGGTAAGTAAAACCATTTCTAACAGACTAGACCTATCGTTACAAAAAATATTGCAAGTCTTCCTTTTTAGTAAAACATATTTATAATTTATAACTTTTCTTAAAACAATATATTACAATAATAAATTCATAATAACTTTAAAATATCAAAAATACATAAATCATAAAAGTGAATCAATATACATAAAAAATAAGAAATTAGTTCATGTCACATAGTGTCACCTATAGTTCCAGTGATCTAGCCAGAATATAATCATAATCAGAATATCGTGTGCACATTCAAAACATATACTCAGTACTGGTGTAGAACTTATATAACTTACAATATATCGTATAATATTATCAGAATCATAATCAGAGTAACTACAAACAATGAGCCAAAACATAACTTAAAATTATACATAGGACAAAGCTTTCGTATTATATTAATAAATATCTACAATAATAGTTTAGGCTTGCAACATAAAATCCATTATAATATTTACAAAAAAATCCATAAAGGTTAATCTTGTAACAAAATAATTTACACTTTTAAAAGTATTGATAATATTATATTAAAATCATAAAAAATAAAATAAAATTCAGATTTCAAACCATTTACATAAATTAATTTTGTTATGAAAAACAATCTATTTTGAAAAAACTATAAAAATACATTTACTTATAGTAGTATTAAAATAATCATATTTATCCAGTACATTAGGAATGAAATTACTTTTCTTGATTCTCTGAATCGATCTAACACACTTAAAAGTCTCTAAGAGCCTCAGACACCCTCAACAACTTAAACAAAATACAAGAAACAACTATTAATAACTTATTCTAAGAGCCTGATTTTTTATGCATACCATACTAACCTAATTCCTGAAATTTTAGCTCTTAATCTAGAAGTTAGAATGACATAATATTTTACAGAACTATTTTGGATATCTATGGATATCTCCTGTAAAATTTTAAAGAAGATCCGAAATTAAAAAATTTTTTAAAACTATTTATTTCTTGACAAATCTGAAACTCTTTTATAGTATCTTTAACTGAATAGAGTGGGTTTCGAGAATTTTATAAAATTAGAAACAAATCAAAAAATTTTGAAATTAAAACTGTGAATAATAGACAACTATATCAGTCTCTATATAAAATTTTAAAATTTTTAGAATTATTTTTTAGTGCAAAGAATTTTACGACTCTAGTTGTTCTGCTGGAATCCAACTTTTTAATATAGCAGTGTCGACTTCGAAATTACATATAAAATTGAAAACGAAACCAAATTTGATGAAACAAAAATATAAATTTCTTAGAAAATTATTGAGAAAATAAGAGTTTAAAATTTGAGATATTCATACTGTTCGAAATTGTCTAATGTTTCTAATGCATTAGAGATTGATTATCACGACTCAATAATAAATTCGAACCCTAAATAGAATCTAAATATATCTTAAATCATGAATTAGCATATGAAATAATCTATAAACATGACAATTCAAAACCCTAATAAGAGTAATAGAAAGATTATGGAGAATAAGAAGAGAAAACTTACAAAAATTATTTTGATTCTCTTCTTAAATTTAGAAAAATCGTAGACTTAGGGTTATAGAATAAGAAAAAGTATGTATTTATAGAAGTCTTAAGAAATCCTATTAAATTTAGAAAAATAACCCTATAAATAATCCTAGTTACAATTTTAATATCTTTATTAATAAAGGTTATAGAGTTATATGTGTATCCTAATAAAAGTCAAATTTTCATAATTAAGGATTATGGAATGTGGCACTACAAGAACGACTAGATTCACAAAATTATTTGCACTAACAAACAAATTCGAAAGATTCTGAAATTCTAAACAGAGATTTATATATATTTTAGTATTCACAATTTTAATTTCATAATTTTTTTTATTTTTCCTGATTTTACAGAAGTCTCAAAACCAAGATATTGTGAAACAGTTTTAAAAATATTTTTGGTATCAAATCTTCTTAAAAATTTTAGAGGAAATACTCATAAATGTCCAAAACAGTTTTGTAGAATATTATATTATTTTAATTTTTAGATTAAGAGTTAAAATTCTGAGAATCATACTAGTACAAATATGAATAAGAAATTAAATTCTTAGAATAAGTTATTAATAGTTATGTCTTATATGTGTTTACGGTGTTGAATTTGGGATATTACACAGTACATCTTTCTCACACACATAGAGAAAATCAAATTCTTAAAATAAGTTATTAATACTTATGTCTTGTATTTATTTACGGTGTTGAATTTGGGGTATTACATAGTACATCTTTCACAAAATTATTTGCACTAACAAACAAATTGGAAAAATTCTGAAATTCTAATCAGAGATTTATATATATTTTTAGTATTCACAATTTTAATTTCATAATTTTTTTTGATTTTATAGAAATCTCAATACCAAGATATTGTGAAATAGTTTTAAAAATATTTTTGGTATTAGATCTTCTTAAAAATTTTATAGGAAATACCCATTAATGTCCAAAATAATTTTGTAGAATATTATATCATTCCAATTTTTAGATTAAGAGTTAAAATTCTGAGAATCAGACTAGTGCAAGTATAAATAGAAAATTAGATTCTTAGAATAAATTATTAATAGTTATGTCTTGTATTTATTTACGATGTTAAATTTGGGGTATTACACTGTACATCTTTCACACACACACATACACACGAGACTAATTTAAGCTAATTACATTCTGTTATACACACTCTAATTGACTAACAACAAACTTTACAACTTATGTTGATTTGTCAACTTTTTTAACTAGCTCCAGTGAGCTAGCACTGTTGACTTGTTTAGTTAACAAATTGAAACTTCTTTACCTTTTTATCCTTTCTGTGCTTAACATAATAGGCTCCATCAAACATAAGAGGAAATGATGTACATTAAGTTTGGACCTTAGGTAATTAAAGTGAACAAATGAGAGAGGTTTGGTCATGATATCAGTAATTTATTCTCTATTAGGAATGTAGTGAATGTTTAGCTCCTACAATCACTTGGTTTATGATAAAGTGTATATCAAGCTCGATATGATTTGTTCTTGAATGACAAACAGGATTGTGAGTTAGTTCAGTGGCATTAATGTTGTCACACTAAATAGTATGTGTCTTTGTACAACATAATCCAATCTTTTAAAAAAGTAAATAAATAAAGATTATGACCAACTTATCTCTGCACTAGCTAAAGCTAAGGCTCTGTATTCACTTTCTACATTTGATCTAGTAATGACTGATTGTTTCTTGAATGACCATGATATCAGATTGTTGCTTAAATAAATGTAATAAACACCAATAAATTTTCTATCATCTAAATCATATGCTCAATTTGCATCAATGAACCCTGTAATCTTTATCTCTCTATGTCGAATAAAGTTAAGTCCATAATCTTGAGTGAACTTTAAATATTTAGGCACTCTTTTACATGCTATAAGATGTTCCATTGTAAGAGTGGAACATATTGGCTTAACTTGTTTACAACAAAAGCAATCTCTAATCTTATTAGGATTAGATATTGCATCTCTCCTATAATGCTTTTGTAGTTTGTAAGATCAATAACATATTGACTAAGATGCCTTTGAGCTTCCTTTTGTAATTTAAGTCTTGTGCTCATAGGTGTATCAATACTTTTATATTTAAGCAGCTAAATTTTAGATAACAAATCCCTTATATCTTTTCGTTAACACAAATAGATGCAACTTGTACCGTATAAAGCTTTTATACCCATAAAATAAGAAGAATTGCCCATATCTCTTAATGCAAACACTTGGCTAAGCTTAGCAATGAAAGATTCTAATTTTACACTATTTGGCCTTGTGATTAAAAGACCATCTATATAAACTAACACCATTATCATGAATGATCTAATTTTCTTTATAAAAAATGATGAATCTACTCTTGAGTTTACAAAATCCCACTGTAATAAACAACCTTTTAACTTCTCATGCAAAGCTCTTGAAGCTTGTTTGAGACCAGGGTGACTTATAAAGTTTACACATAAGGTTTAACTTATGATTATCAGCAAAGCCTACTAGCTAATCTTTGAAAACTTCTTTTGTCAATTCACTATTAAGAAAAGCATTGTTTACATCTACTTGTCTTATCTGTCATTGATTTATAACGGTTAAACTAATAATCACTCTAATAGTAGTTGATTTCACCACAAGATTAAATGTTTTAAACTAATTTACCCTTACAATCTATTAAAATTCCTTAACTACTAACCTGGTTTTATACTTGACCAAACTTTCATCTAAATTATATTTGACTTTATACATCCATTTATTGCTAATAATTTTCTATCCAACTGATCTTAGAACTAAAGACCATATATTTTTTTAAAGTAAGGCATTATATTCTTCTTCTGTGGCTTCAGACCATTTAAGTTCCGACATAGCTTTTTCTATAGAATCTGGTTTTTTTATAAATAACTATTATATTATAGAGTTTAGGTTTGAAAATACCAGTTTTACTTCTAGTGGTCACAGAATGTATATTTACTAGTGTAATAGATTGTTGTATATGTCCTAGAATAGGCGTATATTGAATAATTTATGGTAATGGTTGTAATGTAGAGAATGTGTCGGTGATGATTAGCTTAATAGACAAAGGAATGTAAGGCTTTGTATATAGTTTAGTTGTTTGTGGCAATAAATAAGAGCTGCTATTGTGATTAGGATTAACTGCAATTAGTGGAACTTGCAAATTCAGAATTATAAGAGTTGTTGTCATTTGAGGTTTCGGATATTAACAACGTGGATAGATGATACACTTGTTAAAGAATGAATGACATACTTTGACATGAATTTAAGTCATGAGAGGTAAAGGCAGATTCTGTGGAATAAGGAAATTAATGCTCATAAAAAGATGACATGTTTGGCTATATAAATTTGACCAGATGGCTGCAAACAATTATATCATTTGTATAAAGAGTTGCACTCAATGAAAATATATTTACTAGAATGATATGCAAATTTATGCTTGTTATAATCTCTTAAGTAAGGATAGCATGCACAACCAAAGCATTTAGGCATTTTGTAATCTAGTTTATAATTAAACAGCTTTTCATATGGTGTAAGAAACTTCAAAGTTACAAAAGACAACTTATTAATATGATAGACTGCTATTTGAAAGGCTTCCTATCATAAAGTAAAGGGTAATTTAGCTTGAACTAGAAGTGTGCATACTAACTCAACAATATGCCTATATTTCCTTTTAATAACTTATTTTAATGATGTGTATAAGGAGATAAATGTTTGAAAATAATTTTATTTTGGCTTAAAAATTTTGTGAATACTTTATACTCTCCCACCCAGTCAAATTGTAACATTTTAATACAAGATTGAAATTGTTTTTCAACTTGCAATCTGAATAGTTTAAAAACTTATAAAAGCTCTGACTTCAGTTTTAATGGAAAAACCCATTCGTATCGACTGAAATCATCAACAAACTAATATAATAGACATAACTAGCTTTAGAAAGAATAGGTGAGGGACCCCATAAATCAACATAAATTAGTTCAAGTATATAAGAGGTTTTAGTTTGAATGACAAGAAAGTGTAGTGTCTGAACTTTAGCCATTTGACATGTCTTATATATTAATTATGCAACTTGTTCAATTATCAACATATTGATCATTCCTAAGTAAATGCATTAGGATATCATGATGAGGATGTCCAAATCTTCTATGAACAAATTGATTTAATTAATTGGTGCATTACAAGAGGAAACAACAATTTGATAACCAGTTGTAGAAGTTGAATAATTATTTTGAACATTAGTCGTAACAAAAAAAATAAAGATGACATATAAAAAGCATAGACAGAGACTTGTTTGAAGAAACTTGACATAAAAGAAGAGGGAGATAATTGAGATTACTTTATTAGCAATTTGTACAATTCTTTCTCAACAAGACCTTGCAGAACTACTTGCCCCTTCAGTAAATCCTTTACATAACACACATTACCAATAAATCCAATGGAAAGATTATTATCAGTTAGCTTGGTTATACTTATTAAATTTTTAGTAATAGAAAGAACTAATAAAATATCCTTAAATGCTGTAAGTGTGTGTGTTTATACGCAAAATTAAAGCTTTTATAGTTAAAACATGCATCACCAATATGAGTAATGGTCAAAACTTGTCCATTACCAATGGTAAGCTGATCTAAACCTCTAAATTCCTCTCACACATGCATGTTAGCCATACTTTCGTAATATGATACGTCACCACTGTTAAGATACCACCCTTCATCAGTTAAGCCTTTAAGATTAGTAACATAAGCTTTAAGTAGAACAAATGCTTTTGATGGATAAGAGACAAAGTGAAGTTTAATTGTTGATAGCTAGAATCAAAAACTCCATAACGATCTTCAAATGGTGATTGCTGATAAGAAAATGGCTAATATTATTCATATATGTTGCCTTTGATCTTCAAATTTTACCTTTACCAAATTGTTTGGAGGAAAATGGGTATGACCGTACCTATACCAGCAAGCATCAACAATGTGACCTTACTTTTGACATATTTGACATATAGGCACTAGTTCATTAGATTCACCAGTAGGAATGATTGGATTATTAACAGGAGAAAACATATTCTTCCCGGGTAGTGATCTGTGAGGTTGTATAGATTGATTTCTTCCAAGACCAGCAATATTTCCTCGAACAAAACCACCAATAGTACTACTACTAATTAGAAAACCCTTAGGATAAGAAGCAAAGAACATGCTTCGACCAACATTTTGGCCTCTACCTCTAACTTGACCATAAGATCCATTACCATAAGTGTTTCTCCTAAGAATACTTCTCACTGTGAATAGTTTGCATTCATCATACTGTATTTTGCATTAAAGATGGCCTAAGGGTTCTAATTTTGTTCTAACCTAGCTTTATGTGTCAATAAAAGTGCATATGCATCATCATAAGTCATTTTATTAATAGTGATTATTGAAGTTAGATCCAGATAGCCAAATCCTAATCCATTAAGAGTTCTTATCAATATATCTTTTTTAGTAATGTTATCACCAGTACAAGCAAGTTTATTGGCAAGAATTTTTATTTTGGAACAATACTCTTCAATAGACATTGATTCTTTTCTCAAAGTATCCAATTCATATTGAACTTGCGTTACCTTTGCTTCAAATTGGACTCCGAACTGCTTTTCAATAGATCTCTATACATCTAAAGAAGTACCATAGTGGAGAACTGAGCTTAAAATACCTTTACTGATTATTGAAAGAAGCCACCTAAAGTTTAATCCAGAGCTCTCCAATTAACATAACTTGGATTTTCAATTTTCTTCTAAGATCCATTAGCTTGTGATTGAAAGAGGTATTGATCTGGAATATTCTGAGCTTCTGAAATTAATCCTTCAAGTCGATTTCCTCTTATTGACGTTAGCACTTGTTTATGCCAGAGGAGAAAATTTGATTGATTAAGCTTTACAGTTGCATCAAAAGTAAATGAAGTTTGTGAAAATTGAATCCGATTAACAATTGAATGATTTTGATTTGTTATATTGGAACTAGCCACGGATGGCTCTGATACCATGAAAGAAAGTTAAGACTGTTTGTTCTGGGAGAAAATTTTCCGAGAAAGAGTGGTCTTAATGCTTCTAGATTCTTCATTCAATTAACAATTGAATTGGTACATCTTATATATATGCAGACACACACACACACGAGATTGATTTGAGCTAATTACATTCTGTTACACACACCCTAAATGACTGACAACAAACTTATCAGCCTATGTTGATCTGTCAACTTTTTAACTAACTCTGGTGAGCTGTCACTGCTGACTTGTTTAGCTAACAGAGGCAGAAACTTCTTCGCATTCTTATCCTTTGCGTGCTCAGCACAATGGGCTTCCTTAACATGTTCCTTAAGATCAAAACGCACGAATCAAGTTATAATTTTTGCAGCTCAGCAAAGTACAGTTTTACTTTCGAAAAAGGCTGTTCTTCCTGGTAATCTTGAGAATAATCTTCTACAGTTACTAGATTGAAGTAAAGCCATCCTGATTTATTGCTCCTGTGAATGTACACTTCATGCTAAACATGAAAATCATCTGTTCTGTTCTTGTCAGTTCTGTTTGATAAATAGTTCAATGCGTCAATCTAAGCACACATCATTTTGTTATCCTTTGTGAATAAATTCGGACAATTAGAATAGTTAGCAGGAGGGCTTGGGCCATTTGTTCCTGGAAGGAAAGCAGAATAATTAAAAAACTAGTAGAGACATAAGTGTGCTTGGTCATAAATATGGAGTAGACAGGTGAAACGTTGGGAGCTTTGTTCATTAAATTCAATTAAATGAACTTGAAATAAAACATACGTTCCTATAATGCGTTATTTGAAATCTTGAAACCTTCATTCTCTTCCAATAAATCGATGAGCCTCATTTGAACTTTCAACTTCATTCAAAAAAATTACCAACCCCAAAACACACTAGAGATTGAAAAAAAAAAAAAGAAAAGAAAGAAAAGCATATACAAGTAAATAATATGGCAAACTTTGAGATTCAATCCTTTATGAAGATTGCCGTTTTGCTTGTTAGTGGAATAATGGCCGTGCTCTCCTCCTGAATGCTTGTTGTAGCTGAAGATGTTGTTTCTTTACCTCCACTACCTCAAAACTCATGATTTTCTAGAGCAATGTGGAGCAAAGTTAATACCAAGATGTGGTGAAGAAATTAAAGCAAGCATTTATAATAATAAGTGATTCATCTCTGAAAAATGCTGCATTCTACTTCTTGATGAAGGAGAAGCCTGCAATAATAAATTTGTGGACGTAGCAGCACCCTCTTACCCTCAACTAAATCAAATCGAAGTCAAGACTAAGGCTCTTCGTATTTGGAATTTTTGCGTGGAATAAGCACGAGTATGGTAATTAATAAAATCAGTTTAACACTATCAATGTCTTTTACAATAAGCACGAGTATGGTAATTAATAAATAAGTAATATGTTTTCTTTCTTCCAATTTGACTTTGAAGCTTCAAGCTATTTAAAGACATCTCATTTTAACAAAGATTTATTCTTAAAATGCAAAGTTCAATAATTGAAGATTCATAAATAGCATCAATTCAACCCTGCTCACATGGGTGTGGTCTGGGTAGAGAACTGATCCAGCGTTAAGTCTGAACTTGGCAAGCTACGAATATGTGAAAGACAAATTAAAACCTTGAGTTTTTGCCTAAGTTCCAGAAGAAGCAAAGGGGACTGTTCTTCTAGATAACATTGTTGACATATTTGCGAAACTGCCCACCAAGTCTTCATGCGGATTCAAATGTTTATCCGAGTCATTCATCGCTTTAGTAACCAATATTCCGTTTCTCAAGTTGCAGCAAACTCAAAACCAGTAAAGACAGACACTGGTTCTTGCTGGTATTCCCAACGGTTTAGTAAGAAACTCGCTTCTCTGTATAGACCTGGACAGCAAAATTATTATGGCCGATCGGCTTTTTAATTTCCCAATTGGAAAAGGCTCTTGTGATTCCGTTTGGATCCACTCTTCTTGTAGTGGTTTGTTGTGCTTATCCATTGAAGCTGAAACTCAAACAGATGCTTTCTTTATATACAATTGTTGCTCCACAGAGGTCGAGTGAATAATACCAAAAGACTATGAACCTTTTCAACAAAATAAATACAGCAGTACCTGGCTCTGGTTATGCTTAGTCATTTGATGACTTCAAGCTTTTGGGAATTTCTCAATCTTACAGAGAATATATAGTAGGCATGCATGACTTTTCTTAAAGGACAATACTTGGAATATTTTTTAAACCAAATTTCAATATTTTTGACAAAATTCTTGGGCAATCACACTCGGGGGAAATATCCACTTTGGTTTTTGCAAGCTCACCGACACTCTTTTGATCATCGCCCCATTATGATGATTGCAGCGTTCGATTTGTAAGAAGACAAGTTCAAATTCTTAGCCTTGCCCAATGAAAATGATTTTGATGATCATTCTCTATCCTCATCCAATTCAATTAGAGTCAAAGGAGACTGTCTTCGTTTAATCCCATTGACAGAATGTGTGAAAAATTTCATCTGCCACTTCAGTTCACGCATTGCAGCCATTGTGTTCCCTCATGGCCAGTCATTTTATTTTGTCAGTTTTAGACGAGAAATTTGCACTTTTTGATCCAAACGATGGAGCATATAAAGATTATGTAATGGATGGTTTTTAAGAAGATTTAACAGATTATACAGTAGAACAAACTTCCTAACAAGTGAAGGTTGGATTAATTTCCTCATTTAATTTGGGTCTCTGAATTTGATTTTTTTTTTCCCTCTCTTCCCTTTTGAATTACCTCTATGTTTAAATTGACCATGAATTAGCTAAAAGATTTCATAATTATGCTGTTTTTAGGTGCGCTGGATTCTGGAATTTAGTGCAGGAGCAGTGTTTGGCAAAAAAGATAGTTACTATGGGATATCTGAAATCACATTGACCCACAATCCGTTTAGGTGCCGAAGCCATTATGTCACCTGAACAACAGCGATATAGTACTAGCTTCAGGGTTTCAGAAATCGGTATTTTACAATTTTAAGCAAGTTATCCATATTTTTTACCTAAGTAAGTGCATGCACTCATCAGTTTATACATACACAACTCAAACCTGCAGTTAACTGAAACCAAACATTTCCCTATAGTGGCCAGCATTCAGCATCTCAGTAATCAGTATAGTGATCCTCACCATTTGAACTTCTCTCATGTCTGCGAGACCGTTTACTATGGTCATGGTGGGAGTGCTTTCCCCTGTCCTTGGAGCTCCTCCTTTGGTGAGAGCTCTCTTCCTTGTCTGTAGAGCTCCTCTTATGAGACCGTGACTGCTCTTCCCCTTGTGTTGTGCTTTTTTTGTAATGGCTTTCTTCTCTGTCCACAAAGCTTCTTTTGCGAGAGCTCCCCCCTCTCTCCATAGAGCTTTTACGATGTGATTCTTCCTTCGCCAAAGAGATTCTATAGTGTTTCTCTTCCTTCTCCATGGTACTACTTTTGTGAGTACGTTCTTCACTGTGCTTTGAGCTCCTACTGCAAGTGTTTTCTTCCTTCTCTGTAGAGCACCCTTTGCTTCTAGGGGGTGATGGGGCCTACAATGAAAATTAAAGAACCAAAATGAAAAAAGAATTCCTGGAAACAGTATTTTGTGCCCTAAAATGTCTGTAATATGAAAGAAACAATACGCGTCCAAGGGGGCAGCCCAGTTGGTTGTGGACTCGAGATATAGTGCTTGGCTGTACTGAGGTCTCAGATTCAATCCTTCCAGTGAACTTAAAAATTCCAGTGTCTCAAAGTTCATGGAGTTGGGGCACCCGCTGACACCTAGTTTAGGGCTTGGCTGGGGCAGACTCATGGTCCAGGTCAGCACGGGAATCTAGGTCATCAGAATCCTAAAAAAGAAAGGAAAAGAAAAGAGAGAGAGAGAGATGAAAAAAACAATACCTGAAAACGTGACATATATCTTCCTTCTGGTGGAGGAGGAATGCCAAGCCTCTTTAGCTCATCAAATGGAATTGGACGTCTGGTGATGCAAGAGAATGAACAAAGTCGTAAATATGTCTATAAAAATAATGTACTGAAAATTTCCACCATATAGTTGCAAAGATAAATGAACTTTTTAATTCATTTTTTTCCAAAAACAATACTATTCCTGGGTAAAATCCTTTTGCCTTGTACGAGTAGCAGTTGTCAGTTGTGCTAGCCTGACAAATAAGCCAAGCCAGAAGACAAACAGCCTAGGGAACTATAGTAGAGAGTGTGCCTTTCAGTCAACACAATATGATTCAAAGGGATTCTTTGGTGGGGCCACAAAGAAACAATATCTTTCAGTTCTAAAGGCAGCTCCTAAGTAATTGATGGGAAAGCTACCTTGTTTCAAACATTCGTGTAACCATTTTACACAGCAGGATAAGTTCAGATATAGCAATGCACAACAAGATTGCATCTCCCTCCATTTCTTGCCAAGTATGCATATCTAAATCAAATTCGTATACGATACTACATCCAAGCCAAACACAAAGCAAAAGAATTTTCTAGGTAATTGCTGTCGAAGGGTAATTGTGTGTCAAATATGATGGAAGAAAAGACAAAGCTTTCCATGTAAAAGTGTGAATATGAGATCAGCTGCTTTAAGTGTCTAAATAATGCACCTGGATGGCTTTCCGGAAAGAGAGGAATGAAATAGTTCCTTAACAAAATAGATTTGTAGCTTATTGAAATATTACAAAAAATGAGGATGGTCTGTCCACACGAGGTATCATTCCATCGGTCGCTCAAAAGTTAGATGATTCCAATTATTTTCCTGTTCCAGCCAATTGCTCCCCTTAAGCTTTCTTCTTCCCCACTCACTCACACACCCATTAAAAACCAAAAGCAAACAAAAAGAACAATTAAACTAACATTGAAGCTATTCCCTATAACACCGAAAGAAGTAAATAAATGGAATGGAAAGAAGATTTAATAGCAAACATTTTTCATTCAAGGAGGAAATTATAACTAAAATTGTCTAAAGGCTAACAATTCCATTCAATCACCTAATGAAAAAACTTATGACAAAACATAAAACCCCAAAATTAGGAACATACAAAGGAGCTCTAAATGGTCTTTCTCTTCCTCCAAAGCGAAGCTGCCCCGACTCTTTCTTACCTCCAAGGCCTCCTCCTGCTTGATGGAAAAAGGAGACACAAATTATATGATTCAAATTTATTGGTGCTGATGCTAACCAGAGTAAATAAAATGAAAAACTAACCTAACCTCCTTGGAATCCACCCAGGCATCAACTGTTGCCTATTATAATCAACTAAAATTTGATGATCATCAATAATGGAGTGGTGAGCATCCTGCATGGCAGACATGGGGGGGAAAAGAAAAACATCACTTTACTTTCTATCAATGGGGCCACTGAATGCATGCACGCAGCCAGGACGATCAATGTGTTTGAGTTCGTTTAACTTTGAAATTGTCGACATGCATAAACCTTGAATAGAAAGTAAAAACTCCCATTTTAATGTAGACATAACTCCAATTTTGATACAGACATAACATATTATATAAATTCCTCATTTATCAAGCAAATATCCAATACGAGACTCAACAGTCAAGTGTGGTCAAATAATCAAAGTGTGGATATTTATGGTGCATTACAGAATCTGAAATGAATCACATTTCAGGGAAAAACACAAATTGCTTAACAGTCACAAAGCGGCAAAGCAAGAAAGAATCAAATTATCAGTCTCATACCTCATATGCACAACGCATCTCTCTTTCAGTTTCATATTCAACAAAAGCATATCCACGTGATGCACCCGTAACTGCACATCATACAAATCAATAAGCACTGGAACAAGTTAGATGTTACATTCCAAACATAACTATTGGCAACATAACACAATTTATGGAACGGCAACTTTACCAATGTCCCTCACTAACCGTAAGTTCTTGACCCTACCATACTTGCTCATAGCCTAAAACACCCACAAGCCAATAATTTTTTCAACTCATTAATTCAATCCAAAATAGATACAATTTTGCAACATTGCAGAATATGAAAAAAAAATTAACGGAAATTTGGCCCGGGTGGGGGGGGGGGGGCGCTAACCTTGCGAAGAGTGTCTTCGGAAGTAAAATGAGAGAGCCGACCCACAAAGACAGTGCAATAAGGGTCACCGATGGCCTTGGGGTCACCGAGGGGGTCATCTGCAAAAGATTAAGACATAGAATAGATAAGAACTGGGAATACTTAAGAGCTGTTTTGTTTTTGTTTTGTGTGTGTGTGTTGGGGGGGTGTTGGAAAGGAATAAAGAAAATAGAAGCACATACATAGTCCAGAGGAGGAGCAGAGCAAAGCACGATAAATGGCGTTATCGTGAGGGTGAATATCGGTGCCGTCAATGCTGCCCGCTTGAATCGGATGATACGACTCGGCGTAGAACACCGAGTTTATGTAGCTCCCACTCATCGTGAACGGGGGGAGGTGGTAACGGGCAGCGTGGTAAACTTCTTTCAGACAATTGACCGAACACCTTGTTTTCTTAGAACCCAGTGGTTTCGCACTAGCAAATCCAGAAATGAAGTACAAGGCAAAATTCACAAAAACTGGCCAACAGAATGCCAATGCCGACTCAAGGAGGAAAGAAAGGTGAAAAGCAATTGTATTTTCGGCCCCACGTGCCTCTTCACACGGAATTTCAAGTGAACGGACGTTTCTGCCCTTTTCGCAATTCATATATGAAGGTGAAATCCAATGCTTCTAAAAACACACATTGCATCAGCGTGCATGTTTTTCTAATTTTAGTATATTGGTCTTTTTTTCATTAATAACAACAATACCACAACAACGTATCAGTCATTAGAAAGTTATTTATATAGATACGGTTTTTTTTCATTAATAACAACAATACCACAACAACAACAACAACAACAACGTATCAATCATTAGAAAGTTATTTATATAGATACGATTAAATATGAACTCAATTAATTTATATTTTTTTTATAAATTTTATTTTAATCACGTGTCAAAGTTTAAAATTGTGAAGCAAAAAGTTTATGAGATTTTTCTTTCGCAAAATTTCACATTTAATGATCCTAACACATGCAATGTATGAAATAAATCAATAAATATTTATTATCTCGACTTGTTATGAGTGGCCTCATTCGGTAATTTTTGAAATATTGGTGGAAACTAAATGCGAACATGCCCAAGGCTAACTCTTCTTGCCGAGTCCGAGTCCTTGGCTCTACTGGTCTTCAGATGATTGCTTTGCTTTATATTCTTATGACCATTACAAGTCCATACTTGAACAAGTGAACAAGTAATTGTGTGAGATAGCTAAATAATGTATAATACATCAAAAATGTTTTTATTATGAAAAATATAATGTAGATAAACATTTAGCGATTGATATCATAAATATTTAAAACTATATCAATCAATTATTTATACAAAATAATTATCTCCTTAAAGCAAAACCATAAGATAATATTATAAATTATGGATTTGATTTGAGTGCACTCAAGAAATTCACATTTGAAACACATCACAAACGTTTTATAGAGGGGTGCTATGGGCGCCCTGCAATCATCCTCGTCAAATCCCTTTTCTTTTTATAAACCTCCTCAATAACCTCTCAAATAGCAGTGCTATACTGCTATCATTCTCGCTATTATTCTAACCCTCAAATGTACATACGGTGTTTTTGCAACTCAAGAATGCAATCTTCTTCAAAATCGACAAAGAAGATGATAATAATTTGTGAATATGTTTTTTAATTTATTTAGATTTTTCATTATGAAAAACAAAAATAATAAGCAAAAGGTTTGGCTATACCTTAACAAACTTACAAAATTAACCACGTATGAAAACTTCACAAAATTATTTTTCTCGCAAGCACAAATTATAAAGTGAATCAAACTTAGTTTATAGCAAATTCCATTTCATTAGATGAATTTTTGCGTTTGACATCATATATAAGGAAAATTCTATAATGGTATAATGAAAAATACAGCATTAATACCGTGATATACATAAACATTATGAATTATATATAAAGTTAGTAAATATAAAGTAAAAATAATAAATTAATACAAGATTATTAATTATTTAAAAAATTAACATTGTTTCTCATAGAATTTTAATGAAAAATATTTTATTCACTTACAAAAATCTTTTCTTTAATTAAATAAAAAAATTATACTAAAAAGTAATAGAAGTTTTATTGTATTGGTCACTTTAAATTCTATATTTATTCTAGGACATTTGTATACTTTTTTATATATAATAATAATATCTATTTGTTACACATGTTAATTACATGTAATTATTTATTTTGATGTGGATTAAGTAAAAATAAAATTAAAAAAATTTATATTATTAGACACATATATGATATATCAATAAAATTAGATTTAATTTTGAGTCTTACACATACTTCATGTAGTTTCAAAAATTTTCACTTGTATTTAAAAACCATTTAGAGTTGTTGTTAAGGAAATGTAAAAAGATGTAATATAACCTTATTTTACAACAACTATGAAATACATTAAAATAATATTTTTCTTTAAAATTTTAATTTTGAGCATAAATTTCCTCCTTATTAAAACATCACATGTATTACAAAAATGAAAAATTAACATTATTCAATTTAAATAAAAAAATCAATAATTATATAAGATAATAACTATTATAACATATTTTATTTTATAATTGTGAACCTTTTTTTACAATAACTATTATATTAATTTACTTATTTTAGCTTTTATTCATAAGTCTTAGGCATAATCTACAAACTTTATGTTTTATTTGTACTTAATGTTAATGTACTTATTTCATATTATATTTATAAGTTTGCATTTTATTTATCAATAATGCATCAATTTACTAATTTTATAGTAATTTACTTATTTTACCTTTCTTTTATAAGTCTTATGTTTCATTTTCAAAATTTATATTTTATTTTACAGTTAATGTTAATTTACTAATTTTATATTATATTTATAAATTTTTGATTTGTTTACTAGTAATATATTAATTTACTTGTTTCACCTTTCATTTACAAATCTTATGTTCTATTTCTAAAATTTATATTTTTTTTTGTACTTAATGTTGATTTACGAGTTTTATATTATATTTTGCAAGTTCTTGTTTTATTTACTAATAATATATCAATTTACTAGTTTTATATTAATTTACTCATTTTACCTTATATTTACTAGTCTTATATTTAATTTCTAAAATTTATGTTTTATTTTATAGTTAATGCTGATTTACAAGTTTTATGTTAAATCTATAAGTTTTTTTTTGTTTACTAACAATACATCAATTTACTAATTTTATATCAATTTACTTTTTTTATTTTTTATTTACAAATTTTATGTTTAATTTCTAAAAATTATGTTTTATTTTGTACTTAATGTTAATTTATAAGTTTTTATTTTATTTACTAGTAATACATTAATTTACTAGTTTTATATTACTTATTTTATCTTCTATTTACAAATCTTATTTTAATTTCTAAGAAATATATTTTATTTTACACTTAGTGTTGATTTATGAATTTTATGTTGTATTTGCAAGTTCTTGTTTTATTTACTAATAATATATCAATTTACTAGTTTTATATTAATTTACTCATTTTATCTTTTATTTACAAGCTTTACGTTTAATTTCTAAAATTTATATTTTATTTTACAGTAAATGTTGATTTACAAGTTTTATATTAAATTTATAATTTTTATGCTTTAATTACATAATTTATATTTAATTACGATATTAATATCATAATTACGGTATTAATATCATAATTTTAATCTCGGTATCATACAATAACCTTATATATAAATGATAGAATTTTAAATACAAAACAAAGGGGTTTTATAAATAAAATAGAGGTGTGCCAATAGAGCCAACCATGGCTCAGTGAGAAGCAACCCACGGTTGAAGAGTGATACAAAACATGTCCATCATAAGCCAGGTCAAGAAAATTAATTGAAAAATATACCTGTGCCGCTACCAGCATTCAATCAACCAAGAAGTGGCTTACAAAGTAGTTGAATTAATAAATGTGGAGACCTAATAACAAACAACCTCTAATAATAAATATATTTAGAGTATCATTTAAAAAAAGTCTACTAATTTTATTCTCCAATCATTATTAAAAAGTTTTACTAATTTTATTCTTTGAGTATTTATTTAGTTACTCGTGTGATAAATAAAAAATTTTAAAAATATATTATTTTTTAAAAAAATTTCTAAATAAAAGTAAATTAATATAATTTTAATTAAATAATTATTTTTTTAAAAATAGTAATGATTAAATTATTTTTTTTTCTCAATACAAAATAATAAAATATACATTAAAAATATATAAAGTACTCTATACAATTGAATTGTATAGAAGAGGTAATTTTTTTTAAGAATTTTAATTAAAACTTTTTTTAAATCTCAAATGTTAAGGTAGTTATTTAAATAAATAATAAAATCTATTTAAAAAATTTTTTTGGAGATCGTTGTTAGAGTACCTCTGAAAATAAGAGGTGGGGTGTGTTTTCGTACACCCAAACAAGAAGGAGCCGAGCTAAGGACCTATATGATAAAAATAGGGAAATGCTCTTGTCTGAGAAATAGTAAAACAACCAGCGACCTAGATGTAATTACAAATATATTTATGAAACGAAGCCGGCAGTATCCTTCAAAGTTCAAATAATTAGGTAGTAAGTAGCTATCTAACTTTTCGTATTAGTCTTCTTTCTTCTCTCGCAATTGACGCTCCTAGTTTTTATCGCCAAAAATCGAGTGCAGCTCCAGCAACGGAAGAAAATCAAAATGATGTCGTTTCGATCGTTACTGGGTTCGCAACGTAGTTTAAGTTTTAGACCCTCAAAGAAATTTTTGGCATTGCATTCTTCTTGCTCGTGCTACTCAGCCTCGGCTGCTGCCATTGAAGCTGAAAGAACAATACGCGAAGGTCCCAGACACGATTGGTCTAAAGATGACATCAAATCTATCTATGACTCTCCTGTTCTCGATCTCCTCTTCCATGGAGTCTGTATTTTTCACTTCTCTCATTCAATCTCTCTATATGTTTTTTTTTTCCCCTTAGTTTGGTTTTAATTTAGAACCCTCATTATGCTAATGTTTTTTGCCCTTTTGGTGAGCTGGTATCCCTCTTTTTTTTTAATGCTTTGGGATTATTTTAGAACTTTTTCTTTTTTCACAAATTAGTCTCGAGAGTGCAACAGGAAACTTATAATATTTGAAAAATGTGTTTTCTAATGATTTTCAAAAACAATTCTTGACAAATGTGTCTAGTATTAGTCGTTTGGAGTAGAAGAAGAGTATTGTGTTTTCCTAGAACATAATACCCTGCGTGAACTTTTTCGTTTAAAATTTATTTGCAGGCAATAATACACTGTTGATTTTTTTTTTTTTTTGAAAGTAACTATAGGCAAACTTATTGTTATCGATTGAGTAACTAACTAGGAGATTCTTTTTATTTCTCAGGCTCAAGTTCACAGGCATGCTCATAACTTCAGGGAAGTGCAGCAGTGCACTCTCCTCTCTATCAAGACAGGTGGATGCAGTGAGGATTGTTCATATTGTCCTCAATCCTCCAGATATAACACTGGAGTGAAGGCCCAAAAGCTTATGACTAAAGACGCAGTGATGCAGGCAGCACAAAAGGTCAGCAAAGGTCACTGTGAATTGCTATATCCAAGATGCTGGTGGTTGTTGATTCTTTAGTGGCATATTCTCTTAAAATTCATTGAGTAAATGTTCTGTAGTTTGAGTATGCTTCACAGTGTGTTAGAGCAGCAACATAGGAAGAGGGTTGGAAAATTATGGAGCTTTAAAAGTAATCCTTGATACTAGTCTTGCACATATGCTATACATGTGAAAATGGAGAGACTTGATTTGAATTAATTGAAAAGTAAATGTGATTCACAAGTTCCTCAAGATAATTTAGTTGGAAAAGGGAGAGAACATTAGAAGAGCAAGAGTATTGATTAATGACTATTTACCCTAAGCTATTTTCTTATCCATGCACTCATTTAAGGGGCAATATTCTGATTTTGTTTATCCTGATGCTGACATAGCATTAGAAAGAATGCAGTGTTGATTAATTTCTTGGTTACCATCAGTTACTGTGAGAGAGTTCCAAGTCAATCATGGATTTGAATGTGAGGCTAATCACTGCAACATCATATTAATATGCATCTGAGTTCAATTTTATATATCAACAACTTGTTTGAATGACTATCTTTATGAACGGATTGAGATCTACTCATTACAGTTTTCCATATTGGTGAAAACTTCTTCAAATACCTATCAAACTTGTTTGATGAGCTTTGTGTTTCACATGATACAATGCTAGTTTCTTGGTAGTTTGATATCAATATAATTATACTTTTGTAGGCAAAGGAGGCCGGAAGTACACGATTTTGTATGGGTGCTGCATGGAGAGACACAATAGGGAGGAAAACCAATTTCAACCAGATACTTGAATACGTGCAAGATATAAGGTAATAAAGCAATTCATGATGAAAGTCCTCATTGTTAAAAAAGGGGGGTGAATTTTTAATTGTACATTTAATTGGATGATTGTGTTGTAGATAATGAGCCTGATATGTTATTATAATGTGGGAATTCCACAATTAAGGGACTTATTTAGAACCATAATTAAGTGGGTTGTATGTTTCTTATATCAGTTCTCTTTACTTTTTATTTTTCCTCTATGACTTCAGTTGTGATACTTGGACAATGTAAGTAGCGTAGATGTTGACCGTATTGTGCTGTCAACTCTGGGTTGATAAAAATTTTATTTTGTTTAATGCAAGAATTTTGAATATCCTTTCATATATCAAGTTATATGCAACAACATACAGCCAGCAAATGTTTCCATTCAACAAAAGATACATGGAATACAAGTTGTGTTTTATGTTATGATGCTTTCCAATTTGTAATTTTAACATCAATTCTTTTCTTGGGTTTCTGTACTTTTGAAAATTAATAGAACTTCTATAATGCTTCATGAGCTACTTGTCCTATTAATTGTTTGCCATAGCTTTTTAAAATTTGATTAACTTTGTATTATATTTTCTTGCTTATCGGCAAAATGTTGCGCTGGGTTTTAATCTGTCATGTATCAGGGACATGGGAATGGAGGTTTGCTGCACCTTGGGCATGCTGGAGAAGCAGCAGGCTATAGAACTCAAGAAAGCAGGCCTTACAGCATACAACCATAACCTTGATACCTCAAGAGAATATTACCCGAAAGTCATTACTACAAGAAGTTATGATGAACGCTTGGAAACCCTTAAGCATGTCCGTGAAGCTGGGATTAATGTCTGTTCAGGTGATTTTGTACTATAGTGTTTATTATGCTGTCTTGTTAAACATTTTGTTTGTGTGAGCTTTTATCTTGCCACCTCCTATCGGTTGAATGGGTGGATTGAGTAATTAAATGGTGGAAAACAGGAGAAAAAGGAAGGAAGAATTTTTATGCTGTATGGTTTTCTTTAACTTCCTGAGAAAGATGATATCCACTTTTAAGATGATATGTACCCCTTCTGAAAGGTGGACAAGCTCTTCACCTATTTCACATTGGTGCCAAACCATAGGATACAACTCCATATGCTGTTGGTGGTTTTTTCACATTTGCAGGCTTTTTAAGTATTAGTCATATCAAAGAGGCCAAGTTTAGGATTGAGATGTAATTAATTACTAAATCTACTAAAAGTCTCTTAAGTAAGCACAAATATCACTTATCTCCATCATTGGCAACAGATAGCTAGGAACCACTTACTGAGTTTTAAGTTCCTGGGTTGAGTTGAATTTCAGTTTTGCTGAACAAAGAGTTAGAAATTTCGCTAAAAAGGCTTATTCTCTTCTACTAGGTTGATTGTTTGTATGAAGAATACATTGGTAAACATGTTTGATTGATAAAGAATTTATATATATATTACACTGCTGAGTTGATTCAAGATTGCAGCTATAACCTTTCAAACATGTTAAGATTCTAGAAATGAAATGATTAATCTGTTTATTCAAGAGGTGGCTACGATGATGGTTTCTTCTTCTTCTTTCTTTCTTTCTTTTTCTTTTTCTTTTCTTTTTCTTTTTTTTCCCCAATTAAGCTTTGTAGGACATTGTCCGTGGAGTTAGATTCTCTTTGCAAACATCAATTGAAATTAACATGTGTCTCAGTTGGGAATTCTAACCTTCAAATCAATGCCTTTTTGGAGCCTCAAAATCATCACATGAACTGAAATTAATGATATTTGCATAAGCCTCTCATTTTATTTTGGCAGTTTTGCAATTCTCTGTTCTAATTTCAAGGTGACATTCTTAAAATTCACCATACATTCTTCAACCTCAAAGTCAGATAGATCTTTCTCTTTCCTCTTTTAATGCAAAGATAAATAGATATTGACAATGAGATTTGATTTTCCGGTCATAGGTGGTATAATAGGGCTTGGAGAAGCAGAGGAGGATAGAGTTGGTTTGTTGCATACACTAGCTACACTCCCTGCTCATCCAGAGAGTGTTCCCATCAATGCACTGCTCGCAGTGAAAGGCACCCCTCTTCAAGATCAGAAGGTGATTTTTTTTTTTTAAATGTTTAACTCGATACCATTTAATCTTTTGGTGGAATACATATTATGTTTTACTGCAAGCATATATTATACTTTACCGCAAGGATATTCTATCATTTATGTTATTTCTATCTGATCATTTATTGCTTTTAATATAAATTGTTGGTGAAACCCACATAGTCTGATACAATTTGCCAATAATAAAAGTTTCTAGAGTGGTGTTTGCTTGGAAAAATGATGTACTTCAGCACATTTACTCACTATGTTGTTGTAAAAGGCAGCCACCATTGTTAAAGAGCATCCTAAAAAGCTTTGCATGTCCATGAAAAGTTACTCTATGCTTGGAAATAACCAAAGTCGATGTTCGAATTCCATGCTCAGCCAGTTGAAATATGGGAGATGATTCGGATGATTGCTACAGCACGTATTGTCATGCCAAGAGCAATGGTCAGATTATCAGCTGGAAGAGTTCGCTTCTCCATGCCGGAGCAGGCTCTGTGTTTTCTTGCTGGTGCTAATTCCATCTTTACTGGCGAGAAACTTTTGACAACTCCTAACAATGATTTTGATGCTGATCAACTCATGTTCAAGGTTCTTGGACTCACTCCTAAAGCTCCCAGTTTTCATGAAGACGAAGCAAATGTTTCCGAAGCAGAGAGTTGTCAGGATGCTGTTTCCTCTTCAGGTTGAGAATTTACCAGTTGCAAGGGCAGTGCCTATTTCCAAGGCATTATTTGTGTCATTGCCCTGTTTATTACATTCGAACACCATTGTAATGTATTGGCATTTGTTATGATTGTTCGAGTTCAATGGCCAAGTTGTTTAGTTTCAATATTGATTGCACGTACAAGAATAACTAATAATAATTATTCTTGATTTCTTAAAAGCATCCCAGTGAGAGATATTAGTACCAAATCGGTCGATAATCACATCTATATACGCAACCTTGCCAAATTCGATTAGCCACAGCTTCAGTTTGATTTTGAAAAGGTGCTGTTACCTCCACAAATTTTTTGTGACAATCCTATCCTGCAGCTATAAGTTGATGGCAGCAATTAGCAGAAAGTACTTTGCTCTTCTCCTTTCTTATCTTCACACATGCCTGCTTTGATCTCCTGGCCACATTTGGTGTTAATTTTGATGCACCTTGCTCCAGTAAATTGAGAGTTTCTTGCGGCAATGGTTGTAAAGACCACAACATCATCGCAACAATTGTTATGCACATTACCGCAGGCACCGGTGAGGAGAGCATCCCCAGTTCTGCTCTCCCGCTAACAGGCAAACAAGCATTCATCTTTGAACGATTGAATAATCTCGATGCCTGCCAGGTTGCTTGCTTGTATAAATATATATATGTTTTATCTCAAGGAGGGCTCATTACGGACTAAGAGAAATGAAGGTTATAAGATTTTACAACGGCCTTGTCTTGGTAGATATTTTATTTGAACTTCATTTAATTAAATTTAAACAGATTAAATGTTTCTAGTCTTTTTTTAACCTGTACGAAACAGTCAATTTCCCCAATTAAAAAATAAGAATAATACATAAGTCGAAATTCAAACTGTAAATAGAGACCATGAATGGTTAAAACAGAAACAATATGCTGACTCAAAACTTTCATTGCTTCGAATCATTTCAGTTTACACTTCTTATTAACAATTTCTTTATAAATGTTAAAGAGAATATTTCCTACTTAAATCTTCAACATCTATGATTGATCAAATGCAATGATAAAACATGTAATCGGATAAAATAGATCACTTTGGACTGATCTCAACTTCGGACTGATCTCAGAATTCAGATCCCTTAATATTTGACCAAACTACAAACTGATTAACAAAATTTTGAAACAAGTGATGCATCCATGAGTTTAACCAGAAATGCCAATCGATCAGAAATAAGTAAATAACTTTGAAATTCGAACGGCTTTCCATGTTTATTAAAATTCTCTAGTCGTTCCTAAACTATACAATTAAAAAGAGAAGAAGAGTAACACCTGGCAGCATGTAACACTTTTGTTATGCTATCACTAATGAGAATTGAAGTAATCGCAAGTAAAGAATGAAGTATCACCCAGTTTTTGCCCTCAAATAGTAATCGCCAACCGACAAGAATACATGTTCTCCCAATACCAAATTCACTGGAGGCTGATTTTCAATGCAATCGACCATTATCTGCCCACCAAAAAAAAAAAAAAAAGGAGAGAGAGAGAGAGAGACCATGCATAAGGTCGATGAGATAATAAAATGTGCTACGCCTTATAATCTTCACTGAAGCATAATATTTGGAGAGCAAAATATACCTTGCCATTTCCAAGTTGAAACTCGGACTTCAAATTGGAATGATCTCTTGATAGCAAGTAAATCTGCAGGCCTTGCATGAACTTTGTGTTTCCTGCAAAACATCAAATGACAAAGCTGTAATGCATGGACGAAAAAAATGCAGAAACCCATTCTCACACCCAAATAGAGAGACGAGAGAGAGATCCAACCTGAATATAAGGCAAGAATAGAATCTGAGTTGAACGCCAGTGCTGGTCTTGTCAAGCTAATTTTAAAGGACAAATTTGATATGCCATGGAAACTCTCCTCCCCAATGATAACCTGGGTTTTGTACAACAAGAACCATTAAAAGTGACCGGAAAATACCAAGAAAAACATAAAACCAGTTCACTTAAAACCCACTTCTGAAATACTTGTAACAAGTGGAAACGAAAGCTGGCTACTGTCATGCAACTAAGATGTTTATTTGTGAAGACAAAAAGGGGGGGAAAAAAGAACCCATCTCCTCCACTTTATAAATTTTATATGCATTATACACAAGTTATAACAATTTAACATTTTCTCAAACAGAAAAGAACTTAAACTAAACAAATAAACAGCAGGAATTAATGTGAAAGAAACCCAGAATGTATGGACTAAACAGCAGTCGTTAGTTCAAACAACTTACCGCATGTGATGGCAGGGTACTGGAAGGAAGCAATGGAGAACCAATTGCATCTCTGATGTAGTGTTCCTGCACATAACACACAATAAGCGAAGAAACATGAGTACCACAAATTCAGAGAAGCTACTCTGTCAGACATCGGAAGACACTAGATTACAAACATAAGTAAAAATTGAGTAAATAAATATACAACAAAAAATATATGATGGAACACTCAGATTGAACAATTGTACACAATATTATGCAACAACAGAGACAGAGTGCTGGAAAGAAAGTGAAAGAGAAAAGAGAGAAACGCTGGCGACAGTGGAATGCTTCTATAAAATACACCACCTAAAAGTTCATAGACCCAGAGAGGGGAATGCTTGAGAGAAACTTCAATAATCCTGACCGTCTAAAAGAACTGAAGACAGATACACTAGGTAAAAGAATCAAAGAGAGAAAGAGTGAAAAGGTCAAATAGAGAGAATGGTTCACCAATCAAAGGAATCACAGAGACAGTAGAAATATGTCAACAATATAATAATCCATCTGAACCCCAAAAAAAAAAAAAGGAAAAAAATAACAAAGACAATGTATACGCCCCCAGTGAGATGAACAAACCAAAGAAACATCAACATATCAAGAAAATATCTAATTAAGCATATCCACTCAATATCTAATTAAGCATATTCAATTAAAAAAGTGAAAAAAGAGTAAAAAGGGATAACTAAGCTCCTGTCAGGTTTCACAAATACCAGCAGCTCAAAAAGCGACTTATCCAGATAAAATCATTCAAACACAAGGACAGCCAATGTTATGAATAAACAATTACAGCCATTTTACATTAACGGATAAATGGAACAAAAGGCATATCCCATATATCAAGGACGAATCACCTGTGAATTCAAGACTTGCTGGGACACCGATTTGTCTTCATCCAATGATTCAAAGTAAACCTCCACAACATCTGTAGGCTCAAGGGCAATTTTCTTTCGCAACTTTTGAATTCTATTAACAACCTACAGTAGATGAATTTGAGAAAATCATTTATCAGAAACATCTTTTTCCTTCTTAAATGGATCACTGGCATCAATCATCCACATAATAGTATTATCCGAGAGTTTTGGCACTGTTTACCAGATTTGTGTAACATAATTTTCAAAAAGAAATCCATTTTACAAAATAGCATGCCTATCAGAGTAAATTTAAAACCAGTAATAAAAATAATAATGATTGGGATCTACAGTTGAGAACCAATTGTTAAGCTGCCTTCATCTACTGGTCAGTGAATTGCATAACTGACAAAATTAATACTCTACCATCCACTATATGAATGCCGCATCAATAAGGACTCAATTGTTGGGATCTCTAACATTACTCTTTAAATAAATATACATGTTGAAGTAGCAAATTGACAATAAAATACCTCACGGGCAACGCCAGCTTCAAACAATGACTCATCGGGACGCAAATCCAAAATCACCAAAACATCACCTAAAACATATAACAAAAAACATTGGTTGCTAGCTGAGAATATAAGTTGCATATACCAGTAGCATCAATCTTTTTCCTCGACATACCATCTCCAGCAGCATCAGTTTCCTTCTCAGTCACACCATCAGGGCGTTTAAATTCCCGGACAACCTAATTTTAAAGAACATAATTAATAGAGCATATCAGCGAAGAATGCAAGATTCAACCAGGTATTGTTTTTTAGAGCCCCTAAAGTGAATGTCATGAGTTCAAAACTCATCCTCACCATGGATGGAAAGAAAACCTCCAAAATTATCACTTTCAGAAAGAGTAATTAAAAAAAAAAAACCAACTCCCACAAAATGTTCCCAAAACTTTTAACAGTAAATAGATGCAAAAAGAAAAAACACAAACGCCACTTTGTCCCTAAGGAAACCCTTCTTACATGAAAATTGACACCCTTTTCATTAACCTAGCATATTATTGGTTCCCAAGCAATTTCACACATACAAATGAAGAGGAAGCACCTTAATATCAGCCAGCTGTAAACAATGTGTTGCAATAGTTACTTCTCCAGACTTCTCAAAAGCTAAGATATCTTCCTGAGACATTGCTTTGACTTCCTTAGCAACAACTCCCATTGATCTCCCAAGCCGCTTACCCAACACACTACAAGGAACAATCACATGAGAGTTCTTGCAAACACAAAACAGAAATCCACAACATTTTGAAGGAAGTAACAATTTACATACCTAAAATCAGGCTCTGCACGTAAAGAAGCATACTTCAAAGTGTCATTACATGGCACAAGTGATCTTACATTGAGTTCCTCAAGCACATACTGAAATAGAAATAACCACTTAAATCAAAAGCCGAGGACAGAACAAAAGATGGACTGCTCTAGAAAGCATATTTGGTCCAACATGATTTCTAGACTCAATGACATTCTTAAGGACCCATTGGGGGTGGGGGGGGGGGGTGAGGGAAAAGAAGAAGAAAGAAAGAGAGGAACATGCCTGAATGCCTTTTACATTCTGAGAACTATTCTAACGAATGAAATATTTCAGAAAATTTCTAAACAAGAGTCAAAACATCTTTTGCAAAGTACCATGTGGATTTGTAAATATACGAGCCGGCAGAGATAACTAGGTGTTGCCCAAAACAGATAACGACAAAGACAAAGAAAACAAAAGAAGCATAATAGTGCACAGTAGCCATGTTATTCACAGACCTCTTTTAGTTTTCCAGCTATGTCATCAAGAAAGTCTGCATCAGGATGAACTACTATCATTTCCCTGCATTCCAAGGACAAAACTAAGAATTAGGAAAGAAAAAGATAGGAAGAGCTTACGACAAAGCAATGACTCCAAAAATAAAATGTTATTCCAGAGTGTGGACAACAGAATTATAAAGCAAACCTTAGCGGTGATTTAAGAGGCTTGTTGTGGCGCTCACGAATATTACGTGCAAGATCAATGATCGTCATCATCCTCGAAACACTTTGCTCAATACGTTCATCTCTCTAATAGTGGCATAAGGAGAAAAAGACATACAATTAAATAGCTGAAATGACCTAGGAGTGAACCAGTTTCATATGAACAGAGATTTCTGAAAATTCAGCTAAGGTAGTACTAATACAGCTTCAATCCCTGAATTAAATCATAGCTTTTCTGACTAGCAGTTACCAAAACTTCAAAAAGTGGAAATATTTTGGGCAGCACCATCCAAAAAGCTGTTAACAAATGTTACTACTACTAAAGCAAAGAATTTTGGATAGAAGATCAGAATTGTTAATAAGTAATAACAAAATCAGGAAACACATAAACATATTTGATTGTCTAAATTTGATTATTTGAAGAAAGATGACGAAATTTACCCCATCATTTAAAATTGAAATTGATATATTTCATAACAGTTACATTTTTTTCAATAGGAAACAGAGAAACTTGGTTGCAATTGTTTGATAAATTTTGTCAGACAACACCATAACACATTGAAAATAGCATAGATTATTAGCTTTATCTAAGGGTGTTTCAATAACGAAAATTTATTTTATTCAAACTTAAAAAATGCTTCATATGATTACACTTGTAAACATTGGTATAAGCACCCTCTTTGGAGAGACTTAAAGGATGCTATCAAACTAGATCATGCTCAAAACTTATGGAAATGAGAAACCATGATAAACTGTGATAAATAATGTCAACGAGACAAAATCAACTAGATTAGAAGAGATATCAATAGAACCTTTCCTTCTTCCTTGGGAAAACTGCAAAAGTGAATGCTTTCCTCCGATCCACTGCAAACCTTTCTCATATTTTGATAAAGAGCTTCAGTGAAGAACGGTGTGAATGGAGCCATCACTTTACATGAAGTTAAAAGCACCTGAGAACAACATAAGTAGAAAATTGTCAGACAATTTGAACTGTCATTATCGTTTCTGGCCAAAAACAGCATAATTAACATTTCACAATGATTATAACAATCACAAGGATGATAACAGCTATAATCAAGATATCAACAGAGATGGACCATAACGAAAAAGATCTATAGATAGATGGCACCCATTTTTAAAAATTATATTTTTATGACCCCAAATACATAGAAGCTCCCGAAATTTCCAAGGCAGAAACACATAAGTAAGACATTCAATTTTGAAAAAAATGAAACTTTATTTAGCAACTTGTAAATCATCCAAGCCATATTAAAATGTCAAATACTTCTCTGGAAAAGCAATATCAGATTTCTATACTGAAAGGTTGCAGTTTAGAAAATTCTGGTGCTGACTACAACTTTTAGAGACTTGATATATCAATCAAAAAACAGGATGACATTCAAGCCAGGTATTTTGGATTTTTAACAGGAGGAATTATGAATCAATAGAAAGTAAGAAATGTAGGGGCAAATATTTCTCATTTAACAAAATGGCAAATTGCTGAAAGCAAATTCACAGAGATGAGGAAACAATTATGAAACACCTTAAGCTACTAGATCTATGTCTCAAAATAATTCATCCAGAATCTCACCTTCCTTAAAAGACACAAAATAGCATTTCTTTGTCACAAATATGAAAAGACTAAGGATCAAGTTTTACCTATATTGAAATTAAAATTTCAAAGGAAAAAAGTAATGTTTTCAGTAAAAATTCAAACATCAATTGGCTTGTATAAGTAATTAACAAAAGTTGAACTTCTCTCAATATAAATCAAACTGAGCTTTAATAGCCCCTACTCTGCTGGTCTATTACACTGAGTTTGAGAAGCTAAGTATTTACCTGGGCTCTATGCATTTGCATCCTAAGTAGAAACAAAAGTTGCAGAATTTTAAGGACACTTAACCCTTATTCATGAACTTTCTAATGCAATTTACCACCATAATCATGTGGGCCCCTTTTTTTATATTAATCTCTTTATTCTAGAATGGTGCCTTTTTTTTTTTATACTTACTGCAACTAAAATTATCAAAACCTTTTAATAATTTTATCTAGCCAGCCATATAGAAAATTTCATCATGATTACATACAGTTCGAAAACACATATTGTACATCAGTGGACTGGTTAACTCATGTCAAGAAACCGAAATAAAAATCTATCACAAAGTATTCTGTTCGAATAAAGTCTAGTACAATTTCCAAACAGCTGCTTACTAGCGGAGTGGTTAACTCATGTCAAGAAACTGAAATAAAAATCTGTCACAAAGTATTCCGTTCCATTAAATTTTAGCACAATTTCCCAACAACCACTTAGTGTACTAAACCTCTGGCAAATCATACACCAATTGAGGCATACATGCAAGATACAGGCACTAAACATGAAGATTATTAATAGCTATAACCAGAAAGCTGAAAAATTAAACCATCTTATATTGTAGCTCATGATAAGACCCTGTTCTCAAACACCTCTTACCATGCAGTCTACAACAAGTTAAACAACAGATTTCAGATTTAGTGACATCATACATTGTAAAGAGTTGAGAGAGCTGTACGACAGTCATCTTCTCCAGATCGGCCTTTCAGTCTCTTGCGATTAAATCGCACATAAATATTTGTAAGGTTATCAAGAAACTTCAAGAGATAGGGAACCACCTACAAAACATGCATAAAGGTTTTTTAGTGCTATTACCCAGGATAAATACCCTCCTTACAATAATCACAAAGGTAAGGCAAACAAAATGACCAAGACCGTAAGAATTTTCTGACACATATTTGGTAGGAATCTTCAAGAGTATTTCAGCAATCAACATCCAGTATTTTCCAATATGAAATACTAAAAATTAAACCAATTTAAGGGATGATTAGAGGAAAATGGATGAAACCTATACATACAATAAGTAGAACTCTAAAAACACTACCATCTAATTTATTATCAAAGAAGACAACAGCATGAACAGTCCAAGTAGGGTTAATAGACAGTTAACTGTGTAAAGTCTGTATCCGTCCATTTCTTGGCGGACAAAATGAACAAGACTCTGAGTGGCTGAGTTGATCCATTGGTCAAGCACATTTGACGACTTTTGAAGTGTTGCTAGATCAATAGGAATGAAGGGTGCACCTCCCTCAATCTCAAGTCTCTTTGCATTCTGAACAAGGAACCTATATGCATTATACCATGGCAGAAAAACATCTTTGACCTGGATGAAAATAGATATTTGCATTAGGAACTAAAAAATAAACATATTGGCATTTATGATATTCACGAAAAGATTATGAAAAAAGCCAGACACATGAGCTAAGATATAGTAACTGATAAACAATACTCACAACTGCAAACACTCCATCCTTTTTGAACCGTAAGGTCTCAGCACGCACAACTGGAGAGTTTATGAGGTATAATCGTAACGCATCCTGCAAAATAAGTGAGAAATAAGTAGCTTAAGATCTTCAAAGAAAATATAAGCCACTCCATCGAAGGCAATAAATAAGGGAACAAAAATGGAATGTATTTAGACAAAAGCTTAGAATTGAAGACTTACAGCACCATAATCATTTATCACTTCTATTGGTGACGGATAGTTCTTCAGCTTTTTACTCATCTTTTTTCCATCCTCAGCCAGGACAAGTCCATTGCAAATGAGATTCCTAAATGCCGGTTTCCCAAATAATGCAGTAGATAACACCATGAGAGTATAAAACCTGCATGGTCAAAACCCTAAGAATGAAAATCCAAAGCCAGAGTAAATTACTTTGCAGAGCTCTGTACTCCTTTTGTTTAGGAGAAAAAGGAGTATGGCTCTCCAAAAATTGATCTATATATTTAATCAAGAAGGACTATCTATAAGAAGAATAAGATGTAAAGGACTTTCATATAAATAAACAAACAAATTAGAAGGAATACATAAGATAAGGTAAAAGAATTGGTAATTGACTCTATTCTATTAAGTGAGATTTGATATGTTGGAGCAGTATTGCAGAAGAAAGATTTGACTAACTACATTATCAGCAATGATAAACATCAACTGTCCAATCTGACAAGTATTTAGAGCTTATATATCAAAGGGAGAGAGAACCAACCATCCACGAGTTTGGTCCAGCCCTTCAGCAATGAATTGCCCAGGAAAGTTATTCTCAAAATGTTCCACATTCTCAAATGGATAATGAATATAAGCATAAGGCATAGAGCCGCTTTCAAACCAGCAATCAAATACCTGTAAATAAGGAACAATAAATCCAATTACAAATGGCTAGAAATTTTAAATAACACATGCAATCAACTAATATCTCACTAAAATGGCATGCAAACATAGGCACACTGCACGGTAGTATGCAAGGTCAGTTGTCTTACATCTTCTATGCGTCGAAGAACACCAAATTCAGGACCTCGACTGGATGGGATTGTGATATGATCAATATTATGACGGTGCAAATCAAAAATCTGCACAGTAATCAATCAGTGCAATCATTGTGAATGTAATAGTGCAGGTCCACAAATTCTAAATATTCTTCATATCAGCAAAATTTTCAATATAATTATTTTCTTTCTTGCAGTAAAATAAAACTAAAATAATGTATGTCATCCAAGGACTGAAGCACAAAACCATAGAAACATAAAAGGAAATGAAAAAAACTAAAAAAAGGAAGAAAGAAATAAACAGCTATTCCCAATAATGTATTTTCAATCCCACAGCACGCTATAATTGGTGACCATTGACTGATGTATTTTCAGCCCTTATTTTTGCCAGGTAGCTCCCATCTATAGCTTTGCTCAATAAAAATTTCATGTTTCTAAGTTAGTAGTAAACCAAGGGCATGACAAGAATGTGAAATAATAGCATCCTTTGGTAGTTCAGCCTTTCTAGGAGAAAGCAAGTTACTTGGTTTCAATGTTCTCAAGATCCCAAGATATAACTTTCCGTTTTAATTATCACAGCTGAGAGTAATTTATTTTCAGGACTCTTCTAGAATTTCAAATCAATTAGATATTTCTTTTTTCAAAGTATTTTTGAGTTTTTTATGCTGTTATTAAAGAAAAGTAACCCCTTGGGGTGTAACTTTTCTGTGGACAGCTTGTTACCCCCTTTGATGAATCTTCTCACAGTCAAAAACGGCATACTTTGCTCCTCATCAGCAAGACCAAGAGAGTGAGAAGAAGAATTAGCTTGGGTTTTATCAAACAAATATTAGCTTAAATTACTTTAATGGATTTGTACAGAGAACACCAGTAACAGGTTCCTCCCACATTGCTTGGAACGAAAATAGAGGCAGATGCAATGGTCAAATGCACTCATCAACAGACTTCTGTAAAGCAAAGATTTGTATGCTAGACTGAACAACTCAAATATTTTTCTTTTCCATATTTTTATATATGACACTCGAAAGTTAATGGAGAAAAATCAAAATAGACACTGGACAAGTTTGCAGTAAGTAAGCAAAAAAAAAAAAAAAAAAAAAAAAAAAAGCTTTTAATGCTATACAAAAGAATGCATATCCACCCCTATACAACACTATGCTAACTTCAACACCCTGTCTCAAAAACCCCACCCAGTTTAGATGAATGAAGAAAAAAGATGAATCTCGGAACTCCTTAGACACCGAAGCCCAAAACAAAGCAAGAAGACAGATCTATCCCACAATTCTTCAATATTATCCACGATTTTCCCTTCAAAAATATGAATGTTTCTTTTTATCCTTTATTCCTCTACCAAAAATATGGATTTCAGTTTCGTTTTAGCTTCATAATAACTAAGACTATTGACACCATTGCCACTCCTTATTAGCACTGGAGAAAAAGCTAGGGGTCATGAAATTACATACTACCAAGGTCATAAAGCGATGGAAAATTAACACCAAGAGGTTACATCTGAAACTCAGCAATTTCACTCCTAAGGACAGATTACCCACTCTAATGAAATGCCAATCATCACCAAGAAGAAATAATGTGTTCAACCTCTAAGAGATGCAACCTAAAGCAGTTTTTATCATCGCCAGCTAAAGAATCACAACAGTCTAACACAGAAAATGATGGGAAAAAAGCAAAAGAGACCAAACCTTTTCTCCAGATAGCTTTTCAAGTTTATTTACAGAATCAACGACTATTATTTCCTCACCATCTTCACTGGTCCATACAGGAAGAGGAGTGCCCCAAAACCTACTTCGGCTAACAGCCCAGTCTCTTGCATTTTCCAGCCAATTGTGAAAGCGCTTTTCCTGTAACATGTCAACTAAATTTTATTTTGCATTTTCAGCTGCCTCTCACAACATCTACAATCAGGTTTTGAAAAATCTATATATACACACATATACAAAGCTTTGTTAATGGCAAACACTTTCATGCCATACAGTAAGTCACAGTAACATGAAAGCCAGGATAAATGTGTGTGTGTGTGTGTGTGTGTGTGTGTGTGTGTGTGTGTGTGTGTGTGTGTGTGTGTGTGTGTATGCATATGTATATATATCAGTGTTCAACCTCATATAAGAGCTCTTTAAGATTCTATAAGAAAATCAGGACATGGATTCTCCCATGCATACTTCTTCAAGGATATGAAACTTCCTATATTAATTATTTGAAAAAAAAAAGTTCAAAAATAAAGAGATAAACCCACCGGGCCATCACAACATTATGATATTTGTTATACAAAAATCTCTATGGCATAGATCCTATAAAAAAAGAAAATCCAATTTTGGAGTAGAACAGCCCCCAATTCCCATAAGATAAAGAAGAATCCAGAATTCTATAGAAACTGAAAACCCATAACAATGCCAAATGACAAAATTTTAAGATCTCAAATGTATTAAATCCTTCTAACGTTTATAACTTTTTGCAGGAATGATCCTCTCAGCCTTCTACAATGTGTCAACATTTTGAGCCTATGTTAGTCCTGAACATAATATAAGCTTGTATTCCAATCATACACTGTTGGCCACCTCACATTAAAAAGGATGATCAACCACCAAAAGCTATAATCTAATGATCAGAAAACCACTCCTTTACTGAAGAAATCTTTTTCACCACTCAACATGCTGAAGTCCATAAGAATAAGTTCGTTAGCAAAAAGCTCTCACCTATTTTAGTTCCAAAAACCAAAATGGCAGATTCTTCCAGGACAGATAACAAAGGTAGTTATAGAAAGTACTACCCAGTCACATTAAATGCAGATGGATAGCTAAGGTAATTGTAGAAAGTACTACCTAATCACATTAAAAGCAGCTGCATAACTAAGGTACTTGTAGAAAGTGCAAAACAATCTCATTAAAAGCATGAACCCACACCATAAGCACAATTATTACCACGCGCCCTAACAATAGATAAGGGTTTTCGGAAATATATCAAACCTTGATGTAGTCAGGAACCCAGTATGTCTGTTTGTTGTTCTCTAACAATTTTTCCTTCAATGTTTCTACTCGGACAAACCTGGATAGATAATAAAGTGATTCAGAACAACTGCACTACTGAATTCATGGTTAATACATGTAGGCAGTATCAGAATACTTTATGAAAATCCAACTCCAGATCAGGCTTATACTAGCCAGATCATACAACTGAAGGAGAAATTGGATATAGATGAGACAAAACAAAGTAAATGTCACATCAAACAATAAAAAAAATTTTAAATCTAAACACAAACGGATGTTTACAAAGGAATATAAAATTGAAATAAAACATAAGTTCTCACCTAAATTAACCAGCAATAAATCAGATGTGAGAAATTAAATGGTAAAAAGTGGCACAACAATCAATATACTGCAAAGCAATTGAAAGCAATGAGATTATGGTAAAGAAGCATTACCAACTAGGAACAGCTCTATAGATAAGAGGAGTATCAGATCTCCAACAGAAAGGATACGAATGGGTAAGGCTTCCAGTCTTAACAAGCCTGCCTTTTGCCTAAACAAATACAACGAGATTTTGTAAAACAAGGAGAAAGATCAACAGCCCAGACCATCACCACAAATAAAAAACTATAATTCCTACCAAGAACAACTGGAATTCTAATCCAGCAATTTTCATTTTTCCATTTGCCTTTGACAACAGTAATAAAGAATACAAAGACCCCCTAAAAAGTGCGTTACAAATCCAAATACAGGAGTTGTGTGCAGGTTAATCACTCAAATCCATTTCTTTCTGCTTGAAATTGCAACAAGAAGTTAACAGCAACAGCAATGACAATGCCCATGGCGTCAAGTAGAGAATCCATTATTAACTATCAACTATGCACTACCAGTGATGAAAATAAAATATCAGAATGCCAAATTGTGTAACACAAACTGCATTTCCACCAGAATATAGGTAAAATCATTGTTGCTTAACACAATATTGTATTATCCTCACCTTCAAGGCTTCAATAATGTCCTTATCTGCATCCTTCACATAGCGCCCGCTAAAGTCAGTAATTTTCCCAGTAAAGCAACCATCATCATCTACTGCTACAATCAGATTCTCTCCCTAAAACACAAGAACAGATGAATCTGTTGGTCAAAACCAGAGCAAAGCAAAAAAAGAAACAGGCCTGTGAATGGAACTATAGAACAAAGAAACCACAAACCAGTTTTAGAAGGTGAAAATAGTAGTAGTTTATTCAAAAGATCATTTCTTTTATAGGAAAATAAAAAGAATTTTATTCAGTAAAAGTTGAAAGAAGATACAATAGTGAACTACAGATGCACAAGGGCAATGACAAAAAGCCCTTTAAAAGCTACCAACTAATTATATAGAAAAACCTTGTTTATCTATACCCAAAACAGTATAAAGTACAAAACGTACAAAAGAAAAAATGGAACAAAAACATTACAACACAAGTGCAAATTGTTCCTTCTGAAACAAATAGAGAAAACCGTATAGCATCAGGGAAAACAACCAACTACACACATATAATAACATTGCAGAAAAGATAACTCACATACTATCTTAAAAACTTCAGAATTACAGCACAAATCCCGTGATTTAAGTTTCCTCTAATGCTGGCAAAATTTAATTTTAAGATTTATTCTAGCGCTCAGTGGGTAATGTCTTAACAGAAATGGGATAAAAAATTGGAACTGCTGAATTATTATTACAAATCTATAATCAATAATGCTGCAACAAGGTTAGAAGAAGCATAATCAATGAATTAGAGCGTCTATAGGACATTTATATCCTATGAGATTCCTGATTATCAAGGTTGTAGGTCCTCCATCTTGTAGTAGTTCCAATTTTAGAACTCAGTGAACATAGAACTAGGAATCTCCAAAAATAAATAAATAAATAAAATGTGCTTGAGTTCCCGTCTGCTGATACCTTTTCTTCTTTTTTAGCACATTTATTTCTTCCAAATCAAGAGTAGTATACAAATTAATCTGAAGCAATTTGATACCACTGGAAGTGTACAAGCTATGATTATGTTTGAAATTCGAACCATATGGTGATACGGATTCAAAAGTGATGCAAGAAGAATCATAATGAAATTTTAAATTAGCAACAAATAAGCATGGAAACTGATCACAAAGAAATAAGAAAACAAGATGATGAGGACCAGAAAATGTTTTAATAGATAATTCTAACCCAATAAAATTAGCAATCTTAAATTGCAATTAAAGTTTTCTACATTCTCTTATTCAAAGACAACAAACATGTTTTAAACAGACTCATTCTATTTTCAACTATTAGTTGTGAATCATTTCTCCAAATGTGAAAAAAAAAAAGGAAAAATAAATAAAAAGAAAAATAAAATCTAGCCAAACACTTGAGGATACTATACTCATCAGTCATGTGTCCTTTCACGTCCACCACCAGCATGTACCACCATAAAAAACCTTCGCTTTGCCATGTACCAGGAAAAAAATTGTAGAATTATGCAGGTGCTGTTCATTATGTCCGAAAGCTTGGACAAATTAATTTTTTCAGAACTTCTTCTTAGTCTATGGTTTTATCAACAAAATATTCTATCATGTTTAATTACATATCAGAACTTCAAATATCTCAGTAGCAAACAAGAGATCCATGACCCATATCTAGGTCACTGAGAGTTACAGCGAACACCTCATGTCCATGTCAAAACAGGCACTTGTATAAAAATCCACAAACCAACGATTGTTCATAATAAGATAATAACAAATATTTAGTTTGAAGCATTTGAGTGCAAACCTTATTGATTATTTGATTTTCAATGCAGACACGGTAGTCATCTTCACCAAATGCTGGAGCACAATGGACAATTCCAGTTCCACTATCACTGGTTACATAGTTGTCTGCGATAACTCTAAATGCTACATCGGAGAACTCTTTGAAATAATCAAATAATGGTTCATACCTGTGATATACATTCACCCTTAGAACTTCAAAATTCTCAAAAACTTGCACCCGCACCCAATCACATAACTAGGCCTAATTTCAAAGAATTTAACACAAATAATTAAGAATAATTATAAGAAAAAGGACTTTTGAAAATCCATCGATTACAAAGAATTTAACACGAGCAACCCTTCAAATCCTTTTACTTGGAAAGAGCTTCTATTATAATCACCATGTACACCCCACAAACGGAAGTCTGTCTTCTTGGACAACATTTCAATCATGATTAAGGGAATAATAGACATGTCAGAAACATGGTAATTTCAGAGGTCATTTGGAAGAAAACTGCAAACGCAGAAGTTACAGCTAATAATAAACCAAAGAATCTAGTAGACAACAAGAAGACTCACTTCTTTCCCACCAAAGAAGCCCCTGAGAAGACTTCTCCCAATTTTTCATAAGATTCATTATTCTCAGCAGATCCCGCTAACTCTCCATCTTGAGCTTTTTTACCTGAGGATCCCTTGGTCTTGGAACTTGATCTCTTGGAATTACCACCAGGTCCATTTGCTGCACTTGATTTTGGCTTCTCACTGGGAAGTGCAGACAGCCTACTCTCAGCAACTACATAGATTTTTCCGGTGTACTTATTTCGAACCTGCATATTCACTTAATTTTAGACCAGATTACTTGAAACCATAAAAAATTCACAATAATATGTCAATAATCAAATACATCAATTCTCATTTTTTGTATTTAATGGTTAAGAAGCTTCTAACAGAAGATCTACAAAATGAGGAAGAAGATGTCCACAAAACGAAGAAAAAAGTCTCCAAGAGATCCATAATAGGACAAAAAATAAGACTAATCTCAACTGTATAGACAAAGTGGCAACAACACCTACAACTAAGACTTCTATCAAGAAGAACAATAACCAGATCGAGTTATTCTTACCAATAATTGAAAACCAAATCAGATTAGTAAGATATGTCTTATAACTAACTACCACAATGCTAATACTTGAATACATTTAGTAAATAGAATAAATTAATTCACTATATTTTCGTGATAACAAGCATGCATGCATGCATGTGCAGACACACATGCATTTACACATACAAGCGCACTATACACACACATGCAGATACAAAACACAAACCCTCACAACTAACAGTCACACTCACTTTCTTACGCATTACTTATATCATTAAAAACAGCAAGGAAGATTTCATGCTTTACACAAGCTCAAAGGCTTCATGCTTCAATGTATAAGCCAAAATTGACCTCCATCTCAACCCATCAAGAATTGAAAAACAGTCAAATGTAACTGACCTTCACATATGTAAAATTTGCATTGACACAGAGGGCTAAATTACTAGGAAGAGTCCAAGGAGTCGTCGTCCAGGCCACAAAAACTGCCTTCTCTGGATCTCCAACAATTGGAAAAGCCACCATTATTTCAGGGTCAGGTACATCCTATATCACGCAGATTATATTAAATGAGTGGGATTAGATGATATCAATATTTGACCTATAAGAAGGAAAACACAATATTTTTTTATCTGAATCATTGGGGACCAGGGACCAGAAACAAAATAACAGTTATATTTATTATCCATCATGCTGTCAAGCTATTACATCAAAAAGACATTCAGCACAAAAGTATATAATCCTCAATCATTCCAACCTAAAAAAGGAAGACACAACAAAAATAACAGTAACAGAGACAATTTAGCATCCATGACGTAATAATAAGATAAACCACAAGAAGGTCAAATTGCAAACCTTATAGTTTTGACCTGCTTCAAAATTAGACAGCGGGGTCTTGCAACCAGTACTGTAAGGCATGACCTGTTAAAAGAACATAATCAACAAATAAGTTTGAACCCACATTAAAAGCAACCATCAGACCGAACCATGGAAAATGTATACAATCACTTTAAAAGCTCACTTTCATTCTACATAAATGTTAGATGCATTCACAATGGAAAAAGATTCTAAATCATAAAGTTCAAGCCTTATGAGCCAAGCTAAGAAATTTTAATTAATTATATGATTTATAAGAGACATCACCAATTGAAACCAAGTGCGTCTGAAGGCTCAAAAACTCATGTCTGCTAGCAGAATGAATTTTTTTTTTTGTTTTGGCTTAAAATATGCTAAATAAATATTAATAAAAAAACACCCACATTACTATTTAACTTCTATTGTATCTCTACAAGCAATAAAACAAAGTCATAATTTATCGCCCACGCTTACTAATTTAAAAGATGCACGCATATAATCATGTTCTCGGGGTCCAAATATTCAGTCTTTCACCGTGAAAACCTTGTTTCTACAGGGGAAATGACACTCTGTCCATGGGTGAAAACATTAACTTAAACCTAACAAGTGTCAGTATCCACAAACACACTCAATCTTATTGCATAACTGATCCCATTTTAGTAGATCATGCTTGCTCTTAATGTCCAATGCACCATCAAAGCATGAGCTCCATGGCACCCAACAAACATTGCTACAAACAATCGACATTATAATAATCATTAAAGTAGTGATCAAATAATTTAGAGGCCACCCAAATAAAAGCAATCAGGAAACCATTCCAATACCAAATTATTTGACATCAAATTGGTAAAATCTATTAAGGCAATTATGGCTAGGTCATTAGTGTAGCTACAAACATTTGACAAAACCTTCAAAACTAAGTTAAGTAACCATATCAAATTAACAAGAGATTCCTCACACAATAATCAAAAGATAAAAAATAGATAAAAAATCAAAAGAGCGCAATCTTTAACCAGAAAAAGAATTATGCATTAATTTACAAAATTAAAATCAGAAAGAAGGTAAGCAACAAACCTTGAAACCTTTATAAACAAGTCCCTTCTCATAAAGCTGGGCAAACACCCACCAAACACTCTCCATAAATTTCAAGTCCATGGTCTTGTAATCATTTCTGAAATCAATCCACCTACCAGTGCGTGTAATAATCTGCTCCCACTCCTCAACATATCTAGAGGCAAATAAATAATCAGTTATTGAGGAAGAAAGAAAGAGAACATTTACAAAGACTGACAATCAATTCTACTCATTATTTATTAACAAACAAACATATTCTTATAAGATTAGGGTGGCCAACGAAGCATAAACAGTACATGTTCAACCTTGGAAAATAAAGTATATACTGAGCAGCTTTTTAAATCACAGAAATAAAAATTAATCTATAACAATAGACCCCCTTTTCTATGCCGTATACAAATTGAAGTGATCATAGTCCCTAGAAGTATAATATCCACCAAAGACCCTACCTACTTTACGACAAAGAAGCTTAAAATCAATCCCTGTCCCACAAAAGAATTGAGAATCCTAAAAACCATTTTATTCCTTTCTTCGAGAAATTACCACAACGCTACATAAACTTCCACTTTCATTGAGCTGCAACAGA
Source organism: Aegle marmelos (assembly GCA_030449875.1). Classification (NCBI taxonomy): domain Eukaryota; kingdom Viridiplantae; phylum Streptophyta; class Magnoliopsida; order Sapindales; family Rutaceae; genus Aegle; species Aegle marmelos. The sequence continues at coordinate 11,338,172 of JASUUL010000115.1, forward strand.
CTGGAAATGCAACTCGCTGATAGCATATTACTTCAAAAGGGAACAATTCACTCACCAACCAACCAGAAGAACAACATGCAAAAGCTAAATTTCTGAACTAAAATATGTGATAGCTAAAAATGTCACTTTAAAATCACAAACAAAATCATTAATCAACTAAAAACCCAGAAAACAAAATTGAATAATATACATAACAAACCTAGTAACAATACTCCGACAAGCTTCATTGTACTTATCGATGCCCATTTTGAAAACATCATCTCTTCTCTTAATCCCCAAAGTCTTATCAATCTCATTCTCGACAGGCAAGCCGTGGCAATCCCAGCCAAATCTACGGGTGACGTGGAAACCCATCATGGACTGGTAACGGGTAACGACGTCCTTGATGGTGCCGGCAAGTATGTGGCCGTAGTGGGGGAGACCCGTCGCGAAAGGGGGCCCGTCGTAGAAGACGTACTCAGGCTGACGCCGGGTGCGTTCCAACTGGGTCTTGAAGGCGTCGATTGAGTTCCAAAACTCGAGGATCTTTTCCTCCTCCTTGGAAAACGAAAAGTCCTTTCCCTCGCTCACTTCCTCCATCGGAAACTGACCCAAATTTCAGATGACGGCGGCGAGTCGGAGGCCTCGAGGGGAATAAAAGAATGGGTGGGAGTGAGCAGTAGGAGAGAGTAGGGTTTTTTTTTTTTTTGAATATTTAGGACGACGCTATGGGATTGGAAAATGGCTTTGAGTGCAAGTTTATGAGACGTTTCTTCCCAAAAAAATATTTTACATGTTGGATTTGGAATTCTAGGGAGCTGTTGGAATTTGTCCTCAAAAAGTAATGTATTTTCAGAATTTTTTGCGAAAAATGATGCTTCCATAATAGTTTTTCACTTTTCACTTGTTAGATCAAGCAATGGGCGGCCTGTCCACTGCGCTATTACTAAATTAAAGTTCTATGGATCGAATGACTTTTAAGCAAATAATCTTAGCTATTTATTTAAGTTCACTTATTGAGGAATCCTGGGACTAAAAGTTTGATTTAAATTTTGTATATCTTGTTATTTAAAAAAAAACAAATAAATAATTTAAATTTTTTAAGAACTTTTTTTTTGTATATATTGTAAATAAATTTCTTTTTAGATATTTAAAAAATGTGCGTCCATTCTTTCGGAGTAAAATATACAAACTGCATCAACATAGAAGCTATTAATGATATAGGAGTTTCTGAAGTTTAAAGTGAAGGCAATTAAGTATGCATTTTTAATATGTTTATGACTAGATAAATGTGTATTGGCTATTAAATATAATATTAGAATTTTAGAATGTTTTTTGTGTTGATATTCCCAAAGTGCCTTTTTAAAAATAAAATTTTGAAGACATGTCCAACTTTGAGCATCTCTTTCATATTATAAAAGTTGGATTAATTTTAAGCATTTAAAGGAGGGTTAGTAAATTCTTGTATTCATTTATAATTGTTGTGCTTGAAATGAATCTTGAAGCAAAATTGATAGTGACTAATATTTATCAAAACACAGCACTAGTGACAAGATGAAAAACGTTACCCATACCTCAAAGATTTATGCCTACGTATTGATAAATCTTTTAAGTTTCAAAAATTAACACCCAAATTTTCTATTTATTTAATACCACCTCCACGTCGCTTGTGTTGTTTTTTATTGCATATTTTACAAAACCAATCTTACCATTGCTGTCATTAAAACAAAATTAGACTTTTGACTTGGAGAACTTTTTATTCAAGATGTTTAATTTAATAAACTACAAATATAAAAAGGTCAAAACGGCATTCATGCTTTGCCAAGTCCTCCATATAGAAATCAGAAACCTTGGGGCCTATTTCCCGAATCTGACTTATTTTGTGCGCCTACTAATCGTATGACTTTAGTTAGCGAAGCGTAAGTGCTTTCTATTTACTGATAATTTAACTTTTTAAATAATTTTATTTAATTAATCATCTAAATTTAAATTATGAAAACATGAAAATTTGAATTGATACTTACACTACTTCCTTAAAATTAAATGATATTTTGATTTACTTGTACGATTAATCTATTAATACTTTATCAGATAGAGTAATATTGTTAATTTTAAAATAAGGCAACATATTTCTTTTAATCTTTATTCTTGCTCAGCAAGCATAGGTTGACGTAGGAAACTTGGATATTACGAAAGAATACCAATGCCAATGAAAAAAATAATCCGATAAATATTACTAGTTGATATGATCATTTGTTTAATCTTTATTCTTGTTTAGCTAGCATAGCTTGAAGTGGGAAACTTGGACATTAAGTACCAAAGAATACCAATGTAAAAGAAGTCAAAGGAAGAAAAGAAAAGTCTACTTACACAATTTCCTATAAAAAAAGATTAAGAAAAAACAATAATAGAGTTTAAAGTTAACCATGAACTATAAATATAATAAAATTAAATTTTATCGTGCCTTGTGTTATATATACATATATATAGAGAGAGGGAGAGAGAGAGACACACACACACATATATATATATTTCTGTCTTTTAGAGTAGGAGATGAGGGTTTCAACTAATTTGAATTTGAATGTAAATACAATGTGTGAGAATATCTGTACTTTATCGTTATGTTTGAATTTGATAATTAATAAAGTTCCCAGTGATATCCATAAAGTGGAATCAAAGTCTTTTGATTTTTTTGAAGTTATGTGTGTGGAAATAAATAAAATTTTAAAATAAAGAATCATTGTATTGAATCGATTTTCATACAAATCATTATTTAAATGATATTAACCACTCCTTCACCTCATTTTTTTGCTTACTTAAAAGATTATTGACCACTTATTTACCTTATTTTTTAACTCTGAGATTTCAAATCATCTTATACATTTTACATTGTGAGAAACTGACGCTTTTTTGACAATTTATTTGGTAACATTTTACAAAATTTGCATTAATGGGGCGAAAATCTATTGTTCACATGTAGAAGCACAATTAATTTACATCTAAACTATTTGATCTCTGTAATATCATTCTAAGAATTACCGTGGTACATCAGTTGATTAATGTTTGTATAAAAAGGACTCAATGAATCTGTGTCATTAAATTTTACTCTTATTATTCACTTGGCAACCGTACCTCTTAAATAAGAGAAAAAATTATGCAAATAAAATAACAATTAGAAGTCATATTATTTTACATTTTCTCAAGTTCTGACAAAGTGTGTTCATTTATTAAAAATTGTTGGTGAAAAATCATAATTTTTCTCATAAAAAAATATTTTTAGGACCGATCTCATATAATATATAAGAAATTCGTAATTCAAAAAATCATACCTTGATAATCTGAAAAGATGAACAACGCCAGGCAATGAATTCGTCACCCAACAATCTTCCAGGCTATGACTCAAGTTTGATCTGCACTGAACGTGTGGGCGTTCGTTTCACCACTCCCAAAAATCTCTGGCTTCTTTTTCTCAGTATTTTTCTCAAAAGGCGTCTCCCTTTTTTTTTAAGAGAAAAGAACACTTATATATAATATTATCCTTGTTAAAACCCTAATTGTGTTATCCTTATTATATAATAATTCAAAATATTAAATATATCATATTTAATATTTTTCGTCTCTACTTACGTAGAGATAAAGTATAACAACTTTGGGTCCACCTTGTAAAATATCATAAGGCCCCATTTACATTTAAATATAACACATATGGCCTTAACAAATATTATATTTAGGTTTATCACCTAATATGCCCATTTTATTATTTTTGAGTCCAGTAGTGGTGCAGTCAATTAAATAAGCTAACTCGGGGATCATTTGGGAACATACAATAGTGGCTATAATAATTAAGTCTGTAATTAAACTAGCTTAATTATTTAATTCCAATTCTATTCCACTATAAGATTGTAACTGACCTACATAATTGTATGCTCGAATAATAATTCGTCCCAAGCCACACTGATCTCTTTACTGTACAATCATTTGTACCACATCATTAATTAAATTGATATCTCAACTGTCCAATCAATTTAATAACATTTTATTCCTTGATTCTTACTGGTTTTCTATAATGATCATTTTTAACATATTAAATATGTCGATCCACTCTGGCCAGAGATTTTTATGATTAAGTATCGAAATCTATCAAGAGATGTGTTGTACAAATTCCATATCGTTAATCTATAACTTCAATACTTATAATTGCTCCCACCAAGATACCGGGTAATCTTGACTACAAGTATGTGTCGTGCCTATTGGTAACTCAAATGGAATGACAACCACAATCATGAAATTATAACAAACTCAAGATTAAGATTACAGTAAAATCAATGCTTATGAGATTTAATAAGTTTGATAGTTATTATAAAGTTAATTAAATCTCATATGCGATCCTGTTCAATGTAGTCGTACTACATCAATAAATTCATACATGATTAAGACAAATCATTCAATGAATTTATTACAGTTTATACCTAAATAAAGTGTCCAACTTTATTTATCAACTGCGAACTCAATCTATTAAATCATAAGATAACTTGTATTTATGTCTTCTGTAAATTCACATAGTGATCACATAAATACATATAATATGATTAAATGGACTTTAATAAAAAATTAATACAAATAAGATATTTAAATAAAATACCTTAATTATTTTATTAATAAGAAAAAAAGTTTATTACAATTCAATAAACCAATATGCTTTTAAAGAGCATATTTTCCCAACAAAAATATATATCCCTAATTATGTAATTCAAAACTTCAATACTTACAAAGCAATCTCAATCATCTTAGGCCCTCTTTTGGGACATTATATGTTATTATCTTATTGTTATTTCAAACTATTAACATGTAACTCTAGTAACAAGTAAGATTCGAGTCCTAAATTCGAGCCTCACTTTTTTTATAAGCCACAATAATTACAAACTAACCATTTTGGTTTTGGGAACATATTCGGTATAGATAGACAAATTTTATCAATTTTTAAGAAATTTAAGACAATTAAGGAGTCGGCAATATTATTACACGATTCAAAGATTCAAAATTTTGGGTAATAATCCTTATTAATAAGTGGGAGGTTTGAATATTAATGTAAATTCTTGACAAAAAATATTGGCATTAATTCCTTGCCCACGAAGAAGACTCCTGTATTAAATGACAAATGGGCTTGCAGTTGATGAAAAATAGCTAGCGGGCTTCTTCTTTTTTATCCCCAAAGAAAATGGCCGCTGAAGAGGCACCCGAGCCACCCTATGGCTTCAACATCAAGGTATTTATGTATTGTTTTTGGCTATGAATTTATGCTTTATTTTTACTGGTTACACGCACGTTTATACATTAAAGTATCAGCTTTGGTTAGGTTACTGATGTGGGTTGTTTAAAACTGCTCCATTGAATCTATCAAGAAACAAATGGATTCTTCAGCAAAGACTCGACAAAGCGCACCAGCAAGAAGAAGACGAAGAAGAAAATGAAGAAGGGAGTTATTTATTTGCCATGCAACTGTGAATGAGCATAGTGTTACCTGCAGCTGTGTTAGCAGCAGGAAAACTCGGAGTGTTTGAGCTAAACTCTCAGGTCCACGGGCTAAACTCTCGGCAGCAGAAATCGCAGCACAAATGCCGAGCCACAACCCTAGTGCAGCGTCGATGCTTGACCGGATCCTTCGGCTGCTTGTGACCCACAGTGTGCTTCGTCGCTCTCTTTCATCAGCTGGTGATGACCGGAGGCTGTACAGTCTGCACCCGTGGCCAGATATACGTGCTTCGCGCTTAATCAAGTGGTGTTTCTGATAAGTTTTAGCTGAAACTTATGACTCACCTACCTTTCATTAATCACCCGTTAGGGCTATATATACAAATTTAGATATCCAAATATAGTTGAAGATATACCTCATACAACAAACTAACTAATTGTAACAAAATACTATCTAAGAATGAGTCCTAACTAATCAATATACAGCTAGTCTAATTTTAAACCAAGTCAAACTCAATAACCAATTCAGTTAAGCGATATCTCGAATACCCTCCCTCAAGTTGGTGCGTGAAGATTATGAATACCCAACTTGCTAAGTATAAATGCAAACTGATCTCGGCCCAAAGCCTTGGTTAAAATGTCTGCCAATTGGTCACCACTGCGAACATATACTGTATCAATAACGCCCTTCTGTATCTTATCACGCACAAAATGACAGTCTATTTCTATATGTTTTGTGCGTTCGTGGAAGACAGGATTGGCAACGATATGCGTTGCTGCTTGACTGTCACAAAACACTTTTGCGGAGCTAGAATGATTTACTCCTAAGGACAGCAACAGTCCCTTAAGCCATTTGAGTTCACAAACCGTGGCAACCATAGATCGATATTCTGCCTCTGCCGAAGAACGAGAGACTGTGTGTTGTTTCTTCGTCTTCCAAGAAATTGGTGATCTATCGAGAAATATGAAATACCCTGTGAGTGATCGTCGAGTTAGTGGACAACCACCCCAATCGGAATCACAGTAAGCATTGAGCTGTAAAGTGCAATTAGCTTGCAGAAGAGTTCCTTGCCCAGGGTTGCCTTTCAAGTAGCGTACAACATGCAAAGCTACTTCCCAATGTTCCTTTCGGGGATGTTGCATAAACTGTGCTAGAATGTGAACAGCATATGACAACTCAAGACGAGTCAAACTCAAATAAATTAAACGGCCCATTAGTCTCCAATATTATTCAGGATCTGCCATTAACTCTTCTTTAGCAAGTGCAAGATGATGGTTCTGCTTCATGTGAAAAGTTGATGGCTGTGCCCTTAACAAGCCAGTTTCGTTAATTATATCCAATATGTATTTTCATTGGTATAGGAACATCATTTCATCATTTCTGGTGACTTCAACACCCAAAAAATGTTTCAAAGCACCCAAATCCTTTATATGAAAACATTGACTCAAATATGATTTAAATACACTGATTAATTCTCTCTTATTGCCAGCAATGATAAGATCATCGACATATACCAGCACAACCAATTGCGAATCATTTCGAATCAAGGTAAACAAGGAATAATCTGAATGTGATTGTACAAACCCATACCATTTTAGTGCCGCAGCAAGTTTGGCAAACCAACAATGAGGTGCTTATCTGAACCCATAAAGAGACTTGCGCAAGTGATACACTTTTCCAGGATTCTAAGCGTAAAAACCAGGGGGCAGCTTCATATAAACCTCCTCTGCCAAATCTCCATGAAGAAAGGCATTATAAATATCCATTTGGTGAAGTTCCCATTGTTTAGCTGCTGCCACCGAAAGGAATATATACACTGTAACCATCTTTGCCATTGGTGCAAATGTTTTGTTGTAGTCGATCCCTTTAACTTGATTGTTGCCAAGAATCACCAATCATGTCTTATATCTCTCAACAGTACCATCTGAGTTATACTTAATCTTGTATACCCATTTGCTTCCTATCGCTTTCTTTCCTTGTGGCAAATCAACAAGTGTCCAAGTTTTATTTTTTTCAAGGGCAGCAATTTCGTGTCTCATAGCTTCTCTCCATCGAGCATCCTTTATTACTTGATGATAAAATTTGGACTCCACATTGGCTGTTATGGCTGCTAAGAAAGCTTGATACTTGGGTAAAAAATTAGTGTAATTCACATATTTAGCCAAGTCGTCGGACATACCTGAGGATAGTACAGGTTTGGATGAACTTACAGAGAGGTTAGTGTCTTTGCTTTGAGCTGAATAAGTTACAAACTCCTTTAGTCGTGTAGATTATTGCTTTGATCGAAGACCATGCCCAAGTTCTTTCTCGCTTTCTACTTCAACGACACGTTTTAACCTGGGCTCTATGTCTGTAATTCCCTCCCTTAATTCAGCACCTTCATCATTTGCATATTTTAGGTGATCGTCTTCTGAGGCATGAATATCATTTTGTCCGTTTCCATCTTCTTCCACCTTCTCTTTAAAACATTCATTTACTTGGAATTTCTCAAATGAGATTTTATGCTTGCTGACTTGAACATGATCAGCTGTATATGGAAATTCTTCTTCACAAAACATAACATCACGTGATATAAAAAAGTTTATGTGTTTCTAAATCATACAATCGTCATCCCTTCTGACCAAATGGATATCCCACAAAAACACACCGTGTACTTATACTAGCAAATTTATCTTTGTTCCTGTTCAAGTTCTTTGCATAACACAAACACCCGAAAGTATGAATGTAGTCGTAATTAGGAGGCTTACCATACAATGCTTCATAAGGCATTTTTCCTCCTAGAAGTTGAGAGGGAGTTCAGTTGACCAAGTATCCAGCAGTCAGCATACATTCGTCCCAAAACTAAATTGGTAAGTTTGCTTGAAACTTTAAAGCTCTTGCCATATTGAGTATATGACGATGCTTCCTTTCTACTCGTCCGTTCTATTGTGGAGTTCCCACACATGAAGTTTGATGAATGATTCCATTTGTAGAGAAATAATTTTTCAAACTTATGAACTCAGTTCCATTGTCGCTTCTAACTATTTTAACATTCTTGTCAAATTGTCTGTGAACCATGGCAATATAATTTTGCAAGATACGTCCTATTTCAGTTTTATCTGTCATAAAATATATCCACACACATCTAGAAAAATCATCGACAATCGTAAAAAAATAGAATGCATTATAAGAACTTGAGACTCTACAAGGTCCCCACAAATCGCAATGAACAAGTTTAAATATTTCATTAGCTTTATTCCCACTAGAACAAAATACTTCTCTAGCTTGTTTAGCTTTGAAACAAGTTTCACAATTTTTACTCGAACCTAAGTTATTATTAATGCCAAGAATTAATCCTACTATCTTTGAAGATGGATGTCTCATCCTTCTATGCCACAGGTCATATGAATTCATCAATCGAGCTTGATGTGCTTGAGTTGGTAACTCCTTCTTGAAATAATAAAGCCCCTTGCATCGTTCACCCATTCCAATCACCATCCTCAAAGTGCGGTCCTATAGTAAACAAAGCTCATTAGTGAATAGCACATCACATTTTAAATCATCAACTAACTGTGACACAGAAATCAGATTACAATGTAGTCTTGGAGCATAAAGAACATTTTCTAGCTGCATGTGTTTTCCCATGCAAAGTGTTCCCTCTTGCAATGCTTGTACTTGATTCCCATTAGGTAAACTAATAAAGCATCATAATATCCTTTTTAAGCTAGTTAGATTGCCTGAATTTCCTGTCATATGTTGAGTAGCTCCGGAGTCAATTATCCAAGTAAGATTTTTCTTACCAATCATTTTCTCATCAATCCCTGGTTTTCATGAGTTCAGCAAACTGAGAATGGCTACCCATTGTTCGCTGGTCAAATCTCCAGGAGTTGTAGGATTCTTTGTTCCTTCAGCAGATTGCCCAATAGCATGTGCAGCATTAACTCTCGCTTCAGCTCTTCCTTTTCCTATAAACTTGCTATGACCTCTTCCTCCATTTTGTCTGCCTCGACCTCAAATAGGTGTTTTTGGTCGATCACCACACTAATCTGGGTATCCAATTAATTGAAAACAACCATTAGCATTATGCCCTTCTCGATTGCAATGTGTGCAAACAACACTTTTATCTTTAGTTTGGACCATAAAGCTGACCGTCTCGCTTTTGATCTCCTTGCCTTTTGAGACATTTCGAACTCTTTCCTCTTGAGACATCAAAGAATAAGCTTTACTCACACCAGGTAATGGAGTAGAACTCAGAATATTTGAACAGATTGTCCCATATACATCATCCAACCCCATTAGGAATTGATGGAGTTTTTCTTCTTCTCGTTTCATAGTTAATTCAACTACAATGTTGCACTTACAACCCCCACACTTGCATGTAGAAATCACGTCATAATTGGCCAACTCTTCCCATAATTGCTTCAATTTGGCATAATAATTTATGAGTGATGATCCTTGCTATTTGCAATTAGCAAGTTCTGCTTTCAGCTGCTGTATTCTTGCACCATCAGTCACCAAAAAACAGTTTTTAATATCATCCCACAGATCTTTTGCAATCTCCAGGTGACTTAGAGTAGATCTCACTATTGGACTAATTGTGTTCATTATCCATGATACAATCATGGAATTCATAGTCCACCAATCTTCCAAGTTTTCATCATCTTCATCAGGTTCGGTCATGGTTCCATCAATAAAACCAAATTTTTTCTTTGCTCGCAATGCTGTTCGTATTGAACGAGCCCATTCATCATAATTATCTTCCTTCAATTGCACTTGGGTTATTATATTTCTAGGATTATCAATTGATGACAAGGTGTATCCATATTTCTTGCTTTCACCTGCCATTGATGTATTTATCTCTCACGTTTTCCTCTTTTTTTTTTTTAGCCAATCAAAGGTCTGATGGCTCTGATATCATGATAAGTTTTAGCTGAAACTTATTACTAATCTACCTTTCATTGATCACCCGTTAGGGCTATATATACAAATTCAGATATCTAAATACAGTTGAAAATATACCTCATACAACAGACTAACCAATCGTAACAAAATACTATCTAAGAATGAATCCTAACTAACCAATATACAACTACTCTAATTTTAAACCAAGTCAAACTCAATAACCAATTCAGTTAAGCACTATCTCGAATAGTTTCACACTGTCCCCTCATGGCAGTGGCTGAAGACCAATCCATACTAGATATGTAGTTTGTCTTACTAACATTTAAAATCTTTTGCTTTTCAAATACCCTTTATTCTCTTAATATAACATTTTCCCAATCCAGCAGTCAGTACGTGGATTCGACGGTAAAAGCCACAAGAAAGTCGCTGATACTACTTCTTGTGTATAGTATCCTAAAATAATTACTTCTAAATATCCTCATATTAAATGTGTTAATTTTGAGCTGCCTCATGTTATTCAAGATGCCTCATTTTATCCCGGTGCATATGCTTTCCACTAGTGAACTAGTGGGAAGTATGGGTGGAAATATGTTTGAAAGAATTCTAAACGGGGATGCCATATTTTGATGAAGGCTATTTTTCGAATTGATTCGTAGGAAATGTTTGTATTGTTCTTCCAGTTTGAATCAATAAACTAATCTAGTCTTTATATTTTAAAAATATCTAAATTGTCTGTCTATGCCTAAGATAGGGTTGCTGATAACTAATACCAATTAATATTAATATCTAATTTTGCGGTTGATAATTCATAATTGGAACGATGAGTATTGTTTATTGAGTTTGTTGAAGAATTGGTACGAGGCTGTTCGAGAAAATGGAAGGATAATTATTATCGATAGCATGACAATGGTAATTCCTGAGGCTACGGCACCGGCCAGAGAAGCCTCTACGATGGATATAATTAATGTGAATGCAACTTTCAGGAAAAAAAACGAACGAACCAAACAGGAATTTATGGCATGGCATCGACAGCCAAAGATGGATTTAAGGGTGTCAATTATGAAAGTTTTTGTGTGTAATTTTTGCATCGTGGAGATCATCACGCGACCGTTACATGATTGCTAGCTTAATTATGGTATCAATTATTAGTTATGATTCTCGACCGAAAAATAATATTGGGCAGTACTGCGACATTGCATTACCTGCTGCTATAAAAATCAAATCATGTTGCATGTGTTAAATTTTCTTTTTAATCTATTGAGAATAATGCTTTGTTCTTAAATATTATTTGATACCACTTTAATTGGTTTTTGAACTTATTTGTTAAATGTATAAAGTTTGAAATTTTATTAATTTCAGAGTTTTTTTTAATTTATCTGTTTGTTTTGTGATTAATATATGATTTTTAGACATTTAAATTTGTATAAAATAAGAGTAAATTTTTGTAATTTTTATTTGAATTGAAAAATATCTCAATAGAAAGTAAATATTATATAAAAACTATATTGAATAAACTTATTTCTTAAATTATAAAATTTAGTCTTTTTTTTTTTTTTGCTTCAGTTTGTAAGAAATGTCAAATAACCATATTTAAGTTTTTTTTTCTCCATTTACAATAATAAATAAGATGCCACTTAGATTTCAAATATTAAAAAAAAAAGAATAAACACGTCATTCAAATATTTATATTCAAATTCATTTAAACTTAAATTGAATTCAAACTTATCTAGATTTCAGATAAAGGAACTAACACTATAATAGCATTGTTTTTTATCTGAAATCTAAATGGATCTGAATTTGACTGAAGTCTAAATAAATTTGAATAGATATATTTGAATGACGTGTTTGCTTTTTTTTAATATATGAATATAAGTGTTAAATTGTTTATTTTTTAAAAATAAAACATTTGAAATATTATATTTTGATATATATCATCTCGTATATATTAATAATACTTATATTTTATTGGTTAAATACATAACAAGTTATAAATAAAGTATTTAATTGGCAAAAAAAATTGATCATGTTTATGAAAAATAAATTCTTTTACATTAATATATGATATTTATAGTGTCATTTTGAGTATATTATATCAATATTTTTTCTTGTTAATTACAAGCCAATCAATAATTTTTTAATCAATTGAATTAAAATTGATGTATTAGATTAAAATAGAAATTTATTACAAAAGTAGCAAATATAAATATAAAGAGATGGACTCATTATATTACACACTCATTTAAAATTCTATTATGTTTAAAATTCTTATTCACAAAAAAAATTAAAACACTCATTAAAAAAGTTATAAATAAAAACAATAAAAGAATTAGTTATATAATAGAAAATAAATCTATGTAGTAAGGGAATTAATAAGAGAGAATATTAAAGTTTTATTAGATGTTTTGTCATTTATATAAAAGTAAGAATATTTAATTTTTCATCAAACTTAAATATCTTATAATCAGACATAAGTGATAGAGAATAGATAAATTAAAAATTGTAAATATCTAAAATAAATAAAATTTAGACTTCATATGAAAACAAATAATTCCTATGTTCCATATATCTTGATAGGTACCAGTCAAAGCTGTTAAATTAAATAGATAGAATTCTCTTAAGATAAGAATAACTTACAAGATAAAATATAAATAGTTTACTCTCCCCTATTATTTATGCTGTTAGAGACTAATTTATACTTAAAAACAACTAATCCAAACATCTAACTAATCAAGATTGTTGGCAGATTCTAAACTAACAACTTGCCTTATTCTCTAAGCTTAGCTAACTACGAAATATAGTTGTTGTTGTAACTTGTAATGTGGGGGTAAATCATCTATTGCTATAAATTGAACAAGTAATGTTTGTTAGAAACAAACAAAATATAAAGAAAATAGCATACATGGACACTAGACATTTTGTTTCCGAGGAATCGAAACTTCCCAAAAGATATATTTGTTGCAATATAACTAAAAATGTGGAACAATATTCCAGGCATTCTTTATTGAAAAATATTAAGCTTTAAATGAATAAGCTTACTACAAACAAAAATAGCAAAGATAATCCGTGACTCTACACTATAGCACCACATGATACATTATTACATTTTGACTAGATTAAAACCAACAACATAAAAAAAAAAAAAAAAACTGTCTAAGAGTAGATAGTAACCATAAGTATTATTATTGAATTATTATGAGTGTTGTATCATTTATGCAGCAGAATAAAGTTTATTTTTCAATTAGTGTCTTTGTTTGACATGGACAAGCGAAAGAGAAATTCTAAAGTACAATAATTTATGATATGTGTAGAATATGAGGGATATACCGTAGAATTTCTGCGTAAGAAGAAACCGAGGTTCTAGTGTGTGGCATGATTCTTGCACGCGGTTCTGTACACCCACACACACACACACATATATCTACACGTGAGGTCATGGAGTTCGACGAGGCAGCAAATTGAAGGCGATAGCTCCAATTCCAAGTGAAGAAGAAGAAGATAAAAAATCAAAATGAGTCATCCATATTCGCCGAGTGATCTGATTCTACCGGATTTTACCACAAATTTACGATCTACATCTGAAGTGCATGCTTGGAATGGAATCGCTACCTTTTTGGTCATGTTTATCATCTGGCTTATCTCCGGTTAAAATCTTTTACTTGCTGCAATATAACATCATTATCATACCCTTTCAGTTTGAGCAATGTCAACTATAGATATAGCAGTTAAAGTCAATAAAATCTAATAATCTAAACGGTACTTAGGCTGTAGTCAAATCCCAATGTTAAATCTTCTTTTCTAATAAATTTGTGTTCACTGCAGGAAGATCATCACGCAAATTATCTAAAACAGACAGATGGCTTATGATCTGGTGGGCTGTTAGTGGCCTTATTCACATCATTCACGAGGGTTACTGGGTCTTCTCTCCAGAATTTTATAAGGACAAGTCTGGAAATTATTTTGCTGAAGTTTGTAAGATATCTTCAGTGAGAATAATTACATTGAAATTAATTAATTGTAGGTAAGGTGTTTAGTCTCATAAACGAAAGCTCACACCGCTGCAGGGAAAGAATATAGCAAAGGAGATTCAAGATATGCATCAAGACATGTGGCAGTTCTTGGTATTGAAGGAATTGCCGTGATTTTTGTTGGCCCTGCTAGTCTTCTTGCAGTGTAAGTACTGTTTTAAGTCTGAATTCTAAAATGGTATCTATTTAGAACTTTTTCTTCTCCTCGTCCCTATGATGACCATCGCATTATCAGGCTAATAAAATTGCACCCATAAATTCCTTTTCTCCCTAAAATACACAAACTAAAATGAAACTCTTATAGTGATTTTACATAATTAACTCCAGATTTTTATTTTTTACCTTCAATGACATCAACTAAGATAACCTTTTTTTTTTTTGGTTTCATTATTAATTAATTATAGTGTCCCCTATATATGACTAAATTCTTCTGGCTTGGTCTTTGTTGGCAGATATGCTGTAGCTAAGGGAAAGTCATACATCTACATTCTTCAGTTTGCACTTTCTCTTGTGCAGTTCTATGGGTCTTTCCTCTATTTCATAACAGCTTTCTTGGAAGGCAACAAGTTTGCATCCACTAGATATTTTTATTATTCATACTTCATGGCACAAGGTGGCACTTGGCTTCTGTTTCCAGCTTTAATAATGATCGCTGTTGGAAAAGAATTTGTGCAGCATGTCTGCTCCTAGACCACAAGCGCAAAGATTATTGAAGTTATTTCATATTCTGATGTAACTCAAATCAAAACTTACCATGCTGTTGCCTTTCAACAATACATAGCCTACATTGATCATCAAATAAAGATATTAATTATGTATATTGATGTATTTCTTTCCAATTATTTTCTCATCATCTCATTGTGTTGTGCTTTAATTGATCAACTACAAGCACTGCACTGGCACGTCATGTGTCTGCTTTTGTGTGTGTGTCTCTATAGGAGATCAATTTTTTAAGTTTCGCATTTTGTATATAGGTTGATGGTTGCATTTGGCTATATGTAATTGTTACTATCTAAAAATTGATGCTAATTCAAAGAACCCAATCTAATTTATAAGTTACATATTTTACTGTAGATCTAAGTTACTGTATAGAATAATTATTATGAAATATGATTTAGAATATGTGAACACACTAAAGTGAGTTCAATTTATATTAGATTCTTGACTAGGTCCATATGGAAGAACTTAACCTATATTTTGTGAAACAAATTAGTAAAAAATTAATTCTTTTTTGAAAAAGAGAAAATAGACCTAGTAATAAAGTAGTAATTCTTTCTTAAAAAATAATAAATCTTTTTTAAAGTCAATAGGCATGTACTAACAACCAATAGAATACTTAAAAGATTATTCATAGAAATGACTGTGTATGTAAGAAATTTAATGTAAATATGGATGCAAATCAATGCACAAGTGAAAGTCAATAGATATGGTTATCAATTAATAGAATGCTTATGAAATTGACAACAAAAATGGCTAAGTATGCATGGAATTTAAATGCAAGCATGCATACGAATAAATGCACAAGAAGAAATGAAGCCTACAAGTAGCAAGCTTCACAATTCATTTAGGGATCTATATTTTTCAGTTAAGAAATTCAAGAGACAATTAAAAGTAAGTTAGGAGTATTTTCAAAATCAATTTTTAGATTCAGTTCGAAAATGTTTACCAAAGAAAATTCTTAGAAAAAATTTTTTAGCGATTTTTCAAAAATAATCTTTGAGAAAATAGTTTTAGGATTCTGTCAAAAAAATTTCAAGAAAAAGTTATCAGAGTTCTTGAAAAAAAAAATCCAATTTTATTTCAAGAAATTTTTTTTGAATCAATTTTCAAACACATTTCCGTATTCGTTTTCCAAAGTATTTTATTTTCTCATATTTTTCCTAATTACTATTTCTATGCTATAGCAATCCTAAAACATTAATATGAAGTTAAATAGTTCTTTATTATTTATTGATAATAAAATATCATTACCTGTATCTGTTTTTTGACCTTATTAACCCTATAAGAAAAATAAGTGGATCCCATACTACTAAGCCCGAATTTTCAATCAAGCCCTATGTTATTTCAATTGGGAAAATGTCTATTATTGTGACACGTGGCCTGATAAAATTGCCACCCCAAACAATAATGATGACATCTTATTTATTACAAAACGATTTGCGAAATAGACCACACAGAAATGTTTTAATTATAGAAATAATAAAGTCTTAAAAAGAATATTTCTTTTGACTTTCCAATAATGTTAGTAAATACATTTTTGGATGCTTTTGGCCTAGGTATTTTATTAGGAGGTATTGCATTAATATTATATTATATTAAATTGTATAATGTTTAATAATACGTAGTGTTATATTTAATTTTTATTTAACTTATGTTTCATGCTACTCTATATTTTGTTAATTTTTTTACTATTAATTTAAAACATATATATTTTTTTGAGAAGTGTTATAAATTTAAAATATTATCATCTCCTATTAATTATAAAACTAATAAATTTTATCGTTTTAAACCAAATCAACTCGTGATTCTTATAGATTGCTTCAACAATTACATTGCATGAGTTTTATGCCATGTGACTGTTCAACTTCTAAGCTCGCACGTATACGTCATACATAATCTGAGTACTTATTATTTAATTTTGACACCCTCTCACTAACCTATATGTCTCTCTAAGCTTATCATACCTTTAATACCCATTTCAATACTAGTGTTGCTGGATAAAATGACCACTTTCACATATAATTTGATTATTTAAGACCAGCTAACTGGTTTATCCAATTTTTTGTTTTTGACTTGTGTTTGTTTTTGTGACACGGATGAAAATTGGTGTAATTGGTTCATTTAAAAAATGAATGAACGAAGCATTGCACTTTTTCTCGCTTATACAACTCTTGGTCATTATAGATCTTCCACTTCTGTGCATATTTCTTTAATCTTTATTTTTACCAAGCAAACAAAGGTTTAAAGTAGAGATCATGATTGAGATAGATTTATATTGTAGTAATTTTCCCATGCTTGGCAACATTTGCTGCCTAGGAATTTTCTAGTATTCATTTGGCAAAATTTTACATGAAGATCCTAAATTTCGCACTTTATTGGACTAAAATATTCTGATCACATTTAGAAGCACGTTTACACGATCTCCGGGATTAATCTGCACACGTGGCTGCCTACAGTTGGTTGATATTACCCTACGAATCTGTGACTTGAATTTTGGCACAACCAGCCGCTTGCCAAATGTACCTCTTAAATAAGAAAACATTGCGAGATAAAATAACAAATTAGACCGCCTATTACTTTATATTTTCTCAAATCATGAGCATAGTGTTGTTCATTTATAACAAATACGTCCCTATGTAGTAATTCAAGCTTCTGAGTGGTATTATCAATTATCATTTAGCCTATTTGCTATTTAGGGTATTAAATGTCATTATTTTGTTGGTTTGTTCAAATCATTAATATGTTAATTTTCTATCATAAGAGTGATATAGGATTGCATATAATTGTATCAATTAGGTTAATCACATGAATTATAGAGTTTAATAAACTAAATTTTTTTCCTTTAATCTAAATTTGTTTATTTGAGAGGAAAAAAACATGTTTAAATATTTAATTTGTGTCTATATTTTGATCATTATTCAATGAAATAAAACTCTAATAACAAAACTAAATTCTTAAAACACATACGTTTAACTTTTGCAACTAACAATATTGTTAGCAGCATACTAGAACAGCAGCAATATATTATACGTGATTTCATATTTTAAACGGAACCTATTCGGCATAGATAGACAAAATATGTCTATGTTTCAAAAATTTTAAACAGCTAGGGGTTCCAATGTTATTACCCAATTCAAAGATTCCGAAAAAATTGTCAATTTCACATGTTCATCTGTAGAAGGAAGGTTTGAATAGCAATTTAAGTTGTTGACAAAAAATCGTCACTTTCTTTGCGCATAAGCAAGATTTCTGTTATAAATGACGTATGACATTGCATTCGATGAAAAATAGCAACTGGGTTTCATTTCTTTTTCTTGTTTTCGCGTTTTTCTTGTATTTTTACAAATACCCATCTTTGTTTTCTGCAAAGAATATGGCTACGGAAGAGGCTTCCAAGTCCCTCTATGACTTCACTGTAAAGGTATTTTTGTTTTCCTTTTTCTGCTTTTTTGGCTATGAATTTTATGCTTTATGTTTTGTTGTTTTGATGCAAGTTTATATATTTAATTATCAGCTTTGGTCAGATTACTGATGTGGGCCGATGTAAACTGCTCCTTTGGATTTGTTAGCTTTCCATGTTTTGATTGTTAATGATTTGTTTAATCTATTGATTTTATTGGTAATTTGGTAGTTGAAATTGTTACGAAACCGAGCATTATATAAATTTTATGTTTTGGTCTATGTCTAATTTTTGTTCTGTTTGGGCTATGAGAAAAGAAAAATGATGTTAAAGATGAATCGGTGATTGAAGGGTCCTAAAGATATTTGCATATGCCCTGCTAATTGCGTTCAATTTCAGGATATTCGTGGAAATGATGTGAGTCTAAGTGGATACCGAGGGAAGGTTCTCCTGATAGTGAATGTTGCTTCCAAATGGTAATCTAACTTGATTTCTTCTGCCTTAAAAGGTCTTGATGAACATTCCTATGACATATTAATCTTTTTAATGTCCTAAGTGCATTTCTGATCTTTATTTATGCAATGAAGGCGCATATCATACTTCCTGCTGTCCAAACTTTGCTCGGCCCAATTTGTAATCTGATTGAGGCAAAATTACATCTTGTATCAGATCTTATGCTGTCTACTCTAAATTCCCATACACAGGCATGGCTATGTAATTTTCAGTTGATAAATACACTAGGAATGAATTTCAGACTTTGAATAATTAGAATTAACATAGAAAGAACAGAGATTATACTCTAAATTCCCATACACAGGCATGGCTATGTAATTTTCAGTTGATAAATACACTAGGAATGAATTTCAGACTTTGAATAATTAGAATTAACATAGAAAGAACAGAGATTATAGTCCACCTCCAACATAATTTTATGGCTCCCCTTGATCTAGTTCATTTCATTGACGGCCACTACAAGTGACGATTTTCTTCCCTTCTGGACCACGGTGAGGTGTTCTACACAAATTTATAAGTTGGGTGACAGATATGCTTTTGCTCAATATAGAATGGCACTCTGGTCACTGCTGTTGTCTAATAAAAAAAAAAAAAAAGAGTTGTTGTTTTGCCTGAAATTGAAGTGGAGAGTGATAATCTCTTTACCAAGGCTGAAGTTTGTCATTTGTCTTGCTTTTGAATTAGCTAGCAAGCTGCAGGTTTTCTTGTTTGATATCTTTTGTGTTTCTCATGTTTATATTATCGTCTTTTGCAGTGGCTTAACGCAATCTAACTACAAGGAACTGAATGTTTTGTATGAAAAATACAAAAACCAAGGTCTGTATTTTATTCTTGCGTGGCCATGTAATAAGTTTGTTGAGTTCCATAATGTTTCCAAAGACTAGAACTTAGTCTTCTAAATGGGCAGTACTGCTAGTGCAGGGTTTGAGATCCTTGCATTCCCTTGCAACCAGTTTGCAGGACAGGAGCCAGGAAGCAATGAGGAGATTCAGGAAGTTGCATGCACAATGTTCAAAGCTGAATTCCCTATCTTTGATAAGGTAATCCTTTATACTTGAGAGACTGGTTCAAAGTAAAAGTTTCTTCTCATCACATATGCACAATGTTTTAACAAGAGCTTTACTTTGCTGTGGTAGATTGATGTGAATGGGAAGAATGCAGCGCCTATCTACAAGTTCCTAAAATCAGAGAAAGGGGGATTCCTCGGAGATGCAATCAAGTGGAATTTTACCAAGTTTCTGGTTAATAAAGAAGGGAAGGTTGTAGAGAGATATGCTCCTACAACATCACCTGTTAAGATTGGGGTTGGAACAATGATTCCTATTTGATACTTGCTTAGTTCTCACTTCTCAGAAAGGCTTTCAAATGTCACTAATCAATTATTGTTCATTTCCCCTTGCAGAAAGACATACAAAATCTGCTGGGATCATCTTGAATAAAAGGTTTGAAGCATTTCAATAAGAATTTACTTACCACCATAATTGTTACTCTTTCTTTATTTTAGCAAAAAGAGGTTAGGATTTGGTAAATATAAATTAAGCCTTGTGCCTTGTTGGCCAAGATTTATAACTTACATTTCTACAACAATGGGGAAATGACTATCAATAAAATGGGGCTTCAGGTTTGATCATTACTATTGAATTTGCGGAACAATGCATCTATAGTTGTCCATAGCAGTTAACATGAAATAAATCAGTACATTAGGGAGCCTGTTAAGTTGCAAAAGCAAGTTTAATTTGGAGCTATAGTGACTTTTATCAATATGGTTCTCAATTAATTGATGTTGAAGCTACTGTTAGTATAGTAATTAGTGATCATTTTAATGAGAATTTTGTGTGCTACATTTTTTTTTCCATTTTTCATTGTGCAGGATGCTGTGAAGATTCCAATTTCATGATGTAAAACTTCAAGCCTCCTGTATGTGTGAGGATTATCAAATTAACAGTTCGAGGTTAATTTTATTATGTATTTTGTGATATTTATTTCCCAATAATACCCAAAGAAACAGGATGTTTAATAAATGGGTCAAAAATTCTAAATATTTTACCCTTTTTAATCGTGTGGACATTATATTCACGGCATGCTTGTGAGCAGTTGGATGATTGTATGATATGTATCACATATGAACATATTCATTTTTTTTTATTTTTAGTGCATTTTCATTCTTCCATATGTCATTTAGTAATTTGAAGTAGAATCTAGTCTTTTTATTTTTAATATATTCGGGCTTCTAGACTCTGACTAAGAATATGATGTGGGCTCCTTCATAATTCTAAAGAGTGGCGCTACTGACACCCGCCCTAGTTCTCTTGTAAACCCATTTTTTTTGTTTTGTATTTACAATTTTATCCTCCATATTAAAAGAAAAAAATGCATCTAATGAAATTCACTTCCAATTGTTTTATTCGGTCATTTTCTCTATTACAAATACCATAAAATTGCAATGACAAAAAATAAGTCCATTGTGAAAGAGTAACAATTTGATATAAATTAAAATTTATACCAACTCGTTTTTGTAGCCCCAAAAAAAAAAGTAAAAGCTTTTATAAATTAGTAATTTGATGGGCATCTTAGAAGACAAACAAACTTGTTTATTTTATTTACAAAAGTTAAAAATACATACAGTTGAGTTAACTATATCTTCTTTACTTGTTTTGAAGCAGATAAGTGTCCTTTTATATCCCTTTTGGTTGTGGACTTGAAGAAAAAACCTTCCTAATTAGGATCCGGCTATATTAGGATCGTTCTAATTGAGGGATTCATTGAGCAAGTTATTTTGGGAATTAAAGATAGATTATGAATGGAAAGGTGTTTGATAAGGATAATGTTGGGATGCCAATAAGATTACTCAATTCAAAATTTGAAACTAAAAACTTAATCAAAGGCTTTAAAATCTACAAAGGGTCTATTTTCACCACATAAAAATTTTGAATACCCATTTATTCAAGAGTAATCTTTGCACCAATTATAAAACTTATTATTTAATAAACGAGACGAAAACAATTAGGATAACAATTGGAATTTAATTGTTGAGATTCCTAATATTGTTGCTGCTAAAATCACCGATGTATTATATTTTTAAAATAATCTTGTACTCAGCATAATTGTAAAAATGATCAAATCATCCTCAATTAATCTCTTTAAATAACTTCTGTTTTTTCTTTATTTGATAAAAAAATCTTCTTTTATTTCTATGCTGTGGAACTAATTTTCCAGCAATACATACTTGTGAAGTTCTGGAGCTCAGTATCCACTGCAAGCTATGGGCCTGTCGCTGCCGGTCAACGGTCCCACACGGGCTGTATATCGATCCTTTTGAGTTATAAGGGAATACAGAAGCGCAGGGATTGGGTGCCGTTTTGTTATGTTTTTTTTTTTTTTTTAATATTGAACTATTGATAGTTTTCCAAAATCCTGTTGAAACCCTCTTTTTAATTATATTCTATTTAATGGTAAAAATATCTTTTGTTGTCAAATAAACCCATTGTTTAAACCTTCTCTCTGTACAAAATGAAAAGACATTAATTTTTTTTTTAAATACGGAATATGAAAAAAAAGAGCAATATTGATGCTTTAAAGTTTGTGCAAATTAATTGTATAGATGGGAATTAAAAAAAAAGAAAGAAAACAAAATAGAAGTAAATTCTCGAACTACAACAAATGATTCAACCTAAACATAAATTTCAAGTTCGTTAATCATACGAGTATTTGATCACGTGGCGAAATATATTCCAAGTAGCAAAATGTTATCTTTGAGTTTTCAAAATACATGCAGATTTTATTAATATATATATATATATATATATGAGGTGACGAAATTCACCTCCTTCGACCACGATGGCTATTCAATTCTTCAAAAAATTTCATTGCTTTGAAATTGAAAATAACATTTAATTTTTTTAAAAATCAAGCTATTAATCCATTCTTTGTAAGCATAGTAAAATTTCAGTAAGAATTAACTATGCTTATGTTTAGTAAATCAGTGGGTACTCTATTTTTATTTGATAATTGTATGTTCTATACGGTAGACCAATTGAGAATTTGAAATAATTGTTTTCTAGAATTGGAGCATTTAAAATTACAAAAAAAAGTTCTCATGTCTATTTCTACAAAAAAAAGAAAAAGAAAAGAAAAGACTGTCTAATTGCATAAAATTGGAACTTTTCTACTCCTATCAATGTGATTTTATGGAAGTATATAGATTAAAGCGAGAGAAAAAAATAAGTGGAATTATTTTTATTTGTATATGTTAATAAATAATTCATCTACAGAAAAATTAATGAACAATCTATCATTATCTATTAGTCAATTAACCAATAATTAAATTTGATGTTTAGAGAAAAAGCTTAAGGACATAAAGTAGAACAATTGTAAGTTGTGTGACTGTGATAAGTGGGGGTCAAGAGCAATTGTATTCCATCTATTCATATCACATTATACTTAGTAGTGAATAAAATCCTGGGTAATTTTGGGATAATAATTTTCATTAAAATATGAGCGTTCGTCTTTGATTTTTAGGGGGCCTAAGCAATAAGAGAAATGATTGAGATATAATAATTTTTATATCCCTTAATTAATAGTAAATTAGATCATGAGTATTCTTGTAATGAAAAATTTCATTAAACTACAAGTGTGCATAATTGATTTCAGGATGCAAATACCCCACTTAAACACTTTAAATTTATTATCTTTTATTATTTTTAACAATCGTAAAATATATTCAAAACAGCTGAAGAAAATTCTTCAAAGATTTGGCACATACTTGCAACGCAAGAATCACGTCACTGATGTCGACAAATTTCTTTAACTAACACAAATTTGAGCAATGCTAACACTAATAATTCAACGTTAATTTTTAAAATTTTTTTATTTATTGTTGATCTTCAAAATAATGATAATAGTGTTTGCCTTGAAAGAGTTAAATGCCATGTATCGTAATTTTCTGTAAACATTAAGAAAAACTAGATTAGGAGAGCATCTGAATAAACGAATAGTTGTCTTATTTTGACTCAAAATATATTAAAAAAATTTCATTAAACTACAGACGATCAAAGTTGATTTTAAAGTGCAATTATACATACACCACCGTGCATAATAGTTAAACATAATAATTATAATATGCACCATCGTGTTGACTTAAGTCAATTATAGTAACTTGTCGCGATCATTCCTATCATTTAGTTCCCTTTAAATAGGCTAGAATCAAAGGCTCAAGTCAACACAGATCACTTGAGAAAAATCATATTATAACGAAGCCAGCTGAAATGGAACTCCTCCTCCTCCTCCTTTCCACACTGCTTATAGTCACTCTCTTCTGCCACTTTTATCTCCGCATCAAACCCAGCAAACAAAATGGTTGTGAAAAACTCCCTCTCCCACCAGGTCATGTAATCTGGCCTTTCAAGTATTTTGAAACTCTAGATTATCTCAAAAAGGCCAAAACAGACACCATTCATGAATTCATTGCTGAGAGAGTACACAAGTATAAAAACAATAAATGTTTCAAGACATATCACATTGGTCAAAAAATGGTGTTTCTGACAAGCGCCGAGGGCAACAAGTTCTTGTTCTCCAATGACTACAAGCTTGTTAGATCCTGGTGGCCAGATACTTTCCTTAAAGTCTTAGAAAATGCCGGCGACGAGATTACCATTGAGGATGTCACCAGGGCTCGGAAGCAATTCCTCTCATTCTTCAATGAGCCCGATGCTCTTGCGAGACATGTGGCGATTACTGATCAAGTTGTGCAAGATCACTTCAAGCGTTACTGGGACGGCTGCAATGAAGTCAGAGTGTATTCGCTAGCAAGAAAATTAACATTTGCTGTATCTTTTCGATTGCTGGCTGATATTCGGGATCCAGAAATTCTCGACCAGAGTCTGCCCTTGATGGGCCAAGTAGTGAGGGCGTTTTTTGCACTACCCATAAACTTCCCCGGGGCAACATTCAATCGTGCGATTAAATCGTCGAGGAAGTTACGTAAGATCTTTGTTGATATTATTAAAGAACGGAGGAGGGAATTACTGGAGAAGAAGAACTTGGACGAAAGAAACGATATTTTGTCAAGAATCCTCGTCGAGAATTACAAGGAAGGCAGAGACGTTGATGATGTTTTTCTTGCTAAGAACTTGGTAGCATTACTCTCAGCAGCCTTTGACAACCCTAGCGCAACCATTACTTCCATTGTCAAAAATCTTGCGGACCTGCCTGAAATTTCTGAAAAAGTCCGTAGAGGTACGTTGAGAGAAAATAATTTTATTTTCTTTTTCAAAATATTTGCATGGGATGAAAAATCGCACCTTTCGAATTACATCAAATCTTACTTTTATTACATTCAAAGTCAAGTGACGTAAAAATTAAGCATTCGCAGTCAGCCGAAGTATGTCCAGAGAGTGATAATTTTTTCCGTATGCTAATTACATATGTCTCTTCAAATATCTACGCGCAGAGCAAATAGAGATAGCAAAGTCGAAAGCACCAGGAGAGCCTATGAGTATGAAGGACATAAAAAAGATGAAGTACTCAATGAGTGTGATAAGTGAATCGTTAAGATTAGAACCTCCAGCGTCTGGAACTTTCAGAGAAGCTATGGAAGACTTCAACTACGAAGGATTTCGGATTCCCAAGGGATGGAAGGTAATTAATAGTATTATTCCCTTTGCATCAATCAACCAGAGATTTTACTTGGTTCATGCATGAAACATTTTACATGCAGATACACTGGAGTATACATGCAACAAATAGAAACCCTGAATATTTTCCAAACCCAGAAACGTTTGACCCATCAAGATTTGAAAGAAATGATCCGATTGTTCCTTACTCTTTCGTGCCATTTGGAGGAGGACAGCACGCATGTCCTGGAAAAGATTATGCAAAATTACAAATACTCTTATTCATGCATCATGCAGCGAGAAAATTCAAGTGGGAGAAAGTGAACCCAGATGAGCAAATGATAAGAGATCCAGATTTGTCACCTTCCAAGGGACTCCCAGTTCGCCTTTATCCCTACGCCTGTGATAATTAATTAGCATGATGATTAATTCAAGCAGGCTTTCCTTGTCAGTATCTGGTGTTTTAAGCCTGTGTATGTAATAATTTTAATTTGGTTAATAAATGAAGCTTTAATTATGCAGGAACAGAATTTTTTTTTCGGGGTTTCAGAATTAATGAATTTGAGACTTGACAGAAGCTGACCAAAGAGACCCACAATTGATTTATATTGAGACCTAGAATTTTAGTCGACCGAATTAAGAGTCCAAATGGAATTCCTTTCACGATGAAGCCCAAGAAAAAATATGGTTTACCCTTTTTTGGCCCCAAAAAAATTGATTTGCTTAATCCTCTCCCTATTACTAAAAGTAAGTATGAGATTACATCCTCTGCCAATTCAAGAAGAAGATATAGCACCTTTTAAGACCCTTTAAAAGTATGGTTTAGGGAGCCGGCTACTTTGCACCCGTGATACGTTATCCCTCAATTTTGTCTTTAATGAAGTAGCCATTGGATATTATTTAACGGTTGAAAAAGATGCATATAGAAAACGGAGAGCAACTTGAGAAAAAAGTTAAAATTTGATGACAAAAAATTTAACAATTGTGTGGTATATAATTACCAATAACGGTTAGAAATAGAAAAGACGTTCTTGAATGAAAGAACTAGTTACATGTAATTGTATGTCGCAAACAACTCTTTGGTTCCATTCCAATTTTCGTAAGAAAAAAAAAGTACATATACACATCATCAAATAATATCTTAAAGAAGATAAATTTATTTATTGCCGAAAGATAAAGAACTCCAAGTCTTGGTGAAAAGAAAAAGAAAGAGGAAGAGAAAACAGTTAACATCATTACCAGCAGTAGACTCTACTTCTACTTCGTCCCAATCCAATACCGTATTTGCTGTGGCCCTTTGAACATCTCCCTTACTCTTTCATCTCCCTTGCTCTTTTGGTACTTCTTCTCAATCTACCGAATCTCAACCGTCGAAATTGCGTAACTGACTTGCAATAGCAGATAAAGATGGGTTTGCTTTTGCTCATACCCATGGCAAGGCTAAAGAATAACAATCCTAGGACAACCTTTGCCAGCTTCAACCTGGAGCCCCTAAAGCGAGGTGCCAAGCTTTTGAGGGAGAATAGCACATCTTCTAATGCAAACAAGTAATGGAATTTGAATTGATTACTTTTATTATTAAATTTGAATCCTTGTTCATGTGACTTGTTTGTCAATCCCATTAAACTTATGCTTTCCCCTAGTTTTATAATTCTTTAGACAAATGTACCTCAAGTTAAAGTTTCACGCTCATGCATTCGAATTTGATTCTCCATAACTATGCTAGGATCGATTGAAATCCTCTTCTTTATGGCTTGCCTATCACATGTCTTGTAAGTTGAATGATGCACGACCATTATTTCTCTTGTATAATCTGGCTACCGTGATGCAAAAAAGCTCGATTCTTCATTTTTTTTTTTGTTTTTAAGATGACCATCCCCAAACTATGTATATTTCCAAATACAGCCCTAATTCCTTTGAAACCAAAATTATTACATAACTCAATTTCAAGGAACTTTAAAATGATGTGAGATATTCAAGCATACGATTTCAAGAACATGGTTGCTAGTAATTGGGAGCCAGACACAGAAATTCTCGATTACACCTAAGCAAAATACTTTTTTTTTTTTAAATGGACGTTGGTGGATTGGATAACTAAAAGCATTGCCATTGGAAAAATTGGTTGTACTTAACCTCTTCCATCTATACTATTTGTATTTTGGCCATTAGATTACAAGAGTTTCAATCCAATGGTAGCTTTTCTATAAGACAAAATAAATGAATTACTTATCAACGTTATAGGCTAGCTAGACCCATATTTTAGTACATATAAATGTACTTTTTTATTTTTTATTTTTGGCTAAAAAATATTTCTTTGAGACTGTTCAACACACAAGCATGAAAAAATTATTAGAAAAGTAAGAAGAAGCAAACCAAAGTTTGTTAAATATAAAAAGATGATGTTTTTTTCGTTTTTTTTTAGGGGAAAAAATCTTTTCGCAGCTACTAAAACTAATGTTAGGAAAATGGAAATGAAAAAGCTTTGTGTATTTATATTGGACCACAAAAAGTTTGGTGTCATGTGCTTCCTTGATCTAAGTTTCTCTCTAATTAAATGAAAGGTGAGTAATTAGCACTTATCAATTCAAAACATTATTAATAAAAGAAGATCTCATCAATAATTAATCATAATTTTTATTGTTAGTTCACAATTATATATCTCTAGTGGCATAACTGAATGATTTTCATTAGATTTCTTTAGCCAGCTACTGGAGTTCAAGCTATGAAAGGTAGGGGTTAAAAAAATTAACTTTAGCTTTATCTGCCCATAACCTTTTTTTTTAAAAGGAAAAATAGAGTTCAAAATCGTATTATTATTTATGTTCATTAATCACAATGCTATGTTTCAAAATTTTAAAATTCATTTTGATATTTGTCCTATCTTGAAGTTGATTACCATAAAGTCCCAGTTAAATTTAAAAATAATTAAAATATCACACACACACACACGTGTTTTCAATATATGAAACCAAATTAAGGACTGTTATACTTGTATTAAATTAAGCATTGTAATAAATTTTTATTTTGATATTTTTTATTTATTAATTATTTTGTTCAATTATATCATTATTTGAACTTAAGCGTTAGTAAATTGAATTCCTAGCATCGCCACTATGTTCGTCCTTATTAACAACAAACTGTTAATGAAATGATAAGCACATCAGATTGTACGATTTTTCTATATTTTTATTAAAATAAGAAACCCCTTATTAGAAATTATTTTTATATATATAATCGTGGTGTTGTAGATGACACTATTCACAAATCAAAGAGCAGTGGAATTGCGCCACCGGTGAAAACGCAAAATGGAAAATGCTCAATATCATTTTCCTGTCCAGTGATCACCATCATTTCTCAGTGCATATGATATACATATTTTATTTCAAATCTTGATTTTGTAACCGCCAGAACATCTTTGCAGTATTGTAACAGGCTTCCCACTAATCCTCGTACACCATTAGTTGAAATTATAATATGCACCATTGTTGACTAAATTATGTTAGTTTGTAACTTTCGGTCAGACTATTGCCCTTTAAAAAGCTGGATTCTCAAAATACTCAAAATCAACACAAGCTAGCTAAAATATAATGGAGCTCGTCCTCCTTCTCCTGTCCACACTCCTCATTCTCACTCTCTGCTGCCACTTCTTTTATTTCTTCATCAAACCCAACAAACAAAATGATTCTGGAAAGCTTCCTCTTCCACCAGGTCATGTAAGCTTGCCGTTCAAGTATTTTGAAACTTCAGATTATCTGAAAAAGGCCAGGACAAACACCATTCACAAATTCATTGCTGATAGAGTCCAAAAATACAAAACCAAGTGTTTCAAGACCTGCCATATTGGCCAAAACATGGTGTTTTTAACAAGTGCTGAGGGAAACAAATTCTTGTTCTCCAATGACTACAAGCTTGTTAGACCCTGGTGGCCCGTGACTTTCCTTAAAGTCTTTGAAAACGCCGGCGAGGAGATCGCTGTTGAGGAAGTCATCAAGGCTCGCAAGCAATTCCTCTCATTCTTTAATGAGCCTGATGCTCTTGCAAGACACGTAGCGATCACCGATCAAGTTGTGCAAGATCACTTCCAGTGTTACTGGGATGGCTCCAAACAAGTTGCAGTATACCCTCTAGCAAGAAAATTAACAGTTGATGTGTCCTGTCGATTGCTGGCCGATATTCAGGATCGAGAAATTCTCGACGAGAGCCTGCCCTTGATGGGCAATGTTGTGAGGGCTTTTTTTGCGTTCCCCATCAACTTCCCCGGGACGATACTAAACCGTGCAGTTAAATCTTCCAGGAGATTGCGTAAGATTTTTGTTGATATTATTAAAGAGAGGAGGAGGGAATTGTTGGAGAAGAAGAACTTGGATGAAAGAAATGATATTTTGTCGAGATTACTCGTCGAGAACTACAAGGAAGGCAGAGATATTGATGATGTTTTTCTTGCTAAGAACTTGGTATCCTTGCTCTCAGCTGCCTATGACAATCCTAGCGTAACCATTACATCCATTATGAAAAATCTTACGGAGCGGCCTGAAATCTATGAAAAAGTTCGTAAAGGTGTGCTAAAAAAATGTATCAACTTTTTATGTCTTTTATTATCTTATGTTCGAGTTCAGGTAGTAGAATAATATGATTTTCAAACAGCTTCATTTAATTAACTCACTTGAGTCGTATCTTAAGAGATAAGAGATTAAATAAATAATTTTAATGATTTTGATGCATGGAAAACTGAAAGACCATAGATTTTTTTTTTTGATGCACAAATTACAGACATCTTTTAAAAGATTTCATTAACACAATACAAATTAATCAATTAGAAATTTTTTCCAGCTAAATTTTTATGCATATGGTTTTTGGACAGAGCAAATAGAGATAGCAAAGTCGAAAGCACCAGGAGAGCACATGAGCATGGAGGACGTAAAAAAGATGAAGTTTTCGATGAACGTGTTAAGTGAATCGTTGAGATTAGAACCTCCTGCTTCAGGAACTTTCAGAGAGGCTCTTGATGACTTCGACTACGAAGGATTCCTAATTCCCAAGGGATGGAAGGTAATAACAAATTTTCATATTAGTTTCCCAAGCGTTAGTTGATTAACTAAGGATCTCGGTACACGAAACATTTTACGTGCAGATACACTGGAGTGTACATGCAACACATAGAAATCCTGAATATTTTTTAAACCCGGAAACGTTTGACCCATCAAGATTTGAAAGAAACGATCCGATAGTTCCTTACTCCTATGTGCCATTTGGAGGTGGTCGCCACATTTGTCCTGGGAAAGATTACGCAAAACTACAAATACTATTATTCATGCATCATGTAGTGAGAAAATTCAAGTGGGACAAAGTGAACCCGGATGAGCAATTGATAAGAGCTCCAAATTTGTTTGCTCCCAAGGGACTTCCAGTTCGCCTTTATCCCTATGTCTATGAGAATTAGCATAATTCGTCTATCTTTCTTGCGAGCCTCTGGTGTTGTAAGCCTATGTATGTAATAACAATTTGAACAATTTGATTAATAGTGAATGTTTTTATGTCTGCTGGATAAAAAAACATGTGTTTTTTTTTTTAAACAATTGTAGCTATTGTGAGTATTATTAAATATTACATTTTTTAGGATAGTTAGAATTGATGACATGGGGTTGTTGTAACTTAACCAAGGTCTTTAGTTCGAGACTTAGGAATATAGTTGTATTTAAATATTTGTTGGGAGAGTTTTACCACCCTAATAGTCCTACTCAACTCGAATCTAAATTAATTGAAGCCTAATGTAGTTAGAATTAATTTGAGACTTGAGAGAAGCCCGAGGGATTCTTTATTATAATGTTTGCACGGCCCCTCTTCTTGGCTTTTTCAGAAAACCAACTCCGATTACGATCAACTCGGGATCTAACTTACCTGCTTTTATATAATTTTATAAGAAACGGAAGTGCTGAAACTTTATCAAGAAAGAAAAAGAATTGATAAAGAGAAGGCTGCCGAACCAAAAAGGAAAATCGGTATTTTGGCGTCTCCATAGAATTTTTGGAAGCAACTTGGTCCACCTGAACCATGTGGCGTGATTCTGTAACATCTGTAAATAATGAAACAATTAATGGACAAAATTAAACAATTAATGTTAGCAGTGTCACACTCTATGAAGAAGATCATCCACTAAATCATGTAATGTTACAAGTAGATACTTGTATGTATGCAGAGATTCTCAAGTGCAAATATCTTTATATCTTAAAAGCTAGAAGATTTTAAATTTTTTGTATATATAATTGTTAAATGCATAAATTGATACATAATCAGTACCTCAAAATTAGGGGTGGACGATCCAATTTTTACAGCTTCGGATTGGATTTAGATTTGGCTTCAAATATGATTGGATCCAGATCAATCTGAATGGTTGGATCCAGATCAATCTAAAGGAGTCCTCCTCAAATGAAAAAAGAAAAAAAGAAAATACAAAAGCATAACTACACAAAATCCCTAATTCTATCTTCCTAAACCAGCAGCAGCTAGCTGCCACAAACCAAATACACAAGCACAGACTAAACACACAAACTAGAGAAACTGTTGCAAAAATGTCGATTGAGCAATTATGAAATTACGATGAATGCGATTTCTAAAGAAATATAAATATAGTGATAAATAAATACTAAAAAAATGAGACACAATAATTTATGTGGTTTGATATAATGCCTAATTTTAATAATAAATGAAAATTTATAAAATAGAAAAAACTCTCAATATCTAAAACCCGAATACACCCAAATGGAATTTCACTAAAACACTCAAGTAGAAACTCTCTCAATTCTCTTAAATTGCTTCACTTGAAATTGCTCTCAAATTTCTAAATAGGATACAATTCAAACTCTCATCCTTTCTCTAGTTATAGCCTAAAAATGGCCAAAACACAACCGGACAATTTGTCCATTTGTGCAAACTTAGATGTTAGCTGCTGTAGCAAGCTTTGCATATAGTTGTGGCAAGCTTGCACGCCAACTACATGAAGAAAGCCAAATTGGTTTTTGGCTTTGACTTTTGAACAGAAACCACAAACCAAACTCATGCCGCCAACAACCAGACCCACGCCATGACCCGCTCCATCGACTACACAAACCAAATGGACTCAACCGCTTCTTGATTGACGAAGCCTCCATGACATTTAAGCTCCTCCAAACCCATAATGCTGCGAAGACACAACCTGTTGCATGCTGCATGCCATCGAAGTTTCAGACGATTGGTGCACACCTTCAATGAGACGAGTAGCTGATATTACTTCGATGATTTGCCTTAATTGTGTGGTTTATATTACTCAGCCCATCTTTTTGATGGTTTTACACATTTATTTGTATTTTGTGTTTTCATTAATTATAGATCCATGAATTTTTTTCTAAAAATAGTCAAAAAGATCCTAAATCTGAATTGAATTTAAACCGATTCAAATTTGACCAAAGTATACGCGTGTCCACACTCACACACACACATACATATACATATTTTCCAATTTTGCTTTGGGGATGGCGTGTGATCCATTTATGGTAACTATAAAAGAAGATAAGTATCATGGTTAGTGAAATATGAAAAGTATCATTGTAATCATTTTAAAATATGTTTGTTTTTGTTTTAGCTTTTCGAAAGGGTTCGTGTGGTTTATATATATATGGTATTCATCCGAATCCGATCCAAATTCGAAATTACTCAGCCCCACTCAACATCTACGAAATCTTTTTTTTTTTTTTTTAACAATTTTCCGTATAAGAGTTGGATACCCATTTCAAAAAGAATAACTATCCGTGAAGGAAAACAAAATGAAAAGTGAGATGCCTATTGTGCATATATGGTGACAATAAAAAAATGGTAATTCTTATGGCCTATTGAATCTGGTAAGTCGTATATGCTAATCAATTATATATATATAATTGATTACCGTAATCATTTAAAAATATGTTTGCTTTTGTTTTAGCTTTTCGGATGAGTTCATGTGTTTATATATATATATGGTAATTATAAACAAAAACTGAAAGCATCATGGCCAATTAAATCTGGTAAGTATTCGTTTGAATGTATATTCTTTTCTGGGGTGGATGAATATAAGTGGTAAATTAAAGAAGGTTAGTTCGTCATAAATATGGTATTAAAATTCAGGAGAAAACTTCTTACTATTCTTGTATAAATTAGGCATCGACCCTTGAGCTAATTGGATAAACTTTCCCCCGGCTTTCTATGATTCTCTGCTGCCAATAACGAACACCAATATCTGATCAGTTCTTGATTTTCTCCCAATCGCGTTCAATAAATACACCCTTGATGATCGCTTTTCAATACCGAGAAAAAATCACTAATAACAAGCAACAAATTAACCAAAAGCAGGCAGAACCTATCAAAAAACAAATGGATTCTTCAGCGAAGACTCAACGCAAACACAAACACAATGAAGAAGAAGAAGACACGTATTCATTTGCCACGCAACTGGCAATGAGCATAGTGTTACCTGCGTGTATGCAAGCGGCAGCAGAACTTGGAGTCTTTGAGATTATAGCCGAAGCAGGTCCAGGGGTTAAACTCTCTGCGGCACAAATCGCAGCACAGATGCCGAGCCGCAACCCCAATGCAGGGGTTATGCTTGACCGGATCCTTCGGCTTCTTGTGACCCACCGTGTGCTTTGTTGCTCTCTTTCATCAGCTGGTGATAATCAGAGGCTGTACAGTCTTACACCAGTGGCCGAATACTTTGTGGTTAATCAAGATGGTGTTTCACTCTGTTCCCTCTTGGCACTGGCTGCACACCAAGCCGTACTAGATATATGGTTTGTCTTATTAACTTTAAATATCTTTCGTTTTTAAACATTTCTCCAAAGCCAACTAACGTCAGTACACAGATTTGGAGCTAAGGAGTATGAGAAAGTCCTTGATAATCCCTGTATGTATACCTATCTTGTATAGTCTTATTAAGTGTGCCCCGCCAATTGGACAAGCAGAGCTTATCTTTTTAAGGACATTTGGACCAAGCTAAATTTTTTATTTTTATTTTTTAAAACCAGCTCCAATGCATTATTTTTTTATTTTTATATATTAATTGGAGTTTATTTTATTTACTTTTTGATTTTGTTCGGATGATTAATTAGAAGGGCAGTTGTCCGCATAAGATTATCCAGAAAAACTTATGATGAAATTTTTCTAGATTAATTGCTAAAAATACCTTTTTGTGCCTGTAATTAATAATAATCTTTTGAACTTTTAGGTACAAACTGGCAGACGCAGTTCTTGAAGGAGGAATACCGTTCAACAAGGTTCACGGAATGGGGGTATACGAGTATGCAGCCAATGATGCTAGATTTAATGGGGTCTTTAATAAGGCAATGTTGAATCAAACTATCATAGTTATGAATAGAATCCTTGACTCTTACAGTGGATTTGAGCAAATAAAGCAGCTGGTGGATGTCGGCGGTGGCCTTGGAGTCACCCTTAACATAATCACTTCCAAATATCCTCATATTGAAGGGGTTAATTTTGACTTACCTCATGTTGTTCAAGATGCCCCATCTTATCCTGGTATACTTTCTACTAATTATTGATTTCTGTCTTTGGACTTTTACAAACTCAATAGTTTATTAATCCACACGTGGTTTGCATATGTTGTAGGTGTGAAACATATAGGTGGAAATATGTTTGAAAGAATTCCAAAGGGTGATGCCATTTTGATGAAGGTTGGTTTCGGATTTGACTCATGCAGATGCTCATCCTTAGGATTTGTGCTGATTACCAATTTAGTCATTGTATTTCAGAAACTAGACAAAACTTTCCTGGCAGCATTTTATCTTTTCGATCATGTCGAATTCGTTGATTTGTAAGTTATATATCAGAAAATAATATATTATTTTACCCTCGACAAGTCCAGTCCAAACCTTTATGGAAGTATTAATTTAGTCATGTTCTTCCTTTTTTTTTTTTTTTAAGTTTGTTTTAAGAGGTAGAGTGGTGAAAAAGTCTAAATTAATTTTTTAACCCCATCTTTCAGAAGATACGAACTTGAGGGTTAGTTAAATAAAGTTGCTTGAAAATCACTTTGCTAGCCTCCTAGAGGCATGACAACAGGTTCGTCAATGATAATGCTAATCAATTATAATATTTTGCAGTGGATACTTCATAACTGGGGTGATGAGCATTGCTTAAGTTTGTTGAAGAATTGCTACGAGGCTACTCCGGCAAATGGAAAGATAATTATTATCGATAGCATGCCAATGGCAACGCCTGAGCCTACAGCAGCCGCTAGAGAGGCCTCCATGATGGATATAATCATGTTAATGAATTGTTCCGGAGGAAAAGAACGAACCAAACAAGAGTTTATGGCATTGGCAAAAAAAGCTGGATTTAACGGTGTCAATTATGAATGTTTTGTGTGCAATTTTTGCATCATCGAGTTTATCAAGTGATTAAATTTCACGCTTGCTTGCCTAATTATGGCATAAATTATTAGTTATGATTCTCGACCGAAAAATAATATTGGCCAGTACGGTATTGTATTGCCTATGTATTGTTGTAATAAAATATTGTTGCATGTATTACATTCTGTTTTTCATGTATGGAGGAGTGACGCTTTAGACTTCCTAAATTTTATTTTGGTATAGATATTTAATGCGTATTTAATCCTGATGTTAGAACAACAATTGAAAAATACATTGTTGAAGGATAAAAGTGATCCTTAATTTTCACATACAATTTGATTTTTCGAAACCTCTACCAATTACACCGGCCTAGTTTATCTATTAAATGTTATGTCTTAGAGATAATGTTGGGTTTCTGTTTAGCACACATTGTGACGCTTTAAATATCTATCAAGAATAAGTTCTAATCGGAGGACTAAAGCGTCACTCTCTTTATTTATACTCAGTTACTAGTGTGACTTTAAAAAGGGTGTACAATGGAATGCACTTTTTTCACACTTATACAACAATCTGCAATCATAGATCGGTACTCATTGTAGCTGACAATGTCTTATTTCTTAATTTTGGTGATGAATTCTTGAAGGTATGCTTCAATTGACAGTTTTACCACATTGGCTTAAATTGGACTTTCATATCTTGTCCATTAGTGAAGTTCACCTATTTTAATGGAGATTAGAACATTATTATAAAAACAGGACATTTGTAAGTTAGGTTTACCAAATGAGTTGCAAGTGTAATTATACTTTATTGTATGTATACGATATTCAACGCATATTTTAAGGTGGGAATAGTTTCACCCAACTATGAAACTTGATGCTTTCAGTAAAAGAGAACGAGAAACATAGTATTCAAAGAATAATAGATTAAAACTAATTAATATTGTTCTTTCGTCAATTTGAAGAGAGATTATTCTTACATGGTGGTGAAGAATAACATATTTAATTTTTTGGGAGGAGCAGCACCCACGCAAAGTTCCAAACTCGGAAGTGCCTTAGCCTTGGCTTCGGTTTGATTGAGTTGAGAGTAAAAAGGTGAAGTTACCTCCACAAATTTTCATGGCAAGCTCCTTCTTCGGCTACAAGTATCTAGCAGCACTCATCACAAACCTTTCCATTCTCATAAATGCTTGTCTGATTTCTTCGCCTCAGTTCGGTATCAACTTTGCTCCTCATTGCTCTAGATAATCATGAGTTGCTTGTCGTAATGTAGGTAAAGCCGTAACATCTTCAGCTGCAACAAGCATTAAGGCCAATCCACAACAAGCAGAAAGCCTATCTTTATAGAGGGTTGAAATCTTATAATTACATAATTATTTGTTATATGTTTTGATCTCTAGTGTGTTTTTGGGTGGGTTTTTTTTTTTTTTTTTAATGAAGAAATTTCAATTGGGCAAACGAGTCTCATTTATAGGAAGACAAATGAAGGTTATAAGAATTAGAAAAACGCATTAATTGTAGTAATGTTTTATTTGAAGCTCATTTAATTGAATTTAAATGAACAAATTGATTATAATTCTTCCTTAAAGATTTTGTCAGTAGGAAACTAACAGCTCATTTAATTATCAGTAAATTCTTAGTTAGAGCCTTGATTTTTGCATTAATATTGTTTTTAAAATAAATATTTAAAAAATAAATAAGATATTATCAGTTTATATAAAAGTAACAAAACCGATTCAATAAAGCCCAACCCTTTCATAGTAAATAATGCCCATAAAAAAAATAAGACATTTTAATGTATTGATTAACAGAAAATTCAAACAAATAAATCGAGATGCTATTTTCATCTTAGCATTTGCTGCTTTCTCACTCTATGTATCTTGTTCGCGTGTAGAAGCCCCTCAAGATAAATGTACTTACTAGAATTTTTAACTTGAAAATTTTTAACTCCTTTTAGCTTTTCCTATGGTTTCTCCAATCCATCTTCCTATTCATGATTTTGCTTTAATTTCATAAATTTTCTAGGGTTTTAGAGTTGTACATTCACAATTTTGTGCATCTTCCGTGTCTCTAAAGTCAGCTGATCAACTCTTTGTAGGCATCCCATGATCTAGATTGGATACTTGTAATTTTCGTTTTTCTTTCGGTTGTTTGCTTTCATTTCATACATTTCAATTTTATGAAGGTTTTACTTACTAGGCTCATCAAGTTCCTTAAAACTTAATTGGTAATTACTTGATTCGTTAACTGAATATGTAATAAAGTTATTTTTGTGATAATTCTCGATGATGGAGTTAATGTTAAAAATTTAGGATGTGTGTGTATTAAGCAAGTTCAGATTAAAATCTTTAAGTTTTATAAAGAATTTTTTTTTTCTCAATTAGCTTATATAATAGCATCAACATTTTTTTAAATTTAGGGGCAGATAGTGCACAACCATTTCTTGTATGGTTAAGCGAGTTTGCACTTATTTGCTTTATTTGATAATATTGAAAAACACTATTAAAAAGTCAAGTTTAATTAGTTATTGAAGATGATATTTAGGAACGTTAAAAATAAATCTAGAAGTATTAGTGCTCAATAAAAATAAAATAAAATGAAAATAGTGGTATTATATTTAGTGCTTAGCAAAAATAATATTTAGTTCATTTTTGTTTCATGTCAGCAATTTTAATACTAATGTGCTTGTTTCATGTTTCGATTGTTATACCATTATACAAAGAAGCATCTGTGCTTTATGGTGGCTACTTTTCTGATTACATATATCTGCAAGTTAGAATTTTTTAATCTAAAATCTATTAAAGATTCTCTTTTTTTAAATGATGTTGTATTAGAATTTTTTTATCTAAAATCTATCAAAGATTCTCTTTTTTTTTTAAAATGATATTGTATATCTCTTAAGCACTATTATTGCTGTTGCTTGCATAATGATTATGCTTTTCATATATATATTGACATGATGTTGCTTGATAAATCATAGATGCAATTAAAAAGGTTAACAAGTGAATATGTTAACAGAGTGAATAGTTTTCTTAATTATGCTTTTAGGTACATTAAATATAAGAATAGAAAAAAATTTTATGTCCATGCATTTAGTGTAGCAATGGGTATAGATTAGTTTAAATTGAGGTGAAAAGACATTTTTTATATAAAGGGATGAGATTGGACTATACTATTTACTACTACCATGGAAAATTAGAAAGAGTAATAGTGATGGCGATAGCGATAGTGATAATGATGATGATGACTATTGTAGTGATGATGATAATGGTGGTGGCAGTGGTGGATATGATGATATGTTTTGCCGAATGAAATAAAATTTTTCCCAAGATCCTAACAATGATGCTTTAAATTTTTATAAAATATTAGAAGAGGTCAATAACTATAGTATTCAAATTGTACAGTATATTCCAAGCTATCTTTAATTGTCAAGTTAATGCATGTTAAATGCATTAATAGTTGGAGTAGCAAATCCTTTGACATATTATTGGAGGTTTTGAAGGATGCATTTCCTATGTGTGAAAAATTGCCTACATCTAGTTATAATGCAAAAAAGATAGTTAAAAATCTTGGTTTGCATTATGAAAAAAGTGATACATGTATGAATGATTGTATAATCTATTATAAAGAATATGTGAATGCATCTCAAAGTCCACCTTGTGGGCTTTTAAGATAAAAGACAATAAGATTGGAGGGAAATAATGACCATTCGAACTGGGCCAGTCTCTCTTCTTGTTTTCTCTGGAAATAGAATGGGAGTTTGGAAGTGGGTCGCCATAACCTTTACCTCACCCATCAAGTGTTGGGTGTTTTTAAGGAGACTTGAAGCAGAGCTTCTTAGCAAAAGCTCTCGTTTCTAGTTTTAATCCTTCTGAAGTTTTTTTGGTGAAAGTTTTAATAGAGAGCTGACAAAGAGTAATAGTAAACAGTCGGATAGTTAAAGCTTTCAGGATGGACACACGGGAGTTGATTAAGAAATGCAAAGCAATATCACTAAATGGAGAACCGAGAGCAAAAGTAACTCTTAAATGTAAAATGAAGGAAAAAGAAGAGAAGCTACTTGCAGGATGCCCAGTGGGGAAAGTGTTGCTGAACAGAGAAGTGAGAAAAGAAAGTTTTAAAGCAGCTTTACTCCCAGTTTGGAAAACAATGAAGGAAGCCAAAATGAAAGAACTGGGATAAAATGCCTTTATATTTCAGTTTGAAAGTGAAGCCGATAAGCGAAAAGTGTTTGTAGGAGGCCCATGGCATTTCGACAGAGCATTAATTGTATTAACAGAGCCAGTAAGAATAGGGGAGTTAAAAAAATAGACATTTACTTATGTCTCATCTTGGGTTCAAATTCTCAATGTACCCCTTATATGCATGGACACGGAGACAATACGGGAACTAGGGGAAGCCATTGAAAGAATAGAAGAGGTGGCCATAGATATTACAGAAGCATGTTTTGACAAATATATTAGGCTTCGCATTTTAGTAGACTTCACCAAACCACTGATAAAAGTCTTATATCTGAAACACGAAGAAGAAGTAAATAGGATGGAGAGTGGGGGGTAAGAAAAAAGTGAGAATGTAGTAGATGAAGAAAAAGAAGATAAAGAAATCTATATGCCAGTAAGGTATGAAAGGCTGCCAAACTTCTGCTATGTTTGTGGGCATGTGGGTCATCAATGCAGGGACTGTACTCACTATAAAAATCAATTGATCGAGGAAATGGCATATGGGCCATGGATAAAAACCCCTACAATAACAGAACAATTGAATTAAAGTAGAGGAAAGGAAAATAGTAGAGCAAAACAGGGAAAGAAAAGCCAGAGCTATTCAATAATGATGGTTCAAGCGAAATATGAGAGTTCAGAGACAAACGATAGAGAAACCCAGAGGCTACAGAAAATGGGTTCGGGTCAAGAACCAACACAAGTGTGGGATTTCTCAAAAATGTCAAATCAAAACAGTGACAAGCAATCAAAAACAGTAGAAGAACATCAGGCGATGAGAGGAAAATAATTTAAAGCAGGAAGCGAAAAATAAGTTCAGAGGCAAAATGAAGCTGCAAAAAAGAAACAAAACGAAGAAGAAAATGTTGAGCTTAGTTAGCCCAAAGAAAGGAGGCTCAACTAAAACAAGCCTATCAATGAAGAAACAAAAATCACTGGTGGATAAAGGGAATGGGCCAAAAATAAACAAAGCAAAGCAAAAGAGATGTAGGTGGAAGCTGTAAGCAAGAAATACTGAAAAATTCACAAGCCACAATGCTGAGCCAATAATAATGAAAAGGTTCAATGATGAAATTTTTTCGGATAGCCCAAAAACAAAAAGGATAAAGAGGGGAAGCTTGATGAAAGAAAAAATATTACCATCTTCAAAGGCTAAGTGCAGATTGATGCTGGAGATACAAAGCAACGGAAGAAATGAAGTTGATGAAGTGCTAATGGAAGAACCATCGGCGGAGGCTGGATACCAGCCCTGCTGACAACAACGAGGATCATTAGATGGAAAGCTCTAGGTTTGGGGGATGACCGAGCATTCTGAAGAGCCCAAAAAATTCTCCACATGCATAGACCACAAGTGTTGTTTCTTTATAAGACAAAACTGAAGTCTAAGCAAATGGTGGAAAAAAGTAAGAAATTAAATTTTGCCAATTATTTTTTTGTTAATAAAAGTGGCTTACGAGGTGGTTTGGCTTTGTTATGGAATCCTGAAGTTACTGTGGATATAAAATCATTTAGCAAGCACCACAGTGATGCAATAGTTCATGCTGAAAATGGATGTTATTGGAGGTGTACTAGTATATACAGGCATCTTGAGATGGCCTAAAAACATCATACATGGAAGCTTTTACGAAGATTAGCAAGGCTTTCATCTTTGCCTTGGCTTTGCTTTGGGGA
The DNA here is from genome assembly GCA_030449875.1 of Aegle marmelos. Taxonomy (NCBI): domain Eukaryota; kingdom Viridiplantae; phylum Streptophyta; class Magnoliopsida; order Sapindales; family Rutaceae; genus Aegle; species Aegle marmelos. The sequence continues at coordinate 11,380,034 of JASUUL010000115.1, forward strand.
TTTTAACGAAATCCTGCACCTAAGTAAAAAGACAGGGAATGACATGTGTGCTGCAGCAGTTAAAGAGTTTAGGGAAACTACTAGATTTTACGGCATAAGAGACTTAGGCCACAAAGGATATCCTTTTACTTAGTCAAATAAGCGAGGTGGGCCACAATTAATGGAAGAGAGACTTGACAGATTCTTATGTTGCAAAAATTAAGGAAAGGTGTTCAAAGAAAATACAGCTATAAATTTACTGACATGGACATTCCATCATAGCCTGATGTTAATAGAAGTGGTGGAAAAAGCTAAAGGAAGAAAATGTAGCAGCAGGACTTTCATGAGAATTTACTACAAAAACATGTAGAGCCTTATGAAAGGTGTAAAGAGATTCTGAAGAATGAATAGAAGGACAGCTGTACATAGAACTATGGAAATCCAGTATCGTTATTCAAAGAGAAGGCAAAGAGCTCAATGACTGAACTTAAGATTTAGAACAGAACTGAATTTGAAGGAAGGAAAAAGAAATTGAATCAGTTACTGCAACAATTACAGAGCAAGAGAGAAAACTATGAACAATATGGGAGTAGGGTATAAATCAAGAACATCGAAAAAATAGAATTTTATTAGAAGAAGAGATCTACTGGAGGCAAAGATCTAAAGTAGTGTGGCCGTAAAAAAGAGATAAAAATACAAAATTCTTCCATTCTGAAGCTTCAGTTAGAAAAAGGAAGAATACAATTGAGGGAATTCTTTATGAAAACGGAAGATGGACAGAAGAGATAGATTAAATTAAAAGAATGTTTTGTGAGCATTTTGCAAATCTCTTCACCTCAACACATCCTTCAAATAGTCAGCTGGAGACAGTTCTCAAGCATATGCCGCAGCAAGTTACTGAAGAAATGAATGATCAACTGAATCAGGTGTTTATGGAAGAAGAGATAATGACAGCTTTGAAACAAATGCACCCAACAAAAGCTCCTGGCCCCGATGTTTTACCAGCAGTGTTTTTTCAAAAACATTTGACAACAGTCAGCGAAGGAGTCATCTCTACATGTATGCACATCCTTAATGATATAGGTAACATTGCCCCCTTGAACCACACTTATATTGCCTTAATTCCCAAGAGTAAAAAGCCTAAGAGAGTGGTTGATTTCAGACCTATTAGCTTATGTAAAGTCATGTACAGGATAATAGCCAAGACTATAGCTAATAAGCTCAAAGAAATTCTGTACTCTGTAATATCACATACTCAAAGCACATTCATTCCCAGTGGACTCATTTCAGGTAATATAATCATAGGTTGTTAGTGTTTGCACAAAATTAGGCTGAGTAAAAGCAAGAAATATGGGCTTTAAAATTAAATGTCAGTAAGGCTTATGATAGGTTAGAGTGAGGTTTTTTAAAACGTACAATGAATGTGCGGGGTTTTTCATTGTAGTAGGTAGAATTAATTATGAGATGTACTACTACTCTTTCATACTCCGTTTTAATAAATGGGGTGCCTAAGAGGTTAATTCAACCTCGAAGAAGACTCAGACAAGGCTGTCCTTTATCCCCATATTTATTTATTTTATGTGCAGAGGTTTTTTCAAATCCCATGACTGTAACTGAGAGAAGTAATCTGATCAAAAGGTTGAGCTTTAGCAGAGATTTATCAATTAGTCATTTTCTCTTTGCTAACGATAGTTTGATCTTCGCTAGAGCTACTATAGAAGACTGCTCAAACTTGAAGAATATTTTCGATTGTTATGCTGATACATCTGGCCAAATATTCAATTATGAAAAACCCTCTATGTTTTTTAGTCGAAAAACTTAACTAGAATAAATAGCTTCCATTAAGAATCTATTCCAACTTCAAATAGTGTCGAAAAACGAAAAATATTTAGGACTGCCTTATATAGCAGAAAGGAAAAAGTTGAATTTCTTCAATGGCATCAAGCTCAGAGTATTAAGCAAAATATCCAATTGGCATTCGAAGATGTTTTCTATAGGAGAAAAGGAGGTGCTGATAAATGCTGTTGTTCAGGCAATTCCTACTTATGCCATGAGCATTTTTAAATTGTCAATGGGATTATGTGAGGACATCCAAAAAGTCATTGCAAGATTCTGGTGGAGCTCTAACCAAAACTAGGGGTTCATTCATTGGGCTAAATGGGAAAATATGTGTTAGGAAAAATACAAAAGTGGTTTAGGATTTCGAGATCTGGTTTGCTTCAAACAAACACTGGTGGCTAAACAAAGTTAGAGAATTATCTAAAACCCTAACTCAATGGTAGCAAAGGTATTAAAGGGCAGATATTTCAAAGTACAGATTTTTTAAAAGCTAAGTTAGGTGTCAATCTATCATTTGCTTAGAGAAGCATGTTATGGGGAAGACGAATGATTCACAAGGGCTGAGATAAAGAATTAAAGATGGAATGAGTGCTCAGATTTACCACGACTGTTGGATTCCAAGACTAACAACCTTTAAGCCCTTCTCACCTCTAAAGCTGTCATTAGAATCGGTAGTAGCTGAGTTAATAGATGTTGAAAATAAATGGAATACAGAACTGGTTTAACAGAGATTCATAGAGGAGGATGCTCAGCAGATCCTAAGGATCCCATTACCAAGAATACCTAGCCTTGATAAACCATTATGGTATTTTGATAAAAGGAGGGAATATATAGTTAAGAATGAATATCAAATAGCCCTAAATAAAAAATTCTCAGACTAGTGTTAAATGTTAAAAAATATATATTTACAAAGAAAAAAATCATCATTTTACACTTCAATTTTTACTAATTTTTTTTTATGTATTCAAGTCTTTTATGATTTTAATTATATGTGTTTTATTATAATGAATTACTTTATTATTTTAAGGGTATCAGGGTTATTTAATAATAAACGAGACATCAGATGACAAAACAAATGATAAATTTGAACTCAGAACGGTAGAAAACTTTAAGAAGAGTATAAAAGTATAAATGATACTATTTACATATACGGTACTGTTCATAGTACTATTTATGACACTGTTCATATATATTGTATCATGATGTGACATTGACCAATGATGTGACAACATTTGATTAGAGAAATAATGTTGCATTAACTAATTATGTGGCATTGACTAATAACATGGCTTGACCGATGAGGTGTCACAATCTTATTGGATTAAAATATTTTTACACTATTAACCGATGACGTGGTAGTATATTAGTGGATCAAAAAAATATTTGTATGGTACATGAATATATATGGGATAATAGCCACGATGATGTGTTCAAACCAATAAGAACTTACCACTTAACACAATCCTATGCATTCAAATTGTATTAATCCTATGGCTATAATTTATTCATTGTATTTATAAAATAAAGGCTCCTCCCTAATTTTACACTCTTGAATTTATTTTTGAGCTCCATTCTCTCTAATTTCTTCTCCATCTTGTATTTTCTATTTGTTTTTATAAAATTTTTATTTTACCCCTAGTTCAAATATAAGTAACTAATTTTTTTCAAGCTTGGGTTAAAAGTGAAGTCTCAACATTTCCATAGGCTTAATTAGTAAATTTATTTTCTTTTTCCCTCTAATTTCTGTAGATGTTTTGATTTTTCATAGACAGATAGTAATAACACAATTATTACTGTTTGACATGATAAACTCTTAACACTATATTAATTAGAGCGTAGCTCATAAAGAGTAGATTTTCTTTTTATAATTTAATTAGTACTAATAAGGAATACTGAGTCTTGGCGCATGCTGATACCATTCAGATATCCAAGTACCTTATTATAATAGTTGTCATTTTAAATTATTCTCGTTATTTCAATTAAAAAATTAGGGTAATTCCACTACAATTTCAACCACTCATTTAGAAAATTAATTCAACATACAATTAAAATTCATCTCCTTATGGGATCGACACTCGTCACTATTAATCTATTCTATAATAAATTTGTGTACTTGTAAGTTCAATAAAATTTTCACAACAACTAACTAAATAGTTCAAAAGGAAATCAATCCTCGTGGGGCTTAATCTGGAGCACAGAGTTACCAGTAAAAATCAAAATTTTTATATGAAGAATAGTTAAAAACTTGCTGCCAACAGCAACAAATTTTGTGAAAGAAAAAGGTGTTGCAAAGCCCTTGGTCCCAAAGATGTAGAAGAACAGAGGAAACAACAAAGCACGCCATATTCCATTGCAAAGCTGCTCAGAGAATATGGAGCTGTACAAACAAGTGAGAGGAGATAAGAGAGGTTGGAGGCAAAGGAGTGCTAAGCCTGTCATTAGAATTGGTTAGTAAAAAAGTACAGAACTGAGAAGGAATTGATATTTATATTCTACTAGGTGTGTTGGCACTCAAGGAATCTTCTAAGCAATAAGATAAAAGATTCTCAAATATTAATTGCAGGAGCAGAAGCAGTGGTGCAATCATATAAAAATATTAGACAGCCCTATTTATAGGTAAAATTAGATAAGAAAGATGCAAAAAGCCAAAAGTAGAAACCCCCTCTTGTAGGATATTTTAAAGTTAATGTGGATGTTGTAGTGAGAGAAAAACATAAGAAAGAAGGGTTAGGTATGGTAATAAGAAACTCAAAAGGAAAATGTATAGAAACAACTATGAAACCATCAGTTTTCCTCGAAAATGCAGCTTTTGCTGAAGCTGAGGCCACAAAGCTAAGTCTGAAAATTACAAAAAACATAGGCTATTTACCTTTGATTATTGAGTCAGATTCGCAAGAGGTAGTAGATTTGGTCTTGAACAGGAAAGGTACAAGGAATGGGATGTTTTGGATTGTTTTTTAGATTCAAGTAAGTCTAAAGAGATTACAATAAGTAAAAATCCAATATGGATTAAGAAACTATAATAGAGTAGCTCATCCTTTAACTAAAACAGCTTTGGACCAAGAAGAAGGTTCCGTAAAAGACTAAAGCAAGGGCAATGAAAGGAAAACTAAGAAGGTTCCTTAGAAGATTCTAATTACTTTCCAATTACATCTAGATTTTAAAGATTATTTATGTCATCTAAAACAATTGTAGACTTTAAAGATTAGTTATGTACTTTGAAAAGCATGTTAAAGATAGGCTACTGAGGCATCTTATAAATTCTGAGGTTTGGAAGAGTTTTGATTGCATTCATGAGTCATTTTCTAGCAATCCCCATAATGTTTGACTAAGTTTAGCTACTAATAGCTTTAGTCCTTTGAAAATATGAATGTTGGATATAGTTGTTGGCCTATTCTTTTATTTCCATACAATCTTCCACCTTAGATGTATATAAAAAAGCCGTATATATTTAAGTCTTTGATTATCCCGGGCCTAAAAAGTCTAAGTAATGATATTAATGTCTATTTTAAGGTCATTAATTGATTAGTTAAATTAGTTGTGGGAAAATAGAGTGAACACTTATGATGTTTTCACATTTGAAGATTTTCAATTGAAAGTAACTATTATATGGACAAATTAATAACTTTTCTACATATGCTCTTACATCTGGTCGGAGCATAAAAGGAAAGTGGCTTGTCCATGTTGTGCTGAGAAAACTGCTCATTACAGATTATCTCATAATTACCTCACAATTTAAAGATATAAGTAGAGATTTTAAAAGAGCCAATTGGATGGTATGACAGAACAAAAAATTACACCCAAAAAGACCATTTAATGAGCAAGTGCTTGCTCTCTTCATATATATGTATAGTGATTTTCCTATGTGGATGTTCGTGTTAGCTTTAAAATACAAATATTAACTTATGACCATTAGATAAATCTAATGGTTGCAAGCATTTTACAGGCTACTAGCACGAGTTCATATTCAATATTTTTAATTTTTTTTAGAGAGAAAAATAAAATCATGTGATAATACTTTATTTTCTTTTTTTTTTCACTTAATCTCAGACATCAAAACCAAATAAAATCACTGTATCGAAGCCAAAATGAATAACTCCAATAAAGAAAATAAAAAAATGCTCTAACAAAGATATGAACCACCTTCCATCTTTTTCATATATGTCTAAATCTCAATTTTTTTCCTTCTTTTCTACTTATTTAAGGAAGTGTTGAATATTGGAGAATGCATATTTATATTAAAAAAAATTATAATTTCATGCTCCAAATCTCTATCACATTTGTATTTTTATATGTTTAAATCTTTTAAGTTTTTATTATGTGTGTTTTATTATATTTTAAGTATTTTAGGATATTTTGGTTATTTCATAATTAACGAGAAATCTAACTCAAAATAATCAAAAACTTTAAGAAGAGTATAGAAAATATATATGATACTTTTTACATATACAGTACTATTAATATGTATAACACTATTTATATATACGGTATGATAAAATGACATTAATTAATAATATGATAGTATTTTATCGGACTAATAATGTGGCATTAACTAATTATGTGACATTAACTCATGAAGTGGCAATGATTAATAACGTGGCTGGATGCTATTGGACCAAAGTACTAATGTGGTAGTATTTTATTGGATAGAAATGCTGATGTGGTGCTGACTGATGATGTTTTTCAATCAATCAAAATTTATCACACGGCGCAATCTTAAGTGTCGGAATTATTTTCATCATATGGGTATAATTTACTCATTGTATCTATAAAGAAAGAGCTCCTCCTAATTTGACATACCTAAATCTATTTTTTGACTCCATTTTCTAAAATTATCTCTCTATCTTATATTTTCTATGTATTTTAATAAAATTATTATTTTACCTTAATTTAATTATAAGTGGCTAATTTAATTTTAAATTTGGGTTGAAGGTAAAGCTTCAATATAATCCATGAGCTTAATTAGGTAAGTTTATCTTCTTTTTCTCTCTGATTTATGTGGTTGCTTTAACTTAGTGTCGACAGACAATATATCATATCTAGATTTTACTTGGAATACTGGTTTTTTAATGAAGGATCATCATTATCTGGTACAGTGACACTGAGCACTATATTAATTAAAGAAAAAATTTCTCTCTAGTATCTTATAGGTCGTTTTGATTTAGTGTCAACAGAGAGTGTATCTAAGCTATTTAGTAGATGGTCTTGCCACATTATGGATAGAAGGATTATTATCGTCTCACACAGCTTGTTCTTGACACTCCACTTAGTGAAAGATCGTTATCCTCTGGTATATTGAGTGCTTGATACCATATTTATTAGAGTGAGAATTATAAAGAGTGGAAATACTCTCTCATGAATTAATTAAACTTAAAAAAAAAAAGAAATATTATGCACATGGTGAATGTTGAATATGAATTCGAAGACTCAAGCATTTTATTTATATTGTTATCATCTTTAATTCATTCTCGCCTTTTACTTTAAATTTTAATATGAAAAAAATAAATAAGATTCATTTTCAACTAAGTCATATTTACATCTTAGAAAATTAATCTTATATATAATTAAATCTACCTCATCGTGAGATTGATACTCGTCATCACAAAATTTATTCTATAATAGATTCATGTACTTATGAGTTCAATAAAATTTTCACAAGAGTAGCTAATACATTGTTATATTTGGGTGATTTGGTGCTCAATTTATTGTTTTTTGTTTGACTCGTCACTAAATTACATCACGGTTAGGCTGATTTGCTATAAAATCTTGATGTGAACTTGTTTACTTTTTGCAAAATTTGTTGCTATGTTATTATGCTTCATGCAATGAAGTTATGTTATTTGCACTTAATTTTTCTTTCTTTCTTATGTTATTCAAGTTTAAGGGACAACAACCTGAGATTTATTACCTATGGCTTGAACGTGACAATGAAGTAAATGGATTCAATGGAAATTCAAACGGAAATAAATGTTCAAAGTTTGGACAAATATGCCCAAAAAAATGAAGATATTATATCTCACTAGGCTCACTAATTATTTTTATACCAATAATTATTTTATATTTATATGAAATAACTTAAAAGAGTAAACAACTAATAATTTTTAAGTACACCCACATAATAGTTTTTATTAATATATAATCTAGCTAACCCAATTTCGAAAGCCCAAATTTTTTAAAACTTTTTAAATTATTATCTCTTCTCAAATATTGCATACTTTACTTTTGTAATCATAGCAAAAATGAATTTACAATACTCAATGGAAGATAATGAAAAATTATCAAATCTTTTTTACAGTTGTGGTATTAGTGGATAAAACTTTAAAAAGAAATAAAGAGATTATAATGATTATCAAAGCTTTTTTTTTAAATATTTTATAAGTTTTATATGGTAGGTGCTTGGAAAAAAAATTGTAATAAGTGTAAATTTAGGATTACAAGAGGTATATTGAAAGATAAGATTAATTTCAAATTTTTAATGAGGTTAATTGAAAAATAAGGGCTGCTGAGATATGGGAGGTTAAATATCACCACTCTTTTAAATTTTATGTCATGGCCTTGTCAAGTTTCAACTTTACTATAGCCCTCGAAACAAAATCCTAGTTCCTCTATTGCTAAAAATATAAATTCTAAGTAATATCTGAAGAGAGAGAAGAGACAAAAATAAGGAAGCCCTACAACGTGATCATGTGAGTGCACTGATGCTGTGACCTTACTTTTTTCTTTCATTTTATAACAATACTTTATAATAATATTTTCGGGATATTAATGAAAAGAAAAATTATTAATTAATCAAGTTAACCTTAAAAAAATTAATATAAATTTCATGTTATTATTTTACTTTTATGATTAAGCTGGTAAATTAATTTTTTTTACACAATTATTAGTAAGATTGTTCCAATGGCATCAAACATTACTTTAAATTGATTGATATTAATTTATTTATAAATAATTATTAGTTAGATTATTGAAAAGGTTCAAAAAAAATAGTGGTTCTTTCATATTGATATTAATGGATTAATTTATTTAATAATTTTTTTAGATAAATTAATTAACATTAAGAACATTATTGTTAATGTATTATTGTAAAAGTGAAAAAAAAAAGTATGAGAAAGAATGTAACATATTTTAATTGTAAGAGTATATTGAAATATTTTTTTAAAATATAAAAACTAAACAAACGCTTAAATTAAAAAATAGAAGGACTAAAGAAGCATTCACATTATAAACATGTCACACTTAGCGTTTATTTTTTTGTTTGGAATTTAATTGAGTTTAAATTTTTCTAAAGTCTGAATAGATTTAAATATAAAAATTTGAATGACATGTTTATTTTTCTTGAATACATCTGAATATGAAAATCTAAATGATATGTTTATTTTTTTAATATCTAAAAATAAGTGATATTTAGTTTGTTTTTATAATAAAAAATTCTTAAATTTGGTTATTTGATATTTATATCTTTATAAATTAAAAAAATTAAATTTTATAGTTTAGAAAATAAATTATTTTATAAAGATATTTTTAGAATAAAATATTTACTCATCACTTTTTTTATTCAAATAAAAATTATAAAAATTTATATTTTCTATTAAGATGCAAACGAGATTCTAAAAAATAAACAAGTATATATTAAAAGAATTTAAAATTAATAAAATTTTACACTTTAAATATTTAACAAATAACTTCTTACTTTCAGAATTTATTTTTTTCAGTTATTATGTTGCCAGTCCATATTAAAAGGCTGATAAATTTTTTTACAGCAGGACAAGACAACACTAGTCCAAACGAACTCATAAACACGTGGATCCAGATACTGATGTGTAATCCCATAGTACTCGTGTATCTTCAATGGACCAACTTTACAAAATAAAAACCGTACAAGAGCAAAGCCTGTTATCCGCACGAGGGGTTTGAAGTCAGAGAAAATCAAGGCATGTTTCGCGAGTCAAATAAGAAGTGGCCAGCGAGTAGCACGACGCCGTTATTCTTCTGGATCAAGTGACTACTTTTAAATTATTGTAAATTACTTTACGGTTGTCTGACAGTATTTATTTACTCATTACACCGGCTCGCCGGACCTTACCTTGTTATTATAGATAGAGATAAGGAAACACTAATTTTATATAATCATTCTTTCAGTAAATACAGATTGAATAAAAAAAAAAGAAAAGAAAAAGAAAATGGGCTCTAAGATTTTCCTTCTTTTAGGTCTTGCAATGGCTGTTGTTCTTCTTACTTCTACGGATCAGGTGGCAGCAGCTAGATGCCTGGCTGAGGCTTCCCCAAACATGAGAAACAGTGAGCTTCTTCGTTTTCTATTTCTAATTTGGTGTCTTCACAACATAGCAATTAATTGGATTAATTTCTTCCTGGGGGGAAAAAAAAAAAAAGGAAATCGATTCCATGGATACGATTATATGGGGACCAACTGCTACTTATATAAAACTCAAACAACCAAAATAATGGGGATAGGACCATCGTTACATATGGTCTTAAAATTTTAGGGTATACAAGCCATATTTTTAAGTAAATGGACTCAAAACGTATTTATAGTAAAATTTGGGCAATTAATTTTCTGGGATATTTGCCATGTCTGCACGTCTAAGTACGCCAAGTTGGGTCGTAAGGCAGCTCTCTCTTGGGAAAAAATTATTTATATTAGAAATTTGAGTTCAACTGCATCGAAATAACAAATCACTAATACGAATTGTTAAAATACAACCTGATATCAATTATTGAAAAATAACAATTTATTACCTTCCATCAAAGTTTATTATTATTATTTTCTATAGTAAAACATAACATGTTGCTACACACAAATGCGCAGCTGAGGAAGTTGCAGAGGCAAAGGGAGAAAATGGCGATATGCATCCCGGTACCGGCGGAGGCTGCCTAGAAGGTTGCTTCTGCGAAGAAGATTGCTTGTGATGCTCCGGCAACGGAGAGCCTGTTGGCGCAAAAACTGAAGCCAAACTCGGAATTATTGAAGAAGCAGATAATGTAATGTGTGTATCCAAATAAGTAGTTATAAAATTTTGGAGCTCATTTAGTTAAAGATATTGCTCCGGAAAAGAAAAATAGCAGGAGAAAAATAAATGAATTTTTAATTAAGAACAAAAAAGGCAGGGAAAGAATTCCAAAATAATTAAGATGTTAAGAATTACAATGAGCAAAACTCTTATTTGCGAGTACGGGTCTTCCTCTTGTATTAATAACAATCATCACGTTAATAATGAACTTTAAACATTTATTTAACCTACGACGGCGAATGGCCGTTACTGTTTCAAAATAAATAATAATTATGTATTAAGTAAAATTGACAATACTAGTTCATTATTAACGCGATGATTATTATTACCTAACATTGGATAACACCTCTACAAGATGAACAAAAAATGTATGGACTAATTAATATGTATGTTCGCCACTGAGCTTCAGGAGGTAAATGACATTACACCTAGAGTCATATTATTTCATATAATTATTTTCTTTAACTCTTGTGTTTTTATCTTACTAATAAATTCATAACACAATTTGTACACATAAATTTTTATGAAATTGTTTATGTCTCTATCATTACACATTAAATTATAAGTTTCAAGAGAAAAATAAAGTTTAAAAATTTACTATTTTTGAATTTCATCGATCATTTGACTCTCTTGAATAACACATATAATCTGTAATCATTAAATTGAAACAAGAAAATGAGGATAATTAAATATATATATTTTTATGCTACAATAAGACATTGGTCTACTCAATGCGAAGACAATTAAATCTGTACATGCACCTCTCAAGAAAGCTAATCAACAAGGGACAATCGATCGCGCTTCCATTGTCTGTACAAATATTTTTAATGCTTAAATTCCTTATAAATTTTGAGTATCTCATTTCAGTCCTACAATTTTTTTTTCTTTTTTTTTTTTTGGGATAATAGGAAAGCTCACTATCATTCATTGCATCAGCCAAAGATCATAAGCTCTGCTTATATAGAATCCAATACAGTGACCAATTGGTCGAACCATTGTATTTGCACACTGAAGATTTGAATGGAATCAGTGCAGCAGAGACACGCATAGTAAAATATCTCCTTTATTAAAGGCATGCACTTTCTGTTTTGAGCTCTATCGGATATGTCCTTGGCTCTTTGGCAGCATCCTGCTTTTGACGGATTTGGTCCTCCCAAACGATATCATGGTGAATTTTCCGTATACATCCACATAATATAGCATGAAATCCTCCAGATTAACTCTGATCTGTTACGAAGCCACGCCGTGATACATAAAACAAAGTAAAATAAAAACAACCGCCACAGGTTTGTAGATATGGACGAAAGAACAATAATAAACCACCTCAAATCTATCTGATGCAGTAGCAATTTAATGTTCTAATCTTTCATTAATTCTTAAAAATATCAGAACAAAGGAATAATTTAAATTCACATTAATTCGAAAGAATATCCTAAACCTGAGGGGTGAAGATTCGTTTATTTTCCTAAAATATCAAAAATTAACTAAATTCAAAGACTCACGCAGAGTTTTGAAAATTAAAAACGTTATTAACTTCAAACATGTTTCCAAAGGGTCAAAAAGAGGGCTAATACTACTAATAATAATCCTAAACAAACCAAAACAAATTCATAAACTAGTAAGAAAAAGAGTAATAAATTTTAGACAATGAAGAAATTAATTTAAATAGAATAAAGATGCATCACGATCTGAGTAGAAGAATAAGCGACCATAGATTTGAAAATCTGAGTGGAAGAACAAACCACCACAGACCAAAGGATCTAAGCCGAGAAAATAACTGAACAAAACTAAAAACAAAGGAAAGAAATAAAGTTTCGCTTTGAGCGACTTTTCCGGCCAAAAATTGGAAAAAAAAAAAAGAAAAAAAAAGTTGAAGACTGATGGATTTGCAGAGAAATAGAGAGAAGAGAGAAAAAGAAGGACGTCCTAAATTTTAGTTAAGATACCAAAATGTACAATACAAATAATAAAGAACATGGAAATTTTTACTCATCATTGAGGCATGTTCCACGTTTTCACAACAATAAACAAAGAGAACTTGTGTCAATGAGATGATATTATTAACGTCAACTTTAATAGTATGGACAAAGCAAAAGATTCACCAAGCTTTGCCATAATTACGTGTCGAGAGTACACCTGTCGCGATTATTGACTTAAAAAAAAAAAAAAAAAGAGAGAACTAAGCAAGCTTATTTCATTAATAATTGACAAACTCTCTGCATAGTTGGTCTAGAGTCAGTATTCTCAACTAAGCACAAAAAGGAAAGTTCCATGATTGATATTAGTTTGCTCTGAATCTCCGGTGATGGGGCTGGAAGCCAAGGGTCTAACCTTTCGTCAAGTACTATGTTCATGCTGGAGGATGTAGGTGAAATTTTGGAAAGAAAATCCCTTGGATGCGTGCCCTTGATTATTTCCAATGCCAACACTCCAAAACTGTACACATCACATTTTTCTGTAACCTTTATTGTGTAAGCAAGCTCTGCAAGGTGAAAAGACAAAGACGTCATATGTATTGCATCAATGCTCCATGTTATAAATTTTTAAGAAACAAGCAATAGGAAGAACATAATGAGGCCTAATGGTGTTAAGATTAATAGGTTGGAGAAATGTTAAAGACTGAGTAGTGCTAAACATACCTGGATCCATATATCCATATGTGCCGGTAAAATCAATCCGATTGGATGAGTCTGGCTTAAGAAACTTAGCAATTCCAAAATCTGAAACACGAGCATTATATTCCCAATCGAGCAACACATTCTTCCTTGATATGTCTCGATGGACAATTGGTGGTAAGCAACCACGGTGGAAGTAAGACAAGGCATCAGCAACACCATTTGTCACACTCATTCTTTGTGTCCAGCCCAATTCTTTAGCTGTTTCGTTATTGCTCAGAATCAAGGCCAAGCCACCCCTTTCCAGATATTCAAATACTATAAACGAGTGTCGAGCATGCAAACAAAATCCATAAAATTTCACAATATTTCGATGTTGTATCTCTGTCAATGCCCTAATTTAGTTCAAGAATTCTTGTTGATCATCTACCATCTCACCTCCAGGTGATGAGTGAAATTTCTTGACTGCCACAATTTACCTAGATGGTAGTTCAGCTCTGTATAAACTTCCTTGTCCTCCATTTCCAATGCAATATGCCTCATCAAAATCATTTGTTGCTCTAATAATTTCTTCGTACACAATTTTTCCATCAAATGCGAAAACAGAAAGTAAATTTAGATCACCCATGCTGCTGGCTTTCGGTTCTTTTGAGTACATTTTCTTCCTTGAAAAGCAACAAACAATGCAATCACTATGATGAAAACAAAAAGTGCTGCGAAAACAATTACAAGCCTTTCCTTTCGTAAGGCATGTTTATGTGACACAAAGGCCTTGCAAGGTGGCAGTCCTTTAACATCACCACACAATCCTTTGTTCCCTTGCAATGCTGTCATGGGAGCATATCGAAACACTGTGCTGTTAGGAATTAGTCCCCATAACACATTGTCCGATATGTCGACGCGTGACAAGCTACGCATTCCCTCCAAACATCTTGGAGTTAGACCAGAGAGGTTATTGTGGGAGAGATTCAGCTTTTCCAAGCTTCCCATATTGCAGATTTGAGACGGTATCCCTTCTTCAAAAAAATTACGACTCAAATCTAACTCTGAAAAGTGAATCAATTGCGCCAATTCAATTGGAAGTCCTTGGCTAAACTCATTGCTGCTCAAATTCAAGTGATGCAATTTAATCAAGTTGCCGATACTTTCTGGGACAGAGCTGGTCAATCTATTTGCGGACAAGTCGATGTGCTCCAGGTTCATAAGTGACCCAAGCTCTCTAGGTATATGTCCAGAGAGTTGATTCCCACTCAAAATAAGCTTGTTGAGATTACTTATGTTTCCAATTTCTGAGGAATGCTCCCACTGACGTTATTAATTGAAACATCAAAAATGCCTAATTGTGGGCAACTTTCCCAATCTGATGAGAGCTCGCCATAAAAATTATTACAGCTGAGATCTAAGAAAGTGAGGTTTGGATAAACGCCAAAAGCTTCAGACAAATTTCCCGTGAGGTAGTTTTGATTAAGACGTAGTCTAACTAAGCTAGTGAAATTTCTGAAGCTTTTGGGGATTGGACCTCGAAAATGGTTATAAGCTAGAAGTAGTGATCTCAACTCTTTGAAATTTCCGATTTCTTGAGGAATGACACCAGAAAATTCATTGCGAAACAAGTATAAGAATCTCAAATTGCTTAAATTGCCAATCGAAAGAGGGACAACACCATTAAGATGATTCATGCTCAGCTCTTCGGAACGGAACCAGAGAGCTCATTATTAAAGAGGTATGGGTGGTCTGAAGTGCTAAGATTACCAACTGAAGAAGAAATAACACCGCTAAGATTATTTATGCTTAAATCAAGAGTGGAAAGAAACTTTAAATTTCCTATAGTTGAAGGAATAAAACCAGAAAGTGAATTATTATCAAGAGAAAGAGTACCTAAGTTGGTCAAGTTACCAAAAGAAATAGGAATTGAACCAGTTAGTTGGTTTGTGCCCAACTCAAGATGTGAAAGGCACTTCAACTTTCCGAGCACTGAAGAGATCGAACCAGAAAATAAATTTTTATAAAGATATAAAAGAGCCAAGTTACTCAAGTTGCCCAAAGAATAAGGGATTGAACCGTCTAAAAAGTTTAGAGTACAAAGAAAGCTCATTTAGAAGACTTAACTGGCCAACTTCCCGTGGAATGGAGCCAATTAATATATTTCTAGAAATGTGAAGGACCCTTAGATGAGTAAGAAGGCCAATTTCTAATGGTATATCCCCGGACAATTTATTAGCTGATAAATCAAGGAACTCTAACTTAGAGAGGTTGCCAATTTGAGAAGGGATGATACCGAACAGTTCATTATTAAATAAATCAAGATACACAAGATGAGTAAACGATGAGAATGAAAATTGAAGAAGAGTACCGTTTAGACTTGTACTTGTCAGATTAATACCCACAACTCTTCCGGCATGTTTGCAATTGATTCCAGACCAAGCACAAGGGCTTATTTTGGTGGCATTAACAGGAGAAAGAGTCCATGAAAGCAAGAGGGAAGGGCTATGGATATGAAGGCTGGCTTTCCATTTGATAAGAGCACGGGCTTCTTCCGTAGAATCGGATGAAATTGTACGTGAAAAAACTAAAACAAGGAGTAGGATCAGGGGAAAAAAGAGTGATAAAACTACTATATTGTTTCCCATTACTGATTATGCTGTTGCGTGATGCAGATCAACTGATAATTCGATGAAGCATGAGAAGAATTGAGTAGGAAGCCAAACAGTGATGTATAGAAGAAAAGGAAGCACGCCGAGAGCTCAATTTATAGGATGTCAATGACAATGGAAAATGCGCGTGAATTGAATCAGCAGGAGGCCGTTAAAGTCAATTGGTGAAATTCTCATTCTCAATTTTCTTTTCTTTTAAGAGGCATCGGTCGCAATTAATTCATTGCATGGTTTAGTGGTTTACTGTCGTTGAGTTGGCAATCATGCGACACCTTACAATTGGGTGAGATTTAATTTTTATATCACTTGTCCATTTACGAATAGTGTATGATTAAAATCTAAATGTACTCATATAATATCTCATTTAAAAAAAAAAAACTACTCTTATAATAAAATTCACCCTAGTAAATTTGATAACGAACTATCACCCACTAAAGCTGTGTTAATAAATCATTTACACAAAAACCTTACGAGACCAACGATTTAACACCTTGTAAGGTCAATGCCCTTGTGTCACGACTCAATAAGAAGTAGGATAGAAAGTCTACTACGGGTGCATTTGGGGCCGCGCACATTTGAGCAAAACGACTCGCAGCTTCTTGAATCTTGCTGTTATTTGCAAAGAGTAAAGACAACATGTCAAATAATAATAATAATAATAATAATGGATGTTCTATCAAAGGAAAAGTGGGTGGCACGACGTTTGTCAAAAAATAAAAAAGCAAAATAGCAAAAAGCAAAAAGTGTTGCGACTCGATGTGCGTATTAACCCAATTTGGTGAAGGTTTCGAATGATTCGGAGCTTCGGTGGAGGGAGAATGTGGTAATTAGCTTTTGTTCACGTGGTTGGAACAAGTAACATTTCAAAAGGTCAAAAAGAAAGGAAAGCCTAACTTATGATTTTCGTAACTTATAGTTTTTATTTTTTTTTAATAAATTTTATTGAACTCTTTATATTTTATATTATTTATATTTTATTTATAAATATTATAAGTTTTTATTTATATTTATTATAAAATTGTATTAAAATTTTTATATTTTTTTATTTTACTTAAATTTTTAAAATATTTAACTAACCCTTATAATTATTAATTTTAAAAATATTATTATTTATATTAAAAGAATAAAAATTATTGAATAAATTATAATTATAATTATTATATTAAATTAAATTATTATAATAATAAATTATTTTAATTAATTAATACATTAATAATTATTATTAATATTTTTATTTAAATTAATAACAAATGATTATTATTCATAATTAATTTTTGATAAAAAAAATTACTAAAATAAAAATAAATTATAAAAGTATAAATAAAGAATATTTTTTATAAAAGATTAATTTAAATGAAGAGTATTTTTAGATAAGTTTTCGTAACTTATAGTTTTTATTTTTTTTTAATAAATTTTATTGAGCTCCTTATATTTTATATTATTTATATTTTATTTATAAATATTATAAGTTTTTATTTATATTTATTATAAAATTTTATTAAATTTTTTATATTTTTATTTTATTTAAATTTTTAAAATATTTAACTAACCCTTATAATTATTAATTTTAAAAATATTATTATTTATATTAAAAGAATAAAAATTATTAAATAAATTATATTTATTATTATTATATTAAATTATTATTATAATAAAAAATTATTTTAATTAATTAATACATTAATAATAATTAATAATATTTTTATTTAAATTAATAATAAATGGTTATTATTCACAATTAATTTTTGATAAAAAAAATTACTAAAATATAAATAAATTATAAAAATATAAATAAAGAATATTTTTTATAAAAGATTAATTTAAATAAAAAATATTTTTAAATTCTAAAAATACTCTTCATTTAAATTAAAATATAATAATTATTAAATATATTATAATTATAATTATTATATTAAATTATTATTACTATAAAAAATTTATTATAATTAATAAATATATTTAAAATAATTAATATTAATTTTTATTTAAATTAATATTAATTAACAATAATAATAATAATTTTTATTTAAATTAATATTAATTAACAATAATAATAATAATTTTTAAAAAAATTAATTCATCTTTTTACTTATTTTTAAAATTTTTTATTATGAAAATAATAATTATTATGAGATGATATTATAAAGAAGATGAATGGTAATAATATTAAAAATTTTATTGATAGAATAATAAAAAATGAGATATTATAATTTTTTAAGAGATGATAATATTTTTTTAGTGTTAAATTAAATAAATTTTTTATTAATATTAGTGTGTTATTATAACTAACATATCATAATTATAAATATAAATTACTTTGATATTTATAAAAATTAATAAATAAAAAAAATATTATTATAATTAATATATCATAATAATAATTAATTTTTAAATAAAAATTTAATTCTATTCAGTTGTCTAATACCTCAAATAGGACAATTTTTATTTCGGTTGGGGTCGACGAAAACCGAAACCAACCCAATGATACAGCTGGCATCCAAACCAAACAAAAACCCCAAAACAGAATCAAAACAATCAAATCCGTTATTCACCATTGCGTCCCACATAGCCAATCGTCAGAGTCTCATATAGCCAGCCATCGCCGTCCATCAACTGTAGTTGAGCTTGCCATCTAAGGTTAGTTTCTCTCTCTATCTTGTCTGCACTTTCTAATTTTGTTTTTGTTTAATTTGTTGTCAATTTTCGATCTCTCTATTCTCATGGGCTTGACCTAAAGCAACCTCTTATTATGTTTTGTTTAAAGCTTGATAATGGGGTTTCTGTTGATAAGTTCTTAGCATCGTTAATTTTGAATGCATGTTCTGGGTTTGGTTGAGGAAGGATTGTAGATTCATGGCTTGCTGAGGAAAGTAGCATTGGGGTTAGATTTGTTTTTTATAAAATCGGAATAAGAGGCTCGGTTTTCATGTGTTTGCTACTTTGCTTGATAACTCAATTTGATGTTTGTATGCAATTGCTTTCCAAAAGCTGTAACTTCCAATACATTGTTATTTTATTAGCAACTTTTTAATGCATGATAATTAATTTGACTTGCTTTATAACTGCCCTTTTTCACTTTCGAAAATGCCATTATAAAATGGTTACATGCTGATTTGAGCAAAATTGTTTTGCTTTGATCTCTGTTTTTTGTCAGCTTTTAATATCAGTGTAGCTGGCACTAAGTTTTAACTGTTATGGTTAAAGCTAAGTTTCTAGTTAATGGTGGAAATATTTTTTTAAAAGAAACCTGCTTTCTTCGAAAAAAATGATATTTAGATTTTTCTAATAATCAACTGTTTTCTTCATTAATTTTTTGTCAATTTTTTGATCAATTAGAAATTGTTTTTAACTGGGGAAAACGAATTTTGGTCTCACAGTTTTGGAGATTTTAGATTGATTAGCTTAGTCTCATCAATTTTAAATCTTGGTACCAAAGTATTAAAGCAATATTTGCAAGTGACATTATTTTTAATTATCATGCGAGATTAGAAAATGTATTGACACCTAGATATCAAATAGATTGGGAATTGTAGTTTTTATTTAACTTGGCCAAATAATTTTGGTTTCTCTAAGGAACTGAACTTTCTCTCTCATCATGTTTGGTAATGCATTTGCTCTTCTAATGGGTTTGATGGTTGCCCGGTTTGCCGGTATAAGAGGATTTATAACAGCTTGAGCATTTCCTAAAAGGTCCTAGAACCAAATATCATCCTTTATTAAGACCATTTTGCTGATGGGGTTATGAATCAGATGGCCTATAAGTTTATTGAAACTAAGACAATCTTTATTTGATGTTGCCTATCTCTGAATTTGCAAAATCTTTTTAAATTTTGAAAACTGAATTTTCTTATATTCAGTTTTCTTAAAATTTTATGGGAAAGTCAAAATCCGAGATTTGCAAGAACTCTAGTTTGGGTAAAGTGGTGGATGCCAATATTTGTTCTAGTAATAAAATATGTTAGTCTGCTTTATGTTCTTAGCTGTTAACTGATATTTCTGAGCTTAATTAAAAGTATTGACCCTTCGTACAATGATAGAATGGCTGTAAATGTGTAGTGGTACGGGGTACCCTATTATTGTTTAAACTGCATTATTTCAAAGCTTTTTTATTTATTAAATTAATTTATATTAAATTATTTTTATGTAGAGCTTGAGAAATCTGCACTCACATCATTGGATTCATCGACTGTGGGGGCTAGAAGCTTTTAAGAAAGAAGGGAAGAAAGAAAGTCACAGATTGAATTATTGGAAGCTTTCATTTTAATTTGTAGTCAATTATTCTTATTAGTGGCTGTTATTTTATGCATTTTGTTTATGCAGGATTGTGTTCCAAGTATTTTAATATGTAGCAGATTTGGTTGATGACTAGTACTTTTTTAATTTTTGAAGTAACTATTGAAAAAAAAATTAATTAAATGTGCACTTGTGTTCCCTCAGGAATATCATAGCCATTTATTTTGAATGCCTGAGTGGATCGCTGAGGAAGTAGCAGTATTGGAATTGGTGGATGAATGCAAAGAGCCTCTTTAAAAAGTACAGCTTTTAAGTAATGGAATTTATCGAAGTCATTTTCTATTATGTTTGATTTGTGATCACAATCTTTCTAAGTTCATTTTGCATTCCTTCATAGTATCTGGGTGCCTTAATTAAGGGCTCTGTCATTGCCCACTGTGTATGTTTTGTCTGTACCAGCCCCAAACATATTATAAAAAAATAAAGCGTAAAATTTATGACAAATCTATTGAAAAGAAAAAGGAATTTGTCCAAAAATTCAAACAATAATACTATACTTAGGTTGGTGGCTTTTTTTTTTTTTTGAAATCTAAATAGACTTGAATTAGTCTAGATTCAGAATAGAATTAAAAGTCTAAATTTGAACGATATGCTTACTTTTTTTTTTGGGTCTCAGTTGCTAAAAATAAATATTAACTTATTTATTTTTTTATTTAAAAAATCTGAAAACTAATATTTATACATTTGTGCCTTACAAATTATAAATGTTAAACAAATAATAAATATCTCAAATGATTTAAATATCTCAATTGCTAAAAATAAATTTTAACTTATTTATTTTTTATTTAAAAAATCTAAAAACTAATATTTATACATTTGTGTCTTACAAATTATAAATGTTAAACAAATAATAAATATCTCAAATAATTTAAATAAGATAATATATTATCATAATATCAATTATGTTAACTTGATACAACCCTTTATTTTATAAATTAATAAATGCTAATAAATTTTATTGTAGCTTATGATGTTTTTATATGAAAAGTATTAATAAAAAATTATGAAGATAAATAATGTTAATTTGAAGAAATAAAAGGATAAAAATAATAATAATAATGTACCACTGTATTATCACACATTATAGAAATGAATAATAATAGTAATCATTAAATTTTATTTAAGTAAGGATTTAAATCAATTAATTAGATAAGGATATTTTAGAGAATATTTTTTAATGATATCATCTTGACTTTTTAGGTTAAAGTAAAAGGCTAAAAAAATTAGTTTAATAACTTAGTGACTAAAAATTTTCATTAAGTTAAAAAAAATAAATAGAATTGATGATTTAACTGATTAAAATTAAATTAAAAAACAAGCATCCCCTAAGTTGAGATATTTTATTTGTATCTCCTTTGATGTGATAAATGATGTATCACTATCTGATTAATTCAAGTGATCTATAATTATTAAATATTATTATTTTTAATTCAAATAGTAAATATTTATTAGTGACACTTTAAGTGCGATTCAAATTAAATATCCCAACTAAATAAGCATGGCATCACTCAAAATTAAATAGTAATTTTTTGTAAGAAATCAGTAGTAATGGAAAAGTGGTCATCTCAGATGCCAAATTTTTTTTTTTTTTTTTGGGCTCCGAATTTATGGCAGATGTTTTTGTTACTTGTCGAAAAATAGTCTCAAGCCCAAAAACAACTCTAAGAAAGATAAGGCTGTGTTGGGTTCTCATATTTTTTGTAGAGTCTATTATAAGGCCTCCCAAAATTTGCTATTTTTTCACAACAGCCCCAGCCGAAGGAAAACCCTAGGATATTTGTGATAGAATTTGTTTTTCGATACAAGTGACAAGACGATGATAATATATGAATTTGATTCCACATTGATTTGACCTTATGTGCGGGAAATGATTGAAAAGAGCAGGAAAAAAAAAATATGTTAGTTGTTTATAAGAAATCAGTAGCAATGGAAAAGTGGTCATCTCATATGCCAAATTAGTGGAAATCCTTTTTTTTTTTTGGCTCCGAATTTATGCCCAATGTTTTTGTTACTTGTGGTAAAAGTAGTCTCAAGCCCAAAAACAACTCTAAGAAAGACAAGGCTGTGTTGGGCTCTCATATTTTTTGTAGATTCTATTTTATGGTCTTCCGAAATTTGCTATTTTTTCACAACAGCCCCAGCCGAAGCAAAACCCTAGGATATTTGTGATAGAATTTGTTTTCCCATACGAGTGGCAAGACGATAATAATATATGAATTTGATTCCACATTGATTTGACCTTACGTGTGAGAAAATGATTGAAAAGAGGGGAAAAACTATGTTAGCTCTGTGAATTGATCATTTTCATTTCTGTGTTTCCAAATTTATTAAAAATTGTAATAGACAGAGAAAAAAAAAATAAATGTTGAAAGTTAACAAATCTTTTATCATGAGAACTTTGATGGATTTTGTATTTTGAAACACTAGAAGAAAAATTATTAATTTTGATAAAGACAGAAGGCTTTAATCATTTGGTTGGCCTTATACTTAGGATTGGTAAATTGTGGCTTTAGGCTTAATTTTTTTCGAATTCAAGTCCAAGTCCAGGTTATTGTTATTAAGCTCAGTTCTTCTAAAAATCCATCTAAACTTGAATGGGATGAATATATATATATATAGAGAGAGAGAGAGAGCTAAACAACACCTAAAATAAGTTTTACTTCCTTTCTTTCAGTTAAAAAAAAGAAAAAAAGTAGTTTTATTTTATAATACAGATGAACCCAAAAGTCAGGCATTATGAATAAAGCCTTGCACTTACAAAAATAACTGAAAGGACTCTCCCATACGCGAATAAAAAAGAAAGATGTATCCAAAACATTGCAACAGGAACCCATGAAATTGCGTAGATCAGGCTTCCATCAGACAAAAGATAGAGAGGACAAACAACCACTAAGAGGAAAGAGAGAACAAGAAAGAACAACCGACAACCAAACCACATCAAGAGGAGCAAAAATTAGGAGGTGATGAAACCAACTAGAATGGATGAAAAAGTGAATATGTTCTCTAAACTAATTAGAAATTGAATCTACAAGGAGGCGAAAAGGCACTCTATCAAAAAAATAAGCCAAAATTCTTTGCAGTGCCATCCTCAAAAGATCCTACTATTTGTTTTTTACTAAATACCTCAAAAACCAGCCAATGCAATGAATTTCCAGAAACAGAAGTTTTTAATGCCTCAACCAAAAGCCGCAAAATCTTCTGTGAGCGCAGGTATACGTGAGAAGGGTTTCACCCACGGTGGCATGGCTAAGATGATGGTTTTAGGCATACTCTCAAAGAAACAGCACAATAAAACAAAAGTAAAGTAAATTGTAGAACTTTGTCAAACCCTTAACTGTAATTTTCTTCTTTTAATGGATATGCTAATTCTCAATAAAATAAAAAAAGCTCCTGACAGTTAATACAAGCAGAGAAGCATCACGTACGAAGGAAAAAAAAATTATTTAATTTTTTCCAGGGGTCAGTATTGGTTGCTTTATGTTTTAAATTAATCTTATGTTGAGCATTACTTCAACAATGCGAAGACCATTCCAAAATTAATAGGCCCAGGCTTTATGGCGGCATTTTTCATAGGCCCTTAATTGGCCCAATACATAGTCGTATCCATGAGTTTATTATGCGGGTTGAGTTTAAAACTCGCGGGTTTAGGTCAGTGCAGCCCAAGCTGTTTTGCTAATCCTTCTTGTAATAGGTAAAATAAAACTTGTGATTGGTAGATGGTAGATATTTGTGTAAAAATGATAACATCTTGATAATTTATTATTATAAATCTATGCAATGACAGAAAATTTTTAAAAACTCGGCATAGCATAGTTGTTTGGTTCTAACTCCCTCTTTTTACTACAAGCGACTAAACAAATAACAATATGCACTAACAAGCCAAACGCAATCCTAATAAGGAATGATTTTCGAAGTTTGCCATATTAATTACTTGTTATCTCTAGTGTGCTTTCCGATGGCAATATAGGAATGTTTTATTTGAAGCTCGCTAATTAATTGAATTTGATTGAACGAACTGATTATTCTTCCTTAAGATTTTGTTCATTTGGAAATTAACAGCTTTTTTTTAATAAAGATGTAAAGTATGCCGAGTACGGTAGAAAGCAAGTCTAAAAAAGGCAAATAAAACATTGGCATTTGTGTTTCCAGCTAAAATTTGTTTATTTCAGCATGCACCGAATTGAATTTAGTTATACAATATTCAGACTCCTGCAATTAAAAATGACATGGGAAATTTCTCTGAACTTGGGGACGAATAATTAACAATCGTTACAGTGCTGCAGATAATTAAAACCGTGAATTTTTTTTTCCAATTATTTTTGGTCTTCACATTTCGTCTAAAGAACACATTGTTCAAGAAGTGTAAATTTAACCTTTTATAAAAAAAAAAATGAAAATGAACTGATCATGAAAAGTAAAAAAAAAAAATTCTTATTATTTTTGAAAGATGGATTTTTTTTTTTTTTAAACAACAACGGATTGACAAGGTTGTTAAAGAAGATTTCGTCGATTTGAACTAAACAATTGCATATATATGAGGTGTGATTCTACAACATCCATAAGTAATGAAGCTATGAATAAATTAAACAATATCACCTAGCAGTCTAACATTATAATGTGAACGATATCGTTCACTAAATTGTCGTGTTCAACATGGTATATTCTATATGTGCATTTAAAAAATTATTTTAGTGCGAATGTCTCCACATTTTAAAATGTGATTTATATAAATATGTACTAATATTTAAAAGATAATTTTTTATTAAAAAAAATCCGTACCTCAAAATTGATGATTTATTTTTTCACCACATTTTATAAAAACAAAATGAAAAATGGGATGAGTGCCGTGCTTACATGGTAACAAGTAAAAACGGTGAACGTCGTGCCCAATCGAATCTGGTAAGTCCCATATGGTAATCATTTGGATATATTTTTATTTTTGCTTTGGAGATGGGGTGTGTTGTGAAGATAAGTACAACGGTAAATTAAATATGATGAGCACCGTGGTGGCAGGAGGATTTTTCTCAGCAATTGTCTTGTTATTTTTGAGACTTTTTATCGGACATAAATGAAGACTTATTGACATACTATACCATGAATTTAACTATGATTATTAATATAATGCAAATTAAATAAAATTATTTTTAGCTACGGAGAGATTTAGGGTTTCACAATATTATGTAAGGTTTTTACAACATTATAAATAGTTGAAAAATCATTTACTTTACATTATTATAAATATCTTTTACAATATTTGAAATCCCAAATTTATATTCTAAAAAATATTGACATCTGCACCAAAGAATGATTGTGTGTGTGCATGAAAAGAAAGTAAGTTTCATGACAAATATGGTATTAAAATTTAGAAGAAATCTTTGTGCCCTTGTACATATAAATTAGGCATTAGCCCTTGAAATAATTAAATTAATTTACCCTACACTTTCTATGTGTCTTTGCTGCCAATAACAAACACCAATATCATGATCAGTTCTTGGTATCTCCCAATCGCGTTCAATAAATGCACCCTTGATGATCAGTTCTTGGTATTTGAAATGTAATAAGGCTGTGTTTGTTTACTAAGAAAGTGAGCAAGAAAGTGAAGGAAAATGAAATTCAAACACTGTTTTATTGATTTTCTGATCTTACATAATGAATTACATACATCTCGAATCTATTTATTTACACATCAGTACATATAGAAATCTGTTACTAGATCCATCTAGAAGCTTCACACACATTCTCACACTAGCTAACAGCCACGTCACCTCAACTGATTTACTAAGCTACCAAGCTGATCATGCTCTGAATCATTATCATCATCATAATTATATATTCTGTGAAGTTACCTCCACAAAATTTTTCATGCTTCAGCTACAAGTAACTTGCAGTGTTCATCAGAAACCTTTTCGGTTCTCATCAATTCTTGTGTGATTTGTCCACCACACTTTGGTATTAACTTTGATCCACGTTGCTCTAGATAGTCATGGTTGAACGAATTAATTATTAATTCTACCTTAAAGATTTCGACGATAGGAACCCAACAACTCATTTAATTAAGATAGATTACTAATTCTTCCTTAAGGATTTCGAAAACAGAAGCGAACAGGTTATTTAATTAAGATATAATTGACAGAGAGCACAATAGGAAACGAGTCTAAAAAAACTGAGAATTATTTGTGCTTTCCAGTCCCAACCAAAATTTTATTAGACAGAAAGATGTTAAAAAGATTCTTTTATAACAGCTGTGAACTGATGTTAGAACAACCCTCAATTCTAAAGCCAGCTTTTGAGTATGAATTAAGCCATGAACTTGCTTATATTTCAATTGTTCAACGCATGTGATTTAAATTTATCTATACTGCAAGATCTTTAAAGTAAACATGATATCAGGTCGTGTACTGGACAATCTTTTACTCTATGCTTATTGTCACAAACCGATTTGTTCCCACGCGATACTATGCAGCCTTAGACGCTAAACTCATACTCTCTTGACCCTAAGTCAGCCTTTCACTCAAATCTCCTATTGGATTTGAAGACTGGAAAGTAGATTCACCCGGAGACACTCAAGATTGGAGGAAATGACTTATATATTACTTCAAAAAAAGCTTACAATACTTAAAATTATTAGTCTATGGTTTTTTGTTGTCTTGGATGTTGTTGAGTTAAATGAGGCTTCTCCTATATATAGGACACAAGGAAGCATCTAATTATAATAACTACCACTTACCTTATTAAATATTTACATAAGTTCCTAAAGGTTTTAGAATCCTCTGTGGAGCGGCCATGTGAGGAGTCTTGGGTCGTGACATTATGCAGTCCTAACAAGAAAAGCCTGTAAAAATTAAGTAGATGGCAATTTCCTAGGCATTATCTTTGAACAATGAAAAAGTTTTAATCTCGCTAACACTTTATTTGCTGCTGCTTATTTCTTCAGGAGAATGACACTTTCTCTTCTATAAAATTTTGGGGTTTCATAGAGTAACCCATTTTAATTTGTTATATTTATTTGTCACTCCTTTGTCGTCAAAATTTTCACAATAAAGCTCATTCTGGCCACAAACTAATACTTTTTTAAAAGAAAAATTAACGTCAAGG
The DNA here is from genome assembly GCA_030449875.1 of Aegle marmelos. Classification (NCBI taxonomy): domain Eukaryota; kingdom Viridiplantae; phylum Streptophyta; class Magnoliopsida; order Sapindales; family Rutaceae; genus Aegle; species Aegle marmelos. Next base: position 11,407,538 of record JASUUL010000115.1, read on the forward strand.
AAATAATGAGATGTTGGCCCTTAAGACGTGGTTGGGTTGGTTGCAGTGCACCTATAGCACTCATTTTATCATTAGTCGACAGTGTAAACTTCAGACGGATGAACTCGAAACAATCAGAGTTTTCGAAGAAAACATTCCTTCCGTTGTTTTCATCACCAAATTTGCTATCAGGTACTGTGTGTATAAAGTCAAATTTAAATAGTTAACTTGTTGCGCAAAATTGAGCCGCATTTACCTCTCTTGCTATGTCTGTGTGTTATTTAACATCCCAGACGCTTAATAGTTTGCCAATAGAATGGCTGCCCCTTGCTCGTTCTGTTCCTGGCTATTTCACAACTCAATCACCCCATTATTATTGTTTTCGATTAATTTTGGATTCACCCTTCTTGTGAAATGATACATGCAAAATTACTGTGCAAGCTATTATAAATTTCAACTTATCTTCATTCTTATTGAAAACATAAGAGGAAAAAAAATAAGGGTTCGTTAAAGAAAATTTTTTTATTTTCTTAATGATAAGGGAGAGTAAATTGAGGTGTACAATAATTTAAAGAGATTATCATTTGACAAAAGATATTCCGAAATTAACTCTATTATTTTTTATTTGAATATTGAACTCTTTGAATTTGACATTCAATTATGTAATTTATTGTTTTGGCAATTGTTCCACACATTTAAAATTAATAATGTGACGCAAATCCAGATTTAAGTTAATAGTTTATTATCCTTTTCTTTTTCCTTTTTTCTTTAATACAATAGTCTGTTGTCTATAATTTCTATTCTAACATCTTACGCATGTTCACTTTTGTGTTAAAAGTCTAACACTATTTTCATGATTCAATTCGATTATTGGGAGTGATAGGGTGGGTAAAAGATTATATTTAGGCTTCTCCAACCCCCGATGCCTTTTAAGAAAAAAATAACGAGATATTATAGATGAAAATTTTGATTACGCAGAGCAACGACACTCACCTTATTAGCTGTCTCACATATAAACCATAAAAAGATACTGCATATTTAAAATTTAGCCAGAAATTGGAGTTGCCAATGCAATAAGAGGAGATTTCTTATGTTTAGTAGCACCAGTTGATTCATTCATGTCCATAGCTTCCTCCCTTTCTTCACAAGGCAGCGACCAATCAAACTTGTTTAAAAGACTTGCCAATGCCAGCTCATTTACTCTCATTGTAAACTCTATGCCGGGGCAAATTCTTCTACCGGCTCCAAACGGAATGAACTGAAGATCATTGCCCAGGAAATTTATTGAAGGATTTACCAAGAACCTCTCGGGCCGAAATTCTCCAGCTTGATCCCAAGAAGCGGGGTCTTTAGCGATTGTCGCATAATTAATGTACACTTGTGTTCCCTCAGGAATATCATAGCCATTTATTTTGACATCCTGAGTCGATTGCCGAGGAAGTAGAATCGGAATTGGTGGATGAATGCGAAGAGTCTCTTTAATCACAGCTTTTAAGTAGTGGAATTTATCCAAATCATCCTCTGTTATGTTTGATTTGTCACCAACAATATCTCTAATTTCATTTTGCACTTCCTTCATAATCTTTGGGTGCCTTAAGAGCTCTGTCATTGCGCGTTCTAGGAGTGTGTATGTAGTGTCTGTACCAGCCCCAAATATATTCTACAAAATAGAAGGGAAAAATTCATAACAAATCTATTAAAAAGAAAACGGAATTTGTACCAAAATTCAAATTTTATTTGTTTATAAAAAATGAATAATAATCCAAAGAACTTTATCTGATATGCCAAATAAGTTGAAATACATACTTTGTGTATCAAGTTTACATGCCATGTTATTCTTGCTTGTTGAAAATTAGGATAGAGGCCCATAGGAACAATTCTCAAAAAGATAAAGCTGTGTTGGACTCTCATACTTTTCGTAGATTTTATGTTACGGTCCCACCAAGCTTGGTATTTTTTTCACAATAGCCCCTGCCGAAGTAAAATACTAATTACCCTACTGCTAAAAAAAAAAAAAAGCTAAAGGCTAAGTTGCTGCTAACAGCAATGCCTCACACAATAACAGTATGGGTGGAATCCACATAACATTATTACTGTGTAAAATATACATTACTCCAAGCAGCAACTTAAGAAATCTAAAAAATAAATATATAAATAATATTTATGGTAGAATTTACTTTCCTATAACAAACGACAGAATAATAAGAATATTCAAACTTCATTTTATAGTGATTTGATCTTATGTGCAGAAAATAATTAAACATAATAATAATAAATTAATTATTTTCTTTATGGCTTTCAAAATCTATTAAAAAAGGTAACCGAAAAAAAAATGTTGAAAGTTAACAAATCTTTTTTTACGAAAATTTTGATGGCTTTTGAAACATGAGAAGAAAAATTATTAATTTTGACAAACGACAGGGGCTTTGATCATTTTCTCAATCTTGGGCTAAGTAAAATAAAAACTTATGGTTTCTTATTGGTAGATAACTATGTAAAAAAGCTAATATCTCGATCATTCATTATTATAAATTTACTCCTGACACAAAAATTTTAAAAACTTAGCATAACTCCTTGGTCGCAAATCTTTGTATTCACTGCAAGAGAACAGCCAAATAACAATACGCTACCGTTGGTATTAAAGAGAATGAAAGCTATACGTACTAAGATAATGGCCTTTATGCTAACTCTGTCAATGGGAAAGCCAAGCATATTTTCTTTCTGTATCCCAAGCAAGACATCTACAAAGTCCTGATGTTGGTCATCTTCAACTTGCCCACAATCACTCTTCCTCTTCTCGTGCTCTTCAACAACTCCCTCTAGAAAATCATCAATACCCTTGGCTGTTTTCTCTAGCTTGGCATTGAGGCCATTGAAATTGCACACCCAACCAAGCCATGAAATATAATCTCCCACATAGAAACCACTTATCAACTCCATAGCCTCCTCCAAAAGCTTCCTAAACTTACTCACACCCTCCCCTCCAGCACTGTGCTTTCTTCCCAAAGCCACCGTACACAATACATCGTTTGTTAGCGTATATAACACTTCACTTAAATTGACTGGCAAGGAAGATGAAACAAATGATTCAATTTTTTTTATCATAAGTCCTACCTCTTCTGCCCTAACATTACGGAAAGAATGAATCCGTTTGTTACTTAAAAGATGTAGCACACATATGCTTTTGATCTGTCTCCAGTACGCACCATAAGGTGACGTGGCCACGTCTTTAGAACCGTAGAAGATTTTTTCAAGTGGGGTTAATTTTGGTCGACTTGCAAAGATGAGATCATGTGTTTTCAAGATCTGGCGGGCGGCATCAGCGGAGGAGACAACGAGAACCCGAACTTTGCCGAAGTGAAGCAACATGAGGGGGCCATAGCGTTGTGCTAATGCATCAAGTGAGCGATGAGGGTGAGAGCCAATTTGGTGGAGGTTCCCAATGATTGGGAGCTTTGGTGGAGAAGGTGGTAATAGGTTTTTGTTGATGGACTTGAAAATGTACCATCTGAAAAGAGCAACAATGAAGAAGATGGCTGCAGCTATGAACCAGAGGAAGGGCTTCATCATGAAAAAATTAATAACGTTTTTGCGATCAACAAATTAATGTGAGCAAGTATTTATAATGCTGGTACGTACAAATACAGCCGGCAAAACATATCAACGGTCGTGTGCTCGTGCTGTGAGGTTGACGTAGACACAACGCATTTAATACTCGTTTTAAAATATTATGACTCAAACTTATACGATTGATACAAAAAATAAATAAATTATCTAATAATTTATTTAATATTTATGTATTTAATAAAAATTTAAAATAAAAATATAATTATATCATTAGTTAAGTAAATAAATTAAGAATTTTAACTTAATCTGATATAGAAAAAATTTGTGGTGACTTAAGTTTATTCTATTTAATAATCATCATTTATTTATATTGGACAATAAAATCGTATTAAATTTTACTAACTCTACATATACATTTATAATATGAGGAAAAATTCTCCGACTGAACATCAATCTTTTTTTATCTTTTATTATAATTTCAAACCATCCTTTTAATTTTATTATATTATAATTTCGAACTCAAATAACTACTAGCGTAAATTGAATTCACATTATATTAGTTCAACTATTGTTAAAAGAAATTATTGAAGATTTTAGGTAGCAGCAACCTATGTTGAAAAGATGCACAAGAATTAAAGACATGAAGATATGTTTTAACCTTTTAATAGTGTGAAGAGTAACATAGCCACGTGCATGGGTAGAATCAGATGAAGTTCTAAGTAGCCTGGCCGCCGACCCATCAAAAAGAAAAGAGAGAGAAAGAGGGGGGGGGGGGTGCCTGGGGAAAAAGAAATCGAGGACGAGTGTGAAATTGTTTGCGTCCATAACCTTCTTTACTTATTGAATATTTCAATTTTCGGACGTGGCCCCTGGATATGGGAATGGATTCCAATTTACATAAACATTTATTTCTTTTATTCTTATTCACTGCTTTCTGTAATTAATAGAATTAAATTTGGGCAAAGTCTATATAAAACTGGACCGTATAGGCAGCGCCAAACAAAAGCTTTTTCTTTAAAAGAGTCAATAATTTATAAAGTACTAATCTTTCTCCAAAACTAAGAGATTACTGCATGGTGATGAAGGATAACGCACTTAAATTTTTTGGAGCAGCGGCCAAGAAGTTCCAAAAGTTGAAGAGTCTTAACCTTGCAAAAAGATGAAGTTACGTTACGTCCACAAATTTATTGCGGCAGGCTTCTCCACCCTTTTAATCATTATCCATATGAATTGCTCGTTCTGATTTCTTGACCTCACTTTGGAATTCACTTTGCTCCACATTGCTCTTGATAACCAGGAGTTGCGTGTGGTAGCGGGGCTAAAGGCATAGCATCTTGACATCTTCAGCTACGCACGAGAAGCTTTGAGGAGAGAAATTGGCCATTCCACTAACAAGCAAAAATTCAATCTTAATAAAGGAATGAAATCAAAAGGTTGCCATAATTAATTACTTGTACATGTTGTTTTCTCTAGTGTGCTTTTGGATGGCAATATAGAAATGTTTTATTTGACACTCATTTAATTGAAGAAAAGAAAGAGCGAAAACCTTTTACTATTTAATAAAATTGATCGAAATTTCATTAATATTTTAAAAATAATTTAAACTCTGATAAGTGTTAACTTTGTTGGTAATCTTATTATTTTACTCTTGGTGGTCATTTAATGTTAAAAATTAGAATAGCTTTAATTATTTAATCATAATTAATTGAAAATTTATGAGAAAAATAAGGGAATTGTCAGATATATAAAATCTTTCTTTAATGAGAACATCTTTATTTTAACTAAGTGAAGATACTACTAAAAAATACAATGTCTGATGTATTGAAACCTTTTGTTTTTTTATTTTTTATTTTTTGTCTCTATGTGTATTTTAGTGGCACTTTCCTAAGTAGGAAGTAGGAAAGAACTGTATATATATTAAAATTTAAGAATTGATTAAAAATTATGACAAATCCCTTAATTTTTCTCATAATTTTTTAATTAATTAGGGTTAGAAAATTATTCAATTAACTAAAGAAGGGTGCGGATACTTTCACCCCGCTACCTACGTAAATTCATCCCACTTCTAAAAAGAAATTTTTAAATAAGTTCACATTATTTTTAATAAACATGAAACAATAAAAATTTCGTATAATTAACCAGTTAAATTATTTTTATAATTTTTCTTAATAGATTTCTTTAACTATTTTGACCATTAAAGTTACTTTAAAATAAACTTTATTTAACTATTTTACTCTTATGATATAAAATGGCCCAATCACCCCAATAACTATTTGTTCTTGTATGTAATAGTTTGGATATTTAATTTTATAACCCATAATCTAACTTTTTCTAAATGAAATTTAATAATTTTTAATACCTTACATGTAAATGATATAAATTCAACAGCTCGATAATTAACATGAGTACTATACCATATGGATATTATGTTAGTTTAATTAAATATTAATAATTATACTAATAATATAGAATCGACACACTATTTAAAAATAATGAATAAAATTTTTTAAAAAAGTTAAGTTAAAGTACCATTTTAGTACTTTGACCTTCGGAGGGCAAAATAGATAATTTGAATTTAGGTAAAAGCAATCTTGGAAGTCAAATATGAATATCATTAATAATTAAAGGTACTCATATTTCCAACATAAAATAACTATTAAGAGTAAATTGATAAGATTAACAATAACATTGACACTTGGGGAGATTTGGGTGTTTTTAAAGTGAACAAATTAATTGTTATTCCTTGGAAGATTTTGTTCATTTGGAAATTAACAGCTTGTTTAAATAAGGCATAAGTACGAGGAGCAAAGTAGAAAACAAGTCTAAAAAGGGAACATAAAATATAATAATTAGACTCCTTCAATTAAATATGACATGAAAATTTCTCTGAGCTGGTGGACGAAATTAATTAATAATTGTTACATTGCTATAGATTACACCATGTATTTTTTTTCCAGTTATTTTTTATTTCCCATTTCATTTTAAAAACATATTGTTGATCAAGTGTAAATTTAACCTCTCAACAAATAAATTAATTAGTAAAGCATTCGAATAATTAATTTGTATGCGAACAAGTCAAACCTTTAACAGTACATTTTTTATTATTGTGCCGCCAGTCCATATTAAAAAGCATATAAAATCACCCTATAATAAAATTAGACGACGCTCGTAAACATAGGACTTAAATAAATAACCCCAGAAAAAAAGGAAGAAAATATCTAATGGAAAACCAGTGACATTGCGACCATAGTTATAGTGGACCAATACAATCGTATGAAAGCAATTGAATGACGAATTTCACTTGGGACGACTTTTCAAAGAAGAAGCTTCGTTGAGAAGTTTTTATTATTTTTATTTAAAACTTTCATTGTTGTTAGCTCGGCTAAGTTTTGACTGCGACAACTGCCTGTCCAATTTTAAAATCTCCCACAAAATCCTCAAATCTCCACGCTACAACTGGACGGAGATGAAGCAAAACTCTCCTAACGAGGGAGAAATTTCTCTCCCATTTTATTGAAAATGAAAGGCAGATTTTAGTTATTCAGAATCCAATTCGCATTAAAAACTCGTGAAGAAAATTCCAACAGACTTTAATATTAAATGGCTTACAAGAGGTCTAAATTTGAATTACGTAACTCCCATCCATTGGTCCGGCTGGTTCATACATCCATCCTTGCAAGCCATACAGAACCAGCTTCTGTACCAGGTGAGAGCCGTGGGCCAATGGTACTAGGTAGATTAATAATGTGTCGTTGGGTGACAATGATATTTGCCGCGACATGCATAAATGATTTTGATTATAATAGATCGATCTATAATAAAATATGAATCTTAACCACATATAAAATAATAAATAATAAAAAATTTATTATAATTTTAATTCTGTAATTATAAAAGAGAGTTTTATTTTAAAATTATTTTAATATAATAAACGCACAAAATTTTACTCTTTAAAACAACCATCAAGTTATCATTGTCACAAATTTGACATAGTGTATGAGGAACGTATACATACAACAAATGTTTCAATTTCAAGCACAGACCGCTTTAAAGGTAATGTTTAAATCATAGATTAGTATGTCATGAGCAAAGTCAATTGCTAAAACAACCGTCAATTATAAATAATGTATACACTTCCAAATTCCAATACCGTACGGGAATTCCTATCTCTAATTCAAAACCTTGATATATTGTATGATATATTAATGTATGTGGAAGACAAAATATAAACAAGCAACCAAATATTCTTAGGTGATGTTTGGTTTAAAGAAATGTGGGAAAATGAAAGAAGAGGAAAGTGGAGGAAAAGAGAGAAAAGAGGAGTGGAGCGTGAAATACTTTTTAAATGATTGATTTGTTACAGAATTATGCAAAGAAAGGAAATCTCTATACTTTAATTTAGACAATTTTAATTTTAAAACTTTCAATATTTATCATAAATATAATTCAAAAAATTAAACCGTAAGCTTAGTTTATATATTTACATAAATAACTAATAAAAATTATTTTAGGTAACGCATTTTTGTTTATGATGAAATTTTATTTAAAAAATTTATTGTCATAATATTGTTTTATCATTAATTTAAGTAATTATAATTAATTTAATTTGTTTCTAAATAAATTATAATATAATATAAATAATTTCTTAATCCACATATTATAATTTTTTAAATTTCCCTTAAACGCCCCAAGAAAAAGGCCGCCACACGCCACTTCCTGAGTCGCGGCCGACTGCTGCCACACCATTTGATATATGCAAATGAATTATATGAAAATGACAGGATTTTGACGATCTCCATAATGGATCAACTTATTTAGTAAAAAATTTAAGTTCCTTTTTTTTTTGGGGGGGAGGGAATCTGTAGAAGTTAAAACGTTTCTAAAAATTTTGACCTAGATTTAAACAATATACATCCGTTTATTATTATTATTATTTTTATATCAATGACGATGGAGCAATGCTAATTGTTGGCCCGGCGAGTCCAATGGTAATGGCTGTGAGATTGCACACAGCAATGTCAGCCACAGTTGTGGTAGTCCAAAAGTCCGTGGACTATTAAATTTATATTTTTATATTTTTAAATTAATTAATTAAATAAATTTATTTCATTACTGTTTAAATCATTACTTAGATTTAAATTGATACAAAATTATCTAAAATGTTAAGTTAATAAAATAAAATTATAAATAATAATTATTTGATTACATTAAACGATTGAAGGGGTATTTTTTAAAACTTTGGTTTCCATCAAAAGAAAATTTTAAAAATTTAAATTCTTCACTCCTTAGTTAAGAATTCAAATTCTATATTATGATGGATATTAAATAATAATAAAAATAAAATTCTTATACACTACAATAAACCACCGCAAATGAAAAAAAGAAATTCAAAATTACTTTTTACTCCTCCATCCTCTCTTTCCAACCAAACACAACCTTAAGGCAGCAATGTTTCTTATTCCTCAAATCCAGTCATTCACAGCTAAATATGAAGGTGTCTTTAATCCAAAGCATCTATAAAATAGACAGGAACATCGGGAGAGAAAATTATAGCAATCAGTCTAGGGATATACAATTTCCTAGATCTACTCCACAAGTTTTCTCTCCCCTTCACATTTTTGCCTCAGCAATCAGCTCGCCGGTTTATTCAGAGACCGGAACACAAGTCTGTTAACTCATAAGCACTATCACGCATAGTTAGTACGGAGATAGTGCAACTTTCATTCATGGATAGCAATAAAACCAGAGGAATCAGAGTAATGTTAATCAACTCAGTTAGATTAGTTACCTCAGCAAATGCAGAGGTCTCTTTCCAATTAGTTAGTGAAGCTCTAAAGGGGGCTCTCACCACTGCATAAAAACCAACAGCAAAGTTGGGCACCATAGCCATTTCAAAAAAATTTAAGACAGCGATAACATGAATACATGCAAAAATAACATAAAGAACTTTATTCAATAACATAACTTTTTTTTGAATGTACTGGATACAAAATATTAGTAATTTATATTAGCCTCAGGAAATTTAAGTCAAGACTCATATGAGTAGTTGTTTAATCTCAAACCTGAGACACGTCTGCTCTTTGCTCCTCATCTTCTACTCTTTGAATAGCCGGCCCGTCATTGACAGGCTACGGCAGGTCTATCTCCAGCTAAATAATAGTTGGAAATTTCATTCCCACAAGAAGTTGTCCCGAAGTAGATCATAGGATCAAAAGCTCTACATGAAGTTCCAGCCATTATTTTGATTTTGAATAATCGCGAAGAAAAATGTCCGTTCATTACTGTCTCAAATGATGAATCCATAAATTCCTAAAATCTGTTTCTCAGCTGCACAGCCTAACAGTGCATGCCACGGCCTGTGCCCAATATTTGAGTCTTGCTTTCACATCTTCCGGATGATCACCTAAAAAAGTAAATGAAAGACAACAAAAGATTACAAAACGTTCTCTATGCTCATTTAAATCACAACTACAACCAATTGAATAAATTTTAAAATCATGATCAATCCAATACATCAAACTCAATATTGTGCCTTTTTTAAAGAATTGGTTACAGTCTACAAATATTACAATCTAAAGTCTACTCAAAACTAAATGGATACACTAATTACAGCCCAGAAGTCTACAAAGGTCAGCTCAGAAATCAGCGCTTCCTAATATAGGGGAAGACATCTACCCATACACACATTTGTGGGAGAGGAAATGTTTGAGCCACCATGGTGACTAGGCCAAGGCCTTAGTGGCAGTGTCACAATATATCAGGATTTAACAAAAAAAATATTTATTCTCTTTTGAGCAATTAAAAAGTATGATTGAGACAATTTATCATTTCTGAAAGAATATGTTACGCTTGATCTCATACTGATTGATTCAATACAATTCTGTCCAACCAACAAATAGAATCATGAAATGTATACGTGATTTCAAAAACTCACCAGGACTAGAGATCTTCCAATTAGCAATCGGGCTGGAAACAGGATCGGTGGACACGGGAGAATTCCCATGACTCTCAGGAGATTTCTGGCTCTGATGCTCATCCATGAACTTTTGGCTCATTGAGTAGCAAAGCTCAAGCGCAGGCAGAGTGTTGCAGAGCTCAGGAATCTCGTCATAGCTGAAACCAAACCCAAGATCCAAACAGCCTTTGAGCTCATCAAGATCCTCGTCCGTCAAGCTCTTTGTTCTCTTCAAATCATCCTCTGAATCTGTCTCCACATAACCCTCCAACAAAACTTGATTCTTTTTCTTCTTCTTATTTTCCTTCTTTAAAAGCTCTTCACTTTCTTCTTCATCAAACCCACTCCTTGTTATGGTTAAAAACTGAGGGTCTTGCTTCGAATCATGGGTTTCTTCTTCCATTATGGCTTCAGAAGAAGTAACCCAAGATTCAGTTTCACAAGAAAAGCGTCCCATTTATCTCTCTCTCTCTCTCTTTCTAGAGTTTCTCTCTGTTTCGCTTTTAAGTGCCAATGAGAGGGGAGGGGAAAGTGCTTATAAAGTTGCGTCCAGACAGGAAAAATGCACTTTCTTTTTCTCTTTTTTCGATTTGTTTATTTGCTTTTATTATGTATGTGTAAATGCATGTCACATGAACAATGATGATGATGATGTTCTCATACATATTTCGATCATGATAAAATTTCAATCGGTCCCTCAAATTGATCATAATAATAGTCAAACCTTCATGTTCTTAAACTTAAAACTTATACATTATTATTAAATTTGATATATTAACCAACATTAACAGCTCATAAAAAGAATAACACAATCCATAAAAATTAATTAGATTTAAAATAATAAAATTGATAATTAGATAATTTTTTAAAATTTTTTTAAAATATATAAATAATTAATCATATACTCTTGTATGATCTATATGTATTCTTTTATTACTTTTATTTTTATCAATCATTAATTATATATTCTATAATTTTAAGATGTAAATTAATATAAGTAAAAAATCTCAGTCACTATCAATTTAAGACAATTGTACGATCAAAGATTTATTTATGTAACATCATTATTTACATAAAGTTTCAAAAGTTAAGAAAAAAGTTTCCGTAGCTTTTAGAAAGTTACTTAACAAAAACCCCGTAATATCAAACTAATCTGTAAGTTTTCAATGGTCAACGAGAAGTTACGGGTCAACAGGCCAAAATCTACCCAGTCCTTGAGTAAGGTGATATTTCAAAACATAAGGGGACTGCCTGTTATTACAACAAATAGAACGGATGGAGATTAAAACACAAATGCACATGGGGTGTACAGTGGGCCGATGACGTAGACAGGGACAGCTGTACAATTTGTGGTGGTGGTGGTGGTGGGGCAATGATGACAAGAATCGGAAGGGGACACGTGGTAGTGGCGGTTCTGCAAGTGGACAAAAGACGAAAGCGGGGCTAAACGTGTGGGACCCACCACGTGCGCGTTTGATGGTCTTTCCTTGATTTTTGTCTGTACCTCAAACAAAAAATGAAAAGAGCAAAAAAAAAAAAATGTGATCGCAAAACAAAAGAGGGTTGTTTGCAAGAAGGAAGACTTTGTGCGAGCAAGAAAGAAGACTTTGCGTCAACAGGCAACGTAGTAACAACAAGTAATGTGATAATAGCATTTGGATCCCTAGGTGCTCACTACTTTTCACTTAAGGACATAGTTTTTAGTTTTTATAGTTTTATGGAAACCAATTGTGGGCCAACTTGATCAATTAGATCAACTAATGTTCATATTTCAGAAAATGTGCAAAAATGCAAGGACTGTCCTGTCATGTCATGGGCTTGGTTCGGTTGAGCAACCGCAACGAACCGTGCTCGTTCTAGTATGTTCTAATAACTTGGTGTGAAAGCTTTGTGTAATGTAGAGATGTTTTAATTCCAAATTAAATCAACCAAATTGATAGTGTGTTGGTCGATTCAAAAGGAAATTGAAAAACAAAAAAATAATAATAATAAATTGTGGTTGAATGGTTTTCAATTATTTTTATTTAACTAGCTAATTCTGCTTAATTATTAAAAGAGATTACAATTTAAAAAATGAGTTTGAATATTTTCACCCCATTATTTTTAATTATTTAATTAATTAAATTATGAAATTCTAAAAACATATTAAATATTTTATTCCACAAAAAAGTATATGTGGTAGAATAAAATGATCCATCAAATGTAATAAAAAGTAAGTGAATCTTACATGCTCTACAATAGGGAGTTAAAAAAAAAAAAACAAGGGCACCAGACGATATTATAGAGCAAATGTTAATTATGCAACACAATCTCGACATATGTTAATCATTTCGTTTGATGAAAAAGGATATGCAAACTTTTGACGACCATCTATATATATATATATATATATATATATATATATATAACTATTTATTATTGTGTATACGCAATCGTGTGGCTTGTAAAAGGATAAGACGATGCATGTTTCGAGTTGTATTGCCATAGTAGCAACAAAAAATATTTTCATCGAATGTGACTGACAGCAGTGGAAACCCTTTGTTATGGAATGGATAAAGGCTAACAAACCAGTGGATTAGTTTTGTCGGAGAAATAAAATTGTGATGAAATACTAAACCCTCAATTTATTATTATTGTTGTTGTTGTTGTTGTTACAGCATCAATCAATTTATATAATAGTGAGACTTTTAAAAATTAAATCGAGTAGTCTGTTTAGATAATATTTTTAGGTTATCACTCAGCAATTGGGATATGTTTAACACAATGTTATCTCCAACCATTAAATGATAGCGTTGCAATGAGAAGATTTTAATGGAATATATATAGGTCATCACGAAAAATTCTAATAATAGAAATGATATCTTCCACGCAATCGTGGTGACGGCTTTGATGATTACCGGATGACCATTTTCAATAATAATTAGCTAAAACTAACAATTAACTAAAAAAATAATTGTGATAATTCTATGTTATTCTTAAAATTATAAAAAATTGTAAGTATTCAGAAAAGAATCAATATAATCCCCTCGAGACCCAAACCCCATCTCTTTCTGGGTACCTTTTCAATTGCATATTATGCATGTATTGATTCACCCGGAAACTAAAACAATATTTGTTTTAGTTGTTCAGAATTAATACATAGAACAAGGAACTAAAAACAGAAACCGCACACGAACTTTTGTGAAGCGCATAGTTTTATAATCTGTTTTGGACCCACCAAAGATATGTTGAATCGAAGAATCCTCGGCATCAAGACATTTTGATTTCTTCCCTGCAACACATTGGGATTGGATGATTGATGAAGGGCAGTTAATTAGTTGGAGTCTTGATATGAAGTAAAAAGCATTAAAATATTTAAAATAAAGTAATACGGATAAATTGACACGTATATAAATTATAATCTACTTGTATGATCTCACGAAAATTGCCAAGAGAAAAACCCCGTGTGGGGTTCACCATTTATTGGACCCAGATGAAGTTCTTATCTTCTCTGTAAATAGTTCCATTATGAATCAGTGAAAGATATATTTACATTGAGCATAGTAAGTATCAATAAAAGAATGAGAGAACGTAAAGGCATTGGTCACCATAAAATCAGTTTTATCATGTACAGCAACAACAACAACAATAATTCATTTTCATTTTTCTTTTCTTTTAAGAAATGAATCTAGCACTATACAGAATGTGACAGTGTGAGAGATCTTTGGTTCATTCAAAATCAGTGGTATATGACTTTCAGATGCAAAATTAATATTTATTTTGTTGGCTTCTATAGAAAGCAACTTATGATCCGGCATCTATGGTCGTAATGCCAATGGTCTATCCATGTTTCAAAGACAACATTGATCAATATGTCGTGGCCTTGACCAAATCATTTACGTTTGTTTAGTCAGAATTGTGGTCCTTTATTATATATTATATTATATTATATTATATTATATTATATTATATTATATTATTATTATCAATAATTGTGTTACCTGCAACAATTGGAAAAGTATACCTAGAAAGAGAGACTAGAGTTACCTTTTCAACGAAGTAATCATTGGTTTTTTTATTTTAATCTATGTTCCCGCACGTCACAAAATCTTTCAAGAAGCACTAGAGCTAAGCCACACCTCAGATTCGCTGTTGTATTTTGAGAATTGAGAATTAAATCAATATTTATACTTCCGTTTTATTTATTTATTTATTTATTTATAGATGTTACTACTTATTTGTGACGTGGGTTTGATGCGACGAGCTAGATCGAATCAGAATAAAATATATGTAGATCCGATGAAATTAATTATAGGGATTACTAAGTAAACCACTAAAGAAAAATAATATATATCTGCTTATGCATAAATATGATTTGATTTATTCTTGTGATTTGAGAAGAGTACAAATAACTAACAATAAATCATCAAGAAAAATTGATTGATGCGAACGATGCATGAATGAAGAAATGATAAGAGGCTTTGGTTATGATATCACCTCAGTTAACTGATTACCTGAAAGTTGATAATTAGGAGCCTAAAATTATTATTTAATAAAGTCTTTTTTTCATTTTGTTTGTTCTCAATTCGATACTTCGATTCCTTGCACTTGTTGAGCCCCAACTTTGATTTCGTCCGCGTTCTCAAGATTTCTAGAACTCAAAAATAGAATATTCAGAATTCACTTTTTTTTCTTTGTTTTCTTACTTGCAACTGGCCGCCTTGTGTAGATTAATAATTGATTAATTAGACAAAAAGAGGGTTGCGTCTTTAATTGAATGATAATAAGTTCCTGAATCAGCAAGAAAGGAGCAAGTGGCGTAGACTAATTATTGATTAGATAACGAGAGTTCATCTAAATTTGGATAAGTTCAATTTTCATTGAAAGCAAAATGGGAGCTTGCAACTGTGCATTTATCGTGTCAAAGTTTAATTTACTGAAATGGAATGACATTGATCAACACATATCTTTTACATGCTTGATAATTTTTTTTTTCTTTTTTTTTTAACAAGCCTTGTACAAAATTAGTAATAATTTAACAAACTAGCATTCGGTGATGCCCGGTGATCATTTATTAATTCACAATTACGAATCGTTTCAAGACTACAATATGCACATGTCCATCCGAGCTCTCACAATATAATAAGCCGCGTTGTCGGGTATGATCATGATCGTGTTAATAACAGTAGGCTAAAAGAGCCTCCCCTTTAGTTGAAAAGACGTATGCATGGCATTCGATTCACTCAAACAAAGTCATCTTCTTTTAACAAGATGGAAAGCACACGCCGGTGGGCTTGCCCGCTTCGTCTTGGCGCCCGTCAATTCTCTTGCTACACACACACACATGTACACACAACTTCAATTTAATTATTTCATACAAAAATTTTATGCATTGCAACAAGCAGACATTAATTTCTCTCGAGTCCATTAAACGGTGACATAACATATAAATTTCGTCCACAATGTATACAATTTCTTCTCCTTATAATAAATAGAGGGTGACATTCATCTATATTCCACATGGGGTTTCTAAGAATAAAATTGACATATCAATACACTTTCATGGACAAGGAAATAGATATTTTTTGAGCTTCAAATTAACGAAGCTAGTTCATTTATAATATACGGGTGGGAGGCAAATTGCTTGCTTTATTCAATGTTACCAATGCAAGTTGCTGGCCGGTTGTGACGACACTCAAAATTGAACAAAAATCTTTAAAAATCTTTTGCTGTGTATTATAGATAGTGTGCATATTTTTTGCTTGTTACAATCATGGAATTAATTAGTGAGACAAATAAAAAAATTGGAATGAGATATACGTCTCTATAGGTGATAGTCTCAATGTGACGAACAAATGAAACATAATCAATATTACATAGAGTTTGTTATGTCTATATATATATATATACTTTGCTAGATTTATACAGTATAACTCCATGGGATTGTGTTAGCACAACAAATATACTGTGTAGAACTTTCATTGAAAGATTGTATTTGAAATAATTAAGACAAGCAACGCAACACAAACTTGAACTAAGCATGATTATACGACTAATAATTTGCTTACATTTTCAAATGCAGATAACTAATAATTTGAAAATATTTATTTAACAATTTTTTTTTTCATTCGGGACGGCACCTACACCCTCTCTTCACTGCAAGGCCCCTAAAAAAAAGTACAAAATTGTATTGGTTATTGTAATAGTGATGCACAATGAATATTAATTTATTGAAAAAAAAAAGCACCATTAAATCAAACCATGGGAAAGGATTTAGGTTCTTGAAATTTTTTTTTTTTTTTTGGTCTATGCCTTTCTAAAAAAATGAAGCATTCAAGTTCTGAGAAGAACAAATCACTGCAATAACAAAATATTTCAAACAATTTCATGATTAAAAAAGTTACAAATTTCAGGTGCTGCAATATTTATCTCTGGCTCTCGTTTGGGATATATATGGGGCCACTCATTGAGGTTATTCTTCAATCCTTATCTTCTTTTCAACTTTCATTTTCATGAATATGAACCACTTATGAAATCATCCACGACTTCCACAGCAAAAATACCAAGAAAAAGAGAGAAAATCATATATGTAGAAATTATTAACATGAAAAAGTTCAAAATATTTCCTTAGTATAATAAATTGATTATCCAATCATATTAAGCCATGCGCGTACTCCGTTCCCTAAATTTTCTAACATGATTAATAATTTCGAAATAAATTTTGTATATATGCGACAATATTTCATGTGATTCCTGTACATATGACATGTAAAAACAGATATAAAAAAGTGAATTTTAATTTAATTAGCCGTAGCAATTATTTAATTAAATAATTAAATATATGCTATAAAGTCCGGTAATTTTCCCTGAATCATTAGATAGCACGGACATGGTCATTGCCAAAGAAGATAAGGACGAATTAAAATGGCAAAAGATAAGAATGTGTTGAGTATTATCCATAGTTCGCTTCTGGACGGCGCAGGTCGTGCTCTATCAAAATTTTAGTTACAAGACATACAAAGATGTCTCATTCTTTTGGGCCCTGATGTAAAAATTTCCTCAGCGTATCATGGGTAATATCAATTTCAACCACTAAAATATTAAAAATAATGTATGAGAAGTTATTTAAAACGTGGACCAATAATTTTCATCTTTTATTTTTACTTAGTCGCATGCATGACAGTGAACTTTAAATATTTTTACGGCCAGTTGAGTTACGGTTGGAAATTAAAAAGACACAATAGTATAATATATCAATTCGTGTAAAAGAATTTCAAAACGTAATTTTAATGTTCAATGAACTGACTCTTATTAATTATTCTATTTTTTCGGGTATCGCACAAGATGACCAATAAAAGATATTTCAGCTTTTCGCTTCGGCATCCACTCTCCGTATATGCGCATATGTTAATCGTGTCGTTTTTCGCCTTATAGCTTGACTACTTGAGTGGCTTATGCTTCTGCTTATATATCAGCCAGCTGCCAGCCGGACTTTGCGTTTCAGTTTTCACATGATTAGTGGTCCAATCTCCTTCTCCCACGTGTCCACATTATCAACATGGCAATGGTCTGATGTCCATGGATGCCATGCATGTAGAAATCTTTCCAGACATGACATTCTCCGACGCATGCATGCATATCGTGATGCACGTTGGGCCACGCGGAAGGCTGTAATTGGATGGAAATCTATAACATTAACAGGCCAACAACCAATTTGGCGGGGCTTGTCTTTATCGGCTCAATAATACCGCACGGAACAGGATTCGGCATTTTTGGTGAGCTCAGTTAAACAGTGGGACCCGCTGTTCGGTTGGGTATGTTGCCGCGGCATCATCTCATGACGAGCTTTCAACAGCCAATTTACGGCACCCCTATTAAATTCTATTCGTTTAAATACGCCAGCTTAATTTGTACAATACTGAAGGTCTGATTAGAATTACTTTTTGATAGAGATCTGATTAGTGATTAGAATTAATATTAAGTTTTAATTTTAGAATTACTTTTGACAGAGATCTGATTAGAATCACTTTCGGGATATTTAATACTAATTTTTAAAAAATTAAAAATTATTTTTTTCAGTAAACTAAAAATAATTTTTTTAAATTTAATTGTGAGAATTATTTTTATACTTAATATAATATCACATGCATCTTCACGTATATTACAAGAATACAAGAATAAAATAAAGTAGTAATATCGATAAAATAAAAAATTATTTTAATTATTAATTATTATATATACAAAATATACATACTTAAATATATATGTGTGTGTGAATAAACTTTATTCAAATTATATTCATTTCATTCATTTGTATATTTATATCAGTTCCTTTAGTCTAAGAAACATATATGAGTATTTTTAAAATTTACACAACTTTTAAAAATAAATATTATGAAATGTTTAACTAATTTTCTTCATAATTATATTTACAACTCAATAACAACAATTATTTTAAAAATTAGAGCATTAACTCATAAATTAAAATCAATCATCTTGTCATTAAATACATAGAAGTCCTAAAATTTGATTTTCTTCCTATGACGTAATTCTATATTTGTAATTCTTAATTCTTAAAAGTTCTTCCAAAAAAAAATCCAATAAAATTTAAAATATAAATATGAATTATGAAATGGGTTAGGTGTAAATTATTATTAAAAGAATAATTTATTTAAGTGTTTAATTGAATTCATACTCAAAATTTAAAAAAAAAAACTGTCTTTGATTATTTAGGTAATTTTAATTAAAGAGAAATTTTATAAAGAATTTAGTGAGGTGTCAAAACGCTTGCTCACCTCTACTGTATAGATAGGCCTCTACTGTTTTTGGGCTTTTTTAGGCTTTTCTTAAGGTCTCTACTGTTTTTGGGCTTACGGAACTTGAAATGGATCAGGTAGAATGTCCCGCCAATAACACTCAGAGTGCTCCTTTTGACGCTCCGTGACAATTCTTCACAAAACTCATTTTTAATTGAAATTACCCAAGTAATTGACGTTAAATTTATTCATATTTTGTTTTGAGCGATAATTCAATTGAACACATAATATATTATTCACACCCATCCCATTTCATAATTTATATTTATATTATAAATTGTAATTACAACACTTTTTAGAGAGAATTATTAGAGTTTAAAGTTATGAATAAAAGTTATAATAAAGAGAAAATAATTTAAGATTTTAATATTTTATGTATGTTTTATAAAAAAAATATTTTAAAAGAAATATTTTGGGTGAAACTTTTTGTGGCAAGATCAATAATTTTAACATATAGATTTGTATTTTATAAATTAAACTAGGGGTATTTTAAGAAATAAAACGAGGGTGTTATAAACATTCCAGAGGGGTATTAAAAGTTCCATTTTAGCACTACTAATCGATCAAGAAGAATACCTGGGCGGGCTTAACTTGCTTGCATTTTTATCTTCTTAGTTACCGTCAGTTCAGTTCTGTTGCTACACAACTTCAATTTAATTAATTCATATAAAATCATATGCATTGCAACAAGTAAGACCCAACTTTTTCCCATTTCCAATATTCAACAATGAATGAACTTATATATAATTTCTGCACTATATATTAAAAGAGGGTGATTAGGTAACATTCATCTATCTTCTACATTGGACTTTCAAGAAAAAATATATGTCAATATAATTTTGTGGACAAATAAAGAAATCAGTACAAAAGAAAGTGAATTATATGATACTTATTATTTAAATTTTTTTATTATTTCTAAAACTTATAATATTTTTGAATGTTATGCAAGGTATATTCTTTATGGTGAAATTGGATGGTCTTAACCCTCGAAAGAACTTCATGGCAATGAAAAACAAGCGTATATATATTCATTAAACAAATCTATCCTTCAAAATAAATGTTTATTTGGTAGTAAAAATGATGGGGAAAGAAAGATAAATCTTAAATTAAAAAATTATTATTACATTATTTACAAAATTTGTTATTATGGATGGCAAAATTAAAAATTTCTAATTAAGTTAAAATAAAAAAAATTTTAATCTATTTGCATCTTTCATTAATAAATCATGGGTGAAGCATTTTTTTTATCTTTTCATGTAAATAATAAGATGATTTTAGTTTAGCAATGAGTATAACAAATTACTGAAGACCAAAAAAAAAAATGGGAGACAAATTATTAGCATACATTGAACACAACATCATACTACTAATAGTTTGTTAAATTATTAATTCACAAAATGTCAAAATAAGTCTATCATAAAATATCATTGATGCCATTAAGGAGATAAAACTTTTGACTTTGTGGAATGAGTAAAATTCTTAGTATTGTCATTAAGGAGAAAATCCATTAGAAAGGCTACAAATTTTTTTAATAGAATTTGATCATAACATTTGTCAGGAATGTGTTAGTCAGAACTAAAGTATATCATTTAACACACTTGTAAATTATATTCACATGCTTGCTATTATAAAATTTTTAAGAGAGACTTAAATGATCCTTAAAAAGAAATAGAAACTGGGCTTATTGGAAAAGTTACTCAATAACATCTAACATCTAATGAATTTGTATTTGTAGTTGCTATAAACTAAAATATTTTTTGCATATATTAATAAGTTGTAAAAACTTGAACTATTATAAGAGTGATACTAAAATTTGTAGTTAGAAATAGTGCTAATGATGCAAAAATTAATTGTGCACCTCTAGTATGCATGGGTAAGTTTACTATAGGCCAACATGTAAGTTCTAAGGAGAATGACATAATATTCACGAGTTTTTTGTCATTTTGGTATCAAAATTGTTAGGCGTCATAAATAAAAGTGAGTATTGACTTTATAAAAAAATTAGATAATAACCAAATAGATTTCAATATATAGAGATAGACAACATAGATATTTTGACTTTATAAGTATTTTTCTAAAGATAAGTACAACACAAAAATTATGAATACATCAACCAACTAGCATCTCAAATTGTTGCCTCTTTATTGTATGGTCAGACACTTCTTCATTTAAAACTTTGTATTCAAAATATCTATGAGTTAAAAAATATTTTAAAAAATGATGATAAAAGAATAGAAAGACAAGATTATACTTACTTTTAGAATGGTCAAGCAATTCATATGGAATACTAGTTTCAACCCTTTTTTAAAATATCATTAACGAATTCCCCCAAGGTAGTAGGAGATTCATGCTTCAAAATCTCCTTGTTCAATGAGACATATACTTCGATGATAACAAATAAACAATTTATATTAAATATAAAAATAAAAATATTACACCTATCACAAGTACTTGAACAAATTACATATTAAGTGTATTAGCAAAGATGCTTTTCTAGAAAGGAAATTACATTAGATGAAATAGTGCAAAAGACACATCTATTGTAAAAAAATAATGTAAGACACAATAAAAAATTTGCTATCTATAAAGAAAATTATATTGAATTTCTTGATTAATAAAATTAGTCATTTTCATCCATCATCCATGAGAAGTTCATTCCATCTATATTTTATGAAACTATCAAGAACCTATGTATAATCTGAACATAAAAATGAATACATTAAATAGAAACTATAATAAAATTTTAAAATTAAAATATATACTAATATGTAATGCAAACAGTTGGGCGTTTACTTTTCTAGTAGTTCTCAAAATGTGCAAAACTTGATGCCATATATCAAGATGGCAAACCAATTCTTATTGTCTCTTCTACTATTTGCTATTTGAACCATTTATCCTACACCATAAATAAAAATATTGAAAAAAATTAAAAGAAAAATGTTATCCCATAAAAAGGCATGCATTGAGGGTTAATCGATGAAAATAAAATAAAACGAATCAATTTTCAACAGAAGACTAATTAATAATTTTCTAGTTTGGCCTAATTCAAAACTTCTAATAGAATTTGGGCTCTTATAATAGCTATTTTAGTTACAAGTAACAAATAGAAACAAAATTTTTCTTTAAAATAAAAATTCTTACATGTCTTTTTGTACGGGTTGAAAAGGTTCACTAGGTGTTCAAGATTATTAACATCATGCATGCATTCCTTAACCAACAAGATATCAATGTCATATCATGTCTTAACTTTGCAATAATTAGTCTAGATAACAATATATTTATCCACTCATTAGAGAAATGCGCAAAAAGATTAAATTTAAATGGAATAAATAAATAAAATTGATTTAAAATTAAAAAAAAACATTCGAATTTACTTACTTGTTGAAAATTTAATTTAATAACAGGATTTCTAAGACCTTAGATGGACAAAATTTCAATTATGAATCACAAGCAAAGCCTTTGACGCCCCAATTGAGGGAATTGGAAGCTCTATAGTTTACTACATGGAACTCTTATTTTCTATTTATATTAATTAAGATCTAGTAACTTTGTATCTCATTTTGGTGTAACTAATCATCTCATCTCATTATAAATCTAGTGGTCTTGAAAAATTCTATAATCATCTCAATTTTATTACTTTGATAATTTTTTTCCCCAAAACAACATTGCTTTCTTTGTAGATCAAGATTATCATCCTGATGTGTTAACAGGCTTGTCCATAAATTTTTCCTATATTCTGACTGGTTCAAAGGATAGCTCAGTTTATATTGTCGACATATAAACTAAGTGTTACATTTATATATATTATCGAAATACAAACTAGGCATGTTAAATTTCATTTCTTCTATTATTGCAATAACCTTTTGTTTCCTTAATTACTTTATATTTTTATTGTTACTACTATGTGAGTGTTGAATATGTATATATTAGTATTAAGTACCTTGGGGTTAGTGATCTCACTTTATTGAGTCTTAGAATTGAACTTTCTACAAATTTATTGTTTAAGTTGTAGTTTCTAAGAGCTTTTTAAACTATGGTGGAGGGCAATGATTTTGTAATAAGGATGAGATCAAGTCACATGAGATCAATCTTGTAGTTCATTGATATATTATTTGAATTTATGCAAGAGTGTTAACTCTTTACATGGCAATTTTCAACATAATATGAGTTTCATTTGCCAACAAAAAAAATTATATTCTCATAGTATATATGATGTTTTCACTTAAATTATCTGATTTTATATTGTAATGTTTATTAAATGGTCAATAGTTAAAACATACATAGTTATCCTAGTAAAGGATTCATTAAAAGACTTTTGTAAGTTGAAGTTTTAATTTAATAACGTAAGGCAACTAACTATAGCTTGCTTGTGAGGTAGGCTTCCTTTGGACAGAATCTAACTTCTTCTCTACCCAATAAGGAATTTGTCATCAACTAAGTCTTAGTTCAAAGTATTAATATTTTGATTAATTTTTTATTAGCTTTAGACATCTTATTATATGAATGGTACAAATCATTCACATGAAAAGTCATTCGCATAATTTTGTGATTGCTTGTTCAAAGACAATAATTGTATAGGTGGATATGCCTATATTTGATTAATGAAACTCTAATGAACTTGTATATATTATTAACAGGTTACATGTTTTTTTAGGGCAACTTTGATTTAGGGGTGGTAAAAAATACCTACTCAATCTAGACTTACACCAAACCTGAGTGATATGGGCCAGGTAATACTTGACTCGGGTATGAAGTCGAATCGATCATGGGCATTATTTGATAAATTTGGGACATGAATTTTATTTAAAATATTATAAAATATTTATTATTTTACGTATTTATATCTATTTAACTCATCTATTATATATATGTAAAGTTTTAAACAATTAAAATTTATATTTTCATGTCCAAGTTCATTCAAATAAATTTAAAATTTTAAAAATTAAATAAATTAAAAAATACACATACTTAATGCTAAAAAATATAAAATTCAGTTACCCAAATGAAAACCTGGCTCGATGCTGGGTTTTTTTTTTAACCCAATCTAGATGTTTAAAAATTGACATCTCGGTTAGTTCTAGACATTGCAATACTGGTTGAACTTGAATTTTGTCAACCCTACTTTGATTCATTTGAATATCTTAAGTTTTCTTCAGATATAGGGTATATTGATTTACCATTATAGTAATCATTCTCGCCTACAAAAGCTAATGAGGTTTGTGTGATTACACATAAAGTTTTATATATTTGTCAACTTCACTCTTTGGATTTAAATAAAATAAGAATGCCACCTACTTAGGTAATAGAAATGTATTGACTGATAAAATTTATATGAAAATGTATTCACATTTTTTTTCTTAGAGAATGATTCCTCAAATTAAAAAGTTAGTCAAGTGCGTAGGAATGAATGCATAACCATAGTTTATGTATTGTGAATTCATTATTGTGGTCTCATATCATCAATTTGTTATTGCTATGCAATAGGCGCCATGGATGGGAAATTTTTTATTTAGGATTTGCAGGAATCATCATTTCTCTTATTTACTTACACCATGTACCTTATTTCTGATTTGTGACTTTATGGATTGTCTTATAACTTATCATGATATGTATTTAAATCAATTAGATGCTTCTCCAATGACAACTGAAGAAGAATGGATTTGCGATTTACTTTATTACCTATAGAGATCTAAAACAACTAAGAATTTAATTTTGTTGGAGAAGCTCCTTAGTAATAAATAATGAATTTGCATTTATATTTTATATAAATTCAAATGATTTGTTGCATATATTAATAAGTTGTAAAAACTTGAACATCTATAAGAGCATTTCCTAAATTTGCATTAGAAATAGCGTTAATGTGGTAAAACTTACATCTACTTCTCTAGTGTACTAAGTAAGTTTACTAAAGGTGTACATCTAAGTTTTAAGAAGAAAAGATTGATTTATCATTAACATTCATGAATTTTTTGTGCATTTGGGTATCTAAACAAACAAAAATAAGTGTTGCCTTTAATTAAAAAAGAAATTAGAGATTAATAAATTATATTTGAACGTAAACATATATATATATATAACATAAACTAAGAGATGTGAAAATTTACTTCTTAGCCAATAAAAATTAGGATAACAAGAAAACAAAGTAAGTACATACAAGTATGAAAAGTGTAACGACTCTTAACTCATATCTTTTAATTAGCACATAACTTTCTGAGAAGTAAAATTCTCTTATACAAAATTCCTAAATGTCCTTTAATAAGTTATAACATACACATATAAAAGGAACTAATACAAGTCTTTTACGAAAAGTAAAAATAAATTACATTGTTACAAATAAATGAAAATATGGGATATATATGAATAACAAGATTTTAAAAATGCCAATAAACTAACATAGCTAATAACATGTGAATGACAAAAGTTTACAAATATCAATACACTAATATAACTAATAACAGTAAACAAAGTATGAGTACTTAAAAATTATAAATGCATCAATGAACTAGCCTCTTAGATTATTGCTTTTCTCTTGCATGATCAAACACTTCTTGACTTAGAAGCCGGCATTCAAAAAAAAAATCTCTTAAGTGTAAATAAGTTCACAAAAGAAAGAAAGATAAGAGTATACTTATTTTTAGAATAGTCAAGTAGCGCATATAAAAAGTCTCATTAACTTAGCCTTTGTTAAAAATCATAAACAAATTCTCTCAATTTAGCAAGTGACTTATATTTTAAATTATGTAAATTCAATAAGATATATTCTTTGATAACAAATAAACAATATGAAAATAAAAATATTACATCTATCACAAATAGTTGAACAAATGAATTATGAAGCCTATCCACATAGGGATACTTTTTTGAAAAAACAAGTCTCATAAGATAAAAACTTTGTAAAAGATATATCCATCATAACAAAATGATGTAATATGCATGCAAATTTTGCTATTAGCAAAGAAAATTGTGACTAGTCAATTTCTTGATGAATTGAATTAATCGTTTTGGCTTGTCATTCATGAGGAAGTTTATTCCATCTATATTTAATGAAGCTATGAAAAAAGCATAACATTATCATAAAGAATCTTAGGTTTTTAGACTTATCAATCATTTTATTATATGTTTTGTTGTATCATGTAGATTGTACCATGAATAAATAAAAATTTTAAGATACGAAGTTGCCAAATGGGCCATTAAGCCTATGTAAAATGCTTAGTGTAAAATTTAGTCTCTTTTAAAATTCTAATGTTATCTTGATGGATCTTTATTTAAAATATAGAATGTTAATACTTTATGTGTGTATGTTTTTTTTTCTTTTTTTCTTTGGGAGAAATGTGCTATGTCCATGGCTATATCCACGGTCTACTAAAGAAAATGTTGAGAATTATAAAAAGAAAAATTATATGATGTCATAATAAAAACTATGACATTAATGCCATGATAATATAAATTTTATAAATTATAAATAAAATTAGTTAATAGAAGATAAAATAACTAAATTAATGTGTTAAAATTACAAACATAATAAAATATTTAAAAAATACATTTACTTTAATTAAATAAAGAAAAATACTCATCAATTGAAAACAAAAAGAAAATTTATTCAATATAATTGGAATAAGTTTTATTGAATTGGTTTAAACATAAATTCTATATCTATCCTTGGACATTTTATGAACTTTTTTTTCAATTTTCTATCATAGTATTTGTTTGCTATATTGTTAATTATGTAAAATATTTTTTTCTTAATGTGAATCAAGCAAAAATAGAATAAAAATATATTTTTATAATGTTAGATATATGTCATATATCAATAAAATTGAAACTAATTTTTAGTTAATTTACTTATTTCATCTTCTATTTACAAGTTTTATATTTCATTTATGCAATATATATTTTATTTTACACTTAATATTAATTTATAAGTTTTATATTATATTAATAACTTTTTATTTTATTTACCAATAATACATCAATTTACTACTCATATATTAATATACTTATTTTATCTTTTATTTACAAGTCTCATATTTTATTTACATAATTTATATTTTATTTTACACTTATTATTGATTTATAAGTTTTATGTTACATTTGTGAGTTTTGTTTTATTTATTAATAATTTTACCACTACTATGTTAATTTAATTTTTTTATCTTCCATTTATAAGTTTTTATGCTTTATTTACATTATTTATTTTTTATTTAATACTTAATGTTGGTTCCAAAGTCTTGTGTTATATCAATAAGTTTTTATTTTGCTTACAAATAATACATGAATTTATCAATCTTATGTTGATTTATTTATTTTACCTTTCATTAAAAGTCTTATGTGTCACTTATATAACTTATGTTTTATTCTATACTTAATATTGATTTATAAATTTTATATTACATCTGTAAGTTTTTATTTTATTTACCAATAATATACTAGTTTATCACTTTTATATTAATTTATTTGTTTACCTTTTATTTACAACTATTATATTCTATTTATATAATTTATGTTTTATTTTACATTTAATATTGATTTACAAGTTTTATGTTAAATTTATATGCCTTTTTATTCATTTACACAATTCATGTTTAATTGCAACATTAATATCATTTTTCATCACGAAATCATAGAATAATCTAAGAAGAAGCTTGTCCATATGAAGCTTGTTTCCATGTGAAGCCAATTTATGTGTGTTTAAAAGTTCTTCTAGAATCATTGAACTTGTTTACATTGGTTATTGATGTTTCATTTAATGTTGCACAGGCAAAGCATATCGCTCCTAACAAGTTGTTGAGTTCGGCTTTTCAACCGTTGTGCACTAGCGCACTTCTATTTTTTAGCAGGCTTCTTTAAATAGCTTGTAACATAAGTAGGGGTTCTAACTAGAAGTAGCTATCTAGCTTATCTTTTCTTGATTTGAATATTTCTTTCTTTGAAATCTCAGTCAAATCAACGTTGCTAAGACCAAATTGAAAAAGGTGCATGATTTCGCGAATTACTTTTGAATAAATTTCAAATCTTATTTTAAGAACCATAGCATTTCGTGACTTATTGGAAAATGTATTTTGATTCTTTATCAAGCAAATTGATGTTGTATGACCATTAACATGGTTAAAGCTAAAGTGTAAAGTCCAAACACTATACGATACTCTTTCTACTTCTATATTTTACTATATAACAAGAATATTTTCAAAATGAATAATTAATAATAATCACTGTATTTTTTTAACATAAAACATAGTAGAATATGCCTACTTTTATTTTATTTTTTTCAAAATGAAAATGCATTTGACTTCTTTTTTACCAATGGAGGAATTTGTTATTAATTAAGTCTTGTACAAAAGAAAGATTCTAATGACCTTTTTATCAGCTTTAAATATCTTCCTTTATGAAAGTATAGACCATCCACATTATCATTCACATAATTTTGTGTTTGCTTATTCAAAGACATTATTCGCATTTGGTGATATGCCTATATTTGATTAATAAAAGTCTAATAAATTTCATTCTGATATCAACAAATTACATGTTCATTGAATGCACAATTAGATTCAGCTGAGTGTTCTAACTGTTCGTTAGATACAAGGTATGTTGATTTACAATTGGAGTTCTCATTCCCACCCTCAAAAAACAATGAGGTTTACATAATTACACATAGAGTTTATATGTTGATCAACCCAACTTCTTGGATTTAATAAGTAAAATAACAATGTCACCTACTCAAGTAATAGAAATGTATTTATTTGTACAATTGAGTGGAAAATGTATTCATAGTTTTTATTTTGGATAATGATTTGTCATATCAAGAAGTTATCCAAGTGTGTGCATATGCACAACCTCACATTTATGAACTATGAAGTGATTTTCATGTTCATTATTATGGTTGAATGCCATTTATCTATTGTAGCTGATGTTGTGCTGCAATAGGCAGCATGAATGCAAAACTTTTTATTTGGGATGCAAGGAAATCATCATCACCCTTATTACTGTACCCACATGGCTTTTTTTAAAATTAATTATCTGTTATATTGTACATCTTTAAATACATAGATTTTATGATGTTTATGCTTGGTCTAATAATTGGAAATTTATTTTGGCGGTCAAGGTGGACTGATATGCTTGACTTAGAGGGATGGGTCCCCTAATCTAATTACAAGTTGTGCACGTGGGAAAGTTAGGGCAGAGGACTAGAGCTCTCGTAGATATTTGAAGATATTTTGGTTATGTTTAGCACATAGGATTAGATCCGATTAACTATTAGGAATGGATTAAATTAGAATGGATTAGATTATATTCGATTATATATAGTGCTAACTTATGTTTGCTATGGTATGGATTAGATTATGGTAAATTAAATTACATAAATTAAATAGTATTTACATTAATATTTTAATTTAAATATAAACTATTTATAGATATTTAATAATAAATACTATAATTAATTAAAAATAAAAGTATAAGAAATATATATATTCAATTAGTTATTGGGTAGTCATAATTATAATAAAGAAATACAAATTATTTAAATTATAGGTTATTTCAAATGAGATATATCATTTCATTAAATAAAATTATTCACATAATAAATTAATTAATAACTTTAAGGTAAATCATGAATGAAAAATAATAAATAAATAAATGCACAATTTTTAAGTTTATTTAGGTGTAATAAATTATAGAAAATATTATAAATAAATAAATATTTTTCTTGATATTATCTAGTCCTAACTAAACCCTTACGAAAATCCAGATTAGCAATCCCATGAATATAAGATTAAAATTTGAATTTGGTCCATTAATCTAATTCAAGTGAACATGCCAAACATGATATTAATATTTTATTCCAATAATTAATCTAAACCTACACATAATCCTATCTCCCAACCATAATATTTGTGGGCATTTCAAGCCTATCAAAGCGCTTTCTGTATCTGCTCAAAGAAGCTACGTCGTCTTAATTTCGGCTAGCAGCTTCGCCAAAGCATTTTCATTAACGTAGGAGATTTAGTGACATTAATATTTTTATTTCAATGAAGAATCTCAGCAACTAATTTTCCAGTGGCTTTTTTCTTTCGCTGAATTTGATGGTTAAGATTCTCTTAATTCTTTGCATAAGGTTTATGTTGAGCTTAGATCAGTATGCAGAGTTTATGTCGTGGCAACTGCCAACGATTTAATTTATTGGCTGCCTTTCAAAAGGCAGAAAACTATGGGCACTAAAGGGTGGCACGGCCCTGTCAGAACCAGGTTAGCTCCACACCGGAGCAGAGCCAGCTGGGTTCCTAAAACCAAAAATCAGAACCGAGCCGGTAAGATATGAAACCATGCCAAGCAGAGCCAAAAGCTTCGGCTCAGCTCAGTTGGCATAATGGTTTACATTAATTAAATTAAAAGTAGACAAAATCATGATTAAAAAACCAAGTAAAACTTACAGCACTAAACTTAATCAATTTTATTTTCCAAATTGTTTTCAATCTGAGGCAAAATTCACATCAATAAAATAACATCCTTTAGAGAAGTAATAAACAATAAACAAAGCAAAAATCAAAACAAAATAAAATCAACACATTGGTTTCCAGCCACTGGGCCTTCAGGCTTTTAGCATGTTCTCCGGGATGCCCACTTGGGCCCCGCGATTCTTCTATTGAACGAAGTGGTTTTTTTTTTTCCCCTTCTTTTCAAAAAAGGAAAAATTACAGAATGGCATGATTATATCATATTATGGATATAATTCTCTAGCTCTTCGGTTGACTTCATATTATGGATATAATTCTCTAGCTCTTCGGTTGACTCTGAATTGATACGTTTAAGTATATTTCACATTGTAAATAATATTTTGAACCGGATAAACAAAAAACACACGCTCTCATATATCATGATCATCGGCATAATCTTCTTACTAAGCACAACAAAACAACAGCAGCAATAAAACATACGTGTAGTACATGGATACAGAAGTAAAGAATATAAACAGTTCTAATGAAGATGGCTTTTTCGGGCATGTAACAAAACAAAACCCTCAGTACACTTATATTATTATGCACAACACAAAACTATTCTTCTCTAATGCATCCCTAAAGGTTTATATGCCCCTGCACCACTTGAGTTCTTAAACCATGGAATATAAAAGAGGATTCCATAGTTTCAGTGGAATGGGTATTTAAGTTTGTGGAAACATCATCGTAAATGCACATAGGCATATAATTCGATGATGTAAAAACAGGTAGAAAGTATCTTCCAAAGCTACATAAGTTACCGGCGAGTCTCAAGAACTGTTTCCATGCTCGAGAAGGCTTTCTGTGTTGCAACTACTTCCCCAGGCCCTCTCTTTCCACATCTGCTCTACTTCCAAAAATGTTAGTCCCTGAGTTTCTGGCACAAAAGCAATCACAAACGCAACTGCGAGTACAGCAATGACAGCAAGAATCAAGAAAGTGGCTCCAGTGCCCACTAGGTCAGCAACCGACAGGAAGGTTTGGGCCACGATCAAGTTTGAGATCCAGTTCACAGTGGCTGACATACCTCCACAAATTCCACGGTATTGCTCAGGATACACCTCAGAGTTCACAGTCCATGGCACAGGTCCCATTCCAGGTGCAAAAAAAGCAATATATAGGGCTAACCCGATGACTGCAATCCAACCATAGACTCCACTTGAAGAAGTAGATGATCCACTGAAGAATGCCCAAGAGAGCAAGATGAGGGATACAATAACACCAGCTAAGCTAGAGAGGGCCAACTTTTTCCTTCCAAAATGGTCAATAAGATAAATTCCAACAATTGTGCCAACTGCATTTGTACCAGCAACAGCAAGAGATAGGAGAAGGGCTAGCTGGTTGGACTCGAAGCCAGCCATTTGGACAATTGTTGGGCTGTAGTACATGACTGTATTGATACCAGTGAACTGCTGAAATGCCTGCATTATCACATAATTTGAAGTCACAATCTATTACTGGCATTCTGCTTCAATCCTAATGCCATTCATCAGAATGAATACGGAGCACAAATTATATCTAGACTGCTTTGAGGAGTAAAACAAGTGGTTAGACTTGTGGCTGATCAGATAAGGCAAAGGAAAATGGTCAGCCTTACAATGGCTATAGAAAAACCATTCCACTCTGCCTACTTCCAAGTAAATATGTACACACGTCCTTTTCATGTGTCCATGTATTGGAAACTGTCAACTTTTCTAGAGAAAGTCATAAATCTGAACCAAGCAACTCAAGGAAGTTATAATAACAAACTTTAATACCCTCTTCAATGTTATTTATAGCCCCAGAGGAAATTTTGTCAAATTCAATGGTTCATTCTGAAGTCTGTACCTTTTATTCATTATGCTATTTGATTTGTGAATGAAGGCTGGAATTCTTTTGCTGTTTTTAGCTGAAAGGAATAACAAATTTTTGTTTCTCACTTTTCGCTGTCAGAAGCTCTAGAGTTTGTACCAGTCAATTAATTGTACTCTTATATGTCCTATATTGTCTTCTAAATAATGTCTGGTTCTTATTTTCAACTTCAAAAGCTAAAGTCCCAACATTAAGCTTAGGCCAAAAGAAAATCAGTTAAATCATTCATTTGAGATATGCAAGTTCAACAGAAGGTCCCAAAGGTAGCTTACTTCAAGGCAAATTACAATTAGACAAGATCCTAATCAGCGAGCGGTCTTTTAAGTATGGAAGATAAAAGCCAGGTCACTTCAACTTTCATTACTAGTCAGCAGGTAACCTCCTAAAGCATTTTTCTTACTTGCACTCAAAAGGGTAGAGGAGAATCTCTGCATCTCCTTATAACATCTTACATAAATTTTCTATGTTTTTGACAGGCTTTCCCTGAAGATTACTCTTTTTCATTTCAAATGTTGCATAACCCACCTAACCATAGTCAGAGTCCTAACCAAAAACCTGTATTTGAGAGAGCATATTGGGGCTTGTGTTGTGCTAAAGAAGAAGAAAATGAATGATATATTGGAAGAGAATTCTACCCAAGAGGAAATGAAAGAGCTACTATATATGCTGATGACTGGAATTAGCAGCAGAAAAGTACATTAATGATGACAGAACAAGGTAATTATAGAAACAATACCATCATTGCTTAAGGAGACAAGTGTATCTCCAAAAAACAATCTGAAAATTCATACCTGAAGTCCAGCACCAGCCAGAAATGCAAGTCTGATTTCTTTGGATTTGAAAACATCCAAATATCTGACAGTTCTCTTTTTTTGGCGTTCTGCCTCCGCAGCAGCTGAAAGATGATCAATTTCATCTTCTAACCGCGCAATGTCATAAATCTTAGAAAGAACCAAAATGGCTTTTTCTTTGTCACTCTGCACATGAAGAGTATTAGCATGATGATATGCCCAAAAATAAAAGAGAGCTCAAGCCAGAACCTTTCAAAGATGGTAGACAACCCCGTGTACCTTCATGAAAAGCCATCTTGGAGACTCTGGCATAAAAAGCATTAAGACAAACTGAATGATAGCTGGCACAGCTGATACTCCAAGCATCCATCTCCATGTTCCGGGGACCTGCCCAAGCAAATATATGTCATAAAGCTACACAAAACTAGATGTGAACACCCTCAGAACAGAGAATCTAAGACCTACAATAGCCTAAAAGATGCTCAGAAAGCTAAAGTATTTTCAAAGCCAACAATTGTCCTACCATTTAACTACTCGCTTTCTTAAGCCTAGAATCATGAAATCCTTAGACATACACATCTTAAGATAGGACCACCAGCCAACCTTCCCGACAAGGTAATACTGATTAGTGGAAATTTCTATAATGTAATTTTCAATGAAAGATCTCAGAATTGCCAACATTACATCTTAAGTTAAAACTCCAAAATGGGGCACTGGATTAAGTCATTCGTCAAAAGCTCTTTTGTGAAGTATATGCAGGCAAACAGCATAAAAAAGTGTAATAATAATTAAAGAGAGAGAAGATAATCAAATCAAATTTCTAAATAGATTGGTACAGCAAATTGGAACACCACAAGCATATTTTAACTAATTCATTCCCTTCCAGCCAAACTAAATGCATTCCCTAGTAATGCTTGAAAGCAGCAATTCTATGCACATTTCTTCAGAATAGCCAGAAATAAATTTTAAGAATTGAGACACATATACAGAGGACCAACAAAGTGTGACCTTTGTCAGGACTAAGGACAGAATAATTTTTCCATGGTGGCGGAGAAAGATAAAAGCTGCCAAAGCCGGAACATGAGAAACTGCAGCAAAGTAAAATTTGAGATATCGGGGCAGTATAATATTTGAAAGAAACAAGAGAGAATCAACCAAGGTACAAGTCAAAAGAGTTACGGAAATAATTAAAGTGAAAGCCTTGGATACCATTACCCAAACATGAGGCAGTCGGAACCAGATTTATAGCATCATCAGACACAGCACATTAGCAATATATTGTAAAATAAGGAAAAGCACTCTTCCACAGGACCACATACAGAGTACTAATTCTAAGTTCACAAAAGTGTTCAGAGGGTCAAAAAAGTTCTGATGGAACCAAAAATCAGTGAAAATTTTGAATTAAATGAAGGTTAATACAGCCCTTCTCCAGAGAATAGGTTTGAAAACTTGTTAATAATGCTACTAGAATTTTTATCACAAATAGATCAAAGAAATAAATAAATTAAACTATGATTCAAAAAGCAATTAACTCTTGACTTTTGCTTCCAAGAAAACACAGTGCTTGTAGAATGCTAACTAAATTGCACCTTACAGACAAAGAGTTTTTAGAAAAAAGCTTCTAGAATTATTTTGTAAGCCCTTTACACTGCATTTTTTCCCCAAAAATCAAAAGTAAGCAAATGTTATTTCTCTGTAATATGAGAATTATACTAAAACATTGAATAAATCAGATGTTATTAAAAACCACACTGCCATTATCATCCAAATTATGCCAGAAAACATGACAGATCCATCTAGTGATTTGTCTAAGGGGAATTCTTAAAATGCAAACCCCAATATATAAAATGGTGGTGCCTCTTCAAAACTGCAGAAGAGAAACCTTTCACACCAGCTGAGATGTACAAGGAGCAAGGATATGACAATTTTTCCTGCAAGAACTTTTGTGGTAAAATAGAAGTACAACCGTCATAGCAATTCATCACTTAAAAAGCCAACTGAATTTAATTCATGAAAAGGCTAATTCTTCGACTACTGGGTTTAAGGAAAAAACTCCTACAAAGAAAATGATCAAACTCTTACTCACCACATAAACTAATTTATTCAGCATTAGATTTTTAATACCTTTCACGATTCTATTGTTTATCTAAAGAGTACAAAAAATCTCCATCTACAACTACATGATGACAAAGGAGATTTCAAGAAAGTGGAAAGGGTCCGTGAATAGCCCATTTAAACAAATATTTGTCCCAATATGCCTTAGATACCACTTAAGTTTATTTTTCTAAAACCTTCTCCTTTGAAAAATGCAATTTACTATAGCTTTTCAATGGAACCTCTTAAAAGCAAGACCAATATATGCATAAGAATAGAAGGGTAAATCCATCTCTTCATCTTCTGATCTATAGCTAAAATAGACACCCAAATCTCAAAAAAGTTTTGATTACTTACTACCATGTTACACAGGACACAATTATCGCAAGTTTATGAAAGCAAAGCATACAGTTAAGTAAATCTGACCTCCGTAAAAGCAAGATTTACGAGGTAGGAAAGAAACTGTCCACTGGTTATCATAAGTACATTTGTGCTCACTAGTCCACCCCTTACTTCTGATGGGGATGCTTCAGCGATATATACTGGAGCAGTGACAGATGCTATGCCCACTCCCAGGCCAACTAAAAGCCGTCCCAGTATGAGAACATAAGGATCTGGAGCAGCAGCCATCATAATTGCTCCAGCAGTAAAGACAACATCAGCAAGAAGTGTAGCTTTCTTACGTCCATAGGCATCATTAATCCAACCCCCTGATGCAGCCCCAACCATTGCACCAACCAAGGCCATGCTTACAATTGTTTCCTGATAACTCAGAAGAATCAGAATAGTTTAAAAGGAGCTAATAACATTAACAAGAGTTTCATGGGAAAGAAAAATAATCGAAAATGTCTCCCCTCCTTTTTTTTCTTGCTGTGCCCCCCTCCCCCCAAAAGGAAAAAAAAAACACAACACAAAAAAAAAAAGAAAAAACCACCCCAAAAAAAACCCACAAGCATGCAGTTGTGCTGGTCCAGCAACCCATTATAGCCCCCTCCCTTGCCTTGTCCCATTCTAAAAGGAATTATCCAATACAACCCCTCCCTGCTCCCACCCCACCCCCGCATCCACCCCCCCCAAAAAAAAAAATGATTGGAATTCAAGTGCTATCTTGACCATTAAGACCAATGCCTGTTTCTCCACCATAAACTCAAGACTCTTAAAAGTGAACTGTTTCTTTCCTTTTTACTTGATTAATCCACTATTCATCATTCTTTCAAGGAAGCAAATAATATTTTCATATCCATACCAAAGAGAGCTAAAATATAAATCTTCTTAGCTTGTTACCTGCAGGAAACTACTCTGATTTACCACCTCAAAATCATCTTTTATATACAGAAGGGCTCCTGATATGACACCTGCAACAGGATTGCAATAGGAAACATTTTAAGACTACACTCAAATAGTCAAATGTTGGCTAAAGATTGCCAGTAATAAAATAAAATAAAATGAAATAAAAAATTCAGTCCATCTGCAGTTCGGTTCCTACCAGACTTGGTACCCATTCTAATTTTCTCTTAAGCAGGAACAAGGATTCCCAGAATGGCTCCCATCTTATCCCTTAGCATAAGCAATCCATATCCATAAACAACTGATATTTCTCCTGATAAATCAGCAGTAGTGCTAATAGGATCATTGGGAGCATATTTTATTCTTGTAGGGCAGGCCAAAATGATATCTAAAGTGCACTTAAAATAACAATGCTAAAGACAATGTCCATAGCCCAAAGAGCAAAACATGAACTTATTGACTCAGGGAGATTTTGATTTGGAGTCCTATTTATTGAACAGAAATTCCTCAATGCATTTTGCATAGAACATGAGGTCAACCATTTTTAAAACTATAAAGAGCTGGGACAAAATATATATTAGCAATAAAACTCAGGAGAAGATTGATTTGTCATCTAAAATTCTTTTATCGAAATTAGCGCACAATCAGATTTTTTAAATATAATTTGCAGAAAATCTCACGGAAAATATCTATAAAAAATTGTTGTCTTTAGATTTTTAACTATTTTTATGTTATTATTTATTTTTAAAAAAAGTTACCGTAATCCGAAACTCCAAACCAAAAGATTTTTAAAAAATTTTATGCGCATATAATAGTAAAAAAAGAATTTTATACACATTTAAAGACCGAATCTAATAATCTTTTTATAATAAATATATACGATAAATCACCTCCCCCCCCAAACAAAAAGAAAAAAGAAGGAAAAATCAGTAGCTAAAAGTCATTAGCAATTGAAGGAAAAATGGATCCGTCATAATCAAAGTTTATACTTCCAAAAGTAGAAAATAAATATATTCAATTCACTTTAATGATGGTTATCATATAATAACTGATATAATACAACACAACAAGACATAAAATATAATATATTATAAATAAAGGTCAATAGTTCGCTCAAGATTTACACCAAAGAACAAAAGAAAATTAACGAATTTAAATACCTAGAACTAAAAATAAAGAAAAGAAATAAAAAAGAAAAAATACCAGTGTCATATCCGAAAAGCAAACCACCAATGCCTGCGATAACGGTCAATCCGAGAACATACGGATTACTGAAATACGACATCCTCCTATCGGGAAACAAGTCCAAGTATCCTGAGCTTCCCGGTATTGACTCTAACGTCAACGTCATCTTTGCTATCGAATCGTACGGACAAGATTGATTAATTCAAATTGAACCGAAGGCCAAGTGAATTGAATTGAATAAAAATTGGATTGAACTGCTGCTGTTTGCTGGGAAAAAATCGGAAGGAAACTATTAAGAACTCAGTAAAAACCTGAAATGCTAAGATGAGAAGATGGTGATACAGTGACGATGTATATGAATAGAAAATTTTTAAACGATTTAAACGGCGGCGTTTTGCCGAGACGAAGGTTTTCTGTTTTTGTTTTCCGTTAAGTGGGAGCTGAATTGTAGGCTTTAGACCTTTGTAAAGCGCGCAGGAAAAGATTTGATTTGGTTCACAAAAATTTTCTCGGAAAGGTTTGGGGTAATATTTCTCCTTCCGAGAAACTTGCGTTGAAGGAAATAGAAACAAAGCGAAGTGGTTGTTGAGACAGCAAGGCCAGACGGCGAGAAAATTTAAAGCAAAATTTGGAAACGTTACGTGGGCAGCCAGTAATAAGATTTGGGATCCTTATTGTTCCTCGTTTTCATAAATAACTGCATAGTCTACACATTTGAATCAAATCAGTCACCAATTCGATCGATATGACCATACTACCCTGCTTGTCATGGAACTTTCGCCGTGACAATACCAGGACATACTTGAGATTGTGGAAGATCTCCGGCAATCACTCTGATGATTTTCAATGTATTAATAAAAATAATTTTACAACTCAAACATACAGCCCATTATAATGATTTTTGCAGTTATTCTTTGCTGTTGAGCTTGGATAAAGTGAGATCTACAAAAGTGTACGGTTAGAATGTGATTCCATATTAGTTTTACATTTTTTTCAATAATTAGTCTTTTCAACCTCTTTAGATTTTACAAAATTATTAGTTAAATTGTTGCCATCGCTTTACTCAGATGAATTTTAAAATTAGTCAAACTGCTCTAAAAGTTAATTATGCAATAGATCGTTCAATAAATATAAGATCATAATACTCTATTTATATTTATTGGGATAATTCACCATTCGAGATTAATGAATTTCTTTATAACGATACTAATGAATTATTTAGTTATTATTTCTCTTAGTATTGTTCTTTCAACTTTTTTTTATTTCATTGATTATCTTTTTAGCTTGTTTTTTATGTTGTAGTTTTTTTCGTTATTTTGAAGAATATAGCTTACTATATCCTCTCTCTTATGTATGAGTTTATTTTTATTTATCTTCAATAAAGTTGTCTCACTTGATGAAAATTTTTTGACGATTTAAACACGATTAAAAAGTAAATTCTCACATTGGTGTGTATTGAAAAATTTAACGTTACTTAAAATATATACTTAAAAAAATTAAAACTAGTACATGAAATATTTATGTATTAAATAATTATTAATTTTATTATCTAATTATTGATTGATTAATATTAATATGAAATTATTTATTCAGTAAACGACATATTATATGTTATAAATTCTAACTTTTGGTATTTGTAGTGTTACTCTTTTATTATGTCATTGGGAGCACTCGCTCAGGTACCTATATATCACAAATGGACAAACTATGTCCTTCCTTGAGAAATCATGAAAAATTAGGGGCACCCGAGGCTATTTTATGGAGCAGCTTTGTTGCAAATTGATGTTGTTTCATTACCTGCCTGCGAGTGACAGACCAATGAGCTTCAACCATTTGGCTAGACAAGTAGTCCCGGACGCCCGGTCTTTCGAGTGTTATTGGTCTACGAGTTTAGGAACTCGTTTGGGTAACGAACGACAACGTGGAATTTTAGAAAGATAAAGCTTTCAGGACTCTGAGTTCCGCGAGGGCATAACAGTTCCACACGCTCTTAACGCTAGATCATTAATTTTGATACTCGCTTCTGGGGTTCGCTGAGCGTTGGGTCGCTATACCATGCAAGGGTAGTCTTGGGACTCCAAAGTGTCTCATCTGCTGTGTGTCACACGCGCAGTGATATGCGATTTTGCGTCTCGTTCCCCTGGCGGGACCCGAAGATTTCTGGCTTCAATTGGGCTTTAAGAAGAAGACGAAAGGCCGTCACATAATAGAGCGCGTGCGTAGACACGCTTTCGTTGGGGAATTTACGTTGAGGATGAGTTAATGTGCCACCGTACTCCCACACAAAAGGCAATGATGCACACGAATTTTAATTTTATTTTAAATAATATATTATTTACTAAGTAATTCGTATTTTTTATAATATTTAAGTGTAATAATCATGTTATTTTACCAAAAATTTTATAAATATTATATTATTTATGTTAATACTAAGATAAAAAATTTAGAATGTGTAACAT
This sequence comes from Aegle marmelos, assembly GCA_030449875.1. NCBI lineage: Eukaryota > Viridiplantae > Streptophyta > Magnoliopsida > Sapindales > Rutaceae > Aegle > Aegle marmelos. The sequence goes on from JASUUL010000115.1 coordinate 11,447,990, forward strand.
TATTCTTCACACACAAAACACATTCTAAAAAAAAATTAATAAACTCCTAAGTAAATTACTACTGCATCATCTTATCTTTGAAGTTAACTATTCAAATTTCTATAAACGTATAAGAATATATTCATTTAATATTTTCTTTAATTTAAAAATTTTGTGTTGAGTTTTAATTTAAGTACATCATTTTCAGCGAATACACGTTGGCTGAACTTTTTAAGTCCCAACAGACATACTGAATTATTTGCATTGCACCATCCAACGTAATGTTCAAATAAAGTGAAGGAGACACGCCTTCACATCAATTGCAGCCAAATCTCTTACTATCAATAGGAAGGCCACTTAAATAAAAGGTGGTTTTTCAATTTTATAAACCTTGTCATCTTAAGTTCCTAAGAACCAAAACCAAAATAAAAATGAATTTTACCCAAAGTTTCTTTATTAAGCATAGTCCGTAGGTTTAATATTATCACAAGAGACACACTCTTTTTAAGTTTAATATTTCAATATGTTCATCTCAAATACTTCACCTATCCACTAAATAATCAATTTAAATTTTTTTTTATGAAATTACTTGCGGGATTATCTTACCTCCTGGTGCATGAATGAAGTCTCAATTGAGGCGAGTAATGTTGGAGTGCTGCTTGAAAACTGGAAAGTATTTATAATTTATTCCTGTTTTTCTCGAAATAACCTTTTTTTTTTTTTGGTAATTGAGTAATAACGTCACTCTCACAGTCGCGTGGTGATTCATGATCGCATTTTGACTAACATTGGGTAGTCTGGCACAATCGGACGACGGTCGTTGCTCCACAACTTCTCTTTGATCGTGAATCAACAACATTGATTCTTTAATCAGAGAAATAATCACCGTACAGTTAATCTCTTGTCGTCACAATCACCGTCGACAAGATGGAACTACGAAATCAGTTGCTCAACTTTTCTCTGTACAAATCCGGTGGTTGCTTTGAAAATGAAATGGCTTGGCCTTTTTCGCTATCAATTTCTGCATCTGAATCCTGAAATTAAAAAACAAACTTTTGCATGTGAGGGCGTAAGGAGAAGACAACTTGGTTTTCGCTGCACGTGAAAGCGCAAGGACAGGACAACTTGGTTTCCGCTGCCGCTTTAACACTTGGCATGAGCATACACCACTAATTCACAACACCTTTGCGGCTTTGCCACCTGTTTGGCTTATTTTAATCACCATGTTGACCCCATTTCATTATCAATATGATTAATTTAAAACTTAAAAGTTGGGACACTCCCTCTTTCCAATGTAATTAGGCAGACGTATGCTTCACCCTATTTGATTTCGGATTGACCATCTTCTTTATTTTTATTAAGAAGACTAAAAGAATTCTTCAACTTATTCTTATTATTTTATTATTATTTAATTAAATATAAAAATAATTAAAAATAAGAAACAATTTAAAAATAATCTATAATTTATTTTTTATTCATTTGTGAATGGAGTAAATATATCTCTTTATATTAATGAGACTAAAAATTTAAATTATATCATAATAAAATTAATCTAAACGAGTCCCAATAGATTATCAACCACCCTTATCAAAATTTTAAGTTCTAATATGACGGTGTGCATGTCTGAATGCCGGATCCCAAGTACTAAACAATTGATGACTCCCGAAGTGGATAAGGACGCTCGGCAAATTATAATAACCAGAATCATGAATCCCTAACCATCAGTTTTTATATTAATAAATTGCGTTTTATCTATTTGCTTCCATGAAATTAATGCATATTATATATACATGACAAAACTTTCTTGCCATCCCTGTCGAATTCTCCATGCCACCATGTCCTGCTCTGTGTCATCAAATTCATTTCATGATCCTCTTTTATTTAGGAAAGAAAAGAAATAATTAACTTTGTCTCTATCGAAAGGAATTGAAATGCTTATTATCTTATGCCACCTGTCCTTTGTTTGTGTAATATATCCTAAGAGCATTAAAATTCGCGTATTGAGTTAAATTAAGTACACGACTCACCTTCATTCACTTGTCTAAAGAGGAATAAGCTCAAAAATAATATTGTGATCCCTTAAGGGATTGACAACGAGATGGGATTGGGGGGTGGGTCAAGATTTATTAATCTTGTTTTTATATGCAATAATAAATTGAGATAAAGATGCATCTTAATCTAATTTTTATTGGGATTTCAAGGTGTGCTAAGTGACATGAGTTTTTTTTTTTTATCATGTACTGCAAAGTCGACTACAAACAATATGTTATATTAATATAACTAATATTTATAATATATTTTTAAAAATTAAATTTTATAACATTTGAGATTTCAATTAGAATTTCAACATTCCAAATCCTAACATAAATAGTAAATTTAGATAAAATTTTATCTCAAATCTCATCTTAAATAGGTTAGATCTCAAATTCCAATTGAAATTAGGAGAATTTTGTCAATCTTAGACTTGTCATTCCACCCAAAAAAAAAAATCAAATTCAAAAATAAATATTTAAATTAAAAAATTTAACATTTAATATTCCTAATTCCAACCATTCGGTTTATGCAATGCTTCGTTTTCAGTGAAAATCTTTTTCGATGCCTCAATTTCGACTTCAACTCATCTCTTTGGCACCCAAACGACCAAAATATATTAGTTTAGCCAAACACGTGTAATAAAAAAGTCATTTTCATTACGATAATAATAATGCTTTAGGGCCCGTCTGTTACACTTTGAGGCCCTTGTTTTCATTTCCATTTGAGAGTACGGATATGATACATGATCGGTGCCCTGATTCAAAAAATAAATAATTTAAATTCTCTTTAAAAGTTATGAAAGTGAGAACGTCTCTAACACGTTCTCCGTGTATTACAAAACAAAATCTAAAAGCTTCCGCTATCCCCTAAATTCTTATCTAAATTTAGAGTTCGTCTATCTTACAATTATAATATAATACTATAATTATTATCAATCGTTACATAAATTATTTTAATTATTTATTAATTCATTTGAGAATAACTATAGTATCATACTATATTGTAAGATAGGCCTTCCCCAAATCTAACCGTGCACGACTCTCTCTCTCTCTCCTTTATCTCTTCATGCTGATGTAGTCGCAGTGGCTGTCATTCTCTTTTTCTCTCCATGCCCAAATCAACTGTTGCTGCGCTTCGTCTCATTGCAGCTCCCCATCTCTACTGCTGCCGCGTCGCGTCTCCGCCACTGCAGTGGATGCGCTTTGTTTCTGCAACTGTTCCCGCTTCATCTCTACCGCTGATGCTGCTCCGTCCCCGCCTGTGCCGTTGCTGCTTTGTCTGGGTTACTACTGTTGCACTCTCGACTTCGTCCATGATGCTGTAGCAACAAACTCCAACAATAACTCATACATGGCAATGAACGTAATAAGCAAAAAATTGACGACCGACGAGCATGATTTGATCAGAACGAACAAAACTAACAATGAGTATCACCTGCAAATTACCTTAAGAAACTGGAATAATATAGACCATGATTGGGAAATGATCAAATAAATAAAGTAAATTGTACCTGTTAATGTAACACGAAAGGAAATTATAAAAATATATAGCTTAATTACAATAAAGGTGTATCCCGATGTTGCTTGCGCCATATGTGCTATCATTGTTACCATGCACATGATTCATATGTGTTCTGAAGGGTTTTTATGAGGACTTTTAAGGGGTGCCAATTATTGTACTGAAATTAGAATTGGCACAAGGCCCGGCCCAATAAGCAGTCTTTTAGATCCTTAAACTCACTTACTTTTTCTTTCTTTCTTTGTTTCGTTTTTTTTTTTTAATAGCAGATTTTGAGAAATTAATAGAAATTTATATGCTAAAAATTCTCTTATACGCATAGTGGGGTCAAACTATGATACTCTGAAGGTACAATACCGAACGGTTTTGGTACTCTTAGATATAAAATTTGGTAATCTAATGATGTTTAGGTTTTAGGTTAAGGGATCCCAAAAGTATAGTAATCACAATATACAAAGTGATATAATTGTTTTCACCAAACCACAAAAATATGTGATTATCCTTTTTCTAATAAACGAAAAGGGATATCTATAACTTGAGGTTTGAGATAATGTTCTAAGAGACTCTTAAATTTTTAATAAGGGATTTCCATATTTTCTTTTGATCATAATACTTTTTGACTCTATAAATACAAAAGGATTGACCCTGAAATTTTATAATGAATGTAAATATGGTATTAAAATAAATGTAATAATATATACATTTTAAAATAATTCTAACATTTAACAATATTTTTTTATATTTTACAATATATTAGACCTATTTCATTATATTAAAGTAATTTTTAATAATAAATAGAAGCATAATATTTAAATTAATTAATTAAAATTATTTTGAATACTATGTAAAATATAATTTCAATATTATTGATAAGGAGATGCTTTGTTAATTTGTAAAATTTAATTAAGCCAAAGATTTATTTAAAATCTTTATAATAAATATAAATAAACTATTGAATAAAAATATAATTGTTTAAAATTATGATAGTATTTAAGATGTTAAAAATAATTTAATATTATTAGTCTATTAAATATATTATATTATTCACATTAAATTTACATAGATTATATTATTTATATTAAATTTGTATCAGTTAAAAAACTTTAAAATTAATTTTTTTATTATCATATTTAAAGTGTATTATGGTTAAAAAAGGATCTTAGTACCTTTATTTTTTAGCTTAAAATTTTTATAACAATTTTCTTAAATCTTAGAGGTGTGTCATTTTTCTTCTAATAAATAACTATTCAATTGGACCAATGAATCAAACTATTTGATACGCAAAATAGATTTCTTAAAATTGGACGGCTGAAATTCTGCAAAAGTATCCTTGGGTTTTTTCAATCAACAATAATTTTACCAAATAGCTATGAATTCCCATCGTGAACTTGGACAATTTCATTGTCACAATTTTGACCATCTTTTTCACTCAACTATTTAAATTTGGGTGTTGTTTTCCTTAAAAGGTGGCTCAAGTCAACTTAAGACGAATAAAGGTGAACCTGAGCTGATTTTCTGGATTTAATTTTGTCAAGAATAGTTTTTTTGATAAGGTTTTTCTTCTCTCTTTCTTTTTTTTTTTTTTTTTTAAAGGATCCAAGGATTGTATTTTTATAGTTCTCGTAAATATAAATCCGTGGAACTTAACGCAGAACTTAAATTCTCCTTCCAGCAATTGTGTTTTCCGAGTCCGGAATTAAGGCCATTAGTGCCTTTGTCTAATGCTAGGCTCGCCTCTTGATACAGACACAAGTAACAAGTTTGAGCCCTCACAAAAATTAAAATGTTTCCCTTCTCATGTACGCGGACAAGATAGACATTCACCTTAATCGGAGGAAGCAAATTTTCGTTCTACAAATGTTACATTTGAGAGGTATAAATTAGGTACGTTGTAGTCTTCAAAGAATCATTAACTATTAATCAATTGGCTCCACCTTTAGGTTTTTATTTCTTAAAATAAATAAATATCAAACTCGTTGGTCTCCTTTGCGTGTAATTACCTAAATGCCCTATCACTTGTGCTCCTTTTTCAACTTTCCCACTTGGAAAGTAGTTGAGCTTGTAAGCTGCCCACTGTTCACGAAGCACGGCTACCAGGCTCCAGCCCTCCACCAACTCAAAAAAGCTTCCATAACACACAATAAAATCTCAATTAATTAATTAATATTTTTTTAAAATGAAATTGAAAAGCAAAAGAGGAGTAAAAACATTCTCTTAATTGCAAGTACGGCGAGAGGAGTCTCATTTCGCTACAAATTCTTTTTCCTTTCCTTTTCTTTTCTTTTTTTTTTCCTTTTCTTTTTGATTTTTTTTCCATCCAAACAAGACCTTCGCTAGGGTTTTCGAATTGTCGCATGGATTCTGAGGAGGATGATTTCTACAGCGGCGAGGCAATGGACGATGACAACTATTACTACAACTCGGACGATGCCGCCGCCGATTACGGGCTCGGCGACGAAGAAGAAGACGACGACGACGACGGTTACGGGTTCATCGAGGAGGATCCTGATCATGATGATTTCGATAATGCCTCCTTCCGTCGCCAACAGGTTTATTTTTTGCTCAATTTTAGTTGTCCATCCAGTCTATTAATTCTTTTTTTGTTTAGCGATAAAAGTTGTTATCTTTATTCATTTCTTGTGCTCTCTGTTTGGTTCTTGCTTCTAGTTGTGGAGAAATTGTTGTACTTGATGATGTTTTTTTGACGCATTGAGGGTTGGTGTTTCGCCTTTGTAGGTATAAGGAACTTGAGAGATATGAATTGTTTGGTGCTAACTTAGCTTAGTATCAGAACGTGCTTGATCAAGTGGTCTTGTGATTTGTTCTCTGTATTTGATTAATTAAGTGTAATATGCAGTGTTTGTGTTTTTTTTTTTTAAATCATGCTTGTGCTTTTGGTTGTGTGTTATTCATGTGTCTTCCGTGCAAAGCAGCCAAATTAAGCTTAAATAGTTTCTGCTTTCTTCTTTCTCATAAAATGCTGGAGTATTGTGTTTGGTTTGGTTGGTCGCTGAGGAAATTGACTTAGAGTGACAGCTGGGGTTTCATACAGAAGTCTGTTTGGGTAGTTAGGAAATTGAATGAATAGAATGAGACAGTAGCTCACCGATTGGTGTTGGGGTTGTGAGAGCAGAAAAGGTCAGTTTGGTTACTCTGGAAATTGATTGAATAGAACGAGACAGTTGATTACAGATTGATATTGGGTTGTGAGAGCAGAAAAGCCTTTTCTGTGAATGTTGCATGCTGTGGAGGTGCAATGTATGTGTGTAGCTTGACTGCAATGTTCATTTGGATGCTAGGAAAAATTTGGAAATTGAACCAATAATTTTTTTTTTCTTTCTTTAATAAGTGGTTTTCTGGTGATTTCGTTTTTGACTTGAACTTAATAAAGAGACTAGCTAAATCGAGCAAAGTTCTGATGCCAAAAATCATAAATGGAGCTGATAGTTTGAAACTCGGTTTTAGGGTTTTGAAGGTATTGCTTTGCTTTTTCTGTTTTTCTTAGAGGGAACATGGATTCAATTTATTTAACCATTCACTTTTAAGCAGATGCCAGTCTATTTATCTTGATGTTGAGTTAACAGCTCCTTTGATGTTTTCAGACCTTGCAAACCCCTCTTCTTTCCTCGTTTGCTTGTCCAATCTGATGATACAGGATGTTAAGTACAATATTTTATATGAGTACATCCTTAAAGAACCAGTGGAAATATAAGAAGTTGGATTACTAGACTTGTTGTATGTCTTCAACTCCAGATTACTTACAAGCTACTTTGGCACCACCGAATGTACACTTGAGAACCTTAGGCTGAGCAAAATTATAACGAACATTTGACTCTTTGATACCTGTGATCCTTAGAGAATGCCTTACATTTTCATGTATTGTCAAATTCTCATATTTAGTGGTGGATTGGCCGTGGAGTATTCATTTTGTATCTTATGAGTATTTTAACTTGGTGTTTACTGTTTCAGCAAAGTTACGCTGTATTGAGGGAAGCAGATATAAAATGTCAGCAGGAGGATGATATTACAAAAGTTTCTACTGTCCTTTCAATATCAAGAGTAGATGCAAGTATCCTACTCCATCATTATAACTGGTAAGCAATTCACTATTTGGCACTTGTGTTCTATGTTTGCAGTTCAAGTAGATGTTCTGAAGAAATTTTTCATTTCAGGAGTGTTAGTAAAGTGCATGATGCATGGTTCGCTGATGAAGATGCAGTTCGGAAATCAGTTGGCTTTTTGGACAAACCAGTTGTTGAGTTCTCCAATGCTAAGGAAGTAAGCGTTGGGTCTATGGTTGTGAAGTTTTAGAGTTGATTGCCTTGTTTTATTGCTTTCGTGGTTCTGTGTTGTACTTATAATACTCTGATTGTTTCCTGGCCAGCTAACTTGTGGGATCTGTTTTGATACCTATTCACATGACGAAGTTGTGTCAGCGGCTTGTGGTCATCCCTTTTGCCGTGCATGCTGGAGAGGTTTGTCTTTGATGCCTTCTCTATTTTGGCTTCTGATCTCTCTCTTGTTCTTTATCCACCTTCATGTTAGGTGGTTTTTAAGTTTTCAAGTTTTCATATTTTTGAGTTGCGGTTCTATTAATGCCTTTTAATTTGGCTTCATCATTTGCAAAGAAACTATCACTAATATTCAAAGTCTGAACTTTATGTTCATCAATATTAAATGGCTGTTTATTTATTTATTTATTTCACCAAATTAAACCCTGATCATTTTTTTTTCTGTTACAAACTGGGGTTGTAGTATTAATCTTTTTATTTGACTTCTTGATTGTTTGTTTAGATGGTAATCTGTAGTTTTCCTTGCCTGAATGCATGGGATAAATTGTTTGTCGCACATATGCAGATATCCAATACATTCTAGGCAGTTGATCTTCCTGACATAACATTTCCTTCTCATTGTTTTTGACTGCTACTGACATTTTTTATGAATTTTTCTGGCTACATTTTATCTCCTATTGTAGGTTATATTAGTGCGACAGTTAATGATGGTCCGGGGTGCCTGATGCTTAGATGTCCTGATCCATCTTGCTGTGCTGCTGTTGGTCAAGGCATGATTGATATGTTGGCCTCTGATGAAGATAAGAAAAAGTATTCTCGTTACCTTCTTAGATCTTATGTCGAAGACAATAGAAAGGTATGTATGGGATTTTAAACCTTGGTGATATTGTAATCAATGATCCATTTGTATGTACTGGCAGACAACTTAAATTGGAGGTTGGGCCATTTATTTTTTGGGTAAACTGTGACTCTTTGTATGTTACCTATGAACATTTTCTATACTTACTGTTTTTTAGGGCCATATAACCCATGAACAGAACAGGGAGAAGTATACCTTTAGACCCTTATTCTTGCAACCTCTCTGTAAAAACTAGCGAGAAATGTCTGTAAGTCCAGGCTAGCAAAACTTTCAGCATAAATGCTCTCTATATGTATCTGTCTTTTCCCTTGATTTTGGACCTGATTTATTTTGATGAGTTATTTTTCAAGTAGCTTTAATCTGTCCAAATCTATTTCTACGATCACAATTTACCATGCCTAATGCTGGCAGAGGAATTAGACTGGAAGTTCTTAAGAGAGAAATTAGGGGAAAACACATAGTTTCAGATAGAGAAAGTTAAGTTGCAAAAGAGGCTTATGTTTTGTGAAAACTTATATTCTATTTGAAGAAGCAAAGGATAAAAAGTTTGAACTGGGAAATAATCTCTTGAGCATTGTTAACTATGAAGCCATGCCGAAAGTCATTGAAAGAGCTTTAATAGAAATCGAACCAATCTGATTGATCTCCCTGGGAAAACTTATGAAACTCAGCAGTGGTCTCTATATTAGGCTTCTGATCGATCAATGAAGTCTTGAGAATGCATTTCTTCCACCTTCCTCTGCGAAGAAATTGACTTGAAGTTAGAGGTGAAAGTAGATGGATTTGGATGCAAAGATGTGCACAGTGATGGTGGTACTAGACTGGGAGGTGAAAACTTATTTTCTGGATTATGTTTTATATATCAGAAGAGTTGGCAAAGATATTATGTATATTTGAGGTTGATATTGAGAATTAACAAGAATCTGTTATCATGCCACTTTGAGTTGTGTGGGCTTTCTTTTTCAAATCCAAGTTCTGAGGTTTTTACTTCTTGCTGGGTCATGGTATGAAGAATATCAGTAAGATTCACCTTTCTTTTTGTCTTTGCAGACTCTCTTAGGTTTTTCATTTTGATTTTTTAGTGTGTTGATGGGTCCAATTATTGTGGATATTCTTATACTGATGAGGGTAGCTACTAATTAAAAATCATTATAAGCAAATGTTGCAATGCTGTTTATGTTGGACATTTGTGCTTATGATATTGTTCTCTTTTTGTATTCCCTAGATTTATGTTATTTATTTTTCGGGCAAGGAGTGAGTCTGGACTACTCCGTTTCAATTACATATTTCACACTTCCTTGTTGAAAATTATTATCTTTTAGTATCTCTTAATGATTCTGCAGTATAGAGAAAGATTGTAAACATTTAAGTTCTGAATGGTTGTCCTAGATTTCATTCAAATTGTGAACCCCTCTGTTTCCATTAGTGAGATTAGAGTCCAATATTATTATCATTGTTATTATTATTATGTCTTTTCATTAGATTGAAAAGTTGAATTGAATATTGTTTCTGTAATTTATTCTTTTTATGAGATGGTACTGTCTTGAATGTCAAACCTACATTTGGATCTTTTATATAAAAAAATATATATATAACTTTTTTTTTTTTTTTTTTTAAAAAAGAGACAAAACGTTTTACTCCTACAATCGTGGGGAAACGTACGCAAGTTGTTGGTTCCCAAAATATAACTTTATTTGCTTCCTTCCATGTTTTCTGTAATTCTGAGCCAAGTAGTTCTTACCCTCCTTTTTCTATTGATAGACCAAGTGGTGTCCTGCTCCCGGGTGTGAGTATGCTATTGAGTTTGCTGCTGGAAGTGGAAATTTTGATGTTTCCTGCTTATGCTCATATAACTTTTGCTGGAACGTAAGTTTCACTCTCTGAAACTGTCATGGTTAGATTCTGTAAAAATTATTAGCTATACATCAGACCAGGTTGATGAGCTGCATCGGATCTGAAATGCAGTGCACTGAAGAAGCTCACCGTCCGGTGGACTGCAGCACTGTGACACAGTGGATTTTGAAGAACTGCGCCGAGTCTGAAAACATGAATTGGTAGGGCATATATGTTTGTGCATTTAGAATTGTATGTTGTTTTGTGATTATTCTTGCCTGGCTCTGTGTTTTGGATGTGTTATTTTTTTTCTCCATGTGATGAGTGATCTTTTGTTGCATTTTTTTCCCCTCTCCTATATCTACATTTCCTTGATCTTTTGTTGCATTCTGTGATGAGGGTTCTGTGGCCTGCAGTATAACCCCCCAAAACAGATTTCAGCATTTGACAATGCTGACTAGTTTCTACCATATTATGTCAGTGTCTGTTTGGAACCTTATTTTAGGTTCCTGGTTTCTCTTATTACTTGTATGTTTCCCACTTGGTTCTGTTGGCAAAAACTTTGATACAGACTATCTGGCAATTGCTTTCAGTTCGAAAAATATATGATGTTTTCTCTTGCAAGCTTGGTTAGAGATTATCAAGAAGGAAATGCTATAGATATAATTTAAATGGATATTTCAAATTGTCTGCTTATTATGCAACTTTAATGAGATATAGTGAAATTATTAGTATGTTTATTTGGCAGTTTTTGGTTGCCATTTTAATCTTCAATCTAACAAACTGCAGGATACTAGCCAATTCTAAACCTTGTCCCAAGTGCAAGCGACCGATTGAGAAAAATCAAGGGTGCATGCACATGACATGCTCCCCACCTTGTAAATTTGAATTTTGCTGGTAAGTTTCAGCTTAGGACAAACTTAATTTGTTAGTTTCCGTATCTTAAATGAATTTTTGATCACCGCATTGCTGCTTATTGAGACACTTATTCTTGGAAATTTTGACTTCTCCAAGATCCTAAAAATACTTGGATTTTTAATGTTTTCTTTTCCCTTCAATAATTATTGTGTGATGCGTAATTTTAGTTTGTAACTCTTAAGTCATTTGAAAAATACAGGCTATGCCTTGGAGCATGGTCAGATCATGGTGAGAGAACTGGTGGTTTCTATGCTTGTAACCGTTATGAGGCTGCTAAGCAACAGGGAGATGTAAGTGGAACTTTGGTCTTTTGTTTTAGCTTTGCCTATTGTTTTGTGAGTTTTTGCTATTTGACTTTTGACATTCACATCATCTTCTTTAGTACGATGAGACTGAGAGGAGGAGAGAGATGGCCAAAAATTCTCTGGAGAAATACACTCATTATTATGAACGTTGGGCGAGCAATCAATCGGTATGTTGGATTTGTTTTTTTCTACATCATCTCCGTTTCTGTGCTCTGTTCTGGAGTTGATTCACCATTTTCTAAGTTAATGCTTTTGTCTTGTTGCTCACCATTTTCTAAGTTGATTCACCATTCATTTTTTTACATTGAAGGTTCCTGAATACGTTCTGGGTTGGTTCATGATTTTTTTTACTGTATTGGTTGTGTCATTAAGTTTTCTAGATGCCAGTTCTGAATGGGGGTAGTATATTTTGAACCATTTAGTATGAGACATAAAACTAACAACTTTTAATGTTTGAAACAATTGCACCTGTCACTTTTCTTGTACCAAAGGTTCTTCTTTGGCAATTATCAGTCCTTGGAACAGATGTTAGTTATTAACTATGTCCATGTGTGTGTGCCCCCTAGTTCATAGTGTGCTTAATAAATTTTGACCATATTTAAAAAATAATGCTGTGCATGTCTCACTGTCTTATCATTTGAAGTTGAATTAATTGGGTGAGAATGCAGAAAAGGAAGGCAACTCTAAAAGAGAGAAAAGTATGGCAATGTTTTAATCTAACCTACTAGGCCTGCATGAGATAATTGCTAGAATTGCTCTATTCGTTATTATCTGGTATTAACTTTTCATCAAAAAATTGGATTTGGACTAATGGAAGGTTAAAAAAAGGAATAATTTATAGTCTGGAACAGACCAGTTCAAATCTCACAAGCTTCCCAGAATTTCTCGTCAGTTCTCAGCTTTTGTTCCTGCTATCCTAATAATTTAAAATTGTTTTGACTAATACCTGCTTCCTACTTGTAAGGATCTTCGGAGATGGTTATAGATGACTTTCATAGAAATATGTGTGGCATTGTACTCCGCTGCATGATAAATTTTCTCCTGAAACTCTTGCATGTGATTCCGATTATCAAATTTAAAGCATTTGTTTAATGTAAATTACTTGTTATTAATCTGTTATCTTTTTTCATTCCGGGCAGTCAAGGCAAAAAGCTCTGGCAGATTTACACCAAATGCAGACTGTGCATGTAAGTGATCTTTTTCACACACACATATGCATACATATACATATACATGTACATATTCTTTGGCAGTTAATAGAACTCTGATTTGAACTTGAATATTAATTTATTAGCGTATATTTGTAGTAATTTATTTATTATACGTTGGATACGTTACACTGATGCAATTCCTTAAGAACTAGTGGTTGAAAGATGACTTGTGCTGCTATTTTGAGAGTTCCAAGAAAAGAAACAACAGAGAATTTTTAATTATATGAGCATTGTTTTTGGCATGCTTGGTTAAACCAAAGTGTACACTGGTTTGAGATTCTGTTAAAGCAGCGTAGGACAGTCTCTTTACATTATGCATTTTGATAATTTGATTGTGTCTGAATTACTTGGGTTTTGCTAAATAATTTATTTTTGTTTCTATCCTTCTTTCCAGCTTGAGAAGCTTAGTGATATCCAGTGCACACCTGAGTCTCAGCTCAAGTTCATTATAGATGCGTGGCTTCAGGTAAATGCAACACTCATTGTCAGTGATATTCGGTGGTTATTTTTTTCTTAGAATACCTTCTACATTAGATAGATGCTGCAGGCGCTTTTATGGTTTAATTAGAAAAAAGCTATAGCTTTCATTAATTTTGTCTTTTTTCTTTATAAATGTGGCTTAGTGATGGAGATGAAAGGGTTTATGTTCAGTTTTGATGTGAGTGATGTTCTTAGTTTTCTGCCTCTCTATACACTATAAATCTGTCCGTCAGCAATATCTCAAAACTTTTGGATGGGATATTTCCATGGTTTGGGGTCCATAATATTCTGATGGATATTGTACTTTAATTATGCACGCTTAAGCTGAAAGGATTTACAAGTATGCACTAGGCACGTATATGCAAGGACTCCTATTCCTGAGGCACCCAAAAAATATATATTCTCAAGGGATCATTCCCTTTGGACATTACAGTTCCCTAATTATTATTGGTATTTAATTTATGGGAATCCTTTTTTATTGTCACTATTTGTTCACTTTAGCAGGAATATTTATCAGGAAAGAGTAATTGAGTCATCAGAACTCATTTATCTTGCAGATGCTTGTAACTGCTTGAGTATGATGTGTAAAGTACTGTAGAATGATTATTTGTCTTTTTTTAATACATTAAACAGATAGTTGAATGTCGGAGAGTTCTGAAATGGACCTATGCTTATGGATATTACCTACCTGAGCAGGAGCATGCCAAGAGACAGTTTTTTGAGTACCTGCAAGGTATTTATACTTTAAAATATTCTTGCAGAAATTTCGTGTTATTTGTTGTGGATACATTAGAGATATAATGGCCTTTGCTTTCTTGTAGGTGAAGCAGAGTCGGGTTTGGAAAGGCTTCATCAATGTGCGGAGAAGGAACTACAACAATTCTTAATTGATGAGAGCCCATCAAAAGAGTTCAATGATTTCCGTACGAAGTTAGCTGGATTGACGAGGTATTTATTGCATCCAAATTGTAATAAACTGATAAATATATGAATAATTTTATTTCAGGTTGTTTGCATAACATAAAAAATGTCTAGAATCTGGTTATGTATATACTTAGCTGCTGATGATACAGTGGTCAATGGAAATATGTTCTTAGAAGATAGCAAAAAGCAGTCAAATCGAAATATTTTTATGTCTTTCATTTTGATTGCAACAGCGTTACCAAAAATTATTTCGAGAACCTTGTTAGAGCTCTAGAGAATGGATTAGCAGATGTAGACTCCCATGCTGCTTGTAGCAAGACAACAAACTCTAAGTATGGCGGAGGGGGTGGGCCTAGCAAGGGAAAAAGTGGAAGGGGAAAAGGAAGTGGTAAAATTGGTGGTTCCCATGATGCATGCAGATAATCTCACAATTGTAGTCCCTTGTCTCAGTTTGAGGGCTGCCCAGTACATATCATTGTGTCGGCTTTGTCCTTGAAAAATCAGTTGTCTGCATTGTGGGATCTATGTCGAAAGGAAACCATCCCAGGGATTCTCTTGTAAACATGTGAATTTGGCCGTGAATTCTGGTACAGGTCTGATGGTTCCATATGTAATCTTGTATCTTTAAGTTTCTTTTTGGAGGCTGTTCGTTTAACTTGTGTAAGTGGACATTAACGACCAAAAGTTATGGAGAAGAAAAACAGCCTTTCTTGAACTTGTTTGTGGAGCCTGTAACTCTATGTGGTTTACTGTATATATCAAGTTATCATTTTCAATAATGAGCTTTTACAACTTGTGATGATATAAAATATTTGTGTGCGCCTAATGGAAAAGGCAACTGAGTTAAGAGTCAAATCACATGTAAGATGCTTGCAGTTGCTATTGTAGTTAGAGTCAAATCACATACCAAAGCAAGAACCTTCAGCTCCAATCATAGTTTGTTTATTGTTATTGTTGTTTTATTTTTAACCCCCCATTTTAGATGGTAGGGTGGGCAAAATCGTAATTGAGTCTTTAGTTCCTTATCTCACTCAGAATTTGAGTTGGGGCAGCGAAGAAAGCTATTTGAAATCACTCAGAATTTGAATTTAGGAGGCGAAGAAAGCTATTCGAAATCACCAAGTTAAGCTTGTGAGGATAATTGTAGTCGTTTTATTCATTTATTTTTGTTTATTTAGACTAATTAGTTCATCTTGAACTGGATAACTGATTGACTCTGCGATGACAAATGGCATCCAAAAGGCTAACCTTAACTACAGTGGTTTAGATTTAGATTTTGGATGGTTTTTTAGGTCCAGTTTGATAGCGAAGTGATATAATTTTTAAGTTATATGATTATTTTAGAAAAAAATTATAATTATAAAGTAAAAGTTAAATATATGTAATAATATTATTTTTAAATAATAATTTTGATAAAATTATAATAAATTTTTTATTATATAAAATTAAATCACTTAAATTTTAAATTATTCTAGTGTTGTAGGTTTTAAGTTATAGTTTTCCGGTCTTAATTTCAAATGGAGCTTTAATTATAATTTCAATGGATGACATTATATTAGTAAAATAAATAAATCAACTCCTAGTCCTTTCTGATGAAAGGACGAAGAAATGCTTGAGGGTACCCAAAGAAATATGGAAAAAGAGAAAGAAAGAATAGAAAAGAAAGAGCATTCAAGTAGCAATTACTAGAGGGAAAAATTTTTGATGAAAGTTTCTTCTGCATGAGGTAGCCAAACTTATTCTACGTAAATTTTCATATATAAACTGATAATGATGTTTGTATGGAGGACAAAATGTAAGCTTTAATTCAATTTTCAGTGCCAAGGAAACATTTTCATACCACTAAGCCCAAGCCCTTCAAAACAATTTACAAAACAACATCTAAAGAAAAGGTGCCTCATTTACAAATGAAAACAACCCAAAAACAACAAATTAACAAGATCCTTGTGATGGCAATAACCTCATTATCAAACAGATGTATATATTTTTTCCTTTTTCATCTCAAGATGGTCTCCTCTATTCATTCTTTTGGATTTGTAACAAACCAACTGGGCGCATAAAAATCTCACAATTATAACATATGTAACTTAACATGATCAACATCTCTTTGTCTAACCTTGATTTTGGCGAATCCTTAGTTGCCCAGATTTCTTCAATTCCATGGATTTCTTTAATTCCATTGATTTATTCAATTCCATAGACTTGGTTAATTCCATAGATTTATCTTTGAACAACTTGATGCTCAATGCACTCATCATTGCTCTTGAATATTGCCTAGATGCCATTTTCCAGTCTGTGCCACTTGTCATCATTGCCTTAAACTCTTCGAAACTGATCCGACCATCCTGTTAATCATTTTTGGGGGGAAAAAAGATTATTGAAGATAACTGTTTGACTGAAAACTTAAACTTCAAATTAAACTGAAATGGGGAAAAACCAAAAAAATAAATAAATAAATAAATAAAGGGATTACCCTATCCGAGTCAACATCGCGCATAATGTCCCAGATTGTTTGGTCGCCGCTGGGACCAGCATTGTCCTCTAACAGTACTTCTCTGAGTTCATCAACCTCAATAAATCCACTCTGGTTCTTGTCAAAGAATCTGAAAGCTTGTGAGAGAATGTCATCGTTCCCAATCCTTTTCAGGTGAACAGACATCGTCACAAACTCGTCACAGCTCAGAAGGCCATTGCCATCAACATCAGCCTTTAAGAAAGCATTAGACAAGGTTTTGAGTTTTGTAGAATGGATGTTGCTTCCAATGCAAGTAAAATTAGTCTGATCAAATCCTAAATAAGTTTGAGGGGCTTACAGCTTCCATTAACATTTTGACATCAGGATCAGAAACTTTTTGTCCAATCATATTGAGGCCATCTTTGAGCTCTTCAAACGTCAAGTCCCCATTTTTGTCAGTGTCCATCATGTAAAACATTTGTTTGATTTGTGCCATTTGGTCTTGCGGCAAGTTGTCTGCGACGACCTGGAATCCAATTTAAAATCATCAAAATTTTGTTACTTGACTCTCAAGAAACGGCTGCAAAATCAAATAATAAAGAAGGGTTTCCAAAAGCTTACTCTTAAGACTTTTTTCTTGAACTTATTCATTATCGAGAATTGCTTAATCCTTGATGTCACATTTCCTCCCAAGGAAATATTTGGAGCATGATTATCATATTTAATCCAAGGATTCTCTTCACATAACATTCAAAAACTGATTAATAAGCAAGGGGTTTCTTTACCTGAATTTGAAAAAATTGATTCAATTTCACTACATACCAAGGACTTCTTCTAATGTCAGCCTGTTGTACGGGTTAGGATCTAGCATATTCTTCACTAGTTCTCGAGCTTCTTTAGAAACTTTTGGCCACGGATCCCTTTCGAAATCTATTTTCCCCCTAATTATTGCGTGTGCAATTCCTTCTTCAGTTTCTGTACTCATTCATGGAAAAATCAAAATGTTAATGAAAGATTTTTCCCGCAGGCACAAATGATATTTTACAGCAAATTTAACTTGCCTGCCCAAAACGGAGGAACCCCGCAAAGCAAGATATAGATAATCACACCAGCACTCCACACATCAATTTCTGGTCCATAATTACGCCGTAAGACCTCCGGCGCCATGTAATACGGACTCCCAACAATTTCACAGAATTGTTCCCCTGTTGAAATATAATGGAATGGCCAGATTTTGCGGCTGCGATATATATAATACTCAACAAAGTTTTATTAGCAGGTTGCTAAATATATAACCATACCAGGTTTAAAAAATATGGAGAGGCCAAAATCTATCGCCTTCAATTGCGAATTTTCGCTTTCATCAGCAAACAAGAAGTTTTCAGGTTTTAAATCCCGATGCATAACTCCATTTTCATGGCATACCTACAATGATCGCAATTTACGTAATAAAAATCATTTAAAGAAACATATAAAATGAAACCGAACCAAAAAACATAAATAAATTATACCTTAACAATTTGTAAAATGGTCTTGCCAACAGCAGCTGCTGCACGTTCAGTGTAATGCCCTTTATTAACAATCCTATCAAAAAGCTCTCCTCCCTCACAAAGCTCCATGACCAAATAAATTGCATCTTTATCTTCATAAGCTTCCTTGTATGTAACAATATTCGGATGCTTCGGCAAATGCCTCATAATCTCCACCTCCCTTCTCACATCATCGATATCAATTTCCGTCTTCAGCTTCTCCTTCGCGATCTTCTTGCAAGCATATGTTTCGCCTGTTTCTATCTCGAAACACTGATGGGTTATTCCAAACTCACCTCGACCTAACTCCTTCCCGAACGTATACTTATCCAGTATATTTCCCTCAGCAGGGTTCGAAACCACAGATCTCAGTTGGAAAGATATGGAATTTTTATCTACATTGGACCCATGTTTCGATACACTTTCATGTTTGGGAGATGGAGATGGTTTTTTGCTGCTGGCATCATTTCTTTTGTTGTTGGTGCTGGCGGCGATGTCAATGTTACCAGTACCTTGGCTTTTCTTGGAGAAGAAGGCACCTTTCCTGGCTAAAGATATGCAGCTTCCCATAAAGATGGCTTTCAGAATTATTATTATTTTTCTTGGTTCTCAATGCAATATTGCTTTATGTCAAGGTGAGCAAGAACAAGAACATCCCATGGGAAGCTGAGAGAAAAACTTCTCGGAGAGAGAGAGAAGAAAATTATGTTTTTATCTCTTGTTTTGTTATTTTTTTCTCTAGTTTTTTGCCCTTTGTTTTGGGAGAAAGAAAATAGAAACCCTAACAGGAAAGACAGCACTAAATTTGGGAAAGACAAGTTAAATAAGTTTGAAAAGTAGTTACTGGAATCTTTCATTTTTGACTTGTCCCGCCATTTTTTTAGGAAACAGTTTGAACGCTGTCAGTTATTTAACGGATCAAACGAGTTATTTTTCATATTTACTATTCATTTTTATTGGACTGTGAAGATTTTCCACGGTCGTTATGACGAGAAGACTTATGTTTAATATCTTTGCCAATTTAATCTATCTGGTTAGAGACTAATTAATTTGTCGGTAGTGATGATGTATACAAATCAGGGTAATAATCGATAAAGTAGAGTTTACGGAGAAATAAAATATACAGGAGCTCATTCATTTCCGCAAATTTTGGAAGCAACTAGAAGCTGTCTTTTAAAAATACCTTAAAAAATAATAAAATCAAATAATTATGACACTTTATTTGAGAGAATGATCGGATAAAAGATGCTTTTTTTTTTTTTTTGAGTTACAATAAAGATCTTGATCTCATTATCTCAAAAATGGACATCTAAACTTCTTCCACTAATGCAGTTTGTTTGTTGCGATGGTAACACTAGCCAGTCTACTTATATTAATTTTTTCTTACATATAAATTGAACTATTTGCTTATATTAATTTGTCTTTAAATATAAACTAAATTAAAGTAAGCGCATTTTATGATTTTTTTTTTTTGGTTTTATCAACGACCATGCTACTTTAACATTCAAGTATCTCAGAGCCAATGGTCAAGATTCAAAAAATAAAAGTTTAAGTACTTTTAGGATCTATCATAGAATGGTAGTGGGACTAATGCGACAATCAGTACTATAATAGTTCGATTGATTAATATAACAAGTATTTTTGATATTTTGAGACTAGACAATACAGTAACTAAAGGATTAATGTGAATGTGAATACTAGAACGTCTAAAGAATAACAAATAACAATTACTCAATAGTGTCATTCAATTACCTGCGACATCTCAATACTATTAAGCATGTATATCCGCTTATAAATAAATCAAAAAAATAAATTTAATTGATCTGTTTTATGCATTGCATGTGTCAAAGGTGTAATTAAAATGTGACATTTTAAGGGAGAGAAAATCTCTTCGAGTTTATGCTTCACAGTGCTAAACTTATTATATGAGATTAAAATAAAATCGATGAAAGATATATAAATTATTTGTATTAGTTTTTAACAAAGAGTAAAATATCAACCAGGAAAACCAAAAATTTTCAATTTCTTACCGCATGTATTTTTTACTCAGTAGTTTTCCATGTAACCTAACTTCCCTTTGTCTATTCCAACCTACGTTCTCAATAAACCCATTATTCAATTGTCGAAAAAAAGTTCATAATCGGAAGCTGGGCATAACATAAATTCGGTCCTGAGTTGTATCATCCAATTTAATTTAATGTCTTTTCTTATGCAGAAAAGACAACTAAATAAAAATATTTTTCTTACGCGGTCTCTCTCTCTTTTAAGATAAAATATAAAAAAAATAAAATTGAAATTTATTTTTAATCTCTTATCTTTTTTAAAATTTAAATTTAGTAGACAACTAAATAAAAACATTTAAAAATTACTTAGCCGTTCCCCGGGGGCCTCTGCGGGACTCTTGTATATCTACTTTCATTCCTTTTCACTCTCCCATAGCTTTTAATTATTCCTAATGCTTGCCCATTTATTCTTGATCTTTCACAAATGACCCCTCGGTGATCATCATTGGCGGCCCTTATTGATTGAACCGTCTTTACGGGCTGGCCCTCTCACTTTATTACCCCATATCACTCTTGGCAAGGTTAGTGGGCATTTTTTTAATTTCTGATTATTCTTTTTTATATTCTGCATCGTTGCAAGGCTGTATCGATCTTGTATAGAATTAATGAGTCAAAACAGTAGAAAACATTGATAGGATTACGATAAAAATTAATTAAGATTGTCATCCTTACCTGTAAATGCAGTTATCCCAAACTTAAATATCTTTGAAAAAGGCTTCGGTTTGATTTACTTCTTGGTGAAAATGTGCAGTTACCGCAACAAATTTATCCTGGCAAATTGGTTCATCATCTATAAGAAGCTTGCAACATTCATCAGACAACTTCCCATTCTTATATTCTTTGATTTCTTCATCACAATTTGGTATTAATTTTGCTGGACATTGCTGTAGAAAATCATGAAATTATTGAGGAAGAGGAGGTAAAGCCACAACATCTTCCTGTGGAACGGGGTAAATTGAAAATCTCTTCAGTTACATAAAACGTTGAATTTGATGGGAAGAGTATGGCCAACACCCTTGCCATTATTTTTTGTTCATTTTAACTTACTTTTACAATATTATCCTCTTATATTAATGTTTTCTTTTTTAGATATTAATAAAAGTTGTGATTTTACTCCAAGAAATAAAATAGAAACAAAAAGAATATATATTAGATTTTGTAGAACACTTTACTGAAAAGTTAATGTATTAATTACATGAGCTTTCATAAAAACTAATGTATATTCTTTTTGTTTTTATTTTTTTGGTTAAACTGGTAATTTAATTTTTCTTTTTATTAATGTTTAGAAAAAATATTATTATAAAAGGGTAATGTTATAAAAGCAAGCCAAAAGTAATAAAATATAACAACAAGAGTGTCAATAGTTTAACGGCTATTGAATACTAGAGAATGCATATTTATAAAGGGTAAAATTATCATTTCGTACTTTAAGTCCTATTAACATTTCTACTTTATATGTTTAAATTCTCTAAGTTTTTATTATATATGTATTATTATAATTTAGGTATTTTAAAAATATTTTGTTATTTCACAATAAAAGAGAAGTCAGACAATAAAATAGATGGCATTTTTTAACTCGGAATAATTGAAAATCCTAGGAAAAGTATAAAAGGATATTCAATGTTATTTACTTATAACTCAAGATAAGCATAAAAAGGTATTTAACACTATTTAAGTATATGATATTGTTCATCTATACGATATTATTCACAAGTATAATATCATTAACATATATAGCATGATAATGTATTGACTAATGATATGGTAACATCTTATTAGGCCAATGATATGGTATTGACTGATTAAGTAGCGTTAAATGATGATATGATACTAATTGATGATGTGGCAGAATACTATTGGACCAAAATATTAATGTAGTGTTGATCGATAATGTAAATTATCTTATTGGACCAAAATGCTGATGTGGCATTGGCTGATAATGTGTTCCAATAAATTAAAGTTTACCACGTTGCACAATCTAAAACGTCTAAATTATTTTCATCAGATGATCATAATTTGCCTGTTGTGCAAATTTTAATGAACTCGCAAGCGCACGAATCTATTGTAGAATATATTAATGGTGACGAGTGTCGATCCCACGAGGAGATTGATTTTAATTATATGCAGAATTAATTTTCTTTTTAATGAGAACAATTAAATTATGGTAATTTTGTACTAAATTATTGAATTAAAATGGCGGGAATAATTAAAAATGAAACTGTTATAATAAAACACTTGGGTATCCGGATCCCCATCAACATGCTCCATGGGATAAATATTCCATATTAATACTAATTAAATCATAAGGGGGGATTTCACGCCTCATGAACCACTCTCCAATAAGTATGGTGCCAAGGGCTTATCGTGCCAAATAATAATAACCTTGTACTAGGGTGTCGGTTTAACCAGAGCTGTATCTAGACAAGACTATTATTATTTATCGACGAAAAGTCAAAACAACCACAAATATTAGAGGGAAAGAGAAAGTAAATTTACCAAATTAAGTCCATGGAACATGTTGAGACTTCACCTTCAACCCAAGCTCAAAAAAAAATTAGCTACTTATATTTTAACTAAGGATAAAAAAGAAAATTTTATTAAAATATAAAGAAACTACAAGAAGGAGAAGGAATTTCAGAAATCTAAGCTTAGAAATGAATTCAAGGGTATCAAATTAGGGGGGGAGAGCCCCCTTTTTATAAATACATTGAGTGAATCGTGACCATCGGATTAAAAACAATTCAGATGCTCAGGATTGCGCCACGTCATTAGTCAACAGTCAACAGTCAATATTTGTACAGTAACGCAGCCTGAATAGTAAATAATACCATGTAAGCGCATGTACTGTACACACGATTTTTGCTCCACTGAAATGCTGTCACGTCATCGATCTACAGTACATAAGAAATTTAGTCCAATAAGATCGTGACACATCATCAGTCAACGGCACGTCATCAGTCAACGCCACATAAGCAGTCAATACCACATAATTCGTCCAATCAGATACTGCCACGTCATAGGCAGTTGCCACATCATCGGACCGTATATATGAACAGTGTCGTGAACAGTACCGTGAACAGTATCATATGTATGAATAGTACCGTATATGTGAACAATGATTTTTTTTCCTTTAATGCTCCTCTTAAGGTTTTCGATCGTCTTGAGTCCAAATATGACGTCCGTTTTGCTGTTTGATCACTCGTTCATTGTGAAACGATCATAATGCCCCTAAAATACATAAAATACATAATTATAATAAAATACATATAATTAAATAACAAAATACTTAAATAAATAAAAATAGCAATGTTAGTGAGATTTAAAGTGTAAAATGACGATTTTCTCCTTTATAAATATACACTTTCTAACACTCAACATTGCCTATTATATTTATAAATAGAGGTCTTCCCCTTAATTTAACACAACTAGATCTATTTTTTAGCTTTATTTTCTATAATTCTCTCTCTATCTAATTTTTTCTACATATATTAATGAAATCATTATTTTGCCCCTAGTTTAATTATGAGTGGCTAATTTAGTTTTAAGTTTAGGTTGAAGATGAAGTCTCAACATGATTTATAAGCTTAATTAGATAAGTTTATTTTCTTTTTCTTTCTAATTTATGTGGCTATTTTGACTTATTTTGAGAAACATTGTATCATGTAGATTTTGCACTATATACCAGCTCTATAGTGAAGGATCAATACTGTCGAATGTAATAAGTACTTAGCATCATATTTATTAAAGAAAATTTTTTTCTAATATTTTTATGGGTTGTCTTGATTGAATGTCGACAAAAGTGAATATAAGCTATTTAGTAGATAGTCTTGTTACGCTGTCGACAAAATAGATTATTATCATATGGCACAACATGTTCTATTGACTCCACACTTAGTGGAATATCATTACTTCTAATATATTGAGTATTTGATACCATATTTATTAGAATGAAAATTGTGAGGTGTGGAAATACCTCATCATATATTAATTGGGCTAAAAATGAAATATTAAGCCAATGGTGAATATTGAGTGTGAATGTAGAAACTCAAAGATTTCATCTATATTGATTTTATCTTTAATTTATTCCCGCCTTTTTATTTTAATTCTTAAGATAAAAAATTTACTCCCAACAAATTCACATATACATTTAGAAAATTAACTCTATACATAATTAAATCTATCACTTAATGAGATTGACATTTGTCACTATTAAATCTATTATAAAATAGATTTATGCACTTGTGATTTATACAATAACAATACAAATATTTCTAAATATATAGGGAATAAACGGATATTAATCTTAAAATATAAAGATTTAACAAACTTCTACCCTTATAAATATAAAAAATAAAATTCAAAGTCAAGATCTTTGAGAATGAGTCAAGCAATTGATCATTCCACTTTCATTCACAGTTGGGCAAATGTAAATCTACCACCTACAAAATATAAAACATTTTAACTATATAGTGTTACAAGATATGTAAGTAAATACATTTTGATAAGTTTTGTTATGACACAATTTGAACATCTAAGTTTAGAAGAGTTGAATCTACTTTCAAATAATTAAGAGAAACCAAATCAATATGCACAGTGTATAAATGCCATGACTGGAACTCTTTATCTCAAGGTTGAAGTGGTGAAAAAATTATGAGAAAAAATGAAAATGGCCCAAAAGATTTCATCAATTGGTGTCTATGTAATGTTAAACAATTTAATGGGGGTTTTAACTAAAATTTTTATAAGGATATCATCTAAATTCTCAATAAATAAACTATGGCTTCTTTGATATTATAATGTTGTATATTTTAAGATATAGTTGCTCTAAAAAAACTATAAATAAGAAATAAAAGTTAATAGTATACAGTACATATAATTTATAAATAATAATTTTGAAAAATTAATAAAGATATAATATATTTTTAGTCATGCAAGTGTAAAATTAAATCAATATAAGTATTGTTTGTTAAACACCCAAGTATAAAATTTTATATATTTCAAATCTTTTGAAATTTTTTATTTTGTTTGTATGGTTTTCAAACATTTATATCTGTAGTAAAAAAATAAATTTTAGTATCTATAAATATATTTATAAAATGGATTTACTTCCTAAACTATAAAATCTATTCTTCTTTTTTGTTTTGATTTGTAATGACATAAATGTTAAATAACTGTATTTAAGAATTTTTAATTCATTAAAACAAATAAGATGTTACTTATATTTAAATATTAAAAAATAAATATATATTTATATTTGTATCCATTCAAAATCTAAAAAAATTCAAACTATTCAAATTTTAAATAAAAAAAATAAACACGACCTTAATTTTCAAGGTATAACTTAGTGTCTACCAGGTATCATGTAACTTTTGAACTATATTTGTAATCTCAATAAAAAATAAGGGGCATATGTAGTTGCAACTTATATCTCGATTTCCTTTTGGTATATGTGGGAACAGAATTGCATAAATTGAAGAAATTGTAATAAACATTGATATCAACCTCTGGTCTTTGCCATTCGTTCTGTAATCGGCATCTGAAACAAAAAATCTTGGGACAACAAACGAACTCCAGTATTGCTCCATGGAGACTCCAAAATAACCAAGAAAACATATATGCAAACAAGTATTGAGATTGCAAAGGACAGATACATAATAGTACGCAAATGCAAGTTGAATTTATTTCTCAAGAAAAAAAAAATCTTTGGAAATCTGGAATATTGAGAAGGGTATGGGTTAAGACATTGAGATTGCAGAGACAGTTCATTGAATTTGAATCTTTCGTGCAAATTGATCACGTGGGGGATTATTTGTATTTGCTTCCAGTCTATTTAATTTATTATTATTACAGATCCCCTGCCATGTTCTTGCATGAGTAATGGACCCACAAATGCACGTTTTCTTCTCCCTTTCGGCTACTAGAGTTCTCGTTTTCGATATCAATGAATAAAGTAATGCTAAATATACAAATTTTATTTACACAAATTGATATGACTCTATTATAACGGCGGTCTATCTCATTTTTCGGATAAATAAAAGGTGTAAGGCTAAGAACAGATTATTTGCACAAACTATTTTGTTATCCCATCTATTTTGACTTTAATATTTGTATCCAATCAGTACTTTTATAACAAACATGGTAATTTCAGAGTTTGTATAACCAATATCTTATTTTTTTTCACAAAACTTTGTTATCATTGGCATATTGTGTCAATAATAGTATAATTTATTGATTCTTTGTATTAGGATGTATCCAAAGAATTTCAAATAAAAAGGATTACTATATTAACAAGTATGTCAATCGATTACTTATGGAAAGGTAAACCCTTTTAAGAAGTATATCCTATTATTTCTTTACTAGGGTTCGGGTGAAATACTTGCCTTCTTCTTCCCACTCAATGAAACATGAGAACATATCCGCGTCAGCAAGTGGGTCTTGGAGAACATATTCCGTTTTACTACTAGTTTGCATGGAATGCACCCACCCTCACTACATTGCTAGCCTTGGAGATCTCTCAAGCAGGAAGGATGAAAGAAGAAATTTCAGAGTTAGTTGGCACTTAATCCTAGATGGCCTTTCTCGTAGTTTGCCAATCTCAAAGGTGGCAGCTTCAACTTAGACTAGAGCACTAGGTTGGGCAGCTTTTATTTCCCTTTCTTCGTTACACATTTTGCATCTCGACTTTAGTTGCTATAAGCTCTGGCACCCTTATAATCGGTGGCAGATAAGCTTGCTTTCAAGGAGCAATCCGTCTTGGTTTCAATGGAGTTGAAGGTATAGTCCTTTTCACAAAAGATCGATTCTCCGGCGAGGGTTTTAAGTGAATAAACTGTTTGGAGAAGGACTTGTTAACGTCTATATAAAGGAAAGGATTTCACATATTGAAGATTAAGGAAGGCATACTATATTTTATTTAAGAGATGCAGTCAACACAAAAGTACGAAGAATTCACGTCTTGGTCATATATGATATTTCATATCTTCGTGAAGTTTTAGTCTTTGATTAGACATCTTCGATGATTACTTTGGTCTATTTGAAATGAAGAAATTATTTGTTTTGTCTAGACAATTTCAATGAAGTAGCAAATACAATTGAAGGTGAATGGTGCTTGTTGAAATGGTTTGACTAGGTTGATTCAATTAAGTGGCAGCAAGAATAAAATGAAGTTTTAAAATCATTTAAGAATACAATAGAATGTAATCTTTCATTACTTGGTTGTTTTAATATTTGTTGTGGCTCATAAATGTAGGCTTATGATCCCATCACATAAAAACTCTCTATATACTTTATTTGATAACATGAAAAGTGAGATCAATAGTGATTATAATCAGTAATTAGTAACTACAAACAGTATAACATTAAATGAATAGTATTCTATGGACAATGAATATGAGACAATTTAATTCAATTAATTTTCAAAAATTTTAATTCACTTGCACTTATTGAAATAAATCTAAATTCTTAACGATTATTATAATTATTATTTCCATTTTAGAGACTCTACTGTCTTCCACGTCACGCAAACTACGAATTGGTGCAGGAAGAATCTTCATTCTCCCCTTGTTTCAAGAGCAAAAGACGCACTAACTCGACAATCTCTTGCGACGTACGTTAACAGTAGTATCGTTCAAACTTGAAAGAAATGAATGATATCCAGTCACAAGTACGGATTGTCGATAGTCCGGGCCGACGGATCGGAGTTGCAGCCCAATTTCGACGGCTTAAATGCCGGGCTTATCTTTGGTGTGGATTACGCAATTAATATTCATCATCTTGCCATCAAATAATAATAATAATAACAATAATAATCATATTCTTTCTCCTTCTTTTTTATTTTGTTATATCTTAGTTAACTTTGGAATCCAATTATCTTTCTCCTTGCTGCGTGGGCTATTGGACTGGGAGAATAACAAGAGAATCGGCAGTGCATTATGCATGCATAAAGAGATAAGTTTTGATAGGCAACTTTCCTATACGAACAAAAACTATCGAATATCCGTTTTTATCAGTACCAAGTACGAACTATCCTTTCATAACAATGTGTACTACAACGCTTCGCGAGCATTGTCTATCAAGATTGACTAAAATTTATGGAATTACTCCTTCAGAGGTTTAAGATCAAAATATTATTAGATTATAGAGGTGAAGTGTTAAAATACAAAAATTATATAGTCAAATTATAAAGATGCAAAACTTATACTATATCTTTATGACTGTATGTTACCAAGAATTACATCATTTTCATATAGAAAATTATATGTTTTTTTTAGGTAGGGTGACCTATGATACAGATTGAAAGGTTCTGATTCGAACAATTGATTAGTAGTTTTAAAAATTTTTTTCAAAAAATAAGAATTTTAATTAAAATTTAATCTTTTTTTAACATTTAACATACCTTTTGTTTGCAATTTTTTTCCGTAATAAATTCGATTCTATTTTTGAAAAGAAATTAAAAATGGTTACATGTGTTTCGCGGTGAAATCAGTATAATACGTGTAGTTCCGAAAATAAAGGGCGCCAAACTCCGAATTTGGTAGCTACAGCCAATACGCATTCTCTGATTTTATCACTATTTCAATTCAATTTATTTTTCTTTTAATATACATAAGTGTATTATATTTACTTGCAGAAAGTAACATTCTCATTAGGGTTTTCAATCATCCTCTTTCACTAGAAGCCTTGCGTTTTCTGAAGGTTCCAGGGTTTATTTCAGCTCCATTCAACAAAGGTAATTTTTTATTTATTTGTTTTACATGTTTCTTTTATATATATATAGTGCTGATTTTTAATTAAGACTGCAAGTTCTGAAAAATTTTTCATTTAAGTATTTTGATATTTTTCCCCCAGGTAGTATACTGGTGTCCAGTTCTTGCAAATTGCAATGATCCTGATTAATTGAGGATGATTTTAGTGTTTATGTTAGAATATTTTTAACTGTTTTGGAGAATGATTTTTCATATGAAAGTGATATTTTTGTGAATCTGAAAGGATGCGAGTACAGTCTACTGAAAAAAAATAAAAAAAATGAAAATGCTCCTACGAAATGCATTTTAAGTATTTTTTAATTTCATTTATATAATCTAGGGATATAGATAAAATTATCATACTAATTATGTTTCAAATTTAATGTCTCAGTAACTAAATCTATTATGTTATTTTAGCTTAAGAATTAGCTTGAGAAGTTTTAAATTTAACGTGAAAAAATCATTGTGACAGGTTTTTCGTTTTTTTTTTTTAATACTCAGTTTATGCTTCAAAATATATTAGTAATTTTCTTTTTAAATCTTGAGATATCGTTTTTTAGCTCACGTGCAAAACAGTCATTGCTTTCATCACCTATACCTCATCCCAGGTATCGATCAATTTGGTTTTTTTCCACAATTTCTCTTTCATCTGAATAGTTTGATCAAAACATGTACATGATTTTAAATTTCATGTACTGAAATGATTTTTTTTGACCTTTGAATAATTCAATCCCAGCTCTTGTGGACTAAATTAAACTAAGCTTCACATATTTTCTTTGTTGGTGCTGAAATTCTGTTTGAATTTAACAAAAGATTCAAGCAGTTTGGTGAATTATTATTAATACTATGTATTTTATATTAATTACTCGTTAAACGTCAATATCAAATGTCCTCAATCCCTTGAAGTTTAGGTTCAAATTCTCTACTCTGTTCTTTAATAAGTAGACTGTGACACGATTTTTTGTTTAATCTATTTGGATTTGTCCAAACTTGGCGCCGGTCTTAGAATGTAATTCTGGTACTTGTTGATTACATTTCACTAATGATCGGTTAATCCAATGTAACAGTGGTTCATGAAGTAATGGGATTCACAGAAAGAAACAGCTCTAGAAATAAACATGCTGGATTATATTTCAAAAATATGGGGTCTGTTTGCAAAACCAGGAAAAGTACGGTTGCTGCTAACGATGATGTTGATCTTATTGTAATGGAGAGATGGTTGGATGATAGTGATGAAAGCATGTGGTTGTCTTCGAATTGTATGTCGCCTTCTTCATCATTTTTCGCTGACGATGATTGGTTAGTTTCATGGCTACCAACTAGTTATGAAAGTGATTCCTCCATTTCTTCTTTGGGGATTCATGATTGGGAAGATTTTGAAACCAAGTCATCAAATGCTAGTGCTAGTTCAGTGACTGCGACTCAGGCTGGTGCCTCGGAAGCTGAGGATTTGGAAGATTTCATCGCCGCTGCTACTGATGATGAGCCTCTGTTCTGGCCATTTCCTTGCGAGCAAGATTGGAGCTCGAAAGAAGCGTGGAAATGTTTTTCCATGTCTCCGCGGAGAGACACGGTAAAAGTTGAATCTTCAGGACAACAATTCCCTGTCCGGAAAACGAATCCAAAAACTGATTGTACCAAAAATAAGCCTAGATCTCTTAGCCCAGGACGATCAGCGGCAGCAAATATATTGGAGATAGAACAAAGGCGCGTCATCAGCAATAATAAGGGTGTCAAGAAAACCAACGCCATGCCTTCAAGGTTAAGGAATTTGAACAAGTTTCTGTGGAAGTACAAGTAGTGCAGCCACTAGAAACCTGAAATGATCATAGGATAAAACCAACAAAAGGGAAAGCTGCCATATCAAAATCCTTGTGTGTGGATGATGTTGCGTTGAACGAAGAACTTCCAATCGAGACTGTTTAGGGACTTGGCGAGTTTGATGGACATGAAGGGATTGATTTAGATCTCCATGAAGATGTTTTCTTCCTGGACAAGTCTTCAGAATTTTCCATCAAATATTAATTTGCAAAATTTTGTTGTTGATTTATTTTAATGGCTACATCAGTTTTCATATGGACCTTCTTTGGGAAGGATTTGTATGTTGCTAGTTTGATTATATGCTAATTTAGCTTGAAATGATAGCAGAATTATAAGTTGTGTCTCTTTGGATTCAGTTGATCAAGTGAACTAATCATGATCCTAATGTGAAGCAATGAAAACAATACAAGTAGTTGGGATAACAAATTTGAACAACGATACAAATTGGTGCTATAGAGAATGACTTTTCTGTACTTTCTTTTTTAATTTTGAACCGTATCTTTCATTTTCTTGGAAAAAATAATTTTATCCAAATGAAAAACGTATTTGTTAAAAGGCAAAAGTTTTTGAACACGAGCCATGAGCCATGAGCGATTAACCCCTATGGTTCCAATTCTTAGACATGAGGAGGCAACTTGGAGAATGGCCTATTTTTCTCACAATTTTTTATCTTTTGATTGGCTTGGTCCATCTAATTAAGTCAGAACCGAATGATTCAACTGTTTAAATTAAGAACGGCAAGTTTGAATTAATGAACATTAATTATGATGAATTAAACCTTCGTTTCTGCAACCTCTTGTCATTATTATTATTATTATTTGTGCAAAAGCGAGAAAAGTATTGCGCTGTTGGAGCATTGCTTATTTTCTGTTCATTTTTTTTTGAATCACGTATACTCGTTAATCAATCATGGTAATATGTATACCCACATGGTAAATACAAAATGGATAAAGAACTAATGCTCCACAAGTACCAAAGATAGGGTTGACAAAATTTTACTAATATTGATCCCAATTTAAGATCTCGTCTTGAACAATATGTGATTTGATATAAAATTTTTGTCCTGAATTACTATTTAGATCGAGATTCAAGGCCTAACTTTGTCTTGATCCACTATTTGAGAAGGAATTCAGAATATTTTAAAATCTTGATCTGGATTCCAAATGTTTCAATTGTCGCGACTTTGTTATAAAGTGAAGCTTAAATTTAGTTTCAAAATCTTATGACAAGTTAATTTGATGAAACTTCATCAATATTGGTTTGTTCAAGCAGATAGATCTAATATGTGAGCCACATGAGGGTGACATGTTGTTTATAGTAGAATTTACAATATATGCCAACAAATTCACATCATCCCAGACATTAGGGATCTCGATTAGAATTTGAGATTTTAATCCGTTAGGAATTGGGACATATTTTATTAATTATTGAGATACCTAAGGAAGGCGGATTAATATTTAGATATAAATATTACCTTTAATTTTAATTTTTTTCCCTATAAAAAAGCTCAAATGACTGAAGTCTTTTTTATTTAGAATTGTCTTAGGTCTATTTCTTATTATTTTGACTGAATTATTTGTACCCGCTTATTTACAATGCATACATGGTGATTAGTTCAACATTTGATTAATGAGTATTATTTTCTAACTCACCCTCACCCTTCTTTAATTTGATTCTGAAGCAGAGGTCATAGCCAAATTCAATTTGCCGTTCAATTATATGGAACAAGATTGAGGTCAATCTTTCCTCGTGATGCATGACCAATTCCGATCGAAACGTTCCAACTGCGAAGACGAGCCAAAGACCTTCTCACAAAAGAGTAATGCTAGATTTATAAATTTTGTTGGCTTTTACACTAAAAATTTGCCAGATTGTAAAGTCTGAAACAACATTCATTTGCGAAGAGTTGTGCTGTAATAATTCTTAAACACACTGACCATTTGTGAATGGGGTTTTAAGTACGAGAAAACACAGCTCTACATAATGGTAGAGTTCACCGTAACGTCACGAATGTCATCACCAAAATGACAATTTTTTCTCATTATCATTATCGCCATAATTCAAAAACACGTGTAAGGCATGTAGACCGGTGTGACAAAGACTCGGTTTCACCTAAACACTGAATAAGACAGCCGACCAACCCGGCCTCTCTTCGGTCTCTCCCCACACGTGGACCGACTTCCCAGAGTCTTCATATCCCAACAAACTTCCCTCCCGTGTCTCGTTCCAATTAAAGAATTTCCTTATTTTTGAGGCCTGCATTTCAAATCAAAAAAAGAAAAGGAGAAGAAGAAGAATATTTTTTTTTTAATTTTATGGGTATCATACGTTTCGAGGTAATCTAGAAGTAGATTTATGGATTTTAGTGTAAAATCTTATATACATTACGGTGTCGTATCTTTTAATCCACAACTACTATAAAAAATATATATATAACTATTTAATAATATATAATAAATATAATTTTTAATTTATAATTTTGATATCACTCGACTCAACAGTTTGAGTGTAGTTGTAATTGTTTGCTGATATATTGGTGTAGTTATAATTATAATTGTTTGGTGAAATAATATTATAGATATCTTATAT
This sequence comes from Aegle marmelos, assembly GCA_030449875.1. NCBI lineage: Eukaryota > Viridiplantae > Streptophyta > Magnoliopsida > Sapindales > Rutaceae > Aegle > Aegle marmelos. Next base: position 11,481,544 of record JASUUL010000115.1, read on the forward strand.
AATATCGGTTATTAGAATTATAATTTTTTACAAAAATAATAAATATATATAAATTTTTTCATGATTAAATCATATTATCTTTAAAAGCATAACAATAAGTATTTATTAGATGGTGTAATCATGTAAAGTAAAACTATCTAACCTCATGTAAGTATCTTGTAAAACTTAAAAATCTAATATGTTCAATTAAGTATTCGAGATTACAAATTTTACATCACAAGTTATTTATAAACGACAATTGACAAATGTCACTCAAAATGTGGCCAAGTACGTAAAATGATATGTTCTAGAAATAAAATTATATTAATAATCTCTTTCTAGAAAGTTTGTAATTTATCTCCATTTCACGGCAACGCACGTATAGATTCAAACTGTCCACTTCAACAATGAGGTTAGCACATATCTACCGTTTATTTAGAGGATAAAAGTATGAGAGATTTTTTTACGTCTTAATTAATAAGAAACCTTCAGCACTATATTTTGGAGAAATGATTACATGATCCTCTTATTTTAAAAATGATCATATAAATTTCTTTGGGTGGAGAAATATAATTTTTATATAAATTTTAGGGCTCTGTCATAATTTTTAAAAATAAAAGAGTATCCATTTATCGTAAAAAAATTATTTAAGTCTACTAATTTTTTTTTCTACATGGACTTTTAGTTAAGATTTTTATTAATTTAAATAATTTTTGAAATGATTACTTAATTAATTCTTTCGTCTCTTTCTTTTATTAATTTTATAAATTTTCACTAATTTATTCAGATATATTTATTTAATTGTAAATTATTAGTATTACCAAAGAATAAAGTTTACTATTTAAAAATAGATATCAATAGTTTTTTATCAACTATGAAAACTGATAAATATCAAAAAATTAAATTTTACAAAATACTAAAGCTAATGACTATATAAAAAAAAATTCTTATACATAGAAAACATAAAGTATAGAACATGGTATGTTGAGAGAGAAAAAATGAATTTAAAAGAGAACAAAATTAAGTATTTAATTTAGAGAATATAAAAATAAATTTAAATTTTTAATAATGAATTTATTTTAAAAAATAGATTTAGGTAAGAATTTAATAGGTTCAGTCAAAAATAAAAACTCCACCGGGGTTCTACCACGTGTACGGAAGAGACCCCTGTTCCCAAATTTAGAGAAATGACCCAGGCCGTCCATCTTGTTATTAATTAAAAAAAAAAAAGTTGGGGTAGTTTGGGAAAGTAAGAGGTCCAGCCAGCGAAGGTCTCTGAAGTCTGAATGGAAGCTTCTGTGATTCTCACTTGGGCTTTGTTCTTCTTTTTTGACTTTTGAGCTTTGAATTTCTTTGCTCTGAAATTGCAGACTTTGTTTACTTTTTATTCATCCTTTCTCTTTTTGGTTATAAAAATAAAAGAAATTAAGAGTCTTTACCATCTGTGAGAGTTTCTTGAAGATTCTTCAGAGGTAAAATCCTTCATTGTTGATGCAAATCGCATTACTTTTGGAATTTTAATTCTGGGTCTTCTGTGCAATTTGATCGCGTGAGCTGATTCTCATTGACTTAATTACACTTGTTATCACCTGTTTTTTTTTTTTTTTAAAAAAACATCTTGTAAATGTTTTATGTGATCTGTTGCTGTAATCACGCTTAAAATAGCTTATTCAGTTTTGTTTATTTTCCTCATTATTAATTAATTAATTTTTTTTTGGGATTCAACTGGAGATGTGTGTTGATCTTGTGATGTTTGTCTTTCTAGATGTTAAATTATTATTATTATTTTTTGGTTATTAATGCGTAAAAGTTTTATTTTTTTTCTTCCACTTAACCTGATTGTTCAGTTGGTTTTGACTTCCCGTGTTTTTTTCTTTTTTTCAATTGGAATTTTGTCTTTGGTTGTATTAGTTATTGATGATGCTTGGAGTCTCTGGTTATAGATTTTGAGCTGGAAAGTGGAAATTAAGTCTTGATTACTTCAATTTGCATTGCTTGTTATTACTGCTTTAATTTCTTTAGCAAATGATCTAGTTGTTAACTGTAAACAGTTCCCCCTTCTCCCGCTGCTCCCCACCAAAAACAGGTTGTTATAGCTTGACTGTATTTTGAAAAGATAAAGATAAAATGCGTGCACCATCATTGCTCGCACAATGCTTGCCAGGCTTGGCGCCTCAAGACCGAGGAAGCCATAGCATGTCTTCAGCCCTTTCAGAAAAGGATGCACATCTCCCTTGTCCAGCTGTCGAAATTCTTCCTTCAAAGGTTCATTTTCTCTCCTTTCATTCAGGTCTTTGATGTTTAGTATGGTTGTTTTGCTCAAATGAAAAATTATTTATGTTTATACCGCCAAGTTATTCATCTAGAATTTTTATTGGGAGAGGTGGCATTGTGAGTTGGTATGAAGACTAAGTCGGTCTCCTTGTGTACTATACAGGTTGCTCACCTATATAAATATGCTGGAGATAATGTAGACTTGCAAGTGATTAGTATGTTCAAGGTATGTGAGATTGTAAGATTTTTTTTTGTCTGTGTTATTAAAAACTTGCAGTTTATATAGATGCCATTCTTTTCCTGTCCAAGAAAAGAGGGATGGCTAATTGTTGTTGGTGGCTCAAATAAGGTCCTGTGTTTCAGTGAAAGCAAACAGAGAATAAAATATTGATGGCTTTTCTAGAGGGCTATTAAATTTACTCTTGTGTTGCAAAGCAATGATTCAGAACTCTTATAGTTCTTCCTAGTAGTTCAGATTTTTTTTCAAAATAAAGGCTATGGTTTGCATGTTTCTGAAGAGTAGTGTATCATAACCTGGACAATGCCACCCAGCTTTCATGAGCTATGTCATGAAATATTTTTTGTACAGGCTTAGTGCATGTTATTATCGGTGCCTGCTTTGATAGGTTGGTAATTTCTTTTTCAATCTCTTGCAGGGAAAAGTTAGCGTCGCTGATATTATTGGGTTTACGGGATCCGAAATGATATCCTCAAAACCTGATGGTAGGTACATCACTTTTTGTTATGGATACTGAATTGAAATTGTTCTTTTTTTTCTCTTTTAATAAGTTTGGTTTAGAATTTTTGCTGATGAACATCCCAGTGATGTTCTTAGACAAGCAGGGGCATTGTCATACGAGGACAGGAAATTTGAAACTAAAGTGATGAATTTATCGTGCTTTACAGGGTTTCTGAAATGTTGGGAAAGCTCGATTGATCTAGTTAACATTCTCAAGCATGAAATTCGTGATGGACAACTGAGCTTCAGAGGCAAAAGGGTACTTGAGGTAATTCAGTGAAAAGTTATTTTTACTCACCATTCAAGCTTAATTTCTGTCGTTACTGATCCATCCCATCCTTTTGTGTTTAGCGAGTATGGTAAAGGATCTGATAAACTTCATTCTAATCTTTTGCTAATATATTACCAGTGTTCAGTATGTATGATGTCATCGAGTCATGCCTGTTTTTATCTTAGACAATCTCCTTCCAGCCCATTGGTTCTTGTCTATGGAATTAAAAAAATTTTGTTTAATATTTTTTGTTCTATCTTGGACGAAATATATTGTTATCCGAGGAAATCACATCCAAAGAATTAATTTATCTCCGTCTGCTGGTAGAAATTTGTCTTTTGCTTGCTGATGTTGATCCTAAGTTATGCTTTTTGTATATGAATTGCCTTGATGCTTTTTCATTGGTAATTCCTACAGTTGAGTTGTGGCTACGCACTTCCTGGGATCTTTGCTTGCCTGAAGGTATGTCCATGTTATTTTTTATATTTCGATTTTACATTTAAGTTAGTAACCTAATAAAAATGTGTCACATGACAAACAAGAGTCTGTGCTTGCTTCCCATAAATTTATCCTTTCTCATTATTCATAGCATTTTTTTAAAAAAAAAATTGGAGAGTTACCAACTGAATGACTGGTGTTAGCTGGTTATTTATTTCCTTTCAGTTTATTTGAGTGGCCTGAAGTTTTATGTCCATGATAATGTTTTTTATGGAATATTCTATCATGGCGCAATATATTCGGGTCTTTTGGTATGTTTGAAGACATAAAGTGTAACTAAGGTGCTTTTTAGCAGAAATTTTCTTAGTATTGTATGTGAATGAAATTAAAGTTCATGGGTTCGAAAATTTGTTAGCCTCTTAATTTATCATTTACAGCTAATTTAATCCCTCAAGAGGGATGAATCAGAAAATATGTTCTTTGAAGATTTGTCATGTTACTAAATCTGAAAGATACAGTTCTGATCTAACAATACTTGGAGCTAAATAATGTTAATCATCATGTACCAAAGAGAAAATTGTAACTTGAACTGATGTTCCCTAGATGTTCCCTTTGTGTGAGGAGACTATGCAGTGTACGGCAAAAGTTTAAAAAGCTAAATAGTCCAAAGAAATATATTTGATTTTATGGGGGAAAATATTTTTGTGCTCTTTCTGATTTATGTATTTACAGGGTGCTGGTACGGTACACTTTCAAGATCTCAGTGCGGAAACAATAAGATGCTCAACTATACCAAATGTCCTTGCCAATCTTGAACAAGCTCGGGACAGGCAGAGCCGACAACCAGAGAGTTCCCTGACGCCATCAAGACAAACTCTGGCACCATCAGTGCACTTCTACGCTGGTGATTGGGAAGAACTACCCACAGTCTTATCTGTTGTGAGGAGCGATGTTTCTGAAGTCACAACAGGCATGAGCCTGAGCTTCTCTGAGGAGGATTTCATGGATGGTTGTAGTAGCCAAGATGGAAGCATCATCAGACAGGACTCTTCCTCAAGACGTTCGAGGAAGCTTTCAGGAAGCCGGGCATGGGAGAGGGCTAGTGAGGCAGATCAGGGTGAAGGTGGTTATGATGTTATTTTGTTGACAGAGATTCCATATTCAGTGAACTCACTGAAGAAGTTATATTCACTAATTAAAAAGGTTAGTTTCCTTTCTTCTTATTCTTTTACAAGGTGGTGTTGGTGCAGGGTTCATGCTACTTTCCACTTCCTCTTGTCCTTGTTCAAAAGCATTACTTGCTGTGATATTGAACGCAAATGAAATATTGTTTACACGAAAAGATATTTTCCCTATTGAACTGAAGATTCAATTTCCTGTTTTATCTAATTTGCAATTCTTTTCTGGATGACCAGTGTTTGAGGCCTCCATATGGAGTAGTATACTTAGCAACAAAGAAGAATTATGTTGGTTTCAATAATGCTGCACGGCACCTGAGGAGTCTGGTTGATGAGGAAGGCATTTTTGGAGCCCATTTAATTAAGGAGATGACTGATAGAGATATTTGGAAGTTCTTTCTGAAGTGAACAGAAGTTCATTAGTGGTCAAACTATCCGGCTAAACTCACCTACTGATAATACTCCAATATGTATAAATGCGGATCACAAGTCTTCTTTTTTTTTTTGTTTGGGTTGTGGTTAAATTTTCTGCTAGTACTAATGAAATTGGAATCAGAAAGCTTGGTAATAGGTAAATATGCCTCTAATAGTGCAGCGATGGCTTATTCTTTTTTTTTTTAATTGTTATTTACAGTTATTGCCATCGAAAGTGTAAATTGATGATACTTAAATTCCAAAGTTGAAAATGATGGTTCTTAATTTCCCCTGTTTTTCGTGTTGTGGTTTGGACATGCATTTTTAGTTCTTTGCTTTTGGATGAAATTGTGCAGTCCATGTGGCGTCGTATGATTGAGTCTAGTCAAATTGAAGAACTATGTACTCCATATACAGAATGTTAGTTCATGGTTCTGAACTCTCCTGCACTAATCATGAAAGCAACTTATGAAACCTTACAGTTTTAATGTCGGCCCCATCCTTTTGCCGTCTTAAGGACATACGTTTAAGCTACCCCTTCCAGCTATGTGGTTTCGTGAATTTTGCAGATTAGTTTCAAATTCCGCTGGTGCCTCTCTACTTCTGGAGTTGTCCCAGCTGATACTTTGCTCTTTAAGGTCTGGCTGGGCATAACACTAGCACCGTTCACCAAAAGGCCGGATTGCCATGACCATTACTATCACCACAACCCAAACGAAGTATCTAATCCCTTCCTTTCCCTCCAAACAAGCACAGGCTTATTGACAAATGTCTCTTTTATTATAAAGACCACCTGGTCGCAAAGCTTATTCCACAGATGTTTTTTATTTCCATTCACGATTTTTGGAAAGAGCCGCGAAATTAGGTTTGCAGTTAGGCGAAGGAAGTATGACCACTTCACCAATAGTTGCGACCAAGTCGCGAGATGTTTCAGCTTATATTCCTACTAATGTAAGAGCTACAACCTTAGGCGCTAAAAGTCCCAGAAGTCAAGTTATACTGCAAAATTTTGCCAGAATCACCAGCTTCCCACAGAGCTTAATTCTTGCTGTTGTAGAAATGATGTAAGACACACATCCTCGAAATTGCAGACTTACCATTGTTGGCACACTTACCAAAAGGTTATCTCCCTATACTCCTAGAAAATACATATTCCCAAATATTTGGCTGAAAGGCAGAACCAAGAGAAAATAGAAACAGCAGTTTGAATTGAATTATTATGGATGTCAGTTCACAAAATAAATGGTTTTGAGAATACTCAAAAGATACACTTGTATGGTAAGGTGCATGTTCAGCTGAGCTATAAATTTTGAGAGTGACTTTACAATTACAATGAATAACTAAGACTTACCCAGCCTGCTTTAGCTTGCTGTTAATCTTCTCCACACCATTTTCCCACAGTGTAACAGGATCAAGCTTGCCAGGATATAGAGCAGAGGAATCCCAACAACACAACCGCCAGATGCAAAATTTACCAATGTCTGAGGAAAATAACAAAAGGCAAAAGAAACAAAAGATTAAAAAAGAGACAAGAAAGTTGGTAAAGATCATTCAAGCATTCATTGCTAGAAAAAAAAAAAAAATCAATGCATTAAAAACAAATATACTGAATAAAAAAAAATCACAAATTAGTCACATTTTATTGGGCATTCTTTGGACGTTTGACTTTAGTTGTTTTGTTTAGGGATTAATAAAGCGATTTATAATACAGTGAATAGTGTGTACTTTATCAACTCCAGCGATTAAAATATGCACTTCTGACATGGCCATCAGAATCACACAACTGCCAACAATTTCCCTCTAAAATATGCAGAAAACAGAAAACATAATAGTTCAAAATGAGCACGTCTGACATAGCACATTCAACCAAACAAGCACAACTAAGGCAGTTTCAGGACTCAATTGGCACATTTTGAGGGACAATGAGAAATAAAATTCTCAATAATGACAACTTTTGAGATCGAAGGCAAAAACATCAAGCAAATGCAGACTTTACCACCATTCCAGCCACAAGATGAACAACAGGAACAAAATACTGGTCCATTGTATTCCCTTCTGCATACCCATTAAATGCAATGACCATTGAGAAAGTGTGAATTGTTACAAAAGCAAGAGCAATGATTGCTGCAATAGTAAGGCCAAAAATGGTTAGGAAAAATGAAAAAGAAAAAAAAATGAAATATTTTTCAGCTACTATCAATTCCAAGTGAATAACAACAATAGAAAACTATGCTACAATTATATAAGTCGACATTCGTTGACAAAAAATACAGTCAGAAACACTGTATTTGTGCACAAGCAACTAATAAGAATTGCATGGCTCACCAGAAATAAGAAAGAAGGGCATCTGGGGGCATCTGTCAACATAAAATGTAGCTGGACCAAATGCTGGAGTCAACAGGCTAAGACAAAAAAACACAGCATGGGCCACACCATGGCCTAATCCACCAGCTGCAAAATTTTTTAACTTGACATCAGCACAAAAATATGAGATTATCAGGAAAATGTGGAATAAATCAGTGAATATGACATTCAACTTGTCCTCTTTAGAACCAGCATAGCTGTGGGTGGCGGCAGTCGAATGAAAGTTATAACGTGACATGTTTCACATATATATAATATGTCAAAGAAAAAGAGCAAGGTTCCAAACTTTAATTTAACTAGACTAATGTCGGATCATGTGTGAAATGGTGCAATTGTGAATATTCAACATGATCGGAGGATTGGAAGACAGCATGAACAGACAGAAGCCTAACTAAAAATCATAACCACCAAATCCAGGCATTTGAATAGATCACTCACTAAGGTCAATCTAATGTTCTTGCGAGTGAGACCAACTAAATACAGTTTTGTTTCAATGGGACATCATTTTTCTTTTACGCTGGAACACTTGAATGAAATAATGAGTAATTGGGGTCAATAGCAGTGTTCATTCTTACTCTCAAGAATGTATCAGATTTAACCATTCTGACTTTGGAAAATAACATAGCTCAACAATACCAAATATTTGCTACCTTTTAGTAGCCTTTTCAACCATAAAGAAAGAATATAAATGCAGCCAATATCACTGCTAGATTAAAGAAGGAGATAAATAAGACTTGAATTTCATCTGACAATGGTAGTGAAAATTTATTTTATGGTTAAATCAAACAGAACATATAGGACACATGGCAATCTTGGTGGCAAAAGGGATTCAACAGCCTCTTCAAAGCTCACCAAGAGCAATTTGCATCTTATCAGTGAGAAATAGGCGTGGTTTTCCGACTCTGTCAGCAAAAGCATCCAATGTGTCTTCCAACCTCCTACATTAATTATGAAAGAAAGAGATGTTAACCAAACTAAATATTAGTGTGATGCTATGGAAGTTCCTCATTGCCCAATGAATTTTGAAAACAAGGTACTACCTAAATAAAATAAAAGGATTTGGAAGGATGAATATGGGGACAAGGTTTGAACAAAACTTCATGCTACAAACAAAGTGACCAGAGTTCACTTTGCAGCAGGGAACTTAAATTAAGAAAAGGAAAGTAGAAACAGTGAATATACAATGTACCCACGGAGTTGAGGAATAAGGCATTGGATGCTTTGGCAGCCCATCAACAAAGTTGTTGATCAGTAGCTTGCAAAAGAACATTATGAGGAAAAGAATTGAACTACTCAGGCATGGGAAAATTGCAAGAACAACACTGTAAAATGTGGAGAATGATTCTGAAATTACATATCAGATTGCTCATAGCAGAACCACAAAAAAAGAAATAATAATAATAATAAAAAGAGAGAGCGAGCCACAGAAAATGAAGCTCCACCGATTGCCACCAATGATATCTGAGCAGTGCCATAATTTGATGTTTTAGAATGATACTAATACTATAAGTAGGTTGAATTGAGTTTGCTATTCAAATTTTTGTATGAAATACGAAGTTATCTAGCAAATAATACAAATAAGAAAAGATGACAAATGACTAGAGTCTGTAACAAATCTCAACTAGAAGATTTTTGATAGTTTGTAAAAACTAGCAGTAAGTAACATATAAAATTGCAAACTGAATTTTAAGATGCATAGATAACAGCTTACTTGTAAACTTTCCAGAAAAGAACACGAAGCCCTTCTTGGAACCCAACAGATGAAATTATAAGTAGTGCAAATGGCCACCAGGAGGTTGATTTTAGAGGAAGAAAAGCCCTCCATATGCCCGACAGCACGATCAGACTTATAAGCCATAACAATGTACTGCATTCACACATTCATAAATCCATCACAGAACTCATACATTAATCAAATTACACCCAAATTTTAGTATCTGAGTCCATAAGTCATCTGTCTGTCACTTGATTAAGAATAATTAATTTATAAATCCTAAAATAAACAAATAACAGCCACAAGTTGAGCATAAACAAATACTAATATTCACTTACTTACACAACACTGTTAGATTACTCATTAGTCAAATAAATTATCTAAGTCTCTAACAACAATGAGAGGTTTTGGAGATTCAAAGTTGAAAACTTTCTTTCATTTTCTCGGGAAAAAGGCACTGAGAGAAAATGAAAAAGAGGATAGACAATACCTAGAAAGGACAGTGAGGATCAAGAAGGGCTTTTTGGAGATGACGGCGACGAATAGAGAAAGAGATGGCCCCAGCGCTATCAACGCGTACCCGATCCCTGCCGCGACTGTCATTTCTCAATTTGCCTTCCGCCTTTCGTTTTTCTTTTTCCCGGTGCCCAAGCAACCCCTCGAGCTATTTAGGGCTTTTTGGAAATTTTATCAATGTCAAGCCCTTTCTGCAGGGTTTAATTAGGTTCATTTTACATGGGTAGCCTCCTATTCTTTGGGCAAACTATGGGGCTATTTTTGTAATTACGGTAGAATGAACAGCAATGATAATATTATTTAAATTGAAAAAAGGACAAACAAAATAACACCGAGGGATCAAAGAAAGATAAAGAGTGAGGGTTCAGTGTTTGTGAGAATAACAAAAAATGGAATCAGACGAGGAGGACGAGCAGCAGCAGGAGGCGGAGAGATTGCCGCTGAGTCAAAGACCCGAGTGGTCTGACGTCACTCCAATACCGCAGGACGATGGCCCGAATCCAGTGGTCCCGATCGCATACAAACCAGCATTCAGCGAAACCATGGGCTACTTTCGCGCCGTCTATTACTCCGATGAGCGATCGCCTCGCTCCTTTCAACTCACCAAAGAAGCCATCTGCCTTAACCCCGGAAACTACACTGTAATCCTTCATCTCCAATTTTATAAATTGCAATAATTCTTGGAAAAGATATATATATATATATATATATATATATATATATATATATATATATATATATATATATCTTTTGTGTGGTAAAGCTTTGATTTTATTCCATAAAGAAAAAAATTAGAATTTTTTTTTAATTTTTCTTTCTCTGTTTCGAAGGTATGGCATTTCAGGCGCCAAATAATTGAGACGCTTCATGCTGACCTGCAAGATGAACTGGCTTTTGTTGGCCGCATTGCCAAGAGTAATTCCAAAAATTATCAGTTATGGTGAGGCTCTGTGCAATTCATTTGCCGCTCTTTCGTTTGTAGTTCTTACTAAATTCAAGTTGGATTGATATTTATTAAATAAAAATGAAATAAATTGTTCTGGAATGAATCAAAAAATTAATTGATCATACTTTTTTTTAAAATAAAAAGTGTATGTTCTTGCCTGGCTTCTTTATATCTCTATATATGTGCTCCTGAGCTGCTACCTTGGTTGTGCATCTATGTTTACTTGGAATTGCTATCCTGGTTTTGATCATGAAAGTCTGTGAAGCTACCCAATTTGGGTGAAGTGATGTGGGTTTAGTTGGGCAGGATATGTTGCTAAGCACTGGGAATGTGTTTTGTAAGCTTTTTCTGTGCATCTCTGTGCTCTTGTTAATATGCTTTATCTGTTCTAGATGGAGTCCCGAAGTTTGCTCTTTTGATATTAGATTATTACAGCTCCTTTTGAAGGCTTTTCCTTCAATCAATGATTGTATTCATTATATCTGGATTTAGTTTTGACTTAATTACTAGGTGAGGAGTGCCTTAGACATATGGAGTTAACAAGAAAGTTGCTTCTTATTTTGTTTTTGTACTGAACTAGTAGGTTTTAGAGGTCAAAAGAGCATTTTATAGACCTAATTTCAGATCAGCCTTGATTTTTGGGGATGGAAACTACCAAGTTTGGAAAACACTAAGTGCATGTAACCAGTATTGATGAATCTCCATGTTAAGTCTGAGATTGATTATAATCTTTGACTCTAATGTGAAGGACTGCTGTGTGGTGGATCCTGTCTTTTTATAAGGGTGGGGTTGAGTGAGACACTTGAATGACTTAATCTTGCTTCTTGCTTATGCTTTTTCTTCTAAAGAATGCAGAGTCTTTTGTGTCCCAATCTCACCTTTGTCACTGGTATGACTGTCATAGGTTGAAACTTTTGTGCTGAACTTGATTTAGAAGTCCTAAATGCATCAAACAACGGTTTGCTAGATGGAAACCAGCAGGGCAGGCTACTGTTGTTCTCAATGCTTGCAATGGATGATAATAAGAAACCGATTTATGCATGTTTCATCAATTTTCTATTGGAGTTATGAGCATATCATTGTTACTTGTGGTAGGCTGGGTTAGGGTAGCACTATAATTAATCCACTGATGTAGCGGCCTTGCACTGCCCGTGGCACTCTGGAGAGCTTCAAGCAAATTGTATTATGTCCTAGTCATACTCATTGATCAAGAGAACATTTAGGAAATAAAGTTATTGTTGTTGAAAAGGATTTTCCACTGGAGCAGAAGATGGTGAAATAAAGTTATCATAATATGTCTTGTTGTACAGCATATCATTTATGGGCTGTGGAAAATGATTTTATCTGCTCGAATTTTTCTAGTTTTAGAAGTTTCATGAGTTTTATTTATCTCATTTTCATGTAGTATCTTTTTATATCCATTATAATGATGAATGTTTTTTCCAGGCATCATAGAAGGTGGGTTGCTGAGAAATTGGGAACTAGTGCTGTGAACAAGGAACTTCAGTTTACCAAAAAAATACTTTCTTTTGATGCTAAAAATTATCATGCCTGGTCCCATAGGCAGGTTTGTACTCTCCTTTCACTTATTTTTTAAAAACACCATGTATATGACAACATGCCCTCTATTTTTTCTCTTTTCATCATTCGAATCTAATGGCTAATCTCTCCTAAGTTAATTGTGTAGTTTGAACATTATTGGGCTTAGCACTTCTTATATCTGATGAAAACTATTGAGTTAAAGAGTAGTTCCTTTTTTTTTTTTCACTTTTTGCAGTGGGTACTTCTGGCATTAGGAGGGTGGGAAGATGAGCTTGACTATTGTCAGATGCTCCTTGGAGAAGATATATTTAATAATTCTGCATGGAATCAGGTAATGATTTCTTAGAGAGCTCTGCTCTTTTCATCTAAACACAGTGTGGATGTATTTAAGAATAAAAAGCACTTTGTGCAAAATCACATGGCACTGTTTCTTGGTTAACTACCTGATGGATGTTCTCTATTTCTATCTACACTTTTTAATCTGAACTAAATACTTGAAAATCAGTCTGGAAAGAGCTTCTGGCTACCTGGCAGCTTTTTTGCCAGCGCCAATAGCACCCCTAAAATTATCTTCAAGTGGCAGACTTGTAATTCGTGTATTTGGTATGCACAAAACTGTAGTTCCTATTTTACCTTCCGTGTCAGAAACTGGAAGTGAGATGGGCACTCTAATTAACTTGCACCTGCTGTTTAAACCTTTTAGTATTATCATTGTTACAAACTTCCATCATTTAATTTAATGTTCAGTTACAGGTTATTGAAATTCTCCTTGGCATAAACTGTTCTGTATAATGTATATTTGAATGGGTACATCATTAGTTAAAATTAATTCTAATGTTGCTTAGGACCAATGGATCTTGTAGTTAGCAAAAGAAAGTGTAAGGAATATTAAGAAAAAGGAGAAACATTTAATTTATAGCTACTCTGATTTCTAGGATTCATATTTTGTTGAGACAATGTTTTTTCTGTAAGAAAAGTTTTCTTAGTAATTTTTTTTTCCCTTCTTATGATGTCATCTTGTGAGCCACAACTTTTCTCATTCAAAAATTCACTGCATTGAATCAATCACAACCAACTCATTCATCAAAAATTGTGTCTCTTCTTTCTTCCCTGAACAAATCGAAGAACCTAACGGATTGCCCATGCTAAGGCATTTGGCAAGTACGAAGGTTACTTCTACAAAGTCTGATAATATATATCCACTTTGATCTTTGTAAACTCAATTTTGATTACTTGCTTCATTGATTTGCTTGCAAACTCACCATGATCATCAAAATTTAATTATTTTCATCTTTGTGTTTGTAACAGAGATACTTTGTAGTAACTAGATCTCCCTTGTTTGGAGGTCTAATAGCAATGAGAGATTCTGAAGTTAATTTTGCTATTGAAGCAATTTTGGGCAACCCCGAGAATGAGAGTCCTTGGAGATACCTTCGAGGCCTTTACAAAGATGACACTGAGTCTTGGATTAATGATCCTCGGATCACCTCAATGTGTTTGAAAGTCTTGAGTACCAAAAGCAACTATGTTTTTGCTCTGAGCACACTTTTAGATCTTATTTGCCACGGTTTTCGGCCAAGTGAAGAGTTCAGAGAAGCGATAAACGCTTTGAATACTCCAGACTCAGAACCACTGGATTCTGACTTGGGGAAGGCCATTTGTCGAGTTTTAGAGTGTGTTGATCCATTAAGATGTAACTATTGGTTATGGCGCAAGAGCAAGCTTACTCTGGTTGTCTCGAGTCAATAAGAGATAGGATGTTGTCAGGTTTAGGTCATGCTGATGAATGCATAATCAAACCTACATCCTTTTCACATGCAGAAGACTGTTTGTTTGATCCTGACTAATTTATTTTAATCAAAGGGAGCAGCCAATATCTAGTTGAGTGATTTCTTTGAGTGAGCAGCTCCATTTGTCTTAGAGCTCCAGATGTTGTACCAATAACATGTTCCCCTTGGCTGTATAATACAGTGGAATCTACTGGAGGAATTGATGCATCCCATGCTTCAGGTAAGAACTCCAGTTTACGTAATATTTCTGTTATACAAGAAAAGTTTTTGCATCGAAACTAGAATTGTATGAATCTGAGTTGTATGATGTCATGTTTGCTGCAAGCACTCTGCTTTTCACCTATTAGTGGATAACTGCTTCCGTAATTGGTGACTGGGCTGCTATCGAGAGCTGCTATATTTACCTCTAATTTCCTTGATGAACTCCATTCTAGTTGTTTCTTGACTTGTGCTAAAATCTTAAGAAACTAAATGTGCATAATTTGTGTACTTTTAATTGATGATTTGTGCTACACTTCTCAAATGATGTGATGTGTGCTTTTGACTGTCTTTTAAAAAAAAAAAAAAATCATTCATGCTGCACCTAAGTCTGTCTTACATCTTGGATACAATTCATTATATAGCTTTTATCTTAAATCTTGGATACAGTGGTGTAGTATTCATTCATGATTGTTAAATGGTTAATTGATGGTTAATGATTAGGTAACGTGATAAATGATACGAGGGTCTTGATACTGTCAAATCACACTGCTCCCATAGTTGCTCTGTTGATACTCTTATTGCCTAGTGCAGGATGTTGATTACATTCTCATCCATACTATATTCCAATTGTTTATTTTAGGAGGTTGATTAACACGCCCTGTTTGGTACACTAGATATAGCATGGGATTGAATATCTGAACCGGAAGGGGACCTTCGGGGTTTATCTTTCTCCTGTAACAAAAACCAACTCTTGACAATTTGAAGAAATGAAAGCAATTTTGTTGGTAATGTTTAGAGCAGTTGATCGTTTGACAGAAACATGAAAAGTTTTGAAGACAAGTAAACGCAACACAAACTAATACAATATAATTCAATGTGATAAAATATATCCTATAAAATACATCCTAATATCATAGGATGTAACATAATGCATTGCAGCACCAAATGCATACAAAGGGAAAAATCAGAAGGTAAAAATGTTCTTCCTAGAATAGCCTAGTTCAAACCAAGTCTCTACCTCTTACCAGACTTCTTCAACTTAGACGAAGTTGAGCTCTCCTTAAATGCAGATGGGCAGAACTCACTCACAATGCACATTCCACAGCGAGGTCTGAGAGGAGTACATATCGTTTGGCCAAATCCCACCTATTTAAAGTGCAAATTCCAGACAATGAATTTCAGCTGTACAAAGGAATTTACTGGTTTGTAATACAGATTGATAGATTGCTTATCATAAAAAGCAAGAGACTTTGTTGTATTTTCAGAAACAAAGATGGAAGATGACTCAAAGCTTAATTATGAACTTGAAGCAAAAATTTACCAGAAAGCTTTAGTTTTTGTTTCGTTCTTTTTTTTTTTTTTTTTTTTTTTGGGAAGGGAAAGAGAAAAAGAAGAGGGCGGGGGGGGGGGGGGGGGAATTCAGAATTTAGTAAGTTACTGCCAAATACAATATCTGAACATGTTAAACATTCAAAGACGACATGCTTCTATCACCCACAGACACATATATATGTAGGTAAATTTCAATCATACAATGGTGCATTGCTGAAGGAATGAGCTACACTTACCAAAAGAGGGTTAATGCGAACCCATTCTTCCTTTGGAAGCCAACGTTGCAGCACCTCTCTTGTTTGCTCTGGAGATGAAGTTTTCTACAGACAGACAAGAAAATTTGAAAGTCAGCAATGGAACTTGCTTAATACTGGCATAAGCAACTCGCGGAGAAAATTGATGCATTGATAAGCTGGACCAAAGTTTATTATACATCAGTAAATACTTGCTGTAGATCTCATAATTGCAAAGTATGTCCCAACCTTGGAAATCAGCTCTGCTCAAGGCAGGTGAAATATCTAAATTAAAATAAGCAGAATGATGAAATCGTTGGATATCAGATGGAGATACCTGTTTTGTGCCTGGCTGAGTCACCCATCCAAGGCGATTGCATATGCGGTGCACATGAGTATCTACGCATATTCCTTGAACATTGAACCATCCAAGAGTCATGACCTAAATAAAGAATCACAAAACCGAAGAACTTTTGTGAAACTAATTTGTGAAAGGAGACTTAAGTTTCAAGTCAATAGTGAGTAACCCTACCATATTAGCCATCTTAGGGCCTATCCCTGGAAGCGCAAGCAACTCGTCCAATGAGCTAGGTATGTCCCCATCATACTTCGTGAGACAAATTTTGGCAATTTTCTTCATATTACTAGCCTTTCTTGTATAAAATGCAACCTGTAGAAATGAGCAACAGTAAAGTTCCTAACCTGATAATGTAAACTATAACATTAAACAAAAGGACTAAAAAACATGTTGGGGAAAAAAAATTAGCAAAAAAACTTCAGAATATTAAAATTGTTTAAATATTAAGCCTCTGGCCGACTAAGGCTTTGCTCTCAAAGTATATGACAGTTCAGACTAGGCAAATTTTACAGCCTTTTTTCAATTGGATTCTGAGAAATATACCGGGTAAATCAAGTCCTTAATGGTTGCCTCATCTGCTGTATCAATGGCTTGTGCGGTATGCAGACCATTTTGAAGGAGACGCTGTAACGCTCCTGCACTCCCAAAAGGAATTCAATGCGGAAAATCAGTGTTAAAAGCATGAATGATAATTGTGAATATATGATTTAGAATGCCTTGCAATGATATTCTCCCATTAAATGTGAACAATGAAAAATGAATAAACATAGGTGGAATCACTTGCCATCAGCAACCTTATCCTTGGTTAAACTAGATAGAAGAGCAGATAACAGCACTGCAAACCTTCTCTCCTGGTAAGATAAAAAGGAAAAACTAAATTCAGCTATGTGTGGCCCTGCATTTTATAGAATGTATGAAGATAACAACTTGATATAATTCGTGTAATACTTGTAAAGGCAGTTTTGTAATATATATATATGTTCCAATCCAGAATTTTAAAGTACGGAAATGTTTGAAAAACGTATAAACTGTGCATTTTAAGCACTTTAAATTTAAAGCTTTTAAAATCCTACAGTTTTAAAGTTTTTTCCAGACTTTTCTAGCACTTTAGGATCCCGGATTAGAAAACTATTAATATATAGAAATGTTCCAATCCGGGATTTTAAAGTGCGGGAACATTCAAGAAAGCATATAAACTGTGCGGTTAAGTGCTTTAAATTTTAAGTTTTTAAAACTCTATGGTTTTATAATTTTCCAGGACTTTTCCAACACTTTAAGATCCCAGATCAGAAAACTACTTTATATAAATAAATGTTGAGAGTTTCTCAATTTTCATAGCCAGCCGGTTAGTTGAGTACACTTCCAATGCATTACTTTGCTTATCTATGTTAGTTTTGCAATTGCCGATGACTTTCTAAACTCTTTATTTTATAGATATTTACATATATGATGATTCTACCTCAGGAGGAAGAGAACTGTCGCCTTCATCAACACCCAAAGAATACACTGGTTCTAAAGTCTTCATTTTACGAATTCCCTCAAGAACTTTTTCCCAATTGGCTGGTGGTTCACCTATAAAACACTAAGAGCTTGTTTAGACTTTCACACATAAATCAAAACATTATCAAACCAGAAATTTGGCACCAAAAGACGAGCTAACATGGTGTAATTTCCTTGAAATTTTATAGAAACCGGAATGTAAAATGGTAATACAATCTCAAATGAGAATGGCCTTTGTCTATGCAGAACATCATCAAGCAGTGATCTTATTTGTATAAATATCTCAAGACAGATACAACTAGCAAAGAGATACTATCACCACATAACTTACATGAAACGGCAGATCCATTAGCCTTATCGTAAGATAACTCTTCTATGTCAGGTAGTCCAGATGGCTGTACATCAAAGAGAAAAGAAAAATGATTATGCCATCAATTATTCTTTATTATTATTAGCACAGAAACTTCTACAGTCAAAGTAAGTTTCAAATATCAATGGGGTATTATTATACATCAATCGCCAATAACATAGAAACAGGACATAATATTGTCTGTGTTGACACTATCGCTTTTGGGATTCAAATTCACCCAACATGGTTTTAGACTGAGATTGACCAAATTAAAAGGTATCGAGCTCAAATTCCACACTATATTACTAGTAAATTACTATGCAAACAAATAAGTACATTGCATAAACTCGATCATACACGTGAGTGGGTACATTGGAGTTTTAGATGTTTTGCCGGGTATTTCCTATTAATTCAATCTTCTCTTATGTCATTTTCCCCAGCTGAAAATGATTAATTTTTAAATATATCTTAAAAAATTTACTCATTTTAGCAGCCAGAAACAAAACTTGTTAAAATTTAAAAAGAAAAAAGAAAAAACAACGACGAAAACAAGATCACATTAAAAAAAAATTAAAAAAAGAAAAAAAAAGGAAAAAGAAAAAGGGCATTTACTTTATGTTCAAAGGATGGTACTTTTTTTGTCTCTTCTTTCGATATCTTCAAAGCATTGTTTTTCTGCCTCTTTCTCCCCGCAGAGACACGCGGCTCTGCGCAGAAATGCCATTAAAAAACATGAAATGAAATTAGTTATTTTTTAAATAAAGAAATAATTAAATAAATGGGATAATAAATTATATTCGAATAATTAATTGAGATATTAGTTTTACTGTTAATATCTGACCTGAGGCTGGGTTTAGCGGCGACGCGGACAAATCAGTGTCTGGTTGAACTTGAACTTCATGAAGAAGGCTTTTTTTAGTAAAAGATCTTGTAATTGGCATTCTTAGCAGGGTTCGATACATCCAGGTTTCTATTTTTGGAAAGACCCGTTTTTTACACTGGCCCGTATCTTATATTTGGAAATAACTGCTGCGAGTGAACGTGGAATCAACACGACGCCACACATTGAACACCACACATTTGTCTTCCATGCTTTTATGCAGGCCACGCATGCAGACATTTCTCCAAAAAGTCAACTACCCAAACCGAAGTTTCACAACGTGGCCACCCATTGTCCATGCATGCATGCGCGTCAAGCGAGTCGTACGTTACAACTTGCGGTCATATTTGCTAATTCAGCCTTCTGTAATCTCTACAGCTTTTGGTCATTTGACAGAAACATAAAAGTTTTTGAAGACAAATGCTATCCTTTAATCACATTCCGCAGGCATAATCTATCCGTTAATAACATCAATAATACAAGTTTGCAAAACGAGACCCTTGATCTTGAATATAATATTACATCTATTCCCTATGACCAAAATACACAAGGGAGCCATCTATCAAATATATATTGCTCAATAACCCTACAGTGTTGATTTGGAGGGTAAAATGAGCAGCGAAGCTATCTCTGAGCAGACTTCGACTTAGATGATGGAATTGAGCTCTCCTTGAATGCAGAAGGGCAGAGCTCGTTCACACTGCACATCCCGCAGCGAGGTCTGATTGGGGTACATATTGTTTGTCCGAAACCCACCTATTTAAAGTGCATAATCCAGTCAATGAATTCTGGTTGTAACAAGGAATTTGTGTGTTTGCAATATAGATTGCTACAATACCATAAGGCATAATATCAGAAGAAAGTGACTGTTATGCGTTTTCTGAAATCGCAAATAAAGAAAATATCTCCGAGAAAGCTTTAATTTGGGCAAAGCCATCCCGATTTATTATCACTTAAGATATGTAAAAGCATACAAATTCATAATCAAAGTGTACAATGGGCTACACATACCAAGAGAGGGTTAATGGGAACCCATTCCTCCTTCGGAAGCCAAAGTTGCAGCACTTCTCTTGTTTGCTCAGGAGATGAAGTTTTCTAGCAACAAACAAGAAAATTTAAAAGCAAGCAAAGGCTGTGATGGGGTAAAAGTGAATACATTAAGGAAAGAAGATTAATGAGGATAGGAACAAGACATAATAAAAAACCACTATTTACAGCCACCAGAAAGAAAATAACAATTATCTTTCTATGTAAGATAGAATTTGAGTTCAGAAAGTAACTGGGACATGTATCTATATACATCTATACACACACACACACACTCTGATATAGGATTTCTTCCCAATTCGAACCATGAAATCTTCGGAAGAAGGTTTATAAGATTGCAAAAGTACTAGCAATATGGATCACATAATTCCACGAAATTTTTCTCAGCCTCGAACATCATCAGTTCCGCTCAAGATAGGTGAAATAGAAAAAATTGCTAACTCTGACAAATTCTATTTTACAGTCAGAACATTTCACTTTGTTCTGTCAGAATTTCTCAAAACAAGGATCAGAATTTTCAACAGTAAAAATATCTTATTTAATATGCATAATGATGCAATAATCAAGGTATAAGATGGAGTTACCTGTTTTCTGCCTGGCTGAGATACCCACCCGAGGCGATTGCAGATGCGATGCACATGAGTATCCACACATATTCCTTGAACATTGTTCCATCCAACATTCATGACCTAAAGCACCACAAACCAGAAGAACTTTTATGAAACTAACTTTGAAAGGAAAATACGATGATATTGTGATTCAAATGAAGTGTAAGCAACCCTACCAAATGAGCCATCTTGGGGCCTATCCCTGGAAGCAAGAGCAACTCATCCAATGAGCTAGGTATGTCCCCATCATACTTTGTGAGACAAACTTGAGCAATTTTCTTCATATTACTAGCCTTTCTTGTATAAAATCCAACCTGTTGAAAGGGAGCAACAATAAAAATTCATGAACAAGTGCTGTAAACTGACACAGAAAAGGCAAGTAAAAAAGTATTCCGCCCCAACACCCCCCCCCCCCAACAAAGCAAAAAAAAAGGACATAAGAATTAAGCCTCTGGCATTCAAAGTCATGCTTATCTCTCTCTTGTAGAATTTGACATAAGCCAAACAAGGAAACTTTTAAAGCCTTTTCTCAGTTGGATTCTGAGAAATATACCGGGTAAATCAAATCCTTAATGGCTGCTTCATCTGCCTTATCAATGGCTTCTGCAGTAAGCAGACCATTTTGAAGGAGACGCTGTATTGCTCCTGCACTCCCAAAAGGATTACAATGAGGAAAGCCAGTATTAGAAGCATTAAAGAGATGTGAATACAGGATTTAGAATGCCTTATGCTTTTCTCCCATTCATTCTATCACAGTCATGATTACTGCCTAAACAGCTCCATACATACTGGACTCCATATAGGAAAATCAAGAAATGCATGCCACATAAAGATCGTTCTCAATCAAAAAAGTGTAAGCAATAGTGAATGACTTGCCATGGGTAACATTATCCTTTGTTTGACTAGATAGAAGTGAAGATATTAACACTGCAAACCTTCTCTCCTGGCAAGATAAAAAGAAAAGTTAATTCGGCTACGCAGAGGCTCTTCCATATATATAATGTGTAACAACAAAGAAAAGACTAATTAGAATCTACCAAAAGCCATATAATAATGCAGAATAAGATGACAACTTGATATGGCTCATGAAATACTAGTAAAGGCAGTGCTGTAATATGTATGATTAACATATCTTGAGACTTTCTCGATTTCCATATGGACCAATCCAAACTGCTAGTTGACTGCTCTTTGATAGATTTTAGCTTTATTAGTCAGGTAGGTGGTCCAATTGCAATGGACTTTTATTCTTTATTTTTTATATTTGTTACATATGTAAGATGATTGTACCCTAGGAGGAAGAGAACTGCCAGCTTTCTCACATCCCATAGAGTCTACTGGAGCATCCTCTGAAGTCCTCATTTTGCGAATTCCCTCAAGAACTCTTTCCCAATTGGCAGGTGGTTCACCTAAGAAATATTAAATGCATTAATTAGACTTCTAACGTAAACACCCATCAAAACCATTTTAAACCAGACAGGCTACTGCTATTTCTTAAAAGACTATGACAAGTTTTTACTGAAAAAACTTGCAAGGGATTAAGCGTGATTTGTCACCAAAAACAAAAACAAATTTAGTTAATAACACCACAAGGCTAGCTGCTATCAAAACCGTGTTGCTGGAAAAGGGAGTTTGGGGGGGGGGGGGGGATAGGCCATCAAGCAAACAAGAGATCATAATTTGAAAGTTACCCAGAAAGTTATTTAGAATGCACCAACATAAGACTCCAACGTAGTAATTTGGACGTTACTACTTGGAACTGTCTCCATGCCAGTTCTAGGACAAAATTTGCAAGTATACACATCTTCATTTACCTCTCACTCGGTCCAGCGAGGCAACTTCAGTCCCCACAGCAAGTCTCTCTTGGGTGGATTTTGATTTTCCTGCAAAATAACTTCTATGAGAAAAAATTCAAGCCTAAACCACTATAAAATGTATGGGTATGCATATATATTCATGCATGGTTATGCGTCTGTGTGGGTAAGTCCCATTTCTGGGTCAAATATATGTTAACTTAGCTGTCAACCAAAAAGCACTAATAGGAGAGTGTGCAATAATACTATCTAAGCACTCAAGCAGCCCCCCATGAGTAAGATTAAATTCAGACCAGATTCAATTAATAAAGTTATAAGATAAACCAACTAATGATACAATTTTAAGCACCACCCACCCCAAAAGTTTAAGCAAACAACTAAGGGACAACAGTAATATTTAAGTCCACCAGGCTTAATGTCATCCCAGAGTCTAGAAGCTAAAGTCAGAAATTAAATTTTATTGTACAATGTTAAAAGGATGTCAAAGGTAAAGATCCCCAAAAAGTGTTACTAGCACGTTCATGCACCTAATAAGAAGGCTTCATCTGGTCTGTTGCTTCAGATACAGCATTTTTCGATTGTGTATGTGCGATCACAACAGTGAAATAATGGAAGTTCTATCTTTATTTTTCCATCATATATTTATTAAAACAAGACAAAACCTGAAAATAGGTAGCCAGCTCATGTAAACTTGGCATAAATAAGCGACCACCATTAGACAAAAGCTAAAAGCATAAAACCTGAAGAGAGGGAGAGAGCGAATTTACAGACTTAGAACCAAGAGAACAACGTCTTCTAAATCAATTTTCAGAAACTTTATATTTCCTTCCTCACAAATGCCCTACTATTACATTATAAAAGCACCAAACAAGAAAACAGGACCTTTTCTAGAATATCTTAGTTTAGGCAGAACAATAGAACAATATCCAGTATTGGTCTTATTTGTATAAGTATCTCAAGATGCATACAATGTGCCAAAAAAGGACCATCACCAGATATCTTACTTGAAAGGGTGGATCCATTAGCCTCTTTGTATGCAAACTCTTCAATGTCAGGTAGCCCACATGACTGTATATCAAAAAGTTACAAAAAAAATTGTGACATCAACTATTATTTATGATTAGCACACAAAATTCTTCACTTAAATGAAAATTCAACTGTCAATAAAGTGTTACTCATTAATCACCAATACCACTTGGGATGGGGTTCGGCCTATGGCCTGATTGGTCTAATGTGACCTTTAGTAAGGTCAAACGATTGGGAGGGATTCCTAACCATGATCACCCAGAGCCGCCCACATGAACTACCAATATGATAAGAAGTTCTAAGGAGAACTAAATGTATCTCTGTCAAACTAAACATGAATAGGAAAAAAGAATAAACTCCAATACATTTGTTTTCTTGGGAAAAATGAAAGAGAAAGAATCATTGTTCCATTTCCTGGTGTGCCATCTTGAGTTGTTCACTTATAGGACCTTCACCAGAGGAAAGTTTCTTTATACTAACAGCTTCCGCGTGACCACTGCTGTTGGAGAATTTAAAAAATATTTGTGATTGCTGAATTCAAGAACATCTTCCTATATGCTGCATAACTTAGTTAATCAAATAAAAGTTCAGAAATTTTCCGACAAACAACTTGCCAAATCTCAAGCCTAAATCTTATGAGTAGGGCTTGGTTTTTTCATTTGGGTTTCGCACCATGAACAATAAGATAAAAAGTTTAAATGTAACTGAGCAAGGCCAGGCTAGTATAGGCGCAGCAAAACCAAGCTCATGCAGATGCCTAGAAATCTAGCAATAGGATTTGATGACAAAAAATGATGAGGGTGTACCTGTATTGAATAATTTGTAATCTTAAGAAAACCAAAAATTTATCTAAACCAAGACGCTTTAGCATAATACACTAGTTCCTAGTTGAATGAGCAAAAGGATTCAGTAACTGACTCAAAATAAGGATTTGATAATTTGAGCTGTAAAATACCACCTATATAGCCAATGAATAATTACTTTATATGCATGAAGTAATAATTACTTTATATGCATGACTTGCAAAATTACCAGACAGGAAGTTTGACTAGTGTACAATGTACTAACTGTGTTCAAAATTCTGCACGCTATTACGTGAATTAGAAAGCAAACAAGTGCTTTAAATAAATTTGACCATACACTTGGGTGGAACATTGGAGTTCTAGATGTTATGCGGAATCCTTCCTATCTCTAACAGGGTGAAAGATTGAATCATTTATACCAGGCTCAAACTTGAAGAAGCATTCACTAAATCATACAAGTTATAATACAAATCAAGATCACACCAAAAATTGATACAAAGAAAACGGGTATTTAGTATTTACTTTGTGTTCAATGGGTGCTTCATTTTTGGGCTCTTCTGTTGATATTTGCAGGGCATTTTTCTGCCTCTTTCTCCTCCCAAAAACACGAAGCTCTGCACAAAAATGCCATAAAAATAATTTTGAAATAGAAATTATATTGTGGATAATAAACGATTAATTGGGTTAAAATAAAATCTGACCTGGGTTTGGCGGTGACGTGGAGAAATCAGCATTGGGTTGAAGAAGCCGTTTGGAATAAAATCTGGAATTTGGCATTTTTAGTAGAGTGTTAGACATCTGGGTTTAGGTTTTGGACCTTTTGGTTTTGGTTTTTGAGGGACTGAAAAGAAGAAAACGAAAACGTCCGCCACATAGTTTTATGGCCCACAAATTCTGTAAATCCACTTCTTTTCTAAAAAATAATTATAAAAATTCACAATATTATTAAAAATTTCAGATAAATTTTTTAAAAAATAATTAATTAAATTTATCTTAATTTATTTTTTTTGTGACTTAGATATTTTTATTATATATGACTAATAAAATTGCTTTAGCTTAAATTTAAATTGATTATTTTGCCCTTAAAAGGTAAAAATATATAAAAAAATATTTTAACTTCAACATCTTTTTACTTTATACAAAATTCATTATTTCTAAATAGTTAATTCTACTTATTAGTATGATTATTAACCTTTAATAAAATTAACATAATGTCTTTATCAAACAATACTTAAATAAATTATTAGGCTATCAAATTTATGTTGTTTATATGTAAAATATTAAAAATTATTAGACTTCATTTAAAAAGTTAAATTATAAGCCACAAAATTAAGTACTTAAAGTATTAGGTACAGGACCACATACTTCTTCAAGCGACTAGGTCATTTTATATCATAAAGTAAAATAATTAAACAAAATTTGTATTAAATCAACTTTAATAGTAAAAAATCTAACTACTAAAAAATACAAAAAAGATATTATCGATTAATTATACAATATTCTTATTAATTTATATTTATTAGAATTAATATGAATTTATTGTGAATATCTTTTTAGAATTGGGATGGATTTATACAAATAATTTGGTGGAAATACACCTACCCTATCTTATTGAGATTAATTACATTTAGCTCTTCAATGTTCAACAAAATTATAATTTCCATACATATACTAATAAAATCAATAATTCAATCATAAATCAATGATACAACAACTTGGGATCAGTTGATTTCACATTTCACAAGTTTAACTGTTAAAATTACAATTAATTAAAATTCATGTATATTTACCCAAACATACTTATAGTTTTACAATAGTTAGGGATTTTAATAGAATCTTTTTCATATGATTTTGTCAAAAGTTCATGTTCATTGTACTCAGCAAGTGTTTAAAAAGTTTCCTTTAAGATTTGAGACTTGTTCTCATATATTTACAATAATTAGAGCTTTTAATGGAACATTTTCCGTATGGTTATTTCAAAATGTTCACGTTCAATTACTCAATAAGCATTTAAAAACTTTTGGTTTAAGCTTGAGACTTATTCTCATACTGTTTCGCCCGAGTTAAAGTTTCATAAGTTTAGTACTTGATAAGAACAAGGAAAATTATCTATATAATATTTTTCTTTTGTCAAATGCATATCTAATCACCATAAATTTTTGTACATATATTTTGGATGATCTTTATTTTTAAGCTTGTATCAATCAACTGTTTTAATATTAAAAAATAACTATTTTATCACTAAATGAATTAAAAGGCTCTTTTATTCTATAAAATTTTAAAAAATAAAAAATTATAACTATAAGAATATCTCTGTATTTAATAAAATAAATAAATCTTAAACCCAATATGTTCACTTTTTATAATTATAATTTCATTTAAAAAGTATAATATTAATCTTTTGTAATTATAATTTCATTTAATTTGTACAGAAAGTTTCTTAATATTGAGTATAGGGAAGTTTACATCGATTATAGGGAGCTTTTTTCTTCATGTTCATTTCTGTAAACTTCTTTATACTCAATTTAACAAAAAAAATTAAATAAAATTATAATTGCAAGATGTTATTTTTTTATTATAATTTCATTTAAAAATTATCATCTTAAATTTTGAGATTTATATGTTTTATTGAATTTGAGGATATTCTTATTAATTACATTTTTTATTTTTTTAAATTTTGTAAAATAAAATATACTTTTAATTCATTTTTAATGGGTAAATTAGTTATTTTTAATTCAAAATAGTTAATCGATATAAGTTAAAAGACATAGGTGATGTAAAGTACATGTCAAAATTTTATAGTGGTTAAATATACATATAACCCAAAAAAAAAAGTGGTGTAGGGATAATTTTTTTAAGAGCAAATATTGATTCATTGATTAGTTTCATAACTGAGGTTTTTTTTTATTATTATTATTGGGTTGCTTGTTATTTAAATTGATAGTGTAGTAACTTTTAAAGTATAGACCCCATTAATTTTTAGCATATAATCAGGATAATAATTGTACACTTTTTGTAATTTATAATTTATACTTGTAATTTGCTAGTTCAATTAAAGTCTTTTATTCTTTTGCATGATTTGAAAAACACTTCGCCAGACTTGAAAGGGCTTAACAATTAATTATTGATTACACAATTTATTGATAAACTTTTGACAGAATTTGATCCTAGGGCGTGTATGAAAAATATTTCTAACTATAGAATAACACGCCATTGTTGTTCTTCTTCTCACTATTATTATTAGCGTCCAGTTATGTTGGACACGCTTTTAAATTAGAGTTAACATTTGTTGTAATAATAATAATAATAATAATAATAATAGTTGTTTTTGTTGCTGCTATCTTGAAATCGAATTACATGTTATTTAAAAAAAAAAAGATTATTGCCTCATTTACACGTTATCATCTGTGAGGGCTTGACTGTTTTTAACTTTTTGATAAAACTCGCACTACGACTTGAAAGTTATTCTTTGATTTAACAAATGACCCGATTTGATTGACCGAACAAAGGGCATGACTATAGTGCCCCAAAAACCAAAGCCCTCTTTCCCTTTTCTTAGTTAGACCGCTAGACTTGACCATTTGAGAGCTGAAGTTTCTACTTAACTTTCAAATTTCATAGAGCCAATTACACATTTTTTTATTAACAATTTGTTTATGAAATATTAGGATAATTTCTGCTTGCATCTATAGTCCGTTATAAGCTATATTATAAGAAGAATTTATTATTTCATATTCCTTTATTTATCTCGTTATTTAATTCGGATTGATTCTTGTGCTTACACATCTATCAATTTAGAAAAATCTCAGATACTTGAGAAAACTCCAACTTATACCATTTATTTTTCTTTTTAGTTAGTAAAAATTTCCAGTAATTGAATAACGCATTGAAATTTTTTTTTTTGGGGGGGGCATAATGTCACTATTTTTTATATCGTAATGTACAAAATCTGCAAAATCTATTTTGCTAACACTAGATCACCTTTTCGAATATATATCCAAACACTTGAAAAAAAATATCTATAAAATATCTAATATTATTAACACTATGAAAAACACTTTATTAAATTTTATTTATTTGAAAATATACTTTTTACAATTAACTCCATCAAATGTTCAAAAAGTCAATAAAAGATTAATAATTTCCCTTCGTTGACGAGTGTGCCTTTTCTATAAGTAGTCTAAGCCTTAGAAAATAAATCCAATTTTTTTAGATTACAAAAATGTACTTTTTACAATTAACTCCATCAAATGTTCAAAAAGTCAATAAAAGATTAATAATTTCCCTTCGTTGACGAGTGTGCCTTTTCTATAAGTAGTCTAAGCCTTAGAAAATAAATCCAAATTTTTTAGATTACAAAAACTTTATATGAGTGAAGTTTTGATTCAATTGGATAATCAATGAATATGAGGATCTAGTATGGTGCAACCGATACACTATGCCCCTCTTTTTGTCTTTTTGTGATACCATCATTAGATTTGACACAAAAGTAGTTTAAAATGTAGGGATGTGTTTATTTGTTTATTAACAAAACAATCTCTAATATTTGCTGAAAATTTAAAAATTTAAAGTTCACAAAATTTTATGCCAACATCTTTTTTCTTAAATACTCTCAGCAAGAATCATTAATCATCATTATTGTTTTATAGTACTAACTTTTATAAGTTATAATCAAGAGATCAAACATGCTGAATGCATCAAAGAAAATAAAAATTAAGATGAATTTTAAATTTTTTTTAAAGCTCTCACTTTTAATTATTTACTAAAATATTCTTTTTACCTAAGAAAGCAAACTCATTAACATAATAAGAAGAGTTTCACTGATAAAATAATAAGTCCTATGGTTAGATTGTTTAATGGAGAAACACATGGAGGGGAAGAAGATACATAATAAAACACAAAAAAAAAATTTAATTTATTTACACTTGAATTTCATTATATGATGAATAGATTATGGATACAAAAATATATCTATTTGATTTTCTTTTATATAAAAAGTTCAATTCATTATTGCTTATGTGATATAGAGCAAATGAATTTTAAGGCAACAAGAAAATAACTTCAATGAGAATGTCAAATTTCTCTTATTGATTGCAATTGGTTTATCACAGGTTTAATTGAAAATGTAAAAAAAAATCCAAAAGAATGTAGAGGTGAGGGGTTGAAGAAAGAGGAAGAAACAAATACTCCAGTAAACTGTAAATACAGAAGAGATAAGGGGTGCAGTCAAAAAAGACAAAAAGAAGTGGTATGGTGCACCTGTTGCACCGTAGCTCAGTCCTGAATATGAATGCATTCACATTTCAAATGCAGAATATGCTCGAACCCTAACAATGGCATCATGCGGATACGCTCACAAGATTGATGGGGTTCAAGAAGGAAAATGATCCATTATTGGAAAATTACAACTTAAGCATTCCCATTCAGGAACCCTAAGAGTGGCATCATCTATGTACTTGAATAAAACACTTTATTAATTTTTATTCATTGGAAAAGATAACTTTTACAATTTAACTCCATCAAATATTAAAAAAGTCAATAAAAATGAATAATTTCCTTTCACTGACAACTATGTTTTTCGCTATAAATAGTCACAACCTTAGAAAATAAACCCAACTTCTTAGATTATAGAAGCTTTATATTAGAGAGTTTTAACTCAATTGGATAATCAATGAATATGAATGCATCACATTTAAAGTGCGGAATATGGCCGAACACTAATAGCGGCAACATCCATATGCGCTCACGATTCATGGGTTCAATAAGGAAAACAATCCATTATTGGAAAACTGCAATTTAAGCATTCCCATTCAGAAACCTTTATTAGCACCATATATAATTTTTTTTTTTTGGTTTATTAGTCAAACCTCAATATATCAAAAAGGAGAACCAAAAAAATTAACCCTTCATACGCCTCACTCCTTGTAATATCAAACTTGTTATTTGGACAAGTTTAATTTAATTAGGTCCAAACATTTCCCATGGGGTAATCATAAATAGGGTTTCGGGGCAACCTTTCGCCATAAAAAAAATACAACAATAACAAACTTGAGAGCTAAGTCAGAATTATAATCAATCAAACTCTTATCTCACCCATTTACGATCCTAAAGTACAAGCATATTTTCCATTATTAATTCGCGGGACTAAATTCGCTCCTACATGCACATTATTTACAAATATTAAATCTTATTACCGGTTTTATTTTTGTTTTATTATTACTACTACTACTACTATTACAACAACAACAAATATTAAACTTTATTATTGATTTTATTTTTCCATTATTTTTGGTCTTTTCAACTTTAATAAAAGCCTTAAAAGATAACAGTTCTCACCTCTAAACATGGTGAGAAAAATTTGATGAACAGATTAGTAGTTGTAATTATTTTTGTCTTGAATTTAAATAAAGTTCTATTTAGGATTGAGATAGTTTAATCTAAAAATTACAAAAATTAATATTCATAGCTTAAAAGCTACAATATCTTAGTGTCGAAATATTTAGTAAATGTTA
Source organism: Aegle marmelos (assembly GCA_030449875.1). Classification (NCBI taxonomy): domain Eukaryota; kingdom Viridiplantae; phylum Streptophyta; class Magnoliopsida; order Sapindales; family Rutaceae; genus Aegle; species Aegle marmelos. Next base: position 11,512,369 of record JASUUL010000115.1, read on the forward strand.
ACCGTTTTATCTTAATAGTTAAGTTTATTTGATTTTATATTTATATCATGAAAAATTTATTATATTATTATCAATTTTATCAAAATTATATTTAAACATTGTACTTACTCCATACTATTAATTTTATTTCATAATTATAATTTTTTTTACATCTGATATAGTTTAAGCAGTATAATACTTCAATACTAAATATAGCCTAATTATGAATTTGTTGTATGAAGTTTAAAGATACTTGAAAGCAAATGTGGCAACGATGTATTTATTTATTTATTTATTTTTTAACTTCTGATTTCTGTAAACAAAAAACATAAATATGACGATTTTACTCGGGATATACTTTTAGACTTACTAAGCAAAACAAAAGTAATAATAAAATGTAAAACTCTGTAGAATCTGACTTTTCAAATTAGTACATGACCTATATATATATATATATATATATATATATTTTTTTTTTATTGATCCTTTTTGACCCGCACGCCATTCTTTAAACCGCGTTCTTCACTTGTTGGGTTGTACTTGGAAGCAACAGCTACCAGATTTATATCTTTTCATAAGACGATTAGATACACAAAGAAATTTCATGCGGATGATTTTCTCTCTATTAGGCTTTTAATAATGTTCATATTAATCCCTAACAAAAACACTTATATGTAAACCTCCCCCCACCCCCCCCCCCCAAAAAAAAAAATTTATGTTAGTCTCAAAAGAAGAAAAAAGGACACTTGCACCTTAAATATCTGAAGAAATGATCACAAAAATTTTTTAATTTCTAATAACAGACACCAAGACTCTCTATTGATCATAATATCCATTTGCTCTATAAGTCCAAAAAAAATTCAAAATCTTATAATAAATGGAAAATAACATTAAAATAAAAAAAATAATATATACATTTTAAATAATTTTAATATTTAAAATCTATTAGACCTATTTTGTGATATTAGAGTAATTTTTAATAATAAATAGAAACATAATATTAAAATAAATAAATTAAAATTATTTTGAATATTATGTAAAAAGCTAATCTTGATATTATTAATAGGGAGATAGTCTGTTAATTGTAAAATCTATTTTATTTAAAATCTATTTTGAGAAATACAAATATATTGTTAAAATAAATATGATAATTTGAAAATTTAATATTATTTTAGATGTTAAAATAATTTAATATTACTAGTTTACTAGATACATTATATTATTTGTATTGAATTGGAGTTAATTAAAAATCTTTAAGGCTAATTTTCTAATTATTATATTTAGAAGATATTAAAAAGGGGTCTTGATGTTGCTTTTTTAAAACTTGGGGTTCTTTGTAATCTCCAAACTTTAAGATTATAGGTGTCTTTTTCCCTAAAAAAATAATGCTTATTTAAAAATTATTTTAATTTGATCCGTATTAATCAAAATAAGTTCTTACCTTCGCTGTTGTTTTAAACATGCATGGGGACGGTGCAATAATTCAAGCAGGATTTGATTACATTTGAATTACCAAGACAATTCAATTAAAAAAAAAAATTCGATGAACTTGCTAATGAATAAATATATTTTGTTATTGATAAAATAACAAATGATTCTTTATGTAAATTATTTTGTACATACCCATGCGGCAAAACGACTGGACAAGTACTAATGTTAGTGTGATAGGTTCGGAGCAGAAATCGTGATGAAATCATGATCCCCATACATGAACCCGCATTTATATCCGAGAATTCTTATTCCAGAGGAATTAAGAGATATACCTGAAAATCCCCGAATGGGATGGGGATTAAAATGGGGATCTCATTCCTATTTATTTAAGCTATTTAATTATTTTAAAAATAATAGCTTTATCTATACACTGTAGTAAAAGTTTTAAAAAATGCGATAATTTTATTGTTACTTGTTCTTTCTATTAATTTTCTCATGAACCGAAAAGAAAAGTTTGGTAATTTACAAGGACTATATAATCAAATGAAATTGTTGAACAAGCTCACCAAGATTACCAAAAGAAAAATCATCAACAGTCAAGTCAACAATGGGTTTATCACTTCACACAACTTAACTCAAAGTTATTTGTCAAGGAATATCTCCAGCACGATTTTGCACTTGAATGCCAATATCATGTAGGAATATCTTATTCCTATTTTATAAAGATATTGTGCAATAGTTTTGGATGTATTCATTTATCCTTTTTTAATGCTATTAAGCCTTTCAATGGATACTTGTTCTTTATTTTGTATAAATAACTCTGTAAATTTCATTAATAGTATAAGAAGAATTATATTCTTCGTCATTCCAGGATTTGCAGTCCGATACATTTCCATTATGTTACCTAGCCAAACCCGCCACCTCATGTGCCAAAGTCAAACGGTTCTTCCTTGTAAAATAAAGCGCGCAAGCGACCTTCCCCGCTCCCTCTTTTTCTACATATGCGGTGGTGGGCGGAGCGCTCTATATGACCGGCGGCGGGTTACCAGAGAAGAGGTTGCTTGCATACTCAACTTCTATAAAACGGAACGGAGCCACTACGAAGAAGTTCCGGGAGTTACTTCGAGTTCATATTAGTAATGGGTTGAGAACGGAAAACTCTATGAGATAGAAATCCCTTAGTAGCTATGTGTTAGAGCTGTTAACTGACTGGTTGTAAATTTGAATCCTACTTAGAGAGATTTGATTCATTCCGAATTAATGAATTTTAAATTTAAAGGTTCTGACCGTTAAAAGTAAATAACCCATTTCCGGTAAGGAATTTGCATATCAATAGATGATATATGTCACAGTTTTGCCTGAAACAAAAGTAATTAATCTGAAATTAATTTCAAAACTATAAATAAACCAGTATAAAATCAAATAAAGGTTATGCAATAAAACTCTCAGGAAACGGAAAGAAATGTTGGCTCTTCATCAATTCGTTATTGGTGGGGTTGTTTTATCTTTCAAGACCCAAAAGCTAAGGCAGGAAAACGAATTGACGAAGATCAATCACTAAAGAAAATGAAGCAATCACGTTTCAAAAGTCAAATTTAAAACTTACCAACTTTAATTGCATCGAAAACTAATAAGCCTTATCGACTGGCTTCCTTCATGTCAAATCAAAATAAATTAATATTAAAACACCAATGGAAGAATAACTAAACCGTGCAAAATCTTTTTTTCCTTTTAATTTCAGTAATTAATTAACGCAGTTCTTGACTTTTTTTTCCTCTTGCTCATAGAATCCTTTTTTATAAAATTAAATTCATTTAAATATATTCTAAATATTTTTACAGTTGAAATAATAAAACATTTAAAGTTCATAATTTTTTTATTTTTTAAAAATTATTTGTGTCCGGTTTCGGGCCCTAGAAAGTGTCGGAACCCTGAACCGAAAAGCTTCTTAGGCTTCACTAAAATGATCGCTTTATTTTGAATAAACAAAAATTCTTAAGGTCATTGAAGTTGACTCCTCCTCGCTTCATACTTAAAGTCAAAATTCGAGTGTTGAATTGTGCATTATGAAACTTAATTTTCTTTCTGGTACTTGAAAAAATATCCATTCTGTTTTGTTAGATATTAGTTGCACTATCACTGTATCACAGGCTTTTGATCCAGGGATTATAAGTATTTTAATTTTTTAAGAAATTAAAAAAGAAAAAAAAACAGAAATTATTAAACAACAGTTATTAAATTGAAATTACATAGAAGACCCTTGTGGACTAATCGAGTTGGACATGTTGATTGCGTGGAAGCATCATATTGTTATTTTTCCTTCCACCCGTCTGATTGGAAAGACATGTCGACTCTTGACTATTCACGAGCTTCTAGTCCCTGTCTGAATATTATCGTTCTATAGGGCTAAGAGAGAGAGGTATCTCTCTGCCAGAATTTCTCCAAAATTCAGATGAAAAGAAAAACAATGATTGATATATTATGATCATGATGATGATTTCGACTGGATTCAGGTTCAATCCCACTGATGACGAGCTTGTCCAATTTTTGTAAGGAAAACTTCAGGGCAATAAATGCAACTTTGTGGCCATGTTGAAAGAGATGTATATGAGCTTGAATATAAGTTATTTTTGGTCTATGCAATTCTATCGGCGCCTAAATTGACTTAATTTTAGGGTTTTTCATTTCTTCAACATGCATGTTCTGACCTTGGTCCTTCTTCGTTTTTCTCTCACATTAATCTTCCGTGTTGTTTAAAGATCCTAATGGTTCCCCTTATTACTATTTCATTGACTATCTGAGCAGTATTTTTTTAACAATTTTTTTAATTCACTTTTCAATTTCGTACTTTTTTTTTAAAAAAAGGCCTATTATGTCGACCTATTAAAATGTGTTTAGTCCTTGTTTAATAATTTTCTCAATGTTTTGAAAAAAGAAAAATAAAAAAGTGGAGAGCCCTCAAAATTAAGAATTGGTTTATGATGGCATTATTTTGCAAGTTTCTGACCGATAAGAAGGGAGGAAAAATAGTCATTCAATTCTAAAAAATAAAACCTTCAGCTTCAATCACGATAGAAAAACCTAACTAGCATTTTGTAAGTCTTTGAGAAAGGTTGAAAATAACTTACTCCACTAAATTAAAAAAATTTATTTTATTGATCCTTAATTTTCACCCACATGCCATTTGTTTATAACTTTTATAAGATGATTAAATATATAAAGTAATTTTATTTGAATAATTTTCCTTCTATTAGGAATATCTGACTAACCGTAGATAATTAAATATTCATCTCTTCCAATGTAACTAAGAATTCACCTCTTTCAAGTTAAATTTTTGGCATTTTACTTTTAGAATTCATACTTATAAACTTTTGTCTTGGACTTGCTTGGATTCATCTTTCTTTGAAACATCTATTCTCTTTTTGTTGTTTGCTTTTTATTTATTGATTAAACAAAATAATAAAGGATATTTGTTTTTTTCAATTCTATATATTTTAATTAATTTCTTGTCTGTTACTGTTACTGTAATTTCTTGTCTCTTGTCTTGTCTGTTATTTTAATAATTGAAGTATGCAAAAGATTATGAAACTTATGTGCTTATAAAATAAATTACGTAGACCTGGAGACAAAAGAGTCAAAGTGAAGATGAAAGCAAAGAAAACAAATTACAACGATTGACTCTTCTAACCTTTATAAATCAAAACGATTGATTATCAAACGATATAAAAATTAATTAATCTTTAAATGTCACTTTTGCAACTTATTTAATAGTATCTAACTCGTTTGTGCTAAACGTGGTCCCATGTTTCATTAATTCGTCCAAGTGTTCTTTTGTTAAATATAGATGTTCACAAAAGGAGCGAATTAATTAATAAACATGAGTTGATGTTGCACGTACGGGGGATTACAATGTAGCATTACCCGCCAACAAAAGATAAAATAAAAAAAATGCACCTATCATTTCTTATTTTACAAAAGTATGAAATGAGGAAAATGCATTTGGTTAGACCAAACAAGATCATTTTTTACTTTACCAAAGAAAATGAAATCTTCTTGCATTATACTTAAATGGAAAATGATGAATAACAAGTGTTTACGGGTTTCTTATTTTTGTTTCAGAAGGGATCCGCCAACGATGTAACTTGATGTTTTGTTTGTGGCAATAGCTACTCGGGTTCCAGAACCTACCCTATTTTGTTAGTATCCTTTTATATAATTTACTGTTATAATTTTTTCCCCTCTTTTAGCAAAATGCTAATAAATATTAAAAGAATAATATGCCAATATTATTTTAGCTTTTAGTAACACTAATAATTAACGTTTGACAAATAGAAAATTACTATAGTCACATAACCTATATAATTTATTATGTGTATAAGTCATCCAAGAATAATTAAATAAAGTTTTAAATTATTAACTACTTTTGTTGTTTGTGTTATTTGTTAATTAACATCTACAATAATAATAGAACACATTTAAAATAAATAGATATTGAAAAAAATTCATTAAATGATTTTAGCGTTCTCTTTCATTTTCTCCAAATTCTTAGATAAACAATCAATTGTATTTTTACTGTTTGCATTTTCTTATACAATTTTAAACCATAAACAAAAGGCATTTCTAAATTTACAATGTTTAAAATGTAGTAAAGTTGTGCTTTTTTGCTAAGAAAATAAGCAAAAAAGTGAAGGAAAATGAAATTACTATTTTATCGAATATTAAAAGTAATAAACACATCAAGAGCGTTTGATTTTGCAGTGAGAAAAAATATCCAAATGAATCTATTATAATCATCTACAATAGACAAATCATAAATTTTTTGACATATAATCTTATTATATAATAAAATTAGTAGTTATATTTAAAAAAATCATTGTTTCTATTATATAAGCACTATTATGCATTCAAATATCAAAATTCTAAGTAATATTAACTAACCGCTCTAGATTTTAAAATATCATTTAGCACCAATAAACCTAAGTCATTTCAAACACTATAATGGCAAACCAAATATTCCAAATTTACAACATCTTCATTCAAAAATTGTGTTATTGTTTTGGCTTGAAACATGAAATTCCTTAAATACTCTTATGGCAGCAACAAATGTTTAGCTTGTTAATATTTCAATGATAAAGTAATAATAGCTTAAATATTAAGTGGTAAAATGTAGGTTTAAGGAAACTTAAGTATAGAATTGATATGTCAAAAACATTCGATAAACAAATGATAACATTCGTTCAAAATTGGACAATGTATTTTGGTTTTAACGTGACATCAACAAATGTTTATCTATGTTAATGGAATGGTGTTAAATTGATAAATACATAAACATTAAGTGATAGGATATAGTTTCTACCAAACGTTAATACTTGACTTTATGTGTCAAAAAAAATTAGGTGGAAAATGATATTATCCCTTTTAGTGATAAAAATTCCCCTCTTTTTTTTTTTTTTTTACCTTGAATACTATATATACCATTTGTTTTTTTCTAGGATTAAAATGGTTTTAGAGTATTAGTTATTTTGGATCATTTTTTATATTTTCTTTTTAAATTATAATACTTTTGGTATATCAAAATTTTTTATCTCAAATTTTATCCTAATTGATTTGTTATTTATTGAGTAATTGGTAATTCTATATAAAATCCAGGTGAATTAATTATATTGACTTATCTAATAATTGAAGAATACCACATCGTTTGCGATAATTTTTTTTTAATTTAGCATGTGTAGCGTTTCTCATATTTTTAAATGAGAAGATTTTTTTTTTTATTTAATGATAGATTTAGTTCTATTTGAGTTAACTCGAGGGAATGAAACCTTATTACAAATAGGAGCAGATCCATCTCAAGATAAGTCCCAAGCCCAACTAAACAAAATAAATTCTAAAATTAAGAAGAAAATTAATTAGCCCCATTAGATATAGTAAAATAACCCTTGCTAAATCTATAAAAATGGCCTTCATAAACTAATAAGCTCATAGAAGTTTTCTATACTGATACTAGTTGGGGAAGGCTACGTTTGCAAATTAAGACAACCTAGCTTTAGAGATGTATATGTTCACATTCCACACAACTAAATAATCTTGCGAATATTTTCATGGAAGGATTCATTTTCCTATACTTGTTATAATATCGAATTATTGGGTAATGTGGGTGTCAAAAGTAATAATGTTACATGTACTAAAATAAATTGTCCCTTATTAGTAATTTACCTCATGTGTTTTTTAATAAATTTTTTTATTAAAATTTAACAGTTCAAAGTATCTTTTAGGATGTAGATAATCTATATATGTGTGTGTGAAGTCATTCTTAATTTTTTTTTCCCAAGCGGATACATTTTTAAATTATGCACTTACTAGAATCATATTTTAATACTATTAAAATGTACAATATTATAAGACATTGACAATAACTCTATTAAATCGTATGACTTAACAACTTATCTGTATTAATACAATGTGACAAGGGATGGGATTGAGCGCCCCACTTTTTGTACACAAATTTTGACACAAAATCTTAACTGTTAAATTATAATAATTATAATCAATCTAAAGTTAAGAATCATATTGACGCAAGTTCTTTTCTTTAAAATAAATAAACGGCAGATTCCGCCCTCTTTAATAATAATTTTCTCTCCTCCTTGTTCCCTTCGCTGTACTCCTGTGAATTGAAAAACTTGATGTGTATTTCATGGGCAACACATCCATTTCACTAGTTTAGACTAGCAACTTGCTAGTGCATATTTAAGCAATCATATAAGCACGTCTTACAGATTATTTAGCAAATCACATGCCGTCTTGTTAGATCTATCGTTTCGCACTTCTGCATCGTGATGGTAACAAAAAGTTGATTCATAGATCAATTTCTGAACCGAATTTTTTTTTTCGGGCCGCCAGAACTTTGAAGTTTTGGACATCACAAGAATATCTTTCAAAACTCAAGAATAAATGAAATAACCAAGAAATTAACTTTTAAGCCCACGAAGCGTCAAGTTCACAATCTTCGGATATGAAACGGTATTGTCAAACTTTCATTCAACACAGTAAAATCGTCAAAAATCACGTTTAATTTGTCATGTTCTGAGGTTTTCAAAAGTTAATGTTGACTATTGTATAATAAATGTGACAAACACTCGGAATCGAGTGTTAAGTCTTTCCAATCTGAATAAATCATATTTCTTTCTAATTAATGCCTTAAATATAAAAGCGTCAAAATATTCTAGTTGATTAACTATTTACTTTAAAAGTACGTAAGAAGCTAAAATACGTTTAGTTTATGATATGTGGAATATTGAGATGGGTGCACACTAACGTTTAAAAAAAAAAAGGAAAAAGAAAAAGCTCGATATATGCACGTCAAGCCAATTTAATTTTTCAATGAATGTTCTTATAGTGTTTTGTTGGACCTTTGTCTTCACAAGTCCGTATGTTGAAAATGAAAAAAAAAAAGATTAATTCCTTAGTTTCTTAACCGAAGTTTTTTCCTTTTTTTTTTTTTCAAATCTCTAATTATTCAAATTGATAGTCACAGTATGAAACTTAGAAAAGTTTTGGACATCGAAAGAAATAACCAAGAAACATTCAAGTCAAGTCCATTACACGTATAACTTACTGTATTTGGACTGCAGCGACTATGTTGCATTTCCATAACAACCAGCCTGCCATTATCCACAGCTGGATTTGTGAATCTCCAGTCCAACGGATGGGACCGAATCTAACGAAAAATTGAGCGTAGACCACATGCTTAGGGTTTCAAAAGACGGAAAATAAAGATTAAAATGCTGAAGCTTCGACCTCAGTCGAGAGCCGAATCAATTTCTTTTTTATTATGTGCGTGTATGTATATAGTCAATTATCTAGCGTAAAATTAAAGTGTGTTTACATTTCCTACTATATACATAATATATCTTTATTTAAATAATTTTTATAGGTAATTAGTTTTTTTTTTCAAATAAAAAAATATATTTTTATATCATTCAATAAAAGCTCTTTATTCCACTATTGAAATCATATATTAGTAAGAGTGTCGCCAACTGTCATATGTGTAAGCTATTCGTATTTGTCTAACGTACAACACAAGATAACACTGTTATGTTTAATATCTCAAGGTAAGTTTAGTTATATAATTGAAATCAATTTCTGTTAATAGGAGCATTTACTTTATGTAAGATAGTTACATTTTTTTTTTTGTCTCACGCAATGCAAAATTTATAATCATCTTCTGATTATAAGTGTTGTCTAAGCTTTTATTTTTTCTAGTCTATCTAGCACTGGATAATGCTGTTATAAAGAATAATACAAAGAGTGGGTTATTTTATTTTATTTACTATTTCAGTAATCAATAATTTTTTATTAATAAATTATTATCAAATTTAAATTAAAATAATTTATATTTAATTCTCATTTTCTATATTATCATACATTTTGTGTTGCATGATTAAGGTAACTGTCTTACTTGTATGAAATGATACATTATTAAATTATCTTGTGTAATTCAGTAGGATGTGTTCCTTGATCCAATTATTAGACATAAATTCATAACTAATCCATGATTTTATATATTACATGTCTTTCAATCCAAACCTATGATTACTCAAATCTAATGTAATCCCATCAAATTTACAAGTGCATGTGGTTGTAGTATTATGCTTCGCTTCACTGGCTAATGTTGGATTTTTGTTCGCATCCTTACTTCAATTTTGATTATTCTAACCAAATAGTTGCCACTGTCTGTATGAACCTTTTGGTAAAAAGCACATCTCGATCAAATTTACCGTACATCAAATGGTCAAATTTACCGTTGATACGAACTTGTATGTATGATGCAGTCTTTTACTTGTTTAATAGCTTTTAAACCATCGTGGCCCCTTCATGTTCGTTGGAAGAATTTGCTTACGATGGATTAAAACTTTTTTTTTTTTCTATGCATTCACATTTGTAGAGAAGAGAATTCAAAGTCCTCCAACTTATTCAAACGAGCTTGCATAAAAATTTTTGGAGCATTCTTGTATACCGATTCTCGACTTATTTTTTGTCCCTTCGTCTGTATAATTAATCTTCCTCTTTTTGTTTACCAAAATATTCTAAAATTTACACCAAAAAATCCGAAAATTAAAGTGAATTTATATTCATATACTCCATTCAATATATTAATTAGACAAAATTTAATCTATTTGGATTGAAGATATTGAATTCCAAGTTTTTTTGTAACTAATTTAACTTTTATGATAAACTTTCTTAAAACGTTTAAAACATGTCGACTTGAAAGATTTAGAATACTCTTTTCGATGTCCAATCTGGGTGTTGGATCTTGAGCACCGCACTAATAGATACTTAAGAGTACGCGTATATTGTCCTTTTTACACTATTTTCACTTCCTTAAATCCTTTTACATGTCCTATTAAAGAACTCTTTCCAGCTATATAAAGTTATCAGACATTATTATGTTTAGAGAACTTTCATGCATCTCTTTATCATTTACGTAATTGATTTTGTCATCAATTACGTAATTGATTTTGTCATCAATTGACAGAATTAAAGTATTAGACATTGTATCACGTTTCACCCAAAAAAATCTAAAAGAACAGAATAATTACAATATCGGGATAGAAATAATATGCCACTGGACTTAGTTGCCGGCTAAACAAACCGTTGTTGTTGTTGTTATTTTTACTCAATAAAGTGTAAAAATTAAGACAAAAATTAAGTAGACGTTAACTAAGCATTTGTTTATATCAACAATAGTACTGCTTTAAATTCACTGAAAAAAATTAAATAAATGAGACGATTTTATGGAACGAACAAATGCCATGACTATGGTGCCCGAAGAACCAAATCTCTTAATTTGTCTTTTCTTAGCTAGACGGCTAGATTTCATTTGACAGCTGAAGTTCTATTTAACTTCCAAAATTTCATAGAGCTAATTACCCGTTTTTCATTTACAATTTGTTTATAAAATATTAGGATAATTTCTCCAACATCCACATCCCCGTTAAAAGCTCTATTATATGAAGAATCTTATTTTTTTCGTACTCTATTTTATCGCATTCCTACCTCTTTTAATGCCATAGTTGTAACTACCTCTAGCTAATTCCTGTGTTAACATTTCTGTTAATCTAGAAAATATCTTGGATAGTTGAGCAATTATACTCCAATTCATGACATCTGTTTTTTTAATTAAAATTAAACTCTGAAATTTCTAATAATTGAATAATACACTGAGTATTTTTATTGCATCGTGTTGCTATTATTTTTATCATAATTAATTTAAAAGTCTGATGTAGCATGGTTGTGTGGAAGGAGTAGGGTATCTTCTAGAGAGCATAGCTTGGACTATAGGTGTCTGCTTTGGGAAATATACACTTTCGAAGGTTGACATGAGACGAATCAAATTAAGAATTGCTTGCACCACCTTATCCCATAGCTAGAAATTCCACTTCTTTCCTAGTCATTTTTTAGCTTTAAATTTTTTTCTTATTTTTCCTATTTCTTTAAGGATTTTTATCTTTTTTTTAGATGTCAAATTGTTGTACGAACTATTTTGGATTTTTTGTTTAGATTAAGAGAATTTTATTACAAAATAATATTTTATATTTACCTATTGTGGGAAAATTGTAATATTTATGGTTATTATATAACCGAGTCAAAAAATCTAACTTTATTAATTCAAACTTAATCAATAAAACTTCATTATTCAGAAATTTTTGTTTTATCTATCTTTCAACCTTTAATGCTTTCGCATTGTCAAAATCTATATACAATATATATTTTGCTAATGCAAAAGTACATATTCATTCACATATCTAAACAATTAAAAAAGATGTTAAATTCTTTTGAAAAGTACTTTCTACAGTTAGCAACCACACATAAACTGCTTTTTTAAACAAGCACTACAAGAAAACAGCCATGGCTTTTAGTTATGCTATCTTAGAATATATATACTCGACTAATTGTCCTTTTGTTTTTGTTTTACAAACAATATGGTTATTTTAATTATAAATCAAATTATTTTTATGTTTTTAATTTTTTAAAAATAAGAATTTAAAATATTTTTTAAAATATTGTAGATGTAAGTAAAAAATATTATAATATTATTTATAAACAAATTGTGAATTAAAAAAAAGGTCAAAATTGAAGGGGCGTGCATGCGACACACCTGCGGCCCCAAAAATAAAAGCAAACTTTCTTTTTAAAGGTCCCACCGCGATTGTTTAAAAAAGAATATGTATGAGTCCGTAACGAGTTGTAGACTGATTCCATGAACTTTATGCGCTGTAAATGATCCAACTGGATAATGTATTCGGATGAATGCACCGCATTTCAAATCAAGGTAATAAATGCTCCACTGTGGAAAAACTACAAATGAAGCCTTGCGTGTTCATTCATTGGAGTACATGTTTGTGAAATCACGTGTAAGGCTGAATATTAATCAAGAAAGAAATATTAGTGTTGCATGTCGTAAATTTTGAATTGAAAAAAATTATTTTAAATGATATGGCATTTGGCATTTGTTAATCTATTGGTAAGATAATATAACTATTGGTAAAATTTAAGATAAAAAATTTAAAATATTTATTATTATTAATTACTGATAAAAAAATTTAAGAAAAATGCAATTCAACCAATAAATACAGATATCTCAAGGTGATATTTTGATCAGTCAAAATAAATCATAATAAGAGAATGACATTTAAATCAAATATGCATGACCAGCAACCCTTAGACAAAGATAATCTCTAGAACCATAACAGCAGTATCCAATTAAACATAAAATGTTGAATGAATTTTCAAAGGCGTAGCAAAACAACCTTGAAAAAAAAAAAAAAGAAAAGAAAGGAAAGGAAGATAGCATGTCGGTTCTCGGACTGTTAGTTTTGAGGCGGCAATCTTCACCACGTACAACATACCACAGCAACAAACGTAAGCCATACATCAGTCAATTGAAACTCTTAGTTGATCCATTTAATTCTGGAATTCTGATCCTAAGTAAAATACAACCATATTTTCCGTTATTAAACATGAACGATTCATGGTTAAAATTTTCTTTAAGAGTTCACTAGATTCTGAAAACCTTTCAGATTGAAAGAAACTATCGGGACCTTTCTAATAAATAAACACCTGTCATCAATTATAAAGCCACAAATCACTCTTTATGCCAACTATTTTATAGAGATTCACATGACATAACAATTTTTGTCTTAATAACACCACTTAACTCGATGCTTTTCTCACCATATCAACAAGATTCGAACCTTAAATTTATTGTTTTCAACATAAGAGATTTTACCAAGTCAGTTAGTTGGCAGCTACATTAGATTAAATAAAACTACCACATGATTAATATAATTTTTACTAACTTATGTATTTTATGCCACATCAATTTATATAAAATAATTTAAGCGCGAGTTTGTGGCAATACTCTTTTATATACTCAATATCGATTGTTTTATTTAAATAAATAAAATTATTGCAGATCAATGTGGGGGGCCCCTCCTCGCCGTGTTCTTAAATCAAAATGTACGTTATTGAAAATTGATTTCTTAGAAATATTTGAAAAAAGATTCAGCATGGTCTGCTAGATATTCGCACCATCACATATCTAATGGGGGATTGCTATAAACCTCCGGGCCATTGGCATATGTAAATCTTTTGAAATTCATATTAAAAGAAAAAAAAATTCACCTAAGGCCACAGCCCTACGTGTTTTTTCTTCGACCAGTTAAACTTGACTGCTGTAAATGAACAGCGCTGCTTGTAATTCCTGGCCTGATATCTTTATATAGGGCAAAGAGGAATGCATCTCTTCGGAGAGGAGGAAAAAAAAAAAAAAACCTTATTCATTGATTATGATGATGATGATGCCGACTGGATTCAGGTTCAATCCCACCAATGAAGAGCTTATCGAATTTCTTTTTAGGAAACTTTCAGGGCAGGAAATGCAGTTTTATGGTGATGTCATTGTGGAACGAGATGTATACGAGCTTGATCCCCAGCATCTTCAATGTCTGTTAAGATCTCTTCTTTCTTCTCTCTCATCTCCATATTACAAAGTTTTGGTTTGTTTTATTTATTTTTTATCCTTGCAATTCTATCTCTGCTTAAGTTCACTTCATTTTATTTAGGGTTTTCGATTTCTTCAATATGCATGTGTTGAGCTTCGTTCTTTTTTTTTTTTTTTTTCCTTCACTCACAGACTCACACCATCATTCGTTTTCCTTTTTTGATCATGCATTATAGCATGACAGAATTTGTGTTAATTTTTTGCGCCTTTTTTTTTTAAGGGTAAGGATGCGCTTTTTTTATTGAAGGGTAAGGAAGCAATTTCGTTCGCTAGCTTGTACCTTTTCTGAAGTCATCGTTTGTTTTCCTTTGTTGATCATTCTGTCATGCGCTCCACTTCATTTTTTTTCACATTGACGAAATTTGTGTTCATTTTTTGCACTTTCGTTCTCTACCTCATAGCTTCTGCTCCCTAATTTCTTCTCCAAACTTACTGATTTCCTCTTACAATTTGTACGAGAAATTTTAATTTCCTCAATTATGAAATTTGTCCACAGGCCACAGTTTTTTTTTTTAAATTATTAGAAATCATGTCCATTTTTGCCCCCTTGACGGAACTCTAAGCTAGCAAAATGGATAACTTGTACAACATCTTCAACTTTAATTAAGGATGGCGAAAATATCCGGATTCGGCCTAGATCCATGAAGACCTAAAAGATCCAGATTAAAAAAAAAATTAGATTTACATATTAAAAAATATTGATACAAACCTTTAAAATTAGGATTTGTGCGTATCTAAATCCGGATCCAAATGCGAATACATTTAGAAAATCAGATATTCGGATTCACATTGTTATTTTTAATTAGATTATTTATTAAATTAAAATTAAAAAATATATATTAAAAAAATAGGATTAATTAAAAAATGTAGAAGTTAAATTAAATAAAAAATATTAAAATTTGTATTTTTAATTAAAGTATTTATTAAATTAAAATTAAATAATATATATATAAGTTAAATGAAAAAACATAATAGGATTAATTAAAAAATATAGAATTTAAAACTTAATTAAGAAATATATTGGGATCTGCATTAGTTTATGTGGATTTGTGGTCTTTTTATAATTTTATTTGTGGATTTGTGGTTATATTAGACTTAAATTTATGTTATTGTTGATGCTTGATTTATATTGTAGTATTTTTACTTGTGACTTCATAGTGTTGTATGTTATTTTAAGTATTAATTGTTGATCGTTGAATTATGATTGGATTTTATTTGATATTATTAAGTAAAATATCAAATATTAAATTATATTTTGAATTATTAAAATTTAATTTTTGTGGATCTGGATACCTAAAATATCCAATGGTAATCTGTACAGATATTATCCACATCTGGATCCACATATATATACATATATACATATATTGCGGATTTGGATATAAGAATATCAATCCGAACTTGAATTCAGATGCACTACATCTAGATTGGATTTGAATTTTGCCATCCCTTATTTTGATCATCATATATTTTCCAAAGTAATCTAAACCTTCTCGCATGTAAAACTTCGGTAAATTAATTTCCCTTTAGCCACTAAGGTTTAGGTTAATTGCTGATTTAGTTTTGTTGTTACTTTAATAATTGTTGGATATAATTTTCAAGGAGTGAGAATACATTTTTTCCTCATATTAACTTAAAATTCAAATTTAAATATTAAATCATTGAGAGAAGTAAAGAACAATTAATTAAATATATATGCATGGAATGTACATAATTTTAAAACACAGGAATTTAATTAATTGAGTAATAGCGCCATTCCTAGTAAAGATAGCGAAATTCTTTAAGACCTTGGGGCTCTATAGGGATGTGCTTCAAATGAGGTTAGATTAGGATAAAATTTTGGGGAATAAGGTGGAGAATTTAGGGGAATAGGGGCGTATAGTTTTTAAATTTTTTAAGGGAAAGGGCTTAGTTTTATACTTTTCACCCTACCCTATTCATATTTTTAATTAATTTATTATTCATCTAGGCATTTTTCTTTTGATATTGTTCCAATATATGTTGCAGCTGGTTTTTTATTTTTTATTTAAAATTGGAATACTATTGCAATACACTAATGATGGTTTTGTTTGAATTGATTTTACTTATATATAACTTATGTAGTATTAGTAACCATTATAAAAGAAAATAAGCGAATTGTTAATGTAGACGATAAGAAAATTGTTTCTTGTATAGGGATATAGTCACCATCCTCAACTAAATTTATTGAGACATAGGGTAGGAAGTAGAGTTAAAATAGAGAAAACAGTGGAGGATGAGATTCTGTTAAATTTGAAGATCTAACGAGCCCAAACACGTAAGTCCATATTATTTTATTCCTTCACACACGGTCTATCGATTCAGTTTTACCGTTAAATTAAAATAACATTACATTTGCTTATTGATGACGTATATTCAAATAAATGTGTTTTCTTATCAGTTAATTTAATATTATGTATTTTCTACTTATCATAATTTTTGTGAACGTGAATTTATTTTCATCTTATTTGTAGTTATATGTTTCGATTTTTTTTTTTGGTTACTAATGTTTATTTAATATCCAAGATGATAACAAACAATAGAGTGAAGCTAATATAGGAAAAGAAAATACTTTGAATCTCATTAGTTTTCGGATCGAAGGTGAAAAATTATTAGTGTGAGATCAAAGCTTAAAACAGTCAAGTACATGTCAGTTAAGTCAAAATTTAAGTGTGATGAAGACTAATTTAGGTAATATTTTATTTTCATAATCTTTGCAAAGTTAGCTTGTTGGATTTGTGCATGTTCAAGTATTTAATAGCCCAAAACTTAGTCATGGCATTCAAATTAAGATCGAATTCACCTCTTCCGAAACCAAGTTAAATTCTTTTGCACGACACGTTAAGAGTCTATAACTGTAAGATTTTTGTCTTAAGACTTGTTGGACCGATCTCTAAAAGCATCATTTTCTTTTTTGTTTGCTTTTTGTTGATTTTTTCAAACAGAATAACGAAGAGCTTTATTTTGTTATGCTTTATATATTTTAATTAATTTCTTGCTTTTACTGTAAAATATTAATTATAGAATACAACTGTAAAAAAAATAAAAATCACTGAAATAAGAGAGAGATGTTGAAATAATATAATTAATTACTAAAAGAATTGCGTAGAGTTGCAGATAGGAAAAGAATCGAAGTAAACATGAAAAGAATGAAAAAAAAAATCACAAACACTAATTCTCTTTGTCTTTATCAAATAGAATAATTGACTGTGAATCAACATAATGATTAATTTACTAGTCTTACTTTAACTATGAGTTCATATTGTACATGCAGGGGATTATAATGTTGTACTGTCCCCCAACGAAAGATTTTACTTCTGTTTGAGGAAGAACGATTCAAGAGAAGTTTCAGGTCAAGGATGGTGGAGAGCCACAGGCCGTGTTAAGAAAGTTTATGCTAACTACAATAATCAAACTTTAATTGGTTTCAAGAGACCTCTTACATTTCACAGATTCAGTAGAGATGAACCTCATGATCATAAGACAAAGCGTAACAAAGCCATCAAGACCAACTGGATTATGCATGAATACGGCCTTGAATCCTACACAACGGTTTGTGCCATCATTTCTTTGCTCTTTCTTTTTTCTTTTTAAATTTAGTTTAACTTTGTTAATTGAAGTAATATCAAATATCAGTAACTAATGTTACAAAAATAAATTAAGTAGTCGAGAATATGGCAGAAGCGACATGCAATTAACGCGATCATCACTTAGGCTTTTTTTAAAAAAAAGACAACGAATTGATTTTATACAATTAACAGAACAAAAAGTTACAAGAGACTAACAATTTATATAGGACAATCTTCAATTCAAATTGAACCCCTCGAGAAAAGAAAAAAGCCAGCTTAACATTACAGTTGTGTTGTGTGTGTTTAATAATAAAGAAAGCACTAGTACCAATAAGAGCCTCGATCCCTAATATTAGCTATAGCCAACCAATTTTTTTCCAGTTGAACAAGTTTCTCTCAATTAGAGTAAGGCCTAGTTTGGTAAAACTGTTGTTTTTAAGATAATAACAACTAGTTGTAATAAAAGAATAATTAGTCGTAAAGAGAATTAATTAAACATTTAGTAAAAATTATTTTTAAAGTGTTTTAACTTTTAAAAGTAATCTCTTTATTTGGTAAATGTTATTATTAAACTGCTGTAAAAATATAAATGACTGAATTAAAGATAATATTAAGTAAAATTTAAATACACATTATTATAAACATGTATATAAAATATCTTTTTAATACACACACATATAAAACTATTGGTAACTAAGATAATTGTTTTATATTATTAGTCTACTTTTTATTTTGTTATTTCAATATAATTGGTAATTTGGTAGTAATAATAATAATCCCTTTAAAGTTATTGATTTTTTTCCCTAAATAATAAAGATAATTTTAAATTTTTGTAATATACATGAGGATATGTATAGAATTATGTATAAAATTAATTATTAAAGTTAAATTTTGAAAAACTACTCTTTTTCTGCTTCATAAACCTTGCTGTAGGATGAAATAAATTGACCATTAGTGATTTCTAAAAAGATTGTTCAAACTCCAAAATTAATTTTTAATTTTTTAAATTCACTTTTCGACATTTACATCATTTATTGATTCAAGTTCTACAGTGAAGGAAGTCAGACCAAAATCAAATAGTAACTCAATCCCCTTTAAAGTTTCATTAGCCTTTAGAAATTCTGCGTCATTTACTTTGAATATGTTTGTATACATGTAGTAAGATTGTATGACACACTTTATGGTTTATATTATATTATATGACGTAACTTTATGTGGGCAAGGGACCTATGGGGATCGGGCGATGAGGGTAAGATTTTATGGTACTTTACATGACATAGAACTTTATGGTGACTAGCGACCTATGGGATGGTGTAATGGGGGCAATATGTGATATACATAGTATGTTTTATAACATTTACATGACAACTTTATGTGGGCTAGAAACGTACGGGATGCGATGATGGAGGCCTTGTGTGCCGTCTGATCTCGTACTGGAAGATATATAGGTCCAACTTTAATACCATTAATTTGTAATGGCCCTATGTATAATGTTTTATTTATTTAATATTTAAATTCCAGGATTGGAGGCTTTGTAAGATCAAATATAAGGGAAAACCTAGTGTACAAGAAGAGCTGGAGAATATTATTAGATCAGCTGTTGAAGAACAACAACAGCAACAGCAGCAACTGCCGGATTCACCAATACAGTTATCATATCTTGAATCTAATACTTGCAATTATCCTGAAGACAGTTTCTTTGATTATTATAATTATGATAATAATCATGAACCTAGTTATTACAATTATCCTGGCAGACAAATTCAGCAACAAGAATATTTCCAACTGAACAACAGCAATATTAATGTTTATGGATCTGACAACAATAATGTTGCAGACAACATACAAATGGAAGCAATCAATGCCGACAATGAATAGCCTAATTGATCCGATTAGTGCTTCTTTTGATTCTTATCATTTTTAGATCATCATTATCGGCTCTAGCTAGCTACCAGCCAGCTGCAGTTTTATCAGACCAAACATATGATTTCATCACTTGCAGTGTATCTTTGTTGTTGATTTCATCTCCTGCATACTGTCTTCTAGACCTTTTCTATATTTTGAGGCAAAAAAGATTGTTCCTTGTCAAGTGTACCTTTTGTTTTATTTAAATAAATGAAATTCCCCTTATTGTTTCCTTGAATTTCATGTATATCTTTTGTTGCCTTGTAGGGTAGCCCTCGCAAGTCCAAATTTAATTTAGTTGCTTCGATGATAAAATCACATTTAATTAGTGTAGACAGTTTAAGTCATGTTATCCAATCGTTATTATGTCATAGTTAGTGTAAATGTGGTTTATTTGGGAGTTCAAAGTAGTAATTTATTTGTGTACATATATGTATATTGTGATTAATTTTTCTGGAAATAGGATAAGCATTTTCTAAATTGAGAAGTCTTGATGTGAAGAGTGGTTTGCTCAAAATAACCTTTTTCTCCCTGTAAACTCGCTTTCATCTATTAAATATTAGAACATACATAACATGAATACATCCTCATACAAACTTACCAAAAGCACCGGTCAATTATTTAGCTATGTTCAACTTCAACTTCATGCTTCACAAGTGTATCATTTGAAAAAAAAAAAAAATTCCCTAAGGGTAATTCTGTTTGTCTTCTCCCCACTCATTTAAGAGTAATTTAGATTTTAATCCTTTTATTTTCAACACAAGAAATTTTACTATCATTTTTGGAATTGTCTAAATCATTGAGAAATGCATCATAGCAATTTTTTCTCTAATTCATAGCCTCAAAAGTTGTGGACTGAAGATACGTTTGACACATCATATTGTATTAAGGTATATTATTTATTTAATAAAGTATGTAATGTATTAAGTTGTATTGTACTAATATTGTGTTATATTACTATTGTACAATGCATGGCACCATACATTGTATAATATTATATATCGAAATGTTTATATTATAATTTACATTAAAAAATTATTATTATTTCATATCTTAAGAGTTTAATAATTTTATTTTATCAAATTTATAAATAAAAATAAATTTACTCACCTATGGCTATTATCGGCCATTAAGAACAGCCAGCGGCATTCACATTTCAATATAGTTTGATACTAATTTCGGTATCATTTGAATCTGCATCATCGCACCTACACAACGGTGCATATACCCCTAAAAATAAGGTATCATGCAACCATAAATATATGGTTAAAGTTTCAAGATTCAAATTTTCAACCATATATCTGAACGACAGCTCTATTATTGGTGAAACATATACATTTATGCAAATGCAATAATAAGATTTGTAATGGTAACAAAATTTGTGTCAATTAATATTAGAATGGTAATACTATTGGTGGACTATGGTGGTTGACACTAGCTAATATTTTAGCTATTCAACTTTACATTTTATTAACTAATTATATATAAATAAAACAAGTTTTCATTGATTAAATAATTTAGTAATTTAGAAGCTAATGCAATACTATGTAAACTCAGGTAGGACGTGGGCTTAAATAATGAGTTAAAACTTACATTAGGTCTTTAGTTAATATCAAAGTAGAACAAGCCAACTTTGACTGTACGATCTAAAGAATTTATGAAAAAAGCTAAACGTGTTTCATTACGTTCATTCGCAAGATAATCTCATTTTTGTTGAAGTAATGTAACGTATGGGAACAAAATATAAAAGGCTAAACATAAAAGGTTGGAAATAGGGGACATACACATGTACATTTGCGAGAGAGAGAGAGATAGTTGACCTGAGTTGACCGACTTGGATCCGTGAGTTGATCTAGTCGAATCTTGCAATTTTGGCCACCATTTCTAGGCAAGTGAGGTATCGTTGCGAAGATTGTGAAACACCAGTCATAGTCCTGTCGTCCCCGTTGCTGGAAAACAGCCAAAACCCTAGTGATTTAGCTTGAAATTTGCAACATCAACCTATTTCTTTTTATAGTCGATCCCATCAGAATTTGGTCACGCCACCAACTAGGTTCCACTCCTCTCACCTTTAGCTTTCATTTCTGACCGGTCCTATCACTTGAAATAGCTAGATTGCCAGCGAATGATAAGTTGCAAACCTACAACTTTAAGGCTCGATCTACCGCTGTCGTCGAACGTGAGAGGTCATCGCCGGTACTATTGGATCACCGTGGCTGAAACTACCAAACCTGAGCTTCTTGTCACCGTTGATCAGTGAGAGTAATTTGATAATTTCATCAAAACTTGGGGTTAATTATATAATTTTTAAAAATTAATGGGCAATTTAGTAATTATGGACTAGGATAGCTAGGTAATTTGAGATTTTGAGGATAAATCAATAATTACATTATTAGTGATAGTTTGATAATTTTACACCCCAGGGTTAATTTCGTAAATTTAGAACTTACAAATTATTTTTGTAATTTAAATTAAGGACATTTTGATAATTTAAGATTTTAAAGATAATTTAATAAATTATGATTCTGAGGGCAATTTAGTAAATTTTGATATTAAGGGTATTTTGGTAATTTTATAGAACTAGGAGTTGTATTGCGTAAATTTTGAGTTTTATTAAGTATAATTATTCATATCTCATGTTACGAATAACAATTATACTATTTCTTAAATTATGAGGACTCGCGAACGAGAACCAACCCACGACAACCGAATTTGAGCGTTGTCATTGTGAGTGCAATATACAAAACCTATTTTTTTTTATAGTTTATTATGATTTGAAAATATGATAAAATATGTTGGGAAATGAATTTTAAAGGCTCCGATTTAATGGTTTTTTAAAAATAGATTTTATCGACATAATCGATATTTATTGTTAAAGATATTTTATGATTTAATGATTTACTGTTGATTTTGAATATATACATAACAATGATATTTTAAAGAAAATAAAATGGATTTAAAGTTTGTTTAATAAAAAAGGAAATGGGATTTTAGATATTATCATATGTTTATGTACATGTGTATATATGATTCTTGCGAAATTATTGAACAGTACTATTTCCTATGTACAGTAGTACTTATGAGATGAGATGATATATGATGATATAAGATATAAGTTTTTGGAGTCTGTCTAAGTACACACAAAGGTTTTGGACTATGTACATGCGTGCTTTCATCTTTTAGGGGCCAATTATGCATGCATAGTTATGATGATGAGATATGATGAGTTGTAATGAGATATGATAAGATATGATGAGATGTGGTATGATATAACATGTTATTTCTCCATTTAACTGCGTAGCTCCGGGGTATGATGGTTCCTTAATTACCCGTTCGTTGAGGTATGGATATGATGAAATATGAGATTATATTTCTCCGTTTATCCATGTAGCTCTGGAGTTTGATAATTCCCTAATTGCCTGTTCGTCGAGGTCTGACTTATCTGTATAGCTCTAGGATATGATAGTTTTTTGATTACTCGTCTGTCAAGATCCAGCTATGATGAGATTATTTTCCCTAGGTATTTGTTTGGTGATAGTTTTTTATATTGAGTATTTAATATTATGTGTTGTGAATTTTTCTTAGTTTTATGTAGTATTATGGGATTTTATTATAGTAGTGCATGATTTTGAATTAAAAATATTTATTTAATTTATTATGATGTTTTGATAAATTTATTTAGAAATGATCAAATTATTTTTAAGTAAAAATTATTTTAAAAAATTATTATCCACTGACTAGGTTCACTGAGTTTTTATATTCACCCTATTTTTATTATATTTTTTCTCTCATAGAAAATCTGTAGGTACAACAGTTAACTCAGCAATAATAATTATTTATATTTGGCCACGTGATAATATTAGTAGTTATAGAATTTTTGAGTTGAAATATTTTAGATTGTATAACTTTTATAATTAAGGATAATTTACTATATTTTGTATTAAAATACTTTAGATGATATTTAGTATTTGTTAGAATATTGGTTGGTGAAGTTTATTATATTTTAGAAATATTTTGAGAGTGTTATTTTATTACTTATAGGATTGTGAATATCATAACTATAGGAAAAACTCTGTCGAAATTTTAGTGAAATTCTTATTTTTATAGGATCATTATTAATTTAGTTTCATGGATTAAAAAGACTCGTTCTAGGGATTCGGGGCAAATTGTGACAAGCAGTCTTGGATCACGTTATAAAGAGTTTATATTATTATCTTTTCTTGCTTCAATTCTTGGAGATTGATCAGCTACTCTTGGTCAAATATTAAAAGTTTAACATTAATCATACTTAAAGTCAAAGAAGTTAGATTTTCTTATGCGTCTTTTTTTTTAAGGAATGCATCTAGAGTATTTTGTTGCTTAACCATAACCTAAGAAAAAATTAATTTTATACATAATGGTTATTGGACCACTAACAATGCAATGACAAAGAATTATTATTTAGAAAAATAAGGGGACATTCACTTATCTTTTAATTTCTAGTGAGCAAAGTGGAGGTTCTTTTCTTTTTCTTTCTTTTAGTTTCTAATTTGGCTTCGCTATTAACCATTTGCTAATGGCAGAAAATTGGAGAATAGAAATTCATTATTCCATAATGAAGACAAAATCGGTGATCAAGGTCAAGATTTACCTTCAATTGAGAAGTTCTGCTTATTCGTCAATTAATCAAGCATCATTCATGGATAAGAAAGTTGATCTTCTCCATTTAACTTTTGGGGAAAAAATTGAATTTATTATTTCTTCATTAAATGCTAAATTTCTATTTAGGTCTTTTTATTCTGCTTTGACTCTTTTTATTTTATTTTAATTATATGACTAAACGACAATGTACATATTTGCAAGATGGATATTTTATTCATATCAATTCATTTTAATATAAAATATTGAATATTAAAAATATTTTTCATTCTTTACACAACGACCGTTATCTATGATGGTCCCTTAGAAGATTTACACCCGGTTCATGTAAACTAATGCATACCATTTTCATTGTCAAACGTAAATTTATTTTAGTTAATGCAGGCTTGCAAGCAATGAATGTAATATTGCATGCCAACCATGATATCTAATTACAATAGATTGCTATGTTATCTTTGTAAACAAGGCAGAATGGGTGCATTGCCCTCCAATAGAATTTGATTGTTTAGTATACGATTATGTGAAGCGTATCAACAGCACTGTTTAACATTTAATTATTATTATTTTTTTATATGTTAAAAAAAAAAAGACTACATGATTTTATTTGGCATTCGCCCATTAAATTTTCCCCACACGAAGTCACCCGGACAATTGATAAAATTTACATTTATTAATGGAAACTACATTGGAACTTAATGCTCGTGCGCCGTAGCTTTCCCATTTATCTGAATTTTATGTTTGGCCCCCTCATTTCTTTCATACTTTGATATAGCCCTCGAAATTTCACTGTTGGCCTAAGTTAATAAATTTTGCGTTATAACCTAGTCAAATTTATAATTTCTCTATTATGATCCCCGTCAGATCAAAATTGGCAATTGGGTGTTTGGGTCAAGAATTAATGCATGTGTTGGAGTCCAATTTCGTATGTTGTGATGGTAGAGCATACAGTTTCCGATGGTCTTGGATAGAGGTGCCGGTTATATGCTATTATTAAATCACGTCATAAGGTGTCTTTTTATTATTTTATTTTTTTAAAGGAGATTTTATTATTTTATTATCTTTGTTATATATAGTATTTTATTAATTTAATATATCTAAATCTAAAGTTGAACTATTAGCACCTCTTCAAAATCTTATTGAAATATATTTTTTAATTAAATTTCATTTAATGCCAAAAAAATCATTTTTTCTATACAAAACTCTTTTCATTTATGAATTTTTTGATCTCTAATATTTTTCTTGCTCTTTCAGTCTCAATATTTGTATTCATCTCTTCAAACTTTCTTTATTGTTTAATTTTTAAAGAAAAATATGAAAAAGAAAGGAAAAGTTATGCTTAGAAATAATGGATATTTTAATATTTTAAAGAAAAAATATGAAAAAGAAAGAAAAAATTATGCTTAGAAATAATGGATATTTTATTAGTCTAATACGATTTTATCCCACCTATAAATTTTTCGTTTAGCAATTAGTTTGAGAATCTTTAAAAAATTATTTGTAGTGGGATAAAATTTTATTTAATTTATTTTTTCACTGTATTGTATCATAATTAAGTTGTTATGTTTAGGGGTATTCGCGAATAAGATTTTATGGATTAAATATTAATCCATATTCGATCCACAATTTTATAAATTATAAATTTTTGATCCAATTCAATCTATACATCTATGGATTGGATGCAGATTTAACTCAATCTAGATCCAATCCACTATTTTGCATATTGCTTTGTGGATAAAAATTTTTAATTTTATCCTATCCACGAACTAAATAAATAAAAAAATTTAATATAAAAATAGTTTTACTACCGATCAAATTCAAAATTAAATAAAATTTAAATAAATTAATTATTTAAATAAAGTTAGAAATTCATACAAAGTTTTAAAATATAACATACTAAAATTAAAAATTAATATATAAAACTTAACTATGTAGGAAGTTGTATATGTTTATTTAATTATTTTTTTAGAAGACTACTAATTTTTTCCTTACTATAATTAGTATATACCACTTACCCATTGCTATTTTTGTAATAGCTAATAATTCTGCTAATAGTATAAATAACCTTTATTCATATTTATTATAGGTTAAACGAATCATATGAATGAAAATTTAAATAAAAATTAAGTATTAAAATAAAAAATATATGTTTTGACATAAAAAATTAATAATAAAATATTTTTCTTGTACTTTTCTTACATTATAAAAATTTTCTTATAATAAATATATAAAAAATATTAGAAAATGATAGAAAATTATTATAAGAAATCTTGAATGATAAATAGAAGAAGTTATTATAAAATAAATAATAAATATTTATCTTGTACTTTTTACATTTAATTTTAAACTATTATAAAATATTTATTATAAGAAAATGTTTACAAAATAAAAAATACAAAAAATGTTATTAACTTTTCACATCAAAATATATATTTCTTGTTTTTAATACATAATTTTTTATTTAGTTTCTATTCATATCATTTATTTAATTTATAATAAATATAAATATTTTATGTATTTAAAAATATGGACAATATTGTAAACTGTTAGGAAGGTTATTGGCTATTATAAAAATAGTTGAAAGTAAGTGGTATATATTGATTACAGTAAAGAGGGAATTGACAATCTCTTTATTTTTTTATTTTATATTGTTATCTGATAAGATATAATATATTATTAATATAACTATATTTTAACATTTATTTATTAGTTGGTACTAATGCCATGTCTACAAGTTTTAAATAAATATTTTTTTATTTTTTTGCGGATTTATAGATTTTTACGGATTTACAAAAGTAAATCTATATCTAATCCATCAATTGTGAATTTTTAAATTTTTAATATAATCCAATCCAATAATCCATGAATTGGATTTCTACGAATTGAATTTTTACAGATCAGATGAATTGAGCGGATCTGATTTAATTCTGAACAGTTCTCGTTATGTTTATTACAAGAATTTTGTTTTAGCTTAGAGGATTACTTTTTAAATTCAGATTATTTTAATGATAATAAAAGATATATTTTACTAGCAAAATAAAATTGAAGAGAGAAAGAAAATATAAACGGCTTAGTTCTATTTATATTTGTCCTTAAATGTAATTGTAATATATCAAGGGTTTTATAAAATTAATAAAGGGATGCCTATAGTTCAGCTCCTGAATTTATTTGCTGAGATATTAAGTTGTTGTGACATTATTTTGTTGTCTAATGTGCAGTATGATAAATCTTTTTTTTTTTTTTTTTACTATGAATATGGTTGTCATTTACAATAGGTAGGATAAGGAAAACTATGTTAGATCTAAAAAAAAATAAAAATCACACACTAGATATTAGTTTAGTGTCATCCTTTTTTTACTATGAACATGGTCATCATTTACAATACCTCGTATATAATTAAATATTATCGCAAAGATAAAAAAAATCATAGTAAAGACATCAGTTTTATGTTTTGGGTGTTATCGTAATTGACTCTTGAATCTTAGATCTTGTTATGGCTATAGAGAATACAAATATCATATCTGAACTCAATCTTGCCTACGACGTAATAATAATGGCTAATTTAGCTCTATCAATGAATTTTTGCTTCTCCAATAAAACTAATGTAAGGGCCTTATTGCGGTTTTTGGTTAAACTCTGATCATAAAATTTTTAAGTTCACCATCTGGGCTTTTCGCGGTTCATTTAAGATATTCTAAACACCTCCCCCTTCTTCATTTGGGCTATCTCTAAACACCCCCCTTCTTTTCCCTCTTGTTGGATAACAGTTGATCATATGTTTGGTAAACTGAGACCTGAGCCTGTGCTTACTTTTGCTTTAATTACCGAAAGGTGAAATGCTGTGGAAGGGAAATTAATTTAAAGATTTAATTTTATTCTGCATATATCTAGAGCATTGAATAATTTTACCTCAAAGTTTCATATTAGGAATTTGATGGTCTGTTTGGGGAAAAGAGTTAATCTTTTCGGGAGAATGGCTTAGCAGGATTTTATTTTAATGCATTGTTATTATTATTTTTATTTTTAAAGTTTCTTGGGAGAAAAAGATGACTGAGAAAATAATACAACATATGGGTGTGCGTAATTTTTTATATTTTATATATCATCTCTAGTGTTGGACTTGGCTTGGGTGCTGAAGCTATAAAGGAAATGCATTTTTTCCCTTTTTTCTTTTGATAAGTAGTGAAAACCGAGAAATTTGCATAATTGGACAATTTACGCATGCTTTCACAGTGGACAGTGATATAAATGCATATCGGAATTTCTTGGACTTCTTTGATAAAGCTTTGAGTGTAAACTTGAATCTTGGTATTTGCTTTTCTAATACAGATATCAATTTGAGCAGAGTTGTGCTTGGAAAGAACTGAATGATGTCTGCTTCAGATTTATGTGCGACTGAAGACACAGTCCTTTTGTTATTGGATTACTTGGTTGATCCATTGCTACCAGCAAGACCTTCCTCGCGAGAACTCCATCTGTATCTCTGCAGCAGTCTGTTGCAAAACAGGTGGTCTTTTCGTGCTTTGTTTGATCTTCCATTTTGGCATCCTCTTTTTAAGGCTTGACTCTTCTCAAACTACCATGTTTTTTTGTTGGATTGAATGATTAATTTTCTTGTTTGTTGCATGCTATTCTTATTCTTAAAGCAATCTTTCTATTTCGTATCATTTTACTTGTTGATTTTAACTTCTTCGGAAACTATCATATTACTTGCATTAACTTCATTATTTCTCTTTTTAGTAAATCAGGTCGGGATATGTTTCTAAATGTTTTTTGGTTCTCTTGGTGAAAATGATACTAGAGTTGTATTTTATGAGCCTCAGTCGAGTAGATTTAAGGTCATCACTTGAATGTACATCTAGTATCATTCTGTTATGGGAGGCTTTGCATGATTTTCATTTATTTTCGGAATGAAGAAAAATGTATGTCTATCTGCTTTTAGATATACAAAAGCCAGTATTTGCTTTAGTTAATTTAGTTGTTGTGACTTTTCGGGCATGTTAACTGGTAAGATCTCTTGGGGTGAGATTTAGGTAAATTCCACAGCATTTAGTTTACATGTACTATTTACATTTATGTATTATCTAAAATAAACAAATAATTAAATAAAATAAAGATATGGAAACATTAGGTAAGTTAGATGGTTGATAGGGCCAAGGGCATATTAAGCTAAAATGTGATCCTCAATCCCCTTATTCTCTCAAAATCAAATTCTCTTCTTACTGCTTACAACATAATGCACATCAACAGAAAAGAATTTTTCCAAAAACAGTGGTTAGAGTCTTTAACCACCAGATTGAAACCCCATCCATTTTGATACAATCTTTACTTCGACTAAGAGAATGTAAAAAACATCTTTAACCACAATATTGAAATCCCATCCATTTTGATGCGATCTTTACTTCGAATAAGAGAATGTCATAAACAATCATATCTAACTAGTTAGAGCTTATGCCCTTAACTATTAGCTTAAGGTTTGAGGTTGAGTGGTTACTCAAAAGCTGTGAATTCGAACCATCATATTAACCGAGTTACATTGTGTAACTTGCAGTTTTGCTTGTGTTAGATACATGTGCCACGTGTTGGAGGCTGTATAAGAGCTTTGATTGTGTGGTGATGTAGCACAGACCTTTTCAACAACCATTTCCCTAAGAAGGCTTGGCATTTTTTTCATTTTTGAGTCCACAGTTAATTCACAAAATTTGATAAATGTCCGCCTGTTTTGTCGATCATCCTTAACTTGCTATTTAGAACCTCTTACTAAAGTTTTCAATTCCATTTTGATCTGTTCTTTAAATCTTAAAAAGAAATAAATAATGAGAAGGCAAGCTAGGCAAACATATTTCATTAATGGGTGGCTATCAATGTCACATCAGCCAATAACTAGCCATGTCAGGTAAAAACTTGAAGATTCTGGGGGCCAAATTAGAAATTAACTGTAAATAAATCAAGATATTTCGTGCTACCCTTTTGGCTTTATTGGAGAATGGTTCAGTTAATGTTATGGTAGAAGATAAAAGAATTTGGAAGCTAATAAGTCCTTTAAGGATCATTTTAAGCTAACCACCCCCTTTTTAAATTTTGAAAATAAGCACTAGAGCACATTCTTCTCTTCTATTCCAAAAAATAAATACAACACAAAAATTTTTAAGACTTCTATCAATTCTAAATTACTCGGAGATTCACTGGTATTATTGTCATCCTTATAGACTCGTTTGTGGCTCTATTAATATTCTTCTATATATACTAAGATGATCGCTTTATTTTGAAAAAACAAAGTTCTTATAAGTTACTGTAATTGGCTCCTCCTTGCTTCATTCTTAAGTCAAGGCTTCCAGTATTCTCTTGTGCATCGTGAAGATTAATTTTCTTTCGGGTACTTGAAAAAATATTCAATCTGTTCTGTAAGATATTCGTTGCACTATCACATACTTGATGAAGGAGGCATAAGTATTTTAATTTTTTTAGAAATTAAAAAAGAAAAAAGAACAGAGATTATTAAACAACAGTTATTTCATAGAAGATCACTGTGGATTAATCAAGTTGGACATGTTGAATGCGGTTGAAGCATCGTATAGTCCCCCCCCCCCGCGGCCCCGCGGCACCCCTCTCATTGGAAAGACATGTTGACTCTTGACTATTCACGAGCTTCTACTCCCTCTCCGAATATCGATCCTTCTATGAGGCTAAGAAGAAATTTATCACTCTGCCGGAATTTCTCTAAAATACAGAGGGGAAAAAAAAACACTAATTTATATATTATAATGATAAGGATGATTCCTGCTGGATTCAGCTTCAATCCCACAGATGATGAGCTTGTCCAAATTTTTTAAGGAAAATTTCAGTCATGAAATGCCACTTTATGGCCATGTCATTGTTGAAAGAGATGTATATAAGTTGGATCGCCAGCATCTTCAATGTATGTTAAGCCTTCTTTGTTTTTCTATCACATCATTATTTTATTTTGTTTTATTTTTTTGGTACATTAAGCAGCCCAACAAGGCTAGGCGACCATTCGGCGAGGAAACGAGATTCCCCATGCCATCATACAAAAGCCAATTAGGGATAGCATGAGGGGGGAACGCAAAAGTGTGAACACCTAGAGGAAACTGGAGAGCATGGGAAGCCATAAAATCTGCTGCACAATTTGATCCCCTGTAGATATGATGCACAGCTACTCGCCATTGCCAGCCATCAGCCCTTCAATATCAGGAATTAGAGGATAACAAGCATTAACAGTATTACCATCTCTGGCAATCATTTGAACGGCGCGCGCACTATCAGCTTCAATGAGAAGGTCACGAATGCCAATCTCCCAAGCTAGCAAAAAAGCCCCTGATAAATTCCCCATCCCTCAGCCATTGTTACCGAGCACGTACCAAGATTCATACTGAAAACATTCACCCACTCTCCGTTACTATTCCAAATTAGACCCCCAGCCCCAGTAATACCTGAGTTCCTTCTGGAGCCATCGGTATCTAATTTGAAGACACCCTTGGGAGGACTCCGATGCATCCATTTGGTATCTCGAGCCACTCCTTATCGGCTTTGCGAGTGGTTAATCGTTTGGATTTCATCTGCTCGTGATTTGATATCTAAGACAATGTTCCTCTTGCTGCTACAATTATGCAAAAAAATCTCTCACGTCCTTGTTCGTTTTCCCGTTCTGATCACTCCATTATGTGCTTCACTTCATTTTTTTTCTGCTTTTGATTAAGTGTCACATACATTATAGTGTGACAGAATTTGTGTTAATTTTTTGTGCTTTTTTATTTGAAGGTAAAGAAGGCATTTTCATTCTCCCCCTTCTGCCTTCAACGCCCTAATTTATTCTTCAAACTTAAAGAGTTGGTCTTACAATTTGCGTGAAAAAATTGAATCTCCTCAGTTACGCATTTGCTGTCCCTATTGAAAATAAAGTAGAAAAGGCATTATGTTTGAGGTAGAGGTCGAGGATAAAGTCGAAGTCGTGGTCATGGACGAGATTAGAATTTTAACAACAGCAACTCCAATTATGGGAAAAGAGAAAGCTTAACTAAAGGATAAGACAGAAGCAATCAAAGATTAAGGTACAATAAATCCTAAGTACAGTGCTATAATTATCACAAGTTTGAACGTTATGCTTTAAAATATAAAGCTCCAAATGTCAGAGTTGATGAGAGAGCAAATTATACCGAAGAGAAAAATGGTAAAGGTAGTGTACTTTTACAAGCATATAATAATACAAGTAGAGGTTAAGAAAATACATGGCATCTTAACACTGGTGATAGCAATCATATGAATAGAAACAGAAGCATGTTTGTATTGTGTAAATTTTAATGAACTCGCAAGCGCACGAATCTATTGTAAAATAAATTAATGGTGACGAGTGTTGATCCTACAAGGAGGTTGATTTTAATTATATGTCGAATTAATTTTCTTTTAATGGAAACAATTAAATTATGGTGATTTTATCCTAAATTGTGAATTAAAATAGCGGGAATAATTAAAATTGTAACTGTTATAATAAAATACTTGGGTATCCGGATCTGCATCAACATGCTCCATGGGTTAAATATTCCATATTAATACCAATTAAATCATAAGGGGGGATTCCACACCTCATAAACCACTCTCCAATAAGTATGGTACCAAGGGCTTATCGTGCCAAATAATAATAACCTTGTACTAGGGTGCCGGTTTAACCAGAGCTGTATCTAGACAAGACTATTATTATTTATTTATTTGTCGACGAAAAGTCAAAACAACCACAAATATTAGAAGGGAAGAGAAAGTAAATTTACCAAATTAAGCCCATGGAACATGTTGAGACTTCACCTTCAACCCAAACTCAAAAAGAAATTAGCTACTCATATTTTAACTAGAGATAAAAAGGGAATTTTATTAAAATACAAAGAAACTACAAGAAGGAGAAGGAATTTCAGAAATCTAAGCTTAGAAATGGATTCAGGGGTATCGAATTAGAGGGGAAGAGCCCCATTTTTATAGATACATTGAGTGAATCGTGACCATCGGATTAAAAACAATTCGGATGCTCAGGATTGTGTCACGTCATCAGTCAACAGTCAACAGTCAATATTTGTATAGTAATGCCGCCTGAATAGTAAATAATCCCATGTAAGCGCATTTACTGTACACACGATTTTTACTTCACTGAGATGCTGCCACGTCATCGATCTACAGTACATAAGAAATTTAGTCTAATAAGATCGTGACACATCATCGGTCAACGCCACATAAGCAGTCAATCCACATAATTCGTCCAATCAGATACTGCCACGTCATAGGTAGTCGCCACATCATCGGTCCGTATATATAAAAAAGATTACAAACAAAAGATCGTGAAGCGATCGATCGACGTATGAAACGAAGAGACGTGACGTGTGAACAGTGACTTTTTTCCTTTAATGCTCCTCTTAAGGTTTTCGACCGTCCTGAGTCCAAATATGACGTCCGTTTTGCTGTCTGATCACTCGTTCATTGTGAAACGATCGTAATGCCCCTAAAATACATAAAATACATAGTTATAATAAAACACATATAATTAAATAACAAAATACTTAAATAAATAAAAGTAGCAATGTTAGTGAAATTTAAAGTGTAAAATGACGATTTTCTCCTTTATAAATATACACTTTCTAACACTCAACACACCCCCCAACCAGCTTATTGCTAGTCCCTAGTAAATAAAGAAAAGATAAAATTCAAAACTTTTTTTTTTAAAAGAAACACATGTGTTTATTCAATCAGATTAATGATAGCAATCAAATAAAAGTACAAACATTATTTCCAGTCTAAAGGAATATCACACCCACATCAACCATCCATATGCATCAGTCCAGCAGACTTTGTTGTAGCATTAGTAATGAGGCTACTTTCAAGAATGACAAATCCAACCCCAAAATCTCACCGGTTGTAGTGACACTCTAACAAAGAAATTAATCCCAATAAAATTTTGTCACTACAATGAATGATAAATTGAGAGAAAATAATAAAGAAATATCATACACTCTCACCAAGATGAAAAATATGCCCATAGCTTAGAAATAATACGATCTCAAATAAAGTATTAGTCAACCCAATGTATTCATCATTTTTTTTCATTTTTTTTATTTTTTTTAATTTTTTTTGGTATATGCATCACTACATCTTAATTACCCATATAACTAGCTTTTATGTTAGACTACAGTTCCCTAAAATTAGGAAGGACTTTTATTAGGACGTAACGTAGGTTAGGGACATGGCTAACAACGAAAGAAAAATAGGGAAACAAAAAAAAAAATATATATATATATGTTTGAGAAAAAATTCAAGAACTTTTTACAAGATACATTTTTATTGCTATTGTACATCTTTTTTTTCTCTCTCTTTTTTTTGAAATTTTTTTTATATGTAGCACAACTTCGCTGAACAAAATAATTATTTATCATTTTTTTCTCAAACATGAATAGGTGGATGGAACTTGTATGATATCGGGTAATACTCCAAATTAGAGTGGGTCAGGATGATAAGTTAATAAAGAAAAGGGTTTTTTTTTAAATAAAAGGTTCAAAAGAGCTAACTATGGATATTACATAATAGGGATGACTACAAAGGCTCAAACGGGTCAAAAATGGCCTTCCATCATCTTTTAGGATTCTAAATAATCTTCCATATCTACTAATTAAGTGGACATTTAGATGCAGTAACACACACTTTTTTTTTAAAGGGTTGACTCAAAAAAAATCTAGAGATCATATATGAAATAATAAACTGCTAAGCTACATGAAGAATGGGCAAAAAGGGGTACTCTCCAAGAAAAATTAATAGGCTCAAAATCTCACTTGGAATTTATTATGACATGTGCATTCTTTCAAGCAACTCATATTTGTCCCCAACATCAACATATAGAATAGTAAATATGGTGTAACATCACTCAAGACCAAAGATAATACAAATACTAAAATTCGAAAGTCATCATATCATCCAATATCAAGAACTTACAATTTTTTTTTTACAGAATTCTTTCCCCCCAACCTATTCTAAACATAAAAAGAAAACATACATGCAGAAAAATTAAAGAAAAATAAAATTTTTTTAAAAGAAAATGCGTTTCTAGAATTACTACACTCCATATTCAGCCATTTTCGACTTTAAAAACTTGAAAACATATATTTATAAAGGAGAAATTATCAGCTATTCCCTCCCTCCAACCAGAACGAAATATTGTCCTCAATATTTTAAAGGAAAGAAGTAAAGATTAGAAGATATCACCTGAATGTTGCAGCACAGAAGAAAATATTTACATGGTTGAAGGAGAGGGATATGGCTCAAGAGTGAAAAAGAAAATAGTGAAAAGACAAAGCAAATAATGATAACATAAAATTATTAAAAATAAAAATATAAGTGATCAAACAATAGTGAAATAAAACAATATTAAAATAAAAAGATATTTAAAAGTAGTTGCGACTATGGCTCACATCTTCCTCTGGTTTTACGTCCAGAAATGGCTTTAACGCCCTCTATGGGTCGAGGATAGGCTTCCCATCCAGTTTTCTTACAAACTGGCAAACAGGGTCTTTTATAGTCAGATTCCCGAGACTATAGTTTGCACATTCTTTCTGGAATAATGGCCATAACTGGAGTATTGCATGTTAGACGTATCCACTGGGATGCGTTTCAAGAGATAAAAGGATATCATCCAATGACTCCTTATTCAAGCCATCCCTAATGAATTGAATCTTATCTTCTCTGTTATCAGACACCATTCCTAAAGAACGTGATTTTTTATTGCATATCATTCTGGCACATTTATTCAAAAAAAAATTAATAATAATAGTTAAACTTACAAAAACATAATTAAAAAAAATTAAATCACCAAAAAGAAATAGAAAAGAAAAAAATTCAGGTCACTTCAATATTTTGTGCTGTTTTCTCCACATGGTTGGTATTCGTGATATGACTTTACTTTTTTTACCATTAACTTTAAAAATTACATTGTTCCTTGGATTCTTAAATTTAATGGCTCCATGTGAAAAAACAGTATGATCAGTAGATGGACCAGACCATCGAGAACGTAACTTACTTGGAGAAACGTGCCATTGAGAATTAAAAGAAAATACTTTCTGACCTGGTGTGAAAGATTTTCCAATGCTCCGCTTGTCACGGAGGATTTTCATTCGCTTTCTGTAGTCCTTAGCATTTTTATTGTTACGAATCTCCTCTGGTTTTGCCAGTTGTATCCTCCTTTTTGAACCAAAAATGGGGTCAATGATGTCTGTGTTCTTTTGTTTGTAATCAGGAGAGGATGGGATGATTTCTGACAATATTTCTTCTTCCTCCAAGAATGTAGAATTCAAAGGGTCGAGTGAAGGTTTGAGCTCAATTTCTAGTGGTGATTCTGATGATGGGATGAGATTTTCTTTTAATGGTACCAATTGCTCTATCCTTGTCTTCCATTTATCAATGTCCATGCATGGCGATGAATCCAATAAGGCATTAACCTCATCAATTGATCTGTCAATATTAAAATCCAAACCAAAGTGAGTTAAACATGTCAGTAAAGGGTCATCACTAAGGTTTAAAGGAAATGTGTGATCAATTAATTCATCAATTAAATCCACATCTACAATTTCATCATCAGTACTGTGAGGTTGTTTGACAATGTTAAAAATATTTAGTTCCATGGTCATATTGCCAAATAACAACTGCATATTTCCAGTCCTGCATTGAATGTGAGTATCGGCAGTTGTCAAAAATGGACGACCCAAGATAATGGGCATATGCTTCCTTGAATCTTGCACTGGTTGAGTGTCAATTACAATGAAATCAACAGGAAAATAAAACTTATCTACCTGGATAAGCACGTCCTCCACAATACCACGTGGTATTTTCATAGATCGATCTGCAAGCTGTAACACCACTGGAGTTGGGTATAATTCGCTCAGTCCAAGTTTCACAAATACAGAGTAAGGTAATAAATTTACACTAACTCCTAAATCCAACAAAGCATTCTCAATTGTGTGGTTCCCCATACTACATGAGATAGTGGGGGAGCCTGGATCTTTACATTTTAAAGGCATTTTATGTTGGAGTATAGAATTAATATTTTCTGTTAGAAAGGACTTTTTCTGAACATGAATGTTTCTCTTTTTAGTACAAAGGTCTTTAAGAAACTTGGCATATGATGGCACTTGTTTTATAGCTTCAAGTAAAGGGATGTTAACACTTACCTGTTTGAAGATTTCAAGAATCTCACCTGTGGATTTTTCTTTCTTCCCTTTAGCTAACCTTTGAGGAAATAGAGCTTTAGGAACATATTCTCGTGGGTTGGTTTCCTCTTTCTCCTCTGATGATGATTCCTCAGTGTTCACAGGTACAATCTGAGTTGATTTTGGCATCTCCACTTTGTTGTCGACTTCTTTTCCTTTTCGTAAGGTCATCACTGTTTTGACCTCTCCATGCTGCTGTGGTGAACTAGAACTTATTTCATTCACTGCTTTAGGATTGGGCACTGGTTGACTTGGGAATTTACCTTTTTCAACGGTCATGGCCAAAGTTTGAACTGAAGAGGCAAGTTGTCCCACCATTTTCTCAAGGTTAAAAATTGATTGGGCCTGTGAGTTGAAGCCCGCTCTCATCTCATTTCGTAACTCATCAATGGTGCGGTTCTGCTGCTCGATCTTGGAGTTAGTAAGATTTCTGAAATTTTAGGATGTATCCTCCCATGGTTTAGGTTGAGAATGGTTTGGGTTCTGATTGTATGGTCTAAACGGTGGTTGAGAGGCTTGAGACATTTGAGGAACTGGTTGCATTGGTAGAGGTGGAACTGATGGTCCGTTTTGTTGGAATCCTTGAGACCATGAAAAATTGGGGTGGTCTCTCCATTCAGGGTTATATGTGTTGGAGTAAGGGTTGTAGTTTGGTGGTTTTCTCATGATACCTATGGCATTGGCTTGATCTGAATATGAGTCATGGTCATGTGGCTCTGTTGATTTAGCAGTTGTCAAAGATGTTATTTATCGAGCAAGGCCTTCAACCATCTCTTTGACTTCTTTAATTCCTGAGCTTGACTCGCCAAGCTCAAAAAGAAATTAGCTACTCATATTTTAACTAGGGATAAAAAGAGAATTTTATTAAAATACAAAGAAACTACAAGAAGGAGAAGGAATTTCAGAAATCTAAGCTTAGAAATGGATTCAGGGGTATCAAATTAGGGGGGGAGAGCCCCCTTTTTATAGATACATTGAGTGAATCGTGACCATCGGATTAAAAACAATTCGGATGCTCAGGATTGTGTCACGTCATCAGTCAACAGTCAACAGTCAATATTTGTATAGTAATGCCGCCTGAATAGTAAATAATCCCATGTAAGCGCATGTACTGTACACACGATTTTTGCTTCACTGAGATGCTGCCACGTCATCGATCTACAGTACATAAGAAATTTAGTCTAATAAGATCGTGACACATCATCGGTCAACGCCACATAAGCAGTCAATCCACATAATTCGTCCAATTAGATACTGCCACGTCATAGGTAGTCGCCACATCATCGGTCCGTATATATGAACAGTATCGTGAACAGTACCGTACGTATAAATAGTGACTTTTTTCCTTTAATGCTCCTCTTAAGGTTTTCGACCGTCCTGAGTCCAAATATGACGTCCGTTTTGCTGTCTGATCACTCGTTCATTGTGAAACGATCGTAATGCCCCTAAAATACATAAAATACATAGTTATAATAAAACACATATAATTAAATAACAAAATACTTAAATAAATAAAAGTAGCAATGTTAGTGAGATTTAAAGTGTAAAATGACGATTTTCTCCTTTATAAATATACACTTTCTAACACTCAACAGTTTGTAGAACTAAATGAACCTGTAAATGACAGTGTCGCTTTTGGATATGATTCAAAAGTACTAGTGAAGGGCAAAGGTAACATTCTATTTCATGTAAAAGATAGTAGCTACCAAATAATTTTAAATATTTACTATATGCTTAATATAAAACGTAATATCCTCAGTTTGGGTCAATTTTTAGAAAAATATTATGATATTCACTTAAAGAATTATAGTCTTTTTCTAAGAAATGACAAATAAAACCTAATTACGAAGGTGAAAATGTCGAAGAATAGAATGTTTCCTTTAAATTTTCAAAATAATGTTTTAAAATTCAAAACCTGTCATAAAGAGTCATCTTGGATTTGACATCTTCGATATGAGCATCTTAACTTTGGAGGATTAGAACTACTATCTAAAAGAATATAATGAAAGGCTCATCATATATCAATCACATTAATCAACTTTCCGAAAGATGTTTACTTGGCAAGTAGTTTAGAAAGAGCTTTCTAAAAGAATCAAATTCAAGAGTTTGAAAGCCACTCGAGCTAATTCATACTAATATGTGTAGATCATTCAATCTAAGCTCCTATGGTAAAAGTAATTACTTTCTTCTCTTTATAAATAATTTTTTAAAGAAATACTTAGGTGTATTTTTTTAAGTAGAAGTAATAAGTTTTTGAATTTTTAAAAAGTTTAAAGCTGCATTAGAAAAAGAAAATAGACACCAGATTAAAGATATGAGATCTAATTGAATTTACTTTTAAAGAATTTATAGAGTTTTATAAAACAAATAGAATTCGACAACCTTTGACAAGTCCAAGATCCTCTTAGCAAAATGGTATTACAGAAGAAAGAATAGAATTATTCTCCATATGATAAGAAGTATGTTGAAGAGTAAGAGACTACCCAAAGAATTTTAAACTGAAGCTATTGCATGTGCAGTCTATTTATCTAACTAATCTTAGACAAGAAGTATGTGAGGCAAGATGCCACAAGAAGTATAGAGTGGAAGAAAGCCTGACATTGCTTATTTGAGAGTTTTTGGAAGTATTACCTATATATATGTACTAGATAAGAAAAAAGTAAAGTTTAATGATAAAAGTGAGAAGCTGATCTTCATCGACTATGATAATAAGTTTAAAGGGTACAAACTGTACAATCCAAATAATGAAAAGATAGTGATAAACCTAGATGTAATTTTTGACAAAAAAGGAGAATGAAATTTTGGCTCTAGTGTGGATAACTTTAACTTTTTCCCTATTGAGGAAGATGATCATACACATACAAAATAAGTAAAAGAACAATAAGAGCCAACTACTCCACCAATCTTACCAGTATCAACTATGCAAAAAGATTTACTATTATCCTTCTTAAATAAAAGAACTAAACAACATATAAGAAGTCTTCGTGATCTCTATAAAGTAATTGAGAGACTTGGCAATCTCACTCTTTTTTACCCCTTTTGCTGATTGTGAACAAGTCAACTTTTAAGAATCCGCACAAGATGAAAAGTGGAGAATCGTTGTGAATGAAGGAATTAAAGTCCTTGTAAAGAATGACACTTGGAAACTTATTACTCTTCCTAAAGGACATATAAAAAGAGAAATATAAAAAGAGAAATTGAAAGGTATAAGGTAAGGCTAGTTGCAAAAGACTATAGTCAAAAGATTGACATAGACTACAATGAGGTATTTACTCCTATAACCCAACTTGAAACTATTTAACTTGTGATTTCTTTGGCTACTTAGAAAAAATAGAAGATATTTTAAATAAATGTAAAGTCTACTTTCTTGAATGAATTCTTTAAAGAAGAAGTTTACATTGAACAACTATCAAGCTAGATGTGAGAGGACATGAAAACAAAGTTATGAGATTGAAGAAAGCTCTTTACAGGTTAAAGCAAGCACCAGAGGCATGGAATAGAAAAATTGACATATTTTCAAGAGAACAACTTCACTAATGCCCATATAAACATGCTTTCTATATCAAAGAAAAAATATGGAGACATTCTGATTGTATGTCTATACGTAAATAATCTTATCTTTACTGAAAATCATCTAAGCTTATTTAAAGAGTTCAAAAGAGTGATGATAAGAGAGTTCAAGATGACTGACATCAGATTGATAGCGTATTATTTGGCATTAAAGTCAAACTAAAAGAAGAAGGCATATTTATTTCATAAGAATGCTATAAAAAGGAAACACTCAAAAAGTTTAAGATGAATGATTGAAAACCTACAAGCACACCAATGAAACGTAGAGTCAAGTTATTCAAATATGATGAAATCAAAGATGTAGATCCAACATTCTTTAAAAATTTGGTCAGAAGCTTACATTTTTTGACATGCACGAGATTAGATATCTTTTATTTTGTTAGACTTGTAAATTGATACATGGAGAACTCAAAGACTACTTATTTTAAAGCTGTAAAAAGAATCCTTCACTACATCAAAGGTGCAATTAATTTCAGCTTGTTATATTTATTTTCTAATGACTGTAAGCTTGTTAGATATTGTTGAATATTATAAAATGTATATTTATAAAGGAGAAAATCGTCATTTTACACTTTAAGTCTCTCTAACATTGCTACTTTTATTTATTTAAATATTTTGTTATTTAATTATTTGTGTTTTATTATAATTATGTATTTTATGTATTTTAGGGACATAATAATCGTTTCACAATGAACGAGTGATCAGGCAACAAAACGAACGTCATATTTGGACTCAGGACGGTCGAAAACCTTAAGAAGAGCATTAAAGGAAAAAGTCATTATTCACATATACGGTACTGTTCATATATACGATATTGTTCACGGGGTACTGTTCATCGTACTGTTTATGATACTGTTCATATATACGGACCGATGATGTAGCAACTACCTATGACGTGACAATATCTGATTGGACGAATTATGTGGTGTTGACTGCTTATATGGCGTTGACCGATGATGTGGCATCGACCAATAATGTATCACGATCTTATTGGGCTAAATTTCTTATGTACTATGGATCGATGATGTGGCGCAATCCTGAGCATCCGAACTATTTTTAATCCGATGGTCATGATTCACTCAATGTATCTATAAAAAGGAGACTCTCCCCCTCTAATTTGATACCCCTGAATTCATTTTTAAGCTTAGATTTCTGAAATTCCTTCTCCTTCTTATAGTTTCTTTGTATTTTAATAAAAAAAATTTTATCCCTAGTTAAAATATGAGTAGCTAATTTCCTTTTAAGTTTGAGTTGAAGGTAAAGTCTCAACATGTCCCATGGGATTAATTTGGTAAATTTACTTTTTCTTCCCCTATAATATTTATGGTTGTTTTGATTTTTCGTCGGTAAATAATAATATTCTTGTCTAGATACTGCCCTGATTAAAACGACACCCTAGTACAAGGTTATTATTATTTGGCACGATAAGCTCTTGGCACCATATTTATTGGAGCGTGGTTCATGAGGTGTGAAATCCCCCCTTATGATTTAATTGGTATTAATATGGAATATTTAGCCCATGGAGCATGTTGATGCAGATCTAGATACCCAAGCACATCATTTCAATAGATTTCAATTTAATTTAAGTCTTGCCATTGTAATTTAAATTTAAACATAATTTATATCAATTTCACCACAAATTTATTCACCCATTAAAGAAAATTAATTCTGCACATAATTAAAATCAACCTCCTCGGGGATCGACACTCGTCACCATTAATATATTCTACAATAGATTCATGCGCTTGCGAGTTCAATAAAATTTGCACAACAGATATAACGATAATAATTGGGATGAAGATGTAAGTGATCAAAAGAGCACCATCGAATTTGTGTTTTTTATAAGAAATACTACTTTCACATGGATGTTAAAAAAGAAACTAATTGTCACACTTTTTATCTATGAAGTTGAGCATGTTCCTGCTGCATCAAATGTTTGTCATGCAATTTAGCTCAAAAACTTGCTGAAGGAGTTAGGTTTGCTACACGAAAAGCCAACCGAGGTTTCTGTTGATAATAAATTAGCAATTGCCCTATCCAAGAATCTAGTCTTTCATGATCGAAGCGAACATACATATACTTGTTATCATTTCACAATGGAGTATATTACAAAAAAAAAAGTGATATAAGAAAAGAAATTCAAGTCAAGGATGTGAAATCATAAGATCAAGCAATTGATATCTTCACCAAACCACTCAAGCTAAAGGATTTTATCCAGATTCACAAATATACTTGGTGTTATAAAACAAGTTTAAGAGAGAGTGTTGAAATAATAAACTTATTTTACACAACATATTAATGAGGTGTTAAGTGATATATAGCCTTTATTATTATGCTCCATCATCATGGTCCTATAATGTGATGTTCATGAAGCATCT
Source organism: Aegle marmelos (assembly GCA_030449875.1). Taxonomy (NCBI): domain Eukaryota; kingdom Viridiplantae; phylum Streptophyta; class Magnoliopsida; order Sapindales; family Rutaceae; genus Aegle; species Aegle marmelos. The sequence continues at coordinate 11,556,164 of JASUUL010000115.1, forward strand.
AATTTAACTTTACACTTTGGATGCCATTAAAGGACTCATTATAGAGTATGTTAGGTTAGTGGAACATGTTTGGTTTTATGATGAAAGTTTGGTTGAGTATGTTAGGTAATGTGTATTGTTATGATTATATTTATGTTTCATTCACTATAAATAGCTATGCCATTTATGTTATATGCATCAAGTCTAAGAAGAAGAAAGAATAAGAAGCAAAACATAGCTTCTCTGAGTAACTTTTGAAAGTGTGTGAATTGTTTTTGTAATGTTCTTGGGGTTTCTCTAATAAAATTTGTATTTTCTTCTTCAAAATTAGCCAACAGTCCCTTCTCCCCCAAAAAATTATTGTAAATAAACTAAGAGTCTTCAATTTTATTCATCGTATATCTTTTAGTATTGTCAAACCCTCCTCTATACATATAGAACTTAGGTAAATTAATTTTTCTTTAGAACTAGGCTTTGAGTCAATTACCTTATTAGTATTGTTGTTATTTTCATAATTATTAGGATCTAAGCTTTCACGCATCGCTAGAATTATATCTTTTTAATTATAACTCAAAATTCAAATAAATTATACATTGTCGAGTCAAGTAAAATCATAAATAATAAAATGAATTTTATTGGAAAATATATAAACATATTTGTATAAATTTTTGTAAAATACATGAATTAATTGGGTTTATGAGTTGATATCGCACACGCAAGGGATTACAATGTTGCATTACTCGCCAACAAAAGATAAAATAAGAAAAATGCACCTATCATTGCTTATTTTATAGAAACATAAAATATAAGAAAAATGCATTTGGCTAGACTAAACAAGATCATTTTTTACTGTTATGAGGAAAATGACATCTTTTTTTAATATTTAAATTAAAAATGGCTAATAATAACTATGTTGAGTTGTGTCCAATATTAACTAATATAAAGTAGATACTTGAGTTTATAAGGAGATTGGTCACTCCACCCAAAAAATTAATCTTTTGGGTTAGATATCTAAAAATTATAGGCCAAACTCTTCCAATAATTAATATTAGAATTAAACCTTAGTAGTCTGAATGTGGTGATAGAATAACTCAAGTGTACTAAATGAAAATACCTAAATCTGATAGTGTTTTCATTTTAAAGAAAATTTTTAATTATGCCTCCCATTAATTAATAAATTAAGAGGTACTTATGCTTATAAAGAGGTAACTTACTCCACCTATCACCTATAATACTAATCTTCTAAAATAAGTACTTGAAAATATTATGCCAAGCCCCAGACAAACTATATATGGTTTTCTTATTTTTGTTTTCTCTGGGTCCACTAGCAGGTAGCGTGATGTTTCGTTTGCGGCAATGGTTACCGGGTTCCCGCGAACTAGTCCACCTTGTTAATATTATTTTATCTGATTTACTGTTATCGTTTAATTGTTTTTTTTTTCACCCTCTTTTGGCAATATGCTAACAAACCTTTAAAGAATAATATGCAATGTTATTTTAGTTTTTAATAATACTAATAATTAATGTTTTAACGAATATAAAATTACGGTAGTCACATGTCCTATATAATTTATTATGTGTGTAAATCATCTAGTAAAAAGTTAAATAAAGTTTTAAATTATTAATCACTTTTGTTGTTTGTGTTATTTGTCAAAATTAATATCTACATAATAATAGAACACATTCAAAATAATTATATATTTTTAAAAAATTCATTAAATGATTTTAGAATTTTTTTATTTTCTCCAAATTCTCAGATAAACAACAAAATGTATTTTTACTTTTTTATTTTCTTACACTATTTTAAAACAACCAACAGAAGACATTTCTGAATTTTGTATAATCGAGTAAAGCTGTGCTTGTTTGCTAAGAAGATGATGCAAGAAAGTAATGGAAAATGAAATCACTGTTTTATTGAATATTAAAAGTAATAAACACATCAAGAGTATCTGATTTTACAGTGAGGGGAAATATCCAAGTAAATCTACTGTAATAATCTAGAATAGAAAAATAATATGTGCAGCCCGGAGTAGAAACAGCAAAACATAGTCTCCAGGGATCGGCATATAGAAGTTGTAAAGGTTCTGTAACCTTAGTATTGATAGAATTAAAGTGTTCAAGATGATTTTTTTTTCCCATAAATATAATTTATAATAAAATAAAAAATAAAAAATATCTCAAGATTTGAAGATCGTGTCATTTCTTGATTGCTTCCGTTCCCCCTTTAAGAAACTTTGTCCTCAAGGTTGGAAAACTTTTTCCCCCACCTTGAAACATCTCCTCTCTTCAAGAAAGTCTTTTGATAATTCCATTCTTTTCGGCTCTAATTTTAGAATTGGATCGCATTCCCACTGCCCGTGTTAGTATCCTTTTCGCAAAAAACATGAATAAGCACACTCCCTGACTTTTGAGTCCCTTGCAAAATTCTGATTCCAAGACTTGACTATAAATTCTTCAACTCTCTGTTTATGCTCCGGCATTGTGCTCCTAGCAGTTGCTTTTCGATGCTAGGACTTGCCCATTGCCTTATTGTCCGACTTTAGTGACAACTTTGATAGCAACGGAATATCAAACAAAATAATATTAAAAAAATAATAAATTGGCTAATTTAAGGAAACCCAAATCTTCATTCATATGTTTTTGATATTTTAGGGGATTAAATATCTCGCAACACAACTTTTCGGTTGCCAGAAAAATTATTCGAGCCTCTCATTGTTGACATCAATGCTAGTTTAAATACTAACTTAAAGGTAAAGCTTGAAACTAAAGAATAGGAGCCCATATGCTTAAACTAAAGCAACAATTATTTAATTAACTAACTACTAATTATGAAGCACATGTTATCACATTAACCGCAACCAACGGAACAAACATAATTTAAAATAAAATCAAAGATAAAAAGCATCTCAAGACTTAGATGATCGTATCACAACTACCAGCAGTTTCATCAGACCAAAATTGGGATTTCATGGCCAGCAAGCGTTAATAAATTCTTCTTTTGTTGATTTCATCTCGTGCGTGAGTCTTCTAGACTTTTTGTTGAAGGCTAATAAATTAGCTTTCTTAGTTGTGCCTTTTACTTTATTTTATTAAATAATATTATCATTTGCCATCTAAATTTTTCTAACACATCAAATTAGTACCGATGTCTAGTGAAAATTATATTTTGCCTTCAAATATTTTCGTTGTTATTGCTTTAACACAACTCTAATAAAAATAATTTAATATTCATGGAATATGAGTTAAAAGTTAATTTTTCCCATAAAGTATAGAAGATGAATTTTCCTTTAAAAAGAAAAAAATAAGAATAGAAAAATTTATTATTTACCCACTAAAATTTTTTTGTCATATCAATTTAGTATCAAGATTTCCTATAAACTATATTTTACCACTTAATATTTGAAATTTTTATCACTTTACTACTAAAATGGTAAAAATAACTAAATATTTAACCTAGTGTACAAAAGACAATTTTGTCATTAAAAACAAAGAAATTAAAAAAGAGAAATTACCCTACGAAAGTAGTAGCCATATTTTAACAAAAAAGACTACTTTTTCTATTATATAACATGCTATTATGCATTCAAATATCAAAATTCTAAGCAATATAAATGAAACACTTCAGTTTTGAAAAAATCATTTTGCATCAGTAACTCTAAGTCCTTTCAAACACTAAAATGGCAAGTCAAATACTCTAAATTTTAACACTTCATCATCCAACAATTGTGCTAATGTTTTGGTTTCAATATAAAATTTCTTAAATACCCTTATGACACTAGTAAATTTTTAACTTGTTAAAGTAATAACAGTTTAACTATTAAGTAGTAAAATGTAGATTTAAGAAAACCTTAGTATTGAATTGATATATCAAAAAAATTTTGACGGACAAATGATAATATCTCTTTCATAATTGAATGTTTTGTTTTGGCTTTAATATGAAATTCCTTAGATACCCCTAAAAAATCAATAAATTTTGAAATGTCTTAATAGAATAGTGGTAAAATGATAGCAACACAAACATTCAATGGTAAAATATAATTTTTATCAAACATTGGTACTGACATGATGTGTTACAAAAACTTAGGTAAGAAAATGATAATATTGCTTTGAGTAATAAAAATTTCTCTTTGTTACCTTGAATACTATATATACCACTTGTTTAATTTTTGGGATTAAGATCGTCTTAGAGTTTTAGCTATTTTGGGTCATTTTTTTATATTTTCTTTTATAACTATAGTATTGTTTAGTATATTCAATTTTTTATCTAAAATTTTATCCTAATTAATATGTCATTTATTAAATAATTAATAATTTTTTATAAGATCTAAATAAATTAATTATATTATCTCATCTATCAATTAATGAATGTTATATCATTTTGAATAATTTTTTAGAGAAGATTTTTTATTTAATAATAATTTAGTTTTGTTTGAATCGACTTGAGAAAACAAGTTTACCTTATTATAAAATAAGAGCAAGTCTATCTCCAGACAAGTCTCAAGCCCAACTCAAAAAATTAAAGAGAAAATCAATTTACCCCATTAAATATATAAAAATAACCCTTGCTAAATCTATAAAAAAAAATTTCCTTCATAGACTAATAAGCTCATAAAATTTAAACCTTAACTTTAAAAGTCATAAACACCTATACTTTAATTAAATAATAAAAATCTACGGTAACTTATATGGATGGGTTTTTATTATTATTATTATAGCCATCATTAAATCTATTAAAATAATTTTTAAATTTAGCTATTATGTAATGTATCTAGTAATTTATTTTACTAAATTTGCTACTTTCTTGTTATTATTTTGTTAGTTGTTGAGTTAATAAAATCCCCAAGTATGTTTTCCTAACGGGTTTTGTTATCTCTGACCTTGCGGTATTGAGTAGTCTTCTAAAATCTCACGGTGTCTAAATCATATAGGATTATAATGTTGTCTTCGTTTTGGACTGGGTCATCGTGCAGTTCTCATAATATCTAGAATTACTGGACAACTCTTCTGCAAAGTGCAAAATGATTTATTTTTGTTCCGCTGTCTCACTATATTATCAACACTGTTACAAAGGTTAGAGGTATTTACACTCTAAAAGATACCTTAGCCTATTACTCTATACATTCATATGCTAATTTTTAAAAAATACTTCAACTTCAACTACAAACATGTCCTTCTAAATACCAAAACTTCTTCACTTAAACTCCTTTTATGTAATATTTTTATCTACTCTGTGCATCCAAAAAAGTGTTGATCACACTCAAACTAACTTGTATTGATAAATATAAAATTGATTTAGATGAAATAAATGAACATTCAACCATGCTACTTTTATCACTACAATGTCTAAACATACATTATGAAAAGAAGGCTCCTTAAATTACTCAATTCTCTTGTCCTGCTTTGTTCGCGGGTCTAACTTTTCATGTTTAGGAACAATAGATTTTTTCTTTTTAAAATATTAACTCATATACTCATTATTGGATGGGCAATGCACCCATTTCACTACTATAGACTAGCTCTCTGCGAGTGGGTATGTAAGCAGTCATATAAGTAGGCCTTTTCAAATTATTTAGCAGATCACATACTGTTTTGTTGGACCTATCGTTTCGCACGACTGCGTCTTGGCGGTACAAAAATTGATTAATAGATTAATTTGTGAACCAAATTTCTTCTTTTTTTTCTTTCGCCGCTTGGACCTTGAAGTTTTCGACATCACAAGAATATATTTTAAAACTCTAGAATAAATGAAAGAACCAAGAAATCAATTTTTAAGTCCACGAAGCGTTTAGTTTGCCACATTCGGATATCGAAAGAATATTTTCAAATTTTCTTTCAACTCAGTAAAATCATCGAAAAATCTAGATTAATTTGTCATGTTTCGACGTTTCCAAAAGTTAATGTTGACTATTCTACAATAAGTGTTTCAGACATTTAGAATTGAGTGCCAAATCTTTCCAATCTGAATGGATCATGTTTTTTTCTAGTTAATGCTTCATATATAAAGTACTTAAAAATAGTCTGGTTGATGGACAATTAACCTTATAAGTGAGTAAGAGATTGAAATACGCTTAACTCATGATATATCGAGTATTGAAGTGGGTGCACACTAACTTGAAAAAAAAAAAAAAAAGCTCGATATATACAAGTAAAGCCAATTTAAATTTTTCAATGCATGCTTTCATACTACTTTATTGGACCTTTGGTTTTAGAAGTCCTTATCTTGACAATGACAAAAATAGAGTAATTCATTAGTTTCTCAGTCAAAGTTCTTCTTTTCCATGTCTCTAATTAATTAAATTGATGTTCACAAATGAAACTTTGAAAAGTTTGGACATCAAAAGAAATAATGGTGGAACTTTTAAGTCAAGTCCACGGCACGTTTAACTCGGTCGGAAAGCGTACCTTACAGTCAGTTATAACATATTTTTTATATTATAATAATTAATAAAATTTATATAATTATTATAATAAAAAAAATATACTTTATAGTTAATTATAACTTAACGTCCTCCTAACTTAATAAATGTTCGGGCGGCACCGGCGATGTTTCCTTCCTGTAGCAGACAGCCCGCCATCATCTATCGGCTGGATTTGTGAATCACCAGTCCACCGGATGGGACCCAATCTAACGACAAATAGAGAATTGAACACAGATTTAGGATTTCAAAATAGGGAAAATAAATATTAATATGCTTTGAACCCAGTCGAGAACCGAATTATTATTATTTTTAATTATCTACATAATCAACTGTCTAAAGCGGCTTTGCATTTCCTACCACATACATAATATACTTTTATTTAAATAATTTTTATAGGTAATTAACTTTTTTATATCAAAAGTATATATTTTTATATCATTCAATAAGTTTTTTTTATTTCAATATTGAATTTATATATTAAAAAGAGTGTCGCCAATTGCCATATGTGTAAGCCACTTATATATCTCTAATGTATTACACAAGATAACACTATTATGTTTCATATCTCAAGAACTCAATTTCTATTAGTAGGAACATTTACATTATATAAGATAATTACATTTTTTATGTATCTCACAGGATGTCAATTTTGTAATAAATTTCTATCAATTTCTATTTACAAGAGTGTTTTCTAAGCTCTTATTTTGTCTATTGTGTCTAGCGCTAGATAATACTATTATCAGTAATAATATAAAGAGTGGGTTTTTATATTTTTTGTCACTCTTCCAACAATCAATTATTTTTTATCAATAAAAATATTGTCAAATGTAAATTGAAATAATTTATATCTAATTCTCGTTTTTTATATTTTTAATAACAATTGTCATATATTGTGTGTGACACTATTAAGGTAATTGTCTTTAATTGTATGAAATAACATATTATTAAATTATCTTGTGTGATACCGTAGGGATGTATTTGTCGATCCAATTATTAGGCGTAAATTCATAACTAATTGATGATTTTATATTTTACATATTTTCAATCCAAACCTATGATTACTCAAATCTAATGTAATCCAATCTACTGTTTGTAGATAAAATATAATTTTTGATCAATGTATGTTGTTGTAAGATTACGCTTTGCTTTATTGGCAAATATTGGATATTTTTCCACATTTTTACTTCACTTTTGATTATTCTAAACAAAATTGTTAATATGTCATATACGAACTTGTTGGTAAAATGCACATCCTGATCAAATTTACCGTTCATCAAATGTTCAAATTTACTGTAAATACGAACTTGTATATATGATCCAGTCTTTTACTTGTTTTCAGGGTATAGCTCTTAAACTATCTTGGCCTCTTCATGCTCGTTGGAAGAATTTGCTTACGATGGATTAAAACTATTTCTTTTCCAGGCACTCACATTTATAGATAAGAGAATTCTGTTGTGGATGCTCTAGCTAATTTAGGCATCTGGGGACAATCCTCCGACTTTATTGAAAAACGCTTGCATAAAAATTTTTGGAGCATTCTTAAATACCGAGTTTCGACTTATTTTTTCGCCCTTTGTCTATGTAGTTTTCTTCTTTTCGTTTTAATAAAATTTTCTGAAATTTACACCCAAAAAAATCCAAAAAATTAAATTGATTTTATATTATCTATTGAGCTTTTTTTTGGGGGGGGGGGGGGGTTTGGTCAAGTTAGTGTGCTACTTCATTCGATATGTCATAACAAATTACACGTATTAATTAGATAAAATTTAATCTATTTGGATTGATGACACTCAATTCCAAGTATTTGTCACTAAATTAACTTTTGTGATAAACTCTGTAAAAACGTTTTAAACATGTTGGCTTGAAAGATCTAAAATACTTTTTTTGACGTCCAGCACGGGCGTTGAATCTTGACCACCGCACAAATAGATATTTAAGAGTACGCATATATTGTCCTTCTTTACATTAATTTCTCTTCGTTTTACACACCCTATGGATGAATTCTTTCCAGATATATAAAGTTATCAAACATTATTGTGTTTAGAGATCAATCATGCATCTCTTTATCATTTACGCAATTGATGTTGTCATCGATTCACCGAAATAAAGTATTGAACAATGCATCACGTTTGACGCAAAAAATCCGAACAAATAGAATAATTACAAAATTGAGTTCCAACTAATATCTCATTAGACTCAATTGCTAGTTAATTAAGGATAAATTTGGGAATATTGTATGTAGTTTATAAAATGGTCGTTGTTAGTTATGCTATAGAAATAATTAAGTATTTAATAAATTTTATTTTTAAAAATATTGTAAGTTTTGAAAACAAGTATGAATATTTAATAAATTTTACTGTTAAATTATTAAGAGAAAATAAATGGCTAAAACATATATAATATAGTATAAAATTTATCTATATATATAAAAATATGTATATATAATATTTTTAATTGTGTATTGTAATAACTTTAATATAAATAAATTTGTAATATATTGATTTTATTTTTATTTTTTCTTAAAACAATCGATAATTAAATTTATAATATAGAGATACAAACTTAATAATATTTTGATCAACAAATTAATATTAATAAATTTATATTGATGAATAATAATAAAAATTTATTAAAATATTATTTTTATTTTCGATTTGAATAAGGATTATTTTGGGTTTAAGTAACAATTTTAAGGATATTCATGAAATTGCATTAAAGGTAAAATTAATTCTTAAAATCAGAATTTGAAAGTTACTCATTCTCAACTTTTCAAAAGTAGCTATAGGAGGGGTTTAATGTTGACAAAAGTGATTTTAATTTTTTTTACTAAACACTAAAATTAATTTTAAAATTTTTAAAATCACTTTTAAATCTCCCAAAACTAATCTTAAATATGCCCTAACTAATTAAACCTTTGATTCACTATTATTATTATTTTTTTCTACTCAATCAAGTGCAAAAAATTCTCTCTCTCTCTCTCTCTCTCTCTCTCTCTATATATGTGTGTGTGTGTGTATTTGTGCGCCCGCGCGCATACTCTAACTTTTAAGATGAGCTAAAAACTAAGTAAATAATTAACTAAGCATATAGATGCTATTGTTTTGCTATATCGACATTTGTTTATATCAACAATATTACTGCTGTTAATTCATTGAGAAAAGAAAAAGTTATGTTTAGAGAACACAATCTTGTAATTATGTTTAGAGAACATTCATGCATCTCTTTATCATTTAGGTAATTGATTTTGTCATCAATCCACTGAAATAAAGTATTAAACATTGTATCACATTTGATTCAATAAAATCGAAGATAATAGAATAATTACAAAATCGGGATACGTATCGTATGCGCCGGACTTAGTTGCTAGCTAAATAAACCTTTGATTCCCCGTTGTTGTTGTTGTTGTTTTCTACTCAATCAAGTGTAAAAAAATCCCGCTCTATTAAAAAATATATATTAATATTCTAATTTTTAAGATAAGACAAAAATTAAGTAGATATTAAGTAAGCATTTGTTTATATCAACAATAGTACTGCTTTAAATTCATTTAAAAAAAATTAAATAAATGACGCCATTTTATGGAACGAACAAAGGCCATGACTACGATGCCCTAAGAGCCAGATCCCTTTATTTATCTTTTCTTAGCTAGACATCTAGATCTAATTTTGAGAGCTGAAGTCCTATTTAACTTTCAAATTCCATAGAGACAATTACCGCGTTTTTCATTTACAATTTGTTTATAAAATATTAGGATAATTTCCCTCACATTCATATCTCCGTTAAGAGATCTATTATATGAAGAATCTTTTTTGTTTTTTTTGTACTCGATTTTATCATTTTCCTACATCTTGTAATGCCAAAGGTGTAACCACCTGTAGCTAATTCCTGTGTTGACAAATCTGTCAACCTGGAAAATATCTTGGATAGTTGAGCAATTAAACTCCAATTCATGACATCTGTTTTTTAATTAAAATTAAAATTTGAAATTTTCTAGTAATTGAATAATACATTGATTTTTTTTTATTGCATAGCATTGCTATTATTTTTATCATAATTAATTTAAAAATCTGATACAGCATAGTTGTGCTGCAGGAGTAGAGTATTTCTCAAATGATATAACTTGAGTTATAGGTGTCTGTTTTAAACAATATACCTTTTCAAAGGTTGTTAGATCCAAAATTATTTGCCCCATTTTATCACATGGCCAAGCCAGAAATTCCACTTTTTTCGTAGTCATTTTTCAATTTTAAAATTTTTTTGTAATTTTCTTATTTCTTTAAGGATTTTTATCTTTTTATTCTTAGATGTCAAATTTAAGTACCGTTTGTTTTTTATTTTTTTTTAAATTAAGAGAATTTTATTATAAAATAATATTTTGTATTAGCCGATTTTGATAAATTCACAATATTTAGATAAGGGTCCAAAAACCTAATTTTGTTAGTTCAAACTTAATTAATAAAACTTCATTATTTAGAAACTTTTGTTTCATCTATCTTTTAACCTTTAACATTTTTGCATCATCAAAATCTATATACAATATCTATTTTGCTAATGCAAAAGTAGTTTTTCATTCACATTCCTAAATACTTAAAAAAGATATCAAACTCACCACACATAAGCTACTTTCTTGAACAAGTACTACAAGAAAACAGCTGTGGCTTTTAGTAACTAGTAAATATGGTCATGTAATTAGATGTAAATAAAAAGTGCTATAATATTATTTATAAACAAATTGTGAATGAAAAAAAATTGTCGAAATTGAAGGGGCGCGCATGCAAAGCACCTGCGGACCAACAACAGCAAACTTTGCTTTTTGATTTTTAGTTTTTTAAAGGTCCCACTCCAGTAGTCAAAATAAAGATCTCTATGAGACTATAACCAGTTTTAGAATATGGACAAAACTGTGGCGCACCTGTTGCACTGTAACACGGTTTTGTCTCTTATCTTTAACCTCCTACTTTCCTTTTTATTTATAAATTTTATTTTTTCATTCTCTTCTCCTTAATCAATCATTAGTCAGTAACTCCTTTCAAATTAAAATATCATTAATTAATTAATTAATTATTTATTTATTTTAATTATTTTTCACATCATAATTAAAATAAAATATAACAAATTAATTTGAATAATTAGACGACAATTGTGAAGACATGATAATTAAATAAATTAAATTAATAATTTAAATTTATCAATTATAAATCATTAATATCATATTGATTTAAATCTATAGATAAAGTTTATGTTTTGTCGTTTTTGAATAACCAATAACTTTAAAATTAAAGTTATTCTTTATTTGAAGTCTAGTCTCTATATATTTTCAAGTGGTAGTGGTGACCAAAGTGTAGGCAAAAAAAAAAATATATATATAGTGTTTATAATTATTTATTTCATATTTTATTATAGTAATATCATATTAGTTTAATTTTTAACCTAATTTATTAATTAAATTTTAAAGTGAAATCATTATTTAAAAAAATAGAGTTCGATATTGATATTTATTTATTTTTGTCAAAGTTTTTAACTTAAGACAGCGCGTACTCATTTTTTTAATTGTTTAAATTATTTACAAATTTAATACAATATAGATTTATGTGTTAGAATTTTAAAATATTTAACTTTTTTAGAATTTTAGTACATAACATTGAGTGGAGCATTAGTCACTAAATTATAGCATCCTGCCCTTCAGTCCGCTCTCACATCAAATCTAAAGGCGGCAGCACGGGAAGACAAAATAGGGAGTACTGTGCGCGGTTGCACGGTAGCTGGACCTTTACAATCAACCCATGAACTTTATGAGTTGTAAATTTTGATTTAATTGGATAACGTAGTCAATGAATTCATCGCATTTCAAATCATGAAGTTAATAATTCCTCCACTATAGAATAGCTACAAATGAAGCCTTCCAAGGTCATGCATTGGAGTATATGTTTGTGAAATTTGCTTGTAAGGTTGAATATTAATTAATCACGTGTCAAGTTCAATATTAATTAATAAAGACATATTAGTTTTGTATGTTTTAAAATTTTTATTTTAAAAAATTATCTTAAATAATATAACATTCATTAATTGATTAATAAAATAAAATAATTATTTTATTTAAATTATATTAAAAATTATTAATCACTCAATAACACACTATTTAAGATAAAATTTGAGATAAAAATTTAAAATATTTATTATAACTCATTAAAAAAAAGAAAAAATCAAGTCTAATACAACGAATACAATTCAATCAAGAAACATAGAGATCTCAAGATAATATTTTGAACGCTCAAAATAAATAATAATAAGAGAATCACATTCAAGCTAAATATGTGTGACCAACAGCCCTTAGACACATACAATCTCTAAAATTATAACAGCAGTACCCAGTTAAATATAAAATGATGAATGAATTTTCAAAGACATGGCAAACAAGCTTTTGGTGGACGCAACGAAAAACAACCCCACAACAACGAAAAAAAACTATGTCAGTGTTAATCAACGTCGTTATTCGTTGAGAAAGCTTAGCACCATGCATAACTTTTCTGTTGATTAGTTAAACCTTAATACATGTGTGTCTATATATACATACATATATATATACACACACAGGGACGGAGGCCGTAAAAGGTTAAAGGGTGTCATGGCTCCTGCAGAAGTTTTAAAAATTTTAAAATTTTTAATTAATTTATGAAAAGTTATTATAAAATATCTGTATTGGTCTTGCACAATTAATATATATTAGATAATATTGTAATTTTACTGTTTAATCTCCGTATATTTTCTCCGCCAGCTCTGCCCCTGTGTACACGCACACGTCCCCATAAAGGCCAACCAGCAAACTCTTCCTGCATCTCGGTCCTCGGACGGTTACTTTTGAGGCGGCAATCTTGCACCGGATGCAAAACACAACAGCAACTAGCGTAAGCCAGACATTAGTCAATTAAAACTCTTAGTTTACCCATTTAAGACTACCATATTTTCCATTATTAATTGTCTGGGCTCAATTCCCTTCCACACGCTTTTGAAAAATATTTATTTCGTTATTAATTTGATTCATTTTTATGTCAGTCAAAATATTATCATTCAACGACATAAAAAGCCATATACATACATACATACATATATTATGACAAGAAAAACGAAATTTATCATAGGAATGATAGTTTATACGACTGTTAATATTTATTGTTGAATAAACTGTGATCTATGATATAAAAAATGAATATATCAAATTATTTTACTGTAGCCAAATTTTATTTTAAAATAGTGAATTTGCAGTTATCAATTTTAAGAGGATGGTGATTCAACTTATCCATGTGGAATTCTAGATGATTAAATGTCGAGCATTTCCCCCTTTTTCAGACATCCTGCCTAAAAGAAAGCGAGCCCTTAGTTGGCTCCATACAGCGAGTACATTGAATTCACGCCACAATGGGGCTCTATCACGAGATTTGTATACGTGTATTTTTTATAAGATCATTAGATATGTAAAGTAATTTCCTGTCGATAATTTTCTGTTAGGGATTAGAACATAAGTAATGTTCCTATTGAGCATTAACACGATTTTTTATTATCTCAATAACATCAATAATATTCATATCAAGCCCTAATAATATATATATATATATACATTTCCTTAATATTATTCTCAATAACTATGTTTACTGAAAGATTATTTAGTTTAGACTATTTAAAGGAAGTTTCTAGTTTCGCCACTGTTTTAAACGTGCATGATACATGGCTACAATCTACTTTAAGAGTTCACTAGATTTTGAAAACCTTTCGGATAAAATCATAATTAAAAGAAACTATTGAAGACCTGTCTAATAAATAAAAAATTGTCGTCAATGATTAAACCATAAATTAATTTGTCTACAAATTATTTTATACAGATTCATGTGACATAATAATTTTTCTCTGGATAACATCACTTAACTCAATTCCTTTGTCACTATGTAAATAAGGTTTGAATAAAAAATTTATTATTTTCAACACAAGAAATTTTGCCAATTCAACTAATATTAGATAAAACCACCTGTTTCAACACATGATTAATATAATTTTTTATTAACTTATGAATTTTATGTCATATTAGTTATATAAAATAATTTAAATCTAAAATTTGTGCCTCTCACAATATGCTTTTATATACTCGATATTGATTGTTTTATTTGAATAAATAAAATTATTGCACGTCAATGGGTGGTCTCTTCCTCGTCTTGTCCTTAAATCGAAATGTAAGTTCTGGAAAATTGGTTTCTTAGAAATATTTGAAAAAAGATTCAACGTGTTCAGCTAGATATTCGCACCATCACGTATGCAATGGGGGGATTGCTATGAAGCTCCCCGCCATTGACAAATGTAATTTGCCTTTTGAAATTCATCAAAAAAAAGGCTCGCCTAACGTACTGTAGAGTAGGCCCCACGTCTATTAAGTTATAAATGTTGAGGAAATGGCTAAACTAAAAGGGAAATGGCTATTAAGTCCAAATGAGAAATGACTAAGGTACTGTTTACCTTAGATAATAAACAACGCTGCAAACATAATTTTAGCTGGATCCAAATATTAAATGCAATAGAAGTAATCATAGTATTTTTATTTTCTTCGACCCCTCTCATTACAGACACGTTGACCCCTAACTGCTGTAAATGAATAGTGTTGCTTCTAATTTCTGGCCTCCTATCTTTATATAGGGCAGAGAAGAAATGTAGCTCTTTAAAGGAATTTCTCCAAGACTCAGAGAGAAGAGGGGGGAAAAAACAACTTATTCATTGATTATAATGATGATGGTGCCGACTGGATTCAGGTTCAATCCCACCGATGAAGAGCTTATCGAATTTCTTTTTAGGAAACTTTCAGGGCAGGAAATGCAGCTTTACGGCGATTTCATTGTGGAAAGAGATGTATACGAGCTTGATCCCCAGCATCTTCAATGTCTGTTAAGATCTCTTCTTTCCTCTCTCTTATCTCCATATTACAAAGTTTTGGTTTGTTTTATTTACTTTTGGTCCTTGCAATTTTATCGCTGCTTAAATTCACTTCATTTTTTTAGGGTTTTGCATTTCTTCAATATGCATGTGTTGAGCCTCGTTCTTTCTTTTTTCTTCTCTCACAGACTCACACCATCAATTGTTTTCCTTTCTTCATCATTCTGTCCTGCATATGCTTCACTTTTTTTCCCCCTTCCCAATTGACTAAATATCAATTGCATGATAGCATGAAAGAATTTATGTTAATTTTTTGCACTTTTTTTTAATGGTAAGGAAGCACTTTCGTTCTTTAGCTTGTACCTTCTCTCATATCATCATTTGTTTTCCTTTTTTGATCATTTTATCATGTGCTTCACTTTATTTATTTATTTTTGACATAGATTAAACGTCACTCGTAGCATAGCATGATAGAATTTTGTGTTCACTGTTTGCACTTTCGTTCTCTAGCTTATGGCTTGTGCTCCCTATTTCTTCCCCAAACTTGCCGATTTCCTCTTACAAGTTGCACGAGAAGCTTTAATTTCCTTTATTATGAAATTTGCCCACAGGCCAATTTTCCCCACCCCCCCCCCCCCCCCCCAAATTATTACAAATATGTAGACTTTTTGCTCTCCTGACCCTGAAACTCTAAAACTCTAAACTCTAAATCTTAAAATCCTAAAACCATAAATCATAAACCCTAAGAACCTTTAAGCTAGCAATCTGGATAACTGGTACAACATTTTCACATTTAATCATCTTGTATCTTCCAGAGTTATCGAAACTTTAAGGAGTTAAATTATACTTTTCCCTCATATAACTTGAATTTATAAATTAAATATTAAATCATTGAGTGAAGCACAGAATAACTAATTAAATAGATTTTAATAGTATACACACACGCGCACGCTAAAAAAGGTGTTTTGCATAAGTTTCGAAACACAAGAATTAATTAATTGAGTAATAGCACAATTTTTAGTAGTGATAACAAAATTCTTTAAGAGCTTGGGGTGCTCCAACTAAGGTGAGATTAAGATGAATTTTTATGAAATAAGGAAGAGAATTTTAAGGAATGGGGGGGGGTATAATTTTCAAATTTTTTGAAGGTATAGGGCTTGGTTTTATACTTTTCACACTATTGCATATTCATTTTTCAATTTATTTATTTTAATCTAGGCATTTTCCTTTTGATGTTGTTTCAATATATTATTCTGATATATGCTGCAAATGGTTTTTTAATTTTTATTTTAAATTTGAATATTATTGTAATGTACTAATGATGGGTTTGTTTCAATTGATTTTACTTTTATACAACTAAATTTAAGTAGTATTAGTAACTACTATAAAAGAAAATAAGTAAATAGTTGATGTAAAGGACAAGAAAACTCTTTCTTGTATTCGTATATATTTCCATCCTCAATTAAATTTTTTGAGAAATGGATTAGGACGTAAGGGCTAAAATAGTAAACATGGTGGAAAATGGAAATGGTTCCATCTAATTAAGATCCAATTCGCCTTTTCCAAAACGAGATTAAATTCTTTTGGCAGGCACACTAACATAGCATTTACTTCTTGAATTGACCTAAGAATCTTGCAGAGTGGAAATCCTTAGATTAAAAGTATGGAGTGAAAGTAAGAGTAGATTGTTTACTTATACTAAAATGAGAGTGTGGAATAAAAATGAAAATCTTATTTATATATTTACACTGTCTTGGCTTGAGAATGAATTATCTCAAATTATAATTTTACCCTTATGTGAAAAATTATAGTTTTTAGTTACAAGCTGATAAAAATATATTTTAACAAAAAAATATATTTCTAAAATAAATTATTTATTTTATTATTAATTTTAATTATATAACTTAATAATAATAATTATTATTATTCTTAATTATGTAATTATATTTTTTTATTAATTTTAATTGTAATTATGTAAATTAAAAATCATTGATAAGAGCAACACAAATAAAATGTTATTATTAATAATATAATAGAAAATTAATATTTTTCTTTGAATAAACTATTTATTATTATTAACTAGTAAATAAATATAATACTGTTAAAATTAAATAAATATAATAATATTTTATTTTCAAATAAAGATAGTATACAATAATAATATTAATTCTCTTTAAACATAATAATCTTTTTTCAATTGACCTTAACTTAGATTACATAAATTAATTATTTTTTAGTAAGTATAATAATATTTCACTTAATAAGTTTAATATTATTAAATAAATATAATATTATTATTTTTAAATAAATGTAATCTTATTTTATTTTAATAAATATAAGTTATATTATATTAATGAAAAGGGTTAAAAGAAAGAGGTAGAGTGGATTCTCACTCTCATCCTCTCTTATAAGAGTGGAAATCCCATTCAACACTAAAAAAATGAATGGGGCCCATAGAATAAGGTTTTCACTCTCCTTTAATTTAGACAAACAAGTAAATATTAAAGCGAAAGAACTACATACTTTCTACTCTCACTTCAATAAGTAAAAACTACAAAAAAATTTATAATTGTAAAATTTTTGTCTTGAACTTGTTTGGACTGAACTCTAAAACTATCTTGTTCCTTTTTGTTTGCTTTTCATTAATTTATTAAAACAAAAAATAAATAGCTTTATTTTGTTTTGCCTTATATATTTTAACTAATTTCTTGTTTGTTACTTTAAAATGTTAATTACAGAGTACTATTATAAAAATCAGTGAAATAAGAGAGAGACACTGAAATAATATAATTGATTACTAAAGGAATTACATAGAGTTGCGAATAGGAATGAGATATGAATAGAAACAAATTAAAGATGAACAATGAAAACAAATCACAAACACTAATTCTCTTTGTCTTCATCAAATAAAATGATTGATCGTGAATTAATATAAAGATTACTTTACCAACCTTACTTTTAACTATGAGTTGATATTGTGCACGTAGGGGACTACAATGTTGCACTATCTACCAACGAAAGATTTTACTTCTCTTTGAGGGAGACCGATTCGAGAGAAGTTTCAGGTCAAGGATGGTGGAGAGCCACAGGCCGTGTCAAGAAAGTTTATGCTAATTATAATAACCAAACTTTGGTTGGTTTCAAGAGGCCTCTTACATTTCATAGATTCAGCAGAGATGAACTTCATGATCATAAGACAAAGCGTAACAAAGCCATCAAGACTAATTGGATTATGCATGAATATGGCCTTGAATCCTACACAACGGTTTGTGCCATCATTTCTTTGCTGTTTTCTTTCTTTTTTTTTTTTTTTGAAATTTAGTTTAACTTTGTTCATTGGAGTAATATCAAATATAAGTAAGTAATGTTACAAAATAAATAAATTAGTCGAGAATGTGTCACTAGTGACATGCAATTAACGCAATCGTCATTTCCTTTTTTTTTTTTTTTAAAAAAAAAGATAACAGATCGATTTTGTATAACTAATAGAATGGAAAGTTACAACAGACTAACAATTTATACAGGATAATCTTTAATTCAAATTAAACCCGTCGAGAAAAGAAAAAAAGCCAGCTTGACTAAAAGATGAGCCACGGAATAATAAAGAAAGCACTATTATCAATAAGACCCTTGATCCCTATATTAGCTATAGCCAACCGATCTTTTTCCACATAAACAAGTTTCTCTCGATTAGACTAAGGCTCTTGGTAATATATTGTTTTTAAAATAATAATAGCAAGTTGTATGATAAAAATAAATAACTGTAAAGAGAGTTGGTTAAATATTTATAAAATTTATCTTTAAAGTGTTTTAACATTTAAAGACAATCTACATATTTATTATATTTTATTTTTAAACTACTATAAGAATATAAATGATGCATTAAAAATAATATTAAATAGAATTTAAATACACATTTATAAACATGTATATAAAATATTATTTTATTTTATTGTATATATATACACACACAAAAATTGATAACCAAGATAATCATTGTATATTATCAGTTTTTTTTTTATTTTGTTATCTCAATTTGATTGGTAATAATAATAATGGTCTCTTTAAAGTTAATGATTTTATTTCTTAATTAATAACTATAATTTTAAATTTTTATATTATACATGAGGATATATATACAATCATATTAAATATAAAACTAACTCTTAAAATTAAATTTTGAAGAACTACTCTATTTTGCTTCATAAAATCCACTGTAGAATGAAATACTTTTACCATTAGGGTTTCTAAAAAGATTTTTCGAATAGCAACATTGGTTTTTAACTTTTTGAATTTACTTTTGACCCTTTTAAAAACAACCCAAAACCGACCTTAACAACATTTATTGATTCAAGTTCTATAGTGAAAGAGTTAGACCCAAATCAGTTAGTAACTCAATTCCCTTTAAAGTTGCATAAGCTTCTAGAAATTCTGTGTCATTTAGTTTGAATGTCTTTATGTATTTGTAGTAAGATTTTATGACACACCTTATAGTTTATATTATTTTATCTAACTTAACTTTATGTAGGCAAGAGACTTATAGGGATGGGGGGATGAGGGTAAGATTCTATGATACTTTACATGACATAAAACTTTATGTTAACTGAGGACCTATGGGATCAGGTGAAAGGGGCAATATGTGATATATACAGTAGTGTCTTATGACATTTACATTACACAGAACTTTATGTGGGTTAGAAACGTACGGGATGGGGTGATAGGGGCATTGTGTGCCATCTGATCTCATATTGCAAGATATATAGGTCCAACTTTAAAAACATTAATTTGTAATGGCTCGATATATAACATGTTTTATATATTTAATATTTAAATTCCAGGACTGGAGGCTTTGTAAGATCAAATATAAAGGAAAACCTAGTGTACAAGAAGAACTGGAGAATATTGTTAGATCAACTATTGAAGAACAGCAACAGCACCAGCAGCAACTGCAGGATTCACCAATGCAGCTACCAAATCTTGAATCTAATAATTACAATTATCCTGAAGACAGTTTCTTTGACTATTATAATTACTATAATAATCGTGAACCAAGTTATTATAATTACCCTGGTTTCATTGATTTTTCTGGCGGACAAGTTCAGCAGCAACAATATTTTCAACTGGACAATGGCAATATTAATGTTTATGGATCTGACAACAATAATGTTGCAGAAAACATACAAGTGGAAGCAATCAATGTCGAGAATGAACAATTTAATTGATCCGATTAGCGCTTCATTGATCCTTATAATTGTTGATTATCAGCTACTAGCCAGCTGCAGTTTCATCTGATCAAGCATCTGATTTCATCACTTGCATTATATCTTTGCTGTTGATTTCATCTCCTGCATGCTGTCTTCTAGACCTTTTCTATATTGTGAGGCAAAAACATTATTTCCTTATCAAGTGTACTTTTTATTTTATTTCAATAAATAAAATTCTTCTTGTTGTTTCCTTGAATTTTATGTATATCTTTTGTTTCCTTGTAGAGTAGCCCTCGTACATCCAAATTTAATTTAGTTGCCTTGATGATAAAATCATGTTTAATTAATGTATACGGTTTAATTCATGTTATCCAATCGTTATTGTGTCATGGTTAGTTTAGGTGTGGTTTATTTGAGATTTAAAAGTAAGAATTTATTTGTGTGTATATATATCTATACTATGATTAACATATTCTAGATATAGGATAATCATTTTCTAAATTGAGGAGTCTTGATGTGAAAAGTGGTTCACTCAAAATAGCCTTTTTCTCTTTGTGAACTCTCTTCCATCTATTAAACATTAGTACTTACATAACATATATATATATATATGTTATGTAAGTACTAATGTTTTCTCCCCACTCATTTAAGAGAAATTTATATCACAATCCTTTCATTTTCAAGATGAGAAATTTTACTATCATTTTTGGGATTGTCTAAATCATTGAGAAATGCATCATAGTAATTTATTTTCTAATTCATAGCCTCAAAAGTTGTGGACTCAGGGTACGTTCAATGCATTGTATTGCATTAAAGTATATTATTTTTTTAATAAAGGATGTAATGTATTAGGTTGTATTGTACTAATATTGTGATATATTAATATTGTACAATGTATGGCACTATATACTGTATAATATTATATACATAAATGTTTATATTATGATTTTATTAAAAAAATTATGATTATTCATATCTTAAACAGTTTAGGACTTTAATTTAATCAAAGTATAAATAAAAATAAATTTACCTACCTATGGCTATTATTGGCCATCAAGAATAGCTAGGCATTCACATTTCAATATTATTTAATGTTAATATTGGTACCATTTGAATCCTCATCATTACAGCTACACAATATAAAGCATCTTGTCACCATAAATATATGGTTAAAGTTTCAAGATTCAAAATTTTAACTATAAGTCCACAGTGAATGACAAGTCTATTGTTGGTGAAATATATATTGTTGTCTAATTACAATGATGAGATTTCTAATGATACCAAAGTTAATTTCAACCAATATTGGAGTGACAATGCTAATGTTGGATTGGGGTGGTTGGCAATAGCTAATATTTTTGCTATTGAACTTTACATTTTATTGACTAATTATACATAAATAAAACAAGTTTTCATTGACTAAATAATTTTTTTGACTCAAAGCTAATGCAATATTATGTAAACCCAAGTGAGACATGAGCTTAAATAATGAAGTAAAACTTACATAAAGTCTTTATTTAATATCAGGGCCAAACAAGCCAATTTTGCCTATAAGGTCTAAAGAGTTTATGGAAAAAAAGATCAGCATGTTTCATTACATTCATTCATAGGATAATCACATTTTTGTTGAAGCAATCCCAGATCACGTTGTGAAGAGTTTAGGTTATCATCTTTTCTTGATTCAATTCTTAGAGATTTATGTGGCGTTTATTTTTTATTTGAAATCTATTAGACCTGAATTAGTCTAAATTCTGAATAGAGTTGAATGTCTAAATTTAAATTATATATTTATTTTTTTCTAAGTCATTGTAAATAAATATTAAGTTATTTTTTAACTTAAAAAATCTAAAAATTATTATTTCTATATCTATATCCTTGCAAATTATAAATGTTAAACAAATCATAAATATCTCAAAGAATATAAATAAGATAATAAATTATCATGACATAAACCATACTCAATTAAATATAGCTCTATTTTATATATGTTAATAAATTTTATTATAATTTTGATGTTTTTATATGAACAATTACAAAAAATATATGAAAATAAATAATGCTAATTTAAGGAAAATAAAAAGATAAAAATAATAATATTGCACCACTATATGTCATCATAAGTTATATAAAGATGTGTAATAATCTTAATTATTAAATTTTATTTAATTAAGGATGAAAATTAATTAATTAGATAAGGATATTTTTAAGAATATTTTTTAATGACATCGTTCAGAATTTTAGATTAAATAAAAAGTTTAAAAAATTAAATTAATAACTTCATTACGTAATAGCTAAAATTTTCTATTAAGTTAAAAAAACAAACAAGCTTAATGACTTAACTGATTAAATTAAATGAATTAAGTCAATAAATCAAGAAAAATGAAAATCCCCTTAGTGAGACACAACTCTTGGTCAAAGGTTAAAAATTCAGCATTAATTGGACTCAAAGTCAAATAAGTTAGGTTTTCTTATGCATCTTTTTTCTTGTAGAATGCCTTTGCAGTCTTTTGTGGCTTAATCACAAATTGAGAAAAAATTATATTTATATAAAAGTTACTGGACCATTAAAAATGCAATGATAAAGAATTATTATTTTAAAAAAATAAGGAGACATTCAATTAGCTTTTAATTTTTTTTAGTTTCTAATTTGGCTAGTTATTAACTGTTTGCTAATAGCAGAAAAGTGGAAACTGGAAATTCATTATTCTAGAATCAAGACATCAATAAAGCTAATATTAACAAAATGAATGTTGAAGATCAATATCTGCTTTCAATTGAGAAGTTTTCGTCACTGGATCAAGTATCATCCATGGATAAGAAAGTTAATCTTCTTCATTTGAGTTTTGAAAAAAAAAATCAATTTAATATTTCTTCATTAAATGATAAATTTCTATTTAGGTCTTCTTCTTCTTTTTTGACTCTTTTCTTTAAAAAAAAATGACTAAAGAACGATGTAAAAGTTTACAAGATGGATTTTTATTCAAATTAATTCATTTTAATATAAAATATTGAATATTAAATATATTTTTCATTCTTTTTAAAAGGACTGTGTCCCATGCTGGTCCCTTCAAAGATTTACACCTGGTTAATATAGACTAATGCATACCATTTTCATTGCCAAACGTAAATTTATTTTAGTTAATGCAGGCTTGCCAAGCAATGCATGTAATGTTGCATGCCAAGCATGCCCTTAGATGTCTATTACAATTGATTGTTATGTTATCTCCATAAACAAGGCACAATGGGTGCATCGCCCGTCCAATAGAATTTAATTGCTTATATACGAGTATTTTGAGGTGCATCAACAGGCATTGTTCAACGTTTAATTATTATTATTATTTTTTCTTTAAAAAAAAAAAAGCCAGAACACGGCATGATTTTATCTGGCATTCGCCGATGTAAAATTTTCCCCATGCCAAATCGCCCCGACAATTGATAAAATTACAATTATTAATGGAAACAAGTCAAACAACATGGAATTTTAATGCTCGTGCACCGTGGTTTTCACATTTATATGAATTTTAATTTTGAACCCCTCATTTCTGTTATATTTTGATATAGCCCTCAAATTTAACTGTTGGCCTAGGTTAATAAATTTTACGTTTTAACCTGGTTAAATTTATAATTTCTCTATTATGATCCCCATCAAATCAAAATCCGCGATTGGGTGTTTGGATCAAGAGTTAATGCATGTGCTAGAGTACAATTACATATGTTCTGACGGTGGATCATAGAGTTTCTGATGGTCTACTATAGAGGTTCGTCTCATATACTATTATTAAATCATGTCACAAGTTTTTTTTTAATTTTATTTTTAGGAGTTTTTATTATTTTATTATCTTTTATTAATATATCTAAATTTATTTATTGAGATATTAATCTATTGTGACATTATAGTGTTGTCTTAATGTGTATTAAATAATTTTTTTTTTTACTATGAACATGATTGTCATTTATAATAGGTGAGATGAGTAAAACTAAGTTAAATATATAAAAAAAATCACACACTAGATATTAGTTTAGTGTCATTATTATTTTTTTACTATAAATATGATCATCATTTACAATACCTCATATATCAGTAAATATTAATGTGCGAATTTTTTTAATTTAAAAGAAATAATAGTGAACACTTCAATTTTATATTATGGACATTATCATAAGTCACTCTTGAATCTTAGGTCCTCTTATGACTATAGAGAATGTAAATGTCGCATCTGACCTCTATCTTGCCAGAGATGTAATAATACTGGCTAATTTAGCTCTATCAATGAATTTTTGCTTCTGCCATAAAATAAATATAGGGGCCTTATTGAAAGTTAATAAACCACAAGGTATAATTGTAATTTTCCTGAAAATTAGGGACATAAATGTTTGATACCTTGGCGCCCAAAAAACGCACATTGCGCCTTTCTTAGGCTTTTATGCAGTACAGGCTCTGCGACTTCCACCAAGTCTCAAGAAAAAGTTGTGAGAGCTTTCAAGACTCTAATATCGGGAATTGGTAATTCACCTTCACGCTCTTTTAATTACCCATTCACATTGTTTCGAATTCCGAAACCCCAGTTGAATTTTTACTACCCATTTTCAGTTCTTTTTTAGTTTTTGGGGTTTTGCTTAAACTTTGATCATAAAACTTTTAAGTTCACATTTGGGTTTATTGTGCGGTTCATTTAGGCTTTTTTTTTTAACTCCTTTCTTTTTTCCTTTTGTTGGATAATATTTGATCATATGTTTGGTAAACTGAGGCTTAAGCCTGTGGTTATATTTTTTTTAATTGCCAAAAGGTAAAATGCTGTGGAAGGGAAATTAATTAAAAGATTTAAAAATTTAATTTTATTCTGGATATATCTAGAGCATTGAATAATTTTACCTCAAAGTTTCATATTAGGAATTTTGATGGTCTGTTTGGGGAAAAAAGCTAAATCTTTTCTGGAGAATGGCTTAGCAGGATTTTATTTTATTGTATTTTTTATTTTTTACGTTTCTTGGGAGAAAAAGATGACTGAGAAAATAATACAATGTATGGGTGTGCTTAATTTTTTATATTTTATATATCATCTCTAATGTTGGACTTGGCTTGACTTTGGTGCTGAAGCTATAAAGGAAATGCATTTTTTTCCCTTTTTTCTTTTGATAAGCGGTGAAAAGCGAGAAATTTGCATAATTGGACAATTACGCATGCTTCCACAGTGGACAGTGACATAAATGCATAACGGAATTTCTTGGACTTCTTTGAAAGAGCTTTGAGAGTAAACCTGAATCTTGGTATTTGCTTTTCTAGTACAGGTATTAATTTGAGCAGAGTTGTGCTTGGAAAGAACTGAATGATGTCTGCTTCAGATTTATGTGCGACTGAAGACACAGTCCTTTTATTATTGGATTACTTGGTTGATCCATTGCTACCAGCAAGACCTTCCTCGCGAGACACTCCATCTGTATCTCTGCAGCAGTCTGTTGCAAAACAGGTGGTCTTTTCGTGCTTTGTTTGATCTTCCATTTTGGCTTCCTCTTTTTAAGGCTTCATTGCGACTCTTCTCAAACTACCATATTTTTGGATTGATTGAATGATAATTTCTTGTTTGTTGCGTGCTATTCTTATTCTGAATGTAGTCTTTCTATTTGATATCTTTTTATTTGTTGACTTTAACATCTTTGGAAAATCTCAGATTATTTATATTAACTTTATTATTTCTCTTTTTAGTAAATCATGTCAGGATATGTTTCTAAATGTCTTTTGGTTCTCTTGGTGAAAATGATACTGCAGTTGTATTTTATGAGTCCCAGTGGAGTCAATTTAAAGTCATCACTTGAATGTCCATCCGGTATCATTCTTTTATGGGAGGCTTTGCACAATTTTCATTTGTTTTCGGAATGAAGAAAAATGTATGTCTATCTGATTTGAGATATACAAAAGCATTGATTGCTTTAGTTAATTTAGTGGTCGTGACTTTTGGGGCATGTCATGATTTGGATTTTGGATTTTGGATTATTCTTGTGGCTCTTAGGTGGTCAACTGGTGAGATCTCTTGGGGTGAGATTTAGGTAAATTCTACAGCATTTAGTTTATATTTATGTACTAAATAAAATAAATAAATGATTAAATAAAAAAAGATATGGAAACATTAGCTAAGTTAGGTGGTTTGATAGAGCCAAGGGAACATTAAGCTAAAGTGTGATCCTCAATCCCCTTCTCCTCCCAAAATCAGATTATCTTCTTATTGCTTACAATATAATGCACATCAACAGAAAAGAATTTTTCCAAAAACAATTGAAGATTAGAGTCTTCAATCACCGTATGGAAATTCCATCCATTTTGATACAATCTTTACTTCGAATAAGAGAATGTAAAGAATATCTTCAACCACAATATTGAAATCCCATCCATTTTGATACCATCCTTACTTTGAATAGGAGAATGTAATAAACAATCATTTCTAACTAGTTCGAGCCTATGCCCTTAACTATTAGCTTCGGGTTTGAGGTTGAGTGGTTACTCAAAGGTTGCGAGTTTGAAACAAACCCATCATATTAACCTAGTCACCTTGTGTAACTTGCAGTTTTGTTTGTATTAGATCCATGTGCCATGTGTTGGAGGGTGTATAAGAGCTTTGATTGACTGGTGATGTAGCACAGACCTTGGACAACCATTTCCCTAGGAAAGCTTGGCAAATTTTTTTTTTTTTTTTTTGAGTCCACACTTAATTTACAAATTTTGATAAATGTCTCTCTGTTTTGTCAATGATCCTTAACCTTGCTATTTAGAACCTCTTATTAAATTTTTCAACCCCATTTTGTTCTGTTCTTCAAATCTTAAAAAGAAATAAATAATGAGAAGGCAAGCTAGACAAACATATTTCATTAATGGGTTGCTATCATTGTCACATCAGCCAATAACTAGCCATGTCAAGTAAAAACTTGAAGATTTTGAGGCCGAAATTAGGAACTTAACTGTAAATAAATCGAGAAGTTTTGTGCCACTCTTTTGGCGTTATTGGAGAATGTTTCAGTTAATGTTATGGTAGAGGATAAAAGAATTTGGAAGCTAAGTCCTTCAAGGATCTTTTCTTGCAAATCCTTTTTCGATAAGTCAATTGGTGATAAAGTTATTTTGAACTTTCAGCCTGCCCTTATGATTTGGAAAGCTAAAGTCCCACGTAAAGTTCAAATGTTTGCTTGGTCATTCGCTTTTTGTAAACTTAGTGCTGGTAACATTATTCAAAGGTGGAATCCTAATGTGTGTTTGTCTCCTTGTTGGTGTGTCATGTGCAAGAGAAATGGCAAAAGTACGGATCATTTGTTTTTGTATTGTCACAATATTGTCCAGCTCTGGAATAGACAGTTTCAGGCAGCTAAAATCTCTTGGGTGATACCAGCTTCTGGTATCTCTGTGCTTTCAGAGTTTATTTATGCTTTTGGTAAAGGTAAAAAGGCTAGAGTGCTTGGGGAAATTTTTGGTGATTTGGATTGAAAGAAGTAGAAGGATTTTTGAAGATTCGGAGGAAGGCATCATATTTTTGTGGGAAAGAGAGCAATTATTAGCTTCTCTTTGGGCCTGGGGCCTGGGTTACTGAGGGATTTCAAGATACTACTTTCTTCACTATTCATCTAAACTGGGAAGGATTGTTGGCTTAATTCTGTGTTTTTTTGTCATGTTTTTATTGTAAAGCTTTGATAATGTTTTAGATCCTATGCTTATATTGTCATTCCATTAGCATTCAACTGTATAGATCTTCTAGTGACTTTTTTGGGGGCTTCTTTCTATGTGGACTCCTTGTTTGCATGTTGTAATTATTGTTCTTATTAATACTAGTTTCTTTGTTTTCTATTAAAAAACAAATAAATAAATCAAGTTTAACTAACATCCACTTCATTATTGTTTAATTTTAACACACAATACATGCCAATAAAAAAAAAAAATCCAGTAAAACAGTTTCACTTATTTGTCAGTCATTCCAATGGTAGGTTATTATGGTTTACTCTCTTTAGCATTTTTCATTTTTCTTTTTGGTATATTTATCTCATTTAGGTACATGCTGTAGTGTTGCTATACAACTATTACCACATAAAACAACATCGGCAGCTGAAATTTGAAGGTTTTGAGTCATTTTCCAAATTAGCTGTGGTTCTGAAGCCAACTTTGTTGGCACATATGAAGCTTTTGCGAAGATCCAATGATTCTGAATTGGATGACCCAGACAAACAGCTTTCAGTGATGGAGAAGAAAATTATGGATGCATGTGATATATCCAACAGTTTAGATGCATCAAAAGATATTCCAAGCACAGAAGGGTGGCCAATTTCTAAAGTTGCAGTTCTTTTAATTGACTCAAGGAAAGAGAATTGCTTTTTGAAACATAGTTCCATGACTGAGGGGGTTTTTTCACTGATTGAAAAAGATTTGGATGCTTCTACTTGCATCTTAGAAGCTATATCAGAGGGAAAACAAAAAAGGAAAAAGATAAAAGTTACCAGAAAATTTCTTGAAGATCCTTTAGATGAACATACCCTTCAGCAAGTTGCATTTTCAGCTGTTAAGGAAGCAACAGGTATGCTATCTTCTCAATACATTACGGTAGCATTTACATTTTGGATTAGAATGGAAATCCAGGGATTGAGAGTATGGAGTAGGAATGGGAATAGGTTATTTAATTACACTAGAATGGGAGTATGAAATTGAAATAAGAATAAAATTTATGTATTTATATTATCTTAAATTGGGGGTACATGGTTTCAAATTGCAATTTTACCCTTATTTAAAGAATTGTAGTTTTTAATTACAAAATTAATAAAAAATATATTTGAAAAATAAACTATTTATTTTATTATATTTGTAAACTATTATTAATTATTAATATTTTTAATTATGTAAATAACAATTTTTTATTAAATTTAATTTTAACTATGTAAATAAAAAATTATTGATAAGAGCAATAGAAATGAAATATTATTATTGATAATATAGTACAAAATTAATATTTTCTTAGAATAAAATATTTATTACTATTAACTACTAATATTAAATAAATATAATATTATTATGTTTAAATAAATATAATAATATTATATTTAAACAAATTTAAAATTATTATTTTTAATAAATGTATTTTTTAAAATTATATAATAACATTATTTAAATAAATATGATATTATTTTTTATTTTATTAAATATAATTATATTACATTTAATAAAATAAGGGTAAAAAAGGAAGAGGTGGGGAGTAGATTCCCACTCCCGCCACCCCCCATAAGAGTGGAAATCTCACTCTTTGCTCTAAAAAATGATGGGGCCTACAAAGTGGGATTTCTTCTCCTTTAAAATTTGTAGGTAAACACTAGAGTGAGAGGAATCCATACTCCTCACTTCCACTTCAATAAATAAACCTAGCATATATAGATAGATGAATAAATCAATAAATGTGGACATGCAGTTGATATAAGATCTATTGACAACTTTTTCAACTGTATAAATGGTAAAAACATTTCTTGATTAGTATTTTTTCATGAAAAAAAAAAAAAGCTCTTGAATGTGATTCAGTTGCCTCAAATAATGTTTCAGAGGATTGGCATTTAGAGCTGTTGAACTGTTGAATAATTTCATCATGCTATAAGAACTCCAAGGTAAAGTACCTGTTCCTGTGTTGGGAGGGACTAAATGGAAGGCCTGGTTAATTTTCAAACACTTCTATTTGGAAACTTGTTTATTTCGTCAACTGATTATCTATTGACTATTAGACATCTGACATGAAAAATATAAGTTCTCTTTGGAGACAGTAATTATTAGGGTATTTTGGGCAAGTTAGTCTGCTGTTAATGTTGTTTCAGCTTATAAACAATGTATTTAACTTTAAATTCATTCAATGACTCAGCTTTTGAGCAAGTCTTCAAAATTCGAGCATTATGAATTAATTAACCGTCTATGCCCCAGTGAATACTGTGATGCTCTGGCCTCTCCTATCAAATGCTGTGTCCTTGACTGGTTTTGAATACTTTATAATTAAATACTTTCTCTTCTGTTTTGACACTTCAAAAAGACCTGCTGATGGTTGAATACGGTTCTTGTAGATGGAAAAGGAATTAATCAAAACGAACTTATCATTATCAGGAGTGATGTTACATATTCTCTAAGTAAGGAAAAGACAATGGCTAGATTTTACATAATGCAATGCAAAGAGTCCAAAAATGATGATGTTTTTGAAATTCCAATTAGAGATGCTGTTGACAGGTTTGGTTCTAATCTACCCTTTTTAGTTAGCATGTAACAACTCTCTCTCTCTCTCTCTCTCTCTTTTTTTTTTTTTTTTTTTTTTTTTTAAGTCTTGTTTATAGACTAGATTTATCCATGGTTGTTTTTTGTCAAAATTTTTATTTGTTTTAAGTTGTGCTCTGTTGCTTTTAACATTTAAACTTTCATAGCCATTTGCTGCATTGCATATGGATGGTGTTACCTGCCGGACAAAGGAATGACCAAAAGAAGAAGTTTTATTTATTTTTCTTTTTATAGGGTTGACTCAAATTTACGACTAAGGATGTGGTTTAGGTACAGCCTATGTATAAGTTAAAATGAAGGATTTGGTTTAGCTTACGGCCTATATATAGCTTTAGATGATGATGTTAGAAACTTACTTTTTGGTGGTTATATTTGAACACAGAGAATGTTGCTATCATGATGCAAAAATTAACAACTAAAAATGAAACAATTTTTACATCTTCCCAGCCATTAGAGTTGTACAGTTTGAATCTGTGAACTACATTTTTCTGTTGGTTTCTTCTATCATCAAGAGTTGTAGCACTGTCCATATCTCCAAACAAGTTGTATGTTTGTGCTTATGTGAAACTGTTTAATAGCTTGGGACATCATAAACTCTGATTTTCTCTGTATTGATCTGATCTGATCCTCATAATAACTGAAAGAAAAATAAAATATATATTTTTCTTCCACTCTGTGAAGAATGATTGACCTTATCCTCATAATTACTGAAAGAAAATGGAAGATATGGTTTTTGGATGGTTATTTGGTGGCGTGTTGAATCTCTTACTTTTGCTATTCTAAATAGAAGAAGCATTGGGTGTGTTGCTTCTCCTACAAGCAAGGATAACAATAAATAAATTTTGAATTGGCGGATTTGCAGAAATAGTTCTTGGACCTCAAATGGGTCCAGTAGAGGATTACAAATGATTTAAGATTCTAATAAATTTATTTTTCCAATTTGCTGCAAGTTTCCTGATGATTTTTTTCTTCAATTTAAGTAGTTTGCAGGGCCCTTTAGTCACAAAAAGTTCTGGGAAATGGACAGTTACTCAGGCTGTCGATTACCTTCATCTGCTTCCTTATGCTGGAATAATGTCAGATTGGCTTTCTAGGTGTGTAGTTTTTCTTATCATCCCAATTTTTTGTGATATAAAACTTAAAATTCATCTGCATTGAGTGGGTTCTGCTAAAAAATTTTGAAATCTTATTTAATTGGTTTTCTATGAGCTCAAAGCTCTATTTGGTAGTCTGTCTTCTCTGTGGTCGCTTTTAAAATAAATCATATGAGACCTCGTGATTTATCCTACTGGCACGCCAAGGAAATTCAGAATACAACTTAGCAAGCCTTCAACGTGACTCTTCAAAGCTTTTACTTGTGTGTTTTATGACCAATATTTCACAGCCTGTGCATTACTGAAGCCATCAAAGTCAGGAGATTATAGACCGAAACGAGATATAACTGATGGGTTCACTTGACTAAATATACATTGTTTGGATGCTGAAAATTTCAAACTAAATAATTAATATTCAAAATCTCATTTACTGGTTGCATTCTGGGCAAAGAAGCAGTTTTCTTTGATCACATAAAATTGAACATTTAAAAGTCTGAATCGCAGTCTTTTGAAAACAATTTCTATTCTCAGCCCTACAACTCTTCCAAATTGTTGGAACCAATCTGCAGTCTTACAATGCATGGAACTCTTCATCTCTGTAATATCTATGTTCAATCAGGAACACCCATTGAGGAGAAACCTTTCCTTGTCTGTATCATCTTATATATCTCTCGATTGTTTACACAATGTTGGATTTCCTCATAGAGGTTCAACCCTTGCAATTTTTCAGCTTCTGTTAGGTTGTCCCTGAAGTATCTTGATTTTTTCCCCCCTTTGTATGGTCTATTCCTCTCTTTCTCTCTCTTTCCGTGTCTTATGCTATGTTTACTTTACTAGATTGGGAGGAGTGGGTTTCTTCCACTCTAGTATTTACCCATATATTTTACTACTTATTGGAGTGGAAGTGAAGAGTGTGGATTCCTCCAATTCCGGTGTTTGCTTATATATTTTACAAGAGTAGTGGGAATCCCACTTAGTGGTCTCCCCCATTTTTGGAGTGGGGAGTGGGATTCGCACTCCCATGTGAGAAGATGATAGTGGGAATCTCTTTCTTTTTTTATTAAATGTAATATAGTTATATTTAATATGATAAAATAAATAATCTTATTTACTTAAATGATATTATTATATTATTTTATAAATTACATTTATTAAGAATAATACTGTTAAACTTATTTAAATATGATATTATTACATTTAATTAAAAATAATAATTTACATTTATTTTAAGTTAAAATTACCTAAAAATAATATTATGTTGTTCATAGAGAATTAGTAATATTACAAACTATCTTTATTTGAAAACATAATATTATTATATTTATTAAAATAATAATATTATATTTATTTCATATTAATAATTAATAATAAAAAATAGTTTATTCTAAGAAAATATTAACTTTGTACTATATTATTAATGATAATGCTTCATTTGTGTTGCTATTATCAATAATTAAGAACATTAATAATAATTACTATTAATTTACAAGTATAATAAAATATATATTTTATTTTTCAAATATATTTTTTTATTAATATTGTAATTAAAAGTTACAATTCTTTAAATAAGTGTAAAACTATAATTTCAAATTATTTAATAACGCATGATTCCGATTCCATACTTTTATTCCAGTGTAAGTAAGCAACCTACATCCACTCTCACTCCATACTCCCAATTCCAGGATTTCCACCCCTTGGGATTCCCACTTCAATAAAAAATGTAAATACTACAAATGATTTGTCCTTTTAATTTGACAGGTTTTGTTGGTAAGTCATCTCCCTCTGTTTCTGTCCTTAGGGAATCTGTTCATGTTGAAGAGATAGATAACTCTGTGTATCAGATGATCATTTCTCCTTTAACAAGAAACCAATGTTTGATAATTGTTGAGAGAGCTTGTTTTGTAAGATATGCTCTTCCAGGAACTGTGCTGGTGCTTTATGCCTCAGTCATCTTATATAGGGAAGCATTCATAAAATCAACCCATTTTCTCGATTCCTTGTATGACCCTGCTGTACTACAGAGGTTCAGCCAGTTCAGCTGCTATATTAGTTATATTGACCTGATTTAGCTGGATTGGTAGAAATGGAGGACTTCAGTAGTTCTATCCATTAAAGAAACCATACATATTCATATTACTATTACTTTAATTATCCCGGTGGCATCATTTTCGACTTTTGAATTTAGAGAATGTACTGGATGTGATTTATTGATATGTTATTCTTGTGCTGTCCAGAGAAGTGCTTTCTAATAGTTCTAAAGATCATCAGTCAGCATTGGGAAGAATAAATGTGACTAACTCTAAGAGGACAGAAGAACCTCATCAGTCAGAAATTCGTGATGACCAAGAAGGATCTCATGTAGGGAGCTACATAGAGAAGTTTACTGGAAGCAGCGCAAATACGAATACTAAATCACCGATGCAGAACAACAAGAAAAGATTATGGCCCAACAAGCATGGATGTTCCATAAAAGGTTTATCTGGTGATTGTGATGGGCCATGTAGTGTGAATGTGGATGCTTCTCCAAATGAAGAAATGGGCAATGATACTGATGCTATATTCCAAGACGATGATCACCAAAAAACAATGACGTCCTCTTTAAAGAGTGATTTAAATGGCACAGCCGGCGGTAACACTAAGGTTTGATTTATTTATTCTGCTCAGCAACATGATATTTAGCATAACATTATTTGCTAACTTTTCTTCTAAAAACGATTTTGATCATTGAGCTAGTCTAGAGTGGTGCTTTTGTGTGTGTGTGTGTGTGTGTGTGTGTGTGTGTGTAGCATGCATTTCTCTTATGAAATCATTATCAATGGTTTAACATGAAGATCACTAATGCATTTAGAATAAACAAGTTTGAATTGGCTGATGAAGAAGGTTTGTTAAAAATATAAATGGACCAATGACCATGCGTAAAAGTTTATAATTAGTAACACATGCTAAACTCATGCTACAGGAATGAGTTCCATGATATCGTTTTTAGGGACCTCCTGAAAGAAAGAATTTTTTTTAGCTCCTCTCTCTTTTAATCATATTTAAGTCATGTGAGCCAATCTTTGGGTTTGCAGGTTGAGATAGCTGGCTTAGTGGGGATGCCTAGCATTACTGAATGCAAAGGTGAAAATTCTCCAAATTTGAAAGCTAGCAGCAATCTGATCCGTTCAGATGAATATGACAAGCCAATAGGTGATTGTGCTGTGGTCACTGATCAATCCTACTCCAAAGATACTGAGAGACGACAAAACAGCACAGCCTCAAAGGGAAAAAAGTCACAAACTGCATTGAGAGTTCTTCTTAGCAGGAGGAATGAATTGGTATGCTTCTCTCTTTTGACTTATGCAAACAACGATTTGGATGTGCTATTCTTTCGAATGATCATGCACACAGATAAGAGGTTTATAATTTCAATGTAGCTTAATTGTGTCTGTACATGAAACTACTGCTGTATGCCATATTTCTAGCAAGCTAGTCTCTTGGATTCTGAGGGTGTCACGTGATTGGGTGGGGGAGAATGCCATGGCAGGTATTGGAAGAAATAAAGTTGATGTTGAGCTCATAAAGGACTATCGGCAATATGACCTATGAAGCTAGTTTTTAAGATGGCACATGCCATCTCAGACAAATGACTATGGCATGGAACCTAGCAAATAACGTGATCGCACAGTAGAAATCCACCGACTCTAGATTGTGTCTTTTTGTAACTTTCATCAAGCCCTTTCCTATCAGCTGAAGCAGTGACTGAACCTAGCATTAATGTTAGTGTGATCATATTTTCTTATAATTGAGTTCTCGCATATCATTAATTAAACAATATTAAGTTGTATTTGTGTTTGCCTCACGTGCATTGCACAAGAGGGGGGCATGTTAGAGGTCAAATACTATAGTTGGGCCTTACCAATCAACTTAAGATTTTAGATCAACTGTGTATCTAATTATATTTGATGTATTTCGGGACAATATTGTGTTCCTAAATGAATCTATCTAGTGGAGTCTT
Organism: Aegle marmelos; assembly: GCA_030449875.1. NCBI lineage: Eukaryota > Viridiplantae > Streptophyta > Magnoliopsida > Sapindales > Rutaceae > Aegle > Aegle marmelos. The sequence goes on from JASUUL010000115.1 coordinate 11,592,037, forward strand.
GCATAATTTAGCTTTTTCTTGCTTCCATATGTTTGCCTTAGGCAAATCATCATATTACATCTTTGCTTGTGTTTGCAGACTCTCCAACAGCGTAATTTAGAGGATGATATTGCCTTGTGTGATAAGAGGATCCAGACCATTCTGAATGGTATGTTTATGCTTTAATGTTCTTGTTCTTTGTTTCATCCCTTGTTTCTTTTGATCTTATTTTGTTCCTTTTCTATTTTATATGATTTTTTTTTTTTTGAAAGTATCAGATGACATATTATCAAATTGGATGATTCGCATGTATTCTGGTTTTGTAGAGTAATTGCTTTGAACTTTGAACTATTCCGTAATCATGTACAATTATGGTTGGTTGCCAAGGAAGAGAAAGGAGTGGGAATAGATTTTGGGAGGGGGTCTGGTGTGGAGCAGGTTACCTCTCCCAACTGAATTTAGGAATGAAAAGTCCGTATCTGATTTTTATTCTATAGGACTCTTTTCTTCGGGAAACAACCCCCATGCTCTTATATCTCAACCTGAAGTCAGTTAATATTTTGTCAATTTAACCAAAGAAGACTTGTCTCCGGGAAAGTATTATCACTTGAAATCTATTAAATTAAAGGAGAAAAATTCAATATCTAGTGAAAATGCATTCTGGATTATCTTGATTGTTAACCCCTTGAATGATTATTCCTCATGGATAGCTGTTTGTCCAACTGAAAAGGTGAAAACTTGCTCACATTTATCTCATCAGATGAGTTTCAGGATTTGTCACAACTTTGCTCTTGACATGTGAATAACATTACCTTTTGCCTCTTTGAATGTTATTACCATAGGCAGTGATGATGATTTGGAACTAAAGATAGACTCTCTTGAAGGAGAGAGCACTGGCATTTGCCAAGGAAGTCTTATGCATGAGAAGATTTGTCAACAGTTTGGGAACCAAAGCTCATCGCAGTCTATCGAAATGAAGCGATTGTCAGAGGCTGTTCTCATCAATAAAAATTCATGTCAGGCAAGTTCTTTCATTAGATTTCTAATTTTATTTCCTTCCCAATGTTCTTAGAAGGATCTCAAGATTTATTGTCTTTGGTCATTCTACTTTGTTGTCGTGATCTGAGAGACCTTCGTCATAGTATTTTACTTTTAAATTCAACCGAATTTTTTCTGGGTTTGCTACAAATGAAATATTAGAGCTTTTTTAGGGTGTGCATAATCACGTCACAAATAGTGTACTACTATGAGCAAATGTTTGCTTTTTTCCTTGCCAGTATGCATATCATCAAGTATGTCTACAGCAGAATTAAACCAGTGTTGGTTTATTTTTTTAACCCATCCTTAACAAACAAAAATGGGAGAAAGAAGGGAGAAACTAAGCAAAACTTACATGGGTATAACTCATATGCACAGGATGCTGTTGCATGAAATCTCGTGATCAGGGATTCTTGATCACAGATCTCTGTAGCCTAGGTCAAGTCTGAGAGTCACTGTTTGAGGTCTTCCATATATGTGCCTACAGCCCTCACCCATCTTGAGCTCCTTTAAATTCTGCACCTTTCTAGGTATAAACAAATTATGTTTTGATATATTACTCTCTCATAGATTTTTAATTTATTTTGTTCATTCAGCAGGAATTGGATGGTATATGCAATGAGAACAATTGGATATTACCAACATATCGTGTATCTGCTTCAGTTGGTAAGATCCTTTAAACTATGCAACCTGAAAAAAGAAGAAATTATAGTAACTTTTCTTAGTTCTGTAATGCTCTACTAATAAACTAAGTATGCCAATAATTCATCTTACAAGATCTAATTCCAGATCAAGCATACCGTTTTAATTGTTTTGTTCATTGCCTTAACACTATTTGATATTGAGGGGAGATAGATGTAAGAGAGCTAATTTTTATCACAGTAAGCATATGTCTCCTCTGATCTTTGTGTCAATGTGCTATAATATGTCTTGAATATTCCAGTGAAAGCTATCATTGAGTATGTATTATAATCTAAAACAAAATTTTATTGCGGGAATTTAACTAATCTGATTTGTTTTCCCTTTTAAAGGTGGATTCCAAGCACATGTTACCGTGAAAGGAATTGATTTTGAATGTTCAAATGCTGGTGACCCACGTTCGAATCCTCGTGAAGCTAGAGAATCGGCTGCAGCACTGATGTTGGCCAAGCTGCGGCATATGGCAAGTCAGATCTAGTAACTTTCTGCTGGTTTATTTTAGAAGCCTAGGAACAACATGAATGGTAGATACCTTTGTACATAGCTCTTCTTTGTCATTAACCTGGGAAAGTCATTTTGAAATATTTTTTCAACAAACGGATTCCTAATAGCTTCGGGAAAGGTCATTTTTAAACACTTCCGCACAATTGGATTCTTCCTAGCTTCATTTATGATATGGGTGGTATATTTGTGCTTTGTTCAGTTAACGTAATAGCCTGAGCGAAAGTTCCAAATAGATTTTGAATAATTCAAAATTTATAAATTAGCCCGATTTCTCTGTCGACGGACATGAAATGTCACTGTTAATATCGAAGCAAGGAAGGGTTTAGTTTTCATTGTTGTAACATTGTGTGTGTGCGCGTGCGCGCGCGTAAAAAGAAAAGAAACTTTCCAATTTTGATACTCCCTTTGGCGCTTAGTGGAGTAGGGTCGAAATGAATAGAGCGACGGAACAGGATTCGGAGGTTTGCTTAAATGCATATATTAATCAAATATGAATCAAACCGTAAAACAGCCAACGTGATGATGGTGATGAAGGGAGCTTTCCCTATCAATCATGCCTTGAACGTACCTAAACTCCTCAACATGGCAAGGAATTGTGAATGTCGCCTTCTGATAAAATCCATATTCTTCAGCCTCCTTCAAACCCTTTTTTATATAAAATAGAATTAATGTATAAATAGAAAATGTCATTATCTTTTTGCTGCTTAAGTTATCTGGAAATATAAAATATAGGTGCAACAAGTATTGTTCCATAGCATTTTACTACTAAAGAATTGTAAAATCTTATATTTTATTATTTTTCGTTAAGACTCTCATTTAACGTTGATTAATTTTAAAATACTAATTTTGCCCTTACTTTCACAAAAATATAAAGATTATTATAAAAATTGCTTAAATGCATTGAGAGTCCTTTGATCTTAGAAATGGTCTTACACTCCTTTTAATTACACATCTTAACCGTAGTGATTCGATCGTATTCCATCCGGACATGATTGTTGAACAGTGCGGATATTAAAGTTAAACAGTAGCATCGTAATTATAATAATAAAGTTGCCCCCGTTCCACAAGACCATCCACATCCGGCAGCAGCCAAACCGATAGGCAGATAGATCGCACAGAAGCTTTCCAAAATACTACTTACTTCACGGACAAGGAGAAGTATTTTGAACCTATGATAATAGATACTATGACCTTATGAGTTTCCAAAACCATAAGAGTGTAAATAGATTTTCCTAGACCTAGAAGGATAAGGATTAGGGTTTGATAAGTTGCCATCCAGCCAAACCTTTTTCAAAATCCTTCGTTTCACTACTGTGTGTGTCCTTTCCTCATCATCATCCTCAATATTATCAATGGATAACCAGTAAAAGAAGGAGAGTCATTGTTTATCTTTATCATCGTCATCGTCCATGCGGATAGAGAAAGAGAAAGAATAGTGGGTCTTGATTATTTCCGTAAATCTTCTTGGGAGCATAAAATGATTTGATGAGAAGATTGAGAAAGTGATTGATGAAAAGTGTAAGACAATCATGGAGTAAATAGACAAGTACACGAAGAGAAAGAAAACGATGATAAGAGATCGAGGACGACCATTAGGACTAACCACGACGCCGATCGGAAAAACAAATTTACCTAGTGAATAATAATGACAATAATAATAATGTTGGAATACGACAGGATGCGACTTCATCGACTAATCCACTAGGACTAACTCATCACCATCATTAAAATCAAAGTCGCATGACGATGACAACACCAAATTAATCCTGCAAACTTATAATGATTGCCTACCATTTCAAGTGCCCTAATTGTTCGGTCGAGAAGACAGTGCCTGAACATAAATAGGAGGACGAGGACGAATATCACCTTTCCGAAGGCCAACGGATCACATTTCACCCTCTCTGACCTCACTTGATCAGAATTGAAGATATATTTATATATATAATTGCACTTCCTGCAGATATCTATGTGACGATGATGCTCTCCAATTTTAGTTCAATTTACATTAGTTTGTTTATTGAAATAAATCAACCACTTGTTTCATTTTTTGCTAATTAATCTGGTACAACTAGTCACCATTTATTATCATCTATTTACATGCTTTTAATTTAGCTCATGCTTTCTTTATATGATGCATGTGTATACATTGTGTTTCTAATTTGTGATCACGATCATCAGTCCTAAAATGTTTACTAAATTATGATTTCCTTTAAGACGGTGCACATATGGAATCAAATTGATGATGTATGCGCCTAATTTGCTTCAGTGACACTCATCTTTGTACCTTGTCAGTAACGTACTGAGTCTAATGTATGACTTCTGCTGATGTCATACATTATGATTTCCTTAGTTATGTTTGCATTGGTATGTCGTATTGGTGATTAGTGTTTTTCCCTACTCGCCACATTCAGGTGATAACCTGACCGTTATCCCATCACAAGTGGTGGATACAAATGCAGTGAATCCTACTTGAAATTCCGGAAAAATGAATGAGGAACCAATTGTTTGAGAAGTTAAATAGCAAGCAGAAAGGCCGCCTTCCAAATGCATTATCAATCATGATGATATGTACACACACGTCAAATTGTGAATGGATAAGAAGCAATGTTTCTGAATCTTTGCCTGGAGGTAAGACAGGGGAATGAGACATATAATGGAAAGCCAATCTTTGAGAATGATTTTCGGAAAATTAGATAGCAAAATATAGAAGGCATTCGACTGTTTGTGGACTCATTTCCTATTCCTAACTTATTTTCCTAAACCTATTAGGGTAAGTTGGGGGGGGGGGGGGGAAGCTTAGTACGATAAGGATTAGGGTTTGATATAGTTTCACGACCAAAGCAACCGCATATAGAAGAAGGTTGCCCTTGGATTCATACAGGAGGCAAACTATCGATCCTGAGAGAGAATCACACAACCCGTAGCTAGGTTTCCAATATCCTTCATCACTACGTAGCATGGGGAAGGAGAATAAGAATTCTTGTTATAAGAAGGAGAATATGAATTCTTGTTATAAGAAGAAGAATAAAAGGAGTGGTCAGAGTGTGCTTTCCTCAATAACAAGGGGGAACGTAGAGATCCAGCCGCTGACGATACCAATGACCATAACACCATTAGAAGAGCAACAACCGCCGGTGCGATCTAAAAAAGAAATTTACCAAGTAAATGATAATAAAAATGTTGGAGTGCTTGTGGAATGCGACAATTGCGGCTTCGTCGACGAATCCACTAGGCCAAAGTCCAAGTCGTCATCTTCATCTTCTCAAGACGAAGACGAAGACATCACTGCCACCAAGTCCTCCGAAGTTGCAAGTATTATTACCTACTATTTCAAGTGCCCCAATTGTTCGGCTGAGAAGACAGTACTTGAACATGAGCAGAACGACAACGACGAGGACGAAGAGGATGAGGAGACGATGACGATGAGGAAGAGGGTGACGCTTGGAGGGTTAATTGTGTTTGGGCTGGCGACGTCTATTTCAAATTCGACTGACCGAGTTTGACTCTCTGTCTCTGACCCCACTCTACTTCCTGCCTGCAGATATGCGATGATGCTTTATGTTGTCCGATCGACTTCCAAAGATTTTATCTGCTATGGTTTTAGTTTTTTTTTTCTTTCTTAAATTGGAATTTTAGTTGAATTTACATTAATAATTTATTAAAGTAATCAACTACTGTTTTATTATTTACCCATTGGCATCATTGATGGTGCATTACTCTCTCCTTCTCTCTGTTTTTATGTTTTTAATATCCGTGAAATGCGTTAAAGATTTTTTTTTTTAATTTGTCAGATTTACCAATGAGACCAGTTACATATTCTTTTTACCTGATGTTTTCTTTTGTACAACTTCTGACTTTTCGGTTTTCTGCAACCCAAATAAGTAAATGCATGTGTATGTTCTATTTTTCATTTCGGTACTAAATATGTAAGATTTCTTTTAATTTATATTCATATGTCAGTGCACATATGGCATGAAATTGATGATGTGTATGCATTGCATCAGCACAACACTCATCTGTACCTTATTAATAATGTACTGAGTCTAATGTCTGAACCCGACTGATGTGGTTTAAGAGTTGGTGGGTGCATGATTGTAAGTGCTGGCCGGGATTTTAAATCTGTTGCTAATCTAAAGTGCTACATTTTTTTAATTGCTGAAGGTTTAACAATGTTTTTAAAAATGGTTTTTACCTTTGAATGCTTCCTTGAGATTTGTCACCTAGGTGGTTTTGCTAGCTCCTAGTCGAGCCTCACTCCATCTCTCTCTTATCACTTTTTTTGGTTCCCTTTAAACTGATATATGTGCTGGGACCCATGGTTTTTTTCTGTTGGAATTCTCTGTACTTTCCCGAACAACTCGTGCTGGAGCATATATAATACACATTTTTCTCTTTTTTGTTCTTTGGCTTCCACTTCAACTGTTTGAAGTTTGTTGTAGGCCGTACTGAATTGATCATTTGTAGCTGTCATTATTTCCACCGCTTGCTTGAAGTTTTCTCTCCCTGTGCTCTGCAATGGTTTCCCCATTTCAATGCTATACAACTAAGTGACCAGCATCTTTGCTGGAATTGATTGTGTTGGATCTCAAAACAGATGACCTAGATACAGAAAACACAAGTTTGCAGAAGTAATCTTCTTCTTCTTCTTCTTCTTCTTTTTTAATGATTTTCTCACATTAGTATTTTTTGTTTTGGGCTTGATGCAAATAATTTAGAGTCAATAAAATTTGTCGAACGAAAATTGTCAATATTTGCTGAATTCTTGATTATTGTCATGCACATGAGAAGAGGCTTGATGTAGGAATAGCAGAGCTTTCAAATATGCCAGTTTATCTTTTGCTCCTTCTATAGATGAATACAGAACTGCTCAAGCAACAGGTTGAAGTGCTGGAATATTTCTGTATCAAAATTGACACACATTTGAATTTCTGGGCTTCCTGTAGTGCTGGACATGTACATGCATGGAGGAGGTTACTGAATTTGTACTTAGTTTGGCCAACCATGTAGGTATAAACATTTAACTGACATCTATTTTTTATTCTTAAACCTAGTAGGATAAATTTGAAAAAAAGGAAACCTAATAGGAAGAGTATTAGGGTTTGACAGAGTTTCCCACGCAAAACAAAAAAAAAAAAAAAAGCAACCGTATATATGCCCAGTTTCAATTTGATGCATGCAGGAGGCAAACCGTCGATCTTGAGAGAGAATTACGCAACGCGCAGCTAGCTTTCCAATATCCTTCCTCACTACGTGCATGGGGAAGAAGAATAAGAATTCTTGTTATAAGAAGAATAAAAGGAGTGGTAAGAGTGTGTGCTTTCCTCAACATCAATTTAGAACAAAAGGGACGTGCCGCATGGGATATCAATGATCATAACATCATTAGAACAGCAACAACCGCCGGTGCAATCCAAAAAAGAAATTTACCGAGTAAATGATGATAAAAATGTTGGAGTGCTTGTGGAATGCGACAACCACGGCTTCATCGACAAATCCACTAGGTCAAAGTCCAAGTCGTCATCTTCATCTCCTCAAGAAAAAGACGAAGACGTCACCGCCACCATATCCTCCAAAGTTGCAAATATTATTACCTACTATTTCAAGTGCCCCAGTTGTTCGGCTGAGAAGACAGTACCTGAACATTAGCAAATCGACGACGACGAGGACGACGAAGAGGACGATGATGATGATGAGGAAGAGGGTGACGCTTGGAGTGTTAATTGGTCAAGTTTCAAGATTTGGACTCCCGAGGTCTCTTTTAAACGCCAATTGATCTAATACGGATATATATCGGCTGATCACGTTAGGTTATATTTATTTAGTTGTATGTTACGTTGCAATATTGACCTGTTTGTTTATCTCATTACAAGTTTGCAGGGGTGGAACTGTTATGGAGAAATAAGGTCTTAATTGAAATTAGCCACTTCGAATATTTACATTTTAATTCTCTCTAACGATTTTTTTTTTTTTTTGGGTATTATGACAATTCTCAAGTTTGCTGTGTTTCTTCATTTTGGCCTCTAATATGATTAAGAAAACGAAATTAATTACATCATTGACAAAGTAGGGGAAAAAAAAAAACATTAAGGGATGGGAGTTGAAATAAAGTAGAAAAATATGAACCAAACCAAACAGTTTGAACAAAACACACAGTATTTTACAAAGGAAACAATAGGATGAACTTTAAATCTACTGCCAAGACCAAAGGGTGGTAAATAGTTGCTCTGATGAATGTGCCTGCTCAAGCTGATGATCATAATCATCAAAATAATTATATCCTGTGCACAAAGTTTGAGTTGAAAATGGATCATATGAAGCATATTCATGCTGTTGCTCGAGTAGCCGCAAGGGTTGTGGTTGCTGTTCCTGCTGCTGCAGTTGTTGTTCCGCAACGGAATCAGCTGGATGTTGCTGCATATCCATTTTTGTCACGGAAATGCTGCTGCTGCTGCTGGCTTCAAAGTCGTTATTCACCTTTAATCTGTAGTCATTTCTTATATCCTCTAGCTCTTCTTGTACACTTGGTTTTCCTTTGTACTTGATCTTACAAAGTCTCCAGTCCTGCAAAGATATTAAAAAGTTAGTGACCTTAATAGTTTTTCGGCCTATGCATGAGCTAAGTCAGGAAGTAGTAGAAATTGCTTTTATTTCTTACCTCTCAGGGCCCTTCTAAATCTTTTATACCGATTTCATCCTCGTAGTCTATTTGGTAAGAGGTAAATGCGACATTTGGATATACAAATTGACTAATTTTATTATATATATACATGTGCTAGATTATCAATTTGTATGATAAAATGTCACATTTATAATTCAATAATTTAACAACGGGATGAAATGAACTACCAAATTTTATAAAGGCTTAAATAGATAAACTAGTTTGTACAAGAAATGAAGGTGTTCATTCTCCTCCCAAGAGAAAGGACCAAGAACTTAGTATAATAAGAAAGAGCAGATCTATACAAATTAATAAACAAACCGTTAAGGGGGAATGAAGAGTATATTCATGCATAATCCAATTAGTCTTGATAGCATTGCTGCGGTTTCTTGTGTTATCTTTAAACCTGTGAAACGTTAGAGGTCTTTTATAGCCAATAACATCAGCACATGATCCATTATTATTAGTAGCATAAATTTTCTTGACATGGCTTGTAGCTTTCCACCATCCTCGGCCTGAAACTTCTCTTGAATCATTCTCCCTCATGCAGTAGCAGTATCTCTCGTTCTCAGATAAAGCTGAGGTGTTATCCCCTTTATCATCATAAATAAATTTCAATATTAGATACTTGTAGAAAGAATAATCTGCAATGTTTATAACTAAGATTCATTATACCAAAAAATTAAGTAATTAAGTTTGTCCTTGTTGTCCTGTAACCGTACGGCCACCAAATCACATAAAATAGCATGTGTATTCACACATATATATATATTTGTAATGATCTTAAATTTAGGTGATAAATAAACTTGCGATAACACATTTTGGTATCATGTGGTCATACAGTGACATAATAACAACAATCTCACATAAAAAATCTCTCAGTATATTATTTTTAAAATCTATCATCTCTCTATTACTTAGTTGTTACTTCTTTTATTCGCACATCAAATATATATATATATATATATTTCAATATACAGGTTTTCAATATCTACGTATAATTTGGTTGGGGGAAGTCTTGAATACAACGTGAAATCACATTTTTGTAAAGACGACGTGATCATCAAATTATAAAGCAAATATGATCATGATATAAAGTAATTAGTAATTGCAGTATGAAAAGGAAGAAGGAAGGGGAGTGAACAGTACTCACATTGAAGATGTTGAGGTTCAAGCTCATAAAGGTTTCTTTCGACAATGAAACTGAAATGAAGAGGCATTTGTTGTCCAGATACTTTGCTTTCTAGTATTTGAATGAGCTCCTCATCTGTTGGATTGAATCTGAATCCTTTAGGCACCATCATCATCTTGATCCTATAGGGATATTGTGTTAATGCAAGATTAGTTCCGTTATCTCGAAGGCAACAAACTGATGACAATTCTAGGTATTAATAAAGAAAGAAGATGAGCCAAAGAAAATGAAAAAGAGGGAGAAAAAGTGATGAGATAAAAGTTTAGTCATGTATATTAAATAATAATATTATAATGTACTTTAAAGTTCAAAGTGTATATATATAAAAAACTCAAGTGTTTTTCTACATTACATCAGGAGACCCATATTATAAACTTTATGACTAGATATTCGGTGTATGCATGTTTCCCTCTAAGTTGCTCACTTGTTTAAGGTGCAATTATTTAGGGATAAACGTTGGTTTAGTCCTATTTTGACTTAAATGATAATTTAATTCCTATATTTTAAAAAAATTCAATTTTTACAGTAAAACATATTACATTCTTATCCCTATTTTTTCTTTACTTTTCTAATAATATTTTTAACATAATTAATTTATCTTTAAAAAAGTTAATTTTAGCAAATTACCTAATAAATACAATATGAAAGAACTACTATTTTTTTTAACTCACGCAACAATTTTGCTAATTATTATTTATCGATACATTAATATCAGTAAAATAAAATCAATGTTTAATATTCTTGCAACAATCTTAGTAATAACCAATTTATAAACAAGCAGTTTACCAAATTAATCCTAAAATATAATAAGAATATCAAATTTTGGGCAAACTTTTATGTTAATTTTAAGGCCATTTTGATAAATTATAATATTTTTTTTTCTTTCCGTTATCATCCCAGGTATTTATTGTTATAAGGGTGTTATTGTAAAAAGAAAATAAAAAAGATAAGGATAGAAGTCTAACATATTTAACAAGAAAGATATCTTGAAATATAGAACTAAACAAACACTTAAGTTAAAATATAGATATAAACAAGGATTTACCCTAGTATTTAGTACTAGTATAGTTCTTTTTAATTTAAAAATGTAGAATATAGGCTCGAACATATGAAGGGGAATATATATATATATATATACACACACATAAAATATATTCTTGAAGTTTATTAAAACACACGTAGGCTCAAACATTTTTTTTTTTTTTTGTGAGAGATTATATTATCTAGTATGAATGCAACTTAGGTAGTGTTTGTTTTTTTTATTTGAAATCTGAATGAGCTTGAATTTAGCTGAAATCTGAATTGGTTTGAAAATAATTATCATAATGATAATTTATTTTTTAATATCCGAATATATGTGTTAAGTTTTTTTTAAAAAGAAAATATTTAAAAATGAAATTTTGATATATATATATATATATTAACAATACTTATATTTATTGGTTTAAATACATGGCAAGTTATCAAAAAGCTATTTGATTAGTGAAAAGTAAATTTGATAATTTCAACCTTAACGAAGCATGAAAAGTAAAATATAGATCAAACACACATATTTTTTTACATTGATATATGATACTTATAATGTTATTTTTAATGTATTATATTGATTTTTTTTTGTTGTTAATCACATAAGTCAATCAATAATTTTTTTAATCATTTGAATTAAAATTAATGTATTAAATAAAATTCATAATCTATTATAAAACAATAAATATAAATATAAAGAGAAGGACTTTTAATAAAATATATCCACCTAAATTTCTATTATGTTTAAAATTCTTATTCACAAAAACATACTAATAATAGTTGAATACATGTACAAAAAAATGGATAAATAAAAAATAATAAAGGGGTAATTATATTATAGAAAAAATTATTTAATAGAGGTATTAATGAGAAATTCAGATATTTTGCCATCCAAATAAAAGTCAAAATATTTAATTTTTTCTATTCAAACCTAACTATCTTATAATAAAACATAAGTGATAAAAAAAAATTAAAAACTATAAATGTCTGAAAATAATTAAGATTCAAACTTCAAATAAAAAACAATCCCTTAATCTCCTCATCACTCAATCATATAAGTAGGAATTCAACCTCAAACTAATGGTAGACTGCACATAACTAATTACAAATATTAAGACTGACATTTGTGTAAATGATCAATATGCAATTATATTTAACTAAAGTGTAGTTGACTGTTACTTTTTGCTTTTTTTTTCCCCCTCCACATACACACACACACGCACACACACGATCACGGTGATGACGTGGTATTAATGTGTTGCACTTTTGTTGGGTTGTTTGCCACATCAAGATTCATGACTGAAGTCAAATGTGTATATCTAAAATTCATTCTGACAATGATTTTGGGTATCAAAATCAAATCTCTATGTGATCTAACTTTTCGTGGCAAAATTAAATCATAGGAATCCAAGAGCTGGTTTGTTCATGCCATATAATCTTCCTTATCAGGAACATGGTGGGCCCTTGTTTGGGTATGAATCATAATTCTATGTCGAGGATTGCATGCTTGTTCATGGAAATTTGTTTGAAAAGGCCTTTAGTTTTTGTTTTTTGAATAATATTTCAAAAGTGCTTATAGGCATTGATTCTTCAATTGAATATGAATGAAAAACTTGTTACTTTTATTAATTTTTAGAAGTAATGTAAGGCACGGGGTCAATTGATGATGTCAACTCCTTCGTACATATATATGACTCGCTCCACAAATCAATTATTAGATTTAAGCAGAAGTAATTAATTTTTTTAGTTATCAATTATTTTGAGATAAAAATTAAAAAAATAAAACTAACCGAGTACAAACATGGTTTTCTTAGTTACTAATTAATTAGATAATTAAATTAATTTTTAACCTCTTATTATATTAAGATTCAAACTAGAATGATCAATCAAATAAAGATGCTTAAAAAATACTTATCAATTTTCTAAGAGATCAAAAGAACTATTGTATATTTTGACTCTGTAATTTTTGCTTCTGTTTATCGTATGATTCACGTGTCAAGATGAAACAAGTATCATTATTTGAGAATCAAAAAGATAAATGCAAACTCAAGATGAATCTACTAACATAAAACGTTCAAGTGGAGAGACTTTTTGCTCGACCGTACTTAACCTACTCCAGAATAATTATACAGGATATCCATTGTGAAAATGATGGAGATCCTTAAAGATTTGGAGTAAATCAAAATAGATTTTAATGCAGGGTCGAAGATGTATACTTGTAATGACTATCAATTTACAGTTGTCTGAAAGGAATTTTTGGATTTGTGATCTTGTTTGGTCCCAGTTGAAATGAAAATTTGATGGTTGATTTTGGAATTGTAATTGGGTCAACAAAAAGTGCTAAGAAAAAGAGCTTTCGTAATCAAATCGGAAAGATTTGTTGTATCAAATTGAAGATATATATTCAGTTTCCCTGAAAGACTTTTGCATATCCTGTCCTGAGTTGGTGATGCATTCCAATGACTTAAGAAGAATTAATTTATGGAAGATGACAATTTGGACCACAACACAAAAAATAACAAGTTCGAATTTGACATAAAATGATATCATCTTCATGTGCCTATTTCCACATATGTGTTATGTCAACAAATATATTTAATTAGGACTAGAATCCATGTATCAAGATTTGAAAAGAATTATTTAAAAAAAATGTTTACGTGCAAGGTTACACCTATAAAAGAGACCAAAGATAAAGAGAAACAAACATTAATTAACATCTTGGTTGTTACATTATTACTAGTGTTATACAACTTTAGAAAGTAAATTTAGATAAACTGAATTTCTTGAACGTGCCGTTTGTGTATGAAAAAAAAATAGAAATACAAGAATATTCTTAATATTGTGCTACTTGCCTAGTATTATTTGTGCGGCAATTTATGTTATGGCTTAGGAAACCATAGCAATTTAAGGAAAGACAAGGGTCTTCTTTGAATTTAGGGCCTGCTTTGAATTGTTTTGAGAAGTTTAAAAGTAAATTTTAAAAATAAAAAATTTACTTTAATATTTGATTTTTTTTTAGAAATTAGTTTTGGCAAAGTCATCCTATGTTATAGTAGATTTTGAAAAGAGAGAAGCAGTAGTGTTTCAAAATATGATTTTGAAAATCACTTTTATATTTAATACAATATATATATATATATATATATATATATATATATATATATATCCTCTTTGTTATATACATATTATAAAAATAAAAAAAAATCCTTATTAATTAAAAAAATAAAATATTTAACTTTAAAGAGATTATTATTGAGATAACAAAGTAAAAAATAAAATTAATAATATAAAGATATTTAGTTTAGTTATCTATTATTATACATACATAATAAAAAAATTATATACATATATTATAAATGTGTAAATAAATTTTATTTAATATTATGTCTAATTTAATTATTTAGATTCTTACAATAATTTAACAATAAGATTTAGACTCTATTTGATACAGTTTTTTAAGTATAGCTTATTTAAGTAGAGTTTTTATTAGTAGAGCTTTTGCTCAAAAAATTTTAGTTGTTTAATTGTCAATAAGAGCTTTCATTAAAAATTTATGAAATTACCTTAATAGGTAAACTTTTTAAAGTTATATTATAAAAAGAATAAATGAAAATTGTGAAATAAGTCGAAGATATTTTAGATATTTTAGTATTTAAAAAAACTTTTCAATCTCTATTTCTAAAAACTCAAAATTTTACCTTTCACAAGTAAATACAAAATAGTTTATTTAAGCTTTAAAAACTCTACTAGAAAAATAATCAAACAATAATAAATATTATAATAAAAGCTTATCAAATTAAATAACACTTATAACTATTAAATAAGTTATACTAAATAGGTACTCATTAATTGCATATAAGTGCTTCTAAAACTCACAACACTTTTAAGAATAAATTTTAGTAAACTTCTAATTTTCTTCGTAATTAATTATTTATACAGCACAACTAATATCAATTACTTTAAAAACCATAATATTATTAAACTGACCCTTAGTCAATTTCTTGAAAATTTTATGTTTGGACCCCTTATCTTATGGAAGCTTTATAATATCCACACCCTCTCTGAAAAATATTCAAAATTTATTACTTCAATTTTATACGAATGTGTTCAAACCAGGCCAAGATAGAGCTAATATAGGTTATTCACGTAGATGTCGGAATGCAAATATTACTGTATAATTATAAACGGTTTATTCGACATGATATCGTAGGTTATTGTTTTTTATTGATTTTTTTTTTGGTTTAAAAAGCCTTGTTATAATATGCAATTTGCAAGTTTAGTATTTACTCCTATAAAAATTTATGTGGCAATAATCATTCATAAATTTCTTTCTGCATCGCAAAGAAATAAGTTGTTTAACTCCACTATAGAATGTTCTTTTGATTAAAACGTGAATGTGGTATCTTTCTATTGTTGGCACTTCTAAAAGTTTTAGAAAGATAGTCTTCTAAGTTTTTATGCAGTTTTTTTCTTGTCATCGCATTTGAAAAATAAAATTAAAAAAAAAATTCCACAGGGTAAATTCTACATCACCACCTAGATTTTGTAATCATTTTGTCGATACTAAGAACCAAAAAGAGCAAACCATATCTTACATAATCAAGTTGGAAAGATAACATGGATCATATCTCCGGTACACAAATAGAAATGAGAGTATAAGTTTTTAATACTAGGAATCAAATTCCCTTCAATTTATGTGAGTTTGGCTGGAAACCATGAATAATTACTTGATTGTTAAATTTATTGTTCAACGAGTCCTCAAAATGTACACTTTTAGTTACCCTCGTCTACCATTGTTAAATTAAAACGAGAGAGACACATGATCTTTAATCATTACAATCTAAATAGTTGCCGCAAGTATTGAAGCCAGAGCCAGTAGTTCAAAGCAAAGAAATCAATAAATATGTATTCATGAATAAGAGCTATTTGACCAATATTCCTATTCAATTTTCATGGATCAATACGGTCTTAATATAATCGATTTTATCGGATGATATTAAATTAGATCCAAGTGTGTCGACTTGCTGAGCAAAATAAGTGTGAACCAAAGAATTTAGTTACCTCTTTTTCATTTGAGGTTTCTCCATTTTTCAGTGGATACCAAGCTTAATACAATCGTGAAAAACGTGGAACAAAAGAATGTAAGAATGCACATAGTAATATTTAATAAAATACTAATAAAACAATATATTATTTAAACTATAAAAGAAATCCATAAGACATAATTCTTTAAGGAAAAAAAAAAAAAGATACCATTAGGTTTTGATCACAGAATTAAGAAAGATTTGTGTAAGTCTGCCTCACAAGTTCAGTATGATGCTTTGTCATGTGGGAGAGAAACGAGTACTCGTTGTAAGACCAACAATGAGGCACAAACTAAGACTCACTAAATTTGTTATTAAAAAATTAGTAAATCCCGACATGGGACTCATTGCTTTACCATGAGCTGTCGTACCAGCCGAATATGGACAGCCCTACAAATTTATTTTATTTTATTTTTCCCAAACAGCTTCAACACAATATTCCTAGTTCCCTACCGAAAATTTGTTAATAATTTCAGAAGTTTTATCATTGGATTCATAGCTAATAATTAGAACAAATGAAAACACAGCCAACAGTTTAACTAAGTACAATAAGATTAATTTAAAAAAAAATTGCTATTAAACCCCACATTTATTTTATTAGACCTCATTCTCAAAGTATTTAACCATCAAAACTGTAGTGATAACAGAGGTTTGATAAGATAAAAGTGAAGGCTTAACAGCATCACTCTCCCTTATAAGTAGACTGGGCGAATGCAAACCTCAACCTGACCCAAGCACACACGTAGAGACAGGGAGAGAGAGAGAGAGATAGAGAGAGATTGCTTTCACTCACTAATTTGCATTGAAAAGAAAATCCCGACTTTACATCAACTAACTAGAATGTATTTTGTTTTTCTTTCCATTCCCCCCTCCCCCCCTCTTTTTTTTTCATATTTTGTTAAAATAAAATAAAATGAAAAGGACAAGAGTTTAGAAATTTGCCTCATCCTCTGCGAACTTTGATAAAAACCCCAAAATTGAAGGCTTGGGATCATCTCCGTCTTTGATATCAAAAATGCCTTTCATTACTCGAGTGTAGAGCCTTTCAAGCTGTGGAATGCCGTAACTTTCAGTATGCACCACGAAATGGTGCTTGATAGGCTCCGCTTCTTGTACAACTTCACTACACAATATTCTAACATCCTGGGCTCCACTTCCATCAGTGAGACCACAAGCTTCCCTGGATGCATCATGCTGGTCATCATCAGCACATGAGGATTCCAGCATGTCAGTGTCTGCATCATTCGCCTCAACATCATTAGATGATATTGTTTGTTGTACTGATTCTTGATGCCGTGATTTGTCTTCTACCATTGTAGCTGATTTTTCAAAAAATGCAAAACATCAAGTAGAGTTGTGTATTTATTCCATGTACGTTTCTTGTTAAAATAATTTTAATATAAGAGGTGCCACAATACCTTGCTGAGGAGCATCAGTATTCTTTTTCGGCCTTTTAAGAGCCTCATAGCTTTGATCAAGATTAACCTCTGGTTGGACATTACGAAGCCGTGCACTCACTCGGGTAACAGTTCCTAGCTGCACAACAGGGGTAGTTGGGAAAATAGAACCCCCTAAATCATCTGGCAGAGGAGTTGGACCCCCTTGGGCAGCAATCTTGTCACAGTAGCTTACAAGTGCCGGATCCATCTGTGACAACATTCCATGCACCTGAAAAAAATAAAAGTAAAAATAAAAAAAGGATGATGAGTAAAGGATATTACTCTTTTCATGCAAAACATTCGATAAAAGTTTCAGAAAACCAAAACAGAAATGAACATACCGCATCCCGTAGCTCATAACCTCTACTAACAATCCTAGTGCCATTGTAATCATTTCCATTATATGCCTGGATTTAGAAGAAAAATTACATCAGTTTGCCACATTAACAACATATTTCTGGAATTAAATCTGGGAAAGAAAACAAGCTTGATATACATCCAGACAGCAGTGAGTAAATTATGTGCGCCATAGTGTTTGACAAATCTCGGCAATGCAACAAGAAACCAAAAAATCATCAATGCTGTTGCCACCAAAAATAGAAAGTAATTTTCAGTCACATGTACAGCTGTTCTTTCCCTGGTACACCTTAATCATAGAAAAGTGGGAGAAAATATGATTTAACTATTATAGGAAAACAAGGAAATTGAAATCTTAAATTAACTTCCAAAATGATTTAGAGGCCATACACTGATACTACACGAACATTCAAGTTTTTCATAGAATGAAAATAGAGTTTACTCCCTTATTGCTTGCATTGCTCTGCTAGTTCCCTAATCCAAGAATGTGAGTACTTACAGAGCGTGCATTTATAAGTGTATGCACACTACAGAAGCTTATGTTCTATGGGTTTCGCTGGTCAATAATAAATGGAAATTTGATAGGAAACTGGTTCAGCACAAAAATATATATCAAGATCTTCGGAAATAACAAGAAAATTCAGTCAGACAACAAAGTTTAGGCACAAGTGGACAGACACCTTTGCATTTGTCACGATAAGATCCACATCTTGCAGAAATGCTGAACATGTAACATAATGGCCAGAATCAACACGTTGCAACAAGGTGGCCAAATCCATAGGGTTCTGGATAATTGAACGATAATTTGGAGCATCTTCATCTGTCACCGGATAATGAAAGGCACTAAATCGTTTATCATATAGCATCCTGCAACCAGATAAAAAGAACATAAATACCACTCCATGCAATTCAAGCAACCGTTAGCATAATCATTCTTTTTTGCTACAAGCCAAGTAATCTCATACACTTAGCAGGAGTTAATGTCTAAATGGTTGACGAAATCTTATTAAATTATAAATGCTTGATAAGAAAACAGAAATCTCAACTAATAATTTAAATATCAAACAGAGTAGCGCGCGCAAAGATAAAAATCAAGCTCAAGACCTAAACTCATACTTTCATCTTTGCAATTCTCTGAATATTAGTGCAAATAAGCTCAACACCTAAACTCATATTACACCTTCACAATTACCAAAAAATTAGTAAAGTTTGTGGAATGTGTTAGTCTCGTAAGATGGAAGAAGTTGAAAAAGAAAACAATAAAAATAACAAAAATATCAACACATCTGCTTTGTACAAATGGTAGATATAGCCGGTGTGACACAAAAAACCTATTAGCCTTCACTATGAATGACTTAAACGAACAAAGTAACCATTTGCTTGCAACATAACAGACAAATCTCAAGCCTAAATGTTCACCTACTTCACGTAAAAATTAGAGCTCATTTGTCCATCGAGCTCAAGCTACAAGCATACCATCAGACTCAGTTCATCAACAAGTTGGACCATACACTGAAACTTGGATTCATTATCACAAAGACAAACTATGTTTCATAGAATCAGCGGGAATGTAGGGCATTGGTATGTTGTCTAGGTATTTGCTTCTAAAAACTCAACATTAAGAGGGGCAATGGCTTGACACCACAAACAGGCGCAGGGATACATTTATTTCCAATGTAATTTACCTCAGCAGCAGATAGACCGGGCAGAAAGAATTATTTTGATGACCTTGTCTGCCCTAATCTAAATTTTAACTATAATACTTTGCCTTTAAATCTTGGTCCTAATTACAATTCCTTTGAGCAGTGATCATAGATGAGCTGGGTTTTTGTTTTCTATGGTTGGTTGCTAGGCAGCTATTATGGGACCCTTCTTTGTTGCCCTTGTGGACCTCTGATTCACTTATGTATTGTCTACCCTTATTTTGATTTTTCTTTTTCCTATCAGGAAAAAAACAAGGCTTCACTTTGTTAGATCTGCAAAGTTCAATGCTCTCTAATCAACATTGGCACCATATTTCTTACCAACTTCTGTGGGTTATTGTCTCGCATGGATACTACAGGGCATAATAGCATCAAACACAGAGCTGACAGACAAGCCATAGGGATTGAGCAATGCTTTTAAATTGCTTCATCAAGCTTACACATACTTTATCAAGCAATATCACTCAAAATTTCTGGACAAATCTAGAATCAGCAGTACAGGGCTTGAAATGCTTGAGAGACCATAAATGATTACACAAGCACTATGCAATTGACTAAGGTTAAAAAAACTTACGTAGAAGTGTAATAGTCTAGAACAAGTTTAATTATGACTATTCTGAGACAAAAAAAAGGAGAATTCAAAAATCCCAGATGGGGAGAAATCATCACAGCCTGCCAAGATGTCTCTAGGTTTCTACCTTGCCTGAGCCTGGAACCTTGGCAGCACCAGTTCAAATATCAATATTAACAATAGTTGTAATGAGAAAAAAAGCAAGGAAAACACAATATTGAAGAAAGGGCCAGGGGCATGAAAGACATTATATTTACCGGTTACAAACATCTCTAAGACACATCCTCAATCGACGAAGGGCATGCTGCTCAGCCTCTACCTTTGCTTTTAACTCTGATGCCTTTGGGCCACTTTCTACTTTTGGTACTTTAGGAAGTTCAGGAAGGGACACTGATTCCTGAGGTTTTTTGCTCCTACCCTCCAGCACTACTGACACAGCAGCTTCAATTAAACGGCCCAAAAACAAGGATCTGTCTTCAGTTGATGGTTTCTCCACTTGATAGCTGACAATAGATAGTAATTTATACAATTATAACAATATGTTTTAGGTAGTTTATGATTTTGTAACATAGAATTGGAAACTTATTTTGGAAATTGATTTCACAATCCAAGACATAGCTAATATGTTTTTGAAATGCCACATTTGTATAGTCAGATTACCACAAGAAAAAAACACAGAGTAGTCTAGCATTCCATGCAGGCACCATAAAGTAGTCGAATTTGTATTGCATTCTACAAAATTGAGGACCTCAAAAGCTTATTTTAGGTGCAGGCAGTTAAGGTGAATTTAAAGAATTCCCATCCCAATGAAATGACATTTAAAATGCACAGTCATTTAACTTAGAGAAAACTAACCAAGGCAAAATAAATTGATAATTTACGTTTAACTAAAGAGTCTAAACCCAGCATTGAGAATATACAATTCACACAGATCCTTCATTGTATTTTCAGTAAGTCACTTTCTGTTACTTGGAGAATGAAAGCCTTGCCTTCGAGTGTGCCAGAAAGCACAGAGTTCGTATCAGTTTGATGTTTGCAATTATTTCAAGCGCTAAATTGGGATAGATAAAAATGAGTCCTAATATGGAGCTTACAAGTTTAACACTACTTCCAAAAGTGTCTACAAAATGTGAATGCCTATGTAATATACAACAAAAATGAGTCCTAATATGGAGCTTACAAGTTTAGCACTACTTAAAAGTAAAATACCTATACAATATTAGGAACACTGAAGCTCATTTCATTAAAATTATGAAATCCAAGGGTTAAGTTGTCTACAACAGAACCAACTAGGAATTTAGGAATCAGTTATCAATACCCAATATAAAAGCTAGAACCAGAGCAGTGCTAGATTTGCACGAATAACGTGCTTTAAGTAAAACGTACACAGAACGCGGAGGAAAGACTGAAGAAGGATCCCCTTCAACTTCAGCGAGTGGGACTGAGGATGACCCAAGTAATAGTATAGGCAAGTCTGAAGGCAATTCTTCTAATAGAGTCAGTAGAACAGCCCTAAGCTGTTCATGTGCCTGTAAATATATAACATTAGAACTCTACTGATAGAAGCTTAACAGAATAAAGTTTACTAACTCTAATGAATTGATCTAGAAAACAATATTTTAAAGTACTTGTAAATTTAAGCATGCACAACCTTGTGGTAAGGTAGATACGGTAATTTTACTGGAGAAATAAATACATAGATAAATACTTCACTCACGTTCTCCCACCAAAGATTGAACTGTGGTATATAGAGTATTGATGGTGTTGTTCTTCTAGCTTCACCAAATATATGCACCAATGCCTCCTCTGGTGTCTTGGCACTAGGATCTGAAAGAAGAGCTGGAAGACCAAGGGAATGAACAGGAAATTTCTCCAGTTCATGTAAAATTGCGGGCCCAAGATGATCCTGTTAAACTAAATCAGTAAGTATATTTAGTTTGCGAGTCTCATAGAAGATAATTTATCAAAATCAAAAGGTTCCAAGATTATTACCACACCAGTGCCTTCACTACCACACAACAGAAGCCGTGGTCTATATACAAGAGGAATGGCAGACCCATGGGAAAGCATGCAAAGCTTTGTTAATTCTGATGACATACCAAGAGGAGGGAAAATATCAGATATATAATTCATAGCTTTCTGGAGATGCCTTTGCAGACATGGTGCAACCACTAAAGATAACGGCCGAGAGTGCACAGTGGCACCTCTGTGAGCAGCTGGAGTAATTGTTGACATGGCTTCAATAAAGTGATACTTTTCAACTGTAACTGAATCAACATCAATCAAGAATTTATCATCACTGGTGTAAACCTGAGGATATTTTTCACGGAAAGCACGAATGGCAGCTTCAGTGCACAATGCTTTTAAATCAGCACCACAATATCCTACACAACTAGCTGCAAGTTCAGATTTTAGTTCCCTTGAAGGAGGCTGTTTCCATTTTCGAGTGTGAATGTCTAATATTTCAGCACGTGCCTCACAACCAGGCAATGGGAAGTTAAATTCACGATCAAATCGCCCAGGGCGGCGCAATGCTCCATCGATTGCATCAACCCTGTTTGTTGCTCCTATCAGAACAACTTGTCCACGAGAATCCAGACCATCCATCAAGGCAAGTAAGGTGGACACAATGGAATTATGTATCTGCTCTTGCTTGCTAGACCTCACAGGTGCAAGTCCATCTATTTCATCGAAGAAGATGATGGAAGGCTGATTCCTCTGTGCCTCCTCAAAAAGTAGTTTCAATTGTCTTTCAGCTTCACCAACCCATTTGCTAAGTACATCAGCACCCTTACGCATATAAAAGCTAACCTTCTGGCCAGCCCTTGATGCAGCACAAGCTAAAGCTCTGGCAATCAATGTTTTCCCAGTACCAGGAGGACCGCATAGCAAGACACCCCTGGGAGGGGTGATGTGATAACTAGCAAAGAAGTCTGGATAGAGTAAGGGGAAAAAAACCATTTCCTTCAAGGCATCTATATACTCTGAGAGGCCACCAATGTCATCAAAACTTACACTCTCATCAACCTGTAAGGGTTGAATGTCTGCCCCGCCCTTAGAGCTTGGCCCAGCAGTTTGAATCCCAGAAGTCAATGCAGCTACTGTATCACCCTGATGTCCCCAACCTGATGCTGCAACATTTAATCCCCATGCTGTTGTCCCATGCATTTCTAGTCCTCCAAAGAGCCAAGGTGGTCCAGATCTGCTCCCACCTCGCCCCCAGGGAATAGCAGGACCTTGGTCCAACTCATCTACAAGAAGAGAGTCATCAGAATCTTCAGCTCTTGCTAGACGATGACGCTTAAGAACTCTTGATCCTCCCTTCCTTACATCTCTACCAACCTTGGTCCCGATTCCCTGATGTAATACCCTTCGAGGAGATCTTGGTCTCTGCTTACCTTCTTCCACAGAAAGCCTACGGACCTCTGCACGATTTCGAAGATCATATCTCCTTCTTCCTTCCTGTTCTTCTTCACCTTCTTCATCATCACCATCTTCCTCGTCTTCACCCTCACCCTCATCCTCAGCCTCACCATCACCCTCAATCTCATTCTGACCATCATCTGCATCATTGTCAGATTCATTCCCGTTTTCCGTTTCATCTTGGCCAACTTTCTCTTCCGAAGTACCTTGCTCATCACCAGAATCTGAGTTCAGCTGTTTTCTAGTTGCTACCATAGAACGACGAGGACGCAGTCCCTCACGCCGAGGTGTTGGTTTAGCCTCCGCAACCTTCTTACGCTTGGAAGGTGATAATTCATCTTGACTCATATTGTTTCGCATTCGATTTCTCAAAGGTCGATACGATGGCCTCTGAAACAAACCATTCCAAGCTCAGTGCTAGATTAAAAATTTTTTAAATGCCAATCATTTTAGTTTTATCATAACAATTTGGGATAAGTTCTAAAACCATCAAGGCCAAGCTAATAACTGATAAAAGTTATATGCTTAGCAAGCTAAAATCCCATACCATTAGGTCTTCATCCTCTGATCCAGAACTGTCAGTGTAATCTTCAAGATTCACAGAAATCCTCCTCTTTCGGGTAGACCGCCGAAGGTTGAGTGGAACTGACTGCAAACAACGGAGTGATTAACACCGAAAACAATGTCAGATCATCTAAAACACCCCAAGAAAAAGAAAAAGAGAAAAGATAACACCTTACTTTTAAGACATAAAAGGTTATGTTCACAAAAATTTGACCTCCTAGAGTAGAGAAGTAGATATTAAAAATTACAAAACACAAAGACGAACTTCATATGTCCAGCACATCTACAAGGCAATGTTTTTAACTGACAACTTCCAAGACAAACAGAACATTTGTTCATTTTCAACAGAAAAGTTCTTTAGTTCACATTAAGCATTAAATTTAGTGATATCCACTGAGGAAGCTTCCTCAGTGGGAAGCTTAAATATGCATCATTCATGAGTCTGATGACCTTCAAATTACTCATGACAGAAAACACATCATCATTTGAACACACAACTGACTCGATATGGACGTAAATAGTACCACGTTACATTCAACATAGTAACTCAGACCAGCCAAGTAATCAGAGACTGGTTCAAAGAGACCAGAAGCAGAAATGTGTAACCATGAACCATCGAAGATAAGAAATAGAAAAGCTATTTAATGCAGGCAGAGGGAACAGAGGTTTGAGGGCCATAAATCAGATCAGTCCTCCAAAATTTTGAATGCATTTGCAGTAAGCTTCCACAGTGTTTTCAATAAATGTATCACAAAATGACTGCTGCCTCCATCAATGATGACAGAGCAGGATTTAAGCATAAACCTATGCTTGAACACTCTTCAATTCCTTCGCATTAACATGCGAATGAATAAAAAATAAAAGATAATACTCTGTAAACAACAAACAACACAAAAGTACCAAATGGCTTAGTCAACTTACATTTTTATTTGAGGTCCGCACAGGGCGTTTTCCTGGGCCAAACATCCTGGCAATCTGGGAAGCTGCTGTCCTGGCTTTCGTCTTGCTTTTCCTTGGGCGGATAGGATTGTAATACAAGTATGTGCGACCCAATATTTTCGGTCTTCTCCTAAGTCTATCACTTGTGCGTACTGGCCCAGGAACAGACCCATCTCCTTGACCAGATCGTTTAGAATACATAGGCAAACACTAGCTTCGGTTATTATTAAAATCTTCCATAAACCTAAACACACACATAAAACATCAAGAAAATCAACACACTGCCTCAAAACCAACATATAAGCATAACAGATACTCAAAATATGTTATAAATTAACTTGCTGAAACCTTTTTGGCAAAAATTGACACTAAACTTGTAAACTAATGCAGACCTTCAAATTGGTATCAAAGGATTAATAAAGCATAGAAATTTAACAAGACACTGATTTCTGGATGGCTAAGCAAGAAAAGAAAATACCCCACAATTGTCCACCCTTATCTTAGTGCAGTGACCAAAAGCTTTATTAGAGAAACGAAAAATTAATAGAATTAAACAGATTGAATGCAAAAGCAGGGAAATACTCTTTTGAGCAAGCCTCACAAATAAAAGCTCTATCAGATTATCATATGCCTCTCCAACCAGAAACCCCCTGCTACCTCATTTGCCCTATATAGTCTTGCATTATAGGGGCACCGATCTATTTCTTCAAATGGTGGCAACAGAGGAGATGAATATGTATGAAATCAAATGGCTACATACGACAAAATACAAAAACTGTGGAAGGGTTGATAAACTCTCTTCAGAAGCGATATCACTCCATTCTAACCAGTCTATGCAGATATCCCTCACCATTTCCTATCAAGTTTTGGATCTCCATGGGAATGATCTTTAGATGTCACTGGGCATTTGTCTGTTTGCAATTCAGAGGAAAAGATAAATTACTAATAAGACTACATTTCAGTATGGCTCTATGAACAGAATTATTGGATTTGGTTTAGAAACTGCTAGAAATGTGACTCCCATTAGAAAGTGCCTATATGGCTGTCTAATATATCCATTCTAACCAAATTCTCCTTCCCAATTTGTACACCAAGCCAAATATGTGATGCACTCACACATCCAGTAACGCTATTACAGAAGATTTTTATAGTCCCCTAAAATAAATTCCATAAAGTTGCCTAGCCCTTTCACCTTGCTTTATCTTCTTATGGCTTTCAAATTAAGAGCATCTACATGCGTGCACTTATAAGCATACATCAAGAAGTTTAACACTTAATTTTAATTAAAACTAAATGCATTTTACTGAACCATTCAATGTAGTGTGCTTCTCTTGATCTCCTTATTAGTCAAAGTCAAATTTGATATTGAAATAAGAAAAAAAAAAAACTAGTATGAAATAGAATCGCTGGCTATCAAGTATAAGTGAATGGGTGCGAAGTTAGTAACATTCAACAATTGTGCATTCAGAACTAAGTATAAGCACAACAATTACAATAATACCCTGAGCCTAGTTTAACCGAATGCTTTTACTACCTGAAATAGCCAAGCAACCTCAATTAATAAACTATAACCTCACATTTTACACAAAAATCAAATATTAGGAATCATTTCTTCTCATATTTCATAATATTTAAAAGCCTTCACATACAAAATCAAAAGCAACACTAATAAATAAGCAAATTCATCATCAGCATGCAAAAACATTGCATGCAGGATGAAACTAGAAATTGGTTTCCCACGACAATGCAAAATCTTCGAAAAGATTTCAACAATACTACCTAATCAAATGAAATAACAGCTCACACATACGCAGGCCCGAAACTAATTCACATTTCAATTAGAATTTTCTTTTTGAAAGATAAAAGAAAGCAAAATATAAAAATTATAATTATAAACATTCCATATTTAAGACATTAAAAAAATAAAAAATAAAACGGGCGACTGAGATATACCTGATGATAGAGATCTAGGGCAAGCGAGCGTGAGAGGGAGGGACAGTCAAGAGAGTGAGTGGGAGAAAGAGAGGCCTTAAAACCTCAAGAACTGTTTGGTTTTCAGGAGAGATTTTGAGAGTTTATAAAAACCTAAGAGAACGAGTTTGGCTTGAGTTTTGTGAAATCACTGAGTTAAATTCACGAGTCACGAGATTTTGTTTAATTGCTTATTTTTCTTGGTAGTGGGCCCCCGTGACAGCTTTGTCGCTTTCTGCCACGTCTTTAAAATGTTGGGGAATCCGGATGCTTGACGACTACGGGCAAGTCAGTCATTGCCACGTCATCAAGGACGTGTTTTTATGACGTGTTAATTGGGGGTCTTATTTTCTGACGTGGCGAAGTTCAATTGGCGATGCCGCAGATTAAAGTTAGTTGCAGGTGTGGGGGATTTTACGCTTCCTGTCAGATAAACACAGAAATATTACACACCTTTTATCTAGTTTTAGCGCTAATTAAAAACATGTTTTAAACGTACACACACGTAATAAAAATTTATTTGGAAAAATGTATCGTGCCTTTGTTTTTTTTTTTTCTTTTCTTTTTCAAGGAGCAATGACCATTTGAAAGCAGACTCTTCAAATTTATTAATTATCAATTATATAATTGTATTTATTTTAAAAAAAACAATTTCCTAATCACTACAACAGATTTTATTCTTTTACAAAACCTAGCTTGATCACTCCAATCAACAACCCTTATGACACTCAGACACATTTTCTGAAATTTTTTACTTGAGCATAGCACTTGGCATCAAGAAATGTCAATAATTTACTTAATGTTTTGCGACAGACATCTCTTCACTTCATTAAGGCTTTCAATATTTGAATCATTAGTGAGCAACAGCATATATTAAGCAAAAGTTGACACATCATATATCATGAATTTTTAAAGTTACTGATATATTATATCTTCAACAGAGATAGAAATTAATGAATTCAATCAATGACTTTGTACAAAAGATAATTGACATGTAAGCATCTGTTTATATAACTATCCACCTGGGAATCAACAAATCTTGCCAAGTGATCAAAATAATCGCATTTTTACAAATTCCAAACCAGTTATCCGACTACTTCCTCTCTCTTTTGTTCGCTCTTGTATTTTGGGGACAGGAAAACAGATGGGCGACCAATCACACTGAAACTTCGTTTACAACAACTGCTAAGTATGTTACGAATATGAATTTTCACTATAAAAGAATGGAAAAAGGAAAATCAACAATTTAAGTAGCAAAACAAGCATTTGGACTTAATTACATACACAAATAAGATACAACTTTTTAGCTCTTTAGCATCCAGCTGCTTTCAAGAATTTGTCGTAGGGGCTGGAAGGCGGTAATCTAAAAGAATATTGTCCACACTCTTGAGAACAGATGGCAAGTTGGTCCTTCGTTCGAACTCGCTCAATACTTGGTAACCTCAAATTCCCTTCAGAAACCGCCGGCCCCTGAAACAAGCCAGACAATTTTACATGCATAAAATTCCTGCCAGTAATCTATCTGCCAACACTAGATAATGCAATCAAGATACAAGATACTAAATCCTTAGAGCCTTCATTTCTTTTCTTCCTCTTTTGATTTTAATTTTTTTCTTTTTAAAATATTGCATCTTGTACAACCCAAAAGACCTTACCCTCTGAAACCTAATGTTAGGCTAGCCTTTTGATCAAAGTTCAAAACCAAATCACATATGTTTTCCATTATAAAAAAGGGCTACTTCTATCAACATCTAAACAAGAAGAAAGGATTTTTCCCTTGATTGAAACAGTCGCGTCCCTTTTACAGGAGCAAATTAGAGATGACAATAACATAATGGATGCTAAGAGCTGATAAAGGCACCTCAAGTGTGGAAATGTAGAAATGTATCAAGATTAAGCAGCAAATCAACTTTTAATCAAATTCTATATCAAATTATCCCTTCAGGTTTGTACATATTCAGCAATCCTAATACTCAGACTGACCTCTTAATCCAATGCCAAATTGCATTATTTTATTTAGTGGCTCTCTTAATTAACATCTAAATAATGTGAAACTGTCCCTAATTTTTCTGAAACAGTCAATGATGCTGATATTACCACAAGGATTTTGTTCAGGCATGTGCAGTCCTGCACCAGATTGTTTACTTATCATCACAGACCCAGAAAAGTCTTAAGATGTTACAACTATCAGCACATTTTAATCAAAATCTGAAGGATGATGGTTAATAAAGCTTCTTGCAGGGAGCGAAGAATAAAAACACACACAGAAACAAAAGTAGCACATAAACATTGAATATTGTTATTGCTTGTATCAATAGTACGTATAGACTAACCATGATTAGTAACGGGGGATCATTCTGATTGTATTCACTAGACACCACTAATGCTTTGACTTCTTGCTGAGTCTTGAAACTTTGAAGCACAGACATCTTCTGCTGTTTGCCTGTTACAAGGGCCTCACACTGACTCTTCATTTGGTCATAAGGTACAGGAGTAGACACAACTGGGTAGCTTGCAACTTGTCGGGCTGTTTCCAAAACCTATTATTCAGAGAAACCAGTACAATTTATGAGAATATGATATCTAGATATTTTTTTAACCAAAAAGGGTAAGATTTAACAAAGATATTTTTTTCAACCAAAGCGGGGAAGAATCATAAGAAGAGTACACCAAGCTCAGTCCTGCAGAGGTTGTTCGGTAAGATTCAACACCTTAGAAAAGAAAATAGAATCATAGTACTGCCATAGTTCATCTGTTGGCATTTACCTTCACTGGACATGTCCAGTTTGTAGACTAAAATCAGATTAGTGTATTCTTCTACAAAATAAATCTACATACATCTAAGATGTTTCAGGTAGTCTACCCTAATCTTTCTTCACTGTTTTCCCCTTCCGCACTCTCATTTTCAGAGTAAAGCAAGGCAGTAATTATAATTTTCCAGATGTCCAAAACTATTCAGACATGACTTTTGTTTATTAAATAAAATAGACAAAATGACGTCAGTAGTGGTAACTAATGCAGTTATAGGATAAAACTCAGTCAGTTTAGACTCGTGTTCAAACTAATTGCAAAATTAACAACAGAAAAAGAAATTGAAAAAATATACACAAGAAAAATAAAGGGCATCTTACAGAATCCAAAAGTTCATTAACACTTAGAATGTCAAGTGTATTAATTGATACTGATGTTTTTCTATCTGACAGACTTCCATTAGGCTCAGCAAGAGCCTCTTCATCTGTCAAGGCTGCTAATGGCATCACCTGTCAGAAAACCATAATTGAAAGGAAGTCAGTCATGATGTTCTTAACATTCATACGGAGACATATCCTGATCATATTTACCTCATCAAAGGCCTGAAGCTCCATGCGGGCAAGAGGAGAACATGGCCGTGGTGTCTCCATAAACAGTGGACCTCCTGATGGATATGCATCATCAGGTGAAAATCCCAGTAAAAGTTGCTTCTTCATTTCTGACAATTCATCCTGGACGATACAATTGAAAAATTAAGATAAATCAGGCTAAAGAAGAAAAAAAAAGGATAAACACTTAAATAAGTATTTGACACAATGAATTTTTGGTTTCCAATGTTGCCCACATGTTTTCTTAAATTTCTTCCACCAGCAAGTCCAGAACAAGAATGAGTCTTCCCATGCTACATACTCTTAAAACAAAATGTTTCAAGAGTTGAACCACAATTAAAACATGCTGATGCAGTAGCATACAATAGAAGAATTCAATAGATCTGATTTATAAATTAAACATCAGTGAACATAGGTTCTATTTGAATCATTAAATGGTATTATCAGGCCAAGGACGTAATCAATCACACAATTGCCAGAAATTTGGAAGCTGACCATGATCCTGTCCGCAACAACTCAATTACATTGCTAACTACTTTATAGTCATACAGAGTTATGCATCCTAAATTTCAGAATACTAGTGCCCGAACATAAGCAGGCATATTACCTCCGACAATTTCTCAAACTTAATCATGAAGTGAGATATCACAGTTTCCTTCAAATGATGGTCATCCAATTCTATTGCCGCCAGAGACTTCATTGCAGCATCTTCATCTTCCTGTGAACCATATGCTGTCTTCATCTTACAAGATTCTGCACATATGACCTGCAGTCTGATATCTTCAACTAACTGAAGATAAGGATCAACCTGTTGAAAGGATGAATTGAAACAAACTAATCGTAATCAAAAAATTAATTATAACAAAAAAATACAAAAAAAATTTAACCAGCTAGGAAAAAAACTTAATAAAATTTGAGGAATGACGTTATTAAAAGAAACAAGGAGTAGATACTAACAGTTTTTTCTGTTACAGATGCTTTAACAAGAGGAATTAGCTCTGGGAGATTGCCTGCCCTGGCTGAAAATATGAGCATGTAGGATGCCAAGGTAAAAAGGGACCTTCTTCGAGATGGTCGCAGGCCACCTCCAATATGCATAAAGAGGAGGGGGAAAGAAAAAGAGAAACACAATATCAGTAATGAATCTCCACAATATAAGTGCATTATCACACTTCCCCAGATAAAATTATATCATGGCTAGCCCGAGTATCCAACTTGTATTTTTTTTAAATGGCTGGATATATAAATAAATGAATCAAACCATAATAGAAGATAAATCTTACCTTCGTGGTCCAAAGAAACTCTCCTAAGAGAAAAAGCTAACTGAAAACACCGAATTAAGGCCACATGACTAGACCTCTGCAGTCAGCAAAACCACGTGGTAGATGTTATGAACAGCTCAAGTACATAAAATATCATCATACTACTTCAGGCATGCCATAAAACATCAGACAAGATTGTGACTGACACCAAGTAAAAATGTGTCCTGCCTTTAAAATTTCTCAATGGAACGGAACTTTATCAAATTCCATCTGGTCCCTATGTGCCCACATCAACTACCAATCTATTTCTAATAACCATAGCTCAATGCCATGCACAATCAAGCGAACCTCAAGAACAAGAACATAATTCAGTTTAGTCATACAATCTGCTCCATCACTAATGCCAGATTTAATATCCTTGCTTGTTACTCAAAAAGACAGTGGTCAATATTCCAGAACAAGTCAATTTATTAGAGCATTTAGTTTAGTTGAACAAAGTTCAAGTGCAAGAGTTCTCCATGATGAGATTAAAGACCATGTGCACCAGCCATCAGTTGAAAGAGTTTCCGAATTGAAACTGCCAGATAGGGAGTCATATGGGAAATATAACATACAGAAAGTATTCAAACGGAATACAGGAAATAAGATAACAAATAATAGAACACAATACAAATAAAGCTAACAAAAGGAACACAGGAGATGAGATACTAAATAATAGCACACAATATAAACATTGCCGACCTTAGATCGGGTAAATAGCAAAGCAATATTATAAGTGTGGGCCATAGCCTCAAAATTTGCGGGGCTATTGTCTGTAGATGTTGCTTGAACCCAGATTGATGACAACAAAAGACTCACTTGGTGACTACTTAATCGAAATGAAGTTAGCTGCAAAAAATTATAGGCAAGTAAGGTGATTATATAGAATTTACAAGACAATTCCCTTTAAAACTAACAGAAAGAGTTTTGGGTTCATACCGTTTTTCCATCAGTGATAGCATGCTTAAAGCTATATGACTGATAAGTACATTGTTTCACATCCACATCCAACGTCTTACTTTCCTCTGTGCTCAGACCTCCATTTAGGAATTCTCCTTTTTCTTTACCCTCATCCTGAAAGGAAAAGCTAGCACTCCTTACTTTCTGTGATGCACTTACCGGTAAAGCCCCAGAAACAGCATTGGATGTTTCTTTATTCTGTTCCGACCATGGAGAAAGAAGGGATGGCATCAGCACAACAGAGAAAACAGTGTGAGCCCCAACTCGGGTTTCATGATCCGGATGGGCCATTGCTAGCAGCAACTGATGAAATAAAGCTTCAGGAAAAGCCTGAAAAAGAAAAGTCAAAATATAGATGGTTCTACAGGTTCTAAAAATTCGCAATATATGGAATTTTAACAAATTCACTTGCCTTATTGCGATACGATATGTTTGGAATAGTAGAGATTATCTGAGCTGTCCGATGAACAGCAGAGATTGTTGTTCTAGCCACCACAGTATTATTTGACATATTCTCTAGTACTCCAGCCATCACATCAAGAATAGGTCCCACATCCCCAACCTGTTAATTACAAAATGTTTCCTAAAGTAAATAAATGTAACAAATTGAGCAGCATAAAAAGGAAATGTCAGTTTGGAATGGAATTCCACAGGAAACTGATTCATTGCTCAGTTTATTTCATTCATACTCATACACCACAGAAAATGCAAGTAGAGTCATCAATAAAGTGGGTTGATTAAGATGTTTCAAGAAAGAGGGACAAAGGGTAATTGCAGCACAAGTAGCAACTGGGTGCCTGAGTAGCTTTGCTAGGATTAAGAAGAAACTGGGAAGGATGCAATCAAGAAGGCAACGAAGCAAAGAATAACTGGAGGACAAGGGGCTGTACGCAGAAGTAGAGAAAAGAAACAATTTAAGAGAAAAAAAAAAAAACAATTTAACAAAAAGGTGGTTCACCAGCCAGATAAGTCCAATAGGATAACTTTTGTTGTGGGTGGATGACAATAGTAGCAAGTTCCAATAACATTAAAATTGTACTTCTGTTCTGCACTGAAAATATGCTTTCCAAATGTGGTGTGAGATCAACAACCATCTAAGAAAATTAAAAATTAGACAGCTATAAGGTAACCAGGCTCATGGACAACAAATGCTATAAAACAACAATTCTGAAAATTATAGTAAAAATGGCATGTTGAGATAGAAAATGCATGATAAAAGAAAACCGTATGCATGCAAAAATGCATATGCTTCAGAATAACTAGTAATGGTAAAAATTGTACAGCATATTTTAGAAACGGGGAGGATTGCCCAACTGAGGCCTTCAAAAAATTAAGTGAATTGGAAGGCCAAAATTCCCCCCAGATTTTCTTTTTTTTTTTTTTTTAAAGTAATGCATTGTTTTTACGTCACAGGTCATACAAGAAAGCGCCCAATGATGAATCTAGCTCATCTAGGTGTGTTCCAGAAAATGGAGAGACAGCACATCAAATAGTCTTTTATCATTCAGTTTCAGCGTTTTAGTGGGCTAAGTAAAGCAAAGAGGCTAAAATGAGCTGGACTGCTCCAAGATCAAGTGAAGAGCTGCTAATTTTTGTACTTGGACAAGATAGGGCCAAAACACTATGGACGCCTGCTGCATTAGCTCTTTTTTGGGTGATTTGGCAAGAGATAGTTCTTATTGCAGATTGAAAGGAGAAAAAGAGGAAACTGATAGCTATTAGAGATAAAACTCTATTTTTGCTATCTCTTAGGCCTCTTTTTCAATAGATTTCCAAGAAATTTTTCATCCATTTCACTTGGGAAGTTTAGCTAGGATGTTTTCTTGGGAGTTCAAAAACGCTATTTTTCATAAGCATGAGAGGCAAAAGATAATGTTAGCAGGCTTCTGCAATCCTTTAACATGAATTTTTATTTGAGAGATCGTACTGGCTTCAGCAGTATGTAATGGATTTTGATAAGCATGATGGGCATCACAACCACATTAAAATGTATTTGATAATATACCATAAACTCCCTACATTTAAAATGAAGAAGTGACCTAACTAAATATATGGCACACCGCATAAAAAACTAACAAACCTTTTTTGATAGCCATGAGATGCAATTCTCCAAGGAATATTGAAGATCGGCATTTGTTTTAGCCGTGCCCTCCCCAGAACTGGATAATTCAACTGAATTTTGCAGGCACTTTCGTAAATGTTTAATCAAGTCATTTATTGTTCCAATGATTGCCACGGATGCCTGCAGTTTTGCATTTTGTGCAAGTTTTGTGGCGATATCAACAATATTAGTCTGTGAAAGGGGTTGTTTGGCAACACTCCTATGATCCAAGTGCTTGACCAAATTACATAACAAGAGATGGGAGTTTTCTCCTGGTGTTTGAAAGAAAGAAAAATGTTACATGGATTATATCAACACAAAAATTAATAGATAACTAACTGAAAATTCCATGTAAAACCTGATTCCTCCAAAAGTGACTGCAAATACAATAAGACAGAGCAAGCAACTCCAGTTTCTGTTGACCAATGATTTTCAGCATCAAAAATTTGAAAAAGAGGTTCAAGCACACGCCTCACTGTTGTAGTTTCCTTAGCCAATCTGGCCATGTTGTCTAAGCAAACTCTTGACCAGTAGGAGGGGCTCTTGGAAGTATCCCTGTAACAATAAAACATTTGAAGCAGAGTATGTTAAAGAAACAAGAAATAAATCTTCATACAATGAATATACACTGAAGAATAATGAAGCAATTCCTTACGTTTTTGGAACAGGACCAGGATTAGCCATTGAATCCTTGAGGGAAGAAACCTTCTTACTCATATCAGGAAAAGATGAGACATTATCTTCTTCATTTTGCTGTCCTTGAACCCACTGGTTCTCAGATTGAGAAAGTTGTCTGTCCTCCTTACCATTCGCTGGTTTCATTTGAAGGTCCACAAAATTCTCCAAAGTCACTGAAATAATCTATTTCAGAATGGAAAATTACTTCAAATTAATATGAAAGCAATAATTGTTGCACACTTGCTAGTGCACTTCAAAATGCAACTTAATATATAAGAAGGTTACCAAATTTCATCTTTAAACTGCATGAGATTGATGGCATCCTCCATAACTAAAACAAAGTCAATAAGAAAAGGAAAAGGCAACTCACCTTGTCAAAGTCCATTGACATGTGTGATTGCTCACCCATGAACTTCACCTAAAATAAGAATATGTGAAAAGGAAATAAGCTGGAAGTGAAAAGGATGCATGAGAAAGTAAATTGCACAGAGAGTAAAGAAAAGGAAAAAGGAAGTAAGTTTAAAGAAGAATACTAAAGCATACAGAATTTTTATATAGGAATATAATATGCTCAAAGAATTCATATCAGGAAAGGAAATGTCTAAATATTAACCAACCCCCCCCCCCTCCCCCAAGAGAGTAAAGAAAAGGAAGAAGGAAGTAAGTTTAGAGAAGAATACTAAAGCATACAGAATTTTTATATAGGAATATACTATGCTCAAAGAATTCATATAATGAAATGTCTAAATATTAACCACCCCCCCCCCCCCCCGAACCCACCAAAAAAAAAAAGGTTGGACGGAGCTTTTGTGGGGAGCAGAATTCAAGATTCAATGATTAGCCATTCAAGTCACTCAGGCAGAAATATAAATCAATTCATCATCTTTGAAACATGTTCAACATCAGTTGAATAACAGCTTATAAATTCCATGCATAAGTAACCACTTAGAGTCAGAAATAGACTTGGAAGTAGGAAAACATAAGAAGATCACACAACTCTGACTAGTAGTACTTTTTAAATAGAACTTATTTAAGTAGGGTTTTTACCAAAAAAATTGTTGTTTACTTTTCAATGAGAGCTTTTATCAAAAATTTTAAAATTACTTTAATAGACAAGTTTTTAAAGTTATGTTATCAAAGAAATGAAATAAGATTATAAAATAAGTAATGGGTATTTTAGATAATTTAACTTTTTTTAAAATCTCTACAATCTCTACTCCCAAAAGCCCAAAATATGAAATAAGATCATAATATAAATAATGGGCATTTTAGATAATTCAACTTTTTATAAAAGCTCTCCAACCTCTACTCTCAAAACCTAAAATTTGAGCTTGAGCTAATAGAGGAAAAGTAGCTTATTTAATACCCAAAAGCTTTACTCAAAATAAAACCAAACAACAAAAATTTTGAAAGAGATTTTGGGATTAAAATAAGCATTTATGACCATTTAATAAATTATATCAAACAGGGACTAAGAATAGGTCAAGGAATCAAGCATTAAACATAAGCACCAAAAGCAGTGAATTCAACAGCTCATGCATACATACATGTCTATATACACTAAGGGTAAAAAAAATTAGCAACCGGAGAAGAAGGAAGCAGGGAAGGGGGCAAAACAGGATCTGTTTGGGGAAGTTAATGTGCATTAAGTATGTGCAAAGGTATACATAGTAATATTCTTGAAAGATACATTGTACCATGTAAGCCAGAACTTGCAGCCCTGCTGAACGTAGACGTAGAGCTCTTTCATCATTTCCCATTTCTTGAGCCAATTGACAAAGTTTAGGAATGAGGCCTTCTAAGTTGAAGATGTATGTACCATCCATCTACTTTGAAGCAATATGTTAGTATCACTTGATAAACATGGAAGCTACAATGAGCTTGCATTTGGCTTAATGAAATTTTAATGCCTATAGACAGTGGCGGACCCAGACACTAAAACCAGGGGACTTAGTTCAAAAATTCTATTTAATTTGGATTTTTTTTAATTATTAAATGTTCACTTGAATACATTTTAAGTCTCATAAACTCAAATTCCATTACTTTCTTTTAAATTTTAAATAATAATAGTAATAAATTATTTATTTTAAATGCATGAAAGTATCCTTTTTCTTAGTAGTTTTCACAAAATATTTTAAAAAAATAATGTAACTATTGGGATTTGAACCAAGACTTTAAAACCATCAAATAACATACTTAACATTAAACTACAAGTCTTTTGTTATATGAACAATGTGTCCAAAATTCTTTTATTTAACTCTTTTAGAAAGGGCTTGGGGTGCATTTAAAAGAAAAATTAATGGCCTAGAAGGGGCTAAAGCCCCTCCCGGGCCTTACTTGGGTCCGCCCATGCCTATAGATGAGTTCTACACCATGTGGCTCACCTATGATGTCCTTCCTATCCGATCAGCAAATAATCCTACCCCGAACCACTCCTTTTCTGCCCCCTCTTTATAATAAGAGCCACTCCACTCTTTTTTTTTTTCCCTCTTTAAACAAAATGGTTTGGATCAAGGTGAGAAACCTGTCCTACTAAACACTATTTCTTTCCCCCTACCGTTACTCAAACTTGATTGACGTTGATTGACCATAAGTACAAAGTGCATTCACAGCCAGTCAGGCTATGGCAAAAGGGCGGCCACTACATTGCTTGCCAATGCAACAAATTGGTTCATTGATGGGCTAGTGAATCATTTTCAAGGGCCTTTAAATGTTTGATGATCATCTATCTATGTACTACTTTATGCTCATCTACGTATGAACTGCTTTACTTGTGTAGTCATGCTCTAACTAAAATATGTCAAAATTAATGTAAGACTCATATTTACTTTCATAACTATTACAAACCTGGCTATCTATAAAGTCGACAAGAGTACTGCAACCTAGAATCTGCATTTCTTCCTGTCGTGTTTGCTCCAAAAGAGTCCGAATAATCCCCAGTAAACTACTAGAAAACAGTGACCTGCAAGCATAATGGGCTCCACCAAATGTCATTGACAAAGTATAATAATACTAATAATAGTAATAATAGGATGCATGTCCGAAAAGAAAAGAAAAGTTTTAGAAATGAAATAATGGAACATATAATGGTGACAATCAACTAACAAAAGAGTAAATGATGAAGCTTTAAAATGAGATATTGTGAAAACTTCTTGTAGGATCACAGTAGTGCTTCAAAGCAAAGAAGAAACAGGAAATAGAAACAGGAGAAAGCCAGAGATGATTAGAATAGAATAAAGTTCATTGCATTTTTCTTATACGACAAGTCTTAATCATCTTATTCGAACCCTCTTACGGTATTAGGACAGCTAGTTCTTGTTTTTTCTTGATAGCTTGTTCACATTGACAAAAACTTTTAGTCCTGGCCCACAAAGATATATGCTACAAATTACAATCGAAATCTAAATACAACAAACTTACATTTGCTCCTTACACGATGATAGAAATTTCTTATAAATGCACACCACCACTTTTACGGATCCAAAGTTCTCGTTCCGCAAATCCTTGTAGCATCGTTGCTCTAGGAGAGTGGTTATCTGTCAGAGAAACTGAAAGATCAGAGAAGAATAACAATAATAGCCAGAAATATACAGTCCAATTAGATTTTGGATTCATAATATTTTCTTTATAACTTCTCAAACATATTTATCATCGTATTTGAACCACATCGATGTT
Source organism: Aegle marmelos (assembly GCA_030449875.1). Classification (NCBI taxonomy): domain Eukaryota; kingdom Viridiplantae; phylum Streptophyta; class Magnoliopsida; order Sapindales; family Rutaceae; genus Aegle; species Aegle marmelos. The sequence continues at coordinate 11,631,258 of JASUUL010000115.1, forward strand.
CCCAGAGAAACTAAAAATGTTTCTCCAAAATATTGTAACTTATCAATTGAATCAGAAACCAGAATCACTTCTGAGAATGAGTACAATATTCTTGATTTAACTATCATCCTGGCCAATAGCTTAAGCACCAACTTCAAATTTTTTTACATTACCTAGTCTTTAAGTGATAAAGTTCCAATCCTGATTAGCAGATAGAATACTTCATCTGCAAAACTTCTAAAGTTTTATGAACAGATCAATTTGGGCAGATATAGTTTCAGTCAACAGGAAGCATATTCACAAAGCTTACCTTGGGAATCCGTAATGGGTTCTTAGAAGCATATTCGCAAAGCTTTCCAATTTTTCTATCATTTGGTTCAGCATCCTGCATGCAAAAGCAAAGCCAATAACATGGTTAGATGCCTCAATTCTCCTATTAAAGATTCTTTTTATCTTCAGGAAGATGGAGGGGAGGAAGGATTGAAGCAAATCAGAAGCCTCAGAAAATCTCTATTAGACAGGGCCAGTAACATCAAAAATTTGAAATGGCATAATAAAATTAATTATTAAATAAAGTTTAAAAAGCCTCTACTGGTGCACCCAAGATATCTTCCAAAATTCACAGATTTCTAATGACAACCCTATTTTAGTTTCTACTATCGGCAGCAGTAGCAGAGATCTTAAATGGCATTCCACGTCGTATAGACTTTTTTATGAGCTGAATACAAACTTCAAATGTTTTAAATTACCACTAGAGACATAAACGTAATACCACAAAAAGCTAAACCTCAAGTAAGCTAATATCAACATGGGCAATAAGACAAATCAGCAACTCAAAGTCTTGCAATTCTGAACTCAGAGTTAAATGAAAATCATATTGCACCCAACTTAAACAGGAAACAAGTTACAAATTACCTCATATGTACATTACTAAGACCTAGTAAGCAACTCAAACTCGATTCCAATAGAAAAAATATCTAAAACAAATACTTGCAAAACCACAATTCAAGTGACATCCCAAAAAGCTGCTAGTTCACCTGGTTACGTGGAAATATGTCTGCCAGCATCTTCTTGTACCGTTTCACCGGCTGTCTTGACCTTGCACGCATTGAAGGACAGAAGAAACAGAGGTTGCCGCAGACGGGCAAAACCCGCCTCGACATAACCCCCATGTTCTAAGGATTTTCAAAACCTCTTCTCTACTCTACAATTCAGATTACAATTTCCGTGTTAAAAAAATTATATAAAAAAAATCCATTCAGAGATTGAAAAAAATCCAAAGTTCATCGGCAAAATTTGACATCTACTCATTCAATCAAATTAGAATTCAGTCCCCAATTTGTCCATTCACTCATTGACGAACAAACTGAAATCAATCAACAATCACAAAACTAATAATACAAACTTAAAAACAAAGGGGAAAAAAAAAAAAAAGCATTTGAGTTAAGCACATTTTAAATGGATTGAAATCAAGACAACATAAAAAATCAATAACAATTCAATGTTAGAAATTAGAAAATAATAACGAACAAATTAATTTGCATAAAATGAAGCAAAATTGTAGAGAAATTAAAGCACACTCACCAGTTCTAATCACAAAAAATAAAATAAAATAAAATTCTGCATGCAATGCAATCAAATGAAGCTGAAAAGGTCGCGATCCGGAATTACAATGCGAAACAAAATTGAGTAAACAAAGGTTCTATAATTGTTCTTAAGAAGTATTTTTAGGACGTCTTATATTGAAAATTTTTCTATTGTATATATCAATGAAGTAAAATAAAATGCCGAAAAAAAAATTAAAACCAGGTAAAACTGATGAAAAAATTTGGAAAAAAGTATTACCGAAGAAAATAGCCAAATGGGGGAAATTTTGGCTCGTTCTAATCTCCCCCAGGCGTCTCTCTGTTCTTTCTCCCTCTCAAATCATCAACGTGTTTTCTTACTTTTTCTTCTTTTTTTTTTCTTTTTTTCCCCACGAAGAGATTAAAATTTTGTAAAATTTAAAAAAAAAAAAAACACAACACTTAATTGACATTTGTGCTACAGTCACACGTACGTGTGATGCCGAATGATGACAGCAGGAATTTTGGGCGTTGAGACGGCGCTTAATTTATTGCGGGTCCCTCCCGCGATGACATAACGCGAAAACGCGCATTTAGCCACTTACAAAATAAAATTTGATATTTTTTAATAAGTAAATTTTTTTTTTCCAAAAAAATTAAAACTAGAATCCAAAAATAGTAGTTTGAGATGATAAATTACTTTAAGTGAATAATGTGGTTGATATGGTTGGTTGTCAAGATTGCTTTCAATTAATTTTTTTTTTACATAATAAATTTTGTGGATGTAGCGTTATATTACTCTATTTTCTCTATTACTCTATTTTCTCTCAAAAAAAGTTATTTTAAAAAAAAAATTAATGTAATTTTATTTGTCGCGCTTTCTAGAACATCTTCATAGAATAATCATTATAAAATAATCTTATATTCATAAAAAATATATATATAATAATATATGCCGAATATATAGAATAATATTAATGATATAATAAAAAGAGTTTGTACACGAAGCCAAGATCAAGCTCCAATTACAAGACGTGGAGTTTCTATAGTTGAAATCTTAAGTTCGAGTCAATATTGGTGTATGAGTTAATAATAAAAATAAGAGGAATTGTGTGTGTTGTGGATAGCGGCAATACACTATCGCAATAATAAAAATAAATAAATAAAAAAGAGGTTGTATATGATGTGGATAGTGATATTATAATACCATGTAATACTATTAGATTAAAAAAACTATACATATTGTGAAATGCATTGTAATTCTCTTCATAATGTTACATTTTAAATTTTTCAGAGCAAAAATTTATGTGTGTGATTAAAAAAAAGAATAATTAAGTTATAATCATATACAATCATTAAATAATACACGTTACTAAATTTTAAAACACTCATGGCAGGAGAATCCCAATTTAAAGAGAATGGGAAATATGCCTTAAAAAAAATTGATAATACAGAGACAAACAAATTAAGATGGTCTGCATAGTAATGGGGGAAATTTGTAAGGCTTCTCAACCAAAAAAAAAAAAAAAAAGCAAGGAGAAATGATAATGAAAGTGGGAAAGGTCAAGGTCAAGGGCCAGCTCAGCTGATAGCGTAAACTAGAAGGTTTTAGTGACGGGGATTCAGGGAAGCACTAACGCCTAACGGTTCCGATAATTAAGGGAGATTCACTTTTCTTTTCTTTTCTTTTCTTTTTTTAATTGCCTTTTAAATAAATAAATAAATAAAATAAAAGCAAAATGAACTCATCAACTATTTGATATTTCTGCCTTTTGACTTTTATATCCGCTTTTCATCATTTTGTCTTTTTTCTTTTTTCAATTTTTTTTTCTTTTTTTTACAACATATCAAAAGTTTTTGTATCACGCGAAAGCCACTAGTTTACACGTTTTTGTGATTAGAGTTGACGATTTTACGGATATTCTAAATTTGGATTCTGTAAATGTGGTACTTATTAGTGGCCATCGCATTATTCATGCTCATAATATGCAAAATCATTTGCATTTTTTTAGTTTTTTGTTTTTGTTTCGTTTTAATTAAACATCGGCGTTGAGTTAGAAATTTATTAGAAATGATAATGGAGGACACAGTTACAATCATTCTCTTAATTATTAACCAAAAAAAAAAAATTAGACAAAATGATACTTGGAAATAATCAGGACATCATCTAATCCTTTCTATGGTTATCATATTTTCATCACACCAAATCGGTTTGCAAATATGGAGTTTGAGTGCTTCAAATTTGTTTAACGGGATTATTCATCTCTAAAAAGTTAGAATCGCTTTTCAAATGATTTCCTTTTTTTCTTTTTAACGGTTATAATTATGAGTTTCCTGATATTTTATTTGCATATGTTTATATTCTTATATTATAAAAGTTTATCTCATAAAAATATTTTCACTATTAATGTGGTGAGAAAATCTATCAAAATTTCATTTTTTTTTTAAAGTAGTGCTCCACAATCTAAATATTTTATCTCAAAAAAATTATTTAAAATGACTTATCATTCATCAATTAATTAATAGAATAATATAATTAATTTATTCTCAATCCGGTGCCTTCAACATCATGATCCAGAGCAAACTATCTTTTGAACAGTGATAAATTCACTTGTAACATGACTCTTATAAAATTCAAGGCCTATTACGTGGCTTTGAGTAAGTATAATTGTTGTTTTATTCTCCTTTTTTTTTTAACAACAAATTTTGCTTACATTTGAGATAATATATTTTTTTTTATATAGGAGAGAAATCTTATCTCACTTTGCATAGATTTATAAATAATTAACACAGTAATAAGTCTTAGTTATTCTCAATTTTGTTTTCAAATCCGCCATTTGGCTTGGGTCTCGCCTAAAACCTACTAAACCAATATTAAAAAAGTAAACTGTTAGGTCATCAACTATAGTAAATCAAATTTGTACATTATTAAATTTAGCATTGAGTGGATGCAAATTAAAACACATGAGCAATTTAAAAGTCTTGCTTCAAACTTTGAATAACCCCGAGCTGTACGTTGCTGACCCCAATCCCTTTCCAACTTTTATCTTTCATAAAATATTAATCTAAAATTCTAAATTAAACAACTCTATGCGGGCAATTTTTTTTTTTTTTTCCTAACACTTCATTGTGAGTATATTCTAAAAGAACTTCAACATCACATACAAGATAAGCACGAGTTGTAGTGATGGCTTAAACTCATAATATAGAACTCGAGACAGTAACAAGATGATAAATCAATTTTATTTTTTTATTTTTTGAAAGATCGTACGTTCAAATTAGTTGTTTCAAGATTAAATCTCACCAAATTTATTATTTCATTTCTTAAAATTTTCATTACTCATCGCTAAGGGTTCAATTATTTCGAATTTTCTTTTCTTTTTTTTTGTTTTTATGTCACTACGTTTTAGGAAACTGAAAAAGTAAGGCTTGTAGTTCAAAGATTTATAATTCAAATGCGAAAATTTATAGTTTAAAATCACATTTACATTAAAATTGAAGTAATGTGCAGTGATTTAGGTTGAATGATAATAGTATGATTTAACCCGAATGATAATTTTAAAGGGGGTCATGTAATTCATGATAGTGAGAGACAATCCCAGTCCCCACCTACCCCCTGTTTGAGCAATTAATTAATACGGAGCACAAAGTCGTTGCCTTTGTCCGCTGCCTCTGTTGTAAATTAACTATAATTAATTATGCAAATACAGATAGCCAAAAAACCATGTGCTTGCTCGTGACTTTATCTCTATTTGTTAAAAAAAAAAAAAAAACACTTTACTCTATAGATGATGATTGTCACGTTGTGGCCTACAAAAGGGGACAATTATTATTTTTTTTATCCGAAAGGCCTGTTGGTTCATTGATTCACTCAGTGGCAACGGCTAGAGAATTTATGATCACGACCACTAATAGGAATCAAGTAGTTCAGAAGCAACGAATTGACATTGTTCTCAATTTTAACTCCAGGACATGCGGGTGCATTCTCTTTATTCTTTAATCTAAAGTTTCCCTGACTTGTTATATATGTTTTGATTTAAAGTTGCGTATCAATTAACAATTTTATTAATTGATCTAGGAAGAAACTAGCTAGCTAGAGAGAAAAAAAAAAAAAAGAGTAAATTATATTAGGAATCAGACACAGATTTTCTTCTTTTTTTACCCCCCCCTCCTTTAAGAGAAAATTTTATTACGTCAGTTTTGGAATGGGCTTTTAAATGGATTCGACAGTGTTGACTGGCATTCCAGGAGGGCTCTCTTGGGTCAAGCTTTAGCCCAACTCAGTAAGCCCACTCGCATGCGACGATATGCGGTGAGTCCCTCAATTTGGTTTTTTTCTTTTCAATCTTACGGTGCGTATTAATATAACACTGTATATAATTTCTGCTGTGGCAATAAATTTTGATCGCTGACATATTTGAATCTGGTTGCTGGAGGAGGATTGGATGTGTCCCTCTATGCGAGCAACTTAATCTGAAAACTATATCTTAAAATTTTCTCAACAAGCATTATATCTGTTTTAATTGGAATATGGTGAGCTTTTTGAATGTAACATCGACATCAACGTGTGAGAGAAATGGAAAACTCGTAAAATAAAATTTTTCTTAATTATTTATATATTTTAATTGTTTTGTGAAAATAAAATTTGTTGTAATCATGTACCAAATTTTAAATACATAATAGGTGAGAAATTTGCCGTCACACTAATAACACTGATGTCCGCGAAGCATCTAACTTGATGGAAAACAATTAGTTCATTGAAAATAAAATTTCTTAGCTCTTTCTTAAAAATTTTACAACAATATTTCAATCTAGCTCCTTTTTTTATGAATAATGTTAAATGTCAGAGGAAACTAATATGCTTGATTATCTAAATAATTGCAACCATAATCCCTCCTCAATATAGAGGATTAAATTTACATTTTTCAATTTCACGGCGATGCTCGTGGAGTGTTTTGCCTTTATCTCTCCATGAATGCATTATAGAGAAATTTATTGGATGTGCACTACAATGAAAATCAACTTTAATTGTATTATGGAGTAGCATTTTCTTACAAAATACTATAAAATGTCAATTTTTCGTAGCACATTAAAAAAAAAAGGCCATAATTTTACTTTTTATGAAATTATTAGCATTTTTTTTAAATGTCATATATTATATTAACTAATATAACTCTTTAAAGTAGGTAAATAAACATATTGAAGTCCCCTTCTTTTCCTATCTCTCTTTGGATTCCTCCCAAAATTCCTTCATTTAATAGTATTTTCTTAAATATACTTTAAAATGTCAATTTTTCGTAGAACATTCTTAAAAAAAGAAAAAGCCATAATTTTACTTTTTTAAAATTAGTAGCATTTTTTTAAATGTCATGTATTATATTGACCAATGTAGCTCTTTTAAAATAAGTAAATAAATATACCCAAGTCTCCTTCTTTTTCGGTCTCTATTTGGATTCCTCCCAAAATTCCTTCATTTAATAGCATTTTATTGCAAAATGCTAGTAAATGTCAAATTTTCGCAGCATATTCTAAAAAAAAAAAACGCCATAATTTTACTTCTTATAAAATTAGTATGTTTTTTTAAAATGTCATGCATCATATTAATTAACGTAGCTTTTTAAAATAAGTAAATAAATATACCTAAGTCCCCTTCTTTTTCTCTCTCTTTGGATTCCTCCCAAGATTCCTTCATTTAATCAATTTCTTTTGTTTCCTTGATTTTATAACTTAAATATCCTTGATTTTAGCAAATTTAAGGTTTGTGATTGTTAATAGAAGATTTCTTATGCTGATTCCATTTCTATTTAGAACAATTTCTTACATGTTTGGTTAATTTATTTTCCTTGTTTTTCCTTACATTTAGGAGTAATATATCAGTAACTTTGAAATTTCTCATTTGTGCCCTAACAATATGAATTTTATGTATCAATCATAGAATAGGTTGGACTATCTTAATTACTTCTTTTTATCTAGGAAACAATGAGGTGGATCTAAAAATTGTATCTTATAAAATTAGATATATGAACATGTAATAGAGTTTAATAGGTATTCATGCTTGTGGTCTTATTAGAATCTTTAATTAATTTTCTTTAATCTATTCCCTAAGCCAAGGTTTGGAAGGGGGAATCTATCTATTGTTTTCTCATGTAGTGAATCATTTGTAACCTACAAGTTATAATGATTGATCCTTAACAACTAAAATTTTCTCAAAAGCTGTGGCATTTATAGGTTGTATTGGCATCTTTAAGGAGAAAAGACTTCGGTTGAGATACATCTTTATAATTTCACATTATTTGTGGACTTACCTTTAAAATTTTCAATGTTGTTGCTTTTGTTGGTTGTACTTATGATGATTCTATTACTTTATCACTTCTCTTATTTAATTAATCTTATTTCTCGTGTACTTATCCCCATGAATATCAATTTCTCTAACTAGTAAGAATATCAAATAAATTGATACTTAAGTGAGATCCATAAGAGAAGACTTATCTTGCCGAATTTAGTCTTGTACTTGTGGTCATCTTTATGCTTGGTTTGAATGAAGATTTAAATTAATATAAATCTTTTTGTTGGTGTTAGTATTTGGTTTGAATGAAGTTTTATTTATATGATTATCATTAATACAAAATTCTTTTAGGTGAAATTGAATGCATACTAGTATTGATACTCGGAAAAAGAAAATTTTTATTGCAAAAGATAATATTTGATTGATACAAAAGCACGTATAAGTTATCATAATTACTCATTGCATTTATAGTTTAGAATATGAATGAAATTTTGTTCTTAAATTTATTTCTAAATTGGTAGCTAATTCGAGATGGTAAAAAGTCCAAGCTTGGCCTGATTCGCAAGAAATAGGGTTAGTCGTAGGCTGAAAATTTAAAAATTTACAGTGAATAGGTCTAGATGTAGGCTCAGGAAAAAAAAAAAGGTATTTAATTATTAATCTATTAAATATTGTATAATCAATTAATCATCTTTAATTTAAGTGTTTCTTTATTTTTTTCTATTTTAAACTCTATTAAAAAATTATCTAAACCTAGGCTTGGGCTTAAAAAAGCTCGGCTCAGGCCTTTAAATTGCCATTCCTACAACTAATGAGTAGAAGATTAGTTGGGTAGATATAATTTGAATAAAAAATAAAATTGCTTCTATGTGAATTAAAAGAATATAGCTATAAGATTTCTTTTTCGATGTTTGATTTGATTTATTACAGCCTTCCATTTTTATTCTCTACTTACTATTGCTACTTTTATCTTTTTTTCCCACGATCCTTTATACTTATTATATCCTTAATGGCCTTGCATTTGTGGACGGTATATCAAAGTTGATTTGTTTAGATGAATGTAAGCATGATATGAAGTTAAGTATACTTTAATTTTTATAATTTACTTATATCGAAAAAATTTTGTTAAGGAGCCATATTTTGTCTCTTTTTATTAACAGAATAAAATTCATAGTTTGTTTTTAAATTCATAATGTAGTAATCAAGGATATTGTGCAATTAAGAATTAAAGGATGATGAAAAATTGAAGAAAATATATAGTGCTTTTCTAGGATCACTAGAAAGTATAGAAGTATGACACTTTCGTAAATGTTTTGTGGTTGAATATTTATTATATGATTATGGATGTTTAAGTGTTTTTATTTTACGAATGAATGGTACATATTTTTTTTTTCGTTGATGGAATAACAAATTTGATGGATTGAATTAATGAATTGAATGAAGAGCATCAAAATGCTAGTATGATATAAATGTTCTTGTAGCATTTTATAAAAGTTACGTTAGACATTTATACAATTTGTAGCGTTTGCTAAATGCTAATGCTTTAAATAATGATAGCATTCACCGAAAGGAACAAAAGCTAATTGCATTGCAATAAATCAATGCTGTGTCATAATTTGTAGCATTTAAGAAAAATATTACTAATGTATGATACTTTCAATTATATTAGCTAACTCAGCATTGCTCGAAGTACTACCATTCCTTCTAGTAACATTTTTTAGATGCTATCATACATTATTTTTATGAGAGCTGCTAAGTTATAGCTGCAGTAACTTACAGTCATTTCAAAATCGCGTGAACAATAAAATTAATGTGTACTGTTTACGTGATTTTGAACTAATTAGAAATTTTAGTAGCTATAAATTACAACAGCTGTAACTTATCAAAATCCTATTTTTATTATAGCTGTAACTTAGTTTTCACTACTGAAGGACCAAAAAGTTTTGAACTCATATGGAATTCAAGAGTTAACACTAATTTGTGAAGCGTTGAAGAACAGATTGGATCCACTGTGACGTCCATGGAGAGAAGTGTTCCACAATATCATGAATGCAAAAACTAAGGGTGTTGAATCCTTGGATAATGAAACTGAGTAGTTTATAAAGTAACTTGTCATTGCTAGCTTGTGAGCGTTAAATTTACTCGAGATGTTCATGGATCAAATTTTATGAATTGGACATTAATCTATATTTAATTCATAAATCTGTAGATTGATAATTTTTTAATCCAATTCAATCACAACATTAGTGAAGTTTAATATAAATCCAATCAATATGTATATAGATCGGATATGGTTTGACACAATACATAACCAATCCACTATCTTGTGGATTAAATTTTTTAGTTTTGCTCAATTCAAAAATAATTTAATAAAAAATTTAGTAGAAAATAATTTTACTATTGATCAAATTGAATAAGATTTAAATGAAGTAATTGTTCAAATATAGTTAGAATGATACACTAAAAGTTTCAAAACATAATACACCAAAAAAAATAAAAATTCTCATTTGTTTACATTAATATATAAAAATTAACTAAAATTATGAATTTAAATTTATACAAAGATTTAAAATTTGAGAGCTTGGATGATATGTCAAAATGTCCACCTTCAATTTGTATTTTGCATCTTAACCTAAACAAAACATATATAATTGAAATAAATAACAAATAAAAATATTTTATTCGATAAAAATAATTAATATATTTACCCTTACTTACTATCCCATCAAATGCTATCAAGTTTCATCAAATAAATTCTTGTCGACTCCTAAAATCTCTATTCATGTAAGACAAAAAAAAATGTCAATTTTAAAAAAAATAGAATGACGATATAAAATTTAACTTTAGAATTTTTAACATTTAGGAAGCTATATTTGTTTATGTAATTATTTAATTATTTTTATTTTATATAATTATCTAATAAGATATAGTATGGTGTTAGTTTAACTATATTTTAACCAATTTATTCACTAGTAAGTAGTTTACAAGTTTTATTTTTAACTAAATAATTTTTTATTTTTTAAATTCACAGATTTTGTCAATTTACAATAGTAAATCTACACTCAATCTATCGACTGTGAATTTTTAAGTTTTTAATCTAATTCAGTATACTAATCTATAGATCTATTTTTATAGATTAGCTTCTTGCAGATCAGATAGATTGAGAGGATCGAAATGGATTTCGAATAACTCTAAAATTTATAAATTTGTAACTGTGTCGGTTGTATATGTATCTGCATCATCTTCTATGTAAATAACTTTTTTTTTCCGGTTGTAAAAAAGAATCGGCAAGTAATTTATTTGCAATAGAGTGCAAGTGGTCTAAACGGATTATTACGAGAAAGATGGCGATAAACATGAAGAGAGAAATTGTGCCCTTTATTTGCTTTCTTTAATTTCTTATTATTATCTAAAAGAGCGTAAATTATATATGTTTAGTATAGAAATAGTTCGTTAATACTTTTAAAACAGATGCTATTACTAACAATAAGTTTGTGATCATGACCCCTGACTATATTATATAGATTGCAAAACTCTGATCATAGATGCCTCCTCATTTGTAAGAACTGGAACAAATCTTCATCTTCATGGTATGATCTTCATCTGTCTCAATTTCCCCACCCACATTCTAATACTCTTCATAGTATGCAAAAACCCAAAGAGCCCAAATTCTCTACTCTTGCTCATGCCATGAACATCCTGCAACTGTAAATTAAACGCAACACAGTATTAAGTGCCTCAAAGCAAGTAATCTCCTCCATTTTTGTCTTGTCCAACTCATATTTCTCGACAATCTCATCCCATATTTCTCTTTTCTCCTTCATCATCTCAAACGCATCAAATTTTTTTCTCATCAAACGGCACAAATTCTACGTCAAAGATTTCTGACAACAGTCTCCACAAGCTCTTCCATGTAAAAACATCGCCATTTGTGCCTTCAAAGCTTGGTTCTTGGCCTTATCCGTCGTTGCTGCCCATATTTGTTGCTCTGCCAGCACTCGGCTCTTTGACATGTCTCAAAAATGCCCCCATGTGTACTGGTTACCTGAAAGTGAAGATATATGAATTGCTATTGTACGAAAATTAGATTAAAAAAAATTATTGTGATGCTTGAGATTTGATAAGATTGCAAATATATTTCCTGTGTTGTACAAATTTATAGCAAGTGTTTGATTAAATGAATCACGGTTTGATGAATTGCCTTAAGGAACTCTCATGATCATAGTCCCAGCAACACTAAGCTCGAGAATTATTCTCTTAATGACTCAAGGATAAGCTCAAGGATTGATACAAGACAAGTGAGTACCATGCTTGGCATTAGGACAGTGGTCAAGAGCTATCATCGAATGATGGCTGTAGTCACGAACTACGCCGGAAAATCTGAATTCTCATAGCTTGAAGTATTGCGTTCTTCAGTTCTTAGTCATTATTTGCATTTCTTAACTCCTTGGTTCTGAAGTCTCACAGCCATCAATTATCTAATTTTGTCACGCAGAGTGATTACTTTTCAGAGCAAACACCCTCATATTTTAAATTATAAATTTGAAATTTAATTGTGCGGTTAAATTATAATACAGTATTAAATTATAGTTAGACATTAGAGTATAACCACTCGTATAAACATACACTAACAGCGACACTATATCATTTTTCATTGAAAATTTTATTTTCAACAGAGTGCAAGCGGTCCAAACAGATTATGGCAAGAAAGATGCTAATAAAATGAAAAGAGAATTTGTGTTCTTCATTTACTTTCTTTACTTTCTTATTATTATCTATTAGACCAAATTATGAAAAGCCTAAAAACTCACGAAAAATTTATGTCCAATAAAACTATTTTATATAAAATAACTGAAACCCGTTTTCTATAAGAATGATCAAGGTATTTATAATTTTAACTAAAGTGTTTAAATATAAAATACAACAAAATGACAAAAGCACGATTTAACAAAGAACGACCTAAGCTTATTCCTCACAAAGAACCACCTAGGTTAATTCTTCACAAAAAATGACCTAGACACTTAGAAAATATTTATAAATAAAATGCATAAAAGGCAAGTCTTCGACAAATGGCTAAAGGAATATTTCAACAAAGAATAGTCTAGATCCTCAAAAAATATTTTATACAAGACCACACGAGCTATTAAGAATTCTACAGAATGCACCTACGGGCATATATATATTCTATGCAATACATCTATAGGCAAATATACATTATATAGAATGGACCTAGAGGCAAATACACATTCTATGGAATTGGTCTACGTGCAAATACACATTCTACGAAATAGGTCTCAGGATAAATATATATTCTACATAATACATCGATGGATAAATTTACATTCTACAAAATGTGCCTATGGGCAAATATATGTATTCTATAAAATGCACCAATGGGCCAATAAACATTCTACAAAGTGAGTTTACAGGTTAACAAATATTCTGCAAAATATGTTTATGAGTAAAATGTTGCAAAATCAGTCCTCTTTGTAAGTAACTAATATAAGTGCTAAATTTAAACTAAAGTCCATAAAAGGTTGAGGGATAAAAAAAATGACAAATATCTAAATATTACTTATCATGAATAAGTATTGACACATATTAATATATGTCTTCATGCATGGTTTTTACTTGACACTTGTCATAAGAAAAGTGTCATATAATCTCTCCAATTGACATTAAGTTTTCTATTCAATAAGGCTCTTGGCCTTTAAATGAGTATGAGAACTCTACCTATCTCAATCTAGATTTTCTCTTTTTAAAAGTTGAGTAAAAAAAATTGACTTAATTGTCAGAGGGTTATTGTCTGCACACCGATCCACCTTTGACAATTGTTTCTTTTTTGCAGAATAATTAATCACAAGGACACATGAATTCGAGACACTCGCCTCAAGGAAAAAAAAAACACATAACTTGATTTACAAGAAATTTGAAGCACAAATCAATCACTTTACATTGTGTAAGAATTTGCATCAATAGTATCTAGAAAAGTTCTAATTATATAAGTAAAGTTCAGAAATAAGTCGTTAATACTTTTGAAACAGATGTTACTACTAACAATAAGATTGTAATCATGACCCTTGAATATATTATATAGATTCCAAAACTCTTGAGAGCATAATGAAAAATTGGGATTTCGGATGAAGAAGGCGAGGACTTTGTATTTGATCGTAGACGCCCCTCATTTATAAAAACTAGAATAAACTCTTGATCTTCATGGTATGATCTTCATCTCCCTCAATTTCTTCACCCACATTCTAATACTCTTCATAGTATCAACAAACCCAAAAAACCCAAACTCTCTGCTCTTATTCATGCTACTAACATGCTGAAACTGTAAATGCAACACAGTATTAAGTGCCTCAAAGCAAGTAATCTCCTCCATTTTGGTCTTGTACAGCTCATGTTTCTGAACAATCTCATTCCATATTTCTCCTTTCTCCTTCATCATCTCAACCACGTCAAATTTTTCTTTCTCATCAAACGGCACAAATTCAACGTCAAAGATTTCTGACAACAGTTTCCACAAGCTCTTCCATGTAAAAACATCGCCGTTTGTGCAGTTAAAAGCTTGGTTCTTGGCCTTATCCGTCGTTGCTGCCCATATTTGTTGCTCTGCCAACACTCGGCTATCTGACATGTCGCAAAAATGCTCCCATGTGTATTTATTACCTGAAAGTGAAGATCCATGAATTGCTATTGGAACGAAAATTAGGAAAAAAAAGAACAAAAAAAGAGTGTGAATCTTGAGATTTGATAAGATAACAAAAATATTTCCTTTGTTGTATAATTTGGGGCAGCTGTTTGATTAAATGAATCCGCTGTTCGATTAAATGAATCCGCTGTTCGATGATTTGCCTCAGCGAACTGTCATGTTCATAGTCTCAGCATCACTTCCTTTCACAGCAAGCGGTGACGTGGCACATGATTCAGCTGAAGGGGGTGAGTGGTGAAGACGGCTCAGCAAGCTCGAGCATTATTCTCTTGATAGCTCAAGGATAAGCTCAACGATTGATAAGTAACATGCTTAGCATTAGGAGAGTTGTCAAGAGCCATTATCGAATGATGGATGTAATATAAAGTATGCTGGAAATTTTGAATTCTCATATATGGCTTGCATTATCGTGTACTTCAGTTTTTAGCCATTATTTGTATTTCCTTAACTCCTTGCTGTTTTAAGTCTTGCAGGCATCACTTATCTATATCTAACGTAATTTCGTCATGTAGAGTGATTACTCTTAATAACAGATATCCGTATATTTTAAATTATAAATTTTAAGCTTGATTGTACAGTTTAATTATGGAATAGTATTAATGAAGAAACTCGTTTTTTCATTTCTTAAAAAAAAATTATACATTGAGTGTTATTTATAGATGTAAAAACTATAAATTTTCAAAGATTACATATGTAATTACGGAAGGAAATGTGTCGATTCATTTGATATGGGTCGTGTCTTTGATAAGTACAGATCATGCCTTTTGACAAGTGTAGATTATGCCTTTGAAAAGTTTTTTTCAATACCGTTTTATTTAACATTCTTAACAATTAAATTATATTTAGATATTACAGTTTGACCAATCTTTCAAACACTCACAGCGACACTATAAACATTTTTCACAAAAAAAAAAAAAGAAATTGGAAGATTAACTAAGGCCTTACCGAAGTATCGAAACGGCAACCCTTGGTGCTTGCAAATGGTGGCATACACAGCCAAAGTGAGCAACGAATTGTTCAGGCTTCTTGACGATGCACCGATTATGATTGACGAGCGATGCACGGAGTACGTTACAGCCGGCGAATATGACGCTGCAATGTCTTCAACCGCATAGTAAAAATTGGGGAAAGGCAACCTAAGCGAGTCCTCCTTAAACGGAGGATCGTGACCGACAAGTTGACCTACAAGTGACGGATCAAATACCGGACCCATGTAGTGCTTCGTCCCCATCAGCAAAGTCACGTGGCGGAGGCGAGAGCATCCTTTATTTGAGTCTACAATGACGGACATCACATTCTTAAACATTGTTGAGTTACTGAATATGTTGATTTCTTCGCTTTTCAAACGCTGGAACATGACCCAAAAAAGATGAGTGACTTCTTGAGAAATCGAGGAGAGCTTTTGGGTTGTGTCTGTGGAGTCTAGGGCATCGAAGGTTATGTAATGATCGACGAGAGGAGACGGGAACCAGCTGGGCGGAGGCCGACGAGCAGCGCCGTAGACTTTCCAGGGGCCGCCTGGTCTTGTTGGATTATTCTTTAGAGCTTCTGCTAAGCTAAAGCCTGCCATGCCTGTCACCCCAATGATTAGGGCAACTGACGAGGAGGGATATTTAGGGTTTTCATATTGCTTATCCATGACGCAAATTATATTTATGCTGCTAGTTTCTATTTCTCAGTGAAGAGATCAGAGGAATGAGCCTTGACTTAATAGTGGTATGTATTATTGGCTGTGACAATTAAGAGATTTTTATATTACCAAATTGAAAATGGCATGAATTCAATATTTAGAACGACAAACATTTCAGATGGCATCCTTTTCTTCAAATAGTGCGAGTTGTTTTTAAATATTCTTAAGAATATTGTTTCCAAGAGTATTCTTATCATCGCAATTTGCTTATATTTATATTTTCTGGAAAGCCAAAACTTAAAATTTTAAAATACTTTTAGATAATACCACATATTTCTCTATATTTGATTTAAAAAAATATATATGAAAAGATCTTAAATACATACTGTTATTCCAAATGTTTTAATACTCTTCACCTTTACAGCAGTTTCTTGTATTTTAATTTTTGGCCTTTAGTACTGGGAATAAGGAGATGAATGCTAAAACGGCAAACGGGAATCATTCATGCATGGCCGTCACCTCACTCTTCGCTAAGTTTTATGGCTATATTCTTGACGAGTACCTTTTGTTTTTACCTAAAATGTATTTCTTAACTGTTAATATTTAATAGTTTGTTAATCCATTTCATTTTTTCCAAAACAGCAGATCTTGTTTGTCATCTCTTTGATGGAGTAGGTACAACTCTACATAAACAATATATTGAACACGCAACTTAATTAATTAAGCTAAAATGGACACGATGCTATGAAATTCTGAGTGGAAGTCCAAATCACAAAGGGCGGTCAGCTTCCGATTCCAGAATTGCGGACTTCAGAAAATTTAGGACCTCATTTACAAAGTTGTTAATTAATTTTTTTTTTCATGCATTTATAATGTTTGAACTAGTTTACAAAATATATATCAAGCGGCCGGATCCCAACATAGAGAGGAATTTTAGTTTTACTAGTTACTAAGAACGAGACATCTATTTAGGGGGATATAACGAACATTACCCTTTAAAATAACTATTCTATGGACGCAAGAAGAGAAAATGAAACAAAAAAAAAAAAAAAAACAGACGACGAGGGTAACTGAAAATAAACATATTACAAAAAGATTTAAAAATGCTGAGACTATAACAAAACATTTTGTGGGTTTTCGAAAGAGAGAGGAGGATGTTGTATCTCACAATCATTGTACTGTAGATACCCCTTAATTAAGAACTAGAACTACTCTTAATATATGGTATAATCCTCATCTCTCTCAATAGTCAATACAATCCCAAAAAACCCAAATTCTCTACTCTTGTTCATGCTGCTAACAAGCTGGTGCTGCAAACGCAACGCGGTTTTAAGTGCCTAATTCAACGCCAAAGATTTCACACGACCGGTTTCTGAAAGCTCATCCAAGGTAAAAACGTCGCCGTTTATGCAGTTAAAAGCTTGGTTCTTGGCCTCCTAAGTCGTTGCTGCCCATATTTGTTGCTGTGCTACAATCGGCTGTCTGAGACGTCGCAAAACTGCTCCCATCTGTATCTGTTACCTGAAAGAGACGATTCATGAGTTGCCATATTAGACTTAATGAGGATTCCACGAAAAAAAAATGTGAATCTTGAGATTTGATTAAAATATATATATATATTTCCTTTGTGTCCTATAGTTTGAGGCAAGTATTTAATTAAATGAACCTACTGTTTGATGAATCGCCATATGTAGTCTCAGCGTCACTCCTTTGTCGAGCAAGATTGTTGCAGGTGTAATAATAAATGGCCTTAAATCATAGTTAAATAGTAGAATTTGACCTCAGTTATCGCGTGAATGTCCTACCTAAGAATTATTTTTGTTATGTGTTTATTTATTTATGCCGCAATTGATAGTTTTACACACACAATCAAAATTAGTATAAAATGCTGACATCCAATTATTTGTGTAAAAGATTGGAAAATCATGTATTTTATTGTACAAATAATGCCTCTAATTAAAATTTAAATTTTTAACATTTGTTAATTCTTCTTGCGACATCGGAATTTTTAAAAATGGCGATTGTCTGCACTGAAAAAGGATGCATGCATGCTTAATTTCATTGGATATAAAATTACGGATTACAAAATAATCATATAAAACGTGCATGAAATAATTATTCATATATACCTCCTTAACAAAAAAAAAAAAAAGAATGATCAAATCTCCTTTAAACGATCCGAGCTGAGAGAGCTTGCTCGTAGTTTGAATAAATCTCAAAGAGATTAATGGCATTTGCCCTCAAACGCATATGTTGACTATATTTCAGTTTATCTTTCATTAATACGACACTGCCAAGCTCTTTTTTTTTTGTTTTAACAGTAATTTTCGTAATTATATATGTTGAATTAAAACAAAAAAAAATGGTAAGATATAATTAGGGCCTCTTACTAAAGTATCGAAACGGCAAGCCTTGGAACTTACAACTGGTGGCCTAAACAGACAAAGCAAGCAACGCATTGTGCAGGCTTCTTGAAGATAGATGCACTGATTATGATTGACCGACGAAGCACAAAATATGTTGTAGCCGGTGAATACGATGCCGCATGTCTTCCAACGCATGGTAAAAGTTGGGGAAAGGCAATCTAGGGGAGTCCTCCTTAAAAGAAAGTTTGTAACCTGTGAGTTGACCAGTAAATGAGGGATCTAATATCGGAACCATGCAGTGTTTCGGACCGGGTTGATTATATATCTGTATCTACATACATACATACGTGTATATATATTATCAAAGGGACGATGACGTTTTAGAATTAGTCATGAAGCATTTCTATGAAAATTCTCTTTACGTGCTGATTCCTTTTTTTTTTTTTTATTTCACCATATACATAGAAATGCTCAAATAATTCGTCCGAGTCTAGGAGGATATATATATATATATATATATATATATATATATATATATATATATATGGAATGTATAATTTTGTATTTTGATTTTTTTAATCATGGAACTAGGATAGGAACTGCATCTGAACAAGACTCGATCAATTCTCAACCGTATGATTATCTCCAAGCCGACGGTATTTTAAATTTTTCGATCCCTAAACGAGACGATAAGATTGACCTGTACAGTCAAAATTCATATGGGTTGACTCGTGGAAGTGATTCACCGTGATGAACATTTGGTTATGAAACAATTTGCCGAAGAAAAGAATCACCCGTTTCACTTGGTCAAAAAGAATCAGCATATATATTAAAAAAAAATTAATTACGCAAATCGAGTCTATGTATATGTTGAAATGAAAAAAAAAAAAAATCTCTTTACGTGCTGATTCCTTTTTTTTTTTTTTTCATTTCTAAACAAGTAAATATTCTGCCCAAGCCCGAGTAGCATAAATCTGTTCTAAAATTTATTGTGATGTTATTTGACCATCTCAAATTATCACACCAACTCTCTCCTTTTGATTTACTTTACTATTTTCTAGAATAACAATAATTAAAAATTTTAAAAATAGTATTTTTTATTTTATTTTATTCTCCCTCCTCTCTCTAGCATAAACTTCAACCCCACTACATCATCATCATTATCATCATCATAATCAAATGACCACCACATATTTTCTTCATCATCAATCCATCACCTTTGCTACCATATGATGAATTTTAACGTTGGGTCTTATTAAATTTTATGAACAAATGAAAGGTTTTGTTATTATTGATAACACTAGTTTTGATTTCATGTACTAATGTAAAATTTTATCTAATTTCAATTTGGGAACTGATTATAAGTTAATAGTTGATTCGAACTATGAAGCAATTTAAAAAGAAAGAGAGAGAGATGAAAAGTTAATGTATTGAGAGCTTGAGAGAGAAGAAAAATTTTATATTTTAAATTTTTTTAATAGAAATATGAATAATATTAATTTGAAATGTGATGGTTGGTGAGATAAATTAAGGAATCAAATATCATCACTTTTTGACATATTCCTTATTTGTTACTAGTCTATGGAATTGGTAATATTTTATGTGGATCTTTTTGTCTACACTAAAGTCAATTTTGGATTCAAATTTTTAAATATAATCTAAAGCTATCTCCATTAATAATACGTAACCTACCTCCATGTTATTCATTCTATTAATATGATTTATTAATCATACTATTTATATTTTAACTTATCATCTCTTATCTTATTGGAATTTGAGTAGAACTAACAACTCTAAACTCCATGTGGATCGTGGATGTCAATTAGTTCAATGAAATAAATTTTTGGGTTAAAAATGATGAGACAATGACCCATTATTTCTTGCATAAATATGATTAACAAAATATCTGAATTTTTTTTATCAAACATCAAGTTGTGTATTTCATTTTATCAATTCAAGAGATAGTTGGTGTTTAGAGAGAGTAAAACAATACTACATATGTGTTATTCTACTAAATACTTGCAGTTAGTTTTTTTTTTTAATAATTAACTTTATGAAATTTTTTAAAATAAGATATTTACACAATGTGTTCCAAAATTAATATATGCACGTGTATATATAAGGGGGAAAAAAAGAAGCAAAGATCCGAAGGAAAAAAAGGTGATGTAAGTGACTACCATTTGTCCCTTTTCGAATGAAAAAAAAAAAAAGATAATTCCCATTCTAATTCAGATTTTAGCGGATTGTATCTTTCTTTTTTATTTCGTTTTCGTTCCCATTGCGTCTCGATCAATGGCTAGCTCTGTTGTCGCCAAGGTCAATGAACTCAACTCCTCGCTTATTATTCCTTTTACCGTCTTCGGTTTCAGTTCCCAAACAAATGGCCAAATTAAAAGAGAAAGAAAGCACCACCAAAGGCCAAGACTATTCGAGTTTTTCAAATAATAATATTCATTTAAGATCTTTTCACTTTCTAATGATTAAATACACAGGAATAAATGGTATTAGCAAAAATAATTACTTAGAAGCTTCAAGTTCCCAAATTTTTTAATGATATAAATAAATTGTGATGAGGAGAATACGCTTTGAAACAACATTCATAAGAATATTTAAAACTATTCCATCATACTTGTTTATGCCCATGGTACAATGACAAGTAAAAGTCTGCTGCCTTGAAAAAATAAAACAGTTTTAACATTTTCAAAACATCAGGCCCAGCTACATTCGCTTGCTGCGACTATGATCTTGAATCTTGAATCTCATGGTATGATCTTCATCTCTCTCATTTTCCCCACCCACATTCTGATGCTCTTCATGGTATCAAGAAACCCAAAGAACCCAAATTCTCTGCTCTTGTTCATGCTGCTAACATGCTGAAACTCAAAATGCAACACAAGTTTAAGTGCCTCAAAACAAGTTATCTCCCGCAATTTGGTCTTATACAGCCCATGCTTCTCAACTATCTCATCCCATACTTCTCCTTTCTCCTTCATCATCTCAACCACGTCAAATTTTTCATTTTTCTCATCATCAAACGGCACAAACTCAACGCCAAAGATTTCTGACAACAGTTTCCATAAGCTCTTCCACGTAAAAACGTCGCCGTTTGTGCAGTTAAATGCTTGGTTCTTAGCCTTATCCGTCGTTGCTGCCCATATCTGTTGCTCTGCTAGCAATCGGCTGTCTGACATGTCGAAAAAATGCTCCCATGTGTATCTGTTACCTGAAAGGCAAGATTCAAGAATTGCTATAAGGACAAAGATTAGGAACCAAAAAAAAAATAAATAAATTGCTAAGCTGGAGATTTGATAAGATAATTAACAAAAATGTTTCCTTTGTGTTTTATATTACAGTTTAACAAAAATTGTAATACTTCTTTTATTATTTAGCTTAACAAGAACTCAATCCCATCCCACTCATTTGAGTGCAGTATGAATTATAAACCTCTTGCTTTTACCAACTAAATAAGTGGGTGCCATAATTTTAATATGGCTAGTCTTAAATTAAATTTAGACGGCAAAGTTTAACTTCAACTTGGGAGAAACGTCCTTACTTATGAATTATTTTTGTTATGTATGTATTTATTTTTGCTCTAATTGATAGTTTTACACTCAAACAAATGAATTTCCAGTCATGGATCTAAACGTTTTTTAAATACTGACATCCGTCACTTTATACAAAGAATAGTAAAAGAACGAATTTTAATGTATAAATAATATTTCCGATTAAATTTGCAACTTTCATCTTTCGGTAAATCTTTGTACAACCTCAAAATCTTAAGGAATTAAGCACGCCTGTCACTGAAGAGGGATAAGAGGGATCGCAAATAAATTAGCTTTACAGTTTCACATTTGATTTTGAAAATAATCATAAACTTATCTATAAAAAAAATTCCTCGAATATCCTCGTTGAATTAACATCTATAAAGTTTATCGTATCCCATAAACTTTGGGATCTAATAGGGCTACATCTACCTTGTAATTTGAATAAATCTCAAAGAATCAATGAAATTTGACATTGAACGAATATTTTGACTGGTTTTTAACTTTATCTTTGATTAATACGACCCAACAAACTTCTGTATGGTGATTTTATAACTACTCGGAGATAATTAAGGACTTACCAAAGTATCGAAACGGCAACCCTTGGTACTTGCAAATGGTAGCATACACGGCTAAAGTGAGCAACGAATTGTATAGGCTTCTTGGAGATGCGCCGATTATGACCGACGAACGATGCACGGAGTACGTAATAGCCGGTGAATACGCTGCCGCGATGTCTTCCAACGCATAGTAAAAGTTGGGGAAAGGCAATCTGGGCGAGTCCTCCTTAAAAGGAACTTCGTAATTAGACATCAGTTGACCTGCAAGCGACGGATCAAATATCGGGCCCATGTAGTGTTTCGTCCCCGTCAGCAAAGCCACGTGACGGAGACAAGAACATCCGTTATTCGAATTTACAAGGACGGAAAGCACGTTCTTCAACATCGTCGAGTTACTGAATATGTTCACTTCTTCGCTTTCCTGAACCTGCAAAGGGACCCAAAAGAGATGGGTGACTTCATGAGAAATCTGAGAGAGTTTTAGGACTGCGTCGGCGGAGTCCAGGGCATCGAAGGTTATATAACGATCGACCAGAGCAGTCGGGAACCAGTCGGGCCGAGGCCGACGGGCGGCGCCGTACACTTTCCAGGGGCTGCCCGGTGTGGTTGGCTTCTTCAGAGCTTCTGCCAAGCTCAAGCCTGAAATGCCCGTCACCCCAATGATTAGGGCAACTGATGATGAGGGATATTCAGGGTCTTGATCTTGCTTCTCCATGTCACAAGTTATCTAAATGTTGTTAATTTCTGCTTCTCAGTGGAGATATCAGAGAAATGAGAGCAAATTACTGTTGAAGAATGCTCTGTCTAGGGACAAAGATGTCACAAGTCTTGAGTTGACAACAAAGATTATATACGAATCAATAATTTAGTACCTGCTACCATCTCTGGTAGGTGACAGAAAAATGATAAAGCACCCATGGTTTGCTTCCCTACTCGCCACCTCACATTCTTTTTTATGTTTATCTTCTTGTCCGATAATTCTTGTTTTTTTTTCCACCTCACATTTTTTTTTATGTCATCTCTAGTAGGTGACAGAAAAATGATAAAGCACCCATGGTTTGCTTTCCTACTCGCCACCTCACATTCTTTTTTATGTTTATCTTCTTGTCCGATAATTCTTGTTTTTTTTTTCCCCCTAACCATTGATATTTTGTTAAGCAGTTGAAATTTAATTTATTTTCAAATCTGCTGGGTCTTTGCGATATTCTCAAACGATAGAGTAGACAGAACTACAAATTAATTTATGTTTTTTTTTTACCTTAGCTAAATTACATAATATTATAATTTATAACAATCTGAGAGTTATATCTAATAATTCAGAAAATATTTAATAACTGAATTACACTTGGCTCTTAAGTTGATGTAAGTAGCAACATTATACAATTAACTATACCTTTTTGGTTCCTTATACCTCACACCACTTATCTCTTGAATTAATAGAATGAATACACAGGATTTGTTAAGTCCTGGAGATCTTTGAATCTGAAAATGATATTTAATCTGAGGAGTGATAGGTCATTACCCTTTAATTTCGTGGTATATTTAAGTAACATCGAGTTTATTTTATGCTTGGAAAATGTAAGGGAATAAATTAAGTAAGATTTTCTGTTTACTCAAAGAACAAGTGGGGTTTCAATATATCTCAGAGTTTTTTCTTTTAGTTTTAGTCCAATAATTGTAAGAAGTTAGAATATAAATATGATGCTAAACAAATTAAATTAACAGGATACATGACCTTAACTATTTGGTTCACGTGTAAGTTACGTATTATTAATAGAGAAAACTCTATATGCTTTCAAGATTTTAAATAAAATAATTTTTAATTATTTTTTTAATATAATTTATTCGTCTATATTTAATTAGTAGAAAATGAAAAGATCTTAAATAAACATATTATTATTTGAAAGATTCGAATAGTCTTGGCCGCTAGTAGCTTTTTCGTTTTTAATTTAGCCATTGGTTTGAAACCCAATACGGCAACAGGAACAATGCACGTGGTAGTCACCTACCTCCATTTTAAAATTTTATTAATCATATTAATGTAAGCAGTGACAGGTTATTATCTTATCACTTTAACCAGGAATTGATCTCATTGAACTAGTTCCACAGTTGGCACCCACAGCGCACATGTAAAGTTCAAAATTACTAGTTCTAATTAAATTCAAACGAGATAAGAGATGATAACAAGTTAAAATATATAAAAAAAAAAGACAATAAACCAATCAATTTATTTATTTCAAAACTGCAAGGTCTTTGTGATATTTTCAAATGATCGACTAACACAGAACTACAAACTAATTTATGTAATTTCTTTTACATAATATTGTAATTTACGATGATCTAAGAGTTCTATTTAATAATTCAAAAATATTTAATGACCAAATTACACTTGACTTAATTGACGTAACTCTTCAAGTTGTTGTAAGTTGCAACATCATGCATGCAACTTAACCACGCCTTTTTTTTTTTTTTTTTTTTTTGTAGCTAACACCACCTATTCCTTGAATTAATAGAATGAATACATGGACTTTGTTAAGACCGGAGAATTTGCGATTTGTAAAAATGGTATTAATCTGATGAGTGATGGGCCATTATCCCTTAATTTCATCGCAGAGTAACTTCGAGTTTATTGTAGGAATAAAAAAATTAGGGGAGATAAATTAAGTAAAATTCTCTCTTTTCCCAAACAGAAAGCCTGGTTCTAATATATCTCGATTTTTTTTTAATTTTAACCCAATAATTTTGAGAAGTTAAAATATAAACAAGATGCTAAATAAATTAAATTAACAGGATACATAACCTTAATTAGATGGTTCACATGTAAGTTACATCCTATTGATAGAGACAATTCTACATGTTTTCAAGGGTTTGAACAAATAGTTTTTAATTATTTTTATTTGCTACCCGAGTTTGAATTTTAAAAGATAATGGTTAAAAAATTAATTTCACATTTTATAATTAGAAGGTTCACTACTTATGCACATCTTCACCAAGTAATGTTCATGCAATCAGATGAAGGACTTGCACCAGATAGTACATTTTTTTTAAGACAACAAATTTTTACTTGTCATTTGTATCACTGGCGTAAAAAACTTAAAAAGTATGAAGAACTCGTGTTAAATATTCTTAAGATTTTTGTTTCAAAGAACATTGTCCTCTTCATAATTTATTTAAATCTTTCTAAAAAAACTAGAGAACTTAAATTTTCTAAGTAATTATTTTTGCTGGTACCGTTTGTTAGTCTATAGTTAATTATTAGAAAATGGAAAGATCTTAAATAAATATTATTATTTGAAAGATTGGAATAGTCTTGGCTTTAGTGAATTAGTAGTTCTTTCCTTTTTAATTTGGCCATTAGTTTAGGAATTGAAACCCAAACAGGCAAAAGGACTAATGCAGGTGCTAGTCACCTACCTTTTTTTTTTTTTTTTTTGGGGGGGGGGGGGTGCGGCGGGAGTGTTGTCTTTGTCACTTTCTTCAAAAAAAAATGTAGGTACACTTTGCATAAATTTTTTTTTAAAATTTTTCATAAGTTATTTATAAAAAAAATACAAAAATACAAAAATACAAGTACTTAATAGAATAATATGTATGTATTGGTGCTTTACTCTCCCTAAACACCAATTATATCTTGAATTGAAAGGAAGAAATATGCAACTTGATATTTGACTAAAGACTCAGATTTTGTTAACAACATTAACGTAAGAAGTAATGGGTCATTGTCTCATTAGTTTAACCTAAGAATTTATTTCACTAAATTGGTTGCCTAGTAATTGGCACCCACGACGGACATGTGGAGTTCGTATATTAGTTCTAATTAAATTCAAATAATATAAGAGATAATAACATGCTAAATAATTAAAAAAATATAATAAATAAATCAAATTAATAGAATGAATAACATATACATTAGTTAAGTATTATTAACGGAGATAACCTTAGAAGTGTGTTAGAAGGATAAAAAGATTAAGATTAGATTATTTTAAAGAAATTTGAGTCCAAGGTAAAGTTTGATGTAGACTAAAGAGCCTAAATAAAATACGACTAATTCCACGGATCAGTTACACACAAAGAATATGTTAAAGAGTAGTGATATTTCACTCTTCAAACTTATCTCACTAATCACATATTTTGAAATTAACATTATTTATTTTAGAATTACCCACAATGAAAAATAAAAAATAATTTAAAATTAATATTTTTTTCACTCTCAAGCTCTTGATACATTAACTTCTCATCTTTTACATCTCTCTTATTGTTTTTAATATTAACTCTTAATCATTTGTCAAATTGAAAGTGAACAAAATTTTACAGTATCATGTAAAATCAAAACAAACATTATAATAACATCATTTGTTCATAAAATTTAACAAAATCTAAAAATTAAAACTCATCATGTATTGATGGAGGTGATGTGTTGATAGTGAAGAAAATACGTGGTGATTGTTTGATGATGATGATGATGAACTCATTGTAGATAAAGTAGTAGGCATGATGGTTATACTAGACACAATAGGAGGAGAGGGAATAAAATAAAATAAAATAAATATATTTTTAATAATCTTAATAGGTGTAATTTAGAAAAATAATTAAATCAATTGAAAAAATGGAAGTTAGTGACTTGAGTTGGTTATGGATCGTTACTCTATGTTAAAATTTTAGAATAAATTTATCTTACTTGGGTAGAATATTTGCATGTTTCGAAATGAAAATAAAATCGAAATCAAAATGTAATGACAATTTTAAGAGAAATATTTCATTAATATTTTTAAAATCATCATTGTGTCTTTGATTGACTATGTTAAAGTTAGACATAAAATAGTATATTTTTTCTTGTATAATTCAAAATCTGTTTTTTTTTTTCAAATATTTGTGCTTATGTTTGATTTTAATATGATTAGGGGTTTGTGATTGAAAATCATTCTCTAGCGAAGGTATCTTCACTTTTGGTAAAGTGACGATGTACAAAAAATACACACACACACATGTATGTATATAACAGATTTTAGGAGGAGGTATGAGCGTGAGATCACTTTTTAGTGCAGACATTCTCACTTCGTTAATATGAGGATGGAAGTAAAATAAAAAGAAAATATAGATTTCAATATACTAACATAAAAAAAAATACAATCTCTAATATATTAAAATATGTGGTTTTTTTATTTTTTTACTAATATATAATTATTCTTTAGTGAGGATATTCTCAGCTTTTTTAATGTGAAGATGCTAGTACAATCCAAAAAAAAAATTAATATACAGATACATAAAAAAAAGTATTATCCTCACTTTAATGATGAGGTGATGATATCTTCACTATTATGTATATAAAGATTCTAATGTCATTAAACCGAACGGCTATATAATTTATTAAAAAATAATTTTATTAAACGATACAGTTTACCTGTATGTTCAGATTTAAAAAAATTAGGACGCCTATATATTCGTATGTGCATGTAATCCAGCAATTCGGAATCGGAACAGCATCCGGTAATTATTTTTTGGCCTTTGAATTTACATCCCAGGGCCAACATAACCCAAAAAAAAAAAAAAAGAAATTGAGGGCATCCAAGGGCCTCCATATGATTCCCGCGCGCTGTTCCAGTCCGGGATTCTGGATTGGTAAAGCACTCATATATATATATATATATATATATATGAGAGACATAGACATGTTGACTTGTATGCTTGTACAGCTGGTTATTTAGATTAAAAGAGGTTACATATGGCTACCACAACTATAAAGTGTGAACTTGCATCCAATATAATTGTGCTATGAGTCATGCCATTGCTTCCGGCCAAATTTCGTTTAATCTTCGTTTGCCTTATTTATATGACCCATTGGTGGGCTAGACTGAGCAAGTGTCGGCCAATATTCTAATGTGGGTTGGCAAAACAAGACCGAACCAGAACTTCAAGCCTAGCTACATTCACCTTCTCGAATCTTATGGTATGATCTTCATCTCTCTTAATTTCCCCACCCACATTCTAATACTCTTCATGGTATCAACAAACCCAAAGAACCCAAATTCCCTACTCTTGTTCATGCTACTAACATGCTGAAACTCAAAATTCAACCCCACTTTAAGTGCCTCAAAACAAGTTACCTCCCCCAATTTGGTCTCGTATAGCCCATGTTTCTCAACTATCTCATCCCATATTTCTCCTTTCTCCTTCATCATCTCAACTACATCAAATTTTTCATTTTTCTCATCATCAAACGGCACAAACTCAACGTCAAAGATTTCTGACAACAGTTTCCATAAGCTCTTCCATGTAAAAACATCGCCGTTTGTGCAGTTAAATGCTTGATTCTTGGCCTTATCAGTCGTTACTGCCCATATCTGTTGCTCTGCCAGCAATCGGCTGTCTGACAGGTCCCAGAAATGCTCCCATGTGTATTTGTTACCTGCAAGAGAACATTTGAGAATTGCTACTGGGACGAAGATTAGGAAAAAGAAAAATTGCGAAGCTTGAGATTTGATAAGATAATTAATCATAAACTTATCTGTGAAAATTCCTTATATTAATCATAAACTTTTCTATAAAAATTCCTCATATATGCTCCTTAAATTAACTTTTATAAAACTTATCATATCCTATAAACGGTGCAAACTAATAAAGCTATATCTAGGTTGTTATTTGAATAAATCTCAAAGAGATTATTGAAATTAGCCATTGAGCGAACATGTTTCACTAATTTTTAACTTTGTCTTTGATTAATACGACCCAGCAAGCTTTTCCATAATAATTTTATAATTAACTTAGACTTAAAAAATAAGTTAGAGGTAATCAAGGACTTACCAAAGTATCGAAACGGCAACCCTTGGTACTTGCAAATGATAGCATACACGGCTAAAGTAAGCAACGCATTGTTCTGGCTTCTCGGAGATGCACCGATTATGACAGACGAACGATGCACAGAATATGTTATAGCGGGTGAATACGATGCGGCAATGTCTTCCAACGTGTAGTAAAAGTTAGGGAAAGGCAATCTGGGCGAGTCCTCCTTGAAAGGAACGTCGTAAGGCATAAGTTGACTTGTAAGTGACGGATCAAATATCGGACCCATATAGTGTTTCGTACCCGTCAATAAACCCACGTGACGGAGACAAGAACGTCCGTTATTCGAATTTACAAAAGCGGAGAGTACATTCTTCAACATCGTCGAGTTCTTGACTATATTTACTTCTTCACTTTCCTGAACCTGAAAGGGGACCCAAAAAAGATGAGTGACTTCTTGAGATATCAGAGAGAGCTTTAGCAGTGTGTCAGCTGAGTCTAGGGCGTCCAAGGTTATATAACGATCGACGAGAGCAGTCGGGAACCAGCTGGGCGGAGGCCGGCGGGCGGCGCCGTACACTTTCCAGGGGCTGCCCGGTGTGGTTGGGTTCTTTAGAGCTTCTGCTAAGCTCAAGCCTGAAATGCCGGTCACCCCAACGATTAGGGCAACTGATGAGGAGGGATCTTTGGGGTTTTGATCTTGCTTATCCATGACACGAATTATCTATATGGTGTTAATTTCTGTTTCTCAGAGGAGATACCAGAGAAATGAAAGGAAATTAATGGTGAAGAAAGGTAGGCTTCGGAGAGAAGATGTCCCGAGCTTTGACTTAATAATAAAGGGTATTTATAATATGAATAAATAATATACTACCATTATTGGAACTAAATGCCCCAACCGCGAAAAGGATATTGCATGCATGGCCCTTACTTCATTACTCGCCGCCTTATCCTTTTTTTTAATGTTTTTCTTCTCGTCGGATAATTCTTGCTTTTTCGCTAACCATTAGTACTGTACTTTGTTAGCCTATTTACATTTAATTTACGTCTTATAACTTACAACAATCCAAGAGTCGTATTTAATAATTCAACACTATTTAATAGCTAGATTTACACTTGACTTAATCGATACAACTGTTAAGTTGTTAGAAGCACAAGATTACGTAACTTTGCTGCACCCTTTTTGTTCTTTATATCTAACATCAATTATCTCTTGAATTGATAAAATGAATACACAAGTTTCGTCTAGTTTAAAAAAATATAGGATTCCTAAAAATCACGCTAACTTGAGTCATGAGCCATTATCCATTATCCTCTCATTACCCAAACGGGTGTGTTTCGAATATATCTTTTTTTTTTTTTTAACCCAAAAATTTAAGAGGTTAGAATATAAACAAGATGATAAATAGATTAAATTAATAGGATACATAACCTTAACTAGATGGGTCACATATAGTTAGGCTATTATTGATGCCTTGATGGAGGTAATTCTATATATTTTTAGGAGTTTGATGGAACGATTTTTAAGTTGTTTTATTTATTTAACCGTTCAAGTTTGAATCTCATAGAATGGTGAATGTTTAAAAATTGATTTGAGACTTTAGCATTATAATATGAAGATTTGTAACTCATGCGTATTGCTTAATATTCAAACTCACCATCATAATAAAGTTAGGACTTATGATTCAAGAAGTTAATAAATTATTTAGTTGGATCATATCTACCGTAACTAATTTAGTTATCGAGTTTTAATAATATTATAATACTAAAAGAATTATATTATCGTACAATTATTAAATCTTATAAGAGCAACATTATGCTTCCTTATTTAGAATACTTAGTTTGTATTATAATTAATGTTTCATTAATAGATATTTATTATTTAAATTAAAAGTAATAAGAATTAATATTATGTGTTACTTGAATGAACCAAATAATGTTATATTATTTATTATATTAATTGAGATACAAATCAAGTATTTAAACTAAATAAGTGTAACATTATTCCTCTTGTAAAACCAAATCCATCGTAGAACCAATTCCATATATTTTAATTAGAACTTCTTTCTTATAATTATTATTTTTTTGTATACAAACAACATTCTGTAGACATTATTATGTATTTAGACGCGTATCCCACACTAGTCCAAATTACAAGGCAAATATAAGACGTCATCAAAAACTCAAAATTACACGACGACAGATCGGCGCCGGCGGCCACTCTTCTGAAGCCGGTTAACTGAACTTGAAGGTACCTACACATTTACAAACGCGCATATATTCTTCACTTCTTTGTGATTATTCAAATTTGTACAAAATTTTCATTACTCAGTTGCAACTGTAGTGTTATTAGCTTGCAATTTTGTTCTGTTTTTTTCCCTCCGCGACATCAATTAAAATGGGAGATTGCTAATTGAAGCGATTTAAACAGCGATTAATGAGACTGACTTCATTTTATATTTTGTGGAAGTAGATTCTATGATCTTGGTTCTGAGTTGGTGGCAAAATGGAAATTAGTTGCATGAATTCAGAACTGGAATATTAAAGCAAAGTCTGAATCTGAGTGCTATTTATGAGAGCGATGTCATTTTATCTTTTGCGGAAGCAGATTCTATCATCTTGGTTCTGAGTCGGTATGCTATTCAAATCAAGAATGCAAAATGGAAGTTAGTTGTATGAATTCAAAACTGGAATATTAAAGCAAAGTCTGAATCTGTGGAAGCAGCTGGAAATTTGTAATTGTTTGCTTGGCGTGGTTGTTAAAAAGGACTAACATTTTTTTTTTTTTGGCCCCTTTTTGTTTTGGCTGTTAACTTGAATTCCAGGTTTTGAAAATTTCTGATTTTTGAAGTTTGGGTGTAGCATGGGAAGTGTAAATGAAGAGAAGCTGAGGTTTTGTATTGACAGAGGCGGCACCTTCACTGATGTTTATGCTGAGATTCCGGGTCAGCTTGAAGGTCGAGTTTTGAAGCTTTTGTCTGTCGATCCAATGAACTATGATGATGCACCAGTTGAGGGAATTCGGAGGATTCTTGAAGAATATACAGGTGAGAAGATCCCACGAACTTCAAAAATCCCCACCGATAAGATAGAATGGATAAGGATGGGTACAACTGTGGCAACGAATGCTCTTTTAGAGAGAAAAGGAGAAAGGATTGCTCTCTGTGTGACTCAAGGCTTTAAGGATTTGCTGCAAATTGGTAACCAGGCACGTCCCCAAATATTTGATCTCACTGTGTCAACACCATCAAATCTTTATGAGGAGGTTATCGAGGTTGATGAGAGAGTTGAGCTTGTTCTTGAAAATGAGAAAGGAAATCAAGAAGCGTTAGTTAAGGGAGTATCAGGTGAGCTTGTTAGGGTTGTGAAGCCGTTCAATGAAAAGACTCTTGAGCCTTTACTGAAAGGTTTGTTGGAGAAAGGGATAAGCTGTTTGGCTGTTGTGCTAATGCATTCCTATACCTTCCCACAACATGAAATGGCTGTGGAGAAGTTAGCCCTTGGCTTGGGCTTCAGACATGTGTCATTATCTTCAGCTTTGACTCCCATGGTTCGTGCTGTTCCTCGGGGTCTAACAGCTAGTGTTGATGCATACCTGACCCCTGTCATTAAAGAGTACTTATCAGGGTTCATATCCAAATTTGATGAAGGGCTAGGAAAGGTTAATGTATTGTTTATGCAATCAGATGGAGGACTTGCACCAGAAAGTAGGTTTTCAGGGCACAAAGCAGTATTGTCTGGTCCTGCTGGAGGAGTGGTTGGTTACTCACAGACTCTTTTTGGGCTTGAAACAGCAAAGCCCCTCATTGGCTTCGACATGGGTGGTACATCCACAGATGTGAGCCGATATGCTGGGAGTTACGAACAAGTCTTAGAAACCCAGATTGCTGGTGCCATAATACAAGCACCTCAACTTGACATAAATACCGTTGCTGCTGGTGGGGGATCAAAGTTAAGGTTTCAACTGGGGGCTTTCCGTGTAGGACCAGAATCAGTTGGTGCACACCCCGGTCCTGTGTGTTACCGGAAAGGAGGGGATTTGGCAGTCACTGATGCAAACTTGATTCTGGGTTTTGTTATTCCTGATTATTTTCCATCCATCTTTGGTCCCAATGAAGACCAGCCTTTAGATATTAATGCAACCAGAGAAAAATTTCAGAAGCTTGCAAGTGAAATTAATTCCTACAGAAAGAGCCAGGATCCGTCTGTAAAGGATATGACAGTGGAAGACATTGCACTAGGGTTTGTCAATGTTGCTAATGAGACTATGTGCCGTCCAATACGGCAATTAACTGAAATGAAGGGCCATGAAACAAGGAATCATGCACTTGCTTGCTTTGGAGGTGCTGGGCCTCAACATGCTTGTGCTATAGCTAGGTCATTGGGTATGAAAGAAGTACTGATTCACAGATTTTGTGGAATCTTAAGTGCATATGGGATGGGATTGGCAGATGTTGTTGAAGAGGCACAGGAACCTTATTCTGCTGTATATGGTCCTGAATCTGTTTTGGAGGTCTCTTGTAGAGAGGACATACTATCAAAGCAGGTAAAGCAGAAGCTGCACGAGCAAGGGTTCAGAGAGGAAGGCATTACAACTGAGACATATTTGAATTTGAGGTATGAAGGTACTGATACTGCCATCATGGTGAAGAAACAAATTGCTGAAGATGGTTCAGGATGTAGCTATGCTGTGGATTTTGAAAAGCTGTTCCAGCAGGAGTATGGATTTAAACTACAGAATAGGAATATCCTTGTATGTGATGTTAGAGTCCGTGGTATTGGAGTTACAAATATATTGAAGCCACAGGCCATTGATCCTACTTCTGGTACTCCTAAAGTTGAAGGCCACTACAAGGTTTACTTTAATGGGTGGCATGATGCTCCTTTATACAAGCTTGAAAATCTTGGGTATGGGCATGTCATGCCTGGGCCTGCAATCATCATGAATGGGAATAGTACTGTGATAGTAGAACCTAACTGCAAAGCCGTGATAACCAAATATGGCAACATTAAAATTGAAATTGAGTCTATTGCAAGCACAATTAATATAGCAGAAAACATTGCAGATGTTGTGCAGCTTTCAATCTTCAATCACAGGTTTATGGGTATAGCAGAGCAGATGGGACGAACACTGCAAAGAACTTCCATATCAACAAATATCAAGGAACGGCTGGATTTCTCATGTGCTCTCTTTGGTCCTGATGGAGGACTAGTTGCTAATGCCCCCCATGTCCCAGTACATTTGGGAGCTATGTCCAGTACTGTTCGTTGGCAGCTAAAGTACTGGGGGGATAATTTGAATGAAGGTGATGTCTTGGTATCCAATCATCCATGTGCTGGAGGTAGCCACCTTCCTGATATAACTGTTATCACACCTGTTTTTGATAATGGTAAACTAGTATTTTTTGTGGCAAGTAGAGGGCATCATGCAGAGATAGGGGGTATCACTCCTGGAAGTATGCCTCCATTTTCAAAGTCAATATGGGAAGAAGGAGCTGCAATAAAAGCATTTAAGCTTGTGGAGAAAGGGATTTTTCAAGAAGAAGGAATTATGAAACTTCTCCTCAACCCTTGTTCTGATGATTCTGCTCATAAAATTCCAGGGACACGCCGGCTTCAAGATAATTTATCAGATCTTCGAGCACAAGTAGCTGCTAATCAGAGAGGGATTTCCCTCATTAAGGAGCTTATTGAGCAGTATGGTTTGAAGACAGTTCAGGCTTACATGACCTATGTGCAGCTTAATGCAGAAGAAGCCGTAAGAGAGATGTTGAAGTCTGTTGCTGCGAAAGTATCTTCTGAGTCTGCTAAGGATGGAGAGAGAAGTTTTGTAACAATAGAAGAAGAGGACTATATGGATGATGGATCCATTATTCATTTGAAGCTGATAATTGATCCTAATAAAGGGGAAGCATTTTTCGATTTTGGTGGAACCAGCTCAGAAGTTCTTGGGAATTGGAATGCACCTGAAGCAGTAACGGCCGCAGCAGTCATATACTGCCTTCGCTGTTTAGTAGATGTCGAAATTCCTCTTAATCAGGGTTGCTTGGCACCTGTTAAAATCCTCATCCCTCAAGGCTCATTTCTCTCTCCAAGTGACAAGGCTGCTGTAGTAGGAGGTAACGTACTTACCTCTCAGAGAATAACTGATGTAGTCCTTACAGCATTTCAGGCTTGTGCTTGTTCTCAGGGCTGTATGAATAATCTCACATTTGGTGATAGTACATTTGGATACTATGAAACAATTGGAGGTGGAAGTGGTGCTGGTCCCTCATGGGATGGTACAAGCGGGGTTCAATGCCATATGACCAACACTCGCATGACTGATCCAGAGATATTTGAGCAGAGGTATCCGGTCCTTTTGCATAAATTTGGACTTAGAGAGAAAAGTGGTGGTGCTGGACGTCATAGAGGTGGTGACGGGCTCGTGAGAGAGATAGAGTTCAGGCGTCCTGTGGTCGTGAGCATTCTTTCCGAGAGACGTGTTCATGCACCAAGAGGATTGAAAGGAGGAAAGGATGGAGCCCGTGGAGCTAACTTTCTTATTACAAAAGACAAACGGAAAGTTTATCTCGGGGGTAAGAACACAGTTCAGGTACAACCTGGAGACATTCTTCAGATTTTAACTCCTGCTGGCGGCGGATGGGGTTCTTTTTGATTCCTTAAGTGTTACTTGGTAAGTTTGAATTGATTTTTATGTTGAATCTGATGGAGCGTATGGGGTACAATTACAAATTTATTCGCAAGAGATCATTCGCCTTTTTATTGAATAAAAATATCAACTCATGCTACTTCTTTCTTTTTAATTTATTTGGCAAATATAATTGTACTGATTCCATTTGTTATAATCACATGAAAATCCTAGAACTAAGATTACAACATTGCGTTTTGGTAACTTTTAAGTGCTTATATTATCGTTTTGGTTTCAAAACTCATACGTATTGTTGATTTATATAACATCTGAAGAAAAATAAAATTAAGTAAAAAAAAATCTTGATCAACGTTTTTTGGGCACGCACGACCGTGACCGTCCATTGTGACAAAATCCTAACCGGCGACCGAGGCGATCCTCCTCCAACTTATCCAACCCGTCAACTACGACACCGGCGCGGCGCACGGAATCAAACAACGGCAACACCATGCTCCTCTGATTCGCCGGCCTTGAGAGCTCTTCGGCGAGATTGATCATAACGTTATTGATACCGATTTCTCTGAGTTGAGACCCAAGTTTCTGGCCGACGACGGCGAGGGTGTTGGAATCCCAGAACCGGTGGCGTTTTGGAAAGGGATTGAGCTTGGAGTGGTAGTGTGCGTAGAAGTCATGCTTGGACGAAGCGGCCAAGGCGACGATCGTTGAGGAGCCGGCGCTGGCGGCGTCGGACACTTGGGCTGTGATTTTGCGGCATGATAGGATGAGTTGAAGGAGATACCGGGGATATTTTTGACTGTTCGTAACGGTAGAAGCTGACATTTTGCAAGACTTTTGAGGGGAAATTGGCAATATATTTTGTGTTTTTGGTAGGGTTGTTCCGGGTTTTGCAATGCTCGGACCCGGCCCGGATATATTTTTAGGTTCTCCAGGTTCGGGTTTTTTTAATTCGGATTTCTTAATTTGGATTTTGTATTTTTTAATATCATATTTGTGTTTTTTTAATTTTTTTATAATATAATATTTTTTAAATTTATTTAATGAAATTAGACCCAAAAAATATAAACTTTAAATGTTTAATATTTTATATATATACACACAAAATATATAATGGGTAAAATAAATATAATTATTTAAAATATTATATATTTTTTAATTTTTTTAATAAAATCTGGATTTTGACTCAGAGTTTTGGGTTTTTCAATTAAAACTCGGACCGACTTTATATTCGAATTAAGTTTTACCTTGTTTGTATTGTCTGAGATTGGGTTGGAGGTTTTTTTGCCACTTTTAGTTTTTAGTCGCTTTTGCAATTGCTTGAATGAGAATTGTTTACTGAACATAAGATTCTATTAACGTAATATTATGCCAAACCTTAGAGACGTGTTTGATAGTTCTCAAATTGTATTCCCTATTTGTCACTCTAATTTTATTAATAACCTTCGGCTATACTGATCAACTTCAATATAGAGTGAATTAATATCAATGGTGAGATTATATACATTCAATCACACAGTCACGATTATATGTGATTAATAGATATAAAATGTATAAGATTGAGTTTATATTTATTCTCTCAACAATTTTTACTTTAAAACATGAGAAGGATATCTCAAATTTCAAATCTTAAAATTTTAAAAACACACCCTTAAAACTAATATCTAGATATTTATGAAAACTTTTCCTTCAAAAGTTCTTCACCTCTTCCTTAACAAATCTATGAAGAGTGAAATATTTCTTTTCTTCGTTAGTGGAATCTTCATTTTTATTTTTTTATTTTTATTTTTAGCTACAACCTCTTCCTTCTTATAAGTTAAGGATGATTGTCTTGTATGGATTTCCTCCACCTTTAAATGTGAGGATGGTTGTTCTATTTTAACTTCCTTCTCTTTTTGGTTTGAAGATGACTCTTATGCATTCATTCAAATCTTGATCTGTGACGCTAATAATGTACATATGATGGCGGTAATATTAGTTTGTTTGTTTTCCATTACACAACCCTTCAACTTTTAGATCTAAAGTCTATATTTCTCATAATTATAAAAACAAAGGGTGTGGATCAATCTTTATAGTAAATCTATTTTGATACCAGTTGGAAAGCATAAGTATAGTGGTGGAGATTATTTCAAAACAGCCATTAGATCCCAAATGGAGTTCAAATTATATGTGCACTATAAATAGAAGCTTTTACTTCCAATGTAAAAGTGTTTCTTTTTTTCCCGTAACAAAATTTTTAGATCACTTTAATGAATCTCTATAACTATAATGAGTTTTTATTTTTTGATCTTTATAATGTATACTTATGATGTGTTGCAAGTGGTTGTATTATTGTTATTGCTTAATGGAATATTATACTTTCTTGTAAAAGAAAATCTTAAAATTTTAGCTTTAGATATCAAACATAATAAAGGGAAAGAAAAAATTAATAATCTACTTTGGTGAAAAAAAAAAATCTTTCACATAATATATAACTAAAAGTATGAATAACCAAAGTTGAGACCTGATAATAAAAAAATAACAGCAAAAAGAGAATAATAAGTAAGAGCTTTTTAAAGAAAAAACCTATGAGGGTTGGTTGGGTGGTGAATGATTATGTTGTTATTGTTATTCGTGTAGTGAATGCATATGCAAAGAAAGGGACAAAGTAAGTATACAATCATATTTACTCTTTTAACAAGTAACCCAATAATCATAATCACATCATGTCTGTCGACTATGTGTAATCGTGATAGCTCAATTGAATGTACATAATCGCATAGTTGATATTAGTTGGCTCTACGTTACAGTTGATCCAATGTAGCTCAAGCCTTATTATTATTATATGTTTTAAAGAGAGAGCTCATAAAAACCACAAATTATAAATTATCCAAAATAATAACTCTCTTACCAAGTAGTGAATTTCTAGCTTTGTAAATTAATCTCTATGCTGAATTATTCAATATAAAAGATAAAGGTTGTTTTGGCACAATATTTTTTAATGTTGTATGGTGTTTGACTTTATCGTATTAATTATGTGTTATTATTAAATTAATATTATTTAAATTTATTATTAATTAAATTAAAATAATTATTAAAATATTCTACATTAATTATTAACATGTAAGTGTAATAATACAATGTGATACTGTGTTCCAACCCCGTCATTAGTTAATTATTGCCCTTAGGTTATTACAATCTATTACAATAGTAATAATAAAAATGATAATAATAATAATAATAAATAAAAAGTATCACAATGATGATGACAACAATAATATTTTAATTAGACACAAAAGTTGTAACACCATTGACAGATCTCATATCAACAAAGTATGAGAAAGATACTAGATTTATAAAGGATAATCCACATCTTAATTGACAATATGTGTTTTGGGGTGTATGGGTACCTTACAAATAAAATTGCAGATAATATCTTATCAACTCTAGATTAGGTCGTGACAGATGGTATTAGAGCAGCTCCGTATATCCTCTTGAGTGATGGTGAGGCAAACTCCAATGAGAACATTGAGTCTTTAAGAAGGTGTATATAACACCCCAGACAAATCCCATATCCATAAAGTATAGAATAAATGTTGGGTTTATAAAGGGTGATCACACTTTAATTAGCAAGACATATTTTAGAGTGTATGTGGGTCCTAAAAACAAAATCAATTTGAGTTTTATTAAAATTCAAAACAGACAATATCTTATCAAGTCTAAGTTACGTCATGACATAACTATTGTATGATATCGCTATTTATTGTTTAGCCAAAAATAAAGACATGGTATTCAAAGGTACAACACAAAGACGCCTTGTTGTCCCTCTCAGTCACACAATTGACATACATAAGCAGTATGATCGACTCATGCTCGAATAACGTGTTCTTTATATTGTAAGAAAAAATGACATGTCACTTGATTTATTGCTACTCGAACGCCATAAAGTCTTAATGGTATCTAAAAAAAAAGGAGACATCATCTATAAAGTTGAATTTCAATTGATTTTAATAAATGTAAGATATTGTTTGTTTTTAATAGTTACATGAGATTGTAATATAGTATTATTAAATGAAATAAAATTATAATATATTTTATTTTCATAAATTTTATTATTATAATAAACATTGAAATATATTTACTTCTTTAATTGAGCCAAAGGTTAGTTGTTCCACTTGACTTTG
The DNA here is from genome assembly GCA_030449875.1 of Aegle marmelos. Lineage (NCBI taxonomy): Eukaryota > Viridiplantae > Streptophyta > Magnoliopsida > Sapindales > Rutaceae > Aegle > Aegle marmelos. The sequence goes on from JASUUL010000115.1 coordinate 11,671,490, forward strand.
TAATGCACCATTTTGACGTATTCCCGTGCATTATAATAGTAGTAACAATAATAGTGCACCATAATCTAGCTTCTAAATTTTCGAAACACAGTATAACACATTGTAATAGTATGTTAAGATTCTGTTATTTAATTATTGCCCTTAGTATTATTACCTATAATAATAATAATGAAAAATTTTATTATTATTCAGAATGCTAATAGTACTACTAATAATAAAATACTAAAAATATTTTAACAAGTATATAGGTACTAGATGACATCGTCGTTTATCATTTGGTCTAAAAAATGACATGACAGTCAAAAGAAACACATGTAGAAGACCTTTCGTCTTAGTTGTTCACATAGCTGACATGCTTAATCCGTATGCACCGATACATATTTTATCAAAAAAATGACATGCCTTGATTGATCTGTGTATGGCGTCTTTGTGGTTCCATAGAAAAAGGGTTCGTCATTTGTAAAGTTAAATTCCAAGTAATTCTAATAAATGTAAAAAATTATTTTTCTAAACAGTCACATGAAATTTTAATATAGTATTATTAAATAAAATAAAATTATAGTGTAATTTACTTTTGTATTTCATTTGTTGTCATAAACATTAAAAGATATTTAATATCTCAATTGAACCAAAAGTTGGTTGTTTCACTGGATTTGCGAAATGCACTATTTTAGAACATTGTGGTGCATTATAATATTAGTAACAATAATAATGCACCAAAAATCTAGATTCCAAAATTTTCAAACATAATATAATACAATGAAAAGCTATATTCTAAACACACCTTTAGTTAATTATTGCCTTTAGTATTATTATTATCTATATGGCAACAACAATAATAATGATCAAAATAAAATAATAATTGGAGCACTTGTTTAGTACCCAACAGATTAAATAGAAGAAAAAAATAATTTTTCTCTAAAAAATAATTAAATAGAAAAAGTTTATATTATCTTTATTAAAATTTTTTCCTACTAAATTTAAATATCTTCTTTTTTTAATAATTAGTAAAGCACTTCTTTCTCTTCAATAATGATAATAAATAGTATAATATTATTTAGAAAAATAGAAGTGATTCTTTAATTTTGAAGAGAAAGAAGGATAATTTTTTTAAAAAAACCTTCTGAAATCCTTTATTATTTGGTAATATCGTTAGTACAAAACTATAAAACCATGAAGAATCTCTATCCAAAATTCACACCAAAGAAAAAAAAAAAGAAAATATGTTCCTACAATATATAAACAAATTTTATCAAACATTATGTCCAATTCAATTATTTACATTATTACAATAATTTAGCAATAAGATTTACTAAATATATACTATTGATTTAAAAACCTATAGTACTTTTGAAAATAAATTTTACGAAATATTTAACTTATTTTTTTCACAATTGATTATTTTTACAATGTAAGTAATAAAATTATTTCAAAATTATAGTACTATTAAACTAGCTCATCTCTTAGCATAAAGATGAAACAAACATTAGAAGCCAAGAAAAACATTGTTATATAATGAAAAAGTGTGTGAAGTGATAAACAAATGGAATCAATTTTATTTGTGCCGTTAATAAATGAAAAATGCCATAGTTAAAATTGACATGACTCAAAAGTATTATTACTCATAAATATAAGAGTATTTAGTTATAATATAACTTAGTGAGTCTAGGGTTAAATTATAAAAAATTTAAAATCTAGTAGTTAATTTGTTAAATAAAAAAATTAAATGTGAAAAAAGATATTAATAAAAGTTAATTTAAAAATATGCTAAGGTTACAAGATTCACTCTCAATATTCAAAACTTTAGTTTAAATACTCTCTCATTTTTATATTTTCCTTCACTTTTACCGATTAATTATTATGTCATTTAATTTTTTTAACTGATTATGTGTGTGGACAAATATAGAATTAAGTACCTAATGTGCTACAACTATATTGATGTGTCGACATTATATTAGAATACCATACAAACCCAAAGAAATCTATAAATTAATATAATATAAAAATAACTAGAAAAAAATAAAATAAACTTAAAACTCACTTGAGAAAGGAGTTAATTTTTATAATTTAAAATATTGAACTTCACCTTTTACCTCAATGTTGTAAAATTAACCATTCATATTAAAGAAAACAAAACATTCTTTCTATTGACAAACTTTTGAAATGTATTATAAGAAAATTGACGACACAACAAAACGAGAAAAAGAAGAAAAAGAAATAATTCCTCAACTAATATTCTCTCATTCTCCAACTCGCTCAACTCTTCGCTCCCCCAGTGCTTGCATATCCCAACTTTTTTATAAGTGAAGAGTGTTTCTTTTTTCTATATATATATATAAGATGGTTAGGAGACCTCACCATCACACATGATTCTATTTATTTTTCTATTATCTTGTTTTTTTTATTATTATTTGAAATACATCTCCTTAATAATACTTTCCAAAATAGCTCAAATAAATCATTTTTGTTTCTACTTTCATTTCCAATTCCATCTTTGTTCCTGAAAAATATTTACAAAATAAAAATTAACATATTACAAATTAATTTAACATAAATATTTACCAAAGGAGTATTCATATAATATATGAGTTATGAGTGTATTAATCAAAACTTTAAGTGAAAAATAAATAATCTTATCTTTATTAAATATACATTTTTAGTGTTAATAAAAAAATAATATTAAATTTTGGAAGATAAAAATTTTAAAGCTATTGACATCCCCATAAATGATGAAATAAAGTGAACCAATACCCTCATAAGTCAATGCATAATTGTGAGGCAATGGCTCAATTCCCTATCGAACTCAATCTTTTTTAATTAAAATTTAATTTTATGAAGTTAATTTATAAATTTTTCTCTTTTATGAAATATAAATAAAATAAAAATATCTTTTATTTGTAAAAATTATTTATCTGATAAATATTTTATAAAATTTAATAAAATATTATAAATTTTAATTATATATCTAATTATAAATATTAATATAATTATTTATGATGATAATAGTTATAAATATTTAATATAATTAAGTAGTCTGATAATCAGTATTTAAAAAAAAAAAGAAATCACCCTTTATCGAAAGTCATTTGAGATTTAATTATTTTCAGACTTTGGGGCTTCGGCCGGGTCGAGTCTGAACTTCTGATGCATGGCCAAATCTATTTACCCGCCCGATATACAATCCAATGGGGCAGTAATTAAATCGAAGAAAATCTAATCGAAGATTTCAAAATTCAAAATTCAAGACGAGCATGCCGAAATCTAGGTTAAATTTATTATTTCTATTCTTTCAATTACTCACACTTCAGTTTCTATCGATAATATCAGCAATCAGGTAATTTCGATCTTTATGCTTATGATTTTAATCCTTAATTTTATTAATGCATCAAATATTTATCTCAATTTCGAAGTTAATAATTTGATTTTAATGTATTATAAATTTGAATGTGGTTGTCTTTGCATTGGAAGTGTTAGCTTACTTACCATTTTATATATGCAAGATCTATTTTGTTTCAGTTATTTATTTGGCAATATGGAACCCAATTATTTATCTGTTTATTTATTATTTTGTGCTTTTTCTGTATTTTTGCATTATATAGGAAAGATATTGGCTTTCAAGAAAATCCTTTCTGTAAAACTACAGTGCAAGGAAGATATTTATTATCTGATGATAAAGGTTAGTGTTTTCGTTTTCCTTATTTGTATCATTTACTTAATGAATCTTTAATCCAACTGTCTAATATTTTGTGTGTTGATGACATTCTACAATCAGCTTGTATCCTATGGAAAATATCTTTTCGCTCATAACTGCGGTATTCACATATAGAGTTTTCAGATTTATGTGGTTTTTGGTTTCATCTTGTACCCTGTGGCTATATCTTTTTGTTTGTGAGTGCAATATTTTAATATAAAGTGGTTTTTGGTTTCTTTGGTTAACCTTTCATCTTCTTCTTGTCTACCCTCACCTCGCTTTAATGATATTCTTTAATGGAACATAATTTTTATTTATGATTTGTGGATATAGTACTCTTTGAGTTAAATCTCTGTGCCATTATGCTATGATAGGTGAACTTGAGTTGGTTATGCTGGCAAAATTCCGCACACTAGAAGAGCAGTTTTGAATTGAAGAGGGAAAATGAATCTACATTTACTTTAATTTCTTTTCATGTCTTTAATGTTTGGCTATGTTTTCCTTTTGACTGAATAATCTTATACAGTTCATGGTCACTACTGATGCACCTCATTTCATGTAGCTAAAATCCTGGGAACTCACTGTAATATGCTTAGACATATAGTTAGACTGCTGCTTCATGGGCTTTTCTTTTCAAGGTTAAAATATTGTCCCTCAATATTATAGGTATTGTGTGGCAGTCATGCTGTTGTTTAGTTCAAGAAAACAGTGAAATTACACAATTCTAGATGTCTATATTTGTCCATTTCATATGTATGGTCTCTTAACATTTATTTGTTTGAAATTTCTATGGAATTAGTGCCGTATAAATTGCTTCATTATCATGTTAAAGAATTCCATAATTGTTATATTTATGATTTGAGAGGATCTTTTGTCATGTGATTGTGAATTGAATGTCTAATTCTTTTATATGGTGATAGTTTGTTGCTTCTTTATTTGTCTATGAAACCAGTCCTTTGAATTGCTGTAAAACTGGTGCAACAGTTTCCAATCATTCATAGGATTCTCATTTTTCCTTAAGTTTTTCATAGAAGTTGCACTTATGAGACTACCACATTGCATTACTTCTTTTGATTTCTTTAGTTGCATAATCATTATTTGCACTGTAGGATATGTATGTGATGCTGTGTCAGTGGATCCACAATCCCGATGCTGCCCAGAGAAAGGAGAGAAATTCTCTTGTCAGTGAGTTTTCAAGCAGGCCAGATAAACGTTTCCCATGACCATGAATAGAAGATAACCTCAAAAAATATGTTTGCAGGGGATGCAATGTTCTTTCACAGTGCTGCAACTCATATGAATTTTGTGTTTCATGCTGTGTTAATCCTGCAAGAGTATTTCCTTAACTGCTCAATTGATTGTAGTTTTTGCTTTCCTGATATTCAATCATATAATGTGGAAAATGTAACATATTGTTGGCCGATATCCTACAGACTCTAAAAGAACAAGTACTGAAGGTGAAGATTGCGAAGCCAACAACTGCAGGTAAATTCTTACTTTGGGCTATACAAAATTCTGCATTTTCTTCAGAAGGTGTTAGCTTCTAGGGTTGCCCTTTTAGCTCCACTTCAGCAGTTCTTTCATTACCTGTTCTTTATGTCGTTCTGGTAGGAACATATGAAAGTGTTTTTGACTTCTGTGCTGGGAGGTGTCGTCATAATTCTGAGAGTGTGGTAAGTGCATCTAACTATTTTTTGCAAAGTTGTTTCTTTGTGTTAACGAACTGTTTTTGACCGAATAATTTAAATATGTGGATTCAGGGATGACTTATGGCCAAAATCATAATGGTCATTGAAAATATAACTTTGTGGAGTATATTATTAGCAAAATGAATCGAACTAAAACTGCAGAAGTCATTGGTCTAACTGTATCTTATGAGCTTGGGTATTTATGTCTAACTTGAGTTTAAATATTTCAGGTTCATGAAAATGCTTATCTTAGTGATTTTCATCATTGCTTCTCAATGCCATCAAATGCTTCAGGTCAGTATGGGTATGAATCTTGGTCATTCTGAATTATATTTAGTAAATTAGAGCTTAAATGTATAATTATTGGGCTCTGACCCATTATCTTAAGCTCTTGGATCAAGTGTTAACTTTATATATTACTGGACATAAAAATTGACCAGTTTGAAGCTAAGTTGTAAATAACTGAATAATATGTGAATGAAGTTTATATATTATTAACACAAGAGAATCTTTTAACTTGTTAACCCAAGCTCAGTGGAACTATCTGCTCACATAACTACGTATTTAAATTGATTTGTTATTTTGTATAGTTCTGCTGTTTGAATGCATGTTAGTTATCTTTTGAAGAATAAATGGTATTTGTTGAATGTTCACTTCCACAGGGGCTGGTGTTACTCAGCTGGAAGGCAGACTGTCTGGAATTAATATTATTATTGGAAGGTGGGTCAGTTTGCAGATAATTTTTATTTCTTGATTTAATTATATGTTATAACTCATCCTCTTCAACTTCTTTTTTCATGGTTGATAGGCAAGGTGAGTCTTGTGATTCAGTCTGTAAGTCAAGTGGACAATCATGTGTGCTAAATAAGCTTATTCTGCTTAATCAATGTGAGATGTGAGTTCTCTTCTTGCCTTGTTATTCTTCCCTCTAAATTGACCTTCTTTTACACTTTCTTTTTTGGGTGTTTGTTCAGCATGAATGATTTGTTGTACATGGCCATATTGTTACCCCCTAATAACTTTTCTAGTTTGACATATCGGTAGAATTGGTTATATTTTACTTGTGTCTGATAATGCCATAAAGGTGCATTCTAAAGGATTTGTTAACCTATTAACGACAGTGTTGAAGTCTCAACAATGTTTCATTTTGATTCAATTCTGGATGCAGCTTTTTCATCAAATGCTTTGCAACACTTTAATGATGCAGGAGATTAGTTTTGTTTGTTTGATATCCTGTTAATTATCTGATTAAAAAATACACTGCATGGGTTAGACTATAATGCAATTATGGCTTCATTGAATTTCTTTTTAGAAATTTATTACTATTATTTTTTTAAAAAAAAAAATCTTCTAGAGGTAATGTAGTATTTCTTGTTTGGATCTGACTCCTTTTTATTGATTATTCTTTTTCTTGTTGTTTTCTCGAACAGTATGCAAAAGTATATGAGCTGTAAAGGGGGATGTCTGGCAAGCATGGGAGCAGATCAACCTGCAGAGGTTGCTGATGATGCCCCGAGCAATTTGGTATACTTACTCTTGTGCATTAAGATCTTAAATCATGTTTACAAGATAATTATCAAGACGTACACTATCTTGCATTAGAGATGAAGGAACGACCTATAATTCTCTGCTCACACTCCATTATAGCTTTTGCACCAAACATCCTACAACAATATGAGTAGTAGCATTAACTAGTCTTAGAGGTTGGACCAGTTATTACTATCTTGGAAGACATTACACTTGAAGAATAAGATATTTTTCCTGACTTCTTTCTCATTGCATTTGCTGATCCACTTGGCACCATGGACCATGATTTCTTGATGAGTCTCACTCTCCTTCTGTTCTAAGATATTTGGGCCACATACAATCACAATCTGCTTATAATTTTCTGGTGTGGTAATTACCTCCTCCTCCAAAAAGCATTTCCAATTTTTCTTGATGCTTGTTCTCTCTGAAGCTTCATGTAACTGAGCCTAGAGTTTTAGACAGAGATTAGTTCTCTTTGAAGCTTCATGTAACTGAGCCTAGAGTTTTAGACAGAGATTTTTGGAGAAAATACAAGTTCTATTCATAAAATGGGAAACGCCATTATGATGAACAAAGTAGAATTATGATGGATAACAAAGTACTTAACTTGAAATCCACAATCTTAAGAGGAACGTGGAGTGTTAAGGGTGAATGGCCTCCTGGGAAACACTGCAGGAATTGGAATCTCGTAGAAATTGATATTACAGAAATTTGTAATAATGAGAAATTGAGGACCCCCCCCCCCAACCCCACACAAGGGTCTAGAATCCTACCGCTTTTGACTTAATCCCTTGTGAAAGAATAGCTTGGACGGTTGACTTCTTGCGGTCCATATTTGAGTAGCATCTGCTTCTTACCACAAATCAAAGCATCCCAGTTTCAACTTTGTTAATCCAGATTTTTGTATGATATATTTCATCCAAATATATTTCCAAGTAATGCGCTCATTCCACTGAGCTCACAAACTTCTTTCTCATGTCTAGCATTGTAAAAATACTGCTGTTTATTTCGTGAAACAACCCGTAAATAGATAACTTAAAAACAATAATGTTATGTGTATTAGTGATATTTATATCAATGAGTTATTGAACTAAACTTGATTTTTACGTATTTGCTTTTTCTGTTTCTCAGAATCCCACAGCATGCTTGTACACACGAACACAATCAATGCTCTCTTGTGATGGTTCTCATCGGCATACCAGGAGACTTTGCCCCTGTGCATAATACAATGATTGGTGAGTCTTGGCTTCCTTCACTTGCTTATTAGATGTTTGATTCTCTTTATACATGTCAATATGATCTCCTACCACATCAAAATGTTTTGCCTTTCCTTTAGTGGCCGTGATTCGCTGTTGAACATAAGAGTCAAATTCATTCTTGAATCTTTTCTATGATTCATTCAGCTCTTCCTACGGTGATGAGGTCGGGCTGTCTTTATTTTGTATGTGTTCTACTTTTGTTTTACGAGCATACATAAACCAGTGTTCCAGTCAATTTTGAGTTGGTAGATCTCAGAAAATAAATTTTAGCATTCTTCAATCTCAGTTGCAGCATCAAACATGCTCTATCAATTGTTTGTAAAAGAAAATTCATCTTCGAAACTGATACCAAACCTATCCTTAGCTGCTATACCAACTGAATGAGTTTTTTCACAAATTATTCAATGATAAATTTGCATGAAATTTTTGTCAGGGCTGTAGGCATGAAGAATGGTGATAAGCCAAATAATACTGGTAATTTATTTGTAAACAAGGAACTGTAGCTGATAATATTTTATTGTAAATCATTGTGTTATTAATGAAATTTTTTGGCCATAGTTTTTGTAATTTGTTTGTATAAAATTTTTGTGTGATTACTGCAGACTAACAGTGAGCCTCTTGGATCCATTTACTTTTGTTTTCTAATTTACTGTAATCTTATTAAAAATGAATGAACTTCTTGCTGGTTTAGTTGGAGTTTGAATAGTTATTGTTATTTTTATTTTATTTTTTAATGGATCTTAATGTGGGAAAAAATGCGTTGGCCCATATGATGAAGTCGAGACAATCTGGATCTGTCGCAGGGGTCCCCCAGCATGCGATCACAGTATCCGCCCCGAACTCGTGCCGCTGTTATTTCTTTGTCATCTCTAATTTAATTTATAGTGATGGCATTGTTGCAAAATTGAAGTATTTTTGTTGTGATCCTCTAAAAAGTCTTTATTAAAATACTCGCTTAATGCATTATCATTTTCATTGTCGAGAAACTTGAGAAATATAACCTGTAACTCAAGAAACTTATTGAAGAATTTGATAGATGAAACAAGAGAATTTTAAAACTAGGATGTTGTGGTTTCAGTCATTCCCTTGAGTACCGAACCCTTTGGAAAGGATTGTTGCGCGAAAGCGGGTTGGTACATAAATCATTAATGCAGTTCTAAACTTTCTCGAAGTACTACTGGAAAATAAATAAGTGCTTGCTGCATTTGGCAATATTAAAATCACAAAATCAACAGTGGGCCAAAAATTTTACGATGATAGTGAGAAGTACTTGCCAAGCAGAAACAGACGGAAGAAAATTTCAAATCTTGATAATAACTTTAGAATCCTTATGATAATCAAAGGGCATAATAATTATATGTTAGAATATTTGTTTCATATTAATAGGTGAATGAATCTGGTTCAAAGGAGGATGTATATCGACGGTCACAAAAAACCAATTGGGAAAACAAAAAAAAAGAAAAAAGAAAAAGACAAAGAAACCAGTCTTTATTTGTCACCATTCATTCCAATCCTTAAAAGTAATAATAACATACGCTGCACTTGTTTATTCTCCGCATTACATAAAAGGTTGAGAAAGTTTATACAAAAAAGATTAAAAACCATCAATATTCAATTGATCACCCTCACAATTACTTTCCACTACAATTACAAAATATTTAAACAAATAAATAAAAAAAAGAACCAATTCCCATTTCTTAAACATGTGTTGTGGGTATGTTGTAGAAAAAGTAGAATTCACAAACTCAAAAGCTGTAATCTGTCTTGAACACTCTCTTGCTCAATGGCTTTGTCTTCAGAACTCCGTTATCATCACCGCCACCAACTTTAGTTTCTTCTTCTTCTTGTTGTTCATCATCATCATCTTGCAAGCCTTCAAAAGCCGGATGACTCAAGATACTAGCAAGCAGCTGTGTCCCTCTCAAAGCATTTGTTAATGGCAAATGCCCCACAGGAGTTTCCTTCCCGTTCTCCCAAATAAACTCAGTAGGAAAAGCCCTGTAATTGTACTGCTCCACTTCAGTGTCCAGCTTCTTCATCCACCCAACTTTGATGAAAAATTTTGTAAAATCTTTATTACCTTTCTCCCAGATCTTCTTCTGAACGCTGTACCCAAACTTGTTGTCGCTGTACTGTCTCCAGAGCTCGTCAATGGCTTTCAAGTCGGCTTCTGCAATGAACTGAACTTCGGAGAAGAAGACATACCCGCGTTTCTCTGCCGCTTCCCCTGCGAGGATAATGAGCAGGCGGCGGGTTTCTTCATCGGCTTGCCGGAAGTTCTGGGCTTGCAAGTGTTGGTGAAGAAGGTCAAAGGAGATGGGCTCTGAAGTTGTTGTAGCAGATGTAGATGTTTGTGATGATGATGAAGAAGTGGCTGATGGGGAAAGTGATGAGAATGTGATCATACTATTTGCACTAGTTGTTCTAGTAGTAGTAGTAGTAGAAAATAAGAGTGAAAGGGAATTCAGGTTGGTGGGTTTGAGGGCAGCTGCCGTAGGGCCGTCGGGGTGGTGGCGCCGGAGGAAGGAGTGGTGGTGGAGGGACTGGACAGAGTTTGTGGCCATTATTGTTGTTATCGTTATTACTTCTTTGTTTTTTTTTTTTTCTTTTTTTTAGTATTTTTGGAAGAAATGAAATCGCGAAGGCGAAAGAAAGTGGGGATATGTGTTATTTGTTGTGTAATGTCAATGTGTGGGTTAATGAGTGTCAGTGGGTGTGTGTATTTGTGGATGGGGGTGAGGAGGGAATCGAGTAGGCTCATCAAGAGAAATACAAGTGAGGATTTTGATTGGTTCGATGTGGGTGAGGCAAGATCCTCTCTCTCTCTCTCTCTCTTTATTTGTCCATTATTCAACTTTTAATGTATGTGTGTGTGTAAAGGAAAGCAACAAGAAAACAATAGGTAAGTGATTTACAGTAAAATATCACAAAATTAATGTGTGTGTGTGTGTGTAAAGGAAAGCAACAAGAAAACAATAGGTGAGTGATTTACAGTAAAATATCACAAAATTAATGTTCGATAAATTTAAATCTTAATTACATGTAGTGTTTTTCACTCGAGGCCAAACTTGTTAAATTATTATTTGATTAGTTAGTATTTTTTTTAATTTATATATATTGTTCCAGTGCTATTAAGTCATTGAGGTCTTGCCGTAGTTAATTTTTATATTTTAAAAAATTATCAGAATTATTTTGTATTAATATTTAAAGTGTGGACTAAAAATAAATAACTTTTTATGTTCGTACTTTGTTTAAGATTTGAACTCGGATGGCTAATCTAATAAAATTCTTTTGAAACCACTCAACCAAGTCTCAGCTGTCGCGGAGCTCGTTACTTTTGTATTTGTTAGACTTCGATTGAACTTTCCAAGGATTGGATAAAAATTTTGTTTGACATCATTTATAGTTCAAATAAATTTCACATGTAATAAATGAAAAATATAGAATAATTAGATTTTAACAATTTAACGTGTAAACTATCTAATGTAGAGATAAAGGAAATGGGATTTTTGGTAATTTTTTAAAAATACTGTAACTAATTATATAATTAATCAATTTAATCTTTTGAGACTAAAAGACATTTATCTCAAACTAAATATGGTATATTATAACGATACGGCTACATTGTGGAATTAGATTTCTTTAAAATATAGACTTGACTAAGATATTGCTTGCAGCACTTTACGTTTCAAACAATAAATAATGTCATGAGTTTTACGACACTGTTTGTTGTTAAAGCCGTAAGGTACAAATAATACTTTAGCCATTTCCTTAAAACATTTGTAAGTTGTTATTTTGTTATATTTTTTCAAATTATTTTGGGTGTGGAACATGGGAGCATCAATAAACAAAATTTTTCTATCTAAATACATATCCTAAAATATTCTTCTCAAATAGAATGGTATGCTCATCAAGTGACAGATGATTTTTTCACAATTTTTAAAATAATTTATTGTATTATTTTTTTAATACACATGACACAAGATACATGACACATTATTTGTGCTGATGAACCTCCTACCATAATTTTAAGATTTGCGTACTATTTAATGTTTGTATATCTCCATATGAAATTGAACGTTAGTATGGAATAAATGTATACGTTCATGTTTGAGTATAACTAGTCCACAAATGGACAACTTTTTTTTTTTTTTTCCATTTTTTCATTTTTCTTTTTGGCAAAACATTACCGTAATATGTATTGCATCTAAGTCCACTGTAATTTACATACAGGTCCATTAAAAGCCCAACCTAAAACTTCACATGAATTCTCAATCATGGATCCTCACATCATAGCGGCGTCCCAAACGATATGCAGTTCCATCAGACATAATGCTCTCTAGTGTCGCATACTTCTTGTAATTTTGTTTGAGGGTTTCTTCTTGCTGATTTGCAAGCTGCTCTTCCTGCTCCAGTTGTTCCTACAAGAAATGGACATTGCCACTTAGATGCAAAAAGGCAGGTCCAGATTTTCACAGACAGGTTCAATAAGAAAAATGTACTGATGAATAACTAAAAGGGACTGCGGTAGTTATTGTAAGAACACGAGACTTACCTTGAGCACAAATGAAGCTTCAGCAGCATGTTTCCGAGCAAGGTGCTTCAACCTTTGTGCGACCTCAAAATCAGGATCATTGGGATCCAACCAACGGAATTGTATTCTTTGACCAGGTTTTGCCGGGCGATCATCAAACATCTCCACTTCAGCAGCCCGTGCCCTCACAGGCCTTGGCATTCCTGACATCATGAATGGAAACTCATGCAAAGACGTGACCACATCCTTGGCTTGCTTTGAGTTCTCCATCTCCACCAAAGCACAGTGTGGGAGATTCCTGAATTCCGTGTAGTTTGGGATAAATTGGACATTTTTGACATTCCCAAACTGATTGAGTGCAGTTCTAATGACAGGTTCTGTAACTTGAGGCGAGAGGTTGTCGAGATAAACCGTCCGTTTCACCTTCTCAAGAAATGCAGCATACTCCGCCTCAGTTGTAGACCCCATGTAGGAGACGAATACAAATCTGTGAATAAAAAGAAAGAAAAAACCCAAAAACAAGAGCCTGCTAAGTCACTAGCTTTTAAAATTTCAACCCACCGAGAAACTTGAATACATCCATCAGTAGAAACCAAAAGATATCCATCCACCACATCAAAATCCCAAACAATAACTCACAATACAGAATAGAGAAAACTAAATGATTAAGCAAGTGTTCAAATACAAACCCTTAAAAAATTTGCAATGTTGAAGTGAGTTATAAGCATAAGATCCTTCGTATGACGCCAAACGTTCAGGCATTGGTTTTACTAAGTTTCCCCACCACCAATCAACAACTAAACCATAGACCCATAAAGAAACCAAACATGAACCTAGAGTAGTATGTATAGATACATACAGCAAGCAGATTTCACAAAGAAGTGACAATGCCACTAGCTGATAGAGATGTTTAACAGAATTTGTTGCTTTACTTTTACTCCAGTATGAGGAACTCAAATTGTCAACCACAATCAACTAACGATAACAGAATCAATCAGTCACAAATGAAGAAGTTTTCATTACTGTCATTTTCAGAATCATGATTTTTTTTTTTTTTTTAATGGCAATCAGTAGACAATAAGTTTAAGGTCAAAGATTCAGCCCACATACTAAACTCTGAACAGCATTTAATCAGAAATGATTTCGTAATATTTCTTTGATTTGTCTGCATTTTGAAAATTAAAATACCAAAATAGTAATCCCTATTAAAACAGCAAATGCAGTAGCTTTGAGTAACATTTTTCTCAATAAACACAAAAGCAGTAATCACCATTAAAAACACCAAAATAATTCGATATATATACACATATCTATGAGCTTGATACCAGCAAAAGGTGCGAGGGTGCGAGCAGCGGCGGCTCTGTCGTGAGAACAAACAGGTGCGATGGCGTGGGAGACTGGGAACGGTTAGGGATTTGGCTTTTGCCGTCCGACGAGAATCGGGAAGGAGGGCACATTTACCCATTAAATAAGCCATACTCATAAACGCAGTGCCGTACAGATTTCATAAAGTGTATGATAATTCATCTACAAGACGAACATGGAAACGACTAGTCATGCACTTTTACCTTCGGATTTAAGTCGTCCGATATTTCATATCAATTCTGATAATATATCATAAACATTGCATATTCTACGACGACATGTATCAAAGTGATAAATTGACAACCGACATGTCATACATAAAATTTAAATACAATTATAAACTTTTTCTATCGTGAAGAATAATTTTAAATAACTAATAATTAATATTAGGATGTTTAAATTTTCTTCTAAGCTATTTCAGTTAATCGAGTTGTATCATGTAGTACACAATACATATTAAAATAATTCAGTCCAGCGACATTCTATTTTATTCCATAGAATTAAAGAGAGCAACAGCATATTTTTAAAATTTGGACACTCATACAAAGTTGTATGTCGTAATTAAAACAAAAATGAAAATAATAAAGAAAGGAGACAATGAATCCGAAGCTTGAGCCCCAAGTAAATCAATAAAATTGATAATAAAATCAGTTAATATCATATTCATAGTATTAAATGATTGGTATTATATCCATAATCTATCTAAGTGTTTAAATTAAGTAAGCATAACATTATTTATAAAGAGTAACAAAATTTTTGAAGTAAATTAATTTTATTTTTGTACACGGTTTATTTATTCATTCTATTGTATAAAAATTCAAAGTAAAATAATTATTTACGTAATATTAATAAATTTGTTTTCCAATTTGACGGTGCGCCACCAGCTTCCACTTGACAAGTTGTTTTTTTATTTTTTCCAGCAACATCTTAAACGCAAACTTTAAATATTCTTCTCATTTACTGTTTCCAGTTTTCCACTATCAATCCAATCAATATTAACATAACGCTCTCGTTTTTACTATCAAGATTCAAGACCCTTGAAATTTCTACAGCTTCATTGAGATGTGAAAGTGAATCATTGCCGTTGATCTAGCTGTTTTCTTTTTGGAGGGAAATAGCAGAAGAGGTTCTTGGGTTTGTCAAGTTTCATCTGTTTCTGCATTTATTTGTGAATCGGGTTTAAAGGGTGCTTTGGAGAAAGAGCCAGAGGAGTTGTTGCTGAAATACATTTTTTAATGGGGAAGAAGAAGAAAGGTGGAGGGAGTAGGAGGAGGAGTAAAGGAAGAGCACAAAGCAAAGATCATTCTTCTAGCACTGTTGATGATAATGAGCTTCTCTCTGAAGAGATCACTGCCTTGTAAGTCATTCTTGCTGTTATTCAAGTGACTTTGGACGAAGGTTTTATTCTTAAACTCAAATTTAATTGGGTTGGATGTTTTGTGTGATGCTTTGTTTATTTATTGGAAAGAAAATTTGGATGAGTTATTTAGTGAAATGGGTTGGAATGCTGCCGAATGGTTAATGTTACTTATGATTCAAACATGATTTTTTGCATTGAGTGAAGTTATCTGCGAGAAGTCTATTTGATGTTTGCATTGGTCCGTTTGGCATATCTTTTGTGAAACTTTGCTTAACGTGGTTCTTTGGATGTAAGCATTCTATATGATGTAACATTTGGCATGCGTGGGGAAAGCGGAACTGGCATTACAACTTTTGGAAATAGCTTGAATCATAGAAACCCTCTAACATAAAGATAGCAATAATAGAGAATGTTTGATATTCAGTCAAACATGTTTGATTACATACCATTACAAACTGTTGATATGTAGATATTCTCTATGGATTCTTCTTTGTTCTTCATTCTCTATTATTTACTGATATGCTTCCTTACCTGCATGGTTTTAATTATATTCAATGGGTTTATTGCATGGATCCAATCATCCAACCACTCGCAAACCCATATGTAATGGTGATTTAAGTCCAAACGCTAGTCTCGCTTTGTTTAATTTAATTACAGAATGATAAGATTCAAAGAACCAAACACACACAAATATTTATGTAGATTCAAAAACAGATCCGAGTTGCTTTGTGTATTTAGTATACAGATGAGAAGATTCAAAGGAAAGACCTCTCAGTCAAGCCGGTTTTGACAAGGAAAAACCTCTGATCCCCATTGCTTAAAATAAATAAAAGGGTTTAACAATAGTATATAAACTCTTAAGATATACTAATTGTCATAATTGCAAGATGACTGCTTATATGGTGTGATGGGCAAGCTGGAAGGTGATAGAGTAGGGTTTGGAAATAAAATGTTGACTTAGAAGGGGATGATTTAATTCGAAGCAACACTATAGGAAATTAGGATTATGAATAATGTACACTGCCTTTGTATTTGATTTTTTTATTGCTCGAAGATCCTATCTAGGTGTCATTATTTTTGCACGTAATAGCAAAACCCTGTAAAACAATTTTGAATGTGCTGTCAAACTTTCTTTCCCCATTTTTAACTTCCCCCCCCCCCACAAAAAAAAAAAATTGTGTTTGTAGGTGTGCCATATTTCAAGAAGACTGCGAAGTTGTTTCAGGATCTGCTCCTCAAATCCTTGTTAAGCTCAGGTTCTGTTAATCTTTAAGGATATTAACTCAAACACTTTAGTGATCAGTCATCTGTCCCCGATTAAGTTTTGCTTTTTTTGAAATTTGGAGCAGGCCTTACTCAAAGGATATGGGTTATGAAGATCTAGATGTTTCTGCACTTCTTTTAGTTAGGTTGGTGAGTTGGTGTTCGTTATTGTTTCCTTACAATGTCCATGCACATTGTTTATAATGATTCTTTTTGTTTGCTTCTTTATCAGGTGCTTACCAGGATATCCTTACAAGTGTCCTAAGTTGCAGATCACTCCTGAGAAGGGTTTGACAAAAGATGATGCTGATAATCTTCTCTGTCTCCTTCAAGATCAGGTATTGCATCACTTTTCGTATCATATACTTTATCATGAATTTTGTTGTGGTGACAATAACCTGTAATGCTTATGACCTATTTTGTTAAATGGAAACCTTTTCCTGCCTGTATTGTGCTGCCCTAGTTTGTTTACATTGACAATTTTGTGCACTGGGAGTCAAAGTTTCTATTATAGTTGCAGTTTTCGTGTACTGACAGTTCAGTTTCCATCATCAGATATTTGTAGACTGATGCTTTAATTTCAAATTTTCTTTTGTTGTAGGCAAACTCTAATGCTCGACAAGGAAGAGTAATGATTTTCAATCTGGTGGAGGCTGCTCAAGAGTTCCTCTCTGAAATTGTTCCACTTGGTCAGTCGAATAAATCTGTAAGCTTTGCGGCTTCTGTGGTCTCAGAATGTCAGATAAATTTTAATTTCTTATTCTACATGTATTTAAATTATTCGGTGTAATTGTTTGTTTCTGCACTTCTGTTTGCTCAGTGATTCACTGATTCCTTATTTAAAATTGGCTATGGATATGTCATTATGATTTTACTGAGTTTTTGTTGTCGACTTCGTTTCTTTGATTTTTTTTATTCTCTGAAAATGATTTTGTTTTCTCCCTAACTTCCACAGGATTGATTGGATATTTGTTTTTTCAATTTCAAACAATTTGGGAGCACTAAATAAGGGTAGATTTGCAGGTCTTAAAATAGAAATGATCTGGCATTAGCTTAAGGGATTTGATTGAATATTTGTTCTGAAGAGATTCCTCAAGGGTTTTTGTTATATTTCTCCCGAAATCACAAATATCTGCCCTGCATTCTGCTTTTTGAATTTATCCAACCATCCATTCTGTAAAAGAGAAGATAAAATATTGAATTCCCCTCTAAACCCCCCCCCCCCCCTTTCCCAAAAAAAAAAAAAAAAAAAACTGCTAAAGTGTCCCATAATAGTTTGGAATACATGTATTAATCAAGATGAACTTGAAAAAATAAACCCTATTATTTATATGATATTTTCATTTGATGGTTTGAACTTCAACCCCGAAGTATTCTAGCCTGAATCTTAATTTGGATGTTGACAGTTTCTGTTATAAAATCTATAATATATTGTATATTTTTGGAATTTTTATGGATAAAATACAGATCATTAGGTATATTCCTTGTATTTCAAACTGAGTTGATAAAGAGTAAACTTTGAAGGAAATGATTTTAGGATGATTTATCTAACTTGGAGTGTGGTGGCCTTGCATGTTATTTAATATGGAGTGTGGGGAAGAGTGGTTGAGGGGGTGGGTTGGGGCCTTGGGTGAGTGGTGTTTAAAAGATTAACACGGTGAACCAACATTTTAATTTTTGTCTGGTAAAGTGAATCAGGACCTAACTTCAGTGATACTTGTGGGATTAAAATTTGCTTTGGATTCTTTTTCAGATTTCACTGTTCTTTTGCTTTTTCTTTCTTCTTTTCCTCTCATGTCTGTGATTTACCCTCTTCTTTGTAAGGTACCAGGCTTAGTTACAGAGAGCAGCAGCCAGTCATTTGAGGGCACAGCAGTCTCAGCTGGCAAGAGTTGCTCTTCAAAAGTTCCATTTGTATATGGCTTCATAGACCTTTTCAGTGGCTGTGGAGAATCATGGCACTGGGGCCTTGGAATGGATGAAAACAGGAGGGTTGTTCCTTCTGTGCCATCCTATGCATCAGATGGTTCAAACTATGAGGTTATGCAGAGAAAAATTGATAAGAGTGTAAAGCCATTGATGAATCCAGATGCAAAGCAGGGGACAGCACTTATCCATTCTGCCAAACTGGACACAGTTAAAGAAGAGAATGAAGATGACAATAAGAGCATTTCGACTACTGATTCAAGCACATCTCTAATGGAGGAATGGGTAGAAAATGGTATCAGAGGCGAGAACAGAGTGAGTGATGTTCGTGTGGTCCTGTTTTTCTTCTATGTTCATATCTGCAACTAACATTGTCATATTGCATGTTATTTTCTTAGTTTTTCATATTAACCATTGATAGTCTTCCATATTTATTCTCAATGAGTTAATTATATGTACTGCTTTATCAACATATTTAGGAACTAGTGCAAGATTACATTTCTTATGTACTTTTTTCCTTTATTTGAATAATTAAGTGCATATGCTTCATTCTTTTCAATTGGAATCCCTTTTCTACACTAAGTAGTGGGAAATAATGGACTTTGAGCAAGGAGTACCTTCACATTCAAAATTCATGAAAAATTTCAGAAAACATAATTTTAGTTTCTTTTGTTCATTCATGTAGTTTGGTACCAATCTCTTGCTTCGGGAAATAAATCTTGTTCCTTCAAGTACTTTCCCTTCTTAGATTGTAACTGTTTGTTTAAGTTTGAAAGGGCACTAGCTTTTGTGAGTAATACCATCCAAAAACAGATCCCTAAATTTTCATTCCAAGTAATGTGCCATTCATAATGTGGATGGTTGGATAAACAAGTAGATTATCTCTTTCCTAGCAAATATAGGTGCAAGTCTATCATTTACCCATTCATTTCTTTTTACAAGTTTGTTTCTTATAGAAGAAAAACATGGAGACTACATTAAACAAATTACAATGTTACTGAAAAGAATGAGTTTCAAAATGAGAGAATAATATGTTTAAAGAAATGAGTTTTAAAGAATAATATGTTTTAAAGAAATGGTTTAAAGAAAAGAGAGAATGATAAAAAAATGAGTTTCAAAATGAGTTTTAAAGAAAACCAATTTACAAGATGAACAATCCGACAAAAAACAAGGACAAGGTGTCCTTAAGCCCTACAAGGGTTTCAAAGTGAGAGAATAATATGTCCACTCATACAATGCTTGCTACAATTGAAGTCCTATTAGAGTGTGTGTGTGTGTGTGTGTGTGTATACACTTCCAAAAAGGTCCGAAATTCTTGCTTTTCAAGTATTGAAGTTTTGTATTGAAAGATCATCAAAGAGAAATTGGTACTAAATTATGAAATTTTGTCAAGCTTGGATTAAATTAAAATATAAACCATCAAATGAATCACTGGTTTTTGGCGCATTTGAAGCATATCATTCCACAAAATCAAGTGTGCCACTCAAAGTGACAAGCTTCATTTTTTTTAAAATTTTTTTTTTTGGGACCAAGCCTCATTGAATGTCCGATATGTTATGGCTACTTAAAACTTTATCCATGGTTTTACGATTTTGAGGAATATACATTTTTATTTTGAAGACCCTTATTGTGATAATCTTCATTCTCGCAGGACAGTCTTCTTCAGGACCATGGATCCAATAATGATGGTTGTGATACTGAGATTGATCATTTAAAGCCATCTTCTTTTGCATCCTTAGGTCAAGGTCAAGCATCTCAAGATGTCCAGAAAGATCTAATGCTGGTAAACTTTCCATGCACTCTTACACACCCTCTCAACATGCTGAAATTAATCGAAGTTTTGGGCTGAGTGTTTGCTTATCTTACATTAGGTTCATCTTCTTCGGCTTGCCTGTCAGTCTAAAGGGCCATTGACGGATGCTTTGCCAGAGATCACCACTGAGCTGTACAATCTAGGTGTATGTAATTTAATATGTACATACAGGGAAAAAGTCTTCTTTGTTCTTTTTTTTTTTAATTTTAAATTTTGGAAAAAAAATATTATGATTGATACAAATTTAGAAAATATTATTCTGCCTATTTGTTATTAAACTGCAATGCTCTCTGATGACTTGGTTCAGATCTTTTCAGAATGGGGGCGGGATTTAGCTTCCAAACCTTCTTCTCAGTTTAACAAAACCTTCAATCATGTTTTCCATCAGAAGATGGTTTGTTATTTTTTTGTCACCTATTTCACTTGCACTTGATTTTTCCATCAAAAGTTGATTTAACATCTGTTTCTCTTTTGTTATATTATTAGGTTTCATCAAGAGTATCTCAGTTTTGGAAACCTTCAGTGGATTCTGGAGGCCCTAATACGTCTCTCCTGAGCTCTCGATATCTTAATGACTTTGAGGAGTTACAACCTCTTGGTATTGCACTCCTTTCAGTTCTCTGTTTAGTTTTGGAAAAGTAAAAAGTAAATAAACTTCGATTAGATTCTTTCATTTATTGATGTGGCTAGGGCATTCTTTGGGTATGCACAGTCTAGATTACTGTTTAAATTTTAAACAACTTGTTTCGACTCAAATATTTTGCTTGGTTGTGGGATACTTTTTCCATTTTCCATTTTCCCTTTTTTTCTTTTCTATTTTCTGGGAAAAATAACTTTTTGTTGTCTTTTGTTTATTTCTACTTACAAATTTTTCTTTAAATTGGCAACAGGCCATGGGGGTTTTGGCCATGTTGTATTGTGCAAAAATAAGCTGGATGGAAGACATTATGCTGTGAAAAAAATTCGCCTCAAGGACAAAAGCTTGCCAGTCAATGACAGAATTTTACGGTAAATTTACTTTTTAATCTCAAAAGAGAGATCAAAGTCGTTCATCTCAACTTGGTACTACATTTTAGGTTTTGCAAGGTTTTATAATCTATCGCTAACTTCTTTTGAGCCTTAGGATACTCCATTTTCTCAGTAGTTCTATTTATCTTTGACACCTTATTATTATTTGAAATTCCTATCTGTAAGTGGTACTTCCAGTCCAAATTACTTTTATTATAATTCATTTTAAATAGAATGTTGATGCAATTACATATTTAATGATTTGTCCTACCTTTGCAGTTTACTTTAAAATTGTTGGCAGATCACTATGATTTGTCCAACCTTTGCAATTTACTTATCTATTTATCTTCCAATTTCATATTTCTACTCTAAAAATATTATCTGTCCTGCTTTTTAGCATATGCTGGTCTCCAGGATTAAAACGTGTTATCTCTTCTCTTCTAATATTCTATAAAATTTTCTCTCTTTCCTATAAGGGGAGGGAGGAAAAAGAAAAGAACTTAGCTATTATTTCAACCACTTGACCTTGGAATACTTTATGCAACTACGATGTGGCTTTCTTATTTTTTTGTTTTCTCCAAACAAAATTAAAATGTTGAACTAATTTCCTTTTTTTGTTATCATATACCATGCAGATTTTATGGCATTAAGTTATCTAACTTGGTGTACAATAGCTTTTTAGTGAAAAATCAAGTGAAGTTAATTTTCTATTTGGGTTTTCATTTCTGTTGCTCTTGCTATTTGCTCCACTTTTCTTGGGGTAACATTTTAAAATCTGTTTGTGCATTAACTATGGTGAGGTAATCAGGGAAGTGGCCACACTTTCACGTTTGCAGCATCAGCATGTTGTTCGTTACTATCAGGTAATAGTTTTTTTCCATAGTTTGCTCTCTGTATGTTTTGGCAATCATTGTGTCCATGCCCTTTTTGTTTTCTTTGTTTTCTGTTGGCTTTTATTCAATTAGTAGTACGAAAATCATGATTATAATTTTGGTAAAAACTTCCAGGCATGGTTTGAAACAGGCGTTGCTGATTTTGATGGTGACAGCATGTGGGATTCTGGTACTGCAGCAAGCTCCACATTCAGCAACAGAGCTGCAATCTCAGCTGATGTCATCGAGCAGGAGAACAAGCTTGAATCAACATATCTATATATTCAAATGGAATATTGCCCTAGGTAGAAACAATAATTCCCTTCTATTTTCTTCTCAAGAATTTGATCACTTATCGTTTGCTTTCTTTGTGTTTTATAAAGATATGTTTCCTTGGTGGGAAATATATAAGAGCAGTAGTTTCAGCAAATTTGTGCATATTAACTGTAGAAAAACAATTGATTTAAAAAACTATTTTCTCTGCACATGCTGTCCCTGGGACAAGCACTCTCTCACTTCATGACTGGTTTTATGGGCCACATTGTTGGCCATGGCCATTGAATTGGCAAGTGTTGGATCTTTGTCCATACTTGCATTGCTTGGCACTTGAAAATCACCTTTCTATAAAATATGAGATTGGATCACTTCATGATCCAATATCATATTAGAACCTAGCTCATGTATCATTCAGAATAAACTTGCCTTGAATTTAATGTTTTGAGGTAAATAGTATTTTTCATGCTAGGTGATCTTTGATCTAGTTTTTGCTTCTTTATGAGTTCTTGAACACACATGCTCCTCACTTAGTACTATGTTTTTTTCCTTTATAATTTCAAAATTGTTTGTGATTCTAATTATTCCATTACTTCTTCATTTCAGCTTCATAAGTCTGTTGAATGGTTATAGTTATTTGTTATCCTTTCGATAAGTTGCAGTGATGGTGTTGTATTCTCACTTTCTCCTCGTCTGCTTTCTCTTTCTTGAAGAACTCTTCGTCAGGATTTTGAATCATATGATCGTTTTGACAAAGAATTCGCGTGGCATTTGTTTCGCCAAATTGTAGAGGGCTTGGTGCACATACATGGACAAGGAATCATCCATAGGGATTTAACCCCAAATAATATCTTTTTTGATGCTCGCAATGATATTAAAATTGGGGATTTTGGTCTTGGTAAGATCCCGAATTTCTATTCTGAAAATTGTTCTTGATTTCTTTCCTTCGTTTTCTTTTTGGTGATTGAAGATGGGTATTGTTGATGAAGCTGTGTTAGTTGCAAAAGGAAATATTCCTGCAGATATTATCCTTTTGAGAGCAGAAGGTGCCAGTGCACTTTGTTAGGGGGATAATTGCCCTGTTTGCATTGTAGAACATATGCTAGTACTGCAGCCAAGTGATACTAACATATTCACTTGTAAATATGTATTAAATGAGCTAGCTTGTCTGATTTAAAACTGGAGTGCATTACACATGTGATAATGGTACATTGTTAATATGATACTAAATATTTCATCTGGAAATTTGAAAATTATGCTTGTGATAATATTACATTTTAAATATTTTCTGCCTTTACTTTTTAATCTTTGTTTTAAATGATTCTCTGAATCTTATTTGTGCTTTTATACCTGTGTAGTATTTGTTAACTTGCTTATACAAGTTGTCACTTTCCCTTTTAATTTGAGTTGAGTTGTCCTTATTTTTCAGCTGTTCTTCAGAAGCAACTTTTTAAAATAATACCAATGAACCATTAAAAACCTATTTGTGCTCACTTATGGCTTATCTTTTTTTTTTTTTTTAATTTCACGTGCTTCTCGCTCCACAATTGTGGGCTGAAGTCTATCTTCATAAAATCTGAGCTTATTTCTTCCTTTTAAAAGATTAGATGTTGAAATATTGAAAACATTAGGGGACCTAATATTGTACGTTTCTTCTATTTTACTATGTGTATAGCCATTATAATTAACTTAGATATTCATGGGTAGTAAATGTGGATGAGCCAACAAGAAGGGAAAACAAAATGACATATCAAAATCCTTTTCTTGTTATTTTCCTTACTTCAGCCAAGTTCTTGAAGTTGGAGCAGCTGGATCAGGATGCAGCTTTCCCAACGGACACAGGTGGAGTTTCAGTTGATGGTACTGGTCAAGTTGGTACCTACTTTTACACTGCTCCTGAAATTGAGCAAGGATGGCCAAAGATTGATGAGAAGGTGAATGTTGGCCCTGGTTGCTTTTACTTCTGCTATTTTCCAGCCAGAATGCTTTTCATTTGCTGTGGTCCAGCTTTATGGTTATAATTCATCTCGTGCAAGATTATATGATACAATGTTTGTGAACTTCTTTTATATCAGGCTGATATGTACAGCTTAGGAATTGTTTTTTTTGAGCTATGGCACCCCTTCGGTACAGCAATGGAGAGACAACTCGTTTTATCTGATTTGAAACAAAAAGGGGAGCTTCCTCCAGCATGGGTAGCCAAATTTCCAGAACAGGAATCCTTGTTGAGGCGCCTAATGTCTCCAAGTCCATCTGATCGTCCTTCAGCCACAGAACTCTTACAGGATGCACTGCCTCCACGAATGGAATACGAGTTGTTAGATAGTAAGTAATTAAAACCCCATACAGACATGAAATATTCATGGTTGTGTATTTTTGATTCATGATCAGATTGATAGTTAGTTAATTGACCTATATTTGTCTACAACTATGCATATATCTGGTATATTGTCTCGTCAAAAGGAAAAAAGAAAACAAGAATTTAAAAAAGCGAGTCATTGTGATACAGTCCTCCAAAAACTAATTTTCACATAATATCCCTTTTGAGATGTTGTCATAGTTTGTTTTGACCAAGGAAATTTGTTCTTTTTGTCTAAAATCTAATAGACCTGAATTAATATGAATTCTAAATAGAATTAAATGTCTGAATCTTAATGATAAGTTTTTTTTTTCTTTGTTTAAATTGCTGAAAATAAATATTAAGTTGATTGTTTTTTAACTTAAAAAATCCGAAAACTGTTCTTTACACATATGTCTTTACAAATTAAGTTAAACAAATAATAAACATCTCAAAGAACTTAAGTTAGATAATATATTATCATAGTATAAATCATGTTATTTAACCCTTATATTCTAAGTTGTAATGTTAATCAATTTTATTTTAGTTCATGATGTTTTTATGCGAAAAATATTCATAAAAAATTATGAAGATAAATAATACTATTTAAAGAAAAAAAAGATACGAATAATAATAGTCTACCACTATATTATCACAAGTTATGGAGATGGGTAATAACACTAATTATTAAATTTTATTTAGGTAAGCCTGAAAACTAATTAATTAGATAAGGATATTTTGAAGAATACCTTTTAATGATCTTATTTAGACTTTTTAGATTTTTCAGATTTAGTAAAAAGTTAAAAAAATTGGCTTAGTAACTTAATTACTGAAATTTTTCATTGAGTTGAAAAAACAAACAGATTTAATGACTTAGCCGATTGAAATTAAGTCATTAAGTCAAAAGTACAAATAACTCCTAAGTAAAAGTAGTTGTTGTGTTTGCATAATTCTAGGACACATGAGGTCTATTGTTTACTTGGCAAACCAGTTTTATGTCCCATATGGTTTTGATCTTGTATCGCCCTCTTAAGTATTTTTGGTGCTGGCTTAGGAAGCATTGTAGAAATTCCATGGTTTTGGTCTTGTATTGCCATGTGCTTTTATTAGGAAGCAATAACCACCAAAATTTTACATCCAATTAGTAGTTAACTATAATTGAGGTTTGTCATATTCAACACGCTCCTTTGGCTCAGCCAACCACCAGTTCTGTCTTTTAGTTTCCTTATGTGGAGTGAGCACTGGCCTCTCTATTGCTTGGGGTTTTTTGGACCAAGGGGAATTTTTAACAAGGAAAAAGAAAAGAGGAATATTGTTGTTCTGTGAATGGCATGAATAACTATGGGAAATGGTAGACATAATTTATGGTGGAAGAAGTGTCACAAAATATCTAATTTCTGTATGACTTACATTCAAATGGTCATGGATAGGGATGAATGGAGGAATATGATTCTTATAGCTAACATGAACTAATATTGAATCAAGGCTTAGTTGAGTAAGCTATTCTACCTTCTCTTGTTTGTTATGTTGTACAGATTTGGAGGAAATCTCTCAAACAATCAATGACCTTGGGTATCATATATTCACAAAATTTAATGCCTTACCATTAATTTTTCCGCAACTTATTATGGCCAGGCTTTTGCTTATTTGTTATTATTATTCTCTTCAAGTAGATATTGAGTTTAATGTCTTGTATCAATTCATGTTGTATCTAATCCATCAATCTGCTTGAATAAAGGCTTTTTCCTGATCGTTTCAGATATTCTACGGATGATGCATTCATCTGAGGACACAAATATTTATGATAAAGTTGTGAGTTCCATATTTGATGAAGAGACATTAGACACGAAGCATCATGCCGGTAGACTGAGGTTGAACAGAGATAATACTTCCACTATCCAGTACTCAGATTTGGACACTGAACTCCGTGACTCTGTTGTTGAGGTCACTAAGGAAATGTTCAGACAGCATTGTGCAAAGCATCTGGAAATAGAACCCATGTATCTGCTGGGTGATTGTCCAATAGAACCCATGTATCTGTTGGGTGATTGTCCACAGTTCAAAAGGTTTCCATCTCAATCCAACCCATTTTCTTCTTGAGTGCTAGAGCTCGCTCTTAACTAGATGTCTTTTTAGGATGAGTGGGAACACTGTCAAACTTTTGATGCATGGAGGAGATCTGCTTGAACTTAGTCATGAGTTGCGGTTACCTTTCATTTGTTGGGCTATTTCAAACCAGGTATTGGACATATAGCTTCACCCGAATCAATGTCACGAGTGCTATTTTTCCCTTGATCAGGATCTCCTCTTGTGCTCATTTTTCCTAATCTCTCAAGTATTTGTTGGACATGACAATTAAAACGTTCTGGGATAAAGATTTATTGTCTTAACATTTCCCATATCAAGCCTCAAAAACATGCTTTGTGGCTTTATAGATTAGCCCTCTTTTGACTTTCAATTCCCCTTCTGCGCACATCCAATTTCTCTAGCTACTGATCAGAGATCAAACTGAGAAACAAATGCCGGTGCAGCAAAACTTTACCATGAGGAAAAAATTCAGATTTTTTTGGTTTAATTTTCATTCTTTGACTATTATATGTTAACTCCCACTCATTGTTGTACTGATTGGCTGATTGCAAAAATTTTTGTCCTTTTTTTTTTTAATTTTTAACAACTGTATAGTAATCAAACTGTTTTGGATTATGAAATTTGCCATTGATGCAGTTTTCA
This sequence comes from Aegle marmelos, assembly GCA_030449875.1. Taxonomy (NCBI): domain Eukaryota; kingdom Viridiplantae; phylum Streptophyta; class Magnoliopsida; order Sapindales; family Rutaceae; genus Aegle; species Aegle marmelos. Next base: position 11,699,137 of record JASUUL010000115.1, read on the forward strand.
TTGATGTTGTGTTTCACCAGTAATTGAAGTCTCCCTCTTGCAGTTGTTCAGGAGTTGGTTCTCTTGAAAGCAGATAAGGTTTAGGAAGACCAAGTGTTATTCATTTATAACTTTTAAAGCACAATGGTGTTTATGGCACTTGTTAAGTTAATTTTTAAATGGACAAATCCTGGCCCTAGAAACAAAGAACTTCTTTGTGTCAATGGATCCTTAAAAGATTAGGAAGATTGAGATGACGAGAGAATTCAAGTCCGTTTCCTTGTTCATTTTTTGTTCCCTTTTGGGTACTTGTGGACCGGTAGTTAAAAACTTTTATGGAATAGCTGATGTATACTTTACTTTATTGCAGAAATATTCATTTAAAAGATACGAGATATCATCTGTCTACAGAAGAGCAATTGGTCATTCTCCGCCAAATCGCTATCTTCAGGTATGGTTTACCTTAAACATTCCTTCCAACATAAGAGATTCTCGTCTGATTTGAAGTGATTACAAAGAACATATCTGAAGAAATGTACTGCCATTAGTTTACCTGCTTGCCACATTGATGCATGTTAATTTCCTTTTCTATGTCTGTTTACTGTCAATAGGGTGATTTTGACATTATTGGTGGTGCATCGGCATTGACAGAGGCCGAGGTTCTCAAGGTGCAGTTTCAATTGCCTTATCTATAGATTTGTTTCATTGGTTGATATTTTACTTAAATATGATAGTAAAATATTGATTTGCCAGGCTTCCCTTCCTTGCTCCAAATAAGATTGGTTTCAACTAAACTTACATGGGTCAAAGTATATTTAATATTTGATTGATTTAAATTTATCTCTCAAGTATGATTATTTCAAACAGATCTCCTGCCTTGACTCCCAACAAGACTTTTGTTTAAGAGTTTACATGAATTCCTATTTGCATTGGTAGAAAGCAAATCTTGGTTAATTAAAGGCTGTACTACTTGATGTTTAATCATTTTATGTATTCACAAAAAACAGAACAGTCCTCTACATTTATTCTACTCCTTATCAGAATCATCTATAGGCCAAATATGAACTATCATTGTCAGACATTTAAAAATAAGCACTTGCTAGCATACTGTTTGTGTACGATTTATGATTGAGTAATTTTCAGTTAAACAATGTGTTGGCTGTTAGAATGCTTTATTATGACCCCCCCAACTTATTTGCAGGTGACAATGGACATTGTTACTCGTTTCTTTCATGCAGAGTCATGTGATATTCATCTCAATCACGGGGACCTACTGGAGGCAATTTGGTCCTGGGCAGGAATCAAGGCTGAGCATAGACAGAAAGTGGCTGAGGTATATGCATATTGTGTTTCTAAGATCTGCATGATTGAACCTGTGATGTGCTGACACTTATTTTTTCTGGATGAAGCTTCTTTCTATGATGGGTTCTTTGCGTCCTCAATCATCTGAATGGAAATCAAAGTGGGTGGTTATTAGGCGTCAGCTTTTACAGGTTTGAGGAAACAGATAGAATATTTTCTACATTTAGTAGCCTAAAACTTTTGTATCAACGAACTAATAGCAGGAGACAGAATTGTACACTTTCATGATGTTTGGAGCCTATGGAAATTGAAATGGCGAGTTTAATTCTATATCTGGCATGTCCATATTTGTGAGTTCAAGAGTCTGTCAGAGAATAATATTAATATATATTGTCTCATTAATGATAAATAATGTTAATATGTTGGGAAAAATCATCCGTTATGGTAAACTGAGTCCAAATAGATCTAAATATAGAAGGTGATTCATTTAGCAGTTAATATAATTTTATTTAAATTGATTCTGTTGCTCTCTCATATACTTTAATTCCTCCAGGAGCTTAATTTAGCGGAAGCTATTGTAAATAGGCTGCAGACTGTTGGTCTGAGGTTTTGTGGAGCTGCAAATGAGGCCCTTCCTAGGTTGAGGGGTGCTTTACCGGCTGGTAATCTTTGATGTCACTTCCTCTTACCTTTCTAATTATCTTTGTTGAGGGGCAGGGATTGTCTTACTTTTGGTGCATGGATACACGTCCATAAAGTTCTTCATCTAGCTTTAGCTACCACCTTCTTTGGGTGGATCTTCGTTTTATTGGATATCTGGCTGGCTTTTGTACTTTTTCTATTATTTTAAGACATTTCATTTCCTTTGAAAACAGGGGGGTTAAAAAAAAAAAAGGTGTGCACCTCTTACTGTTGTGTGGGGAAATTTGTTCTTATCATCCATTTTCTTACACATTACAGATAAACCTACTCGCAAGGCCCTGGATGAGCTGTCTGATCTGCTTAGCTACTTGACAACTTGGAGAATTGAAAAAAATGTTTATATAGATGCGCTAATGCCACCTATTGAGAGTTATCATAGAAATTTATTCTTTCAGGTAAGTTAAATAGTTGTATTTGTTCCATTCTGCCTCCCTCTTTCTCCTAAATTTTCCTATGCTGAGAAATTGGATTCATTCTTTTTAACCGCCACAACCAGAAAGTTTGCTATAGTTATTTTCAGTATATATCTGAAAGATAGTAACTGCTGCTAAACTGTACATGTATGAAATTAGAGCCCAGCTAGACAACCTTGGGGTTTGCTTGCCCTAAGCATGGCCTGGAAATAATCTCATCTTGATTATCTTCTGCCTAGAACACATTATTTTTTAAATCTCTAGATTGTGCCCTGTATGTATGCTTTTCTGGACCTTGAGATCAAGTGTTTGGCTGTTTTTGGCGATTTTCCTTTTATCTTCTTAACCCTTTGTTGGCACTCTTTTGTCTAAACATATTAAGTGTTAAAAAGTATCAGTAATCTGATTGAGCCTATTTAGTTATCTTTAAACACTTCAGTCAAGCTGTAATTGAACATTGATTATTATCAGTTACAAATCAGATGTCCTCTGTATGTCATTTCTGTAGATCTTATAAGCACATAAAGAAATAATTCACCATTGGGTGTATTTCCTCAACCAGATGCAATTTTCGCTGTCCAGGTTTTTGTAGTGAAGGAGAAACATCCTGCAACACTTGTTGAAGGTACATTGCTTGCTGTTGGTGGTCGCTATGACTATTTACTACATCGAATGTGGGATCGCGAGTATGTAGGTTATGCACCTGTGAGTTATTTTCCCTAATAATTTTTACATAATAAATGAATAAGTACCCTTCACTAAAACATGAAAAATAGACAGGGCAAATGCAACATTTGGTATGCTGCCAGTGCAAAAAAAAGTATACTGAGTTCCTTTCATTTTTCACTGACTCAGAGTCATGTCCGGCCATTATTCTTGTTCTGTTTTTCATTTTTGGATTGAAATCAACTGGCTAATTGAATGTCAATTCATGTTGTTTGTGGCTTTCTTGTGAAATTACTCTGAACTTTACTTAGATAATTTTCTATGTTTCTCTGAATGTTTCTTGATTCTTTTGTAGCTTATCTGGTTGTGATATTATTATCGTGCATTTCAAGGTCCTTTGATTAGTCTTCTGTTTTTCAGTGAATATGGTTTTTGACCTTATGGAAATTCCATATTCTAATGGAAACAGAATATCAGAACATAAAATTTAGTAAATCACATGCCACATTTAGATAAATAATTTAAATGTGAAATATATGAATTTATATCGCTTTCAACTTTTCCTTCATTTTTTTTTTCATCCTTTCAGAGAACAAATCCTCCAGGTGGTGTTGGGGCCAGCCTTGCGCTAGAGACAATAATTCAACATTATCCAGTTGATTTTAAACCTGTCAGGTGCATTTTTCTTTAACTTTCTATCATTGCTATTCCTTTCTTAAGCTTCTTGCATTCTCATTTAATATCTGGGCTATCATCTTTCTGCATATTGCTACAGAAACGAAGCTGGCACCAGCGTTCTTGTTTGCTCAAGAGGAGGAGGTGGCTTATTGGTTGAGCGCATGGAGTTAGTTGCTGAACTATGGGAAGAAAATATTAAGGTGAGTTATTAAGAAGTCTGGTGAAGTAAGCCATGCTAGCTTTCTCAAATATTGTCTTTAAGTTTCTTTTCCATACTTCTAAATTGGGTAGGGCCTTGGGTTAATTTTATGGATTTTTTGTTTGGTTGCCATTTGTATGAAGATAATATAATTTGTGTAGATCTTGTAGATCTAAACCTTTTAGAGCTCGTCTCTATACTTTCTGATGTTTCAGTGCTTTTGTGTTTTTTTTTTTTTTTTTTTGTGGGGGGTTGGGGGGACATCTTGCTGAATACTAGGTTTAATAAATCTTTTACTTATCGTTATCAGGCTCAGTTTGTCCCTGTACCTGATCCAAGCCTTACAGAGCAGTACGAATTTGCAAGCGAGCATGACATAAAATGTCTTGTCATAATTACAGACACGGGTGCTCAGAAAGGTTTAGTTAAGGTAATTCTGATTTAACAATCTGTTTCTGAAGTTGTTGTGGTTCTTTAGAAATTTACCCTGAGGACCATAAGAAGATAACAATCTTTTATGAGCAATTTCATAACATAAGACATACTCATTTGACCTTTATCACAACAAACACCCAAGATGACTTAGAAACTCAGTGCAGGCTTTTTATATTCTAGGCCCGACTCCTCTATGGATAAAGAAAGAAGAGATCAATGAAAACATATGACATATATAGTTATTTTATGTTATCATAACAATTAATATACACTGGTTTTATATTTGAACTAAAAATGTAAGCATCCTGGAATTATGTATTTAATACCTCCGGATTGCCATTTTAATGTTCATCATAATTTAGCAATTGAATTTTATTTCCAGGTTCGTCATCTTGATGTTAAGAAGGAGAAGGAAGTTCAGAGGGAAAATCTTGTCAGGTTTCTGTTGGATGCAATAGCAACACAATTCAGAAACCCATCCCTTTGGAGTTAGGCCTTCATATTAAAGATCAGATTTCAAGCCATATCTCCAATTGCTATGCAACACATTAGGAAGAATAATGTAGCTTGAGTTGCCTTAGCAAATACCCAGTAAAAAGATTAAAGTTTTGGGACAAGATTGCCTATACTTTTTTTCCCTCGTAGCAGAGTTTGTTCAAGCAGTTTGAAATGCAGATGAAGTTCCAGCCATGAAGTTTTGCAGCTTTAGTTTTGGATTTTTTGTACACATCTTTTGGTTGCATAAAATCTATCACCAGATTTTGCAGAGTAAGAGTTTACTACATAAATTGATAGGATGCGTGGCGTTTGCAGATGTTGTATATTTGTATATAAAGTTCTCCTTTTGGTGGTTCTGTTTATAATTGTGTATAAAGAACAACTATTTTATGGATATGTCATCACTTGACCAGCTTGATTTAAAAATTTTTATGTTGCTCTTCCTTTTTGTTTATTATCTTGAAATAATAAAATATGGAAGTATATTTTGCATGATTCTGATCTGAATATGTGCGCTAACGCAAAATAAGATGGGCAGTCATATCACTAATGGCAGTAGTTTCACAAATGCTCGAGAGAATTACAATTTTTTTTGGTGGGGTTAATTTACCAACAGCCAATATCATGTTGAATCAAGAATCCAAAATGCATTTTTAAGATCATCCTAGAAATTGTGTTGCAAGTACAAGTTTTCTTGAGGAGAAGCAGGTCCAATTTCTTCCTCCAAACTCCTCAATCCATCGCCGATGCTTCCGGCATTGCCCATATTTCTTGCTTCCAAGTTTTTCCCATCAACATCTGCATCTGAAACTGAGGACTTTCTCCTCTGGGAAGAAGTAACACTGGGGAACGTTATCCATGATGGAGCTCTAAATTCGAACCTCTGGTCCTCGGCTTCTGCTACATCAGTTTCTGAGTTTGAGCGGTTCGATGATCTTTGTGAGGATTTCTTGTGCATTCTGTTACTTCCCAGAACAACCTCAGTTGGCAAAATTGGTTGCTCGCTGCAAGGACTGCCCATCAGTTGTGCAAGAGCACGTTCAAGTGCTGTTGTTACTTTATCCATTGATGGCCTCTCCTTACCTCTCATTCTAACACATTTGCAAGCAACATTTGCAATCCTTTTCAATGCATCAAGATCAGAAGGAAGCTTCAATACCGGATCTAAAATTCCAGTTATGTCTCCTGATTTGATCAAAGGAACTGCCCATTCAACTATATTGCCTTCTTCAAATTGCATGTCAATGGCTTTTCGACCACTAAGGATCTCCAAGAGTAGCACACCAAAGCTGTAGACATCAGATTTTGTTGTGAGGTAGTGAAGTCTGTAGTACTCCGGATCAAGATAGCCAAGGGTACCAGCTGGTAGCTCGGCTAATGGAGAACTACTATCTGCAGGTCCCAACAGAGAGAGACCAAAATCAGCCACTCGAGCATTGTGTTCCTCATCAATAAGAATGTTTGATGACTTTATGTCTCGATGAATGACAGGCGGACAAGCATAACCGTGCAGGTACTCAATACCACGAGCTGCTTGAACTGCAATTGTTACTCTTCTAACCCAATCCAGTTGCTCCTTTAATGCCTTGTTCTTTCCATGAAGATGCTGATGCAAGGAGCCATGAGCCATGAACTCATAAACCAAAAGCCTTTCTCTACCTTCTTCACAATAGCCAAGCAGGTTGAGCAAATGAGCATGGTTTAGTCTTGACAAGAGATCTAACTCCGTATGGAACTCTTTTGAATTCTTTTGCCTGTCTGAAGTTGCTATGGCTTTTTTAACCGCAACAACCGTCCCATCTTTCAGTACCCCTTTATAAACACAGGAGAAACTTCCCTTTCCCACTTCTTCTTTGAATCCCCCAGTGGCTCTCTCAAGTTCCTCGTAAGTAAACATCTGAGCTCTCCTTATCTTAAGGTCATCGAAATCAGGACGGATTTTCCCATTATCCTTCTGATATGGAGAACCAGCACCATTGGTTTTCTGGGACTTAGATGCTTTACCAGAGCATTGACAATTCCTTAGCCTGTATCGTACGTATAAAATAGAAATTAAAGACACAACAGTTATCAAGAAAACTGCAAAGGCAATCTCAGCAATAATGACTGGCAATTGCATTGACCAAAATTTTTCATTCTTCTTGGTGGTGAGACCATTGGAGAACTGTGAAGAACAATTTTGGTAGCATTCAGCTGAGAAACAACTTGAACAATTATATTCACATACTCGATCTGATTTCAACGTGCATTCAATTGTTTGGTACATTTCAGCAGGACAACCATTGCTACAGGCAATGCAGACATGGGCATTTGGGGACTTGCAAGGTGCGTTTTCTTGACTAGCTTCATAATAACCAGGAGCACAAGGAGTCATTTTGCAAAGCCCAGGAGAGACAGCTAAAGGGAGGGAAGTAGGAAACCCACTACCCCAGCAAATTGGAAGCATTGATTTCTCAGCTAGAACACCACAAGTGAAATAATTCCCAGCAGCAATCTCATAGACCTTAATGCCAATTGGAACCGGAGTGCTTGGTTTGATGATAAAACCCCAACAAATCACTCCACGATCATAGCTCTTAATTCCACATGCATGAAACTTTCCTCCTACAATCGAAAGCATTGGATCACTTGGAGGCAAATCAACATTCTCTTGACGTGAATAAGCCACAGAAATTTCTTCTTCAAGGTCCAAGCTCCGCCCCCAACAATGGGTTCTAGAATCCAGTCCCTCTAAAATTCCACAAACATGATAACCCCCAGCTGCAACCTTTTGAAACTTCATTTCTTTGGGAATTAAGCTAATGACTCGACTACTAGACTCATCACCCCAACAGAAAACAGTCCTGTTCTGCGAAAACAATCCACAATTGAACTCAGAACCAGCTGAAATAGATTCAATCTGCCCATCAAATACATAGTTCTTCGTCATGTTATATCCCCAACAATCAACATACGAATAGTTTCTCCACTTTCCAGTTAAAGGCTTTCTCAAACCGCACAAATGGTAATCTCCTGCACTTATTTCCACGTACTCAGCTCCTTTGATTATAGGCTGAGGAACTCCCATTTCAATATAACCACTGCTTCCCCAACAATAAGGTTGGTTAGAATCCAGTAATAGTCCACAAACAAAGCCATCGCCAGCAGTTAGACCAATAATCGGGAAATGAGCCGGAGTTCCATAGATTATGGCAGAATTTGATCCATAACAAGTGACAAGGTGAGACCTATCTGACTTTAAACCACAGAACACAGGGCCATTTTCACCGTAAGAAATAGCAATTGAAGACATTGAGCCTAGACCATTTACTAAGCGTAATAAATTTGATAACATCAAAAAATGCACAACAAATCCAGTCTTCAAAAATTTCAAAACCCAGATGAGAAAATCTCCTTCCACAAAACTGAAATTTCCCATTACGCAAACTTGTCTAATTATGCAAAGAATACAAAACTCACTCCAGCCACACTATTTTCTTTTACTGCACCAAAGTTGCATACTTTCTGTTTAAACCAAGAAGAAAATACTATCTAAAAACGACAACAGCAATGTAACTCTATTGACATGCTCTCCTTTGCACCAAATAATATAAACAATTGCTTTCGTACGTATAAAAAGGCAGTGGATGATAAAATGTGACCATTAGGGGGACCAAAAAAAAAGAAAAAGGCTTACTTATACAGCCAAGCTTACCAAACCTAGATCAAAAAGCTCCACAGAGTCTCACAAGCAAAAAGTTTTCGCTGCGTTTTTCCGGAACCCTTTTAGAAAAACTATGCTTCTTTCACTTTCACCACAAGAGAACACATAGATATCAACAACTTTGGATCAAGAAAGTACTGCAACCTCGGCCATCAAAGTTTAGTTTCATCACTCTCGGTTTGCATGCAGTTGCAGAAAAGCACTTCTAATGGAAGTGCTTATGGAGAAGTCTATGATTCTTGGCGGTGGTGGTAGTAGTTGAAGCTTGGAGTGTAATGTCAATGTTGATGCAAGCAAAAGAATGGAGAGAAAGAAAAAGAGAGGAAGAGAAAGGGAGAAAGAGAGGGAGAGCAATAAATGTGCATAGAAGTGGAGCTTCTCAAAATGGGCAGTGTGTGGTTGAAGACATTAAATGAGAAGTAAATGCAGTTTGATGTTTTCATGCCTGCGAGGAAGTGTTACAGCAAACTTTGGCCAACCTATAATAATATTTTTCATTTTCTTTTTTTTGGAAAAAAAAATTGCTATTTTCTTTGTTAGCTTAGCTAGTATCTGCATGAAGTTTGAAGTGCGTATGTATGTGCTTCTGTCCTTTTATTTGCTTTCTTGTGTATTTATTTTCTCCTCTTACATGCATTTAAACTTATTGTCATCCTTATGTCTTCATATTTTCATGCATGAATTTATAAAGAGAAAAACAATCAAAATGGTTGTCTTGTGCTCACAACTTTTACTTCCAATAATTTAATTTTAAATTTCTTTTATTGCGATTACTTGATATCATGTTGAAGGGTAGTACAATCACACTGATATCACTCTTTTCAAGTGATGATAATAGCCGTATTTTTTTCTTAATCTCAATAGCACATAAAGCTTCAAAAACATTAAATTCATTGAAATGGATTCTCTGCAGTCTCAAAATGAAAGACTAGAGAAGGCGAACGACAGGTAACAAATTTTTTATTAGCAAGGGTCATCATTGATTTGTAGTTTTGTGCTCGTGCACATCTCATTAATTAAATTAACTCTGATTAAAAAAGAAATAACTTATCCAAACAAGATTTATTTATTCAAAAAAAAATCTGAATAGTGAACATGGTGGCTTCAATCAGAAAGACGTTGACTCCAGTCCATTTATAAAAAATTTTAAATGAAGAAATACCTCCTAGCTACAATCAATCTATCGAAGTAGGAATAAAATCCATCGAAAAAAAAAAAGAAAACAGATAAAATTCTCATAAAAGAACTCTAATAAAAGGTAGAGAAAAAAAACTCAAGAAGAAATATATAGAGATAGGCAATTATTTTATTATTAGATTAATGATTTTCTCCCTCGCAACAAAAAAAAGGGGAAGAACAATGTTTTCATTGCCAACAGTTATCACATAATTCAAAAGTTAGGTGGTTGTGTAATTAGTTATATTAAACAAAATATGTAAAATTTTTAACTCTGATGATCCTTAATTAGGCCATCTTAATATCAAAAGAAAATAACTCCATTAACAATAAATTAATAACTAATTGAGAGGCATACACTATACACTAATTATTAGATCTTTCCATCTAATTGACAAACACAATTTTCAGCACAAAAGTAGTTAAACCGTACTATCACTTTGACAAATAGAAAAGACAAAATGTTAAGAGATACCTTTCCTTTAACAATCTCTCCATTAAAAAATAATTTATTGGTGCGGCTAATTTGATAACTTTATACCTTACATGTATAAAAATACGTTCTTTTTTTTTGGGGTTTTGGTTTTTTGGGAGGGGGGGGGGGATCACAATTGTTGTTGTTGATACGTTTTCTTCTTTTCTTTTCTTTGTAACATCGTACGAACAATTAATCCCTATACAGTGAACTTCCTGATTGGAAAAAGTTTCCAATTCAATTAAACAAACTTTTTCTTCTACTCGTGAATCAAAAATTGCTCCTATTAAATCCTTTTGAAATTTATATATAAAATAGTAATATATAAAGAATAATTTTTACATGTTTTTCGTAAAATAAAAACTTGAATATTGCCTCCTTTGTCTAAAATAAGTGCGAGCATTACTAAAAAGCTCTTTCAATTTTTCCTCTTGAAATACTAATTTGTTTATGTATACGGCAAATACAAGTATGAGAAAATAAATTTCCTCTTAAAAAAATTTTTAAATAAAATTAAATTATAATATTTTAATTAAATTTTTTCTCTACTGAAATAATAACAGCTATAATACTTTTTTCTCGTCTAGAATGAAAAATTAAATAATAATATAATATTAAACTATAGTTGTTTAAAATTATTCAAATGAGATTGTTCTTCTCTCTTTTCATTATTTAAAAGAGGAAAAAAATAACTTTATTTAAAAAATCTCATTTGAAAGGTCTTTAATTTTTTTCTTTTTGAACTTATATAACTTTTCAAATCATAAACAAAATATTATTTGAGAAGTTTTTTTTAGTAATGTTGGAAGATAGGTTTAAAATAGAAACAAAGATACGTATCTATTTAAAAATGGGAGGGACCACCCGCCATTTGTTGTACACTGCATATTGAGGTGTCCATAAATTTGAAACTGACATTTCACATTAAGTAATGCATATCTTTGTTTTAACCTACTTCTTAGTGTTGTTTACATATACATATGCTTGAGCGTGATCTATGCTTCTTCGGAGTTTATATTTTATGTTGATCTGATCTTTCTATTAATTAAGTTAAGTTATACTCAAAACTGCCGTGAAAAACTTCATATTTTTTCAATTAAAATAATAGATCCAAACAGACTGTCACTTTTACCTTAAAACAAATTGAAGAGAGAGATATTTTTCAAAAAGGATAAATCACAAGGGTTATGCATTGTTTTTGTCCAATTACATTCTCTTTGATCCTCACTACAACTTCCTTAAGTTAAGCAATTAATTCTGAATGTTGTCTACCCACATACCATTTTTTTTTTAAAAAAAGGGATTTCTTTTTTTGACATGATTTATTTTAACTCTCCTAGCGTCTATAAAATACATACATACATACACACATACACATACAAAATGAAACTCCGGCTGCTCAAAACTTTTGAAGATGTCATGACCAATGATGTGATTTTTGGGGTAATACAAAATGAGATTAGCACCGCATGTAAACTGAATTCAAAATTTAAAAGATATCAATTTCAGAAGGTAGTTAATTTATGTATTTGATTTTTTCAAAGCTTTTCTAGAATCTTAATCGAGTGTTTTCTAAACAGTTTCATTTACCTGTCCATCCAAATTCGAATTTATAAAAGAATGAATTAATTGAAAAAAAATATCACTCTAAGCACTCAAAAGACACAAAAATTCACCAAAACTTCAATGGTACTTTAATATAACTTTTATGTTTTATTTTCTTGAAACAACATAAAAACATACACGGAGAAACGCATAATTTGTTATAACCAAGAGAAGAAAACTGAGTTTAATTCTGCCGACAATGAATCGGAAACACCAACTTTGACCTTGAGCCCCACAAAGAATTAAGACTTTGTATAACTTGGAAGTGAAAATTTAATATGAAAAATGGAGGCCATTAATTACGACACACCAATAAAAATTCTTTCCTCAAGAGGGACATGATGTGATCACTAATTTTAATTATTGCGACTGCTGGAGCTTGGGTTTCATTTGGACATGTTACCGGACCACACACGGCTTTGGTATAATCCAGATGTATTTTTTTTCATCATTAATGATGTCCAATGAAAGCAATTCGCTTTATAATTAAATGTTTCACCTAATCATTGATCTAATTATAAATGATTTTGCTTGATTTCGGAAAAATATTTGCAGAACTCTCATGTACGGATCAGATTTCGTTAAGGATGTTCGCAATCTTAATACAAGGTTTGAATTATGAAGATTTTTAACTGTAATAGAAGTTCAGAGGAGTAAAAGTGAAATTACAAACACAATCCATTGTTTCATAATTACCCAAGATTCATAAGTAAATAGAAGAAAATATTTGAGCCATAGGAATGTCTTGTTCACAAGGTCCTAAGAATGATTGAAGTAACGATTCACGTGCTTCTTTGGGGCTGAAGTTGGAACGGGATAAAATCTTACAGTAAATACTTTTGAATAATTTCAGATAATAATCAAAATCTCTCGTTGTTTGTCAAAATTAATTATTTTCCCTTCCATATTTCAAAACTCATCAATAATTCCTCGGGGTTAAAAGATTATGTTAATTTTCGATTTCTTTTCTTTCATTATTTCGCCTCAAGAATCAGACTTGCCATTATCATTTTTAATTGATTAATTGCTGTCAACTACTTATACAATGGTCAACAATCGATCTGCATAAAAATTTTTAATCATAACTCTGACCCTAGAGCAAAACGGTAGAAGATTAAAAAAAAAAAAAAATTGGAAGTTCGCAGATTAATTATGAGAGAGTAAATGATTTATTTACTAAAACAATGGGGGAGTGTGGTCACCATTTTCCCAACAAATTTTTTATATTTAAATTTATAAATTCTGCCGTATTTAGTTTTACACAACCCATTCTCCAATGCATTTCTAAATTCACGACTTTTAAATTGCACATTTGCTAATCCGAAATATAACTACTACATAAATTAATTTATGTTCGGAAAAACAATCCAAAGCATAAATGGTAGTCATCGTCGATATGCTTCAGTAATGTTATCAGATATACATTAAATAAAGAATTATAGAAAATAAAACCTACATGAATATATAAATACATAGTTTTGTTTCACAACGATCCAAAACAGGACTAATTAACTACAAGGAACAACTATTTTTTCTATAATTATTTTCTTAATTTATAACAAATTGGCTTTGTCACAGCAGAGGGAGAGTACATAAAATGCTGTAAGGAAATAAAGCATCCTGAAGAAAAACCTGGTAATTCTATCATCTCTGTCACTGTTAACTACTCTTCAAAGATTGTATAAACCTGCAGCATACCGACACCAGTAAAGAAGATTGCGAATTAGAACGCCCCTAAGACAGTTAAAAAAAAAAAAAAAATTGCAGCAACAGAAAGCAAGATATCATAATGATCCCACGTGATTAATAAAACTTAAAAGGCATAGACTGTATCTAGTTCCTGAAAGATACGCTTGAAATGAAATTGGCATATCAAATGTGCATCCCAGATTTGAATTCATATGATTTTAAACATGATCTCTTAACTAGCCGACCACAAGTAGTTAAAAACAAGTCGTTTTCCATATTCTGCTGAGTCTAATTACCACCCATACTTATTTCAAATGTTATACAGAAACAATGAAAATAAACATTAATTTCATTAACTAGGCATGCATAAAAGCTTCACACTTACCACTTATATCCCAGCTTTTAAATAATTGAGACATTATGTCACCCAAGGTGGTGCACGTGCAGGTCATCGGCTCACTGGAGAATGAAAGAATAATTGTTGATAAAGACGTAGACACTACATTAAGCAAGCAAATATAAATTGCGTAGGCCAATTAGAGCATATAACTCAGAAATTATGGGAAACTAAAGTATAAGCATGCATCCCATAAATGGATCTCCTTAAAGAGGTACATTAAGGGACACTGGAAAAAAACAAACAAACAATTCTAATAACAGAGATATAGTTCTTAAAGAAGAGTAATATCATTAAAAACCAAAACCATAATACAATCAGAGTTAAAATGAAACCTTCACAGATCACAATGCATAGGACGTCAAAGAAAAGTTATAATGTTTGAACAATGTTTCAAGGCAATCAAAATTTTCTCCATTTCAATCAATGCAGCAGCAAGTCTTATTTCTCGACCACCAAGTCAACCAGCTTGCTATTAGTATAATTTGTACTGGTTAGATGCAGAAAAGCAGGTCCACCCAACCTTCCCACCTTCCTTTTTGTCGTGATAATCTACAAATTGCCTGAACTTGCTCATTGACCTTAATACCTTGGCCCCTGCCCATATGAAACAGGAAAACTAATTGCAAGTCCTCAGTTGGGTGACTAGAGTAATCAAAACCCAAGACCATGCAGATGCGGGAGATAATCACATGCCAAGCCATTTGACAAATCCCTCAGGGATGCAAAAACAGCGGGCATCAACAAAGGAACACCTAACTCCAGGACTAGACTGTTGTATCAGAAGGGAGAGGCAGGATAACAGCATTAGGGTTTAAATCTTTAGTCATGTTTTCATAAAAATACCAGAGAAAGAGGGAGGAAAAAGGTAACAAAATAAGATATAAATTGCCTAAAATTAAACAATTGAAGTGTTGAACGGGAGCATTATGTAAATGTAAAGCTCAGAAAACCACATAAATATTCCAAGTCATTGTCCTTGATCCAAAAAGAATACAGAAATCGGACATACAAAATAAGATATATTTCAGTAGGAAGGAAACTGCATTAGAGTTGTGTCTTTCCTCTCAGCAGATAGTTGCTGAGACTGGCAACCTCCTCATACAGAAATCCAACATAAAAAAGCATCAACTCTGAAAATAGTTGCTGAGTGGAAAGACAACTCCAATCCAGCTTCAGGCTATAACTCCGATTGTTTTCATATACAAGCATGAGACTTCAATGCCAATCTAAGTTTTAGCTTCATAGTTTTCAAAGGATTTTTCATCAATTATACTCTCAAGGTAACCAAAGATTGGTTATCTTGCTCTAATCAGAAACAAAACACTAAGGGAGCAGTTTACTAGTTATAAAAGCTAGCATTTAAATAAGGTCACACTCGATCTGCAGCTTCTTAAACTATTTAACACATCCTTATAGTGTCATCTTAAACATTATGCAAACCAATCAAGATGATGTCATGTAAGCAATAGAGAGATTAAAGGGAAGTCCAAGAAAGAACCTTAGAGACCAGCCGCATAGACCTTCTACGAAGTACCTTTGTAGCCATATTCTTAATGCTTCTTAAAATCTTTGCATCCGGTCTACTATGGTCAGCTTGATCATTGTTCTCTATACGAGGCCTCTTTTTGAAAAGTTCTTTGTCAGATTCCATATTATCAAGACTTGAACAAGTTTTCTCCAGTGAATCATCAAATTGTGAGGATCTGAAAGACACAAATACATGTACATAAAGATGGAGTTATATGTATAGATGCCCAGAACATTACAGGAAAATTAAAATGATAGAGCATAGAATTTCATTGAGAAGAAAAATTACTCTGAGGCCTCCCCTCCATCAATAAGTCTGCTCCTTTCCTGCAAACAACATAATATATATGCAATTTCATATGATAAGGTTATAATTTGCAACAATCATAAAGACATTGAAAAGAAAATATACAAGGCATTACACCATTACAACTACTGAGCTATTGGGAGCTGTCAATCTGTGACCATTTATAAATTATATAAGAACAAGAAAGATATTGTTGTCTGACAAAACAGGGCCATCAGCTAACATACACTGTTGGATCATGGTTTATGCGGTCACATGGGATCTTACAGCTTTTAAGTATGGGTTCATTCAAAGAAAGGGAAGAAAGGCAATAATACCTCCATTGTCCTGTCAGTAATAACTCTTAGCAAATAAATGAAGTAATTAAATCCAGAGCTGAAAAGCTAATGGAGGATATAGAATAAATTGATATTATGAGAAGAAAAGTACACAAAAGCAGGTTCTCAACCCAGCTTTTATCCTTATTTTCAAGATCATTATTCATACAAAAATCACAACCCTGAAAAATTAAAGCCACTGTTTTCAGCTGATATATCCATCCCAAAAGTTTTATTTCCCCAAAACTCCACCGAGTGAGGAAAAATTTTGCAAATTCTGCAATTGAAACAGTACAACTGTGACAGTAGAATTGGACAAATACTTTTAGATTTCACCTTCAATGCTCAGCTTTATTGCTTGAAATCTAACATGTGGATTAGGACACCATGTAACATTAGGATATCATGATTCCAAAAATTTTATAAAACCTATGCCACAAATACGTAAGAAGCCTTATTACAGGCACAAAAACAATTTGAAAACCTGTAGTTGTCAAGTGTACTATATAGCAAATATACTGCATTTAATTTACGTATAGCAGTAGCGTTCCAGTAGGGAAGTAGAGAAAAGAGGGCTTACCAATTCTTCAGCAGGTGTTGGCAAAATAGTCCCACAAATGTCAAGATCAGGCTCACTTGAATTGGCAAATCCACTTTGTTCTGTTTCCGTACTGCCAGGCAATACTGAATCCCGGAATTCACCATTTTTATGAGGAATGGATAATCCATTCTGTTGTATCTCAGTTTCTGATGGTGGAACCTCCCCTGAACTGCTCACTGCACATCCAGTAATTGCCAACTGAGAATTCACAAGATTGCAACTGTTCTCCTGGTTTGAGTACTCACAATTTTCATTACTGGGCTTCTGATACTCAAAGGAGGCAAGACTTATTGGACAATCTGAGGTATCTAGAGTAGAATTACCAGCTAACTCCTTCCTAGGAGAGATAACATCTGATTCAATAATTGTCAAACATCCATTATCGTCGGTACAAGAATGAATGCCGTCACGTGCATCAGAATTCGGATCAGATGACACAACTCCTTGATCTTCCTGTACATGCTCTGACAAAACCACAGCCAAGCCACCTGATTTCATAGCAATAGAAGTTAAAGATCCATCTCCCCCCTCTGGACGATTGAGCACCAAATCTTTATTTTCCTTTGTTAATATACTAGGGGAAGACTCGGATTGCACATTGCCATCCTTACTTTGACACGCATCTATATTCCGCAGAAAGGAACTTTTATTCTGGTTATTACTCTCTCCAAGGCGCCCAAGCTCCTGATGAAAACTGGAAACCTTGTTATGGCTAGTGTTGTCACAGATGTTAACCTCGTTTTTCAACTTATTAATCCAGTCTGATGGACTAGAACTCAAATCAACACAAAGTTTAATCCCTTCTTCTGAATGGACATAAAACTCCAATGAAGAGGAAGACAAAGAATTTTCCCTAGGGCATTGACAATGATTTACATCTGCAAGCTGAATGCCACACATATTTTCCACCCAGCAATCTCTCACAATTCCTGAACAATTCTCACACAACTTTATTGTAGGACACTTCTTGCTATTGAAATTGCTCCTATCAAATTGAAAAGGAAATGGAGAGTTTGACAAATCCTGGAACAACATCGAGCAACCCGCACCTTCCTGTAATGGCAGGTACATAAATTTTAATGAAAACAACCAAAGAAGCAATATAACTAGATAGAAAATTCTTCTTTCTCATATGAAAATAATCCATGTAATAAGAGTCACCATCATTTTCTCTATTTTTTACAGAAGAGATAAGTTGACTTTTAGGTAATCCTTAGCATCTTTTATATAGTTAGTGGAAAACATTTCCAGTCAAGTAATACTTCTCCATGCATGAGTTGGCATAAGGAACAATTATTCTTGTTCCAGAAGGAAGGGGATATAACCAAACAGATTTTATTCTAGTCAATGAACTTTTGAGTAATAAACTATGAACAGCAAAATACATAAAGCATTTTAGCAGTATGACTGGTAGGTTAAAAGGAGAAAAAAGAAGCATCATGCAGGGCCTATGGAACTCTATATTCTAGTCAATGAACTTTTGGGTAATAAACTTTGAAGGCAAAAAGATGCAGGAAGACAATTAAACCTTATCATAAGCTTTATCCTCGACACAATGATCCAATTCATTACTCATAGCAGTATGAGAAAAACATCCTATCTTTCCTTCCTCTCTAGATCTGGAGTGGAATCCTTTATTATCTGCAAAAGCGCCAAGCAATGACTTGTTTATTTTCTACATCAATCCTACTACAAATTGATAATAACACCATAACTGTGATGTACAAAATTTGAAGCACAGACTCACTAGGCTATTGCCAAATAGTCCCCACCTGTTCCAGCATCAGCCAAAGAACAAAATGGTGCTCCATGCAACGGTCCTTTGATCATAAATGGATCTCCAGTAGATTTTGAACTCATATTCTGAAAATTTGTCAGATATCAGAACAGCGAGGTTATTGGCATCAATGAAGGTTTTTCCAGCTCATTGGAGAGGGATTGGCGAAGGGGCAAAAAAAAAATTCAGAAAGGCAATGGCCTGAAACACAAGCCTAAAAAATGAAATCAAATACAGAATTACCATAACAAGCAATACAGTTTGGAAAAACAAGTAAAGCGTGCTGAGTAAGATGCATGTATGACATCCAGCGTGGTTTCCATTCAGATTTAGCAACCTCATGTTTAAAATATCAGGGATCTCTGAAACAGTCACTTTGAAGCTTGCGATAATATAATGAAATGCAAAAATAAAGGTCAGGCAAAATAGTGAATCCTGTCACAAAAGACATTTAGTAGATGTGGCCACTGTCTAAAAATACCCATTCAAATAGCATATTTTGAACATGACACATGTTACTTTGTCATACAATCTCATAGCTCAGTAAAAGTCCCAAAAACCAGAGGAAGATGAGATTTGCTGATACAGCATAAATATGAACAAGTTATGAGATTGTATGACAAATTCATATCAAATCTATATGACATTATTAATAGAAAAATTCTGATACAGCCCTGTAATACACCCAGCAACTCAATTTGCTACATTAATTAAAGCCCAATGAAAGCTCATTCATCCTCAAAAAACTAAACCTATCCAACTTGAGCCTGAGCACCCAGCTAGCAAGTCAAGCTCACCGGCCACCATGCTAGGGCATCTTTGAAAAAGGAAAAAGAAGAGTAAAGCAAAGGTTGAAAAAAAGAAGAAGAAAGAAATATTAGAAGCCATGAAAAGCAGCTTAAAACTGGGACACCTAAAACCAGAGCTTTTGGTTCAGAGTAACCCAAAATATTACTACCTTAAACAAATCAAAAGGTTGAGAAAGGAAATCATCAGTCGACTCCCATTGGCTCAATCATACTCCAACTAAAATATCAAGCAATAACAATAATTATGCCTGATAAATGTGATAACTGTGCAGATACTTCAAATACATACTTCCCCTGTGGAAATCTCAAGAAATGTTCTCATACTTGAAGCATGTCACATAAGCAATGGGAGACAATTAAATATAGTCAAGAACTTGGCTAGAAATGGTTATCCATGGGGGGAAAGAAATCTTAGAGAGTTCTAATACAATAAAGTTTTTCCATGGTACAATGTCAATATAGCTACAGTTGCTGCCATAAGTGTCAAACTTGGGTGAAACTTGAGAAATTGAAATGAAACAGGTAAGTTGTGAAACGTAACATGAAGCTTGAGAAATTTCTATAGTTGTTCTCTATATTAGCCATTCCCAAACACACAGCTCCGGAAAAAGGAGATGAACTAGAATGAAATTTTCTTGATCTCCCAATCAAACTCAGTCAAACTTGTGAATGAAAGAACTCCAGTGTCAAAATCGTGTCTAGGGATTCCTGTTAGATAATTAATAAGATGTAATGACTATGAAGTTGCGCTGCCATCCAGCTCAATGAGCATTAATGTGGGCCAACTTATTCATGTTCCACCATCCATTGTAAGTCAACTGAAGGCATCCTGAGGTTTAGGAAATAAGCATGCCAAAATCTTGCCAATTAGTACCAAAACTTTCCAATGACATCGCTTTCATAACTGATTTTCCTTTTAAGCACAACCTCGATTAATGTTGATAAAGCATCCTAAAGAAACTCATCGCTAATTATTAAGTGCCAGTCTCCTTCACATAGGATGAAATTTTTAAATTCTCAAAGATTTGTAAGGCTCCACTTGACTCCGAAACAAACACCACGCTCTCAAAGTCAACTCATCCATATAAATGCAACCTAATTAAACAGGGGGGAATCTTCTCCAATAAACAATTAACAACTTCCAAGTAAAGTAAAGCCATCAAGAAAGATCCATCTAACACTTTGCTTACATCAGCTAATCTAGGATATCGGTCTAGATCCACCAATTATAGCAGGGAGTATTAACCATCTAATGTCCTTATTAGTCCTGTGCGGTTGCACTAGCTAGTCTCTGTACATGTAGTAATTCACATCTCAAAAAGAAACTTTTAGATCACATTTAAAAAAAAAAAATCTATTCAAGTATTAATATGTACAAATAAGAGCAAATAAAAGAAATACAGAAATGCTATCGAAAATTGCAGATACCACAATCATGGAAACTAAGACAAAACGCTACACAAAGGTACTTAAGTGACAGACATAAGAAATACTGCAAACAAATGAACTGGACAGATGACAACAGCAGGAAAATCGAGGGGCTCAGGAAACTACCTCAAAGTAAGAGGCAAGCAATTTCGCCATTTCTGAGCTCGATTTCCTTGCAGGCAAACCATACTTCTTGCACAAACCTTGCAGCTCCTTCCTTGGAAGCTTTCGATAGAATTGCTCATCTCCTTTCTTCCTCATCTGTGTCTAGGTCCTAACAATCAACATATCTTACATTCAGCTGTTATCTTCCGAAATGCAACATGTAAACCAACAACAACGGAAAAAAAAAGAGAGTGGAGAGAGAGAGAGAGAACAAGAGAAGATTTAGGATAAATACTTCACATCAAACTACAGAATCAGTTACCTACACAACACAAATATAACAACAAACGTGTAATAGTAAAGAGCGAGACAGTCTTTCTGTTTGGTAGCTGAGAAACCAAAGGAAAGGAGAATAAAATTTTTTCTTTCAAGAGTAGCACTTCTACGAATCTCAGAGCTTGATTCGAGTTTCAATTTTTTACATTTTCCATCAACTGTACGGAAGAAAGGCCGTAGAAGAGCGAGAGCATAATGAAGTAGAAGCGAAGTATGTATTTCTTACCAAATCGAAAGATTTCCGGGGAAGTTAACGAGAGAGTGAAGGGAAATACGGAGAAAGTCGGCTACAGACTTCAAAATCTGCTTTGGACTTTTGTTTTCTTTCGCCCGATAGTCATGGAGATATACTTGGAACTATTGAAGCGAGCGTGGAATGGTCTTTTTGTAATTAACGAAACAGGTAGTGGCATTCTTCTCCGTGAATATAAAGGCCTAAACCAAACGGGCCATCGGCAGCCGGCACAAAGCTAATTAATCACGCCGCATATAAACGCAGGCCAAAGTATCAAATTAATCGATGGTAAACTAATTTCTAGTCAGTTGCAAATAAAAGATTACTGGGAGCAGCTCTTTCGACGGTGAATGCATTTTGCGGCCGTAATCAATTTGAGATCAAATATCTCCGATAAGTTGCAGATTAAAAAAAAAAAAAAACTGGCAAAGCCATCATCCTAAACAGTCCAAGAGGAGGTAAATTTGAGTTTTAATAAAAACTATTTGATGGATAAGAAAGAATCTGAACAAAAATTTTCATCATCATCTCTTTACTGGTTGGTGATTTTTGCAACTATAATGACAAATTAAATTCCAAGATTCGACCACGTTACTTGTTCTTGTGCGAACTTAATTTTCAGATTATGCACCATTCCATTCCATATTTTGAATTGTATTCGTATGAAAAAGCATATTATCAAGGTAGAATGCCAAGTTCAATCAAGTTGCTCCTGCATGTGTTGTATCATCATGATTTTGTTAACTAGCTGTAAATGAAAAATTAAAATGATTTATGTATAGGATGGAATGTTGAGATGATAAGAGTTGGATATTTCGTAGGGCCTTGACATTTGCAGTTGTATGCATTTCATCAATAGCAGTTTCGTATCATATTATGTTAAATTACACATATTCAGATTCATCTATTAATTTATTGAGATTAAGACTTGAACCCACTCAATGTCATTATCATTATTGTGTTACCCAAACCAATTGATTTAATCTACTATTTTTTATATGATATCTTTAATTTAAAATTAAAATAGCAGTTTGTAAAATAGAGTTCTTTAAGAGTATAACACCAAACAATAGAAGATACTAATATCCTTCATGTTTAACATTATTAATCAACATCTTGAGAGAAAAAACAAAAAATATAGAGACATAATCACTTTATATGAGAATGCATAAATGTATAGGGATGGTTCCAAATTTAACAATAATTATTTGGGAAAAAAATAGACAGTTTTGATTTTGATAATGCCAGTGTTAACTCCTTTACTTCACTTCTTACTCAATTGAATACTTGATTTACCAGACTTCATATCCGACTTCTTTAAAAAATAATATGATTATTACTCGACTTATTTAAGAAAGTTACTCCACTTTTACTCAACTCATTTAATCTACCCATTGGATTAAATACTTGACTTACTTAATCCTCTTACTTTATTTATTACTTAACTGAAAGTTCACTTACCAAACTTCATTTTTAATTTTTTTAAAAAATAACGTAAATGTCACTCGACTTGTTCATAAAAGTTACTCGAGTTAATACTTGATTAATTCAACTTACTTACTAGACCTAATACTCGACTAGATACTTGATTTACTCAACCCTCTTATTTTACTTCTTACTCAGTTGAATTCTCACTTACCAGAATGTTACTCGACTTATTCATGAAAGTTACTTGACTTAATACTCAATTTATTCAACCCATCTACTCGATCAGATACTCAACTTACTCAACTCTCTTACTTCACTTCTTACTCGACTGAATGTTCACTTACCAGACTTGATACTTGACTTCTTTAAAAAATAACATTAATTTTACTCGACTTGTTCATAAAAGTTACTTGACTTAATACTCATTAAACTTGTCTACTCAACTTCTTACACGATTATATTTTTTACTTACCCAACTTCACAGTTGACTTTTTCCTGCATTGATTCTTCAATTACTCATAATTTAAATGGAGTTTAAATCCATACATTCTATGCAATAGTGTGTGTCCAAGTATAAAAATGAATAATGTACTATTAAAATTTATAAATTATTAGTAATTATATTTGTAATAAACTAAAATCAAACCCTAAGTATATTTATTTTTTTACATTTCATCCACACCTCATCCACACTCAATAATGCATATTTTTAACAGTTTATTTTTATTAAAAACTCTTGTATTAGACATAAGAAATGAAATAGTAAGAGAAAAGGAAATCATTAAAGAGAAAAATGATGAAAAGAGAAATACATATGGTGAAAAAAGAAAGACCGAAATAAGGCATGAGAAGAAGAAAGTGAGGATTTATTAAGGGTATTTTTTATTTTTCCCATCTTCACGGAATTATTTCACGTTAGGAGCATTGACCTTGTTAACAGGTATGTTGGTATGCACCACTAATCATGACATTACCTACTTTCTCATATTTTAAAACGCAGTGTACTTTGATAGGAAATAGCAAGGCAACATTAAAAGTTTTCCCCGTATTTGTTTGTGCCGCAATGCTTTTGGTTTTGTGTATATTTATAAAATCCCTAATCTTGTGGTAGAAAGGAAAATTAGTCTAGATGAAACTTGGATTTTGTTTCTTCAGCCCGAAGTAGTGATCCTTCAATAATGGAACCCGATCCATTCGGTCTCAGATTTCATGATAAATAATAAAGCTCATTTTTATATCTTTAAAATTTCTTGTGCAGTGTCTTTAAAACAATAAGCTCAAATCTTGCGCAGTTATTTTTTATTTTATTTTTCTTACAGTTTTTTTACAGTCATAAGGTTAACTTTTCCTCATACATGGATCTCTTTTATGGTATTGAAAGGTCTAGTAGAGCAACCAAACTATAATATATCGAACACATTTTATCCTTCCAAATTAAGAGTAGGAAAAAAAAATCTGAAAAAATTGTAACTTTACCTCTAATTGAGGAGTATCCGTGTCCCTCTTTAAATTTTGGGCTGGGCCATAACCCAAGTTGTATTTCCATAACCACTTAATCCATCCTACATTTGAGTTTGGCCTATAGGGGTACATTTAGAAGGCAATTGGAGTTTAATTGGCTATGCGGGAGATCCCGCAAATGAGCTTGGCGAGCGTAACACTTAAAAACAGAATCTTCCACTGTGTTCGTCCATTGATCCCACGAGGCTTCCAAAGGAAGAAATTGGTTGTTTACTTATTTTACATCTCGTTTCTTGCTAAAAATACTTTTATTTATGGTAATTAATTATTGCGTTATTCAATTATTTATTATTGTTATTCGCAGACATCTCTAAATATTGTACTGAGTTTTAGAATATTCTTGTTTTCTTTTTTTTAACTCTCTACTTCCTATTCTCTCTCTGTAACCATAAGTTTGCCTGAGCACTAAAGTATCTTACGGCGAGTACTATGTGAGCTTAACCAGAGCCTTTTGTTGTAATCTCCAGATGATGAGCGACTTTCGCCCTTCACTTTGTTTGTCTTAAGCAAAATACATAAAATTTATAAGTAGTGGATAAAAGTGCGTAAATAATTAAAATTTAACATAAACCGAGATAGGAGATCTCAAAAAATACTATGAATTCTTGGGTGTTGTGGAATTTTAATTGTAGAGTTGAATTATTGGCACCCTTTCAAAATTCTCTTAAAAACCTTTTTTTTAATTATTTTTTTAATATCATTTTTTAATAAATAAACCTTTAGTTAGACATGCAGATTCCATTTTAAAAAAATATATTAAAGAGAGAGAAAAAAAATTAGTGGGTTATTTTTATTTAGTTTAAATGTTTGTCTATTCCTTATATTTTAAAATAAATGACCTTTTAATCCCTATATTTAAAAAAAAAATGTCTCAAGACACTCTCGTTAATTGTTTTACACTCATATCATTACTTTTCTTTTCTTTTACACTAATATTCTTGCAATAATATTTTCAACCATCCTCGTAAGAATAAGATATATGCAAACTTGATTTTATCTGAGGCTCATTAATTTCTTCGGAGCTTCGAAGACTTTTACCCTTTCTATAAACAAATATCTATTAATTTCTACAAAGTCTTTTATGTTATTTATAATTTTTCTATTTCAGTAGAATTTGTCTAAAGTATTTGAGTACTATTTCGCTCAGTCTAATCTCTTGTACCATATAGATGCATAGAGATGTGAATTTACCTAAGCTTTCAATAAAATCTAGTCAAATATTAAGCATGCGTTATTTATTCAATTAATACTTTTATGCCATCTATTTGTATATAAGAATAATAAATTTTAATTCACTTATTAATTAGCGTACGGAATAAGATAATGTTATTTATCAATTTTAACTAAGCCGCGTCACTCGAAATTTTCGGATTTTTTTTTCTCATGTTCGAATGTGGAAAAGTTTTGTGGCGGCTGTGCGCATTTGTCTTGCGCACGGTATAACTTAACATAACGTAAAATCAATGGTCCTACGAATGTTGAAAATCCAACGGACTTTTTGTTCCGTCTCCATTGAGTTTGGTAACGACACCAAAACTTTGTTTCATCGAATTCGCGTTTGATTCTGTTTATATGGCATGGCAACAAAAAGTGCTCTCCACTAAATTTTAAAAAACCTTTTTTTTTTTAATAAAACCAACATGTTTAAAATTTATTTAAATGATCAGATCCCTATAATTTTAAGATTGTGCGCAAAATTATATTCCTTAACTGTTTTTCTTTTCTTTTTGGGTTAATTAATGGATCTGAGATACTTTGTCGCATTTAATTTATGTTGACTGGCATTTAGTAAAACGACTTGGATCTGCTTTGAAGTCTCTCGAATATTTTAATCTTTTTAGTTCCTTTAACCAAAATAATCAACTGACCAACTAAAATTTAATAAACAACCCAACGACTCTGGTTAAAATCAGTATTACGCGGATATCATTTGCCAAATCAAACTCAAGTGGTCAGATTATAATCTAACAAATTTCGTTGAAGCGCTGCAACTCAAGTGGTCAGATTATAATCTAACAAATTTCGTTGAAGCGCTGCAAAGTAATCCATTTAATATGAAGTATTGGTGTTTAACAATTGAATCCAATAGAATTGAATTGAGTCTTAATCACCCAAATAATGATTTATTAATTGAATCGCAGTGATTACAAAACGAAAATAACTCTAAAATGAAGTTTTTGACACTTGTAAACGTACAAAAGGTAACGATTACGCATTTTTCTCACAATCTTTAATTAAACCACGTAATTTAATTAATTTAGATTTTGACTATTATCCTTTTAAGGACAATATTTGAAGCAATATTCAAGATAGCTAGATTGCCGCTTCCATGTGCAAATCATTAGAATTGATAATTAAAGTAAATTCATTATTATTTTATAAAATTATAAATTAACAATAAGTGTGAACAACTAATTAATTCAATTATTCTTGTAATATTTTTTCTTTTGATGTCTCAAGTCTCTTAATAATCTTTGGCCATTTAAGATCACTTTAAAATTAATTTAATTTAAATCTTTTACCATTATAATATAAAAAGACTAAATAACTCTAAGAAATACGTATTATTATAACTAATAGTTTAGACATTTAGTTTTATATTTTGTAATATAGTATGTTCTAAATAAAATTTAAAAATTTTCAACTCCTCACATGTTATAATTACATTTTTATAGCTTAGTTGAAGTTGTCTAAATTATTTTCGGAGTATTTCCATTGGTCTAATCTCTTTTACAATATACAGATATGTGGGTTTACACAAATTTTCAATCAAGTCATTTCATAATTAATTCTTAAAAAATGACAGAATCACAAATTATGTATACGTATTAATATAATATAAAAAGTTTGAATAAAAAAATCTAAATAATAAAAATAATTATATTGATCTTGTGTTGTTTATTCAATAAAAACTTTTATGACACATATTAGTTTATAAAAAAAAATTGAAGGTTATTTACACTTTATTTTACATTAAAAAAAAAAAGCCTTATCGAAGATACTGATTACTTTGAATTTTGGAAAGAGGCCAGGGGACGAAGGTAAGGTAAGTCATAAAATAAAATAAAAACAGAAGTGAAAAAGTAGCCTGCATGAGGGAAATTGCGAGGAAAGAACAGGTGACCTCATTTCAGTCAAACCTTTCACATTTGATTGTAGACTTACAGTAGTGCTCATCGATTTCTTCGGAGCCTGGAACACTTTTTATATAAATGAGACCTTCTATGTCTGTATCCACATACACATTGAGAGGTTGGAACTTGGAAGGAGAAAGAGATCCGCAGGTCTTATTCAATTTATTCTTTCAGCAACCTAGAATTTTCAAGTAAGCATTTGTATTAATTTTGTATCATTTTGTCATATCTCTATTTATTTCTTATTATTATTGAGTTATATACCTTCGGTTCATTTAATTGAATTAAAAAAGAGTGAATTTGATCATTTGATGTGGCGGCTGCTATGTTATCTGTTTGTCTTGGAGGCTATGAATTCAAGATGTGCACGAGTAACGGCTGGTCTATTGCCCATGGAGGAGGTGCGTTTGTCTTGCTCTCCATAGATTAATAAAAAATCAATTAATTAATTCTAAAAATAAAAGCAAGTAAACAGAGAATGTTTAATTAAATCTAATTTCAGCTTATATTTTAATTTGTTTATTCCTTTATTAGATCTAATTTCAGCTTCTATTTTAATTAAATATTGAGTGCGGATTAATTGATGTTTTGTTTTTTTCCTCTGTACGATCCTGTATTAGACAATTAAATTGGTGTCGTGTGCTTAACTGATTAATTACGCTTACGAAGCTGAGCACGCAATCAATCCTTATCTTAATGTAGGGAGATCCAAATGTAGGAAGCTCCCCATCATCACCGGCTAGCAAGAAAAGAAGAAGGCGTTCAGAGGTTTGGGATGAGATGAGAAAGTACGGGGACGCAGATGGAAATGTCAAGGCCGAATGTAACCATTGTAAGAAGACGTTTGACGGTTCAAGCAAGAAAGGAACCACACATCTCAGAAATCATTTAGAGAGATGCCCAGCTAACCCTAAGAGGAAAAATGGACCCGGTGGTCGTGATGGGGATGATCAAGATCAATCTCTGTCCCCGTCAATCAAAACAACAGAGTTAGCCAGTCTTATTAAAGAAAACTCTATTATTGACCTGATCAAACACTTCTTCAGTACAGAAAGAAGTGCTAGTGACGAGGAATCAGAGGATTGGGAGGATTTAAAGTCGAGAAAGGATGAAATACTCGAGGTGTTAAACTCGAGAAAGGAAGAAATACTCCAGCTCTACCAAGAAGAGAAGGAAAACCTTTGCCAATTTCTTAATAACCTCTCTTGTCGTTTCACTTTACGATTTTTTCATGTCGACGTAGATGATGTTCGTGCCTGTTTCTTGGTAGTGTACTATATTGACGACTGCTGGGAACGGCAGAGCAAGATTATAAGGTTTTGGCATGATCCTCTTGATGATGTCGAGGATTTTACAGAAGCTGTGAAACAATCGTGTTTGGATTGGAAGATCGATAGCAAGATATGCTCTGTGCTTCTTTCTTCACGTGCAAAGGATAACCAAATTAGAAAGATGGAAAGTTGGTTTAGTCGACGAGCTTCTCTTCCTTTTGCGGGCTGCCTACGTCATCATCGTGATTTAATGGATTATATTGAGGGTATATTGGATTCCGAAGATTACATCGGGGATGGGATACAGTCCTTAAGGAAGTGTGCTGATTATGTGTGCAAGAAGTCAACATCAGATCAACTAATTCAGTTGGATGGGGCCGTAGCAGGGGGGATTCTCTACCTCAAAGATCATGCTTCTGTCTCCTGGGTTTTTTATCGTTTCGGTGAGGCAGTAGCGGACTTCAAAAAAGTATGTTTAGTGCTGGAGCAATTCGATTCCGATTTTAGGTCAATTAATTTATCTAAACAAAAATGGGATGAGGTAACTGCCACGTTCAATCATTTCAAGTTCTTGAAGGATGTTAAATTCAACTTGTGGTGGAGGAATTGTCGTATTCCAATAATCGTAGATCTTCCATACGTCCATAAGATATTAAAGGATCGATGCAATCACCCAGTTGAAGATTCTCTTTTGCCAAACAGTGATGAAGGATGCTATTGATCGATTTTTTAGCAAATGGTATCTGGTTGGAGTCATTGCAGTAATTCTTGACCCGCGGTTCAAAATGGATGGTGTGCAGCTTCATTACAAAGATATTTATGGCAGCGACGCTGATAGATACCTTGAGAAAGTGAACAAAGAATTTAGAGACGTTTATAATGAATATGCAGCAACCTACTCCACCAATTCAAAGTCATATGAAATGCTAGACGCCATGGGGAGACCTTGCACATCTTCATCACCAAAATCAGAGTTTGATCGCTATTTCAATTTGCTGAAAGTTCCTAGAGACAAACAGTTTGACATGCTTGCTTGGTGGCGTGGCAACGCTCCATCTTTTCCGACCCTCACAAGGATGGCACGTGATTACTTAGCAATACAATTGCCTTTTTTCATTCTTGACCCCGTCGGCTATGACTTCGATGCCATGGGAGACGACATACACGATATTTTTTATATATTTGATGAATTACCATCCGACACAATAGCGCAATTGCTACACTTAAAAAGTACTTTTGAGGGACGCCAAAAATTAGTGGTTATTTATGACTACGTTTGCATTGGTACAACATTATTCCTATTCACGTTAAATATTTTTATGTCATACACTTTGTAAAATATCTCATGAATACGTCTTTGCTTTTCAATCTTTTTGGCTCAATTTGACAGATTTAATCCTTGATAAATTTTATAATTCAAATAAACGGTGCAAATAATTTTGAATTATTTAAATTATGAATGGTTGACAAAACAAGGAAAATTATTTTGAAGACAGGTACGCAGATGCGCTTCCTATATACATGAAACTTGAAATCTAAATGGCTAACAATAAGCTGAATTTTGTCTTTTCACTGCAAACATTTCAGTTTCTGAAGTCATCCAATTCATCAGTTATCGATTGTAATTAATGCATCTAACAATCAGATTCTTCTTAATAGAGTTAGTTTTACACAACTGACATATTTAGTCCTTTTTTTTGTTAG
The DNA here is from genome assembly GCA_030449875.1 of Aegle marmelos. Classification (NCBI taxonomy): domain Eukaryota; kingdom Viridiplantae; phylum Streptophyta; class Magnoliopsida; order Sapindales; family Rutaceae; genus Aegle; species Aegle marmelos. Next base: position 11,729,557 of record JASUUL010000115.1, read on the forward strand.
TTTTCATTTTTCTATGAAAAACTAAATTTATTATTCTGTTTGAAGGTTAACAATGCTTTAATTCATCATTACTGTGAGATCTTTTTTATGTTTTAATTGTTTTATTACTTTTTAGGTATTTGTTTATTTTTTGAATTATTGTCATGATTATATTTGTTAATTAGATAATTGGTAACTATTTAATTATCAACTTAATCTATTGTTAATTAAAAGATTTATCTTATGAAGATTTTAATATTTGTGACAAATAGTATAGTAGTATATTGTGTTATGAGAATAAACAATCTAATTTAAATGAACCATCATATGTGTTTGTTGATTAAGATTTGGGTCTCTCTAGTTTTCAGGCTGTCAATTTTTTAAATCCTATGATCGTATCTAGGGTTGTCTATTGATTAGAGAAATAACCAATGGTCATACCTTGGTTACCGAATAGTTAAGGAGAGATTGACTATTAAAGGGTCTTAGTAACTATAACCGGTCTATTCATAAGTAGTAAAGATTCATATTTGAATCAATGATCAGTAATCGAATCAAGCTGAGTTAATTCGTTCGACTAGAACTTTTCCTAATTTTAATTACAATTTTAATTTGCATTCTTATTATTTTTATTTGATTTTTATTATTTTCATCAACCCTCAAATTTTAGATTTTACATTTAAAAAGGATACAAATAATTACTGATATCTGTGGATACGACCCTACTCAATCACTATACATAATTTATTTAGAGTATGTATTTATATTTACCAGCTTCGACAACCATCAGTGTCACCTCTGTCAGGCTACCATCTTCGATCAGATATTGGAGTTGAAGGTACTAGTGACATAATACAGACTCAAATAAAATGTTTTCATAAGCATTTTGGGAAGATAAAAGAAACTTTAGAACTTTAAAGTGACATTATACAAATACAAAGAAAATTTCTTGATGCCATTTACTTCTTTTATTCCATTATTTCATTTGGTTTAGGAATAACTTTCTTGTAGGTCCAGTTATTATGATATTATAATTACCTCTTACCGGATCAAGGCAACATGTCGGAAATGAGTTCTATGCTTTTGCCTGTTTTACTTTTATAATGTTGGAGTTTACATTTTGGATTCACAACTCGGTGTTTAGGAGAAGCATGCAACTCTTGGAGATACCAAGTCCATAGTAACAGTCTTGGGAAAACTCACAACACAATTTTCTGCCCCCAACATACTCACATCTTTTTACCTTGCTTCTCTAATATGGGGAAGTATTTTACTTCAACAATGGAAATCAAATTGTGAGAGTCAAGCCTTTTGTCATGAAGCTGTGCATGTACGAGTCCAACCCTCTTGCTTGCATCATGGATATTGCTGTAGAAAGTATGTCTAGTGTATCTGCTTTGGAACAGCATAGTATGATTTTCCTGCGCTGATGTTGCATATTTCCCTGCTGACAATCCTTGCTGAAAGGAGTTATTGAATGTTTATCACATAGAATATTGGAGATTGGTGGGATTAAATCACTTACGTTTTGAATTATTAAAATTAGGAATTTATTTGTTCCCTTCAAGTCCTTTGTACGATCAATGCCATTTTTGAGGTCGGGCTGTTGGGAAAGGAGAAATTTTGACATTTTTTTAATGCAAATTTTATTTAACCCTGGCTTGTTTCTTTACAACATAGTATTTGTTGCTCCTTTGGTAATTGGTAGGTTTCCACTGCCAAAAAAAGGTTGGCAGGCAAACAAGTGACTATATTTTGGTTTAAAATATATTTTTCATTGCTCTTGATTTTTCTTGATGTTTATCGGGATCAATGATCTAGTTTTTTTAGGCAAATTTACAGCCTGATGAAACAATTGTTCACTTCTTCAATCTGCTTTGCACAGAGTTCCTTTTGTTTCGTGACTGGCAAGAATGTTAGTGAGATTTTCTCAGTTGCATACTATTTTTATCTTTCCTTATTTATTAGATACTTGGTTAGTTGCCAAGAAATCTGTTGGCTAGAAGAGCATGGGCTGATAAAGGAACTGCCATATTTATTCTTCATAAGAAAGCCATAATCCTAGAAATAATCTGCGCCCATATTTGCTCAGATAGAGACGTTCATGATATTTAAGCACTTTTTATCCTTGGTATGTTTAACTAGCAGAATTTTCGTAGTGGGAAGTACTTCCGCTTAAGATTTGGCAGTGTTAAAAAATTCTGCAACTGCTTGATCAAGGGAAATTTGGCATTCAAAACATGCAATATGTTGATATTTTAGCTACTGTGTACTTCAATCCTAACCGTCACTTCTTACTCTATTGTGGAGCAAATACCTGAAAATTTGATGTTGCTATATTTTTGCTGCTTCTCAAATTCCCTTTTTCCTCTTATTTTCCGTAATCCTTTTCCTTTCATTGTGTTATTAGTTTATTTCTTTGCCTTTTACCAAATGGGCTGATGCAGTGTCTATCTGTTTTATATGTATACTTCTGACATCAAGTGTACAGTTATGAACTTCGAACAGTTGCATTACTAAAATTGTAGACTCGACTACCACTATCGAAATGAAAAAACCCAAAAAAAAATTAAAAAAGAGTATAATTCTATAAACATCTAAGTTGTATTACAGGATTGGTTGTCTGCGGATCGCCTTAGTATGAAAACTTTTACCTGTATTGTTTATCACTATGTCTCTTTCTTTTATAACTGTTCTATATTACAATAATTTGGAATTGTTTGCATAGAGGATGCATAAATTCTCACAATAATCTCTTGCATAATGTTCAAAACAAGTGATTCAAGCATTCCTTGCATTTTAAAATGAATGCATTCTTCTGCTTTGGGACGAAGGGGCGTAAATTTTGGAGAGAGATGTAATTGTAACATCTTCTATACAATTCAATACATGCTTGTGATATGATTGGTCTTCTGGTTATGTAGCATGCAGTCTAGTTAGACATGGGAATGTGCAAAATGCAGTTATATGTATTAAGATTTGTACAAGCTGCATCCAATGTTCGATGTTGTGCAAATTTTATTGAACTCGTAAGCGCACGAATCTATTGTAGAATAGATTAATGGTGATGAGTGTCGATCCCACGAGGAGGTTGATTTTAATTATGCGCAGAATTAATTTTCTTTTAATAGGTGAATAAATTTGTGGTGAAATTTATGTAAGTTATGTTTGAATTTAAATTACAATGGCATGAATTAAATTAAACTGGAATCTATTAAAATGACGTGCTTGGGTATTCGGATTTGTATCAACATGCTCCATGGGCTAAATATTTAATATTAATACCAATTAAATCATAAGGGGAGATTCCACACCTCATGGACCATACTCAAATAAATATAGTGTTAAGAGCTTATCGTGCCAAATAATAATAACCTTGTACTAAGATGTCGGTTTAACCAGGGCAGTATCTAGACAAGACTATTATTATTTATCGACGAAAAGTCAAAACAACCATAAATATTAGAGGGGAAGAGAAAGTAAATTTACCAAATTAAGCCCAATGGGACATGTTGAGACTTCACCTTCAACCCAAGCTTAAAAAAAATTAACCACTCGTATTTTAATTAGGGATAAAAAGAAAATTTTACTAAAATATAAAGAAACTATAAGATAGAGAAGGAATTTCAAAAAATGGAGCTCAAAAATGAATTCAGGGATATTAAATTAGGAGGCTAGAGCCCCCTTTTTATATATACATTGAGTGAATCGTGACCATCAGATTAAAAACAGTTCGGACGCTCAAGATTACGCCACGTCATCAGTCAACAGTCAACGTTTGAACAGTAACAACCGCTATTTATACAGTAACACCGTTATTTGCACAGTAACGCTGTTTGAATAGTAAATAATCCAATGTATTCACATGTACCATGCACACGATTTTTGCTCCACTGAGATGTTGCCACGTTTTCGATCCACAGTACATAAGAAATTTAGCCCAATAAGATTCTGACACATCATCAGTTAATGCCATGTCATCGGTCAATGCCACATAAGTAGTTAATGCCATATAATTCGTCCAATCAAATACTGTCACGTCATAGGTAGTTGCCACATCATTGGTCCGTATATATGAACAGTGTCGTGAATAGTAACAAATAATACCGTATGTATCATGAACAGTATAATACCGTACGTAACAAATAAAACGATCGTGATGCCCCTAAAATACATAAAATACATAGTTATAGTAAAACATACATATTTAAACAACAAAATATAAAAGTAGCAGTGTTAGTGAGACTTGAAGTATAAAATAACGATTTTCTCTTTTATAAATATACATTTTCTAATACTCAACATACCCCCCAACCAGCTTATTGCTAGTTAAAATTTAAAGCGAAGATAAAATTTAAAATCTTTTTTTTAAAACACACGTGTTTATTTAATCAGATTAATGATAGCAATCAAATAAAAGTTTAAGCATTATCTCTAGTCTAAAGGAATATTATATCCACATCAACCATTCATATTCATCAGTCCAGCAGACTTTGTTGTAGCTATAGTAATCAAGCCACTTTCAAGAATGACATATCAAACCCCAAAATCTCATCGGGTGTAGTGACACTCTCACAAAAAAATTAATTCCAATAAAAATTATCACTACAATGAATGATAAATTGAGAGAAAATAATAAAGAAATATCAGACACTTTCACCCAAGATGAAAGAAATATGCTCATAGCTTAGAAATAATACGATCTCAAAAAAAGTATTAATTAACCCAATGTATATTTTTTTTTATGAATATGCATCACTACATCTTAATTGTCCATATAACTAGCTTTTATTTCAGACTATAGTTCCCTAAAATCAAGAAGGACTTTTATTAGGACGTAACATAGGCTAGGAACATGGCTAACAAAGAAAGGGAAATAGGGAAACAAAATATATATATTTTAGAAAAAGTTCAATAACTTTTGAAAATTATAAGATGCATTTTGCTTATTTATTGCTATCTTATATCTTTTTTCTTCTCTTCTTTTTTTTCTTCTTTTTTTCTTTTTTTGAATTTTTTTTATATAGCTTAACTTCGCTGAACAAAATAATTATTTATCCTTTTTCTCAAATATGAATAGGTGGATGGAACTTGTATGATATCGGGTAATACACCAAATTGGAGTGGGTCATGATGATAAGTTAATAAAGAAAAGGTTTTTTTTTTAAAAAAAAAAGGCTCAAAAGGGCTAACTATAGATATTACATAATAGGGATGGCTAGAAAGGCTTAAACGGGTCAAAAATGGCCGTCCATCGTCTTTTAGGACTCTAAATAATCTTTCATATCTACTAATTAGGTGGGCATTTAGATGCAGTAACACGCACATATTTTTTTTTAACGGGTTGATTTAAAGAAAATCTAGATATCATATATAAAATAATAAACTGTTAGGCTATATGAAAAATGGGCAAAAAGGGTTACTCTCCAAGAAAAATTAATAGGCTCAAAAACTCACTTGGAATTTATTATAACATGTGCATTCTTTCAAGCAACTCATGTTTGTCCCCAACATTAACATGTAAAATAGCAAATATGGTGTAACATCACTCAAGACCAATGATAATATAAATAATAAAATTCAAAAGTCATCATATCATCCAATGTCAAAAACTCACACAAAATTATTAAAATTTTTTTTAACGGAATTCTTTCCCCCCCAACCTATTCTAAACATAAAAAGAAAACATATATACAGAAAAATTAAAGAAAAATAAAATTTTTTTTAAAGAGATGTGTTTCTAGAGTCATTATACTCCATATTCAACCATCTTCGACTTAAAAACTTGAAAACATATATTTATAAAGGAGAAAAAAGAAAAGTTAGGAAAAACACACAAAATTTTTTTTACTAAAAAGATGCGTTTCTAGAGTTACTACATTCCATATTCAGCCATCTTCTACTCAAAAAGTTAATCATGGTTAGTTCTAAAAAATTAGTAAAAGCACCAACATTCCACAATTATCAACTATTCCCTCCCCCCAACCAGAACAAAACATTATCCTCAATGTTTGAAAGGAAAGAAATAGAATTTAGAAGACATCACCTGGGTAGAGTGACACAGAAGAAACTATTTACAAGCGAAGAGTTAAATCTAATTTGTACTTCTTACTATGGCTACTGTTATTATCATTATTTAAACATTCCAACACAATGGCCCTGCGATCTGGCTCTGGTTGATAAGCTTGTAATAGATCAAGTAGCGCATTAACAGTGTGTGCACAAAAAATTTTTTTTCTCATTGAGGAAAGAATGAAATAATTTTTTATTGCATGATTAAGAAATGCGATAAAGCCATCATAAAAATTATTGACATTTAACAGACCGATGGGTTTCTGATGAATATTCAGATAGGCCCAAGATGCTAATGTGATTAGTGCCTCAAGAGTTTTAAAATCGCCTGGAAGGAAAATAAAAGCATCGGCATGATTGAGCATTCAATTATTCGTTCTTGCATACCTGAGACGACTAACTCTTCTCCAGTTGGTGATTGAGACAAACAACTCAAAGATTTTAGAATTGGAGGGATGATGCCGAACACTTGACTCCCTCTGACAAAAGCATTTTCTGAGACCATTTTGGATAACCCTCGATCACCTCCTTCATACACCAAGTGCAATTTTCTCTTTACTATTCTTATACCAAGATCTATGGCTGCCTCTATGAACTCTTTATGTTTTCCATGTGAAACCCAGAGAGTACACAAATGTTCTTGAATTGTTTACTGGAAGTAGCTGCCATTAGATACTGCTCAAAAATAACTTGTGAGTGCTCAGTAAAAAAAAAAAATCGTATTTAAAGACCTTGGTGGCAGTTGGTTATAACTGTGTATGGGACATCATGTCAACGTCAATTAACGTATAAGGCACATGGCTCAAAAGTCAAAAAGAGAATAGTAAAAAGAAAAAAATAAATGAAAAAAATAATAATATAAATAGTAAAATAACAGTGAAATAAAAAAACAGAAAGGTAAAAGGATATTTACAGATAGTTGTGATTGTGGCTGACATCTTCCTCTGGTTTTACGTCCAAAAACGGGTTAAACGCCCTCTATGGATCGAGGATAGGCTTCTCATCCAGTTTTCTTACAAACTGGCAAACATGGTCGTTTATAGTCAGATTCCCGAGACTGTATCGTGCACACTCTTTCTCAAATAATGGCCATAACTGGAGATTCGCTCTTTGTCCGTATCCACTGGAATGCGTTTCAAAAGACAAAAGGATATTATCCAATGACTCTTTATTCAAGCCATCTCTAATGAATTGAATCTTATCTTCTCTGTTATCAGACACCATTCCTAAAGAACGTAATTTTTTATTGCATATCATTCTGACACATTTATGACAAGCAACAGAAAGTCTTCAAGCTCGTTGTTTTCTTGCATAATTTTCTTTACCACAACCAGACATGTATGCAACAAATTTAAGAGGTAACTCACTTGCTAAGTGAACTTTTACCTCAATTAACCAACGGATGTCAATAGAAATGTTATTCTTCATAAGCAATTGCATGCGCTCGGATCGAGTTTTAAAAGAAGGGCATTCTGAGGAAGCGAAGGGAATAATTTGTGAAGCTTTTTTAAAATCTCGTCTTTATCCATACCTTCGTCTCAGAATATCAATTATTGTGGGAAACTGAAGTAACCAACTTGATTGTCACAGAGTACCGTTATCTGCCACTTGACCGGGGTTACAAATTTAAACACATAAACAGGAAAACAAATTAAAACACACAAAACAACTAAAATCATCCTCTTATTGAATTATCCTCAAGCTCCAATTGGGTGTTGTAGACACCTCTCTCAATTTCTCGGAGTTGGCTTTCCAAATCCTTAACATGGACTACTAACTCTGATGGTTGTAGCTGCCAGATATGATGTGTTTTACAAAATCGTATCTGACCTTTGAGATGAGATTGAATACATCGAAACTGTCTAAGAGTGCTGAAGAGATGCTTTTTAGTTGACATATTCATGAGGAAAATGATAAAAATAAAAGCTTAAAAGTTAAACAGACACACTTTAAAAAACATAATTAAAAATAAAAAAGAAAACTTTAAATCACCAAAAGGAAACGAAAAGAAAAAATTGTCAAGTCACTTCAATATTTTGTGTTGTTTTCTCCACATGGTTGGTATTCGTGATAGGACTTTATATTTCTGACCATTAACTTTAAAAATTACACTGTTTCTTAGATTTTTAAATTTAATGGCTCTATGTGGAAAAACAGTATGATTAGTAAATAGATCAGACCATTGAGAGCATAACTTACTTGGAGAAACGTGCCCTTGAGAATTGAACAAAAATACTTTCTGACCTGGTGTGAAAGATTTTCTAATGCTCCGCTTGTCACGGAGAATTTTCATTCGCTTTCTGTAGTCCTTAGCATTTTTATTGTTACGAATCTCCTCTTGTTTTATCAGATGTATCCTCTTTTTTGAACCAAAAATGGAGTCAATAATGTCTGTATTCTTTTGTTTGTAATTAGGAGAAGATGAGATGATTTCTGACAATATTTTTTCTTCTCCCAAGAATATAGAATTCAGAGGGTTAAGTGAAGGTTTAAGCTCAATCTTTGGTGGTGATTTTGATGATGAGATGAGATGTTCTTTTAATTGTGCCAATTGCTCGATCCTTGTCTTCCATTTATCAATGTCTATGCATGGCGATGAATCCAATAAGGCATTAACCTTATCAATCGATCTGTTAATATTAAAATCCAAACCAAAGTGAGTTAAACATGTCAATAAAGGGTCATCACTAAGGTTTAAAGGAAATGTGTGATCAACTAATTCATCAATTAAATCCACATCAACAATTCCATCATCTGTATTGTGAGGTTGTTTGGCAATGTTGAAGATATTTAGTTCCGTGGTCATATTGCCAAATGACAACTGCATATTTCCAGTCCTGTATTGAATGTGAGCATCGGCAGTTGCTAAAAATGGACGGCCCAAGATAATAGGGATGTGCTTCCTTGAATCATGCACTGGTTAAGTGTCAATTATAATGAAATCAACAAGAAAATAAGACTTGTCTACTTGGATAAGCACGTCCTTCACAATACCACGAGGTATTTTTGTGGACCGATCTGCAAGCTATAACATCACTGGAGTTGGATGTAATTCGCCCAGTCTAAGTTTCACAAATACAGAGTAAGGTAACAGATTTACACTAGCTCCTAAATCCAATAAAGCATTTTCAATTGTGTGGTTCCCTATACTACATGAGATAGTGGGGGAGCCTGAATCTTTGCATTTTAGAGGCATTTTATGTTGGAGTATAGAACTAATATTTTCTGTTAAAAAGACCTTTTTCTGAACATGAATATTTCTCTTTTTAGTACAAAGGTCTTTAAGAAACTTGGCATATGATGGCACTTGTTTTATAGCATCAAGCAAAGGGATGTTAACACTTACCTATTTGAAGATTTCAAAAATCTCACCCGTGGATTTTTCCTTCTTTGCTTTGGCTAACCTTTGGGGAAATAGAGCTTTAAAATATATTCTCGTGGGTTGGTTTCCTCTTTCTCCTCTGATGATGATTCCTCAGTGTTCACAAGTATAATCTGAGTTGATTTTGGCATCTCCACTTTGTTGTCGACTTATTTTCCTTTTTGTAAGGTCATCACTGCTTTGACTTCTCTATGCTGCTGTGGTGAACTAGAACTTGCTTCATTCAATGCTTTAGGGTTGGGCACTGGTTGACTTGGGAATTTGCCTTTTTCAACGGTCATGGTCAAAGTTTGAACTAAAGAGGCAAGTTATCCCACCATTTTCTCAAGGCTCAAAATTAATTGAGCTTGTAAGTTGAAGCCCACTCTCATCTCATTTCGTAATTCATCAATGGTGCGGTTCTGCTACTCGATCTTAGAGTTAGTAAGATTTTTGACATTTTAAAATGTATCCTCCCATGGTTTGGGTTGAGAATGGTTTGGATTCTCATTGTATGGTCTAAATGGTGGTTGAGAAACTTGGGAATTTTGAGAAACCGGTTGCATTGGTGGAGGTGGAGCTAATGGTCCACTTTGTTGGAAATCCTTGAGTCCATGAGAAATTGGGATGGTCTCTCCATTCAGGGTTATATGTGTTGGAGTAAAGGTTATAGTTTGGTGGTTTTCTCATGACACCTATGGCATTGGCTTTATCTGAATATAAGTCATGGTCATGTGTCTCTGTTGATTTAGCAGTCGTCAAGGATGCTATTTGTCGAGCAAGACCTTCGACTATCTCTTTGACTTCTTTAATTCCTGAGCTTGACTCGCCAATGTTAACCTCATTCACTCCCTTAATTCTTCTGGTATTTCTGAATGATCGACTCTGTTGTTGAGAATTATCCGATTACCACTGGAAAAATTCCTAAATCTTTGATGTGCTTTTAGACATTAGCTCTCCTCCACTGGTTGCCATTAGCCATTCTTGCATATGTGGCAATAATCCCTCTAAAAATGACTGGCATTGGTGCCATTTCTCGTACCCATGATGTGGACACTTCAAGAGTAGCCCATTAAATCGCTCCCATACTTCGAAAAACTGCTCGTCGTCTCTTTGGGTAAACTCTGAAATTTCCCTACGAATAGCATTGGTTTTATGAACTAAGAAATATTTATTTAAAAATTTAGTTACCATTTATTCCCATGATGTAATGCTATTAGCAAACATTGTATTAAACCATAAACGAGCTCTATCTTTTAATGAAAATGGGAATAATTTAAGTTTAACATCATCATCTGAAAAATTCTCGTATTTAAAAGTTTGGCAAATAGCATGAAAATCATTCAGATGATTAGATGGGTCCTCATTTTCTAGGCCATGGAATGTGGGGAGACAGTTTAGCACACTAGATTTTAATTCAAAACTCCTAGCAGCTACATTTGGGCATCTTATGCATGATGTGCTCAAATTAGCTAAAGGACTAAAATAATTCTTAAATGGCCTCTCTTGTGGTTTTGGTTGCTGATTTTGTAAATCCATTTCAAATTTCTTTTAAAAAATAGTGTGTTTGTGCGTGCGAAGTGTTTTTTCCAAATCAAGGTCTAAAGGTTTAAGATTAGGTGATAATGACCTTCGACCATGCATGTAAAGAACAAAATAAATGAAAATAAAATAAATAAAAATAAAGAAGAGATTGAAATTACGATACTAACCTTGTGACATTGTTACAATAAAAATACACTCAATAGCTATAATAAAAAAAAATTACGTGAAATAAATATTAACTAAAATAAATAACAAAGAAAGATAACAAGATAAATTAAAAAATACAAAGAAAAATAACATGAAAATTAAATTATACAAATTTAAGAAAGAGAGAAAGAAATAAAATTCTAATCTAATTTTTTTTAATAAAAAAAATTACAAGATTGACTATTAAAGGTTAGTAGCTATAACCGGTCCATTCATAAGTAGTAATGATTTATATTTGAATCAATGATTAGTAATCGAATCAAGCTGAGTTAATTCTTTCGACCAGAACTTTTTCTAATTTTAATTACAATTTTAATTTGCATTCTTATTATTTTTATTTGATTTTTATTATTTTCATCAACCCTCAAATTTTACATTTTACATTTAAAAAGGATATAAATAATTACTAATCTCTATGGATACGACCTTACTCAATCACTATACATAATTTATTTAGAGTATGTACTTATATTTACTGGCTTCGACAACCATCAGTGTCACCTCTGTCAGGCTACCATCTTCGATTAGATATTGGAGTTGAAGGTACTAGTGACATAATACAGACTCAAATAAAATGTTTCATAAGCATTTCAGGAAGATAAAAGAAACTTTAGAACTTTAAAGTGACATTATACAAATACAAAGAAAATTTCTTGATGCTATTTACTTCTTTTATTCCATTATTTCATTTGGTTTAGGAATAACTTTCTTGTATGTCTAGTTATGATGATATTATAATTACCTCTTACCGGATCAAGGCAACATGTTGGAAATGAGTTCTATGCTTTTGCCTGTTTGACTTTTATAATGTTGGAGTTTACATTTTGGATTCATAACTCGGTGTTTAGGAGAAGCATGCAACTCTTGGAGATACCAAGTCCATAGTAACAGTCTTGGGAAAACTCAAAACACAATTTTCTGCCCCCACCATACTCACATCTTTTTACCTTGCTTCTCTAATGTGGGGAAGTGTTTTACTTCAATACTGGAAATCAAATTGTGAGAGTCAAGCCTTTTGTCATGAAGCTGTGCATGTACGAGTCCAACCCTCTTGCTTGCATCATAGATATTGCTGTAGAAAGTATGTCTGGTGTATCTGCTTTGGAACAGCATAGTATGATTTTCCTGTGCTGATGTTGCATATTTCCCTTCTGACAATCCTTGCTAAAAGGAGTTGTTGAATGTATATCACATAGGATATTGGAGATTGGTGGGATTAAATCACTTACGTTTTGAATTAATAAAATTAGGAATTTATTTGTTCCCTTCAAGTCCTTTGTACGATCAATGCCATTTTTGAGGTCGGGCTGTTGGGAAAGGAGAAATTTTGACATTTTTTTAATGCAAATTTTATTTAACCGTGGCTTGTTTCTTTACAACATAGTATTTGTTTCTCCTTTGGCAATTGGTAGGTTTCCACTGCCAAAAAAAGGTTGGCAGGAAGACAAGTGGCTATATTTTGGTTTAAAATATATTTTTCATTGCTCTATATTTTTCTTGATGTTTATCGGAATCACTCATCTAGATTTTTTTAGGCAAATTTACAGCCTGATGAAACAATTGTTCACTTCTTCAATCTGCTTTGCACAGAGTTCCTTTTGTTTCGTGTCTGGTGAGAATGTTAGTGAGATTTTCTCAGTTGCATACTATTTTTATCTTTCCCTATTTATTAGATACTTGGTTAGTTGCCAAGAAATCTGTTGGCTAGAAGAGCATGGGCTGATAAAGGAATTGCCATATTTATTCTTCATAAGAAAGCCATAATTCTAGAAATAATCTGCGCCCATATTTACTAAGATAGAGACGTTCATGATATTTAAGCACTTTTTTATCCTTGGTATGTTTAACTAGCAGAACTTTCGTAGTGGGAAGTACTTCCGCTTAAGATTTGGCAGTGTTAAAAAATTCTGCAACTGCTTGATCAAGGGAAATTTGGCATTCAAAACATGCAATATGTTGATATTTTAGCTACTGTGTACTTCGATCCTAACCGTCACTTCTTTCATTGTGTTATTAGTTTCTTTCTTTGCCTTTTACTAAATGGGCTGATGCAGTGTCTATCTGTTTTATATGTATACTTCTGACATCAAGTGTACAGTTATGAACTTCGAACAGTTGCATTACAAAAATTGTAAACTCGACTACCACTATCGAAATGAAAAAACCAAAAAAAAAAAAATTGGAAAAGAGTATAATTCTATAAACATCGAAGTTGTATTACAGGATTGGTTGTCTGCGGATTGCCTTAGTATGAAAACTTTTACCTGTATTGTTTATCACTATGTCTCTTTCTTTTATAACTGTTCCATATTACAATAATTTGGAATTGTTTGCATAGAGGATGCATAGATTCTCACAATAATCTCTTGCATAATGTTCAAAACAAGTGATTCAAGCATTCCTTGCATTTTAAAATGAATGCATTCTTCTGCTTTGGGATGAAGGGGCGTAAATTTTGGAGAGAGATGTAATTGTAACATCTTCTATACAATTCAATAAATGCTTGTGATATGATTGGTCTTCTGGTTATGTAGCATGCAGTCTAGTTAGACATGGGAATGTGCAAAATGCAGTTATATGTATTAAGATCTGTACAAGCTGCATCCAATGTTCGACTGCAACCGTCTGTAAAATAGTTCTGTTGTTAATAATTCCAGTGTGTAACAAGCAGCTGCAACCGTCTTTGCATTACACTTATATGAGCAGGAGTCAACTGCTCTGCCAGAAGGTATGTCCACAAGATTTATTGCATGTCATGAAATCCATGGATACGGCAGTTATTTCTTACAAAAGGGTATATCGGGTGTTCGATAATTTGGTTTGAATTAACATCTATGTTATATTTGATGTTCGAGAATCTGATTTGAATTAACATCTATAACTGCCTTTTGGTTTTGGGCATTTGGAAGGGATGGATTATATGCTTTGTCATGTTCATTGCTGCTTCAGAGGTAAATGTCTCTTCTTGATACAGATAAAATGTTTTTTTAGCCGACAGATGCATCCTATTCAGTTACTGTAATCAGCACTAGATGCATGTTTCATTTTGTTTTATGGTCTTTGGATCACATCTAATTTTTGATAAATTGGAGAATTTTTATTATTTCTTTTAATTCCTAATTTAGTTGTTATCTAGGGGGCTTCTTTTTTTCTTTCGTCCTAGACTTAAAAAGCGGACTGGTTTGGGCTCAAAAAAATCTGCTTTTTTAAACTGAGTTAATGTGGCTGACAGTTGTCACTTTTTTTTTTTTTTTTTTTTTTTTTCCAACTCTCAGGCAGAGTAATACATGGGAGGTTAAGGTTCAGTCTAACATGGTTGTTTTTCATGCAGTTGATTTTGTTGTTGGTTAATCTGCTAATTGATGCACTATTGTGACCTGTGAAGCAGGGTAACTGAACACAGTCCTCTGTCATAGAATCATATATTGACGCCGGATTGATTGCCTTGTTTGTATATACTTGCCCTTCTCCCATGTTAAATGGATCTGCTGCCTTTCGATGAGCCCTCATCAATATGTTCATTCTGTTTGTTCTAGTTTGGGATACTGTGTTGTCACCATTTGTTTTACATATGTTGCTCTGCTCTTTTTACAGGGTCAATAATAAGGTCTCGAATTTACTGACAGTTATTGCTGATCTTATTTATGGCTGTAGAGGAGCAGTCTCTATACGCAGATTTTGTAAAGGCTGCTGTTCCTGCAACATATGAGCAAAACATTGAAATTCCCAACTTCATTGCATACCCACTGATGTATTTTGGATCAACTGGTGGATACGCAGCAAAGATGTCCACATCCATGTGTGGCTATGTCAGGCTATCATCCTTCGAGGTAACAGTGGCATTACACAAATGCAGATAAAATCCGTTTTAACCATGAAAGACACAAGATTATTTGTTTCAGTAAAAGGCGTCGGTTAGTTCGTCCCAATTTTCCTGCTTCACAAATTTAAGTAACCCTAAGATGCTATGGTCTGTAACATTGCTTCTGTTGTAACGTGGCTTCATTGGGATTGCTTGTTCCAGAAATGGCTACACATTGATGGTATTAAAATTAAAGCCAATTTTTGAAATCTTAAATATAAGAATTTATTTTTTTCCCATAAGAGTTCTTTTTATAATCAATGGCATTTTTTTGGTTGGGCTGGTGGGAAGGGAGAAATCTTGACATTTTATTTTTGTGAATTTGTTTACTTTCTTTACAAGGTGGGATTGGATGCTCAGTTGGTAGTGGTAGGTATTTCCACTTCCAAAAGAATGGGAAATGCATCCCCACGTTGTTTTGGTTCTGCAGATCAAAGCAAGACAACAAAGATATTGGTTTTGTTGTATTCGTTTGATGGCGATTTTTTTGTTCGAGGAATGGCTTCAGGGGTTCAAGAAAGACATCAGTGGGATTTCTTCTCTTTATAGTCTTCTGTATGAGTAGATGATGCTGTGAGGTCTGAGGTGTTCTGCTCGATGCAAGCATGGACCCTTTTATGAATTTGAAGTAATTTATATTACTTGCAATCTGGAGTCTAGATAGTGATTATTTTCCTTCCAGTTTTCTTTCAATGAAGAGATTTCCTCATAATAAGCTTGCTTACGAACCTGAGTCGATGGACTTTTTGCATATGGCCTATCTTGGTCGTAGATGGGCACAACAAGGTTACTTGTGTGATAACTAGTAACAAGTTTTTTCATGAATGGACTCTTTGCATATGGCTTATCTTGGTCGTAGATGGGCATAAGGAGGTTATTTGTGTGATAAATAGTAATAAGTTTTATCATGAAGGCAAGGTTGTTGTTGACCTATCCAATTCTATCTTGAATGTGTCGTAATTAGAAATTGCTTGTTCTAGAACTATAACTGGTTATGTTGCTCAGAGACGCAATGGCATGTCGGAGCTGCACATTGGAGTGCATTTCTTGCTGTTCCTTCCAGCCACAATTTATCAAAAAAAAAATTTCCCCTCAATGATGTTATAATTTAACATGATGTAAAATGAGTGATCCGACGGATGTTGAAAAACGAAAGGACTTTTTGTTCCTTCTCCATTGAGTTGGGTAATGACACCAAAACTTTGTTTCACTGAATTCGTATTTTATTCTGTTTGTATGGCATGCTAACAAAATGTATGGCTCACTAAATTTTAAAAAACTATTTTTTTAAAAAAAAAAAGTTATATGAAGCCAACTTATCTAAAATTTATTTAAATGATCAGATCCCTATAGTTTTAAGAATGTGCGCAAAATTATATTCCTAAACTTTTTTTTTTTGTTTTTGGGCTAATTTATGGAGCTGAGACATTTTGTTGCATTTAATTCATGTCGATCGGCTTTTAGTAAAATGATGTGGATCTGCTTTGAAGTTTCTCGAATATTTTAATTCTTTTAGCCCCTTGAAACAAAACAATCAACTGGTCAACTAAACTTCAATAAACAACCGAATAACTCTGGTTTGCGAATAAGATTTACCAAAGAAGTGGTCAGATTATAATCTAACAAATTTCGTTAAAGCGCTGCAAAGTAATCCATTTAATATGAAGTATTGGGGTTTAACAATTGAATCCAATAGAATTTAATTTTGTCTTAATCACCCAAATAATGATTTATTAATTGAATCACAGTGATTACAAGACGAAAATAAAAACTAAAATGAAGGTTTTGACATTTGTAAATGTACAAAAGGGAAGGATTAGGCATTTTTCTCACAACCCTTAATTAAATCACGCAATTTAATTAATTTAGATTTTGACTATTATCCTTTTAAGCACAATATTCGAAGCAATATTCAAGATGGCTAGATAGCCGCTTCCGTGTGCAAATCATTGGAATTGATAATTTCAGTAAATTCATATTATTTTATAACATTATAAATTAAGAACAAGTGTGACAAGTAATTAATTCAATTATTCTTGTAATATTTTTCCTTTTGATGTCTCAAGTCTCTTAATAATCTTTGGCCATTTAAGATCACTTTAAGATAAGTTTAATTTAAATCTTTTACTATTATAATATAAAAGGACTAAATAATTATAAGAAATACATATTACCATAACTAATAGTTTAAGCATTTAGTTTTATATTTTGTACTATAGTATATTTTAAATAAAATTTAAAAATTTCCAATTCCTCATATGTTATAAATATATTTTTATAGCTTAGTTGAAGTTGTCTAAATTATTTTAGTAGTATTTCGATAGGTCTAATCTCTTGTACAATATATAGATAAATAGATATGTGAGTTGGTATAAATTTTCAGTCATTTCATAATTAATTCTTAAATAATGATAGAACCATAAATAATTTATTTAAACTAATATAATATAAAAAGTTTGGATAAAAAATCCAATTACAAAAAATAATTATATTAATAATGTGTTATTTATTCAATTAATACTTTTGTGACACATATTAGTTTAATAAAAAAATGACGGTTGTTTACACTTTATTTTATATTAAAAAAAAAGCCTTATCGAAGACACTGATTACTTTGAATTTTGGAAAGAGGGCCAGGGGACAAAGACAAGGTAAGTCAAAAAATAAAATAAAGACAAAACTGAAAAAGTAGCCTGCACGAGGAAAATTGCGAGGAAAGCACAGGTGACCTCATTTCAGTCAAACCTTTCGCATTAGCTTTGTGAACTACATTGTTATTGACTGCGCTCATGAATTTCTTCGGAGCTTCGAAGACTTTTTATATAAATGAGACCTTCTATGTCTGTATCCACATACACATTGAGAGGTTGGAACTTGGAAGGAGAAAGAGATCCGCAGGTCTTATTCAATTAATTCTTTCAGCAACCTAGAATTTTCAAGTAAGCATTTTGTATTAATTTTGTATCATTTTTGTCATATCTCTATTTATTTCTTATTATTATTGAGTTATATACCCACACTTCGATTCATTTAATTGACTTAAAAAAGAGTGAATTTGATGTGGCGGCTGCTATGTTATCTGTTGGTCTTGCAGGCTACGAATTCAAGATGTGCACGAGTAACCGCTGGTCTATTGCCCATGGAGGAGGTGCGTTTGTCTTGCTCTCTATAGATTAATAAAAAATCAATTAATTAATTCTAAAAATAAAAGCAGGTAAACAGAGAATGTTTAATTGAATCTAATTTCAGCATATATTTTAATTTGTTTATTCCTTTATTAAATCTAATTTCAGCTTATATTTTAATTAAATCTTGAGTGCGGTTTAATTGATGTTTTGTTTTGTTCCTCTGTACGATCCTGTATTAGACAATTAAATTGGTGTCGTGTGCTTAATTGATTAATTACGCTTACGCTGAGCACGCAATCAATCCTTATCTTAATGCAGGGAGATCCAAATGTAGGAAGCTCCCCATCATCACCGGCTAGCAAGAAAAGAAGAAGGCGTTCAGAGGTTTGGGATGAAATGAGAAAGTGCGGGGACGCAGACGGAAATGTCAAGGCCGAATGTAACCATTGTAAGAAGACGTTTGACGGTTCAAGCAAGAAAGGAACCACACATCTCAAGAATCAATTAGAGAGATGCCCAGCTAACCCTAAGAGAAAAAAATGGAGCCGGTGGTCGTGATGGGGATGATCAAGGTCAATCACTGTCCCCATCAATCAAAACAACAGACTTAGCCAGTCTTATTAAAGAAAACTCTATTATTGGTCTGATCAGACACTTGTTGCCAGAAAGAGATCCTAGTGACGAGGAATCAGAGGATTGGGAGGATTGGGAGGATTTAAAGTCGAGAAAGGATGAAATACTCCAGCTGTTAAACTCGAGAAAGGAAGAAATACTCCTGCTCTACCAAGAAGAACAGGAAAGTATTTGCCAATTTCTTAATAACCTCTCTTGTCGTTTCACTTTACTATTTTATGATGGCTACCGCTTAGGTAAATCTTCGTGCCTGTTTCTTGGTGGTATGCTATATTGACGATTGCTGGGAACGGCAGAGCAAGATTATAAGGTTTTGGCATGATCCTCTTCATGTTGTCGAGGATTTTACAGCTGTGAAACAATCGTGTGTGGATTGGAAGATCGATAGCAAGATATTCTCTGTGCTTCCTCCTCCACGTCGACTGGATAACCAAAGTGGAAAGATGGAAAGTTGGTTTAGTCGACGCGCTTCTCTTCCTTTTGCGGGCTGCCTACGTGATGCTGCTGATTTAATCGTATATTGGATTCCGAAGATTACATCGGGGATGGGATACAGTCCTTAAGGAAGTGTGTGCTGATTATGTGTACAACAAGTCAACACCTGATCAACTAATTCAATTGGGTAGGGCCGTCGAATGGGGGATTCGCTTCGTCAAAGATCATGCTCCTCTCTCCTGGAATATTTCTCGTTACGCTGACGCAGTAGCGGACTTCAAAATAGTATGTTCAGTGCTGGAGCAATTCGATTCCCATTTTAGGTCAATTAATTTATCTAAACAAAAATGGGATGAGGTAACTGCCACGTTCGAGCATTTGAAGTTCTTGTGGTTGGGGAAACGTCGTATTCCAATAATCGTAGATCTTCCATACGTGCATAAGATATTAAAGGATCGATGCAATCACCCAGTTGAAGATTGTCTCTTTTGCCAAAAAGTGATGAAGGAAGCTATTGATCGATTTTTTAGCAAATGTTATCTGGTTGGAGTCATTGCAGTAATTCTTGACCCGCCGTTCAAAATGGATGGTGTGCAACTCCATTACAAAGACATTTATGGGAGGGACGCTGATAGATACCTTGAGAAAGTGAACAAAGATTTTAGAGACGTTTATAATGAATATGCAGCAACCTACTCCAATTCAAAGTCATATGAAATGCTAGACGCCATGGGGAGACCTTGCACATCTTCATCACCAAAATCAGAGCTTGATCTGTATATGACAGAGCTTAAAGTACCAGCAGTAGAAGAGTTTGACATACTTGCTTGGTGCACTACAAGAATTTTAGCCTTTAGCGACGAAATTATTTTGGTCGCTAAAAGGGACTTTTGGCGACGAAATAAGGATTTCATCGCCAAATGTAGTGAAGAAAGAATTAGTATTTAATTGCAGGTTTTAGCGACGAAATGTGCGTCGCTAAAAATTACATATTGCGACGATTATCTTTTTTCGTCGCCAAATAATTAGGTGGCAAAAGAATTATTGGCGTGCTGGCTTTTAGCGACGAATTGACAATCTTTTGTGACGAACTATTTTGTCACCGAAAGTATATAATCAGCAACGAAAACGGACTCTTTTGCGATGATATATTTTGTCGCTAAAAGGATATTTAGCGGCGAAAGTAGATTGGTTGCCTTTCTGCTTTTTTGCGACGAAACATTTAGTCACTAAAGAATTCATTTGGCGACAAATATGGTTTCAAAGCTAAAGCTTTTTCTTTCGCGACGACATGCTTAGTTGCAACAAAGGGACCCGAAATAGAAGCTGTAATACATTTTAGCGACGAGATATTTCGTCTCTAAAGATTGCTCTTTAGCGACAAGATATTTCGTTACTAAAGATTGCTCTTTAGCAACGAAATATTGCTTCGCCAATATTGCTCTTTGGCGACAAAAAACTTGGTCTCTAAGGATTACTCTTTCGCGACGAAATAATTTTGGTCGCTAATTGTATTTTTAGCAACTAAATATTTTGTGGCTAAAAGTCTGTCATATTAATTACAAATATGATAAATCAATATAAAATTGTAAATTTAGAATGCATTTTCAATTATTTTAATTTTTGTTCATGACTAATCCTTTTATTAATTAACACGTAATATAGTTTTCATTATGATAACAAGATAAATTTATTTATATTTTTAAAAATATAAATAATATGTGTGTTAGTCATTAATGGCGAATCAATAATCACATTATCTATTTACCTTTTTGTTATTACTAAATATTACTTATTTGATTGTTAATAAATTGTAAAAAATATAATATAAAATTTTAATTAATACAAAATAGTGAAATTAAAAAAATAAATGAAATGCAAATGTGGAACCCAAGAGGGGGGTGAATTGGGTTTTTAAAAGTTATTCTAAATAAAATTTTATATGGTTCAACCAAATATTCAAGGATTCATAACATTTCAAGAAGTCATAATACATCATCCAAATACAAAGATTCACAACATTTCAAGAAATCATAATACATAATCCAAATATCAAGTATCGAAATACAAAGCATCCAAATATAAAACATCCAAATACAAAACATCCAAACATCTCATATTGATTATCCGCAATTCATACAGCAAACATAGATGCAAAAAAAAAAATGTACGGTGCAGAGTGACAAAAAATAAAAGATAAATAGCTATGGAGATGGCGGATGTGATGAAGATGATGGTGGTGGATACCTAAGAACTACAAAAAATTGCTGTTGACCATCCAGAACTTTCTGCTGTTTAGCAAAAAGTCGATGTTGTTGATCAAATAATTGCTGCTGCTGCTCAAAGAGGCGCTGGTGCTCCGAAGTGGATTGAACTGTAAAGGCTTCAAACTGAGATTGAAGTCGGTTCTGTTGTGCCGAAAGAGAATCCATTTTAGCCAACAGTTGCTGCATCGAATCCTCATTGGTAGCTGAAGAAGATTTGGAAGAACCCGCAGAAGATGGATAATGAGAACGCTGTGGGACACTAAGATCAGGAAGTTGCTCTAGTGCAAGAACATCGTTAAAGAAACAATGATCTGTAGGAGCAAGTTCAGTAACATTGGTTGAGTACCTCTAGTCTCTAGTCCATTTACCTTCCACCCAAATAAATCCTAAGTTGGTAATGGCATCATCTCCTAGTTCTCTTGAATTTAAAAAGATTGGTTCGGTAATGGGTACTTTGAAATATTTGAGGATGCGGGTAATAATACTACCATAAGGGAGGGATCTTTTAGCCATACAAGGTGTGCTAAGCATATGATGGAGTATAATGTACCCAACATTAACGTTTCTATCCTTTAAAATACAATCTAATAAAGCCACATCCAATCGGTTAACTTTATCCTCATGACCATACTTAGGAGTAATTACATGATGAAGAATATAATGTAGGATTCTAGTTTGAAGAGGTAAAGTTTGAGATTTCAATGATGATCGACAAAATTCATTGGACAAGTCACGTCGGCGGTAAATTTTTTGAACAACATTTTCAAGAGAAAACCATGGATAATCTATTCTGGTTCTAGCACTGTATAGTTCTAATCCCTCATTCGGAGTCCTAAGAATACGATTTAACTTCACAACAACAAATTCAATACGAACTCCCCCAACACTTGTAACAATTTTATCCGAAATTTCTATATCCATATTCGAATAGTAAATCTTAACTAAATTCTCACAATATGATTCTTAAATAACTAAGATATTTTTCCACCCCATAGCAATAAGAAATTTATCAAGAGATTTATCACAAATTTCCAAATTTGTCAAATTCTTAAGATTGACAAAGTGAGGAGGAATAACCAACCTCGGCATGAAATTGTTGATAAACCGTTTCCGAAGTGGGAGATGCCGAAAATGAGTTGATAAAAACTCTGTATTATCTCCATAATCTTCTTTGCGTCTCTTGACTATTTGTTTGCTCTTGGCTTTTTTACCACCCACCATTGTTGAACAAGCTTGAATAATAATTTCGATTTTGAGTGAAATGGATGTTTTTGAAACAAGAAAACTTATCCTATAGATGATTTAAGGCAAGATATGGTTGTGATTTGAGTGAAGATGAACTAAAAATGCCTTAAAATGGTAGAGAGAGAAATGGGTAAGCTGGGATTTTGATCTCTTCATTTAGAAAAATAAGAGAGAAAATGATGTTTAAATGATGAACAATGAAAGGTTAATGGCTAGAAAATGATTTGAGTGAGTGATTTTGGCAAGAAAATAAGTGAAAAATAAAGAAATTTGAGAGAGAAATGGATAAAAGAAGTCACGGTTGAGAGAGAGAGAGAGAATAAGTGATGAAAGAGGTTGAAGATGACACAAAAGTGGGTTAAAACCCGTGAGCAAGTGGCTAGCCGCTTGCTTTCGGGTTTGGGACTTATTCCAAGTGGCTAGCCGCCTGGTTGCTGTCCCACTGCACCAAATTCGATTTTAAGCTATTTTTGATCAATCTCGTCATCATTTCTTGATTCTGAAACTTCTCAAGAACCATTTTAATGCATGAATCATAATTTTAAACATTTAAAATATAATTAATTCAAGCAAATATTTCATTCATTAAGCATGTGAAGTGAAGCACACAAGCATTCAAAATGAATATGTCACAACACCTTACTTATCTAATATATATACATGTGTGACTAAAACGGTGCGTTTAAAACCTATTTTTAAAGTGCTTTTAAAACCTCTCCATTTACTACTCTTACACAAACACCCATCACTCGCTCAAGGCCAAACCCTAAAAAATCAATCCTGCACTCAATCAGTTCAGAAAACAATGTCGTTTTAGCATCGTTCAAGTATGTTGCTACCATGCCTGTAATATTGTTTGAACACCCAAGCCCATTGCCGCTGTGTTCGATGTATTATTGAGGAAATATAGTCCATTGCTGTTGCATCAAAGTTCTTGCAATGAATAGTCGTGATTTATTCACCTTTGGCTCATCACTCTCTCATAGTTCTCACTCTTTCCTACTTTGGTTAGTTTCGTTTTGCATCCCAGTTCTCTATTTCTTTCACTTTATCTCAAATTTTCCCAATTAAAACCTCAACATTTCCCGATTCACGACCACCAGCCGATTCCTCACTTGATCTAGATTCAGTTTTTGAGGTATTTAATTTCTTATATATCTAGTTAATTTGTTAATTTAAATTTGATGGTATTATTATTTTCTGATTTCACGCTTTTTTCTGAATTTTCACTCTTTCTATTGTTGCTTATGTTATTAATTATGTTAGGATGTATACTATTAGACATGGGTAAGCTTGAATTTGTAAAGAATTGAAAACCTATTTTTAAATTGTTAGCTCACCACCGCTGCAGTAGCCACCTAAGAAGAAAAGAAACCTCTCTGGGATTTACTGTATTTACTGCCAACTTTACTGTTTTTACTGTTATTAACTGTTGTTTGCTGCTACTTTGTAATTTTTATTGGATAATCTGTTCTTTTGAACTTTTTTTAATTGTTTAGATAACTTTCTACTATTATTTGTTTCTGATTTCACTAGTTCTATATTAAAATCATAGATTGTTGTTTTGAGATATATGTTACATTATTTTTCAGAATTTTTGTGTGTTGTATTGCTTCTATTTGTTGCTTTACTATTTTACGCAACTCTCTGTTTCTTTTTTTCTTTTCAAGTTCGATCACTTTTCTTAATGCTATTCTTCATTTCAGCTGCTTGATTGGAGTTATTTTAGTTATATATGTTAATTGTTCTATATGTACAAATGTCAGACTAGTTAGTGTACAGACTTGTTAAGGAGATGTTATCAATTCTTTTCTACTTAAATTCGTTCTAGCAAGATTTGTTTCTGTGCTTATGACTGTTATAGTAAAATGTTGTGCTGCTGTATATTGAGTGTTGGGCTTGTTCCTATCGGATTAGGGGTTTTTCGAATAAATGTAAAATGGCAGCCAACATTATTGTGGTGCAAAATCTAACTGAATTCATTTGTGAGAGATATTCTTTCTGTCTCTCATTTGTTCTTTTCTGTAATTTTTTGTAGACAAAATTAAAGAATCACACTAATAGACAAATTGTTACTTTGGTATGTTTTGATAAATTGGGACTTCTCATATTTTTGGGCAGGTCATGCTGAAATTTTTTCAGAAATTCACGATAAAGCATATAAAGACTTATTAATGCATTTACTTGTAAATTTTAGTTCAATATATTTTCTATAATTCTATGTTGGGGCATTTGTTGATATATTAAAGTTGAATACATCTAGCAAAATAGAAATGTCCAAATAGAATTTTATAATGGTACTTTTTATATTTTAATTTTACTTATATAACATGAAAATCTTATTTTGTGTTGTTATTTTTAGAAAAAGTGCAAAATAAATGCAGAAAATAGGAGTAAACTTCCTTTCAACTATCGTGGAGGATCAAAGCCATTTAAGATTCATCGTGAGCAGGTATAATGTCTTTTAATTTATATTGAGTCATAATTTTTTAAGTGTTAGCATTTCTAATGTTATAAATTTTTTTACTCACAGTCTTCGGAGTTAGGTGAAGTACAAAGTTTTCTAGAATTTTTTCGTTTTACTCACTACAATGAAAAAAATGGATGGATCAATTTGAAGGCACAATCTGCACATGTAAGATTTTTATTGTTATTGAATTCAAGATCGTTTACATAATTAAATTTATTTTAAAGTGATTATTTTTCATTATAGGAAAAAATGGTTGAGTTACATCAATTGTCTGAAGCTGAAGGATCTTAACCAATTAATGATGAACAGATGTCCCTACAAGTATTTAGAAAAAAGTCAAACTATTACACGGGACTTGCAAAAAGAAAGCGGGCTCGTCAAAATTTTCAAGATCCATAATCTAATGAGGAGGTGTTGCGCATTGAGTTAGAATCCACCCGTTCTAAGTTACAAACAACTCAAGCTCAGCTGCAAACAACTCAGGATTGGTTGCAGACAACTGAGTAGGAGTTGCAGAATACCAAAGATCAGTTACAATCGCAGTAATTCAAGATCGAAGACTTGTCAAAGGAGCTGAAGAATGTTACATCATTTTTAACAACATTGGTGTTAACATATACATGTTTTGGTAATTGATTTTGATGATAACAAACAATGAATTTAAGTTAATAAATGTGTTTTAAGACTTACAAAAGTTTTAAGTATTCTTTTGAGAGTCAAAACTAGATAGTATTTAACATTTCTTAGAAGAACTAGAACAATTTGTAAGTTAAATGAAATTCTGAGTATAAACAGCTAACCGACTATATTAAACGGTTAACCGTTAGTGAAGCTGCCTTAAGACTGTAAAAGGTTAACAGCTTAAACCTTAACTGATAGGCATTTTGTGAGATACTGGAAGTAATCGGTGAACCGTTAATTTATAACAGCTAATCGATATCGTCAATTCTTTAAAATACTTTAATAGTAAAAGGAACCGGTTACAGAGCTTTGAATTATAAGGATTCTGGATTTTAACGGCAAACCGTTAACATATAACGGTTAACCAATAAGTTTTAGAATTGACATTCTTTGTTAACCCTTAACCGTTTAGAGAAAATGGATCAAGTGTTTTTGTTGTGCAGGTTTCTGAAAGTTAACGGCAAAAGGGTAATTCTTAACGGTCAACCATTTATTTGAAATCATGCTCAACAGTAACATTGACTAAAGAAAAACGGCTAGCCGTTAACAGCTAACGGCAAACTGTTTTCTGTCAGATAGAAGAGTAACGGCTAGTTTTCAGCTCCAACTATAAATATGCTCATCCAATTCAAATCAAGGACTGACGACAATACAACTACTGAGCTTATATACGAGTTTACCAACTATAGAAAGCTTTAAATAGATTTGTACTTCATTCATTCACACATTGCGCTTTAACTTGTAACCCTGAAAGATTGTGTGAGAGATAAATCAATTTGTATTTCTCTGTCTTGAGTGACTGCAAGTGTGGGGATACATTTGGGTTAAGAGATTGGGAATAATCTCTTGTTGTAAAGGTCCATTGACACCTGGGAAGTCAATTGTAAGTTGTTGAAGCCTTGGAGGCTTGCATAGTGGAACTCTCAAGCCCGGAGTGCTTGGAGGCGCGGACATAGGCGGGGATAGCCGAACCACGTAAAAATCATTGTGTTTGCTTTCTCTTCCCTATCTCTTAATTTATTTATCACTGTCTATTTATTTATTCAATTATTTCGAATTTGTTAAAGAGTGATTGAGCGATTTATTTCCATAGTTATTAAAAACCCAATTCACCCCCTTCTTGGGTAGTCTAGTTAGAATTTCAATTCGCACCAAGCCAATTTGGCTCCTCATCATAGTTTTTGTGAGGTACTTTTGTAGTTGGTGTTATTTCTCTACTTGGAGTTATGAAAATTAGGATTTTATTGTTGTAGTTGCAATTTGTAGTTGAAATTTTATTGGCTCCTCATCACACTTGCAATTTGTAGTTGAGATTTTATTGTAGTTGGGGTTATGAAAGTTAATAAAATTAAATTGGTCTTTTTCGATTATTTATCTAATTAATAATTTATACTTAATATTTTAATAGATTTGATTAATAATAAAATATAAAAATTAAAAAAAGCTTCTGGGCAAATTTGGTGACCAAAATCATATTGATTAAAAAAAAGACTATTAGCGACGAAAATTATAGTCACCAAAAAATATTCTTGCGACGATAGTAATTTCATCGCTAAAGATGTTTTCAGCGACCAAATAAATTCGTCGCAAAAAATATATTCCGCAACGGAACAAATTCATCGCCAAAGCAATTTTCAGTGACGAAATTGTTTTCATCGCCGAAATTTGTTTTTGCGACGAAAAAATATCGTCGCAAAAAGTATTTTTAGCGACGAAAAAGGTTGGTCACAAAAAGACCTTTCAGCGACGAAATGCAACAATTGATTTCGACGCATTTGATCATTTCAAAAAAAGGTTTTCGCGACAATATGCTTCATCGCTAAAGTTATGATTTGGCGACGAAATTAGCGACAATTGATTTCGACGCATTTGATCATTTTTGCGACGAAACTATTTTCGTCGTTAAAAGTTTTAGCGACGAATTGAGTTTATTCGTCGCCAAATGGCTAGCGCGACGTTGCTATTGCGATGACTTGGTGACGAAAAATTTTTCGTCGCTATAACTTTTAGCGATGAAAATTTACTGTTTTAGCGACGAAATATATCATCACTAAAACCCTTTTTTGTTGTAGTGGTGGCGTGGCAATGCTCCATCTTTTCCGACCCTCGCAAGAATGGCTCGTGATTACTTTGCAATACAATTACCTTTTTTAATTGTTGACACTGACGTGGATGACTTGTCTGCCCTGGAATATGACACAACATATTTTTTTTATATATTTGGTGAAATACCCGACACAATAGCGCAATTGCTACACTTAAGAGTACTTTTGAGTGGCGCCAAAAATTAGCGGTTATTTATGACTGCGTTTGCATTGGTACAACATTATTCCTATTCACGGTAAATATTTTTACGTCATACACTTTGTAAAATATCTCATGAATACGTCTTTGCTTTTCAATCTTTTTGGCTCAATTAGATAGATTTTATCCCTGAAAAATTTGATAATTCAAATAAACGATGCAAATAATTTTGAATTACTTAAAAAAAGATGAATCATTGACAAAATAAGAAGAGAAAATCATTTTGAAGACAGGTGCGCAGATGTGCTTCCGATATACATGAAACTTGAAATTTAAATGGCTAACAATAAGCTGACTTTTGTCTTTTCACTGCAAACATTTCAGTTTCTGAAGTTATCAAATTCATCAATTATCAATTGCAATTAATACATCTAATAATCAGATTCTTCTTAATAGAGTCAGTTTTGCACAACTGACATATTTAGTCCTTAATATTGTTAGTTTTGCACAACTGACATATTTAGTCCTTAATATTGTCAGTCCTTAATATTTAGTCCTTTTTTTTGTTATTTTTGTTTATAATTAA
Organism: Aegle marmelos; assembly: GCA_030449875.1. Lineage (NCBI taxonomy): Eukaryota > Viridiplantae > Streptophyta > Magnoliopsida > Sapindales > Rutaceae > Aegle > Aegle marmelos. Next base: position 11,758,272 of record JASUUL010000115.1, read on the forward strand.
TAGAGTTTAATCCAATTAGAAATTAGGAGCATCTTTAAGCATTGGCAAACTGAACAATCACCTTATATCTCATATCATTGGGAGGCTTTTTTTTTTTAAGCATTTTCATAATAATATTTGAATTCACTATTTTGTTTTTTAGGTTACACACAGTTTCAAAGTAATAATCATCCTACAGTAAGGATATTTTTATTCAAATTTTATATTTAATAACCTCAATGTTAAAGAGTTATAATTGCATCATTATCTAACCTTTAGTTCACTAATTATTATTTTTTTAAAGAAATAGTTAATTTCTTTATCTCTCTAGATAAAATTAAATCTTAATTATTTAACAATGAAAAATTCGTTGTGCTCTTCTCTACAAAGTGAATTATTACAATTACTAATGGTTTTAAAGAAAATAAAAAAAATATCTTTTTAACTATTTCTCTTTTTTCAAAATTTCTCACGATCTCGTTGATTATGGTCAAGTTCAGGATATGACTAAAGAATGATTCAGGTTTGAAGGCTTTTTATGTTTGTTCCAGTGTCGAAATTGTTGAACGTAGAGAGGCCTCATTGAAAAAAAAAAGTTTATTTACTAATTAATACAATATTAATCCTTACCTAAGCTAAAGTTTCGGGATCAAACTATATATGAAAAATGTCGCCGGAGCCTCTCCAAATTTTGGAACCAATTCCTTGTAAAAATAATTATTTTTTATAATTATTGAAAGGATTAATTAATATTATCCTTTTTTTAATAGAATTACTATTATCCATTAATATACGTAATCTTTTTCTTATTATCTTTCCTTCAAGGAATTCCACACAAAAAAGCAAGAAAGCAGGCAAATTTTCAGCGATTAATTTGTTGTTCCATTCCTAATATGAATGCTTTAATTCGAAAATTAATTAGTAGCTTTAAACATTTGAAGTAGCTAGGCTTAAGGATGATTCGCGTAAATCGTTAATATAGTGGACTGTAGCTGGAGATATTTTGATTACAAGTGCAAATTCAATTGCTTTGGAACAGCATAGTATGATTTTCCTGAGCTGATGTTGCATATTTCCCTGCTGACAATCCTTGCTAAAAGGAGATATTGAATGTATATCACATAGGATATTGGAGATTGGTGGGATTAAATCACTTACGTTTTGAATTCTTAAAATTAGGAATTCATTTGTTCCCTTCAAGTCCTTTGTATGATCAATGCCATTTTTGAGGTCGGGCCGTTGGGAAAGGAGAAATTTTGACATTTTTTTAACGCAAATTTTATTTAACCTTGGCTTGTTTCTTTACAACATAGTATTTGTTGCTCCTTTGGTAATTGGTAGGTTTCTACTGCCAAAAAAAGGTTGGCACGCAAACAAGTGGCTAATTATCGTTTAAAATATATTTTTCATTGCTCTTGATTAGTGAACTCAAAAATCATATGCCCACAGCCTGATGAAACAATTGTTCACTTCTTCAATCTGCATTGTATTGAGTGTTAGAAAGTGTATATTTATAAAGGAGAAAATTGTCATTTTACACTTTAAGTCTCACTGACATTACTATTTTTATATTTTGTTGTTTAAATATGTGTGTTTTATTATAATTATATATTTTATGTATTTTAGGGGCATCACGATTGTTTCACAATGAACAAGTGATCAGATAGTAAAACGGATGTCATATTTGGACTTAGAACGGTTGAAAACTTTAGGAGGAGCATAAAAGGAAAATATCATTATTCACATATATGGTATTGTTCATACGTATGGCACTGTTCACGACACTGTTCATATATACGAACCAATGACGTGGCATTGACCGATGACGTGGTATTGACCGATGACGTGGCATTGACCGATGATGTGGCAACTACCTATGACGTGACAGTATTTAATTGGACGAATTATGTGGCATTGACTGCTTATGTGCCATTGATCGATGATGTGTCACAATCTTATTGGGCTAAATTTCTTATGTACTATGGATCGATGACGTGGTAGCATTTTAGTGGAGCAAAAATCATGTGTACGGTAGATGCACATTCATGGATTATTTATTATTCAAACCGTGTTACTGTGCAAATAGCGGCCATTACTGTTCAAACGTTGATTGTTGACTATTGACTGATGACGTGGCGTAAATCCTGAGCATTCGAACTGTTTTTATCCGATGGTCACGATTCACGCAATGTATCTATAAAAAGAGGGCTCTTCCCCTTAATTTGTTATCCCTAAATTCATTTCTAAGTTTAGATTTTTGTAATTCCTTCTCCTTCTTGTTTTTTCTACGTATTTTAATAAATTTTCATTTTGCCCCTAGTTCAAAAATGGGTAGCTAATTTTCTTTTAAGTTTGGGTTGAAGGTGAAGCCTCAATATGTTCCATGAGCTTAATTTGGTAAATTTACTTTCTCTTTCCCTCTAATATTTGTGGTTGTTTTGACTCTTCGTCGATAAATAATAATAGTTTTGTCTAGATACCGCCCTGGTTAAACCGATATTCTAGTACAGGGTTATTATTATTTGGCATGATAAGCCCTTAGCACCATATTTATTTGAGTGTGGTTCATGAGGTGTGAAATCTCCCTATGATTTAATTGGCATTAATATGGAATATTTAGTCCATAAAATATGTTAATGCAGATCCGGATACCCAAGCATGTCATTTTAATAGATTCTAGTTCAATTTAATTCCTGCTATTGTAATTTAAATTCAAGTATAATTTACATAAATTTCACCATAAATTTATTCACCCACTAAAAAAAATAATTCTGCACATAATTAAAATCAACCTCCTCGTGAGATCGACACTCGTTACCGTTAATCTATTCTACAATAGATTCATGCGTTTGTGAGTTCAATAAAATTTACACAACAAGTTTTTAGCACCGTTGCCGGAGAGGTAAGTATTTTAATTCGTAGAATTAATTTTTTTTCTTAATATTTATTTTTTTATAGTTGTTTTCTTGTTATTTTTTTCATTAAAAAAAATTAGATTAGAATTTTATTTCCTTCTCTCTTCTTTCAATTTTTATAAGTTAATTTCCATGTTATTTTTCTTTGTAATTTTTTTAATTTATCTTGTTATCTTTTTCTGTTATTTATTTTAATTTTAGTTAATATTTATTTCACGTAATTTCTTTTTATTATAACTATTGAGTGTGTTTTCATATTAAGATTGTAACAACGTCATAAGATCAATATAGTAATTTCTCTCTCTTCTTTATTTTTATTTGTTTTATTTTCATTTATTTTGTTCTTTGCATGCATGGTCGAAGGTCATTATCACCTAATCTTGAACCATTAGACCTTGAATAGGAAAAGGCACTTCGCACGCACAAACACACTATCTTTAAAAAGAAATTTGAAATAGACTTGCAAAATCAGCAACCGGAACCACAAGAGAGACCATTTAAAGATTATTTTAGTCCTTTAGTTAATTTGAGCACATCATCCATAAGGTACCCAAATGTAGCTACTAGGAGTTTTGAATTAAAATCTAGTGTGCTAAATTGTCTCCCCACATTTTATGGCTTAGAAAATAAAGACCCATATAATCATCTGAATGATTTTCATGTTATTTGTCAAACTTTTAAATACGAGAATTTTTCAGATGATGATGTTAAACTTAGATTATTCCCATTTTCATTAAAAGATAGAACTCGTTCATGGTTTAATACATTGCCTGCTAATAGCATTACATCATGGGAACAAATGGTAACTAAATTTTTAAATAAATATTTTCCGGTTCATAAAACCAATGCTATTCGCAGGAAAATTTCAGAGTTTACCCAAAGAGATGACGAGTGGTTTTTTGAAGTATAGGAGCGATTTAATAGGCTACTCTTGAAGTGTACACATCATGAGTACGAGAAATGACACCAATGCCAATACTTTTTGGAGGAATTATTGCCACATGTGTAAGAATAGCTAATGACAACTAGTGGAGGAGAGCTAATGTCCAAAAGTGCATAAGAGATTTTGGAATTCTTTTAGCGGCAATCGGATAATTTCCAACAACGGAGTCGATCACTCGAAAATACCAGGATAATTAAGGGAGTGAATGAAGTTAACATTGGCGAGTCAAGCTCAGGAATTAAAGAATTCAAAGAAATGGTCGAAGGTCTTGCTCGACAAATAGCTTCTTTGACGACTGCTAAATCAACAGTCACATGATCAAGACTCATATTCAGATCAAGCCAATGCCATAGGTGTAATGGGAAAACCACCAAACTACAATCCTTACTCCAACACATATAACCCTGGATGAAGAAATCACCCCAATTTTTCATGGTCTCAAGGATTCCAACAAAATAGACCATCAGCTCTACCTCCACCAATGCAACTAGTTCCTCAAATTTCTCAAGTCTCTCAACCATCATTTAGACTATACAATCAGAATCCAAACCATTCTCAACCCAAACCATGGGAGGATACATTCTAAAATATCAAAAATCTTACTAACTCTAAAATCGAGCAGCAGAACCACATCATTGATGAATTACGAAATGAGATGAGAGCTGGCTTTAACTCATAAGCCCAATCAATTTCTAATCTTGAGAAAATGGTAGGACAACTTACCTTTTTAGTTCAAACTTTTACAATGACTGTTTAGAAAAGCAAATTCCCAAGTCAACCAGTGCCAAACCCTAAAGGAGTGCATGAGGTAAGTACCACTTTACCTCAGCAACATGGAGAGGTAAAAGCTATCATGACCTTGCGAAAAGGAAAAGAAGTTGACAACAAAGTAGAGCTACCAGTGACCAAAACAACTCAAATTATACCTGTAAATGCTGAAGACTCATCGGTAGAGGAGAAAGAAGAAACCAACCCACGAGAGTACATTCCTAAAGCTCTATTTTCCCAGAAGCTAGCCAAAGTAAAGAAGGAAAAATCCATGGGTGAGATTTTTGAAATCTTCAAACAGGTAAGTGTCAACATCCCTTTGTTTGATGCTATAAAATAAGTACTATCTTATACCAAGTTTCTTAAAGATCTTTGTAGTAAAAAGAGAAATATCCATGTTCGAAAGAAGACATTTTTAACAAAAAATATTAGTTCTATACTTCAACACAAAATTCCTCTAAAATGCAAAGACCCAGGCTCCCTCACTATTTTATGTAGTATAGGGAATCACACAATTGAGAATGCTTTGTTGGACTTAGGTGCTAGTGTTAATCTATTACCTCACTCAGTATTTATGAAACTTGGCCTAGGAGAATTACACCCAACTCCAGTGGTGTTACAGCTTGCAGATCAGTTCACAAAAATACCTCGTGGTATTATGGAAGACGTGCTTATCCCGGTAGACAAGTTTTATTTTCCTGTTGATTTCATTGTAATTGACACTCAACCAGTGCAGGATTCAAGGAAGCATATCCCCGTTATCTTGGGTGGTCTATTTTTGACAACTGCCGATGCTCACATTCAATGCAGGATTGGAAATATGCAGTTGTCATTTGGCAATATGACCATTGAACTAAATATCTTCAACATTACCAAACAACCTCACAATACAGATGATGGGATTGTAGATGTAGATTTAATTGATGAATTAATTGATCACACATTTCCTTTAAACCTTAGTGATGACCCTTTACTAACATATTTAACTCATTTTGATTTGGATTTTAATATTGACAGATCGATTGATGAGGTTAATATTTTATTGGATTCATAGCCATGCATGGACATTGATAAATGAAAGACAAGGATAAAGCAATTGGCACCATTAAAAGAAAATCTCATCCCATCATCAAAATCACCATCAAAGATTGAGCTCAAACCTTCATTTAACCCTTTGAATTCTATATTCTTGAGAGAAGATAAAACATTGTCAGAAATTATCTCATCCTCTCCTGATGACAAACAAAAGAATATAAACATCATTAACCCCATTTTTTGTTCAAAAAAGAGAATACAATTGGCAAAATCAGAGGAGATGCGTAACGATAAAAATGCTAAGGACTACAGAAAGCGAATGAAAATCCTCCGTGACAAGCGGAGTATTAGAAAATCTTTCACACCAGATTAGAAAGTATTTTTGTTCAATTCTCAAGGGCACGTTTCTTCAAGTAAGTTACATTCTCGATGGGCTGGTCTATCTACTGATCATATTATTTTTCCATATGGAGTAATTAAATTTAAGAATCTAAGGAACGGTGTAATTTTTAAAGTTAATGGTCAGAAAATGAAAGTCATATCAAGAATACCAACCATGTGGAGAAAACATCACAAAATATTTAAGTGACCTGACATTTTCTCTTTCTGTTTCCTTTTGGTGATTTAAGATTTCTTTTCTATTTTTAATTATGTTTGTGAAAGTGTGTCTGTTTAACTTTTAACTTTTTATTTTTTATCGTTTTCGTCACAAATATGTCAACTAAAAAGCATCTCTTCAGTATTCTTAGACAGTTTCGACGTATTCAATCTCATTTCAGAGGTCAGATACGATTTTGTAAAACACATTGTATCTGATAGCTACAACTACCAGAGTTAGTAGCCCAAGTTAAAGATTTGGAAAGCCAACTTTGAGAAATTGAGAAAGGTGTCTACAATACCTAATTGGAGTTTGAGATAAATTCAATAAAAGGACAATTTTGATTTGTTTTGTGTATTTTAATTTATTTTCCTGTTTGTGTGTTTTAGTTTGCATTATGTGTTTAAGTTTGTAACCCTGATCAAGTGGCGGATAACAGTACTCCGTAACAATCAAGTCGGTTACTTCAGTTCCCCACAATAACTGATATTCTGAGATGAAGGTATAGACAAAGATGAGATTTTAGAAAAGCTTCACAAACGATTCCCTTCGCTTCCTCAGAATGCCTTCCTTTTAATTTGCAAAGCCTGGTCCGAATGCATGCGATTGCTTATGAAGAATAACATCCCTACTGACATCCGTTGGTTAATTGAGGCAAAAGTTCACTTAGCAGGTGAGTTACCTCCTAAATTTATTGCATACATCCCTAGTTATGGTAAAGGAAATTATGCGAGAAAACGACGAGCTCGAAGACTTTCTGTTGCTTGTCATAAATGTGCCAGAACGATATGCAATAAAAAACCATGTTATTTAGGAATAGTATCTGATAACAGAGAAGATAAGATTCAATTTATTATGGATGGCTTGAATTAAGAATCATTGGATAATATCCTATTGTCTCTTGAAACGCATCCCAATAGATACGTATAAAGAGCGATTTTCCAGTTATGGCCATTATTCAAGAAAGAGTGTGCACGATACAGTCTTGGGAATTTAACTATAAACGATCATGTTTGCTAGTTTGTAAGAAAATTGGATGGGAAGCCTATCCTCGACCCATAGAGAGCGTTCAAACCGTTTCTGGACCTAAAACTAGAGGAAAATGTGAGCCACAATCACAACTATTTGTAAATATCTTTTTACCTCTCTGTTCTTTTATTTCATTGTTATTTTACTATTTACATTATTGTTTTTAATAATTTCATTTGTTTTTTTTTCTTTTTACTGTTTTCTTTTTTACTTTTGAGCTATGTGCATTATACATTAATTGACACTGACATGATACCTCATAAACAGCTGTAACCAACTGTCACAAAGGTCTTTAAATATGATTTTTTTTATTGAGCACTAACAAGTTATTTTTTAGCAATATCTTAATGGCAGCTACTCCTAGTAAATAATTCAAGAATATTCGTGTGCTCTCTGGATTTCATTATAGCGAACATAAAGAGTTCATAGAGGCAGCCATAGATCTTGGTCTAAGAATAGCAGAGCGAAAATTGCACTTGATTTATAAAGGAAGTGACCGAGGGTTATCCAAAATGGTTTCAGAAGCTACTTTTATCAGAGGGAGCCAAGTGTTAGGCATCATCCCTCCAATCCTAAAACTTTTGGATTTGTCTCAGTCACTAATTGGAGAAGAGTTAGTCGTCTCAGGTATGCAAGAATGAATAACTGAAATGCTCAATCATGCCAATGCTTTTATTTTCCTTCCAGGCGATCTTATCATTCTTGAAGCACTAATCACATTAGCATCTTGGGCCCATCTGAACATCCATCAGAAACCCATCAATTTGTTAAATGTCAATAATTTTTATGATGGCTTTATTGCGTTTCTTAATCATGCAATAAAAATTATTTCATTCCTTCCTCAGTGAAAAAATTTTTATTTATGCACACACTGCTAATGCATTACTTGATCTGTTACAAGCTTATCAACCAGAGCCAGATCCCAGGGGCATTGTGTTGGAATATTCAAATAATAATGATAACAGTAGCAGCAATAAGAAGTACAAATTAGATTTAACTCTCCACTTATAAATATTTTCTTCTGTGTCGCACTACCCAAGTGATGTCTTTTAAACTCTATTTCTTTCCTTTTAAACATTGAGGACAATGTTTCGTTCTGGTTGGGGAGAGGGAATAGTTAACAATTGTGGAATGTTGGCTAAGTTTTTATTAATTTTTTATTATAGAACTAACCATGACTAACGTTTTGAGTAGAAGATGGCTGAATATAGAGTTTAGTGACTCTAGAAATGCATTTTCTTAGTAAAAAAACACAAAACAAAAAGAATAAAAAAATTTGTGTGTTTTTCCTATTGTCTTCTCCTTTATAAATATATGTTTTAAAGTTTTTAAGTCGAAGATGGCTAAATATGGAGTGTAGTGACTCTAGAAACGCATCTTCTTTATAAAAAAAAGAAAAAATTTATTTTTCTTTAATTTTTCTGCATGTATATTTTCTTTTTATGTTTAAAATAGGTTAAGGGGATAGAATTCCATTAAAAACAAAAAAAAATTTAGTAATTTTGTGTGAGTTTTTGATATTGGATGATATGATGACTTTCGAATTTTAGTATTTGTATTATCTTTGATCTTGAGTGATGTTACACCATGTTTGCTATTTTATATGTTGGTGTTAGGGACAAATATGAGTTGTTTGAATGAATATATATGTCATAATAAATTTCAAGTTAGTTTTTGAGCATATCAATTTTTCTTAGAGTAATCCTTTTTGCCTATTCTTCATGTAGTTTAGCAGTTTATTATTTCATACATGATCTCTAGATTTTCTTTGAGTCAACCCTTTAAAAAAAGTGTGTGTTATTACACCTAAATACCCACCTAATTAGTAGATATGGAAGATTATTTAGAGTCCTAAAAGATGATGGAAGGCCATTTTTGACTCGCTTGAGCCTTTCTAGCCATTTCTATTATATAATATCCATAGTTAGCCATTTTGAGACTTTTATTAAAAAAAAACTTTTTCTTTATTAACTTATTGTCCTGACCCACTCCAATTTGGAGTATTACCCGATATCATATAAGTTCTATCGACCTATTCATGTTTGAGAAAAATGATAAATAATTATTTTGTTCAGCGAAGTTGTGCTATATAAAAAAAATTCAGAAAAAAGAGGAAGAAAAAAAGAAGAAAAAAGATGTACAATAACAATAAATAAGCAAAATACATCTTGTAATTTTCAAAAGTTCTTGAACTTTTTCTCAAATATATATATATATTTTGTTTCCCTATTTCCCTTTCTTTGTTAGCCATGTCCCTAGCCTACGTTAAGTCCTAATAAAAGTCTTTCTTAATATTAGGAAACTATAGTCTGAAATAAAAGTTAGTTATATGGGCAATTAAGATGTAGTAATGAATACATTGGGTTGATTAATACTTTATTTAAGATCGTATTATTTCTAAGGTATGGGCATATTTTTTTATCTTGATGATAGTGTATGATATTTCTTTATTATTTTCTCTCAATTCACCATTCGTTGTAGTGACAATTTTTATTGGAATTAATTTCTTTGTGAGAATGTCACTACAACCAATGAGATTTTGGGGTTTAATATGTCATTCTTGAAAGTGGCTTGATTACTATTGTTATAACAAAGTCTACTGGACTGATGCATATAGATGGTTGATGTGGGTGTGATATTCCTTTAGACTAGAGATAATACTTGTACTTTTATTTTATTGCTATCATTAATCTGATTGAATAAACATGTGTGTTTTTTTTTTAAAAAAATATTTTGACTTTATCTTGCTTTATTTGTTAGGGACTAGCAATAAGCTAGTTAGGGGGTGTGTTGAGTGTTAGAAAATATATATTTATAAAGGAGAAAATCGTTATTTTACATTTCAAGTCTCACTAACATTGCTACTTTTATATTTTATTGTTTAAATATTTGTGTTTTATTATAATTATATATTTTATGTATTTTAGGGGCATCACGATCGTTTCACAATGAACGAGTGATCAGACAGTAAAACAAACGTCATATTTGGACTTAGGATGGTCGAAAACGTTTGGAGGAATATAAAAAAAAAATACCATTGTTCACATATACGGTACTGTTCATGCATATGGCATTGTTCATGGTACTGTTCACGGTACTGTTCATATATACGGACCAATGACTTGGCATTGACCGATGACATGGCATTGACCGATGATATGGCAACTACCTATGACGTGGCAGTATTTGATTGGACGAATTATGTGGCATTGACTACTTATGTGGCATTAATCGATGATGTGTCACGATCTTATTGGGCTAAATTTCTTATGTAATGTGGATCGATGACGTGGCAACATTTCAGTAGAATAAAAATCGTGTGTACGATACATGCACATACATGGGATTATTTACTATTCAAATGGTGTTATGTGCAAATAGTGTTACTGTGCAAATAGCGGCCATTACTGTTCAAACATTGACTGATGAGTGGCGCAATCTTGAGTGTACGAACTGTTTTTAATCCGATGATCACGATTCACTCAATGTATATATAAAAAGAGGGGTTTTCCCCGTAATTTGATATCCCTGAATTCATTTTTAAGCTTAGATTTTTGTAATTCCTTCTCTTTCTTGTATTTTTTACGTATTTTAATAAATTTTCATTTTTTCCCTAGTTCAAAAATGAGTAGTTAATTTTCTTTTAAGCTTGGATTGAAGGTGAAGTCTCAACATGTCCCATAGGGTTAATTTGGTAAATTTACTTTCTCTTCCCCTCTAATATTTGTGGCTGTCTTAACTTTTCGTCAATAAATAATAATAGTCTTATCTAGATACCGCCCTGGTTAAATCGACACCCTAATACAAGATTGTTATTATTTGGCACGATAAGCCCTTAACACCATATTTATTTAAGCGTGGTTCATGAGGTGTGGAATCTCCCCTCATGATTTAGTTGGCATTAATATAGAATATTTAGCCCATAGAGCATGTTGATACAGATCTGAATACCTAAGCACATTATTTTAATAGATTTCAGTTCAATTTAATTCCTGTCATTGTAATTTAAATTCAAGCATAATTTACATAAATTTCACTACAAATTTATTCACCCATTAAAGAAAATTAATTCTGCACATAATTAAAATCAACCTCCTCGTAGGATCGATACTCGTCACCATTAATTTATTCTACAATAGATTCGTGCACTTGTGAGTTTAATAAAATTTGCATAACAAGTTTTTAGCGTTGTTGTTGGAGAGGTAAGTATTTTAATTCGTAGAATTATTTTTTTTCTTGATGTTTATTTTTTTATAGTTGTTTTCTTGTATTATTTTTCTCATTAAAAAAAGAAATTAAATTAGAATTTTATTTCTTTCTCTCTTCTTTAAATTTGTATAATTTAATTTTCATTTTATTTTTCTTTATAATTTTTTTAATTGAGTGTGTTTTCATATTAAGATTATAACAACCTCACAAGGTTAGTATTGTAATTTTTCTCCTCTTTATTTTTATTTATTTTATTTTCATTTATTTTGTTCTTTGTATGCATGGTTGAAGGTCATTATCACCTAATTTTGAACCTTTAGACTTTAAATTGGAAAAGACACTTTGCACACATAAACACACTGCTTTAAAAAGAAATTTGAAATGGACTTGCAAAATCAGTAACCAGAACCACAAGAGAGGCCATTTAAAGATTATTTTAGTCTTTTAGTTAATTTCAGCACATCATGCATAAGGTACCCAAATGTAACTGTTAGGAGTTTTGAATTAAAACCTAGTGTGCTAAATTATCTCCTCACATTTTATGGTCTAGAAAATAAGGACCCATATAATTATCTGAATGATGTTCATGGTATTTGTTAAGCTTTTAAATACGAGAATTTTTCAGATGGGGGATCGAGATGGCCAAAGAGGCTAGCCTCACAGATTTGATCATTGAAATAGAGTGCAGTAGGTGGTTGATCTGGTCAACAACAAAATCAGCAATATAGCAGAAATTTGGTGGACGATATCAAAGATTCAAAAGAAGAATTCAAGAATTTCAATCCCTAATAGTCCAATATGCACCAAGGCAATGTAATGTTGTTGCTTTCTTTCTTGCCAAAAGAGCTTTGAGAAGCTCAGGTTGTGTCATATGGTGGAGTGACTTCCCAGTAGATAATTAATGCAATTATTCTTATAATATTTTTTTCTTTTTTCTGTTGACATCCTTTAATAATCTTTGATTAAATTATTTGACCTTTATAATATAAAAAGACTAAATTATCCCGAGAAACATGTATTATTGTAACTAATAATTTAGGCATTTAGTTTTATTTTTATAATATAATATGTTTTAATTAAAATTCAAAAAAAAATTTAATACCGCACATGTCATAAATACATTTTGTTAGTTTAGTTGAATATTAATAATCATACAAATGAAATGGTACTTTACATCATTTAGATAAATGAATTTTGTATAAAAATCTACAAAATTCATTGAGATAAAAGTAATAAATTTTTTAATATTTTGGTACTTTTATCTTATGAAGGTAAAATAATCATATCAAATTCATATGCAAGCAACCTTAATTGTCAAATTAAAAAAAAACAGTTAAAAAGAAATAAAGAAAGAAAGAAGATGAATCTAATTGATTAATTCTTCTAATTTCTTTTTTATTTGAATCTTTAAAAAGTAATAGGAATTTTGTTATAATAATTTTTCTGAAAATATGATGGGTTGGTGCTGAAATATCACCAGCCACTCTTGTGATACCTTGACACCCTCCTACTCTAAAGGAAAAATGCACTAAATTTAGAACATAATAGAAGTTAAAACCTTGCGTTTTACATTGAGTTGATCTCTGAGGCTGAACTCGAATACACGAATTCTTACTTTATATTTAACTTTTAAATTTTTTAAATTAAAAAAGAAAGATTTAATAAGTAAAACATGAAAATCCAAAGTTTAAAATTTTCTCACATCTTAAATTAATTAAATAAACATGTTGCCATCAATTGCCCACAGCGCAAATTTTTTTCAAATAAACAAAAAGAAAAACACTTTATGATCAAGTTAGACTTTGTTTGGGCCAAATCTTTAATAGAATTTTGGGATAAAAAATAAAATTTAAGGAGCAAAGGTTCGGAGTTCAAGGTGAGAATAACGTACTATAACTATTAAATTCTGCCTAATTAATTGAATGGATCTTACAAATTACTAAGTGGAATTTCGGATTATCCAAATAGATTGATTTTTAAACCAACCATGGAATGAAAAAAATGAAGAAACAACAGGGTAAAAAATTATTGAATTATCAAAAAAATATAATAAAACTTTATTGAAATATTTCTTTTGTTTTCAATTTAAATAGAATAGTTTTAGATTTATTTAATAATTATACAGATATTTATGAAATTATGTCAAAAGAATAAAATTAATTTTTAAAATTAAATTTTAAAAATTTATTCTTTTTGTTAAAGGGTGGAGATCAAAGAAAAACTTTAAGGAGATGGAACTTAAACTTTTAATTTTTAAATTCTTAAAAATAATAAAGCGAAAGAGCCTTCAGTACCGATATTAAATTTCTAAGTTGCAAAGCAAATAGGCTATCATGCATAAATGCCCCTTTGTGGGAACTCTTTAATTACTTTATTATTTAATATCTACCGTTCATATATGAATTGTGCAAGGCCAATATAGACTTTTTGTGCTAACTTTTCATATTTTATTTAGTAACCCCAAAATTTTTAAAAACTTTCTAAGCGACCTCTATTCCTATATATAAAACTTATTTAAATAGAATTTTTGTTAGTAAAATTTTTACAAACAAAGTTTTAACCCAAAAAATTTAGTTATTTGGTTTTTAATAAGAGTTTTTATTAAAAATTATAAAATTACTTTAATAGGTAAATTTTTTAAAATTATATTATAAAAAATAAAATAAAATAATTAAATAAGTAGAAGATAGTACTTTAATATTTAAAAAAAACTCTTAAATTCTACTCCCAAAAACACAAAATTAAACTTTTATTAATAGACACAAAATAGATTATTTAACCTTTGAATTTTTTACTTAAAAAATAATTAAATAACAATAAAAATTTTAATAAAAATTTATAATATTAAATAAATACTTATAATTATCGAATAAGTTACACTAAATAAACATTTAGTGTACTAAAACTTTTCTTGTCTGATTCAGTTTCGTCTTGGACGAAAAGTCTCACTCAAATAAGAAAATTTTGATCCAACTAACCCGCGTCACTCTATATTTTCTGATTTTTTTTATCATGGCCAGTGTGAAAATATTTTGTGCCGGCTGTGGGTATTTTATAATTTAGCATTTTGAAAAATTAAGGGTCCAACGGATGTTGAAAATCCGAAGGACTTTTGGTCCCGTCCCCATTGAGTTTGGTAATGACACCACTACTATACGTAATTGAATTCGAGTTTGATTCTGTTTGAATGGCATGCTAACAAAATGTATGGTTCACTGAATTTTAAAAAAAAAATTTAGAAAAAAAAAAACAAAGGTTATATGAAGCCAACATATCTAAAATTTATTTAAATGGTCAGATCCCTATAATTTTAAGAATGAGCGCAAAATTATATTCCTAAATTTTTTTTTTGTTTTTGGGGGGGGGGGGTGTGGGGGAGGCTCTAATTTATTGAGCTGAGACGTTTTGTTCCATTTCATTCATGTCATCGGCATTTAGTATTATCCTTTTAAGCACAATATTCCAAGCAATATCCAAGATAGCTAGATTGCCGCTCCCATTTGCAAATCAATAGAATAGATAATTTCAGTAAATTCATTATTATTTTATAAAATTATAAATTAACAATAAGTGTGAACAACTAATTAATTCAATTATTCTTATAATCTTTTTTCTTTTGATGTCTCAAGTTTCTTAATAATCTTTGGTCATTTAAGATCACTTTAAGATAAGTTTAATTTAAATCTTTTGCCATTATAATATAAAAGGACTAAATAATTCTAAAAAATACGTATTACTATAACTAATAGTTTAGACATTTAGTTTTATATTTTGTACTATAGTATGTTTTGAATAAAATTTAAAAATTTTCAATTCCTCACATGTTATAATTACATTTTTATAGCTTAGTTGAAGTTGTCTAAATTATTTTAGTAGTATTTCTATTGATCTAATCTCTTGTACAATATACAGATATATAAATAAGTGGGTTTACATAAATTTTTAATCAAGTCATTTCATAATTAATTCTTAAAAAATGACAGAACCACAAATTATGTATACAAATTAACATAATATAAAAAATTTGAGTAAAAAAATCCAATTAATAAAAATAATTATATTGATCATGTGTTGTTTATTCAATAAAAGCTTTTATGACACATATTAGTTTAAAAAAAAAAATTGACAGTTATTTACACTTTATTTTACATTAAAAAAAAAGCCTTATCGAAGATACTGATTGATTACTTTGAATTTTCTAAAGAGGGCCAGGGGACAAAGATAAGGTAAGTCAAAAAATAAAATAAAAACAAAAGTGAAAAAGTAACCTGCACGAGGGAAATTGCGAGGAAAGCACAGGTAACCTCATTTCAGTCAAACCTTTCGCGTTAACTTTTTGAACCACATTGTCATTGACTGTGCTCATCGATTTCTTCGGAGCTTCGAAGACTTTTTATATAAATGAGACCTTCTATGTCTGTATCCACATGCACATTGGGAGGCCGGAACTTGGAAGGAGAAAGAGATCTGCAGATCTTACTATAAAGCAGTATCTGCAGTTCTTATTCAATTAATTCTTTCAGCAGCCTAGAATTTTCAAGTAAGAATTTTGTATTAATTTTGTATCATTTTGTCATATCTCTATTTATTTCTTATTATTATTGAGTTATATACCCACACTTCGGTTCATTTAATTGACTTAAAAAAGAGTGAATTTGATGTGGCGGCTGCTATGTTATCCGTTTGTCTTGCAGGCTATGAATTCAAGATGTGCACGAGTAACGGCAGCTCTACTGGCCATGGAGGAGGTGCGTTTGTTTTGCTCTCTATAGATTAATAAAAAATTAATTAATTAATTCTAAAAATAAAAGCAAGTAAACAGGGAATGTTTAATTAAATCTAATTTCAGCTTATATTTTAATTTGTTTATTCCTTTATATAATCTAATTTCAGCTTATATTTTAATTTGTTTATTCCTTTATTAAATCTAATTTCAGCTTCTATTTTAATTAAATCTTGAGTGCGGATTAATTGATGTTTTGTTTTGTTCCTCTGTACGATCCTGTAATAGACAATTAAATTGGTGTCGTGTGCTTAATTGATTAATTACGCTTACGAAGCCGAGCACGCAATCAATCCTTATCTTAATTCAGGGAGATCCGAATGTAGGAACCTCACCATCATCACCGGCTAGCACGAAAAGAAGTAGTTCAGAGGTTTGGGATGAGATGAGAAAGTACAGGGACGCAGACGGAAATGTCAAGGCCGAATGTAACCATTGTAAGAAGCCGTTTGACGGTTCAAGCAAGAAAGGAACCACACATCTCAGAAATCATTTAGAGAGATGCCCAGCTAACCCTAAGAGAAAAAATGGACCCGGTGGTCGTGATGGGGATGATCAAGATCAATCTCCGTCCCCATCAGTCAAAACAAAAGAGTTAGCCAGTCTTATTAAAGAAAACTCTATTAGTGATCTGATCCAACACTTGTTGCCAGAAATAGATGCCAGTTATCGGGAAGGGGAGTTTTTTGTTCAGGAGGTGTTAAAGTCGAGAAAGGATGAAATACTCCAGCTGTTAGACTCGAGAAAGGAAGAAATACTCCAGCTCTACCAAGAAGAGAAGGAAAACCTTTGCCAATTTCTTAATAACCTCTCTTGTCGTTTCACTTCACAATTTTACTATTTCTATTTCTCAGGTAATCGTCGTGCCTCTTTCTTGCGGGTATGCTATTTTGATGATTGCTGGGAATGGCAGAGCAAGATTATAAGTATTTGGCATGATCCTCTTGATGATGTCAAGCATTTTACAGAAGCTGTGAAACAATCGTGTTTGGATTGGAAGATCGATAGCAAGATATGCTCTCTACTTCATTTTTCACCTCTAGAGGATAACCAAAGTGGAAAGATGGAAACTTGGTTTAGTCAACGAGGTTCTCTTCCTTTTGCGGGCTGCCTACCTCATGTTGATGATTTAACGCGTTATCTTGAGGGTATATTGGCTCCCGAAGATTACATCAAGGATGGGATCCAGTCCTTAAGGAATTGTGCTGATAACGTGTACAAGCAGTCAACACCTGATCAACTAATTCAATTGGGTAGGGCCGTAGAAAGCGCGATTCGCTACCTCAAAGAACATGCTTCTGTCACCTGCGGTTTTCCTCGTTACATTGAGGCAGTAGCGGACTTCAAAAAAGTACGTTTAGTGCTGGAGCAATTCGATTCCGATTTTAGGTCAATTAATTTATCTAAACAAAAATGGGATGAGGTAACTGCCACGTTGGAGCATATCAAATTATTGAATGATGTAACTGACACCTTGTGGTGGGGGGATTGTCGTATTCCAATAATCGTAGATCTTCCATACGTGCATAAGATATTAAAGGATCGATGCAACCACACGGTTGAAGATTGTCTCTTTTGCCGAAAAGTGATGAAGGAAGCTATTGATCGATTTTTTAGCAAATGTTATCTGGTTCGAGTCATTGCAGTAATTCTCGACCCGCGGTTCAAAATGGATGGTGTGCAGCTTCATTACATAGACATTTATGGCAGCGACGCTGATAGATACCTTGAGAAAGTGAACAAAGACTTTAGAGACGTTTATAATGAATATGCAGCAACCTACTCCACCAGTTCAAAGTCATATGAAATGCTAGACGCCATGGGGAGACCTTGCACATCTTCATCACCAAAATCAGAGCTTGATCTGTATACGACAGAGCTTAAAGTACCGGCAGTAGAAGAGTTTGACATACTTGCTTGGTGGCGTGGCAATGCTCCATCTTTTCCGACCCTCGCAAGAATGGCTCGTGATTACTTTGCAATGAAATTACCAATTCTTATTGATATTTACGCTATCGATTATCGCTTGATGGTTGCCCTGGCAGATGACATAGACGGTATTTTTGATATATTTGATGGATTACCCGACACAATAGCGCCTTTGGCATACTTAAAAGTATTTTTGAGTGGCGCTAAAAATTAGCGGTTATTTGTGACTGCGTTTGCATTTGTACAACATTATTCCCTATTAACGGTAAATATTCTTTAAGTCATACAGTTAGTAAATTATCTCATGTGATTGATAAATTTTATTAGTGGTGATGTGAGTTCACCTCAACTTTCAATAAAAAAATTTCTTAATTAATTCTTAAATAATGGGAGAGCCGCAAATTATTTGTATAAATTAGTATAACATAAAAATTTTGAATAAAAAATCCAATTAATAAAAATAATTTATGCATAAATCATGTGGTATTTATTCAATTAAAACTTTTAGGCCACGTATTAATTTATTAAAAAAATCAATTATTTTTTATCCTTTATTTATAATTTTTTTAAAAAAGAAAGTTATCTAAAATACTGATTACTTAGAATTTGAAAAAAAAAAAAAACGTAGCCAGAAAATCACTTAAGTAGTCTACATGAGGAAAATGCGAGGAAAGAACAAGTGGCCCCATTATTAGTCAGCTTTCCTCATTAGCTTTTTGGACCATATTTTCATTCATTCTAGACTTTTAATAAGGCTCATTAATTTCTTCGGAGCTTCGCAGACTTTTACCCTTTTTATAAACAAATATCTATTAATTTCTACAAAGTCTTTTATGTTATTTATAATTTTTCTATTTCAGTAGAATTTATCTAAAATATTTGAATACTATTTCGCTCAGTCTAATCTCTTATACCATATAGATACATAGAGATGTGAATTTACCTAAGCTTTCAATAAAATCCAGTCAAATATTAATCATGCGTTATTTATTCAATTAATACTCTTATGCCATCTATTAGTTTATAAGAATAATAAATTTTAATTCACTTATTAATTAGCGTACGGAATAAGATAATGTTATTTATCAATTTTAACTAAACCGCGTCACTCGAAATTTTCGGATTTTTTTTTTCTCATGTTCGAATGTGGAACAGTTTTGTGGCAGCTGTGCGCATGTGTCTTGCGCACGTTATAACTTAACATGACGTAAAATCAATGGTCCTGCGAATGTTGAAAATCCGACGGACTTTTTGTTCCGTCTCCATTGAGTTTGGCAACGACACCAAAACTTTGTTTCATCGAATTCGCGTTTGATTCTGTTTATATGCCATGGCAACAAAAAGCGCTCTCCACTAAATTTTAAAAAACCTTTTTTTTTTAAATAAAACCAACATGTGTAAAATTTATTTAAATGGTCAGATCCCTATAATTTTAAGATTGTGCACAAAATTATATTCCTTAACTGTTTTTTTTTTTTTTTGGGTTAATTAATGGACCTAAGACATTTTGTCGCATGTAATTTATGTTGACTGGCATTTAGTAAAACGACTTGGATCTGCTTTGAAGTCTCCCGAATATTTTAATCCTTTTAGCTCCTTTAACCAAAATAATCAACTGACCAACTAAAATTTAATAAACAACCCAATAACTCTGGTTAAAATCAGTATTACGCGGATATCATTTACCAAATCAAACTCAAGTGGTCAGATTATAATCTAACAAATTTCGTTGAAGCGCTGCAAAGTAATCCATTTAATATAAAGTATTGGTGTTTAACAATTGAATCCAATTGAATTGAATTTAGTCTTAATCACCCAAATAATGATTTATCAATTGAATCACAGTGATTACAAAACGAAAATAACTCTAAAATGAAGTTTTTGACACTTGTAAACGTACATAAGGTAACGATTAGACATTTTTCTCATAACTCTTAATTAAACCACGCAACTTAATTAATTTAGATTTTGACTATTATCCTTTTAAGCACAGTATTCGAAGCAATATTCAAGATAGTTAAATTGCCGCTTCCATGTGCAAATCATTAGAATTGATAATTAAAGTAAATTCATATTATTTTATAACATTATAAATTAACAACAAGTGTGAACAACTAATTAATTCAATTATTCTTGTAATATTTTTCATCTTGATGTCTCAAGTCTCTTAATAATCTTTGGCCATTTAAGATCACTTTAAGATTAGTTTAATTTAAATCTTTTTCTATTATAATATTAAAGGACTAAATAACTCTAAGAAACACGTATTATTATAACTAATAGTTTAGACATTTAGTTTATATTTTGTAATATAGTATGTTTTAAATAAAATTTAAAAATTTTCAATTCCTCACATGTTACAATTACATTTTTATAGCTTAGTTGAAGTTGTCTAAATTATTTTACTAGTATTTCCATTGGTCTAATATCTTGTACAATGTATAGATATGTGGGTTTACATATATTTTCAACCAAGTCATTTCATAATTAATTCTTAAAAAATGACAATCACAAATTATGTATACAAATTAATATAATATAAAAAGTTTGGATAAAAAAATTTAATTAATAAAAATAATTATATTGATCATGTGTTGTTTATTCAATAAAAGCTTTTATGACACATATTAGTTTATAAAAAAAATTGACGGTTATTTACACTTTATTTTACATTAAAAAAAAAAGCCTTATCGAAGATACTGATTACTTTGAATTTTGGAAAGAGGCCACGGACAAAGATAAGGTAAGTCATAAAATAAAATAAAAAAGAAGTCAAAAAGTAGCCTGCATGAGGGAAATTGCGAGGAAAGAACAGGTGACCTCATTTCAGTCAAACCTTTCACATTTGGTTTTTAAACCACAATGTCATTGACTGTGGACTTATGGTAGTGCTCATGAATTTCTTCGGAGCTTCGAAGACTTTTTATATAAATGACAACTTCTATGTCTGTATCCACATACACATTGAGAGGTTGGAACTTGGAAAGAGAAAGAGATCTGCAGTTCTTATTATAAAGCAGTATCTGCAGTTCTTATTCAATTAATCCTTTCAGCAACCTAAAATTTTCAAGTAAGCATTTTGTCTTAATTTTGTATCATTTTGTCATATCTCTATTTATTTCTTACTATTATTGAGTTATATACCCACACTTCGGTTCATTTAATTGACTTAAAAAAGAGTGAATTTGATGTGGCGGCTGCTATGTTATCCGTTTGTCTTGCAGGCTATGAATTCAAGTCTTGCACTAGTAACGGCTGGTCTATTGCCCATGGAGGAGGTGCGTTTGTCTTGCTCTCTATAGATTAATTAAAAAAGATTTCATTAATTCTAAAAATAAAAGTAAGTAAACACAGAATGTCTAATTAAATCTAATTTCAGCTTATTTTTTAATTTGTTTATTCCTTTATATAATCTAATTTCAGCTTATATTTTAATTTGTTTATTCCTTTATTAAATCTAATTTCAGCTTCTATTTTAATTAAATATTGAGTGCGGATTAATTGATGTTTTGTTTTTTTCCTCTGTACGATCCTGTATTACACAATTAAATTGGTGTCGTGTGCTTAACTGATTTATTACGCTTACGAAGCTGAGCACGCAATCAATCCTTATCTTAATGTAGGGAGATCCAAATGTAGGAAGCTCCCCATCATCACCGGCTAGCAAGAAAAGAGGAAGGCGTTCAGAGGTTTGGGATGAGATGAGAAAGTACACAGACGCAGATGGAAAGTACAAGGCCGAATGTAACCATTGTAAGAAGACGTTTGACGGTTCAAGCAAGAAAGGAACCACACATCTCAGAAATCATTTAGAGAGATGCCCAGCTAACCCTAAGAGAAAAAATGGATCCGGTGGTCGTGATGGGGATGATCAAGATCAATCACTGTCCCCATCAATCAAAACAACAGACTTAGCCAGTCTTATTAAAGAAAACTCTATTATTGATCTGATCCAACACTTGTTGCCAGAAAGAGATGCTAGTTATCGGGAATGGGAGTATCGGTATCAAGAGGTGTTAAAATCGAGAAAGGATAAAATACTCCAGCTGTTAAAGTCGAGAAAGGATGAAATACTCCAGCTGTTAAAGTCGAGAAAGGATGAAATACTCCAGCTCTACCAAGAAGAGAAGGAAAACCTTTGCCAATTTCTTAATAACCTCTCTTGTCGTTTCACTTTACAATTTTACTATTTCTATTTCTCAGGTAATCGTCGTGCCTCTTTCTTGCGGGTATGCTATATTGATGATTGCTGGGAATGGCAGAGAAAGATTATAAGTCTTTGGCATGATCCTCTTGATGATGTCAAGCATTTTACAGAAGCTGTGAAACAATCGTGTTTGGATTGGAAGATCGATAGCAAGATATGCTCTCTACTTCCTTTTTCACCTCTAGAGGATAACCAAAGTGGAAAGATGGAAACTTGGTTTAGTCAACGAGGTTCTCTTCCTTTTGCGGGCTGCCTACCTCTTGTTGATGATTTAACGCGTTATCTTGAGGGTATATTGGCTCCCGAAGATTACATCAAGGATGGGATCCAGTCCTTAAGGAAGTGTGCTGATTATGTGTACAAGAAGTCAACACCTGATCAACTAATTCAATTGGGTAGGGCCGTAGAATGGGGGATTCCCTTCGTCAAAGATCATGCTCCTCTCTCCTCGAATATTTCTCGTTACGCTGACGCAGTAGCGGACTTCAAAAAAGTATGTTTAGTGCTGGAGCAATTCGATTCCGATTTTAGGTCAATTAATTTATCTAAACAAAAATGGGATGAGGTAACTGCCTCGTTGGAGCATTTGAAGTTCTTGAAGGATGTTAATTCCAACTTCTGGCCTTGGGATTGGAATAGTATTCCAATAATCGTAGATCTTCCATACGTGCATAAGATATTAAAGGATCGATGCAACCACCCAATTGACGATTGTCTCTTTTGCAAAAAATTGATGCAGGAGGCTATTGATCGATTTTTTAGCAAATGGTATCTGGTTAGAGTCATTGCAGTAATTCTTGACCCGCGGTTCAAAATGGATGGTGTGCAACTCCATTACAAAGACATTTATGGGAGTGACGCTGGTAGATACCTTGAGAAAGTGAACAAAGATTTTAGAGACGTTTATAATGAATATGCAGCAACCTACTCCACCAGTTCAAAATCATATGAAATGGTAGACGCCATGGGGAGACCTTGCACATCTTCATCACCAAAATCAGAGCTTGATCTGTATATGACAGAGCTTAAAGTACCAGCAGTAGAAGAGTTTGACATACTTGCTTGGTGGCGTGGCAATGCTCCATCTTTTCCGACCATCGCAAGAATGGCTCGTGATTACTTAGCAATAGAATTGCCTTTTGGCAATGTTGACTCTGTTGGCTATGACTTGGTTGCCCTGATAGATTACTTAGACGATATTTTTTATATATTTGATGAAATACCCGACACAATAGCGCATTTGCTACACTTAAAAGGTATTTTTTGAGTGGCGCTAAAAATTAGCGGTTATTTGTGACTGCATTTGCATTTATAAAACATTATTCCCATTCACGGTAAATATTCTTTATGTCATACAGTTTGTAAAATATCTCATTAATACGTCTTTGCTTTTGAATCTTTTTGGCTCAATTAGATAGATTTTATCCCTGAAAAATTTGATAATTCAAATAAACGATGCAAATAATTTTGAATTACTTAAAAAAAGATGAATCATTGACAAAATAAGAAGAGAAAATCATTTTGAAGACAGGTGCGCCGATGTGCTTCCGATATACATGAAACTTGAAATTTAAATGGCCAACAATAAGCTGACTTTTGTCTTTTCACTGCAAACATTTCAGTTTCTGAAGTCATCCAATTCATCAATTATCAATTGTAATTAATGCATCTAATAATCAGATTCTTCTCAATAGAGTTAGTTTTGCACAACTGACATATTTAGTCCTTAATATTGTTTAGTTTCGCACAACTGACATTTTTAATTTTTTTTTGTTTGTTAGTTTTGTTTATAACTAATAGAGTTTAATCCAATTAGAAATTAAGAGCATTTTTAAGCATTGGCAAACTAAACAATCACCTTATATCTCATATCATTGGGAGGCTTTTGTTTTTTAGCATTTTCATAATAATATTTTAATTCATTTTTTTTTGTTTTTTAAGTTACACACAGTTTCAAAGTAATAATTATCCTACACTAAGGATATTTTTATTCAAATTTTATACTTAATAACCTCAATGTTAAAGAGTTATAATTATATCATTATCTAACCTTTAGTTCACTAATTATTATTTTTTTAAAGAAATAGTTAATTTCTTTATCTCTCCAGTTAAAATGAAATCTTAATTATTTAACAATGAAAAATTCGTTGTGCTCTTCTCTACAAAGTGAATTATTACAATTACTAATGGTTTTAAAGAAAATAAAAAAAAATATCTTTTTTAACTATTTCTCTTTTTTCAAAATTTCTCACGATCTCGTTGATTATGGTCAAGTTCAGCATATGACTAAAGAATGATTCAGGTTTGAAGGCTTTTTATGTTTGTTCCAGTGTCGAAATTGTTGAACGTAGAGAGGCCTCATTGAAAAAAAAAAAGTTTATTTACTAATTAATACAATATTAATCCTTACCTAAGCTAAAGTTTCGGGATCAAACTATATATGAAAAATGTCGCCGGAGCCTCTCCAAATTTTGGAACCAATTCCTTGTAAAAATAATTATTTTTTATAATTATTGAAAGGATTAATTAATATTATCCTTTTTTTTAATAGAATTACTATTATCCATTAATATACGTAATCTTTTTCTTATTATTTTTCCTTCAAGGAATTCCACACAAAAAGGCAGGAAAGCAGGGAAGTTTTCTGCGGTTAATTTGTTGTTCCATTCCTAATATGAATGCTTTAATTCGAAAATTAATTAGTAGCCTTAAACATTTGAAGTAGCTAGGCTTAACGATGATTCGCGTAAGTCGTTAATCTAGTGGACTGTAGCTGGAGATATTTTGATTACAAGTGCAAATTCAATTGCTTTGGAACAGCATAGTATGATTTGCCTGTGCTGATGTTGCATGTTTCCCTGCTGACAATCCTTGCTAAAAGGAGTTATTGAATGTATATCACATAGGATATTGGAGATTGGTGGGATTAAATCACTTACGTTTTAAATTCTTAAAATTAGGAATTTATTTGTTCGCTTCAAATCCTTTGTATGATCAATGCCATTTTTGAGGTCGGGATGTTGGGAAAGGAGAAATTTTGACATCTTCTTAATGCAAATTTTATTTAACCCTGGCTTGTTTCTTTACAACATAGTATTTGTTGCTCCTTTGGTAATTGGTAGGTTTCCACTGCCAAAAAAAGGTTGGCAGGCAAACAAGTGGCTAATTTTGGTTTAAAATATATTTTTCATTGCTCTTGATTTTTCTTGATGTTTATCGGCATCACTGATCTAGTTTTTTTAGGCAAATTTACAGCCTGATGAAACAATTGTTCGCTTCTTCAATCTGCGTTGCACAGAGTTCCTTTTGTTTCGTGACTGGTAAGAATGTTAGTGAGATTTTCTCAGTTGCATACTATTTTTAGCTTTCCCTATTTATTAGATACTTGATTAGTTGCCAAGAAATCTGTTGGCTAGAAGAGCACGGGCTAATAAAGGAATTGCCATATTTATTCTTCATAAGAAAGCCATATTTCTAGAAATAATCTGTGCCCATATTTGCTAAGATAGAGACGTTCAATATATTTAAGCACTTTTTATCCTTGGTATGTTTAACTAGCAGAACTTTCGTAGTGGGAAGTACTTCCGCTTAAGATTTGGCGGTGTTCAAGAATTCTGTAACTGCTTGATCAAGGAAAATTTGGCATTCAAAACATGCAATATGTTGATATTTTAGCTACTGTGTACTTCGATCCTAACCGTCACTTCTTACTCTATTGTGGAGCAAGTACCTGAAATTTGATGTTGCTATATTTTTGCTGCTTCTCAAATTCCCTTTTTCCCCTTATTTTTCGTAATCCTTTTCCTTTCATTATGTTATTAGTTTCTTTCGTTGCCTTTTACTAAATGGGCTGATGTAGTGTCTGTCTGTTTTATATGTATACTTCTGACATCAAGTGTACAGTTATGAACTTCGAACAGTTGCATTACAAAAATTGTGGACTCGACTACCACTATCGAAATGAAAAAACCAAAAAAAAAAAATGAAAAAGAGTATAATTCTATAAACATCGAAGTTGTATTACAAGATTGGTTGTCTGCGGCTTGCCTTAGTATGAAAGCTTTTACCTGTATTGTTTATCACTATATCTCTTTCTTGTCTGTACAATTCATGTAATATTTACGTGTATATATATATATATATTTATTTATATTTTAATAAAGAGAGAGAAGTCGAGAGAGAGAAAGAAAGAAAGAGAAAGAGAAAGAGAGAGAGAGACTCGACCCGGATCCGACCGCGACCCGCAATCTTGACCCGGCCGGATCTCCCAATTTCGGCCACCGTTTCCGACGATCTTAGTATCGATTTGAAGCTCTCGAGACGTTGGTCGTATCCTTGCCATTCTCACTGCCGAAAAACAACTAGAACGCCGCCGGTAAAGCTCGAAAGTTTCGGCCAAAACACTTGTTCTTGTTGCCGTCGATTCAGCCGGAGTTTGGCCACGCCACCGGCTGGGTTCCATTGCTCTCACCTCCAGCTTCCATTTCCGACCGGTCTCGTCATCTGAATCGGCCGGATTGCCGGTGAACGGCAACTTGCAACCCGCGGCCTTAGGAAGCTCGATCCGGCTCCGTTACCGCGCGTGGAAGGTCACCGCCGGTACCGTTGGACTCACCGAGGCCGGAACTACAAGATCTAAGCTTCCCGTCACTGTTGACTGAAGTCCGGTCACCGTTGACCGGTGAGGGGCAATTCGGTAAAGACCGAGAATTTTGGGGTTAATTTTATAGTTTTTGAAAGTTGTGGGTAATTTGATAATTATGGATAAGGATAGTTAGGTAATTTGATATTTCGATAGTAAATCGGTAATTTAAGTGATCGGAGGTAATTTGATAATTTTACACCTCTGAGATAATTTTATAATTTCTAAAATGTGGGTATTTTTGTAATTGATTAAATTGAGGATAAGTGATAATTTATGATCTTGAGGATTAAATTGGTAAATTATGATTTTTGGGATATTTCGATAATTTTGAATTCAAGGCATTTCGGTAATTTTAAAGGATTTGAGGATATTTCAGAAATTGAGAATTTTATGGATAAATTAATAAATATATTATTGGGGGCAATTAAATAAAGTTTGATATCAAGATCATTAGTAATTTTTGGGAATAAGGAAAATTTTATAATTTTAAATATTCGGGAGTCATATTATGAGAATTCGAATTTTATTAACTACAATTAGTTGTAGTTTACGTAACTAATAATTATTATGCGATTTATTTGATTAGGAGGACCCGTGAACGAGAACCAACCCACGGACATCGACGATACCGGATTTGATTGTCGTTACTGTGAGTAGAATATATAAAATCTATTTTCTCTGTGGATTATTATGATTTTCAATTATGATAAAGAATGATTACAAATGAATTTTTAAATGCCTGATTTAAATGATTTTATGATGAATGGATTTTATCTGCATAATGATATTTATTATCAGAATTGTATATGATAAATGATTTTATTTCTGATTTTGAATATATGCGTATAAATAATGTTTTTAAAGAAAAGAAAATAGATTTTAAATGTTGTTGAGAATAAAAGAGAATGTGATTTCGGATATTATCGGATGTTTATGAATATGTGTATTTTTTATTGTTTTTAAGTCATTAGACAAGATCTCTTCCCCGTATTGTCTGTTTTGTGATGTGATGATATGAGATATAGGCGCTGGGGGCGTCGAGATCACATAGAGGCTTTGGGCCGTGTGCTTGGGCGCTTTTGTCCTTTGGGGACTATGCATGCATAATTATGATGATGAGATATGTCGATATGAGATGACATATGAGATATTATTTCCCCGTCTATCTGTGTAGCTCCGGGGTATGATGGTTTCTTGATTGCCTGTCCGTTGAGGTCCGGATTATCCGTGTAGCTCCCGGGCATGATGGTTGCTTGATTACTCGTCCGTTGAGGTCCGGATAGGATGAGATTATTTCCCTGGGTACTCGTTTGGTGAAAGTTTTCAGTATTCGAACTTGATATTATATGTTGCGAATTTTCTTTGGTTTTACGCAGTATTTGGTGATGATTTCACATATTCTTCCTTGGTTATTTCACATGATATTATATATGTTTTCGAAGTTAGTGATTGAATTATAAATGTGAAGTAATTTATTAATATTTCTCGTTTATCATTTGATGAAATTGTATATTTAAAGTTGATACAGTTATTTTAAGAATAAAATTATTTTTTTGAAAAACTATTATCCACTCACTGACCTTCACTGAGTTTTATACTCACCCCTATTCTTTTTCGTTTTATTATATTTTTCCCGCCACAGGAGACTTGCAGTGACAATGATTGACTCAAAGAACGCTAGTTATGTGTATTTGGCCACGTGTTTGTCCTAGGATTTGTGAAGTTCTGTGTAGAATATTTCGGATTGTATAATATTACAATTTAGAATAACTTACTGTGTTTGATATTAAAATATTTCGAATGATATTTGGTAATTATTGAGATGTTGATTGACGGAGTTGGTTGTATATGGAAATTATTTTGGGAGTGTTATCTTATTAATTGTAGGATTGGAAATTTCAGAATTTTAGTAAAATATTAGAATAGTTATTAGTCGAATTTCGAGGATCAGTCGCGATTTGTCCCAGGATTCGGGACGGGTCGTGACAATTCAATATATGCTTGTGATATGATTGGTCTTCTGGTTATGTAGCATGCAGTCTAGTTAGACATGGGAACGTGTAAAATGCAGTTATATGTATTAAGATCTGTACAAGCTGCATCCAATGTTCGACTGCAACCGTCTGTAAAATAGTTCTGTTGTTAATAATTCCAGTGTGTAACAAGCAGCTGCAACCGTCTTTGCATTACACTTATATGAGCAGGAGTCAACTGCTCTGCCAGAAGGTATGTCCACAAGATTTATTGCATGTCATGAAATCCATGGATACGGCAGTTATTTCTTACAAAAGGGTATATCGGGTGTTCGATAATTTGGTTTGAATTAACATCTATGTTATATTTGATGTTCGAGAATCTGATTTGAATTAACATCTATAACTGCCTTTTGGTTTTGGGCATTTGGAAGGGATGGATTATATGCTTTGTCATGTTCATTGCTGCTTCAGAGGTAAATGTCTCTTCTTGATACAGATAAAATGTTTTTTTAGCCGACAGATGCATCCTATTCAGTTACTGTAATCAGCACTAGATGCATGTTTCATTTTGTTTTATGGTCTTTGGATCACATCTAATTTTTGATAAATTGGAGAATTTTTATTATTTCTTTTAATTCCTAATTTAGTTGTTATCTAGGGGGCTTCTTTTTTCTTTCGTCCTAGACTTAAAAAGCGGACTGGTTTGGGCTCAAAAAAAATCTGCTTTTTTAAACTGAGTTAATGTGGCTGACAGTTGTCACCTTTTTTTTTTTTTTTTTCCAACTCTCAGGCAGAGTAATACATGGGAGGTTAAGGTTCAGTCTAACATGGTTGTTTTTCATGCAGTTGATTTTGTTGTTGGTTAATCTGCTAATTGATGCACTATTGTGACCTGTGAAGCAGGGTAACTGAACACAGTCCTCTGTCATAGAATCATATATTGACGCCGGATTGATTGCCTTGTTTGTATATACTTGCCCTTCTCCCATGTTAAATGGATCTGCTGCCTTTCGATGAGCCCTCATCAATATGTTCATTCTGTTTGTTCTAGTTTGGGATACTGTGTTGTCACCATTTGTTTTACATATGTTGCTCTGCTCTTTTTACAGGGTCAATAATAAGGTCTCGAATTTACTGACAGTTATTGCTGATCTTATTTATGGCTGTAGAGGAGCAGTCTCTATACGCAGATTTTGTAAAGGCTGCTGTTCCTGCAACATATGAGCAAAACATTGAAATTCCCAACTTCATTGCATACCCACTGATGTATTTTGGATCAACTGGTGGATACGCAGCAAAGATGTCCACATCCATGTGTGGCTATGTCAGGCTATCATCCTTCGAGGTAACAGTGGCATTACACAAATGCAGATAAAATCCGTTTTAACCATGAAAGACACAAGATTATTTGTTTCAGTAAAAGGCGTCGGTTAGTTCGTCCCAATTTTCCTGCTTCACAAATTTAAGTAACCCTAAGATGCTATGGTCTGTAACATTGCTTCTGTTGTAACGTGGCTTCATTGGGATTGCTTGTTCCAGAAATGGCTACACATTGATGGTATTAAAATTAAAGCCAATTTTTGAAATCTTAAATATAAGAATTTATTTTTTTCCCATAAGAGTTCTTTTTATAATCAATGGCATTTTTTTGGTTGGGCTGGTGGGAAGGGAGAAATCTTGACATTTTATTTTTGTGAATTTGTTTACTTTCTTTACAAGGTGGGATTGGATGCTCAGTTGGTAGTGGTAGGTATTTCCACTTCCAAAAGAATGGGAAATGCATCCCCACGTTGTTTTGGTTCTGCAGATCAAAGCAAGACAACAAAGATATTGGTTTTGTTGTATTCGTTTGATGGCGATTTTTTTGTTCGAGGAATGGCTTCAGGGGTTCAAGAAAGACATCAGTGGGATTTCTTCTCTTTATAGTCTTCTGTATGAGTAGATGATGCTGTGAGGTCTGAGGTGTTCTGCTCGATGCAAGCATGGACCCTTTTATGAATTTGAAGTAATTTATATTACTTGCAATCTGGAGTCTAGATAGTGATTATTTTCCTTCCAGTTTTCTTTCAATGAAGAGATTTCCTCATAATAAGCTTGCTTACGAACCTGAGTCGATGGACATTTTGCATATGGCCTATCTTGGTCGTAGATGGGCACAACAAGGTTACTTGTGTGATAACTAGTAACAAGTTTTTTCATGAATGGACTCTTTGCATATGGCTTATCTTGGTCGTAGATGGGCATAAGGAGGTTATTTGTGTGATAAATAGTAATAAGTTTTATCATGAATGCAAGGTTGTTGTTGACCTATCCAATTCTATCTTGAATGTGTCGTAATTAGAAATTGCTTGTTCTAGAACTATAACTGGTTATGTTGCTCAGAGACGCAATGGCATGTCGGAGCTGCACATTGGAGTGCATTTCTTGCTGTTCCTTCCAGCCACAATTTATCAAAAAAAAAATTTCCCCTCAATGATGTTATAATTTAACATGATGTAAAATGAGTGATCCGACGGATGTTGAAAAACGAAAGGACTTTTTGTTCCTTCTCCATTGAGTTTGGTAATGACACCAAAACTTTGTTTCACTGAATTCGTATTTTATTCTGTTTGTATGGCATGCTAACAAAATGTATGGCTCACTAAATTTTAAAAAACTATTTTTTTAAAAAAAAAAAGTTATATGAAGCCAACTTATCTAAAATTTATTTAAATGATCAGATCCCTATAGTTTTAAGAATGTGCGCAAAATTATATTCCTAAACTTTTTTTTTTTGTTTTTGGGCTAATTTATGGAGCTGAGACATTTTGTTGCATTTAATTCATGTCGATCGGCTTTTAGTAAAATGATGTGGATCTGCTTTGAAGTTTCTCGAATATTTTAATTCTTTTAGCCCCTTGAAACAAAACAATCAACTGGTCAACTAAACTTCAATAAACAACCGAATAACTCTGGTTTGCGAATAAGATTTACCAAAGAAGTGGTCAGATTATAATCTAACAAATTTCGTTAAAGCGCTGCAAAGTAATCCATTTAATATGAAGTATTGGGGTTTAACAATTGAATCCAATAGAATTTAATTTTGTCTTAATCACCCAAATAATGATTTATTAATTGAATCACAGTGATTACAAGACGAAAATAAAAACTAAAATGAAGGTTTTGACATTTGTAAATGTACAAAAGGGAAGGATTAGGCATTTTTCTCACAACCCTTAATTAAATCACGCAATTTAATTAATTTAGATTTTGACTATTATCCTTTTAAGCACAATATTCGAAGCAATATTCAAGATGGCTAGATAGCCGCTTCCGTGTGCAAATCATTGGAATTGATAATTTCAGTAAATTCATATTATTTTATAACATTATAAATTAAGAACAAGTGTGACAAGTAATTAATTCAATTATTCTTGTAATATTTTTCCTTTTGATGTCTCAAGTCTCTTAATAATCTTTGGCCATTTAAGATCACTTTAAGATAAGTTTAATTTAAATCTTTTACTATTATAATATAAAAGGACTAAATAATTATAAGAAATACATATTACCATAACTAATAGTTTAAGCATTTAGTTTTATATTTTGTACTATAGTATATTTTAAATAAAATTTAAAAATTTCCAATTCCTCATATGTTATAAATATATTTTTATAGCTTAGTTGAAGTTGTCTAAATTATTTTAGTAGTATTTCGATAGGTCTAATCTCTTGTACAATATATAGATAAATAGATATGTGAGTTGCTATAAATTTTCAATCAAATCATTTCATAATTAATTCTTAAATAATGATAGAACCATAAATAATTTGTTTAAACTAATATAATATAAAAAGTTTGGATAAAAAATCTAATTACAAAAAATAATTATATTAATAATGTGTTATTTATTCAATTAATACTTTTGTGACACATATTAGTTTAATAAAAAAATGACGGTTGTTTACACTTTATTTTATATTAAAAAAAAGCCTTATCGAAGAAACTGATTACTTTGAATTTTGGAAAGAGGGCCAGGGGACAAAGACAAGGTAAGTCAAAAAATAAAATAAAGACAAAACTGAAAAAGTAGCCTGCACGAGGAAAATTGCGAGGAAAGCACAGGTGACCTCATTTCAGTCAAACCTTTCGCATTAGCTTTGTGAACTACATTGTTATTGACTGCGCTCATGAATTTCTTCGGAGCTTCGAAGACTTTTTATATAAATGAGACCTTCTATGTCTGTATCCACATACACATTGAGAGGTTGGAACTTGGAAGGAGAAAGAGATCCGCAGGTCTTATTCAATTAATTCTTTCAGCAACCTAGAATTTTCAAGTAAGCATTTTGTATTAATTTTGTATCATTTTTGTCATATCTCTATTTATTTCTTATTATTATTGAGTTATATACCCACACTTCGATTCATTTAATTGACTTAAAAAAGAGTGAATTTGATGTGGCGGCTGTTATGTTATCTGTTGGTCTTGCAGGCTATGAATTCAAGATGTGCACGAGTAACCGCTGGTCTATTGCCCATGGAGGAGGTGCGTTTGTCTTGCTCTCTATAGATTAATAAAAAATCAATTAATTAATTCTAAAAATAAAAGCAGGTAAACAGAGAATGTTTAATTGAATCTAATTTCAGCATATATTTTAATTTGTTTATTCCTTTATTAAATCTAATTTCAGCTTATATTTTAATTAAATCTTGAGTGCGGTTTAATTGATGTTTTGTTTTGTTCCTCTGTACGATCCTGTATTAGACAATTAAATTGGTGTCGTGTGCTTAATTGATTAATTACGCTTACGAAGCTGAGCACGCAATCAATCCTTATCTTAATGCAGGGAGATCCAAATGTAGGAAGCTCCCCATCATCACCGGCTAGCAAGAAAAGAAGAAGGCGTTCAGAGGTTTGGGATGAAATGAGAAAGTGCGGGGACGCAGACGGAAATGTCAAGGCCGAATGTAACCATTGTAAGAAGACGTTTGACGGTTCAAGCAAGAAAGGAACCACACATCTCAAGAATCATTTAGAGAGATGCCCAGCTAACCCTAAGAGAAAAAAATGGAGCCGGTGGTCGTGATGGGGATAATCAAGGTCAATCACTGTCCCCATCAATCAAAACAACAGACTTAGCCAGTCTTATTAAAGAAAACTCTATTATTGGTCTGATCAGACACTTGTTGCCAGAAAGAGATCCTAGTGACGAGGAATCAGAGGATTGGGACGATTGGGAGGATTTAAAGTCGAGAAAGGATGAAATACTGCAGCTGTTAAACTCGAGAAAGGAAGAAATACTCCTGCTCTACCAAGAAGAACAGGAAAATATTTGCCAATTTCTTAATAACCTCTCTTGTCGTTTCACTTTACTATTTTATGATGGCTACCGCTTAGGTAATCTTCGTGCCTGTTTCTTGGTGGTATGCTATATTGACGATTGCTGGGAACGGCAGAACAAGATTATAAGGTTTTGGCATGATCCTCTTCATGTTGTCGAGGATTTTACAGCTGTGAAACAATCGTGTGTGGATTGGAAGATCGATAGCAAGATATGCTCTGTGTTTCCTCCTCCACGTCGACTGGATAAGCAAAGTGGAAAGATGGAAAGTTGGTTTAGTCGACGCGCTTCTCTTCCTTTTGCGGGCTGCCTACCTCATGTTGATGATTTAACGCGTTATCTTGAGGGTATATTGGCTCCCGAAGATTACATCAAGGATGGGATCCAGTCCTTAAGGAAGTGTGCTGATTATGTGTACAAGAAGTCAACACCTGATCAACTAATTCAATTGGGTAGGGCCGTAGAATGGGGGATTCGCTTCGTCAAAGATCATGCTCCTCTCTCCTGGAATATTTCTCGTTACGCTGACGCAGTAGCGGACTTCAAAATAGTATGTTCAGTGCTGGAGCAATTCGATTCCGATTTTAGGTCAATTAATTTATCTAAACAAAAATGGGATGAGGTAACTGCCACGTTCGAGCATTTGAAGTTCTTGGAAGATGTTACTCGCAACTTGTGGTTGGGGAAACGTTGTATTCCAATAATCGTAGATCTTCCATACGTGCATAAGATATTAAAGGATCGATGCAATCACCCAGTTGAAGATTGTCTCTTTTGCCAAAAAGTGATGAAGGAAGCTATTGATCGATTTTTTAGCAAATGTTATCTGGTTGGAGTCATTGCAGTAATTCTTGACCCGCGGTTCAAAATGGATGGTGTGCAACTCCATTACAAAGACATTTATGGGAGTGACGCTGGTAGATACCTTGAGAAAGTGAACAAAGATTTTAGAGACGTTTATAATGAATATGCAGCAACCTACTCCACCAGTTCAAAATCATATGAAATGCTAGACGCCATGGGGAGACCTTGCACATCTTCATCACCAAAATCAGAGCTTGATCTGTATATGACAGAGCTTAAAGTACCAGCAGTAGAAGAGTTTGACATACTTGCTTGGTGGCGTGGCAATGCTCCATCTTTTCCGACCCTCGCAAGAATGGCTCGTGATTACTTTGCAATACAATTACCTTTTTTAATTGTTGAAGCTGACGTGGATGACTTGTCTGCCCTGGAATATGACACAGCATATTTTTTTATATATTTGGTGAAATACCCGACACAATAGCGCAATTGTTACACTTAAGAGTACTTTTTGAGTGGCGCCAAAAATTAGCGGTTATTTATGACTGCGTTTGCATTGGTACAACATTATTCCTATTCACGGTAAATATTTTTACGTCATACACTTTGTAAAATATCTCATGAATACGTCTTTACTTTTCAATCTTTTTGGCTCAATTTGACTGATTTTATCCCTGATAAATTTGATAATTCAAATAAACGATGCAAATAATTTTGAATTATTTAAATTATGAATGATTGACAAAACAAGGAGAGAAAATCATTTTAAAGACAGGTATGCAGATGCGCATTGACCGATAATATAATAACTATTTATGACGTTGTAGTATTTGATTGGACGAATCATATGGCATTGACCGATGATGTGTCACGATTTTATTAGGCTAAATTTTTTATGTACTGTGGATCGATGACGTGGCAGTATTTCAATGGAACAAAATCGTGTATACGGTACATACACATACATGGAATTATTTACTATTCAAACCTCATTACTGTATAAATAGTATTAATGTGCAAATAGCGGTCATTATTGTTCAAACATTGATTATTGACTGTTGACTGATGACGTAGCGTAAATCCTGAGCATTCGAACTATTTTTATCCGATGGTCATGATTCATACAATGTATCTATAAAAAGGGGGCTCTCCCCCCAATTTGATATTCCTGAATTCATTTCTAAGTTTAGATTTTTATAATTCCTTCTCCTTATATTTTCTACGTATTTTAATAAATTTTCATTTTGCCCCTAGTTAAAAAATGAGTATCTAATTTTCTTTTAAGCTTGGGTTGAAGGTGAAGCCTCAACATGTCCCATGTGCTTAATTTGGTAAATTTACTTTCTCTTTCCCTCCAATATTTATGGTTGTTTTGACTATTCGTCGGTAAATAATAATAGTCTTGTCTAGATACCGCCCTGGTTAAACCGGCACTCTAGTACAAGATTATTATTATTTAGCACGATAAGCCCTTAGCACAATATTTATTTGAGCGTGGTTCATGAGGTGTAGAATCCCCCTATGATTTAATTGGCATTAATATGGAATATTTAACTAATGAAACATGTTGATGTAAATCCGAATACCCAAGCATGTCATTTTAATAAATTCTAGTTCAATTTAATTCATGCCATTATAATTTAAATTCAAGCATAATTTATATAAATTTCACCATAAATTTATTTACCCATTAAAAGAAAATTAATTCTGCACATAATTAAAATCAACCTTCTCGTGGGATCGACACTCGTCACCATTAATCTATTGCAGTTTAATAAAATTTGCACAACAAGTTTTTAGCACCATTGCCGGAGAGGTAAGTATTTTAATTCGTAGAATTAATTTTTTTCTTAATATTTATTTTTTTATAGTTGTTTTCTTGTAATTTTTTTCTCATTAAAAAAAAATTAGATTAGAATTTTATTTCTTTCTCTCTTCTTTAAATTTATATAAGTTAATTTCCATATTATTTTTCTTTGTAATTTTTTTAATTTATCTTGTTATCTTTCTTTGTTATTTATTTTAATTTTAGTTAATTTTTATTTCACGTAATTTCTTTTTATTATAGCTATTGAGTGTGTTTTCATATTAAGATTGTAATAACGTCACAAGATCAATATAGTAATTTCTCTCTCTTCTTTATTTTTATTTGTTTTATTTTCATTTATTTTGGTTTTTTGCATGCATGGTCGAAGGTCATTATCACCTAATCTTGAACCTTTAAACCTTGAATTGGAAAAAATACTTCGCACACACAAATACACTGTCTTTAAAAAGAAATTTGAAATGGACTTACAAAATCAGCAACCAGAACCACAAAAGAGGCCATTTAAAGATTATTTTAATCGTTTAGTTAATTTGAGCACATCATCTATAAGGTACCCAAATGTAGCTACTAGGAGTTTTGAATTAAAACCTAATGTGCTAAATTGTCTTTCCACATTCTATGACCTAGAAAATGAGAACCTATATAATCATCTGAATGATTTTCATGCTATTTGTCAAACTTTTAAATACGAGAATTTTTCAGATGATGATGTTAAACTTAAATTATTCCCATTTTCATTAAAAGATAGAACTCGTTCATGGTTTAATACATTGCTTGTTAATAGCATTACATCGTGGAAATAAATGGTAACTAAATTTTTAAATAAATATTTCCCAGTTCATAAAACTAATGCTATTCGCAGGAAAATTTCAGAGTTTACCCAAAGACATAACGAGTAGATTTTCGAAGCATGGGAGCGAGTGAATGGGCTACTCTTGAAGTGTACACATCATGAGTACGAGAAATGGCACCAATACCAATACTTTTTGGAGGAATTATTGACACATGTGCAAGAATGGCTAATAACAACCAGTGGAGGAGAGCTAATATCCAAAAGTGCATAAGAGATTTGGGAATTCTTTCAGCGGCAATCGCATAATTCCCAACAACGGAGTCGATCACTCAGAAATACCAGGATAATTAAGGGAGTGAATGAGGTTAACATTGACGAGTCAAGCTCATGAATTAAAGAAGTCAAAGAAATAGTCAAAGGTCTTGCTCGACAAATAGCTTCTTTGACAACTGCTAAATCAACAGAGCCACATAACCATGACTCATATTCAGATCAAGCCAATGCCATAGGTGTAATAGGAAAACCACCAAACTACAACCCTTACTCCAACACGTATAACCTTGGATGAAGAGATCACTCCAATTTTTCATGGTTTCAAGGATTCTAATAAAATAGACCATCAACTCCACCTCTACCAATGCAACTAGTTCCTCAAATTTCTCAAGTCTCTTAACCATCATTTAGACCATACAATCAGAATCCAAACCATTCTCAACCCAAACCATGGGAGGATACATTCTAAAATGTCAAAAATCTTACTAACTCTAAAATCGAACAGTAGAACTACACCATTGATGAATTACGAAATAAGATGAGAGCAGGTTTTAACTCACAAGCCCAATCAATTTCTAATCTTGAGAAAATGGTAGGCCGACTTGTCTCTTCAGTTCAAACTTTAGCAATGACTGTTGAGAAAGGCAAATTCCCAAGTTAACCAGTGCCAAACCCTAAAGGAGTGCATGAGGTAAGTACCACTTCACCTCAGCAACATGGAGAGGTCAAAGCTATCATGACCTTGCGAAAAAGAAAAGAAGTTGACAACAAAGTAGAGCTACCAGTGACCAAAACAACTCAAATTGTACCTGTAAGTGCTGATGACTCATCGGCAAAGGAGGAAGAAAAAACTAACCCACGAGAGTACATTCCTAAAGCTCCATTTTCCCAGAGGCTAGCCAAAGCGAAAAAGGAAAAATTCACGGGTGAGATTTTTGAAATCTTCAAATAGGTAAGTGTCAACATCCATTTGCTTGATGCTATAAAATAAATGCTATCTTATACCAAGTTTCTTAAAGATCTTTGTACTAAAAGGAGAATATTCATGTTCAAAAGAAGACATTTTTAACAGAAAATATTAATTCTATACTCCAACACAAAATTTCTCTAAAATGCAAAGATTCAGGCTCCCCCACTATCTTATGTAGTATAGGGAACCACACAATTGAGAATGCTTTATTGGACTTAGGTGGTAGTGTTAATCCATGACCTCACTCAGTGTTTATGAAACTTGGACTGGGAGAATTACACCAAACTCTAGTGGTGTTCCAGCTTGCAGATCGGTCCACAAAAATATATCGTGGTATTATGGAGGACGTGCTTATCTAGGTAGACAAGTTTTATTTTTCTGTTGATTTCATTGTAATTGACACTCAACTAGTGCAAGATTCAAGGAAGCACATCCCCGTTATCTTGGGTCGTCCATTTTTGACAACTGCCGATGCTCATATTCAATGTAGGACTGAAAATATGCAGTTGTCATTTGACAATATGACCATGGAACTAAATATTTTCAACATTGCCAAACAACTTCATAATACATATGATGGAATTGTAGATGTGGATTTAATTGATGAATTAATTGATCACACATTTCCTTTAAACCTTAGTGATGACCCTTTACTAACATGTTTAACTCACTTTGGTTTGGATTTTAATATTGACAGATCAATTGATGAGGTTAATGCTTTATTTAATTCATCGCCATGCATGGACATTGATAAATGAAAGACAATGATAGAGTAATTGGCACCATTAAAAGAAAATCTCATCCCATCATTAAAATCACCACCAAAGATTGAGCTCAAACCTCCATTTAACCTTCTGAATTCTACATTCTTGGGACAAGACAAAACATTGCTAGAAATCATCTCATCCTCTCTTGATGACAAACAAAAGAATAAAGACATCATTGACCCCATTTTTTGTTCAAAAAAGAGAATACAACTGACAAAATCAGAGGAAATGCGTAACGACAAAAATGCTAAAGAATATAGAAAGCGAATGAAAATCTTCTGTAACAAGTGGAGTATTAGAAAATCTTTCACACCAGATCAGAAAGTATTTTTATTTAATTCTCAAGTGCACGTTTTTCCAAGTAAGTTACGCTCTCGATGGGCTGGTCCATCTACTGATCATACGATTTTTTCACATGGAGTAATTAAATTTAAGAATCCAAGGAACGGTGTAATTTTTAAAGTCAATGGTCAGAAAATGAAAGTTATATCACGAATACCAACCATGTGGAGAAAACAGCACAAAATATTTAAGTGACCTGACATTTTCTCTTTCTATTTTCTTTTGGTGATTTAAAGATTTCTTTTCTGTTTTTAATTATGTTTATGAAAGTATGTCTATTTAACTTTTAAGTTTTTATTTTTTATCATTTTCCTCACAAATATGTCAACTAAAAGTATCTCTTCAGTATTCTTAGACAGTTTTGACGTATTCAATCTCATCTCAGAGGTCAGATACGATTTTGTAAAACACATCATATCTGGTAGCTACAACCACCAGAGTTAGTAGCCCATGTTGAGGATTTGGAAAGCCAACTTTGAGAAATTGAGAAAGGTGTCTACAACACCCAATTGGAGCTTGAGATAAATTCAACAAGAGGACAATTTTAATTTATTTTGTGTGTTTTAATTTATTTTCCTGTTTGTGTATTTTAGTTTGCATTGTGTGTTTAAGTTTTTAACCCCGGTTAAGTGGCGGATAACGGTACTCCGTGACAATCAAGTCGATTACTTCAGTTTCCCACAATAACTGATATTCTGAGATGAAGGTATAGACAAAGATGAGATTTTAGAAAAGATTCACAAACGATTCCCTTCGCTTCCTCAGAATGCCCTTCTTTCAATTTGAAAAGTCTGGTCCGAACGCATATGATTGCTTATGAAGAATAACATCCTTGCTGACACCCGTTGGTTAATCGAGGCAAAAGTTCACTTAGTAAGTGAGTTACCTCCTAAATTTATTGCATACATCCCTAGTTATGGTAAAGGAAATTATGCGAGAAAACGACGAGCTCGAAGACTTTCTGTTGCTTGTCATAATGTGCCAGAACGATATGCAATAAAAAACCATGTTATTTAGGAATAATATCTGATAATAGAGAAGATAAGATTCAATTCATTAGGGATGACTTGAATAAAGAATCATTGGACAATATCCTATTGTCTCTTGAAACACATCCCAGTGGATACGTACAAAGAGCGATTCTCCAGTTATGGTCATTATTTGAGAAAAAGTGTGCATGATACAGTCTCGAGAATTTGACTATAAATGATCCTATTTGCCAATTTGTAAGAAAACTGAATGGGAAGCCTATTCTCGACTCATAGAGAGCGTTCAAACCGTTTCTGGACCTAAAACTAGAGGAAGATGTAAGCCACAATCACAACTATTTGTAAATATCCTTTTACCTCTCTGTTCTTTTATTTCATTGTTATTTTACTATTTACATTATTGTTTTTAATAATTTCATTTGTTTTTTTCTTTTTACTATTTTCTTTTTTACTTTTAAGCCATGTGCCTTACACGTTAATTGACGCTGACATGATGCCTCATACACAGCTATAACCAACTGTCACCAAGGTCTTTAAATATGATTTTTTTTTACTGAGCACTCACAAGTTATTTTTTAGCAATATCTTAATGGCAGCTACTCTCAGTAAATAATTCAAGAATATTTGTGTGCTCTCTGGGTTTCATTATGGCAAACATAAGAGTTCATAGAGGCAGCCATAGATCTTGGTCTAAGAATAGCAGAGAGAAAATTGCACTTGATTTATAGAGGAAGTGACCGAGGGTTATCCAAAATGATCTTAGAAGCTGCTTTTGTCAGAGAGAGCCAAGTGTTAGGCATC
Organism: Aegle marmelos; assembly: GCA_030449875.1. Lineage (NCBI taxonomy): Eukaryota > Viridiplantae > Streptophyta > Magnoliopsida > Sapindales > Rutaceae > Aegle > Aegle marmelos. The sequence continues at coordinate 11,800,180 of JASUUL010000115.1, forward strand.
ATCCCTCTAATCCTAAAACTTTTGGGTTGTTTGTCTCATTCACCAACTGGAGAAGAGCTAGTCATCTCAGGTATGCAAGAATGAACAACTGAAATGCTTAATCATGTCGATGCTTTTATTTTCCTTCTAGGCGATCTTACCACTCTTGAAGCACTAATCACATTAGCATCTTGGGCCCATCTGAACATCTATCAGAAACCCATCGATTTGTTAAATGTCAATAATTTTTATGATGGTTTTATCCCGTTTCTTAATTATGCAATAAAAAATTATTTCATTCCTTCCTCAGTGAAAAAAAAAATTATTTGTACACATACTGCTAATGCACTACTTGATCTATTACAAGCTTATCAATCAGAGCCAGATCCCAGGGGCATTGTGTTGGAATGTTCAAATAATAATAATAATAATAGCCGCAGTAAGAAGTACAAATTAGATTTAACTCTCCGCTTATAAATATTTTCTTCTGTGTCGCACTACCCAAGTAATGTCTTCTAAACTCTACTTCTTTTCTTTTAAACATTGAGGACAATGTTTCGTTCTGGTTGGAGGGAGGGAATAGTTAACAATTGTAGAATGTTGGCTAAGTTTTTACTAATTTTTTATTATAGAACTAACCATGACTAACTTTTTTAGTAGAAGATGGCTAAATATAGAGTATAGTGACTTTAGAAATGTATCTTCTTAGTAAAAAAAACAAAAAATAAAAAAATAAAAAAAATTTGTGTGTTTTTCCTATTGTCTTTTCTTTTATAAATATATGTTTTCAAGTTTTTAAGTCGAAGATGGCTAAATATGGAGTGTAATGACTCTAGAAACGCATCTTTTTTAAAAAAAAAGAAAAAAATTTATTTTTCTTTAATTTTTCTACATGTATATTTTCTTTTTATGTTTAGAATAGGTTGGGGGGATAGAATTTTGTAAAAAACAAAAAAAATAGTAATTTTGTGTGAGTTTTTTATATTGGATGATATGATGACTTTTGAATTTTAGTATTTGTATTATCTTTGGTCTTGAGTGATGTTACGTATTTATTAAAATACGTAAATCCTGAGCATTCGAACTGTTTTTATCTGATGGTCATGATTCACACAATGTATCTATAAAAATGGGGCTCTCCCCTTAATTTGATATCCCTGAATTCATTTCTAATCTTAGATTTTTGTAATTCCTTCTCCTTCTTGTATTTTTTACATATTTTAATAAATTTTCATTTTACCCCTAGTTCAAAAATGAGTAGTTAATTTTCTTTTAAACTTGGATTGAAGGTGAAGTCTCAACATGTCCCATGGAGTTAATTTGGTAAATTTACTTTCTCTTCCCCTCTAATATTTGTAGTTGTTTTGACTTTTCGTTGACAAATAATAATAGTCTTATCTAAATACAGCCCTGATTAAACCGGCACCCTAGTACAAGATTATTATTATTTGGCACGATAAGCCCTTAGCACCATATTTATTTGAGCGTGGTTCATGAGGTGTGGAATCTCCCCTCATGATTTAGTTGGCATTAGTATAGAATATTTAGCCTATGGAGCATGTTGATGCAGATCTGAATACCTAAGTACGTCATTTTAATAGATTTCAGTTCAATTTAATTCCTATCATTGTAATTTAAATTCAAGTATAATTTACATAAATTTCACCACAAATTTATTCACCCATTAAAAGAAAATTAATTCTGCACATAATTAAAATCAACATCCTCGTAGGATTGACACTCGTCACTGTTAATTTATTCTACAATAGATTCATACACTTGCGAGTTTAATAAAATTTGCACAACAAGTTTTTAGCGCCATTGCCAGAGAGGTAAGTATTTTAATTCGTAGAATTAGTTTTTTTCTTAATATTTATTTTTTTATAGTTGTTTTCTTGTAATTTTTTTCTCATTAAAAAAAAATTAGATTAGAATTTTATTTCTTTCTCTCTTCTTTAAATTTGTATAATTTAATTTTCATGTTATTTTTCTTTGTAATTTTTTTAATTTATCTTGTTATCTTTTTTTGTTATTTATTTTAATTTTAGTTAATATTTATTTCACGTAATTTCTTTTTATTATAGCTATTGAGTGTGTTTTCATATTAAGATTGTAACAACCTCACAAGATTAGTATTATAATTTCTCTCTCCTCTTTATTTTTATTTGTTTTATTTTCATTTATTTTGTTATTTGCATGCATGGTCGAAGGTCATTATCACTTAATCTTGAACCTTTAGACCTTGAATAGGAAAAGGCATTTCGCACGTACAAACACACTATCTTTAAAAAGAAATTTGAAATAAACTTGTAAAATCAGCAACCGAAACCACAAGAGAGGTCATTTAAAGATTATTTTAGTCCTTTAGTTAATTTGAGCACATCATGCATAAGGTACCCAAATGTAGCTGTTAGGAATTTTGAATTAAAACCTAGTGTGTTAAATTGTCTCTCCGCATTTTATGGCCTAGAAAATGAGGACTCATATAATCATCTGAATGATTTTTATGCTATTTGTTAAACTTTTAAATACGAAAAATTTTCAGATGAGGAATCGAGATGGCTAAAGAGGCTAGCCTCATAAATTTGATCATTGAAATAAAGTGCAGTAGGTGGCTGATCTGGTCAACAACAAAATCAGCAATAGAGCAAAAATTTGGTGGACAATATCAGAGATTCAAAAGAAGAATTCAAGAATTTCAATCCCTAATAGTCCAATATGCACTAAGGCAATGTAATGTTGCTGCTTTCTCTCTTGCCAAAAGGTCCAATATGCACCAAGGCAATGTAATGTTGTTGCTTTCTCTCTTGCCAAAAGAGCTTTGAGAAGCTCAGGTTGTGTCATATGGTGGGGTGACTTCCTAGCAGATAATTAATGTAATTATTCTTATAATATATTTTTTCTTTTTTCTGCTGAGGTCCTTTAATAATCTTTGATTAAATTATTTGACCTTTATAATATAAAACAACTAAATTATCCCGAGAAACATGTATTATTGTAACTAATAATTTAGGCATTTAGTTTTATTTTTATAATATAATATGTTTTAATTAAAATTCAAAAAAAATTTTAACACCGCACATGTCATAAATACATTTTGTTAGTTTAGTTGAATATTAATAATCATACAAATGAAATGGTACTTATACATCATTTAGGTAAATGAATTTTGTATAAAAATTTATTGAGATAAAGTAATAAATTTTTTAGTATTTCGGTACTTTTAGCTTATGAAGGTAAAGTAATCATATTAAATTTATATGCAAGCAACCTTAATTGTTGAATATAAAAAAAACCAGTTAAAAAGAAAGAAAGAAAGAAAGAAAGAAAGAAGATGAATCTAATTGATTAATTCTTCTAATTTCTTTTTTATTTGAATCTTTAAAAAGTAATAGGAATTTTGTTATAATAATTTTTCTGAAAATATGAGGGGCTGGTGCGGAAATATCACTAGTCACTCTTGTGATACCTTGACACCCTCCTACTCTAAAGGAAAAATACGCTAAATTTAGAACATAATAGAAGTTAAAACCTTGCGTTTTACATTGAGTTGATCTCTGAGGCTGAACTCGAATACACGACTTCTTACTTTATATTTAACTTTAAAATTTTTTAAATTAAAAAAGAAAGATTTAATAAGTAAAACATGAAAATGCAAAGTTTGAAATTTTCTCACATCTTAAATTAATTAAATAAACATGTTGCCATCAATTGCCCACAGCGCCATTTTTTTTTCAAATAAACAAAAAGAAAAACACTTAATGATCAAGTTCGACTTTGTTTGGGATAAATCTTTAATAGAATTTTGGGATAAAAAATAAAATTTAAGGAGCAAAGGTTCTGAGTTCAAGGTGAGAATAATGTACTATAACTATTAAATTCTGCCTAATTAATTGAAGGGATCTTACAAATTACTAAGTGGAATTTCGGATTATCCAAATAGAATAGATTTTTAAACCAACCATGGAATGAAAAATATGAAGAAACAACAGGGTAAAAAATTATTGAATTATCAAAAAAATATAATAAAAATTTATTGAAATGTTTATTTTGTTTTCAATTTAAATAGAATATTTTTAGATTATTTAATAATTATACAGATATTTATGAAATTATGTCAAAAGAATAAAATTAATTTTAAAAATTAAATTTTAAAAATTTATTCCTTTTGTAAAAGTGTGGAGATCAGAGGAAAACTTTAAGGAGATGGAACTTAAACTTTTAATTTTTAAATTCTTAAAAATAATAAAGCAAAAGAGCCCTCAGTACTGATATTAAATTTCTAAGTCTCAAAGCAAATAAGCTATCAGGCATAAATGTCCTTTTGTGGGAACTCTTTAATTACTTTATTATTTAATATCTACAGTTCATATATGAATTGTGCAAGGCCAATATAGACTTTTTGTACTAATTTTTCATATTTTATTTAGTAACCCCAAAATTTTTAAAAACTTTCTAAACCACCTCTATTCTTATATATATAACTTATTTAAATAGAATTTTTATTAGTAAAACTTTTACAAGTAAAATTTTAACCCAAAAAATTTAGTTATTTGGTTGTTAATAAACGTTTTTGTTAAAAATTATAAAATTACTTTAATAGATAAATTTTTTAAAATTATATTATAAAAATAAAATAAAATTATTAAACAAGTAGAAGATAGTACTTTAATATTTATAAAAAACTCTTAAATTCTACTCCCAAAAACACAAAATTAAACTTTTATTAATAGACACAAAATAGATTATTTAACCTTTGGATTTTTTACTTAAAAAATAATCAAATAACAATAAAAATTTTAATAAAAATTTATAATATCAAATAAATACTTATAATTATCGAATAAATTATACTAAATAAACATTTAGCGTACTAAAACTTTTCTTGTCTGTTTCAGTTTCGTCTTGGACAAAAAGTCTCACTCAAATAAGAAAATTTAGATCCAACTAACCCGCGTCACTCTATATTTTCTGATTTTTTTTATCATGGCCAGTGTGAAAATATTTTGTGCCGGCTGTGGGTATTTTATAATTTAGCATTTTGAAAAATTAAGGGTCCAACGGATGTTGAAAATCCGAAGGACTTTTGGTCCCGTCCCCATTGAGTTTGGTAATGACACCACTACTATACGTAATTGAATTCGAGTTTGATTCTGTTTGAATGGCATGCTAACAAGATGTATGGTTCACTGAATTTTAAAAAAAAATTTAGAAAAAAAACAAAGGTTATATGAAGCCAACATATCTAAAATTTATTTAAATGGTCAGATCCCTATAATTTTAAGAATGAGCGCAAAATTATATTCCTAATTTTTTTTTTTGGGGGGGGGGGGGGTGTGGGGGAGGCGCTAATTTATTGAGCTGAGACGTTTTGTTCCATTTCATTCATGTCATCGGCATTTAGTATTATCCTTTTAAGCACAATATTCCAAGCAATATCCAAGATAGCTAGATTGCCGCTCCCATTTGCAAATCAATAGAATAGATAATTTCAGTAAATTCATTATTATTTTATAAAATTATAAATTAACAATAAGTGTGAACAACTAATTAATTCAATTATTTTTGTAATCTTTTTCCTTTTAATGTCTCAAGTCTCTTAATAATCTTTGACCATTTAAGATCACTTTAAGATAAGTTTAATTTAAATCTTTTGCCATTATAATATAAAGGGGCTAAATAACTCTAAGAAATACGTATTACTATAACTAATAGTTTAGACATTTAGTTTTATATTTTGTACTATAGTATGTTTTAAATAAAATTTAAAAATTTTTAATTCCTCACATATTATAATTACATTTTTATAGCTTAGATGAAGTTGTCTAAATTATTTTAGTAGTATTTCTATTAATCTAATCTCTTGTTCAATATTCAAATATATAGATAAGTGGGTTTACATAAATTTTCAATCAAGTCATTTCATAATTAATTCTTAAAAAATGACAGAACCACTAATTATGTATACAAATTAACATAATATAAAAAGTTTGAATAAAAAAATCCAATTAATAAAAATAATTATATTGATCATGTGTTGTTTATTCAATAAAAGCTTTTATGACACATATTAATTTATAAAAAAAAATTGACGATTATTTACACTTTATTTTACATTAAAAAAAAAAAAAAAAACCTTATCGAAGATACTGATTGATTACTTTGAATTTTGTAAAGAGGGCCAGGGGACAAAGATAAGGTAAGTCAAAAAATAAAATAAAAACAAAAGTGAAAAAGTAGCCTGCACGAGGGAAATTGCGAGGAAAGCACAGGTAACCTCATTTCAGTCAAACCTTTCGCGTTAGCTTTTTGAACCACATAGTCATTGACTGTGCTCATCGATTTCCTCGGAGCTTCGAAGACTTTTTATATAAATGAGACCTTCTATGTCTGTATCCACATGCACATTGGGAGGCCGGAACTTGGAAGGAGAAAGAGATCTGCAGATCTTATTATAAAGCAGTATATGCAGTTCTTATTCAATTAATTCTTTCAGCAGCCTAGAATTTTCAAGTAAGAATTTTGTATTAATTTTGTATCATTTTGTCATATCTCTATTTATTTCTTATTATTATTGAGTTATATACCCACACTTCGATTCATTTAATTGACTTAAAAAAGAGTGAATTCAAGTTTTACACCAGTAACGGCAGTTCTACTGGCCATGGAGGAGGTGCGTTTGTCTTGCTCTCTATAGATTAATAAAAAATTAATTAGTCAATTCTAAAAGTAAAAGTAAGTAAACACAGAATGTCTAATTAAATCTAATTTCAGCTTATATTTTAATTTGTTTATTCCTTTATTTATTTATTTGTCGGTGTGGAAAAATTAATAGCATTAGCATGGTGAGAAAAATTGAGAATGAAATGTAAATCAGATTTTTCTTCTGTCTTTCATTCCCCCCACAAATTATAAATTTGAATTTTGAGCAGTGGATGGTAAGATTGTTGTTTACGGGCGTGCGAATTTATCGTTTGGATCAGTCGTTAAATTTAGATTTTTTCACAAAACTTTGCTCAGAAATATAATAATAATAATTCAAATATTCAATTTCATTTTAGATCACGTCTTTGGGTACAATTGTTTCAAAATTATCCAATTAGTCGCATGTGTCTTTGACAAATCACTAATTAAAATCTTGAGTGCGGATTAATTGATGTTTTGTTTTTTTCCTATGTACGATCCTGTATTAGACAATTAGATTGGTGTCGTGTGCTTAATTGATTAATTACGCTTACGAAGCGGAGCACGCAATCAATCCTTATCTTAATGTTGGGAGATCCAAATGTAGGAAGCTCATCATCATCATCATCATCAGCTATTAAGAAAAGAAAAAGCTGTTCACTGGTTTGGGATGAGATGAGAAAGTACAGGGACGCAGATGGAAAGTACACGGCCGAATGTAACCATTGTAAGAAGACGTTTGATGGTTCAAGCAAGAAAGGAACCACACATCTCAGAAATCATTTAGAGAGATGCCCAGCTAACCCTAAGAGAAAAAATGGACCCGGTGGTCGTGATGGGGATGATCAAGATCAATCACTGTCTCCATCAATAAAAACAACAGACTTAGCCGGTCTTATTAAAGAAAAATCTATTCTCGGTCTGATCAAACACTTCGTCAGTATAGAAAGAGGTCCTAGTTATCAGGACTGGGAGTATTGGTATCGAGAGGTGTTAAACTCGAGAAAGGAAGAAATACTCCGGCTCTACCAAGAAGAGAAGGAAAATATTTGCCAAATTCTTAATAACCTCTCTTGTCGTTTCACTTTACAATTTTCTTATCGCTACTGCTCAGGTAAACGTCGTGCCCGTATGTTGGAGGTATGCTATATTGTTGATTGCTGGTAACGGCAGAGCAAGATGATAAGTGTTTGGCGTGATCCTCTTGATGATTTTACAGAAGCTGTGGAACAATCGTGTTTGGATTGGAAGATCGATAGCAAGATATGCGCTGTGGTTCTTTCTTCACGTGCAAAGGATAACCAAAGTGGAAAGATGGAAAGTTGGTTTAGTCGACGAGGTTCTCTTCCTTTTGCGGGCTGCCTACGTCATCATCGTGGAATAATCGATTATATTGGGGTATATTGGATTCCGAAGATTACATCGGGGAAGGGATACAGTCCCTAAGGAAGTGTGCTGATTATGTGTCCGAGAAGTCAACATCAGATCAACTAATTCAGTTGGATGGGGCCGTAGAAGGGGGGATTCGCTTCGTCAAAGATCATGCTCCTGTCTCCTGGAATATTTCTGGTTACGCTGAGGCAGTAGCGGACTTCAAAAAAGTATGTTTTGTGCTGGGGCAATTGGATTCCGATTTTAGGTCAGTTAATTTATCTAAACAAAAATGGGATGAGGTAACTGCCACGTTGGAGCATTTCAAGTTCTTGAGGGATGTAACTGACACCTTGTGGTATGGGGATTGTCGTATTCCAATAATCGTAGATCTTCCATACGTGCATAAGATATTAAAGGATCGATGCAACCACCCAATTGAAGATTGCCTCTTTTGCCAGAAAGTGATGAAGGAAGCTATTGATCTATTTTTTAGCAAATGGTATCTGGTTGGAGTCATTGCGGTGATTCTCGATCCTCGGTTCAAAATGGATGGTGTGCAACTTCATTACAAAGACATTTATGGCAGCGACGCTGATAGATACCTTGAGAAAGTGAACAAAGACTTTAGAGACGTTTATAATGAATATGCAGCAACCTACTCCACCAATTCAAAGTCATATGAAATGCTAGACGCCATGGGGAGACCTTGCACATCTTCATCACCAAAATCAGAGCTTGATCGCTATTTCAATTTGCTTAAAGTTCCTAGAGACAAACAGTTTGACGTACTTGCTTGGTGGTGTGGCAATGCTCCATCTTTTCCGACCCTAGCAAGAATGGCTCGTGATTACTTTGCAATAGAATTACCTTTTTTTGGTATATTTGGCGATGTCGAGTATTACGTGGTTGGCCCGAGAGACGACGTGGGCATTATTTTTGATATGTTTGATGAATTACCCGACATAATAGCGCCTTTGGCAAACTTAAAAGGATTTTTGAGTGGTTATTTATGACTGCGTTTGCATTGGTACAACATTATTCCTATTCTTTACATCAGACAGTTTGTAAAATATCTCATTAATACGTCTTTGCTTTTCAATCTTTTTGGCTCAATTTGACAGATTTTACACTTGATAAATTTGATAATTCAAATAAACGATGCAACTAATTTTGAATTATTTAAACTATGAATGACTAACCAAAAAAGAAAAAAAAAAAAGAAAATCATTTTAAAGATAGATATGCAGAGGTGTTTACTATATACGTGAAACTTATAATTTAAATGGCCAACAATAAGCTGACTTTGTCTTTTCCCTGCGAATCTTTTTCTTATTATTTTCCCTTCAAGGAATTTCACACAAAAAGGCAAGAAAGCAGGGAAGTTTTCTGCGATTAATTTGTTGTTCAGTTCCTAATATGAACGCTTTAATTCGAAAATTAATTAGTAGCTTTAAACATTTGAAGTCGCTAGCCTTAACGATGATTCGCGTGAACCGTTGATCTAGTGGAGCGTAGCGGGAGATATTTTGATTACATGTGTAAATTCAAGTGCTTTACGCGCGTCTTAATTCGGGTGTTACTTTCAAACCTCAAGTAGATTTCTTCTCTGGGCCTCTACTGTACGTTTTAGTGGAGGTTACGATGGATGATCATTAAACAGACTTTTTTTAAAAGCAAATTAGTTTAGTATAATGAAATCACATTATATTTTTATTATTACATTAAATTAAATTAACAGTTCAATGTATACGTACCTTTATGTGATTCTCTTTTTATTAACTTATTTTTGGAAGATTATTAGTTATCCACCTAAGTTTATGCTATCATTAAAAACAGTATAAAAGCTTAAATTTGTTTCATTTTCTTCGCTAAGTTTGCATACAGGAAATTATCAATTATCCATCTTAAGCTTAGCCTATTAACAAAATATCACAAAAATTTAAATTTATTTGTAATTTGTATCAATCTTCCATCAAAACATTAACATTATTATAGTACTTTAACAAGTTTTGAGTAAAATAACAATTTCACTCTTGAATTTAAGTGTATTATTTTACTTTACATCATAAATTTAAAATAAAAAATTGAAAGAATAAAAAATCCCCCAACATTTTCATTCAAATCCTACATCGTTGATATCCTCGTCAAAAAATCCTTCAACCATCCACTGAAGACCAGGCATTGAGGATTCTTGTGGTGGTTGTAATTAGGAAAGAGTTTGGTTGAATCTGATTAGCAGTGGTGGCTCTAAGCCTGCTGATTAGTTTTGATTGGGTATTTATGAAGTCAAATTTAACGATAGGATTGATTTAGTATTCGTGAGTTAGGATTTAAGATAATTTGTAGATTTATATTAAGTTTGATTATGTAAATTTTTGAAGAAACATTAAGAAGACAAATTAAATTAATTTTTTAATGAATGAAGAAATTAGGATATTAATTTATTTAATTGACTATTGGTATACTGGGCTAGTGGCTATTAATTATTGCAGGGGCGAATTAATAGTGTGACCCGCCAGCGGCCCCCCTTGGGGGGTGGGGGGAGCTCAACTGCTCAAGTGTTTAAAAAAAAAATCGTTTAATTTTGGTTAAGTTTTCATTAAGGTCCCCCCACCCCCTATATACTTATAGTTATCTCAAATCGAAAACTTTTAAATACAAATTTAAAAATTAGGCTTTGCATACTTGAATATATTCCTTAAATATTAACATTAATTTAACTTTTAAATGACCCATGAACTCATCAGTAATTGTAAAATATGCTGAAGTATGATAAATCTTTTAAATTTATATATTTATTATTGTTTGAAATTATTTTCATATTATTGTTGAATAAACCCTAAACTAATGAATATGTTGTCTACACACCTGGTTTATTGGATAAAATTATGTAGATTTTTATATTTTATCATATCAAAAAAAAAGGAGAAAAAAGATAAAAGGAAAAGCAAATGAAAGCATTTCATCAGTGTGTTGCTTAACCAATGTGCTCGTCTTATCATTTTTAGGCTCGCAGCGTGTGCGAGGGCATGATTGAGGGCTAGCTATAAGAGAGATCTAACGTTAGATACTAATTTATTTTTCAAATGGAAATTAAAAGAGAGAATTGATTGAAGCCAGCTCATAAATACACGAAGACAGATATGTTTCCTAGGTACATGGAAACCTGAAATTTAATTGTGTAACAAAAAGCATATCTTATCTCTTCTTGTGGAACATTTTAGTCAAATTCATAATTTATTAATAGTAATTATATTTCTAATAATCAGATCATTCTTGATAAACTAATAACTTAATCCCAAAAAAACAAAAATAAAAAATCCACACATAAGTTGGAGAACTGACAGATTCTAATACTTTATCTTTTCTTAATTTTATTGACAATTCACGTAATCTAATCCAACAAGGGAAGGCTTTAGTTAACTTAATAGTTAAACTTTAATTACTAATTAATATAACATTGACTTTTATCTAAACCTTCGGGTCAAACAATGAAATACAAAAGCCTATCATAATTTCAAAACAATTCCAGGTAGGAACAAGCTAAAATTGATTTATTTTTCTAGTGTTAATGAAACAGTGGAGAATTTTCTGTGATTTGTTTTTTGGGTGTGATGGAAAGCATCTATTATTTATAAAAATTGAGGGTGTTGACTTGCAACAACAATCTATGTGAAGGGAGCCTAGCCAAGCCAAGCCACTGATTACTTGTGGACTTTATATCCTTCCATCTCTAATATCTATGTATGCTTTAATCGGAAAAGTAATTTAGTAGCTTTATACATTTGAGCTATTTTGTTCGGCTTAACAAGGAATAATATTGTTAAACATTAATGTCGGTTAAATTATGCATTTAAACACGTGATTTCTCTTCCTCTTTTCCTATTTTTCCACTTTCCAGTCCGGAAAATACATCTTTAAAAAATAAAAATAAAAATAAAAAATAAAACTCTCTCACTCACAGATTTATATCTCTAATTAGCCTAAAAACCCAAATCAAATTTAATCTCTTATAAATAAATTTATATAAGTGTTTATCTTTTTTTTAGTCATTTTTTTTTAATAATCTTAAGTCATAAGTGTATTTTTACATTATGGGATCGAGATTTAATTATCTATATATTCTCATTTAATAATTATCACTCGTAACTATTAAAAATCAACAAAAGCATAAGACGAGCATTGCTCCTTAATTCTTTATCCCTTAATAATAATTAAATTAATCAAGCTATACCTGAAACAAAACACTGTAAATTTCTTTTCTGTGCTAACGTGCCTCTCAAAGCGAAGTCCCATAATCAAGGGCTTTAACACAATTTCTATCATATTGACTATTGAACTTTAGTCTAATTTTAGCCAGATTTGAGTTTACAGTTGGCCTCATTGATGGAGTGGAGTGTAGCTGGAGACAATTCGATTACCGAAGTCCGATGAAGCCAACTGTACTCAACTGCTTTGCTTCTGTTCTGTCCCAATTCAGGCGTTTGGTGCATGCAAACCTCAATTTGGATTTCTTCTCTGCTACTCTACTGTATTAGTGGGGCTCATGATGGATGATCATTTGAATTGTTCGCGTTCCAATATTGTGACCCAAAATGCCGGGTATAATAATCATATCATCGTAGGATAATTGTTCAATGTAATCGAAACCTTTTTTTTTTTTTCGGGGGGCCCTTTTTGAAGGGTAAGTGCTGAAGTCTTAATCGAAAATTCAGTTCAATATTCGTTGACCGGATATTGGCATTGAATTGAATCCTTTTCTTAACACAAAATATTTTCTTTATCTTTTAGTTTGATCCTTGATTTACGAAAACAGGAACTTTATAAATTTCTCTCCATTGAATCGTTGATGGTCATTTTCAAGGCCGTCCGAGACCTGCCCCCCCCCCCCCCCCAAAAAAAAAAAAAAAAAAAACTCCAAGAAGAAATTGACGCATCAGAATACCGACGGCACGACCATTTTATCAAACACCGCCACATGTCGAGACTCCACCAATCACGCGGAAGTAGCCGTTAAGAGCAATCCAACGGTCATCATCAGCCGGCCTCATCTTTTGGCGCGTTGCACTCCCCAACGTCTCTCTTGTTTCAGATCCGTTATCAACGGTCCATTTATTTTAAGTGCAAAATAAAAAAAAAAAGCTCAATAAAGTAAAGTTGTTGTTTGAATAAAATATTAAATCAGACCGAACCCACACCAAACAACAACAATAATAACAACGCGTCTTTGAAAAAAAATGTTGATAAATTATTAGTAATAGCAATTATAATCCCCCATAAAGAAACAAAAAAGGTTGTGTGTATACTTATTAATTGTACGTCATCGAATATTTGATTTTATTGATGCATTTTAATTTATAATATTGACATGCCATTTATCTCCGTCCAGTGAGGATATCTGTAATTCATAAAATACAAACTTATGCATCATTGTAAAAAATTCAACCGTAAATTACTATATATTATGTAAAAATTTACATACAAATATCTGTAACGTATAAAGATAAAATATGCAGTAATTATTTTATGAGGTAGTTATTAAAATCTGTTGAATTGATATAGAAAAATTTGATTTTCAAAGGTCACTCACGTAGGTGCAATGAAATTTAATTATTAAGCACAAAAATTTATATACATATATATAAATCAAAGTCAAACTAATCACATGTTAATAATCAATACTTGTTGGATCATATTGCCTATAGTTTTGTAATTACACACTTGTTGGCTTCTTTTGCACGCATGTAACCCCCCTTGTGTATTAGGATGCCCGCCTAGTGTTTTTTTTTTTTTTTTACTCCTAATCTTTCAAATTTAATGAAAAAACTTAGTTTAATTATAAATAAAATTAGTTTAATTATCAACATTAAAATATAAAATTTAATCCCAACCATTGATTGATTATAAGTACACGCGGGGAAATACCTAACGCTCTCTCTCCCATTATGATAAATGTTATTAGTATTAATTAATCAAATCAAACTCAGACTGGAATACGCGTAAAATTGATAGACCGGGTCCCCACGATTGCCAGCTCTAAAAGGCCATCCACAAACAGAAACAATGATCAATCGAAGCGGTGTTGTTTTTCCATTTTTTTTTAATTTGCTGTGATTGCGATAATTTTACAAATTACAAATCTCAAATCCTTTTCGTAACGGTTCCATTGTCTATATTAAGCCATACACTACACACTGTCACGCCCCAAAATTTTCTGAACCATCAATAACGTCCTCCCCCGCGGCAACCCTAATTTTAAGCGTTCATCGCATATTTTGTTCCTCAAATGCGCTCCCTCTTGTTGAGAATTTTCCTTCTTTACACTTTCATCCTTCATTTGGTTCCAAAGAAACTCTGTCGCTTCCTCCCCCCTTCTTGGTTCCCCGCCCCCGCCCCCGCCCCCGCTCTGGCCCCGAACTTGTCCTTGCTGTCGAACGCGAACACAACACGATTAATAATGGATCAGGCAGAGCTGGACCGGGTGTTCCAAATGTTCGACCACAACGGAGACGGTCGGATATCGAAGAAGGAGCTAAACGACTCGTTGGAGAACCTGGGAATATACATTCCCGACGCGGAGCTGACCCAGATGATCGAGAGGATCGACGTCAACGGAGACGGCTGCTTCGACATCGACGAGTTCGGGGCGCTGTACAAGTCCATAATGGAAGAGAAAGACGAGGAGGAAGACATGAAGGAGGCGTTCAACGTTTTCGATCAGAACGGCGACGGGTTCATCACGTTTGACGAGTTGAAATCCGTGTTGGGGTCCTTGGGGCTCAAGCAAGGCAGGACGGTAGAAGATTGCAAGCGGATGATCATGAAGGTCGACGTGGATGGTGACGGCATGGTTGATTACAAGGAGTTCAAGCAGATGATGAAAGGTGGTGGGTTCAGTGCTTTGACTTGATTCAATTTAGAAAGGATTTTTGTCTTTTTTTATTGCATCATTATCAATGAAATTAATTTGTTGTTGTAAATATAAAATTTCCGAAATTTACAATCATATGATTTGGGCGATGATGATGATTGATGATTCAAGTGCCGTCGTGCAATCGGCTTTCGCCACATTTCAAGGGACACGTCGTGCCGCGTCGTGTGACGTGTCGTCGGGTGATATTTACAACTATCTATTAAAATCATGTAATGCATACGATATACATATTTTTGAAACAAAATCATTTATGAAAGTTGAATGTACATGCGGCGAAATCTTATTAGACAAGTGTACTAGGAGACATGCAACGGTGGTGTTGCGAACACGTGTCGGACGCCTGTGGTGATGATGATGTTGGTGGTCTTTTGGATGAGGGCACGCCGGGGGAAACAATTTACATGTCGCAAGAAAGGATTTTAATTTTAATTTTTTATATTTTTCAGTCATGTAATTTAAGGATTAAGATTATTTAATTTTATTATTTTTATTGTTCTCTATTTTCGAATTTTCCACATTGTCATTGTTTCCTTTTTTGTGAGGTTCCTGGCGATGCAAATTGATATATGACTACATAAACTAAGGTTTTTTTATCAAGACGTCGCTCTGCTGTGCACACGATGGCCCACGTGGCGAGCTCTCCTTAAAATTCTTTCCCCGTTTGCAATGAGTAGAAGAATTTCCAATAACCAAAAAGAAACGGGGGCAATGTTGTGAGAATTTCGGAAGCATAATTTAGTACTGAAACCAGAAATGCAAATAAAATCGTTTCTCATTATCTTCAAATTCGAAGAGTCATCGGTCTAATGAACTTTTATCACGTAGATCTCAAAGCTACAAATTATGGTCATAGCACTTGGATACCATTAGCACGAACGCAGTGAATTTGATGACATTAAATAGAACTTCAAAAGCAAAGAGTCTACAAGCGATGCAGTTAATAAGGAAAAATGTCTTCAAGCTACAAAAACCAATCTTAAAGTTGCAGGCTGTCTTATACCAGCATCAACATAAATTTAGGGACTTTAAGTTGACTCAAGTCCGCTGAAGATCAATGGGCAATCTCTGCTTATATGGATCACTTTCGCTGCAGTTTGCTTACAGAATTAATTGCCTCGGTCGGTAAGAAAAACTTAAACATCAATTGATTAGAGAACCACAAACACTTCCAAAGCCTGGATGCCCAACTACTACCCACTGCAATTGAAGAGTTTGATTTGACTAACTCTTTTGTTACAGTTTTTGGAAACGAAATCACCTTTGCTGCTAACATGTGCTGAACTCTACTGGAGAAGAATCCCTAGATAGAACCCCAACATGCAATTTTTCAACCGAGGGGCTTCTCAAGGTGCATTTGCAGTTAACTTGTGCCAATGGCTGCTGATAAATTCAGCTTTACACAACACCTGACATGGTTGTCTGATGTTCTAATTTGGTTGTCAGAAAATTAGGATTGAATGACCCATCTGCATACTCCTGCTTCCACATTCTGAGAAACTACAAATCATCAAGTTCAATTTCTTTCAAGCTGTTAACAATGTCTTCAACTCTTATAGACATGATCTCAGCATGCTCTTCTAGATCTTTGAGAATCAACCGTAGTTGCTGTTGAATTGCTGCAGATCGCTCTCTTTCACGCTGAAGTTCATTGCAGAGATCCTGTATTTTCTTGTCCTTTTCTTCCTGCATTTTCATGAAAACAAACATTTTAAATTCAAATGATAATAAAACTGAGTACATAGAACTTTCATTAACAGTTCCTACAATAAAGACTTTCAGGATACGCACAAATCTCTTTCTCAGCCATTTGCCATATGATATGTAAATTTTGTCATAAGACCTATGTTAGAGGTGCTATGTTAATGGCAGAAGCATCCATTGAAAAGGTAGAGGTACATGCTTTGTAGTTGGGATATCTTACCACAAATTGAGTAAGCACACTTCTTTGTTCAAACTGCATAGGAACGTGGAACCCATTCGACCATTAACCACCCTTTCCAGCCAATAACAAAGGGTATTGGTTAAAAATCAATCAAACTTCATATGCAATCATATAAATCTAAAGCTAGGTCATCTCAAAATCCAAAGACAGAATGAGCTCTGTTAACAATGGTCTAAACTTCTCCAGAGGATCTTCCAATAAGTTTATGATTAATAATGATGTTCAATTCAAATTTTGAACGCAGACTCCTTAACAGTTCCATTAAGTATGATCTTCTAATAAGTTGACGATTACTAATTCCCATTATTGAGATGTTCAATTCATATTTTGAACTCAGACTCCTTAACAGTTCCATTAAATACTAAAAGTTAGCTTTTCCAAAAAAAAAAAAAAAAAGGATAGTACTAAAAGATAGAGGTGTACACCTAGATATTTATAAACAAACAATGGCTAAATTGATCTATATTACCATTTTACCAAGAAGTAACCCCAGACTTACCTCACTGAGTATATTGACAATTGGCAGCTCCCCAGGGAATTTACAATGAGTCAGCAATTTGTGGTTGTGCTCTCGGACAAATTTGGTAACTACCCATTTACCTCCATCCCTTGCTGCCAGCCTTATCATTGCTTTGCAGCCTTCTCTGGTAATTGGTCTTGGAGGAAGAACCCTGTCTTTTCTAAGCGCATGCTTAGCAGCACGAAAACCTTCCCTAGAGCAAACAAAGTCCCGGCCAATAATAGCCATATTCTTTAGCGAGTGACGGATTCGGTTTGTTCGTATGGTGAAACCCATACGCTTGGCGTATTCATAGTAGAAATCCCTCGCATCTTCTAGTGAGGAAAAAATCATTCCCGTGTATGGTTCTAAACTTTCTGAGCTGTCAGCCATGGAAGGTATCATCACATTCAATTCATCATATACAACATTGTGCGAATCGGAATGCTGCAAAAGCCCACCTTCTGTAGTATCATGTTCATCAAAGCCCTCCAAAGTATCGTTATCAGAGCAGCCTTCACCATCTATAAATTCATGTCCAGCAGAGCAGGCCATTATGATGTTCCTACAGATAGAACAAACATCCAAAAATTATTGCCAGTTCCCCTAATCATTGTACATTTTGCAGTCACAGAAGCTAAAATTTCCATGATGCATCTGTATAAGTTCTCAATATTGATAATCCAATAATATCCAAATTTAATAAACACACACTCCCTAATTTATCCCACGTTGCAGTTACATTCACATTGATGTAACAATCCCCTAACAAAGACATGAAATATTTGCAGTTTCTTGATTCGAACGTAATTCCAAAAATGCACTTGATATTAACTTAACATCATCTTCTCATTTCCTTTACAAAATTCACAACAGACCCAGTTCATCAATAGTGAAAAAAGTAAATAAATAAATTCAACTCCCCCAGCAAAAGAAATATATGTGAAAAAAAATTAACTGAAGCAGAAGCTGAAATTAAATAAATGAAGTGAATAAAAGCAGCTGCAGCTTAGCTAACCTGGTTTTGAGCTTCTGAAATTTGAACTGTTTTATGTTACAGTCAGGGCTCGTCACTCGTGAGTACTGAGTACGGAGAAGGAGCTGACTGAAAGGGGAGTCGTGTCAGATCACAGATCTACGCGTTGCGTTGTTGTTCCAGATCGACGGGTTGGTATGTAGCCACGTGTCTGAACAGACCAACGACTGCGATGCATGATGACGATGATGTGGGGACGCTCAGTTTTCCACTTTTCTGGCTCTGTTTTGCTTCTTACGATTTGTCATTTTAGAAAATAAAATAAAATAAAATAAAAATAATAGTAATATTGTTTTTTTTTTTTTTTAAATGATAGCAGCATTGCTTAATTTTAAGAAGCGTCCCATTCTTGTAAATAACTTATATGTAAGTCACTAGACAACATATGTGTCACTGTTACATCTAACAAATTATCAATCGAACAGAATTAATTATGTCAGTAACCACATCAGCTGTCACATTAATTCGAATTCAAATGCCTTAAATGTTGACCAAATTTGTAATTTAAAAGTAACAGTCAATTAAATTTAATCTGGGTTCAGATTAAATTATCTTTTATAAATGTCAAATAAAAGAGACAAAGTCGCAACACACAGTACACTTTGAAATTTTATAGTCACCATTTCTCGTCTTACAAATAAAGATTCATCATCTATCCAAACACTAGACAATACATATAACCATTATGGCAAACTTGCAGAACTACCTCTTGGTAGATAGCTGCTTTCTTCTTACTCAGCTGCGCAGCCATGTTGTTTCCAGCGCTTGCATCTGGTAGAGTTGAAGGTCCTGTACCGTCTCAAGTTCCATGATTAAAACCTCAACAATGCAGGAAATGGATATCCCGATATCAATGTCCAGACAACATTGCACTTCACTGCTGAAGGTTGATATGATCAACACGTTACCTAATTTGAAAATTCAGGATCTGAATCTAATCATAACAAGTTTTTCACAGTAATCATATGCGTCTAGCCAAGTTTTTGAAAATTCCATACTCCTTTTGATGTTTATCTAATTGAATTGGACAATTTTTGTCAAAGTCGCTTACACTAACTCACCTTCGAAGCCAATGTTGGTAGATGAGGTTACTCGGATACATAAAGCATCCGGCACTTTATACTAAACAAAGATGGTCCAAGAAGCACTCACTCTAGTCAGGGTACGAACTTTCTCACTCTTCAGATTCCAGTTCTCGCATATTCTTAGTCACTGCTTGAACTTTCAAAGACATCCGCTGAGTGTGTTCCTCGATAAATTTCAAGACCATGCATAATTGTTCTTGATAAGCTGCAGATTTCTTTTTTTCACGATGTAGCTCCGTGGATAGTTCTCGAATTTTAAGATCCTTCACATCCTGCACGCAATAGTTAAAATAGAAGTGTTATAGGAATGTTGAAGTAAGAAAATGTAAGCCCTTGCTGCCTTGTTGGCTCATACCAAATGTGGGCATAACTCGCAAGGTTTGTTCTCAAAACATCATTACTTCCAACTATTTTTGGGGAAATGAACGAAATCTTAGACAAAAGGCCCATAGTGAGAGAACTATTCTGGTCATCCAATCAAGTTTCTATGCATCCAAAATGGTGAGGCAGGGAATTTCTATCAATCAAAAAGTATATAAAAGCAGAGAGTAGAGTGTACAATCTTAAACCGCAAAGCAACCCAGCACTTGAATAAGACAAGAACACAATAATAAAGTCCCAAAAGAATGGCTTTCCACTTGCATAATAATACATAGTTAAGAAATCTTCCAAATATTAGATTGAATGGTGAAAGAGCATAAAATAAAATAAGGATTAATCTTCAACTACCCCCAAACTATTGTAAACCTCAACTTACCCCCATTTTTGTTAAGAGAGAATTTTTTTCTGCACCCTGTTTTTCCCTTGTCTTTTGAACAAAAATCAGGGTAACTTGAGGTTTACAATAATTTGGAGTATTTTGAAGGTTGTCATTTTACAAGAGGGGTGGTTCGAAATTTAGCCATAAAATAAAGAAAAATAAGACATGTTTTAGGGTGAAACTAGGCATAGCCACTCCACCCTCCATTTCCCTAGCAAGCTCCTAGAGGTGCTTGCGCACTTGAAATTGCAATAATTGCACTTTTCAAATGTGACTTTGTGGTTTTCTGACCAAACACAAAAACGAAAAAAAAGCAGCTGAAACACCATGCAAAGCAGACAACCAGAATCTCTTCTTATCAAACCTCATATGTTCCTACACTGATAGCAAAAGATGTTCATAGACATTGGATAACCCCATTCACACAAATCCTAATTCAACTCATAATACGGCTTACCCAAGTCGATCTTGTGATTCATAAAACTCCTTTTCCTTGTACCTCAATTCAAAATATTTACTTGCATTATCAAACATCAATTACACAGCTGTAACAGCTTTGCACCAGTTTATAGAGGTAAAAAGATGTCTATTTATTCATGTTAAACTGATTGGTATGTGTCGGCAAAGGGTAAAATAGGCCACAGAACATGCATGTGAAGAAACGAAACTAAATTCGCTTAAAGCAATTCAAGAAAACAATGGCTTAATTTATGGTTAATTCAAGTCCTAGCTGTTCTTCAATGCCATTGCTACAGCTAATGCTGCATTTAAGTACAAGTTATAAAGTACAAAACATGTAACTCATGCTTGTAACTCTTAATAAAACCAACCAACCCACAGCAATAATTGAAGAGGGGCAGGTCTATTAATGGACTTATTCTTGTCAAGAGATTTAGCGTGCTTTATTTTACAATTGTCTGTTCCATATTCACTTATTCTAATCATAAAATACAAATAGGTCAATTTATTATTCTCAATACTTCGGTTCTAAAATAAACTCAGCTCAATGCAAATAGCTTTTTTATTTCTATTTTTTTAGACCAATTGGGGTTTAGATATATCAAAACTCCTCTCATTATTTACTTGCCATATCAGTCCATTTTCTTCTTGTTCCTACACCCGAGGCTAGTGAGAAGTTCCTGAATCATGTTATTCCTTAGGATAATTTCAGGTTAAATCATCAAATCACTTTTGCCCATCCCTGTCTCCTAAATTGTGCTAATACCAGGTTCCATACATTTGACTCTTGATCACTCATGGCTCATCACTGGTATATTTTTGGGTTCCTCCACCCAAAGTTCTAACAGCTTCTAGTCATGCATGATATTTAGTAGACACCTATCTCTCCGAAGCTGTAAACACAAATATGGAAATGGTTGCTGTAATCAAGCTGAAAATGTATATTACTTCAAACCTCAAATCCTAACTAAATTAGCTAAGGTAGCTTTCAGGTCCCCCTCTTGCTCTTTTCGTTACTTGCCAATAAAAGTCTCCCAAATATACATTTTAAAAAGGTTTCCATCTATGGCACAGATGCATGATGGTCATTGAATCTGTAACTCTGGTTCTTTTTCCATTATAAAGAAACCACATGCGGTTCTTAGGTCATGTCAATTAAACAAGCATATCCTTTTTCTCATATTTCCAAATTATAAAGAAACCATGTAAGATAATAAGCACTCAAATAGAATCATATCATAATAACACAATCTCCTACCATACCTCGGAGAATGCAATTCTATGAGATCGTCGAGGCGGTATTTTACTTGGATTCAGCTCATGATTATGCTCTTTTACAAAACCATAGATAACCCACTTCCCTTCATCCTTTGCAGCTATTCTCAGCATGGCATTGCATCCCTCCCTGGTGGCAGGCTGTGGCGAGAGAACTCTGCTACCTCTATTTGTGCACTTTCCTGCACGAAAACCCTCTTTAGAGCAAACATATTCTCGACCAATTATTGAATTATCTTTTAGAGATCGACGTGTACGATTATTTCGTATTGTAAACCCCACACGCCTTCCATACATCTCATAAAATTCCCTTGCGTCCTCTGCTGAGTCAAACTCCATACCAATATATGGCTCTGTAGATTCAGAAGTTAACAGAAACATCCCATCGGATGTTTGGATGAAATTATCACTCCCATTAAAATGATCTGATAATTCATCACCTCCTGTTTCATGACCATCAAAAGTTTCAGCTAACCATTGTCTATAATTTCTGCCCAAATCAAATTGTTCACCAGAGGTGCTTCCCATCACAAACCTATCACAACATTAAAAAGTATCAAGACATAAACTTATACATAATCACACAACAAAACTGCAGGCCTACAGTAGATGACAAAAATTCAAATTTGTGATTACGCTTAGGATATAATTATTCATCAATATTCACCATTGGCAATGTTAGGTAGATTAGTTCAAAATTTATGTACATGAGTTTAATATGGAAGCTCTTTTAATTACTATACACAATTGGATTACCTAACAATGAAGTATCAAATTTTACAAGTTCTATTCTTCTCAGAATTAGCTTAATTTATGAAATTCAACACCATAAACATTTCAATTAACAAAAAAAAAAAAAAAGAAAACAACCCATAAAGAAAAATCATACAGAAAAGAAAACAGATTAATTAAACTAAATTATATGCTCGTACCAGAATGCATTTGAAGCTGAAATGTGCTGTCCAAAACAAAAGCAGAAAAGGATAAAAAAAGAAAATTTAAAACCCAGAAAAACGCTGGATCTTTTTCAGATTTTTGAGCTGAGCTTTACCTATTTTATTGTATTTTACTGGAATTGTCTCTGAATTCTCGTGTGTTTTATAAACCGTTTCTACACTTTGCATCGGGGGACACAAGAACCAAAGGTCCAAAAATGAAAGTGACGTAGCAGCGCTGTGACTGATTTGTTATGAAGGGAGAAAAAAAAAAAAGGGTTGGCCTTTTGGATTTTTATCGTTTAGGTCCCTGATTTGTAATGATTCATTAAATACATCATAATTTATCAGTTTTATCAATATTAACCACTGGTCGGCTGGTGGTATGGCAACCGGATTTGACTCTTGATCTTTGACGTAGCGATTGCAAACTCGTATGCTGAAGGTGTAATTTAATTAATTTTAGAGATCTAGTTAATAAAATTGGTTAAATTTATTATTTTTATTCTTAATTAACACGTACAAAACATAAATAATAAATTTCAATTTTCAAATTTTATAATCCAAATATTTTTATATTTTAAATCCTTCACTGCATGACAAACCTCACCCATTAAATGCATGTTTGTCAAATTGTAGGTCAAAATCAAAAATAAAATTAAAATGGTAATTCCCATAAAACATTGGGTTTAAAACTCGTGGATTTAGATTTTCGAAGAAAAGAATTTCAAAGTATACGTTCAGAAAAATGGCTGAAATACAAACGAACCTGATTTTTAACTCATCTATTTATTATTACATATCTAGTTACCGAACTTCAAACTATCTTCATGTAGTGTAAGGTAAAATTCAGGTATCTGAATAATAAAACATTTAGCAACTTTATTTTGCTGGTCAAAAGTTCAATTCCAATAATTGAAAATGAATATATAAATGCGTAAATTTCTTTAGAAAAATAAATCTCATCTATCCACCATCGTGTATTGATGTCAAGTCATTGGGAACCTTCAGAAACATGGATAAGTAAATGTCCCCAATGATCAGAAAATAAGCATCAATAATTGTCCAAAATCTATTAGGATAGTAAAATCATACGATTTTAGTTAACACAATCGTTAAATTCGATGCACAGCTAATATTTATATTACCTCCACAAATATGATAATAGAATGTAGATACTTAGTAAATTGTTACAGCTCAGCTAAAATTAACAAAACTCTTTTGTCACACTACTATACACAATACTCTTCTAGAAATTGAAAATGGTTAACAATTCTAGGCATAAAATCAGTTACAGGAATGCCACAGCTTACCTACAGTTCCTTTTGTTTTCCAGATTCTACTTTTTGGATATCCTTAACTGCCTCTTCAACTGTCTTTGATAGACACTTAGCGTGTTCCTCAATATACGCCATAACTGTTTGCAGCTGTTCTTGGCATGCTTCCAACTTTTGATTTGCACGATGCAACTCCATAGATAGCTCTCGGATTTTTCTATCTTTCTCGTCCTATGACATCAAAATACAGATGATTTAGATATGAATAACCAAATGTACAGAGTGTTCTAAAGCTTTTTTGGTCCAGCATTGGAATATAGATAGAAACCAAAAATATGATAATGCTACACACCAAATCTACATGATATGCTACTTATTCATTGATTTTGATAATTAACCTGTGATGGACACTTCAAAATTGCAGGGTTCAGCACAAGATCTAATTGTCAAAAATTTGCGTATGTCAGACCAGGTGCTGCATGGTTGTAAAAAATGCATGTCAATAAAACAACCTAATCAGAAAATGCACCAGAACAAGTCCCGCATTGGAGTTATATATCACAGAGGCTACACTATTTCCCTAACATCTATAGGGAAAGTTTCATCAAAACAACCAATTGATTCACATAACAGAAACTGGCTGAAGGTTCCTCAGGATTTAAAGAACTCAAAATTTAGTATATTATGTGTATAAGTATGGCAGTACCATACAGTAAGGCAGTCTCTTCTGCCACATATGTGTAAATTTTCAATTTCAGATATTCATCAAAACTAAAAGAGCCAAGCTATAATTACCCCGGTAAAATTACTAATAAATGAATATTTATTTTCCTTTTAAGCAGAGTCTGACAATTCAAATATGGCATGGTTTTGCTAATGTTGAGAAATATCCATTAGTACATTACTTGGTTCACTTTAAGAAGAGTCTTAATAGGCTATTCACAAGGTTAAAAAATTTCACTAGTTCTCTGGGCCTTTGGGAATTGAGGATTTTGCAAAACACTGCAAAAGTCTAAATGTCTTACAGTTTCTCTATAATTGTGAAGTAACTAATTATAGTTTGAAATTCACAGTCACAACTCTAAACAACATCATATGTTGTATGAGGTTTCAATGTAGCCGGGCCTGGGACTGCATTCTACATGGAAGGTATAGATAAGAAGCTCACTGATTCTGTTTACCTATATGAAGATTCTAGTTTAACCTTAAATATAAGGATTATATTCCATCAGGTATACTACACAAATTACAATTCACCCAGACCCAGTTAAGAAATTACTAACAGAAACATTAATAACTTAATTGCTTCAATTTCCTTCAATTAAGAGAAACTCCTTCAAAGCTTACTAGATTGATTGGAAGATAAATTTTCTTTAATATCCCAGTCATGCTGAAGTTTTAATCTCCACTTATGGTCATAATTGATCCATTGGATCACCATCAACCTTCCAAATACATTTAAATTAATAAAACTAGCCACCATATTCATCAAAATTGCAAGTCATAAGGATAAAAATAACACAGTTTATCTAATAAAATACTCCAAAGGTAAAATGCAAGATCTTTTGCAGTTTCCAAAATGGAATGGTGTTCTCATATACTCTTAAGTGCTTTTGCAAACCACCACTAATTTGACTAAGGCTGGATGGTAGTTTTCCCTGTCTTCAAGAATAGTCCATGGGTTTAACAGACCCTCAATATATTAAACGGAGGATCATGAGTTAAAACTTTGGAAATTTTTGGCTTTTCATTCTTTCTAATTTTTCACAAAAGGGAAGTCCTATGAAATAAAAAGTAACCATCAATCTCAATTTCTTGATGTGCAAAATTCATGAGTGCAGCAAAGGAATTGATAGTTTAATAAGCTAATAAGTTTAACCAACATGAAAAGTACTTACTGGAGACGGTCCATCCTTTCCAGAACTTAACAGTAGGTGATTATGCTCCTTCTCAAATTTCGTCACAACCCATCTCCCTGGCTTCTCTCTCTTCACCAATATCATTGCCCTGCAACCTTCCCGTATGCTCTCTCGCTTTCGAATCTGAACTCGTCCAGACTTCCGACGGTTTGCATTAAATCCCTCTTTATTACATGCGAGATGGCGAGAGATGATTGATCCATCACGCTCTGACTTACGCGATGAAATAATTCGTGTCGAAAATCCTGCACGTCTGGCATACTCATCATAGAATATTTTGGCAGCGTCTTCCGACTCAAACACCATACCCTCATATGGTTCCCGTCTTGTGTCAATTTCACAAACATCAGATTCACCTCCCGTAGGACTTTCTGTTATCACAGTTTTCTCCTCTGCAGGGGTTTCTTCTGCAGGGGTTTCCAAATCCACTGAAAAGCAATAATATGAGCTAAAAACAACATATAACAACTTGAAAAAAGCTTCACACCTAAAAAGTACCTTGTAAGAATTTTAGAATGTAAACCTATAGCACAGTCATTTAAGCATTAACACAGAAGGTTATGAAGATTTCAATATCATCTTTAAATATCATCAAATGGCAATCCTATCCTAATAGGATCAATAATATGCCTAAGCTAAATAGCTACTGCTATCAGATTTCTCTTTGACTCAGTACCCTTGTTAGTAAATTACGGAAGTCCCTGAAAACTTTCTACATTGACCAAAACATGGCCAAAGTAGAAGCATAAGTACTTAAAAGAGAGAATTATTATCATTATTGTTCTAGCCCTAAAAAAATGATATTATAAAACTAAATCCCTATCGTACCAAAAAAAAAAAGGGGGGAAATTTCATAGATCCAAACAAAAACACAACAACGGAGCTCAATTAAACAGAAAATAAACAAAAGAAATTCTTTTTTTTTCTTATTTCCCCTAATTTCCCAGGGAACCGAACAGTTGGTCGATTTTTGTGACAGTAAAATTACCAAAAATATACATTTAATAATTAAACAAAAGGGGCAACTGAATAATAAAGAGACTTACTTGTTGCTTTCTTTTAAAAAAAAAAAAAGTGAGAGAGAGAGAGATTGTTTGTGAAATTGAAGTTCGTGCGTCGCCGTTGATGCTGTTACTCGCGGTGGTTAGTTGAAGCCATTCGAGAAGAAGCAAGCAACGGAAAGGAGTTTTTTTTTTCCCCTCCTCGAAGATGTAAAGCTGTGACACATTAACAGATGGGTCCCTTTTTTTTCTACCAGTTGTTCAAATCTTCAAATGAATCAAATCGATATGAGCCGTCAGATTCCTTTGTCAAACTTCTTTTGTTTGTTCGGTTTTTTCCCCCCTAATTTTGGTCATTTATTTTGCTACTAAAATTTTATTAGTGTACATTGTATTAAAAAATAACTAAATAAAAGTTGTCCATTATGTGCAATGGCCTTTATACAAAATAAAAAATATAGATTGTCGAATTGTGAAATAATAATCATTAAACTCAAACCAGCACAACCTTTTTTCTCTTTAAAAAAAAAAAAAAACGAACAGTCATCAATTCTTACTGGAATCTTTAATCCAAATTTCAACAAGGGTTACTATAAATTAGATTATCAGACCAAACAAACGGTGACATGCGACATTATTTATGTATATAAATGTGTTTTTTTTTTTAATTTGTTCAGGGCACATAAAAACTGATTTCACTTCTAAATATTTAAAATTCTACGTATTTAAAAGAAAATAAACTTTCATAAAATTAACTATCTATAAAACTATAAGCATAAAACACAGTCGAGCATTTGGCGGTAGGTCTCAAAATAAAATAGATAACATCAATTTATTGTTACATAATTAAGTATTTCTCATATAATTGAAAAAGTGATACTTAAATTTGATTTTTCAATAAAAAAATATAAATTTTCTAAGGAAAAATGCAATCGAAGAATCAAAAATGGAAATCTTTGGATAATTTCTGAACATTTCCTGTTCAAAATCCCAAATAGAGCTAGAGTTCCAACAATTGTAGCGTTGTATAACGAAAGAATCAGGCCTAAGAAATAGTAAAATCAGTAAAAGAGCACTTGAGTTTGTTAATTGAAACCAGAGGTGGCCAACAGGCTTGTTTGGCATCTAAGAAATGTCCACACGTGCGTATACTCGTGCCGTGTCGGCCATACATCTCTTATTGCGTCGTGCCCTGCCTAATTTTTTCTTTATTTTTTTGCTTAAGAACGAGTGAAAACACCTACCGTCCTTACTTGTGTCGTGTTGTTGACCATGCGATACCGTACCTTAAAAAAACCCATTAATTTTTTTTATTTGTTTTAACAGCGCATGTCAAATTATTAATCTATTTTTTTTAAGTCTACACTTTTTAAATCCATATCACTTTATTTAAATTTAATGAAATAAAAATTTAAAATCTAAGTCTATATTCAATAATGATAAACTAATAACAATAAAAGAATGTAATATTAATTACTAGATTTAATACTATGCTATCAAAATTCTTTTTTTGTATTTAACAATAATAATAATAATAATTTTTTTAAAGGTGAACTTGTTAACTTAAAATTATATTAAATTATAGATTATAATTTATAATAATATTCATACACATTCATAAAATCATGATATCAATTATTTATTTAATAAATTATAAATATAAATTAATTATAATTTTTTTGAAACTAAAAATTAAATAAATTTAAAAAACTTGAACTAATAAAATATATTAAAAAATTCAATTCTAAGTTATTTATGAAATCATAAAATTTTAAATTTACTTCCATTAAAAAATAAAATGTGTTTATTGCATTCTTTTTGTCTTATACTCTAACCTATATCTAATCGTTTCGTACTTTTAAGGCTTACGTGTCTAAAATTCTAAGCCCAGTCCAACCCACGTGCGTGCCGTGCCATCCCATGCCGCGTGCTCTATTGAAACGTGTTGGTGCCAACCTTCGTGCGTTTGACTCATTAGCCACCTTTAATTGAAACAACCAAAGAATATTTGTACATTAGTTATAAAAGCATCACAGCCTCAACAACATAAGCAGCAAAGTTTAAGTTTTAACTTCTAAATTAAATCTCAAGATTCCTTTGAAACATTCTGCAGATCCAATGGCAAGCTCCCATTCTTCGGCAGTAAATAGGATGGAAGAAAATAAGGGATGATCAATGCCAATCCCAAACACAACACAACAAAGACAACCACCCACCAAGCTTTGTATGGGATGCCCAACAATAGTTCATCACAAACTGCCAGCAACCAACAAGATTGATTAGTTATAAGTCTTATGCTTCTGAAAGAACCCATAAAAAACATTACATATAGAAGAAAATAACTCAGATGGGAATATTCAGGAAATACAGAACCCGTACATTTGACAAATAATTAGGCAGCCACAAACTGTCTCTACTGTGGAACCTCGAAACCAATATTTTCAAGTGCAAGAGTAATGGAATTTATATGAATTGATGATCTGAAAGATTATATGAACCCAAATTACCAATATTAAAGATAATGAACTCTCTCTCCTCTACATTCGGCATTGCAACAACTCCCTCAGGCTCCACAGTAACCAAAACATACATTCCACCCTGTGCAGATCACCAAACTTAAAACCGTCTCAACAAATACAAAACATTATATCCAAAAGTTTCGGGATATTTTCAAACCTGATCATTAAGAACATCAAGATTCTCAGTCTTGAAAATCAACTTTTCAGTATTTAGTAATTTCCTGTTCCGGTTCAGACCCATGTCTAAATTGCCTTTCTTCAGTTGTAATGTAAAGCTAGCAGGTATCTGTAATTCACACCCCAAAAAACAAAAAGGGAAGCAAATAAGAATTCAGCTTGAGAATGCTGCAACTAGCAACAACTGAAATACGTAGAAAATTACATACGGACGCAGGATATGAGATCTTCACTTCGTACCAATTAAAAGATTTCAGCCCTTGCAGATGGTACAATCGAGAACCCATACGTAGTGGTAAAGTTTCCTTCCATAGCTCCTCCCCTACCAAAAGAACTTTTCCTTCAAACCTATAAAAACAGAAACAAAGTAATCTTAGCAGCCTTCCAGTTAAAGCGCCAACTACTCAAAACGATGACATTTTACAATTTTTATATACTGACATGTGTCCATGACTCAAAGTAAGGCTGCTGGCAAAAAAAACCAGTATATACAGCAGAATCAGCAACTTTTGTGCTTGCGAGTGAATCATCATAGACCAGAGGAATGCCTGTTGCTCAGCTACTCCTGAATCCAATGAACAACGATAACAAATTTCAATAACCTGATTCAATTCTCAAACGGGTAGCGTGCTAATAAATCAACATTAATGAACTAGGCAACCATCTGCATATCTCAAATTAATGAAAGAAACTTGCTCATGTAGACATGTAAATATCAGCTAAAACTAATTAACTTCATGAAACGAAAATCACTAGCTCTAGAAAGATGTTTTGCCATACTAATGTCTAAATCTGAAGAAAAAAATATTAATCAATAATGGGAAACTGCAGGTAATTGAAAACCGAAACCCTAATTACTAAGAGAGTTAACTAGCTCAAGTCATTTTACTTGTTTTTAAGATAAAATTTTGATTATTTTGCACCGCCGTTTCTAATTTAAAGCCAAGGGTTCAATATTAACCCTTGTATATAGAACGAAAATGAGATTTTTTTTTTCTTCAATGATAAAAAATGAAAATAGCAGAAACTGCAGATAAACAACAAAGATCATGCAGAATCCGAGTAAACAAATATTTCATGACAATTCAATTTTTTTTAAAAAAGAAAATTTATTCACCTTTATTATTAGTATTATTACTAGAGGGAGACGCTGCAGATTGTGATGACTGAATCGAGAGAGGTGACTTAACTGTTAACTCACTATTTTCAGTATTTAAATGGGGATAATGAAGTAGGTGGTGATGTTTTTACTGTGAGGGCGCCCCCATCGGGTTATCGCGGACTCTCAAATAATTTTTTTTTTTTTTTTGTGATAACAATGGTAACAGTTTTACCATATTGCCCTCCTTTGAACAAGGCCACTTTCTTTACGTGAGTTGAAGGCCATGGCCGGAAGAGGAGAATTCAGACTTAGATTCATATCTTCTTGGGAGGTATGATAGGGAAAAGAATTATGGCCCCTTCTAATCAAAAACAAATCATGAAAGAGTAACAAATTATGAAAGTGAAAAACGAACTGCCCAAAACATTAAATATTAGTTTAAGAGTAAAGGGATTTTTTAAAAAATGGATAGTTAAATTTCACCGTTTTAAAAGTAAATATTCAGAAGATTTTCGATTGAAAATTATCTATATTTAGATGGGAATATACATTGTTGTACATCATCTTGATGGACATAATAGTATAATAACACTCTCATTTCCATCAAATTAAACGAAATTAATTAATAGAATTCTGAAAGAAATTTAGATGTTTATTTTTAGAACAAGGAGAGCCTAATTATCTATTGAGATGTATCCGATGCTGAATAGAGGTTAGCTCCATAACATCCGGACAAGCCAGAGGGAGCACATTGGAGAGTGGCCGTGGTCCCTGCGTTAGTCATCATTACACAGCTTTCATGCTCTGGCATTTTCAATTTTGATGTTCCGCTTGCTACCCATTTGATGTTTGATGTTCAAGTGAAGGCGTCTTGCAATTTACGTTTCAAATTGCTTGATTACTGTTCTTAAGTTTCATGTTTAGGGATTTTTTGTCTTATACATTTACCACTATTATGTAACGTAATGCTTTAAAGCAAATCAGTTTATCAAATTCCTTCCCTTGACTCTTGAAATAAACCCTTATAATGCCAAACACCAACCTTATGCTGAAACTTGAACATGTATTTTGGATCAACATGGTGTTGAAACTCTATTCTCGAAACATGCACTTAGGTCAGAAGACATGATCTGAACACATCCGTAACAGTCTGCGAAAAGGAAGCAGTTAAAGATGGAATTTCACAAACTCTAATTTAAAGGAAAAACAAAGAGAAGAATCACTTATGCTAAAGCAACAATTGCAATGGAGCTCTATGCTTAACTAACATTACCAGAAATGATTACAAAGTCATTTGTTACACAAGATCCTGCCTTTGTTACAACACTTCAGAATATGGTCAGGGAGTAAACTTGTAGCAGTAAAAGAAAATAAATGGGTGATTATGCAACAATTGCTAAAGCAAATCTTTGAAGCTGCCTACTAGAGTAACCTGCATTTTTATATCAGATCATCTAGAGTAACCTGCTAACACCTAAATCTCTACTAGACACAACTTCGTAAAAAATATATATATAGACCTGAGATGTTACAAGGAAAAGGAAAGAGGGGAAAAAAAAAAAAATTGTACTACCAAGTTTAAGTGGTGCTGAAGTAGCCAATTCAAGAGCTCGAGGCTATCTGTTGCGCGAAAGCTCCTTCTCTATAGATTCAAATTCTTTGAGATTGTTGATTACATTCTGAACTTTCTTTGATAGGTGATCACTATGCACTTCCACAACCTTCATAAAAGTTGTTAGCTGTTCTTGATATAGCGCACAAAGCCGTTTCTTATTTCGAAGCTCTACTGTCAATTCTTGAATCTTCTTATCTTTTTCGTCCTATAAAAGTTTAAGCAAAACAAACAATTAAAACCAAATTTGAGAAGTAAAAAGCTGTGCATCGTTCATTTGGAGAAAAGCACACAATTGCATGTAAAAGAAAACACTATGCATGACCAATTGATGTCTTGATTTCATCAACGGGAAAGAAAACGCACTGCATTTGTATGTTCATACTTGCACACAAAACACATGTTTGAATGTCAGTAAAACAAAAGAGGTGGAGAAAACAAATAGTGAAGTCAAAACTCCTTGAATGCAGAGGACGTTGTCATTCTATAAGGCGAACAACAAAAAAGGCTTATACATCGATAGTTATCTACATAACAAAAAAACAATAAGGTGAATGACACATGGACCCCCAATGTTTGATGAATGTATCAGGTGCAGACCTGTGGGCAAAATAAGTGACAGATAAATCCTTTTCTGTTACTTCTTCTGTTGACGGTTAACGGCACTGAAGTAAAATTGGGCAATTGGAAATAATCTCTATCTACCAGACACTAAGACGTACCGCAATTTTTATTTTGCTGATTGTCAACCCTGTGGTTGTCCATACCAAATTATTTTCTTGGACTATAAAACAAAAGGAAAACACTACTACACGAGAGTCCCCTTTTTTTTTAGCACAAACACTGCCACTCACCCTTACCTTATGATGAGTTTTCACTTCTTGAGATAAATAAATTTTGCAAGTTTCAATATTTTCACCTCCAAAAATGATAAAGCCACAAACAATTGTGTACAAACTGATGTAGTATGAAGACATTAACTAAGAAGTAATAACAGTTATTTTTTTTTCACTTATGTGTACCCTATAATGGTTTTATACAACCAATCTCCTCATGCTCTTCATACGACATCAGTTTGCGCACACTCGTTTGTACAAAGTGTTTGTAGCTCCATCATTACCGTTTCAACTCTTTGACATGCAAATTCCTCTCTTTTGTTGCTGGATATGTGAAAATTGGTTGATTCACAAGATTTTCCAGGAAATCTTATCACTTATACTACTCAGACTTATGCTAACTGTGTCTTCTTGGATTCTTCTTTTGTCTTTATAACCTCCATTTTTGGTTATAGAGAAATATCTACATACCTATTGTTCAATCAATACTCTACTGACTTCCTAGTAAATCCATAAAACAAAGATAAGCATTAAAAGCAGCAATTCTAAAAGAAAATTTTGGTCAATTTGAGTTTTAAAAAGTTGTTCAATTTAATAAGACCATGTGAGGTTCAAAGAGACTTCCCAGTTTTGTTTTGTCTATTAAGCAAAACAAATAATTTAGCAAACTGATTCTGGACCAGCCATGCATATATGCATCTCAATTCTTTGGTTTTTATCCTCTTATAAAGTACAGTGTTTCAATTTTTTTTTTTTAATCATAATGTATTCAATAATTCGAGCCAAATAAAAGAAACATCCAGGAAATAGAAAACAAGGGATTAATACAAACACTACACTGAATAAACACATTATTACTCCCTAAAGACTGCCAAGACCCCAGCAAGGAGAATCAGACAACGCGAGAAGAGTAAGACCAACGTATTTAAACATCAAATTAGTAACAAAAATAGAAAATTGCAGCAAATTACTGTTAACAACTTCTAATGGCTTCTAAACAATTGATAACCAGCATCTACATGACTAATGGCAACACAATCGAACTCTGTCAACAACTTCTAATTTTGGTACTAGTGAAGTCTTAGCTAAGATCCTCAACATAAAAATACATCATTCAACTCCAACAACTGGCACAGATACTTATTTATCTACAAACAAGTGCACAATATGCTTAAGTTATCAATGAAGTAGACAACTCAAGCTTAAAGTAAATGACATAGAATTGTATCTTATTTATCCATAGGCTTCATTCTTAGGTAATTGAGAAGCATCTATTTATCAGCTGCTTACTCAATGCTCAATGAACTAGTTAGTAAATCCACACAACATAAATAAATGTGAAAAGCAGCAACTTCTAACGAAATTTTGGTCAATCTAAACTGAAAACAGTCAATTAGTTCAATAAGACAATGGAGATTCTGAAGAGACTTCTGATTTTATAGTTCATACAAATACTTTTCACATACCATTAATCTACTTTGGGCTACATCCCTCTTATAGTAGTCAATCTCTGCTTGATCCAGCAATGTTCACATTAGCACACTAATTATCCCACAACAGACTCAAATTTTCAAATGTACGGAATCTATGCTTTTCCCTTTCTTTTTCCATTTGTCTTTTTAAAAAAAAAATTAAAAAATTAAACATATTAATAAAAAAGGAAATTACAAAAAGTTGTACCAGCAGTCCACAATATTAGTAATACAGGAAGAGAATCCAAAACATAAACATCATTTGACAGCAGCTTTCCAACTTTGACAAATAATGAAGAAAGAAACCCATTTAAACTTCCGAAACCCAATGAGACCCAAGAAAATGTACCTATGCCTTTCCAAAACACATAATTTATTACAAAATGTTCTCATTTATTCATTTACACACAAATTAATTCATTTACATGCATTAAACTTCTTTTTAAAAGTAGACTGTATCTCACGATGAATTCAATAATACAAGCCAAAGATCAAAACTTGACAAATTCGGAATAATATAGATACACACACCCATGAATGCATTACTCCTGAAATTACTGAATTTGGAGAACCAAATGATGCACTGAGCAATACATCAAATTAATTAAGAAAATAACAATGTCACAATGAATTACTATTAGAGTTGTAAACCAAGGCATTACCATAGTTTGACGAGCTTCACGTGGCGCCACCACAAGTGGATGATTGTGTTCCTTTACAAATTTAGTTATCACCCACTTTCCAGATTTATCAAACTTTACATGAATCATCGCCTTACAACCTTCTCTTGTGCTTGGTCTAGGCTTTCGAACTGGCCCAAATTTCCCTCGGATGCTAACACAATAACCCTCCTTATTACATCCAAGTCTACGCGCAAGAATCCTTCCATCTCTTTCTGAACGACGACAAGACATCACACGCATGACAAACCCTACTCTCCGTGCATATTCATCATAGAATATCTTGGCAGCTTCTTCTGAATCAAATTCCATTCCCTCAGAGGGCTCTATAATTGAATCTCCTTCCAACATAATCAACTCCCTTCCAGCAGAGCCCTCTACTGCTCCAGCTCCCTCATCTGAATCCACTGACACAACAAGACCATCAGCTGCAAATATTATCCAGATTCCAAAACTAATCTTATATATAATTTTTTTTTCTTGTGTGTGTGTCCCAATTAGGCGAGGAGGTTCTCTTCTTCTCTCTTTTTTTTTTTCCCCCAAGGAAGTAAAAAACCACCAAAGTCATTTACCAGACGACTGAAAAGCACTATCAATCAAAGCTGGGAGCTAAAAATAGGGGGGAAAAAGTACAAAAAGTTTTAAATGTTGAAAACCTTGTCAAAAATATATTTCAAACATAAAATTGCACCAAAGAAGCGGAAACGGTTTTCAGCAATTAGACAGCAAGCGGAGATGTACAAATACGACCATTATCAAAGCCAATAAATAAATAAATAAATAAATAAACTCCCATCCAAACAATTTTATGAACAATTAGACTCCCAAACAGCATCATGCATTAAAAAAAAAAAAAAAGGTGAGAAGTCGACCATAATATCCAATAACAGTTAAAATAGATAAAATAGAAACCCAAATAAATAATTATTTTTTAAAACTTATTCAATCACTCCAGTTCTAAAGCAACAAAGCATTTCATAAGTAGCCAAAAGTACACTCCTTAATCTCAAAACAAAGCCAAAGAACTCAATATAAATTAAACCCATTTCAATTCAGGCTCTCTTTAGTCTAGCCTCTTAGTTTCCATCTGAAACAATACACCAAATAAAGCAAATTCAGCAAAAGCAATTTCAACAACAAGGGGTTAAATGAAAAAGAAACAAAATTTAATGGGTAAGCGTTAAAGTTGTCCAAAGAACTGTAACTTACTGGATTGAATAATCAGAATTCAGGAACCTTGTTGTAGATCTTCTCCGTAATTTACAGATATTGGCTCTAAAAATTGAAATTTGGCGTATATTCAAAAATTTTGAAAGGAATTTCGTTAATTAAAAAATTTTTTATGGGGGTATTTTGGGAGTTTTAAGAATAGTGTTAAAGTGGATCAGGGTGTAAGATTGTTTATAGTGGATGTCCACTCATTTGATGCCACTTTTCTTTTCTTGAGATAGCGACGCGCCACTATATTTGAAAAACGGTTCAGAATCCGGTTTGGGTTTCTCTGGATTTTGGTCTTGGATCCGAACAAGCCAATAAGCCCAAACCAGGACTGGATGCTTATTACTGTAATTTCATTCTTGAAAAAAAAAAAATTTTGAAAAATTAACTACAACTTCTGGGGGAAAAATATATGTTATTCCTTTAATTTTTTTCTCTAAAAACTCTATTTCTCATAAACAGAATGATACAACTAATTTGTGGAATCAAAGATTATTGTCCTTCAGATAGCCAACTACGTACTCCCCGTGCAAGTTTGAGAACACATTAAATGGTACCAGAAACACGAGGATGTGATGTCGTTTTTGCTTCTAAAATTTTGTAAAATAAAAAAAAAAAGGGGTTTCAATTGAGATAAAAATAGAGTTAAAAAAAAAAACTAGAATCTAATTATATTTCTTTAGTCAATACAAGAACACGTTTTGTCAAAGCTCTTCGCGGATATCCGAGTTCAAGATGCACGTGTCATCTCAAAATCAAAAGCACGAAATACGAATTCTATATTCATCATATTCGTTATACTATTATATTATTATTATTTATTGTTTTTGGTTTTTCGCCTTGAGTCTTCTTAGCCAGAGCGCCGAAATTTTTCCGAACATAAAGCAACTAACTTCAATATATCTGGGAAATCAAGTCTATTCGCTAGCTTTGGCCTTTGAATCAACTGGGTCTATCTGCTGGCTTTGAGATAGCATAAGCGGCAACAAATTAAATTAAAATTTTAAAGCACTTAGAACTGATAATACTATTTAAAGTAATTCAGTTTCATAATACAACACAAGGACACAAATCCACATATTAATGAAAGAAGCGCAGCCAATTTAAAGTAACCCAGTTATACAACAACAATGAAGAGTTGTCTCTCCCTCCAATAAAACAACTGGACACGCGTGCAGTCGCGGGTGCTGCTGCACTACTCAGGTCCCCGAGAACCACATTTATACGCATGAACTCAAAAGACACGAATGGTATCAATGCCTAGGCCTTACATGGAAACTTATATCGATAGAGAGTCGTGTCGAGATTGACTGAAACAAACATATTTATTAAGAAAGCAGAAGACAGGAGAAGAGCCTGCTGGACTCAAACCTTTTGGACGAGCTTAACAATCTCATCAATGAAGTTGCAGACGAAGACAGCAAGCAACGAGATAGCGTAGAGAGTCCAGGCTGCGTACTTGAACTTAGCGGTGTTCGCGACATATGGAATTGTAGTGGCCCAGACCAATGTAGTGGCAGCAACGACGATAGCGGCTTTATCCAGCGCCTGCGATGCAGCAGCAAACCGGTGGGCAATAAGTTTAGAAACAAAGAGAAAAAGGAAAGTCAGGAAGATGGCAAATGAAAGCACGCAGAATGAAGGGGACAGTTCTTTTTCAGTTTCAGCATACAGGATGGCGATCTGGTGGGCTGATGAAAAGCAGAACGCCATGATCACATTCTGCCATTCAAAGACTTGATTGGCTTCTTCGTCCATGGTGGGTTTTGGTTTTGGTGGGCTTGATTTAGTGAACTTGATTGGCTTCTTCGTCCATGGTGGGTTTTGGTTTTGGTTTTGGTGGGCTTGATTTAGTGAAAATTTGGGTATTAATTGGTTTTGAATATGCCGTGACAAAGCCATGTGACGATGGTGTTATATTTATAGACTGAGATGGAGTCGGATCTTCTACGGTCGGAGTTTGAACAATTTGTGTCCCTACCTACATACGTCATGCGTGTGTTTTTAATTTTCCACTTCAGAATGATTTGTCAATGTTGATTATTGGGGTAAACATTCCGATCCTAAATAAGTTCGATTTCATGAGAGCAGGGAACAATGGGTTCCACCAATTTTAATATTTAATTGGAGAAAAAATTGTCGTGAAACGAAGTTTCTCACGAGACTCAAAATGAATGTAACCCGTCTATGGATAAAAAGAGAAAATAAATGAATGTTAACCTTTCAACGCCTTGGAAGCCCAGTTTTTCAAGCTCCAGCGACCCATCAAAATTTGCACGCCTTCTTTGTCCCAGCTATCGAACTTTCGGATCGAATATTGAGTTATTCCACAGCGTTGCCTTGTTACTATTTCTCTTTTGGAATAAAACGGGTGGTATATTTCAGAGATAAAGTAAAAGATAAAGGGCTTCGACAGTCATCCTGTCATTATAAAAATCGATGACATCGAAGGGCAAATTTAATTAAAATATGCAGCAACTGAATCGCCGAAATAATTCAAAGAAATTCATCATGAGTGTAGCTTCTATTGAACATAAGTTCAACTATTCATAGTAAATAGTAAATCCGACTCTATCATTAATGGAGGTAAACAATTCTTGTTAGTGAGTCGCAAGCCAAAGGCGAATATCTCCTGCCTAAGCCTCAATAATAACAATATCATTAGAAAAATCCATTCGGTTAGCAACACTCACGGCCGTAGCCTTCTCCTCGCCAGTACAAATCACAGCACCAAA
The DNA here is from genome assembly GCA_030449875.1 of Aegle marmelos. NCBI lineage: Eukaryota > Viridiplantae > Streptophyta > Magnoliopsida > Sapindales > Rutaceae > Aegle > Aegle marmelos. Next base: position 11,839,690 of record JASUUL010000115.1, read on the forward strand.
AGAACCATCGCAACACGTTCCATATCAAACGCCATGAGAAGTTGTCTTATCATTAACAAGCCGTCAAGATCACGTTACTATATAAAATATATGTAGTCCCACATTCACAAAAAAATAAATTAAATAATAGCTTAAGAAATTAAACAAAATTTGTAAAGTATTGCCAAAAGCCCAACTATCGATCGGATATGAGCGAGACCGAGACAATTGCTTTGCTTCATTCAATTTTGTTTTTCTTTCCAAGCTTTTGGATTGCCAGAAAGCTGGTGGGTCCTGCACGAGTCGGATCATTCGATTTCTCTTAGGCCCTTACATTATGCATCCAAAAAGGAAGAGGGCAAAAAAAGGGACGAAAAGAAAAGAAAACAGCGTAAGTGAGAAGTACGCCATCATATCGAATATCAGTCGACGTAGAAAAAACAGAAACACCCAAATGAATAATTAGTTTTTAAAGCCTAGTCAATCACTCTTAATTCTAAAGCGATAAAGCATTTCACATGCAGCTAAAAGTACACTCTTTTTATCGGAAAATATACAACAATAACCTTAAAAACTTTTAAAGATATTAAAGATATTCTCTTTAAACTTTTCGTATCAAAACCAACTAAATAAAGTTTATAATTTTTAAAATATCCTTATAATTACAATCTCTGTCAATACCTCTATAAATTTTAATAATATGGAGACAATCCGAAGAGAAGTAAAAGAATTATTAATACACCTAAAGGATGAAACTAAATATATAAAACAGAAAATAGAAAAATTAAAAATCGAGATAACAATAATTTATGCTAGTAAAAAGAAAGATAAGAAATTAGAAAAATATAAAATCCTAAAATTAGGAAACATAAAGAAACCCAATATCGATTTGTCTCAAAAACCACAACCAGAAAGTTTTGATGAATGGTTTATGAAAAATAAATACCCTGTAATTATAAAAGACACTGAAAATCTACTAAAAGAATTAGAGGAAGAAGAAGAAATAAATAGTAAAGGTAAAGAAAAAATAAGTAAGAAAGAAGAAAGCAGTGAATCTGATTAATGAATGAAAAAATTGAAGAACTCACTGAACTTTTCAGTGACATAAATATAAGTGATCTAGAAGATATAGAAAAAGAATACAAAATAAATATGAATACAAGTAGAGGTCCAGAGATGAAACCTCATATAGAAGAACCTAGAAATTTTAATAAGCAAAATAAAAAGAAAAGACCCTTTTATGAATATAACCTACCTCAAAAATATCACCCTTGGAAAAAAGAATATGTACGTAAAGAAGAAGAATTAAAAATAATAAGTAATTCTGGAGTATTTTTAGATTTAGACTGTAGAAAAAATCCTCATAAAACCTTAATAGAATGGGCATTACAAATGAGATTATTCTTTATGTACAATGGATTTAAAGATGATTGGAACGTAGAAACAGAAGATAAAAAAGCAACTGTATTTATAGAAATTTTAATAGCAAGTTTTATAGGAAATATATTCCACTGGTGGACATGATTAACAAATAATGTAAAAGAATTGATAATAGATAATACAAAAGTAGGATTCTTAAGAAATAAAGAATCAGGAATCGAAAAAATGATAGAATATATTTCAAATGAATTTTTAGGAGAAGATTGGTCAACCAATAGAGACCAAGAAGTAAAAAAGAAAAAATTAAGTAACAGAATCAAATTAATTAATCTAAGTATATGTAACATGTGTTATGTCAAGGAATATACTTGTGAATTTAGTAAATATTATTACTCACAATTCTTTAGTAATGAAGACCAAAATATCTATCTTAATTTATACTACTCTAAATTACCACCACCATGGAGCACTTACTTTGTTAATGAATATGAAAAGTATAAGGTAACAAATACAATTCCAGAAACATTAGGATCTAGGATAAGATTTTTAAATGATAGATTAAGTGAAATATGTATACAAAGAAATCTTATAAAAAGAAACAGAGCAATCGGAGACATATGTTGTGATAAAACTGAAATGCCTACACAATGGGGATGCCAAGTACCTTATAAAAGACATAAAAGCCATAGGAAATTAAGAAAACAAAAATATAAAAAATATAAGCATTTCAAGAAGAAATACATTAAACCCTATAGAAAATTTTATAAAAGAAAAGAAAAATAATATAAAAAACAAAGAAATTTTGATAAAAATAAATGTAAATGTTGGAATTGTGGGGAAGTAGGACATCTAAGTACAGAATGTACAAAAAAGAAAGTAAGAATCCTTAGACAAGAATTTAAAGATGTAAAAGAAGAATTAGAATTAGTAAGTAATCCGTCTGATTATGAAGGAGAAGAAATTTTTATATCTGAAAAAATTATAGAAGATGAATCAGAATAAAGAACTCAACATAGAAGACTTAGATAAAGAAGAAATTTATGACGTAGAAAAAGAAGAAAATGTCGAAGGATACAGTTTAGTAGCAACATTTAATAGAAATAAATACAATAAATTTTTAAAAGCAAAATTAGAAAAACCTGATTATAGAATTCTACATCGGTGTAGAGATATCTTCAAAAGAAAAAATGTAATATTACATAAATATTATGAATAAGAAAAAGCAATAGAAATAACTCAAGCTGAAGGGAATATAAGATTAGGTCTTATAAATAAAAAAACCATAGATTTAGCCCTTAAAAAAATAAAAAATGAAAAAACAAAAGAAAAAATACAATATGTTTATTTAGCAAAAATACAGATCTTAGTAAAATCCTTATTCAAGGAAGGAATAGATAGTCCAATAATATTATCCTTACATGATTAAAGATTTAATGACCCTATGATAGGACATTTAGGGACAATAGAAGGAAATCTATGTTATACAAAATTAATATTTACTTGTTACCCAAGATACTGTGTACACATAAAAGATAAAAACATAAATGAAGCTTTAAGTCTTCACTTTAAACTATTAAAAAATGATTTAATAAAAAAAGGAAATAGGTTAATGACTTTCCATTATTCAGCCTTATATAGTTTCTGTAATTCAAATTATGGAGAAATATATAGTGATAAGCTGTTAATAGAAATAAATAAAGATTGTGAAGAAATAACTACTCTTATAGAGCCTATTAAGCCTGAGATTAAAATACCAATAACTTATAAGTTAAGTATTAATGATAAAAAAGAAATTATAGATTCAGAAGCTAAAAAAACATCAGTTATTCCAATAAGTTTCACAGGAAAAACCTTACTTAGAGGAAACTCATCAAAAAACTATTTAGTAAATAAGCAATCGATATCTGATCCAACTGCTAAAGTTATGAAAATACTAGGACAATATTTTAACGGATTAAACTACATAGAAGGACCTTATATAACTATTGATACTGGTGCAAGCCATAACCATATGAACCCAAATAAAAATAATGGATTAATCATAAAAGAAAAAGATCTAGCATATGAATATGTAGATTTTAACGGAAACAGACACGTATGTAAACAAGAAGTAAAAATACCATTTCTTACTCAAGGAATTAGAATCATTGTAACATGTTTTATAGATTCCAATTTAAATAATGATACCCATATCCTTTTGGGAAATAGTTTTCTAGAAAGTTTAGACTATTATAAAATAGAGAAACATGGTATTACGATACAAATAAATGAACATTAAATATTTTGTCAAAAATGTTAAACAACACATACCTTAACTATCTTAAATATCCTCTATCAGTTTATATCCAAGTTCATACTATAGAAAAAGATATTCATACATGTGCTTTAATAGATACAGGAAGTGAAATTACCCTTATGAAAATATTCTTATCTGATAAATGGATACCAGATGGTCATATAAAAATAACTGGTATTACAGGTGATAAACAACAAGTTACTCACCTAGTTCACAATTATGAACTTTTATTAGAAAGTAAAAATATTTCCGTAAAATGTATATATCAATATTCTCACATGGATTGTGATATTCTTCTAGGAAATGACTTTCTTCAACAATTTCAATATTATCAACAAACTATGTTTTTAATTACTTTAAAGACTCCTTGTAACCATATCCTTCGTATACCCAGAGAATTTCGCCCTTTTCGAGTTCAGCCAGCCCAGCGTGGTGATAAATATGAAAAACATTATTTAATACAAAAAGGACAGACATATAGTATACACTTAGAAACAATTAAAAAATAACTAACACAAATATATAATGAAAACCCTTTAGCCCTATGGAAACCTAACCATCCTAAAGCCAAAATAGAATTAATAGAAAATAAAATAATTAGGGTAAAACCAATGATGTATACAATGGAAGACAAAGAAGAATTTAAAATTCAAATAAAAGAATTATTAAACCTAAATCTAATTCAACAGAGTAATAGCCCTCATAATAGTCCAGCCTTTATGGTTAGAAAAAGAGCAGAACAAGTAAGAGGTAAAGCTAGAATGGTTATAAATTATAAAGAATTAAATAAATATATCAAATTTGACGGATATTTCCTACCTAATAAAGAAGTATTAATAAATCTAGTAAAAGGAAAAAATAATTACTCTAAATTTGATTATAAATCAGGATTTTGGCAAATAAAAATGGAAAAAGATAGTATACAATATACAGCCTTTAGTACACCTCAAGGACAATATGAATGGTTAGTAATGCCATTTGGATTAAAAAATGCGCCTCAAATATTCCAAAGAAAAATGGATAATATATTTAAGGATGATAATCATATTATAGTATATGTAGATGATATATTAATAGACTTAGAAACAATAGATGAGTATAGAACACATCTAAAAGATTTTGCTAATAAATGTATAAAAGAAGAAATAGTTTTGTCAGAAAAGAAAGCATTAATAGAACATAAGAAAATAGAATTCTTAGGAATGGTGCTAGATAAAAATGGAATAAAATTACAAAGCCATATAGCTAGAAAAATAGTAGACTTTCCAGATAAATTAGAAAATAAATAACAAATTCAAAAATTTTTAGGATGTTTAAATTATGCAGAAGGATTTATAGAAAATCTATCAAAAAAAAAGAAGTATACTCCAAAGATTATTACGAAAAAATAATATAAGAGGTTGGAGTGAAGAACATACACAAACAGTAAAGGAACTTAAAAGCCATTGTAAAAATTTACCAGAATTAAGATTACCAAATGATACAGATAACTTAATTTTACAAACTGATGCTTCTGACTTATATTGGGGAGCAATACTTAAAACAGATTTAAATGAAATATGCAGATATACTAGTGGAACGTTTGATAAAGCTCAAGTAAATTATCCAGTTTATGAAAAAGAGCTATTAGCCATTTATAAAGGGATAAAGAAATTTTCACTATTTTTGTTACAAAGAAAATTTACAATAGAAATTGATAATACTCAAGTTAGTTCATTTATATATAAAAATTTACCTAACGAGCCTCAATATAGAAGATTACATAGATGGCAAGTATATTTGTCTCATTATAATTTTAAAATTGTCCACATCAAAGGAGCTAACAATTTTTTGGCAGATTTTCTCAGTAGAAACGTAGAATTTGCAGAATAAACATGGAGAAAAGAATTGCTGATCTGGAGACAGATCTCGTAGACCTTGAAGAAGTTGTCAAAATTCTTGGCAATTTTGTAAACAATCTTCGAACCTCTATAAGACATCTAAGGGAGGAATTCGAAGAAAATAAAAAAGTAAATCCCTTAAGTGGGCATATAGTAGATTCCTTGAATGGAAGCAGTGGTGGACCCAAACCACACGGTAAATCCATTTGTGATGAAGATTATGTAGAAATCTCATCTAATAAAAAAGTGATTACAGTAAATCCCAGTAAACAGCCATCAAAAGAATATGTCATGGCAGCAGTAAAAAGAGTAAACCTTGGTGGAATTGAAACAGTAAATCTTTCCCCAAAAGAAAGAGATTATAGGAGTTTTTCTGAATATGTTTACAGTAAAATTGAATATTCAAAAAGCTGTTTTCGGAGTAATTGCAAATCTGTGTACCCCAGGGTAGTATGTATTAAAGGAGCAGACCCTGAATTTGTTAAGAAACTAACAGATTTTAGGTACCTCGACCTTGTATATCCCGATATAAAGCTAGATGAGTTATTTTCCTTTAAACCAGTCCTTGTAAGCAAAATAAGCCAATATGCTCAGAAGAAAAATGTATGTTTGAAGTTCTATACAATCAGTCCAGAATATGATGATGAAGTAGAATATGAAGCCATACACCTTATCAGTCTCAATACTGTGACAAATAGCTTCAACCTGGAAGTAGGCCAAAGTAGACTCAAAGAACCAATCTTCAGTAGAGAATGGGTCAGCTATAGAAGAGCAGCTAGAGTTACAGTTATTAAATCCATTGCTTCAAATCTGTATGAACGAGGATATAAAGTTCTCCTACAATAAGACAACTTCATCCTCTGTACACCAGGCACAGGAGTTGGCAGATCAGGAGTACTTGCCAGCTTCATCAGTGACATAGACAACCATCAGATCCCATGTAGACCCAGTACAAGGCGTGTGGCATATGAAAAAATGGAACACCTGGCATGCCTTTCATAAGCACTTACGTCATCAGCATCAATTTCGTAAGCACTTACGTCATCAGCATCAATTATGTAAACTTTATTTTTTGTAAAAATCAAAAGTAAGTCGGCCATCTGTTGGCCATCAGAGGCTAAAAAGATAAGCCTTATCATGTAATCTGATCCGAAAGGACACGTGTAAATCTCTCATGAGGATGTAAATCTTCTATATAAATGAATCAAGAAAAAAAGAGGACTCAGAGACGAAAGAACTGAGGGCCTAACATTTCATAAAAAAGTCTTTACTATGCTTGCATATAACTAAATACTTTCTCTCCAAATCGTAAAACAAAATCAAAAACAACTCAGCCAAAAGAATAGAAAGGGAAACCCAGAAAATCAATTAGAACTTTAATAGATCAAAACTCCAAGATCCAACGGACGCACAGTGATCCTGCTTGCAACAGCCCGTGTAAGCCATTGAGCCGTTGAGGCGTGTAGGCGTTTTGGGCACAGTTACAGGGAAAAGGTGACCAGTCAACAGGATAAGGAGCCAGATCTAGAAAAGTTCCAGAAGATTTGAAGGTAATAATTCTTAATCTATATCTCTTGGTGGGAGGTTGTTGATGATAATGTTTTACTGAGGAGAAGAATTTTATTTTATGAAAAAAGCAAATGATATTATCAGATCTGTAGAACATATAAATTTCGAAAACACAAATCAATTAAAAGAAATTGTAAACAGGCTAGATGATAAAATCCAAACTTTATGTTAGCAATTAGATCCAATAAATATAAATCCAAGCCTTGTAAACCATGAACAATTAATAATGGAAAAAAGAGTATTAAACCTTATAAAGGATATAATAGAATTTAAAATATACATTTCAAATACTGATTGATCAAGTATATCGATAAAAATCAGTAACGAAAATTGGATAGCTGATCCTGACTGGACAGTAATATCCTTTGCACCTCTAGTAAATAATTCACGTATTTGACTAATCATGGAAGGATATCATGAAAAATTATGTAAACAGATGAATATGTCAAAGAAAATATGGTTAAATGAAGAAACAAAAATTATTTATGGACATAAAACTTTAATGTTAAGATTTAAATGTAAAACTTACATATATGAAAGCATACTATTTAATATAAAAGACTTGATAAGTAAAATTGAATTAGAAGCAGTTATTAACACAAATTTACCACAAGAAATAAAAAGGAAAATTATACGAATCATAGAATGAGAAAATCTTAAAAGCTTAATAGTACAAAGCTTTGTAGAAAAAGAAATAGAAGGAATATGGGATATATATGAAAACTTTAATATATTCAATGCAGATAATTATATAAATACCATATAATGTTTTTAATCTTTATACTTTAATATAATCATTGTATTAATCATTATACTTTAATATTCTTACGTAGCCTTAGAAATGGTATCAGAGCCATGGATCCTGTGATAAAAATAATAAACTCTTTATATACATTAAAAATAGAAAAAAAGGATGAGATAAAAAGATTAATAAAAGAAATAAAAGAAAATAAAAATAATATAAGAAATATAGACTTAGAAATAATACAGGATTTAAAAGATAGATTGAACATTGATACATCTAGATATGAAATAGAATTAGAAAAAAGAATGAAATTTATAGATAAATTTATAAATTTCTTGATATATTGGTACAAAACATTATGAATCATCAATAGTTTTTATTAGAACAAGCCTTAGACCGAATACAAGAATTAACTTCATGTATAGACCAAATATTATTAGGTTGGGAAAATAGAATAAATATGTATATAAATTTTTTAAATCAAAAAATTGACTTACTAGAACATGAAAAAACTAATTTAATAAACATGGGTGAACATGTGTATGGAGAATTCATTGATCTATATGAATTTAATCAACATTTATATTTATACCAGGAGATAAAAATGATACTTGAAAAAATGAAAAATAGGTGTAGATATAACAGTAGGAGAAACGATCACTAAATAAGTAAATAAAATAAATATAGGGATTATTGCGAAATTAGACCTATATCTTGTATAAAAATACATAAGAATATTTTAGTCCAAATATATATTAATTGGTTAATATTAATAGAAAAAGTTAGGATGGTCATTTATATAATTTGTAAAAATTATAAGGCCACTCTTGTAAAATTTTCCTTTTTACCTCAAAACAAAATCAAACAACTCAATATAAATTAAACCCAGTTCAATTCAAGCTCTCTTTACTCCAGTCTCTTGGTTTCCGTCTAAAACAATACACCAAAAACAGCATATTCAGCAGAAGCAATTTCCACAACAACGGGGCTATATGAAAAAGAAACAAAATTTAATGGGTAAGCGTTAAAGTTGTCCAAAGAACTGTAACTCATTGGATTGAAGAATCCGAATTTGGGGAACTTCTTGTTGATCTTCATCGCAATTCAGAGATACTGGTTCTAAAAATTGAAATTTTGGAGTAAGTTCAAAAATCTTTTAGGCAACTTTGCTAATTAAATTTTGTTCTTATGTGGGTATTTTAGGAATTTTTGGAATAGTGATAAAGTGGATCAGGGTGTAAGAGATTGTAGTGGATGTTCACTAATTCGATGCCGCTTTGATTTTCTCCAGACCGCGACACGCCACTATATTTTAAATACGGCTCGGGATCGGGTTTGGGTTTTTCTGGATTTTGGTCTTGGATCCAAACAAGCCAATAAGCCCAAACCAAAATTAGATGCCTATTAGTATATTTTTATTCTTACCAAAAAAAATTAATTTTTAAAAATAAAATAGTATATTTTGGGGGAGAATCTTATTTTATTAGTGCTTTCATTCCCCAAAAAAAAAAAATCTATTTCTCGTAGATAGAATAACATGACTAATTTGTGGAATTAAGTGGCATCCGAAACAGGAGGATGTACTGTTGTTTCTGCTTCTAAGATTTTTGAAAAATAAAAAACCAGGTTTCCATTGAGATAAAAATAAATTTTCTTTTTTTTGGGGGGCCCCGGGGGGGGGAGGCGGCGACGCTTCTTTAGTCTATAAAAGAACTCTTGTCGTCAATGCTGGGCTATCTACTAGCTTTGAGATAACATAAGCAGCAACAAATTAAATTAAAATTTTAAAGCACACAAGATTGATAATATTATTAAGTAATTCAGTTTCATAATACAAACACAGTAACACAAATTCACATATTAATGAAAGAAGTACAGCGCATTTGAAGCAACACAGGCTATACAACAACAATGAAGAGTGGTCTTCCCACTTCAAAGAAAGCTTGACATGCGTGCAGTCGCGGGTGCTACTGCACCGATCAGCTCCCCAAGAACTATACACACAAACACTCAAAATCATCAAACACAAATGGTATCAATGCCCAGGCCATACGCGGAAACTTATATCAATAGACAGTCGCGTCAAGATTGACTGAAGCAAACATTTTTCTTAAGAAAGGAGATGACAGGAGAAGTGCCTGTTTGAGTGAAAACCTTTTTGACTAGCTTGAGCTTGACAATTCCATCAATGAAATTGCAGACGAAGACGGTAAGCAACGAGAGGGCGTAGAGACCCCATGCTGCGTATTTGAGCTTCCCGAATTTCGCGATATATGGAATTGTAGTGGCCAGAGCCAACGTAGTGGCAGCAAAGATGATAGCAGCTTTGTCTATCGCTTTGGACGTAGCGGCAAACTTGTGAGGGATAAGTTTAGAAACAAATAGAGAAAGGAAGGTCAGGAGGATGGCAAATGAAAGCACGCAGAATGAAGGGGATAGTTCTTTTTTAGTTTCAGCAGACAGGATAGCGATCTGGAGGGCTGATGAAAAGCAGAACGCCATGATCACATTTTGCCACTCGAGGACTTGTTTGGCTTCTTCGTCCATGGCGGGCTTGATTTAGTGAAAATCTGAGTGTTATTCTGTGTTGTAAATGGCGGACTGAGATATAAGATGATGATGCTGCTACTTGCTCTTATATTTATAGTGATTTATCGGATATCCGCTTGCTTTCTTCAAAATCGAAACAACCGCACCGGATATCCGAGACATAGACAACTGCTTTCTTGAATTTTCTCTTTCTTTTCATGCTTTTAAATTGGCTGCAAATTGGGGTGACGTGGAGTCGGATTTTCTTCGAACTCATAAACTGTGCCCAACTATCGACCCTGCGGATCGGATACTGAGTTATTCCAAAATGTTGACTTTTTATTATTTCTTTTTCTGGAGTAAAACGGATAATATATTTCAAGGATAAAGTAAAAGATAAAAGGGTTTTGGTAATCCATCCATCAGTATAAAAATTAAAGACATCAAAGAGCAAACTTAATTAACATATCAGGGGTAAAATAACAAGCCCTTGCAATAATATATTGGACTCCAAAATTATGGCTTGGAATACCCAGAACCTAAATCTTTGAAATAATCCAAGAAATTTCATTGCGTGTATAGATTTTTATTGACCATAAGGTGAACCATTTGTAACGAATCCGACTCTAAGATGCATGCCGAAGCCTAACGCATCAGCCTTCGATAATAGCAATATGATTAGAAAAATCCGTTGATCAACACTCACAGCCACAACCTTCCCCCCAGCATCGATTTATGTATGTTGTGAATGAAATTAATAGCTAATGAAATTAAATAAATCCTGCAAGGCATAGCCAAAAGCCCATCGGTCGGATATACCCGACGCAGAGAATTGCTTTCTTCAATTTTCATTTTCCTTTTCACGCTTTTCAATTGGCAGAAAGTTGGTGACTTGGCGGGCCCCAGCTAAAGAGCATACCATTGAAAATTCTCATACATTGCATTACACGTCGAAGAAAGAAATCGAATATCCGACTCATGGCGTTCGATCGGACGAACCATTTTCACATTAAATGTATAATGACGTTGGTCTTTCGGATTGACTAATTTTTGTCAAATCTAGATGGATTTAAAAAATAAATTGAATTTGGTTGGCTGTTGATTTTCAATTCGATTCGATCTTGTAGTTTTCATTGTCAAGAGAAAACCTAACAAGAGCAAGTGATCAAGAGATCAAGATTAAAAGATACATTTAATTAATTTAAACTGGAATGAAGACGGTGTGTGGACTTTTTTTTTTAAAAAATAGTAATAATCATAGAGTTGGGTCAGTTTGTACTGTCTTCATGTTCCGGCCAACTAACTACACTTTTGCTTAGTATGTCGTTAAGAAAGGAAAACCACAAGTTTATTAATGGACTCTAAATTTTAATTTACAACATGGGCTTTTAAAGGCCCACAAACAAATTACCCCAGAAAAGACAATGGCCCATTATCACACAAAGATTAAATTGATTGCATTGTGTTTTTATCGAATGATGATCAAGCTAGGCGTTTTACGCGTACAGTTGCTTATTACACTTTTACACACATGATAAATACTAACATCCATGCAAGTTACATACGTGCCGTTTAGGATCTGCGAAATGTCTGCCACTCAAAGACTTGATTGGCTTCTTCGTCCATGGCGGGTTTTGCCTTGCTTTTGGTGGGCTTGATTTAGTGAAAAATTGGGTATTTTATTATATTTTAAGGGTAAGATTACGTTACATTTAAAGTAAGAATCAGCTATGATATGACTAATTAATAAAGATAAAAACAACATGTGGCAGGTAATGACACCATAAAAAAATATATTAGAATCGGTTAGAAACAAGTTGAAAAGGAGGTTAACGGTAAAGTCAATCCTTGCGTTGCTTATTGTACCCAATTGCAAGGTGTTACATTATTAAGCGCTTATCAATTAAAATTTCAAAAAAAAAATGAAAAATTTTGAAAGCAATACTTACCACGCGCCGTTCTCCTTAGCCACGCAACAAAACCTTCTCTCTCTCTCTCTCTCTCTCCCCACCATCTCACTACATGTCGATCCTTCACTGTCCCTTACTTCCCCCCCTGACCCCCCCAACATGTACAGCAGACGTGGGTTTTTCCTCAGCTGCTGCAATTGAATTTCGAGTGTTATTTGCTTCAATTCATTTGATTAATTTTAAATTTGGTTGTGTAGGATTATGAGTTTGTGAAGATTTAGTTCTATTTCATGCTAAATCAAGCATTGTTATGTCTTTCAATGTGTTCATTCTTTGGATAACCCTTTCACAGCTTTATTTGAGAATCGTTTAGACAAGTTGCCCATTCTTAATTATTTTACCACCTCTATCCATACTAAAATTTTTCATTAAAAAATAAGATAACCGTTCGATCTTAAAATTAATAAATCTAACGATCCTCTTTATGCGACGGTTACTTACGTTAAATGTAATATACACGCTGCTATATTTTAATTGTGTTGTGAGTGAGTGCTCGATAAGTTATGTGATGACGTGCTATATTTATAGAGTGAGATGGACTCGGATCTTCTTCGGTTCTGAGTTTGAAAAATCTGCGCCGCTATCTATATGCCATGTGTTTGTTTATTTTAACTTTAGAATGATTTGTCTGTCACTGTTGAGTATGGGAAGAAATGTTCGGATCCCAAGTTCGATTTCACGAGAGCGGTGAAATGACGATTCTTCCTACTCACCTCCTACGGAAAAAGAAAAAAGTAATAATAAAAATAAAAAAGATATGAGTGGTTACCTGACAACATCTTGGAAGCCCAATCTTTCAAACTACAGTTCTAGTGACCCATCAAAAATGACATGCCTCTGTTCCCAACAATCGAACTTTCGGATCGAATATTTGAGTTATCACACAATGTCGCCTTTATTATCATTTCCTTTTTTTTTTTGGGAGGGGAATAAAACGGTAATTTACTTCAAAATGAAGTCAAAAAAGGTTTCAATAATATAAAAATGCAAAACATGGAAGAGCAAATTTAAATGAAATATCAACAGTTAAATAATAAGCTCCTGGAATATGTAAAAGCTCTAAAATTGTGACTTATAACACGCAGCACATGAATCTCTGAAATAATCTAAGGGAATTCATTGTATGTGGATAGTGAATCCGACTCTATCACTGATTGAGATAAAATAAATCTTGTTGGTGGGTCGCAAGCCGAAGCCTAACGCCTCAGGCCCCAGCCTCGATAAAAGCAATATCATAAGAAAAACCCAGGGATCGACACTAACAGCCATAGCCGTGAGAAGTTGTCTTATTATTGCCAAGTGCCAAGTCGTCAAAATGACGTTACTACATACATATATTTTGCATAGGTCAACACTCACAAAAAATAATAGCCAATGAAATTAAACAAATTTTGTAAAGTACAGCCAAAAAACCCCCAACTATCGATCGGATATATCCGAGACCGAGACGGCGACATTTGCTTTCTTCAATTTTCTTTTTCTTTTCGTGCTTTCCTGTTTGCCAGACAGTTGGCGGGTCCTACTTGAGTCGGATCATTCGATTTCCCTTAGACTCTTGCCTTACATTTTCCAAGAAAGAAATGGAATGATCCGACTCATGGGGTTCGATCGGACAAATCAGTTTCACATTAAATATATAATAAATGATGTACTGGTTGTTTTGCGCGTGCATTAGTTCAGATTGATCAATTTTTGTCCAACTTAAATGGATCCAAATATTGATTGAATTTGGTAGCTGTTGATTCAATTCGATCCGATCTTCTAGTTCTTTTTTTCAAAAGGTAGCCTAATCAGAGCAAATGACCAAAGGATTAAGATTTAAGGATACATTTAATTAATTCAGAGTGGAATGAAAGATGGTACATGGTCTATATATATATATATATATATATAAAATAATTGCAATAACTGTAAAGCACCGTTACTTCGTATGTTGCACTGCTTCCGCGTTCCGTCCAATTTAGTCCGCAAGCTGTAACTTTTTTGCATCTTGCTTGGCTTGTTTCAGGAGTGTAGAAGACCACATGCTCATTCATGGGCCCGAAATTTTAGATACGCCATGGGCGTTTAAAAGCCCAACAAACAAACTACCCAGTACCGCTTGGGCTTTGTTCCATATACACCCAACCCAAGACATTGGCCTTTGTTACGCAAGGAGAAAATTAATTGCATTGTGTTTTATCTAATACAATCAACCTTAAAGTGATTCAGTGAACTTAAAGGATCAGACTCCCTTGAACATGATAAGCATTACCATCAATGCAAGTTTTATGCGTCTGTCATGGGATATAACGATTGTTTTATTAAAAAGCATTGAAAATGTTTTTGTTGGGCACGGGTGGATAGTTCGACATCGGATTGGCTCGGATGACTTGGACCCGGTCTAGCATGACTGGGCGAAGTGATCGCGTTGAAGTTGATTAGAAAAGTCCTTTCTTGCTTTCGGGTACTAAAGTGACCGATGGCTATGGCTTCAGGCTTGTCACTTCTGTTGGAATGAGCACTGCTTGGGGTGAGATGATGAGCTCTATTAGCTCTGAGGTGAATGAGGAGACGCCACTGCAAGCTCGGCGCAACAAGCTGACTTCTTGCATCGGGAGGATGTTACTCTTAACAGTGCTGTGCTTGTGCCTGCGGTTATGCTTGTGCTGTGCTTAACAGTGCTGTGCTTGTGCTTGCGGTTATGTTGATTACGTACTTCGCAGGAAACACAAGAGATGAGATGGGAAACAGAGAATTTCTTGGGAGGAAGACGAAGGTCGATGATGTGATCAACATTATTGCTGCTGCTGTCCTGAAGGCCTGCCTGTTGCTGTTACTCTTGGCTTTTTCAATGGGAAGAATGGTGAACGATCATGTTATGATAAGAAAGCTCTCTGCTTGTGAGACTGGGCTCCGGAACAATCATTTGCACTGACAAAACAGACACTCACTTGAAATCAAATGCTGGTTACAGAATTTTGGATTGGAACAGAAGCAATGAAGGGCGAGTCCAGTTCCTCAGAATTAGCACATAATCTGTACGAGTTGTTGCAAGAAGCATTTGGTTTAACATCATTGGTAATGGTTAAAATCGAATTCTGAATCGACTCCTGAAATTACTAGCAGGTCAACTGAGAGGCAATTCTTTCCTGGGCTGTGCTTGATTTGGGGATGAATGTTGACGAACCGAAACAACACCGTACAGTAATCAACGTGGAGGCCTTCATTTCAGAGAAAAAGAGAAGTGGAGTTTTGATGAAGAGGATCAATGAAAAGGCCGTTCACACACGCGGAAGGGAGCTGCAGAGATAAGACTGGTCATGTGTTCTAATTATGATGTCAAAAATGGGAAAGTCAGAGTCCTGAATGGTGAAGCAAGAAAGCAAGTTGAGATAATTATCAAGGACATTGCAGCCAAGAGCTTCCGATGCATAGCTTTAACTGACACCAAGTTGCAGAAGCTGATGGGCAAGTTCAGGAGAAGCTTCAAGAAACTGGATAGACCTTGTTGGGGCTTGTGGGCTTGAAGGATCCCTGTCGTCCAGGTGTCGGAGCGGCAGTTGCATCTTGTAGAAATGCAGGGGTGAATGTCAAGATTGTAGCTGGAGACAGGGTGCACGCAGCTAGAGCCGCAGGTGTAGAATTAAAACAATGATGATGCACTAATCGAAGTGTGCAATTTAGAAGTCTCTCAGCTGAAAAAGAGTGGCAAAGATTGGAAGTACTAGATTTATGGCAAGGTCTTCCCCACTAGACAAGCTTCTGATGGTACAAAGCTTGAAGCGGAAAGGCCATGTTGTAGCAGTGGCTGGCGATAGCACGAATGATGCTCCTGCTCTAAAGGCATCAGATATTGGACTCTCGATGGGAATTCAAGGAAATGATTTGGCAAAGGAGAGCTCAGATATCGTCATTATCGATGATAACTTCCCTCGTGGTGACAGTTCTGAGATGGGGAAGATGCGTCTACAACACCATTCAGAAATTTCTTCAACTTTGTGCTGCTCTTATCATCAATTTTGCTGCTGCTGTTTCTTCAGCGAAGTCCCACTAACTGCTGTTCGGCTGCTTTGGGTGAACTTCATAGTGGATTGGGAGCACTGGTCTTGGCCAGGGAGCAAGTTAATGCTGCAATGGAATAAAAGCAAGATAAAGCTGTAAGGTGCAAATACTGCATGCACCAGCCGTTGGATTCATTCAATCTCAGCTGTAGGATTAGTTTGTAAAAACTAAGGGGTAATGACAAATTATAGAGCGATTATTCCACCCATTATTTTTGTAAATTCGATTTTCTTAAAATAATTATAATAAGCTCTCATTATTTTTAAAATATACAATCAACAAAAGAGTTTTAACAATAATCAATTAAAATCCTTCACACAAGTGCGTAGAATGTTGCGATTGGCACTCCTTTGTATCTATTATGAAATCCCACTTATTTTATAGTAACAAATTTTTCTTTTATATTTTAAATTATTTTTAAAATAAAACTTATCTAATTAAACCAAACTATATTATTTTCGCAGTCTTTTTCTTCATGATAAAAACTTTAAAATTTACTTCGTGAGCTTTACCCCAGTCTTTATATATATACATAGATAGAGAGAGAGAGAGAGAGAGAGACAGGTTATTATACTAAGAAAAACAATGAGATGGATTAAAATTAGAAATTTTTGAAATGCTACAGCAAAGAAGAAATTGAAAGTGTTTAAAATGTGAGAGGATAGACAAATCGAGTCCTGATAGATTTTTTTTTTTTTAAAGTACTATGTAGGGGTTACTAAGAAAGCACAGCAAATGAAGGTTATTTCAAGAATTAAAAGAGATATAAATAGAAAAGGCGTTGAAGAGAATATTAGAGTGCGCCAATATATACACGCATATGTACATACACATACATACATGCATACATACATGCATACATACATACAATGTATGTGTGTATTACTTAGGTATCTTTGAATAGTAAAATTATTCTGAATAAGTGTTATTTGATTATTTTACCCTAATAATATAAAATGACCCAATTGCCTTAAAAATATAAGCTTTTTTTTTAATCTAATATTTAAGGTAATAAATTTGATTTCATTAAATCTCTGAACTTTCTTTTACATGTATTTTTTAAAAATAATGTTAACTTATTATAATTATTTCTTAAAAGAGAGGTGGTATTACAAATTTGAGTAATGAAAGACATCCCAATTTTTATTTCTTAAAAGTGAGGTAGGTATTAAAAGTTCAAGTAATGATAGACAACACAACTTTTTTATCCGAAATAACTATTTTAAATCATGTGACATCCATTAGTTGATTGATAATTATTTATAAAATCTAATTTTTTTTTTGTAAAATCTAAGTGAATGGATTATATTATCTCACCAATCATTAATGAGTTATTTGGGATAAAAAATTTGAAATGTGTAGCACTACTCTAAAAATTTTGGGTTAAAACATTAAAAAAGAAAATAAATAAATTTCCCTTTAGTGCTTAGGGGTTGACCCAATTACCTAATTAATCTGTGCATTTAAAATATTACAAAAAATATCATTGGTGCCACTTTGATATATGTTGAGTACTCTTATCTAACTTTTCAACGGTAAATTTTCTCTTCTCTGTTATATCTTAAGGTTGAAAGGAACTTAACTTAATATAGCAGTAAAAAAATAGAAAAAATTAAGTAGATTTAATGAAAATAGATATAAGACTAAGACATTAAAGTAATTTATATCTATATATATATATATATATATATATATATATATATATATATATATATATATATATATATAAATTAACAATAATTGAATCAAACCCTATTGACTAAACAAGCATACTTACCCTAGAAAACAATTTATTAATGAATCGAGATAGGAAGATAACACTAACCTCACTAAAATCACTCTCAAAACCCTAACAAAGAAATAGTAAAACCCAATTGAACAATGTAATGTCAGGTGGCACCCAGAGTTCCCCCAAACACTTCAGTGGAGGGACAAATTTTGTCTAAATGATCATATGCCCCAATGAAGTGCTCGGAGGAACTCCCGGAGACAACTGACTTAATTTTTTTTCCTCACGGTTAATTTTTGATTACTTGTTGCTGCAGCCCTCACTATTTATAGTGAAGGATTCTACATTCATGTTCCTTCATATAAAGAGCTCAGCAATGGCCAGCCGTGCATTTGGCAATTAGGGGACCATATATAGATGATAGAACTTTAATTGAAGATAATAGAAATCCACTCAAGGGATCTAAGTCACTGATATATGTATCTAGTCAGAATGCAGGGAAAGATCAAGTCTGGAGAATAATTTTTTGGCCCATTCTCATGCCTTTCGTTTTTTCTCATCACTTCCAACTCCAAGGTTATCCTTTTTTATCTTTTTCCCCCCCTAAAGATAAGTAATTAATTAAGCTTTATGAATTTAACCCACACTGCCATACTCAATTAAGTACATTAATTAGCTAAGGAAATGAAATCTTCATAACATCGATAATTAATTCATCAATGGTAGCCCCATGATTTAATTTGATGGACGTGAGTGGAGCTCGTAAAAGGGCAAATTACATGCATGCACGAGGACTTCAATTTGATTCTACGCGTCCCATCTACTAATCTAGCATTGAGTTGCGTCCAGATTCAGTATTTAAAATATTATACTTTTATGTATCTGTCTTGAAACTGGCTCTGTCGTTCATACCACGACATTTGAGTTTCCAGCAAGTTACCACCCATGGCCTTGGAAAATAAATTCATGACAAGTATGATCGCAGAAGCCGAAGATCACGAAGCTAATCTTATGATATTGATATTCATGCAGTGTTGAATTTAACGATTTTTTTTTTTTAAGGTCAGATTATTTCCACTTATCCACAAAAAAAAAAAAAAATTGCATTCCTGAATTCTAACAAATTTAGTTTATGAGATAATAGAATAGATGTTCTGTGTTGCTTCGATTTCTCAAAGTTCTTCTAATTCCAGTCTGTAGCTTTCATTTTCAACTTGGCACTATAATTAGGATGAAGAATTAATTAATTAACAGTTTCATCAATTAAAAACCTTGTGCACATGAAGAACCTATTTGTAAGTTGGTTTCATCAGAGGTTATATAGGTAGGGTGGTTTTACAGCTTTCACTCACTTGATTTGCTCAATTTAAGAGATGTTATAAATCAATTATTTTATCTCTCACAACAAACACGAAATTGCATTCACCGTCTTGAGCAGAAAAAATATATATATATATATATATAAAAATTGATAATCATACTATGATGTCAGGATCTTGTTGAAAAGTCGCATGGAAGCGAACGCTATGAGCTCAGACTCTTCTTGAAGAAGTTGCAAATCGTTTTCATAAAAAACACGAGCAATTCGATCCCCATCTTTATCTTTAATGTAAAGTTATGTCCCATATTAACTTGTAAAGGAGAGTTGCTTGGGTTTATAAGTAAAACATACATCTCCACTCAATATTTACTATCAATTAGCACAATAATCCCACCTTGAAATTGAACATGGCTAACTTGGAAGAGCCATTACCCAACCAAAATTTAGATAAATATTATGCCACAATTACTTATATAAAATTAGGGTGCATTTGATATTGTTTTTCAAATTGTGTTCTTTAAATTTATTTTATAATATAGAGGAATGATTAGTTTCTAGTGAATTTGAAAAGGTATTCGGTAATTGTTTTTAAAATTGTAAATGAAAATAAGAAAGTGTGAATATGTTTGGTTGTTTATCTGGAAAAATGAAGACAAAAAGAAAAGAAGAGAGAGAATGAGAAAAGCAAGAATTTTATAGAAAATGAGTGTTAATGGTCACTATTAGAAATTTAAAAATTAGCCTATTCTTAATAAAAAAAGTTATTTTAAAATGTATTGTTTATTTCAATTTTATATATTCTTTATTTAAAATGTATTTATCTATAGAAGTTTATTTTTTTCATTATGAATATTTTCACTGGCGTCAATATATATATATATATGTAATCGTTTTGCAAATAATAAATGAAAACTCGTTAGAACAAAATAATAATAACTGAATATTAATGCAAATTGCCCCATACACTAATCCTTATACATAAATAACAAATTTTTAGTTTTCTTATTTTCTTGTAAACTTTAGAGAACAAGCTGTTATTGTTTTCACACATAAAAAAAATGCTACAACAAATAAGCGTTACTAAACAAGTTTTTATTTTTTTCTTTTTACAAAAAGAAAAATGATGAATGAAAAACGATAGCAAACACTCCCTAAGCATCTATTCTTCTCTTTCGAATTCTTCGGTGGCTAACTTCTCTCCTGGCACTGTTTACCATCAAGAAAATTCAATCACACTTTTCTAGTGTTGAGTCTTTGAATGGCTTTCAGTATCTTACCAATCCAAATACTCTGCCCAGAAACTTTGCCAAAATTATTTCAAGATACTTGATAACAAAAAACAGAGAGTAATTCAATTCACCAGCACTCACACACAAAACTTTTACACTCAATGAAACACCGTTCATAAGAAAATGAATAACAAATCAGAAACAGTATCACGAGAATCAAGATTATGTGGTTCAGTCTCTTTAGAGACTTACATCCACGAGAGGAACATCAAAACTCCTTTTACTGATCACCAAAAAAGATTACAAAACTACAAGATTAGAGATGAACTTTACAAAGCATAAGCAATAACACTTCTGCAGTGAATCACTCTCGCTCTCTCTAACTCTCTCAATCTTTCTCTCTTTTTTCTCTGCTCTGCTCGACTACTCGTGAAGTTGTTTATAAACTAGCTGCACAACAAACCCAAACCCAGATTGCACAGCTTGCTTCCACGTATGGATTCTGTTTAACGAACTCAAAACAAAATTTTGAACACACGTGACTTGCACAACTGCTTCAGCATTTTGTTATGGCTTAAACGCAACCATTCCTTGCTGTTTCACTTAAGTGAGCCACGAGCTTGTTCACGTGATTTGATCAGCTCGACCCTTTACCCAAAACACAGCCGTTTTGGCTTGCCTGAGTAATTGTGTTCACATGCTTCACATCTCTCCACCTTGAACCAATTACTAACTCTTATTCTTCCTCCACTTTCATGCAAATCAGAAGTTGCATATTCCAGCTAAGCTCAAGCACTTGTTGAACTTAGCTACTGAAACCACCTTCGTAAGAACATCTGTAGGATTATCATCTATATAAACCTTGACCATCTTAATCACTTCCTTATATACCTCATTCCTTATGAAATGGAGTTTAATGTCTATATGCTTTGTTTTTTCATGATGTGTTGGGTTTTTACAGAGATGCAGAGCGCTGGAGCTGTCATAACAAATGGTAACAACCTCTTGCTTGACACCAAGTTCCTTCAATAAACCCTTAAGCTAAATTGCCTCCTTAACTGACTCGGTTGCAACTATATATTCTGCTTCTGTAGTAGAGAGAGCTACTACATACTGCAAACTAGCCTTCCAATTAACCAAAAAGCTATTAATGAAGAACATGTATCCAGTAAGTGATATTCTCTTATCCATATCCTCAGCAAAATCTGAATCAACAGCTCCCATAATCCAGTATTACCAGCACATTTCCTTCTATATAGAAGTCCAACACCTAAGGTGCCTCTGATATACCTCATTATCAACTTAACTCCCTTTCAATGTTCTTTGCCTAGTGAAGCCATGTAACGCTGACAACACTCACAGCATGTGAGATGTCAAGCCTTGTTAAAACCATGACATACATTAGGCACCCAACAACACTTGTATATAGAATGCTACTCATTTCCTTCCCGTCTTCTCCATTTTTAGGACAATAGAGCTTGCACAGTCTGAAATGAGGAGCCAGAGGGAGATTAACTAGTTTACAGTTTAACATATCAAAGGTTTTTGTAACCGTTGTTAGATATTTTCTTGAGACAAGAAAATTAACCCTTTCTTCCTATTTCTGATGATTTTAACTCCCAATATCTTTCTTACACTTCCCAGGTCCTTCATGTCAAAAATAGAACTGAGAAGTTGTTTAAGAGATTCAATTTCACCCTTCTCTTTATAAGTAATGAGCATAGCATCTACATACAACAGTAGATAGATATATATTTCAGAATTCAACTTCTTAAAATACACACAGCAGTCATAACTGCATCTGTTGAATTTATGAGTAATCATGAACTCATCAAATTTGAGATACCACTGTCTTGAGATTGTTTAAGTCCATAAAGAGATTTTTTAAGTAAGCAAACATAATTCTTCTTTTCAGGAATTTCATACCCCTTAGGTTGAGCCATAAAAATCTACTATTGTAGCTCTCCATATAAAAAGGCAGTCCTGACATCCAGCTACTCCAACTCCAAATCCTGATCTGCTGTTAAGGCTAGCAAAACTCTGATTGAAACATGTCTAACAACTGGTGAAAAGACCTCTTTAAAATCAATTCCCTCCTTCTGGGTGTATCTTTTAGCAACAAGTCTAGCTTTAAACCTTTTAGGCTCAGTTTCTGTAATTCCATCTTTAATTTTGAATATCTACTTGCAACCAACAATTTTCCTGTTATTAGGTTTTATTACTAATTTTCAAGTTTTATTTCTATAGAGAGAGCTGATTTCATCATCAATTGCTTTCTTTCAGTCTTTCTCATTTTGACTATTTATAGCTTCATGAAAGCTTTTAGGTTCTTTTTCATCAATCTCATGTGCAGAGTGAAGTGCAAATGTTATTAAGTCAACAAAACCATACCTCTTTGGAGCTTTAATATGTCTTTTCTATTTATCCCTCACCAACTGATAATCTTGAGTTTGACTTAGAGTTAAATCATCATCCTGAAGTGTCTGTGAACCATCTATTTCATTTCTGGATCATCTAACTCATCTAGTGTTTTTTCTTGAGTACTGAAAAATTATCTCCACCTTAAACTGATGACTACTTGACTGTATTAGATCTTATTTTTTGTCTTTGTAAAATTAATCAGCCTCTTCTTTTTCATTGAATACAACACTCTGCTTATAATACATCTTGATGGAGTCAAGTCTGTACACCAGAGCTTGTATCCTTAACCTCTTCTGGGTAGCCAATAAACACACCCTTTAAAGCCCTTGGAGCTAGCTTTCATTGATTCACATGAGTATATGCTTGGCACCCAAACACCTTTAAATATGTATAACTAGATTTTTGTCCAGACCACATCTCATAAGGTATTTTGAAACCTATTGCAGAAGAAGGGCTTAAATTTACCAAATAACAAGCAGTATTGAGAGTCTCAGCCTACAAGCTCTTTGATAATTTGGCTTGGAACATCATACTCCTCACCTTTTCTATGAGTATTCTGTTCATTCTCTCAACTAAACCATTTTGCTGAGGTGTCATCCTTACTGTCTTGTGTCTTGCTATCCCCTCATTTGCACAGTACTTGTCAAACACTTGATTACAATATTCCAGCCTATTATCAGTTCTTAACTTCTTAATCTTCTTACCTATTTGATTTTCAACCAAGACCTTTTACTCTTTAAACTTTTCAACCACTTGATCTTTCAGCTTAAGAGTGTATATTCAGACCCTTCTTGAATAATCATCTATGAAGGAAATAAAATATCTAGCTCCCCCTAAAGATACTTCCTGTATAGGTCCCCATAGATCAGAATGAATGTAGTCCAAGATACCTTTTGAGGAATGTACTGAAGACTTGAAGATTGTCTTAATGGATTTTCCTAAGACACAATCCTCACAAAACACCAAGTCTTCAATCTTATCCCAATTTAACAGCCCTTGATTTGAAAGTTCCTTTAAGCCTTTAAGACTTATACTAGATGACACAGCAACTTCCCCTGTTACAGTGGTACCTTCTAAAACATAAAGTCCATTTTTCCTAATTCCCTTTACCAGGACTTGTGCTTCTTTAATCACACTCAGATTACATTTTGAACTTTAACAGTGCACCTATTTGATCCATCATACCAAGTGAGATCAGGTTCCTTTTAAGATCAGGAACATGTCTTACTTGTTTTAATTCAACAACTGAATCATCAGTTAGTTTCACTCTCACATTTCCAATTCTAACAACTTCACAAACAACATTATTTCCCATCATCACTTTACCCCTATTACAGGCTCGATGTATAGTAAAATAATTTTTGAAAGGACACATGTGAAATGAGCAACCAGAGTCCAGAACCCACTTACCTTCTTGATTAAAGTTAGTGATTATTAACACACCTGCTGACTCATATCCTTTATCCTCCACCACTGCTGCATCCCCATTCTGAATTTTCTTCCCTTTCTGCTTAGGCTTTCTCTCAGGACAGTCTCTTTTAAAGTGACATTCTTTGTGGCATTTAAAGCACTTCAGAACCTTATTCTTGTTCTTGGCCTTACCCTGCTTCTTTTTCTTGTCATCATATTTTCTCCTTATAATCAGCCCCTTAGTAGATTCATTTCCAAGATTTCCTTGTTTCTGTTGAATTTCCCTTGTATTTAGGGTAGCTTTTACTTCATCTAAAGTGAGTGTTTTCCCACTGTACATGAGAGCATCAACAAAATTTTTGTAAGATTCTGATAAGGAGCTAATCAGCAACAAAGCCTTTCCCTCATCATTTAAGCCTTCATCAATGGTAGCCAATATATCACATACTTGGTTAAACTCATTAATGTGCTTATCTAATAATGAGCTCTCAGCCATCTTTAATGTGAACATTCTTTTCTTGATATAAAGCCTGTTTGCAAGAGATTTCTTCATGTACAGATTCTCTAGCTTCTCCATCAAAGCTATTACTGATGTTTCTTTTGCAACTTCTCTGATAACAGAATCTGCAAGGCTGAGAATAATGGTGGCCTTAGCCTTCTTGTTTATCTCAGATAGTTGTTCCAAAGTCTTGGATTATGAAGCTGCCTTTTCTTGCCTCTTCTCAGTTGATTCGAGTGTCTCTCCTAAACCCTGAGTAACCAAGAGTGCTTCAATTTTCACCTTCTACATGTTGAAATCATTTTGTCCATAAAATTTTTCCAAACCTATTTTTTGTGTAGCCATACTTGGACTTTTTTGCTAAAGACCAGGCTCTGATACCAAGTGTTGAGTCTTTGAATGGCCTTTAGTATCTTACCAATCCAAATACTCTGCCCAGGAACTTTGCCAAGATCAATTCAAGATGTTTGATAACAAAAAACAGAGAGCAATTCAATTCATCGGCACTCATACACAAAACTTTTACACTCAATGAAACACCGTTCACAAGAAAATAAATAACAAATCAGAAACAATATCACGATAATCAAGATTACGTGGTTCAGTCTCTTTAGAGACTTACATCCACGAGAGGAACATCAGAACTCCTTTTATTGATCATCAGAAAAGATTACAAGATTACAAGATCAGAGATGAACTTTACATAGCATAAGCAATAACACTTCTGCAGTGAATCACTCTCGCTCTCTCTAACTCTCTCAATCTTTCTCTCTTTTTTCTCTGCTCTGCTCGACTGCTCGTGAAGTTGTTTATAAACCAGCTGCACAACAAACCCAAACCCAGATTGCACAGCTTGCTTCCACGTATGGATTCTGTTTAACGAACTCAAAACAGAATTTTGAACACACGTGACTTGCACAACTGCTTCAGCATTTTGTTATGGCTTAAACGCAACCATTCCTTGCTGTTTCACTTAAGTGAGCCATGAGCTTGTTCACGTGATCTGATCAGCTCGACCCTTTACCCAAAACACAGCTGTTTTGGCTTGCCTGAGTAATTGTGTTCACATGCCTCACATCTAGTTTCCCACACTCATTAATAATTTTTTGTTATTGCATCACCCAGAGATACCAAAGTAATCGTAACACTTCATGTTCCTGTTGTTCTTTTCCAGAAAAAACCTAACAGGAATTGGCCTGTCCAGATTACCGCAACAATTTTTTGAAATGTGCAAGTGAGTATTTAGCACGTGAACTACGAGGGACGGCCATAATTTCTCCTATTTAGCTTTAGCCAGTCTATTAAGAGCTTTCCGTATAACTGCTGTCATCAACTGTCCCGGAAGGAAAACGTTTTAGCCCTTTATTATCCGCAATGATCTGAGATTAGTTGGGTAGTGCCAAATGATCGACAACAAACGTCTTCGCTCTTAATCATTCCTGGCTTCAGAGGAGGCACGTATCTGCTTTCAGGCATCATATCTCTTGTGAGTAAAAGCGTAGCCAAAACGAAACTGGGATGACTATTATCGACTGCATGAATCCCAATTCGGCTAGCTTTAGCCCATTCATATAAGAATTTCTGCAATACGGTTGCATCAAGAATCCTGTGTGAAATGCGCAAGCCAATTGTCATTCCTCCCCAATGGAATAAAACTCCGCATTGTCCGAAATTTTTATTTGAATTTTTCTGGCGTCGCTAGCTTGCGTGGGCCGCAACTTCTTCATTTGCAAAATAATTGGTCTTTTTCAACCAATATTACCTATTGCAGAAGAACAAATAGTAATGATAGGATTACAAAATGATATGACATAAAATATTAATTAAAGGAAAACACAAATCAAAATAATAAAAATTTAATAATAATAGTGGAGTTACAAACATTTTATAGTAAACTAAAATGGTGTACTTATTTGTACTAGTTAGATCAAGACACAAAATAATAAAACTTAATCATATGAGCAACATGGTTTTCCGCCGCCACTTATTGTGTATTAGTTTGTGTAATTCATTTCACGGGCATTATGGTATTTTAATGTTTGGATTAAGATACTATCATGATCTGAGCTCTTTTAAGTTTTTAAAGATTTTGTACCACTTATATTTAAGTGCTAGTATATGATTAAGATTTAATTACTTTTATTTTTAATTTATTAATTAACCAGCAATCAGTTAAGTGAATTTTGCTAAGGAGTTGATCAAATCATGAGAGGAGATCTTGATCCTGATTCAATCCAACTACTATTGCAAGTTCACACCAGCCAAAGCCAAAAACAAAGGAATAGTAATGACCAATCAACATTGTAATGTAAGGCGGCACCCGGGGTTCCCCCAAACACTTCAGCAGGGCGACAGCTTTTTCTCCTGGTGATCCCAATGAAGTGTTTAGAGGAACTCTAGGAGGCAACTGACTTTTTCATTCTTGGTTTTTGATTACTTAGGGTGAAGCCCTCACTATTTATAGTGAAGGATTATAGTTCAGCAATAGCTAGACAGCCATGCATTTGGTAACAGGGACCAAAGCTTTGAAGATGAGAGAAATCCACTCAAGCGAGATCATATATGTATCTAGTCAGAATGCTGGGAAAGTTAAATTTCGAGAATAATTTTTTGGCCCAATGCCTTTTTTATCTTTTCTTCGGTGCCTTCAATTCTAAGGCCTATCCTTTTCGATATATCTTGTCTCGTAGATACGCATATTTTTCTTTTCTGGCTAATCTCGAAGGTGCGAGAGGAGAGTTTTGTGGTGCAGATACGAAAGTAATTAAGCTTTATGAACTTAATCCACCCTCTAGTTACGTAAATTAGCCAGCTGAAAGAAACAAATCCTCATAACATGGACACCTAATTAATTAATTAATCAAAGGTAACCCCCTGATACTTTGATGGATGTGAAGGCAGAATATGGACTTCAAAATTATGCCTTATCTCCAAATATATGCAGCTTTGAATGGCGTCCAGATTCACTATTCAACATATTATCCTTTCAAGTGTATGTCCTCCAAGGAAAGCCGTAGTATACTAATTTGGGGATGGTTAATGCATGTTTGTGAACAACATCAGTTTACTTAATTACTTAGGTCATTATCTTATGATCAGTAGCGTTCATGTTAATCACAAATTGACGAGGACCAAGCTAGAGAGATTAAAAAACACATGAACTCAGTCCTCTAGAAAAATAAAATATTACATTAGAATGTTTATTTTTTTAATCTTTTAATTTAATCGTCGTTTTATTTTACCATGGCCTTGTGAAGTCATAAACAACTAAACAGCTGAAGAAGAAGACAAAGCTAATCTTAGCTATGCCAATGCTATTGAATTAAAAGAAGAAATTAAAGATGAATTTTATCACTGCATGGAAAAGTTTTTTATGGTAATTCATGTACTACAAAACTTATTTTAGGATGAGGTTACTTGCACTATATAAGAAAAATAAAAATACTTCGAATTTCTAAATTTTAATGAATCAAGTTTGTTTTAATTACCAATTGCATTTTAAAAACCTTAAGTATATAGAAATTATTTATAATGCCAATGTGCATGTTGGTTTCATCGTTCTAACACCTTCCTAAAAATCAGTGTAAGATTCGAACACTATACCTTTATTTCAACTCGAGATTTTATCAATTAAATTATCTACCACACCACTCAACAGACATCTTGAATGCAAAACAATTGGACGATCACCGTACTGCTCTTCCGACATGTAAGCAAGCTCTGTAAGCCTACAATGTCAGCTAGGATCTTGTTGCAAAACCACCTAATGGAGGATGAAACTGGTCAATGGATGATATAGATTCAAGCAGCTGCGAAGGTTATGAGGAGTTGGTTGCTGGTTAATTTTATCAACTTCCTGGAAAAGATTTGAAGAGGAATTTGAGGCTGCATTACTTTTCCCTCTTTGTTTCTGAAATTTCAATCTCAGAAGCTGGGATTTTAACTCATAATTAAAATGATACGCAAGTTAGATGAATGTTAACCATGTATTAATTAACAAGTATAGATGTATCCCAAATGGATAGTTGAGTCATTTAGCCTCTAGCTGTGCAACGAGGAGGTTAAAGATTTTTTTTTTTTTTTTTAACTTAATGGCAATCTAATTTTTTCTCCAGCCATATGAGTGGGATTTGAATCTTAAACGTCTCATTCCCACTCAAGAGATTTATCAACTGAACCAGTTAACACCCGCAGGTCAAGGGTTTAAATCTAAATGAATTAGCTTAATTTGGAGTTGGTTCAAGATGTAAAAAGGTATTTGGATACAGTGATGAGCAATGCTTATCTTCTCATAATCTTTAAGTCACATGGGCATTAATTTATAGCAATATATAGTTTAAATCTAATTATTTCTTATCGTATAACTACCAGTCTCATATTATAGTTTATAAAGAAACTCAATACAAAGTTGCACCGTATTCAAATCCTTTAAGAAAGAAAAAGAAAAACTTTCTGTTAATCATTATCAATTGACAATTGATAGGGTCGTTATCAAAGTTGACTTTTTTATTTTCTGAAAAGTATTGGGGGATAAAATTCGAATTAAATTTTTAGCCTCTTAATAGCGACGCTAAATGTGTGGGGCTGGAGAAGAGTGGTGTTGCTGGACTGAAGCACTGATAAGGTGAAATATATGCACTTTTATTTTCTTATTGAGTGAATTATTTATTTTTCTTTTCAGTGTTAATTTTATAAATTTCGGACTCATTACATGTAATCGCGATTAAAATTTTGACGCATTATTAAATTGATCGCGTATAAATAATTTTGAATTTTTTGCGATGTAAAACCGAGACAATTCGAGCATGATTTCGAAGCCGGTTAGTTGGATTTTTGGTTGTCACGAATCCGGTATTAGTTTAATTGGTATTAGAAATTAAAAAAAATCAAACATTTTCTTTAAATGTGGAGAGAGGAGAGAGAGAGAGAGAGAGAGAGTAGTCGAGAGAGAGAAAGACATACAAAACTCTGAGGGTAATTTAGTAAATTTAGATATCGAGGGTATTTTGATAATTTTTAGACATATGGATATTTTAGTAATTTTAAATATTTGGGAGTTATATTCTGTGAGTTCGAGTTTTATTGAGTACAATTAGTTGTACTTTATGTTATTGGTAATAATTATGTTGTTTATTTGATTAAGAGGATCTACGAATGAAAATCAATCCACGGACGTCGATAATACCAGATTTGATTGTCGTCACTGTGAGTAGAATATACAAAACCTATTTTCTGTGTGGACTATTATGATTTTAAATATGGTAAAGCATGTTTGTAAGTGAATTTTAAATGCTTTGATTTAATGATTTTATAGAAATGAATTTTATCTGCATAATGATATTTATTATTGGAAAGTGTACGATAAATGATTTTATTTCTGATTTTGAATATATGCGTATTAATAATATTTTTAAAGAAAATAAAAAGGATTTTAAAGGTTATTCAAAGTAAAAGAAAAAGTGATTTCAAATATTATCGAATGTTTATGTACACATGTATTTTTTATTATTATTAAAGTCATTAGATACGACCCTTCCTCATCATATACAATAATAAGATGATATGAGATGAGATGATATGTAATGATATGAGATAGAGGCTTTTGGGACTCGTTTGACTATACACGGAGGTTTTGGGCCGCATACTTGGTCACTTTTGACTTTTGGAACTAATTATGCATGCATAGATATGATGAGTTATGATGATGTGATATGATGAGATATGATGAGATGTGATGGGATATGAGATGTTATTTTTCCGTCTATCTGTGTAGCTCCGGGGTATGATGGTATTTTAATTGCCCATCTATTGAGGTCCGAATTATCCGTATAGCTCCAGGACATGATGGTTTCTTAATTACTCGTTCGTTAAGGTTCGAATATGATGAGATTATTTTCCCAAATACTTGTTTAGTGATAGTTTTCAGTATTCAGTATTGATATCACATATTGTGAATTTTCTTTGATTTTACACAGTATTATGTGACAATTTCAGATTGAGTATTTATATGATGCTATGACATGTTCTTCCATGGTTATCTCATGTGACATTATATATATTTTCCAAAGTTAGATATTTGATTTTAAATGTTAAGTGATTTTATTAATATTTCTCATTTATAATTTGATGAAAATGTATATTTAAAAATGATACGATTATTTTCAAAGAAAAATTATCTTCGAAAATTACTATTCACTCACCCTTATTTTTATTATAATTCCCCCCTCATAGGAGATTTGCAGGTACAATAGTCGATTCAGCAACAATAATTATTTCATTTTTGCCATGTAATAATGTTAGGAGTTACAGAATTTTTAGTTAAAATATTTTAGATTATATAATATTATAATTAATAATAACTTCATGTATTTAGTATTAAAATATTTCGAATGATATTTGATATTTGTTGGGATGTTAATTGACGAAGTTTTTATGAAATTTAAAATTATTCTGAGAGTGTTATTTTGTTATTTGTAAGATTTAGAAATGTTAAAATTATAGGAAAAATATTACCGAAATCTCGGTAAAAATATTATTATTATTATATAATCATTAATAGTTTGATTTCGAGAATTTGGGAGACTCGTCCAAAGGTTCGAAATAGGTCATGGCATAAGGTTGCGCTATCCGAAACTAATTGCATGGGAGTTTCGGAGCGCGCACGTAAACTTGGTCTTGTCAAGCGTTGCCAGCATGAATAGAAGATGTTTTGCAGGATTAAAAAAATTCTACATTTTCAGAAATTTCGTCTTTTCATTTGTGACGTCCCTTGGGAGTTTGCATGGGCCACATTGAAGAAAGTTTAAAGTGAAGTATATCATGGCATAAAAACTATAATGTATAAAAATTTAGATGGGAAAATATCATCAACCTTAACGGCACCCAGAGTTCCCCACATCCGCTTCACTAGGGCTGACAAATCTTCTCTACATGATCCCAATGAAGTGCTCAGAGGAACTCCGGGAGACAACAGATTTTTTTGCCTCTTAATGGGTTTCCTATTACTTAGTGGTACAGTCCTCTTTATTATAGCGAAGCTAGGGTTCTGAATACGCATGTGAATAGTTCAAACATGCAGTTCAGAAATAGCCAGCCATTTTGGCAAAGGAGCCCGTAGAACTTCGAAGATGAGAGAAATGCATACACTCAAGGGAAAATTACTTATATGTTTAATGTACTTAGCCAGAATGCTGGGTAGGTAAGATCAAGTTCTGAGATTCAATTTTTTGGGCTGTGCCGATAATCTTTGCCCGTGCCTTTTGCGCTTATTATTCCTTGTGTCCAATCAAGTATCCAACTGCCTCAGGTTTACTATTCTGGCAGATGTTTGGCTGATTAAGTTACAATGTTACAATATATTTACAACTTCTCAGGATTACTTATTCTTCAGGCATATTATCACCAAGAACATCACCAAAACGAAAGAAAGAAAAGGGATGGAGTAGTATAGGCAAACGATCGTCACTAGTTTCTGTTATAAATCCTGAAATTAGGATGAGGAATTAATACCAGTTTCAAGAATTAAAAAACTATTGCACAAACAAACTATTTTGTTTCATCAGAGATTACGTAGGCTGTTTTTATACCCTTTTAACACGTGATTAGCGATGTTGGAACACCAGACATTTGTTTCAATTATCACCCAAAACAAACACAAAATTTCATTTAACATCTTGAGCGCAAAAAGAAATTGGACAGCCATACTGCTCTTCCTGCTCTGCGGAAGTGAAGACTATAATGTCTGGATCTTGTTGCCAAAGTTTCATAACATTTTCATCCAAGCATATCCTTGCTTCAACTCCGTCCCCGTCTTTAGTATCAATCAGCACGATCATCTCAACCTGCGATTGAACAGGGTTATCACGAAGAGCTTTTGCCCAGGCAAAATTCGGATAAAATAACATCTCACAATTACTCGTAAAAAAATAAGCATCTAATCCAACTCTTTCGAAAACTTTGCCTGCTTCTCTACAGGAATAGTTCACCATCTAGAAAAGATCATCTCCCTTATCTATTTCCAACATTCATTAATAGTTTTTGTTATCGCATCACCAACCAAAGATACCAAATCCTGAAGCTGAATGCTCTTGCTCATTTCTGGAAAAGGCCTGACGAAAACCGGCTTTATCGGGTTTCCGCAACAATCATCTGATATGGGCAAAAGATTCCTTCCCCTCAGATTTAGCATGTGAGCGATGAGGGATGGCCTTATTTTCCCATGTTTAAGAGCTTTCCATGCAACTGCCGTCACGAACTGCAGCCGAGAATGCAAACGTTTTAGCCGTTTATTATCCGCATTTGTCCAGAGACTGGATAGTGGGAGACGATTGAAAACAAACGTCTTGGATGTAGTCTTCAATCCTGGCTTCAGAGGAAGCACGCATATGCTTTCAGGCACCATACCTGTTGTGGGTGAAAGCATAGCCAAACTCAAACTGGGCTGGATATTATCGACTCTATGAATCCCAATGCCAGCTTTAGCCCATCCATCTAAGAATTTATGCAAAACAGTTGCATCAACAATCCTATATGAAATGCACAAGCCAATAAACATTCCACCGCAAACGAACATGTTGCATTAAATTGCTATTAATGGACTAGTGATTGACTCTGTTTGATACGGAATAAAATCGATTAGCTGCTTGCTATCAACATATCTGTCAAGAAATGGAGTGAGAGAGCTAGCTACTTTGGCATCTAAATATTCGAACTATGATCATTACAATCGATTGAGAGATTTTAATATACCTTCCAGCTAAAGGATAAAACCGGGTTAAGATTTCTAATTGAGACTTCTCCAACTGCTTACTTCTTCCCGGAATTTTGGCTCTGCTCCCATTTGTGTTTCAGCTAGGTAGCAAAAGATTTCGGAGACATATAATGGAGGATGAAACTGGTCAATGCATGAGATTCTCAAGCAGCGAAGCTTGTGAGGAGTTAGGGTTGCTTATTTTATCATCTTCTTGCAAATCATTTGAAGAGGAATTTGAGGCCTAGACAAATTTGAGGTCGCATTTTTACTCTTTGTTTTCTGAAATTTGTACGCCAAATGCTGGTTTAGGCGTAAAATGGTATCCAATTTATATAAAAATTAACCATGCATGCGCAAATTAATAAGTCACCACAAGAAAAAAACAGAATACTTCACGTTTTCTATTTGACAATTTTTTTAAAAAATCAAATATATTTGACGTTTTGCAAAAAATTGAGTTATTGTGAAATATAAACGAGGATTTATTTAAAGAGTAATGATACAGTTATAAATTCTTGTATAAATTTATTTTATACAAATTAATGTGTCATTCACTCATTGATTGAATAAAAATATAAAATAATTAAAACAAATCATGTGAGTCAAGAAACATTCAGTCCAACAAATTAAATAATATCACATTAATTTATAAAAAATATTTATATAAAAATTTATAGTTATAGCATTACTCTTATTTAAATGTTAAATACTTATGACATTTTATCAAATAAGTGACAAATATAGTGTGTGTATTGAATAATTACCATTTACCTTTTCCTTTTATTGACTTAAAAAACAAAAAAAAAACAAAAAACTCAGTAGACCGCTTTTATTTCGTTCTTAGAAAATATTAATTTTTTTTTGACAAAATTCAAACTCATTCCCGTTACTTTCTTTTCAATAATCACCTCTCATTTTTTATCAATCACTCAATTATGAATTTCATCCCCATTCTCTCTCAAAGAAGAACGCATGAAGAATTTCAGCTCCAGTTGCTTCTCGATTTTCAGGTATTGCTTCCTTTAGTTTTAATTTGTTTTTTACTTCTTTGTTTCTAGTTTGATAATTTTAGGGTTATGCTTGAATTAATTGTATTTTTAATCAACCTACGGTTGATACTATTTTTATTTTTCTCTTTAAGCAGATTATAGTGTTGATCCTCTCATTGATTACATTGAGAACAATGCTTTCTCTTTAACTCTGCCAAGATCAACGTTCATTTCAGGTGATATTTGAATGTATAATATTTTCAATTGAAATCAATTGAGTCTCATAATATTAATAGGGATTTGAGATTTATATCCGGTTGAAATAATTTCAGAGTGGTCTGCTATTTAGATGCATACTGCTTATTTGACGAAATATCTCTTTAAAAGTTTTTTCTTTTTTTTTTGTTTTTAGCAAACATCTTGCTAAGATTTCTCCCGTAATAGTGTTAGTATAATGCACTTTGCTTCAATTTGGTCTGTTTCATACATTTTAACAAGGGAAAATTATAAAACTGCAATTGTTCTTAAATTGATTATAAATTAAAAGTAATGTTAATTTATGCTGTAGCAATTCAATGGGCTAGGCACAAGTTTAGGACTTCAATTGCTCAATTAATGAATCCACTCATTAGACTTGGAACTTATATATATTGAATCATTAAAAATAATTGATGGAATTGATACGGAAGGATTTATTCGATTAATAGTAAACTACAAATATTTATTTATAACATTTTTTTAGATTCTTGACAATTACAGAGTCAGTAGTATAATAGATTCTCGACAATCATAGAAACAGTAGTAGAAACTATATTAGACACACTCTAGTTGCTTGATTAGTTAAATTGTGATCTATTTTCCTTTTTTTGGTTGATTTTGTAATTTATCAGTTGTTCTTGTGGTTGCAAACAATATCAATTTTCTAATATTAATAAAACTAAATGAATAATATGTAATGCATTTGTAGGAAAATTAATAGTTTAAGTATGGATAAATCTTGGATGTTGATGGATAGAAGGTCTATAGAATATGAAAACGGGTTAAATGAGTTTCTCAAGTTCGCAATACTTCATGCTAGTAATCCTGAACTTTTGAGATATCCATGCCAAGCATGTGGTAATTTGGTCTTTCATGTACTTGCTGAGATAAAAAATCATTTTTATTGGAATGGTATTGACCAAAGCTATTAAACATGGACTTGGCATGGAGAAGAGCTTCTAGTAGACGACCATAAAATATAAAAGCTTCATTTGATGGCAGTCACCAAAATGATGAAATTGCTGATACAGTAGAATTGGTTAATGATCTATTTGACAGTTGTAATGGTGATCCAAGTCTTTTGAAACTCTATTTAAAGATGCCGAAAAACCTTTGTTTCCTGGTTATGTGAAATTCACTAAGTTATCCGCATTAATAAGGTTTTACAACATTAAAGGAAGAAGTGGATGGTCAGACAAAAGTTTTTCAGATTTACTAAGTTGTTTATCAGATATGCTACTTGATAAAAATGAAATACCTTTATCCATATATGAAGCAAAGAAGACTATGGTTGCATTAGGCTTAGAATATGAAAAAATACATGCATGTCCTAATGATTGCATCCTGTATAGAAAAGAATACAAGGATTTATGTGCATGTCCCACTTGTGGAGTGTTAAGGTGGAAAAGTACCAAGAAAAGTAAGGGAATTCCTGCTGAAATCTTGTGGCATTTTCCTCCTATACCAAGGTTTAAGAGGATGTTTCAATCTCCTCAAACCACAAAAGATTTAACTTGGCATGCTAATGAAAGAGTGATTGATGGCAAACTACGTCACCCAGCTGACTCACCATCATGGAGACTAGTAGACCAAAAATAGCCAGATTTTGGTGCAGAAGAAAGAAATCTTCAGTTGACTATTTCTGCAGATAGGATAAATCCCCATAAAAATCTTCATAGTGCATATAGTTGAGGGCCAATTGTTATGATTACTTATAATCTTCCTCCTTGGTTGTGCATGAAGAGAAAATTCATGATGTTGACTATGCTAATATCTGGTCCACGACAGCCCAGTAATGATATTGACATCTATTTTTCACCATTGATTGATGACTTGAAAACTTTGTGGGAAGTTGGCGTATAAATTTGTGATGCTTATAGACAAGAATTATTTACCCTACGAGCTGTGTTATTATAGACAATTAATAATTTTCCTGCCTATGGGAGCTTGTCTGGATGTTCACTTAAAGGATATTTTACATGTCCTATATGTGGGGAACATACACTATCCTGTAGACTTAAGCATGGGAAGAAAAATGTGTACATGCACAATAGGAGTATCTCTCAGAATCTCACTTCTTTCGGGTTTAACAAAGCCTTTTGATGGTAAACCAAAAAGGGACTTTCCTTCTAAGCCATTAAGTGGTGAAGAAATATTAAGAAAGGTTGAAGGGATTCAAAACTCATGGGGGAAGAAACTAGAAAGCGGAAAATATTAGATTTTGATGAAAAAATTTGTTGAAAAAAGAAATCAATATTTTTTTCTCTTGAGTATTGGAAACGTTTTGATGTTCACTATACGTTGGATGTAATGCACATTGAAAAAAATGTGTGCGAGAGTTTATACGGTACATTGTTGAACATTCCTGGAAAAGTAAAAGATAGACTTAATTCTTGGTTGGACCTAGTTGATTTCAATATTAGGAAAGAATTAGAACCTGTTATTGAAGAAAATCACACTTATTTACCTGCTGCATGTTATTCCTTGACTAGAGCGGAGAAAGTAATGTTTTGTGAAACATTATTTAATTTGAAGATTCCTGAAGGACACTGTTCAAACTTTAAAACCTTGTATCAATGAGTGATTTAAAGCTTGTTGGGTTGAAATCTCATGATTTTCACGCTTTGATGCAACAACTCTTACTCTTAGCTATTCTAGGAATTTTGCCAAAACAAGTTGGATATACCATCACTAGACTTTGCTTCTTCTTTAATGGTCTTTGTAGCAAAGTTTTGGATGTAGAGAAGTTAAACCAAATACAAAAGGATCTTGCGGCCACAATTAATTTATTTGAAATGTATTTCTTTCTTGAGTTTTTTGATAGAATGGTTCATCTAACTGTGCATCTTGTTAAAGAAGTCAGATTATGTAAACCTGTATATCTCAGATAGATGTATCCATTTGAAAAATTTTTAAAAGATATAAAAGGGAATGTGCGGAATAAAAATCATCTTGGGGGTTGTATTGCTGAGTGTTACATTGCAGAGGCAATTGAATTTTGCACTGAATATTTACGCAATGTGGATCCAATTAGAATTCCAGTTGCAAGGAAGAATAATATAGAAACTGAGGGTCCACTTCCTAGTGGTCATTTAATTGATATTGATTGTGACGAATGGAAGCAAGCAACCCATTATGTTTTGCCGAACACACAAGAAGTTCGACCTTACATTGAGTAAGTTATCTTATCTCAGCTTTACTAAACCATGTTAGATTCATCACTAATATATTTGTTTTATTAAGAATCTTAATCTTAGGATGCATATGACATGGTTGAAATTGAATTATCCTCGCCAATCTAAAAATAAGAAGTGGTTATGAGATGAACATGCTTGAAACTTCATTTATTGGTTACAGGAAAAAGTTTAATTTTAACTATTTCCTTTTATTTCTAAAATTTCTATAAAATATTAAGCTTAATTTCAACCATTTTTTTTTAAATCTTATAGGTTTCAAATGATAATGGTAACCAATCACCCAAATCATCTTTATTGAAATGGCCAACACAAGGATCCTGCCCTGGTTATCTAATTAATAATTATCATTTTCACATAAAAGATCGTGATAATGATAGAACCACTCAAAATAGTGGAGTGACCCTTGTAGCTGAAACAGAGCAAATTGCAAGTTCTAAGCATACGAATTCTATTTTTGGAGAAATGTCTTATTATGGAGTTTTTAAAGAGATATAATGTTATTAGTACAATTGGTGCTATCACTAAGACACTAGTTTCCATTCTTTTCACGAATTGGTGAAACGTACCAAAGGATTCAAAAGAAAATATGGGAATACATTCAGGTATGATTTATAAACTTATTATGCATTTTGTGCAAATGCATAAGAAACTTTTGTAAACTGTCTTTATATTACTCATCTTTCAGAGTTCATTTCAGGTGGATGATCGATTTAAAAGACAGTGTTTGCAAATTGCTGGAAGTTCATTTCGTTCTTTTAGATATAATCCCACACAACATGTAAAGAAGTACAAAGCCTATCCAAATCATTTGCGGAACCCACTACTATTTTACTCTTTCAAACGAAAAGGCCATTAGGATGCATTTGTTAATGATCGATTATCTAAAGAATTTAAGGTAATCCTTTTATTATTGTGAACATTATTTTTTTTATAATTTCATTTATGTCAATGCTAATAAACATATGTATGATATGCATTAGCATTAGACACTTAGTGGCCTTCAAAAAGAAATACAAGCACTAAATCTTTACAACCACCACCTTGGTCGAAAGGATTATATTGGATTAGAAGAAGAAATAATAAATATTTTTCATAAAAAAATTACAATAGTTTTTAGCACTTGATGTATGTTTAACATTGGTCACATTGCTACTTGAATTAGAAAAAAGAATGTGGAAATCCCATTTTGAAAGTGGATAGAAGTGTAGCATGGAAAAGGGCTCGTTAAAACCCAAATGGTGGATATCCTCCGGTTGTGATACCTGTTATGGATATGATTGTAAGTATAACATTCTTTGAGCAATTTTCCATCAATTCCTTGTATGTAGCATGAAAATGGTCTTATATTCTTGTAGGATGAATTGACCCAACTCGCAAAATAAGGGGTTATAACCACATCTGGTTAGAATGATATTTTGGCCCAAGCATTAAAAAAAATTGTCATTGGATCAGTGATGATCAAAAGCTAACTTGGAGTGATGATCTAACCCTTTATTCATTTGTTAACAGTTGCATTGGATCTTGCTTGTGATCAACTTGCCCTCAATGGTTGTTCATTATTTGAATTCAGTGAGAAATGAAATCAGTGATGATCTAAAAAAAATTGTAACTGTGTAACTATATTAAAGATATTAAGTATACTAGTGGTTTTTGCTATATATAACTATTGTGTTTAATATGATACATATTTGACAATCTTTTATTGTGAAAAATATTTGATTATTATTAATTGACAAAAATAAATGACAATTTTGCTAAAAGTCAAATAAGCATATTTGACACAGGAATAATTGGCACTTTTTAATTGTCAAATATACTTTTATTTGACAGTTTTTAAATATTAATTATTCTCTTTTTTTTTCTTTTAGTGAGTATTAATGTATTCCAAATGATAGTCGAATTGATTGGCCTCTAGCCGTGGAAGCAAAAGGTTGAGTCTTTTTTTTTTCGATTGACGGGGATTGTGATTGATCTTGATCATCCCCATCACGTCCACCAGGTCCATTTTTTATCGTAGGGCTAGCTGGGCATCTCTCTAAATGATTCTTGAGATGTGTGGTCCCTTTCTTGCTTGAACCGTCAAATGTCTTCTTGTAATGGTTACATTCAGCCTTGACATTTCCATCTGCGTCTCCGTATTTCATCATCTCATTCCAAACCTTTGAAGGCCCTCTTGTTTTCTTAGTAGCTGATGATGATGAGCCTCCTACAATTGGATCTCCCTACATTAAGATTAAGGATTGATTGCATGGTCAGTTTCGAAAACGTAATTAATCAATTAAGCACACGACACCAATTTAATTATGTAGCACAGGATCGGACAGAGGAAAAAAAACAAAACATCAATTAATCCACACTTGAGATTTAATTAGTGATTTGTCAAAGATATGACTAATTGGATAATTTTGAAACAATCGTATGCAAAGATGCGATCTAAATGAAATTGAATATACGAATTATTGTTATATTCTGAGCAAAGTTTTGTGAAAAAATATAAATTTAACGACTGATCCAAACGATAAATTCGCACGCCCATAAACAACAATCTTACCATCCACTGCTCAAAATTCAAATTTATAATTTGTGGGGGGAATGAAAACAGAGCAAAAATCTGTAGAGGCCCAAAGAAGAAATCTACTTGAGGTTGGAAACTAACACCTGAATTAAGACACGAGTAAAGCGATTGAATTTACACTCGTAATCAAGATATCTCCAGCTACAGTCCACTAGATTACCGATTTACGCAAATCAATATGATAGAAATTTTTTGTTGACCGGATTTTTTTTTTTTTTTTTTTGGTTGGGGTCAGGTCCCGGACGGCCTTGAAAATGACCATCAACGATCCAATGGAGAGAAATTTATTAAGTTGTTGTTTTCGTAAATCAAGGATCAAACTAAAAGATAAAGAAAATATTTTGTGTTAAGAAAAGGATTCAATTCAATGCTAATATCCGGTCAACGAATATTGAACTGAATTTTCGATTAAGACATCAGCACTTACCCTTCAAAAATGGCCCCAAAGAAAGAAAAAAAAAAAAAAAGGTTTCGATTACATTGAGCAATTATCCTACGATAATATGATTATTATACCAAACATTTTGGGTTACAATATTGGAACGCGAACAATTCAAATGATCATCCATCATGAGCCCCACTAATACAGTAGAGTAGCAGAGAAGAAATCCAGTTGAGGTTTGCATGCACCAAACGCCTGAATTGGGACAGAACAGAAGCAAAGCAATTGAGTACAGTTGGCTTCGTTGGACTTCGGTAATCAAATTGTCTCCAGCTACACTCCACTCGATCAATGAGGCCAACTGTAAACTCAAATCTGGCTAAAATTAGACTAAAGTTCAATAATCAATATGATAGAAATTGTGTTAAAGCCCTTGATTATGGGACTTCGCTTTGAGAGGCACGTTAGCACAGAAAAGAAATTTACAGTGTTTTGTTTCAAGTATAGCTTGATTAATTTAATTATTATTAAGGGATAAAGAATTAAGGAGCAATGCTTGTCTTATGCTTTTGCTGATTTTTAAAAGTTACGAGTGATAATTATTAGATGAGAATATATAGATAATTAAATCTTGACCCCACAATATAAAAATACACTTATGACTTAAGATTATTATATTAAAAAAAAAGATAAGCACTTATATAAATTCATTTATAAGAAATTGAATTTGATTCGGGTTTAGGCTAATTAGAGATATAAATGTGTGAGTGAGATAATTTTATTTTTTATTTTTATTTTTTAAAGATGTCTTTTCCGTACTGGAAAGTAGAAAAATAGAAAAAGAAG
This sequence comes from Aegle marmelos, assembly GCA_030449875.1. Classification (NCBI taxonomy): domain Eukaryota; kingdom Viridiplantae; phylum Streptophyta; class Magnoliopsida; order Sapindales; family Rutaceae; genus Aegle; species Aegle marmelos. The sequence continues at coordinate 11,881,690 of JASUUL010000115.1, forward strand.
AAGAGAAATTATGTGTTTAAATGCATAATTTAACCGACATTATTGTTTAACACGTATTATTCCTTGTTAAGCATAACAAAATAGCTCAAATGTATAAAGCTACTAAATTACTTTTCCGATTAAAGCATACATAGATATTAGAGATGGGAGGATATAAAGTCCACAAGTCACCAGTGGCTTGGCTTGGCTAGGTTGCCTTCACATAGACTGTTGTTGCAAGTCAGCACCCTCAATTTTTATAAATAATAGATGCTTTCCATCAAACCCAAAAAACAAATCACAGAAAATTCTCCACTGTTTCATTAACACTAGAAAAATAAATCAATTTTAGCTTGTTCCTACGTGGAATTGGTTTGAAATTATGATAGGCTTTTGTATTTCATTGTTTGACCCGAAGGTTTAGATAAAAGTCAATGTTATGTTAATTAGTAATTAAAGTTTAACTATTAAGTTAACTAAAGCCTTCCCTTCCTAGTTGGATTAGATTACGTGAATTGTCAATAAAATTAAGAAAAGATAAAGTATTAGAATCTGTCAGTTCTCCAACTTATGTGTGGATTGTTTATTTTTATTTTTTTGGGATTAAGTTCTTAGTTTATAAAGAATGATCTGATTATTAGAAATATAATTACTATTAATAAATTATGAATTTGACTAAAATGTTCCACAAGAAGAGATAAGATATGCTTTTTGTTACACATTTAACTTTCAAGTTTCCATGTAGCTAGGAAACATATCTGTCTTCGTGTGTTTATGAGCTGGCTTCAATCAATTTTCTCTTTTAATTTCCAATTGAAAATAAAATTAGTATCTAACGTTAGATCTCTCTTATAGCTAGCCCTCAATCATGCCCTCGCACACGCTGCAAGCCTAAAAATGATAAGACAAGCACATTGGTTAAGCAACACTGATGAAATGCTTTCATTTGGTTTTCCTTTCATCTTTTTTCTCCTTTTTTTTTTTTTGATATGATAAAATATAAAAATCTACATAATTTTATTCAATAAACCAGGTGTGTAGACAACATATTCATTAGTTTAGGGTTTATTCAACAATAATATGAAAATAATTTCAAACAATAATAAATATATAAATTTAAAAGATTTATCATACTTCAGCATATTTTACAATTACTGATGAGTTCATGGGTCATTTAAAAGTTAAATTAATGTTAATATTTATGGGATATATTCAAGTATGCAAAGCCTAATTTTTAAATTTGTATTTAAAAGTTTTCGATTTGAGATAACTATAAGTATATAGGGGGTGGGGGGACCTTAATAAAAACTTGACCAAAATTAAACGATTTTTTTTTTTTAAACACTTGAGCAGTTGAGCTCCCCCCACCCCCCAAGGGGGGCCGCTGGCGGGTCACACTATTAATTCGCCCCTGCAATAATCAATAGCCACTAGCCCAGTATACCAATAGTCAATTAAATAAATTAATATCTTAATTTCTTCCTTCATTAAAAAATTAATTTAATTTGTCTTCTTAATGTTTCTTCAGAAATTTACATAATCAAACTTAATATAAATCTACAAATTATCACAAATGCTAACTCAAGAATACTAAATCAATCCTATCATTAAATTTGATTTCATAAATACCCAATCAAAACTAATTAGTAGGCTCAGAGCCACCACTGCCAATGCAGATTCAACAAAACTCTTTGCTAGTTACAACCACCACAAGAATCCTCAATGTCCGCTCTTCAGTAGATGATTGAAGGATTTTTTGATGGAGGACATCAACGATATGTAGGATTTGAACAAAAAGGTTGGGGGGTTTTTTATGCTTCCAATTTTTTTAAAAGAAATTTATGATGCAAAGTAAAATAATACACTTAAATTCAAGAGTGGAATTGTTATTTTACTCAAAACTTGTCAAAATATTATAATAATATTAATGTTCTGATGGAAGATTGATACAAATTACAAATATATTTAAATTTTTGTTATTTTTTTAAATTCATTGTTAAATAATTAAGATTTCATTTTAATGGGAGAGATAAAGAAATTAACTATTTCTTTAAAAAAAATAATTAGTGAACTGAAGGTTAGATAATGATGCAATCATAACTCTTTAACATTGAGGTTATTAAATATAAAATTTGAATAAAAATATCCTTACTGTAGGATAATTATTACTTTGAATCTGTGTGTAACTTAAAAAACAAAATAATGAATTCAAATATTATTATGAAAATGCTAAAAAAAAAAAAAGCCTCCCAATGATATGAGATATAAGGTGATTGTTTAGTTTGCTAATGCTTAAAAAAGCTCCTAATTTCTAATTGGATTAAACTCTATTAATTATAAACAAAAATAACAAAAAAAAAGGATTAAAAATGTCAGTTGTGCAAAACTAACAATATTAAGGACTAAATATGTCAGTTGTGCAAAACTGACTCTATTAAGAATAATCTGATTATTAGATGCATTAATTGCAATTGATAATTGATGAATTGGATGACTTTAGAAACTGAAATGTTTGCAGTGAAAAGACAAAGTCAGCTTATTGTTAGCCATTGAAATTTCAAGTTTCATGTATATAGGAAGCGCATCTGCGAACGTACCTGTCTTCAAAATGATTTTCTCTTCTTGTTTTGTCAATCATTCATAATTTAAATAATTCAAAATTATTTGCATCGTTTATTTGAGTTATCAAATTTATCAGGGATAAAATCAGTCAAATTGAGCCAAAAAGATTGAAAAGCAAAGACGTATTCATGAGATATTTTACAAAGTGTATGACGTAAAAATATTTACCGTGAATAGGAATAATGTTGTACCAATGCAAACGCAGTCACAATTAACCGCTAATATTTAGCGCCACTCAAAAATGCTTTTAAGTGTAGCAATTGCGCTATTGTGTCGGGTATTTCACAAAATGTACACAAAATTTGGGCTATGTCATCTATCAGGGCATCCAAGTCATAGCCGAGAGAGTAAAGATTGCAAAAAGGTAATTCTATTGCAAAGTAATCACGAGCCATTCTTGCGAGGGTCGGAAAAGATGGAGTATTGCCACGCCACCAAGCAAGTATGTCAAACTCTTCTACTGCTGGTACTTTGAGCTCTGTCATATACAGATCAAGCTCTGATTTTGGTGATGAAGATGTGCAAGGCCTCCCCACGGCGTCTAGCATTTCATATGACTTTGAACTGGTGGAGTACGTTGCTGCATATTCATTGTAAACGTCTCTAAAGTCTTTGTTCACTTTCTCAAGGTATCTATCAGCGTCGCTGCCGTAAATGTCTTTTTAATGAAGTTGCACACCATCCATTTTGAACCGAGGATCGAGAATTACCGCAATGACTTCAACCAGATACCATTTGCTAAAAAATCGATCAATAGCTTCCTGCATCACTTTTTGGCAAAAGAGACAATCTGCAATTGGGTGGTTGCATCGATCCTTCAATATCTCATCCACGTAAGGAAGATCTACGATTATTGGAACACGACATTTCCCCCACCACAAGGTGTCAGTTACATCTTCCAAGAATTTCAAATGCTCCAACGTGGCAGTTACCTCATCCCATTTTTGTTTAGATAAATTAATTGACCTAAAATCGGAATCGAATTGCCCCAGCACTAAACATACTTTTTTGAAGTCCGCTACTGCCTCAGCGTAACTAGAAATCTCCCAGGAGTCAGGAGCAAGATATTTGAGGCGGCGAATCCCCCATTCTACGGCCCTACACAATTGAATTAGTTGATCTGATGTTGACTTCTCGGACACATAATCAGCACAATTCCTTAAGGACTGTATCCCATCCCTGATGTAATCTTCGGAATCCAATAAACCCCCAACATAATACATTAAATCACGGCGATGACGTAGGCAGCCCGCAAAAGAAAGAGAAGTGCGTCGACTAAACCAACTTTCCATTTTTCCAATTTGGTTATCCAGTGGACATGGAGGAGGAAGCACAGAGCATATCTTGCTATCGATCTTCCAATCCAAACACGATTGTTTCACAGCTTCTGTAAAATCCTGGACATCATCAAGAGGATCATGCCAAAACCTTATAATCTTGCTCTGCCGTTCCCAGCAATCGTCAATATAGTACACTACCGAGAAACGAACATAATCTACGTCGACATGAAAAAATTGTAAATTGAAACGACAAGAGAGGTTATTAAGAATTTGGCAAATATTTTCCTTCTCTTCTTGGTAGAGCTGGAGTATTTCTTCCTTTCTCGAGTTTAACACCTGGAGTATTTCATCCTTTCTCGAGTTTAAATCCTGCCAATCCTCCCAATCCTCCCAATTCCCACAATCCTCCCAATCCTCCCAATCCTCTGATTCCTCGTCACTAGGATCTCTTTCTATACCGAGGAAGTGTTGGAACAGACCGAGAATATTGTTTTCTTTAATAAGACTGGCTAACTCTTTTGTTTTGATTGATGGGGACAGTGATTGATATTGATCATCCCCATCACGACCACCGGGTCCATTTTTTCTCTTAGGGTTAGCTGGGCATCTCTGTAAATGATTTCTGAGATGTGTGGTTCCTTTCTTGCTTGAACCGTCAAACGGCTTCTTACAATGGTTACATTCGGCCTTGACATTTCCATCTGCGTCTGTGTACTTTCTCATCTCCTCCCAAACCTCTGAACGCCTTCTTCTTTTCTTGCTAGCCGATGATGATGATGAGCTTCCTACATTTGGATCTCCCTACATTAAGATAAGGATTGATTGCGTGCTCAGCTTCGAAAGCGTAATTAATCAATTAAGCACACGACACCAATCTAATTGTCTAATACAGGATCGTACATAGGAAAAAAACAAAACATCAATTAATCCGCACTTAAAATTTAATTAAAATATAAGCTGAAATTAGATTTAATAAAGGAATAAACAAATTAAAATATAAGCTGAAATTAGATTTAATTAGACATTCTCTGTTTACTTGCTTTTTATTTTTAGAACTAATTATTTTTTTTTAATTAATCTACAGAAAGCAAGACAAACGCACCTCCTCCATGGCCAGTAGAGCAGCCGTTACTGGTGTAAAACTTGAATTCACAGCCTGCAAGGCAAACAGATACCATAGCAGCCGCCACATCAAATTCACTCTTTTTTAAGTCAATTAAATGAACCGAAGTGTGGGTATATAACTCAATAATAATAATAAGAAATAAATAGAGATATGACAAAATGATACAAAATTAATACAAAATGCTTACTTGAAAATTCTAGGTTGCTGAAAGAATAAATTGAATAAGACCTGCAGATCTCTTTCTCCTTCCAAGTTCCAACCTCTCAATGTGTACGTGGATACAGACATAGAAGGTCTCATTTATATAAAAAGTCTTCCAGGCTCTGAAGAAATCGATGAGCACGGTCAATGACAATGTGGTTCAAAAAGTCTTCCAGGCTCGCAATTTCCCTCATGCAGGCTACTTTTTCACTTCAGTTTTTATTTTATTTTATGACTTACCTTATCTTTGTCCCCTGGCCCTCTCTCCAAAATTCAAAGTAATCAATCGGTATCTTCGATAAGGCTTTTTTTTTTAATGTAAAATAAAGTGTAAATAGCCTTTAATTTTTTTTTATAAACTAATATGTGTCATAAAAGCTTTTATTGAATAAACAACACACGATCAATATAATTATTTTTATTAATTGGATTTTTTTATTCATACTCTTTATAGTATATTAATTTGTATACATAATTTGTGGTTCTGTCATTTTTTAAGAATTAATTATGAAATGACTTGATTGAAAATTTATGTAAACCCACATATCTGTATATTGTACAAGAGATTAGACCAATGGAAATCTACTAAAATAATTTAGACAACTTCAACTAAACTATAAAAATGTATTTATAACATGTGAGGAATTGGAAATTTTCAAATTTTATTTAAAACATACTATATTACAAAATATAAAACTAAATGTCTAAACTATTAGTTATAATAATACATATTTCTTAGAGTTATTTAGTCCTTTTATATTATAATGGTAAAAGATTTAAATTAAACTTATCTTAAAGTGATCTTAAATGGCCAAAGATTATTAAGAGACTTGAGACATCAAAAGGAAAAAGATTACAAGAATAATTGAATTAATTAGTTATTCACACTTATTGTTAATTTATAATTTTATAAAACAATAATGAATTTACTGAAATTATCTATTCTATTGATTTGTACATGGGAGCAGCAATCTAGCTATCTTGAATATTAGTTCGAATATTGTGCTTAAAAGGATAATAGTCAAAATCTAAATTAATTAAATTACGTGGTTTAATTAAGGGTTGTGAGAAAAATGCTTAATCGTTGCGTTAAATGCGTTTACAAGTGTCAAAAACTTCATTTTAGAGTTATTTTCGTTTTCTAATGGCTGTGATTCAAGTAATAAATCATTATTTGGGTGATTAAGACTTAATTCAATTCTATTGGATTTAATTGTTAGACACCAATACTTCATATTAAATGGATTATTTTGCAGCGCTTTGACGAAATTTGTTTGATTATAGTCTGACGACTTGAGTTTGATTGGTAAATCTTATTTGTATGATACTGATTTTAATTAGAGTTATTGGGTTGTTTATTGAATTTTAGTTGGCCAGTTGATTATTTTGGTTAAACGAGCTAAAAGGATTAAAATATTCGAGAGACTTCAAAGTAGATCCAAGTCGTTTTACTAAATGCCAGTCAACATAAATTAAATGCGACAAAATGTCTCAGGTCCATTAATTAACCCAAAAAAAAGAAAAACAGTAAAGGAATATAATTTTGTGCACAATCTTAAAATTATAGGGATCTGACCATTTAAATAAATTTTAGACACGTTGGTTTTATTAAAAAAAAAAGGTTTTTTAAAATTTAGTGGAGAGCACTTTTTGTTGCCATGCCATATAAACCGAATCAAACACGAATTCGATGAAACAAAGTTTTGGTGTCGTTACCAAACTCAATGGAGACGGAACAAAAAGTCCGTCCGATTTTCAACATCCGTTGGACCCTTAATTTTTCAAAATGCTAAATTATAAAATACACACAGCTGGCACAAAATATTTTCACACCGGACGTGATAAAAAAATCCGAAAATATAGAGTGACGCGGGTTAGTTGGATCAAAATTTTCTTATTTGAGTGAGACTTTTCGTCCAAGACAAAACTGAATCCGACAAGAAAAGTTTTGGTACACTAAATATTTATTTGATATAACTTATTTGATAATTATAAGTATTTATTTAATTTTATAAATTTTTATTAAAACTTTTATTGTTATTTATTTTTTAAAATAAAAAATTTAAAATTTAAATAATTTATTTTATTTTATTAATAAAAATTTAATTTTATATTTTTAAGAGTAAAATTTAAAATTTTTTGAAATATTAAAATATTAAAATATTATCTTTTACTTATTTAATAATTTTATTTTATTTTTTACAATATAATTTTAAAAAATTTACATATTAAAATAATTTTATAATTTTTAACAAAAACTCTTATTAATAATTAAATAATTAAATTTTTTAAGTTAAAACTTTACTTGTAAAAGTTTTACTCATAAAAATTTTATTTAAATAAATTTTATATATAGGAATAGAGGCCGCTCAGAGAGTTTTTAAAAATTTTTGGGTTACTAAATAAAATATGAAAAATTAGCATAAAAAGTCTATATTAACCTTGCACAATTCATATATGACTGTAGATGTTAGATAATAAAGTAATTTAAGAGTTCCCACAAAGGGGCATTTATGCATGATAGCCTACTTGCTTTGAGACTTAGAAATTTAATATCGGTGCCGAGGGCTCTTTTGCTTTATTATTTTTAAGAATTTAAAAATTAAAAGTTTAAGTTCCATCTCCTTAAAGTTTTCCTCTGATCTCCACCCTTTTACAAAAGGAGTAAATTTTTAAATTTTAATTTTAAAAATTAATTTTATTCTTTTGATATAATTTCAAAAATATCTGTACAATTATTAAATAAATCTAAAACTATTCTATTTAAATTGAAAACAAAATAAATATTTCAATAAATTTTTATTATATTTTTTTTATAATTCAATAATTTTTTACCCTGCTATTTCTTCATTTTTTTTCATTCCATGATTGGTTTAAAAATCTATTCTATTCAGATAACCCGTAATTCCACTTAGTAATTTGTAAGATCCATTCAATTAATTAAGCGGAATTTCTTAGTTGTTGTATATTATTCTCACCTTGAACTCAGAACCATTGCTCCTTAAATTTTATTTTTTATCCCAAAATTCTATTAAAGATTTGGCCCAAACAAAGTCTAACTTGATCATAAAGTGTGCTTGTTTTTGTTTATTTGAAAAAAAATGGCACTGTAGACAATTGATGGCAACATGCTTATTTAATTAATTTAAGACGTGAGAAAATTTCAAACTTTGGATTTTCATGTTTTACTTATTAAATCTTTCTTTTTTAATTTAAAAAATTTAAAAGTTAAATATAAAGTAAGAGTTTATGTATTCGAATTTATACAAATTCAACTTTAGAGATCAGCTCAATGTAAAACGCAAAGTTTTAACTTTTATTATGTTTTAAATTTAGCGCATTTTTCCTTTAGAGTAAGAGGGTGTCCAGGTATCACAAGAGCGGCTGATGATATTTCAGCACCAGCCCATCATATTTTCAGAAAAATTATTATAACAAAATTCCTATTACTTTTTAAAGATTCGAATAAAAAAGAAATTAGAAGAATTAATCAATTAGATTCATCTTTGATAGGTGATCACCATGCACTTCCACAACCTTCATAAAAGTTGTTAGCTGTTCTTGATATAGTGCACAAAGCCGTTTCTTATTTCGAAGCTCTACTGTCAATTCTTGAATCTTCTTATCTTTTTCGTCCCATAAAAGTTTAAGCAAAACAAACAATTAAAACCAAGTTTGAGAAGTAAAAAGCTATGCATCGTTCGTTTGGAGAAAAGCACACAGATGCAGGTAAAAGAAAACACTATGCATGACCAATCGATGTCTTGGTTCCATCAACGGGAAAGAAAACACACTGCATTTGTATGTTCATACTTGCACACAAAACACATGTTTGAATGTCTGTAAAGACTAGAAAAGGCAAAACTAGTAAAACAAAAGAGGTGGAGAAAACAAATAGTGAAGTCAAAACTTCTTGAACACAGAGGACGTTGTCATTCTATAAAGCGAACAACAAAAAAGGCCTATACATCGATAGTTATCTACATAACAAACAAACAATAAGGTAAATGACACATGGACCCCCAGTGTTTGATGAATGTATCAGGTGCAGACCTGTGGGCAAAATAAGTGACAGATAAATCCTTTTCTGTTACTTCTTCTGTTGACGGTTAACTGCACTGAAGTAAAATTGGGCAATCGGGAATAATCTCTATCTACCAGACACTAAGACGTATCGCAATTTTTAATTTGCTCATTGTCAACCACTCACCCTTACCTGATGATGAGTTTTCCGTTCTTGAGATAAATAAATTTTGCAAGTTTCAATATTTTCAGCTCCAAAAATGATAAAGCCACAAACAATTGTGTACAAACTGATGTGTTATCAAGAGATTAACTAAGAAGTAATAACAGTTATTCTTTATTCACTTAAGTGTACCCTATAATGGTTTTATACAACCAATCTCCTCATGGTCTTCATACGACATCAGTTTGCGCACACTCGTTTGTACAAAGTGTTTGTAGCTCCATCATTACCGTTTCAACTCTTTGACATGCAAATTCCTCTCTTTTGTTGCTGGGTATGTGAAAATTGGTTAATTGACAAGATTTTCCAGGAAATCACGGTGAATTGGTTTTGTATCAAGTGGTTACCAAAGCAATATCTAAAACCTGACTTAGTCCACACAACATTCACATGACAATGTTGATGTGCTGCACGTGATATTCATCATGTGCCACAAAATAAAATAAAATTTTAAATAATTAAAAAAGTTAATCACAACATTAAATATTTTTTCTCCTAGAGTGAAGAGGACATTGGTGACCGGGAACTAGCATCTGCATTACCCAGTGGATTTCAAACAACTTCTAAATTACAGTATTAGCGAAATCTTAGCACAGACCTGGACATAAAAATCTATTAGTTAACTCCAACAGCTTACAAACTCCTCAACTATCAAAGAGTGGAAACCTGTTTACATTATTTTTTTGTAAGAAACTGAAAAACTGTTTACATTATCACTTATACTATTCAGACTTATGCTAACTGTATCTTCTTGGATTCTTCTTTTGTCTTTATAGCCTCCATTTTTGGTTATAGAGAAATATCTACATACCTATTGTTCAATCAATACTCTACTGACTTCCTAGTAAATCCATAAAACAAAGATAAGCATCAAAAGCAGCAATTCTAAAAGAAAATTTTGGTCAATTTGAGTTTAAAAAAGTTGTTCAATTTAATAAGACCGTGTGAGGTTCAAAGAGACTTCCTAGTTTTGTTTTGTCTATTAAGCAAAACAAATAATTTATCAAACTGATTCTGGACCAGCCATGCATATATGCATCCCAATTCTTCGGTTTTTATCCTCTTATAAAGTACAGTGTTTCAATTTTTTTTTAATCATAATGTATTCAATAATTCAAGCCAAATAAAAGAAACATCGAGGAAATAGAAAATAAGGAATTAATACAAATACTACACTGAATAAACACATTACTCCCTAAAGACCACAAAGACCCCAGCATGGAGAATCAGACAACTCGAGAAGAGTAAGACCAATGTATTTAAACATCAAATTAGCAACACAAATAGAAAATTGCAGCAAATTACTGTTAAAAGCTTCTAATGGCGTCTAAACAATTGATAACCAGCATCTACATGACTAATGGCAGCACAATCGAACTCGGTCAACAACTTCTAATTTTGGTACTAGTGAAGTCTTAGCTAAGATCCTCAACATAAAAATACATCATTCAACTCCAACAACTGGCACAGATACTTATTTATCTACTAAAAAGTGCACAATATGCTTAAGTTATCAATGAAGTAGACAACTCAAGCTTAAAGTAAATGACTTAGAATTGTATCTTATTTATCCATAGGCTTCGTTCTTAGGTAATTGAGAAGCATCTACTTATCAGCTGCTTACTCAATACTCAATGAACTAGTTAGTAAATCCACACAACATAAATAAATGTGAAAAGCAGCAACTTCTAAAGAAATTTTGGTCAATCTAAACTGAAAACAGTCAATTAGTTCAATAAGATAATGGAGATTCTGAAGAGACTTCTGATTTTATTGTTAATACAAATACTTTTCACATACCATCAATCTACTTTGGGCTGACATCCCTCGTATAGTAGTCAATCTCTGCTTGTTCCAGCAATGTTCACATTAGCACACTAATTATCCCACAACAGACTCAAATTTTCAATTGTACCGAATCTATGCCTTTCCCTTTCTTTTTTCTTTTTTCATTTTTTTTTAAAAATTAAACATATTAATAAAAAAGGAAATTACAAAAAGTTGTACCAGCAGTCCATAATATTAATAATACAGGAAGAGAATCCAAAAGTTAAACATCATTTGACAGCAGCTTTCCAACTTTGACAAATAATGAAGAAAGAAACCCACTTAAACTTCTGAAACCCAATGAGACCCAAGAGAATGTACCTATGCCTTTCCAAAACACATAATTTATTACAAAACATTCTCATTTATTCATTTACACACAAATTAATTCATTTACATGCATTAAACTTCTTTTTAAAAGTAAACTGTATCTCACGATGAATTCACTAATACAAGCCAAAGATCAAAACTTGAAAAATTCGGAATAATATAGATACACACACCCATGAATGCATTACTCCTGAAATTACTGAATTTGGAGAACCAAATGTTGCACTGAGCAATACATCAAATAAATTAAGAAAATAACAATGTCACAATGAATTACTATTAAGAGTTGTAAACCAAGGGATTACCATAGTTTGACGAGCTTCACGTGGCGCCACCACAAGTGGATGATTGTATTCCTTTACAAATTTAGTTATCACCCACTTTCCAGATTTATCAAACTTTACATGGATCATCGCCTTACAACCTTCTCTAGTGCTTGGTCCAGGATTTCGAACTGGCCCAAATTTCCCTTGGATGCTAACACAATAACCCTCCTTATTACATCCAAGTCTACGCGCAAGAATCCTTCCATCTCTTTCTGAACGACGACAAAACATCACACGCATGACAAACCCTACTCTCCGTGCATATTCATCATAGAATATCTTGGCAGCTTCTTCTGAATCAAATTCCATTCCCTCAGAGGGCTCTATAATTGAATCTCCTTCCAACATAATCAACTCCCTTCCAGCAGAGCCCGCTACTGCTCCAGCTCCCTCATCTGAATCCACTGCCACAACAATACCATCAGCTGCAAATATTATCCAGATTCCAAAACTAATCTTATATATACTTTTTTTTTTTTCTTGTGTGTGTGTGTGTGTCCCAATTAGGAGAGGAGGTTCCCTTCTTCTCTCTCTCTTTTTTTTTTTCCCCCAAGAAGTAAAAAACCACCAAAGTCATTTACCAGACAACTGAAAAGCACTATCAATCAAAGCTAGGAGCTAAAAATAGGGGGGGCAAAGTACAAAAAGTTTTAAATGTTGAAAACCTTGACAAAAATATATTTCAAACATAAAACTGCACCAAAGAAGCGGAAACGGTTTTCAGCAATTAGACAGCAAGCAGAGATGTACAAATAAGTTCGATTTCATTAGGCATTACCATAGTTTGACGAGCTTCACGTGGCGCCACCACAAGTGGATGATTGTGTTCCTTTACAAATTTAGTTATCACCCACTTTCCAGATTTATCAAACTTTACATGAATCATCGCCTTACAACCTTCTCTTGTGCTTGGTCTAGGCTTTCGAACTGGCCCAAATTTCCCTCGGATGCTAACACAATAACCCTCCTTATTACATCCAAGTCTACGCGCAAGAATCCTTCCATCTCTTTCTGAACGACGACAAGACATCACACGCATGACAAACCCTACTCTCCGTGCATATTCATCATAGAATATCTTGGCAGCTTCTTCTGAATCAAATTCCATTCCCTCAGAGGGCTCTATAATTGAATCTCCTTCCAACATAATCAACTCCCTTCCAGCAGAGCCCTCTACTGCTCCAGCTCCCTCATCTGAATCCACTGACACAACAAGACCATCAGCTGCAAATATTATCCAGATTCCAAAACTAATCTTATATATAATTTTTTTTTCTTGTGTGTGTGTCCCAATTAGGCGAGGAGGTTCTCTTCTTCTCTCTTTTTTTTTTTCCCCCAAGGAAGTAAAAAACCACCAAAGTCATTTACCAGACGACTGAAAAGCACTATCAATCAAAGCTGGGAGCTAAAAATAGGGGGGAAAAAGTACAAAAAGTTTTAAATGTTGAAAACCTTGACAAAAATATATTTCAAACATAAAACTGCACCAAAGAAGCGGAAACGGTTTTCAGCAATTAGACAGCAAGCAGAGATGTACAAATAAGTTCGATTTCATTAGGCATTACCATAGTTTGACAAGCTTCACGTGGCGCCACCACAAGTGGATGATTGTGTTCCTTTACAAATTTAGTTATCACCCACTTTCCAGATTTATCAAACTTTACATGAATCATCGCCTTACAACCTTCTCTTGTGCTTGGTCTAGGCTTTCGAACTGGCCCAAATTTCCCTCGGATGCTAACACAATAACCCTCCTCATTACATCCAAGTCTACGCGCAAGAATCCTTCCATCTCTTTCTGAACGACGACAAAACATCACACGCATGACAAACCCTACTCTCCGTGCATATTCATCATAGAATATCTTGGCAGCTTCTTCTGAATCAAATTCCATTCCCTCAGAGGGCTCTATAATTGAATCTCCTTCCAACATAATCAACTCCCTTCCAGCAGAGCCCTCTACTGCTCCAGCTCCCTCATCTGAATCCACTGCCACAACAATACCATCAGCTGCAAATATTATCCAGATTCCAAAACTAATCTTATATATAATTTTTTTTTTTCTTGTGTGTGTGTGTCCCAATTAGGCGAGGAGGTTCTCTTCTTCTCTTCTTTTTTTCCCCCCCAAGGAAGTAAAAATCCACCAAAGTCATTTACCAGACGACTGAAAAGCGCTATCAATCAAAGCTGGGAGCTAAAAATAGGGGGGAAAAAGTACAAAATGTTTTAAATGTTGAAAACCTTGTCAAAAATATATTTCAAACATAAAATTGCACCAAAGAAGCGGAAACGGTTTTCAGCAATTAGACAGCAAGCGGAGATGTACAAATACGACCATTATCAAAGCCAATAAACAAATAAATAAATAAACTCCCGTCTAAACAATTTTATGAACAATTAGAGTCCCAAACAGCATCATGCATTAAATAAAAAAAAAAAAGGTGAGAAGTCGACCATAATATCCAATAACAGTTAAAATAGATAAAATAGAAACCCCAATAAATAATTATTTTTTAAAACTTATTCAATCACTCCAGTTCTAAAGCAATAAAGCATTTCATAAGTAGCCAAAAGTACACTCCTTAATCTCAAAACAAAGCCAAAGAACTCAATATAAATTAAACCCATTTCAATTCAGGCTCTCTTTAGTCTAGCCTCTTAGTTTCCATATGAAACAATACACCAAATAAAGCAAATTCAGCAAAAGCAATTTCAACAACAAGGGGTTAAATGAAAAAGAAACAAAATTTAATGGGTAAGCATTAAAGTTGTCCAAAGAACTGTAACTTACTGGATTGAATAATCAGAATTCAGGAACCTTGTTGTAGATCTTCTTCGTAATTTACAGATATTGGCTCTAAAAATTGAAATTTGGCGTATATTCAAAAATTTTGAAGGAATTTTGTTAATTAAAAATTTTTTTATGGGGGTATTTTGGGAGTTTTAAGAATAGTGTTAAAGTGGATCAGGGTGTAATATTGTTTATAGTGGATGTCCACTCATTTGATGCCACTTTTCTTTTCTTGAGATAACGACGCGCCACTATTTTTAAAAAACGGTTCAGAATCCGGTTTGGGTTTCTCTGGATTTTGGTCTTGGATCCGAACAAGCCAATAAGCCCAAAGCAGGACTGGATGCTTATTACTATAATTTTATTCTTAAAAAAAAAAATTTTGAAAAATTAACTACAACTTCTTGGGGAAAAATATATGTTATTCCTTTAATTTTTTTTCTCTAAAAACTCTATTTCTCATAAACAGAATGATACGACTAATTTGTGGAATCAAAAATTATTGTCCTTCAGATAGCCAACTACGTACTCCCCGTGCAAGTTTGAGAACACATTAAATGGTATCAGAAACACGAGGATGTGATGTCGTTTTTGCTTCTAAAATTTTGTAAAATAAAAAAAAAAGGGGTTTCGATTGAGATAAAAATAGAGTTAAAAAAAAAAGTAGAATCTAATTATATTTCTTTAGTCAATACAAGAACAAGTTTTGTCAAAGTTCTTGGCAGATATCCGAGTTCAGGATGCGCGTGTCGTCTCAGAATCAAAGGCACGAAATACGAATTCTATATTCATCATATTCATTATATTATTATATTATTATTATTTAACGTTTTTGGTTTTTCGGCTTGAGTCTTCTTAGCCAGAGCGCCGAAATTTTTCCGAACATAAAGCAACTAACTTCAATATATCTGGGAAATCAAATCGGATATTCGCTAGCTTTGGCCTTTGAATCAAGTGGGCTTTCTGCTACCTTTGAGATAACATAAGCAGCAAGAAATTAAATTAAAATTTTAAAGCACTTAGAATTGATAATACTGTTTAAAGTAATTCAGTTTCATAATACAACACAGTGACACAAATCCACATATTAATGAAAGAAGCGCAGCCAATTTAAAGTAACCCCAGTTATACAACAACAATGAAGAGTCGTCTCTCCCTCCAATAAAACAACTTGACGCGCGCCCAGTCGCGGGTGCTGCTGGACTAATCAGGTCCCCGAGAAACTTATATCGATAGAGAGTCGTGTCAAGATTGACTGAAACAAACATATTTATTAAGAAAGCAGAAGACAGGAGAAGAGCCTGTTCGGCTCAAGCCTTTTGGAATAGCTTGACAATCCCATCAATGAAGTTGCAGACGAAGACAGTAAGCAACGAGATGGCGTAGAGAGTCCAGGCTGCGTACTTGAACTTAGCGGCGTTCGCGACATATGGAATTGTAGTGGCCAAGACCAATGTAGCGGCAGCAACGACGATAGCGGCTTTATCCAGCGCCTGCGATGCAGCAGCAAACCGGTGGGCAATAAGTTTAGAAACAAAGAGAAAAAGGAAAGTCAGGAAGATGGCAAATGAAAGCACGCAGAATGAAGGGGACAGTTCTTTTTCAGTTTCAGCATACAGGATGGCGATCTGGTGGGCTGATGAAAAGCAGAACGCCATGATCACATTCTGCCATTCAAAGACTTGATTGGCTTCTTCGTCCATGGTGGGTTTTGGTTTTGGTTTTGGTGGGCTTGATTTAGTGAAAATTTGGGTATTAATTGGTTTTGAATATGCCGTGACAAAGCCATGTGACGATGGTGTTATATTTATAGACTGAGATGGAGTCGGATCTTCTACGGTCGGAGTTTGAACAATTTGTGTCCCTACCTACATACGTCATGCGTGTGTTTTTAATTTTCCACTTCAGAATGATTTGTCAATGTTGATTATTGGGGTAAACATTCCGATCCTAAATAAGTTCGATTTCATGAGAGCAGGGAACAATGGGTTCCACCAATTTTAATATTTAATTGGAGAAAAAATTGTCGTGAAACGAAGTTTCTCACGAGACTCAAAATGAATGTAACCCGTCTATGGATAAAAAGAGAAAATAAATGAATGTTAACCTTTCAACGCCTTGGAAGCCCAGTTTTTCAAGCTCCAGCGACCCATCAAAATTTGCACGCCTTCTTTGTCCCAGCTATCGAACTTTCGGATCGAATATTGAGTTATTCCACAGCGTTGCCTTGTTACTATTTCTCTTTTGGAATAAAACGGGTGGTATATTTCAGAGATAAAGTAAAAGATAAAGGGCTTCGACAGTCATCCTGTCATTATAAAAATCGATGACATCGAAGGGCAAATTTAATTAAAATATGCAGCAACTGAATCGCCGAAATAATTCAAAGAAATTCATCATGAGTGTAGCTTCTATTGAACATAAGTTCAACTATTCATAGTAAATAGTAAATCCGACTCTATCATTAATGGAGGTAAACAATTCTTGTTAGTGAGTCGCAAGCCAAAGGCGAATATCTCCTGCCTAAGCCTCAATAATAACAATATCATTAGAAAAATCCATTCGGTTAGCAACACTCACGGCCGTAGCCTTCTCCTCGCCAGTACAAATCACAGCACCAAAAGAACCATCGCAACACGTTCCATATCAAACGCCATGAGAAGTTGTCTTATCATTAACAAGCCGTCAAGATCACGTTACTATATAAAATATATGTAGTCCCACATTCACAAAAAAATAAATTAAATAATAGCTTAAGAAATTAAACAAAATTTGTAAAGTATTGCCAAAAGCCCAACTATCGATCGGATATGAGCGAGACCGAGACAATTGCTTTGCTTCATTCAATTTTGTTTTTCTTTCCAAGCTTTTGGATTGCCAGAAAGCTGGTGGGTCCTGCACGAGTCGGATCATTCGATTTCTCTTAGGCCCTTACATTATGCATCCAAAAAGGAAGAGGGAAAAAAAAGGGACGAAAAGAAAAGAAAACAACGTAAGTGAGAAGTACGCCATCATATCGAATATCAGTCGACGTAGAAAAAACAGAAACACCCAAATGAATAATTAGTTTTTAAAACCAAGTCAATCACTCTTAATTCTATAGCGATGAAGCATTTCACACGCGGCTAAAAGCACACTCTTTATCTCAAAACAAAGCCAAACAACTCAATATAAATTAAACCCAGTTCAGTTCAAGCTCTCTTTACTCCAGTCTCTTGGTTTCCGTCTAAAACAATACACCAAAAACAGCATATTCAGCAGAAGCAATTTCAACAACAACGGGGCTATATGAAAAAGAAACAAAATTTAATGGGTAAGCGTTAAAGTTGTCCAAAGAACTGTAACTTATTGGATTGAAGAATCCGAATTTGGGGAACTTCTTGTTGATCTTCATCGCAATTCAGAGATACTGGCTCTGAAAATTGAAATTTGGGAGTAAGTTCAAAAATCTTTTAGGGAACTTTGCTAATTACATTTTGTTCTTATGTGGGTATCTTAGGAATTTTTGGAATAGTGATAAAGTGGACTGTAGTGGGTATTTTAGGAATTTTGTTCTTATGTGGGTATTTTAAGAATTTTTGGAATAGTGATAAAGTGGATCAGGGTGTAAGAGACTGTAGTGGATGTTCACTAGTTCGATGCCGCTTTGATTTTCTCCAGACCGCGACACGCCACTATATTTTAAATACGGCTCGGGATCGGGTTTGGGTTTTTCTGGATTTTGGTCTTGGATCCAAACAAGCCGATAAGCCCAAACCAAAATTAGATGCCTATTAGTATATTTTTATTCTTGCCAAAAAAAATTAATTTTTAAAAATAAAATAGTATATTTTGGGGGAGAATCTTATTTTATTAGTGCTTTCATTCCCAAAAAAAAAAAAAAAACTCTATTTCTCATATATAGAATAACATGACTAATTTGTGGAATTAAGTGGCATCCGAAACAGGAGGATGTACTGTTGTTTCTGCTTCTAAGATTTTTGAAAAATAAAAAACCAGGTTTCCATTGAGATAAAAATAGATTTTCTTTTTTTTTGGGGGGCCCCGGGGGGGTGGGGAGGCGGCGACGCTTCTTTAGTCTATAAAAGAACTCTTGTCGTCAATACTCACGGCGGATATCCGAGTTCAAAATGCACGTGTCGTCTTAAAATAAAAAAAATGAAATACGAATTTTATTTTGCATTATATCATTACATAAAAAAAAAACCTTAATATATCTGGGAAATCAAATCGGATATTCGTTAGCTTTGGGTCATGTGGGCTATCTACTAGCTTTGAGATAACATAAGCAGCAACAAATTAAATTAAAATTTTAAAGCACACGAGATTGGTAATATTATTAAGTAATTCAGTTTCATAATACAAACACAGTAACACAAATTCACATATTAATGAAAGAAGTACAGCGCATTTGAAGCAACACAGGCTATACAACAACAATGAAGAGTGGTCTTCCCACTTCAAAGAAAGCTTGAAATGCGTGCAGTCGCGGGTGCTACTGCACCGATCAGCTCCCCAAGAACCATACACACAAACACACACACTCATCAAACACAAATGGTATCAATGCCCAGGCCATACGCGGAAACTTATATCAATAGACAGTCGCGTCAAGATTGACTGAAGCAAACATTTTTCTTAAGAAAGGAGATGACAGGAGAAGTGCCTGTTTGAGTGAAAACCTTTCTGACGAGCTTGAGCTTGACAATTCCATCAATGAAATTGCAGACGAAGACGGTAAGCAACGAGAGGGCGTAGAGACCCCATGCTGCGTATTTGAGCTTCCCGAATTTCGCGATATATGGAATTGTAGTGGCCAGAGCCAACGTAGTGGCAGCAAAGATGATAGCAGCTTTGTCTATCGCTTTGGACGTAGCGGCAAACTTGTGAGGGATAAGTTTAGAAACAAATAGAGAAAGGAAGGTCAGGAGGATGGCAAATGAAAGCACGCAGAATGAAGGGGATAGTTCTTTTTTAGTTTCAGCAGACAGGATAGCGATCTGGAGGGCTGATGAAAAGCAGAACGCCATGATCACATTTTGCCACTCGAGGACTTGTTTGGCTTCTTCGTCCATGGCGGGCTTGATTTAGTGAAAATCTGAGTGTTATTCTGTGTTGTAAATGGCGGACTGAGATATAAGATGATGATGCTGCTACTTGCTCTTATATTTATAGTGATTTATCGGATATCCGCTTGCTTTCTTCAAAATCGAAACAACCGCACCGGATATCCGAGACATAGACAACTGCTTTCTTGAATTTTCTCTTTCTTTTCATGCTTTTAAATTGGCTGCAAATTGGGGTGACGTGGAGTCGGATTTTCTTCGAACTCATAAACTGTGCCCAACTATCGACCCTGCGGATCGGATACTGAGTTATTCCAAAATGTTGACTTTTTATTATTTCTTTTTCTGGAGTAAAACGGATAATATATTTCAAGGATAAAGTAAAAGATAAAAGGGTTTTGGTAATCCATCCATCAGTATAAAAATTAAAGACATCAAAGAGCAAACTTAATTAACATATCAGGGGTAAAATAACAAGCCCTTGCAATAATATATTGACTCCAAAATTATGGCTTGGAATACCCAGAACCTAAATCTTTGAAATAATCCAAGAAATTTCATTGCGTGTATAGATTTTTATTGACCATAAGGTGAACCATTTGTAACGAATCCGACTCTAAGATGCATGCCGAAGCCTAACGCATCAGCCTTCGATAATAGCAATATGATTAGAAAAATCCGTTGATCAACACTCACAGCCACAACCTTCCCCCCAGCATCGATTTATGTATGTTGTGAATGAAATTAATAGCTAATGAAATTAAATAAATCCTGCAAGGCATAGCCAAAAGCCCATCGGTCGGATATACCCGACGCAGAGAATTGCTTTCTTCAATTTTCATTTTCCTTTTCACGCTTTTCAATTGGCAGAAAGTTGGTGACTTGGCGGGCCCCAGCTAAAGAGCATACCATTGAAAATTCTCATACATTGCATTACACGTCGAAGAAAGAAATCGAATATCCGACTCATGGCGTTCGATCGGACGAACCATTTTCACATTAAATGTATAATGACGTTGGTCTTTCGGATTGACTAATTTTTGTCAAATCTAGATGGATTTAAAAAATAAATTGAATTTGGTTGGCTGTTGATTTTCAATTCGATTCGATCTTGTAGTTTTCATTGTCAAGAGAAAACCTAACAAGAGCAAGTGATCAAGAGATCAAGATTAAAAGATACATTTAATTAATTTAAACTGGAATGAAGACGGTGTGTGGACTTTTTTTTTAAAAAATAGTAATAATCATAGAGTTGGGTCAGTTTGTACTGTCTTCATGTTCCGGCCAACTAACTACACTTTTGCTTAGTATGTCGTTAAGAAAGGAAAACCACAAGTTTATTAATGGACTCTAAATTTTAATTTACAACATGGGCTTTTAAAGGCCCACAAACAAATTACCCCAGAAAAGACAATGGCCCATTATCACACAAAGATTAAATTGATTGCATTGTGTTTTTATCGAATGATGATCAAGCTAGGCGTTTTACGCGTACAGTTGCTTATTACACTTTTACACACATGATAAATACTAACATCCATGCAAGTTACATACGTGCCGTTTAGGATCTGCGAAATGTCTGCCACTCAAAGACTTGATTGGCTTCTTCGTCCATGGCGGGTTTTGCCTTGCTTTTGGTGGGCTTGATTTAGTGAAAAATTGGGTATTTTATTATATTTTAAGGGTAAGATTACGTTACATTTAAAGTAAGAATCAGCTATGATATGACTAATTAATAAAGATAAAAACAACATGTGGCAGGTAATGACACCATAAAAAAATATATTAGAATCGGTTAGAAACAAGTTGAAAAGGAGGTTAACGGTAAAGTCAATCCTTGCGTTGCTTGTTGTACCCAATTGCAAGGTGTTACATTATTAAGCGCTTATCAATTAAAATTTCAAAAAAAAAATGAAAAATTTTGAAAGCAATACTTACCACGCGCCGTTCTCCTTAGCCACGCAACAAAACCTTCTCTCTCTCTCTCTCTCTCTCCCCACCATCTCACTACATGTCGATCCTTCACTGTCCCTTACTTCCCCCCCTGACCCCCCCAACATGTACAGCAGACGTGGGTTTTTCCTCAGCTGCTGCAATTGAATTTCGAGTGTTATTTGCTTCAATTCATTTGATTAATTTTAAATTTGGTTGTGTAGGATTATGAGTTTGTGAAGATTTAGTTCTATTTCATGCTAAACTGTTATGTGCTCAATGTGTTCGTTACTGGATAACCCTTTCACAGCTTTATTTGAGAATCGTTTAGACAAGTTGCCCATTCTTAATTATTTTACCACCTCTATCCATACTAAAATTTTTCATTAAAAAATAAGATAACCGTTCGATCTTAAAATTAATAAATCTAACGATCCTCTTTATGCGACGGTTACTTACGTTAAATGTAATATACACGCTGCTATATTTTAATTGTGTTGTGAGTGAGTGCTCGATAAGTTATGTGATGACGTGCTATATTTATAGAGTGAGATGGACTCGGATCTTCTTCGGTTCTGAGTTTGAAAAATCTGCGCCGCTATCTATATGCCATGTGTTTGTTTATTTTAACTTTAGAATGATTTGTCTGTCACTGTTGAGTATGGGAAGAAATGTTCGGATCCCAAGTTCGATTTCACGAGAGCGGTGAAATGACGATTCTTCCTACTCACCTCCTACGGAAAAAGAAAAAAGTAATAATAAAAATAAAAAAGATATGAGTGGTTACCTGACAACATCTTGGAAGCCCAATCTTTCAAACTACAGTTCTAGTGACCCATCAAAAATGACATGCCTCTGTTCCCAACAATCGAACTTTCGGATCGAATATTTGAGTTATCACACAATGTCGCCTTTATTATCATTTCCTTTTTTTTTTTGGGAGGGGAATAAAACGGTAATTTACTTCAAAATGAAGTCAAAAAAGGTTTCAATAATATAAAAATGCAAAACATGGAAGAGCAAATTTAAATGAAATATCAACAGTTAAATAATAAGCTCCTGGAATATGTAAAAGCTCTAAAATTGTGACTTATAACACGCAGCACATGAATCTCTGAAATAATCTAAGGGAATTCATTGTATGTGGATAGTGAATCCGACTCTATCACTGATTGAGATAAAATAAATCTTGTTGGTGGGTCGCAAGCCGAAGCCTAACGCCTCAGGCCCCAGCCTCGATAAAAGCAATATCATAAGAAAAACCCAGGGATCGACACTAACAGCCATAGCCGTGAGAAGTTGTCTTATTATTGCCAAGTGCCAAGTCGTCAAAATGACGTTACTACATACATATATTTTGCATAGGTCAACACTCACAAAAAATAATAGCCAATGAAATGAAATTAAACAAATTTTGTAAAGTACAGCCAAAAAACCCCCAACTATCGATCGGATATATCCGAGACCGAGACGGCGACATTTGCTTTCTTCAATTTTCTTTTTCTTTTCGTGCTTTCCTGTTTGCCAGACAGTTGGCGGGTCCTACTTGAGTCGGATCATTCGATTTCCCTTAGACTCTTGCCTTACATTTTCCAAGAAAGAAATGGAATGATCCGACTCATGGGGTTCGATCGGACAAATCAGTTTCACATTAAATATATAATAAATGATGTACTGGTTGTTTTGCGCGTGCATTAGTTCAGATTGATCAATTTTTGTCCAACTTAAATGGATCCAAATATTGATTGAATTTGGTAGCTGTTGATTCAATTCGATCCGATCTTCTAGTTCTTTTTTTCAAAAGGTAGCCTAATCAGAGCAAATGACCAAAGGATTAAGATTTAAGGATACATTTAATTAATTCAGAGTGGAATGAAAGATGGTACATGGTCTATATATATATATATATATATATATAAAATAATTGCAATAACTGTAAAGCACCGTTACTTCGTATGTTGCACTGCTTCCGCGTTCCGTCCAATTTAGTCCGCAAGCTGTAACTTTTTTGCATCTTGCTTGGCTTGTTTCAGGAGTGTAGAAGACCACATGCTCATTCATGGGCCCGAAATTTTAGATACGCCATGGGCGTTTAAAAGCCCAACAAACAAACTACCCAGTACCGCTTGGGCTTTGTTCCATATACACCCAACCCAAGACATTGGCCTTTGTTACGCAAGGAGAAAATTAATTGCATTGTGTTTTATCTAATACAATCAACCTTAAAGTGATTCAGTGAACTTAAAGGATCAGACTCCCTTGAACATGATAAGCATTACCATCAATGCAAGTTTTATGCGTCTGTCATGGGATATAACGATTGTTTTATTAAAAAGCATTGAAAATGTTTTTGTTGGGCACGGGTGGATAGTTCGACATCGGATTGGCTCGGATGACTTGGACCCGGTCTAGCATGACTGGGCGAAGTGATCGCGTTGAAGTTGATTAGAAAAGTCCTTTCTTGCTTTCGGGTACTAAAGTGACCGATGGCTATGGCTTCAGGCTTGTCACTTCTGTTGGAATGAGCACTGCTTGGGGTGAGATGATGAGCTCTATTAGCTCTGAGGTGAATGAGGAGACGCCACTGCAAGCTCGGCGCAACAAGCTGACTTCTTGCATCGGGAGGATGTTACTCTTAACAGTGCTGTGCTTGTGCCTGCGGTTATGCTTGTGCTGTGCTTAACAGTGCTGTGCTTGTGCTTGCGGTTATGTTGATTACGTACTTCGCAGGAAACACAAGAGATGAGATGGGAAACAGAGAATTTCTTGGGAGGAAGACGAAGGTCGATGATGTGATCAACATTATTGCTGCTGCTGTCCTGAAGGCCTGCCTGTTGCTGTTACTCTTGGCTTTTTCAATGGGAAGAATGGTGAACGATCATGTTATGATAAGAAAGCTCTCTGCTTGTGAGACTGGGCTCCGGAACAATCATTTGCACTGACAAAACAGACACTCACTTGAAATCAAATGCTGGTTACAGAATTTTGGATTGGAACAGAAGCAATGAAGGGCGAGTCCAGTTCCTCAGAATTAGCACATAATCTGTACGAGTTGTTGCAAGAAGCATTTGGTTTAACATCATTGGTAATGGTTAAAATCGAATTCTGAATCGACTCCTGAAATTACTAGCAGGTCAACTGAGAAGGCAATTCTTTCCTGGGCTGTGCTTGATTTGGGGATGAATGTTGACGAACCGAAACAACACCGTACAGTAATCAACGTGGAGGCCTTCATTTCAGAGAAAAAGAGAAGTGGAGTTTTGATGAAGAGGATCAATGAAAAGGCCGTTCACACACGCGGAAGGGAGCTGCAGAGATAAGACTGGTCATGTGTTCTAATTATGATGTCAAAAATGGGAAAGTCAGAGTCCTGAATGGTGAAGCAAGAAAGCAAGTTGAGATAATTATCAAGGACATTGCAGCCAAGAGCTTCCGATGCATAGCTTTAACTGACACCAAGTTGCAGAAGCTGATGGGCAAGTTCAGGAGAAGCTTCAAGAAACTGGATAGACCTTGTTGGGGCTTGTGGGCTTGAAGGATCCCTGTCGTCCAGGTGTCGGAGCGGCAGTTGCATCTTGTAGAAATGCAGGGGTGAATGTCAAGATTGTAGCTGGAGACAGGGTGCACGCAGCTAGAGCCGCAGGTGTAGAATTAAAACAATGATGATGCACTAATCGAAGTGTGCAATTTAGAAGTCTCTCAGCTGAAAAAAGAGTGGCAAAGATTGGAAGTACTAGATTTATGGCAAGGTCTTCCCCACTAGACAAGCTTCTGATGGTACAAAGCTTGAAGCGGAAAGGCCATGTTGTAGCAGTGGCTGGCGATAGCACGAATGATGCTCCTGCTCTAAAGGCATCAGATATTGGACTCTCGATGGGAATTCAAGGAAATGATTTGGCAAAGGAGAGCTCAGATATCGTCATTATCGATGATAACTTCCCTCGTGGTGACAGTTCTGAGATGGGGAAGATGCGTCTACAACACCATTCAGAAATTTCTTCAACTTTGTGCTGCTCTTATCATCAATTTTGCTGCTGCTGTTTCTTCAGCGAAGTCCCACTAACTGCTGTTCGGCTGCTTTGGGTGAACTTCATAGTGGATTGGGAGCACTGGTCTTGGCCAGGGAGCAAGTTAATGCTGCAATGGAATAAAAGCAAGATAAAGCTGTAAGGTGCAAATACTGCATGCACCAGCCGTTGGATTCATTCAATCTCAGCTGTAGGATTAGTTTGTAAAAACTAAGGGGTAATGACAAATTATAGAGCGATTATTCCACCCATTATTTTTGTAAATTCGATTTTCTTAAAATAATTATAATAAGCCCTCATTATTTTTAAAATATACAATCAACAAAAGAATTTTAACAATAATCAATTAAAATCCTTCACACAAGTGCGTAGAATGTTGCGATTGGCACTCCTTTGTATCTCTTATGAAATCCCACTTATTTTATAGTAACAAATTTTTCTTTTATATTTTAAATTTTTATTAAAATAAAACTTATCTAATTAAGCCATACTATATTATTTTCGCAGTCTTTTTCTTCATGATAAAAACTTTAAAATTTACTTCATGAGCTTTACCCCTGTCTTTATATATATACATAGATAGAGAGAGAGAGAGAGAGACAGGTTATTATACTAAGAAAAACAATGAGACGGATTAAAATTAGAAATTTTTGAAATGCTACAGCAAAGAAGAAATTGAAAGTGTTTGAAATGTGAGAGAATAGACAAATCGAGTCCTGATAGATTTTTTTTTTTTTTTTAAAGTACTATGTAGGGGTTACTAAGAAAGCACAGCAAATGAAGGTTATTTCAAGAATTAAAAGAGATATAAATAGAAAAGGCGTTGAAGAGAATATTAGAGTGCACCAATATATACACGCATATGTACATACACATACATACATGCATACATACATACAATGTATGTGTGTATTGCTTAGGTATCTTTGAATAGTAAAATTATTCTGAATAAGTGTTATTTGATTATTTTACCCTAATAATATAAAATGACCCAATTGCCTTAAAAATATAAGCTTTTTTTTTATCTAATATTTAAGGTAATAAATTTGATTTCATTAAATCTCTGAACTTTCTTTTACATGTATTTTTTAAAAATAATGTTAACTTATTATAATTATTTCTTAAAAGAGAGGTGGTATTACAAATTTGAGTAATGAAAGACATCCCAATTTTTATTTCTTAAAAGTGAGGTAGGTATTAAAAGTTCAAGTAATGATAGACAACACAACTTTTTTATCCGAAATAACTATTTTAAATCATGTGACATCCATTAGTTGATTGATAATTATTTACAAAATCTAATTTTTTTTTTTTGTAAAATCTAAGTGAATGGATTATATTATCTCACCAATCCTTAATGAGTTATTTGAGATAAAAAATTTGAAATGTGTAGCACTACTCTAAAAATTTTGGGTTAAAACATTAAAAAAGAAAATAAATAAATTTCCCTTTAGTGCTTAGGGGTTGACCCAATTACCTAATTAATCTGTGCATTTAAAATATTACTCATTGGTGCCACTTTGATATATGTTGAGTACTCTTATCTAACTTTTCAACGGTAAATTTTCTCTTCTCTGTTATATCTTAAGGTTGAAAGGAACCTAACTTAATATAGCAGTAAAAAAATAGAAAAAATTAAGTAGATTTAATGAAAATAGATATAAGACTAAGACATTAAAGTAATTTTTAAATATATATATATATATATATAAAATTAACAATAATTGAATCAAACCCTATTGACTAAACAAGCATATTTACCCTATAAAACAATTTATTAATGAATCGAGATAGGAAGATACCACTAACCTCACTAAAATCACTCTCAAAACCCTAACAAAGAAATAGTAAAACCCAATTGAACAATGTAATGTCAGGTGGCACCCAGAGTTCCCCCAAACACTTCAGTGGAGGGACAAATTTTGTCTAAATGATCATATGCCCCAATGAAGTGCTCGGAGGAACTCCCGGAGACAACTGACTTAATTTTTTTTCCTCACGGTTAATTTTTGATTACTTGTTGCTGCAGCTTTCACTATTTATAGTGAAGGATTCTACATTCATGTTCCTTCATATAAAGAGCTCAGCAATGGCCAGCCGTGCATTTGGCAATTAGGGGACCATATATAGATGATAGAACTTTAATTGAAGATAATAGAAATCCACTCAAGGGATCTAAGTCACTGATATATGTATCTAGTCAGAATGCAGGGAAAGATCAAGTCTGGAGAATAATTTTTTGGCCCATTCTCATGCCTTTCGTTTTTTCTCATCACTTCCAACTCCAAGGTTATCCTTTTTTATCTTTTCCCCCCCCTAAAGATAAGTAATTAATTAAGCTTTATGAATTTAACCCACACTGCCATACTCAATTAAGTACATTAATTAGCTAAGGAAATGAAATCTTCATAACATCGATAATTAATTCATCAATGGTAGCCCCATGATTTAATTTGATGGACGTGAGTGGAGCTCGTAAAAGGGCAAATTACATGCATGCACGAGGACTTCAATTTGATTCTACGCGTCCCATCTACTAATCTAGCATTGAGTTGCGTCCAGATTCAGTATTTAAAATATTATACTTTTATGTATCTGTCTTGAAACTGGCTCTGTCGTTCATACCACGACATTTGAGTTTCCAGCAAGTTACCACCCATGGCCTTGGAAAATAAATTCATGACAAGTATGATCGCAGAAGCCGAAGATCACGAAGCTAATCTTATGATATTGATATTCATGTAGTGTTGAATTTAACGATTTTTTTTTTTAAGGTCAGATTATTTCCACTTATCCACAAAAAAAAAAAAAAAAATTGCATTCCTGAATTCTAACAAATTTAGTTTATGAGATAATAGAATAGATGTTCTGTGTTGCTTCGATTTCTCAAAGTTCTTCTAATTCCAGTCTGTAGCTTTCATTTTCAACTTGGCACTATAATTAGGATGAAGAATTAATTAATTAACAGTTTCATCAATTAAAAACCTTGTGCACATGAAGAACCTATTTGTAAGTTGGTTTCATCAGAGGTTATATAGGTAGGGTGGTTTTACAGCTTTCACTCACTTGATTTGCTCAATTTAAGAGATGTTATAAATCAATTATTTTATCTCTCACAACAAACACGAAATTGCATTCACCGTCTTGAGCAGAAAAAATATATATATATAAAAAAATTGATAATCATACTATGATGTCAGGATCTTGTTGAAAAGTCGCATGGAAGCGAACGCTATGAGCTCAGACTCTTCTTGAAGAAGTTGCAAATCGTTTTCATAAAAAACACGACCAATTCGATCCCCATCTTTATCTTTAATGTAAAGTTATGTCCCATATTAACTTGTAAAGGAGAGTTGCTTGGGTTTATAAGTAAAACATACATCTCCACTCAATATTTACTATCAATTAGCACAATAATCCCACCTTGAAATTGAACATGGCTAACTTGGAAGAGCCATTACCCAACCAAAATTTAGATAAATATTATGCCATAATTACTTATATAAAATTAGGGTGCATTTGATATTGTTTTTCAAATTGTGTTCTTTAAATTTATTTTATAATATAGAGGAATGATTAGATTCTAGTGAATTTGAAAAGGTATTCGGTAATTGTTTTTAAAATTGTAAATGAAAATAAGAAAGTGTGAATATGTTTGGTTGTTTATCTGGAAAAATGAAGACAAAAAGAAAAGAAGAGAGAGAATGAGAAAAGCAAGAATTTTATAGAAAATGAGTGTTAATGGTCACTATTAGAAATTTAAAAATTAGCCTATTCTTAATAAAAAAAGTTATTTTAAAATGTATTGTTTATTTCAATTTTATATATTCTTTATTTAAAATGTATTTATCTATAGAAGTTTATTTTTTTCATTATGAATATTTTCACTGGCGTCAATATATATATATATATGTAATCGTTTTGCAAATAATAAATGAAAACTCGCTAGAACAAAATAATAATAACTGAATATTAATGCAAATTGCCCCATACACTAATCCTTATACGTAAATAACAAATTTTTAGTTTTCTTATTTTCTTGTAAACTTTAGAGAACAAGCTGTTATTGTTTTCACACATACAAAAAATGCTACAACAAATAAGCGTTACTAAACAAGTTTTTATTTTTTTCTTTTTACAAAAAGAAAAATGATGAATGAAAAACGATAGCAAACACTCCCTAAGCATCTATTCTTCTCTTTCAAATTCTTCGGTGGCTAACTTCTCTCCTGGCACTGTTTACCATCAAGAAAATTCAATCACACTTTTCTAGTGTTGAGTCTTTGAATGGCTTTCAGTATCTTACCAATCCAAATACTCTGCCCAGAAACTTTGCCAAAATCAATTCAAGATACTTGATAACAAAAAACAGAGAGTAATTCAATTCACCAGCACTCACACACAAAACTTTTACACTCAATGAAACACCGTTCATAAGAAAATGAATAACAAATCAGAAACAGTATCACGAGAATCAAGATTACGTGGTTCAGTCTCTTTAGAGACTTACATCCACGAGAGGAACATCAGAACTCCTTTTACTGATCACCAAAAAAGATTACAAAACTACAAGATCAGAGATGAACTTTACAAAGCATAAGCAATAACACTTCTGCAGTGAATCACTCTCGCTCTCTCTAACTCTCTCAATCTTTCTCTCTTTTTTCTCTGCTCTGCTCGACTACTCGTGAAGTTGTTTATAAACCAGCTGCACAACAAACCCAAACCCAGATTGCACAGCTTGCTTCCACGTATGGATTCTGTTTAACGAACTCAAAACAAAATTTTGAACACACGTGACTTGCACAACTGCTTCAGCATTCTGTTATGGCTTAAACGCAACCATTCCTTGCTATTTCACTTAAGTGAGCCACGAGCTTGTTCACGTGATTTGATAAGCTCGACCCTTTACCCAAAACACAGCCGTTTTGGCTTGCCTGAGTAATTGTGTTCACATGCTTCACATCTCTCCACCTTGAACCAATTACTAGCTCTTATTCTTCCTCCACTTTCATGCAAATCAGAAGTTGCATATTCCAGCTAAGCTCAAGCACTTGTTGAACTTAGCTACTGAAACCACCTTAGTAAGAACATCTGTAGGATTATCATCTATATAAACCTTGACCATCTTAATCACTTCCTTATATACCTCATTCCTTATGAAATGGAGTTTAATGTCTATATGCTTTGTTTTTTCATAATGTGTTGGGTTTTTACAGAGATGTAGAACGCTGGAGCTGTCATAACAAATGGTAACAACCTCTTGCTTGACACCAAGTTCCTTCAATAAACCCTTAAGCTAAATTGCCTCCTTAACTGACTCAGTTGCAACTGTATATTCTGCTTCTGTAGTAGAGAGAGCTACTACATACTGCAAACTAGCCTTCCAACTAACCACAAAGCTATTAATGAAGAACATGTATCCAGTAAGTGATATTCTCTTATCCATATCCTCAGCAAAATCTGAATCAACAGCTCCCCATAATCCAGTATTACCAGCACATTTCCTTCTATATAGAAGTCCAACACCTAAAGTGCCTCTGATATACCTCATTATCAACTTAACTCTCTTTCAATGTTCTTTGCCTAGTGAAGCCATGTAACGCTGACAACACTCACAGCATGTGAGATGTCAAGCCTTGTTAAAACCATGACATACATTAGGCACCCAACAACACTTGTATATAGAATGCTACTCATTTCCTTCCTGTCTTCTCCATTTTTAGGACAATAGAGCTTGTACAGTCTGAAATGAGGAGCCAAAGGGAGATTAACTAGTTTACAGTTTAACATATCAAAGGTTTTTGTAACCGTTGTTAGATATTTTCTTGAGACAAGAAAATTAACCCTTTCTTCCTATTTCTGATGATTTTAACTCCCAATATCTTTCTTGCACTTCCCAGGTCCTTCATGTCAAAAACAGAACTGAGAAGTTGTTTAAGAGATTCAATTTCACCCTTCTCTTTACAAGTAATGAGCATATCATCTACATACAACAGTAGATAGATATATATTTCAGAATTCAACTTCTTAAAATACACACAGCAGTCATAACTGCATCTGTTGAATTTATGAGTAATCATGAACTCATCAAATTTGAGATACCACTGTCTTGAGATTGCTTAAGTCCATAAAGAGATTTTTTAAGTAAGCAAACATAATTCTTCTTTTCAGGAATTTCATACCCCTTAGGTTGAGCTATAAAAATCTACTATTGTAGCTCTCCATATAAAAAGGCAGTCCTGACATCCAACTACTCTAACTCCAAATCCTGATATGCTGTTAAGGCTAGCAAAACTCTGATTGAAACATGTCTAACAACTGGTGAAAAGACCTCTTTAAAATCAATTCCCTCCTTCTGGGTGTATCTTTTAGCAACAAGTCTAGCTTTAAACCTTTTAGGCTCAGTTTCTGTAATTCCATCTTTAATTTTGAATATCTACTTGCAACCAACAATTTTCCTGTTATTAGGTTTTATTACTAATTTTCAAGTTTTATTTCTATAGAGAGAGCTGATTTCATCATCAATTGCTTTCTTTCAGTCTTTCTCATTTTGACTATTTATAGCTTCATGAAAGCTTTTAGGTTCTTCTTCATCAATCTCATGTGCAGAGTGAAGTGCAAATGTTATTAAGTCAACAAAACCATACCTCTTTGGAGCTTTAATATGTCTTTTCTATTTATCCCTCACCAACTGATAATCTTGAGTTTGACTTAGAGTTAAATCATCATCCTGAAGTGTCTGTGAACCATCTATTTCATTTCTGGATCATCTAACTCATCTAGTGTTTTTTCTTGAGTACTGAAAAATTGTCTCCACCTTAAACTGATGGCTACTTGATTGTATTAGATCTTATTTTTTGTCTTTGTAAAATTAATCATCCTCTTCTTTTTCATTGAATACAACACTCTACTTATAATACATCTTGGTGGAGTCAAGTCTGTACACCAGAGCTTGTATCCTTAACCTCTTCTGGGTAGCCAATAAACACACCCTTTAAAGCCCTTGGAGCTAGCTTTCCTTGATTCACATGAGTATATGCTTGGCACCCAAACACCTTTAAATGTGTATAATTAAATTTTTATCCAGACCACATCTCATAAGGTATTTTGAAACCTATTGCAGAAGAAGGGCTTAAATTTATCAAATAACAAGCAGTATTGAGAGTCTCAGCCTACAAGCTCTTTGATAATTTGGCTTGGAACATCATACTCCTCACCTTTTCTATGAGTATTCTGTTCATTCTCTCAGCTAAACCATTTTGCTGAGGTGTCATCCTTACTGTCTTGTGTCTTGCTATCCCCTCATTTGCACAATACTTGTCAAACACTTGATTACAATATTCTAGCCTATTATCAGTTCTTAACTTCTTAATCTTCTTACCTATTTGATTTTCAACCAAGGCCTTCTACTCTTTAAACTTTTCAACCACTTGATCTTTCAGCTTAAGAGTGTATATTCAGACCCTTCTTGAATAATCATCTATGAAGGAAATAAAATATCTAGCTCCCCCTAGAGATACTTCCTGTGTAGGTCCCCATAGATCAGAATGAATGTAGTCCAAGATACCTTTTGAGGAATGTACTGAAGACTTGAAGATTGTCTTAATGGATTTTCCTAAGACACAATCTTCACAAAACACCAGGTCTTCAATCTTATCCCAATTTAACAGCCCTTGATTTGAAAGTTCCTTTAAGCCTTTAAGATTTATACTAGATGACACAGCAACTTCCCCTGTTACAGTGGTACCCTCTAAAATATAAAGTCCATTTTTCCTAATTCCCTTTACCAGGACTTGTGCTTCTTTAATCACACTCAGATTACATTTTGAACTTTAACAGTGCACCTATTTGATCCATCATACCAAGTGAGATCAGGTTCCTTTTAAGATCAGGAACATGTCTTACTTGTTTTAATTCAACAACTGAATCATCAGTTAGTTTCACTCTTACATTTCCAATTCTAACAACTTCACAAACAACATTATTTCCCATCATCACTTTACCCCTATTATAGGCTCGATGTATAGTAAAATAATTTTTGAAAGGACACATGTGAAATGAGCAACCAGAGTCCAGAACCCACTTACCTTCTTGATTAAAGTTAGTGATTATTAACAAACCTGCTGACTCATATCCTTTATCCTCCACCACTGCTGCATCCCCATTCTGAATTTTCTTCCCTTTCTGCTTAGGCTTTCTCTCAGGACAGTCTCTTTTAAAGTGACATTCTTTGTGGCATTTAAAGCACTTCAGAACCTTATTCTTGTTCTTGGCCTTACCCTGCTTCTTTTTCTTGTCATCATATTTTCTCTTTATAATCAGCCCCTTAGTAGATTCATTTCCAAGATTTCCTTGTTTCTGTTGAATTTCTCTTGTATTTAGAGTAGCTTTTACTTCATCTAAAGTGAGTGTTTTCCCACTGTACATAAGAGCATCAACAAAATTTTTGTAAGATTCTGATAAGGAGCTAATCAGCAACAAAGCCTTTCCCTCATCATTTAAGCCTTCATCAATGGTAGCCAATGTATCACATACTTGGTTAAACTCATTAATGTGCTTATCTAATAATGAGCTCTCAGCCATCTTTAATGTGAACATTCTTTTCTTGATATAAAGCCTGTTTGCAAGAGATTTCTTCATGTACAGATTCTCTAGCTTCTCCATCAAAGCTATTACTGATGTTTCTTTTGCAACTTCTCTGATAACAGAATCTGCAAGGCTGAGAATAATGGTGGCCTTAGCCTTCTTGTTTATCTCAGATAGTTGTTCCAAAGTCTTGGATTATGAAGCTGCCTTTTCTTGCCTCTTCTCAGTTGATTCGAGTGTCTCTCCTAAACCCTGAGTAACCAAGAGTGCTTCAATTTTCACCTTCTAAATGTTGAAATCATTTTGTCCATAAAATTTTTCCAAATCTATTTTTTGTGTAGTCATACTTGGACTTTTTTGCTAAAGACCAGGTTCTGATACCAAGTGTTGAGTCTTTGAATGGCCTTTAGTATCTTACCAATCCAAATACTCTGCCCAGGAACTTTGCCAAGATCAATTCAAGATGCTTGATAACAAAAAACAGAGAGCAATTCAATTCATCGGCACTCATACACAAAACTTTTACACTTAATGAAACACCGTTCACAAGAAAATAAATAACAAATCAGAAACAGTATCACGATAATCAAGATTACGTGGTTCAGTCTCTTTAGAGACTTACATCCATGAGAGGAACATCAGAACTCCTTTTATTGATTACCAGAAAAGATTACAAGATTACAAGATCAGAGATGAACTTTACATAGTATAAGCAATAACACTTCTGCAGTGAATCACTCTCGCTCTTTCTAACTCTCTCAATCTTTCTCTCTTTTTTCTCTGCTCTGCTCGAATGCTCGTGAAGTTGTTTATAAACCAGCTGCACAACAAACCCAAACCCAGATTGCACAGCTTGCTTCCACGTATGGATTCTGTTTAACGAACTCAAAACAGAATTTTGAACACACGTGACTTGCACAACTGCTTCAGCATTCTGTTATGGCTTAAACGCAACCATTCCTTATTGTTTCACTTAAGTGAGCCACGAGCTTGTTCACGTGATCTGATCAGCTCGACCCTTTACCCAAAACGCAGCCGTTTTGGCTTGCCTGAGTAATTGTGTTCACATGCCTCACTTCTAGTTTCCCACACTCATTAATAATTTTTTGTTATTGCATCACCCAGAGATACCAAAGTAATCGTAACACTTCATGTTCCTGTTGTTCTTTTCCAGAAAAAACCTAACAGGAATTGGCCTGTCCAGATTACCGCAACAATTTTCTGATATGTGCAAGTGAGTATTTAGCACGTGAACTACGAGGGACGGCCATAATTTCTCCTATTTAGCTTTAGCCACTCTATTAAGAGCTTTCCGTATAACTGCTGTCATCAACTGTCCCGGAAGGAAAACGTTTTAGCCCTTTATTATCCGCAATGATCTGAGATTAGTTGGGTAGTGCCAAATGATCGACAACAAACGTCTTCGCTCTTAATCATTCCTGGCTTCAGAGGAGGCACGTATCTGCTTTCAGGCATCATATCTCTTGTGAGTAAAAGCGTAGCCAAAACGAAACTGGGATGACTACTATCGACTGCATGAATCCCAATTCGGCTAGCTTTAGCCCATTCATATAAGAATTTCTGCAATACGGTTGCATCAAGAATCCTGTGTGAAATGCGCAAGCCAATTGTCATTCCTCCCCAATGGAATAAAACTTCGCATTGTCCGAAATTTTTATTTGAATTTTTCTGGCGTCGCTAGCTTGCGTGGGCCTCAACTTCTTCATTTACAAAATAATTGGTCTTTTTCAACAAATATTTCCTATTGGAGAAGAACAAATAGTAATGATAGGATTACAAAATGATATGACATAAAATATTAATCAAAGGAAAACACAAATCAAAATAATAAAAATTAAATAATAATAGTGGAGTTACAAACATTTTATAGTAAACTAAAATGGTGTACTTATTTGTACTAGTTAGATCAAGACACAAAATAATCAAACTTAATCATA
Source organism: Aegle marmelos (assembly GCA_030449875.1). Lineage (NCBI taxonomy): Eukaryota > Viridiplantae > Streptophyta > Magnoliopsida > Sapindales > Rutaceae > Aegle > Aegle marmelos. The sequence goes on from JASUUL010000115.1 coordinate 11,917,992, forward strand.
TGAGCAACATGGTTTTCCGCCGCCACTTATTGTGTATTAGTTTGTGTAATTCATTTCACGGGCATTATGGTATTTTAATGTTTGGATTAAGATACTATCATGATCTGAGCTCTTTTAAGTTTTTAAAGATTTTGTACCACTTATATTTAAGTGCTAGTATATGATTAAGATTTAATTACTTTTATTTTTAATTTATTAATTAACCAGCAATCAGTTAAGTGAATTTTGCTGAGTTGATCAAATCATGAGAGGAGATCTTGATCCTGATTCAATCCAACTACTATTGCAAGTGCACACCAGCCAAAGGCAAAAACAAAGCAATAGTAATGACCAATCAACATTGTAATGTCAGGCGGCACCCGGGGTTCCCCCAAACACTTCAGCAGGGCGACAGCTTTTTCTTCTGATGACCCCAATGAAGTGTTTAGAGGAACTCTAGGAGGCAACTGACTTTTTCCTTCTTGGTTTTTGATTACTTAGGGTGAAGCCCTCACTATTTATAGTGAAGGATTATAGTTCAGCAATAGCTAGACAGCCATGCATTTGGTAACAGGGACCAAAGCTTTGAAGATGAGAGAAATCCACTCTAGCGAGATCATATATGTATCTAGTCAGAATGCTGGGAAAGTTAAATTTCGAGAATAATTTTTTGGGCCAATGCCTTTTGTATGTTTTCTTCGGTGCCTTCAATTCTAAGGCCTATCCTTTTCGATATATCTTGTCTCGTAGATACGCATATTTTTCTTTTCTGGCTAATCTCGAAGGTGCGAGAGGAGAGTTTTGTGGTGTAGATACGAAAGTAATTAAGCTTTATGAACTTAATCCACCCTCTAGTTACGTAAATTAGCCAGCTGAAAGAAACAAATCCTTATAACATGGACACCTAATTAATTAATTAATCAAAGGTAACCCGCTGATACTTTGATGGATGTGAAGGCAGAATATGGACTTCAAAATTATGCCTTATCTCCAAATATATGCAGCTTTGAATGGCGTCCAGATTCACTATTCAATATATTATCCTTTCAAGCGTATGTCCTCCAAGGAAAGCCGTGGTATACTAATTTGGGGATGGTTAATGCATGTTTGTGAACAACATCAGTTTACTTAATTACTTAGGTCATTATCTTATGATCAGTAGCGTTCATGTTAATCACAAATTGACGAGGACCAAGCTAGAGAGATTAAAAAACACGTGAACTCAGTCCTCTAGAAAAATAAAATATTACATTAGAATGTTTATTTTTTTAATCTTTTAATTTAATAAAATTAAATTACATTAGAATGTTTATTTTTTTAATCTTTTAATTTAATCGTCGTTTTATTTTACCATGGCCTTGTGAAGTCATAAACAACTAAACAGCTGAAGAAGAAGACAAAGCTAATCTTAGCTATGCCAATGCTATTGAATTAAAAGAAGAAATTAAAGATGAATTTTATCACTGCATGGAAAAGTTTTTTATGGTAATTCATGTACTACAAAACTTATTTTAGGATGAGGTTACTTGCACTAAGAAAAATAAAAATACTTCGAATTTCTAAATTTTAATGAATCAATTTTGTTTTAATTACCAATTGCGTTTTAAAAACCTTAGGTATATAGAAATTATTTATAATGCTAATGTGTATGTTGGTTTCATCGTTCTAACACCTTCCTAAAAATCAGTGTAAGATTCGAACACTATACCTTTATTTCAACTCGAGATTTTATCAATTAAATTATCTACCATACCATTCAACAGGCATCTTGAATGCAAAACAATTGGACGATCACCGTACTGCTCTTCCGACATGTAAGCAAGCTCTGTAAGCCTACAATGTCAGCTAGGATCTTGTTGCAAAACCACCTAATGGAGGATGAAACTGGTCAATGGATGATATAGATTCAAGCAGCTGCGAAGGTTATGAGGAGTTGGTTGCTGGTTAATTTTATCAACTTCCTGGAAAAGATTTGAAGAGGAATTTGAGGCTCCATTACTTTTCCTCTTTGTTTCTGAAATTTCAATCTCAGAAGCTGGGATTTTACCTCATAATTAAAATGATACGCAAGTTAGATGAATGTTAACCATGTATTAATTAACAAGTATAGATGTATCCCAAATGGATAGTTGAGTCATTTAGCCTCTAGCTGTGCAACGAGGAGGTTAAAGATTTTTTTTTTTTTTAACTTAATGGCAATCTAATTTTTTCTCCAGCCATATGAGTGGGATTTGAATCTTAAACGTCTCATTCCCACTCAAGAGATTTATCAACTGAACCAGTTAACACCCGCAGGTCAAGGGTTTAAATCTAAATGAATTAGCTTAATTTGGAGTTGGTTCAAGATGTAAAAAGGTATTTGGATACAGTGATGAGCAATGCTTATCTTCTCATAATCTTTAGTCACATGGGCATTAATTTATAGCAATATATAGTTTAAATCTAATTATTTCTTATCGTATAACTACCAGTCTCATATTATAGTTTATAAAGAAACTCAATACAAAGTTGCACCGTATTCAAATCCTTTAAGAAAGAAAAAGAAAAACTTTCTGTTAATCATTATCAATTGACAATTGATTAGGGTCGTTATCAAAGTTGACTTTTTTATTTTCTGAAAAGTATTGGGGGATAAAATTCGAATTAAATTTTTAGCCTCTTAATAGCGACGCTAAATGTGTGGGGCTGGAGAAGAGTGGTGTTGCTGGACTGAAGCACTGATAAGGTGAAATATATGCACTTTTATTTTCTTATTAAGTGAATTATTTATTTTTCTTTTCAGTGTCAATTTTATAAATTTTGGACTCATTACATATAATCGCGATTAAAATTTTAACGCATTATTAAATTGATCGCGTATAACTAATTTTGAATTTTTTGCGATGTAAAACCGAGACAATTCGAGTATGATTTTAAAGCCGGTTAGTTGGATTTTTGGTTGTCACGGATCCGGTATTAGTTTAATTGGTATTAGAAATTAAAAAAAAATCAAACATTTTCTTTAAATGTGGAGAGAGGAGAGAGAGAGAGAGTAGCCGAGAGATAGAAAGAGAGTTGACCAGGTTGACTTGAATCTAGATTCGACTAGGGACGGTAACCTGACTGGATCTCACGATTCCGACCATCGATCCAACTGAGCTTGGTACCCATTTGAAGCCCTTGAGACGCAGACCATATCGCTGATGTCCTCATCGCCAAAAAATGACTAGAATGCCATCGATGAAGCTAAAAAATTTAGGCCAAAAACCCATTTTTGTTGCCCGCCGTCAATTTCTCCAGAGTTTGACCACACCACTTGCTAGGTTCTACTCGTCTCACCTCCAACTTCCATTTTCGACCAATCCCATCACCTGAAACAGCTGGATTCCCGGCGATCGGCAAGTTGCAAACTTATAGATTTGGGAACTCAATCCACTGCGGCACCATTGGACTCACCGTGACTAGAACTACCAAACCTGAACTTCCCGTCATCGTTGACTTGTGAGGAGTAATTCGATAAATTTATAAAACTAGAGGGTTAATTTTGTAATTTCTAAATGTTATGAGTAATGTGGTAATTATGGATAAGCACAATTAGGTAATTTGAGATTTCGAGGGTAAATTGATAATTTAAGTGATCAGGAGTAATTTGATAATTTTACACTCTAAGAATAATTTCATGATTTAGAACTCGCAGATTATTTTTATAATTTAAATCGAGGATGTTTCAATAATTTATGATTCAAGGATAAATTGGTAAATTATAACTCTAAGGGTAATTTAGTAAATTTAGATATTGAGGGTATTTTGATAATTTTTGGACATACAGATATTTTAGTAATTTTAAATATTTGGGAGTTATATTCTGTGAGTTTAAGTTTTATTGAGTACAATTAGTTGTACTTTATGTTATTGGTAATAATTATGTTGTTTATTTGATTAAAAGGATCTACGAACGAAAATCAATCCACGGACATCGACAATAGCAGATTTGATTGTCATCACTGTGAGTAGAATATACAAAACCTATTTTCTGTGTGGACTGTTGTGCAAATTTTAATGAACTCGCAAGCGCACGAATCTATTGTAGAATAGATTAATGGTGACGAGTGTCGATCCCACGAGGAGGTTGATTTTAATTATATGCCGAATTAATTTTCTTTGTAATGGGAACAATTAAATTATGGTAATTTTGTCCTAAATTGCTGAATTAAAATGGCGAGAATAATTAAAAATGAAACTGTTATAATAAAGCACTTGGGTATCCGGATCCGCATCAACATGCTCCATGGGCTAAATATTCCATATTAATACCAATTAAATCATAAGGGGGGATTCCACACCTCATGAACCACTCTCCAATAAGTATGGTGCCAAGGGCTTATCGTGCCAAATAATAATAATAACTTGTACTTAGGGTCTTAGGTTTAACAGGAACATCAGAACTAGACAAGACTATTATTATTTGTCGACGAAAAGTCAAAACAACCACAAATATTAGAGGGGAAGAGAAAGTAAATTTACCAAATTAAGCCCATGGAACATGTTGAGACTTCACCTTCAACCCAAGCTAAAAAGGAATTAGCCACTCATATTTTAACTAAGGATAAAAAGGGAATTTTATTAAAATATAAAGAAACTACAAGAAGGAGAAGGAATTTCAGAAATCTAAGCTTAAAAATGGATTCAGGGGTGCCAAATTAGGGGGGGAGAGCCCCCTTTTTATAGATACATTGAGTAAATCGTGACCATCGGATTAAAAACAATTCGGATGCTCAGGATTGCGCCACGTCATCAGTCAACAGTCAACAGTCAACCGTCAACCGTCAACATTTGTACAGTAATGCCGCCTGAATAGTAAATAATCCCATGTAAGCGCATGTACTGTACACCCGATTTCTACTCCACTGAGATGCTGCCACGTCATCGATCTACAGTACATAAGAAATTTAGTCCAATAAGATCGTGACACATCATCGGTCAACGCCACGTCATCGGTTAACGCCACATAAGCAGTCAATCCACATAATTCGTCCAATCAGATACTGCCACGTCGTAGATAGTTGCCACATCATCGGTCCGTATACATGAACGATTATCGTGAAAGCGATGCACGTATGAACGATCAGTATGTGTGAACGATAGAATTTTTCCTTTAATGCTCTTCTTAAGGTTTTCGACCGTCCTGAGTCCAAATATGACGTCCGTTTTGCTGTCTGATCACTCGTTTATTGTGAAACAATTATGATACCCCTAAAATACATAAAATACACAATTATAATAAAACACATATAATTAAATAACAAAATACTTTAATAAATAAAAGTAGCAATGTTAGTGAGATTTAAAGTGTAAAATAACGATTTTCTCCTTTATAAATATACACTTTCTAACACTCAACATGGACTATTATGATTTTAAATATGGTAAAGCATGTTTGCAAGTGAATTTTAAATGCTTTGATTTAATGATTTTATAGAAATAAATTTTATCTGCATAATGATATTTATTATTGGAAACGTGTACAATAAATAATTTTATTTTTGATTTTGAATATATGTGTATTAATAATATTTTTAAAGAAAATAAAAAGGATTCTAAAGGTTGTTCAAAGTAAAAGAAAAAGTGATTTCAAATATTATCGAATGTTTATGTACACATGTATTTTTTATTATTATCAAAGTCATTAGATATGACCCTTCCTTATCATATACAATGATGAGATGATATGAGATGAGATGATATGTAATGATATGAGATAGAGGCTTTTGGGACTCGTTTAACTACATACAGAGGTTTTGGGTCGCAGACTTGGTCACTTTTGACTTTTGGAACTAATTATGCATGCATAGATATGATGAGTTATGATGATGTGATATGATGAGACATGATGAGATGTGATGGGATATAAGATATTATTTTTCCGTCTATCTGTGTAGCTCTGGGGTATGATGGTATTTTAATTGCCTATCTATTGAGGTCCGAATTATCCGTATAGCTCCAGGACATGATGGTTTCTTAATTACTCGTCTGTTAAGGTTCGAATATGATGAGATTATTTTCCCAAATACTTGTTTGGTGATAGTTTTCAGTATTCAGTATTGATATCACATATTGTGAATTTTCTTTGATTTTACACAGTATTATGTGACAATTTCAGATTGAGTATTTATATGATGCTATGACATGTTCTTTCATGGTTATCTCATGTGACATTATATATATATTTTTCAAAGTTAGATATTTGATTTTAAATGTTAAGTGATTTTATTAATATTTCTCATTTATAGTTTGATGAAAATGTATATTTAAAAATGATACGATTATTTTCAAAGAAAAATTATCTTCAAAAATTACTATTCACTCACTAAGTTTTATACTCACCCTTATTTTTATTATAATTCCCCCCTTATAGGAGATTTGTAGGTACAATTGTCGATTCAGCAACAATAATTATTTACATTTTTGCCATGTAATAATGTTAGGAGTTACAGAATTTTTAGTTAAAATATTTTAGATTATAAAATATTATAATTAATAATAACTTCATGTATTTAGTATTAAAATATTTCGGATGATATTTGGTATTTGTTGGGATGTTGATTGACGAAGTTTTTATGAAATTTGAAATTATTCTGGGAGTATTATTTTGTTATTTGTAGGATTGAGAAATGTTAAAATTATTGGAAAAATATTACCGAAATCTCGGTAAAAATATTATTATTATTATTATTATTATATAATCATTAATAGTTTGATTTCGAGAATTTGGGAGACTCGTCCTAAGGTTCGAAATAGGTCGTGACATAAGGTTGCGCTATCCGAAACTAATTGCATGGGAGTTTCGGAGCGCGCACGTAAACTTGGTCTTGTCAAGCGTTGCCAGCATGAACAGAAGCTGTTTTGCAGGAGTAAAAAAATTCTACATTTTCAGAAATTTCGTCTTTTCATTTGTGACGTCCCTTGGGAGTTTGTATGGGCCACATTGAAGAAAGTTTAAAGCGAAGTATATCATGGCATAAAAACTATAATGTATAAAAATTCAGATGGGAAAATATCATCAACCTTAACGGCACCCAGAGTTCTCCACATCCGCTTCACTAGGGCTGACAAATCTTCTCTACATGATCCCAATGAAGTGCTCAGAGGAACTCCGGGAGACAACAGATTTTTTTGCCTCTTAATGGGTTTCCTATTACTTAGTGGTACAGTCCTCTTTATTATAGCGAAGCTAGGGTTCTGAATACGCATGTGAATAGTTCAAACATGCAGTTCAGAAATAGCCAGCCATTTTGGCAAAGGAGCCCGTAGAACTTCGAAGATGAGAGAAATGCATACACTCAAGGGAAAATTACTTATATGTTTAATGTACTTAGCCAGAATGCTGGGTGGGTAAGATCAAGTTTTGAGATTCAATTTTTTGGGCTGTGCCGATAATCTTTGCCCGTGCCTTTTGCGCTTATTATTCCTTGTGTCCAATCAAGTATCCAACTGCCTCAGGTTTAGTATTCTGGCGGATGTTTGGCTGATTAATTTACAATGTTACAATATATTTACAGCTTCTCAGGATTACTTATTCTTCAGGCATATTATCAGACACGACCCATCCCGAACCCTGGAACGAATCGCGACTGATCCTCGAAATTCGACTAATAACTATTCTATAAATAATAACAATAATATTTCTCCTAAATTCCAATAGCCTTTTTCTATATTTTTAAAATTTCTAATCCTGCAATTAATAAGATAACACTCCCAAAATAATTTCCAAATACAACCAACTCCATTAATCAATATCCCAATAAAATACCAATTATCATCCGAATTATTTTAATACCAAACACAGTAAATTATTCTTTATTGTAATATCATACAACCCAAAATATTCTACACAAACTCTACAATTCCTAAAACAAATACGTGGCCAATTACACATAACTATCGTTGCTGAGTCAACTGTTGTACCTGCAAGTCTCCTGTGGGGGGAAAAATATAATAAAACAAAAAAGAATGGGGGTGAGTATAAAACTCAGTGAAGATTAGTGAGTGGATAATAGTTTTCGAAAAATAATTTTATTCTTAAAATAATCGTATCACTTTTAAATACACCATTTTATCAAATCATAAACGAGAAATATGAATAAATCATTTCACATTTGTAAACAAATCACTAACTTCGAAAACATATATAATAACATGTGAAATAATCAAGGAAGTATATGTCATAACATCGTATAAATATTCAATCTGAAATCATCACCAAATACTGCATAAAACCGAAGAAAATTCGCAACATATAATATCAATTCGAACACTGAAAACTTTCACCAAACGAGTACCCGGGGAAATAATCTCATCCTATCTGGACCTCAACAGTCAGCAATCAGGAAACCATCATGCTCCGGAACTATCGAGATAGATGGGGAAATAACATCTCATATGTCGTCTCATCTCGACATATCTCATCATCATAATTATGCATGCATAGTCCCCAAAGGACAAAAGCGCCCAAGCACACGGCCCAAAGCCTCTATGTGTACTCCGACGGACCCCAAAGGCCTATATCTCATATTATCACATCACAGTGTACAGGGAAGGGTACTGTCTAATGACTTAAAAACAATCGAAAATACACATGTATATAAACATCCGATAATATCCGAAATCACATTCTCTTTTATTCTCAACAACATTTAAAATCCATTTTCTTTTCTTTAAAAATATTATTAATACGTATATATTCAAAATCAGAAATAAAATCATAAATCATACTCAATTCCGATAATGAATGCCATTATGCAGATAAAATCTATTTTTCACAAAATCATTAAATCAAGCATTTAAAAATTCATTTGCAATCATTCTTTATCATAATTAAAAATCATAATAATCCAGAGAGAAAATAGATTTTGTATATTCCACTCACAGTGACGACGATCAAATCCAGTATCGTCGATGTCCGTGGGTTGATTCTCGTTCGCGGGTCCCCCTAATCAAATAAATCGTATAATTATTACTAATCACATAAAGTACAATTAATTGTACCCAATAAAACCCGAATTCTCATAATATAACTCCCGAATATTTAAAATTACTAAATTATCCTTATGTCCAAAATTATCAAATTATCCTTATTTTCGAAAATTACCAAAATGCTCTCGATATCAAAATTTACTTAATTGCCCTCAATAATATATTTTATTAATTTATCCATAAAATTCTCAATTTCTGAAATATCCTCAAATCTTTTAAAATTACCGAAATGCCTTAAATTCAAAATTATCGAAATATCCCAAAAATCATAATTAATCAATTTAACCTCAAGATCATAGATTACCAACTTATCCTCAATTTTATCAATTACCAAAATATCCACATATTAGAAATTATTAAATTACTCTAGAGATATAAAATTATTGAATTATCTCCGATCACTTAAATTACCGATTTACCCTCAAAATCTCAATTTACCTAACTATCCTTATCCATAATTATCAAATTATCCATAACTTTTAAAAATTATAGAATTAACCACAAATTCTCAAGCTTTATCAAATTGCCCCTCACCGGTCAACAATGACCGAACTTCGGTCAACGGTGACGGGAAGCTTAGATCTTGTAGTTTCGGCCTCGGTGAGTCCAACGGTACCGGTGGTGTTCCCCCACGCGCGGTGACGGTGGCGGATCGAGCTCCCTAAAGCCGCGGATTTCAAGTTGCCGTTCACCGGCAATCCGGTCGTTTCAGGTGACGAGACCGGTCGGAAATGGAAGCTGGACGTGAGAGCAGTAGAACCCAATCGGTGGAGTGGCCAAAAGCCGGCAGAATCAACGGCAGCAACAATGGGTTTTTGGCCGAAACTTTCGAGCTTTACCGGCGGCGTTCTGGTCGTTTTCCGGCGGTGATAATGGCAAGGATATGACCAACGGCTCGAGGGCTTCAAATCAGTACCAAGATCGTCTCGAACGGTGGCCGGAATTGAGATATCCGGCCGGGTTGAATTTGCGGGTCACGAGTTCGAATCCGGGTCAACGGGTCTCTCTCTCTCTCTCTGTCTCTCTTTCTCTCTCTCTCTCTCTCTCTCTCTCTCTCTCTCGACTTCTCTCTCTTTATTAAAATATAAATATAAATATATATATATATATATATATATATATATATATATATATATATATATATATGCGCAAATATTACATTATCACCAAGAACATCACCAAAACGAAAGAAAGAAAAGGGATGGAGTAGTATTGGCAAACGATCGTCACTAGTTTCTGTTATAAATCCTGAAATTAGGATGAGGAATTAATACCAGTTTCAAGAATTAAAAAACTATTGCACAAACAAACTATTTTGTTTCATCAGAGATTACGTAGGCTGTTTTTATACCCTTTTAACACGTGATTAGCGATGTTGGAACACAAGACATTTGTTTCAATTATCACCCAAAACAAACACAAAATTTCATTTAACATCTTGAGCGCAAAAAGAAATTGGACAGCCATACTGCTCTTCCTGCTCTGCGGAAGTGAAGACTATAATGTCTCGATCTTGTTGCCAAAGTTTCATAACATTTTCATCCAAGCATATCCTTGCTTCAACTCCGTCCCCGTCTTTAGTATCAATCAGCACGATCATCTCAACTTGCGATTGAACAGGGTTATCACGAACATTTTTTGCCCAGGCAAAATTCGGATAAAATAACATCCCACAATTACTCGTGAAAAAATAAGCATCTAATCCAATTCTTTCGAAAACTTCGCCTGCTTCTCTACAGGAATAGTTCACCATCTAGAAAAGATCATCTCCCTTATCTATTTTCCAACATTCACTAATAGTTTTTGTTATCGCATCACCAACCAAAGATACCAAATCCTGAAGCTGAATGCTCTTGCTCATTTCTGGAAAAGGCCTGACGAAAACCGGCTTTATCGGGTTTCCGCAACAATCATCTGATATGGGCAAAAGAGTCCATCCCCTCAGATTTAGCATGTAAGCGATGAGGGATGGCCTTATTTTCCCATGTTTAAGAGCTTTCCATGCAACTGCCGTCACGAACTGCAGCCGAGAATGCAAACGTTTTAGCCCTTTATTATCCGCATTTGTCCAGAGACTGGATAGTGGGAGACGATTGAAAACAAACGTCTTGGATGCAGTCTTCAATCCTGGCTTCAGAGGAAGCACGCATATGCTTTCAGGCACCATACCTGTTGTGGGTGAAAGCATAGCCAAACTCAAACTGGGCTGGATATTATCGACTCTATGAATCCCAATGCCAGCTTTAGCCCATCCATCTAAGAATTTATGCAAAACAGTTGCATCAACAATCCTATATGAAATGCACAAGCCAATAAACATTCCACCGCAAACGAACATATTGCATTAAATTGCTATTAATGGACTAGTGATTGACTCTGTTTGATACGGAATAAAATCGATTAGCTGCTTGCTATCAACATATCTGTCAAGAAATGGAGTGAGAGAGCTAGCTACTTTGGCATCTAAATATTCGAACTATGATCATTACAATCGATTGAGAGATTTTAATATACCTTCCAGCTAAAGGATAAAACAGGGTTAAGATTTCTGATTGAGACTTCCCCAACTGCTTACTTCTTCCCGGAATTTTGGCTCTGCTCCCATTTGTGTTTCAGCTAGGTAGCAAAAGATTTCGGAGACATATAATGGAGGATGAAACTGGTCAATGTATGAGATTCTCAAGCAGCGAAGCTTGTGAGGAGTTAGGGTTGCTTATTTTATCATCTTCTTGCAAATCATTTGAAGAGGAATTTGAGGCCTAGAAAAATTTGAGGTCGCATTTTTACTCTTTGTTTTCTGAAATTTGTATGCCAAATGCTGGTTTAGGCATAAAATGGTATCCAATTTATATAAAAATTAACCATGCATGCGTAAATTAATAAGTCACCACAAGAAAAAAAACAGAATACTTCACTTTTTCTATTTGACAATTTTTTTAAAAAATCAAATATATATGACGTTTTGCAAAAAATTGAGTTATTGTGAAATATAAACGAGGATTTATTTAAAGAGTAATGATACAGTTATAAATTCTTGTATAAATTTATTTTATACAAATTGATGTGTCATTTACTCATTGATTGAATAAAAATATAAAATAATTAAAACAAATCATGTGAGTCAAGAAACATTTAGTCCAACAAATTAAATAATATCATATTAATTTATAAAAAAATAATTTATATAAAAATTTATAGTTATAGCATTACTCTTATTTAAATGTTAAATACTTATGACATTTTATCAAATAAGTGACAAATATAGTGTGTGTATTGAATAATTACCATTTACCTTTTCCTTTTATTGACTTAAAAAAAAAACAAAAAACTCAGTAGACCGCTTTTATTTCGTTCTTAGAACATATTTATTCTTTTTTTTGACAAAATTCAAACTCATTCCCGTTACTTTCTTTTCAATAATCACCTCTCATTTTTTATCAATCACTCAATTATGAATTTCATCCCCATTCTCTCTCAAAGAAGAATGCATGAAGAATTTCAGCTTCAGTTGCTTCTCGATTTTCAGGTATTGCTTCCTTTAGTTTTAATTTGTTTTTTACTTCTTTCTTTCTAGTTTGATAATTTTAGGGTTATGCTTGAATTACTTGTATTTTTAGTCAACCTACGGTTGATACTATTTTTATTCTTCTCTTTAAGCAGATTATAGTGTTGATCCTCTCATTGATTATATTGAGAACAATGCTTTCTCTTTAACTCTGCCAAGAACAACGTTCATTTCAGGTGATATTTGAATGTATAATATTTTCAATTGAAATTATTTTCAATTGAAATTAATTGAGTCTCATAATATTAATAGGGATTTGAGATTTATATCCGGTTGAAATAATTTCAGAGTGGTCTGCTATTTAAATGTATACTGCTTATTTGACGAAATATCTCTTTAAAAGTTTTTTTTTTTGTTTTTAGCAAACATCTTGCTAAGATTTCTCCCGTAATAGTGTTAGTATAATGCACTTTGCTTCAATTTGGTCTGTTTCATACATTTTAACAAGGGAAAATTATAAAACTGCAATTGTTCTTAAATTGATTATAAATTAAAAGTAATGTTAATTTATGCTGTAGCAATTCAATGGGCTAGGCACAAGTTTAGGACTTCAATTGCTCAATTAATGAATCCACTCATTAGACTTGGAACTTATATATATTTAATCATTAAAAATAATTGATGGAATTGATACGGAAGGATTTATTCGATTAATAGTAAACTACAAATATTTATTTATAACATTTTTTTAGATTCTTGACAATTACAGAGTCAGTAGTATAACAGATTCTCGACAATCATAGAAACAGTAGTAGAAACTATATTAGACACACTCTAGTTGCTTAATTAGTTAAATTGTGATCTATTTTCCTTTTTTTTTGGGTTGATTTGTAATTTATCAGTTGTTCTTGTGGTTGCAAACAATATCAATTTTCTAATATTAATAAAACTAAATGAATAATATGTAATGCATTTGTAGGAAAATTAATAGTTTAAGTATGGATAAATCTTGGATGTTGATGGATAGAAGGTCTATAGAATATGAAAACGGGTTAAATGAGTTTCTCAAGTTCGCAATACTTCATGCTAGTAATCTTGAACTTGAGATATCCATGCCAAGCATGTGGTAATTTGGTCTTTCATGTACTTGCTGAGATAAAAAATCATTTTTATTGGAATGGTATTGACCAAAGCTACTAAACGTGGACTTGGCATGGAGAAGAGCTTCTAGTAGACGACCATCAAATATAAAAGCTTCATTTGATGGCAGTCACCAAAATGATGAAGTTGCTGATACAATAGAATTGGTTAATGATCTATTTGACAGTTGTAATGGTGATCCAAGTCCTTTGAAACTCTATTTAAAGATGCTGAAAAACCTTTGTTTCCTGGTTATGTGAAATTCACTAAGTTATCCGCATTAATAAGGTTTTACAACATTAAAGCAAGAAGTGGATGGTCAGACAAAAGTTTTTCAGATTTACTAAGTTGTTTATCAGATATGCTTCTTGATAAAAATGAAATACCTTTATCCATATATGAAGCAAAGAAGACTATGGTTGCATTAGGCTTAGAATATGAAAAAATACATGCATGTCCTAATGATTGCATCCTGTATAGAAAAGATTACAAGGATTTATGTGCATGTCCCACTTGTGAAGTGTTAAGATGGAAAAGTACCAAGAAAAGTAAGGGAATTCCTGCTGAAATCTTGTGGCATTTTCCTCCTATACCAAGGTTTAAGAGGATGTTTCAATCTCCTCAAACCACAAAAGATTTAACTTGGCATGCTAATGAAAGAGTGATTGATGGCAAACTACGTCACCCAGCTGACTCACCATCATGGAGACTAGTAAACCAAAAATGGCCAGATTTTGGTGCAGAAGAAAGAAATCTTCAGTTGGCTATTTCTGCAGATAGGATAAATTCCCATAAAAATCTTCATAGTGCATATAGTTGCGGGCCAATTGTTATGATTACTTATAATCTTCCTCCTTGGTTGTGCATGAAGAGAAAATTCATGATGTTGACTATGCTAATATCTGGTCCACGACAGCCCAGTAATGATATTGACATCTATTTTTCACCATTGATTGATGACTTGAAAACTTTGTGGGAAGTTGGCGTACAAATTTGTGATGCTTATAGACAAGAATTATTTGCCCTACGAGCTGTGTTATTATAGACAATTAATAATTTTCCTGCCTATGGGAGCTTGTCTGGATGTTCACTTAAAGGATATTTTACATGTCCTATATGTGGGGAAGATACACAATCCTGTAGACTTAAGAATGGGAAGAAAAATGTGTACATGCACAATAGGAGTATCTCCCAGAATCTCACTTCTTTCGGGTTTAACAAAGCCTTTTGATGGTAAACCAAAAAGGGACTTTCCTTCTAAGCCATTAAGTGGTGAAGAAATATTAAGAAAGGTTGAAGGGATTCAAAACTCATGGGGGAAGAAACTAGAAAGCGGAAAATATTAGATTTTGATGAAAAAATTTGTTGAAAAAAGAAATCAATATTTTTTTCTCTTGAGTATTGGAAACGTTTTGATGTTCACTATACGTTGGATGTAATGCACATTGAAAAAAATGTGTGCGAGAGTTTATACGGTACATTGTTGAACATTCCTGGAAAAGTAAAAGATAGACTTAATTCTTGGTTGGACCTAGTTGATTTCAATATTAGGAAAGAATTAGAACCTGTTATTGAAGAAAATCACACTTATTTACCTGCTGCATGTTATTCCTTGACTAGAGCGGAGAAAGTAATGTTTTGTGAAACATTATTTAATTTGAAGATTCCTGAAGGACACTGTTCAAACTTTAAAACCTTGTATCAATGAGTGATTTAAAGCTTGTTGGGTTGAAATCTCATGATTTTCACGCTTTGATGCAACAACTCTTACTCTTAGCTATTCTAGGAATTTTGCCAAAACAAGTTGGATATACCATCACTAGACTTTGCTTCTTCTTTAATGGTCTTTGTAGCAAAGTTTTGGATGTAGAGAAGTTAAACCAAATACAAAAGGATCTTGCGGCCACAATTAATTTATTTGAAATGTATTTCTTTCTTGACTTTTTTGATAGAATGGTTCATCTAACTGTGCATCTTGTTAAAGAAGTCAGATTATGTAAACCTGTATATCTCAGATAGATGTATCCATTTGAAAAATTTTTAAAAGATATAAAAGGGAATGTGCGGAATAAAAATCATCTTGGGGGTTGTATTGCTGAGTGTTACATTGCAGAGGCAATTGAATTTTGCACTGAATATTTACGCAATGTGGATCCAATTAGAATTCCAGTTGCAAGGAAGAATAATATAGAAACTGAGGGTCCACTTCCTAGTGGTCATTTAATTGATATTGATTGTGACGAATGGAAGCAAGCAACCCATTATGTTTTGCGGAACACACAAGAAGTTCGACCTTACATTGAGTAAGTTATCTTATCTCAGCTTTACTAAACCATGTTAGATTCATCACTAATATATTTGTTTTATTAAGAATCTTAATCTTAGGATGCATATGACATGGTTGAAATTGAATTATCCTCGCCAATCTAAAAATAAGAAGTGGTTATGAGATGAACATGCTTGAAACTTCATTTATTGGTTACAGGAAAAAGTTTAATTTTAACTATTTCCTTTTATTTCTAAAATTTCTATAAAATATTAAGCTTAATTTCAACCATTTTTTTTTAAATCTTATAGGTTTCAAATGATAATGGTAACCAATCACCCAAATCATCTTTATTGAAATGGCCAACACAAGGATCCTGCCCTGGTTATCTAATTAATAATTATCATTTTCACATAAAAGATCGTGATAATGATAGAACCACTCAAAATAGTGGAGTGACCCTTGTAGCTGAAACAGAGCAAATTGCAAGTTCTAAGCATACGAATTCTATTTTTGGAGAAATGTCTTATTATGGAGTTTTTAAAGAGATATAATGTTATTAGTACAATTGGTGCTATCACTAAGACACTAGTTTCCATTCTTTTCACGAATTGGTGAAACGTACCAAAGGATTCAAAAGAAAATATGGGAATACATTCAGGTATGATTTATAAACTTATTATGCATTTTGTGCAAAGGCATAAGAAACTTTTGTAAACTGTCTTTATATTACTTATCTTTCAGAGTTCATTTCAGGTGGATGATCGATTTAAAAGACAGTGTTTGCAAATTGCTGGAAGTTCATTTCGTTCTTTTAGATATAATCCCACACAACATGTAAAGAAGTACAAAGCCTATCCAAATCATTTGCGGAACCCACTACTATTTTACTCTTTCAAACGAAAAGGCCATTAGGATGCATTTGTTAATGATCGATTATCTAAAGAATTTAAGGTAATCCTTTTATTATTGTGAACATTATTTTTTTTATAATTTCATTTATGTCAATGCTAATAAACATATGTATGATATGCATTAGCATTAGACACTTAGTGGCCTTCAAAAAGAAATACAAGCACTAAATCTTTACAACCACCACCTTGGTCGAAAGGATTATATTGGATTAGAAGAAGAAATAATAAATATTTTTCATAAAAAAATTACAATAGTTTTTAGCACTTGATGTATGTTTAACATTGGTCACATTGCTACTTGAATTAGAAAAAAGAATGTGGAAATCCCATTTTGAAAGTGGATAGAAGTGTAGCATGGAAAAGGGCTCGTTAAAACCCAAATGGTGGATATCCTCCGGTTGTGATACCTGTTATGGATATGATTGTAAGTATAACATTCTTTGAGCAATTTTCCATCAATTCCTTGTATGTAGCATGAAAAATGGTCTTATATTCTTGTAGGATGAATTGACCCAACTCGCAAAATAAGGGGTTATAACCACATCTGGTTAGAATGATATTTTGGCCCAAGCATTAAAAAAAATTGTCATTGGATCAGTGATGATCAAAAGCTAACTTGGAGTGATGATCTAACCCTTTATTCATTTGTTAACAGTTGCATTGGATCTTGCTTGTGATCAACTTGCCCTCAATGGTTGTTCATTATTTGAATTCAGTGAGAAATGAAATCAGTGATGATCTAAAAAAAATTGTAACTGTGTAACTATATTAAAGATATTAAGTATACTAGTGGTTTTTGCTATATATAACTATTGTGTTTAATATGATACATATTTGACAATCTTTTATTGTGAAAAATATTTGATTATTATTAATTGACAAAAATAAATGACAATTTTGCTAAAAGTCAAATAAGCATATTTGACATAGGAATAATTGGCACTTTTTAATTGTCAAATATACTTTTATTTGACAGTTTTTAAATATTAATTATTCTCTTTT
Source organism: Aegle marmelos (assembly GCA_030449875.1). NCBI lineage: Eukaryota > Viridiplantae > Streptophyta > Magnoliopsida > Sapindales > Rutaceae > Aegle > Aegle marmelos. The sequence goes on from JASUUL010000115.1 coordinate 11,935,810, forward strand.
TTTTTCTTTTAGTGAGTATTAATGTATTCCAAATGATAGTCGAATTGATTGGCCTCTAGCCGTGGAAGCAAAAGGTTAAGTCTTTTTTTTTTCGATTGACGGGGATTGTGATTGATCTTGATCATCCCCATCACGTCCACCAGGTCCATTTTTTATCGTAGGGCTAGCTGGGCATCTCTCTAAATTATTCTTGAGATGTGTGGTCCCTTTCTTGCTTGAACCGTCAAATGTCTTCTTGTAAAGGTTACATTCAGCCTTGACATTTCCATCTGCGTCTCCGTATTTCATCATCTCATTCCAAACCTTTGAAGGCCCTCTTGTTTTCTTAGTAGCTGATGATGATGAGCCTCCTACAATTGGATCTCCCTACATTAAGATTAAGGATTGATTGCATGGTCAGTTTCGAAAACGTAATTAATCAATTAAGCACACGACACCAATTTAATTATGTAGCACAGGATCGGACAGAGGAAAAAAAACAAAACATCAATTAATCCACACTTGAGATTTAATTAGTGATTTGTCAAAGATATGACTAATTGGATAATTTTGAAACAATCGTATGCAAAGATGCGATCTAAATGAAATTGAATATACGAATTATTGTTATATTCTGAGCAAAGTTTTGTGAAAAAATATAAATTTAACGACTGATCCAAACGATAAATTCGCACGCCCATAAACAACAATCTTACCATCCACTGCTCAAAATTCAAATTTATAATTTGTGGGGGAATGAAAACAGAGCAAAAATCTGTAGAGGCCCAAAGAAGAAATCTACTTGAGGTTGGAAACTAACACCTGAATTAAGACACGAGTAAAGCGATTGAATTTCTCTTTTAATTTCTAATTGAAAAATAAATTAGTATCTAACGTTAGATCTCTCTTATAGCTAGCCTTCAATCATGCCCTCGCGCACGCTGCAAGCCTAAAAATCATAAGACAAGCACATTGGTTAAGCAGCACACGGATGAAATGCTTTCATATGCTTTTCCTTTTCTCTTTTTTCTCCTTTTTTTTATATGATAAAACATAAAAATCTACATAATTTTATCCAATAAACCAGGTGTGTAGACAACATATTCATTAGTTTAGGGTTTATTCAACAATAATATGAAAATAATTTCAAACAATAATAAATATATAAATTAAAAGACTTATCATACTTCAGTGCATTTTACAATTATTGATGAGTTCATGGGTCATTTAAAAGTTAAATTAATGTTAATATTTATGGGATATATTCAAGTTTGCAAAGCCTAATTCTTTAAATTTGTATTTAAAATTTTTGGATCTGAGATAACTATAAGTATATAGGATGTGGGGGGACCTTAATGAAAACTTAACCAAAATTAAATGATTTTTCTTTTCTTAAACACTTGAGTTCCTCCCGGGCCACCGGCGGGTCACACTATTAATCCACCCCGCAATAATCAATAGCCACTAGTCCAGTATACCAATAATCAATTAAATAGATTAATATTCTAATTTCTTCCTTCGTTAAAAAATTAATTTAATTTGTCTTCTTCATGTTTCTTTAAAAATGTACATAATCAAACTTAATATAAATCTACAAATTATCCTAAATTCTAACTCACAAATACTTAATCAATCTTATCGTTAAATTTGATTTCATAAATAGCCAATCAAAATTAATTAGCAGGCTCAGAGCCACCGCTGCTAATGCAAATTCAACCAAACTCATTGCTAATTACAACCACCACAAGAATCCTCAATGTCTGGTCTTCAGTAGATGGTTGAAGGATTTTTTTATGGAGGATATCATCGATGTAGGATTTGAACAAAAGGTTGGGGAGTTTTTGATTCTTTCATTTTTTTATTTTTAATTTACGATGTAAATAAACTGTCTTTTAATTTTTTTCTTTGAGGACTCTCTACGTTCAACAATTTCGACACTAGAACAAATATAAAAAGCCTTCAAACCTCAATCAATCTTTAGCTTATATCCTGAATTTGAGCATAATCAACGAGACCATGAGAAATTTTGAAAAAAGAGAAATAGTTAAAAAGATTTTTTTTAAATTTTCTTTAAAACCATTAGTAATTGTAATAATTCACTTTGTAGAGAAGAGCACAACGAATTTTTCATTGTTAAATAATTAAGATTTCATTTTAACTGGAGAGATAAATAAATTAACTATTTCTTTAAAAAAATAATAATTAGTGAACTAAAGATTAGATAATGATGTAATTATAACTCTTTAACATTGAGGTTATTAAATATAAAATTTGAATAAAAATATCCTTACTGTAGGATAATTATTATTTTGAAACTGTGTGTAACTTAAAAAACAAAATAATGAATTCAAATATTATTATGAAAATGCTAAAAAAAAAAAAAGCCTCCCAATAATATGAGATATAAGGTGACTGTTTAGTTTGCCAATGCTTAAAGATGCTCCTAATTTCTAATTGGATTAAACTCTATTAATTATAAACAAAACTAACAAAAAGAAAAAAAGGATTAAAAATGTCAGTTGTGCAAAACTAACAATATTAAGGTCTAAATATGTCAGTTGTGCAAAACTGACTCTATTAAGATGAATCTGATTATTAGATGAATTAATTACAATTGATAATTGATGAATTTGATGACTTCAGAAATTGAAATATTCACAGAGAAAAGACAAAGTCAGCTTATTTTTAGCCATTTAAATTATAAGTTTCATATATATAGGAAATACCTCTGCATATCTGTCTTCAAAAAGTTTTTTTTCTTTTTTATTAATCATTCATACTTTTAAGTAATTCAAAATTATTTATATCGTTTATTTAAATTTTCAAATTTATCAGGGATAAAATCTATCAAATTGAGCAGAAAAGATCGAAAAGGAAAAATGTATTCATGAGAAATTTTACAAAGTGTATGACGTAAAGATTATTTACCGTGAATAGGAAAAATATTGTATAAATGCAAACGCAGTCACAAATAACCGCTAATTTTTAGCGCCACTCAAAAATACTTTTAAGTGTACCAAATGCGCTATTGTGCCTGGTAATTCATTAAATCTATAAAAAAAATATGTTGTGTCATATTCCAGGGCAGACAAGTCATCCACGTCAGCGTCAACAATTAAAAAAGGTCGTTGGATTGCTAAGTAATCACGCGCCATTCTTGCGAGGGTCGGAAAAGACGGAGCATTGCCACGCCACCAAGCAAGTATGTCAAACTCTTCTACTGCTGGTACTTTAAGCTCTGTCATACACAGATCAAGCTCTGATTTTGGTGATGAAGATGTGCAACGTCTCCCCACGGCGTCGTCTAGCATTTCATATGACTTTATTAGGAAAATAGGTGTTGGAAAAATATACTTTTTAAAAGTATATATATTTATTTAATTATAATAAATTTTTTTAATTAATAAAATAATCGAGATATTTTATTCAGATATCTTATTTGTATTAATTTTTTAGTAAAGTCCATTTAATCATATTATATATATTTATGTGATCACTATGTGGATTCACAGAAAACATAAATATAAATTATTTTATGATTTAATAAATTGAGTTCGCAGTTAAATAATTTTTCACAAAAAAAAAAAAGTTATCCTTTTCCCAGACTCAAAGGAAGAATTTTTTCTTTGCTGAAAGGGTTTCTATTTTTCTAGTTTAAATAAAATTGAGTACTTTATTTAGGTATAAACTATAATAAATTTATTGAATGATTTATCTTAATCATGTATGAATTTATTGATGTAGTACGACTACATTGAACGGGATCACATATGAGATTTAATTAACTTTATAATAACTGTCAAACTTATTAAATCTCATAAGCATTGATTTTACTGTAATCTTAATCTTGAGTTAGTTATAATTTTATGATTGTGGTTGTTATTCCATTTGAGTTACCAATGGGCACGACACATTCTTGTAGTCAAGATTACCCGGTATCTTGGTGGGAGCAATCATAAGTATTGAAGTTATAGATTAACAATATGAAATTTATACAACACATCTCTTAATAGGTTTTCGGTACTTGATCATAGAATTCTTTGGCCAGAGTGGATTGACATATTTAATATGTTGAAAATGATCATTAGAGAAAACTAGTAAGTATCAAGGAATAAGATATTATTAAATTGATTGGACAGTTGAGATATTAATTTAATTAACGATATGATACAAAAAATTGTGCAGTAAAGAGATCATTGTGGCTTGGGACGAATTATTATTCGAGTATACAATTAGGGAGGTCAGTTCCAATCTTATAGTGGAATAGAATTGGAATTAAATAATTAAGCTAGTTTACTTACAGGCTTAATTATTGTAACCACTATTGTATGTTCCCAAATGATCCCCGGATTAGCTCATTTAATTGACTACACCACTACTGCACTCAAAAATAATAAAACTGACATATTAGGTAATAAACCTAAATATAATATTTTTTAGGACCCTATGTGTTATATTTATGTGTAAATGGAATCTTGTGATATTTTACAAGGTAGACTCCAAAGTTATTACACTTTATCTCCACTTTTACGTAAGTGGAGAGGAAAAATATTAAATATAATATATTTAATATTTTAAATTATTATATAATAAGGATAACACAAATTAGAATTTTAACGAGTATAATATTATATATAAGTGTTTTTTTCTCTTAAAAAAAAAAGAGAGACGTCTTTTTGATAAAAATACTGAAGAAAGAAAGCTAGAAATTTTTTAAAGTGGTGAAATAAATACCCACATGTTCAGTGCAGATCAAACTTGAATCATAACCTGAAAGATCGTTTGGTGACGGATTTATTATTTGGTGTTGTTCATCTTCTCAAATTATCAAAATATAATTTTTTAAATTATGAATTTCTTATATATTATATGAAATCAATACTAAAATATTTTTTATAAGAAAAATTATGATTTTTTACCAAAAATGAGTCGCTGCATATTCATTATAAACGTCCCTAAAATCTTTCTTCACTTTCTCAAGGTATCTATCAGCGTCGCTGCCGTAAATGTCTTTGTAATGAAGTTGCACACCATCCATTTTGAACCGCGGGTCGAGAATTACTGCTATGACTCGAACCGGACACCATTTGCTAAAAAATCGATCAATAGCTTCCTTCATCACTTTTTGGCAAAAGAGAAAATCTTCAACTGGGTGATTGCATCGATCCTTTAATATCTTATGCACGTATGGAAGATCTACGATTATTGGAATACGACAATCCCCACACCACAAGGTGTCAGTTACATCATTCAAGAATTTGATACGCTCCAACGTGGCAGTTACCTCATCCCATTTTTGTTTAGATAAATTAATTGACCTAAAATCGGAATCGAATTGCTCCAGCACTAAACATACTTTTTTGAAGTCCGCTACTGCGTCAGCGTGACGAGAGAAATATTCCAGGAGACAGGAGAATTATCTTTGACGTAGCGAACTGCGCTTTATACGGCCCTACCCAATTGAATTAGTTGATCAGGTGTTGACTTCTTGTACACATAATCAGCACACTTCCTTAAGGACTGTATCCCATCCCCGATGTAATCTTCGGAATCCAATAAACCCCCAATCTAATGATCAATTGAATCAGCATCATCAGGTAGGCAGCCCGCAAAAGGAAGAGAACCTCGTTGACTAAACAAACTTTCCATCTTTCCACTTTGGTTATCCTCTGCAGGTGAAGAAAGAAGCACAGAGCATATCTTGCTATCGATCTTCCAGTCCAAACACGATTTTTTCACAGATACTGTAAAATCCTCGACATCATCAAGGATAAGGCCAAACCCTTATAATCTTGCTCTGCCGTTCCGAGCAATCATCAATATAGCATACATCCAAGAAACAGACACGAACATCATAATCTACGTCGACATGAAAAAATCGTAAAGTGAAACGACAAGAGAGGTTATTAAGAAATTGGCAAATATTTTCCTTCTCTTCTTGGTAGAGCTGGAGTATTTCATCCTTTCTCGACTTTAACACCTCTTGATACCAATACTCCCATTCCCGATCACTAGGACCTCTTTCTTTAATAAGACCGGCTAAGTCTGTTGTTTTTATTGATGGGGACAGTGATTGATCTTGATCATCCCCATCACGACCACCGGGTCCATTTTTTCTCTTAGGGTTAGCTGGGCATCTCTCTAAATGATTCTTGAGATGTGTGGTTCCTTTCTTGCTTGAACCGTCAAACGTCTTCTTACAATGGTTACATTCGGCCTTGACATTTCCGTCTGCGTCCCCGTACTTTCTCATCTCATCCCAAACCTCTGAACTCCTTCTTCTTTTCTTGCTAGCCGGTGATGATGATGAGGTTCCTACATTTGGATCTCCCTGCATTAAGATAAGGATTGATTGCATGCTCAGCTTCGTAAACGCAACTAATCAATTAAGCACACCACACCAATTTAATTGTCTAATACAGGATCGTACAGAGGAACAAAACAAAACATCAATTAATCCGCACTCAAGATTTAATTAAAATATAAGCTGAAATTAGATTTAATAAAGGAATAAACAAATTAAAATATAAGCTGAAATTAGATTATATAAAGGAATAAACAAATTAAAATATATGCTGAAATTAGATTTAATTAGACATTCTCTGTTTACTTGCTTTTTTTATTTTTAGAACTAATTAATTTTTTTTAATTAATCTATAGAGAGCAAGACAAGCGCACCTCCTCCATGGCCAGTAGACCAGCCGTTACTCGTGCAAGACTTGAATTCATAGCCTGCAAGACAAACAGATAACATAGCAGCCGCCACATCAAATTCACTCTTTTTTAGTTCAATTAAATGAACCGAAGTGTGGGCATATAAATCAATAATAATAAGAAATAAATAGAGATATGACAAAATGATACAAAATTAATACAAAATGCTTACTTGAAAATTCTAGGTTGCTGAAAGAATAAATTGAATAAGACCTGCAGATCTCTTTCTCCTTCCAAGTTCCAACCTCTCAATGTGTATGTGGATACAGACATAGAAGGTCTCATTTATATAAAAAGCCTTCGAAGCTCCGAAGAAATTCATGAGCACTACCATAAGTCCCCAGTCAATGACATTGTGGTTTAAAAAGCAAATGTGAAAGGTTTCACTGAAATGAGGTACATGCTCCACAATAGAGTAAGAAGTGACGGTTAGGATCGAAGTACACAGTAGCTAAAATATCAACATATTGCATGCTTTGATTACCAAATTTTCCTTGATCAAGCAGTTGCAGAATTCTTGAACATCGCCAAATCTTAAGCGGAAGTACTTCACACTACGAAAGTTCTGCTAGTTAAACATACCAAGGATAAAAAGTGCTTAAATAACATGAACATCTCTATCTTAGCAAATATGGGCACAGATTATTTCTAGAATTATGGCTTTCTCATGAAGAATAAATATGGCAATTTCTTTATTAGCCCGTGCTCTTCTAGCCAACAGATTTCTTGGCAACTAACCAAGTATCTAATAAATAGGGAAAGATAAAAATAGTAAGCAACTGAGAAAATCTCACTAACATTCTTACCAGTCACGAAACAAAAGGAACTCCGTGCAATGCAGATTGAAGAAGTGAACAATTGTTTCATCAGGCTCTAAATTTGCCTAAAAAAACTAGATCAGTTATTCCGATAAACATCAAGACAAATCAAGAGCAATGAAAAATATATTTTAAACCAAAATTAGCCACTTGTTTGCCAGCCAACCTTTTTTTGGCAGTGGAAACCTACCAATTACCAAAGGAGCAACAAATACTATGTTGTAAAGAAACAAGCCAGGGTTAAATAAAATTTGCATTAAAAAAATGTCAAAATATCTCCTTTCCCAACAGCCCGACCTCAGAAATGGCATTGATCATACAAAGGAAGGGAACAAATAAATTCCTAATTTTAAGAAGTCAAAACGTAAGTGATTTAATCCCACCAATCGCCAATATCCTATGTGATATACATTCAATAACTCCTTTTAGCAAGGATTGTCAGCAGGGAAATATGCAACATCAGCATAGGAAAATCATACTATGCTGTTCCAAAGCAATTGAATTTGCACTTGTAATCAAAATATCTCCAGCTACAATCCACTAGATTAACGACTTACGCGAATCATCGTTAAGCCTAGCTACTTCAAATGTTTAAAGCTACTAATTAATTTTCGAATTAAAGCATTCATATTAGGAATGGAACAACAAATTAATCGCAGAAAACTTCCCTGCTTTCCTGCCTTTTTGTGTGGAATTCCTTGAAGGAAAAATAATAAGAAAAAGATTACGTATATTAATGGATAATAGTAATTCTATTAAAAAAATGGATAATATTAATTAATCCTTTCAATAACTATAAAAAAATAATTATTTTTACAAGGAATTGGTTCTAAAATTTGGTTTCCTCGCAATTTCTCCCATGCAGGCTAATTTTTCACTTCTTTTTTTATTTTATTTTATGACTTACCTTATCTTTGTCCCCTGGCCTCTTTCCAAAATTCAAAGTGATCAATCAGTATCTTCGATAAGGCTTTTTTTTTAATGTAAAATAAAGTGTAAATAACCTTCAAATTTTTTTTTATAAACTAATATGTGTCATAAAAGCTTTTATTGAATAAACAACACATGATCAATATAATTATTTTTATTAATTGGATTTTTTTTTTCCAACTTTTTATATTATATTAATTTATATACATAATTTGTGGTTCTGTCATTTTTTAAGAATTAATTATGAAATGACTTGATTGAAAATTTATGTAAACCCACATATATATCTGTATATTGTACAAGAGAGTAGACCAATGGAAATACTACTAAAATAATTTAGACAACTTCAACTAAGCTATAAAAATGTAATTATAACATGTGAGGAAGTGAAATTTTTTAAATTTTATTTAAAACATACTATAGTACAAAATATAAAACTAAATGTCTAAACTATTAGTTATAGTAATACGTATTTCTTAGAGTTATTTAGTCCTTTTATATTATAATGGTAACAAATTTAAATTAAACTTATCTTAAAGTGATCTTAAATGGCCAAAGATTATTAAGAGACTTGAGACATCAAAAGGAAAAATATTACAAGAATAACTGAATTAATTAGTTGTTCACACTTATTGTTATTTTATAATTTTATAAAATAATAATGAATTTACTGAAATTATCTATTCTATTGATTTGCACATGGGAGCGGCAACCTAGCTATCTTGAATATTGCTTCGAATATTGTGCTTAAAAGGATTGAAATACAAATAAGCAACCCAAGAGGGTGGTGAATTGAGTTTTTAAAATTTATTTTACAAATAATTCAATCTAATACATTAATACAAACAAAAATTAAATTTTATAGCAATTAAATTAAATATAATAAATTAGACAATGCTAGCAAAATAAATGAGTAAGGGAAGAAAATGCAAACACAGTAATTTTTACGTTGTTCGGTAATCCCCGCCTACGTCCACGCCTCTAAGCCAACCGAGCTTGATGATTTCACTATCCAAGCCTCCCAAGGCTTAAAATGTTTACAATTGACTTCCAAAGTGTCAATGGACCTTTACAATTAAGAGATTATCACCCTAATCTCTTTACCTCAAGTGTTTCCCTCACTTGTATATTCTCAATATGATACAAAATACAAACAACAGCAAGAAACTCTTTATAAGAGTAGATTCACAAATAATGACACAAAAATGATTTAATCTACTGTGATTTGCAATATGGAAGTTCAATATATATTTTATAAACTTGTTTTTACTTGCTAGAGTTCTTGAAATGAAGTTGGGGTTGAGTTTTTATAGTTAAAGCTCGAAAACTATCCGTTATTGTCAAATTCCAGTGCTCAAGCAGCTAGCCACTTAATTTAATTTAACTCTCTTTCAGAATAAAGAAAAATTTACCGTTAATTTTGAATTTTGCTACAGTAATACTGTTCACGAAATTATAATTTTACCTCAAAACTTACTCAAATTATGCTATGGCCCAAAACATCATAAAACTTTTTTAAAAAATCCAATCTCAGAAATTTTAAATATTATTTAATTCCTAAAAGCATTCTGAAATTACAGTATAGCTTAAACTAAATAAAATCTTTTCAAATAAGTTCTCATTGAGTTTTAACTAAATCACCATAATCTTTAAAGTTTTTAAAACCTTTCATTTAAACTCCCAATCTATTATGAGTTACAAAATATCCCAAATATTTTAGAGTTTAGCAAATAATTCCAACTCCGAAATTTAAAAGTTTTTCATTTTTACCCAAATTATTTAAATCCACAAAATATTTTATCTCATAAACATAAAATTAATTTAGTTTGAAGAATAGTTATTTTATTAACATAAAATTGAGCTTCACAAATGCTAATTCAAGTATAAATTAAATCATACCAGCTTTACAAGAAATTGTCGCAATAAATTATCCGTTGAGCTCGAAATTTCATTCTTGACTTCGCCGTTATCTGTTGAGTGTCTTGAACTTGATTTCACTTGATTCCACTTGATTCATTATCCTTCAAAACTAATAAACTTATGAAATACAAAATAAAACACTTTAATGCATATATTTGTTATCATCAAAATTATAATATTTATAGTCTTTAGGCTAACAAGAATAATAGTCAAAATCTAAATTAATTAAATTTCGTGGTTTAATAAAGGGTTGTGAGAAAAATGCCTAATCGTAAACTTTTGTACATTTACAAATGTCAAAAACTTTATTTTAGTTTTTATTTTCGTTTTGTAATCACTGTGATTCAATTAATAAATCATTATTTGGGTGATTAAGACTAAATTCAATTCTATTGGATTCAATTGTTAAACACCAATACTTCATATTAAATGGATGACTTTGCAGCGCTTCAACGAAATTTGTTAGATTATAATCTGACCACTTGAGTTTGATTTGGTAAATGATATCCGCATGATACTGATTTTAACCAGAGTTGTTGGGTTGTTTATTAAATTTTAGTTGGTCAGTTGATTATTTTGGTTAAACGAGCTAAAAGGATTAAAATATTCGAGAGACTTCAAAGTAGATCCAAGTCGTTTTACTAAATGCCAGTCAATATAAATTAAATGCGACAAAATGTCTCAGATCCATTAATTAACCAAAAAAAAAAGTTGAGGAATATAATTTTGTGCACAATCTTAAAATTATAGGGATCTGACCATTTAAATAAATTTTAAACATGTTGGTTTATTAAAAAAAAAAAGGTTTTTTAAAATTTAGCGGAGAGCACTTGTTGTTGCCATGCCATATAAACCGAATCAAACACGAATTCGATGAAACAAAGTTTTGGTGTCGTTACCAAACTCAATGGAGAGGGGACGAAATGTCCTTCGGATTTTCAACATTCGTAGGACCATTGATTTTTCAAAATGCTAAATTATAAAATACACACAGCTGGCACAAAATATTTTCACACCGGACGGGATAAAAAAATCCGAAAATATAGAGTGACGCGGGTTAGTTGGATCAAATTTTTCTTATTTGAGTGAGACTTTTCGTCCAAGACAAAACTGAATCGGACAAGAAAAGTTTTGGTACACTAAATATTTATTTGGTGTAATTTATTCAATAATTATAAGTATATATTTAATTTTATAAAATTTTATCAAAATTTTTATTATTATTTATTTTTTAAATAAATAATTCAAAATTTAAATAATTTATTTTTTTTATTAATAAAAATTTAATTTTATATTTTTAAGAGTAGAATTTAAATTTTTTTAAAATATTAAAATATTATATTTTACTTATTTAATAATTTTATTTTATTTTTTATAATATAATTTTAAAAAATTTACATATTAAAATAATTTTATAATTTTTAACAAAAATTTTTATTAACAACTAAATAATTAAATTTTTTAGGTTAAAATTTTACTTATAAAAATTTTACTCACAAAAATATAATTTAAATAAGTTTTATATATAGGAATAGAGGCCGCTCAGAGAGTTTTTAAAAATTTTTGGGTTACTAAATAAAATATGAAAAATTAGTATAAAAAGTCTATATTAACCTTGCACAATTCATATATGAACTGTAGATGTTAGATAATAAAGTAATTTAAGAGTTCCCACAAATGGGCATTTATGCATGATAGCCTACTTGCTTTGAGACTTAGAAATTTAATATTGGTACCGAGGGCTCTTTTGCTTTATTATTTTTAAGAATTTAAAAATTAAAAGTTGAAGTTCCATCTCCTTAAAGTTTTCCTCTGATCTCCACCCTTTTACAAAAGGAGTAAATTTTTAAATTTTAATTTTAAAAATTAATTTTATTCTTTTGATATAATTTCAAAAATATCTATACAATTATTAAATAAATTTAAAACTATTCTATTTAAATTGAAAACAAAATAAATATTTCAATAAATTTTTATTATATTTTTTTATAATTCAATAATTTTTTACTCTGTTGTTTCTTCATTTTTTTCATTCCATGGTTGGTTTAAAAAACTATTCTATTTGGATAATCCGAAATTCCACTTAGTAATTTGTAAGATCCATTCAATTAATTACGCAGAATTTAATAGTTATAGTACATTATTCTCACCTTGAACTCAGAACCTTTGCTCCTTAAATTTTATTTTTCTATCCCAAAATTCTATTAAAGATTTGGCCCAAACAAAGTCTAACTTGATCATAAAGTGTTTTTCTTTTTGTTTATTTGAAAAAAAAAATGGCGCTGTGGACAATTGATGGCAACATGTTTATTTAATTAATTTAAGATGTGAGAAAATTTCAAACTTTGGATTTTCATGTTTTACTTATTAAATCTTTCTTTTTAAAATTTAAAAAATTTAAAAGTTAATGTAAAGTAAGAATTCGTGTGTTCGAGTTCAGCTTCAGAGATCAGCTCAATGTATAACGCAAGGTTTTGACTTTTATTATGTTTTAAATTTAGCGCATTTTTCCTTTAGAGCAGGAGGGTGGCAAGGTATCACAAGAGTGACTGGTGATATTTCCGCACCAGCCAGTTATATTTTCAGAAAAATTATTATGACAAAATTCCTATTATTTTTTGAAAGATTCAAATAAAAAAGAAATTAGAAGAATTAATCAATTAGATTCATCTTCTTTCTTTCTTTTTTTTTAGCCTTTTTTTTTTATATTTGACAATTAAGGTTGCTTGCATATAAATTTAATATGATTATTTTACCTTCATAAGATAAAAGTACCGAAATATTAAAAAATTTATTACTTTTATCTCAATAAATTTTTATACAAAATTCATTTATCTAAATGATGTATAAGTATTATTTCATTTGTATGATTGTTAATATTCAACTAAACTAACAAAATGTATATATGACATGTGCCGTGCTGAAATTTTTTTTGAATTTTAATTAAAACATATTATATTATAAAAATAAAACTAAATGCCTAAATTATTAGTTACAATAATACATGTTTCTTGGGGTAATTTAGTCTTTTTATATTATAAAGGTGAAATAATTTAATCAAAGATTATTAAAGGACCCCAGGCAGAAAAAGAAAAAAAATATTATAAGAATAATTACATTAATTATCTGCTGGGAATTCTCCCCACCATATGACAGAACCTGAGCTTCTCAAAGCTCTTTTGGCAAGAGAGTAAGCAACAACATTACATTGCCTTCGTGCGTATTGGACTATTAGGGATTGAAATTCTTGAATTCTTCTTTTGAATCTCTGATATCGTCAACCAAATTTCTGCTCTATTGCTGGTTTTGTTGTTGACCAGATCAGCCACCCTACTGCACTCTATTTCAATGATCAAATCTGTGAGGCTACACAAGACATATTCCCTTGAAAATTTGTGCTTTTGGCTGCTGCACCTATCACTTGGCCTGAAGAATTCCATATGACAGCCTCCAAACCTGCAACCTACTGATCTTTATAGACAACATGATCAACATTAACTTTAAAGTAGTTGATAGGTGGTGGCTTCCCCTCGTGCCGTTCTCTAACTTCTTCGCTTATTGTGAATTCTTGCACCTGTCCCTGCATTTTTTGGTAGGTATCCATAACAGCTTTAGCCTTGGCCGCTAAGAACAGGACAGCTCTAGCATTTTGCTTTGCATCAGCGCTTGGAATTGAATAAGAAATTTCTCCTTCATTCTACGTGCTTTCATTTGCTATCTCATCACCTTTCTTTCCTTCTTTGTTTAAAAACTTATTGTCCACAAGCTTAACTTTGCAACCAAAGTGCTGGAGAAAGTTGCCGTCATGTTGCTACCACTCTGTTCGTCTTGGCCACTTGCAACTTGGGCATCCGTAATTTCAGTGAAGAAATCGTCGAGCTCATCGAAAGGTTCTGTGCTCCGATGGCTGGCTCTGCTGTCATATCCTTTCTTAACAAATATGTTTGCTTCTGTCGATCCTGATAGGCACGATTAAAATCAAAGTTTCAAAATCAGGCAGCCGTGTTATCACTTGGGTTGGGTAGAGTAAATGTTCCAGTTAATGTGTAGTTGTTGTGTCACAAATTAAGTGTGAGTTGTGTTACTTCAAATTTCATTTATATTAACGTTTGTGCTATTATTGTGTAGCATTTTGAAACTGAATTAATTACTTAACAACGTCAATCTTGCGTGCTTTAACTACCGAATTAGCGGGTTTGTTAATTCTTATATGGACAAAGATCAGAACAGTTAATAAATATTATTACATATTGGCACAATCTTAGTTTTTCATAATATTAAAATGATTTAGATAATTTACACACACACACACACACGCGTAAGTGATGTGCCACTTATTCCTAGAAAAATTTGAGGTTGCATTTTTACTCTCTTTTTCTGAAATGTGTATGCCAAATGCTGGTTTAGGCATAAAATGGTATCCAAGTTATATGAAAATTAACCATGCATACATAAATTAATAAGTACTAATTTATCCCAAATGATAGTCGAGTTGATAGGGCCTCTAGCCGTGGAAGCAAAAGGTTAAGGATTTGAACCTAAGTGAATGAGATAGGGTGGAGTTCATGGCCTCAGAAAAGATTTAAAATGGAATTGCGATACAATATTAAGTTTACACCTTATCCTTTTATAATATTATGTTAGGTGTGCATATATAATAGTACAGGGGTGCTTTTAGTATACTATATTATATCACATTAACTGCATTATATTATGGTGTATTACATTAAGATGTAGTAAGTTATACTATAATATCATGTTACAATGCAAATCATAGTATTTGTTCTAATTTTTTATAGGGTTCCTCTGCAATGCTGTAATTTTTCTTTTTACAACATCAATAATGTGTTAATTATGTACCATTAGATTTAATTAATGGTATATAATATTTGTAATAAAAAAATTTAATAATTTAAAAATAATAGTAAATAGCTTGTTAGTAGGGATAGAAAATTTTTATGAAATATTTGTCACCGCCCTTCGAATTTAAAGAAATAACATATTTTATTTTAAATTACTTTTCGACCCTCTTTTAAATTTGTAATATGATAATCTTTTTTAAATAAATCTTCCAAAATCTATTACCATTAAATAGAAAATGTAATATCAAGTAGATTATCTAATACAAATCAAATAAATATGTTGCAGTTGCAAAATTTATATATGACATAACACTAATAATAACACAACTAAATATATATATATATATTTAAGTAAACGTCATGGTTATATCAGTAAACTCATTGTTGATATTGCTTGTAATATAAAAAAATACTTGATCACACATGTTTTAATAAAATTTAATATTTCTATTAAAATACTCATTTTTTTATATAAGGTTAAGGATCTTTGTATAATTAATCATGAAGTATATATTATTTTTAACACCCACTTAACATATCTATTCTCTTAGCTTTTTTTTTAATCTTACAATTAATATTCTTACATATTAGGAATTTTAAGTTTTACAACCCCATACATTTTCATTTTATTTTCAAATATCACTTTGTTAATTTCGTAAAAATTAAATTTGATATAAATTCCTAATGAGCTTTAGTTTATGATTCACGAAATATTATTTTGTTGATATCCTTTGATTGTAATTATAAATAAAATATTACCTCTAATAATATTTATGTGAAAAAAAATGTGAAAGAGAATCATTTTATATTTTTATGGTAGGAAATTATCCAAACTTTATAAAATTTAACTTTCACAAGCTTGTTTTCATTTTGTTTTCAAATGTTATTTTGTTAATTTCATAAAAGTTAAATCTAACACATATTCCTAATTAACTTTAATTTATGAATCATGAAAAAATTATTTTATTATGTTACAATGAGTCATTACTTTTTTATGATAATTGATAGTAACAATAAATAAAATAGTACATCCAATAATATTTTATAGACAAAATGAGAAAAAAAATGAATTGTATGTTTTATATTTCCATTATGAAGACATGGTTTGGGATACTTTAACTTAAAATTTTAACACAATATTTGAGGGGTTAATATCTCATATTCTAATGGTTGATATTGAAGTTAAATGATATTTCTCATTTGTTGTGACTCATATAGTATGGTTAATAAAACATATAAAAAAATATTTTATTACAATGCCTTCTATTATCATTATTGTTTAGGTATTAATGATTTGTAATTAAATTCATACAATACTCATTATTATAAGACTTTATGTAACATCTTTATATAACATATTATTGAAATAATATTACTTGTTAGTGACATTTATTTTAATGCTATTAAATATTTCAATACTAAATGTAAAATTAAAAAAATGTAAAATTGTTAAGTGTGGGAATTACTACATAATAATTTTAATATCATAATTGTTTGTATTCTTTCAATCTTTTTTAAAATATTTATCAATTGATTAAATAAAAAATCATTTAAAGTATGAAGAAATATCACAACTTACAAATTACTTACATAATTTTATCCACTAAAATTAATTTAAGTGTGAAGATTCTAATATTAAATCCAATGAGATTTTTATCTATTATAATATAATTTTTTCCATTATAATATAAATTTTTTTATCAATTAATTAAAAATAAAAAGATTATATTTACTTACAACCTGAAGATTGCTGACTATGATTTAAATAGTAAACTTCTTATTCACTATATCAAATGAATGATAGAGATGAAAACACTAACATCCAAGAGTCCACAATAATCCCATTATTAGTGTTATAAAAACTCATACAATATTATAGAAAAATTCTATATAAAAATTTCATAGAATCAATATGCTAAATGAGTGTTAAAAATAATATATATTTTATGATAAATTATACAATAGTACTTAATATTCTATAAAATAATGAATATTTTAATATGATACTAAATTTAATTAAAACATGTGTGATTAAAATTATATAAAATTGTGAGTATTTTAATAAACAATGTTAAATTTTATTGAAACATGCATGATAAAATATTTTTTAGGTTACAAGTAATCTCACCACTATGAGATTTACTTGAGTATATGTACTTAGTTGTATTATTTATTAGTATTATATCATATATAAATTTTACAATTGCAACTTATTTATTTGATTTGTGTTAAATAACCTACTTGATATTATATTTTATACTTAATGGTAATAGATTTGAAAGATTTGTTTAAAAAAAATTATCATATTACAGATTTAAAGAAGGATTGAAAAGCAATTTTAAATAAAATATGCTAATTAACTAAAATTGCTTCAAAATCTAAGGGTGGTCATGGTTATTTTACGAAAATTCTCCACCCTTAAAAACGGTTATCATTCACAATTATTTTTAAATTATTTACTTTTTTTCTTTAGTACAAATATCGTGTACAATTGATTAAAATCTAATGGTGTGTAATTAAAACATTATTGATGCTGTAAAAAAAATTACAGAATCATAGAGGAACCCTTTTTTATATCATTAGTTATATCACCATTAATTTTAAATTCACATTTATTCAAATTTATTAGTATTTATTATTTAAAATTTTTATTATTGGTTATATTAAATTATTTAAAATTAATTAATTTTCATATCTTATTTATTGTAATATAACTAAAAAATGTAATATTATATTATATTTGTACTTAATATATTATCTAAATTATTCATTATTAATTATATTAAATTTTTAAATAACAATAAATTATTATAATATAATTAAACAATACACTTTTTAGTTATATTTTTAATATAATATAATTTTATTGAATAATAAATTATATATTTATTAATTGGTGCTAATAATTATAGTATAAAAATACAAAAATTATATAATGTCAATTAAATTAAAATTTTATATTTATTAATTAGTATAATAAAGTTAAAAGAAAAGACTAATACGGCAATTGCCACATGAGCTAAACCCGACTGGGACTTGGGTTTTACTGCATCAAACATGAATTGCATTGCACTCGCGTTATGAGGGTGCCAAACACCCCTTAAATACATTTACTATTTATGATCACATTATTTTACTCGTACTAAATATCAAACAAATTAAAAATAACTAGTAAAGCTTTTGAAATTTTTGGCCGAAGATACCGGAAGGAGTATCATTTTTTACCAAATGCCAGGCTAGTCAAAAGTAAGCAGAGTGATTCTTTTTATGGTAGAAATGCTGCTCTCTCCCTCTCTCTATGTATATAGGTATGTATATGTAGTAGCAATTCAAGGGAGTGGGGGGAGGATACAGCTGCAGTGTCAGGTGGCACCCAGAGTTCCCCCAAACACTTCAGTGGGGTGACAACTTTTCTGCGAATGACCCAATGAAGTGCTCGGAGGAACTCCAGGAACCAACCAACTTTCGCCTCTTGATTGGTTTCTGATCACGTAGTGGTGCAGTCCTCGTTATTTATAGTGAAACCAGGGTTCTGTATACACATATGTTACTGATTCCTGCGCAGTTCAGAAATTGTCAGGCACGCGTGCATCTGCCAAAGGGGACCATAGAACTTTGAAGATGACTAGATGGGACAAATACGTACACTCAAGCGAAAGTTAATGATATATGTATCGAGTCAGAATGCTGGGTAGGTAAGATCGAGTTTTGAGCATCAATTTTTTTGGTCTGTGCCCGTAATTTTTGCCCATGCCTTTTGCACACACTTGTTTCTTATTCCTTGCGTTCAATCTGGTATTCGATTGCGTCCAGATTCAATTTTATAACTTTCTCAGGACTACTTATTCTTCATGCATATCATTGCTGACAACATCGCTTAAAAAAAATAAATAAATAAAAGGGACCGAGTAGTAATGACAAATGATCGTCGTAGTTCTGTTATAAATCCTGAAACTACAAGTTCCCAGTCTTTCCGAGAAAAAACTTATTTATGCCAACCAGATCATTGACAATAACACTTTAATTTCTCTTACAACTTATTTATTTTATATATAATTATGTGCCAACTTCTTCAATTGCTTTCGTTGAAAATTAATAGCTTATACGTCAAATTATTAGTTTATATAATAAGGGTTATTATATCATATGGCGTAATAACGTAATACTTTATATACTGTTACAGTATACATTATAACAATTTTTCAAAATTTTAATAAAGCACAGAAACCATTACCAAAATAAATATTGCACCCGCGTGTTCATACAAACATGACGGGACAAAATTTTTGCAATTGTCCAACTCAACTCACGTCTGGTGAGGAAAGACGGGAGGATATTTTTATGTCCTGCTCTTATCCTGGCTCTAAGTTGGGACATAATAAAATATGCTGAATCTCATCCTATTAGAACTGAATCCCGTTCGGAATGCAAAAGAATAAGGATCCTCTCGTAATTTTGTTCTCTCTCTTAGGCTCTTCTAATTTAATGAATGCCCAAGATTGAATTGTAAATTTTGATGTTGACAATCAAGCCAATATTTTACATTAAATTTGAAAAATTAGAATAGATTAGAAGAGAAAAAAAAATTAATAGAGGAAAAGAGGAATCCACTCTCAAGTACATTGATAATAAATCAATGCTATTTACTCAAATTCTATAAGCAACCTTGTCCCAATAAACCATTAAGGCTAATAAAAAGAAAATAAACCCTATAGATCTAGTCATCATTTGAATGCTATACAAGACACATCAGACTTCAACAAATAATAACAGAACACTGGAAATAATTTTATAACTTCCTCTAGGATCACCCCAATGCCCTAAACTCCTGGCATTTTTAGCACAACTGCACAAAGAAGGGCTCAAAAAACTGTACAAGGAGACCCTAATTTCTTCTGTGAACCTGGTGCTCCAAAAAACAGAGCAAAATTATACAAGTTTTACAATGAATACCCCCAATTATTTCCATTTGATGACTCTGAAAGAACACCTAAAAAGCTAAGAAAAAGTCAGCATGAGATTTCTAAGCTGATCCTAAAACATAATACTGACTGCTTTACGCAACAGAAGTCCCTATACCAGTTTGGTTTAGTTTTTCAACAAAATGGGAAGAGATAAAACTGCAGATACTATGTACGGCTCTTCTGCTCTTCGTTTTCTATGTTCTTCACACTGTCAACTACGTGTTGGATCTTCTTTGCCAAACTGTCATTGTGCTCCTCAATTTGCTCAACTATCAATTCCAGATGCCTCTTATAATTTGCAGCCCTCTTTTTCTCAAGTGCCAGTTGCTGTGATAGTTCTCGAATCTTATCGTGCTCATTCTACAAAAAATAGATTAAAAGAGATTAGTCGCAATAAGAACCTGGGTTCTATCAATAATTTTAATGACTTCAAGGCAAAAGTCATGTCCCAAGGATAAAATCATTCTACACAGCTATATTATCTGTCACTATTAATAGAAGTTCATCAAGTTTCTGATACCACTGGCTGATTTTGCACTGAATATTTCGCAATTAATGTCAGAGGAACCGACCAACTTTGCGGCTCTAAAACTTCAAGTGCAATGAGAAAATGAAATAAAAAACTTCCAGAGTTTGACTACATAACTAAATTGATACGCGCTACATACTTAAATTAACACAACAAAAGAGCTACACATGTTAAATTTCACATTAATAAGATTCTGGACATGTCAACTCATTTTACGATTATATAATGCTACCAGGTCTCTTCAAAGTCTTCATTGTTGATGATTCACAGGAACCATTTTAGTCACCAAGATTAGAGGCTCAGGCGAAAGGGAGAGTGAGACAGAGAACTGACAGACCACATTAGGTATTACAACTTTATAATAATAAATGTGATTGTATCGTGGGGAAAGAACTCATATATAAAAAAATACCATTGCTTTAAAACTCCCATGCCATGTAAGAAAAGATATACTTGGCAATATACCACCAGGGAACAAATGGATGCAGTAACAAATAACTATGAAAAATAAAGTAATTGTTTGAATCCCGATTCCCGAAGGGCATCCCAGAGAACCCTAATTTAAGAGATATCCGGTGTAATTGCAAAAAAGAAATATAAGCACAACATAAGGGTCAATAGACCACCTAATAGCACCAAAAGGAATATGACCAATCTAACCGATAAAGAGAGGTCCAATTTATTTAACTAAATTCCAGAGAAATCTAAAAGAGAACAATAAACCGAAGTCTGAAACCCACAGCACCGCGAGAGGTTTAAATATGCCAAATGCTACATATATAAAAAGTGCTTCTATAATGGTAGTTATTGCAAAATCCTCAAGGACAAAACAGAAAACAATAGAACCATGCAAATAGGGACTGAACATTGGATCTACGAGAAGAGGCAGGTGCCTCTTCTCAATTTTCATTTCCACTAAACGTCTTATGGATGCAGCAGATATGGTATTATATTTTGCAACTTTTCCCCCCCTTCTCAATTTCTTGTCTAACGTTACTCAAATCATTGAGTCTAATTTTTCTTATATTGCCCCCATATTCTCAGAGAAACGAATTATGGGTTCAACTAATGTGTATGCACATGTTTACAAATAAAAACATTTAAGTAGCAAATGTAATATTATCATACCAACAAGTCAAACCAATCAACTATTCAACGTGTTTATCTTATCCATCATATTTGATACTCGGTAATTTTAACTTTTTAAACATGTGCTCTTAACAAACACATCAACATAACCCATAAACTGTTTATCTATCTCTATAATATATCTTATTGCATTATTTTCCTCTTCAACACCCACCCCCAACCGTTTTCTTCAGTTAAATCTTTTTTACCTCTTCAGAGAGGAATTTCTCTAGCTTCATCACTGCATGCAAGAACGTAATGCACCAGTACACAAGCACCGACAGATGTGTAATGAAGATGACTACCTATGTCCATATTTCAATGTATAGTCATCTTCTTTTCTTTGTTCCTTCAAAAAGTTTCAGGGTACATTGGAGAAATTTTGAATGACAAAATCTATCTGGTAAAAGAGTCCGTTGCAACTGCATCTACCACTGCTCTGAAGTTCATAGATGAGACACCATAGAACCTCGAGCAATCCATAAAAATACTACAAGATATTTTTTATATTTAATCTCACTCAAAACTGACATGGGATTGAAGTTCAATTAAGAGTATAAGCATCATAATACTCATGTATAAGTTCCATTCTAATATGGTGCAGTTAATAATAATGCAATAATTTCCTGGATTTAATGTTACATCCATAACAATGATTTACAAATCAAACATCAATACAAGAAAGTATATCAGCAATCTTATAAGAGCATCCAAAGTTTACTTAGCCCCTTCCCTCCATCTTAAGTCATTTTCTCTTTAGATGATAAGCAACACCCAAAGATTGAACCATTTTTATTTAGCCTAAAGTTACATAGAACCAAAATGTCTAGGATCAAATATAGCCTATGCTCTCAAAAGTCCAGGATTCACATTTTTACCTTCCCACTGAAAGAAAATATTCTATTGCACACACATAAACAACTAAGTTGAACAAGACTCTAATGTTTCTCATAAACATTACCAATGATAACTTGGTTTCTAGAAATTATATATGCAAAAATTCTTGAGGGCTACAACTGCTAACAGGTATAGATGAAAATAGCAAAAACTAACCGGATATTGATCATAAATGCAGTCTTTTCGACCTTTGCCAGGAGTCAGGGGATGAGTGTGCTCCTTCACAAACTTCGTAACGACCCATTGACCAGAATTTACTTTCCTCACCAAAATCATTGCCCTGCAACCAACCCTTGTCTCAGCCCTTTGTCGTACAATCTTCTCACGTTTGTCAGGCAGTCTGTAGCCCTCTTTGTTACAAACAAGTGCACGGCCAATAGCAGATCCATCACGCCTTGATCGAGAGAGCTTGCTTACCCGGATGACAAATCCTACACGTGTGGCATAGGCATTATAAAATGCATGAGCAGCTGCTTCGGATTCAAACTCCTGTCCCACATATGGCTCATCTGCCTGAACCAATGCTACAGATGGTATCCCCTCTGGGATTGTTTCCTGTGCCAAAGAATCTGGATCCACTTTATTGTCTTGAGCCTGATGCAATGTTACTCCAACAGAAGTTCCATAAATTTCATCTTCATTTCCCACCCTATCACCCACCTCAACAGAATTTCCCACCAATTCACCATTGACATTGCTGTCAATCCTGTAATCCACTGTAATAACAAGCAATTTTATTACCATATCCAAACCCACATGGTTAATATTAACTATAACACAAAATTAGCATCCCTCTCTTCATTGGTAAAAAGGCAAAAGGAAAAATGGAAATTGCATAAGCAAACTTTAACATCCTATTTTGTACTTTCACATGGTATAGCACTTCTAAGAGTCTCACCACAGTTGCTATCTATTTTTATTTCTTCTTTTTCCTTATTTTTAGTTAATTGAACATTGCAACATTAAAAGAAAATAAAAGCTTGAATCTTTGTCATCCATGTTCTCTTCCGCTCGTTTCCCATTAATCAAATAAAGCAGCACATTACATTGAAATTTGTGAAACCCAATCACATCAGAATCAGAAAATTTTGAATCCTTAACCACTTTTAGCGGCTCACAAACAGCTCTTAGATAGAGCAAACTCCTTATTTAATTACCAATAAATCCAAGAAAATTAAAACCGAGAAAAAGCCTATAAGTCTTAACTTCGTTCTCAATCCCCATAAAAAAAAAAAAAAATCCAAATAACCCAAAAGAAAAAAGAGCAAATTCTTTATACTTATTAATAGAACTAACTGATGTTAACTTAAAATTTTAAATTTGCTTCTCATTTTCTTTTTCGGCAGTTTCTTCGCAGCTAAAAAAAAAAAATCTATACTCGATTGTTCTTGATACCGATATGAAATTCTTTGTTTTTTAAAAAAAACAAAGGACTCCGATTTCTAATTTAATTTTTTAGAAAATTAAAAATATTCTAACTTAGCATTCTTACATTCGCTCACGGATTCTCTACAGCTAAAAAAAAAAATTAATTTATTAATTGTAAACTAAAAACAAATAAAAATTGACAAATTGCTCTGTATTATATCAAAATTAAATTAATTTATTAAAAAATCTTAACCTTAAACAACAAAAGGAAAGTAAACATGAACAAATACTACAAAGCTTTAAAAAAAAAAAAAACTTACTTGAAAATTTTGTTGCTTGTCAAGCTCGACGGACGACGATCAAATTTGGTTCACCGATAGAGGGAGACAAAAAAATGAGGTGAGGGCTCAGGGCAACCCATTATAGGGACGCGGGGGGGAGTGACATGGCGAAAAATGATTCGTTTAGAAACAATAGAAGTCAACTTTTTTAAATGGATTTACTATATTATTGACACGTGGCCAACGATGTGGAAATCGTCTCGTCAAGTCGGAAGTGACTGCGTTGAATTTATCCGGTTTTTTGTTTGACCCGTTTACTCAACCCGGACCGGTTCAGCTTTAGCGTTACGATTATCAAATCAACGTCACGAGAAGTACGCAAGCTGTGGGACCCACGTTATAGAGTTTGTCCACTGTATTTGTCCCGATTTGGGCGTTGAAGAATGAAGAGGCAGAGCTGGTTAAATTCTTTTCCTTTTTATATTATTAATTGTTTTTAAATATCAAATAATAAAGGCCGAGAGGTGAGTCGTTGACTCCCCACCATAACATGAGTGCCAGGTACGGGTTCGATTTTCTTCGCATGCCGTTTGATTGGTTGAAGGCAGACTTTTCTTATAGAAAAAAAAAAAAAATTTTTTAATAGCATAAGTGGAAATTTAGATTGGATCATAATATTAAGAATGATAATTTTATTTATAATTATTTATTTATTAAAATTCAAATAATTTTGCAGAGTGATAAACTTTTTTAGTAATACAAATCTTTTCTTATAGAATGAAATAATTTTTTTTAATAGTGTAAGTGGAAATTTAAATTACATCATAAGATTAGGAATGATAATTTTATTTGTAATTATCCATCTATTAAAATTCTGATAATTTTGTAGAGTAATAGACTTTTTTGGTAATACAAATCTTTTCTTATAGAATGAAAAAAAAAAATATTCTTTTAATAGTGTAAGTGGAATTTTATATTACATCATTTACCTCCACAATTAGCCTTCAGTTTGTCGCCGAAGTTGTATGATTCTTTCCATCGCTGTTTGTGCAGCAATTTCTAGTTTGCCGGATTATGTATGTATATAACGCCCTGCCATTCAAATAGAGCTCAGAGAGGGCGGGTGACGGCAATAAGTTTTGTAGCCTTGTTCTGTTAAATAATCAATGTGCTAAACCTAATCCTCACTAAAATTTACTTGTGATACACTTGTATATTTCGTACTTAAATTGAAAAATTTGTGTTGGGTTAATAAATATTATGTATTTATTTCAATACTTCAATTTTAAACTCTCGTTTACTCTGATAAAAATTAAAAAGGAATATTTATGTGTATTTTTAGACAAATTTTATGAATTTATAGTTTGAATTTTGTAATTTACATTTTTAAGTTTTGGGAACCTATCCGTTGAGTGCCAGTGCTAGCTTGGTAATTGCTCAAAATTGCAATAGACTATTTCCTCTTTTTTTTTTTTTTTTTTCCTTCTGAAATGAAGCTTGTAGCGGGCATGGTGCGATTGATAATTTACTTATTTTGCGGGTGTGGATAGGATATTGAAAAACATGCACCCTACCCTACTTTATTTTGGAGTTGTGAGTAATTGAACATGGTAATTTATTCATTTCCTACATAAGATTATATATTTGATTATAAAGCTCTAAATATAAATATTAGAAGCATTTTGATAATAATCTGTACATATTAATATTAAAAAATATATATATAAGTAAAACAATCACACAAATGACTCTAGTAGAAAAATGAGAAATGTTAATATTAAATTGGTGATCATATAGAAAAACGTATAGGCATTTGATGACATAAATAATTTTTAGAGTTTTTAACAAATAAGTATTAACAAATACTGATACTATAGTTTCATAGCCTTGGACCACACTAGCATACGTATTTTTATTTTCTTTTAATTTTTTTAGTTCTTCTAAATCTAAACAACATCATTTTTTGTCTTAAAATTTGGTTAATACAAATAGAACACTTAATTTTTTTTTAACTCTCATCTTAATTTTTTTTTTAACTCTCATCTACTCATTTATCATAAAATTAAACCCTAAACTCAACAAGACAAAAAACTAAAAGAAAACAAAAGTCTAAACAAAAGAAAAATTGATCATTAAGAGATTGCAAGTTTCTCCTCTATTATAATCAATATATACCATTTGTCTCTTATTATTTTTATAATAGTCAATAACTCTCATAACCGTATAAATTTATAATATTATCCTTATTTTACATGAATAAAAATTAAAATAAAAATAAGAGTTAAAAATAAGAAATATATATTTTGATGTGAAAAAATTAATAATAAAATATTTTTCTTTTACTTTTTTTATTTATACACATTTCTTATAATAAAATATATAAGATAATTATTATAAAATGATAGAAAAAATAATATAAGAAAACTTGAATGATAAATAAAAAATTATTATAAAATAAATAATAAATATTTTTCTTGTAATTTTTTAATTTAATTTTAAACAAAAAAGTACAAGAAAAAATTCTATTATTAATTTCTTTGTTCACATCAAAACATATATTTTTTTAATACTTATTTTTATTTAATTTTTATTCATATGATTAATTTTATTTATAATAAATATAAATAAAACTATATTTAAAAATAAGAATAATACTGTAAATTAATAACGTTAAGGAGGTTATTAGCTATTATAAAAGCAATAAAGAGATAATGGTATATATTAATTATAATAAGGAGGAAATTGACAATCTCCCTTAATCACATGTCTCATTTGTTAATTAGTTTTTTATTATTAAAACCATCCTAACATAAATTGGGAATAAAAAAAAAGCTATGAATAAAAGTAAATGTTGATTAGAAATATTGTTTAAGTTATAATTATTGTTTTCTCTAAAAAAATATTTCATGATTTGGCGATTTCATATATTATCTTTACAAATTTAAGGAAAGATGTGCTTATGAAATTGCGAGCAATAAAAAATTAGAAAGAGGCAAGGAGAAAGATGCTGGAACTTTATTAATTTCACACAAGGGTATAATGAGTATTAAGATAGGTTTATAAAATAAAATCTAAATTTTTAAATTTAGTAAGTTTGTTAAGTAAAATGTTTAATACGCATTTTAGTTGATTTAAATAATCAGAAAATAAATTGCAAAGACTGAATTGACATTTTTGTTTTATTATAAACGTAATTGACATAAATACACCGATTAGAGTTTTTTTTTTAAAAAAAAAAACACTGATTTGAAAAATTAACTTATAGCCGTTGACAACTTACTTACCGCCATGAAATAGAGGCCACCTGGCATTCGCCCAATGCCTACTTCGTTTAGGAAAACGCGGGATTTGCAGCTCTATATGTATCCTGGCAAAGACCAGAAACAGGGCACAATCAACCGAGCCATTGAAGTTTTGCTTTAATCCTTGGGGCGAAAAAGATTGAAAAAAAAGAAAAAAGAAAAAACCTAATTCACAAACACTGCATCCCTTCACACCGTCTCTCCTCAATTTCAATCATTCCTCATTTCTTTCTTCGCTCGACGGTATCAATTTGGTTCCTGAATCTAAAACAAATTTGAAAATTAGAGCTCGTCGTTTTGGAAAAGTCTCAGGTTTGCAGCATTATCTCTGTCAATCAATCAACGAAGCTTATGTCTTTCTAATTAGGGTTTCTTTATCATCGACATGTGTTAGCGTTAGTGTTCTTCTTATATAATGCATTCTTTTACGGTTAGGGTTGGGGTTTTTAGCTGAGGATTTTGCTGTCAGATAATGATCGATTTTTAAGCTTACGAAGATTTTAACTGTGGTTATGATTCGATATGTATGAAGCGTTAGGCTTTCATTCTTTCGTTTAGGTTAGAGTTAGGGTTTTCTGCGGAGGATTTTGCGGTCAGATAATGGTCGAATTTCAGGATCATCAAGAGTACGATTCTTGTGGCCGTCGGCCGGCCCATTCTGTATTTAGATTTTGGAATTCCTGTTAGGGGCTACATTGCAATCGCTTATATTTAGGTTTGCCAATTGCAATGGAAGATAAAAGGATAAAAAAATGGACTGTGCTTTGTTCTTCATCTTCACTTTTTGGTCTGATTTTGGATCTTCTGCGATTAGATCGTCAGTATTCTTTGAAGGAACCGTTGTATGTCTTGTCAATTAATTTCGTATCTGTCTCTGTCTTTTCTTGATCTATAGTATGGACATTAAGGCATCCAAGAGATTCACAGATCAACGAGAACGACCATTCTTTAATCCAATTAATGGACGAGCAGGAGGCAGAGTCGGAGGAGGGTGGCCCACCAACAAAGTTGTATGTGTTTACTTTTTAGAAGGAAGGTGTAATCGAAACCCCTGTCGACTTGCCCACATTGAATCACCACCCCTGCCTGTTAGTAGCCCTAAGCTTGCTAAGAAGAGCCCACTCAGCTATAATCGTCTTAGGAATAATGTATGGGTTCCAGTGAATTAGAAGATAGAATTCCCCATGTTCAAAATAGAGAAAACCCTGGTTATACTGGTACTAAGAACTCATCATCGGCTGCTTCTACCGTAAGTGATGAGTCTGGAGATAAAAGTACTTCTAAGAAGATTACCCCGAAAAATGTGTGTCACCATTGGCTGTTGGGTAATTGTGTAAGAGGTGATGAATGCCGGTTTCTGCATTCATGGTTCTGCGGGGAGGGGTTAGCAATGCTGGCAAAGCTGGAGGGGCATGAAAAGGTATTGCTTAAGATTTGAATTTTTTTTTTTAAATTGTTATATGCAGTAGTATAATTCATCATTGATTGATGACTTTTGGCCTTTTATTGACAGGCTGTAAGTGGCATTGCTCTTCCTTTAAGGTCTGACAAGCTCTTTTCAGGCAGCAGAGATGGAACAGTACACCTTTGGGACTGTAATACTGGGCAGTGTGCTAGTGTGATCAAACTTGGTGCTGGGGTTGGATCTTTGATTTGCGAGGGCCCATGGGTGTTTACAGGCATGCCTAATATTGTTAAGGTTAGAATATAACTTAGTATATTTTGTCTTCAATTGACAATGACCTTTGTTTCTCTATGTAGTTAATTTTGTGCTCAAAAGCTTGTTTTCTATGTGTTTGTGATTTTGCAGGCCTGGAACATTGAGTCATCAGCTGAATTTACCCTTGATGGACCAGTTGGTGAAGTTTATTCTATGGTTGTTGCTAATGAAATGCTCTTTGCTGGGGCACAGGTAACTAGAGCATATTTGATTATCATTTGGAACTGACATGTTTTCTTCCTTATGGTTTAATATGTCATTGCAAAGTGTTGGCCCTTGTCACTGTAACTAGGTTACTTTTGTCATTTACGATGAATAACATTTTGAAATCACACTGAGGATATCACTTTGACATTTAGATGTTTACACCATTCGCTGCATCATCTGTTTGGTCATTCATTGCTCAGAAATGTTTAATTGTTTTGTTTGACATGGCAGGATGGTAATATTCTGGTCTGGAAAGGCTGTCCCAACACCCAGAATCCTTTTCAACTGACTACATCCTTGAAAGGCCACACTCGTTCTGTGACATGCTTAGCTGTTGGACGCAGTAGGCTATATTCTGGTTCCATGGATAATACGATAAGGGTAAGTTGGTCTCATACAGAAATTTGCCGGCTATTCTTTTCTCCCTGCAGTTAGGGATAGTGTTTGTCTGGGAGTCTTGAATATCTGAGGATACATTCATATTATGTGGCACTGGCCTGTTGGCTTACTGAATATTTATTATCATATAATTGTTTTGGTTTGCCTCGTCATTGCTTCACACCTTTTATTTTTAAATTCTATTCTTGCAAATGGTTGGTATCTTTTATTGGAACTTCTCTTATATGTGCGATCAATCTAATCCCTTCCATTCTTTTCTTCTCTCTCCACCAGGTTTGGGAACTTGACACTTTGGAGCCTGTAATGACGTTGAATGATCATACTGATGCTCCAATGTCTCTTCTTTGTTGGGATCAGTTTTGCTATCATGTTCGTTGGACCACACAATAAAAGTTTGGTTCGCTACTGAAGGGGGCAACTTGGAAGCTGCCTATACACATAAAGAAGATCATGTATGTTGAGTTTCTTTTGCTCTCTCTCTCTCTCTCTCTGTGTGTGTGTGTGTGTGTGTATATATATATATGTTTCATATGTTTATTTGCTGGGCAAAATAGAAAATTTTGTTGATTATTCAATGCAACGTAAATTGCTGTTAATAGGCTAAATGAAAATCTAGGATGCTGACTAATGCAGTGTTATCTACAGTCTTAATTTCATGCCCTTCTGTCTATTGTATGTATGCATTTTTTCCGTTGCTGTATGGTCAGGTGTGAATATGCATCAGCTCATTCATTGAAAAATATCTTCTTTATATTTGCTTCATCAAATGCTATTTTTTATTTTTTTATTGCCTTCAACTTTCTGCTGTGAAAGTGCACGGACACATGATCCTGTTTATGGGTGCTACTGTTTCATTCATTATTTTTATTTTCTTGTTCCAGGGTGTGCTTGCACTCGGTGGGCTGAATGATCCAGATGGTAAGCCAGTTCTGATTTGCGCTTGTAATGACAACACTGTTCACTTATATGAGCTGCCATCGTGAGTCTCATCTCTGCCCTTAAATCCATTATCCATTTGGCTGAAGCTTCTCTCTCTCTTTGCTGCTGTTTAATGAAATCGAACTCTTTCGTGCCAGGTTTATGGAGAGGGGCAGGATATTTTCAAAACGCGAAGTTAGAGGCGTGGATTGGTCAGTGAAGCAAGTGGACCTCTAGCATTCAATTATAGTCTCCCGTATGCAAAGCTTGGAGAGTTATTGAGATAGGACCTGATAATCTGTTTTTCACCGGTGATGGATCTGGGATGGTGGGCGTATGGAAATTGTTGGCTAAGCCGAGCTGAGAGACGTCATGAATTATTATTGAGGAGGAAAAAAAATACATATGTATATAATTTGCACGAGATTAGGCCAAATTGGTCAAAAACTTGTATATAATAGATGTTGAAAATTTTGGTTATTTGCATCATATATTGAGTTTTTCTTATTTAAATAACAATGCTTCAGTTTCATTTTATTTCTTTGTAACACAATTTGAAACTATAAGAGAGACTGACGCAATCCAAAATTGCAAATGAAATTCATTTGTGTTTAATTATACAAGGCCATAATAATTTCATGCTGTCCCCCATAAATGGAATTCATCCCAAATCAAAGTTAAATTATTTCAACTGACGCCGCAAATCGTATAATGTTTCGAATTTATCAGGGAGGGATGTGCTTTATCACCTAAGTCCCTTATTTTCACTGTTTTATTACATAGAGCGTTCATTATTCAAATTTTTATCAAAGAGGTCACCGGTGCTGCTTTGACTTTGAAAGCATAAATCCGGACCAAACGGTCCGGCCTGGGTTTAGGCAATTTTAAAACATCTGTTGTCATACTCTTGGCACGCTGTTAATTTATTGGAATGGCAAAGGCGTTATTATTTCATAGTCTTCGAAAAGCTTGCGCTCTTAACAAATTCCTCTCTCACAGGTACTCTCTTGCTCTCAAAATGTTTTATTTAAATTTGATCATAATACTAATGTATATAAATTTGTTTGGGTTTCTTTTTTTTTTTTTTTCCCGAAGTCAGCTAAATTCATACGACCCGAAACCCCATTCTTTCTGTCCGTTGAAGTACTGAAGTTCTGTCATTTTATCAGACATTTATGGGTGGTCAATTATCGTTAATTAATATCGTTTCTGGATTTAGCAAAATCTGTATGGATTATGGATGTAAATATTCGGAAGCTTGCTTTGCGTTTGTGTAATTGTATTGTGCAATACAGTCTGTACATGTAGTATTTGCTGATTTCATCCGTGCGGTGTGATTTTCTGCATCTACTAGGTTGATTTTGCAAGCCCCGGAATCAGTTTTGTGTTCAACTAGTCACTTAGGTCCACCAAAACCGATAAATCCTTCATGGGTTCAGAGAAATGTGAGTCATGGAACAGTGAACCTGGTGATTTCGGAAGGAAAGCCTAAGTTTGAAACACATGAAATTGACCCTCCGAAGAAGGAGAAGTGGCAGACCAAAAAGAGGTTCAAGTTGAAGAAGAAGAGAGAGAAGCAGAAGCGAAAAGATGCTAATAAGAGGGACCCTCGTCGGCTTACTGTCAAAGGGAAGAAGAAGAAGCAGAAGTTTGCCAATGCAGAGGAAAGAATAAAATACAAGCTTGAAAAGGTCAGTGTAACGTTTGGAGAAACTGTATTTTTTTGAAAGCTTGAGATTATCTAAGCTACGTTAAGTATTTTTAATAGTATCTATCCCATAATTAACCTGATTTATAGTGAGTTTACATAACCAAAACCACTCTTGCTTCTAGTTTATTATGTTTGGTAGTATACAAAGGTGTTTTGGTGAAGCACTTGATATGTTCTTTTCTAGAATTTTATTTTATTTTATTTATTTTAGTAAGGCATTAAAATGCTTTTGGGGGAATACTTGCAAGTTGGTTTAGTAGAAAGTATTTTCATAAGTTGCGTTGTTTTTCTTGAAGATTACTGTTTATGGCTTTGTTGATAGTAGATTAGAAGAGCTAAGGAAGATAAAAGTATTAGCCTCTTTTGAAAATTAATTGAGTTTCTTACAATAACAAAAGTGCAGTGTTTTAATTTTGATGTGATATCAATGGGTCAGAGTTTTTAGCTTGAGAGTTTTCTTGAAAAAGGAATTTGGTCATATGGGTTGAAATGAGACACCAAAGAGGGTCATGCCATTTCCATCACAATTAAAAGAAAGGTTAGGGAGTTAATTAGGTAGAATGGATGAGCTTGCCTGGTTGCAAACTAAATGCCTAAAATTGAGTGGAAGAGCAAATATTCCAATTTTATGTTGTTGGTCCGATTTGTTTGTTTGAGTTAAATCAATTTTATCGGGTTAATCTAAAGACAACTGCCACGAAATCTCTAGCTGAAGCATGGGAAATACTAGTTTTAGATCCTATTATGCAATTATTTATCTTGTTTGCATTAAATTCATTTTAGAATTTTTCTTGTTGTTGGAGGATCAACTAAACAATTTTGGGGTTGCCACTGGTGTGTCAAACACACCAGCTCATGAGATAGTGGGTGCCTTTTCAATTACATTGAAGAGGAGTTCCATGATATTCTATGTATTTCCTGGGGGTGACTCACCGCCCCATGATTCTATCCAACGACGACAGTCGCCACCTCATGACAAAATTGTTTACTGAAGTTTGTCTTTGTTGTGTGAATTTGTATATTAATCTCTGTGTCTTACATTTGTTTCCTTCTTTAGCTTGTTGCATCCCAAAATTGTTTCAAAATCAAATTTCTGTTGCATGTTTACAATGTAAAAGTGGACAAAAAAGTTGATTTTTTCTGAATGTGGATATTCCTCTGACTTTCATGCACAGCATGCTCTGTTATAGATTTTTGATTGATGGACCACAATCTTGTTCTTAGTTGCTGGTAGTCAATCCTTATGCATGATTATATGGCACTTTTTTTTTTTTTGATAATTTCAGGCCAAAATTAAGGAAGCCTTGCTGATTGAAAGACTTAAGCGGTATGAAGTTCCAAAAGTACAGGGTCCTGTGGTTAAACCACAAGAGTTGACTGGTGAGGAACGTTTCTATTTCAAAAAGATGGCCCAGAAAAGGTCTAACTATGTGCCAATTGGCAGAAGAGGAGTATTTGGTGGTGTTATTCTTAACATGCATATGCATTGGAAGAAACATGAAACTGTTAAGGTCTTCTGCAAGCCTTCTAAACCTGGCCAGATACATGAGTTCGCCGATGAAATTGCCAGATTAAGTGGTGGAATCCCCATACAGATAATTGGAGATGATACTGTAATCTTTTACCGAGGGAAGAACTATGTGCAGCCAGAAATAATGTCACCTATAGATACATTGTCCAAGAAAAAGGTGCATTTTCCAACTTATGCATACTCTAATTTTACTTGCATGTTAATATTATGAATAAAATTTCATTTTAATTTCTGATCAAACAATGAGGATGAGAGGAAGAAATTACACTGCCATAATTCCAACTCGTGAAATGTCCTATGCTTATTGTTTTGAGTCCATCCTTGACTCCTAATTAAAGGGTTTGTTCAGTTTTATTAAATGTTTATGTTCGCCTGCTGGTGTCGTTTGAGCACTTAAGGTTGCCAAGTGATGCAGATGACTTTGCTTGGCCGGTTGTTCAATTTTGGCAGAAAACTGCTTGCTTAATTATTTGCAGTTGATGGGTTCGTTTAATTGCTATTAGTGGTTAGTTCCCATCCTTTTTTCTCCCCTTCCAGGGACACACGTAGTTCTTCACAACTAGACATACAGTTGGTTGCTATGAAGTGTAAATATTGGTGGCAATTTGAACCAAATAAACCTAATATGATGTTAAGTGCCCCCAAAAAAAAAAAAATGAAAAACTATTATTAGTCATAAAGAAAGCCAAATAAGTACTGCATTATCTTTGGAAATTGAACTCCTCTGTACATTTGACAAAATAGAAGTGAAACAGATCTTAGTAAATGGAATACACAAGTTGCCTTTTATGCTTTGTAAGGAAAATCTCAAGCTGCAAACACTAACCCCTTGGGTAATATACCCAAGAGTACTTTCATCAGCTTGCTTTGGATTAGGTGTGTGTGTGTGCTCACTAATATAATTGCTCTTAGCAAATCGAGATCAATTCACCCTCTGATTGGAGTTTGTCTCTCCAATGGAAAACTTTCTTAGTGTTTTCTGCTTATGTTCAAACTTATCTTGAGAATTGCATGTGAAAGTGATTAAATCCTTAATATGAATGAGAATGAAAGAGAAAAACATTCACAGAAACTGTTAGAACGGACTGGGGGTGGCCAGATGAGTGATGAAATTTTCTGGGAAACTTTTGTTACTCAATTTAGCCATTAGAGTATGGCCAGTGGCAACTTGCCCCCATTAGCTTAGATAAGTTTTTTTCTAGAGCCCACCTTTATCGGTGTGTTCCCCGCCCCCCCCCCCCCCCCAAAAAAAAAAAAAAGACAAACTCCCCTCATTAGTGGTCTGTTTAGACTAGGTTTTCTTGCTTGCAATTTGAACGGTAATAGAACAAAGGAGAGAAATCAATAATATCAAAGTATTACAGTCCTTATTTTGGGGAATTTAATGGACAAGTCCAAAAAAAGAAATGATTGACAAAGAAAAAGCACAACCCAACAAAAGTCCCAGCACAAGTTTCTATTTCCCTTTTTGCCAACTTAGTCACCATCATCCAAGTAATTAGTAGAAAGGCTGTGACCTGCAGACTGATTTCACGAAATTGATGTTAATTTGGAAGATAATTGCAAAATGCATCAATATATAAGAGCCCTTTTGTTCTAAACTAGCAATTGTGATAGTAGAATCTCAGTTTTTTTTATGCAGTCTTCAGATTGGAGCACATGGTATGGTGGGGAGGTGCAAATGAGCTCTGTGAGTAAAGAGCTTGTTGGTTCACGAGGTTGAATTGGATGAACTTATAAATTCATGGCTTGACCCCCGCTTTGCCACAAAACAGTCCTCGGCGGTCCTTTATTATTTATTTATTTGTTAAAACTCCAATTGAGAGGTGCTAGATTCAGCATTATGCCATAGCCCTTATGTGATGAAGTATACTGGAAAAGAGAGGAGTGGCAAAAATGAAAATGGAGGTATTAGGATTCAGGAGTGCTTTGATTTATTTTTCCTTTTCTTTCCCTTGATCTCTGCTTTGGTTGGCAAGCCAATGCTTCTATGCACAACATACAATGAAAGGATTATCCCCTAAAGTTGAAAAAGAATTCCTTTTTAGTTATATCTTTCATTTTTCTTCCAGTTCCTGCGCTGCTAATGCCTAATTATATCTTATGCATTCCGGTGTAATTGTTTTTCATTTCCTTTGATGTATGGTATGGTTTATTTGGTGAATGTTGGAATCAATACAGGAGCGGTTTTGTTCTAAATTTTAGGTTGCATTTTCTCTGCAGGCACTGGAAAAATCAAAATATGAGCAGTCATTGGAGTCTGTTAGGCGCTTTATTGCCATGGCGGAGAAAGAATTGGAGCTCTATTACAGGCACATTGCACTCTATGGTGACCCAAATAATCGGAATCCCATGTCAATCTTGGACAATCCATCTAAAGTTACACAGGAGCCAGGGAAATTCAAAATGGTGGAAAGGAAAAGCCTAGAATCTACCTATGATGCTTTATCTCCGGTTGCCTCAGAGGCAGAAAGTGATTCCACTGATCAAGCACTGTCGGAACTTGATGATGATTACGTTGAAGACAAGGGCTTATCCACAAGTGAATCAGATTCTCAAGATGACAGCTTATCTGATTTTGACTCGGAAAGCCAAGTAAGCTCTTCTAGATCTCCTTTACAATGTCAGGTTCATCATCAATGTCTAAAAACTTCTATGATTCTAATAATCGGAATTTCATAGGACGAAATAGAGACGCCAAAAGTTAATTCAAAAACTGATTGTACTGGCCTAGGCTCATTTGCTATACCTAAAATTTTTTGTGTTAGTATTTTTGTATTCTAATTATACTAATATAGTATTATTGTAGATAACATATTGTCTTCATGTGATATTTTTTTTTTCATTGTCTATGTATAGGATGAGTAGAAATTATCTAGTTCAGGATCTTGCACTAGGTAAACACCCGTATAACAGGCTGCGTCAATCATATGAATGATGATTTGAATCAAACAAATTGCGTACTTTATTAATTTTTAATAAGAATTGTGTCCTTTTCAACTATTATGGGATTATTTTTTTTTAAGGCGTAAGAATTAAACTTTAGCTTTCTGTAGTTAACTGTATAATATACAAATCTTATATCTCCATACGATATAGCATTATTCGAATTTCTACCTCATGCTTTTAGTTATAATAATCGAATATCTTTATGGTAAAAGAATTGGATAATATTGTCTTCCTAAGGCTAAGGAGATATGGTGGGTCAAAATTATTAATTACAATTGTAATAGAAATACAAATTAAGAAAATTTTGTTTTTTTATCGCTTTCCGTGAATGCATTGACTCTAATGTAACTTCAATTCCGGGAAGATTGGTGTGTATTTGCAAAAGTGAATAGCTTCACATCAAATCAATCAAAGGCAGGCTAAGGGTTCCTTTCAATCGTATGAGCTGCAAAATATCAAACGAATTTCGGAGGAAATGCTTATTCCAATGTGCTTTTTGGCAGCGTCACCCAAACTCACTAATCGCTTGTTAAAGATAAAACTTTGATTCTTTGAGCGTAAGTACGGACCTGATTCTGCTCACTTTTATTTTCTTTTACTATTATATTACGTAGCACATTTTATTGAAGAAGTTTATTGAGATCGGCCTATATGTATCATAAATAAAACACAGTTAAAAAAAAAAAACTATTATTAACCCAAAAAAAAGAAGATAAATTCAATTCTTATAACACACTTAACGGGACTTAAGCTCTCAATCCGAATAAGAAGATAAAGAGGTCCCGTCGCTATTGAAATGATTAAGAAATTGTTTAGCGTCAACTTACGTGCTCTCTGATTAATAATTGAAGACGAAACACGAGGGTAATCTGGTTATTTTAATGACAGTTTGAGATCTCTTTGAAATAAATTGACAAACAAAGGGTCCACTGCACGTATAATTTTTTATTGGGAAATGTTAAGTTACAGTTGACTGTAACTTAATATATCCCTTATATAACATAGGCTTCTTCTTTTTTATTTTTTAATGCAACAACTTTTTAAAGGTGAGCTGAGACAAAAAACTTCTGGGTTTGAGATACGTAAAAGAGGAGGGATCCTCCAAAATTGGCTGCAAGAACGTGAAAGTTAGTATGGTAATTGACTCCACTCCCCCAAACAAAAAAAAAAAAAAAAAAAACTTTTGTTTCTATATTAATTTTTTTAGAAATCTCTCTTAAGTGGGAGTAAGTTTATAAAAATGACGCTAATACTCTCGTGATTTGGTAAAATGGCTACAGAGATTATATTTTAAAAAATAGTTAAGCAGGCAGGCCTCTTTTAAAAGACAAAGACCCTCTTTCTAAACAAATCTTGGACTTGGCTGTCTATACAAATATATAATAATCTTTAAACATAAAAATGAGTTTAGGTTTTTTAAACTGTTTGAATAATTATTTTTAAAGATATAAATAGATGTATGCATCTTGAAAAGTGGCACGTGTGACCATTTATCAAAGCAAAGCAAAGGAGAATCGGTGTACCATTCCCTTCATTAAAAGAAAATTCTAAATGTTATATGCAAGGAACTCACTCAGTGCCTTGAAAATATGCAATCAATTATTTGTCTTCGCGTATAGAGTCAATACATAGAGCTGTCAAATTAGATATAATTGTTCTGAACCGTAATGTTTTTTTGTTTCTTAATAAGTAAATTATCTAAATATACTATCACTATTTTATTTCGAAACTGAAGTAGCAAAGCTTATGTCTTAACCAAATACTCATTGATATAGTTTTTTTTTTTTTTTTTGGTTTCCCCTCCCGAAGCGTTACAACGTTTCGACTTCTATATTAGTTGTCTTTGGGAGCAGGGATATTGGCGTCTCCGATTTCAAACAGACTTTTATTGTTTTTCAAGGTAATAACTCGGGGGAAAAAGGTTGAAAAGAAAACATCGCACCTTTTTTTTTTTCAATATTACGTAATAAACTTTTTAAAAATAAGGTTCCAAATAGATTTGATCTGCACCAGAATAAATTAATTGAAACTACTTAAAAATAAAAATAAAAAAAAAAATCTTGCAAGGAACATGGGATCTGCCTATCTGGCAGGTTGCAAGTTGGCAAAGCAAAATGGAGTATACATGACATGTAATGCATGCACCTTGGTGTCGAAGAGAGTAAAAATCAACTCTCCAGAGGCATAATTAAGATTTTTTGAAGTCACTATCAACGATCAGAAATTTAGTTAATAAATAAAGGGGGATTATCAAATTCCCCCTTATAGAAATTAAAATATACTATTTACTTTTTTACTATTTTTATGATAACTAATTCTTTTATTAATAGTATAAGTTTACAATATCAGTCTTATTTTTAATATACTTTTATTTATATTTTATATTTATTATAAAATATAAATTAAAGAAATTATATAAATATAAGTTAAATAAAAATTAAGTATTAAAAATAATAAATATATATTTTGATGTAGAAAAAATTAATAATAAAATTCTTTTCATGTACTTTTTTATGTTATAAATATTTTCTTATAATACATGCAAAGAAAATTATTATAAAATGATAAGAAAATTGTTGTAAGAAAACTCGAATGATAAATAATGTAATTAAAATTTTTCTTGTAATTTTTACATTTACTTTTAAAATATTTATTTTAATAAAGTATTTATAATATAAAATACAAGAAAAAATTTTATTATTAATTTTTTAATCAAAATATGCATTATTTTTTTTTAATCTTTAAATTTTTTATTTAATTTTTATTAATATTTAAAAATAAAAATAATATTACAAATTTATATTATTAACAGAATTATTAATTATTATAAAAATAATAAAATGTAAGTGGTGCCATATTAGGGTAAGAAGAACATTGGCAACCTCTCAATACAAAAATAAACTCTCACCAATTTTCGACTATAAGTAGTGCTTCCCACTTATTTCTCCATTTCTCCTTTATTTATGTTATTATTATTAGATAAATATTAAGTTATAAAAGATCGATAAGGTGTAATTTACTATACCTTATGTCTCTCGTTGCATCTTACATCTTTCACAAGAAATAATTTCGTGTGGTCTTATAAAATTATTTCTAATGAGAGACATAAAGTACAACCTTAGTCATTCCCTAAATTATAACTTATTGAGTTATAATTTATTTATCTTACATATTGTGAATGATATGAATTTTACGATAATACTATAGAGGAATAAATTAACTACAGTTTAACTTAAGTTCCTTATTATTATTATTATTCTTATTATTATTATTGCTCTTCATAAGCTCTCTCTCCCTTCAATACACACCGTCTCGATTTTCGTACAAATGGCGACTACCAGCACCTTTTCATCCTCCTCAAGCCTTATCGTCTCCTTCGGCGAGATGCTCATCGACTTCGTCCCGACGGTCTCCGGCGGCTCCCCCGCGAACGTCGTCGTAGCGGTGGCTCGCCTCGGGTGCCAGGACTGGCCTCGCATTCGTGACCCAGCGGGCTGACGGCGAGCGTGAGTTCATGTTTTACAGAAACCCCAGCGCTGATATGCTCTTGAGACCCGACGAGCTTAATCTCGAGCTGATCAGATCCGTACGTTATTATTTTTTAAAATTTTTGTTTTTACTTTTGCGATCTTTTTTTCAGCAATCTCCCTCTCGGTCAGGGGGACCCGTCACTGACGGCATCAGTGGGTCCCACTCACTTTCTTTTTAACTCCTAACTTCTCGCGCCAGATTTGCCCTTTCGAACCCCCGCTTTCCCCAAACAAAAAAAAAAAAAAGCACTCAATTTTGGATATTCACCGTCAGTTGCAGGAGCTGTAAGATAACAATCTCCTTTCAGTTAATTCTCTGTTGATCGGGCTGACGTCATCGCAGGCGGGTCCCACTTGAGGCGTGAATCACGACGTCCGCCGTTGTTGATTTTCTAAATAGAAAACCGAAATGCTGTCTGTGATCATTGTTCGTTTCTGGGATGATGAGTATTGCGGTTAAGGTATTAGCGTCACGTGCTCGCACATGCGCCTGAGCTTTAAACGACCCAACTCGACACGTCAGACTGTTAGATGTGGGACCCGACATGGGTTCTGCATTGAGATCTAATCTCGTAGTTTTTACCCGCCACCTGATTCCATTATTTGTACAGTAGGTTCTCCCTGGGGATTGCCTCTTTGCGTCTATTTAATTGTTATTTCTTTCCCAAGAGCATACCATTTTCGTTCCGGAAATTAATTATTAATGTCGCAAAAAATATTAGTTAATTGATTAGTTATTTAGATTTGCACCGTTAAAATATGGGTCTTCCGAGTAAATGTTCCATAACTTACGGCCCCAAAAAAAATGTGCCACATGTAAATAGTAGAAAGAAAATTTAATTATGCTTAAACCGTTAAGGAAAATGACACTTGCTCCGGTCAAATCTTAAATAAAATCAAAATGTTGTCGTTTCATCACTTTTTTTTAATTACTTATTAAAAAAATGACGTTATTTTGATTAAGGGTAAAAAAAAATTTACTGCTTTCTTTGTTTGTTTTTCTGTCGCTTTCTATCTTCTTCAAGTTTCTCCTTCTTCGCTTCTCTACTACTTTTCTTCTTGTTTCAATCGAGTGTGGGTAAACTCTAACTAAAATTACTCTTTTTCTTCAGGGTTTCTTCTCTTCTTCTTCGTTTACTACAATTTGAAGCGATGCTTCAATTTAATTTCGATACCGTTTGATTCTTTTTTTTTTTTAATTTACTTATGAACAAAATATAGTTGCTACTTTTCTTCTTGTTGACGAAGAGTAAAACAGGTTACTGATTTTCTTCTTCTTGAAATAGACATAAGAGGATTCCCTCCCGCCGCCTTCCCCCCCCCCCTCCCGCCCCCGACTTGGTGGTCTATGAATAATCATTTTAAGATGCTTATGTAGAAAATGCTGCAATAACAAAGCACTTCCATTGAAGTAAATCCTTATCAAAAAACTATTAGTAACATAATATTCCTTAGCTAAAATATTCATTCTTGATTTGAGAATCACTCCATGTGCCTTCTGCTCCCAACTTATGTGAATATACTTTTTAGTTTGGCCAAAGTCTCTTGACATTAACGACATTCTATCATCATACTGTGAAAGTTTCTTACAAAGTTTTTCCTGATCCTCTCCCTTCTTTATCAGCTAACAAATTTTCTTTACAGATAACATGGAGCTCAATTGTACCATCGAGAAATAAATCACTGAAGCAACTTTTCTTGATTACATATAAGACTTTGTATTTAGATTACACTAATATAACTTTTGGCATGGAGCATTTGTCTTTCATTGCAGCTGATCAGCAACACCCCGATGATGTATCTCAACCATGTGACATATGACTGCGTTGCCCATATTGCTGCCAAACTAGAATCTATGGAAATTTGGTAATAGCTTAAGTAGCTTACAGAGGAAACCGTGAGGAAGCAGAGGAAGCCGCGAGGAAGTATAGGAAGCCGCGGCAACGAGATTTTTAACTCACAGAAGCAGAGGAACCTGCGAAGAAGCAAAAGAAGCTACGAGGAATCAAAAGAAGCCGCGGAAACAAGAATTTTATAGAGGAAGCAGACGAAGCCGTGATTTAGTGATTGTAATTTCAAGAAACTACAGCCGAGCAATCTAGTTTCAGGAAACTCGAACCATGTATCACCCTAAAATTAAAACTCGAAACAAATTAGTGATTGTAGTTTCAGATACAATGGGTCTCTGAAATTTTTAGAGAGAGAAAGCAGTGGCAAGTGTTCGAGTTTACATAAGGAAGCCGCGCGCTCGTTAGGTCTCGATTCCTTCTACAAAACGACATCGTTTTGTTTAAAAAAAAAAAAAACCAAAATGGCGTCGTTTTATTTAAATTCGAGATTTAACCCGGGGTTTGATCCGAAATAAGTATCAGCACTCAAACGATTAAAGGGGTTTCAGATAGCTTAACCTAAAAAATCAACCCAAAAGATTGCCGGTCTTTTGTTTTCATCGTTTTAGCCATCACGCGGACTGTCCTTGATGGGTTGGACCTGCGGCAGTAGTGTGGCATGATGACGTCAGCAAATTTAAAATATTAATGAATTAATAAACGGTTTTAGTTCTCAAATGCTCAAAATATCAGATATTTTAAGATGAAATTTCCAACACCAAAACACCACAACAAACCCAGGCGATCGGTCAGCCGAGCAACTACCGAACTTTTTATCCCGGTTTCATGATGCATGCGATTAAATACAGTGTCTATTGCGTCCAATTGCAAGTTCCACTTTTATTTCGAAATTGACCCCGAATGCTTATTGTTTCTTACTACATAAAACACTAAAATACACACTAATTAGAACTAATTACTATATGAAATTTTATTACCATTTAAAGGACTTAAGAGTGATATGTTTAAGTGATGAATATTATATAACTTAGGCTCATCATCACTTGTCTAATGTACTGGATAATGTGAACTCATGGAAGATGGGGTTTAGGTTGTATTACCTTAGAATATTATTCATATTTTAAATATAACCATTTAACTTTTATTATTTGATAAATTCTAAATTTGTTAAACATTAGGTTGTTTTTATATTTAAATAAATATAGTAATTTAAATAATAATATAAGATAGTAATAAACCAAAATATCTAATAAAAAATGATAATTTTTTTTATTTTCGTTACGTAGAATCATTTTGTTATTGTCATACTAAGTATAAATAAATTTATAGATGTATAACCATTTATTATTCACAATCACACTAAATCAAAAGTAACTTTAAATTAAACAATTATATTCCACATAATTATCCTATATTCTAATAACTAACATATAGAAGTAAATTAAATTATAATATAATAATATTAATAATAACATAATATTGCAATATTTCATTACTAATAATAGTTTAATATTAAATCATTTTTCATTATAAACTTAATATATAAAATTAATATTTATTTATACTTGATCTCAAAAACTAATAGTAAACCCCTAAAATGTTAATGAATTAAATAGTATTAATTTAATATTAACATTAACTAAAATAACATTACTTTATATAATACAATTCATATTTCATCAAACAATGATATCCCTTAATACAATACTCGATAAAGCAATACATCTAATGCAATATAGTACAAAACAGTATGTCAAACGCATCTATAGTGCTCACAATCCAATATATCCTAATGTTAATTGTAAGTTTTTCATACTATAACATTTTTTTTTAATGCCCTGACTACAATAACAAAAAGTCTACTAATGTTTAATCTATTGATTTTGGATTATTCGTTATATTATTTTTCATCATTGTAAATTTACTAGTAATTTCAATTGAATATGTAGCTATGTGTCAAATATCACTTAAGTGTAATTAATTTACAATATAACATATTCTTTTGATGAAACTAAATTCAATATATTTAAATCCTATAATGTATACTAAATTTCAATAA
This sequence comes from Aegle marmelos, assembly GCA_030449875.1. NCBI lineage: Eukaryota > Viridiplantae > Streptophyta > Magnoliopsida > Sapindales > Rutaceae > Aegle > Aegle marmelos. The sequence goes on from JASUUL010000115.1 coordinate 11,980,376, forward strand.
TGATTTGATTTCTATTTGTTGCTAACCAAAGTATTAATGTACTCTAGAAAATTGAATTAAAAAAAATCAAAGTTAGTCCAATTACTATCTTATTCTATTAAAAATATTTTAATTTATTTTACTTTAACTGATTCTATAACTTTAAATCCAATTTTAAATTGATTTCAAATTATATTACTAATGAATAGATGTTGGTTCCAATTGTTATGGACAATCAATTTTTTTTTTTTTGGTTTTTTGGGTGAATCTCAGTAGAAGGAGGGAAGTTTTATTAAATAAAAACATAATCAAATTTAATTAGTCATTTAGTGTTTTTATATTGTTATTCGAGTTACATTATGTTTTCTATTTCTAATTAAAATTATTATATTCTTAATTAATTAAACCCCAGCTGTGTGGATATTGATTATGTCCAACAGGGCATAAAAGATGTGTTGAGTTTTGAATAGCCTTCAGTATCTTACCAAATCAAATACTCTGTGCATAAACTTTGCCAAGATTAATACAAGATGTTTGATAACAAAAAACAGAGAGCAATTCAATTCACCGGCACTCACACACAAGGCTTTTAATCAATGAAACAAAGCTCACGAGTAAATGAATAACAAATCAAAAACAACGTCACAAGAATCAAGATTACGTGGTTTAGTCTCACAAGAGACCTACATCCACGGGAGGAAATATCAAAATTCTTTTATTGATTCACTAGAAAAAGATTACAAGATTACAAGATCAGAGATGAACTTTACAGAGTAAAAACAACCACACTTCAGCAGAAAATGTTCTTGCTCTCTCAAATTTTCTCTTTCTTTTTTTTCTCTTTTTTTCCTAGCACCAAAACTGTTCATGAAGCTGCTTATAAACCAACTGCATAACAAACCCAAACCCAGACTGCACAGCTTACTTCCACGTATAGATTTTGTTTAACGAACTCAAATAGAATCTTGAACACACACGTGACTTGCACAACTACTTTAACTTTCTGTTATGGCTTAAACGCAGACATTTGTAGCCGTTTCACTTAAATAGGCCACGAGCTTGCTCATGTGATCTGAAATCAGCTCGATCCTTTGCCTAAAACACAATCGTTTTAGCTTGGTGGAATGGCTGAGTTCACATGTCTCACAAGATGTATTGCTAATTAAAACTATTAATTTTTTGGGTTAATTACAAGAGAATTTCTAATTTTTCAGTTTAATAAACCCTAGATAATAAATATTTCCTCTTTATTTTAAACATCTTAGCTTTACAAACAATCTTTAAACCGTTTCATCGAATAACCCACCACTTAAATTACTACTTATCCATAAATTTAACATCATCGGTGGGATTCAAATTCTCGATATCTAACGGTCTCGCATTAGTCACACAGTAACTTAAAAAGAATTGCCAATATTTGTGTTCAACGCCATTCTAGACTTCAGTAGTAGCGACTAGCTACTTTTTGACTAAAATTCTGACGCGCCAAGCGTTCACGTTTCACGCCATTTTTGTAATTTTATTTTTCAATTTCGCTTGTGTTCATTATTTATTGAATTTTGTTGAGTTATTTACTGTAACTTACTTAGAAACAGCATAAAAATATATAAAGATATATATTAATTATATTATTCATATAAATCTAACCTAACGATTAATTACAATAATTATAATTTAACAATTTTCTTATTTATTATTTATTTTAAATTTTTAATCTTATTTTGGTCTGCGTGCAGGCCAACGTTTTGCACTATGGATCAATAAGCTTGGTAGTGGAGCCATGCCGATCAGCGCACTTGGAGGCAATGAAAGCAGCCAAGGAAGCAGGTGCCCTGCTCTCGTACGACCCCAACCTCCGGCTACCGTTGTGGCCCTCGTAGGAGGAGGCGCGTGAGCAGATAATGAGCATCTGGGACAAGGCTGAGGTGATCAAAGTCAGTGATGTGGAGCTTGAATTCCTCACCGGGAGTGACAAGATTGATGATGAATCAGCATTGTCTCTGTGGCACCCTAACTTGAAACTCCTTTTGGTCACCCTTGGTAAGCATGGCTGTAGATACTACACTAAGGTAATATGTGTGTGTGTGTTTTGCGTGCCAGCTAAGCTGAATTCAATTTCTTTATTCAGTTGGATTGTTAGTTGAATAGATAAAGATTGCTTAAATATTAGACTTTGGCAAAGAGTTGGTATGGGAGTAGTTGTGATTTGTGCTGATAAAAATGGAGTAGGCCCGCTTGTACCCTGCTGGGTCGTCAGTGGTAAATTTCTGATTTTGTGGGCAGATTTTAAGTTCCAAGTACTAAAAAATTTTAGTTCTCGGAAAAATTAGTCTAATGAGGTGTTTGGGAAATTTGAAGCTCTGGTTAAAAAGTGTTTATTGGCTGAAGAGCCATTAGCAGTAGGTGTGATGTTGTCTCTTGGCTGATGCAAAAGGACGAGGCCTGCTGTTGTTATTCAAGTTCTTTTTCCTTGGAACCGAATCTGCTTGTGTAGTGTAAGTGAGGAGCCCCCACCCTCCAACTTGAATTTTGGTGAACTATTTTATTTTTATTTTAATAATATGAAGGGCATGTGGGTAGAATTTTAGCCCCACCCTGAAGTTCTAATAATCCAAACGCATTTGTTTCATCCATAGGTTCACTTCACTATTAGCATATTCAATTCTAATAATAAAACAGTATTATAACCTTATATTACTACTTCTTAGTGGGGAGCGGGAAACTGTACTCTAACTCGTCTTCATGTTTTTCTTTTTTGTGAACATAGAGTTTTAAAGGAGCAGTGGAGGCTTTTCGGGTGAAACCAGTAGATGCAACTGGCACCGGTGATGCATTTGTTGGTGCTCTTCTATGCAAGATTGTTGGTGACAGATCTGTTCTTGAGGTAACCTGTTCTCGTAATGGTCATAACAATGAGTATTTATTAATCTTGATTTTAATTATAAGATTATTTTATACATGTTTGATTGTTTTACTCCAGGATGAACCAAGGTTGAGGGAGATATTGAAATTTGCGAATGCCTGTGGAGCCCTCAGTACCACCAAGAAGGGAGCAACTCCAGCTCTACCCACAGAGTCTGAAGCTCTCGCCTTACTCAAAAGGAGCACAATAATAGACAAAATTCTTAGTTGGATTTTTTTTTTTTTGGTTTGTATTTTTAATTTTCTTTTTGTTGCTATAGAAGTTGCTTTGAAATTCAATGAAAGAAAGGGCTTCTTCCAAAGCCATCAAATTTTCTCTGCCATTTCTTGTTTTGTATTATTATTGTTTTTTTTTCAATGTTTTGAGTTACTTTTCTTTCCCTGTTTGAAATGATGGAAGACTTGAGCTTCAAGGCTTCTGCTTTGCATTAGTGAATGAAAATATCGTTTCTCATGATTGCCATATCATCGAAAGGCCTTGCAGCCATCATTTAAGGAGCTGCCTGAGTTTTCTTCGCTCATTTCCCACAAAAGGACGACCTAAGTGTGAAAAATGATATTTAAGAGGGAAAAATGTCCATTAAGAAAGGGGTGTGAAATCTTTTTTATGAAAAGCTTCAAAGATCAAACGTACATTAAGATGGTGTGTTGAATCACCTTGTATTGCATTAAACAGCCTTGTTGTTTCAATTTTGTAGTCCAATATCCCTTGTGTGATCAAGTGGGGACTTGGGAGCTCTCTTCTTGGATGCAAATGCTAAATAGCATAGGCAAAATCATTGCTGTTACTTTACATTTCTCAGCAATCAAAAGAAATGATTTTTCTTTCTGCTGAAGCCCTCTTTTTGAATGAAATCTTTGAAGTGGTTAATCTTATCCCTTTATCTTTATCTTTTTTCTTTTTGAAGAACAATTTTCACTCATTCCCTGCAATCGTTTTGTATCTGTAATATTTAGTCATATTTTTATATTTTCACCGCCCTTGATTACTTTGTTTCAAGTCTAGCAACATGTAAAATATAAAATTTTCCGTGCAATTTCTATGCATTTCATACTACAAAATCACAGCCACAAGTTACGTTCAGTGATTATGCTGCTCCATTTCTAGATTGTCTTAGTTTGATAGGTGACGGTATTTGAGGTGGGCTGGGGGAGGAATAGGGAGATGGAAGTCGTAAGAGAATGATATTACTATAACGCAATCGCTTGCAGAAAGCATTCAATAACCTCCATCCGCAATGTCCTCCAAGTTGGCTTGCATTTTGCCCACTTTGATTGCATTTTGGACAGAAACATCTCTGCCCATGGTTCGTTGCTTCCCTCCATGCTCGGTTCACAAGGCACAGAGAAACTGTTAAACAATTTTCATGTGGAAGCAGATATCAGCATATAGTAAATAGATAATTGTATCTCAAAACCAGTTAAGCAAATAAATCATCCCTTAATAGTTAACAATGTTCTGCTTCTAATAACATCCCTGCTTACTGCTAAGGTAATTAAACTAGCTTTGCATAATCTCAGTGCAGATGAATATGCCTCTCCCATGTATGACAATCAACATTGACAACCAAGTGCACGTGACCATAGATTCTTCTGATCAGCAGTTCAATGAAGAATACCATAACTATTGACCAAAACAACGAACAGAAGGAGAATCACATTAAGATGAGCAATAAAAACTATTCAGTCCTTTTCCATTGCAGTACTGCACAAGCGGACAGCTTAAAACCTTATATCTAAAATATTTCCTCCAACACCTCCATGCTTCACCTTGGAGGCACAAAGAGCGTGGTGCCTTCAGACATTCATCTCGACGCTCTAAGAAAAGATTTGTTTGTCATTACGTCTATTCAAAAGAGTTAATCTATTAAGAAAGACAGTACGCCAAACAAGTCCCACTTGAAGAAATATGGCCGGTGGCAACTTGCCCCCATTAGTGGTGTTAATATTGACCCATTTTTCGCCCCTACTCCACTCGTTAGTGGTGTGTTTAGACTGGCTTTTACTGCTCAATTTAAACAGTAATAGAACAAGGGAGAGTAATCAATAATATCAAAGTATTACAGTCCTTATTTTGGGGAATTTAATTGACTGGTCCCAAAAAAAGGAAAAAAATATTGAAAAAGAAATAGTACAACAGCCCAACAAGAGTCCCAGCACAAATTTCTATTTCCTTTCTTGCCAACTTTAGTCAACGTCACCTAGGTAATTAACAGAAATGTTGTGACCTGCCGACTGATGTGGCGAAATTGACGTTAATTTGGAAGATAATTCCAAAATGCATCACCATAGAAGAACCTTTTAATTCTAAAATAGTGATTGTTCTCGGAGAATCTCAGTTTTTCTTTCAATGCAGTTTTCAGATTGGAGCACGTGGTTTGGTAGAGAAATGCAAATGAGCTCTGTGAGTAAGAGCTTGTTGATTCACGAGGTTAAGTTCGATGAACTTATAAATTCATGGTTTGACCCCCGCTTTGCCACGAAACAGTCCTCGGCAGTCCTTCGTTATATTTTATTTTGTTAAAACCCCAATTGAGAGATGCAAGATTCAGCATTACGTCATAGCCCTAATGTGATGAAGGATTCCGGAAAAGAAAGGAATGGTTAAAAAAGGAAATGGAGGTAATAGGATTTAGGAGTGCTTTGATTGATTGTTCAGTTTTTTTTTTTTTTTTTCCCCTCCCTCTTTATCTCTTCTTTGGCTGGCAAGCCAATGCGTCCGCACTGAATGACTGAATACAATGAAAGGGTTATCCCTTAAAATTGAAAATGAATTCCTTTTAAGTTTAATCTTTCAATTTTCTCCCAATTCCTGCACTGCTAATGCCTAATTCTCTTTTATGCATTCTGGTGTAATTTATCTTTCATTTTCCTTTGACGTGTGGCATGGTCTATTCGGTGAATGTCGGAATCGATATAGGAGCAGTTTTGCTCTCAATTTAAGTTTGCATTTCCGTTGCAGGCGCTGGAAAAATCAAAACATGAGCGGTCGTTAGGCGATTTATTGCCATGGTGCAGAAAGGATTGGAGCTCTATCACAGGCACTTAGCATTTTATGGTGACCCAAATAATCGGAATCCCTTGTCAATCACGGACAATCCGTCGAAAGTTACTCAGGAATCACGGAAAGGAAAGGCCTAGATAATCCACCTACGATGCATTATCTCCAGGTGCCTCAAAAGGCAGAAAGCAATTCCACTGATCAAGCACCATCAGAACTTGATGATGTTCGTGAAGATGAGGGCTTATCCACAAGTGAATCAGATTCTCAAGATGACAGCTTACCTGATTTTGACCCCAAAGATGGCCGAGTAAGCTCTTCTAGAATGCGAGATCTCTCCTTTACGGCGTCATCGATGTCTAGAACGTTACATGATTCTAATAGCCAAAATTTCATTTGAACGAAAATAGAGACGTCAAAATCTAATTCAGAAACTCATTTTACCGGCCTGGGCTATTTTGCTCTACCTAAATTTTTTATGGGTCGTTATTTTTGTATTCTAATTTTCCTAATGAAGTATTATTGTAAATAAAGAATTGTCTTCATGTGATATTTTGGTTCATTATCTACATATATGATGGGTAGGAATTATTTAATTCAGGATCTTAGATTAGATGAGCACTAGGGTGCGAGTCAATTACTTGAATGATGATTTGAATCAAACAGACTGTATACCTTTTTTCTTTTTTCTTTTCTTTTTATTTTTATTTTTATAAGAATTGCGTCTTCCTAAGAAGTAAACTTTTAACTTTATAGGGTTAATTATTTTTTTTTCAAAAGTATTTTGTTTTCATTTTATTCCTTCCTTTTCTTTAAAAAAGTTCGCACGTGTCGGCCTCACCAGTATACTTGATTGTTTGATATTGATCTTGAATGTTTTTTGTCTTCCTACATTCTCTACGGATGATGACAGAGTGATGATGTCTCATTTGCAAGTTCTTTGTTTGCAGCTGCTTTTTGATCTGTATAACACAACTTCTCCTTTTTCACTTTCCTGTTATCTTAATTAATTGTTTTGCTTTCTCTCTCTCCTTTTTTGATCGTATTTTATTTGCATTACAGTACTAAGTCTTTATCCCTTCCGCCGCACTTTTTAAATCACATAAATGGATTAAAAAAAAATGATACCATTGAATTATATAATGCAGGACAAATTGACATGGAGATAATTATAAACCGTTGAAAAGAAAATGAACCCCAAGGCTGAAGTTGCCCATTTTATTTTAGGACATGTTGAGAACTATTTGAGTGCTTGTAGGAGTTTATAACCATTTTTCCTCTTTAATTTGTAAATAAGGAATTAATGTAAGAATAGATTTTTTTTAAAAAAAATCTACCTTATCACCAATTCTCCAAAAAGAAAATGATATTAACTTCAGGTCAAATCTTAATTTGAAACGCATCGTTTTACTTTAAGCCAAAAAAAAAAAAAAAAGCACCGTTTTATCAAGTTATTTCTCTTTTCCTTGCTCACAGCCGTTGCAAATCCACAATCCGTCCACAAATCAGCCACCATCACTACCACCAACGCACGCGACGGGCACACCAACTAATATTTCTACACTTCTACACTTCAAGGTTTTATTTGTCATTCAAGTATCTCATCGATTCGTCACTGACTCTTTGCTATGAACCACAATGTGTCTATAATAAAAAAATTTATGGAGAAGGATTTGGCCGACATTGTCATTACATCTATCAGATAACAACCCATTCCTAAATTTATTTTGGTTTGAGGACAAGAAGATGCAGTTAAACTTGCTAGGCTGTTGCATGCCGAGTGTATAGCAATAATCTCAATTTTTTTTTATTCCTTCAAAAATTTTTCATTTGATTTTTTCTCCTCACCGCACTTGCTGACGGTGAAACTTTGAGTTGATTCTTTCGATGTTTCAAGTTTTTCCCCTGAGGTCTAGCTTGCATTTTGAAGACTAAAGACGGTGCCTATTTGACTGTCTGCACTTTTAACGACCCAGGGCCCTATCTACTAATCTCGATTGTTCTACTTCACAGCAATATTGTAATTGGTCAATATTGCCATTGACATTTTGAGCTTTATGAAATGAAAATATGTAAGATAGTTGCAGCAAAAAGAACTCGAAGACAATTCCTGTGAAGTCAGACTATAACTCAAGAAACGGCGTCGTTTAGACAGGCAGAAGAGAAAAAAAAAAAGTTGTAAATACAGGTCTCTAAAACAGTGTCGTTTTACTAAATTTTCGAGACTTGACCTGGGATTTGACTCGGGGTAGTTCTCCAAAATTATCCTCTAGAGTGATCATGGTCCCAATTTTTTATGCGCTTATTGCTAGTGAGTTGGCATTTAACCATGAGGGTCTCGTTGTGTGATACAATCTTTTTTTTTTTTTTTTTCTTCTTACTCTTAAAAGGTAACATCTCACATTGAGAGGATAAAAAAACACTGTTATGGCTACGATGCCATAAGAAGTTTTTCAAATTCCATCGTTTAAGGTCTCAAAATCATTTAAGGCCTCAAAATACTATTTCATTTATTTTTTAATTTAAAACAGTTAAATTGAATTTTAATCTTTTTATTAGTATGTTGCTTTTAAGTAATATTTTTTTTCTAGTTAATGGTACTTCTGAGAAGTTTTTCAAATCCCATCATTTAAGGCCTCAAAAGACTATTTTGATTTTTTTTTCTAATTTAAAGAATTAAATTAGATTTTAATCTTTTTATTAAGAAGTTGATTTTAAGTAATTTTTTTATTTTTTTGTTTTAGTTAATTGTACTTTATTATGATCAAATAAATTATGTATACTTTATTTTGTAAGTTAGAATCATATAGAGTTTAGGCATACTAAAAGTCCAAACTCTAGTTATCGATAGTTTTTTTAATAACAAATTTTCTCTTTCGACTTTGTTCCTTTTTATTTGTTGCTTTCATTTTGTCGTAATTCTTTAAATATTTTCAAATTAACATTTTGATTTGACTGCAAGATATTTAAAGAAGTTCACATATCATTATTGAACGCTCAAACTTACTTTTTAATACAGTATGGCATATTATAACAACTAAATGCATAAATATGTATATAAAAAAATTAGACATCTAATGAAAAATTGGAGAAACGTAATGTAAATTTTAACAAATTTATAGAATACAAAACTTATATCTCGATAAGATATGGCATTATTCTAATTTCTATTCCTTATAGATAGACTGCAGAAAAAAAAAAAAAAACAAAAGGCCATGTCACATGCCTCATGTTTTTAGATACATAATCAAATATCTTAATGGTAAAAGAATTGGATAATATTTTCTTCGTAAGGCTAAGGAGATATGGTGGGTCAAATTTATTAATTACAATTCTAATGATAAGATTTTCTCATGCATCTTTTTTCGCGAACGCAATGTAGCTTCAATTCCGGGACGATTGGTGTGCATTTGCAACAGTGAATAGCTTCGCATCAAATCAATCAAAGGCAGGCTAAGAGTTTCTTTGAACTTTAAAAATGTCAAACGAATTTAAGAGGAAGTGCTAATTCTAAAGTGCTTTTCATATCGTCATCCAAACTTATTAATTTCTTGTAAAAGACAAAGTTTTGACTCTTTTAGGGTAATCTATATTTAAACATCTTGACATCTTGCTAGCCAAATTTTGTGAAACCTGATATTCATTTTATTTCGGTAAAAGAATCTGAGTAAGAACCTGACTCTACTTACTTTTATTTTCTTTTATTATTATATTATGTAGTACATTTTATTCAAGAGGTTTATTGAGATCGGCCTATACGTTTCTAGTTGAAACACAATTACAAAATTTATTATTAAAAAAATAAATTCTATTCTTATAACACACTTGACGAAAGACCTAAATCCTGAATCTCAATATTAAGATGAAGAAGTCCCATCACTATTGAAATGATTAAGATGCTCCATTTATAATTTAAAATGAAATATTAAGGCAATTTGGTTATTTTAATAGCAGCTTGGGATCTCTTTGATGCACCCTTAATTGAATGTAGAAGTGGTAATTTGGGACGAGATTTGTTTGTTCGATTCTCATTTTTAGGGATATGATCTGTTTATTCGATTCGATTCAATGTAAATTAAATGGGTTTAGATTTGAAATAATTGATTCATTTAATAAATGAATCATACATAAATTAAATACAATCCATTCATTTAAATTTTATTTATTATTTATTTAATTAAATTAGTTATTTATCCATAAATATTTATAAAAAATTCAAAGTTTTAAAGTTAATATAGTAATTATAAATGATAAAAGTTTATATGCTGTAGAATGTTAAATTTATAGTCTTTTTATACTTTATTTTACTTAACTTTTATTTATTAGTTATACTTTTATGCACAAATTTATATTTAATTTGATTTGTTAAGGGATAAAGAATAGTAAACAAATCTAGATTCAATTAGAATCGTTGATTAATTCTACTAAATAAATTAAACAAATCGAACTAAATATTCATTTAATAAATGAATTGAATTTGAATCCTGAGATTTCAATTTATTTAATAAACTAATTGAATCTAAATCAACAGAAATTTAGCTCAATTCATTTGTGATTCGATTAAAATATGATTTTTTTTTTCATTTTGCACCAAATCTTTTGAGCGTGCATTTATTTTTATATTAATTTTTTAAAAAACTTCACATAAGTGGGAATATATATAAAATTGATATTGAAGTCAATTTTATAAATTATTAATTTTTATTATTAATGAAATAAGTTTCTGTATCGGCTTGTATCGATCTCTAGATATCTAAATTTTATTTTAGGTGGCTACAAAATCCGTAGTTGATTTCTAATAAAAATAAAATGCAAAAATGAGTTTGCGTTTCTTTAAAAAAAAAGGTTGAATAATTATATTTAAACATATAAATGGATGTATGTATATTAAAAAGTGGTATGTGTAACCATTTGTTAAAACCAAAGGGGAATTAGTGTCCTTTTCCCTTAATTAAGATAAAATCCTAGTTTTTATAAGTAAGGAACTCACTCGTTTCCTCTGAAAAATATGTAATCAAATATTTGTTTTCATATGTAGGGTTAATAGACGGGGCGTCCAAATAGATATAGTTGTTTTGAACCCTAACGTCTTTAATAAGTAAATTTTGTCTTCATATACTATCCTTATTTTACTTCCAAAACTAAAGTAGCAAAGATTTTGTCTCCACCGAATCGGCATTTATGTAGGATTTATTTATTTTTTTTAAAGTGTTGCATCATGTTTCTATTTATGTATTTGTTCTCTTTTGGAGCATGGCTATTGTTTGTCTCCGATTTCAAGCAAATCCATCATTTTTCTTTTAATGTTTGTCAAGGTAATAACTTTGGAAGAAAAAATTGAAAAATGAAGTTCGTAAATTTTTTTTAATATTACGTAATAAATTTTTAAAAAAATAAAGTTGCAAATAGATTTTATTTGCATCAGAATAAATTAACTGGAACTACTTAAAAAAAAAAAAAGGTTCCTTGGAAGCAACGTGGGATCTGCCGATCTGGCGAGTTTGCAAGTTTGCAAAGCAAAATGCAGTAAACATGACAGATGATAATTACAAATTTAAAAAACAAAAAGTTGTTTTTTTAAAAAAATGATGCACAAGTTGTACGAGAGGGTAATAATACCAACTCATCAAGCACGACAACTAATATTTGACTCACCGCCCCACATTCGAAAAATTAATTAATAAATAAATACAAATGTGAACACAATCGAATCAAGCTTAGCTATAACCAAGCAGAAAGCAATGACTTATGAAATTGGAAAGAGATTTTACGGGGTTTATCTATACAAAAAAATATATATATATATATACCGTAATGTAATTTAAATGTTGTTTGTAATATAGGTTAATAATTGGGCTCATCTTAAAATATTTTTTGAAAATAAAAATAGCCGATTTAATTTTTTTTTAAAAAAAAGAAAATTCCAAATGAATTTGGTGTCAAGTGAGTGTTATGTGATGGTTGGGACTTGGGAGTTGGGACTAGGAGATTTTGCTGGACTTTCCTTCTTACTTCTTACCTCTTACCAAAAAAACAATAATAATGATAATAATAATAATAATACTGTTGGCTGAGAAATTTCTGATTAAACAAAGAAAAAGAAATCTCCACCAACTACTGTAACGTGTACAACAAGCAAGTGGCCAGCCACTTGAATATTTTTTTTATAATTTTTACTTTCAACATTACATAACATAACAAGAAAATAGAAATTAAACTTGCAAAATCCATGGGTGACAGTGACCCACCATTTTCAACTCAGACTTTTGTTTAAAAATTGTGGGCCTCCTATCATCTCTGTCTGTCTGTGGGATCAAAATCAACCCACCGGAAAACATTAAAAAAAAAAAACTGATTGATTAGCCATAAAATGTTAAATTTGAATCCGAATAATTTGAAGAGATCGATGAAATTGAACATGTGGAATGTATGATAAAGTGTTAGGATTTGAGGTTGAGTCTAATTGATAGAGGATTATGGATAGGATTCTAATCCTTTTAAGCGGATTCACTTTCTTTCTTCAAAGTAAATTTAACTAAAAGTGATTATCTCTAAAAGAAAATCAAATTTTTGTTTTTAATTTATTGCTTCGTACATTAATTTTCCTAAAAGGAATTATCCTAATCTAGCACCTCTTTCTCGCTCCTAAAGGGCAAAAAAAAAAAAAAAAAAGTTTGTTAGTTTATCGACTTAATGATGAAGATTCTCTCTAAAAATAAATAACCTTTACGATCAGTATTATTATATTTATTTTACTATTTTAAAAATGAAATTAATAGATAAAAAAAGGAAAAATAATTATTTTAAACCTTTATTTGATATTGAAATTATATGTTAAAGACTCTGTTTTTTTATTTTCAACATCTGAATTATATTTATCTGTCATGGCGTTTGATCAACATAGATTCCACTAAATTTCTGTCAAAATTAAAAAAAAAAAGAAAAAGAAAAATAAAAAGTCTCGGTTGAGCAGAACATTCTTAAATACAAGTTGGGTTTGTCATGGGAGTGGGTGATTTTCGTGTCGTTAATTTATTATTAAATAAACACCGACAAATCACTAATGTTAAAAAAAAATTAATTAAAATAAATAAAAACCACGGTAAGATTAGACAGTATTCGATTATTAATTTTTTTTTAAGATAAAAGTGTTGTATTATTCGTTCAATTAATGACGGCCGTCGGGCAGCGTGATTCGCTCTATTAACCAGTTACGTAAACTTGTAACCGCATCCCCTGCTTTCTCAAATATTTTTGGATTATTTAACTTAATTAATTCCAATATATATTTTTTAATATTTATAGACAAAATTCTTAATCTTTACTATTCTTTATTAATGAATTTGTTAAATGGACAATAAATTTATAAATTTTCTTTTGTTTCATTAATATAAACAATTGAACATCATATCAAACCACTTTCAGTTACTCAAGGTGCCCCGTTAATGAGATTGAAGGTTTTTAAAAGTAGATCTAATATATTATGAATTGGGATTTTGATTTGTAAATATTAATTCAAAAGTAACTTATAAAGCTATAGTTTGTAAGACTGACGTATAGTTTGTAAGACTAACTTATAAAGCTATAGTTTCTAAGTTTGACACTGGGAAGGGGAGGGTAGAAGACTGACGTATCTGTACCCTATTTTCGATAATCTATGTATGTTCCAATTTCCTCCGTCAAAATTACTTGAGGGGGAGGCGATGAAGATTTCACTTTATTCACGTCCCAAATAAATAATTAAGTAAAAAAAAAATCATTTTATTCTTTTTTAAATAAAAAAATTAAGTACAAAATCGGCCACGTACCTTCTTCTTCGAGAGGGCAATCTCATGGCCCTGTCCTCTTTGGATGTTTACCGTCTTTATTCCCTAGTCAAACTTAGATTTAAAAAAAGAAATAAAATTATAACTTAGATTAAAAAAAAAACAAAATTATAAGAGTACATACATAAATAAAAGAAACAAAATTATAAAAATATATTTATAAATAAAATATCGACTAAATAAAAAATTAAGTATAAAAGCGACGCATACTTATACCCCTCTTTAGTGGGAAGCCTCGTGACCCTGTCATCGTGAGATGTTTACCGTCTTTCTCCCTAGTTCAACTTAGATTTTAAAAAAAGAAACAAAATTATAAGAATGCATAAATAAATAAAATATCGGTGGGTCCACAAATAAATATCTAAAACAAATGATTATCCAAAACAATTGCACTTACAATGGAAGATAAGAAAATAAATTCCGAAAGGAAAAAAATCTCCAATTATTATCACTTACCCATAAATTACGCTTGCTCCTTTTTATGTTTAAATTATTATTTAAATTTAATCCAATTTCCAACTACACCCACCAACTAACTCTTCTCTATAAATACCGCACCCCCTTGCTTTCACGGCTCTCTCTATTGTTGTTGTTATTTTTTTCTCTTCATAAACTCTCCCTGTTCAATACACACAGTTTTGATATCCGTACCAATGGCGACAAACGGCACCGTTTCATCCTCCTCAAGTCTGATCGTCTCCTTCGGCGAGATGCTTATCGACTTCGTACCGACAGTCTCCGGTGTCTCCCTCGCGGAGGCCCCCGGCTTCCTCAAGGCCCCTGGCGGTGCCCCCGCCAACGTCGCCATAGCAGTGGCTCGCATCGGGGGCAAGGCAGCCTTCGTCGGCAAGCTCGGCGACGACGAGTTCGGTCACATGCTCGCTGGGATCTTGAAGGACAACGGAGTCAGCGCTGACGGCATCAACTTTGACCAGGGTGCCAGGACTGCCCTCGCATTCGTGACCCTACGCGCTGACGGCGAGCGTGAGTTCATGTTTTACAGAAACCCCAGCGCTGATATGCTCTTGAAACCCGAGGAGCTTAATCTCGAGCTGATCAGATCTGTACGTTATTTTTTTTCACTAAATTTGTTTAATTTTGTTTTAATTTTGTGATCTTTCTTCATCACTCTCACGCGCGTTCAGCGGAGTCTTGTGTGTCATCGCGACGGTGGGTCCTACTTGCTCCCCTTCCCAATTTCTCGCGCTAGATTTTCCGAGCTAAAAAAACAAATAAATGAATAAAAATAAAAATATTGACTTTCGGATTTTTGCAACGGCAGCGCTAAAATCCGCCCCTGTCAGTTGATAGCGTCACGGGCAGTGACTGTAATCTTTATTCTTTAGACATATCTTAAGTTAATTCTGTTGATCCGGGTAACGTCATCGCAAGCGGGTCCCACTTGAGGCGTGAATCATGATATCAAGCGGGCTTCATTGAATTTCTCGATCATTTTTCTATTTGGACGATGGGTATGGCGTCACGTGCTCTCTCATGTTTGCCGAGCAAAAACTACGAAATCTCGTCACGTCAGAAGTTTTGGACGTGGGTCCCGGACTGGTTTTCGCATCCAGATCTAATCTCGAAGTTTTTACCGCGGCCTGGATTCATTATTGTGCTGTGGGTCCTGCCCACGCATTCTTTTTAATTGTTATCTCCTTTTTCACGCGCCTACCATATACGTTTACGAAATTAATTATTAATGTCCGAAAAAAATTTAGTTAATTGATTAGTTAATTCGATGTGTACTGTTAAAATATTCATGAAATATACGTGTTCAATGCTAATTTTGACTTCAGCAGCAGCTATATTTTGACTAAAATCCTCACGTGCCCTGCATTCACGTTTCACGCGTTTTTGTAATTTAATTTTTCAATTTTGTCTGTGTTTATTGTTTATTTTAATTTTATTTTCGATCTGCGTTCAGGCCAAAGTTTTCCATTATGGATCAATAAGCTTGATAGTGGAGCCATGCCGATCAGCGCACTTGGAGGCAATGAAAGTAGCCAAGGAAGCAGGCGCCCTGCTCTCGTACGACCCCAACCTACGGCTACCGCTGTGGCCCTCGCCGGAGGAGGCGCGTGAGCAGATAATGAGCATCTGGGACAAGGCAGAGGTGATCAAAGTCAGTGACGTGGAGCTTGAATTCCTCACCGGGAGTGACAAGATTGATGATGAATCAGCATTGTCGCTGTGGCACCCTAACTTGAAACTCCTCTTGGTCACCCTTGGTGAGCATGGCTGTAGATACTACACTAAGGTAAAAAAAATAAATATATGTAAAACTTGCCAGTTAAGCTGAATTCAATTTCTTTATTCAGTTGGATTGTTCGTTGAATAGATGAAGGTTGCTTAAATTTTAGACTTTTAGCTGTAAACAGTTGGTATGGTGGTAGGTTGATGAAAATGAAGTGGGCCCACTCGTATCCTGCTGGCTCGCCGGTTGTGAATTTATGATTTTGTGAGCTGATTTCAAGTTGCAAGTATTAGAAAATTTTAATTCTCGGAAAAAATTAGCCTAACAAGGTGCTGGGTAAATTTGAAGTTCTGGTTAAAAGTGTTTATTGGTTGAAGAGCCATTAGCAGTAGGTGATGCTGTCTCTTGGCTGATGTTAGAGGACAAGGCCTGTTGTTGTTATTCAAGTTTCTTTTTCCTTGGAACCGAATCTGCTTAACTGAGGGGGCCCCAGCCTCCAACTTGAATTTCGTTGAAAGGAGCATTTTATTTTTATTTTAATAATATTAAGGGAATGTGGGTAGAATTTTAACCCCGCCTTGAAGTTTTAATAAACCAAATGAATTTGTTTTATCCATAGGTTCACTTCACATGATCAAGCAGTATCATTACCTGTAGGTATTGAGGAGAAAACTGTAATCTAATCAGTCTTCATGTTTTTGTGTCAAAATTGTAGGGTTTCAAAGGAGCAGTGGATGCTTTTCATGTGAACACGGTAGATACAACTGGCGCCGGTGATGCATTTGTTGGTGCTCTTCTATGCAAGATTGTTGATGACCAATCTGTTCTTGAGGTACTTGTTCTCATAATTATTATAACAATTGCTGTTTATTAATCTTGGTTTTAATTTTACGGTTATTTATCTACTTTCGATTTTTTTTAAAAAAAAATTTTACTCCAGGATGAACCGAGGTTGCGGGAGATATTGAAATTTGCGAATGCATGTGGAGCCATCACTACTACCAAGAAGGGAGCAATTCCAGCTCTACCCACAGAGACTGAAGCTCTCAACTTACTCAAAGGAGCATAATAATAAACAAAATTATTAGTTGCATTTTTTTTTTGTATTTTGAATTTTCATTTTGTTTCTATGGAAGTTGCTTTGGAATTCAACGAAAGAAAGGGGCTTCTTCTAAAGCTATCAAATTTTCTCGGCCATTTCTTGTTTTGTATTATTGTTGTTTTTTTCAATGTTTTGAGTTACTTGCCTTTCCCTATTTGTAATGATCGAATACTTGAGCTTTGAAGGCTGCTGCTATGCATTAGCCAATAAAAATATCGTTTCTCATGATTGCCATGTCATCAAAAGGGCTGGCAGCCATTATTACGGAGCGGTCTTAATGGGAAAAATGATATTTGAGAGGGACCAAACTGTCATTCCGGTGATAAACTAAAGCGTTTGATTGAAACATGAAAATTGTCCGTTAAAAAAGAAATTTGAAACCTTTTTGGTGACGAGCTTTAAGATGGTGTGTTGGATCACCTTGTGTTTCATTAAACAGCCTTATTGTTTCAATTTTATAGCCCGTTTATCCCTCAGTGATCAAGTTGGGACTTGTTTTTTTTGGTAGGGTTGGGGGTTGGGTCTCTCTTTCTGCCCTTCTACAGAAAATGTTAAAGACGAAATGACTGTTTCTTGTATGCAAATTGCCAAATGGCGTACAGTAAAAAATCATTACTGTTCAAGAAATTATTCCCCTTTTTGTTGAAGCGCCTTTTTGAGCCATGTCTTTGAAGTGGTTAATTTTATCCCCCTTTTCTGACCTTAGAATAATTTTCACTCGTTCTTATAAGATAAGACCAGTTGGTGTTCGTGTTACTTTTTTTTTTTTTTTTTCTGAGAATTGTTTTGTATGTGTAATGTTTAGTCACATTTTATACTTTCACCGCCCTTGATTACTTCGTTTGAAGTCTAACAACATCTAAAATACAAAATTTCCCATACAATTTTATTCATTAATAGGGCGCTTTCCCATTAAGTACAACATGTAGAGTATAAGATTTTCCATGCAATTTCTATAGACATCATACTACAAAATCACAGCCACAAGTTACCTTCCCAGTGAATATGCTCCATTTCCTGATTGTCTTGAGTTTGCAAGGTGATGATATTTGAGGTGGGTTGGGGGAGCAATAGAGATGCTGATGTCGGTGGAGAATGATATAACTATAATGCAATTGCTTGCGGAAAGCATTCACTTACCTCCATCTGCAATGTCCTCCAAATTGTCTTGCATTTTGCCCACTTTGAACGCATTTTAGCCAGAAACATCTCTGCCCATGGTTCATTGCTTCCCTCCATGCTCAGTTCATAAGGGACCGAGAAACTGTAAAACAATTTTCACATAGAAACAGATATAACCCTGTGGTAAACAGATAATAATATCACAAAACCAGTTAAGCAAATAAATCATCCCTTTGTCGTTAACAATATTTTGCTTCTAATAATATCCCTGCCTTCTCTTAAGGTAATTAAACTAGTTTTATATAATTGAGGTCCAGAAACCTTTGCCTCTTCCATATCTGACAAACAACATTGATAACCAAGTGCATGTCACCATAGATTCTTCTGAATAGCATTTCAATGAATAACACTATAACTACTGACTAAAACAACAAACACGATGAGAATCATATTAAGATGAGCGGTCAATCATATTCAGTCCATTCCTGTTGCAGTATTCCACAATAGAATCGCTCAAAACTTTCTATCTAAAATATTTCCTCCAACACCTCCATGCTTCACTTTGGAGGCACAAACAGTGTGGTGCCTTCAGACATTCATCTTGATGCACTAAGAAAAGATTTGTTTGTCATTACATCTATTAAAAAGAGGGAAACCATTAAGAAAGACAGTGCACCAAACAAATTCCACTTGGAGAAAATTGATGCCTCATAACCCACAAGATAATGGAGACGAGGCAAGGAGGTTATCTGACAACATCAGATAGCATATAGTTTAAAAATTCAGCACAACTGGAATCATATTAGGCATATTTGATGGAAATACTTCCAGCTTGAGATTGACCTGATTACAGTATTGTACCCTTCCGCAGCCCTCAAGTCGCACTAATAAGTTGGACTGATGACCATGTGCGGCATCATGGAGCATATTGAAATTCCATCACTTTGCTAAAGTCAGCAAGTATACGCCTTAATGCCAAAAAATGCCCCAACTGTATTATAATAACTAGACAATATGATAGGAGCTTAAGTGTTTTTATATGTGAAAGGCGCACTTGCACTAACAACCACACCAATGATCTTCGCGGACTAATTTTGTCGTATCTGCCTACTTTTTTAAAAAATTTGACCTCTCTTAATGTAGAAATAAACTATTAACCTGTCTGCATATGTTTGACCTGAAACACAATAATTGACCTCTCTTAAAAAATTTGCCAAGTACTAAACTAAGGGCTACTACAGGATCCTACAATCTAGGCAGTCAAAAAATTATGAGATATAAAATCCCAGGTATATGACCCAAAAGTTTGGACTTTTAAAACCAAAAGTCGTAATAACTCACTCCAAGGGTCATATCCTTATCTTGAAAAAAAAAAAAAAGGAATTTAAAAAAAACAAAAAAGGCTCATATAAGCATTATCATATCCCTCCCAATTTCACCCTTTGTAACTATTTCACCTCAAAATGCACATTTCTCAGGACTCAGAAGTCATCAGATCTTGTTTAGACTAAACTCAGCCATCTAAAATTGTATTAATAAATATTACCTCATGAGTTCTCCTGGCATAGATCCCTTAATGGAGGGACCGTTCCTGCAAAGTTCAAACTTTGACATCAGTCAATTATTAGTTTTAGAATCAAGGAAGATCATAAGCTACTTCTTGCCAAATGTTGGATGAAATAAACTTTTAAGGAAATGTCTGCCGACGAAACTGTCATCTGTTGGTCATCAATGTAAAATTGAGCAACAATTCACTAGTAAATCTAACAATTTTTTAATTGATCAATTTCCTAAGCACATCTCTGAAACTTGATTTCCTTTCTTTCAAGGGGGAAGATTGAAAAAAAGAGTTCCCTGCAGTAGCAGTTTAAGTACTTCGGCTTTTGGAATGAAAACATTCTTTTTGTATACCAACGAGAAGATCAAAACAACTTCAATATAATTGCAAAGTTTGAAACAGAGATAATTGGACCAAAATAAATATTCTTAGAAAAACTTGACCCTTTTAAACTAGGCCACTATTTTTATTTTCATGAGCAGTTAAAAGTCATTTTTCAGCTTCTACCTGTGTACATTGAGAGATAAGTTGAGGAACAACAAACCTGCTGACCAAAATTTTGAAGATACGAAGAGACTGGGTGGAAAGATTATAAATAGCATCAGCGATATGCTCCTTGCCAAACAAATACACAACTGGATAACCAAGAAGCCATCTGAAGCATACCAAATCCCAGTGTTATTTTACCACAGTAAGATAACATCTAATACTGGTTTATAAAATTTCTGCGACAAAGCCAGTAGTTAGTTCTTTGTATTACAATAAGAAGCTGCCAATGCATGATGCATGGTGGACAAATTTCTTGAGAGGAAGATCCAGAATACAAGAATGCAGCAAACCGCATTTTTATTTAAGTTGGCTTTCCAGAAGACTTCTCAAATGGGACAATTTTGCTTATGAATGACCTCTTATACAGCCCATGGTCTGATCTCAGAAACTTGTCACATCTCAAGCAACTCTAATATAGTCCAAGCATCCAACAGGTACATAAAGGATTCCCTTAACATTGTATTTCCAAGTTCACAGAAATTACCCATTCAAAGTTGGAATAGTGACCTGACTGTCACAAATGCAGCTACTGAGATCAACTACTTCACTAGATTGAGGAGAGATTGTAATGTTAGAAGATGTGGCTTTAATAGGGTGATCTGTCCTGTTAGGTAACCTAACTTCATCGGTCATTCCATCAAGTGGAAAAACCAATGAAAACAGCTTCTGAACTGATATTAGTTGCATCCCTACTAAGCTTTTTTCTTTCAGTGTTATCATCTGCAAAAGGAATAAAATTGCTTTCAGTAAAGAGAAGAAAAGAATATATGGAAGGGTGAAAAAAAAAAAAAAAGAATTTAAACCTACAGGGGGCAGCAACCTTTGGGGGATCCTGTTCTAGGTCCACAAAGTGCAGTTCAGCTTCTGAGCTCAAGCTTGAGCTAACATATTCAGCAAGTCCTCTAACATGTATCAAATATATCATATCTTCTATAACCATTACTCTTAGATGCTCAAAGGAGGGTGATTCCTGGATAAACAATAAATATTAAAATCTTGATAGACAATAAGCTCCTAATAAACAGAAGAGAAGTTAAAGATAAAATGATAACACATTGTCTAAAAGTATAACCATAATGTTCATGTATAACCATCCAATAACAAACGGATAGCTATGCTTAGATGTTTTAGGGTACTGACATGACTACAGAGAACGGGTATAAGAAACCACCATGACTGTGTAAGATAACTGATATAAAATTTGATGACTTGTATAAGTACATAAGAGACAGTGAGCGTCCCACAATATAACCACGTTGACTTTGTCTATTTACAGAGAGAGTACACAGTGAGCATTCCGCTTTCACAGAACATATCAACCTATCTAATACTAACACAATGTCAATATATCACATTTCTCGTGAACTTATCCAGTGAGTAAGCCAGGAGTCAAACCTTTTGACAAAGCTTAAGAAGTGCAGATAAGTGCTCTTGCAGTTCAGGCATCTTTCCACCATAGTCTACCATTATGACGGGTCTCATCCCTGTGCATAATGCTAGAATATCTGCCAAAAGTTCCAACAATTCAAGTTCACTACAAAGTGAATACGATTTTATAAAATAATATTAATGAACATGCACGTATCCACATGACCTCAGTACCAGTAAATGTAACAATCATTGTCTATAACCTCAAAAGTGATGCAAAAAGCAATGAAGTTCCCAAACCTAGCACCAAGACCTATCAAGTTAGTGCAGTAATACAGCCAAAAGAAGCTTGCATCAATCATTTCTGGCTGACGCAAAAACACAAGGCAGCTATAAAGTAAATTATGAAAAGCCTAAATTTCTTTACAATCATTCTGGTCGCGTGAAAGCTAAACACTTGATGCCATTGAGCAGAACAGAAATTCAGGATGCAAGCAAAAAAGACAAAAAATACAACAACTTCAAGAATTTCTTTCATTTCTCCTTCACTTTCTCATCTACCAAACAACACAGGGAAATACGATTACTCTGACAGAAAAGCAAAAAACGCAGAAAGTCCACGAAATTTGATACTTTTAAGGTGACCCATAAAACTAAATTACAATGGAAATAAATTCAGATACTAAACAAACTGAAAGAACCAGTAAATTATAAAATTTAGTGGGAAGACAGGACAATAAATAATAATAATAATAATAATAATAATAATATAAAAAGAGGGATAATAAAGATGACCAATCTCGAGTCGAAGCTTAGCAGAGGATTTGAGTCGCCATTTGATACGAGAAAGAGAGCTCTCCAACACTTTCAGTGTTTCCTCCATTTACATTCAAATTGAGTGTCGAGGGTTAAAGATCAAACTTCGCTGTTTCACTAAAGAAAGCTCGAGGGACAAATAAATTATTATCGTTATTATTATTATTATTTTTATCAACTTTGTGAAGTTTACTAATGTGCCTAATTATTTTAATCATTAATCTTATTCTTATTATAAAAAAAATTTAAATTTATTGATTTTACAACAAATAACGGATTTAGAATGTCTTTCTCTTTTATAAAAAGTTTTTACAGACATAGATGAGTAGAAATCAAATAATAAATATATTATGTTACGCCATGTGGGACTTGAAGACTTTATATTACTAAATTTATCTTCATTTATTAATAAAAAATTATTATTTATATACCTTAAATTTATATTTTATAAAATATATTATAATATTTTTAAAGTGTATCAGTTGTTTATTTTAAATTAATAAAATATATTTATCATTTATTAAACCGTTAGCTACTATTTAAATATGATGACGTCAGAAGAGTAATATAATCTTTTCATACGTTACAATTTATAATTTGAAGATATATAATTGATAATAAAAAATTTTAAGGGTATACAAATAATAATTTTTAAGGATAAAATTATTAATTCATTGTAGTTTCATTAACTTTCAAATATCAGTTAACAATTTAATAGATGATAGATATATTTTATCAATTTAAGAGAGACAATTAATATATTCTGAAAATATTATAATAAATTTAATAATAAAATAAACTAAATATGTAAGTGTAATACCTATTTTTATTTTTTTTACTTTATTAATTAATTGTTATTTGTTTATTTATTTATTAAGTATCTTATTTTAAAAAGGTTTCTTAAATGAGTAAGGGTTTTAAAAAGGATTGGCCTATAAAAATCTCCTTTACATTCTTTTTTTAAAAAAAAAAACTCTTGAGGCTAATAAAAAAAATAATACGGTAGCCGCATGAAAGTGAATCTATATTTTCTCAATACGAAAAAGGGAAGATCTTATTTATATTCTTGTTCTTTATTAAAGACGTTCTTAAGTTTGGTTTTATATTTAAGGTAGGAATGAATTTATAAAGCTTTAAATTTTGATTTTGAATGTGATTTCTGTGTGTGTTGATTGAATAATTTTATATATGATTGTATTTATAAAAATCATGATACGTATGATCATGTGTTAATTAATGTGTATTTGAGTAGAAATAATACTATTATGATATTCTAGAAACTGTAAATAGTATAAATTAAACTTGAGATTATTACTAATTTAATCAAGTTTCATTCAGAAAACTTTATAGATTATTAAACTAGACATTTTTATCTTTTTATCCGTATATTTGTTATTCAAAAACTCATTTTATATAAATTGTTTTGATTTTTCGAAGTTAGAACATTGAAGCTGGAAAATTTTGATTTTCAGTAGTAATTCACATTTCCATAATTTATTTCATAACCTAAACGACTTCTGAAAATTCTGGGAATTTTTATTATTGCATACATATATGTCTAGTTTCTGTGTTTTAAATTTCGTAATTTTGGGATTTATGTAAAAACTATTAAAAATCATGGAGCTAGGCTGCAGCAATCCTGGAATCTGTTTTTTAGAATTGCGACGGCTGACATTTAGGTCGGTTTGGACGATATTTTTCATTAGTAAATATTTTGTAAATTTTCCTTTTTGTGTTATCTAATTTCTAAAACTGGAATCGTTATTTTTGAATAAGTATAAATAAAGTTATTAATTTTTGAGTCAGCAGTGCTTAGTATATATCGTCACTGGACAGTTTTGATGTTCTTGGTGGAAAATCATCATTCAGCGATGATTATTAACTTTGACTAATATTTTCAGTTTTGTATTGGATATCAACATGTTACAATAGCTCTTTATGATATTTATGATTTTCTGACATAGTTATAGCTTAATAGAAATCAGTTCTTGTATGATCGTCTAGTATAGTTAGTGAATTAATGTGGTTAAGTAAGAGTACATGGTTTAGGAATTTTTGATTTTTCTATCTAGGTTAGAATTGAATAAGATATTAATAAGAATTTTGTCTTGATAATTATAGGTCAAGAGTGAGTTCGTGTGATCGGAGTTATTGTTGATTTCATTAGATCGAGATAAGTGAATTCATGCATAATGGATTTATAAGTTATGGATTTGAAGCTATTTTAAAATATTTTTTTAAATTAGTTTTAAATAAATGTTCGTTTTTCTATAAAATGTTTTTCCTAAAACTATTGATAAAGCTTTGCCAATTTAATGTCTTACAAGCATTTTATTGAAATATTATTGAGTAATTGATATTGATAAACTAAAAATTATTTTAAGTTTTGGCTCATTGTTCGTAGTTACTGTTATTGATATTATTGATCAGCTAGCTGTATTGTGCACACCTATTGACGATTATTGCGGGGTCAAGTATCCTAATTGAATTATTGGCCAGGTCACCGGGAGTATAGGTGATATATTGAATTATTGACCAGGTCATCGGGAATACATGTGACACTATGTGACATAAGTAAATTTAGTAAAAGAAAAATTTTATTGATAAAGATTTCGTATACAATTATTTATTGAAAATGAGTATATACTTTTCATGTTACAAATCTTGTGCATGAGTTTACTTAACGAGTTGACGATTCACCCCTTGTCTCTAACATTTTTGCAGATTGATTTTTTTTAGAGATGTAGGCTTTTGGTCTAGCAAAGAGGATTTGTTAGCTGAAAATTTTGACATTTTCTAGAAGATTAATTTTAGCTACTTGGACTATTGTTTAGAGTTAGATTTTTATTTTGGAGGATTATTGATTCATTTATTATTTTAGAGTTATGTTTTGTTCATTGACAATAGTAATTTTATTCGGAATTTATTTATAAAATAAGTTTTATAAGATTTCATTCCAAATTTTTTTAAGTTGTGAATTTGGGGTGAGATTAATAATTTTCCTTTATTAATACATGCTGGAACCTGTCTCCCTGTTCTCCAGCCCTTCTCCTCAAGAGTGACACGAAAGAGGTGCTTTCTACGTATTTTGACAAGTGATTAGCTGTTAAAATGTTACAAGTAATATTTGATAATTCATTGAATTTGCAAGTGAACCATTGAGCATAAATATTTGGTAGGAGTTTTCATTTATTTAAATGACATTACCTCTCATTATTGGTTAATAAGACAACAAGACATCGATATTCATTATTTCACTTATTTTATACCCAGCCAAAAAATATATCAACAATCTGGATTGTTAATTTATTATTGGTTTTTCTTAAAAAGAAAAAAAAGGAAAATTAGTGATTGGTCAAGTGATGCAACGAGATTTCATGCGCGGCTGCACGCGAGAAGCACGTGACACTCACTCCTCGCTTTTTAACTTCGTTTTTCTTTGCTTCTTCCACGGTCCCTCTCTTTCTCGCCGTTACTTCTCGTCCCAGTTTTCAGAGTTCACACATCCAAGCGGTCGAGCTGCGATCAAACGTCGCCGGAAAGCCTTCAATCTCCGATCTTCTGCGGCTAAACTATCCTGGAATTAACTTTTCATATTGAAGGTCCCTTTCTCAGATCCGAATCAATTTCTCTTTGCAAATATATATTCTTGATCTGTTTTGATGTTCGTTAATAGTGAACATGTCTATTCAAACATGATTCTGAGAATGTACAGTTAAATGGGTTTCTGGGAATTAGGTTTTCAGTCACCAGAATCTGAAAATTGTTGTGTTCTGAGCTTTCTCCGCTGATTTGTGAAGTGGGGTTTTGTTTCTGTGGCTTGTAGAGGCCTAAAGTTTGTATCTTATTTCTTGGGGAATTGAGAGTGGATATCTTTGTTGGCAAGTTTTGCATTTTTATAATTGAAATGTCAATGATGAGAAGAAGTTGAATTGAATGGTATTAATGTTAATGTAACTGTTGAATGTCTTAGGAGACCTACCAAAGTTTAGGTCTAACGACAACTTCTTTTTGGAGATGGTTTTGGATTCTTGACAATGACAACTTCTTGTTAGATATGGGATGCCATTCGATAATCCTAGCTGGTTTACGATTTCTCATACGTGGATGCATATCAGTTTCTTTGTACAATTATGGTTGTTTTTATGTTTTGAATTCATTGACACCAAAATATATACAATTTGGTAATTTCTGAATTTACTCCTAAGAAACCAGCCCTCCATTTTCTTAATGATTTTTCCTTGCTTTTTCTTTTTTGAGTTTGGGTAATTCTATTTTGTTACGCCTTCTGCTTTAATAGTGAAATGTTATCATTACTGAGCAGACACTTGTGTCTTGTTGTTTCCTACATAAGGGTATTCTGGATCCTTTGATTCTGTTGAGTTCTTAATCCATGTTGAACACTTAGAAGGGCTTTCAGCAGTCTAATTTGAATAATAGAAATTATTGTATTATGGGTTTTGGTAGAAGCTGTAGTGACGAAAGTTCAATTGGTGGGTCAGGTACTGGAAGTTGTTTTAGGGATTTGAATTTTCTTTTGATTTGATCTCTTCCTTCTTCTTATTCAAAAGTTAATGATTCTCTCCTCTTTGTTGGTCCTAAATGATGCAGGAGCTAGGGCCTCTAGAGGAAGAGAAGGTTCTATATAGGATGTAGGAGTACTATGCATGTTTATGTAACTAAGGCTGTTCAAGTGAGTTTAGGTTTCATATTCATTTTTCGAATGCTATAGATGTACATATAGGATTAGGGTTGCTATTATGAGTCAAGAATAATGTCTATTATAGTTTTGAGATTTTGAATCCATATAGGTACAACTGTTCAAGTTATAAAGAATTGTAATGATGCTTATTCTTGCTAATACAAAATAACAAATTTTGGCATTCCCCACATTCTCCTAGAGGTTATGATTTTAGAAGAGTTGTTGAGATTTTAAGGGACTGGTGCATTTTATTGTTATTTTCTGACTCATGGATTATAGGGAATGTCCTTTCTTAGTTATCTGATTTCTATGCCAACTTTGGAGACCAATTTATATTTTCCTGTTATGAATTAAAAAAAAAAAGTGTGCTCTCAATCTAGCACCCAATAGTATGTTATCTTCGGGAATGAATTAAAAAAAATGATAGAAAGAGAGAATCTGTCAAGTCACGTGGTAATTATCACTGATGAATGTATTGGCCATGCAAGACTGCAACAATAATAAAAGCATTTGAGGTTAATTAATATGGGAATGAGAATCTGTTGCTAAGAGATCTAGACACTTAGGGAAATGGTGAGCTTAGGTGGTTCTCAAAGCTTGTTCTGACTGACTTTCTGATTACAGAAATGTATAGCAATCTGGGAACACAGGCTGGGCCAGGGATGCCCAGACCAGCCACGGATGCCCAGCCCAATCCATTCGGGAATGCATTCTACGGTGCTGGTTCAGGACTGATCCGAGGTGGACTGGGTGCATACGGGGAAAAGATATTTGGATCTAGCTCTGAGTATGTGCAAAGCAATGTAAGGGGCATGCCGAGACTATTACTTAAACACTTTTCTGGCCAAAGCTATGAAAAATATATGTTTGATTACAAGTGTCATTTTGCCTGTGCACATACACGCACAATATGTTCACGCAGTTAACTAGAATGGTGTTTTTGATGGTTCTCACTGCATTCTTTACTGCTGCCTCTTTTGGAAAGTTTTCATTAGTAAGGAAAGACTACAGGTCGAACTGGTTTAATTGTGGATGTATGACTATGCATGTTATCATTACCTAAAAAATAAAGAAAATTTGAATTTTTTATTGGCAAAAGTTTAAAACATCTTAAACTGAAACAACGACTGAGACAAACCAAGTTTAAAATGTCTTAAAAAGAAACAATGACTGAGACAAACTAGTCAAACATCAACACATAGTGTAGTGATCTTTCATATATATTGTGTAAGTACATTGGCCTGTGTCATTTTCAAGAAATTTGCTACTACCATCATAGGAGCACCTTCTGAAGATTTAAACCCCAATGCATCTTTAAATTTTTAGCTCTACCATGCAGAATCATCTTTCTTGAAGTGTGATTTAAACTTTTGTGTCTATGATTGACATTGTCTTCTTAATGCAGATAAGTAGGTACTTTTCTGATCCTCAGTACTATTTCCAAGTGAATGATCAATATGTGAGGAACAAATTGAAGGTTGTTCTCTTTCCGTTCCTTCACAGGGTAGGCACTAATTCTTTGCATCTGCTTTGTGTAGTTCCTTTCCCCTCATTCTATGAGAAGTAATTTTTTTTTGGTGCCAAATATTAGGGCCATTGGACACGAATAACTGAGCCAGTGGGTGGTAGGCTTTCTTATAAACCTCCAATATATGATATAAATGCACCAGATTTGTACATTCCATTTATGGCATTTGGCACCTATGTCGTCCTCGCTGGCTTCACATTGGGTCTCCAAGGAAAGTGAGTGCTATCAAATTTTTCAATATTACACTGCTTCTCATTTTTCTTGTGGAATTTGAGGGTCTCCTAACTAGATTAGTCTAGTGATGAACACCTTTCTTTTCTTCACTCTCTGTTATTCCTGTGATTTAGGATCCAAAGATTTAACTGTGGCACTCCTTGGTCCAGCATTAGTAAAAGGATCAAAATGTAACTGTTATTTGCTTGCATGTGTAGCAATGTATTTTTCATTTTTTGGTTTCCTATTTACTTTTATTGTTGTGGCATTGAACATAATGATGAGTCGTATATAAATATAGTAAAAATTAAACTATGATGTAAGAAGAGTACTGCTTAATAACTGCGAAAGTTATAAGCACCTAATGTTGTTGGTGACAGCAATTATGATGGTGGCAGTGGAAGCATGGTTAGTAGCAAAACTGGTTTAGAGACTTATTACTGCTGCGTTTCTTATTTATTTTTAATACTTAAAAGGCCTTTTTCCTCCTTTTCATTTAAGCTTATTTGGAAAGTAAAATTTGCTTCCAAGTTGCTGGTAGTTTTGTTTAAAGTTTTCAGACTCGTTTTGTTTAAAGCTTTCAGTCTCGTTTTGTATTGGTTTTATTTGGTTTTGGCTTAGCCTTCTTAACTTTTGGCTTAAAACACTCTATCACTGGATTACCTAACCTCAATTGGTGAGGGTCTGTGTGAAAAGTCAAGGTGAACTTTTTATATACATAACTCATTTGCTTGTGGCTTATAGGCAACTGAAAGAGTATGAATTGATGTCTCACAGTAAACATAAATTGCTTTTTCAATGGTGTCTGAAATAATTGTCCCAGTCAAATGACTTTCTTTTTAGTTGTTATGGTTCTAACAATGAATTTTCTCCGAATTGAGTTGTTATGTCATTTGAGATAATTTTTAGTTCTTGTCCTTGATATTGTGGTACATTTCCTATAACAATTTTCATTTTTCCCCACCAGGTTTACTCCAGAAGCTCTGAACTGGCTTTTCATCAAGGGATTGTTTGGGTGGTTTATGCAAGTCATGCTGCTGAAAGTCACTTTACTTTCATTGGGTAGTGGAGAGGCGCCCTTGCTGGATGTTGTGGCGTATGCTGGGTATACTTTTACCGGACTCTGTCTGGCAGTCCTTGGGAGGATTGTATTCAGTTACTCTTACTATTTTTTGATCCTTTGGATGTGTATGTGCATGGGTGTCTTCTTGGTGAAAACGATGAAGCGAGTCCTATTTGCAGAGATGAGGACACACGATTCAAGCAGACATCACTATCTCTTGATCTTTATTGCTTTTGCCCAACTACCGCTTTTCTTATGGCTTGGCAACATTACTGTTAATTGGCTTTTCTAAACTGCCTGCCTTTTTTTGGTTGTAGCAAGAAACAACTCTGTTTATAGCTGATTTTTAGAATGTTACAGGGATTTGGGCTTCTACTTTGTTATCTGGTTGTTATATTTCATTCATTATATTCATATGCTAACTTCCATTTGCTTCCAGATTTTAACAATTACAAAATTTTCTATAAATGATATTTTTTTCTTTTCGGCGAAGGGTATTGATAGAAAATGTGATTTTAAGTTGGAAATGAGTCTCTGAGTAGATTCTCTTCATTGGAATTTTATTGGTGAAAAAGATGTTGAGGAAATCAACCAAAGAAAGAAAATGATACATAATTTTTATTTTCTTTTTATTGACCACAAGAGTCGTAATTCTATATTTCTAGTTTTGATGGGTAAGATTCAGTTAAGGAATCTTTGCTAGAAATGAATAAGTATTTCCTAAAAATGAATTGACGCAGGACGGTCTGTCGGTGTATTCTCAAAATATTTAAAATCGGCTTCTGAAAGCATAATATTTCTCATTCTCTGCTATCATTCTGTCCCACACATTCGGAAGCTGGCCTTTGCCCTCCATGGCACAATCGAATGGTTTCAGGACAGCTTAGGCAATTTTTGGCCAGACTTCCTCGGATCCTCGTTATTCTACTAGCGAACTCTGGCGGAAGATTTCCCCTTAGAAAGTTGTGATCTAAAAATAAACTTCTCCAGGAGTTTCCCAATTTTGCTCCATATTCTTTGGGAATATAACCAGATAACTGATTACGAGCAAGGTTGATAGAGGTCAGATTCCGAA
This sequence comes from Aegle marmelos, assembly GCA_030449875.1. NCBI lineage: Eukaryota > Viridiplantae > Streptophyta > Magnoliopsida > Sapindales > Rutaceae > Aegle > Aegle marmelos. Next base: position 12,011,397 of record JASUUL010000115.1, read on the forward strand.
GGTTCACCAAGTTGATCGGCAAGTGACCCCGCAACAGGTTGCCTTGTACATCAAGCTCCTGAAGATGTGTGTCTGCAGATAATGCGGTCACCTCAATAGCAGTCAAGCGGTTGACTGAAACGTCGATGCTGACCACCTGTGGCAAGGTAAGTACCTCATGACTAATGGCACCAGTAAACCTGTTGTAACGCAAATCCAAAGACTTGAGGTTCACAAGATTCCTTAGAGAAGAGAGATGTCCTGACAGTAAATTGTGGCTCAGAGACAGAGTTCTCAGGCTTGTGGGAAATTTGGGCAAGTTTCCATAAAGTTGATTGCTGTCAAGGTCTAACGTGTGGAGTTGCCAAGCTCCAGTAAGGCTAGGAATCTTGCCCGAGAATGCATTATGTGACAACCTTAGGGCGGTCAAGCTTCTTAGTCCACTAAGTTGGGCTGGAATGGTGCCTGAAAGGCTGTTGTGTGACAGGTCTAAAGTCCGAAGCTTTTTGAGTCTGGTAATTCCTACAGGGATATTGCCAGTGAAGAAATTGCCTTGAAGGGAAAGTGTAGTGAGCTTTCTCAGGTCGGTCATGCTATCTGGTATTGGCCCTCGGAAGTTATTTCGGCTCAGATCAAGGGTGGTGAGCTCCGTTAGGTTTCCGATTGATGGTGTTAGAAACCCATCATATCCGCTGCTGTCGAGATAAATTGCTGTTATTCTACTAGTTGAGTTGTCCGAAGGACTCGTGCATAAGATGCCCAGAAACTGTCCTCCAGAACTTTCACATGGATCCAACTTGAAGTCCCAGCTGTCGAGGAAGGAAGATCTTGGAATAGTGTTAGGATCGATGGAACGTTTGAGCAGCCGAAGAACTTGAGTATCTGTACCTAGAGTTGCCGAGTGGACAATAGTTGGAACCACAGCTGCAAACGCTATTAATATGATATAATGCAAACACGAATGAAAGATGGAATGCAAGTCTAGAGAGATTGTCATTTTCTGGGGAGTTAAGACTGATTAATTCGTTGGTTTTCTGGTTTTCAAACTCAAAGGCTCGTTTATAAAGGACCGGTGATGCATGAAAGATACATTGCAAACCTAAAAAGATGCCTTGGATTACAATCAGCAGTTGCATCATGCCAGGTAACTTGACCATTGTTTAATGCCAATGAAATTTCAAATTTCGAATAGTAAAATTCTGACCTCATGAAGTGTAGGTTATCAGACAAACTAAGTTAATTACAATATCAACCTTCAAATAAAATGGTTTTACTAGCATAATCGCACCACCATTGCTTATCCACAAGGCCCAAGGTCTCATCCTTAAAGAACTGTGACTTTTATCTGACTGCATCATCCTCCATAAAACTGTGATAAGATGCTAAATCCCAAGCCCTAAGCTACATCACCCAACACGATCACTTTTGCCCAGCTCTGAGGAGCCCAAACAGTTCGATGATATTAACTTCATATTGAAGAAACCAAAAGCTACAAAGATGGCAAGACCTTCCTTAGAACACCTGCTGATACAGTCGACACAGTATTATTATTAGACCAAATAGTGTGAATTATACAGCCATAAGAATGGTAACACATCTGAACTTTCAATGCCAAAAAGAACAAAACACTGCACATCCATGGCTGAAAAAGTAAAGTAAAATCACTAAACAAGCCCTTTGTTCAGCATTGGGATAGATGAAACCCCTAAAAATGCATTATAACACATAACATACGTCTGAATACATATATGTATGTGTACATAGGAAAGTATGGGTAGTTCATCAACCTATGAATGACTTTAGAGATTATTTCTTTATGTTTAGCCAAGATCTGGGACAGTGAAATGCTCATCATCATCATCTGGGATCTCAATCCTTGGCTTCTTGTATGGCATATTGAATTTTGTCGGCCTGCATGATATTAAGTTGTTGGACTGCGACACAGGGAGTTGCGGTACTTCAGCAGCTGCTGGAGCCTCCTGTGGAAGTTGGTCATTAAATATTCCCATGTCTGCTATCCATTCAAGCTCTCCAAACTCGAGTTGCTCTTTCTGCAAACAGAGAAAAGGAAGGACTTGATGAATCAACTTCTCTGTGTTCCACCCATATTAGGAAATTCTCGTACACATTATAGAATGTGTATTGCGCAAATGTTGTAATATGATAATTCTATTGAGTATCAACATATGCACCTTTATTACCTTTCCAGAGGATTCAAAATCTGAGAATTGTAAGAAGTCATCCATGGCCCAAGGAGATGAGATGCTTGAAGATTGCTGCACAGGCATTTTTACTGAAGTTTGTGATGCTTGCTGATTTGGTGGCTCAGATGTATTCCTTTCAGCATCTTTGGAACAACTAGCACTTAAGGCTACTCGGATGCCAGTGGCCAAAAACCTTTGATGGTTAGCAGAAAGACTACCAGGTGAATGAATAGGTTCATCACAGTCCTTACAGAAGAGTGCTCTGTCTTCAACACAGAAAATGAAAGCTGCCTTTTCCTGAACATCATATAAGACACACAGTATACACACAAAGCAACCATCAAAACCAGAGGAATCAGTAGTAGGTATAGTTAAGACGCAAAAAGCTTAAACAAGTAAAGATGGGTCTAGCATTGGTGCTTAAAGTCTTAGCAATTCCTGTCAATGGTAACACCAATCGATTGATTAAGATCAAGTAAGGTAGGCAAGTCAATTGAAACACAGGATCTCCGCTCTGATGCCATGTTAAGCAACCTCATGAACCTACACTACCGCTAGTAGGCAAAAGAACGACAAGCCCTTAAAATTTAAAGCCTAAGACTAACAATATATCACCAAATTATAATTAAGACAACTCCCCAAATCAGTAAACCATAGCGTCTGCAAAGATAATTTCCATATACAGCCCAAATTCCTAATCTTTAACAATTTTTGAGACATAACGGATGGGCGCATATTACTATAATATACACTAGAAGCAAACAGGCCGTAAACATAACATAAATAAAAACAAAAATAACAGAAAAAAAATCAACTAATTACATATCAAAACCATGGAAGATCATAACAAACAGAAAACAAATAAAACCGAAAAAGATTTAAAATGATAGAAGAAATGAAATTACTTGGCATATATCACATGGAGGAAGCTTATTGGAAAGACACTGAAGAAGAAGCCTCTGGTGCTTGCTAGCTAGCTTGTTTGCTGCATGAACTTCAACATCACATTTAGCACACAAAGCAGCCTCATCGGCACAACAAATCACTGTTGCGGGAGCCCTCTCACACACATCACACTGTATCTTCATCTTTTCACTTTTTATATATATTCATGCACATAAAAGGAAACATAACCAATCTATCCAAACTCAAGATTTAATTTTGACTTTGAAACTTCTTTTCAAGATAAAATCCAAACAGCCCTTTAAAGAATATCCGGAGCTCAAGTGGAGAAAGGAAAGAAAAGAAAGGAAATATGAGCAGCGATGAGTGAAGGTTATAAAGGGTCTGTGAAGATGTGTAGCCTTAACTATCTAGAACATGTGGAGGAAAAAGCTGGTGAAAAGATTGGGGGAGAATCTGTGAAGATAAGGGGAGTCAGGTTTTGCAAATCAGAAGCAAGAAGGCTGGTGTGTACAGCAAAGCATGGTGGGGTTCTGAATCAGAAGCAATGTGTGGCTGTTTGCTGATGGCAAAATCTACTAGTGGTTGAGATTTATTTTGGATTTTCTTAAGGAGACTGGAATCTGGTGGGTCTCGTTCGTTTTGTGGATGTATGTTGTCGGTTTATATATAGAGTTCTGATCGTTGGATGGAGGAGGGGATGATGAGGGAATTGATAATCACATGGTTTCAACCAATCTTGAGGATACCTGATAGTTAGTAGGGTTATCTTCATTGAGTACCCCTAATTTTAGCTTAGTATTAAAAATAAAGCACAAGTTTCAAATCACTGAATTATTGATGATGATATAGTGGTTTGGTGTCGTATTCGTATAAGAAACTCCATTGTTGAATGGTCTATTTATCAATTAGTAATTAAATTTAAAATAGATTAAAATATAAATAGATTAGAATTAAAATAAAAAATAAAAAATTAAAATTAAAATCTAAAATCTAAATAAATGGTATTGTTATTGAAATGTTCACTTTTTCGTGAAATTAGAATAAATTATTATAAGTATTAATATATTCTTAATTTATTATTATAATAATTATCATTATTTGTAGTAATGTTTATGATGTTATTATTTTAGCAACAGCCAATTAATAATAATAAATTCATGTTGTGCCACAACAATGAGAATAAATAATAATAGTAGTAGTAATAATAATAATAATAAAATAAATAACAACAACAAAGAGATAACACCAAGCAAGTAAAGCCAGCAGCGACTATTGGGGGGCGAGGGATGGCAGCAGTCACAGCAACTGGCAACAAAAGTTATGGTTGGCAGCGAGTCATAAGTAGCGACAAGAGCCAAACAACAACCATCGATAATGAGAGCAATTGTAACAATGAATTTAATATCCTTTTTTTTTGAGTGACACAAACTGTAACTTTTTAAATTTGAATAGAAGAAATTTCATCAATACCCAGAACGAAATTCTGATTCTCAATATCTCCTTAAGATTTTGGTTCTATTTCTAAATTTGTGAGGACCCATTAATTTGATTCTCATTCTCCTCTCTCATTTTTATTAATTAAATTACATTTATTTATTATCATTTTTATTTTTAATTAGTAAACACTAGAGAGATTTTTTGATATTTTTAGCGTATTCTATTTATCTATCTACTGTTTGTCACGTCTCTATGATAATTCTCACAATTAGATAAAACACACAAGAGACAAGGGGTCTCAAACATGCCACCCTCAAGATTTGAGGAAAAAAAAAAAAAAGAATTGAAAATCTACACGTTTTACGTGAATTTCGAAGACGGTTCCTTCATATTTTTATAATTTTGTTGTATCCTATAGATTTTATAGTTTATGCATTATAGCCTTCACTTTTGGCCTCTTCAATTTCATAGGTTTATGTTATAGCCTAGTCAAGTATATAACTTTTGGCGTCAACCAAAATTTTGGTTCTACCGCTGCCAAAAATTAAACAAAATTTCGGTTCTACGGCTGCCCAAAATTTTATCCAAAAGTAACAATTTAATTGCGGATTTGAAAAAAAAAAAAATTCTTTATAGCCAAATAGCAACCTTTGTTTCTTTCATTTCCGATTAAAATTTATAAAATTTTCCATATTTAAATTTTAATTAAAATAATGTTGTACAAATATAAAAAGATCTTGGTCCGCCCCGATTCCGGCATAGGAAAACATAATTGATTTTATTTTCTTTATAATTTCATGTACAATTCAAACAAAGGAATTGTAATGGGAGTGGAATCAACAAAATATTGTAAACAAATGTAATATGATATATTTTTTTTAATCAACGGGAACGGAATCAACAAAACATTGTAAACAAACGGAATGTAATTTTTTTATCAGTTATTTTTAGTCCAAAAATTAATAATCTCTCATTCCGTTTTATTAAACACTCCATGTTTCAAGTAAAGATTGAAATCCCTTTACCTCACTCCTTCCATCTTATTCCCTTTCTTTCTTCAAACCAAACACCATCTAAATTAATTAAAACAAAATTAGACTAGTGACTATTGGAAAAAAAGAAAGAAAAAAAAAATTCCTGCCACTTACCATATACATATATCTAGTTAAAGATCTCCTTCTATCCAAATTCCCTACGTAGTCTGCATCTACATATCCCTGTAATCCATCCTTTGATCCACTCTTTTTCCTATAAACTAAACCATAATCTACAGAACCTTTTAAGTATCTCATAATCTATTTGACAGCTCTCCAGTGTTCTTTTCCTGGTGATGCCATATACCTGCTCACTAGACTTACAGCATGTGAAATGTCAGGTCTAGTTAGCACCATAGAATACATTAAGCATCCAACAGCATTTGCATAATGAACATGTTTCATATCCAGCTTCTCATCATTTGTTTTAGGACATAATGAATTATTTAACTTAAAGTGTGCAGTTAAGGAAGTCTACACAGGTTTGAAATCTAACATCTTATAAGTTTTCAAAACTTTGACTAGATATTTCTTTTGTGATAGAAAAATGAGACCCTTTCTTCTGTCTCAAGTAACTCCTCCCCCACAATCTTCTAAGCTTCCTCTAAATTTTTCATATTAAACTCTGAGCTTAATATCTGTTTCAGTTTCTCAATTTCATCTCTTCTTTTACAGGCATTGAGCATGTCATTACATATATATGTCATATACATATAAAAATAGATATATGTCATCTACATATAAAAATAGATATATGTAATGACATCCATCAACCTTTTTGTAATAAACACAACAATCATAACTACACCTTGTGAATCCATGTGATATCATAAAATCATCAAATCTGAAATACCATTGCCTAGGAGACTGTTTCAAACCATACAGAGACTTTTTTAACAAGCACACATGATCTAATTTCTCAAGATCTTTATACCCTTCAGGTTGGGTCATGTATATCTCTTCCTGTAGTCTCCCATGAAGAAAAGCTGTCTTGACATCAACTGTCAACCCTTCTTTGATTTTAAAGACCCATTTATAGCTTATGATTCTCCTATCTTTTGGTTTCTCAACCAACTCCCAGGTGTCATTCTTGTACAGAGAAACCATCTCCTCATCCGTAGCCTTATGCCAAAGATCCTTAAATTTTCTTTGAATTGTTTCCTTGTATCCATTTGGTTCCTCATCATCAATAACTTGGGCAGCTGTTAAAGCAAAATTAATAAGGTCAGTATAACTATATCTCTTAGAGGGTCTTACTGCCTTTTGGCTCGATCTCTAGTTAGCTGATAATTTTCTATTTTAGATTCAACATGTTGATCCTGAGTCTCAGAATCTTCATCTTCCTCAGTAGTTTGCTCTAAACCAGTAGCTTTAAGAGTGTCTTTTGAATTTGGTAACTCCACCTCAACCAATTGTTTCTTTAATTTTTCTTTATCAACCTTGACTGTTTCCTCTTCTAAAGCATTTTTCAGTAACTGATCTTCATTAAACACTACATCTCTACTGATCAAACACCTTGGAGGGCTTAGGTCTGTACACCAGATTTTATAACCCTTTACTCCCTCTGGATAGCCTATAAAGAATCCTCTTAAGGCTCTTGGAGCAAGTTTTCCCTGATTTATATGAGCATATGTAGAACAGCCAAAGGCTTTGAGGGTTTCATAGTTTGCAGGTTATCCATACTACATTGAATAATGAGTTTTGAATTCAATGGCTGATGAGGGACTTAAGTTTACTAGGTGATAGGCGGTCAAAAGGGTTTCTGCCTACAGACCCTTTGGCAACTTAGACTGAATTAACATGCTTCTTACCTTATTCATAAGGGTCCTATTCATTCTTTCAGCCAATCCATTTTGTTGTGGTGTCAACTTTATAGTTCTATGTCTAACAATTCCCTTACTTGTGCAAAAACTGTCAAATTTTGGTTATAAAATTCTAACTCATTATTTATTCTCAGCTTCTTTACCCTTTTGCCATACGATTTTCAATCATGTTTTTCCATTCTTTAAAATTTTTAAAAACTTGATCTTTACTCCCCATAACATAGACCAAAACTCTCATAGAGTAGTCATCAATGAATGTCAGAAAATAGCTATTTCCACCTAAAGACATATGCTGAGAAGGTCCTCATAAATCAGAGTGAATATGCTCTAACTTATCCTTTGATTTTTGAACTGACTTATTAAAGCTGGCCCTTGTAACTTTACCCAAAACACAGTTTTCACAAAATTCTAGGCTCTCCAGTTTGTCTCCCCCTAATAGCCCTTGCTTTTCCAGTTCTTTAAGGCCCTTTTTACCTATGTGTCCCAATCTTAGATGCCAGGGTTTAGTTTTCTCACTGATTGATCTCAAAATTACACCAGCTTCACTAGTGATAGCTTCTCCATCTAATATGAACACACCATTTTGCCTATTACCCTTCATAATAACATCAGACCCCTTAACTATTTTCATCTCACTATATTCAATCTTAACACTACAACCCATTTGATCAAGCATTCCTATAGAAATGAGATTTTTTTTCAAGTCAGGAACATACCTGACCTGTTTGAGTTCTCTTGTGGTACCATCATATAGTTTAACACTAACAGTTCCTATCCTTAATATTTGACATATTGAATTATTTCCAATCATTACTTTACCCCCAATAAAGTCATGATACTCAGTAAAATAATTCTTAAATGGAGACATGTGAAATGTACAACCTGAGTTCATAACTTATTTACTCTTATTTTTACTATCTGTAGCAATATAGACACTAGATAATTCATATCCTCCATCCTCCATAATTGCTGCATCACTATTCTGACTCTTTTTCTTGTTCTTCTTTTTAGGACAATCTCTCTTGAAATATCCTTTTTTGTGACATAAGAAACATTTTAAGTTCTTGGATTTTTCTTTATTCTTTCCTTGCTTCTTTTTCTTTCCCTCAGGTCTTGCTTTTGCTATTAAACCTCACCACTATTATTATTAAGACTCTCTTGCTTCCCTTGTAATTCTTTTGTACTCAGAGCTGACTTCACTTCATCCAATATCAATGTCTGTCTTTCATACATCAGAGCAACAACAAAGTGTTCATAAGATTTTGGTAAAGAGCTTATTAAAAGCAATGCCTTGTCATCATCACTTAATACTGTATCTATGGTCTCAAGTGTATCACACACTTTATTGAACTCATTAAGATGATCATCAGGGGATGAGCCTTCTGGTATCTGCAAAGTGAACATTCTCTTTTTAATATACAATCTGTTAGCAAGAGACTTCTTTATGTATATGCTCTCCAATCTTGCCCATAGTTAAACAACAATGGGTTCTCTAGCCACTTCCCTTATTACTGAATCTGTTAAGCTTAAGATAATCATGCTCTTTGTCTTCCTATCGATCTCAGCAATCTGCTTAAGGGTTCTTGAAGAGATCACATCTTTTCCATCTTTCTTGATTACTGGTTGAATAGCATCTCCAAGTCCTTGGGTGACAAGTAAAGCTTCCATCTCTGAAACCCAAGCTTTGATACCATGTGTTAGAAACTTTAGTAACTCTAACAAAACAGAGCAACTAAAGCACTGATCTAAGATGAGTGCAAGACCCTCTGAATTGTCACCACCAATCGAAATTAACAATGCTCCCGAATCACTTATCAGCAAGAACACATTCACTGTATCAAGATCAAGAAATCAAAACAGATATTTCACACACACAGAGGAAGAAGAAGAAATAGAATTTACGTGGTTCAGTTGTGCTGCAAGTTCAAATTACATCCACGGGACAAGCCACCAGAGAAACATTTTAATTTTGACTCAAGTAGAGAATACAGAGCTCAATCTGAGATTGTTTTACAGGAATAAAGAATTCATTTTTCTCTCTTTAAAACCTCTCATGCTCTTTTCGATTTCCACTGCTTCTCAGAACTGCCTTCATCCTCTGCTTTATACCAAGTGATCTAATTTCTAGATTGCACAGGACAACGCCACGTCTCTAACGACTATCTAACAATCTTGATTCCTTCCTCACATGCTGTCTCACATGACTCACTTATCCTCAGTTGAAAACGCTTTTTACTATTGCCGTTTCAAACTGAATTGTTGCACATGATCAGCTCGAGAAAATCAAGTCAAAAAACGATGCTGTTTTGACAGTCCCAGTTTTAAATTCAGCATTTTAATCCACACATATTAATAATATTTTTTTTTCTCATTTTTCCAATTCTCGCCCACTAAACACTAGATTAAACTTAAAAACACAGAGTAACACGAAAAATTTGCGAATCAGGCAGTTCACAGGGAAGCGTAAATAATGCAAAAGGCCATTCATTTAAAAAAATTATAAAATAACCTAAAGACTTTGGTATCTTTTAAAATTAACCATCCTAACCTTTTTCTATCATGTCCGTCCATCTAAATTTTATACCTGATACCCTCAAACTTATCAAGGAAAGGCCAAAGAATCACGCTCTCAACAAATCAAATTTCTGAAACAAAAATGATAATATAGATAAGGCGAAGGCTAAGGTGCGATAGGCAAAACTATCAGGTGGAAAGCAAGAATTTAAGGATAATATGCGTGATCGATGCAAGAAACTGACATGTCCTTCATCGTCTGACAGTCAATTGTCTTATCTGACAATGCCGTATGTTCTGGAATGGTTCATACTTTGACAACCTTTAATTTATTCGAAGAGAATAAAAAGCAATTAGTGGCGGATTTAAATTATTATTATTATCATTATCGTCACCACAAATTGGTTATCACGACCAAAAGGCATTTGAAGAGAATTATTTGAAAACCTACGTTCACTGCAATTGAATGTTAGCACGTGGTACCACTGCAATTCCCTAAAGTTAATATAAAGCATCTTAATTTAGTGGATCGCCTTTTCCGGAAATGGAAGTAGTTCACATAATTTTAAAATAATCACTTAAAACCCAGTACGTGTCTGTGCCTATACATTAACTCCGGATATTAATTTGTATCTTATCAACTGTAAATTAATTTGAGATATGATTCGTTTTCTACGGTGTACAGAACTATATTTTGACACTGGTTCATAAATCATTGACAAGTAGTTTCATCATAAACCAACCCTAAGATAATGGATTCGAGAACAAATAAGAAATCAGTTCCTAAAATTATAGGCAAATAGCTGCATCATCAACCAATCACTTAGAGCAAAAATAATCCCAGAATTAATTGAAGAGAAAAATAGTATAAAACTTGAAAACGAAATTAAAATATTTAGAACAGGATTAAAGATGGTGCAAAGAGTAAAATTATTTTATTTAATTATATTTTTTTATTCATAGTAGTAATTTGCTGGATGCACTTTTAAATAGTAAAAATAAAAAATAAAAAAATTCAATTTAGCCAACCTTAATAAAAAAAAAAATGAACTTGAAAAAAAAAAGGGAGAAAAACAAGCTCATCGGTCAATGAATTTACAGAAGTGCATGTAACCTCCTAATGGGCAATATAATAATATTTATCAAGGATGTAAATAAATTACATAATGTTGTAATTGACAACAAATTAAGAGTTGTGCCAATCAAATCTTTAGTTGTCAAAATTTTTGGGTAAATAAATTTAACACATGAATTATTGTAAGTTACAATATTGTGTAGCCTAACAGAGTCCCATTTATCAATTGTTTTCAAATTTGTCACAGACATTAACAAAATCAATCGAAAAGATACTTCTTGAAGAAAATTAAATTGCTTTTGCATTATTGTCGGACGACAATTTTTGCACAGATTAAGTGTATCTCAACACAATTTTTATTCCAAAATGAATATTAAGATTAGTGGCTCCTACTACAAGACGCACGATCTACTCGGTTAGCAGGACTTTATAACTCATTAAGAGGCACATCACATTATTATCAAACAGGTTTCCGGGTCTTTTGACCGCAAGTGGAAATTTTGCAATGATCCTTCTATATTCGAGGTGTTGTGAAAAACATGGGGGATGGGACACATCTAGTCAGTTAGGCAAGCCACGCTGTACTTACGGAAACGTCTGTGTGACAATAAAAGTTTCATGCATGAACTTTCCATTCCTAAGCCCGGCTGCTGTCGAATTGACGACATGCAAAAAATATTGATTATCCTGTGGCTGCTGGGATGAGGTATTTTACGAGATGCAAAAAATATTGATATCTAATGAAAACTGTGAAGAAGCGAGTACGGTAGCAGTTCCCAAAAAAAAAAAAAAAAAGAAAAGAAAAGAAAGGGAGAGAAATTGGATCTCTCCCATTTGATTTTGGGATCCCCCTACGTTACGTTTTAACGTAACGTACAGCTTATGATAAGACTGTCGAAGCAATAAGCGTACGCCAAGTGGTGGTATCAGTGATAAAATGAAACTGATTCAAACGGTTGAATCCGGTTAGTAAAATAATCAACGCAGGTCACTACCTTCTATAGCCGGTCGTAAAGAAATATCAAGTATCATTTTAACCATTAAATCAGCTGAAAAATTTAATCTCTTCCAACGCGATTCCTTTCAAAATGCAGAGCTCCACCGTGAAATTCTAATCAAAACTACGAGTTGATCGTTACAGAACCACCGGTTAAACTCAATCCATGACAAAACTGTACAAATGGCCCTGCTAATAATGGGGGATTTTGAAACGAAACGCAGATGGGAAATCCAGATCGGAACTGCAAAATCAATTTCTGGTGCGATTCTTCTCCTCCCTCGATCAGCATCTCAAAGTCCCAACAAAACCCAGATCGGTAAGTTTATTCAAAACGAAAAATCTATATATGGGTATGTTTTTGCTTTTGTTTCTGTTTTGCTGTTACCTCGAAATCGAAGGTAAAGAAAATATTGAGGGGATTTCTTATAATTAAATTGGTTTATTGATGCACTTGGAACACTTTATTTTTGTCTAATCAATTTTTGTTAACCTTGAACTTCATAATCAATTTCTATTTTCATCGATGTGTTTCTTTGAGGAATTATCATCTTTCGGCTTGCTACAGTCTTCAGCCTTCACCAATGCACACACACAATTACATCTCTATTTTTATTGTTAGCATTTACCCATTAGCAGTCGTATCTTCTGTGGCGTTGATGTTTGGCTGGCTCTCGAGCTCTGCTTCCTCGTTTATTCTTTACTTGCTACCAGTTGGAGTTTTCATTATCTGGGGAACTCTATTCTATAATTACAAATTTTTTTCAAAAAAATTAAAAAAAAAGAAAAATATTTATTTAGTTTTTACTTCTACAGTATCTCATATTTGCACAAAATATAGGGTTTATAAGGTGTAATATAATTGAAATTAATATAATTTTTTAATATTATTGGTTATTTAATTTAATTTGTTGATATATGTTTATCCACTTAAATGCATTGATACATCAACTAATTAAAATTTACTAAATTTTAATAACCTTTCATTTTAATATATTTATGAAAGAGCAAGACAGATAAAGTATAATAAAAATTTATTAGTAAGGTAAATTCTTTTTTTTTTCTTTTTTCTGTAATTATTAAATGTATAAAACTTAAATGTTGTGACGAAATCTTGAGCTGGTGGCAAATGCATGTGTTAGGATTGAACCAGGCATTTGCTCGTCCGAGAACTTGTATAGAGAAGGATTTCCCGCAGCGCAGCAGTTCTTCCATACCAACTTATGAAACTCAATCCCCAATCATACCATAAAATTCATTTGTGAACAAAAGAGTATAATCAGCTCAAACTTCAACTATGTGTAGCTGAATTTGTTCAGGGCAGATCAACAAATAACACAGTATTTGTGATATTCAACAGACGATACGGTTTATTGATTGAAAACAATTCATCCACAAGGACTGATAAAAGCACGAAAATATCAAGCAGCATGATCCACTACCTGATCAAGAGCATAATCTTCAGTAGGCTTCAGAGAATGGGTTGGGTCCAAAACTTCCCCAGATGGCTTTTGAATTACAGCATGCCAACTGCATCGCCAAAGGCACAATTACTAAAACAAACTCAGCTTATATTGCTAACATACAACATAAATAAACGCTTATATCTAGTCAATTCTGAAGCAAAGAAATCCACACCAACCATACGGTAGAAAGACAAATAAAAGACAGATAGACATATACTCATAGAGGCAGAAAACATATATACCATGAAACCACTAAACCTAAACAAAAATATCAGAGAGTCATTGGCAAACAACAGTAGATCCATACAGTTCGGAACAGAGTACCAAATCGATAACTAATGAGAGATAGTTACCTGTCTACAAAGCATATTGGACCTGCACTGGATCTCTGAAGAGTTCTTTTGACAGCTGATTTCCAGGCAAATGGAAATGAGCCGCAGGCAGAGAAGAAGCACTAGGTGACTATCGATGGCGGTGAAGCAGTCGAACAACCAAGAAGAAGAATCACTCCATCACTACATTTCTGTCATTTACGGTTTTTTACTTTTCCCCTCCAAAGAAACAAAAATTCCCTACACGATCTCTTTTCAATTTCTGATTTTCCGATTTAATAAACCCTAATCATTCCTTTTCATTTTGAATATTTTAGGCATCACAAACCAGCTTCCAACCGAGAATTCCAGTTGCCCATCACTGGAATTAACCTATTCAGCCAGTTTCCCATTTTCTCTATTTCTGCGTAAATTTAACATCATCCGTTCGATTTAAATTAAAAATATTTAACGGTTTCAGATCAAACAAACTGTACGTTACGAGAAACGTAACTTAGGGTTTGCCTTGATTTTGAGGAAGTAGTACAAACACTTTGACGGCGGGAGGTTATTAATTCATATTTTTATTAAAATTTAAGGTGGTTTGGGATTGTTTTTAAAAGTGATTTTAAAAATTTAAAAATTTATTTTAGTGATTGTTAAAAAAAATTAATTTTGAAAAAGAGAGAAGAAATATCTTTGAAAACTCATAGTAATAATACCAATCACATCAAAACGTTTCAATTAATAGGTAAATGATTTAATGCATCTCATCTTCTGCACCAACAATGCAAGTGCATGTACCAATAAACTCAATTTTCTTTTATTACCACATTTACGAAACAAATACGCAAGCTGTATAAGACAACATGTTAGTATTATAAAGGTAGATTGTCATTTTTCCCTTATTGAAAATTCTATATACCACTTACTCTTTTATTATTTTTGTAATATTTAAAAACACTTATAACACAAAAAATTTAAGGAAAAAGAGGAATAAATAAATTATTTGCTTTGATATTTTATCATGTGAATATTAAATAAAATTTATTATAAAAAATACTTAAAAATAATAGAAAGTATAAGAAAAATATCTTGGTATTAATTTTTTATTCACTTTGAAACTTATATGTCGTAGTTTTAATATTTAAATCCTTTTATTTTTATTTCAATTTATATAATTCATTTAATTTATAATTAATATAAATAAAACTATTTTTAAAAATAAGGGTAATACTGTAAAATTATAATGTCATAAAAATAATTGAGCATTATGATATTAATAAGGATAATTGGTATATATTGATTTCAGTAAAGAAAAAACTGACAATCTTCACATTATAAATAGGAATTTGTTTAAACATAAGCTTATAATTGGAAGCAAAATATCATTATTATCTTTTTTTTATGTGAATGCCACGAATTTATTAACAGAAAAACTGAAGTATTATTACTAGATCATTTTAATGAGTTACAAAGCAGATCGATATGTGAGAATCAAATGAATATAATTACTGTTATTGTAATTAATTTTGAAGCTGTTTAAGTTAATGCAAGAAATAAAATCAATAAAATTAAAAAAAATAAAAATAAAAGAAATGAATAAATCGATTTTACTACAAAACCCATATATATTATTTACTCGTGTCTATTTTTATTGTTTTCATGCATATTTACATGTTTTCTTTTATTATTTTTATTTTTTCAACCATTAATAACATCCGTATATTTCACAAAGTCCAATGATTTCACAGCGAAGATTTTGACAATTAATCCAATGATTTAACAAAGTCCGAACAGTAATAGAAGCAGTTGCACGACCTATGGACGTTGATGAATAACCAACTTCAGTGTGTAAAATTTGAATACGTTATACATATAGCACGTTAAAGTTCCCTTGAGGGTGGTGTTAGAAAAAAAAATGGCTGAATATGGAATTTGGGCAAGTATATTGTTGCGAAAGCGCCAATTGACCAATTGCTAAACTGCGGTGAATACAGTTTTTAGAGAAATATAAATGTGACAAATAAATAAAAAGAAAATGGAATATAACAATTTACGTGGTTCGGCATAATGTCTATGTCTACGGACACAAATTAGAAGATAATTTTTATTAATAAATAGGAATTTATAAAATAGAAAAAACTTTCAATATCCAAAACTCTAATATACCTAAATAAATATTCAAGTAAAACCTTTCTTAAATCTCTCAAAATAGGGATGCTTTAAACGTCTCATCTTCTTTCTATTTATAGGTATTTCTCACCTCCATTACATTGAATTTGGCTTCAATTTGCCAAATTGTAAAAGTTGGCAATGGGTGCCAACTTTATATAATTGTAGCCAAAGTTTGATATTGACTGTCACATGCAATTTCTTCAACAAATTTGTATGTTTGCATGCTAGCTACCTTGTTAAATAATTGCATGCTTAACTTTTCAACATATATAACATCTAGATAACTATTACCTATTAAGTTAGTTTTTAGATTAAATATGCCAAAATAGTTTTTGCAAGAAATACATCAAAATATGATATTAGAGTCAAACTCATTCCTTCATAGATACCTATCTTTATATTATTAAAACTTATACAAAATGCTTTTAAGGAAATAAAATTACAAATTAATAGTTCAGCAAAAATGATTAAGAAAAAATAAAAAACGTACATTACAAAACTTTTCCTCTCCCTATAAATATGTATGCATGCACCTGACCAGAAGACGTGCCATAGATTATTTAGTGCATTAGAAATAGAGTAAGCTTACATACATTACATCCAATTATGTCTTCTTCCATTATTCCATCAACGTTTATTACCTCTGTAAATGGTTTCAAATTATGTCCTCCGCTTGCAACAAATAGAGCAACAGCCATGAGAATGAGTGAATACAAGCCAGCCCAATGCTTTGCCAGCGCCCAGGCTGATACTGCGGCCGTTGTTAGGAGATCAGCAAACTACCAACCTTCAATTTGGGACCATGACTTTCTGCACTCATTGAGTTGCAACTTTACGGTATTGATTAATTATTAATAATACTTTGTTCAGTTAAATTTGAATTTGATACCGTATAATATGTGTGATTTGATCAGCAAATTGAATGGAATGGTGCATGCAGAGTGAAAACTACAAAAAACAAGCAGAAAATCTGAAGGGAAAAATAACGGCAATGATTAATGAAGTGAGTGTGGCCGATAAACCTCTGGATCAGTTGGAGCTGATTGACAACCTGCAAAGACTTGGATTGGCTTATCATTTTGAGACTGAGATTAAGAACATATTGCACAATATTTACAATAATAAGGACGATAAATGGAAGAAAGAAAATCTACATGCAACTTCTCTCGAATTTAGACTCCTTAGACAACATGGTTATAACGTATCACAAGGTAATGAATGCATTTGTTTCACCACAGCACCTACTTTCTTAGGCCCATGCATGATCTGAATAACTAAATCGATCGATATCTTTTATATGTATATTATATGCAAAATAATTCTGCTTTCTTAACTTGGTTGAGAAATGCATGCAGAGGTTTTCAGTAGCTTTAAAGACAAGAACGGAGGTTTCATCTGTAATGATTTCAAGGGAATACTCAGCTTGTATGAAGCCTCGTATTGTAGTTTAGAAGGAGAAAGCCTCATGGAGGAGGCCTGGCAATTCACAAATAAAAATCTTAACGAGTGCCTGAGGAGCAACAAGGATGATGAGGACCTGAATGAGCAAGCGAGGCGTACCTTGGAGCTCCCTCTGCATTGGAGAATGCCAAGGTTGGAGGCAAGATGGTTCATTGATGTTTATGAGAAAAGAAAGGACAAGAACCATGCATTACTCGAGCTCGCTAAGTTGGACTTCAACATTTTGCAGGCAACTTATCAGGAAGAACTTAAAGAGATTTCAAGGTAAGATTAGATGTTATCAAACTCTTACAGTCTAATCACATGTACAGATATAGTCATTCTCAGCCGGTGCGGACTGAGCTCATTACAGTGCAGCAAATCCCTTGTGTATAGAGCTTCGGCAACACTGTAAAGACCTACGTCCTCGCTTTATAAAGTGCAAATGTTTGCATCAGAGATAGAACGATTCTCTCTCTCTCTCTCTCTCTCTCTCTCTCTATATATATATATATATATAAAACACATGTGATAGTGTTGTAATGTTGCTTTTCATTTGCCTGTGACTATTAAGGTGGTGGAAAGATAAAGGTCTTGAAGAGAAAT
Source organism: Aegle marmelos (assembly GCA_030449875.1). Taxonomy (NCBI): domain Eukaryota; kingdom Viridiplantae; phylum Streptophyta; class Magnoliopsida; order Sapindales; family Rutaceae; genus Aegle; species Aegle marmelos. The sequence goes on from JASUUL010000115.1 coordinate 12,029,367, forward strand.
TGAGCTTTGCCAGGAGCAGATTGGTAACCTCCTTCTTCTGGGGAATAGGGATGGTGTTTGAGCCTCAATTCGCTTATGCCAGAAGAGCGCTCACGATCACGCTAGCTCTAATTACAGTCATTGATGATATTTATGATATCTATGGTACTTTGGATGAGCTTGAGCTATTCACTTATGCTGTGGAGAGGTCTGTTGGCAAATATTATTATACCTAATTAATTAATTAAACTGCTAGATAGCTACTTCTCAAGTACACACACACACACACACAAACACACACACAAACACAAACACATATAAATAAATACATACACACATATATGAAGAGTTTTCTTCTCTACAGGTGGGACATCAATTTTGCTATAAAGCAGCTTCCGGCCTATATGAAAATATGTTTCTTCGTGCTTTTTAACTTTGTTAGTGAAGTTGCCTATTACATTCTCAAACAACAGGATTCAGATCAGCTTCTCTGTCTTAAAAATTCAGTACATCCCGTTCCTTTCCTTTCCATTTATCTGATCCTCTTTAAATTAATAAATAGTAACTGGGATTTTCCTGTTTCTTGTGCATCAGTGGCTAGGCTTATTACAAGCCTTCTTCGTGGAGGCCAAATGGTACAACAACAACTACGCACCAACGCTGGAAGAGTACTTGCAAAATGCCGCGTTATCAATAGCAGGCCCTTTAATTGCAATTACTGCGTACCTTTCCACCGAGAATCCAATCGCAGAGAAGGAACTGGAATATCTGGAAAGCAATCCGGACATAATTCAATGGTCATCTAGGATTTTTCGTCTTCTCGATGATTTGGGAACTTCATCGGTAAATTATTACACCACCATGCTTCAATTCCTTTATTCATAACTTTATAAATACTTCATCGGTATATTATTACACCACCAGCACTAGATCTAAATTCATTGAATTTCTTCCCTAATGAAGTGATTGCATATTATTTTTTCCAATAATTCATCAGGATGAGATACAGAGAGGGGATGTTTCTAAATCAATCCAGTGTTACATGCATGAAACTGGTGCCTCAGAGGAAGCTGCTCGCGAGCACATCAAGGATTTGATAAGACAGATGTGGAAGAAGGTGATGATGGATGTATGCAGAGCTAGTAATAATAAAGATTGTCCCTTGTCTCAAACTACAAATGAATTCATATTGAATCTGGTTAGAGTTTCCCATTTTATGTATCTACATGGAGATGGGCATGGTGTTCAAAACCAAGAGACTATGGATGAAGCTTTTGCATTGCTCTTTCAGCCCATCCCCTTAGAGGACAACAAACACATGTCCTTAACTTCAGCATAACCTCGTACCAAAGGCCGATGAATATAATTAATGGATGACTTGTAGCGATTCCCAAATAAGTATTATATCGTTTCAGCTGGAGTTAGGCGCCTTGGCATTTCGTGTTCGCTATTTGGTTTGTTTCAGAGTGTCTTTCTTTGCAACAATTGTGACGAAGGGCGAGGCTTACCATATTCCCTTAACTGCATGTAACGCTTTTATTTTATTTTAATAAGTTCTCTTTTTATCTGAAGTTTTACTGCAAAATCTTTTATTTTAATAAATTCACTTGTTTGTCAAGGTTTACTGGGTTCAGTGCTGAATTAGTGATTAGGATTTATTTTTTTAACCTAACAATCTTTGATTTAATACTAAGTAAAAGATTAGCTCAACAGTCGGAACTGAATCCTCATCAAGTGAGGCTCATTCCAATTCTCACAAGATAATTAATTGCTAGCTAAAACAGTATGGGATGACAAAGATTATTATGTTGCCGTACTTCATATGCAAGCATGAATTATTGTATAGAATGTTAAGATGAGGTTAGGATCTTGATTTAATTAGTAAAAAATAGATATTTATCAAAATTTTAGCTTGTCTACTATTAAAATTATCCTAAAATACTACAAAATTATTACTAGAAAATAGACTGCGAAGAATTGAAGAATTACATATGAATGTCTAAAAAGAACTTAATTGTGTGAATCAAAAGATAAGTATTGCTATTACAAGAATTGCAAATCCAATAACTACAAGTGATTAGTTCAATGATCGACTAACCCCAAAAATGGGAGAAGGATGTTTAAATGAATGATAACTTTTAATTTTTATCAATAACTTTTAACTTTTACCATTTAAGTCTCTATTATTTTTCTAATTATGTACTTATTACATCGTTGGCACTAAATTTTACTTTTGTGTCTGTACACACACACACACACACCCCTACACACATTCAGATATTATGATATTATTGACAAGTTTATGATATTACTTCATAATTTTTATTTATACATTTAGAAATATCTTTTTATGCTAATTCTTGCTGACTACACGAATACTCAACAAAAGCAAGGGGGTTTTAGATGCCTAAATTTATAAAGAATTGCTTATGGATGCTAGCAAAACATGAATCAAGGCATTTCAATAGATGATAAGTTGAATGGAATTAAAAATACAAAGCTTTAACTTATTTATACAAAGATAATGAAAAGGATGGCTAACCTAAGGGTAACACTTGGAAATAACTAAAAGTTGGCTTGCATCTACAGAAATCACTAACCAATTATTGCAAGCCATTTTGGAATGACATCTTTTTATGCCCTTGTACATATATTGTTTAGCATAGCCATTTTGCTAGTTTAATAAGTCGAGCTCATTTCGCACATCGGCTGGCTGTAGATAAGAATAATTCAGGTTGCATGCCAATGTAACTTCAAAGACAACTACTGACTTTCTATAACTACTGCTCTCAAAAACCTCTCTCAAACTTGAGGTCTTGTCGAGGACTCTTAGTTTGCTCTTAAAATGGTCGAAACTTGCACTAACGTAGTGGGTTTGTTAGAACACCTATAATTTGGTAGTAATAAAACTTATTCCAAATTCTCCATTAGTTACTTTGTCTCTAATGAAATGAAAATCTATCTCAAAGTGTTTGATTTTTTAATGATACACAAAAGTCGTAGCTATTGGGGCTTCATTAGTGCTATCACTTAGAATTTGAATATAGAGCCATGCCTCTATATTTAGATTCAGCAATGGATCCTCTAATCATGTCTTGAAGTCCATGCAATCAACTTATCTTCTAAAAGCACACAGTAGTCACTGATTGATTTTCTATCATTTGGATCACTAACCCAATCTACATTTGCATATGCCCCAAGATTAAGAAACTCTAATTTTCTAAATTTCAAACACATGTTCATAGTGTTCTTAAGATATTTGAGTACTCTCTTACGTGTTATCCAATGAGGTTGCTTAGAATTTGACATAAATTGGCTAAGCTTATTCATTGAGAAACCAAGTTTAGGCCTTGTGAGTATTGTATATTATAGGCTACTTGTAACATTTTTGTAGAATGGAGGATCATGAAATTTGGCTCTTTTATCCCTTTTTAGTTTTATTGTAATGTAGAAAGAAGCTTATATTTCTTTACAGTTACTTATCGTAGTTTTTGCTAACAAATATTGAATATACTTAGATTGAGAAAGTGAAATAGTGTTTTGCATTTTGGTTGCATGTATCATAAGAAAATGGTTCAAGTTTTTAAGATCCTTCAAAGCAAAAGCTTCATATAAGCTATCTACACTTCTTTAAAAGCTTCATTTAAGCTATCTACATTTTTTCAATAGCTTTTTGTTATTCCTAGTAATTCTTACGTCATCAACATAGATAAAAATGATAGATTATCTCATATTTGACTTTTTTGATGAACAATGAGGTGTCAGATCTAGAGTTTTCAAATCCTTAAGAGTTCAAAGTACTCTTTAACTTATCAAACCATGATTTAGGAGCTCATCTCAGTCTATACAATGTTTTCTTTAAATTTTATATAAGAGTTGGCTTATTTCCATCTATGAATCCTTCAGGTTATTGCATCTAAACAATTTTTAATCAAGTTATCAATAAAAGAAGAACTGTTTATCTCTAGCTATCTTATCATCCAATCATTGTTTACTGGCAAGATTAGGATAATTCTAATTGTTGCAGCTTTGGTAACTAGATTAAAAGTGTTTTTAAAATCAAGATCTATAGTTTGCAAGAATCTTTTGCCATTAGCTTGACCTAATACATGCCATATGCATGTACCTTTACTTTGAATGCCCATATATTTTCAATTAGATAATAGTTTTGGTTGTTTGGTATCAAGGTCTAGGTTTTATTCTCTTACGAGGTCATTTTGTTCATCTTCCATGGCCTTTTTCTATTTTATTTCTTTTAATGCTTCCATAATATTATAGGATAAAGGAGTCTAGATTTGGGTAGAGACTTAACAAAATTTTGGCTAAAAGATTCTGTTAGATCCATCTTATTAGGTGGCCCAAGCCTAAAATCTTATTAATTTGGAGAAACAAGTAATTAATAGAAACTCAAAAGGGACAAATGAAATTTGCCATGAAATTTGCCTATATAAGGAAGAGAAAATGAGGTAGCAGTGACAAGTTTTCATGAGAAAGGAAGTGGCAAGAGAGAGAGAAAAACTAATGGAAGAATAGTAATGTCAATCTTTATTTAGGTGATCGGAAGATTAAATTAACTTCGTTTTCTCTTAATTTTAAGGACAAATTCCTAGTATCGCCCTCTACAGTCTTACTAATCTTGATTTTTATTTTATCCTCTCTTTAGCTATTATTTGTGGTACCCACTTGTTAGAGAGATAGTTATTATATTGTTACAATAAGCCAAAATTATTGAGATTCTTGATATAGGTCGCCTCTAATATTATCTAAAAAAAGATTTATGCTGCAATCCTATTAATATAGTGGAATGTTTTATTGAACTACAATCTTGTGATTTTTTTTATTTTAGATTTTTCACGTAAAAATCTGTGCCTTTTGTGGTTGGTTTTTGCTTTGGATTTTGTTAGTTTATTTTTCTGCCTATTTATTTGTGGTATGTATCTTATTTTAATCACAAAAAAAGGAAAAAATATTTTCACTTAATTTCTAATTAGTTATGGTAGTCACTTTCCTGACAGAGTGGCATCTCAGAGTAACAAGTTATAGTTTTTATTGCTTGTGTGGCTGAGATAGAAGAGTATTCGGCATCATGATTAAATTAAAATCATGAAAGTATGTCATTTGAAAGTTTAGGATGAAAGATTTGTTGTACATGAAATATTTACATGAACCTATTAAAAGTGAAGAAGCTAGACTCACTGATTTAGATGATAAGAAATAGGTTTAATTAAACTAAAATGCTATGGGCATTTTTAGGTTATGGATTGATCAAAGTGTGTACCATGATGTAGCAAAAGAATCCAACACTGATATTTTTTGGAGAAAATTAGAGACAATTTATGAGCAGCTGACAGCACAGAATAAAGCCAATTTAATGAAAAGGGTTGTTAATGTGAAATACAAGGAACAACACAGTATAACTAAATACAATAGTGAGTTCTAGGGTTTGATTGATTAGTTAACTACTATAAAGATAATTTTAGATGATGAGTTGCAAAGTATTGTTGTTGCTTAGTTCTTTACTTGATAGTTAGGAGACATTAGTAGTTGTTAGCCTAAAAGCTACACATAATATAATTTTGATGATAATAAATATTTGTCTTAATTATTTTAATTAATAATGCATTTCACATTTTCACTAAGTTTTTGAAAGATAGTATTTATGCAAGTAAATCAAGTAAAATTAATTTAAGATACTCAACGGATAACGGCTCAATCAAGAACAAAGCTTGGAGCTTAACGAACTTATTAATACGATAAAATTCTTGTGAAGTTGGTATGACTTAATTTATGCTTGATTTAAAAATTTGTGAAGTTCAAGATTTTAATTAATTAATTATTATTTATTATTCTTAAGACTTGATCATAAATTAAGTATGTCATACAAACTAATTGATTTTTTAAATATGAACTAAAGTGAAAAAATTTTGTAATCTTTGATTTTAATAAGTATTGTTTTAAATATGAATTTTGGTTTATTTAAAATCAAAAATATTTTTAGTCATATCATAATTTCAAAAAGTTATAGGAATATAAAGTATTATTTAGAAATTCTAAAATTAAGCTTGTTTGTAAGGATTTTTTTTGACATTTTGATAATTTTGTGAAAAGTGATATTGTAGCAAGTTAAAAGTATTTCAAAAATGGATATATTTATAAATTTTTATAAGTTTTTAGGCCATAATATAATTATAAAAAATTTTAGGTAAAATTATAATTTCATGAATAGTATTACTGTTGTAAAATTTAAATGTAACAGTAACTTCACAATAGCAAGTAGCTAACCACGAGAATATAGAGGCTAGCCGCTTTGACACTGGAATTTGCCTATAACTACTATTTTTCGAGTCAAAACTATATAAATCCAATTCAAACTCATTTCTAAGCTCTTAAACAACCAAAAACTAGTTCATACATTATTGATTGAGTTTCCAACTTATAAATCATCATAGATTGAATCATTATTGAGCTATAATTTATTCATTCACTCTTAAAGAGTGATTTTCTCATTGTAATCTTTAATTTCTTATCAAATTTGTGAGTGTGCAAGTGTGAAAAACACTTGGGTGAAGGGTTTCAGAAGTAATCCCTGGATTGTAAAGGTTGATTGATACCTTGAAGTCAATTGTAATAAATTTAAAGCCTTAGGAAGTTTGGATTGTGAAATTCTCGAGTTTGGTTAGATTGGAGCCGTAGACGTAGGTGAGGATTATAGAACCACGTAAAATTACTCGTGTTTGATTTCTCTTCCCTTATTTTTTTATTATTGCATTTTATCAAACTTATTGTTTTTAATTTTGTTAGGGCAATAGATTAAATTTTTGTGTGGTTTATTTTGATTAAATTTTAGAAATCCAATTAACCCTCCTCTTAGGTTGGATAATTAGAATTTCAATAATATTACTAAATAATTTAGTGTCAAACAGGAAATTAACCTTGGATATAATTATAGATAGGTTGCAAAATGTAGAATCTAGAAGAAATAGTATTGACGCAATTTCTTCTAAGTCAGATGCACTTGTTTTAAAAAAATAAAAAAGATAGAGGAGGAGCCAAAGTAGAAATTTCCACCAGCAGAGCAATGATAATACTAAAGAAATATCTAAGTCCTAGAAGAGAAAACTTAAGTGTTTTTATTAAAAGAAAATAAGTCACACTAAAAAAGAGTGTAGATTGTAAAAAAGAGAACACGCAAAAGAAATAAGGCGATGCTTAGAAAAATGACAAAGAGAATATGGTAGCTATAGTTGATGTTGATTTGGGTATTATTTATGATAAGAACTGAGTAAATCTCACTTGCCATACTAGTGATTAGGTGATGGATTCATGTGCTTTATTTTATGTTACTACACATCATAATTACTTCGCATCTTATGTCAATGGTGATTATGACCATGTTTAGATGGGAAATAAAGGGGCATATAAGATTATAGGCATACGAGAAATTTTCTTGGAAACTAGCATTTGTTGTAAATTATTGCTTAAAGATGTTAGACGTGTACCAGATATTTTTCTTAATTTGATCTTTACAGACAAGCTTGATGTTGAGTGTTAGAAAGTGTATATTTATAAAGGAGAAAATCGTCATTTTACACTTTAAATCTCACTAACATTATTACTTTTATTTATTTAAGTATTTTATTGTTTAATTATGTGTGTTTTATTATCATTATGTATTTTATGTATTTTAGGGACATCACGATCGTATCACAATGAACGAGTGATTAAATAGCAAAACGAACATCATATTTGGACTCAAGACGGTCGAAAACCTTAGGAGAAACATAAAAGGAAAAATGTCACTGTTCACATATTCGGTACTGTTCACGATACTGTTCACAACAATGTTCATATATATAGGCCGATGACGTGGCATTGACCAATGACGTGGTATTGACCGATCATGTGGCAACTACCTATGACGTGGCAGTATTTGATTGGACGAATTATGTGGTATTGACTGCTTACGTGGCGGTGACCGATGATATGGCATTGACCAATGATGTGTCACGATTTTATTGAGCTAAATTTCTTATGTACTATGGATCGATGACATAGTAGTATTTCAGTGGAGCAAAAATCGTGTGTACGGTATATGCACATACATGGGATTATTTACTATTCAAATTACGTTACTGTGCAAATAGTATTACTGTACAAAAATGTGTTACTGTGCAAACGGTGGCCAAATAGTATTACTGTTCAAACGACAATTGTTAACTGTTGACTGACGACGTGGTGCAATCCTGAGTGTCCGAACTATTTTTGATGCCAATTAAAGAAAAAGACAAGTGTATACTTTTGATGCCAAGCTTCCTAAATCTTTCTCGATAGAAGCTATGTATATTATAGTTGACTTAATTAACCCTTCTCTTTCAATTCCATTAAATGGCAATATATCTATAAGAGTTTAGATTGGAAAAGATGTTTCTTATAAATATTTGAAAGTGTTTGGTTGCAAAGCATATGTTCATATTCTTAAAGATGAAAGATCAAAGATTGATGATAAAACTAAGAAATGTATTTTCTTAGGCTATGAATAAAGAATTTAGGTACAGATTATAGGATCCAGTGGCAAGAAAACTTATCAGAAGTAAAGATATTGTTTTTTTTGAAGATAAGATGGTTAGTGATGTAGAGAAGAGTGATAAATCTCAATCATCTTCAGAGATTCTTATTATTCCAACTCCAGTTTCTCCACTTGTAATTCGTGATAATCATAGGGAGCTAGGGAAGATAATAATAATAGTCCAGTAGAATCAGTTGAACAAGCACTTTTAGAATCATTTGCACCACTAGTTGATCTAGAATTAAGAAGATCGACTAGAGAACAATGACTTTTTACTAGATATCTTTCACATGAGTACATAATGATTATAGATGAAGGAAAGCTAGAATGTTTTGATGTTTCACCAGTACAAAAATGAGTGGGTTAAAGATATGCAAAAGGAGATGAAATCCTTCAATGTGAACTACACTTATGACTTAGTAAAGCTATCTAAAAGAAAGAGAGAACTGAAAAATAAATAAGTTTATAGGTTAAAAACTAAAAATACTTGCAATAACAGTACAAGATTAGATTAGTCTTAAACGATTTCTATCAGAAGAAAGGTATTTATTTCGAAGAAACATTTTCTCTTGTGATGAATATATCTTCAATTCGAGTTGTTCTAAGATTAACAGCTATCTTGAATTAGAGATTGAACAACTTGATGTAAAGATAACTTTCTTACATGGAGCAACCTTAAGGGTTCAGTGTGAAGGGCAAATAAGAACTTATGTGCAAATTAAAGAAAAATTTGTATGGGTTAAAATAGGCACTAAGACAGTGGTATAAAAAGTTTAATATAGAGAATCATAGTTTCAGCAAGACTATGTGTGATTATCGTGTTTGTGTGAAAAAATTTGGTGATAGTGATTTTACTATTCTCTTGCATTATATGGATTATTCACTTACAGTCCATTTTAAGCTTAGTTCTGAGCATTATTCTACAAGAGAAAGAGAAGTTAGAGATTAAAAAAGTTCTTTATGCTTCTGTAGTTAGTAGTTTGATAGACGTTATAGCTTGCACAAGATCAGATATTGCTCATACAGTTGGTGTAGTCAATCGGTTTCTTTCCAATTCTGGCAAAGAGTATTGGACAACAATGAAGTGGATTCTCAAATATCTTAGAGGTACTTTCAAGACATGTTTATGTTTTGGTAGTGACAAACTTGTGTTACAAGTATACACAGATGCAGATATGCTAGGAGATGTTGATCCTAGGAGATCCTTATCAGGATGGAGAGAGAGTCGTCTAATTGTAGTTAAGACTTCAGTAGTGCATTGTCTTATCTACCACTAAAATAGAATATATTGCAATAACTAAAGGTTGTAAAGAAACTTTGTAGATGAAGAATTTTCTACAAGAGTTGGGTACGAATCAAGAAAGTCTTATTGTGTATTGCGACATTCACAGTGCTATTCAGTTGGTAAAGAATTTGATATGCCATTCGACATCCAAGTATATTAATGTAAGATGTCATTGGATACAAGATGTGCTTAAAAAAAAATAGTTGTAGATTGAAAAGATATACACAACGGAGAATGGATCAGATATATGATGACAAAGTCATTATTTAAGGAGAACCTGAAAAGCTGTATGCAAAAAATGAGTTTGATGGTATTCCTTGTATGATCTGAAGAGGGAGATTTATTGTGTCCATCTTATTGGGTGGCCCAAGCTTAAAATTTAATTAATTTAGATAAAAAGTAATTAATAGAAATTTAAAGGGGATAAATAAAATTTTCCAAGAAATTTTCTTATATAAAGAAGAAAAAGTAAGGCGACAGTAAATAGTTTTTGTAAGAAAGGAAGTAGTGGGAGAAAGAGAAAAGCCAGGGGAGGAATAGTAATTTCAATCTTTAATTAGGTGTTTAGAAAGTGAAAATAACTTTGTTTTCTCTTAAATTTTAAAGGTAAGCCCTTGACATCGCCCTCTACAATCCTAATGGTCTTAATTTTTATTTTATCTTCTTTTTTGCTATTTTTGGTGATACCTACTTGTTAGAGAGACAATTATTAGATTGTAACTGTAAGTCAAAGCTATTGAGATTCTTGATATTGGTAGCCTTTAGTAATATTTAGAGAAGGATTTGTGCTGTAATCCCATTAATATAATAAAAAAGGATTTGTGATGTTGGTCCCGTTGTTTTTCTCGCGGATTTTTCACATAAAAATATGTGTTATTTATGGTTGGTTTTTGCTTTAGATTTTGTTAGTTTATAAAATTTTGTGTCGTTTATAGTTAGATATCCTATTTTAGTCATATAAAAAGGGAAAGATTTTTATTTCTGCTTAATTTGTAATTAGTTGTGATAATCCTTTTCCCAATGGATTCCTACTTTGAAACTTATTAGCATATGATATGAGAGAAAAGCCTTTTGAATGGAAGGATTTTGAGTGTTTGGTTCTATGGTTGATGGTAAAAAATGGTTGGCTTTTAAACTATTTTACTGAGGTTGGTCAAGGTGGTTGAGTTAAAGATAATTGACTACCCATACTATGTTAGTACATAAATTCTATCGTGTTTTATTTTGATCAAGATTTGAGAAATTCTATGTTTCCATAAGTGGCTTGAGAGTAACCAAGAGCTGTTGCTAACTATCTGAACTCATGAGAACTATCAATTATTGGTGTTTTTTGTGCTTTATTAAATTGAAATTTCATATTTCTAATCTTTTAGTTTGATCTTCGTTTTATTGAAATAAGTGCTTTATTATTAAAAAGAAATATAAATACACAAAAAAATCCAATGACCCTTCTAACTCTACTATATTACTATTAGCCTAAAGGTTAAGTTTATCCTTCATTTGAACATTAAAATAATAATGTCAATGATGTAATAAGTAAGTGAAAAATAAGGAAATCAAAATGTTCAGAACTACATAAAAATTTAGATGACTTTAGAATTTATGATGAGGACTTGATTATATTTTATAAGAGTTTTATTAATGATTTTGGGTTAATGATATCAATATGCATTTGTTACATATGAATGTTAAGAGGTAAGTAAATTAAACTTCTAAATAGATCACGATAAATAATATGTGTGTGTGTGTGTCCAAAATATTTGAAAAGCTTGTTTTTTATATTTACGGATATAGATTTATATGATTTTGCTGGTATATTTATGTGATCTGGTGCTATGTGTTAAGTGTGATTATGTGTATGGGCATAGGCATGAATATCCATCATGTTTTATATGAAATGAGAAAGTGAATTCTACCAAAACTAATTTTAAAGAACAAAAGCATAAACTAGGTTTTATCAAATGTTTGTATTAAAGGCTACCTCTTAAAGTTGTATGGGGTCATCTCTTAAGATTATGTGAAGGCCAGATCTTAAAGGTCAATGTATTGTAAAGTGCCACACATTGTACAAATTGCCACACATAACACAAAGTGCTGCATGCATGAAATGTATTTTGATTGTAGAAATGTGAAAGTTTGAAAATGACAAAGAAAGTTTTATGAATAAATGACAAAGAAACTTTAATGAATTTCGTTTTACAATATTTTCAAAAGATCATGATATATCATTTATTTGCATTATATATTAATATGTGTGGATTTTGGTATAACAAAAACTAGCTTGCTTTAAAGTCATTATAGTTTAATTTTCATAAGTCAAGATGGTAGATGGTTTGCCAAAATTTTGAAGTCTTCCACTATTTAAGTATTGTATTTAAGGCCTAGATTGTTATTGATTGTAAAGAGATATTTAGACATAGGTAACTTGTCATTAGAATATAAAATGGTATCGATGAGATTATAGAGATTATGAGGATTTAATTTCAATGATTCTTTCCTTCAACAGTTTAGACTAATATTTCAATGTCAAGCTCTTACTACTAGTAGAAAATTCATAATATTAGAGGATTCTTTAGATATACAAGATGCACATTATTTTAATATAATAAACGTGTTTCTTGCTCTTTTCACAATAACTGGAATTAGCTCTCAATACTCTTTGATAAGTTTCATTTATGCCATATTTATTTACTGGAGTGAGAGTGAGAAGTGTAGGTTTTTTTCATTTTAGTGTTTACTTATAGATTTTAAGAGAAGAGTGAAAATTTTACTTCTAGGACCCACCATTTTTTAGAGTAGAGAGTGAGATTCTCACTTCCATGAGGGAGATAAAAGAGAGAATCTATTCCCCCTTCTTTTTTATCCTTATTTTATTAAATGTAATAAAATTATGTTATTATTTTTATTAAAAAATAATAGTATTCTATTTATTTAATATTAGTAATTAATAATAATAATTATTTTATTCTAAGAAATATTAATTTTGTACTATATTATTAATAATAATGTTTCATTTGTGTTTATCAATAATTTTTTTTTGCATAACTAAAATTAAAATTAATAAAAATTGTGATTTACATGTTAATAATATTAATAATTAATTATTATTAATTTAAATATTAATAAAAAAATAAATATTTTATTTTTTAAATAATTTTTATGATTTTTGTAATTAGAAACTATAATTCTTTAACTAAAGGTAAAATTGTAATTTAAAATATTTTCTTCTAATCTAAGATAATGCAAACGCATGAACTATATTTTGATTTCAATTCCATACTCTCAATCTAGTGTAAGTAAGCAAGCTATTCTTACTCCTATTATATACTTCTAATATAAAAAATGATATTTTTCAAGATTCTCACTCTAATACATAATATAAACGCTACTTAAGTTCACATATAGACTCTTCCTTTCATTATTTTTTTAAATATCATGATGCTTTCTATTTACAGCCGTGCAATATTGCAATTTAAAATAAATTTTATGAAATAAATAATTAAAAGTTAATCGAAGGAGAAATAAAGAAGGAATGGCGTTACCCCCAATTCTCATCCCGAACATTAACTTTTTAAAAATTTCATTCTTTACCTCCGACTCCAGTAGGCTGGGCCCGGTAGGAATTGTATTACACCAACGTCGATGAGGCGCTGGGCTGCAGCGAGTTGCCGAAATTATGCAACTCCTAACCGAGGAGAAATTGGCTATGTCACGATAATTAAAAACATTTGTAATTTTCAAAACTATTAAGATGCAAGAATAACCACAGATATCTCCCATAAACACGTCCGTCCTCCAGTTTTTTGTGCCCTCTATGCTCTCTCACATATTCATTTAGTGTTGTGAGAAGAAATACTACTGTGACTACAAAGTGATTTTCAACTATGCCAAACAGTGTCTACTGACAAAATTTGAGCCACTGTTTTTCCTCATTACAAAACAACATTGATTTTTTTCTTCGGTAATTTGTTCGATTTATGTAAGTGTATCAATGATATGCTAATTAATGATTAATTGGTGTTAAAAATTTTGTAAGAATAATAATAATAATAATAATTTGTAATAATCCAAAAGCTCAATAAACACGTAATCAGTCATTGAAAGATCACATATGAATATAAGGTCGGCTAAATAAGTTAGTAGCTATTGGAAAGAACTGTCCGAGGTTTGCGAAGGTGCAATGCCTGAGCACGGGTCATGCCTCAATTGTAGAGCATAGCAGCATTAATTTCTGATCCATACGTGTCAACAATAAGGAGTAAATGGTAATTAGGTGACTAATTATTTTCTCGTAAGACCAAATAATAAATTGAATGCCAATGAAAAAAGATTTTATTTAATTAAGAAAATTCAATCCCATTCTCAACAACCCTTCAAAACGCTCAAATTAAAAGCAATTAGATGATAAGGTAATGATGAGAAGACTTGGCGAGGAATGGCCGGGGATATCAATGATAATATGACAAAAGGCAATGATTATTTAATTTAATTTGGAAACGCGTGCGGCAATAGTTTATTAATATCTTAAGCTATTAGTAATGCACCCCTAGGCCAAATTGAACAAGCGCCAAGCAAAAAGTAAATGGCGTGCAGTGAAGACGAAGAGGAGATAATGGGGAGTGCAATAGTGCTACCCGCTATTTTGCAAGCAGTGATTAAGCTTGACGTATTTGAGACCATTAACAAAGCTCGTCCTGGTGCCAAGCTTTCTACTTCAGAGATTGTTGATCAAATTCCCAAACAAACATTCCGAGGCACCCACGATGTTGGATCGAGAACTGGGGCTCCTAGCTAGTCAGCTTCAATGTGCTTTATTGCTCTTTTGTTGATGGAGAAAGGCTCTACGGTCTTGCTCCTGCTGCAAAATACTATGTGCGTAACCAAATTCCTGGATTGTCATTGCCTCCTTATATGAACTTCTCTCTAGATAAGGTCATTGTTCCTGGCTGGTGTATATTGTATTGTGTGTTCTTTTCAGGAAATCGCAATCCGTTGTTGTTTAGTAAATGAATCATTTCTCTTCTCAAGCCTTCATGCTGAGGAGTACTCTTTGTGATCAGACCAATCATTTCCATTCTCATATTTCAAAACCTATCAAAATATTAGTGCCAATTAAAAAGAAAAATTTTTAACTTTCAACTTTGCAAGTTAAACAATTTTTTTTTTTTACTGTTTTTAATGCAGTAAAAGATAATCAAACTTGTAAGATTTTTTTTTCTAAATTTTTACTATTTGGGTTACCAACAAGATTTTAATGTTATATTTTATTGAGTGAAGTTATTAGCACCCCTTCTACACGGAATTACTTCTACCCATTTTGATACTTAATCAACAAGAACCAGTATGTATTAATGGTCTAAGGAAGGAGAAAAAGGTCCCGTGAAATCGATACCCCATATATAAAAAATCTCAACCATTAAAATTGGGTTTAGTGGCATCATATTCCTTCGAGTAATACTCGCCATTCATTAACACCTATCACATAAAGAAGAAAATGTGTAAGCATCTCGAAATATAGTTGGCCAATAAAAACCACATTATAAAATTTTAGTTGCTGTTTTCTTAGTGCTAAAATGACATCCACAAGCTTGTTCATGGCAGAATGAAAGGATATTTTGAAATTCACTTTCTGAGACATATCGTCTGATAATTTGATCAACACAATACTTGAACAAATAAGGATTATCCCAAAAGAAATTCAAAAAATTTGGCCTTGTCCTACATAGTCCAATGCCTTAGAAGTTGACATATAACAAGATAGTTAACTATCTCAGTATACGATGGTAATACTTATACACTCATTAATTGTTCATTTGGGAATGGTTCATTCAATGGTAATGGCTCTTTAATTGTCTCAAAATTTAGATGAGAAATATGGTTTGCCATAACATTTTCTGTGCCTTTCTTATATTTAATTTGGAAGTCAAATTCCTATAAGAGTAACACTCAACGAATTAGTCTAGCTTTTGTTTCTTTCTTTGTGAGAAAATATTTAAGAGCAGCATGATCTATGAACAAAATTATTTTACAACCAATGAGATAAGATTGAAATTTCTCTAATGCAAATACTGCTGCTAGTATTTCCTTTTCTGTAGTTGAATAGTTCAACTAGGTATCATTCAATGTCATACTAGCACAGTAAATGACATGGGGAATTCGATTAACTTTTTATCCTAATACTACTCCTACTGCATAATCAGATGCATCACACATAAGATCAAATGGTAAGTTCCAGTTAGGGACTGAATGATGGGTGATGATGTCAACAATTATTTTAATTTTTCAAATGCCACAAGACATGAATCATTAAAGACAAAAGATATATTCTTAGCAATTAGATTGCATAAGGGTCTAGAAGTTTTAATAAATTCTTTAATGAAACGTCTATAAAAACCTGCATGCCTAAAGAAATATCTTACTTTTTGGACTGTTTTAAGTAAAGAGAGATTGGAAATGAGCTCTACCTTGGCTTTATCAATCTCAATACCTTTGTTCGAAATGATGTAACTGAGAACAATACCTTGTTGTACCATAAAATGACACTTCTTCTAATTTAAGACCAAATTTTTCTCTATACATCTCTATAAAACTAGTGTTAGATGATGTAAATATTGATTGAATGAGTCTCTAAAGACAGAAAAATCATCCATAAAACCTTCAAGAAATCCTTCAACCATATCAGAAAAAATGCTCAACATGCACTGTTGAAATGTAGTTGGTGTATTACATAACCCAAATGACATCTTTCTATATGCAAAAATGCTAAAAGGGCAAGTAAAAGTGGTTTTCTCTTGATCTTTTCGTGCTATAAGAATCTGATTATATCCTGAGTAGTCATTTAGAAAGTAATAAAATTCGTGACTTGCTAATCTATCAAGCATTTGATCAATAAATGGTAAAGGAAAATTATTTTTACGTGTGACAGAATTTAACTTTCTCTAATCAATGTATACACGCTACCCTGTAGTCACTTTAGTGGATATCAATTCATTATCAGCATTAGTAACTACTGTAACTCCTGACTTCTTAGGAACAACTTGTACAGGACTGACCCATGAATTATCAGAAATAGGATAAATGATACCAGTATCTAATAGTTTAAAGACTTCGATTCTAACAATTTATTTCATATTAGGGTTCAATTGACATTGCATTTCCCTAGTAGGTTTAGCATTTTCATCAAGGTAAATATAATGTATGCAGTTTATTAAACTTATACGTTTTATGTCGGCTATAGTCCATCTTACTGCTCTTTTGTGTTCTTTTGAAACCTCTAACAACTTACCTTTCTATTTGTCATCTAAAGAAGATGAAATAATTACTGGCAAAGTACTTTCTTCTCTCAAGAATGCATATTCCAAGGTATTGGGTAATAGCTTGAGCTCGAGCTTTGATAATGATAGGCTGAGTTTCTTCTTTGATGGTGTTAGTTGTTCAACTCTTAACTTTTATTTACTTGTGTCCATGGATGATACTGAGTCAAGTAAGGCATTGACCTCATTGACTGATCTGTCAATATCAAAATTCAAACTAAAGTCAGTTAAATATATTTGTAAAGGGTCATCACTAAGGTTTAAAAAAAAAGTATCATCCACTAATGCATTAATTAAATATACATCAATAATTCCATCATCTGTATTATGAGGTTGTTTGGTAATGTTGAAAATGTTTAGTTTTATGGTCATATTGCCGAAGGACAACTGCATGTTTGCAGTCCTACATTGAATGTGAGCATCAGCAGTTGTCAAAAATGGACGACCCAAGATAATAAGGATTTGCTTCCTTGAATCTTGTACCAGTTGAGTATCAATTACAATGAAATTAATAGGAAAATAAAACTTATCTACCTAGATAAGCACATCCTCCACAATACCACTAGGTATTTTCGTGGATCGATCTGCAAGCTGTAACACTACTGGAGTTGGGTGTAATTCTCCCAGTCTAAGTTTCACAAAAATTAAGTAAGGTAACAGACTAACAATAGCACCTAAGTCCAACAAAATATTCTCAATTGTGTGGTTCTCTATAGTAAATGAGATAGTGGGAGAGCTTGGGTCTTTGCATTTTAAAGAAACTTTATGTTGGATTATAGAACTAACATTTTTTGTTAAAAATGTCTTCTTTTAAACATGAATATTTCTCTTTTTAGTACAAAGATCTTTAAGAAAATTAGCATAAGATGGTACTTGTTTTATAGCATCAAGCAAAGAGATGTTGACACTTACCTTGCATACTCTTAAATAAATTATGAAGCAACTTAATTCTTCTTTGATGTAATTAGGGACATGAAGCCAAATTTTTGTAGGTTGTCGATTTAGTAAATGCCATATGCAATATTTTCCTTTAGTAGATACTATCATCAATCAACCGTTATAAGTATTATATGCTAATTTAAAAAAGAATTCAATTTAGGCACCTTCTTTATATATTTATCATCAAAATGGAAAAATTGAGTGTAATAAACAGGCCTTAGTGTTCAAGTTCAAGCACATTTTCCATTGAAATTTTAATGAAATGTATCTCATACTACTACCTCTCTTATTAATTGGCTCTTTACACCTACTTTAGGAATAAATCACTATTTCAAAAGATGTTCAAGAAAAAATCAAATTACTTTGTCATCAAAGAGTTTGGATGTGCTTATTTTCCTTATTTAGGCTATATAATCATCTTAAACTTAAGTGTAGAACTATTTGATGTATTTTTTAATTATAGTTTATAGATGTTATTTGTGTTGTCATTTTTCAGAGAGGATCTATATTAGGAATCATATGTACATTGGATGAGTCTTACTTCCAATTTAAATTAAGAGTCGATTTTTCTTCAGTCACGGGTCTCACTACTAATTTGAATTAGGAGTTAATTTTTTTTAGTAACTTCTTCTATTTTTCTTCTTGTAATTAGATATGTCTAACTCTCTTTCTTTAACACAATTGATCTCTTCTTTGTTCAGTTATCTCAACATTTCTCTGTATAATCACATTTATATTCATTTTTTCTTATTATTTTTCTAGAAATGAAACCACTTTTTTCATCTATCCATTATTCAACTTTACTACAATTATTGATTAATAGTCATTCAATGATCACTAGATCAAAAATAGGTATCCTCAAACCTCTTAAACTAAAGCCTAATCACAACAAGCTCAACCAAACTATAAAACATGCCATTATATCTCCTGCCATATAAAATTCCAATTGTATCAAACTATAAAAGAAAAATATCCAGCAGCAATAAAACAATCATACTTAGGTTCTTGTTAAGCCTAGTCATCAAGTCAAAGAGATTATAACCAAATGAGTGTTCATGATCAAATATAATTCTGATGACAGTGTTTCTAAGCATAAGGCTAGACTTTTAGTCAAAAAATTCCATCAAACTTAAGGCTAGATTTCCATAAAATACCCAATCATTTTATTAAGTCCTTTACCATTAGGTTTATTTTAAGTATGACTATTATGAATTATTAGTTGCTTAAATGAATTGACATCAAATGTCTTTTTTAATGGTTACTTGATTAAAAAGGTTTATATGCAACAACTTGTGGAAATTAAAAAGGTTTATATACAATAACTTGTGGGTTTTTTTAGATATTTCAAGGCCTAATCATGTTTGCATGTTACATAAAAGCACTTTATGGCCTCAAATAACTCCCTATGGCATGGTTTGATAGGCTTAAACTAGCTCTTATAACTCAATGAGAAATTATGTACTCCATATCAAATACTTTACTCTTTCTTCAAAGAATGCAGGGTCATTTGCTGTTTTCATTATGTAGATAAACCGACTACAATTCTTAGCTTTTCTAGTGGATAATCACTAATTTAGAATCCACTTTTGAGTTAAAGACTTTCGGAATTGAACTATTTTTTGGGAATTCAAGTTATCTAAAACAAATAAGGTATTAGTCTCTCTCAATCTAAATACATAGTTGACTTGCTTAATAAGGTAAATATGTAATTTAACACACTCTGTTCCACCCCTATGACTTTTGGATACCTTTTACCAAATTTGACATTGGATTCTTTTCTAATGTTACCCTCTACAGTAGCATTATTAGTGCTCTTCAATACACTATTCTGACTAAGGCTCTATTTTATATAACTTTTCAAGTAGAATTTATTTAAGTAGAGTTTTTGATTAGTAAACCTTTTATAAATAGAGTTCTTACTCAAAAATTTTAGTTGTTTGGTTATTCATAAGAGTTTTTATTAAAAATTTATAAAATTACTTTAATAGACAAATTTTGTAAAATTATATTATGGAAAGAATAAAATAAAATTGTCAAATAAGTAAAGAATATTTTAAATATTTTAACAATTAGAAAGAACTTTTCAATCTTTGTTCCAAAAAGCCCAAAATTTAAGTTTTTGCTAGTAGAAACAAAATATCACATTTAAGCTTAAAAAACACTACTAAGAAAACAACCAAACAATAATGAAAATTACGTTAAGAGTTGATGTGATTAAATAAGTACTTATGACTATTAAATAAGTCGTACCAGATAGACACTAGACCTCATATTATTTTTTCTATAAATAAGCACAGTATTTCCCTTAAACTTCAACTGTTCATTATTGGTAAGCTTATAAAAGGATTTTAAGGTATCTTATGGGCATGATTCATCTTTCTATAGTGATGGTACATTATAAGTTGGTTGCTTAGTGATGTAATTTAAGTTGGTGATAGAGGTAACTAGAGGTTTTTGGTTTATTATTGTGTCTTTGTTGCTCCTAACTTAGTGTCTTGGTTTTTTTAGGAAACAAGTTATTGTTTCTAGATCAAGTATTAAATTTAAGCATCAAGCCTTGATAATCGTAACAATAGAGGATTTTTAGATTAGATGTCTCTTTTTTGAGCTTGGTATTAGTCTTTTCTCCACTTTATTCATATGGTGTGATAATCAAAATTCAGTAGCCTTAGCTTGCAATCCTTAAGTTTCATTCTATGACCAAACATATTAAATTAGATATTCATTTTCTCTAAGAGAAAGTTATTACTTAAAGTCTTCAAGTTCAACATATTTCTAGTTCAAAACAAACTGTATATATTTTCACTAATGCCTTGTCTTATCATTCTTTTCTTTACTTGTATGCCAAGCTCAACCAGCTCAACTTTACATCCTAGGTTAAGCTTGAAGGGGGATTTTAAAGATGTAGCTATAGTTAGTGTGTAATGCATAAGTAGATGGGTTAAAATGAAGCTAATGTGTCAAGTAGAATACCATGCATATATATTTTATTGTAACTACTTGCCATATGGCAATTGTTGTAGGAGTTTAAATAATCCCACCTTGATAAAAAAAAATGAACTTAAGAAAAAATAGAAAAAAACAAACTCATTTGTCGATAAATTTTCATAAGAGCATTTAGACTCCTACATACTACTATAGTGACATTTATTAAGGATGTAGATAAGTTATATAATGTTGTAATTTACAATAATCGAAGAGTTGCACCAATAAAACCAACCATATTTAGTTGTTGAATATTTTTGGGTTAGTAGATACAACATTAGATTGCTGTATGTTATCATATTATTTAACTAAGCAAGTCCTCATTTATTATTTATTTTCAAATTTGTCATAGACATGAACAAAATCAATCAAAAAGATGCTTTTTGAGGAACATTAAGTTTGCATTATTGTCAAATAATAATTGATAATTGGATAGATTTCTCACCTGTGTAACATTTTACCTAATAAAGAAATACTAGATAGGACAGTGTTGAGATAGTGCACATGACTAGCAAAGGCCTTACACTTGCAAAGATTAAGAGGGTCTCACAAAAATTTTTATTTCATAAATATAAAGATGAGTAGCTCCCACTACAAGGCATGCATCACTTAATTAGTAGACTTTAATTGATTAATTGGGCACACTACATTATAATTAGGTAGCAGCTATGATGGAGTTACTCTACGTTGAAGCCATTGATGATGATTGTACGATAATATAGTAAATATTGAATCTATACTTTGTAGGTCTAAGTTGGAGCAACTCTAAAATAACTGAGCCCAAATAATTAATGAGTATCCTGTTGTTTTAACCACAAATGAAAAATTTGTGATGACTCAATTATATTCAAGGTGTATTTATTAATTGAGAATGAGAATAAGAATGAATGATATGTTTACTTGATTATGAAATAGGAATCAAAGTGGTGAACTCTACCAAAAATTGTGAATAATTACTAAGTTCTCATTTTAATGGGAGGGTGAGAATGAGAATCTCATTCCTTGGATTAACTTTTTTTCTCTCCCTTAAGTTAAAAATATCTATATTATCCACATTTATAATTAATTAATATATTATTATAATCAATTAATTAATATGTTAATATATTACTAATTAATTAATATAGTATTAATAATAATCATTAATAATTATATTTTTCAATAAATAATCACAATAATCAATTTATTATTATAATTAATATAGTATTATGATAATTATTAATATAGTTATTTAAATTAATTCATATGTTATTGTTAATTAATTAACTAAGTATTACATTAATAAATATACTAATATATTATTAACAACAATATATTAATAATTATAATTCTTGAATAAATAATCACAATAATTTATTTATTATTATTATTAATTAATTAATATACTACTATAGTAATTATTAATGTAATTGTTACAATTAGTTCATATATTATTATTAATTAATTAATATAATTGTATATTAAAATATTAATAAATTATCAACAATAATTATTGATAATTATAATTTTTAATAAATAAAGACAATAATTAATATAATTTTATTTATATTAATTAATTAATATAATTATTACTATTAATTAGTGTATTATTAACTATAATATATTAGTCATTATAATTTTAAATAGATAATCACGATAGTTAATATATTATTATTCTAAATAATTAATTGTTTAATATACTACTATAGTAATTATTAATATAATTGTCAGAACTAGTTCATATATTAGTATTTATTAATTAATATAATTGAAAATTAATATATTGATATATTATCAACAATAATTATTAATGATTATAATTTTTGAAAAGATAATCACAATAATTAATATATAATAATAATAATAATTAATTAGTTAATATACTAAAATAATATTTATTAATATAATTAATATAATTAATTCATATGTTATTAATTAATTAACATAATTATTTCATTAATTACTATACTGATAGAATAATAATAATAGTAGTAGTATAGTAATAATAATAATAATTTTTGAATAAATAATCTATAATTAAAATATAAAATAAAAATTGTGATAATAATTTAGTAAGTATGTAATTTGTTATAATTTATTTTAATTTATTTTAATTTTAAAATAAAATAAACACATTAATAAATTCTATCTTATTTTAATTTTAATTATTATAAATTAAATGAATAGTTTACTTTTAACTTCTTTTTTTTATTTTTATACCAGTTTGTTTCTATTCTCAATCATTTTAATTTCAATCCCTTTTAATTATTAATAAATAAATCAACATCAGTCTTGTAAAAAAGATAGCAATGGGACATACGTAACTATCCAAATGGCAAATTTTAAAGGACCAGGCACACCACGCTATCCTCGGCCGGGAAATTCCCAATTGGAATTGGACAGCTAGCAACGATTATGTTGCAATCAAAATGTTGTAATCTTTTGATAAAGCGTACCAAATTAGCATGCAAGACAATCAACGGCTTCACTACTCTGTCCGTATATGACTGTATGAGTAAACTCGAAAGATATTTTGGAGGGAAGACAATTCGGATATTTTGGTGGCAATTCAGATATTTTGGAGAGGGCACTGGCAATTCATCCAACTTTAGCGTTAAAAATTCGAACACGTTATATCTACCACGTCATAGTTCTCTCCGGGTAGTGTTAGAAAAATATCTCATGCTGGCCAAATATTAAATGTGGCGGTGGTGTTAGAAAAAAATATCATATTAATTAAATATTAGATTTAGATAAATATATATTATAATATTTAAATAATTTTTATTTATAAACTAGTTTTTAAACGAAATATACTAAAATATAATTTAAGCGTTTGAAGTATTTATTTTTTATAAAAATAATATTTTTATATTATTAAGATTTATATAAAATACTTTAAAAAAAATAAAATTATAAATTAATAGTTCAGCAAAAATAGTTAAGAAAAATAAAACACATACCGTACGTAGTTTTCCTCTCCCTATAAATGTGAATGCGTGCTGGCGGGCGCAAGACGCACCACAGATTATTCAGTGGATTAGGGAGAGTAAGCTTACATTCGTTACATCCAATCATGTCTTCTTCCATTATTCCATCAACGTTTATCACCTATGTAAATGGTTTCAAATTATGTCCTCCGCTTGCAACAAATAGAGCAACAACCGTGAAAATGAGTGAATACCAGCCAGCCCAATGCTTTGCCAGCGCCCAGGCTGATACTGCAGCAGTTGTTAGGAGATCAGCAAACTACCAACCGCCAATTTGGGACCATGACTTTCTGCAATCATTGAGCTGCAACTTTACGGTATTGATTAATTATTAATAATACTTTGTTCAGTTAAATTTGAATTTGAGACTCGGTGTGTGTGCGTGTGCGAGTGCGTGCGTGCACGATACAGCAAATTCAATTAAATGGTGCCTGCAGGATGAAAGCTACAAAAAACAAGCAGAAAATCTGAAGGGAAGAGTGAAGACAATGATTAATGAAGTGAGTGTCACCAATAAGTCCCTGGATCAATTGGAGCTGATTGACAACTTGCAAAGACTTGGATTGGCTTATCATTTTGAGACTGAGATTAAGAACATATTGCACAATATTTATAATAATAAAGATGATAAATGGAAGAAAGAAAATCTATATGCAACCTCTCTTGAATTTAGACTCCTCAGACAACAAGGTTATAATGTATCTCAAGGTAACGAATGCATTTGTTTCATCACTTACTCCGTCACGCGCACAGATAATCTTAGTACTTAAATCGATCGATATCATATATATATATATATATATTATATGCAAAATAATCCTGCTTTTCTAATTTGGTTGAGTACTGCGTTCAGAGGTTTTTAGTAGCTTTAAAGACAAGAACGGAGGCTTCATCTGTAATGATTTCAAAGGAATACTCAGCTTGTATGAAGCCTCTTATTGTAGTTTAGAAGGAGAAAGCCTTATGGAGGAGGCCTGGCAATTCACCAGCAAACATCTCGAACAGTGCCTGAACAGCAACGGGGAGGATGAGGACCTGAATGAGCAAGCGAGGCGTGCCTTGGAGCTCCCTCTGCATTGGAGAATGCCAAGGTTGGAGGCAAGGTGGTTCATTGATGTTTATGAAAAAAGAAAGGACAAGAACGATGCATTACTCGAGCTCGCTAAGCTGGACTTCAACATTTTGCAGGCAACTTACCAGGAAGAACTTAAAGACATTTCAGGGTAAGATTCGATGCTATCAAACTCTAAGTACTTGCACAGTTTAATCACATATACAGATATAGTCATTCTCAGCCGGTGCGGACTGAGCTCATTACAGTGCTTGCGTATAGCGCTTCGGCAACACTGTAAAGTTCTACGTCCTCACTTTATAAAGTGCAATTGTCTGCACCACAGAACGATAGAATGATTCTCTCTCTCTCTCTCTATAAATATATATATAAAACACGTGTGATAGTACTGTACTGTTGCTTTCTGTTTGCCTGTGACTATGAAGGTGGTGGAAAGAAAAAGGGCTTGAAGAGAAATTGAGCTTTGCCAGAAGCAGATTGGTAAACTCCTTCTTCTGGGCAATGGGGATGCTGTTTGAGCCTCAATTCGCTTACTCCAGGAGAGTGCTCACGATCACGCTAGCTCTAAATACAATCGTTGATGATATTTATGATGTCTATGGTACTTTGGACGAACTTGAGCTATTCACTGGCGCTGTCGAGAGGTTTGTCGGCAAATATTATTATACCTAATTAATTAATTAAACTGCTGGATAGCTAGTTAACTACTTCTCAAATATACATACACACGCGCACATGTGAATAAATACATACACACATGTATGAAGTGCTTTCTTTTCTACAGGTGGGACATCAATTTTGCTTCGAAGCAGCTTCCGGACTACATGAAAATATGTTTCTTCGTGCTTCACGACTTTATTAGTGAAGTTGCCAATTACATTCTCAATCAACAGAATTCAGATCAGCTTCTCAGTCTTAAAAATTCAGTATTTGCCGCTCCTTTCCCTCGATTTATCTGATCCTCTTTAAATTAATAAATAGTAACTGGGATTTTCCTGTGTCATGTGCAACAGTGGCTAGAAGCATTACAAGCCTTCTTGGTGGAAGCCAAATGGTACAACAACAAGTACGCACCAACACTGGAAGAGTACTTGAAAAATGCTGCGTTATCAATACCAGGCCCATTACTTATAATTACTGCATACCTTTCTGCCAAGAATCCAATCGTAGAGAAGGAACTGGAATATCTCCAAAGTAATCCGGACTTAATTCAATGGTCATCTAGGATTTTCCGTCTTCTCGATGATTTGGGAACTTCATCGGTATATTATTACACCACCATGCATTCAATTCCTTTAGTCATAACTTTATAAATACTTCATCGGTATATTATTAGACCACCAGCACTAGATCTAAATTCATCGAATTTCTTCCCTAATGAATTGATTGTTTATTATTTTTTCCAATAATTCATCAGGATGAGATACAGAGAGGGGATGTTTCTAAATCAATCCAGTGTTACATGAATGAAACTGGTGCCTCGGAGGAAGCTGCTCGCGAGCACATCAAGGATTTGATAAGACTGATGTGGAAGAAGGTGATGATGGATGTATGCGGAACTAGTAATAATGAAGATTCTCCCTTGTCCCAAAGTACAAATGAATTCATATTGAATCTGGTGAGAGTTTCCCATTTTATGTATCTACATGGAGATGGGCATGGTGTTCAAAACCAAGAAACCATGAATGAAGCTTTTGCATTGCTTTTTCAGCCCATCCCCTTAGAGAACAACAAACACGTGGCCTTAGCTTCAGCATAATCTGGTACTAAAGGCCGATGAATATAATTAATGGATGACTTGTTACCGATTCCCAAATAGGTATTATATCGTTTCAGCTGGTGTTAGGCGCCTTGGCATTTCATGTTTGCTATTTGTTTTTTTTTTTAGAATTTGTCTTTCCTTGCAATACTTGTGACGAAGGGCGAGGTTTACCATGTTTCCTTAACTGCATGTAACGCTTTTCTTTTATTTTAATAAGTTCTCTTTTTTGCTGACGGTTTACTGCAAAATCTTTTATTTTAATAAATTCACTTGTTTCTCGAGGTTTACTGGATTCAGTACTGAATTAGTGATTAGGATTTTTTTTAATTTTTTTTTTTTACCTAGCAATCTTTGATTTAATACTAAGCAAAAGATTACCTCAACAGTCGGAACTGAATCCTCATCAAGTGCGGCTCATTGCAATTCTCACAAGGTAATTAATTGCTAGCTAAAACAGTATGGGATGACAAATTCTCAAAAGATAATTATGTTGCCGTACTTCATATTCAAGCATGAATTATTGTACAGAATGTTCTGATGAGGTTAGGATCTTGATTTAATTGGTAAAAAATAGATATTTATCAAAATTTTAGCTTGTGTATTACTAAAATTATCTAAAATACTACAAAATTATTATTAGAAAGTAGACCATAAAGAATTGAAGAATTACATATGAATGTACAAAAAAGAACTTAACTGTGCGAATTGAAAAATAAATCTTCCTATTATAAGAATTGCAAACCCAATAAATATAAGTGATCATTTCAATAACCGACTAACCCAAAAAATGGAAGAAGGACATTTAAATGTATGATAACTTTTAATTTTTACCACTTAAGTCTCTATTTTTTTCTAATTATGTACTCATTACATCGTTGGCACTAAATTTTACAATATGCATATGTATATACAACTTTAAAATTCCTAGAATAGGACAATCTTACTATCAATCTAATATATTTATCTATAACCCTTTTTCCTTTAACAAAGGTCCGTCAAGTTTATGATATTACTTCATTCACTTTTTGTTATTTGTTTAGAAATATCTTTTATGCTAATTTATGTTGGCTACATGAATACTCAACAAAAGCAAATGGTTTTAGATGCCTAAATTTATAAAGAATTGCTTACGGATGCAAGCAAAGCATGAACCAAGGCATTTCAATAGATGATAACTTGAATGGAATTAAAAATATAAAGCTTTAGCTTATTTATACACAAATAATGAAAAGGACGACTAACCTAAGGATAGCACTTGGAAATAACTGATTTGCATCTATAGCAATCACTAACCAATTATTGCAAAGCTTCTTGAAGCACCATCTTTTTATGCCCATGTGCAGATATTGTTCAGCATAACCATTTTGCTAGTTCAATAAGTCAAGCTCATTTCGCACGTTGCCTAGCTGTAGATAAGAATAACTCAGGTTGCATGCCAATGTGACAAGACTTACCTGTCCTCTTATCTTTTTAAACCTTCGGTGCACCAAAAAAGACAAGAGGAAATAAGTACATTTTTCTACTATAGTTTTTATTTTTATTCTGCATTTTAATGCCAAAATTTTTAAGAAAACTCTTATCTCTCTCTCTCTCTCTCTCTCTCTCTTTGAGAGTAATAAAAGAACTCATTTTGTAACTACCAGATAATCATTTTTTATGTGTTAAAGTTTTGACAACTGTCAGAGGGAGAGCATCAATCCTCTAAATATTAATTGTCAGAAGATCGTGATCAGAACCACAGTTCATGCTTTGATCATTGCCAATTGACTTGAAGGTTTTATTAACGAGGATTTTCAGTGTCTAAATTATTTTCTTACTGCAATTGAGAGTAATACCAGCAAATCTAAGGCTTAACAGTCAAGTAGATGCGAGAATCCCAGCTATATTGACTAGAAGGAAATTAAGAACTTATACAAAGCTAGATACTATCGTCAATGGTAGATATTATACTTATCATGGTGGTTGATTATGACACTACATTTGAGCCTTGGGAAAAACTTGCTGAAATGTTCATGTCACAATCAAAGGCTTGTTACATGCCTCTAAAAATATAGATTCACACTATAAAGAAAGGAACTTTATTCATTAATGACTATTTTAAGAAGATTGTAGACAATCGGGCTATTCATAGCACTCTTCTTATCTTAACTGATTTTATTATGCACTTATTTACTGGCTTAGATGAAAGCTATAAGTCACTTGTAACAATAATACTTGCTAAGTAGAAAAAGATAACCTCATTGTTGAAGAAGTATATTTATTAATTTTTAGTGGTGAAACTATAATTGAGATGAGTAAAGGAAAGACACAAAACAATCTTAATAGAAAGATCAAATGTCTTCAAACTTATTGGAAGAGAGAACTTAGATCATTTGTCTCTGATTTTGTTGAATACGCAACCTAATTTAAATGTCCCTGTTTATATATTCACCATTAAACTATAAGAATTGAGGATAAACATAGACATTTAGTAGAAATAGACCTCATTCTTCTAGCTCAAGCACATTTTTTATTGAAATTTTGGTGAAATGTATTGTATACTACCACCTGTTTTATTAATCAGTTCGCTACACCTATTTTAGCAACTTCACTATTTTAAAAGATGTTTAACAAAAAATCAAATTACTCTATCATGATAGAGTCTAGATATGCTTGCTTTCTGTGTTTGAAGTTATATAATCATCATAAACTTGAGTGTAGAACTATTGGATGTATATTTCTTAGTTACAATTCACTTCATAGATGTTATTTGTGTTGTCATTCTTTAGCGAAGATCTACATTAGTGATCATGTTACATTGGATGAGTTTTACTTCTATTTTGAATTAGGAGTTAATTTTTCTTTAGTCACTTCTTCTATTCTTTTTCTTATAATTAGATATGTTTAACTCTCTACAGTTGATCTCTTTTTTCCTCAATAATCTTAGTATTTCTCTATATAATTACTTTTCTATTCATTTTTACCTACTATGTTTCTATAAATGAAACCACTCTTTTCATTTGTTCATCATTCAGCTATTGCTCTTAATTAATGGTCATTTAATGATCATTAGATCAAAAATAAGTATCCTCAAACTCAAAACCTATAGCATAGTTGAGCTCAACCAAACATACAAACCATGCTATTGTATTTGTTGCCTTATAAAAATCCAACTGGTATCAAAATATAAAAGAAGAGTATCAAGCCCTGATAAATAATCACACTTCAGTTCTTGTTAAGCCTAGTCATTTAGTTGAAGAAATTAGAAACAAATGAATGTTTAGGATCAAATATAACCTTGATGGCAATGTTTCTAGGTATAAGGCTTGTAATACCCCACACCTCTTTAAAAAGAAAAGAAAGAGGGAGAGAGAGAGAAAAAGTTGAATAAAAGAAAAACTAACAAGGGAAACAGAGGAGAAAGAGAGCAAGGTCTACCCAAATCAGTATGACCTTACTCGGCTTCAACTCTTTATTTGACCACATACCACGAAGGGTACGAACCAAAAGCTTGAGAGACGACTATCATCCTCCATCCGTTCACGTCACTAGAAAATGGCTAAAAAAGGATCGATTGATGCAATGATTTTTCCACGATAGATCCGCCTTGATCCGCCATTATTTCATTGATTTTGTGTGATGCTACCACTTGAGTTTTGTTCCCCACTTTGACCTCTATCATTTCTGACCATCCACAGCCGTCAAGGAAGTCGATTTATCATCAATCGACCAATGGAGGATTCAAGGCCTTGAAAGTTCAATCTAGTGCCACCATCTTGCGTGGGAGCTCACCATCACCACCACTAGACTCAAGGTGGTCTGAGCTATCTAACTCGAGCTTTCAATCGCAATTAGTTGAATTTTGGCTACCATTGATTGGCAATGATATTTTGGTAATCTTACACTCTAAAGATAATTTTATAATTTTTGACTTTATGGGCATTTATGATCTCGAAGTTAAATTGATAAATTATAATTTTAGGGGTATTTTTGGTAGTTTTAAATTTTAGGTAATTTGGTAATTTTAAAGAATTTAATGATATTTTGGTAATTTAAAATTTAAATTGAGATTATTTAAGGTCAAGTTAGAATATGTTTATATTGAGAAATTTGAGGACATTGGATTTATGATTATGATCTAATCTTATAAAAGTATATTTATTAATTTTAAGCTAATGACATCGATACACATTTAGTACTTGAGGGTGCTAAGAGGTAAATAAACTAGATTTCTAAATTGAATCACAATAAAGAATATATATGTTTGACATTTTTGAAAAATCTATCTTAATATATACGGATGCCCATATGTTTATATAATGCATTGATATGATGTGTTATTATGTGTTATATGTGTGTTAATGGACATGGGCCTATGAATGTCTGAATGTTTCATTGGCAACAGCATAAAAATGCATTATATTAATTTTACAAAATAAGAAAAATAGATTTTGGTAAAATGGAATTTGAAGAAAGAAAGTGAGTTTTACAGTTTCGGCTTGGATGCTTGAATTCGTTACTGGTTTAAGGGAGGACACTCTGAATGTTATATTATGATTATGAGATAAGTGGGTGAGTGTTGAGTATTAGAGAATACATATTTATAAAAGGTAAATTATCATTTCATGCTCTAAATCTCTATAGCATTTTTATTTTTATGTGTTTAAATCTTTTAAGCTTTTATTATGTTTGTTTCATTATAATTTAAGTATTTTATGTATTTTAGGAATATTTTAGTCATTTCACGACTAACAAGAAGTCAGACAGCAAAACGAATGGTATTTTTTAAATCAAAATAGTTAAAAACTTTACTAGGAGCATAAGAAACAAATATGATATTGTTCATGTATACGATATTATTAATGTATATAGTACTGTTCACATTGTATTGTTCACAAGCATGACACTATTTAATATATGATATAATAAGGCAGTATTGACCCATGATGTGACATTGACCGACGATATGACAACGTTCTATTAGACTAATGATATGGCATTGACTGATAATATAACATTGACCGATAACATAATTAGATGTTATTAGACCAAAATACTAATGTAGCAATAATCGATGATGTGATAGCACCTTATTGGACCAAAATGTTGACCAATGATGTATTCTAACCCATCTAAATTTGTTGTGTAGCATAATCCTAAGAGTCTAAATTGTTTTCATCCAACGACCATGTTTTATCCATTGTATCTATAAATAAAGAATTCTTCCTTTAAGTTGACACTTTTAAATCTATTTTTCATTCCATTTTCTAAAATTCTCTCTCCATCTTATATTTTCTATGTATTTTAATAAAATTGTCATTTTACTCCTAGTTCAATTATAAGTGACTAATTTAGTTTTAAGTTTGGGTTAAAGGTGAAACTTCAACATGATCCATGGGTTTAATTAGGTAAGTTTTTCTTCTTTTCCTCTCTAATTTATATGGTTGTTTTGACTCATTGTCGACATATGATATATCATATATAGATTTGCTCAGTATACTAGCTCTTTAGTGAAGAATCGTTATTATCTAAACAATGAGCACTTAGCACCATATTAATTAGAGAGAAAATTCTCCTCTAATATCTTGCGGGTCGTCTTGACTTAGTGTGGACAGGGAATGCATATAAGCTATTTAATAGATTGTCTTGCCACGATATTGACAGAAGGATTATTATCATCTAGCATAGCATATTATTGGCACCACATTTAGTGAAAGATTATTACCCTCTAGCACACTAAATAGTTGATACCATATTTATTAGAGCAAGAAACATGAGGAGTGAAAATACTCACTTATAAATTAATTAGATCTAAATATAGAAATATTAAGCCCATGATAAATGCTAAATTTGAATCTAGAGACTCAAGCATTTTATTTATATTTTTGTTGTCTTTAATTCATTCCCATGTTTTATTTTAAATCTTAATATAGAAAAATAAATAAAATTCACTTCTAACCAACTCATATTTACACCTAGAAAATTAATCCATGCATAATTAAATCTACATCCTCATCGGATCAACACTCATCACTACAAAATCTATTCTATAATAGATTTGTACGCTTGTAAGTTTAATAAAATTTGCACAACAATAAGGGACGCGTTAACGTGAAGTCCAATGTATATGAAAATTATGAAAGTTAAGTGAGTGTCTTACTAAGTCGTTATTGAATAAAGGTAGCTGAAGTAAATGATTTGAAAGAAAATGTGATAGTTTGAAAATGATAGAATAATATTTTGATGATTTATTTTATAAGGTTTTCAAATTCTATTGCACGTCATCCATTTCAACTACTATATGTACGTATATGTATATATTTTGGTATATTAAAAACTAGTTTATTTACTGAGTTTTATACTTTATGATTCAGTTCTCAAAAATCAAGATTGATTCATAATAAATGACGAGAAGAATTTGAATTGAGGACATTAGATGGTTTTATATAAATTTTTAGATTTTTTTGCTGCAGTTTGTGTAATGTGTTGAATGTTAGAAAATGTATATTTATAAAGGAGAAAATTGTCATTTTATACTTCAAGTTTCACTAACATTGCTACTTTTATATTTTATTGTTTAAATAATGTGTGTTTTATTATAATTATATATTTTATGTATTTTAGGGGCATCACGATCGTTTCACAATGAACGATGATCAGACAGTAAAATGGACGTCATATTTAGACTAAGGAAGGTCGAAAATCTTAGGAGGAGCATAAAAGAAAAAATGTCACTGTTAACATATACGGTACTATTTATACGTATGGTAATGTTCATGGTACTGTTCATATGTATGGTACTGTTCATGTCACTGTTCACGAACTGTTCATATATATGGATTGATGATGTGGCAACATCTCAGTGGAGCAAAAATCGTGTGTACGGTACATGCGCATACATGGGATTATTTATTATTCAAATGGCGTTACTGTGCAAAAGTATTAATGTGTAAAAAAACGGCGTTACTGTACAGATAACTACATTACTGTGCAACCGTTGACTATTAACTGTTGACTGATGACATGGCGCAATCCTGAGCATCCGAACTGTTTTTAATCCGATGGTCACGATTCACTCAATGTATCTATAAAAAGGGAGCTCTCCCCCCTAATTTGGCACCTCTGAATCCATTTTTAAACTTAGATTTTTGAAATTCCTTCTCTATCTTGTAGTTTCTTTATATTTTAGTAAAATTTCCTTTTTATCCCTAGTTAAAATATGAGTAGCTAATTTCCTTTCAAGTTTGGATTGAAGGTGAAGTCTCAACATGTTCCATGGGCTTAATTTGGTAAATTTACTTTCTCTTCCCCTCTAATATTTGTGGTTATTTTGATTTTTCGTCGATAAATAATAATAGTCTTATCTAGATACCGCCCTAGTTAAACCGGCACCTTAGTACAAGGTTATTATTATTTGACAGGATAAGCACTTAGCACCATATTTATTTGAGCGTGGTTCATGAGGTGTGAAATCCTCCCTTATGATTTAATTGGTATTAATATGAAATATTTAGCCCATGGAGCATGTTAATGTAGATCCGGATACCCAAGCACGTCATTTCAATAGATTTCGGTTTAATTTAATTTCTGCTATTGTAATTTAAATTTAAGCATAATTTATATCAATTTCACCACAAAATTCATTCACCCATTAAAGAAAATTAATTCTGCACATAATTAAAATCAACCTTCTCGTGGGATCGACACTCGTCACCATTAATTTATTCTACAATAGATTCGTGCGCTTGCGAGTTCAATAAAATTTGCACAACATAATGTATTTGTATTTGAGGCTCGAAATTTTATTGATTCATAAAGGATGATTATTATTGTTGTTGTTGTTATTATTTTGCATACATATTGGAGTTCAGTAAGATTCGCTTTATAGAGCTCGAGGTGGGTCGTTACAAGGCTAGACTTTTAGTCAAAGGATTCCTTTAAACTTAGGGGTTAGATTTCTATAAAATATCCAGTTCTATTATTAAGTCCTCTACTATTAAGGTTAATTTAAGTATGGTTGTTATGAATTCTTAGGTGCTCAAACAAATTAACATCAATAATGTTTTTCTTGATGGTCTCTTGATTGAAAATGTTTATATATATAGCAACCTAAGGGTTTTATGGATAGTTCAAGCCTAATTATGTTTATAAGTTACATAAAAAGCACTTTATGGCCTTAAATAGACCTTTATGGCATGATTTAATAGGCTTAAACTAGTTCTTACAACTCAATAGGAATTTATTAACTCCATATCATATATTTCACTCTTTTTTAAGAAAATGTAAAGTCATTTGTTGCTTGTTTAAGTTTTGTAGATAATATCATCATTATAGGATCTAATACTTAATTTTTCTAATAGGTAATCACTAATTTAAAATTGATTTTTGCACCTAAAGACATTAAGGAATTGAATTATTTCTTGGAAATTCAAGTTATCTAAAATAAATAAGGTATTCATCTCTCTTAATCTAAATATATAACTGACTTGCTTACGAAGTTAAATTTGCAAGATAGCATACTTTGTTCCACCCTTATGGTTTTTAAAGTACCTCTCACCAAGCCTAACGATGGATTCTTTTATGATATTATCTTATATAGAAATACTATTAGTGCTCTTTAATATATTATTCTAACCGAACCTAAGATTGCTTTTTTTTTTAAATAAGCTTAGTAAGCTTAGTAATCTAAATATATAACTGTTCATCAAGCTTGTAAAAGAATTATAAAGTATCTCAAGGCCAACATTCATCTTTCTATAGTAATGGTATTTTGCAAGTTGATTGCTTAGTGATCTAGAATAGATTGGTACTAGAGATAACTAAAGATTTATGGTTGGTTATTATGTCTTTGTTAGTCCTAACTTAATGTCTTAGTATTCTAAAAAGTAAGTTATTATATCTAGATCAAGTATTGAATTTAAGCATTGAGCCTTGACAATGGCAACAATAGAGGTTTTTTAGATCAAATATCTTTTTTCTGAACTTAGTATTACTCTTTCCTCCACTATAGTCATATGTGTGATAATCAAAGTGCAGTAGCCTTAGCCTATAATCCCTAAGTTTCATTTTAAAACCAAACATATTGAATTAGATGTTCGTTTTCTCTTAGAGAAAGTTGCTACTTAAATTCTTCAATTTTATTATATTTCTAGTTTAGAACAAACTGTTGATATTGTCACAAATGTCTTGTCATATTATTCTTTTCTTTACGTGGGTGCCAAGCTCAAACTTACATTCATGGTTGAGCTTGAATAGGGGATGTTAAGGATGTAGTTATAGCTAGCGTGTAATACGTTGTAAATGATATGTTAAAATGCAGTTGAGGTGTCAATTAGAATATTATGCATGTATATTTTGTTGTAACTACTTACTATATGGCAACTACTAGAGGTAGGTAAAACATCCAACCCAACTTGATCCAACTCAAAAAATTTCAAGTTTGGATTGGATCAAATTGTTAATCAAACTCAATTGGATACATTTGTGTCAACCTAATCCGATCCAAAAATCTGATCGAGTTGACACAAAAATTATAAATTAAAAATTATAACGAAACATTATCTTAATTTTTAAATACTCATTGTCGTACACACCACTCACACTCAACACTCACAGTCCACAAACATAAACTCTTATAAATAAAAGCTTAACTACAACACATAGCACAAGCACTCAAGTAGTAGTGAAAACAGTTATAGCTCCTATAAAAACTACTAGGAAGATCATAGCGAAGAAGTCAAGATCTAACAAAAAAGGTAAAACTGAAGTATTGCAAAAGACTGGGATGAATAGGTTTTACTAACCAAAAAGAAAGAATATGGTAACGAGCGGGACAAGCATAGACCAAGCTAACACTAGCCAAAGGCATATGAAAAAAATCTAAGATGACGGCTTTTAAAAGACGAGTAAGAGATAGAGAGGGGGAGGCTCTCGAAACCAAATGAGACTAGAAGGAACATGGGAATGAGCACCATTCCTATGAGTTTGTCTCGAAGAGCAAGCCTCGCTTATTCAAAGGGTTGATTGTTTAACCAACTATCGATTGGTGCCTCATCCACTTATAAGTGATGGCCTTCCTTACTTGCAAACCTGGAACCCACTACTGACAACCACATAGCCTCCTTCAAACAACTAAAACACACATGCACTCACACATAAAGTTAATGCCTTAATAAAGCAAGCTGTAGCCAACCACCACACAGCAAGTGCCAAGGCCCCACAAGGATTGTGATTTGAATTTTGGCTGTTTAGTTGAGTTTTAAAAGCTTTGAGTTTGAGCTTTGACACTTGATGTTGATGATATAGGTGAAAGTGAAGCATGAAAGTTAAGTACTAATGAGTGTTTTCCTAATCTGACCTGTCTTTAACGCGAACCTGAATTGATCCAAAATCAACCTAATTTTTCAACCCGATCCAAAGTATATTTGGATCGAATCAAATTAGCTTATAAGTTCGGGTTGAATTCGGATAAACTTTTATTCAACCTGACCAACTCAAAACTCGATTAGCTTAGTTCGAACTTGACCCTATCACGATTTTGCCCAGCCCTAACAATTGCTGATAGGCTACTATAGATCTAGTTTGCCATTAGTTAATAAAGCAATTAGTAGATGTTAGCTACTATAAATTGAGCTTAAATCTTAGCTTTAAAATTTATCGAAAAAATTATATATGTATATATATATATATATTTCAAGAATTTTCTTTTTATTTTCTCTTTGATTTTATTTGTTTTCAAATGCTTAGTTACAAATTTTACATTAAGTAATAAAAAAATTTGAAAATTAAGTTTAGTGATTATTTTAGGGGTTCAAATAATCCCACCTCAATAGAAAAAAAAATGAACTTGAGGAAAAGAGGGCAAAAACAAACAAAGTCATGTGTCAATGGATTTTCAGAGGTGCATTTAGACTCCCATGAACCACTATAGTAACTTTTATAATGGGCGCATATAAGTTATATAATATTGTAATTTACAACAATCAAAGAGTTGCACTAATAAAACCAATTGTCGAATACTTTTGGGTTGATAGATGCAATGTTGGATGTTGTAAGTTACAATATTATTTAACTTAGTGAGGTCCTATTTATTATTTTTTTCAAATTTGTCATAGGCATCGATCCAAAAGACGCTTCTTAGAGAACATCAAGTTTGCATTATTGTCCAATAATAATTGATATTTGATGGATTTCTCAACCGTGTAACATTTCACCTAATAAGGAAGTATTGGATGGGGCATGTTAAGATGCTGCACGTGACCAATAGAGGCCTTGCACTTGCACAAATTAAAGTGGGTCCCATATAATTTTTGTATTTAAATAAATATAGAGGTGACTGGTTCCCACTGTAAGGCATACATCACTTAATTAGTAAATTTTAATTGATTAATTAGGCACACCATATTATAATTAAGTAGTAGCGATGATGGAGTTGCTCCATTTTAGAGCCACTAATGATGATCATACAATAACAAAGATAAATATTAAATCTATACTTAGTACTATGATCTTATGGCCATCATTAGTAACTCTAAGGTGAAGCAACTCCAAAGTAACCAAATCCAAATAATTATTGAGTTTCTTGCTCTTTTAATCATAAATGAAAAGTTTGCAAAGATTAACCTATATTTATGTATGTGTTTACTAATTGGGAATGAGAATGAGAATGAGGGAATATAAATGAATTATGCGTTTATTTGCTTAAATAAGAGATGAAATAAAAATCAAAATGGTGGGTACCACCTAAAATTAAGATAATTACTAGAGTTCTTATTCTCACAGGGGAAAGTGAGAATCCCTAAATTAACTATTTTGACCGCCGTTAAAGTTAAAAATGTCCATGTTGTCCTCATTTATAATTAATTAATATAATATAATTATTAATTAATATAATAGTATAATAATTATTGATATACTT
The DNA here is from genome assembly GCA_030449875.1 of Aegle marmelos. Lineage (NCBI taxonomy): Eukaryota > Viridiplantae > Streptophyta > Magnoliopsida > Sapindales > Rutaceae > Aegle > Aegle marmelos. Next base: position 12,068,133 of record JASUUL010000115.1, read on the forward strand.
CTTTTAATTAATTCATATGTTATTGTATTAATTACTCTAATTATTACTATTAATAAATATACTAATATATTATTAACAATAATGTATTAAGAATTATAATTTTTGAATAAATAATCACAATAATTAATATATTATTATTATCATCATCATTATCATCATTATCATCATTATTGTTGTTATAATTAATTAATTAATATATTATTTTAATAATTATTAATATAATTATTTTAATTACTTCATATGTTGTTATTAATTAATTAATATAGTTATAACTATTAATTAACATATTAATATATTATTAACAATAATATATTAGTAATAATAATTTTTGAATAGATAATCATAATAATTAATATATTATTATTATAATAACTAGTTAGTTAATATACTAATACAATGATTAGTAATGTGATTATTATAATTAATTCATATGTTATAATTATTACATAAAAATGTTTGTTGCTTATTGAGATTATGATTCAGAATTGAACTCTTCAATTCAATACTAATTAAGTTAAAAGTTAACCCAACAGTCAAAAGTGAATCCTTGTCACTTAAATCAGACCTATTCCAATTCTCACAAGATAATTAGTTCCTAGCTAAATCAATATGAGACGACAAATTTTGTTAAGTATGTTGTTGTACTTTCAAGCATGAATTATTGAGTAGAATATTAAGATGAGGAAAGGATCTCGATCTAACTTGCACAAAATAGATATTTATCAAACATTTAAACTGGTGTATTATTAAAATTATGCTGCAATGCTAAAATAATTGCAAGTGATCAAACAACGATCGACCAACCCAATAATAGAAAAAAGACAATTAGATATCTAATGTTTCTTATTTTTACTACTTAAATACTTAGTTTTTTTTCCTAATTATGTACTCATTACATTCGTAAACATTAAATTGTATTTGTAAGAAAAAGAATCACATTTCTAAAACTCTTAAACTATTAGAGAATTACCATCAATCTAATTGATGATGTGTCCAGGAAAAGGTATGATAGACTTGGCATACTTAAAAATCATATTTTATCCTTCTACAATAAAGTTCGAACAATAAAATCATAATATAAGAGACAGTAATAAATCATTATAAAATAATTAATACCTAAATGGTATAATTAAAAAGAAATATAATGTAAGAGTTAATCGCTTCATTAAATAATAATAATATATTATAAAGAAACAAATATCTTTCACCCGTAAAATTTGATGTGATAACTCATTTCATCTTTATTTTCATGAATTCATCAGTACATGTTAACAAGGCCCTTGAATGCCTCACTCCAAATGAAAAAATTAATCTCTGACTTAATTTAGTGATTGTTTAATACGATTTATTTAATGGTCATAAATACTTATTTAATTAAATAAGCTCTTATCATAATCTTTATTGTTATTTTGTTATTTTCTTAGTAGAGCTTTTTAAATATAAATAAGTTATTTTGCCTTTACTAGCAAAAACTCAAATTTTGAAATTTTTAGACTAGATTTTAAAAAACTTTTATTAAATGTTTAAATGTCTAAAATATTATTTACTTATTTAACAATTTTATTTTATTCTTTTCATAATATTATTTATAAAAATTTATCTATTAAAGTAATTTCATGAATTTTTAATAAAAGCCTTTATGTACAATCAAATAACTAAACTTTTTTGAGTAAAAGCTCTACTAATAAAAGTTTCATTTAAATAAACTCTACTTGAAAAGTTGTACAAAACAGAACCTTATAATAATTAATTATTTTTTCCTTCTTTAATATTATAATCGATTTTCTCCAAATGACGGGTTGAATTACTTAGGTTTATATGTACATGGCTGAAATTACGCTTTTATTTTTGTACACATGCCCTTGCCTATGAAGATGGGAACTACTTTACTAATTCAATTGGGTTACCAATGATGTGACCCAAAATCTATGAAAATCTTGAACTTACAGTCTTACACTAATATATAAATGCCAGTTATCAAAATAAATAATCTTTTGATAATTGTAATTTATAAAATTAAAGGTGTGTTTTGGATTGCTTTTGGAATGTTCAAAAGTAATTTTAGAGAATAAAAAGTTAATCTTAGTATTTATTAAATTTTTTTAGAAATTATTTTTAATAAAATCACTCTATCCTAGTAAATTTTAAAAAGTCAAGAAAGAATAGCTCTTCAAAATCTAATTCTAAGAATAAGTTTTATACACTATATTCTCATGTATATTATAAAAATTCTTAATTACCCTTAATTAAGAAATAAAATTATTAATTTTTAAAGAGATTTATTAAAAAAATAAAAATAAAATTAATAACATAAAATATTAATTTTAGTTATCAATTATTATCTATACACAATAAGATAAATTTATATACACATTTATAAATGTGTAAGATTTACCAAATACACACCAACGCTTTTAAAATTCACATCATTTTTAAAAATAAATTTTATTTAACATTATGTCCATTTGAGTCATATAAATTCTTATTATAATTTAGTAGTAAGATTCACCAAACTATACTAATGTTTTTTAAAAATCAAATCATTTTTAAAAATAAATTTTACTAAATATTTAATTAATTATCTTCACAACTAATAATTTATAGAGCATATCTTATAGCAATTATTTAAAAGGCTACAATATTATCAAACCGACCTTAAGGGAGTCTCAACTATATAACATTAGAGCATTCTTTAATATAAATTAATTCTAAGACCTAAAACAAAAGGATTAAAAGAAAAATTCCAAGAGCAGAATATCTATCAAATAATTGAAACCATGTCTAAATTTTTTTGCATTAGATCTATCAAAGTTTTTGTATTCGATTGGAAGCTTAATTTATAATGGATTTCCTTGTTTCCGTTCTATCTTTATTATTTTATTCATTATTTTTCACTTATCAAAAAACGGAAGAGCTCCAATGTTTCTAATATCTCTTAATTAATAAAAACCAAAAGCAAGTGCAACTTGTAAATTGTTTATGAAAACTTAAAAAAAAAAATTCAACTTTTAAATATTGCAACGAGATCAAAGTACATATAATGACTCATATTGATCACAGAGTTTATCCCCGAATTTTTTTTGAGAGGGATACGTTCATATAAATAAACTTACATATCGATCAATTGTCTTTTGTTCAACCATGGCATTAAACATCCCACGCTCATCACAGCTGCCAAAGATGGCACCACAAATTTGATCTTGACAACTCTAATCCCAAGCCTTCTCTTCGAGATTTCTTGTCGAATATCCGAAAACCTTCTCATTGCTGCCTCGTTCAACTCCTTTAGAGATCCCTTGAGCTTTTTGTTGTCCTTATTTTTCTCCGAAAATCGATAGCTGCTCAAGAAAGCTCGTCTTGCATGCCAATAATATTGGAGGTCATCGCGATTTCCACTTGCATGATCATCTTGCCACTTATCCGCAAGCTTTAGTGACTCACTTTGATGTATTTCCGGATAATCAAACACGATGATCGGACGAACTTTGACGTTTGGCATTGGAGAAAAATAAAGATGATTCGATCATAAAATGGCTCAATTATTAATAAGATTTTGGGGGGATGGATGAGAGATTTTATACTTGTAAGGCTATAGTTCTTGAAAAGATGGTGGTTGAACTATCAAGGAACGGGTGTGATCAGTTGGTCGCTTTGGTTGCAACCAAGACTTGCTAGCCTTGTTTACATACTGATTCAACTAACGGCAATGTTTGTCAGTTGATATGGTTGGTTATATTTTATAACAATGAATCTTTTTCGTGTTCGCCTAAGCAATATTTTATAAAGAAATTTTATATTTTATAGCATGCATGATAATATTAATATCAAACCTCAAAGAGCATGAGATACAAAATAACGATAAGGAGGAATTAGGTGACCGTGCATCCCCATAGAATTATTATCGTCATTATCGAAGTTATTGTTGACCAAGCCTAGAATGGGCCTACAAAGAGCGCAAGAGTTGCGTTGGACGGTTGGATGGTGATCAAGCAAGAGCACTGAAAGAGCAATATACATGTGTGTCCCAAACATTATTTAACGTTAACTTGTATTGACAGGCAGCATCAAGTGTTGCCAAGCTTGGACACGTTTTCACAAAGGTAACGAAAATAAAAGTCAAATTAAAAGTCACCTATGTGGACCTTCGAAAGAAGTAATTTGAAGGATGTAATAATGGCTCGAAGATGAAAGGGACCATTATGGAAGCCCAAGGACAAGGATGCGATCTTAGTCCTAGCCCAAAGGAAAAAAGGCCGATCAACTGCATTTGAACTTCAGGTTGGGGCGGACAGTTTCCACCAATAATCATGAATTGCAGTAATAATTTTCAAAAAGGATTTCATTATTAATCCTCGATTAAACTAATGGAATATTAATTATTCCACTTATATTGGCGGAAGAGGAAATTTAATTAATATTAATGAGTGAAGGAAATTTAATTACTAATCATGCTGTGATTAAATATAAAAAAAAAAACTTATTTTTTAACTTAAAACTAGAAAATTTGGTAATCTGCACTTGTTTTTTTAAACTTAATTTACTTACCATACTGCGCCGTTGCTGTTAAAATCTCCTGTCCATTTTTTTTTCTTCTTTTTTTCAATTTGGGGAGGAGTGGTGCTGCTAAAAACTTAAAATTAAGCTTTTGCCAAGGATATTGAAGACTGATTCTGAAACATGAGGGACATTTTCTAATATTAAGACATATATTAGGGGTTCCATCGAAAATATTCTTCCGGTTAATGGAATGGCGTATGGCCACAGAACTGAAAGACCCAGAAAATCTAGGTAGCCGCAACGCACAACTCTGAATTGATCGATTCAAAAGCCCAGTGGTGAGAAATTTAAATAGCTTTAAAATCCTGATATTGTTGGTATGAAAATTTTAATATTAGGGTTTCGTTAACCATAGTTATATTCTTCATGCACTTTCTAGTGGATTCTTTGAAAAGAAAAGTTGTCTGATTGTTTCTCAAGAGAAAAAAAACCCGGATTTGTTTTGCGTTTGTTTGTGGTTGGATGCGATTAAAATCGCATTTTTAGGAGGCTTCTTGATCTGGGTACATTGATTTAAGTGGATTTTGATTTGGGTTTTTTTATACATTTGAAGAAGCTCTAGATTTGAATGGTGCCCAGATTGTTTAAGCTTTGATGGAGCTATAGTTTCTTTTTTTTGCAATTTACATTGTTGATGATTACGATTAGCTTAGCTTGAGGCATTAAACAAAGCGTAGGAATTGTAAAGGGAGTAACTTTTAGGGGTCTATTGTAAATGGGGAGACCATTGTTTTATGAGATCATGGAGAAACCGGCTACAAGTTGTATAATTGGAATATGTAGCGTAATATGGTTTTATATACAGAAGAAGAACATTGGGTATTCGCATGTTGGTTTGAGTTATGAAACTGCTGTTGATGGACACCACTGGAGGATCATTACATCGGCTTTTTCGCATATAAGTGTTTTGCATCTTGTTTTTAACATGAGTGCACTTTGGAGTCTTGGTGTTGTAGAACAGTTAGGGGATGTCGGTCTTGGCACCGCATATTACGTTCAGTACACGCTTGTTTTGGTTGTCTTATCGGGTTTGCTTGTCTTGGGGATTTACCATTTATTGATACAAAGATTTAAGCTTGAGTATTTTCGGAGAGTGACAGCTGTTGGGTACTCTTGTGTTGTTTTTGGGTGGATGACGATTCTTTCTGTGAAACAACCCTCTTCGAAGTTGGATCTCTTTGGGTTTCTTTCACTCCCCATCAGTTTTGCTCCATTTGAGTCATTGATTTTCACTTCAATTATTGTTCCACAAGCCAGCTTTCTCGGCCATTTATCAGGAATCATTGTTGGGTATGCTATAGCATGGGGCTTGATCCATGGGATGAATAATTACTGGGCGCTTTCTATGTTGGGATGGATTGTGCTTGTGTTTGTGTATAGTTTGAAGAGATCCGGTACATATGATTTCCACTTTCTTGAGATTGAATCTGTTACAGATCCATCCTTGCCTTCTGTTCGGTTTATTGGAAATGGTAGAACTTTGCAGATGAGTGCAATTCCAGTTGAAGGTGTTGAGATTGTCTAACTCAAGATAGTCTAACTTTCGATTAAGATATTATCCTTATTCTTGGTATGCGGCTTGCTTCACTGCAGAGTCATCTCCTGTTGATACTATCTAATTTTGCTTTGTCAAGTTTTGTGGTCTTAAATCGCGGGGATATTCCTGGGCAATGGATTTTTCCAGGATTTTTGAAAGCTGGGAGTAAATCGCTGGGATTTTAACTCTCTTCTGCTATGGTCATACATCCTTCCAGGGGCAACATTTAGCTTATGGGAATGGCCGGTGCATTTTGTTGCTGCACGATCGTGAGTTGAAAGGCTACCAATTATTAATGTTGTCCTATTTTCTCTTGGTGTACTTTAGACATCATTTTCAATGTTTTCTGTTATTTTTTAATTCTCTGGATCCGGTGATTCTGATTTTTTTTAATTGGTAATACTTTTTCAACATTTTTCTAAAAAAGTGGTACAAATAGCAGAACTTACGATACAATGTTTATTTTTCGAGTTCTTTGTTTCTATATTTTGATTGTATTAAAAGACTGAGCTTCGTTGCGTTACTAATTCAAGTTTCTAAATACCAAAACCTTGGAACGTAATACTATGCACTGAGATGCCATCCTGCAAGTGGTATTGTAGCAAAAAATACCTTTTTTTTACCCAAAAAAAGAAAAAAAAACACAAAACATCTCACTTCTGATATCGCATGACAATTGGTATCGAAAACTTTTGCATAAGGTGTACAAATGTAATATCAAATGTTAACGATTGACCTATCGGAACCACCATTACCGTGACATAAAAGCTGCTGTAACACATTTATACCAACAAAAGGGACGGGCTACAGTACCTGCAGGGCACAGGATTCATGAACTATAAACAGAGTTCATGAACAAATCCTGCATCATTTGATTAAAACATCGAAGAGAACTCTTGAACTTATAAATGATCAAGGATTCAGGGCAGAATCTATTTGCAATTTATGCACATAGAGTACTCAAATGAACCAAATCTATTACTATAAATGTGATGTTTTACCAAGCAAGTGCAGGGGGCCTATAAGACTGCCCTTCCAAAATACCCCAGTTGAGTGCAATCAATTACAAGTCAGCAATGCTATGAATCATGTAGCGGATGCTGCCAGCACTAAATCAATGCCATCCAATGATAAATGAGAAACAACTACATCGATCCTCGTTGAAGGCAACAACTGTTGCCGTCAGAAATGCCCAATTGATCTGCAATTATCAAAATGACTCCGTAAGTACAACAATCTATAAAATGAAGAAATATCCAAGTAAAAAATTAAATACAATAGCCAAGCTCCGCGATTGGCCGATAAGCCAAATGTAACAGGAAGCCCTAGATATTACGTGATTTTCGCTTTTGTGAGAATCTTGATTTTTTATTTTCCTTAGCCAAAAATGAAACATGAAGGATGTGCTTAAAGTTAAAATGGTGATGCATCATCATTCTCATGAAAAAGTAATATACTGATGAACTTCCAGACTAGGAGAAGAACAAAACTGCTAAGAGTGTTTGCAAAAAAGAGATTGTCTATGAAAAATGAACTGGACTTCGAACATCTAATGAATTTGTAAAACTACAATATTCGGGTTGTACAGCAACAAAATAAGATTAATCTCTTCAGAAAATGTTTCTTTCCCATATCTGTTTCATTATCCATTAATACAGACAAGAACACCAATCCTCAGTTGAATTCTAATATAGTTCAAGAAATAAAAATCTAACGGTGATCATAGAACAAAACATTTACCATTTTCTAGAGCCTTCACCCTGATCTTCCTGATGAACTGAACCATTAACATGAGCTGAGTTAGGACCACTTTCATGTGCACCTGGTTGCAAAAAGTGAGAAAACCCCTGGCCAATTGACTTCCAGAAACGAGTTGGGAAAGAAGACTGCAAACTACCAGCACTTCCATATGATCCGGGTTCGATCAAACAAGCTGAAGCAGGGTTTAGTTGGGAGAATCTGAAAGCTCCTAATATTTGTTCTGGAAGCTCTGATTCAGTTTGGCTCTCAAGTAGGAAAGCCAGGTCAACAGTCAATGTAGTAATGTACCCAAATGCTAGATGAACTATTGCTTTAGCCACCATCGAAGAACCAATATCCATATCTACTTCTAGGAAATTCTCTCCTACACAGTAATTACATGAAAGAGCACGCCCAATTACACATATGGCCTGCTCCCCAACTGCTTTTCTCACTATCCAAGGACCTTGAACAATGTTGGCAATCAGTTTAAGCCTTGAAAGCCTAAAAGCATCATCTCCTTTTAAAAACCGGTCAATCAGAGATCCCTCTGGAATTGGTTTTGTGGCCACAAAGTAAGCGATGGCACTGTAATTTTCTTTACTTGGAACTTGTAGATTGAAAGCCCAAACAAAAGGCTTATCACCTGTTGGAAATGCTTCCTCAATAGCCTTCCTAACACGGTTATTCTGCTGGTTTAAAACTGCACCAATCTTCATAGAACTTTTAACCCAATCAAAACCTAGAGGCTTTAGAATGTATTCACCAGCAGGGATTTTAACCTTGGTTGATAAATAATCCGGACCTCTTACCATAAACTTATCCCCAGGGGGGGTTGCCCAACCATTTGAACAGTTATCTGGTTCAAGATATGGCACAGCTCCCCCTGATTTTACTTTCTTTATCCATTCAGGCTCATTTATGACATCAGGACTGGCCATGTAATGTCCTGCTTGGCATAAAATATATCAGGGCAATCAAAGAGCGAATAAGAAAGAATGTAGATATAAACTGGTTAATGAATTCAACCGTTATATTCTTATTATATCTGACAAATATAAGGCACTCTCTAGCCTAATGAGCAAAAATTGTTACATAAAATATGTGCAGGGACTGTGGCCATAAATAAAAGTGTCTATAATTGATCAATATTTACGACCACATGATAGGTTCTTACTGAGCTTAAAAATGGCAATTCAAAAAGAAAAATTTACTAAATTAAACACAAAGAATTATATGCCCCGATACTCGGGACATATTCCGCCAGCAATTACAAACCTTCATTCACAGGAGAATAACCAGACTTAAGGTTATTCATTTAATAACCATAAGCAAACATCTATAAGTACCACAACCATCATGATATGCAAATATTGTATCCCTGCCTACAATGAATGAAGGAAAACCCTTTAAATTTACAAACAGTTACATTTAGTGGCAGCCAGCTTCATTAAAAGCTTGCTAATTTAGGACAACTCTGGAAACAGGACACTTCAGTTATGAACAATAATTTCCCAATCCTTCCTCAGCTAATGACTTTATTTAATGATCAAAGTTCCCAAAGCCAAGCATAGAATACCATGATATATCTGATGATCTAATACAAGAAAAATGCATCAGGATAGTTATCCTATGATCTATTGATGATGTATTAGCTTGCTAATTCATTGTCCATAATAAATTATTAGGTATTGGGAATATAAAGAACAGCAGTAGAAGAATACACCAATCTGAAATTGTGGTATGGAAGCAGCTTCTTTTGGTTCCTTTGAGTTTGTAAATCAAGACAATAGACCATGAAAGAAACAAATAAAGGTTGCTGATTTCAACATATAGGGCCACCCAACCCAGACAAAATCAGACGTATAATGAAAAGAGAATTCGCAATCCTAGTCACATTATTGCATTATGATGTATTAAACGCCCATCAACCAAAAAGTAAGGACAACCATAGGTGTACCAGTCCAGCATGGCCCAGTAAATATATATATATATAAACCTCAAAAAAGAAAATAAACAACAAGCAGACTTTCTGAGTACAATAGATCACTAGATTGTCATATTAGTCATGAACTCATAACAGTCAAATCACCACATAATCAGCAATCCTGCCTCGATCCAAAACCTTAAAAGTAAAATCAAGCACATAAGAAGATTTTAACTGATTTTTAGGGATTAAAATTTATAAAAATCATACCTTTTAACTCTTTCTCACATAGCCCAGATGGAACAAATGTGTAAGGGAAAAAAAGGAAAAAAAATTCTACCATAAATGTCTGCTTTTTTAAACCCCCCCTTAAATTGATCACATTAAACATCAATATAAATATCCTCAATGATTCAAAACCTAACATAAAAAGATAAAACGATTTTGACAGTTAAACGTGCAGCAAAACGGCAATTAAGTAAACAAGAAATTTGCAACAAAAGGGCAGTTAAGAAAATAAGAAATCTGTAGCAAAAGGGCAGTTAAGTATCAAGGAATCCATTTAATTTTAAAATATACAGTTAAAAAAAAAAGGATCACCTACACTGATTAATCTTGAAAATGTAGATATAAAACCCTAACCTTGAGGTGAAAAGAGATTGCTCAGCAATGAAAGCTCCTCAAAAGCATCAGTTGCAGAGATAATGAGATCACGAATTACGGTTTCTGTTATGTGATTGTTTTATAAAAGGAAACTTCATGGGGAGCCCTCTCCTCCTTCAAAAGCTCTCTTTTTTTATTTTATTTTAGAAAAAGAAAAATAAATATTCCTTTTTTTAATCCAAATTTCTATTAGCATATGATGTTGAAGGTTAACTAATCTGGTGCCGCGCACGCTATCTTGCTAAACTGAAAACGGATGTCGGATTTGACCCATCTTTGACCGATTCCAACCAGGCTAATCAGAAATAGATAATTAATGCGTGAAGAATAATTTTAAATTATCAAATTTTTTTTTCGAAATACATGTGAATTAATTTTGTATAATTTGTTTAAGTAAACGTTGTGACTACCGAAGGAGATAATCAAAATTTATTAATTTTTTTAATTATAATTTATTAATTTTTATTGATTATATGATTAATTTTTAGGCTATTTAGTATCATAAATTCACAATAAAATAAAAAATTTTATAATTTCATTAGAAATACTTTTATTAATGTAGAATAATTGTGTATTACGAGCAAGACATCTTCTAGAAGGCATAACTTAGGGTATATGTACTTGTTTTTAGTGTATAATATATCATTTCGAAACGTGCGTCAAGACAAACTAAGCCTAACATAGTTTATGTTATTCTTCCCTTAATCAGTTGGAAATTTTACTTTTTTCCTATCATTTTTCAGTTTTTAAATATTTTTTATTTTTTTCTTTCATTTAAGATTTTTTTTATAAACATCATATTTAGACACCGTTTGTTTTGGCTTTCTTATTTTTATTGAAAGAATTTCATTATTAAACAATATACTAGGTTTTCTATTTTAGTAAATTTGTAATTTTTAGGGTTATTAAATAAAGAGACCGAAGAGACCAAAAATCCTAGTTTTATTAATTCAAATTTATTTAGTAAAATGTTATTATTCAGAAATTTGTGTTTGGTCTACCTTTCAAACATTTCCAATTTGTAATTTGTTAATTTGTGTAGAATAATAATAGAATTTAATTAAGAAACTATTATCCCAGTTTAAGTCTCAAAAATACTTTTGATATTGGATGTAGAGAGATTCTAACACGAATGCAATTGCTTTGTGATTTTATTTAGTTATTAAAAGTATCTTTATCTTTTTGTAATTTTACAAAAAATGAGTTTTATAAAAGTTCTAAAAGTAAAGAGCTCCATTAGTCCTACAAGCAAATATTAACACTTACTTTAATCACAAATTAATTTAAGAAAATCAACCATAAAATCACATTAATAGAAATTATAAAATCTTGTGCTTCAGGAGCAAAATCTCCATTCTGTACAGAAAACTGAGTAGGTTACTGAAAGTTATACAAATGAAAAAAATACACAATAAATAAGTTAATTTGATAAAACTTAGACCTGTCAAAAGATGTCGCCCTCAAATGCAATTCATATAATTGTGAAAATAACGTTTTGGAACTAAAGAAAATTGAATCAAACTCCACGATCAAAGCTTGGTGCACACAAGTAAAAAGATAAATTCAATTTCAAAAACAAATAAAAGCAAATATTTTTGGAGACGCGAATAAACTAAATCCCCATATTGAGAATAAATGCTCTCTTATATAATCCATTACGATCCTTTTAGTAGTTTTCTTTTTGTATAAAGTGATGATCGTCTCATCTCTCAAACTCTTCTTCTAAGTGATTTCATATGGTATGCATTTTGATTCATCATTCGTCATGCAAGTTGTACATTTATCTAGTGTGTGTGTGTATGTGTGTGTGTGTGTGTATGTGTGTGTGTGTGTGTTCATAGACATTTCAAGCACATAACCTTCACACTTTTTTCTTGCAGGATGTTGATAAATATATTCCTAGCAATCGATTCTACCACTCACTATAACAAATGAAATAATGCCAAAAACATGATCACTAACAACAGATAACCTACTTCCAATCCAACCTCAAAGTTATCTATATATCACACTCACTCCATGCTCTCTAACTTCAACTTCTCTTCATACAATTATTACTTCAAGTCACCTTAGTAATTATCTAACCCCACCAAAGAAAAAAAACCCTAAAAGGCTTCATATTAATTTTTTCATCACTATCACCTTCAGTCCGATCCTTCTTTTCATCTATGGAGAAAAAGAACCCTTTACTAAATGAAACTTTGCTGCAACATCCATTTCTCTTTGTTTTTGCTTTGGTTCTAGGGTTTCTGATAATGGATCCTCTTCAAATGGGGCCCATCGGCGACCACAAGTTTCGGCCCGTGAAGCATGACATTGCTCCGTACAAGCAAGTCATGCAAAGCTGGCCGAGGGACAACCTCAGCCGATTGGTAACTGGGAAACTAGAGTTCGTCGATGAGGTTTTCGGCCCAGAATCCTTGGAGTTTGATGGATTGGGTCGTGGCCCTTACACTGGTTTAGCCGATGGACGTATTGTTAGATGGATGGGTGAGAATGTTGGATGGGAAACATTTGCAATTGTCACTTCAAATTGGTGAGTTTAATTTCTTAGTTATCTTTAAATAATAAACATCTAAAGTGAGTCATGTTAGTGTCTGCACAACGTGTTATGTCCAATTAATCAAAGTACACGTCATTTTGTTGATCTGGTGACCCTATGATGGCTTCCACATTTTTTGTTTTCAGTTTAATTGGTCCCTTAGAATAGTGAGGTAGCTAGGCCTACTATGAATCTCTAAATCTGTCAAAATGTAAACTTTTGAGGTAATAAATTATGCACATAATTTTTTTCCTATATTCACAATATATGCACATTGTTCTGTCACTTTTAATTTGGTATTTAAAGCTAACTACTTAAATTCAAAATGTCACCTAAAAGGTCAGAGAAGCTTTGTGCTAGAGGAGTAGAATCAACTACTGCAAAGCAATGGAAGCATGAAAAATGGTGTGGTCGACCTCTTGGCTTGAGATTTAACAAAGAGAGTGGAGACTTGTACATAGCCGATGCATATTATGGCCTCCTTGTTGTTGGTTCTAAAGGAGGGCTTGCCACTCCTTTGGCAACTCAAGTGGGAGGAAAAGCAATTCTCTTTGCTAATGATCTTGATATTCACAAAAATGGATCCATCTTCTTCACGGACACAAGCAAGAGACATAATAGAGTGTAAGAAACTAAGAATTTTGATCAGTTTTTTGTTATATGCTCAAAAGTGAATTTTGATCATTTTTTTATTATATGTTCAAAAGTGAGTTTTATAAATTAAGTCATAGTATTTATGGAGTTCTATTAATTAATTGGTTAATTTTCAGGGACCATTTCTTTATCTTGTTGGAAGGAGAATCAACTGGCAGGCTTCTCAGATACGATCCTCCGACAAAGACAACTCACATTGTCTTAGATGGCTTGGCTTTTCCAAATGGAGTACAATTATCTAAAGACCAAAGCTTCCTTCTCTTTACTGAGACTACCAATTGCAGGTAACAATCCTCATAAGTCCCTCTTTTATTGAACTTAATTATAACTAACAACCATTTTTAGGTCAAGTGATTAAAGCTTTATTCATTTCAACTTGTTGGCAACACAATTTCTTACTGCCCAAAACTATATATTGAAACTTTAAAAGTAAGCAATTTTAAAAATGATAGCCTTTAATTGATGGCTAATGGAGTTTGCGAGATGGCCATCAACTATCCACTAATAGCTATGCCTTCCATTTCATAATAATTGAATAGTTTTGCTTAAAACTCACATAATTACAATTGATCAAGATCTCAAGTTTAAACCGTCTTGTTTTACTTATGCTTTAATCAATTCTTCAACAATTTGTTTTAAAAAAGTTTGATAATTTCTTGATCTCGACAGCCTCAAATCTGATCCAATTTGGGTCACGTTTATTTTCATCAGATCCATTTTTCATGTGAAAAAGCTTATTAGACCAATGGAGTAGCTAGAAAAACAAACCAATAAGACATAAATTTTGAGAGACATAAAATACAAACAAACAAAAAAATATTACAATATATAAAACTTTAATACATAATACATAAGTCTTAAAAGTAAGAGGTTTGGCTTTCAAATGCCACTCACATATACGTGTGCAAATATATATTCGTTTGATTTTCTAAAAAAAATTTAAACCTGGAATTTTTTTAACACATTTCAAGCCTAAATTTAATATAATTAATTAGTCCAATCAGAGCAAAATTATAATTTCACTGGACTAGAAAGAAATGTCTTCTACAATTTTTGGGTTAAGGTGAGATAAACTAATATGTTAGTAGCTCTGCTACTGTATTAGACTAGAATGATATCAAATTAATTAAAATTTTGGATCAAGTGATCAATAAAGCATTAGTTCCAACGGCTACTACCAAAAGCACTTTTAGGAAGCACTTTCATAGTCTTAATCCTGGTTTTCCATTAAAATAATGTGCACTGTTTGGCTTTATTGTGGCAGGCTGATGAAATATTGGCTAGAGGGTCCAAATACAGGCACTGTAGAACTAGTTGCTAACCTTCCCGGTTTCCCTGATAATGTAAGAATAAATGAGAAAGGCCAATTTTGGGTGGCAATAGATTGCTGCAGAACAGCATCACAGGAAGTGCTCTCACATAATCCTTGGATCAGAAGTGTCTATTTTCGACTTCCGATTCGAATGAGCTTGTTAGCCAGGGTGATGGGGATGAAAATGTACACCGTTATCTCACTCTTCAATGAAAATGGAGAGATTCTTGAAGTGCTTGAGGATCCCAGAGGTGTGGTGATGAAGCTTGTGAGTGAAGTTAAAGAAGCACAAGGGAAGCTATGGATTGGAACTGTGGCTCATAATCATATTGCTACTCTTCCTTATCCGTAGTGATTAATTATTTAGCAGGGCTTAATTTCATTTTGTTCTAACCTTTTTCTTCTTTGATGTTTTGTACTATCAACTATAATTGATGACGTTCTGCATTTGAGGCTCTTGATGATCACTAGGGATTTATTTGTGTAAAACTATTTATAATTATTATGATTATAACTTTTAGCTTTTTATTGATGATTAATAATCAAGCAATAATATTTTGTGCTATATATATCATGATAGTTAAAAATGGGATGTGACTACAATATACTAACATTGTTATGAAAAGATACGGACGACAAAGATGACAAAAAAAAATTAAAATGTTATAAATAAACAAATAACAGAAAAAATTAAACTAAAAGAAAGTATCAAATAATAGCTTTTTATGGGCTATAATTAAGTCTTTCTATTTTTTTCTTTTTGATATATTATTTAGCCTTTCTCTTGATTACTCAATAATGCAACAGAAACCTATATTGATAAGATGCAAATGGAGGGCGGTATACTTCTTTAAATATGGAACATAAACTTTAAGTAATGAAGTTAATAGTCTACTACACTTTCTTTCGAATTCACCAACACTCCCTTTTGAACTCACCACTTTAATAACATATAACTTTCAAAATAAGAAATGTATTGATTCACCACTTTTATAACATATTACTTTGAAAATAAGAAGTGTATTGGATGTGTTTCATACTAACTCGTAAGAACCTTATCTGTAAAACCCTTAAGATAAAACTTGATTGAAAAGAAAAGAGCATAGCACACTTTTACCCAATGTAGCTACATGATTCTTCTCTTCAAAATATGCTTCCCTTAATGAAATCTCCTTTCAAAAATCATATATCAGTTTAATTTTTTAGTAGAAGCATATCAATACTATGAGCTAACTTCTCAAATGTTGATGTGAGTAAAGCTTTAATAAAAAGGTTAGCAAAATTATTAATGGAGCATATCCGTTTAGCATCAATTTTTTTGTTCTACAAGAACTAGCAAGTATAAAAAAATTTTGGTGAGATATACTTAGTTCTATCTCCCTTGATGTATCCTTCTCCAATTTGAGTAATACATACAACATTATTTTCGCATATAATTCTTGGAATATTCATTATGAAAGTCAAATTGCACTTGCTTTGAATATAATGGACAATAGACTGCAACAAAATACACTCTTTACTTGCTTTATATAATGGAAGGATCTATGAGTTATTAGAAGAGATGGCAACAAAAAGCTACTTAGTAGATCACCATGAAATTGCATTGCCATTATAAGTAAAAACATATCCTATTTGTGAATAGACTTTATAAGGATAAAAGATGTTGCCTGTATTTGCATAATAAATAAGATTAAAGTTTTCCATTAGCTCACTTAAACAAAATAATCTCAAGTCTGTCACTTTGAAAAGATGTCAAATATGTTTGATTCCATTCCAATGTCATCATGTTAGCACTGAGCTAAATCTTGTCAACAAATTCATTAAGAATGTGATATCTAATGTAATGTATTAAGCTAAATGTAGTAAAGTATAAGTTAATCCACGAGTATAGAGCCCTAGAACAGATAATGAAG
The DNA here is from genome assembly GCA_030449875.1 of Aegle marmelos. NCBI lineage: Eukaryota > Viridiplantae > Streptophyta > Magnoliopsida > Sapindales > Rutaceae > Aegle > Aegle marmelos. Next base: position 12,084,978 of record JASUUL010000115.1, read on the forward strand.
GTAGTCAAGTGTTGATTCCATTTAGATACATACTAAGGAATTTGTCCCCGCCATGCCTCAAAATTAGGGTATTTATCTACTTAAACTCCCACAATTCAAAATTTCTCTTATATGTCTTTTTTAATGTGTAATTACAAGATTATCCTAATTTAATTCTATAAAATCTATCTTCATGAATTACTATACACAATGCATGCTACTGCAAATTCATCCACAAAATTAAAGGTTGCAAAATCATCGAATTAAAGGTCAAAATTTATCGAACTAAAGATTGGTAACAATATTTATACTTAATTTTTACTTTATAAAAAGAATTTAGCATCATAATTGTTAGGGTTATATGCATTAGGGTTTTAAAAAATAAATTACCCACATGATTTTGGTCATTATTATAGTTAGCCTAGTTACTTGTTTCACTTGCATGTTTGCTCATAATATTTCTTCCTGGTAATGTAATGAAGTTTATTGAACTTTTAGAATTTACAAATAGAATAACCACCTAGTATTTGCAGTAGTACACAACTGACATCGGGTATTTATATAGATACTTGACTGTAGTCAAGTGTTTACGAATATAATAATAATTGATTTGCATTAGGATACAAATGCAGTTGAGTATTTATATGAATACTCGATTGCAGTCATATATTTGCATACATACTAGACTACAGTTAGGTATTTACAAACAGAATAATAATTTATTTATATTAATACATGAATGCAGTCAAGTATTTGCATAGATATTCGACTGTAATCGAATACTTGCAAACAGTGACTAGCTAATAATTAGAACATTTTGCATATTACACGACTACAGTCGTGTAAATCCATACATATACAATTATTGTCATGTATGTCGGGTACAAAATAAAATTTTATCAACGGATAAAAGTTTCACGAATTTAGTTATAAAATCTAGTAAATAGCAGTCATATGATGCAAATGTAATGAAAATGTGAGTTAATTTATTGTTTATCATAAATCAAACAAAACCTTAAAAATAATATAATGTCAAAAAATGAATAAATAACACAAGATAAATATAAAGTTTCAAATACATTATAAATAGAAAGAATAATGCAACTAGCTAAACACCAAAATCTCAGTGTAGGGACTATTTATGAATGATTTTGAGAGTATAAAGTGAGCCTTTGTTGTGTAAAATTAAAAAAATGAGAAATAAAGAGTATTAGAGGTGGGTTATGTGTGTTTTTATATTTGTTTTTAGGGGTGTTTTAGATAATGTACCACATAAAAAATATATCTATATAATTTTCAAAATTGGGGTATATTTAAATAAGTACTCTATTTTTGGAGTATCTTTAATTAAAAACTCCATATATACTTCTGAATCAAATATCCATTCATCATTCTTTTTAAGATAGAATGAATCCTTTGAGGATTGAAAGATCCAATAACCATAAGAGTGCTTAATGGAGGAGTCTTATCCATATTAAAATGTTTTAAGATTTTATCAACATAAGTAAATTGATGAATAAGTACTCCATTAGTTTTATGCTTGATCCCAGTCTAAGACAATATTTTGTTTTTCCTCTACATTTCATTTTAAATTCTCTTTCTAAAAGTCAATAGCTTTTAAAAGTTATTCATGAGTTTTAATTAAGTTCATGTCATTAACATAAATTACTATAATTACAAATCTATATTTATAGTTGTTAATGAATATGTAAAAATTAATTAGATTATTTTTATATCATTCTTTAATCAAATATTGACTCAAATAATAATTATATCACATATATCTAAATTGTTTCAATATACAAAGATCGTTGTAATTTAATAAAATATAATTACAATCTCTTGATTTATACTATAGGCATTTTGAATCTTTCAATTTTTTTTTTTGTACGTATTAGTGTTAAGTGACTCATACACATATATATAGTAACTACATCCATAAGATGGATGTTTAGTCTTGTTTAGACTACTAAACTAATTAATAATAAAAAGATAATAGTATCCATTACTAAAGAATATGTATCTTATAATCGACATTAGCTCTCTATAAGAAAACTTGCACAATTAATTGTGCTTTGTATTTAGTGATTTTACTGTATTCATTATGTTTTCTCACAAATACCCCTTTTGTATCTAATGAGTTTGATATTTTTAAGTGTTTCAACTACTGATCCAAATATTTCACATATGAATAGAGAAGACAACTCTAAATGGTCACTTCCTTCCATTGCGACCAATCATTTCCTCTTCTTTTATATTCATTGATAATTTGAAGCTCAAAATCATTTTTAATTTTAGTACCTATTGTGAATAAAAATATATAATTAATGTCTATTTCATTATAATCTCATATTTCTATTGTACAAGTATAATTTTATTTCTTTTCATACCTCTTTAGAACTTATTGTTTTTGTAGAGGTATTATGTATTATATTTATTTGAAGTCTTAATATGATATCCATTTCAATGTATGTCTTTAAAGCTTAACAAATTGCTTTAAGATCTTACTAAATATAAAGCATTTTAGATTATTAATTTTGTTCTACTTACAAATAAGATTATAATTTCTTTAAGAGCTTTCTACTAGATCTATAGGACCAAATATAGCATTCACTTTTACTTTAAATAATTTTATTTCTAATAAATATTTTTTATCTTGAAGAATAGTGTATGTAGCTACACTATCAATCTCTAACTTTTATTTCTAAAATAGATTATTTGTAAATTCATAACCTTATATAAAATAAAAGTTCAGGTTAGATATCAAGATTAAATATGAACATTAAGTACTAACACAATTCAAAAGTGTTATTACTCCCAAGTATAAGAGTATTCAGTTATAATATAATCTGGTGAGTTCGGTGTTAAACCATAAGAAATTTAAAATTCAGTAGTCAATTTATTAAATAAAAAATTAAATGTGGGAAGAGAAATTATTAAGAATCAATAGAAAATTATACTAAGGCTATGGGATCTACTCTTGAATTTCAAGTTATAATTATAACAACTCTCTCATTTTTATATTTTTCTTTTATTTTACTAATTTATCACTATACCATTTAATTCTGAACTGACTCTTAGTGTGATAAATATGAGACTAAGTACTTAATATATCATAATTTTATTAAAATGTTGACATTATGTCAAAATAAGATATTAATTTGAAAAGATTTTAATTAATATAACATAAAAGAAATTGGTAAGAAAACAAAATACAATAAATAAAATAGATTAAAAAACTCTCTTGATAGGGTGATTAATCAATAATTTGAATCATTGAGTTTTATCTTTCATCATAACTTAAAAAATTAGTCATTTATATTAAAAAATAAAATATTCATTTTATTTAACAAACTTATGAAATATATTACAAGAGAATTGATTACACACAAAAACAAGAAAAAAAATTTCTCAACTCTTTCCACTCTTTGACTCTCAACTTCTCGTCCTTATTATGTACTTCGTACTTCCCCCCTCTTTGCTTGCATTCCTTCGCCTATAAAGGCGAGGAATGCAACTTCTTTCTTTCTTTTTATTTTATTTTATTATATGTATAAACTATGATAGGTGTGATGATGAGGAAGGGATCACACCTCTTACTATCACACATGATTCCATTCTTTTCCTTTTTTTTCTTTTTTATTTTTAAATATTTGTTAACTACATCTTCTCAATAATGTAGTCCAAATTTGCTCCACCTATTCTTTTTTGTTTATCCTTGAAAAAATATTTATAAGATAAAAATTAACATTGTGTAAATTAATTTGACATAAATATTTATAGGGGACATTTGTATAACTTATAAATTATAAGTATAGTAATTAATACTCTAAGTAAAAAATAAAAAAATTTTATCTTTATTAAATGCATACTTTTTAGTGTTAATTAAGTACATCTAATGAAATTACAAAAAGCGAAAGAGCTATTATATTAGTTAATAATTATTAGCATAACAATGAGAGCTTTAATAACTATGGAGATTTTCGTCAATAACTAAATGATTTTTTTTTATGTGCCCTTCAAGGATTTGAGTCATCAACTCAATTAGTCTCGATTTTTCCTTGATTTTTCTTAGATGCTTAGTGGAGATCTACTAGATGCTTGTATATATAGCAGATGTGTGACTAACGTCATTTTCCTCTACATCTATAACAGATTTCTTTATTAAAATTTATAGCATTTTCTTTTTTGTACCATTGTCCTTACTACATCTCTTATAAATGTTCCACTTGTGGCTGCAACCATTACTGTTGCTTTACTGTCCTAAGTGCCAATGATGCCATATGCATAATAATTACACCCTTTCTTGCCTCTTCAATTATGTCCATTATTGGTACATATATTTTCATTTGCTTCTGAGAATGATTGAGAATTAGTTGGACTTAATTTATGATTTTCCATCATGAGTTTGTTGTTCTGTTGAACAATCAAAAGATATGTTATTAACTTCGAGGATTTGTTGTATTGATGCTCCTAATGTTGTTGTTACAAGACTACATTTTATGCATGAAATGTGGAGAATATCTTTTCAAGCATATCATTTTCAATTATTCTTCACCACATAATATTAGTTCCAAAAGTAATGCAAAACATAACTGAGTTATATTTAGAGACTCTAGCAATAGCCATATATCCTTCAGTGTAATAAGTCATATTTTGCTTTTAGAAGCAAAATGTATCTATGATTTTCAAATCTATTCTCAGGTTATTCCACAAGGTTAACAGATTCTCCACTATCAAATATCGAGCTTTCAATTCTCATGTAAATGGTCTTAAAGAAAAATAATAACTTTTGGTTTCCTAAAAAATGCTTCATTTCCTTCCGTTATAGCACCATCCAAGCCCATAACTTGCAGGTGCATTTTGACATCCAACATCCAAAAAAGGTAATTTCTTCTAAAAGTTTTAAGAGTTAGAATTTCTAGGTTTGTGAGATTTGTCATTTTTCAAAACCTTATATAATAATCCAAGAAAAATAAGTATCACGGTACAAAAATAAAGTTTCTAATATAAACAAGAAAAATTATAAAAATTTTTAGAAATCCATGCATGTATTTAGTATTTTAGGTTTTAACATTTCAAATCATAACTTAAAATTTCATGTTTTGATTTTTAATGATATCAGAACTTTAGGTTCTCATTGCTTTGTTTGTGTTATATACTCATGCTAGAAGAGTAATATTCAAACACAAATATATGCAAGAATAACTCTTAATTTATTGAAATTAGAATAACTTGATAGATTGTTAAACCAACCATATGAAGTAAATAAATTAAACCAAGCATATTAATGGAATAATATCATACAAAAAAATAAAAAAAATAGATAATATTATAGAAACAGCCATATAAACTAAGATTGTTATAAATAATAAATAATAATTAAATTAACTGGGATGATAACAAAATATAAAAAAAATCAACATAACTAAACACAAAACAATAAAAATCAAACTATTACGTCAAATCAGCTATTATATTGATAATGTGTTATAAATAAATAAATAATTGAACTAAAATAAATTATCAAATGATGCCTTATTATTAATTTTTTTTATTTTTTTAATTACTTAATAATCAACGTACACCAATAAATTTTCTACGAAATTATAAAATAACAGTGTATTGATATTTTTTTAATTATAAATATTAATTTATTAATTTATTAAAATAATAATTATAAATATTTATGTAATATAATAATATAATACTTAAAAAAAAGTTAAAAAAGTCAATAGCTTACAGAATTTTAAAAAAATAAATAAATAAAATTCGGGGTTTATATCGAAATCGACGATGATGATGAGCTTGGCACGTCATCTCCTTCCCTTCTTACCGAACTCGGTCGAATGCCATGTCACAACAGAGTTCGTAACGAACATTCTCCACAGAAACTCAAGGCAAATTACTTCAGAAACACTCGCTGTCTTCTTTTAATCTTTTGATCATCAGAAACCAAAAGCCATGCCCAAGTTGCTCTCTATCTCCTACAAATCCATCACTCTTAAGCGCCATGGTAGTTTCCTGTCACCTTTTTTACCTTCCATTGTGCGCTTAAATCAAACTAACAATCTTCAAAGCCAATCTAGTCTCACAAATTCAACCAAAACTCCACCTGGGTACTCATCTTTTCGCCATTTCAATCAAAATCCATGCTCTTTTTCATCTGGCTATTTTCCAAATGGAGTTAATTTTAAGGGTTTTGGTAGAAATGAAAGTGGAGTCTCGTGTGCTAACCATTTCTTTAGGAGCTTTTGTAGTGAAATAAGTAGAGAGTCAATGGATTATGATGTTGTGATTGTTGGAGCTGGACCAGCTGGATTATCAGCCGCCATTAGATTAAAGCAACTCTGCCGTGAAAAGAATGTTGATTTATCTGTTTGTGTTGTTGAGAAAGGATCGGAAGTGGGTATGTATTTGTAATTTAATAATTCAATTTTCTTTCTTTAAGTTAAATTGTTTTGTTTAAGCTTGACAATTTTAATATTATTTGTTTGACAGTTTCCTTTGTTCATCAAGACCTTTAATTTTAATACTCTCTGCTGTCCTTTTTTTTTTTTTGGTGATTTTAGGTGCTCACATTATATCTGGGAATGTTTTTGAACCCCGAGCATTGAATGAACTACTGCCACAATGGAAACAGGAAGATGTGCGTGCTGTCTGCCTACTATGGTTCTTGTATTTTTTTTCATTACTTTTAATATTATAATCTTGCTCAATAATACATTTGTTAATTGATGTGGTCGATGAAGCTCTCGTCTTGCAAATGTTGTTTAAGTTTCTTATGTGAGAAAAGTTTAACACTATTTTGGGTTTGTCATATTTGATTCAGTTAAAAACTATTTTGATTTGGTTCTCTCATATACTTGTTAAATTATGATGGTAAAGCAACTGTGCAGATGTAATGATAGGGATTATATAGCTTTTTTAAACTTTGTTATGGCTAACTTCTTGTTAGATCTTTTTTGATGTAGTTTCCATTCTTTAAACTGAAAGTAGTATACATAGTTGATCCAATCTTTCATGCTTTGAACATGACAGCCATAAATTGCTGCAATAGTTATAATACAAGGACTAGCAGATGGTCATGTGGTGACTTACCCAAAAAAAAAAAAAATTGAAGAATCTACTACCACTTACATCTTTTTAATCAAAACATGTGTTCTTTGCGAGCTTTTTTGCAGGCACCTATAAGGGTCCCTGTTTCTTCAGACAAATTTTGGTTCCTTACAAAGAATCGTGCATTTTCACTTCCATCTCCTTTTAGTAACAGAGGAAATTATGTTATAAGGTAGTTATGTTCTTGCACCATGTGTGGAATGTTCAGTTTAGAAAAGTGTGAAATTCAACATTAGGTCAGCTATCAGGTGGCCAAGTTAAGAAACATCATGAACCTTGCGTCTTTTCAATTTATTTGTTTTCTTGCGAGGATCTGTTGAAACATAAAACTTAACAAATTTGCAACTTGCACAGTTGCTAAGATGGTCTATGGGGTCACAAAATTTTGCCTGAAAATTTTAGGCCTCTCATTTCTCAAGGAAAATCTTTATGATAACTGTTTATGTTTAAATTGATCAAATCGTAGCAACAAATCTATTCGGGAGTCAGTATTGATATGCTCTGATACTGTCATTCAGTGTGATTATGGAGTTAGAAGGATTAAATTTGTTGCGTAAATCCTGCTGTTAATTTACTTATTTCAAACAAAGTTGGTCTGAGACAAAATTTCATTAACAAAAGCAAGAGCTTTGAGCATCTTTTTCTTTTCAGATCCTGTCATTTTGCAACTTTTTTCTTTCCATTTAATGGTCTAAATTTCTTCCTTCTAGCTTAATTTATTGTTATGCAGCTTAAGTCAGTTAGTGCGTTGGCTGGGAGGGAAAGCTGAAGAATTAGGAGTAGAGATATATCCCGGCTTTGCTGCTAGTGAGGTACTCGAATTTTTCAACTGTTAGAATGCCCAATATGTTATTGGATTTTTACTTAACAAGTTATTGTAATTGTCAGATACTATATGATGCAGACAACAAAGTTATTGGCATTGGGACCAATGATATGGGAATTGCCAAAGATGGTTCTAAAAAGGAAAATTTTCAGCGTGGAGTAGAATTACGAGGTAGGTCCCTCTCCCTCTCCCTTGTAAACAGATACATATTCCTCATCAACTACACTATTACTGCTGTCAACGTAAAATGTTATTGTGTTGAAATCTTCCAGTAGCTTGATCATTTTATTTTTATCATTTTTTTATCCTTGCCCAGATATAAGTTATATCATCATTGATTTTAGGTGATGCTTAATTTCACTTGCATTGACCAAACCGATTTCCATAAAATTAAGTCTTTTTCTCTTGCATTTATGCATTTATAATTTGCCCAACTTATGCTAAAAAATAAATTTAGTTATTAACTCTATAAATCCTAGTCTACATATCCAGGTAGAATTAAACTAAGAATAAAGAAAACTGTGATTTGGAACTTGCAATTTATCTAGACTTAATTAACCATGACTTATGAATAGTTATCAATTTATCAATTTGTCAATTACATGCTTATTGGTAAAAACAACTAACTTTTGTGGTGCAACCGTGAACAAAGTTGTCCCATTTGCCGTACTGGGAAGCCTTGGATGAACTGATTTTTATACATATTCCATAGGTGCATATGTGTGTATTCTTTTATACCATGAAAAAATGTGCGGATTAGATACTGCAGTAACTGGTGTGCAAATATATATTAATAAACTTAGTTGCAATTTACTGAATACCTATGTGTTGCTGTTATGCAGGGCACATAACACTTCTGGCTGAAGGTTGTCGAGGATCATTGTCAGAGGTTCAAGAAAGAATTTATTGCTGTACTAGCAGTCATAACTTTAGAATCTCAGTCTTCATTATGAAGCCGTTATGCTAAGACGAGCTTGTTTTAATTTCCTTTTAATCAGAAACTTATAAAAAATTTCAAATTGAGAGAGAAAAGTCATGCTCAACATCAGACTTATGCTTTGGGAATTAAAGAGGTAACCTACCTTCACAAGGAATTATATGTTTAACTGGGTTTTACTTTATAAGGAACTCAATATTTTCAATTTGAAATTCTTTATGTATATTACAGCATGTATTTCTCCGTTGTAGTGATTGTATCAAACCATAGTTACTAGCTATTTCCACCCTTATCTTCTAGGTATGAGATCAAAATGAGCTACTTCTTGTTTAGTACTGGATTAGTCACGGCCTTCACGAAAAGGAAAAGGTTAAACAGAGAAGTAGAGCATAACACATTTATATTCGTATCACACATTTGTTCCTTATTAGGAAAAGATGAGGGTTCTTACATGAAGAGTTAGAGAATAATTGAAAAGTTCTAATTCGCCTTTTCTTTTAATTTAAAATTTGCCTTTTTGATATTTTTCTCAATATCAATTTGCCAACTTGTTCGGATTACTACTGAAGAAAATTCTGAGAAATTCCCTTTATTGTGGTTGAGAAGGTTTGGGAAATTGATGAAGGCAAGCATAATCCCGGTGAGATTCTTCACACATTGGGTTGGCCCTTGGATCAAAAGACATACGGTGGATCTTTTCTGTACCACATGAATGATAGACAGGTGAAAATGCTTTTGTTTCCTCATTTCTATTTATATTATGCAGAATTCTGCTTTGGTAGAAACCATGAACTGTTAGTTTTCTTGCCATGTCCACCACTGGAATCACTGTTGTTATCAATTCTATTGTTTTCATCATCATTTGTTCCAAATAATTTTTTCAAATATGCTTGTATTCGTATGTCCTGACAGATACCACCAAAAATAATAAATAAATAAAATAAAATAAATTGAAAGGTGAAAGGTAAAAAGACAAGTTGACTTTCAGCAAGTGACTCTCACCATGCATGGATTTTGATAGCTTTTATTTTTGTGGATCATGGAAGATTTATATGCAATATTGTTCTTGGTGTTGTAATTAAGTATGCTTCCCAAGTTTTAAAGTATCATTATCGACTGCTATTGTGAATAGCAAGCTCTCTATTTGGAATAGCTGGTTTCTTATCGTTTTACTTTGGTTGATAATGCAGATTGCGTTGGGCCTTGTTGTTGCTTTAAATTACCACAATCCTTTCTTGAATCCTTACGAGGAATTCCAGGTAAACTAGATCTCTTGTTCCTTTGTTACTATTTTTGCTTCTTTCTTTTTCAAATTTTTGGTTTGCAGAGCATATTTGCAAGAATATGTGGTATTGCAAAATATTTTTCGCTTAGAAATAACCTAGTCTAACTGTTTATAGAAAGAAGTATTTACAGTTCCTATCAGCTCTCAGCTTGATAGTATATGTAGTCAACTATTAACAGTCTTTTTTAGGTTGGATTGTTTGGTTTTAATGATCCTTGTCTTATTGATCATAACTTCTATATTCACTATTGCCTTCGTTGCTGAAAGCCATGAATTTTTGTGCTGAATGAGTTTTCAGATGTTTGATTAGTGAAACCCCTTTCCATGATCACACTTATGGGAACTGTTGAACCATTTCCAAATAGATGGATATTAGTTACAGTTTCGCAACTCTATATTTGAAGTACTAATTTAATTTTCTTATAATATGTGGTTTACTGGTTCAAGTTTTATGCTCTTTCTCAATTGCCACATCTGGGACCTAAATTTACGTAAAAACCAAATGTAGTTGGTTTGCATAAAATCAGCCTGATCTCAAACTTAAGCATCAAGGAAAGAAGGGCTGGCAGTTGTCTCTAACTTGCAATTGTATGAAAGAAATGCACAAAGATTGAAAAAAGAGTTCTTTTGAAAATGGAGCTAGTTTGCAGTAGATTCCCTTACCTTTAATTTATTTATTGACTGCTACCTGTAGTTGGTTATGGTGAACTTTCAAAAGGACTTGATATCTACCATAGTAGATTATAAGTCACTCATCTGCCGAGCATAGTTATGTGGAATCTCACTCAGTTTATTCTTGTTTTTTTTTTTTTTTCATCTTAGAAATTTAAACATCATCCTGCCATCAAGCTGTTTCTGGAAGGTGGGACTGTTGTTCAATATGGAGCTCGCACCTTAAATGAGGGTGGCTTACAGGTGAATTAGGCATCTATCTTTTTCCCGTTATCAATGTCTGATTAAATGGTCTGTGTCGTGCAAGGATGATGCATTATCTTAATGCTATCACCAATATATTGTGGAAATGTAATATGTTAGCTGAAGATGGAATATTCCAAGGCAAAATGTTCCTTGGATGGTGCCACTGCTCATCGCTCAGTTGATTTCTGTGGCACCTAAGCTGAATGAGTTATGTGCATTCTCCCAATGTGCTTGAAAGCTTTACCAAAGTTTGGCATTTCCTTTTGCTGTTGTTTATACATATAAGAATTTGATGCTAGTTATATTTCAGTCTATTCCGTATCCAGTTTTTCCTGGAGGAGCAATTATTGGATGTGCAGCTGGCTTCTTGAATGTACCAAAAATAAAGGGAACTCATACTGCAATGAAATCAGGTAATCATTTTAAAAAAATTTGGGATTGACTTATCTTTGTCTATGCAGTCACCATTATGAGGAAATTTTGATATAAATTAGAAGACTTGATGGGCTAATGAAATTTTGAAATAATTTAGAAGACTTTTTATTTTCGGACTTAAGAGTACGGTGGCTTAGAGATTTCTGTTCTTATAAGATATTGAGAACTCAATATGGGTATTAAATGATAGCTGACGTCTTTCTATCTTTCTGTCAGGTCTGTATATCCTTTCCTGTTAAAACCCAAAAATCACAAATTCCATTGCATTGCTAATGCAATTCTTTAAGTCAGTGTGTGCATCGAATTGAGAGTCCGTTTCCCTTCTTTTCCACATGTACATGAAAAGAAACTAGAATTAATAGAATGGAATGGCATCTAATTAGAAAATGTAGTGCATTTATGAATTTTCTGATCGCATAAAACAAAGCACCAAGCTTGTGCATGTGGTTGTTCTTTGAAAATTGTATATCTGGTTAGATCAACCTTCTAATGTCTAAAACCACTAATCGGACTGGGGATACGTTATTAGATTTTTTGAAATAAGCAACCTTCGGTTATATTGCACCTCTTGTAGTTTGTATTTTCTCATGTCGATCTTGTGCATAACCACAAAGGGCAGTAACTGAGGATTAATCTCTACTCAAATATTTTTCTTTCCCTTATAATGAATGTATGATATACCAACTTTTACTGGGTGTTTCCTCAAAATTGGGTGGGAAAATGGCGGTATCATTTTGTATTACCCCCTTAAAAGACCTTGTTATAGTGTTTTGGGTGGGAAAACCTTTTGGATTTACAGCATCCTTATGTCTTTGGCAATTTCCTCATTTTCAGCTGATCGTAGATGGGGAACTCTCACCTATTTTGTACATAACTGAAGGTTTAATAATATAAAAGAAATGAGTCTAGAATCATGTAGTCATAGATTTTGCTTGATGAGTGAAATTTGATATACATGCACTTAAAGGGTATTTAATTCAATAGTGGATTACAGAAAAGTAGGGATGGGCAGAAAATTAAAGAACCGAACCGAAACAAACCGATATTCGGTTTGGTTCTATCAGATTTAATTTGATACTGTATTCAGTTGCTTAATAACCTACGCTGGACGGTTTCATTTCGGTTGAGATTGATGAAAACCGAAGCTGAACCGATAATAAAGCCAACATCCAAACCAAACAAAACGAAAGAAAATGGTAATAAAACAATCAAATCCCTTATTTACAATTGCTCTCATGTAGCCTTCGTCGAGTCTCCAGCAATCGCATCCATCAACTGCGGTTGTGCTTGCCATTCTAGGTCAGTTTCTCTCTGTATCTTGGCTGCACTTTCCAGTTCTGTTTCTGTTTAATTTATAGTCAATTTCTCTCTCTATATTCTCATGGGTTTGTAGATTCGTCCAACAAGATTTAGCCTGGCTGTGCTTTTCATTATAGTGGTTTTGGCTGTCCTGTTTTTCATTTCTGGGCTGCTTCACCTGCTTGTTAGATTCCTAGTAAAGCACCCATCTTCTTCAGCTTCTAATAGCCAATCTAATGGTAGATACCTGACTGAGATTTCTGGCTCTGATGCTCTTCAGAGACAGCTACAGCAGCTTTTCCATCTCCATGACTCTGGTTTGGATCAAGTTTTTATTGATGCACTTCCTGTTTTTCAGTATAAAGAGATTGTTGGTCTAAAGCAGCCTTTTGATTGTGCTGTTTGTTTGTGTGAATTCTCTGAGAAATCTGCACTTCATTGGATTCATCAACTATGGGGGCTAGAATCTTTTAAGAAAGATGGGAACAAGTACAGTAATTGATTGGATTACTGGAAGCTTAGATTTTAATTTGTGACAAATCATTCATCAACTGTGGGGGCTTGAATCTTTTACTGGATGTTATTTTGTTTATGGTGGACTGTGTTCAAGTATTTTAATCTGTAGCAAATTTGGTTGATGACTTGCACTTCTTTTTTAATTTTTGAAGTAATTATTGAAAAAAAATTAATTCAGTGAGCAAATGTATAAGGGACTCAGGGATATGATGATTTTAGTTCGACCCAAACCTACCCGAACCTATCTGAACCGATCTTTTCGGGTCGGGTCAGGTCGGATCGGATCAGATCGGATCGGATCGGTTCATGAATGGTTGGTTTTTGAAGTGTTTACAGCAAAAATAAAAACCAAACCGGTTCGGTTCGTTTCAGTTATACAAAAAACCGAACCAAACCGGATTTTGTCCAGCTCTACTGAAAAGATAATCCAATAAATAGTTATAGAGAGGGTGTGTCTTTGGTAACATTACTTATAGAAGTCCCCTCAGAAAGTTTCCATATGTGCTTTAAGCAACATTATTCATAGTTCAATTATATCTTAAATTGCTACCTGTTTCTTGTAGGAATGCTTGCAGCCGAAGCTGCATTTGGTGTATTGCATGAGGACTCGAATATGGAGATATATTGGGACACCCTGCGGAATTCATGGGTGTGGCAAGAACTCCACAGAGCTAGAAACTACCGACCTGTTAGTAAAGCAATTGTTTTTTCTTCTCTCCCATTTGTTTTCTAACTTCTGTTGTGTAAGGTTTCCACCAAGGGCATTGCATTTTATAATGCTCATTTTCATTTTAACTGTTTCAAGCCTTCCAATTTTAATCTGAAGTAGTTATATTTTACCTGAATTAGCAAACTCCCAAATTATCCAAGTCTACTTCACTCTTTGGATGCTATAGATGCTATAGAACATTTTGCTCATATTACCAGAATATCTAAATTAGAATATAGCATCTCTATTTTGATTGATCTCACAGGTGACTCAATTTTTTTTCCTGATGTACAAACATTTGGACAATCTACTAATAGAATTGCCATTTTCAGTTAATAAGAAGTTTTCTCAAGTTATAAAATTGTTATATACCTATTCTTTAGGTTAAAATTATAGCACTTCCGTTTATCTCGAAGATCTTTTTGTTCTTATAGGCATTCGAGTATGGACTGCTGCCTGGTTTGGCTATCTGCGGGTTAGAACAGTAAGACTTTACTGCTTTAACTACTGCAGACATTATTCTGCATCTATATAAAGGTTTATTTGTCTCAAACTTAGTTGTTCTTGAGTGAAACTTACTCAGCTCTATTTCCTGCCTTTCAGCTACATACTGAGAGGAAAGTCACCCTATACACTGAAGCATGGGATGCCTGATCACGAAGCAACCAACGTATGGAAATAACCATTCATAGTCTCATGGGTTGAATTATTTAATTTAGTTAAATAATTTGACTACATCTATTGAGATATATTTGGTATTGTTGAGATTGTCCTACTAGTAAACTTGGACAGGGAGTGAAATTCTACTAGAGACAGATCAAAATGGGATAAAATATCTGAGCTTTCTTTTGTATTTTGTTAAGATGTTTCAGGAATACTATGAATGAACGTGTTTACTATCATATGTGAAGAAGCAGAATATATGCTAAAATGGGATTGTGACACTTGGAGAAAATTCCAGTAGTAATCAGTAGAATTTAGTTTATGATACTCCCTCTTATATTACAAAGTTTTCTCAAATGCTTATAGATCAATCACCTGGTAAGCTACCAAAATATGCTCAGAACTTATAGCTTAGTTTGTAAGTAATGTCAAATGATGCTTTATAGCTCAGGTGTATATACTAATAGCTGTTTATTAACAACTTCCACATTTCACATTTGCAGGTTGCACGCCTACACTTGCCAATTGAATATCCAAAGCCTGATGGGGTATTATCTTTTGACGTACCAACCTCCCTGCACAGGTATACAAAATAAATAAATAAATAATTGAAAAGCTCTTCCTCATCTGGTAATTTACATAACTCTTAATAAAACTGCTACTAAAATAATTCACAACCCGAGCTGGGTTGAGGGTGGTGAAACTGTGCAAGATCCTATAAACATAGATGTGAGGTGTAGCCTTTGTGCATGGTTTCCTACTTGGTGAACAGCACTGCTCTAGCCTAATCATAATATTATTACTGATTGTGACATCATTAAGAAACATGTATCACAGGAAGCTGTCTATTCTTGGTACGTATAAAGTCTACCATGCTATTTGTCCAATGCATTTTAATTAAATATCAAAATGGCTGGTGGCTTCCTTATTATAAAATCTATTTTTAATTAAACATGCTGCTATTATTGAACCAAAAACCAAAGCATTTTCTCCCATTTTGACCTCATTTTCCTTTATTCCACTTGCTCTTCTCCTACTTCATTTATTCTTCAGTTTGTTCCTGACACAATAATGTGTTCTAAATAAGATTGCAAATAGGAAGAAGAGTGAAGCTGAATACTACGTGGAGAGAATGTGAAGTTGAGGGTTTGATTTCATTCAAGGAAAGTTATTTCTATTGACTGTTCCACCAGCCATTTGATGCTTATCTTACATGCATTTGATAAGTGTCATAATAGGTGGGATTGTAGTAGACCTTGTGAAACCTTAAATAGTGGGATGTTAACACTTTTGATTTGACACCACATATTTCTGGGAATCAATGAAACTAAATAGTGTGCCCAGGCATATACACTTGTGCATCTTTTGTAATTTAAAATTCAACTGACCATGTACGCTTGCATATATGTTACGTATGTCAGGCTAGCCATGTGTCCAAATACCTTGAGAATATCCTTCGGTTTTCGCATTTTTCCGTCTTTCACAAACTGTAGAAGAAAGTGGAAAACCTGAGGAGGAAATTAGATTTGAGCTAAGCAGTTAGAAAATTCAAACTTTTACCTGTCTATAGGGCAGGTCAACTTGACTTGTAGAAACAGCTTCATGTTACTAAACTTTCAAAAATTGTTAGCATGGCTTATTTTGCTAATTAGCCTCGAGCAAAGTGACTGGCTTAAATTAAATGGAAATCAATTCCCGCCTCACTGGAGGTATAATTAAGGTTGTTTCAAGAAACATCAAGCAACAGTAAAAGAAAAGGAATAAACTACTGCTGAATTGATAAGGAGAAACACCCCCCCCCCCCAAACATTCTCTATTGTTTTTCCATGTCTAAAGTATTGATCTTTTTATCTCTATTTACCTGTTAGGAGCAACACAAATCATGAACACGATCAACCTGCTCATCTTCGCTTAAGGGACCCAAAGATTCCTGAACTTGTGAATTTACCAGAGTATGCTGGACCCGAGTCTCGATATTGTCCTGCCCGTGTATATGAGTAATGTGCTCTCTGCAGAGCTTGTGCTTCAAATATTCTCTAAATGGATCCTTGCTTACATGTCTGTTCCATCTTAATGTTAAAAAGGTATGTCCCAGGTGAAAAGAATCAGCTCAAGCTGCAGATCAATGCTCAAAATTGCTTGCATTGCAAGGTAAAATCTAATCCACTTATTCTTGAATGGTAAAAGAAGTAGATAGCTGCCTGGAAAATGACTTTATAAGTAATAATAACAATGTATAGGAAAATTAATTAAACTGCACCGATCTGGTTTTATTTCGTTTGGCATTGGTTCTTCGTAGCACTATATACTACTTGACTGAAAAACTGTCATACACCTAAGAAAGCCTTGCAAACTATTTCCACTCACATTAGTGTTATGGGGTTTGGTTCGCCAAGTGATAAAAATTGATCAAGAAATTAACTTGTTAAATACTAGCTTGCAGGGGAAAGAATCAAGTTGTCGTAGTCTTTTCTTGTTGTTTCATATGCTAGGAATGCAAATTTAGTTTACTTTGAAACTAATTTTTGTTCACTAGAATGATTTTCAGGCATGCGACATCAAAGATCCAAAGCAGAACATCAAATGGACGGTGCCAGAGGGAGGTGGTGGCCCTGGCTACTCGGTCATGTAGACACTGCACTTCTCGATGCAAAATAATGTTGGCTTGTATTGACGATAATAACTTTCAGCCACCAACAAAATACAGAAACCTCTCAATGCTTACAAAGCTCAAGCCTGCGAAATGTATGAAATGTTGATCTTCTTCCTCAAGTAATGAAATAGCCCATTTTAGCATCGTTCATTTCCTTGCAATTGCGTATCCAGATGTGGTTGCAAATTGTCATTGAAATAACACACGGCTTTAAAATTAGATGAAATGCTAGCCCAATTACAACTGGATTGAAAAATAACAAAATCAGCAGGCAATAAGTTAAATTCTAAACCGATAGCAGAATCAAGGACACCGCGAAAATGAATAAACAGTTGCAAACACAAGGATCTCTGCTTGAATGACAATAAACAACTTCCAAGTAATGCACGCATACTGTGGATCAACATGTAATAAAAGAATCTAACTAGCCATAAAAGCCATCCACAGAAAGGAAACTTCAACATGGCGACCTAAGACTGTAAGATAGGTGCAACCGACCACATTTGAATTAACAGATCACATCCAGAGACCCTCAGCTGCTAAAAAGTCTCCAAATAAACTATATCATGTAATATATGTATCTCCCATAATCCAATCCCATCTAAAATCCCATAATCCAATTCCATCTAAAATCCAATAATCCAATTCCATCTAAACTCCAATAACTGCCTAGAAATATAAGTTATAGATGTATCTAAAAACACTAAAGGAACATTTTCTTTCTGGTAACAGCTGCTTGATCCATTCTTCAATCCTTTGAAGTAGACAGCTTGACATCTGAAGCATTCTCTTTCTGGTTGGCAGAAGGCACTGATCCTCTCATTTTAATTTCCCCAGTTTGTTGTAGCTGTTCCTGCTGCTGCTGTTGCAGTTGTTGCTGCTGCATCTGATGCAGTTGTTGCTGCTGGAACTGCTGCTGCTGCTTCTGCGAGTGAATTTGAAGCTGCTGGAACTGCTGCGCAGTTAGAAGAGTATGCATAGCATGATTGTTTGGGTAAAACTGCTGACCAGCTCCAAAAGACGTATAGCTCATCATTGGTCCACCATTAGGCATTGCTTGGCCAGTCAATACCTTCAGATGCTGAATCTCCTCTTTCAGTGCATCATTTAGTGCTGGCCAAAAAACAAAAAGTAAGCATTTTTATGACATAATAACTCATAAAAATTTAAATACCTCATTATAACACCATGTGCATCATCGAAAGGAAAGCTGTTATAGATTTATCATGCTAAAAATTATAATTTGTTACTGCAATACACCAATTATAATAATGCACTACTTAAGACATCTAAAAGTGCTGGATAGATTAAACCTTTCTTTGATGACTATGCCACATCTGAAGACTTCAAATAAAATGAAAGCAGCAAAGATCAAAGCAATCTGCATTAAACTAGTACTTACTATACATAATTCAAATACAAAGATGCACAAATGTTGCAGAGACCAGCCACCAAATATCGAATTGGAGAAGGAAAGCAGTTTTAGCAACATCTTTAATGATACAGAAATCTTTTATAGCAATTTCACATAGACAGAGCAATTCCAGCAAAATTTCATGCATTCACAGAAAAAAGGGTATGTTAAAAAAAAATGCCTGACAAGTTTGCAAGCAAATAACAGAACATAAGGAAGCTAACATCTCTTCATATCGCATGGTACACAACAGAAGAAAGTCATTGACATTGCCCGTGTCAATGCAACTTTAAAAATCCGTCAAGAATCTAGATATAAAAAGGTGTAAATATATTAACAATTAAATACATGATTTATGAATTCAATATATAACCTTGTTGAAAATTAATTACTTCTAAATTCTACATGCATTCTTGTTACACATTAGTTCAAAGTTACATCCTAATGTTAGAGAAATGAATTAAAACTAATTCTTTGCATGGCATTTGAAAGTCGAAACATCCTAACATTCAACATGCATTTGATACACATTGAAAGAATCCCAGATGAATTTTACTATGTACCAGTTTCTGAGGTAATTTTTCAGTACATTTAAAAAATATTATCAGATATCTATCAGGCTAAAAGTGTCATTCAATATCACTATGAAGCAAATGAAGATTAGTTTTTAGTAGTCTGAGGAACATGGAATACTACCAGATTTTCATTCCTCATTGTATCTCTTGGTTTTCTCTCAAGTATCTTACTTCAGTAAGAAGTTTTACTTCAACTCCCAAGTGACCCGACATTTAATAACGTGATCAATCAATTGAAATCAGAACACGGAAAAAATAAATATGCTCCACAAACAGATCAGGAACCTTCTCAGCAGTTGGTTGTTATATATTACTCCTCAGTAAATTACGAATATATCTAGAATTAGTCCTAAACATAAAACCAGAAAACCTAAGAAGAATATCATCTATCAAAACATGATGTTACACAAGAAGCCACAGATCACACAAACAGCCCTTAAAAGTAAAGTTGACATTAATTTTTCTTTTTTTCCTTTTTTTGCAGTATAAGAGAGAATACAAATTTACAAATAAACTGACTTATGGAAGTTTCACAATGTTTGAACTGTGATAAGTTCTGACCATGTTAGAATGTGTGTGGAAAATAATACAAGCTATAAACCCAAAAAATAAGGTTTCCTGTATCTCTCATTTATAAACCCAAAACGTATGGTTTCCCATATGTCCTCTGTTAAAATGAGAAAGAACACGAATATTAAAGAGTAAGAAATGACAAGTAATTGGAATGAGATATAAGTCTTTAGTAAAACGTTTCCAAGAGACCCTCACCATCTTGCAAGTGGACTTGTTGCTCCATCGTTTGCAAACGCAGTTTCAATTCACTATTTTCAGCAGTCAGACCATTAGTATCTCTCTGCTCAGGGGGAAAAAACCACAAGATAAACATACATATTGATCATTTTCATTGTACGAGTTAAATACATTCCAGACGAGAATAAAAATACAATACACACAGATTATTATTAATGAATATACCATATATAGCAGAAAAAATTAATCAGAACATTCATATGACAGAAACCGATCTCTGACAATGCTGATGACTATGATGACTTCATATAACTTACCTGCAATAATGTCAATTGAGCAGACAATGAGGTTGCTTCAGTTTGTAATGTCTGTACTTTACGTTCAAGCTCAGCTATGTATCGCATCTTCCTTTCCTTCGACCTTGCAGCTGACTGCCTATTTGCCCAGATTCTATCACATTGCAGAGAGTTTGTAGTGTTAATATAAAATGCATAAAATAGTAAATTAGTAGTTTGTTTCTTTAGTCTCTTATAGGAATATAAAATAATATAAGTAGACATCAAACAAAAGGAGGACAAGAATAATCATCAGAAGAGAAAGAATCATGCAGATAATTAAAATCCTGCTAAAGCATATAGAATATAATAGAAAGATCCATGAAGACAGAGCAAATAGCTGTATAAATTCACAACCCACTTCCTGACGGGCATCTTCTGGGACAGAGAATGAGTGCAGCTACAATGGCCAAGGATAGTTATCAAACTTCTAGATGAGGACTACCAGAATTTTTTAATGCAGAAGGGGTAGGCATTTGGTTCTGCCCAGAAACTTCAACTAACAATATGTTGGACGAGCTATTTTTTTCCCAAGGAACTTCATGACATGAAATCTTCATACATTATCAAAAAAAAAAAAAGAGTATGCAAGGAATAAATATACTCAAAGGAAGCAGTACTCTAGTATAGGTAATATCAATACGTTTAACAAGTATCTTATGCTCATTTCATGCTTGAAGATGTAAACTAACTCAATTCTGAGTTAGTGACAAAACAAAAGATTGTTTAAAGGATTTCTAATAATACCTCTTTGCACGCTTTGGATCAATGAGAGCTAGTTCAGCAAGCTTAGCAGCAGACATAGCTTTCTTTGAATCAGCGGAAGGCCCCTCGTCTGAAGCTGACATGAGCATTTCTGGCTTAATACTCGTCGAACCATCCATTGACTGGCTGTGATGATGCCTAATCCTAGGCCTCTCAGTAGATCCAACACCCACATTCTCTACAGAAGAAATTCCACTGCCAGCAGCCACAACCGATGTGGGTGCTGGAGCTGCAGCCGCTGATGGCTCGCCCACTTGAAAGCCCGATGTCGCTGTAGAAGCATTGAACTTATCCATATCAAGATACATAGACAGTAAGTCCTCCTCTGTCTCATCTGATAAAGATGGCCCATCAGTACCACCAACCACACCAAGATCACTATCAAAGCTGATGTCATCAGGGAGAGTGAGGATTTCAGAATGGGCTCGACGATGGCCCACATTCTTCGGTGGGTTATCATGCATTCGGCTAAGATCATGGCTAAAGCAGTTAGAATCAGACTGATGACCAAAATGAGATCCATCTGAGCTAGAACCACCCGGAGCTAATGGAGGAAATGACGAAGAAGATGGCGGCTCAGGCTTCACGTTGAGATTATTATTTCCAGGAGGAGAAAAGCTTGAGTAACGTCCAGAGGGAGGCGGTATACCACCATGGCTCAACGACTTGTCCTTATCCATCCAGAACAAAAATATCTAAACTTCCTTAATAAGAATACCAATAATTAACTAAGGCAAACTTCTATACGACACCAAATCCCTAAATTGGGCAATATATTAATCAGGGAAGACACCTTTCTTTTTCTTTTCTTTTTTTGGGGGCTCAAAATATCTAAGCAATAAAGGTTTAAAAGCCCTTGATAACACAGCAAAGAAAACCCCAATTGAGAATTCAAAGTTCCAAAACTACACCTGATATAAACTAACACACACTATAAATAGAAATCAACAAACAAGCATAGATCACGTAACAAACACTAACTAGTACAAAAGAATATGTATATATTAAAAATATTAAAATCTCCAATATCACTAAACTGACTACACAAAGAGAAAAGATCCAGATACGCAAACCCTAGAAACAGCCGGCCAGAGAAAAGTGAGCTCTTTCCCTCGCGAAGGTGAAATGCCAGAACTTTCCGGGAAAAATCCGAGCTTTCCAGAAAAATTAAAAACTGGGAAGTGAAATCCTAGCTAGATCTTCTTCGAATTATAAAATTGCTTAAAAGTGAAACGACAACGCAGAGAATCCACAGGCTTTTTACAAAGAGACAATCATAGAATAAATTTAATTAACGGAAAAGGCAAAAAAAAAATTAAGGTTTTTTGCTTCAACGTTTATCTACAAAAATAATACTACAATGAGATCTGAGACACATACACCCGCGAGAGAAGAGAGAAGCGAAGCTTCTTTCTGACAAAACACAAACGCAAACTCTTGTTTTTTTATCCTTTTTTTTTTTTTTGGCCCTCTTTGAACTTGCTTTTGGTTTCTCCTTTTATACTGAGTTTCCCTTCTTAAATTTCATGTGCCTAAAATGGTAGTGGAGCCCTTTTGTTTGGTATTTGGTAATTGGTGTTGGACGTTTGGGATTAGAGTCATTTAGTAGATTTTTTTGCATTTAGGTCAACAAACTTGAATTTTCATTCAATATTTCATATATTATGTGACGAGTGTCTATATCATTAAATATTATATTTGGGGTGACACTTTTGGACATGACACGCTAATGCGACATGAGTGAGCGGATTTGCATTAATCTAAAATGATCCAATCGAATTGAATCTACGTCATTTAGTTATTAATTATGCGGGATCTAAATATAAAATTTATGAAGAATAAATTTATTATGTTATTTAATTAATTATATCGTGTTGATTTATTTTTATCCGATATAATAATATAATTATTTTAAATATAATAACTATTTAGTTGTATTTCTAATTAGAGTTTGAATAAGTGATACTATTAAATATTTTAGAAAATATATTAAGAATTGTGTTACATGAGTAAAATTTTTTAAAAAACATTTAATATGTTAGTGAATATTACAATTAGAGGGAACCAATAACACTGTGATTAAACAGATTAGAGTATGTTAACATATATGTGCAAATTTATATAAAAAAAATTATATCGAAAAATAAGATATGCATTATGTTTATCATTATTTTTTCTTTCTTTCTTATTATGGAAAGTTTCTTGAATCTGAGTTATCTGTTCCCATCTTCGTCTCTTTGACAACTAATAATTAACTGAAATTTTTAATGATAATGAGGGCTAAATAAATAAATGTAAGAAATTATGTGCTGTTTATAAAAATAAAAAATTTAAAAAAAAAACACACACACAAAACATTTAAAGATTTAACTGACAAAAAAAAACTCGTTGGAATGTTGGGATGGAATTAAAGGCTTACGTGTCTTCTGTGCAAGTATGAGGAGCACGACATGTGGAGGACGTGGGCCAGACGGCATAAGCGCGGGAATTTTCGTCAAGGTGGGAAATCCTTGTGTATATCTCAAGTGTAGGTATAAGCTACTTTCTGATTGGTTTATTATCTACTCCCCTTTCTTTTTCTTTTTTTGAATTTTTTACGCATCTTATTAGTTAATGTAGTTAATGACTTAATATAGATAAGATAATGCCCTGGGTAAATAAAGAAAGTATTAATTACACTAAATCTAATACAAAGATTTTGCTTTCCAAATTTTGTTTTCGGAGCATTTAGTTAATTTAAAATATAATTTATTTTTAAATTTACTTCAGTATTTACACATTATAAAGTATTGTATATATCTTTATAATTCA
Organism: Aegle marmelos; assembly: GCA_030449875.1. Taxonomy (NCBI): domain Eukaryota; kingdom Viridiplantae; phylum Streptophyta; class Magnoliopsida; order Sapindales; family Rutaceae; genus Aegle; species Aegle marmelos. The sequence goes on from JASUUL010000115.1 coordinate 12,108,967, forward strand.
ATTGTCTCCTACTCATTTAAGAGGACTTTTAAGTTTATTTATGCATGTTTAGTTAGTAATATTTCTTTTATATATTTAAATAGATAACAAAATTTATTTCAAATATTGATAAATGAATATCTATTTTGAATAATAAAATTTATCATGGAAATTTTTAATTGATCCATATCTTCTTAAACCTTGAGTTGTTAGAATCGCATTTAAACTAACAATGAAATTATTGATGCTATCAATTATTATAATTATGTTTGAGAATTCAATTCACGATTATTACTATTAATTGTCATAAAGGAGACGCCAACCTTGATTGAAATCAATGTGAAATTTACAAGAACCTTGAAATGATAAAAAAAAAATAACAATAATATAAATGCATTGACCCACAACAATTGTCTAAATAATAAATTAATAAATTGTTAGAAGTTAATTTAAACCATAGTACGGCATAATTTTCTTTTTCTTTTTTTTCCCCCTTCAGTTTCACGTGTGTTAACTCAAATCAAAGCGTATCAAGTGCAAATTACATGGTGACATATACTTTAGTTGGATGCTGTTGAGGGCACTAATGGATATTAAGAAGCAATATGTGATATTTATCCTCACTTAATTTGAAATTATTATTCAAATTACATGGCACAATTCGGAATTCATATATAATGGTATATAATGTAATTAACATTTACCCTCTCTTAAATTGTCTCCCACAAGCATTTAGGGTGTATTTAGGATTGAGGTTAGATAACGCTAACTTAAAAACTACAATATTAAAATATTTAGTAAACACTAACGGTTGAATCTTAAAAGTTGTATTAATATAATTTTTCACTTTATCATAAAAAATTGATTATATTTTTAATAATTTTATTAAAATTATTATTTAAAATTTATATTTATTATAAAGTATTAATTTTTGTTTCATAGTTATAATTTAAAAATTATAGCACCTTAATCCCAAATAAAACCTTAATGTGTTAAGTTAATTAGAGAGCAAAAAATCAAAGAAAAGCTAAAGAATCAAAATTTTGAGATATCCTAGGTCGTTGTCATTGGAATTAAATAATCATTAACCTCATGTTTTAAGACCTCTCTATAGCGTCTATAGTGCAGCCTCTTTAACTAACATTCACCGCCATCCAATTATCCCATTTTCTATTGTTTAATTTCTCACTCCACATCTAACCACATCCAATAGCTAATGCTGCAGTCTGTAACTTATAAGTTGTGTAAACTAACAAAGTCTCGTATTATAATATCATATGAATGATATAATAACATTACAAGAGGCATTTATGTAGATATATGCATAATCATTATTAGTATTTCACAACAGGCAATCTAACAAAGTACCGGAGATCCTTGCTCAAAGTTTAAAGAAAAAGAATCCAAGCAAGAATGGAATCAGTGATTTTTTAACCTAGCTACAAAGTGCGCAAGTTTATACAAAAGCTCTCAGCAATGACCTGGACCTTCACACAGAGCCACTGGATGCCAAAGGCCAAGAGCAGGGGCTGGATTTTGGATGAAAGTCCAGTGAAGCCCAAAAAGCAAGGTACCCAAGCCAGAGCTACAGATGTAACACCTGCTTCCTCCAGTTTGCCACCTTCTGATCGTCATTGGGCTAGTCATAATCGCGCTAAGTTCACAAGTGCAGATAATTTTATTGTTCATTTACTTATTGACAACAAAATACAACAACGATGTTAATGGTTTTCAGAATGTATTTAGGGCGCTGGAGAGGGAACTCTAATTTCAACCTATGTTCATTAAAAATATATATATATATCTTCAAGCTTCTACTAAAGTGAAATATTTATTAACATATAATACTCATACATGAGACTGTATATATTTTATCTAAAATTTTATTTAAAAAATTAAGAGATAATTAGATATTTTGATTTTATATTAAAAAATAAAATAAAATTTCAAATCAAATGGCTAAAATAGTGCTCAAATTGGAGTCTCGAATAGTAAAAAAAACATAAAAAAAAATTAATATATGAAATTTCAGTTATGCAATACAAGAGGGGATGAATTGAGTTTATAAAATATAAACTAATTAGATTACGCAATAATTTAATCTAATATCTTAATGGAATCAATAATAATAAATTTAACAATGTTCAAAAATAAAAGAGTAAGGATAGAATGAACAAATACAAGAATTTTCAAGTGGTTTGATAATTCTCCTCTATGTTCATGCCTCTACGCAAACTAACATTGAGATTTTCACTATCCAAGCCTTCCGATTATTTAAATACTTACAATTGACTTCTAAATTATCAATGGACCTTTATAATAAGAGATTATTCTTAATCTCTTCACTCAAGTGTTTCTCACACTTACACACTCACAAATTTTACAATGAAATTAAAAAAAAAACAAATGCTCTCTTTTAGAATGGATATATAAATTATGGCACAATAGAGATTTAATCTATGATGATCTGTGAATTGAAAACTCAAAAATATATTGTTTATACTTATTTAGGCTTGCAAAAGTCATGAAATTGAAGTTGGATTTGAGTTTATATAATTTCGATCCAAAATTAACCATTATAGGTAAATCTAACAAACAAGTAGCTAACTTTTTATTTTAACTAGCTCCTCACTTCAAAACAATGAAGTTACCATTATAATTTGAACTTTATTATAGTAATATTATTTACAAAAATTATATTTTTTATCTAAAATTTTTTGTAATTGTATTATGGTCCATAACTTAAAAAACTTTACAAAATAACTATGTTGTGCAAATTTTATTAAATTCGCAAGTTCACGAATCTATTATAGAATAGATTAATAGTGATAAATGTTGATCCCACGAAGAGGTAGATTTTAATTGTGTGTTGAATTAATTTTCTAAGTGAGTGGTTAAAATTGTAGTGAACTTATCCTAAATTTTGAATTAAAATGGCAAAAATAAAAAAATGACAATTGTTATAATAAAGCACTTGGGTATCTGGATCAACATCAACGTGCACCAGAGCTCAATATTTTTTATTAGTAATAATTAAATTATGAGGGAAAAATCCACTTCTCATGAGCCACACTCTAATTAATATAATGTTAAGGGCTTATCGTGCCAAATAATAATAACTGTGCTATTACTATCTGTCGATGAAAAATTAAAATATCTACAGAAATTAGAGGAGAAAAGAAAATAAATTTATCCATTAAACCTATGAAATATGTTGAGACTTCACCTTCAACACAAGTTTGAAAGAAAATTAGCTACTCATATTTAGTCGAGAGAATAGAGCTCAAAAATGAATTTCAGGGTGTCAAATTAAGAAGGGGGAGCCCTCTTTTTATAGATGTAACAAGTAAATTATGGCCATCAGAATGAAATAATTTGGATGCACATAATTACGCCACGTAGCAAGTTCCGATGCATTTGAATACATTATCAAGGCTATTATCCCGTGTATATACATGTACCGTATGTATATTTTTCTGCTCCACTAACATACTGTCACGTCATCAATCAATAATATATAAATATTTTTATCCAATAAAATTGTGACACCTTATCAGTCAAGCTACGTCATCAGTCAACGCCACATAATCAGTCAATGCCACATTATTTTTTCTAATAAAATGCTGTCACGTCATTAGTCGGTGTTATGTCATCGTATAGTATATATGAACAGTGTCATGAATAGTACTATAAACATTACTATATATGTAAACAGTACCGTATATGTGAACTGTGACATTTATATTTTTATGCTATTCCTAAGATTTTTGACCGATTTGAGTTTAGATTTATCGTTCGTTTTGTCATCCGATATCTCGTTTATTATGAAATGATCATGATGTTTCTAAAATACATAAAATATTTAATTATAATAAAACACACATAATTAAAATTACAAAAGACTTAAATACCTAAAAACAATGAAGTTAATAGAACTTGAAGTGTAAAATAATAATTTTCTCCTTTATAAATATACATTTTCTAGTACTTAACACACCACTTCAGAATTTCTAAATAATGTTAGTTGTCGCCAAAGTTTTCTAAAATTATGATATGATCCAAATGTTTATAATAAATTTCAAAGAGGTCCTTTTTAGAATTTTTACATAGTAATTATAAATTTAAAAGTTTTTAAAACTTTTCATTTAAGTCTAAAATTTGAAATTTGCCTTAGACGGCTAGTAGCTCTCAGGCAATTAGTCGCTATCTCTTTGTCTATTTGTAATATTGACACTTTAGCCTAAAATTTTTAAAAATTATAATATGACCTAAACTGCTTCAAATATTTAGAAAAAAGTCCAAATTCAAAATTCAATACAATACTTATTAAAATCAAATATTATAAATATTTTTATTTTAGTCTACACCATGAAAAATAATTAATTGCATAAAATACTTGGCTTATAATTGTAAAACCTTAGATTTATAAAATACTTGGCTTATAATCTTTTCATATGGCTTTTACAAAATTTATAAAGCCTTACAATTTATTTTTTATAGCGTTTCCAAAAATGCTTCGAAAATGATTGGGTCTAATGTTGTGCAAAATTTTAATATACTCCATGTGCATGAATCTTTAAAATTAGAACAATGGCAACAAGGTCGAATTAAGAGAAATTGTTATAAATTGAAAAGTTTAAGTCAAATCTAGATTGATATTAATCCTAACTTAGTTGAGTAAATTGAGTTTTAAGGGGAATTAAGCTAATTAAATTAAGAAAATAATTAACTTAAAAGATATTTTAATAACACAAAAGTGTTTAGAATCCACCACTAGTCTATCAATAATTTCATAATTATTATTAATCCCTAGTTTTAGAGTGACAACTTGAAATTAATTTATGCCTTCTCATGAATATAACACTTAAGCCCAAGTAATTAGATCTAATGTAGTTTTTATTTTATTTTTTTGGCTTTGAAGTAGGATTTCTAAGTATTGTATATATCCTATTAAAAAATAAAAACATTTAAAATTTCCTAAGCACTCTATGTATCTAATTTATTGAAAAATAAATAATTAAAGAGAATCACATTAATCATTATTTTACTAAACTTAGATTTCATCAAATAATCTCTTAACTATCAAGAATACATAATATTAGAGATGAAAAGGTCACTACTCAATTAATCATAAAATAAAAAATATATGTAAGAAATTAATTAAATAAAAAATAATTATCTCATTAAATAACGTTTTATTCTTAATTTTAGTATAAAAAAATTAGCTACACGTGCTTAAATGGAGAATAACAAGTTAAATGGAGAATAACAAGTAAATAAAACCAAAGGTTTGAAGATTGTTGCTCCTTTCTGTCCGTCTGCGGCTTCTCACTTCCCCTGTGTACGTGGCTGAATTATTTACTTTAGTCTGAATTCTTTATATTATGTGACCATGGGCCGAATCCAATTTGGATTCTATTCCTGATTCATGATTTCCGTTAATTTGCTTTCCATAATAGATAATGCCATGCACGTCCAATTGTCAAAATAAACTCTATTTTCTAATGATGCATGTCCGCGTTGGTTGCATGATTGCTTGCCACTTCAACAATTGATGACATCATCATCTTTGCTGCTAAAGGAAATTTACTTCCAATTTGGTGTTCCCATTCTCGCTCGCTACAGGTTTAATTAATTATGGCTTTATTTTTTTTATTTTTTATTTTTGTCTTTCAATTGACTTTCAATTGAATCTTCATTCTTTTTCTTTCATACCCTTTTTATCTGTATTCTCCATTTATTTTCTTGTTCAATAAAATAATTTAATTAACTAAAAATAACAAATAAAAATAATTGACAAATACGTAATTAAAAGTAAAATATGTAGACATATTTTATGTGCTTATCATCTAACAACATTTTCAAAAAACGAGGCTAAAGGGCTTTTGCAATGTTTTTCGCGTACTATCATAATACAAATTTCCTGTAGTGAGATAAAAATAACAACCAGGGATTGTCTTTCCTCCCCTTTTCGATTAATTTAAACTTAAAAAGAAAAATCTATTTATCTAAAACCTAAATAATATTAGTTATCTTTTAATTAATTATTTATTCATTCATTATATTAAAATTTAATAAATAAATAAATGAAATTATAATACTTCAAAGATTTTTCTATCTTATATTATATATAAGATATAACCTTCTCTATAAGATATGGGATCAAATGAAATCCACAATTCTATTTATGAGAGACTGTACCTTACATATAATGTAAGGTAGCAGCTCTCGTACTTAAATTTAAAGATTTACGGCAATTTCATTATTATTGTTCTAAAAATAAATACGGCGTCGTACTATCACATTTGTTTGCTTGGTGGCGCGGGAACTTCAGTCTTCACGTTCAGCTAACGGTGATTGGGCGGGGGAGGTCAGCGAAAATTACTCATTTATTTATTTAACTCAAGTGGAATATTCAGCATCCATACAAAAATTGTGGGCCCTATGCATTTGTCGCATTCAAGATTAACAGAGTGGAGGTAGAACGCTGGAGATTGACGAGAGTTTCCACCGTTGAAGATACTATACGTCAGCCACTTTCTCATTTTGATTGGCAGCTTGTCACCGTCATGATTGGATCATGACTGTGACTAATATTCAACCCCGTAGAGATTCAAAATTCAATCCGAAATACAAAAAAAAAAATAAAATAATCATGAAGTAAAGTAGATACTGTTCATTTATACAAAATATGCATGAATATTTATGCAGTAAACTGTATCTATGGTTTACGGCACAGTCTCAAAGTCAAAGACTCAAGTTCGCCCCTCAGATATTTCGCAGGTCTAGGCGCCGGCGATGAGGGAGCAGCACAATGAATGTAAGTAGAGAAATTCCTCATTTCAGCTGGCCATTTACATCTGAGGGGGCAAGTTCTCAACAGTCGACTGTCGATTTTGCAAGACCACCCAGATTTGACGATGAATTATCCAGGGTAAAAATAGCATGACTGTTTCTTCCTTCCCCCCCCCCCCCCCCTTTTAAGTTCAGCATAAATGTTGTACAAAGGTGAAAAGATAGTAGAGGTTGTTCGGTTAGGAATTTGTTAAATTAAATCTGTATATATGTCCTTTCTTTTCATCATCCCTGCGGCATCAACATTAATTCTCATGTTTAATTTCTTTTTCAGGCGAGAACAGGCTCCAGAGATGGACGTATGGTAAGATACAAACTAATTCTTGCGATTGATTGCACTGCCAGTAATCTGTGCGCTGGTAAGGATTCTTCAACTGAGTAGAATAATTAAGAAAGCAGCTTAGTCTTTGAGCATGTTTTTGGGTTTGAACAAAATTATGTTTGGTAATGGTTGTGTTTTTGGCTTTCATTAATAAATTTCTCATTTTAGCAAATTCGCCCAAAAAAAAAAGAAAACAACAACAAGAAGGTAGTCTTACCCAGCTTGAATTTGGATTAATTGAGGCCCATTATAATTTTCAAATTTCAGATGGTTCAATATACTGAAAAAAGGAAAGAAACACACACACACATAGAGTCCTTCTGTAATGAAGATGTCACTTATTAAAATATAAAAAGGCATATATTTTAAGGCACTAAAAACTGTGGTTTTTTTTAAATTTTTTACTGGTATCTTGACTTTGTTAAAGTTAGAATACTCTCACTAGAGAATGAATAGGTCATGGCACTCAGACACAACACCTTTTTTATAATCAATTTAACAAACATTTACAACTTCTGGTTATAGTTTAAGTCAACCAAATATCTTCACAAACTAATTATCCCGAAAGCTGGTTATTTGGGGATTTTGATCTATAATTGATTGATCATTTGAATTCTGAAGCAATACCAACCGAACATGATGCACAAGATTGTCACATAAACTTTATGCATGATTATTTATATTCTTTTGAAATTGTTTGTTTTTGTTGCAATACCAACCAATGCATTTATGTTGTTATTGAAGGAAAATTGTCATTCAATAACGAAAACCTTCATGCCGTTGGTGGCACCCTTAATCCATACCAGAAATGTATCCATATGATTGGAAATAAGGTGGCTTTCTTTGCTGATGACATCATTCGTTGTTATGGTTTTGGTGACAGTAAGTTAGATCCATGCACATGTAAAAACAGTTCAAATCATCTTCCAGTTTTCTTTTGCTTGGGAAAACAATCACTGATCATTCATTTCCATCTGCTTACAGTTACCACACGGGATGAGGGAGTGTTTAGTTTTCTAGAGAATGATTCCCCGTGTCAGGGTTTTGAACAAGTCTTAGAATGCTACACCAAGATTGTTCCCAATGTGCAACATTTCGGTTAGCATTTTTCTTGTAACTCATAATGAAAACCAGATTTTCTTTTTAAAAAGAAAAAGGAATATGCATGCTGTAGTAAGGAAATATATGTGTGCTTGTTGATTAAGCTTAATTATTTACTACCTTTGGATATGACATAGAGTAGATATATGATTTTTTTCTCTTACACGCACACACATTGTTTAAGGGCCAACCTCTTATGCGCCAATGGTTGAGGCTGCAGTAGACATTGTGGAAGAAAGTGGAGGCCAGTACCATGTGTTGGTTATAATCACTAGCGGACAGGTTGAATTGTAATTCAGCCGCTTCTCTTTGTGTCTCACAAAGACACTCATTATTATCTATTTGCTGAATGTTTTGTTTTTGCATATGTAGGTTACTGCAGGGAGTCAACAAGAACAAGAAACAATGAATTCTATTGTTGATGCAAGGTATAGTTTTGGAATAGCTGAATAGAGCTTTTGATTGGCACTGTCCATGGACTTGTTTATTTAATTGTTTTTCATCTATATATTATTGTTTCAATTTCATGCAAGCAGTTCGTATCCACTTTCAATTGTTCTTGTTGGAGTTGGGGATGGACCTTGGGAAAACCTCCAGAGATTTCATGACAAGATCCCTGCATGTCAATTTGACAATTGTCAGGTATAGCACCAAGACCACGACCTAGCTTGAATGCTCTTTGATTTTGAATCCGGTATTTTAAGTTTTTTAATTTTCATATCAGGATTTTGAACTTTCCTTTTTGTTGCAGTTTGTTAATTTTACTGCCATCATGTCAAAAGATACAACAGCTGCTGAGAAAGCGCTGGATTTTGCTGCTGCTCTAAAGAATGTCCTTAGTAAGTCTATGGCAGCTGATGAACTTGGCATAATGAGGTAAGATTCATCAACATTATTGTTTCTACTAATTGGTGGACGCTTGATTTAATAATATTCTCAAATATAAAAATTTCACATCTACAAATGAAGGTATCTCAATGACGGAGGATTTAATAGAGGATATAGCCTAGACAAAACCAGATGATTTTTATGAAGCATTATTCTGTTTGAATTAATATTGCTAGTGACATTGCTTATATCATGTGTTGGTTGAATTTTTCTTATATGTTGTTGCATTGAACAAAAGTCGAATGACTGGAAGAGCAAAGAAAATAACTCCAAAACCTCCACCAGTTCTCTCTTCTCATTCTGCCCAGCGAAAGCAACCTGTTTCAGCTGAAGTTTCAGAAGACCGGGTATGGTGTCATCTTGCATGTTTTCTCTATATACTGTCAGGATAAAAGAGTGATAGCTGAAGGGACAAAGATTCTGAACCAATCCATGAATCTAGGATTTGAAAAATTGTTTCATGTGAATATTGGCGACTGGAACTTCGATTGGCCAGTGGAAAGTTGGGATAGAATGACCTATGAATCTGTAGGTGCCGCATGTGTCGTCAAAGACTACAAAAGACAGGGTGGGGCATGAGGCCCTTGCGCCAGTGAGAATAGAAACAAAAACGACTTATGGAGAGAGAGGGAACCAGGACAAAATCTCACTAGATGCTGGAGAGTGAAACCAAAGAAAAATTTTAACTTTGCCTTTTCTTTTAACAGTGATCTACTTTGTTTATAGTTTAAATTAAAGGTAAATGCTAAACTACAGCAAGCTGTAACTTAGGGAACTCCTTAAATTAATCAGCCTATGGTGCTATGGTCCAAGTTTCTAGAAAACTGAGCTCTTCTCTTGACTGCAGCTCTGCATAATTTGCTACAACGATGAAAAGGACATGGCCTTTAACTGCGGGCATATGGTATGCTCTAAACTTACAATTATAAATGTTTGATTTGTTCTGTCCTCCTCAACATGTCATTGTGAGTAACATTGGCATTATTGCAGAGTTGTATAGCTTGTGCGTTGAGAATGGCACAATGTCACATTTGCCGCCAGCAGATCACCCACCGTCTCAGGGTGTATCTTTGATGACTCACAGGATCGATGATCAGTACTTTGTGGTTTTGGATATTTATGTTTTTGTCCGGAGTATACATATTGATGCTTTAGGCTGTTTTACTGGCTAGTACTTTTGTGTTATCTACTCTTCAATTCGATGGAGATCACAACGCAAAATCTTGGGAATAATTGATCGTCTTGAAACATAGCATGGGATTAAATTTTGAAGTGATTATTTGAGAATTCGTCTGAGTCACAACAATCATTTCTTATCTTATTGATCAAAATTCTCTTTTGAGTGTTGTCTTTCTTATATCTTGCTTTCAGTGGGTCACATTGGATAACAAATTTCAAGTTTCAACAACAGTATTCAAACAGCTTAAGCCCTCTAAATTTGACATATTACTTTTTTTAGAATTTAGTACCATGAGCTTAAATTGTTGAGACTAATTTTGGGTCATCTTTAACAGGCATGAGCCACTGGCAGCAAATGCAAGAAACAAGCACATTATTCATCTCCAAATGATTTTTCAATTGAGGAAAACTAATCATACAATTTTCAGTTAACCCACAATAGTTTCATTAACACAAATAATTAACAAAGTTCCACCCTAAAGGTCAGCAATACATAAGCTAACTTCAAGAAAGAAAGCTCCACGGACATACAATATTAAGCTGCACTACACGTTGGCTAAGGACTAACATCACATAAAATCTCAAAACCATTTGCAGAGAATCACATCAGCATAAGAATATGCAGTGCAGACAACGCATACTGATAACCACACTAATAAATAAAATGTTAGAAGCAATAAGCAGACATGGAAATAACAGATGCAGCAATAAAAAGAATAAGTGAATAGACAAGAAGGACCATTAAGAATCCTGTCATATAGCAGATGCCAAAAAAAATTGCATTTATGCATAATAAGAAAACTCTGCCCTATCATCATCCGAAGTAATTACAACTCAACAAACAGCATGACTTTTGGTTATTGTTGCCTCTGAATTATGTAACCAGTCTATTAGCAGTATTCCATGCAAATTCCTAAAGTAAATCATTAGTGCAAAACCTTAATAACCCCAGAAAGAAGTTTGAGAAGATGAAACTGCTTTTGAGTATTGCGAGCAGCTGCAAATTCATAATGCTGATTCACCGGAGATGAAACAGCAACAGTAGCAGTTTGACGAGCAATTGGCCTAGAATACACCATGCCCTGCTGGGACAAGCTGGCAGTGGATCCCTGAAATTGCTTATTCCCAAGGAGCATTTGTGAAGACTGGCTAGGAGTGCTAGACATAGAGGCATAATGATGAGTCACTTTATGATTGTACTGATTTCCCAATTGTTCAATAGACTGAACATGAGGTTCGGCTAATAAAGGCCTGACTGATGATGAGCCATAAGCTGGCTGAGCCACCTCTGCTGACTTTGTTGCAGGGATTAACGAACCTAGAGTAGCAATAAGTTCAGGTGTTAACTTGACTCCAGTTTGGGAGATAGCTGCAGCATTATTTGACCCATAATCCATGGAACCTGACTGCGCTATAAGGGGCTCACTAGCATGTGGGAAATGCATTTTCGATTGAACCTTTGAGTCATCATGTGAAAACCTATTGTAGTCCACTGGCAAAACATGTTCCTTCTTTGGGCAGGTTAAACCATACTCAGCATGAGGTGGCGGAATGTTCTGTTTATCAACAGTTTGTAGTGGAAGCATTGCTTGTTGAGGCAACTTCAGGACAACACCATATAGATGTTCTGGCCCCACAACTTTCAACACTTTAGAAAAGAAATCTGATGGTGGCACCAAGAATAAGGTCGTCTCATCATCAAACTTTGCAACACCTGCACGGTTCTTTGAACCGAGGAAGCAGAGGAACTCAGTATAGAAAGCAAAGTCACCTTCACTGTCCAGCAAGAAGAAAACCATGTCAAGTCCTATAGCCTCAGCATAGTGTTTTCCTAGCGTATCCAACCCTGTCCTGGCTGAGCAGTTAACAGCTTCAGGACTGCAAATCAGAAACCCAGGCATACCATGATGAATAACAAAAGATTACTTGGTAACATTTATTCAATTATAGTGGGAAGACTAGGTTGTTGCAATGGAAAGAAACCATTGTTAAACTAATAGTTCTCAAGTAATAATAGCCATGGTTAAATAAAATATAAGAATCTTTAAATAATGAAGCAGACAAACATACAAATTTATTATATTCAGTATTGAAGAAGAAAACAGTTTTAGCAAGATCTTTAATGACACAGAAATCTTTTATGGCAACTTCACATACACAGAGAGCAATCCCAACAAAATTTAATGCATTCACAGCAAAAAAAAAAAAAAAAAATGGTGTGTTAATAAAAAGATGCCTGACAGGCTCGCAAGTGAATGACAAAACATAAGGAAGCTAACATCTCTTCATATCATATAGTATGCAGCAGAAGAAAGTCATTAACATTCTCCCATCAATGCAATTAAAATTCATAAAGAATCTAGATAAAGAAAAGGAGTAAATATATTAAAAAAATAAATACATGATTTATGAATTCAATATAGGGCCTTGTTGAAAATTTAATTGCTTCTAAATTCTACATGCATTCTTGTTATACATTAGTAAAAGTAACTTCACAAAACCTTCAAGTAGTTAAAGAAATAAATTAAAACTAATACTTTGTATGGCATTTGAAAGTTGAATCGTCTCAACATTCAATATGCATTTGGTACATGCTGAATGTATCCAAGACAAATTTTACCATACGAGTTTCTAGAGTTAATTTTCAGTACACTAAAGAATATTATCAGATATCTATCAGGCTAATTTGAAAAGTTTCATCTTCAAATATTACTAAGAAGCAAATGAAGATTAGATTTTAGTAGCATCTGAGGAACATGGAATACTACAAATTTTCATTGCTCATTGCATCTCTTGCTTTTCTCTCAAATATCTTAATTCAGTTAGAAGTTTTACTTTTACTCCCAAATTCACAGCACGCAAGGCAACCTGACATTTAAAAACATGATCAATCAATTGACATCAGAATATCGAAAAAACAAATATGCACCGCAAACAGATCAGGACCCTTCTCAGCAGTTGATTGTTGTTGTTATATTAGTCATCAGTAAGTTACCAATATATCTAGAATTAATCCTAAACATAAAACCAGGAAACCTAAGAAGAATAACATCTGTCAAACATATGGTGTCACACAAGAAGCCGCAGATCCCACAAACAACCCTTGAAACAGTAAAGTTGGCATTAAATTTTTTTTCCCTTTTTTTGCAGGCAAGTAAAAATACAAATTTATACATAAACTGCCTTATGGAAGTGACGCAATGTTTGAACAGTGATAAGTTCTGGCCGTGTTAGAATGTGCATGAAACATAGTACAAACTAAAAACCCAAAAAATATGGTTTCCTGCATGTCTCTCCATTAAAATTAGAAAGAAGATGAATATTGAAGAAAAAGAAATGATAACTAATTGGAATGAGATACAAGTCATTAGTAAGAGGCTCCCAAGAGACCCTCACCATCTTACAAGTAAACTTTTAGATCCATCATTTGCAAATGCAGTCTCAATTCACTATTTTGAGCAGTCAGACCATTATTATCTCTCTGCTCAGGAGGGGGGAAAAAAACCACAAGATAAACATACATATTGATCGCACAGGAATAAAAAATAATACAAACAGGATTATTATCAATGGAATAGACCATTAATAGCAGAAAAGATAAGTCCGAACATTCATACAACAGAAACCAATCTCTGACAATACTAATGACTCTGGTGATTTCATATAACTTACCTGCAATAATGTCAATTGGCAGACAACGAGGTTACTTCAATTTGTAATGTCTGTACTTTACGTTCAAGCTCAACCATGTATTGCATCTTCCTTTCTATCAACCTGCAGCAGACAGCCTATTTGCCCAGATTCTATCACGTGGCAGAGAGTTTGTATGTTAATATAAAACGAATAAGATGGCAATTAGCAGTTTGTTTCTTCAGTCTCCTAAGAAAATATGAAATAAACAAAAGAGGGACAAAAATAATCATCAAAAGAGGTAGAAAATATACCAATAATAAAGATCTTGCTACGGCAAATAGAATATAAAAAAGTACATGACGACAGAGCAAATTGCTGTATAAATTCATAGCCCACTTCCTGATGGGCATCTTCTAGGACAGAGAATGAGTGGAGGTACACTGGCCAGTGATAGTTATCAAACTTCTACTTGAGGACTATCAGAAATTTTTTAATGCACAAAATGGTGTTAGGCGTTTGGTTCTGCCCAGAATCTTCAGCTAAGAATATGTCGGAGGAGCTACTTTTGCTGTAAAAACTTCATGACATGAGATCTACATATATTATCAAAGAACTCACAGTATGCAAAGAATAAGTATGCTCAAAGGTAGCAGTACTCTAGTATAGGTAATACCAATTGAACAAGTATTTTATGCTTGAAGTTGTACCCTAAACTGAATTCTACATTAGTAACAAAACAAAAGATCATTGGATTTCTAATAATACCTCTTTGCATGCTTTAGATCAATCAGTGCTAGTTCAGCAAGCTTACAGCAGACACGGCTTTCTTTGAATCACCAGAAGGCATGTCTGAAGCTGACATGTTCATTAATGGCTTAATATCCATTGATTGGCTGTGCTGATGTCTAATACTAGGCACTTCAGTAGGTCCAACACCCACATTCACTACCACTGCCAATGCGGGTGCTGGAACTGCAGCTGCTGATGGCTCACCCACTTGAAAACCCAATGTTGCTGTTGAAGCATTGAACTTCTCCATATCAAGATACATAGACAATAAGTCCTCCTCCATCTCACCTGATAAAGATGGCCCATCGGCACCACCAACCACAACAAGATCACTGTCAAAGCTGATGCTGTCAAGCAGAGTGAGGATTTCAGAATGGGCCCGATGATGGCCCACATTCTTCAGTGGGTTATCATGCATTCAGCTAATATCATGGCTAAAGCGGTTCGAATCAGATTGATGACCAAAATGAGACCCGTGTGAGCTAGAACCATTTGGAGCTAGCGGAAGAAATAATGAAGAAGATGGCGGCTCAGGCTTCACGTTGAAATTATTATTTCCAGGAGGAGAAAAGCTTGAGTAGCGTCCAGATGGAGGAGGTATACCACCATGGCTCAGAGACTTAACCTTATCCATCCAGAACAAAAATTTCTAAACTTATTTCATAAGAACACCAGTAATTACATTTTTTTTTTCTCCAAATATCTCAGCAGTAAGGTTTCAAAAGTCCTTGTTAACACAACGAAGTAAACCCCAATTGAGAATTCAAGGTTCCAAAACTAACCTTAGATAAGCTAACAAACACTATAAATAGAATTCAACAAACAAGCATTAATCACACAATAAACCCTAACTAGTACAAAAAAATATGTGTATATTAAAAATACTAAAATCTCCTATATCACTAAACTGACTACACGAAGAAAAAAGATTCAGAGACGCAAACCCTAGAAACAGCCTGCTGCAGAAAAGTGAGCTCTTTCCCCGGCGAAGGTGAAATGCCGGAACTTTCCAGGAAAAATCCGAGCTTTCCAGGAAAATTAAAAATTGGGAAGTGAAATTGTAGTGACTTGACTGCTTAGTTCACCAATTAGCAACAAACCACTGTCCAAGAATCTTGTCAAGATCAATCTAAGTTGCAATTAGAACCAATAAGCAATCTGTGACTTCAATACTGATTCCAAGCTTAGTTCTAGGTTAATGGAGGTTGAAAAAAGGATTAAATTGCTCAAGAAGCAAATACACTCAATGCAAAGAACAAAATTTAAGGTGGTGCAAAGATGCACAAGTGCACAATCTACATCCACGGGAGAAGCCACAAAAAATTCTTTATTGATGATTCAAGATGATTGTTACAGAGTCTCTACAGAGGAGATTACAAGGAACAAGAAGACTCTCTCTCTCTCTCTCTCTCTCTAAACCTCTTTTGGAAAGCTCTCTTTTCTGCTTATTTGCCTCAACAGCCAGCCCTTTATTTCCCTGATGTTGAAACCCAGATTGCACAGCTTTTAGACGCGTGTGTAACAGCTTATAACGGCTTTGATTCCTTCCTCACATGCGGCTTCACGTGCTTCACTTAAGCTTGCTCAAAATGACAGAAGCCAAGGTCGTTTCTCCCTTAAGTCTGGTGAAAAGAGTTGCAGGCGTAATGCACGTGACTTGAAGAAGAGTTTGCTTACCCAAAACACAGCCGTTTTCGAGCTTCAAGTTTTGGATTCATTACACTTAAGTCCACGGAAATCCTAGCTAGATCTTCTTCGAATTATAAGATTGCTTAAAAGTGAAACGACAACGCAGAGAATCCAGAGGCTTTTAACAAAAAAAGAGAAAATCATAGAATAAATTTAATTAACGAAAAAGGCAAAAAAATTTAAAGTTTTTTATTTTAACGTTTAACTACAAAAATAACACTACAATAAGATGTGAAACACATAAACAAAAACAAGAGAAGAGAGAAGAGAAGCTTCTTTCTTAGGTAAAATTTTTCAAAAAATATTTAATATTTCAGGTGAATATTATAAGTAAAAGATAATATTATAATTAAATAAATTAAAATACGTTATTATATATGTGCAGGTCTGTATAAGAAATTATATTAAAAAATAAAATATCCATTATGTTTATTATTATTTCTTCTTTCTTCCTTATTATGGAAAGTTTCATTGAATCTGAGTTATGTGTTCCCATCTTCGTCTTTTTTGACAACTAATAATTAACTGAAAATTTTAATGATAATAAGGGCTTAATAGATAAATGTGAGAACTTATGTAACATTTAGTAAAAACTAAACTTTTAAAGACTTGGCTGATAAAAAAAAAAAACTCGTTGGAATGTTGCGATGGAATTAAAGGCTTACGTGTCTTCGGTACAAGTATGAGGAGCACGACATGGGAAGGACGTTGGCCAGATGGCATAAGCGCGGGATTCTTCCCTTTCTTTTTCTTTTTCTTTTTCTTTTTTTTTTTGAAAATTTTATGCAGCCTATCAGTCAACGTAGTTAATGACCTAATGTAGATAAGATATTGCCATAGGTAAATAAAGAAAGTAATTAATTACACTAAATCTAGTACAAAGATTATGTTTTCCAGATTATGTTTTCAGAGCATTTAGTTAATCTAAAAATGATTTGTTTTTAAATTTATTTTAATATTTACACATTATAAAATATTATATATATCTCAATAACTTAATTATCTCTACTCATTTAAGAGGAGTATTAAGTTTGTTTATGCATATTTATCAGTAATATTTCTTTCATATATTTAAATTGATAACAATAATTTATTTCGAACGATGATAAATGAATATATTTTTTGAATAATAAAATTTATTATAGAAATATTTAATTGATCAATATCTTTTTAAATTTTAAGTAGTTGGAATCCCATTTGAACTAATGATGAAATTGTTAATGCTATCCATCATTATAATTATATTTGAGAATTTAATTCACCATTATTGCTATTAATTGTCATAAACGATGCATTGATCTTGATTGAAATCAATGTGAGTTTTATAAAAAAACTCGAAATGGTAAAAAAAAAAAAATGTAAATAGACTAACCCGCGACAGGTGTTTAAATAAATTAACTGATGAATTGTTTGACGTTAATTTAAACCATAGTATGGCTTAATTTTCCTTTCTATATGTTCGGTTTCATTTTTGTCATTTCAAATGAAGTGTATCAAGTGTTAATCACATGGTGACAGATACTTAAATTGGATGTTATTGAGGGCACTCATGTATGTTAAGAAACACTATGTGAAATTTAACCTCACTTAATTTGAAATTATTTATTTAAATTGCAAGGCACAATTCAGAATTCGTATATAATATTATATAATGTAATTAACGTTAACTCCTTCCTAAATTGTCCTCCGCAAGGACCGAATGTGTTATGTTAATTGGGAAGCAAGAAATCAAAGAAAAGCCAGAGAATCAAAATTCTGAAACATCAAGGGCTGTTGTCATTGGAATTAAATAATCATTAGCCACATGCTATAATACCATGTAAATATTGTAATAACATTACAAGAGGCATTCATATTGAAATATGCAAAACCATTATTAGTATTTCACAACAGGCAATCTGACGAAGAACCGAAGAACCTTGTTCAAAGTTCAAAGAAAAAGAATCCAAGCAACTCAAGCAGTGACTTTTGACCCAGCTACAAAGCGCACAAATTTATACCAAAAACTCTAAGCTGCAACCTGGACCTTCACTCTGATCCATTGGATGCCAGAGGCCAGGAGCAGTGGCTGGATTTTGGATGACAGTCCAGTGAAGCTGAAAAAGCAAGGTGTCTGCAGTTACCCATGCCAGGCTTATAGATGTAACGCCTGCTTCCTCCAGTTTGCCACCTTCTGATAGTCTTTTGGGCTAGTCATAATCGAGCTAAGTTCACAAATGCAGATAATTTTATTATTCATTTACTTATTGATGACAAACATACAACAACCATGTAAAGGTTATCAGAATATGTAGTCTGGCTTCTGGAGGGGGAACTCTCCCACTTCTACTTCAAATGGATTGCCTTTTGGGTCAGCCAATCTGGACAAAAAATATGTTAGCATGTGAGTAATAGCATTGACATAACTATGCAATCCTGAAATAAACAGTACGGAAAACAAGCAAACTCTTAAATTGGTTCATAACAGCTGGAAGTGTCAGGAAGAGTAGTACAAGGGATTTAGATTGAGTACCTGCCAGGGACAAACGTAAAAGAACCTCTGACAGAGCCAGGAAGAGCTCGTAGATGTGTGCAACTCTGATAAAAAAATTCTTTCTGACCTAGATGCAGGAGTGGATACTGCAAACATACAAGAGATGAAAGAGGTTTCCATCACTTTTATGTGGGCACAAAGATCAAGTCCTTTTATTCATTCATTGAAAAGATGAGCCTCTAAATTTTATTCATTTGTTGAAAACGATAAGCCTTAAATTTTATGTGAAGCTTTTCTTAATCACATGAAAAATTTCATGTAATAATCTTGTTACTTGAAAGTTTCTATAGCAGCAGTGACAGCAACAAAAGCTTGCAGTGGATATCTACGGGGAGAACTAGAACAAGGGGGAAAAAATGAAAATGATCAACTTGAGCCACACCATTCCAATCACAGCTTCTTCACTAACATCAGATACAACAACATTATTGGCACGGATTATCCAATGCCTACGTTGCAGTTGACAAGAGCTGAAAGTCATTCCATTTATGAGGCATCCTTCAGGCAGTAGAGACATGCGAATTGAATAAGCAAACAAGTACTTCTCAGTGTCACTTTCAGGATCAGCAATCTCTGGAATAAATACAGCAGAGGCACGAATCTGAAGTAGATTATCATTTTATTAGATTTCTTATGATAACGACTAGCATGACAGTATCAGGACAGAATATTAATAAAGTAACATCACTGAGCCTGCAAGGGATGAAAAATAATTTAAAGCAAATAAGGGAATTCTTATACTCTCTCTCTCTCTCTTTCTCTTTCTCTCTCTCTACACAACTTCTAAAATGTACCAACAAAATGTAAATTTTCAAAAATTTATTTTTGCTGCCATGGGAGAATCAAAAGATTAGACTGTTGCCATGGAGAACCCTTAAGCAACCAAGAAAGCTAGTCAATATTAGCAGAGAATAAATAACTTTTGTTTGCAAATGGCATTTAAATTTATCTAATTAAAATCCCATTATAGACCACCTAACAAGAAAGGAAGGAAACTAGGAATGTTCATTTATCAACTGGACCACATTCTTCAGATTGCAACGGCTTTCACTTTAGACTTAAGCAACCAAATTTGACAGTTTGCACATGCAATTTTTTGGGTATGAGTATACATATATGTAACCTTACAAGCATACATAACTACACTATGTGCAGCAGGAGTTAAAAAGAACAAACCCCCGAAAAATTGATATTGTGCTGAAACAAAAGAAGATTACTATTTTTTCCTCACACGTTGAAGAAGAGCATACATAAGAAAGTAGGCATTTGGAATTCCTATTCTAATTGATGGTCAAATGAGGGCAGCATGGACTGGCATTAGCCATAATAAATAGCTGTTCACCTTACATATGTTCCCTTTCAACTAACATGGCAACCCCTAGACAACAAAACTGGCAAATCCACAGCCAATGCAAGTTGCTAGCGTAACTTACCTTTACACCATTGGTTACAGCAATCGAGCAGAGGGGAGGTTCCTCAGGAAAAAGATTAATAAATTTGAGATTTTCTTCATCACGAAGTTTGACAATGCCATCATGTAAGCGACGGCCATGTTCTTCTAGCCATAGCAGCATAGCATCTTGCTGTTGATCACTGTTAAAGCCATGCCCCAAGGTTATCAGCGCATTTGGTACACATGGAATCATTTCACCATCTGACAGAAGGTTCTTGGTACCAACATATAGTTGGCCATTGGTACAATTAAGGAAGAAAAATTTTTCACTATATGTGGAAGAACAGGCCACAACAACATAATCAGATCCACCGGGAAAATCCAAGTGGCATCTGATCTCCTTTGTTTCCTCAGTAATTTGACCCAAAGGTATCAAGTATACATTTACCAGATGGTTATAAAAAGAGTATCCACCAATGAGGCCCATTAAACCTACGCTTTCAAAATCATCGATCCCGCATTCCTGACCATCACAAAAACGATAGAGAACCCTTGTCGGGATAGGCAGCTTAACTTTCAAACTTTTTTCCAGCTGTTGAATATCTGCTTCTGATGCACCCTTTCGAAGAGTAGCCTTAGCCTCTGGGAAATTTTCTGTCAACCAGTTTTTAAGTCTATCCCAACATCTTTTAACTCGTTTGACAAGTGGCCATGGATACATTCCAAAGGCCTCCCACCATATCTGATAAGCTGCCTGGGGAAATATTATAAGAGAGCACTCAGACAATATAGGAATTTCAATCAATTTTTTTTTTTTTGGGGGGGGGGGGATTACGATTCAATATTACCAGAAAGTAATTTATGCAGTATTAAGAACTGAGAAATGTATTTATACACTCAATAAAACCCACATCCACACACACACAAGAAAAGAAGAAGAAGAAGAAGAAATTACTCCTTCCCAATCATATTAAACCCTACGGTCCAATATTCACATCACCGAAGAAAATTAAGAGTCACCCATCAAAGCCATCAGCACAAATAGAGAATTGAACTTCTTTGAAGTTTGAACCGTAGGTGCAATGCAGAAAATACCTAAAATTTCCTCAATTTTCACACAAAATTTAATTTTCTTAATTTCTCCACAAATTTTTCAACTTTTTTTTTCTTTTTAAATCCATTTTCTTCCACAGATACTCAACTCTTAAAAATCTCTCTCAATTTCATCAAAAGCCACATACCAAATCTTCACGAACCACAGCAAATCACCAATATCACAGGACAGAGAAGTAGAACAAAAATAACTATTTTACCTCAAAATCCAGCATTTTACAAACGAATAAAAACCCATCATCAAAATTTTCACCAAAATCTTCCTTGCTATCTAAATTTTTACTAAAAAAAAATAATAAAAGAACAAGAAACCATATAAACAGACTCAAAACAAAAAAAACCCATACGTAAAAATATACCTTCTTTTCCCGAAAAGATCATCATTTCAGCGCCCACACACAAAAAAAAAAAAAAAATCATCATAAAACTAAAACAAAAAGAATGAAAAAAGCCCATGAACAGAACCCTAATGAAACAGACAATATGGTTTATAGATAGAGTTAGAAGCAAAACCTTGAAAGAAGGAGCAGGGTTTCCAAGAGGGTCAAGAGGGAAGGCAAGATCAAGATCATCGGAGCAAAATTTGGACCAGAGAGACTCTTCAGAGGCAGCAGCCTTAAATCTTTTACTGAGACATGCCACTTTGGCCGTGTCTTTTGGCCCCAGCTTTGATAGTACTACGTTCAAAGCCAAATCGCCAACACTCTCCAAACCCATTCTTTTTTTTTTTTTTTTGGGTCACTCCCTTTGCTCAGTTCAGGTGAATATTGTTGTTGCGTCGGTCGAGTCAGAGATTTATGAGATGAAGGTGACAAAAACAGAGGGTGCGGAGCTTTCTTACTCACATCATATTGGAGCGATGACCTTTGTTACTTTTGTTTTTTGTGGTTCCTTTTGTTTGGTCTTGAGCCAAATCCTGCAATTTGACTATTTTTATTTTAGGTTTGATATCTTTGTTTTTTTTTCCCTCTTTTTTTTTAAGAAAAAGAATGAATTGTAATTTTTTTAACTTTAAATATCAAAATGAAATACTGAGTAAATATATGGAATTAGATTACTCTCCTCTTTATTTTTTTTATTTATTAACCAATAATCACTATTTAAATTTTTACTCAATATAAATTTAAGTCATAAATTTCAGGTTATGTTGGTGGTCATATGAATTGCGCTAGGTTGTATGTATGTAAATTCTTTGGAACATCAAAAGAGACATTTGAAATACTTTTTTTGGAGAAAAAAAAAAAAGAATCTTGTTAGACACTTCACCCTCATTTAGGAAGGGAATACAACTTTTTATTATTTTTACTTTTGCCAGAACCAAGTAAAAACAATCTGCTATTCGCTACATTCCAGTAAATTAGGTCAACATAAAAAATTAGAAAATAAAAAAAGAAAGTTGGAGTCCCAATCTAGTTCCAGGTATCTTTCACATTATATTAATCAGAATTTTGCTTTTTTTTTTTTTGTTTGGCCCCGGGGGGGGGGGGTGTCTCATGCTATAGCTTTGTTATTTTGGATAATGTTTTCTAATCGAAAAAAAAAGCTAAATTTGGATTTAATTAGTAGAAAGAAATACTACACTAACAAAATCAACAATTTGCAGTCATTTGATCAGTTTTTTTTCTTTTTTTCTTTTTTATAATTAAAGCAAGCATATTTACATAATAAGTTCCCAAAATAAAAAAATAAATAAATAAAGAGGGATACCAATCTGTACATTCCCTCAAGGCCATACTGAAAATGAAACAAAAAGACCTCCTGTTCATTTCATCCGATCCAAAACCCTACGAGACTTTTCTTCTTCATATGTCTTTGCCCTTCAACGTCCAGTTTGGAAAAGGGCATACGAAAACGAAAACGAAAACGACAGACCTACACAAAATTGGAGACACCAAGCCTTTTAGCTCGTGCTAAGGTCAAAAACGCAGATTTTACTTTAATGTAATATCAAATATTATGCATTATCAAAGGTGCTAAACATAAAAACATGAAATTCATTAAGAATTTTAACGAGTCTTATCCAAGGTTTGTCCATTGTCCAAAGTCGTGCACTCCTTTTGATACATTTCTAGTTTGGGTCACATCTCCTACATACAAGTGTTAATCTGAAGATGGAGATGCTTCCACCATAGCAGTTGCCTTCAACTTTATGTTTGAGTGCTGAAACATAATCGGTGGTGTGGCCAGACTCATGTCCAAAATACTTTCCAGCATCGTGTTAACTCCGGAAATATTAAAATAATAATAATAATAAAAAAGTTAATAAAAAAGAGGGAATCTGCTACCAATGAGACCAAGGACAAAAGAAAAAGTATTGTTGTTATGTATTATTTTTTTCCCCCTTCCCTTTTAAACTCAATTGATTAACGGACTGGCTTTTTCTGACCGTAATAAGCCTCCACGACTAATTCTGCAGACGTTCAAGAAATCATGTGGACCTGTACAAATGATCACTTCAGTCGTGACGGCAAAGCATAAACTTGATAGCGTTTTCTTCCAGTGAATTTTCTATTTATCTTTTCGTTTTCCATTAATACCACTAACTAGTCTGATCAACCAAATAGGATAACTTCGACAGAAACTGTTCAAACCTAGGACAGGGTCTTCACATCGTCGCACTCCAATTAAACATGGCCCAAACGCATCATTTAAATATTAGGAGCTCCCAGAAACCGTCTCAGGCAACGGCTCGTCATTCAAAACATTATACCCTTGAGCATAATAACGCGTTGGATTTCATAAATTGACAAAAATCACTTTTAGATGAACCAATGTCTCTGTCTGCACTTCATCGTGCACATTTTCCATTAGATACACTGATGTTTGTTGATAACCATTACCTATAACATCCATCCAAGAAATAAGTTTTTTAATGTTTTAAAATCTTTGTAACAATTTCCTCATCAAATTGAATAACAACTCCTGGGTGACATTTTAAGCAGATGTTCGAAGTCGGTAATCAAACCTTTTCATACTGACGTCAAAGGGTTCTAATGGAACCATCTTTAACGAGCAGAAAAGAATTGTAGTAAAAGAACGAGGCTCAACGAGCAGAACTAAAACACATTGCCAGTTCACTTGGTGGTTCTACTTATTAAAATCACAATAACAGCTCATATTTAGCTGATGCCTTAACTTTTCTGCTCTCAGTAGAATTTTGCTATGAAACTACCACGTATTAGAATCACGTCAAGAATTCCGAACTCGACACAACTAGAAAGTGCAAATGATTTATGAGCATTGAGTAGTGACTAACTTAACAAAGTTCCGCAGTGTGTTAGGTAAGATTGTTTCTTTGATGTGCATTGCGTTATACCTACACAACATACCATCTCCAATCAGGTTAGCCAATCAATTTACGTTGGTTAATTGACTTTTAATACTGCCTAGTACAAGTTCGACCTTGGCAAATCATTAGGATTAAGATTGGTGCTCTGCCTGAGCAGTATCTCGCTGACCAACAGGATCAAGTCCTTAACCCCATGTCTGGCTGAAACCAGAATTTCGATAGTATTAAGAGCCTATTTCACGTGCAAGTAACAGCTTAAGCCTTCTAAATTTGACATATTATACTTTTGAAAATTTAGTACCACAAGCTTAAAGTTTGGGTTATTTTTAAGAGGTGTGACCCATTGGTAGCAGTTCTCTTTACATACTTGTGAGAAACAAGTACATTATGCATCTCCAACTAATTTTTCAATTGAGGAAAACTTATCATACAAGGTTCAGTTACAACTCACAATGGTTACAATAACACAAAAAATTAAGAAGGTTCCACCCTAAAGGTCAGTGGTAAATAAGCTAACTTCAGGGAAGAAAAGTTCCACAGACATACAATATTAAGCTGCACTACATGTTAGCTAAAGACTACCATCATATAAAATCTCAAACCCAATTGCAAAGAATCATATTACCATAAGAATATGCAGTGTAGACAATGCATAATGATATCCACACTAAAAAACATGTTAGCAGCAATAAGCAGACATGTGAACATCGGATGCAGCAATAAAATAATAAATGACTAGACAAGAACCAAGAAAACATTGCATTTATGCATAATAAGAATACTCCAACCCATTATCAACTGAAGTAATTAGAATTCAACAATCAGCATTAATTCTGGTAATTATAATCTCTATTGACTGATGTAACCAGTCCCTTAGCAGCATTCCTTGCAAATTCCTAAAGTAAATCATTAATGCAAACCCCTAATAACCCCAGAAAGAAATGCATTTTAATTAACCAGAAGACACCAAAACTATGAGATAAAACACTAACAAACTGTGAAAAACAAACAAAAAAACAACAAACAACAACCAACAAACAAATCTAACATGTTTCATCTTGATGCAAACATAAATCCAAAAGGGTCTCCCTAAATAAGCCAATTTGCCACGCCAAGCAGTGAGAGAATATTTTCCTACAAAGGCAATCTACTCAAGATAATTAGCCATGTCAGAAATAATTACCTAGAGAATTTTTATTGCTGATTTCCAGTCCCTCGTCCTGCAGGAGAATTTGTTTGCTGCTGCTGCTGTATCTGTAGCAGAAGATTAGCTGCAAACTGTAGTGTAGACTGGTATCGTTGATTCTTATCAACCTCTCCATCAGATGTCCCCTGACCAGCTCCAGAGAGCACAGACTGAAGCTGCTGGACATGATTGGGATGCTCCAAATTTGCTTTGTCCGCTGATACCGTCATAACATTTTGTGGTTGCGAAAGATTAACTTGATTTGACACAGCAGTAGGATTGTTAGGCTGCTGAAAGACAGATGAACCATATAATGTGGAAGCCTCTGTTCCCTGCATCATTCCATATCCTTTTTGAGAATTGGGAGCAGCAGCAAATTGATACTGCTGATTCACTGGAGGTGAAACAGCAACAGGAGCAGTTTGAGGAGCAATTGAAAAATTAGGCAATGGCCTAGAATACACCAAGCCCTGCTGGGATAAGTTGGCAGTGGATTCCTGAAATTGATTGTTCCCAAGGAGCATTTGTGCAGAATGGCTAGGAGTGCCAGACAAAGAGGCATAATGATGAGCCATGGATTGAGCTTGAGGATTGTACTGATTCCCCAATTGTTCAATAGACTGAACATGAGGTTCAGCTAACAAAGGCCTGACTGATGACGAGCCAGAAGCAGGCTGAGCAACCTCTGCTGACTTTGTTGCAGGGATTAACGAACTTAGAGTAGCAATAAGTTCAGGTGTTAACTTGACTCCAGCTTGGGAGATAGCTACAGCATTGTTTGACCCATAATCCATGGAACTTGACTGCGCTATAAGGGGCTCACTAGCATGTGGGAAATGCATTTTTGATTGAACCTTTGAGTCATCATGTGAAAACCTACTGTAGTCCACCGGCAAAACATGTTCCTCCTTTGGGCGGGTTAAACCATATTCAGCATGAGGTGGTGGAATGTTCTGTTTATCAACAGTTTGTGGCAGAAGCATTGCTTGTTGAGGCAACTTCAGGACAACACCATATAGACGTTCTGGCCCCACAACTTTCAACACTTTAGACAAGAAATCTGATGGCGGCACCAAGAATAAGGTTGTCCCATCATCAAACTTTGCAACACCAGCACGGTTCTTTGAACCCAGGTAGCGGAGGAATTCAGTATAGGAAGCAAAATCATCTTCACTGTCTGGCAAGAAGAAAACTATGTCAAATCCTATAGCCTCAGCATAGTGTTTAGCTAGCATATCCAATCCAGTCCTGGCTGAGCAATTAACAACTTCAGGACTGCAAAACAAAAACCCAAGCACACAATGAGGAACAACAAAAGATTACTCGGTAACACCTATTTAATTAGAGTGGGAAGACTCAGTTGTTTCAATTAAAAGAAACCATTGTTAAACTAACAGTTCTGAAATAATAATAGCCATGGTGAAATAAAATATAAAAATCTTTAAATAATGAATCAGATAAACATACAGTAATTTATTTAATTCAGTATTTGTCAGAAGAACATCTGATTCAGGAATAAAAGGCAATTAGTTGGCATGTATGAACAAGTAAATAGTTCAACATCGTACACCCATCAACTGGGAAACAGAGAAGCTGGGTTTTACTTTGCACAGGCAGTTGGAATCTACCGCGCAGTTTTTCTTGCCCTTGTGGACCATGGTTCACTTTGGCATCTTCTTCATTTTTTAAAATAAAATTTGTATGGTCAATATATAACTAAATAAATCAAATAATCAAAAGAAGTTCATGAAGAAGAAACATTTTAATTTAGAAGGATATGAACGCATTAGTGTCATGTCTAAAGATTCATTGGGTAATCCACAACATGCAATGCACAAAGTCACAAAGATCAAAAAATGAAAATAAGCCCACATGGTAAAAAGAAGACAGACAAGAAACATTTCAATAAAACAAAACCATAGATAAGCTTACATACTAAACCAAAATTATTACAGTATTTCTTAAACCAGAAGGAACTCAAGTAAACAGAAGTGTACTCACAGCTCACTCTCTATCCCTTTCCCGATAGGAACACATCGAGCACGACATACTGGTGTACCACCTTTTGCAATAATGCCGCGCCAAATAAAATCACTATCGATAGGATTTCGACCAAATCCACCAGCTGTCACCTTTGAAGCCACTGGACTAAGACGATTCCTCCCTTGAACGTTCACAAATGCACCAGAAGCAGGTCCACCAGTTATCGAACCAAGCCCATATGACTGATCCAGCCCAAGCCCATGATCATCAACCTTTCTTGAAGGAAAAGTAGCGTCATCAATAGGCAAAGAACCATCTACCCTCAAACGTTTAGAATCACGTTGAAATTGGTTTGCATCATATACATCCCATGAACCTGGTGCATGATTCAATGGTTGCCTGATACCCTGTGCAGGAGAAGTACGTATGCCAGGTGAGGGCGATGGCCTTCTCCAGTTTGGATCCAAATTTTTGGCATTAGGGTCTTGCATATTATGAAAATCCTTAAAGTCTGGGCCTGCAAGCAGGGTTTCATGACTACCATGAGCACCAAAAGACCTCATCGGCATACTTGGTCCACGAATGTCAGCTGGTTGCAAATGTCCAGCAAAATTATTAGGCTGCATCGACTGATTAGGACCAAGCATATCCAGCTGAGAAGGTCTTATCTGATCACCAAAAAACATCTCTGATCTTGGCCCTTTAGTTCCAGAATAAGAACCAGGGTAATCTTTTCCCGGTGCCAGCTCACTGCTTGAAAACATAATGGTGATTCTCGGATCATTGAACAGCCGACCTTGCAAACCCTCCTTAGCACGCCGTGCTTCATCCACACTTCTAAATTCCACAAAAGAGTAATTTCTTGAAGGATAACTCTTTATTCTTTCAATCTCACCAAATAGTATCATTGCATTGTGAAGCATTTGCTCATCCATCTGAACAGAAGGTGGGTAACCTACCCATAAAATCTTACTGGGCGGACCATCTCTATTTCGTCCCACTGAAGACTGAGGATGCTGCAAAATAAAGCAATTGATTAGAGCATAACTAACTGAACCAAAGAAATAAACTAATTTCTATATTCAGTTCTTTGACATACGGCTGCTTGAAGCACTAAGCATTTAAATGGCTCAGACTCCCACACATGCAACGTGCATGGAATAGTTGTATGATGCTGATCACACAATGCCAGTGATAATATCCAAAATGATGGATCATTTTGCAATATCTGATTAACAGGTCAAAGATTGGGACTCACTGATCTTTTATAAGCCGAATGATTATCAGAAAAACCAGTGCCCCTGCCAAGAATTGGACCATCCCTAGCATCATGTGAATTAGGCCACTGTTCCTGGAAAAGAGCAAAACAGAAATGTAAGTACATTTCAGAATGAGCAAAACATATATATATATATATATATATAAATATACACACTGAAAGCCATTCTGCAAAACTTTCCCAAAGGTCAAGAGAACAGTAGAAAAACAGACAGATGCATAACAACATGAAAATAAAGCTTAATTTCTTTCTAATGCTCCTGCAAACTTAGCACATATTTGTCACAACGCAGAAGCAATACTAGATTTCGTTCTAGCATATGTTCTTGAGAACTCAAGAAAGAGGGCTCTCACAAAGGAGAAAATATCTCAATTGAGAAGTATTAAATATTATTGATAAAAAGCTTGCATCTAGAAATAAGCATAACAAGCCTATTTATACTAGTTAGTATTATCCTGTTCCTAATAAAATTACAATTCCCTATTAAGTAAAGAAATATGACTTAAATAAGAAAATATAAAATAAGTCCTAAACAAATTAGAAAAAAGAAAACTAAATTTATACTCATACTACGGATAGGTTTCTCCTGCATCAATATGAATAGAAGATTTTATTCAAGACCAAGTCCAACATTCAGCATCATAAATCAATCATGTCCTCTAGTTATCAAAAACTTCTTGTAATTTACTTTTGAAAAATAATAGTTGCTTCAGGGCATGGAGAGGCAAATGCTATCCTTGTAAGCCTGACTTAACTCTTTCCAGGTTTCTATCAATTCATGACCACTCATAAGACTTTAACTATCAAAATAAATCATTCATAAACAAAAAGATATCTTTCCTTGTGAGCAAATTAAGGACTTATGCACTATAGACTTACTCTTCTTGAGGGTTGTGATCGAAGGAAGTCAACACGTAACTGTTCACCACCTATTTGCCTACCGTTTATGTTTTTCAAAGCTTGGGCTGCATCTTCCAATCTTGAATATTCAACAAAGGCAGTGTTGCCATCTTTAAGGAATTTGAAGTCTTCAATATTACCGAACTTGAGAAATTCCTCCTCCAATTCTTCTTTTGAAACAGTTGGGCTAATTCCACCCACCCATAAGTGCTTAGAAGGTTTGGCCTACAAACAAGAATTAGAAGCAACCCCTTATAACAAGGTTAGATTGAATATGCAATCACAACTCCAGAATATTGCAAGTAAATGAATACATCTAATATGAATCATATAAAGCCCAAAATTGAATGAAAAGCTCAAGAAAGTCTGACACATAAGCAGTGTAATCACAATACTAAACAACAAAACAAACCTATTTTTGTCTGATTTGACATTAGCTTTAGATTCTTTAATTATAAAATGAGTTAAGATTACTGAATGCAAAATGATTTCAAACAATGGAATTGCTCAATCTGCGACTGGACATCAATTTTTTTTCTCCCTCTAAGAAACAAAAGATTAAATAAAACTATAAGAAATATGTACAAGGATTAGTAGGAATACAAATCCACAAGATAAGCAAGAGAAGTCCCAATCTAAACAAAACACTTGAAAACTGCAAAAATAAAAAATATCCCCAAACCCAAAGACACTAGCTCACTAAGAATGCATCCCTCTTACGAGTGACTGGACATCAATTCAATTCCATCTTTTGATCGAGAAGCAATTTTAACTAACAATTCAGCATGAAGCAAGTAGCATGACTTTACCTAACTCTGAAGAGCCAATAGACACCAAAACAAATCCACAGTAAAACACCATTTAGCTTCAATTTGACAAAACTGGGATGCATTTTTGCTCTATTTTCTTGTATCACAAAGAATCATAGAGGAATTGCTTTCTATTTTCTTAACTGCTTATTTAGCTTAGCTGAGATGGCTATCTTAATAAGACATTCCAGAGGCAAATTTCAACAGCTAAAGCTGAACAAGAGTAATAAAACATGTCAAAAACCACTTTAGTGGACTACCAACCGTTCACAAAGCAGGTCTCCCATGCAGGGAATAGAAACATTCTAGATATTGATTCTAAGAATCAGCTAATCCAAAATCCTGATATTTTCCACAAATTAAAATGCCCATATCCAACCACCCTAACCCACTGTAAAATTTTATTACCTTTAGAAGGTAAAATACACACACACACACTCTTAGTTAAAGTATAACCTTTTAGTTATTTGAACTTGATAGACAGCTTCATTCATTGAAGAATGATATAATCCAAACTCTTGTCTCTTATGTGATGGAATATAGTTGAAGAAATGGAATATAGTTGCAGAAAATGTCATTCCATCAATCAAAATTAACAAATATATATCACATATTTTTTAAAAAAATTTCTTATTATTCAAATTTTTTTTTTTAAAAAAAATGTTTTATCACGACCATTAGTTATTTTGTTAGCTTAGTCTCTCAAAATATTCAGCAACCATAACGACCCCTTATTTCTTTTGGGCGTTTGGCCAAAGAACATTAAAATCCACTTAAATTATAAAAATCATTAGTTAAAACATTTTCACACTTGTTCTTAAGGTTGCAAGAGCTTGACCTCTTTTCAGATTTTGTCAAAGTGAGGGCACTACAGCTGAACGCATTTTTTCCAAAATATTTTTTTTCTTGGAAAAAAAAAAGTAGTTGTATTGAAAGGATAAAGCTCAATCCAAGGTGCAAAAATCCTAAATTGGCCCTTGATCTTTAGTCATCAAATCCAGTTTGTAAACCCCTTCATTTTGAAGCAGCATGTGGTATCCAATTTGCCCAATTCCTCAAGAATTGCCGTATTCCAAAATGCTAAAAAGAATCAGAAAGAAAGGAGACTTATATTATACTCTCGCAGAATTATACATATTAGGTCTTTTGTAGACCTTTAAAAAGTGAATTCCAAAAAGTGAAATCCTCATCTAATGTTGTACAATCTCATCAACTGATGTAGTCGGATGTTGGGAGAAAAGCAACACAACTGCATAAATCGTTTAGCGGATCCCACAAGTACGTTCATTTCGCTCGAGGTCTGGTTAAGTGCTTTACTTTGGCCAATTCCAATGGTGTGTCATTATCTTCTATAGGATAAAACCCCCAGGCTTAATCTAAAATTACTACGAACGATGCCGGTTACATTTGTGATCAGAAATGTTTAATGTTGTTTATTAGCGAAACAAAATTTCTCAAGCTGCATTATAAGTGTTTGGAAGTCATCTATATTTCATCAAAATGAATTATCAAATCTTATCCGTCTTGAGGAATCTATCCCAAATTATCTCAGCCCTCAGACAAATAATTGGGTTCAATTTCAAAATATATCGCTCCTAGATTTGCTGGCAGAAATTGTTTTTCGTATAAAATAATAATTTTCGTGAAATACTTTTCTTCTCGGCAATAAAACGTTAGAAAAAAAAAACATAAAAAGTCAGCGTCAAAAAAATTATTATACAAATACAAAAATCCGCAAAATAATAAAATAATAATTAAATCGCAGAAATAAGAACAAACCGGTCGAGCAAACTCGATCTTGATCGGGTTCCCACGGAAGTCGGTTCCCTGGAGGGCGTCTTTGGCGGCTTTGGCATCCTCCACGCGCTTGAAGTAAACAAACGCGAAGCTTCGCGACGAGTACGTCGTCACTTTATCCAACGCGCCAAATTTCCCGAACAGCTCCTTCAGATCTGCGTCGGTCGTGTCAGCCGACAAGTTTCCAACCCACAGATTGCTCGAAGGCGGCGCCTCCTTGTCGTCATACGCTCTATTAAACTTACTTGGCAGCGGCGCCATTGATTTGAACAAACGAACAAATTGCCGGTGAAATTAGGGTTTCCAGTTAGGGTTTCGAGATTGATTGGATTTGAACTTGATTAGCAGAGGAAATCAACACCGTTAATGACACTACGTCTGTACAAAGATGTGAGAGGGAGAGAAACCCTAGAAATTGAAATTTTAAAATTGAGTGAGCGAGAGAGATCGTAAAATCGATAAGGAGGGGAGGGGTATATATAGTGTGGGCAAGGTAAAAAATGAGGGAGATAGATAGGCTCCGTTTGTTTCAGATGCTGTCGCTCGGTGCGGTTACTCTTTTTAGAGTGCGTACGATTGCAAATGCTCGAGTGCCACATCACCACATCCGTCCATACGAAGCAATTTTTTATATTGTTAGTAACTCTAGCATCACTCAATAAAGAATTATATGCTTATTTGTAAATAATTATGTATTTATTTATAAATAGTAATGACTGTTATATCATTAAATTTCAAGGTAAAATTTGAAAGAAAAGAAATAAAGAGTTTAGCGGCCGAGCCAAAATCTACCTCTTGATTATAATATAGAGTGCAATTTAAGAAATAATAGGGCCCATTAAATATTATTTTTGTAACGATAAAAAGTAGGGTCCTCATTTATTATGGAAGTAAATCTAACGTTTAATTTAATGGAGCCCATCACTTTATCAATGATAATCGTGAACTCAATTTCTTATACGTATTAAATATGGTAAAAGTAATTTCAGAGATAATAGAGCTCTCAGCCACCATTTGATAACAATGGAAAGTGGTGTACACACTTGTTAATTCATCAAATTCTATGGTAAATCCTGATAATAAAGTAAAGAGGCTATGACAGCTAGATCAAAATCTTGCTTGGTAGTGATACAAAGAGTAACTTAATAAATAGTAAGAATCACCAACCATCATTTTGTAACGTTTAAAAATGGAGTCTATACTTATTGTGTACTTGAGAGATAGTGAGATTTACTCTTAATATATGATAAGTGTGAACTCAAATTCTCACACATATAAAGTAATATTTTGAGTAATTATATTACTATATAGTAGTGATTACTACTATAATTTGCATATTAAAAAATATGTCACTAAACTCATTTTTCATATTTCATATGCTAGGTGTTAATTGAGTTTATTATATATTGTTAATATGATGATACCTTACACCATCAATTGCAAATGACATGCTACGTGTATCCTCTATCATTTATAATGAAATAAAATAGATCAATCTTATAGTTTCTTGGTCTTTAAAAATATGACGCTAGGTGCTCCTCCCACCACCCTCCTCCCCTACCCCCACAACACATCTCCATTAGTGTTGAACCTAAACATGTGCTTGTGAGAGCATGGTATTAGGAAAAAATTATAATTTTTTCTTTTTCATAAAAAATATTTTAGGACCGATCCCATAAAATATATAAGAAATACGTAATCCAGAAAATCATACCTTGATAATTTGAGAAGATAAACGACACCAAGTAATAAATCTGCCACCAAACGATCTTCTAGGTTATGACTCAAGTTTGATCTGCACTAAACGTGTAGGCGTTCGTTTTACCACTCCCAAAAATTACTGACTTCCTTTTCTTCAGTGTTTTTCTCAAAAGGCGTCTCCCCTTTTTTTAAGAGAAAAGAACACTTATATATACTATTTCTTTAGTTAAAATCCTAATTTGTATTAACCTTATCATATAATAATTTAAAATATTAAATATATTAAATTTAATATTTTTCCTCTCCACTTACGTAAAAGTAGAGATAAAGTGTAACAACTTTGGAGTCCATCTTGTAAAATATCACAAGACCCCATTTACACATAAATATAACACATAGGGCCTTAACAAATATTATATTTAGGTTTATCACATAATATGCTAGTTTTATTATTTTTGAGTCCAGTAGTGGTGTAGTCAATTAAATGAGCTAACCCGGAGATCATTTAGGAACATACAATAGTGGTTACAATAATTAAGTCTGTAATTAAACTAGCTTAATTATTGAATTCTAATTCTACTCTACTATAAGATTGGAACTGACCTCCATAATGGTATACTCGAATAATAATTCGTCCCAAACCACATTGATCTCTTTACTGCACAATGTTTTACGCTACATCGTTAATTAAATTGATATCTCAACTGTCCAATCAGTTTAATAACATTTTATTCCTTCATACTTACTGGTTTCCTCTAATGATCATTTTCAACATATTAAATATATCAACACACTCTGGCCAGAGAATTTTATGATCAAATACCGAAAACCCATCAAGAGATGTGTTGTACAAATTCCATATTGTTAATCTATAACTTCAATACTTATAATTGCTCCCACCAAGATACTGGGTAATCTTGACTATAAATATGTGTTATGCCCATTGGTAACTTAAATGAAATGACAACCACAATCATGAAATTATGACTAACTCAAAATTAAGATTACAGTAAAATCAATGCCTATGAGATTTAATAAGTTTGACAGTTATTATAAAATTAATTAAATCTCATATGTGATTTTGTTCAATGTAGTCGTACTACATCAATAAATTCATACATGATTAAAACAAATCATTCAATGAATTTATTATAGTTTATACCTAAATAAAGTACCCAACTTTATTTATTAACTGCGAACTCAATTTATTAAATCATAAGATAATTTGTATTTATTTATTCTTTGAATTCACATAGTGATCACATAAATACATATAATATGATTAAATAGACTTTACTAAAAAATTAATGCAAATAAGATATTTGAATAAAATATCTCAATTATTTTATTAATCAGAAAAATATTTATTATAATTAAATAAACCTATATACTTTTAAAGAATATATTTTCCCAACACATGAAACTAACATTTTGGTTTCATTGGGTCATAAATCATAATTAAAAAAATATAATCTTATTTATGCTATAAGGTACAATAATTAGTGATAGAAGTATGGGATTAGCATTTTGGTTTCATTGGGTCATAAATCATAATAGAAAAATTATAATCTTGTTTAGGCCGTAAAGTACAATTTATAAAATTATAGGGGCAACATTGAGGCTATAATATATAAGCAATAAAACCTAGTAGGCTTTAACAAAATTAAGTAAAAGTTGAGGGCTAAACATAAAATTTTAGTTTTTTAACATGAATATGGCACCGTTATTTTATTTCAAATTTTGTTTTTATTTATTTTATAACACGGCTTCAAAAATTCATCCATTCGAGTAATTTTATATTTTCTAATAAAAGTTTGGCAACTAAAACAGATAAAAATTTACTCTACTAAAAGTTTTATTAGTAATAACTTGAAAAACTATATTCAGAAAACTATAAATAGTTTGATGGTACAATATTCTCTGGTGCTTTGAATTTCTGTCCATTTATTGAATTATTTTCATCTTCACCACTCTTGTTAATGAAATGAAGATTCATTGAATTTCATAAATATTAGATTTGGGTGAAAAACATCCTGATTTCAAGTTTCAACGGTATTTTATTTCCAATAGTTTTAGATTTGATAATAAATGCTCTCTCTATTTTTGTATGTCAAAATAAAAGAACTCATTCGAGAACTATTAAGAACTTGAATTTTGTTACTTTGAATAATTATAATTATTTTTATTATTAGTTGTTTCCTTAATCTGTCAAGCATTTGGAATAATTTGTGACAGTATCACCTTTAAAATTTGAGAAGTAATAAAGCTATTGCAAAAATAAAATTAAAGAATTTGGGTTTAAAGCAATAATGAAGAAAGCATAGAGAAAAAATAAAGAAAGAGATGAAGAAAAGGATTAAATAGAAAGGAAGAGGGTAAGAGGAATTATGATAATTAGTTTAATAAGGGTGTTTTAAGTATTGCGAGTTTATAGGGTAAAATTTTAAATTTTAATAATGTAATCATTAAATAAATAGATTTAGTTATTTTTTAATGGGCTCAAATAGCTTTACATTTATTTAGTTTAATATATCTTTGCAACAGAAATTTTATTTTATTAAAAAAAATTCCAAATAATTATTAGTATGGGAAACGTTATGAAATTTAGTAGAAAAAATTCATCAATAGAACAATAGAAAGAAAGAAATAAATTGATTAAGAAGTGGAAAGAATTTTTTAAAAATACTTTTCAGCATTAAAATATATAAGAACACGTCAAGAACAATGTATTATTGGTTTATTAAATTAAACAACTAGACAATTGATTATACTTTCAGACTAAAAAATCGGAGTAAATAATTACTCTAAAGGTAATTTCACAAAAGCAATTTTAGAAGGGGTTTATTAATTAATTAATTAATTTTTTTTGGGTTTATGCTAATATATTAAAGTTAAAAATCTATTGATATTTGTAATTACAAATCTATCAACATTATTTGATGAATATGTTATAATAAAATTTTTATTTATCAAATACTATACTAACATAATTAAAAAAAAATCATCCCTTCTTAATAAAGGGGAAAAAAAAGGAAAGTCTTTATTTGATTTAGGAAAATGATATTTGAAATGAGTCAAACTCCAACTTTGAAATGTATAGTTTTACCTAAGCAAAAAATAACCATTTGCAAGGTTATTTCCGTTCCTTTATTGATTCGGGTCACATTCCAGCACAATTCTCTTGAAATCGCCCATACTCACAATTATTATCCATACCCTCAACCATCACCATTGCAACCATTGACAATCATCACATGACAACACATCCACTCACAAAGCAATAGCCGCAACTCTCCAACCGTAGCCATGACTCCCTGCAGAACACCACTCCCTACAACCATCACGTAACAGCCATAACCAACCTTAATCTTCTACAATTGAGGTAATGCTTCGATCTTGGTTGATTTAAGTTTTGGCTGAGGAAAATTATCATTAGATAATTTTCCAACCAAAATAATTATGGCATACCAAATCAGTATATGATTTGTTGAAAATTTTATTTTACCATTAAATGTTTACTTTTTATCGTTTTACCAAAATTCCATTAAAAGTTTATTAATTTTTAATAGAAAATGAGTTAGAACTCAATTTTGCTTGTGGAACATAAATCATAAAATACTAAATTCAAATATTAATCACAACTCAAAATAATTTATTTAAGGAAAAAATGTAATGGACAATAAACCAAAAAAATCTCAATAACTCAATGATGGAGAGAGCAGGCAACAAGCCAGTGATGACATGGCAGTGGATAGAGCAATGAGAGAGAGAGAAATCAAATATGGAGCAAGCGAGAAAGACAGAGAGAGAGAGAGAGAGAGGCAATTTTTAGGCAATAAATTTCTTATTTGTTAAAATTGTTTATCTAATAATTTGTTTATTGTTTATTTTATCATTGCAAATGCAGCTTTTTGGCTTTAAAGAAAAATGTCTTAAATGCCCCTATGATATCAATAAACTACAAGTAATTTTTTAATTAGTCTAATGGAATGGTGTTAAAATAATAAAAGAATAAACATTTAGTTATAAAATACATTTTTCAGCAAACTATAATATTGACTTGATTTGTCAAAATAACTTTAGTAGGAAAATGATTATTTCCCTTTGGCTTATTTAGGTTTTGGTAAAATGAAGATGATTATTTTAGACTTGTCAAATTGAAAAAAATTATAGCAATATCTACAAATCAGAAGAAACAACCTTTTAATATATATATATAGTTTGTTTTTAGCAATGTTATTAAGAAAATAAGACAATCAAGTTTTTGTTTGTATAGGTGACACTTAATTACTCTAATTAGCTGTTTATGCAATAGCACAAAAATTGATAAGTACATGTTGCAATTTTAATTTTACTTTGTTATATAGTAATAGTGACCCTATAGTTAGCTAGCTAGATAGGAAAGATTAGGTCATTGATGTGGAGAGAAGATTATGGAAGTTGTCTCAAACTCTTTGGCTGACCATTGTTTATGTACATGCTTTAATGTAAGGCATGATGATGCTTAATCCCACTTACCAAGATTGATTGTGACAACTATTTACTTTAGCTCTCTTAAGTAGCCAAATCCATAACAAACACAAAAAAAAATCATTTTTTGATATGTTGAAAATAAAGATAAGTTCATAGGGAATGACAAGCATTAGATCTAGAGCACATAATTAGGAGAAATATTTATCAGTGTAATAAAGGAACTAACTATTTTTTCTTAAAACGATCAGTGTTATGAACATTTTGCTTGCTCTGTATTGTTCAAATTCATAAACACTACGTATGAATGGAAATTTAGGTTGTCTCCAATAATATTAATTCTTAAAAATGAAGTTACAATTATTTAAGGTTTTTCCTTTTATGTCTTATTACTATCAAATATAAGTTTATATTTTATTGCTAGTTTTTAATGCAAAATCATATAGTTAAAAGGGTGATCATAGTTACAAGTGGAAGAAGAAGTTTACAATCTTATATAGAGTGTTATTAATTATTGACTGGAGACAAACAGTGGAGAAAAAGGAAATTTTGCTCTCTATTATTGAAATTTGTAGTGCATTCCCAAGATGCTATAAACTTCTAACACTAAAAGGGAAAGAAAATGCTATTAACGTTCCAAATTCATATAACAAAGACCTCTGATTAACTAATTCCTCTTTAACCACACATGTATAAGAGAAAGGATAAAATAAAGATATGAGTTGCTTGATATACTTCTATAAGTTTAGAATGATCATTGTTGATTTTGAAGTTGTAATATATTATTGTTCTTATATTTTTTGAACTCGTCTTCCTGAAGAGTATATATGAACAGGCTTACTGCCTTAAAATTTTATTCACATCTATCATTGTTTCACAATTCATGTATTACAGATGAAAGTTATCAATTCCCTATTACTATTTATATCTTATGAATTACAGCAATGACATTTAAAATTCCATGACCAGTTCAATATTTCTAGTGCTTGTTTCATTTTAATAAATAAATTGCTTGCATTTAAGGACGTGATCACTTGATTAACTAAGTTGTGAATACTGTACTAAGGAAGGACCAAGTAAGTAAGCAAGGGATCAACAATAATATGTAAGTTATAATGAGTTAATTCATGAGCACAAAAAGTGAATTGTAATGAGAAATTTAGTTTGTCCTGGGCATAGAATTTTTTTTTTTTTTGCTCTAGGTTTTGATGTCTTATTTAAGTTATTGTAGAGTGCTTTATGTTTTAATGCTCTTTTTCATTTTCTATAATTTTGGCAATCTACAATCATATGTCATTTATCATAAGTGAAATTCAAAACTTACTATAAAAATGTAATGAATGAAGTGATCAAATGGACTTGTTAACATCATGTTCAACAAAGAGTCTAAATTATTGATTTTAACTTTATAAAGGATGCAAGAATTTTCAACAGGTAAAAGACCATAAATCTAATAAAGAACAATTGACTTATTAATAGAAGAGGATAGGAAGTTGGTATTGGAGACTAATTGTTTTTATGTTAAATTTCAATTATTTTACAAAGAATTCAAGCATATGCAAGAATGTGAAGTTTAGAGGTAGTTGTTTAAAGATTAACTTTGAAGGAGACATACACTAGGATGTGATTTTATTAAAATGCTTGTGATTTTCATATTATTTTTCTATTTACATTTATTTTTATATTATTTCAATTCATACTATGTATTAGGAAAACATTTACAAACATATGTAATATCATTTTCCTTTAATGTAAGATTTTGAATTGTTTCACTTTATTGGGTTAGAAATTAGATTCAAATTATTGTTTTAATACTAGAAGCATGTTGTGGCACGTAAATATAATCTCAACAAGTCCTAAACCCAATTGATAAGAATGAGTAAACAATAAAATAAATATAAACTGCATTTACATACGTGAGTTAATTATATTTAACAACTAAATATCTAGTTTGGACTTAAACGATAACAAAAACAAAATAATACATTAAAACATAAACTAACTTTGTTAATTCACCTAGCGAACTTCAATGGGCTTTGATCATATACTTGGTTTATTAGTTGAAAACTCCCTCCAATGGGCATCATCGTTATCTTGTTGTAGTATTATTAAAAGTTTACATAATAAACTACTTTATGATTTATCAAAGTTGATAACAAGGGAGGAAAAAAAAAAGCATGTTGTAGGAAGTGCCTTTTATGCTAGCTATATTGCACAACAAAGAAAAAAAAAACACAAATTACAACAATTAGATGAAAAGGTCAAAGTAAACCCTAAACGGATATGACAAACAAATAATTACAATAGCCATATGGCCCTCTCATAGTATAATTGTAATAGTCACTATTACGTACTGGAAAATATATATTTATAAAGGAAAAAAATATCATTTTACTCTTCAAGTTTCACTAACTTTTTTACTTTTATGTATTTAAGTCTCTTGTGATTTTAATTATGTGTGTTTTATTATAATTAAGTATTTTATCTATTTTAGGGGTATCATGGTCATTTCATAATAAATGATACATCGAATGATAAAACAAATTGTAAATCTAAACTCAGAATGGTTGAAAACCTTAAGAGGAGCATAAAAGTATAAATGTTAATGTTCACATATACGATATTGTTTATGGTACTATTCCTGATACTGTTTATATATACTATATGATGATGTAGTATTAACCGATGACATGACATTGACTAATTATGTGGTGTTGATTGATGACGTAGTTTGACTGATGAAATGTCACAATCTTATCAGATAAAAATGTTTATGCACTGTTGACCGATGACGTGGTAACATGTTAATGGATCAAAAAAACATGCGCACGATACATGCATATACACAGGATAATAGCTTGATGATGTCCTCAAATCAATCAGAACTTGCGATATGGCGTAATCCTGTCCATTCAAATTATTTTAATCTGATGGTCATGATTTACTCATTGTATCTATAAAAGGACGACTTCTTCCTTAATTTGACACCCCTGAATTCATTTTTAAGCTTCATGCTCTCTAATTCCTTCTCCATCTTGTATTTTCTATGTATTTTAGTAAAATTCTCATTTTACCCCTAGTTAAAAAATGAGTAGTCAATTTTCTTTCAAACTTAGATTGAAGGTGAAGTCTCAATATGTGTCATGGGTTTAATTGATAAATTTATTTTATTTTCTCCTTTAATTTCTATGGATATTTTCACTTTTTATTAGTAGTTATTACTATTTGACACGATAAGTCTTTAACACCATATTAATTAGAGCGTGGTTTATGAGGAGTGAATTTTTTCTTCATAATTTAATTGATATTAATAGGGAATATTGAGTCCTGATACATGTTAAT
The DNA here is from genome assembly GCA_030449875.1 of Aegle marmelos. NCBI lineage: Eukaryota > Viridiplantae > Streptophyta > Magnoliopsida > Sapindales > Rutaceae > Aegle > Aegle marmelos. The sequence goes on from JASUUL010000115.1 coordinate 12,151,197, forward strand.
GCAGATCCAGATACCCAAGTGCTTTATTATAATAGTTGCTACTTTAATTTATTTTTTTCATTCTAACTTTAATTTTATGATAGAGTAAATTAATTTTACTACAATTTTAATCACCCATTTAAAAAATTAATTCAATATATAATTAAACTCCATCTCCTTGTGGGATCGACACTTGTCACCATTAATCTATTTTACAATAAATTCATGCACTTGCGAGTTCAGTAAAATTTACACAACAATCACCTGATAAGATAAACATGTATTTTTAAGTCCTACAAAAGCAAGAAAGACTCATTTAATATATATATAATTAAATTACTTTGATGTAATAGAATTACCTTTACAATTATACTTAATCAAACATTATTTGACTTCTATTTTAGCTTTTTAAATTTAAATTACTTTTTTTTACAAGGTGGACAACTCTTATAATGAGTTACCACTGGATCGTATATGACTTTGGTACAAATTCTTACCCTACCAGCAAAAATTTACTATCGCAATAAATATTTAGAGATACATCCTTTATTACTTTCTTGACCCAAGCCAAATAATTTTATGACCTTCTATATTTTTTAAAGCTACATAAGCAATGTCGAGAGAAGTGCACTTCTTTTTACATCATTGATATTCAATGGTCGAACTTTTTATATCATAACTAACTTTCACTCTACTATAGTATCTCTGTATATTTTTTTCTCTGTCTTCATATAATATACTTTTCAAGTAGTAATTTTGTACGATTATGTGACAACGTTACAATGGCATGTTTGCAAAGAATCCTTTTGCATTCAAAAAGTAATTATATACAATGAATTTCACCCTTATCGTTTTTAAAAATGATTTTAAAAATTTTTTTCTTTACTCTTTCCATTGTATTCAATGACTTCAAATTCTAATCCCCTACAATTAAAAACCTTATGATATATTTCTTTTTTATTCGCTTCTATTAAAATTCTTGAACATAAAAAATAATGTACACATCTTCAACTTACTTCTTTATTGCAAAACTATTATATCATGGCATTTGTTGCTTGAAACACCAAGCATCTGCTGTAATTCTTTCTCAGTTTTACTTTCAACTGCTTTTTTCATATTCTTCAAAGTTATTTTTGAGTTAACATACTTATCAATGAAAGCATTCACACTCTCACTATATTGAGTAATTGACATTTTGGTCCAAAAAGCAATTTTAACAAAATATGAAACCTAATGATATCTTTCCTTATATAAACCATTTAACCAACCATTATTACCAAGATTATATTTGTCTATCATGTCAAGCTTCCTCAAATTCGATAAGAGTCTGAGAATCATCATAAACAACACAACATAATGATATGATATTCTACATACCTTGCCAATTTCTCAGGACCACAAATACTATTGATGTCTAGTAATTGGAAAGAATAATCTCAATTGTATTTTTTATCGCTTTGTCTTAGTCTATCAGGATTCTAAGAAGAGAAGAGCTTAAATACATAATAATCATATGCAAATAGTTATGTAAATGTCTCAATGTCCTCATGTGATATCAATCCACATCTTAACAAAATAAAGTGACCATGATGATTTACACCCATAATAGAAGCAAATTGCATAAAGTACTCATTTGTAAAGTATATGGCATCAAAGCCTTTATAAATTGCCTTACTCTTTGGATTTGCCCAAAAGATATTTTTTAATTGACCCTTCTCATTCAAGTCAAAATTAATGAAGCGCTCTATCTTCTACCTGTATTTTCTTAAAAGAATTTTAAATTGTAATAACATCTCATTAACCAAGCCTTAATCACCTTACTTTGTCAACATAATTTCTAACCACTCTTTTTAAGAATAAGATTTTCTCAAAGTTTTGAGCCACTATAATTTCTGCTTATTGATTTTTTAAAAGCTGGTTCTTTATATGAGGATTAATAGTATAGTTGCATCAATAATAGCCGCTCTAACCCAAACTAATGACATGGTTGTGTCGTGGTACTAATTGAAAATGACCTATTTTCCATTAACAAAATCTAAACATCCTTTAATTTTAGAATTGTAACTGATTTTTTTCTTTTTAGGTTAAAGCTACAAAATATGATTGGATTTGCTTTTTGACTTGTCATTTTATTCATAAGTAAATGTCACATATCTCATACTCTCATTATCTCTCTTTTTACAAGATCTCTATATCATTAGAAACCTTCTTGTAGGCTATAAGTTTTGTAATATTCAAATAATACTACTACAAACAAAAATAACACTAGTTCCTTATCAAGCTCATCCACTTGTTTCAAATTGTCCTTACTACTACAAATAAAAATAGTTCGAAATACTATCAATTAATTATCCCAAATTTATTGAATGTACAGTAGGCTATAAACCTATTTTAATTATACTACAATTCAAATCTTGTATACTAATCATATAGTGTCTGTTGTACAAATTTTATTGAACTCGTAAGTGCACGAATCTATTGTAGAATAGATTAATGGTGACGAGTGTCGATCCTACGAGGAGGTTGATTTTAATTATGTGCAGAATTAATTTTCTTTTAATGGGAACAATTAAATTATGGTAATTTTATCCTAAATTGTGAATTAAAATGGAGGGAATAATTAAGAATGAAACTGTTATAATAAAGCACTTGCGTATCCGGATCTGCATCAACATGTTCCATGGGCTAAATATTCTATATTAATGTCAATTGAATCATAAAGGGGGATTCCACACCTTATGAACCACGTTCAAATAAATATGATACCAACGGCTTATCGTGCCAAATAATAATAACCTTGTATTAGGGGTGCCAGTTTAAGTAGGGTGGTATCTGGACAAGACTATTATTATTTATCGACGAAAAGTCAAAACAACCACAAATATTAGAGGGGAAGAGAAAGTAAATTTACCAAATTAAACCCATGGAACATGTTGAGACTTCACCTTCAACCCAAGCTTAAAAGAAAATTAGTCACTTATATTTTAACTAAGGATAAAAAAGAAAATTTTATTAAAATACAAAGAAACTATAAGAAAGAGAAGAAATTTCAGAAATCTAAGCTTAAAAATAAATTCAGGGGGTGTCAAATTAAGAGGGATAGTCCCCTTTTTATAGATACATTGAGTGAATCGTAACCATCAGATTAAAAACAGCTCGGACACTCAGGATTAAGCCACGTCATCAGTCAATAGTTAACAGTCAACAGTCAATATTTAAACAGTAACGCCGCCTGAATAGTAAATAATCTCATGTACGCACATGTACTGTACACACAATTTTTGCTCTACTGAGATGCTGCCACGTCATCGATTCACAGTACATAAGAAATTTAGGCCAATAAGATTGTGACACATTATCAGTCAATACCACGTCATCGGTCAATGCCACGTAAGCAGTCAATGCCACATAATTCGTCCAATCAAATACTGCCACGTCATAGATAGTTGCAACATCATCGGTCCGTATATACGAACAGTGTCGTAAACAGTACCATAAACAATACCCGTGAATAGACCATCTTAAGGTTTTCAACCATCCTAAGTCCAAATATGATGTCTGTTTTGCTGTCTGATCACTCATTCATTGTGAAACAATTATGATGCCTTTAAAATACATAAAATACATAATTATAATAAAAAACATATAATTAAATAACAAAATACTTAAATAAATAAAAGTAACAATGTTAGTGACACTTAAAGTGTAAAATGACGATTTTCTCCTTTATAAATATACACTTTCTAACACTCAACAGTGTCTTCAATTAGCTTATTAATAATATAATGAGAAACAACATAAGGTTCAAAATGAAATATACAAACAAATGCTTGCATCGCAACAAAAACATGAACATCTAGGGTTATTAGCCAGGAAGGGATGGGCAAATACGTCAATATAGAAAAAAGGGAGAAAAGAAAAAGAAAAAAATCATTACCCATTATATTAACTTAATTTAACAACGACAGTAATATCATTATCAACTGTTAATAAAATTTACGTCATGGAATAAAATAAAAAAATTCAAGTAAAATTCAAACTTTAAAAATAATCTACTTCCAGATGAATTGAAAAGATAATGCTTTACTTTATGGCAAATCCCATGTAGAATTAAAACTCACATTTAAGGGACCCACTAAATCTTTTATTAAGAAATGTTTTTAGCTACTACAAATACCGAAACTCATCTTTGAAAGACCAAGCAAATCTTTTGCCAAGCAATGCTTGTAGCCATTGTAATTTGAGATATGATCTATACTTAAACTTTTGTTTTTGCTTTTTTAATATTTATCTAAGCTAAATCATTTAGCCAAGAAGGAAGATAATTGTTAACGGGGCTTATAGTTTGGAAGAAAAAGGGAAACAAGAATGAGAAAAGAAAGCAAAAGTTAAATCATTTGTGCCAATAGCATTTTCAATTAAAAAATTTAATTATCAAAGTAACTTAATTTTTGGAATCCTCAGGGTTTAACTCGGGGTTGACATTAGCATCTCTCATTTATTATTTATAAAAGAACACTCACATCCTTACAAGAACAACACTTCTACATATACTTTTCTTTTCATCCTTTGTGCCTTTAAACAGCGCCACACCGCGCCTTTTATTCAGAAGCATTGATATTGATTAAAACAAGAGAAGAAAGAAGTTAAATTTTCCAAAAAAAAAAGATACTAAATTTTACCATCATTTATTTTTGTTTATTAATCATTATTATTTTTTTGAATAACTAACTATTAATTTTCTTGTTTAGAGGATTTATTTGTTAATTTTGTTGTTTTTTAACTTTGATTCTTACATTAGATAACAAAGATTATGTCACAATGAATGCTTAACAAACTTAGATAAATTATATTGATTCATATTGTTCTATGTTAAAATTGTCGTCATTCTTGGTATTTATCAAATTTTTTAATTGATTAGCCATAATTTCCTTATGGGACAAGAAGCATGTAACAAGTATTTATCAAGGGACAAGATTAACAAAAGTCTATATTAGAAGTTCTTATGGAGTTGTTAATAGATGATAAGGTCAACATTGAGTTTATAGGATGAGAGGAGTAGGAAAATTTATTATAATTGAGAAAGTTGTGAGAAGAGTTTGGTAGTTCTAGTGTAGGGATTTCCTAAGATTTTTAATAGTAAAGACGCGAGTGATTTCCCTTTGTGATTTTCTTCTCTTAATAATAACCCATCTAGTGACACTGATGTAGGTTCCATGACCTTCCATGGGGGTTATCCTATTTCACCTAGAACCTTCCCTAGTTAGATAAGCAAGAAGAGGGTCCTTAACGGGACATAATATCTTTAAACATAGTCGAGTAAAAGAGAGATTTCAAGCCTTCATGTTACCTAGGCCCATTAGAGGCATACCTGACCTTCATAGAAGACTAACTAAAGCTATTCTAAAAAAAATCTAAGATTTTCTTAACTTGTCTTTAAGTGTAAGGATAACACAATCTTATGAGGCATATGATAAAGTTGATCCAAGGGAGAATGAGGTTGCTGTTAGGGTTGAGCGATCCTTATAAGGCTCTAGTTCTACTGCTGGGGTATTGTAGGATGGTGTGGGCAAGATTTTAACTATAACATCCAACATTTTATAGAGTAATGACGATGGATTGCCTTTTAGAGATGCATCTTAGGATAATATACGTCAATCAAATGCTTCCTCAAAAAATTATGTTGAATTTATTTATACTCAAAAAATCAAAAAAAAATGCCTTAATATGACTACTGCTATTAGTATTAGAATTAAAGCTGTGTCTACTAATATAATTTAAGTAATGGTAAATCATCAGTAGAGTATATATAATACATAAGTTTTTCCTTCTGGCTTATCAACCATTGATAAAATTAACACTTTGAACTTTAATTTTTAACTTTAGAAAAACAATTTGTATCTAGTTACTTTATAGAGTGGACAACTTTAAAATAAATCGTAGACTTACATAACTTTGATCGATGTATGGCTAATTATCTAAATGACAAGTAAAAATGTCTTGTTAAGGCTATAGTTGATATCTTGATGAGGAAATCTTTCTGAGATAATAGTGAATTGTGTCATAGTGAGGTTTTTTCATTAAAAATCCATAATTCTAATAATATCTTAATGTGGCAAGTTACACAAATTGATGTTGTCTTTCGCATCCTTGTTAATTGTTACTAAAATACTCTTTGTGAATTGTTGTCCCTATTATTATTTGTATATATAATAATATTATTTTTATTAATAATAATAATTTATATTAATTATAATGACGATGATTAGTTATTATTATTATAAAATAATGACAGACCTATTTACAAATAATACAAAACTTATGGATATTTTCATAAATTTTATAGGGACCAAAATGCCAAAACATGACATAAGTGGACTAAAGGCAATTTAAAGATTATGAAAATTTAATGTGGTAAATGGATAGTTATGTTATTGATTTCCAACCTGGTTCAAGAATAAAAAATATGAGACTAATTCTCAAATTTATGCCCCGCATTATTTTGATTCTGATTCTCACTCTTATTTTATGAGGTAAGCATTGCCAATAATTGTAATTTCAAAATTTTTCAGTTTAGGAAGTAAACACACAATTAAGGTATAAAAAAATTGATGGGTTGATGAATTTGTTGATATACTCAACAACTTAAAATCAAATAAAACTTGCAAGGAAAAAAGGATTATTGATTAGGAAATGATATTATAAATCACATAACATGTTATCAAGGCACTAAAGGTCATTTGGGATTATTTTTGAAAAATTCAAAAGTGATTTTAAAAAATTAAAGATAAATTTAATATTTGGTAAATTTTTGTAAAAAATATTTTTGGTAAAACTACTCCATCCTATAATAGATTTGAGAAGTAGATATAATTTTGGGAATCACTTTTATACCTAATATAATTTTATATATATCCTCATACATATTATAAAAATCTAAAAATTATTCTTATTAGTTAGGAAACAAAATCATTAACTTTAAGAGATAATTATTATTACCAATTACATTGAGATAACAAAATAAAAGTAAAATTAATAATATAAAATATTTATTTTAGTTATCAATTATTATGTTATACAATAATAATCGATAATTATATATGTTCATAAATATTTAAATTCTATTTGTTGGTGGCAAATTGTAGACCAAATATATTGAGGATGTGACACTTGGGGAGTGTGAGTTATAGCTATGACAAATAATGAAAGGGGAAGTTGGGAAGGGAGGATGAAATGAGAAGATCTTGAATAATTAGCCTCAATAAATAAATATCTAAGTTATTGAATAATACTCTTGGACTTAAAATGTCCAAGAGTAACCGAAAGTTGTGTCCTACAAAATATCTAAGTTTTCGTACATCTACGTAGAATCACGGAATAGTCACAATCATACTAGCATGACCAAGCTAGGGAGCTACCGATGGTCCGCACCTAAATTGTCTTTAAATTATTTCTTTATGTGCCACTAAAGTCAGGACTAAGAAAGGGAACCACGGACAAACCACCTACATGATCTCCAGTGAAATCAGGTGCCTTTTAGCCCTATTGGCTCATTCAAAGTAAGCTAATTAAAGTTAAGGATGCTGGTGAAAAATCATAATTTTTCTCATATAAAATATTTTAGGACCGATCTTATATAATATATATAAGAAATTTATAATCCAAAAAATCATACCTTGATAATCTAAGAAAATAAACGACATCAAGCAATAAATCCGCCACCCAACGATCTTCCAGGCTATGACTTAAGTTTGATCTGCACTGAACGTGTGGGCGTTAGTTTCACCACTCCCAAAAATCACTAGCTTTTTTTTCTTCAATATTTTCTCAAAAGGCGTCTCTTTTTTTTAAGAGAAAAGAACACTTATATATAATATTTATTTAGTTAAAATCCTAATTTGTGTTATCCTTATCATATAATAATTCAAAATATTAAATATATTAAATTTAATATTTTTCCTCTCCACTTACGTAAAAGTAGAGATAAAATGTAACAACTTTGGGACCCACATTGTAAAATATCACAAAGTCCCATTTACACATAAATATAACACATAGGGTCTTAACAAATATTATATTTAGGTTTATCACATAATATGCCAGTTTTATTATTTTTGAGTTCAGTGGTAGTGTAGTCAATTAAATGAGCTAACTTGGGGATTATTTGTGAACATACAATAGTGGCTACAATAATTAAGCTTGTAATTAAACTAGCTTAATTATTTAATTCCAATTCTACTTCACTATAAGATTGGAACTCACCTCCATAATTGTATGCTCGAATAATAATTCGTCCCAAACCACATTGATCTTTTTACTGCACAATTTTTTGCACCATATCGTTAATTAAATTGATATCTCAACTGTCCAATCAGTTTAATAACATCTTATTCCTTGATACTTACTGGTTTCCTCTAATGATCATTTTTAACATATTAACTATGTCAACATACTCCGGTCAGAGAATTCTATGCTCAAGTACTGAAAGCCCATCAAGAGATGTATTGTACAAATTGCATATTGTTAATGCATAACTTCAATACTTATAATTACTTCCACCAAGATATCGGGTAATCTTGACTACAAGTATGTGTTATGTAAATTGGTAACTCAAATGGAATGACAACTATAATCAGGAAATTATAACTAACTCAAGATTAAGATTACAGTAAAATCAATACCTATGAGATTTAATAAGTTTGACAGTTATTATAAAGTTAATTAAATCTTATATGTGATCTTGTTCAATATAGTCGTACTACATCAATAAATTCATACATGATTAAGACAATTCATTCAATGAATTTATTACATTGTATACCTAAATAAAATGCCCAACTTTATTTATCAACTGCGAACACAATTTATTAAATCATAAGATAACTTATATTTATGTCTTCTGTGAATCCATATAATGATCAGATAAATACATATAATATGATTAAATAGACTTTATTAAAAAATTAATGCAAATAAGATATTTGAATAAAATACCTCAATTATTTTATTAATAAAAAAATATTTATTACAATTAAATAAACCTATATACTTTTAAAGAGCATATTTTCCCAACGACACATTGTTAAAATAAATTATCTCCAAATGGATAACTATCAAAACCAAGTGAGTTTAAAGGCCTCTGTAAAAGGACTAAATTACTATTAAAATCCTACCTAAGAAGGAGAATCACTAATAATGACTCGCTATGTGTACAAAAGTAAATAAAGATGCCCTCATAGCACTCATTTTAAAAGGTTAGGTTGGTCGAATTACAGAGATAAGCTCATCATACATTAAAAAACTCAACTTTTCTCCTACTTTAGGGTTTATTTCAAATCTACCACCTCCTTTAACACTCACTAACTTGATCATTGGTGTGCCATCACTGGCCACCTTTGGCTTTACTTCTAAAAATTGTTCTTTGTAGTTTTAGGTTTGTCTCAATTGCAACCTCCCTAGTAAGCGTCTCAGCCTCTATCTTTAGCAAAAAGTCACCTTTGCAAATAAGCTCTCATAATGCTTCAAAATGAACTAAAATTAAATTAAAAACAAATTTAATTTAATATTATGTTCAATTTAGTTATTTATATTCTTAAAGTAGTCTAACAATAAGATTTATTAAACACAATTATTCTTAAAATTCACCATCCTTTTGAAGGTAAATTTTACTAGATGCTAACTAATTCTCTTTATAATTGATTATTTTTATAGTATAACTAACAATAATTATTTTAAAAATTAAAGCATTTCCAAACTAGTCCTAAGTTTTAGTGTTAATTAGTTCTAAGTTTTATTGTTAATTAGTTTGTTCAGGATTTGATGTTTTAGTGATGTGTTCTTGATCATTGATTATTACTTGATTCGTTATAGCCTTACATGAAAATAATATTTACGTCATTGTTAGAATCTCTCAAAATATTGATCCACTTTTCTATAAGATAGTTGTATATTGACGGGGCCGTGATAGATATATCATATTAAAATTTTAACATATCCATATTTTTTAAATATTCTCAACTAAATCTCACAATTATCTTTTTTCCATTATTATTATTATTATTTTACTAGTTACATGGATGTATATTATACATTAAATAGTTGCACTAAAGAATAACTGTAATTTCAATCCGCACTTTAATGAAAGTGTGAAATCCCTTATTAAATAATGATAATGTGTGTGTGCACGCACACGTGTGGGAGCACCCTTTTTCTTTTTTCACGTAGATATGAGTTTAAATCATGTAGTCTAAGGCACACCAATTATCAGGAGGTGGTAGTTTAAATTACATTTCAAACCACACAGACGTGGCCACGGTAAGATTCGAACGTTGAGTACGAGAAACATGTAACTGCCTTAGACTATGCGTGCCATGCCAAGGCTTGTTACACTACCAGTGCCCTATATACATGCAAGGGACCGCCTACAACATACAAAGTCGCTGTACTTGTCACAAATTCAGAAACAATAATAGGCTTCTAAGAGATAAAGATAAACTGCCTATGAGTTCTTGATTGGCATTCCCTCTTCCACTGGGCCTCCAAATAAAAGTTAATTTCGTAATTCTTAATTTTCCTCAGCAAAATATTTCCACATCAACATATATACCTATATACGTAATGCTTGTTTCTCTGTTTTTTCTTTGCATGTTATTCATTCAATGTATATATATATATATATATATATATATATATATATATATATATATATATATATATATTTTAGTGGAACTTTATACTTTTCTCTTATTTTTCTTTTCTCTCCATTCCCACATGAAAAGGAAATGGATATGGGCAGAAGGAAAGGTGGATTTTGGGAATATGTTTAGCACCTGAACGGCCGCTTTTGCGGGACTTCTGTGAAAGCAGTTTTGCTGGGGGCCTAGCTAGGATTAAATCGCATTTATCTGAGAGTTAAAAGGCCGTGACATTGAAAATTTCCCTGAAATTTGCCCAAATGTTCCTGAAGATGTTCAAATTGAAGCACTTCAAGCAATTCATACTCCTCAAATCAAGAAAACCAGGAGTTTGACGCTCTCTTCAAATAATGATCTACAACCTGAAATCATTTCTATCTTTAGCTCCCAAAAAGAAACCTAAGAATTCTTATCAAGCTACACGATTGTTGGTCATTTGCCGAAGAGCATTGCAGAAATTGAGCCTAGTTACAGATTACCAAGTTATACAATTCTCAAATCAAAATTGGTCCTCCAGTGTCAAGTATGAAATTGAGGATTACGTTGCAAATGTCAAAAAATTTTTTTACCACTGATCATGTCCAAGGTAGTGAATGATTCAAAACTTGTGTGTATGAACTTTTTCACGTATACCCTGGTGGGTTGGTTTGTGTGGATAAAATTATAGTTCCTAAGGAAGGGGTGTCATTTCATCATTTGTAGATAGCATATGTTCTATGATTGAATCTTTGGGGCCCGAGCATATTGTTCAGCTCATCCTCGATGATAGTGATGATTCTATGGGCACTTTTGCTACTCATGTCCCTTTAATTTCCCTGGGTTCGTAAGACTACTCAGTTAGCAGAACTGATATTCAAATTTTTGTGCAAGGATCGTATAGCTTTGCTCCCCAGAAAGAAGCGCACAAGAACTAAGGAATATAATCGCGGTAGTTTGGCTAAGATTGCCATCGAATTATTTATGCTCAATTCAATCTTGGAAGCTGAAAAAGAATTACTAGCACTGCAGCTGCGACTTGATTGTTCATCTTGTGTAAAGGAAGGGTCGAGCAGTGAAAATCATACGCGAGATCGTGCATTAAGCTATTCGTTCTACAGAATTCTTAAGTAACATTAACGGGGGAAATGTGATGCAACTTTTGCAGCCACTGCTTCAAGTTGTTGAACTCACATATGGATACCGATCAATTTTCGGATATTTGTGTGAAGCAATGAAGAGGGAAGAGGAGGCATTTAAACAGCATTTAGATGGTAAAGAGAGGATTAAAAAGGTATCTAATGCTTGAGGAAGTCGTGTAATCCGACCAATAGATGTTTGAACTCCGCTTACATGTGTAGTCAGGAATTTAGCAATTCGCATTTAAACTAAAGTTCTAATATTTCTAGTTCCCAATGTAGAATGGGAAGCTTGATCAAACCAAATGCAACTCTGCAGCATCAAAGCCTCAGATTTTTTCACTGCAACAGCATTGAAAATGTTAAATGCAGTTCATCCTCGTAAGTTTTATTGACTCTACTCCCATTTAGCCCTTTTTTTCAGTTAGATTATGTTTTATCTGTCCCTTTTGTTTCTTGTGGACATTGCCATTTTTGAAAAACATTTGGGCTGGCAATCGGCAAAAAGAATTGCATAATCGGCGCATTTTAGTTAAAGATTTTCTTGCTCCCCCATTACCAAGTCTGTGAGTTTACTGTCCCCATCTTAAAAAATAAAATAAAAACATGTGAACTCAAGTCTTCAATCCCTAACTTTTGACATGTTATTGTGCGTATATACTGCAAATGTGTGGGGAAATTGTGAAAGTGTTGTGGTGAACATTATCCTGTATTATAGAAGATTGACATGAGGCTTTTGAAAACAAACTTGCTCCACTTATTTATGTAGTCATATTAGCAGCAGAATGTATTGATTGATGAATTAAGCATGAATATGGTTATGATAAATTGATGAAGTTGCTCATTTCGCTTGGCCAAAACTATCTTGCCATTAAACAATTTTGTATTTTTATTCTGCTGTTACTGAAGTCTTACCGACAATCGAGATAGTATTGGAGATTAATATTTTTTGTACGTTCGGAAGCGGTTGACGTTACCATCCATCATTATGGGATATCTTTACACCGCTAGGAATGACTCTTCACATATGGAGTAAGCCCAATTATCATTTACGCATACAACCAATCTGCAAACCATTAAGCTCCAGGAGTAGTTGATTTCAACTTACATTCACATATCAAACTAATTCTTTCACTCATAAAAGATGATTGATAAGCAGTCGTTCTTACAATATTTCCTTCCTTACGAATGTCGGGACCTAGAGTGACAGATTTTTCAAACATCATGCTCTTCAAAAATGAAAATCATGTTGCAAATACAACCAGCTGCAAAATGGCTATTAGCTGGAATGCTGGATTTCTTCAGGCTGAGGGCCACCTGTCAAGCTCGAGTATTGTTCCCTCTGTATATACCAGAACACATGGATTAATTAATTTGATAAGGATTAGCACCAATCTATAACCAAATATTGTAATCTACTCAGCAACTGGACTAAGTTCTTTATGCAATCATTAATTATGTTTTTCATAGCGTGGGCATAGCGGAAAGCAAATGAATGTTACCCTCTAATACAACTATACAAGAAAAATATTTGTACAAGTAGTAAGAGGCCTCATTTGATTTCACACCTCATTATGATCAAGTGAGAACAGGGCTACTGTGATAACAAGGCTGCTGGGTGTCGTTGCTCTGAAATTTTGAAGCAGCAAATAATATTTTCAGTCTTTCACATTCATATACATGTAAACTCTTTAACACCAGCCATTATGAAATGAAATATGAATTCTTGGGTAGAAAGTTTTGAGTCTTGATAGTCAACAAAGGTTCTATTGGGTAAAACAAGAAAATTAAACAAATAGTGGACCTCGTCAGCCATGGACTTATTGCAATCAGCGCTTGTCTCTTCAATTATCTATTCTATTGAATCACACCCACAACTGCACGAATGATGTCATGCATTTAGACAATCTTCAGCCTTTGAGATTATCAACCAGTGTATACAACCTATTCCTTGTTATTTCCGATGGGTTAATATTTATAAATAAAACCAAACCTATCCCATGCCTCATCAAGCCATCAATAGGTATTTGAATGCTATCATTTTGTAGAACATGGAGTATTAACATTTACTTTGCTTCCTTACTTTCCAACAAGTTGCAACCATCAATTCCATGGAAGCGTACACATTTGCATCAATTCCTTGGATTGTCTTGCATCAGTCGATTCTAGACATCCTCCAAGAACTGTAGTTTTTAAGTGCACTTGCAATTGTTTTAATTGCAAGTGGTAAACCAGCACATTTTCCAACTACAACAACTGCAGCCAAATGCGCATGCCAAATATTTGCTTAAATCAATTGAACCAAAATACAAATGAAAGTCAACTTTTTATTGAATCACCCACAATCTACCAGAATAAACATAATGTTTCTTCACTCTGACCAGCACTTCCAAATACATTCTGATCAGATTCCAAGCCTAAATCATAAGCAGTTTTTTCTTAAATTATGTTCGGTCTTGTGTGAGTGTTATCTCAGCAATAATCACTTCATCAAAAAACTTGTCTTCTGTAGCTTGCCTTGCTACTTCTTTCACTAACATAATTTTTTCCGTCTCCACTCATCCCATAACCCCAATCATATATCGACCATATCACCTTTCAGTGTGTCAGTAACATCGGTTCTTTGCTTAATCGCCATCAGCAGTGATGGATTCCGGTTCTTTATTATTATTATTATTGTTATTGCACAAGTAATCATAACAACAATCGAACTATAAAATTGGTTTTCGACTACCTAGATTAGCAAAGATTTAAAATAAAAGTTCAACAGCAGAAAACAGAAAGATTGCAGAAAAGAAAAACAATAAAAGAGAGTAATTCCTTAGAAATTAGAGTGAGTGCCCCACCCACCCCCCCCTTTTTTCTTTTTTTTCTTTTTCTTTGTTGCCTATCTCTCATCTGGATCAATTCATGTCGTCAATGTTGTGCGTACACTTACCATTTTAAGCTAGCAGGGGATAAATAATAAAGTAATAAACCAACCATCAATAATAATTGAAGGCATAAAAATAGATTGGAGTGTCGTAATTCGAAAAAAAAAAGAGTAATTGTATTTTTTTTTATCAAGTATATATTTTTTAGAAAAATCCTTTATCAATCATGCACAATTGGATACCACAGAATTTTGGTAAATTAATAATTTTAGGATCACAAAAAATTATTCATTTAATGAATATTAGTAGATAGATAAATTGATAATTATTGATTTATTAATAAATTAAAATTTTATTAATTTATAGAGATGATATCACGTTCATGACAGAATTTTTTTTTTTAAATAGAGCCATAGTATAATTTCTAACTTTATCTTTATTGACTGATTGAGTGAATCTAAGATTTTATAATTTTTTAACTTAATTGCAATTACATGGTAAAAGAAGACTTTTTGGAGGCAACATAACACATAGAATACAAGGATTACTTTTAATATGAAATGCATGATGCATTCTGTTAGTACAACAAAGAAAATCATATATATTTAACTTGAAATTAGTTATTTATTAATTAATATATTGATTGGATTTTATAAAAAAATAATTTTTTTAAGTTTTATTTTTAATAAATTTATCGAATTATTAATTATTAAGTTGTGTCGCTATAAGATTGATTTATTTTCGGATTGTAAATTATCAATGGGTACCAAAACCCACCCAAAAAAAAAAAAAAAAGGAACTATAATATAAGAAGGAAGCTCAAAAACTACAAAAATCTATTGTTATTTAGCACAATCCAATAAAGACGATTGTCATGGGATATATTGAAAATATTTTACAGCAACAGCCACAGACAAGTTTTGTAGATAAAATGAAAAAGTGAAGAAGATTCCTAGAAACAGATGGAATGGACAAAAATTTCTAAATCAAAATCAATAATTTGCATTCACATGGGCAAAAGCTTTCTACAGCATCAAGCAGAAGAGAAAGTAGCGGATGAGCAAACACAGAGTAACAGGACATAAGGAGGACAAACAATAGCAAAGAGCAACAAGTCGAAAAATCAAAGCAGGCATGATTTAATTCCATGTCGACGCACGCAAAGAATATTATATGACAAGCAAAAGTAAGAAGACACTTATGATTTAAAATGCAAAACCAAATTATATAAAGTGCTTCTCAGACTCGCCCGCCTCTAAGCATCAAAATAATTTCTCTCCACACACAAGTTTTCCAACTTTCCTTGTATGAATTCAATTTTGTGATTGTAACAAGTTTTCAAGATTTTGAAACGTCAAAAACAAACATAAAAATTTCTTTGACCATTTAAGCATAAATGTTTATTTTGACTTAAATAATTTAGCCGGCGTCCAATGTGTCCTCCGCTTTATTTGCTTGAATTACTATAATTTCTTTCTTTCAAATGCAGGTACTAAATTGCATCTTTTTTTTTTTTAAGATCCTGCGAGCACTGTTATTGTTTTGTCAAATTTTTCTCTCTGAAAATCATTATTTATGCAATTATCTAGGAATTGCATCGCGGAATTTTCTTGACCAATGTAGTATTTTTGTTGGTCGTGTACCATCTGATCAGCTGCAATTTGGTCAATTTGCATCTGTACAACTTAGAATATAGTCTAATTAATTTCTTAAACATACAAAATGAGAAATGAATTAACTAAGAAGCAGTTTAATTTGGTTTCCTTGGATAACAGAATGCGCAGAAATTGAAAAGCACATTTATTATTATTTTTTGTCATGATAACACAAACTGATACACCTTCTAGCTACCATCAGTATAGTGTTTTCCAAACTGATAATCTTTTTTATTGCATATGGTGTCGCTTAGCTAGATTTTTCTTTTTTTTTTTTAACCTTCTTCAAATCTTGTGCTTTTCAGCAATTTTGACGTGCAGTCCATTTGGAAATTTGAGACCCGGCTGCTTAAAGACCTCCCCTCCTTTGACCACAGACCACCTGACAATTTTTAATTAGATATTTAGTCACATAAAATTAACCTTATTAATGATTAGGTCATCGTCATCAAATTAACTGTTGAGTAATTATTTATTATACAAGTCTGATGGCCATACTAATATATATTTTTAATTAATTACCTGTACTTTGTCACCAAGTAATGAATATAAACGGCCAAATGAACCTTGGCAAAATCGGCTCCAGCGCAGAGTCTCACACCACCTCCGAAACCCATGAAAGTCTTTGTCCCAGTGTGCAGTTCTTTACCCTATCATACAGTAATTAATAGAGTCAATCCATTAAGAATATAAGAATGGCATCATCATCATCAGCGCACTGAGTCCCAAAATTAAGGCACCATCTGATGGATAAAGTCAACAAAAATCAACAAAATCTGATTACTTAAACGGTGACTGGGTTACGGGATAGAGTGCCCTTATAATATCTTAGTCACACGCAGAAGCCTAGAGCAGTTTTTTTATGCGGCAATAAATATTAAATTTGTAAGTAAATAAATCACCTTCCAACGCCATGGATTGAATGCAAGGGGATCCTCATATTTATCAGGATCAAAATGAACCAGCGGAAGAACCATCATTATCACCCAGCCTGCTGGAACTGTATACCCTGTGTATTTAATAGTTATAATTATTCATAATTCTTTTGGCATTAATTCCAACGTCATATACGTATACGTGTGCGTGTATGCATATATTTTATTATTCACTTGCCGTCTAATTCCATATCTTTCAGGACTTTCCTGAAAGTCACCGGAACAATGTTTGCTAGTCGAACAATTTCGTTAATGACCTGTAATACAATACATGAAAAAGAAATTAAAAAATATGCGTCATCAACAAGCAGTATTAATCAATAAGAAAAAATCAATATAATAAGGTCTTCAGATCATTTAATCATTAATCCTAATTATTTTACTCACCATATGTGTGAAAGTCATCGCTTTATATTCTTCCCACGTTACTTCCGAATTCTCGTCCTCTCGGCGGCTAATAATTCCCTCGTGCTCTTCCTGAAATTTGACACCAACAAAATTTAATAAGCGAATCTTACCTTTTAAGTGCGAAAGCAGAACTCAGCCCTGGATTCAAATTCTATAAAATTAATTAAGCTGTAGCACAAACCGTTAGTTCTGCCAGCACTTGAGGATGATCAGTAAGATACTTAGTGATCAAGGTGATGGACTGAGAGACAGTTTCGAAAGCCGCAAAGATAAGCACGAAGAGCAAGTCAATAGCATTAGAATCATCCAATACTGCATTTTCTTTCTCTACTTCTTCAAGTACACGATCCAAGAAATCATGGCCTGGCACTTTTGTTGCTTTCCTCTCGTGATAAATATCCTCAATCACCTTACGTATATTCTTACGTCCCTGTATAATTAATTCTGTCAAATTTTGTTATTGATTAGATTGATAAATTAATTTATATAGACATATATATAGTGGTCGGCTTGCACCTTAATACATTCGTAGAAAGCGAATCCGGGAAAGTACATGGGAAATGAGACAATACCCAGCTTGAAAGCTCTGTAATTCTGTCTGAGTTTCTTGGAGTACTTACTTTCATCATAACTTATTAGCTTTTTCGCACAAGACTCAAATATCATCTGCCATCATGCAGCGCCCGAGTGAGTTGATGATTATATATAATAAAAATAATAACAAAAGCATATAATAAAACATTATAATAATATTTGAACGCATGAGTTGAGCTGAGCACTGAATCAACGGCAAGGAGTTGAACAGGACCTATGATGAGCACGTGTTGCATAAATTTCTGACCATTGATTCAGTGCTCAGCACAAGCTCAGTTGAACGCCGAAACCTGATCTGTTTGATATAGTATATACAGCTAGCTAGCTTACTTCTGCACAAGCGTCGCGGACGTTGACAGTCCCTGGAGAGGAAGCCCATGAGTGTAGATGCGTGCGAGTTGTTTGATCAATTTCGTGGAGGAACTTTTGCCTCAGGATTTCACGGCCGGTAAGATGCAAAACCAAGCTTCTCAGGTATTTATGGACGCTACCATGTTGTGAGAGGAAGTTTTGATTTCCAAATATATGACTTAAACCATCAGTACACCAAAATAAAAGTGACTTATTTTCAGTGTTCATAATGCTATAGTTCGTCATGGGATCCGTCGATACAATCACCTTCTGCCCAACTATATTTGTTCGAAACACAGATCCATATCTGAAACAAAGCCACAAAATTAATTAAACTAAAGTGATATGTATCAATATAATATGATATAATGTAATATATTTTATCAAGAGGTTACCGAGCCATTCTCTTTTTGATAAAGGGTTGGGTTTCGTATAATGAATAGGGGGTGAAAAACTGGATCGTCTCTCCGATGATTGGCAAACCCATTGAACCGGGAGGCAGTTTGCCATTGCACTTGGGGTTCGCCCAAGTATAAAGCCAATAGCTTATTTTCACAACAAGGAGGGTAACCAGCAAAACAACCACATACATTTTTGAACAATTTAAGTTTTGAGCTCAATGATCGACCGGTGTGAAATGCAGGCACTGGGACAGCTATATATATAGTGCCCGTCTAGCAAAAGATCTAGAAACGAGGACGAAGTCAAAAAAAAAAAAATAATAATAATAATAAAGTAACACGAAATCCAGTGTGTTAAAAGTTAAAACGACGCCGCGGACGTATGACCTTTTTTTTTAAAAAAAAAGCATGACTTTTAATTAGGCTAGGCTAATTTATAAATTTATTATATGCCTGAATGTTGGTACATGTAGAGAAGTAAAAAAAAAAAAAAAATTACACATTGGAGTAATGCAGCATTAAAAATTTTAATAAAATACATACACTTGATAAAATAAATTATAACAATACAATAAGTAAAATCATATTATAAATTATTAAAATTATGATATTAAAAAATTATGAAATTCTTTGTTATATTATTGATAAAGAAAGTGGCATATTTAAATAATTTGATGTAATGAAAAGAAAATGAGAAAATATGATTGTTAAGGAAATAAACCATGAAATTATGAAAGTGTTGCGAATTGGTATTATATGTCATCTTGTAAGTCTCTAGTACTAATGACAATTTTATTACACATCAACATACTTTTCTTTCAGTTAGACCAAAATAATAACTATCCTTGTAATAAGTTAAACTAGTAATAACATTTTAACCTCCCAATAATTTCAATGTATTCAGTACACATATAATTTAATTATTACTCTAATTAAAAAAAAGTATTGAATTGGGGACATACATGAAAATAAGATAAAAATGATATTATTATACAAAAATTAGAAAATTTCAAGGGATAATAATAATTTTTTCCAAGGCTATATGTAGGCTCGCCACTGATAAAAATACTGTATTTAATGTGCGTATTTCTTATCCTTTAGTTTGGAAAATATCATATTATAAATATGAAAATTCTTTTAGTGCTGATGGGCAATTTGACAGTGCTGTAAAGATATTCATGCGAGTAAAATTATATGTGGACTTTTGAACTAAGCGGACTCTCTCTCTCTCTCTCTCTCTGTAAATAAAATGAGTCGATTAAATATTAATTTGATCAAATATCATATGAGCCCTTTTAAATATTAACTTGATCAATATCATTAAGTCGTCGCTCAGACTATGAATAAATTGAGGTTGGAATCAAACACTAAAAGACAAATTGATAAAAGATTGATTCCAGATTAGCAACGGAGATGACATGACAGTGCAACATTACGCCAATCAGAGAGGAAGGGGTTCGTTGAATTTCCTTTCTTTCCTTCCAATGCAATGACGATTTTTTTATTTTTTTTAGTTTGCGCCATGTATTCTAATTTAAGAATTAAGATTTTATCTTTAAAATAATTTGGTAGAGCGAATCAATCTGAACCCATAAATCTTAGTAATAAGTATAATCTTTATAAATTAATACTAGATAAATTAATATTTTTTATAACATAATAATTTTATGCGGTCTCCAACTTAAGTCTTGGAGTTAAATTAATAATTTTAATAAATTAATAAAATTAAAATTTATTCAGAACTTTTATATAATTTTGTGGCCTCACTTATATTATAAATTAATGATTGAAAAAATTACAAATATTATGAAATTATAAATGTAACTAACTGTATTAGTTTATTAAAATATGAGTTTATTATAATTTATTTTTTCTTTAAATTTAAATTTAGTTGAATCTTATTTGTAATTTTTTTTATTACATATAAAAATTCTAGAGTTGATTACACTTAGATAAATTTATGTAAAAACTTAAATTTAATTAATCAAGTAAATATGTACATTAGATGAATTAGTTCAAATTTAATTAATATAATTTAATAACAAATATTTAGTTTAGTTCATTGACTATATTTAGATAAATTTATGTAAATACATAAATTTAGTTAATCAAGTAAGTAAGCATATTAAATTAGTTCTAATTTAATTTATATAATTTAATAATTAACATTTAGTTTAGTTCAAGAATATTTTTAATAAAATTTATGAATTTATTTAATTAAGTATACATTATTTATTTAATGAATTTATTTAAATTTATTAATTATATTTATACAATATAATAAATTTTTAATTAATTAAATATTAATTTTTATATTATAAACACACTTTATAAATTAATAAATTATTAATTTATCGATTAATTAATATCTCTAAATTAATAATATTAAAATTATATAAATTTATATGATTTTAATATTATTAATTTATAAGGATTATATTGTATCTTGTTATTCAAAGAATCAAGACTATATCGTGGGATTGGTCCATGTACCCCCGTAGAATATTTGACTTTACAAGAGCAATTAATTTTCAATAAAGGCGGCCGAGAAATTAATCAGCCGAAGAAATGGCTTATAATTAGTGCCGGCCGCTCCACTACTTCAAATTATTCAATTGACTTCCAAGTCAAGCAGAGGGACAAGTAAACGCTATAATTTCTAGGAAATTTTTTACTTCAAAAGACTTGGGTCACCGGTCAAGCTTTTGCTATTTGTCTAAACTCCGGTTCGTGTAAAATAGGAGAACAGAAGTATAAAATTACCCTTCAGTTAGAACTGAAAATCTTCAATTTAATATTTGAAACTGTGAAATCTTCAATTTAATATTGAAAGCATGAAAATAATAATTTATTTGTATTTTAGTTTAGCTTAGTGTAAAACTATCAATAGAAAACTTAATTTGTAAAAAATAATGATGAAAAGTGAGTTATCAACTTAGTAAATAAAGTCATTTTTAATACATTATGCCTATTGTTACTAAAAATATTATAAGCCTTTATTTTTAGTAAAACATATAATATAATTCGTAACTTTTCTTAAAACGATATATTATGATATTAAATCCATAATAATTCCAGAATATCAAAAGCATAGGAATTAAGAAAGCAAATCATATAACTTATATATAAATAATAAAATGTTAACTCATGTCACATAATATCATTTATAGTCCTAATGACTGAGTAAAAAATAGAATCAAAATCAAAATATTATGTGCACACTCAAAACAAAAATTCAGTATTGGTCTAGAACATATACGTATTGTATGATACAATCATAATCAGAATCAAAATAATTATAGACAATGAGCTAAAACATTCAAATCAGTTTTTTATATGTAATGACTTGTGGCACTTTGCACTATATGTGGCATTTTGTGGCACGTTGTCCCTTAAAAGGTGGCCCCTATATAATCATAAATAATTGAAATTATATATAGGTATAAAATATTAGTATCAGATTCATAAATATCAACAACAATAATTTAAGCTTCCATATAAATTTCATTCTTATATAATTATAAATAAATTCATAAAAGATAATCATATAATAAAACAACTTACACTCTTAAGGTATTGATAATTTTATGTTAAAATCATAAAAATAAAATAATTTTTACCATTCAAAACATTTTCAAAAACTAATTTTATTATGAAAACCAATTGATTTTAGAAAAACTATAAAACACATCTGTTTATAGTAATATCAAAATAAGCATATTTGTCTAATACATTAAGAATAAAGTTACTTATCTTGATTCTCTGAATTGATCTAACAGACTTCTAAGTCTCTAAGAGCCTTAAGTATCTTCAACACCTTAAATAAAATACAAGATATAATCATTAATAATTTATTATAAGAATTTGATTTTTCTATTCATACATGTACTAGTCTAATTCTTGAAATTTTAACTCTTAATTTAGATATTGAAATGACATAATATTCAACAAAACTATTGTGGACATATGTGTGTATCTCTTATAAAATTTTCAAGAAGATCTGATGTCAAAAATATTTTCAAAACTTTTTATTTCTTGACATATCAAAATTATTTTACAGTATCCTCATTGAATAAAACGGATTTTAAGATTTTAATAAAATAAAAAAAAAGCCAAAAAATTATGAAATTATGAAATAAAAACTGTAAATACTAGACATATATATCGGTCTCTGATTTAAATGTCATAATGTTTAGAATTCATCTAACTATGGTAAAAATAATTTTGTACTTTATGTTATTTGCTGAAATAAAAAAATTTTAGGTTTTCAGACTTGAATTCAGAAAATCATAATTAATTTGAAACCATATCTAATTAGCTTGAAAAAACTTTCAAAACATTCTATAAAATGTCTAGTTTAACATATCCAAAATTCAGAATCAAAATCAATTTGTACAAATTACTATAATTTTTGAAATTAGACACTATCCAACATATTTTTTATGAAATCTTAAGTTTCTACTTCTCTTGCAAATATGTAACCACGTTTCTCTATAAAAAATTAATTAAAATCAAGAATTGAAAATTATCTCTAAATCTTCTCCTAAGAATAACCACTTCAAATAACACAATTTGATCTCATGTATTGCTCATGGCAAAGCAAAGAAAGAGAATTTCATCTTCTCTTTTTCTTTTTTCTTTTTTCTTTTTTCTTTTTTAACTCTCTTTTCTCTCCATTTCTATCTCTCTCTTTCTCTATCGTTTTTTTTCCTCCACCGATCTCTTTCTCTTATAAAGAGAAAGACATATTATTTTATTTATACTAAGGTTTTAAATATCACTAGAACTAAAAAAGACCTAAATACCCTTATAAGAAATGGGGTATTACAATCCAAGTCTAGCCCAGATTCACAAATATGTAAATCTTAAAAAATCTAAATTTATACTTTTTAACTTAAAGATCCATGTAGATTTAGATATAAATTCGAGTGCAAGTACATTTAAAAAACTGAATATCTAGTTTACATTATTTTTAAGTTATTTATTTATTAAATTAGAATTAAATTAAAAATATACAACTTAAAATGAAAAAAAAAATCAAATCTATGTGGATTTGTAGTGGTGTCCTTATTTGTGATGGTTTTAATTAGAATCTATGTGAAATTTTGGTGTTTTCATTTTTAGATTTATGGTAGTGTTAGACTTGGATTTATTATTTTTAATCTTTGATTCATGTTGTGGTATTTTTATTTATAAATTTATGGTGTTGTTATATTATTATAGGTGCCCAATTATTTATTGTTGAATTATTATGAGATTTTATTTGAACTTTTTAGAAAATTTTTTGAATTGTAAATTATATTTGAACTTATTATGCAGATTCAGATATCCCAAAAATCCATTGATAATCCACATAAATATTATCTGTATCTGAATCAGCATATTTTTTTTTTATGAATCTAGATATAGATTTAGATCTTAAAATATCAATAAAATATAAATCCAAATGCATCTATATATAGATTCAGATCTAGATTTTGCCACCTTATTTCATATATCCTTCAGAATAGACATCCAAACTAATATCTGGTAGACCTCTAATTTATATTATAGAATCTATATATCTAGACTTCTAATAAAATATTAAAAAAATAAAGAAACAAAACTAAATGTCATACTGTAGAACTGGACTTTTTTTCTAGTGATAGCCCATGTTCATCAATGTACAATAATATTCCCAAAGGAAACTAAAGTTTCCTAAAATTTAATAACTATGGGAGAGTAGACTTTCAAGCTAAAGCTTGTGAGACTCTAGACCATGCTACAAGATCAATTTATGTAAACTTTTAGTAAAATTTAAATTGTATATATTTGTAGCTTGTAATAATTTAAAAATCTACATGTAATATCATTTTATCTATGATTATTGTTGAAAAAAATTGAAAACATTTTTTTTTAGTAGCCAAAATGTTTAAGCCCTTTGACTTAAGTAGCCTTTAGTCCCAATATTTTGAAAATGTTTTAAGACTCCCTTGCAATTAAATATGCTACACTCATACATTTACTTTTTTGTTACTTTTACAGCGATCTACTTGCAATAATATTCTTAGGAATATTAACGGAAAGAAAAAATGCTAATTTATCAAATCAACTTCAAAAGTAAAATTAAAGTTAGTGTACATTTTTTTGTTATTATTTCTCTTTTAGAATTAATTTTATAAACTAATTTGTTTATACATAATTAGTTAGTAAGATTGTTGTAAGGGTATTAAAAACATTGCTTAAATTTGATTGGTACTAACTTATTTAAAAATAATAATTAGCAAAATTATTGCAAATGTACGAAAAAAAACCAACTATTTTTTACTGATATTTATCAACTTATTCACTAATAAATAATTATTGGTTTACCAATTAATTTTTTTAATATATAAATTAATTAATGTTAAGAATATCATAATAAGAATATTACTATAAAAGAAAATAAAAAGTAAGATAGTAGTGTACTGAATTTAAAAGTAGGAGTGTCTTGAAAATATTTTTTAAAGTCTACATACTAAGTGCTTATTTAGTATGACTTATTTAGTATCCATTAATACTTATTTAATCTTATAAGCACTTATCATACTTTTTATTGTTGTTTGAATATTTTTCTAATATAGTTTGTATAGCATAAATAAGTTATTTTGCCTCTACTAGTAAAAACTCAAATTTTGGACTTTTAGAGATAGAGATTGAAAACTTTTTTAAATGTTAAAATATCTAATCTTATTCTTTTTATAATATAACTTTTAAAAAAATTTACCTATTAAAATAATTTCATAAATTTTTAACCAAAACTCTTATTGACAATCAAATAATTAAAATTTTTTAAGTAAAAACTTTAGTTATAAAAGATTTAATAACAAAAATTTTACTTAAGTTAACTATGATTGAAAAACTATATCAAACGAAACCTATGTGTATTTGATATGACTTATCTAATAATCATAAGCGCTTATTTAATCCTATAAGCTCTTATTAAATTTTATTATTATTTTTTCCTTAATAGAGATTTTGAATCAAGTAGGTTATTCTAGTTCTACTAACAAAACTTAAATTTTATGCTTTTAAGAGTAAAAGTTAAGAAGATTTTTTAAACATTAAAATATCATCTATTTATTTGATAATCTTATTTTATTCTTCTCATAGCATAATTATTAAAAAATTACTTACTAAAGTAAATTTATAATTTTTAATAAAAGGTCTCATTAATAACCAATAATTAAAATTGTTTGAGTAAAAATTCTACTTAAATAAGCCTTACTTGAAAAGGTATGCCAAACGAATATAATGGACAATAAAATCAAAATATAAGAACTAAAAAAATATTTATTTTAAATTATTATGATCGAAAAATCAAAGAAAAAGGAACCTAACTTTATTAAAATAAAGAATAGAGCTATTTGAACCCATCAACTTACTCATTATTTCCTTTTTTTTTTTGGAGAGGGGAGATTATTATTTTCCCATTAATGTTATTCTAACATAATAGTCAATATTATAGTTTGCTAAGAAGTATACTTTACAACCAAACATTTACTTTGTTATTATTTTACCACCATTCTATTAAAAATACATAACTATTTAGTAAAAAATGAATTAAAAGTCAATTTTACCCTAGAGCATAAAAGATGATTTTACCCCTTAGAAAGAAAGAAATAACAAAAGCAAAAATTACGAAAATGCCGTCGAAGTAGTCGTAAGAATCCAAAAAAGGCTATTTCTACTTATAAAAGCTTGTTGTTATTGCCCTCCAAACCCATTTCAATATCAGTAGCCTCATTTTAATTTTAAAAAAAAAAAAAAGAACGTAACAGTAGCCATTTCAAACGCACCAGCAATCCCATTTCAAACACACCAGCAGCCTAACCAACACACCCGTAATCTTATTAAAAACTCATTGGCAACCTTATTTTAGCACCATCATTTCAAACACCAGTAGCCCCGTTTGCAAGACTAAGAAAAAGGCAACCCAAATATTTGAATTTTAACATTTATTATTCAAAAACAGCGACTGTAGGCCGCTGTAAATACTATAATTCATTCAAGCACAAAATATGCACTTCTTTTCAATCTTCATTCAAAACCAAATATACCTTCAGCCTTCACACTATAAATTCAAACAAAATAATGGCCTCCAATAGCCACTCAAGTGTTTATTCTGGGGTCAAGTTAAAAGAGTTATAGAAGTTAATTGGTACCCCAAATACAACAACTGTAGCGCGCAGGCATGCGCTGTAGTATTTGCTGGGTTGGAAAATCCTAATAAATATTTTGGATATACAAGTTCAAAAAGTCTACTTTTTTATAGTGAGTGCAAAAGAAGATTTAAAAATGGGTAACACTACTTCTAGTTAAGGTATGAACCTAAATGAAGATGTAGTGAAAATCAATAAAAGACTACGGTACATTGAAACGAAGCTAAAATTGTCATAATTTTCCTTTTTGCCCTTGTTGCAAGCTTATTTGTGAGAAAGAAATGTAATAGATGTAGTTTAATATGTAATCAAAGTCAAAGTAATAAAAAAATGCTTTCATAAACTTTCCTGTATGGTATTGCTTTCAAAACATGACATAATATCATTGGTGACAAATAAGAATTCATGCATTCAGATGCTTATCGCAATGCTATCGATTTATCCATTCCAAAAAAAAAAAAAAAATGATAGCCTAATACACTAATAACAGTTTGTGCATACAACAAAACATAACGGCAATCTAATGCGCTAATAATAGTTTGTGCATACAATAAAACATACTGGCAACCTCGTGCACTAATAACAGTTTGTGCATTCAAAAAACATAACAACTTAATTCACTAATAATAATTTGTGCATCCAAAAAATATAATAGCCTAATGCACTAATAACAGTTTGTACATTCCAAATACATAATATTCTAATGCTAAGACTTAACTAAACATCTACCATTTATGAAGCTTGTGAGTTGGATTTAGAGAAAGATTGTTAGCTTAATATTAGTCTGTATGAAAATAGTATAGCTTCATTATCTTTGACAAGCATTAGCTATTTCAGACATCAATAATCATTATGAAGCAGTACCTTTTCCTCTTCTAGATATCTTTCCTCTATTGCTTTCTTTTTTCTCTATTACCCCCCAGCTTCTGTTACCTTCTTTACACCTATTATTAGGAAACCTCTCTTCTACACGACCTATAACATATTTGAATTGAAATATATAAATATAAAGGAATTACAAAAACTACAACAAACTAAAACCTATTCCATACTCAAATCATTATCTAAAATTTTCTTTGTCCTTTTTTAAGTACTTACTGCATCAAAACTTTCTCTTGTCCACTGAGAGCCTATTTAAAATTACATATATAACAATAAAACATTTAGCTCAGACGTACAAAAATAATTAAAATAGTAATACATTGATACCTAATTCTAAGCTTTTATTTATCTTCATATCGATGACCTTAATGAACATTTCCTGACATTGTGGTTCATCCCACCACAAAAAGGAGCAACAGCTATAAAATGATATATTTATCTTCATTAGCTTAGTGGCTACCGTCTTCCTTAAATTCTTTGGTCTTTCAATCTTCTTTCTAACTTAAGGTGAAGAAAGTTTTGGATTATCACAAAGGTCCCATGTAACCTTATCAGGAATCAATTTAAACATTACTGCGTAAGTGTTCAAGTACCGCTTTCTAGTGAAGTTGACAACTGCATATTTTCTCTATATTCCAACTATTTCGTGTTTTGGTCTTAAATACTCTAATTATTTTAGTTAACTTTTAATTTAGTTATTTCATTTTATTATTTTAATTTTTGTCTTACTTTTTTATTATAAATCTTATCCTTAATTTAATATTTGCTAGTTAATTATATTGTTTCATTTGATAGGGAATTAATTGGGGATTATGGATAAAAAGGGCATAAAGAAGTTCAATTTTGAAAGCAATCGAGATTATATTGGAAATCAATTCAAAGACAATGGAAAATAAAGTCAAGAAGCTATGGTCAACAAGAATTTGAACAGCAAAAGTGGAAGTCATTTTTCTCAAGCTTCGAATGGACATGTGTTATTGGAAAATAAACAATTTACTTTGGCAATTGCATGTGCATGGCAATTAAAATTAAAAAAAAAAAGGAATGGAAATCCTAATGTGATTCTAAATGAATGCACGTACATGGCTTCACAAGTGCATGCAAGAATCACATGACCAACTTAAAAAGATTGCAAGAATAAGTTTTGTCTAAGCTAAAGTCCACGTGCACAGCAATTAAGGGAAGCAAATTAATTGTTTTAAATTGGAAATAGAATCCAATTTGGATTCGGCCAACCTTGGCCATTGTAAAAGCCAACCTTTGGCTTGTGAAGAAAGATACAACCGGCAGCCAAGAGGAGAGCGAGAGGCAGCCGCAAGAAGAGAAGAAAAAAAGAGGAGGCAGCCGACGTAGTTGACAGAAAATTCCCACTAGTAGCCAGAAGATAGCACGATCTACCACAATTTCACATTTTTAAACGTAGCATAAGCTGGAGAAATCCTTTCTTAGAAATAAAGTATTTTCTACGTAAGAAAGAAAAACGACTCGCGATTATGGTAAAACAAAAAATTTGTCAAGCCTTTCCCTTTCCCGTTAGCGTAAAAAGCGGCACTGATTTCGCAAAACCAACGAAGAAAAAAAAACAAAGAAGAAAGAGGAAATATTCCATATTCTATTCGGGAGCAATAAGCAAAAATAAATTGACCGCCCTGTTTTAAACCTCAGGAAAGCCGCAGGTTAGAAGGCCCTTCGGAAATAACTCATGCTTGAATTAATCTCTATATCGGGTTTTATTAATTTCTTTATTTCTAATTCAATTAGGTTAGGTTAGATTTTCTATTTGGTTGAGGGTGAATTAAAAATCTCAAACATGTCATATAATTAATTTTCAATTTCCATCATTCAATTTAATTGAGATTGTTTGTGTTCTTCTATAATTAACATTTATAATTTTATTCTTGTTTTATTTGAGTGGCCAATTAAATAAGATTTGAATAAATTCTATTGCCAAAATGAAATTATTGATTTATAATCATCTTGATATTTTAATCATTAGTAGAAGCTTGGAATCAATGATTTCAATGGGAAAACATAACTTAGGTTAAATAATCCAACTTGTATATTTATTGCCTGGATAACCTAATATCTTTTGCTACTTAATGCTTCCATTATCTTAAATTTAAAGAGTTTATTTTAAATTATTTAATGGTTAGAGATTAAATGAAGAGCTTATTTTTCCTAAGAACACATTAAAAAAAAGATTGAGATTAATAGAGCTTATTGTTACTTACAGTTGATAGTTTCGATACAAATTGATGATAAAATTGATATATAATATACATGTTTAGTCGTGGTGAATGATCCTTTAATCGAAGTTCTCATTATTAATATTTCTTTCTTCTTTAATTAAAGTTTTTATTAAATTATTATTTTCATACTTTTACTTTCTTTACTATTTAGTTAAAAATTCATACAACCATTCCTATTATTTATAATTGGCATTTTCTATAGTTATATGATGATGATGATTATGATGATGATTATTATTATTTTAAATCCTTCTTTAGAGTTGATAATAGATATAACTAGTATAGCCTTCGTGGAATCAATCTTTACTTGCTCTGTACTAGTTCTTTATAGGATAGTCATCTACCATCTAGCTGTTTTTTTGCACTTTTTAAAAATGCAAAATTCCTTCTTCTTTTTTTTTTGGCTAAGCTCCACTTGAAGTTTTACTTTTTTACACCTAACCACTGTTGTTTTAAAACCATTAAGACTTTACTGATATTATAAGGGTATAATGATAATTTCACCGATGTTTCAAGTGGAATGTTCCATTAGTTTTCTTAATGATTTGAAAACGACAATGGACAAGTGCAAGAAAATATAACTTCAGGTGCAACTCAGCAAAAAAAAAATTAAGAATTGTATATTTTTTGAAAAAAGTATAAAAAAAATATGTAGATGATAGATAATTACCCTTCTTTATATTTTAGTAAAGTTTTGAACTTGATGCACCCTAATGACACCACTAGAAGTATTTTGGTATGTGCTCTTTCGTTGTGTGTCTTGCATGACTAATTGTACCCATAACATGAGCACAAGGGAGTCCAATTCCCAATAACCATGATCACAAGTCCTACACACCAAATAAATAATAAAATTACTTGTGGGATAATATTCTTATCTTTAACCGAACAAGAATTTAACAACAATTAAAAGCACATATAGGGAAAATCAAATTATAAACAAAATGTTTCAAATTTATACTCGAATGTGAAGATTAGAAGATGTCATTGCATTTATTTTGTTTCTTGCTTTACAAGCATCACATAGTTCTTTTTTTTACTTTAGGTGGAATGTTGGACCAAGTTGTGCATTTTTTCTTTTCTTTGTAAATAGTATCTTAAATATGCATATAATATCTTTAAGCATGGTTAGGCAAAGCTTCTCTCTATGGGGTAAGATCTAGCTATTGAAGCACTCTGAATTATGTTTTATATACAGTCCACTTCACAATTCTTATCATACTAATGTTTTAACTAAGTAAAACCAAAAAGCCTTATCTCCAACCACTGCCATACCTCTAACTTTTCTTTTTTCAACTTTTCCATTGAAATTATGTAGTTATATTTATTTATGTTATTGACAGCTCTCTAAAACAGATTCCTCAAATTAACACAAGGATAATCTTTATAAAAAAATAGCATATATATGTTTAGCACATGGCTTATGAAATGCAATAGGCCATGTAATCTTAATTGCTTCTAACAAATCCTTTCGCCTATCACTGCAAAAGTAATTTAATCTGATCCATTGTCAGAATATGAATGCAGAATTTCTAAAAATCATGTCCAGGTTTTAGTATTCTCTATCAACTATTGTATTATTAACATCTATGCCTACAACAACTAATAAAACTCAACCTTATTTTGATTTCAAATGACATTCGTCCAACAAAATGTATGGCCTACAACAAATATTAAAGGCATTTTATTAGGCTAGAAATGTAATGAAGAATCTCTGAAATAGCACTTTATGAAGCCTAGATGCTATATCATAAAGTACTTTGCAAATTACACTTGAATAATACTTATGAATCACCATATTATATTAAAAGATATCATTATAGTCTCTTGCATGGTTTCCATGAATGTCTATTCTTATCCTCTCTCTAATTTTATACAATTTTAAATTCCCTATCCTTACACTAAAGGTTTGTTGCATAAACTTGTAAAGAACAAAAATTTTTACATGAGGATCTACAACAACTTTGCTCTTTATTTTCTTTACTATTCATTTACCAGTCATATTTACTGACTTTTTGATTTGTTTATGGTTATACTTCTTTTACAACTATTTAATTACACATCCACCCTTAGTTATCATTATACCTCTCTCCATATATCATAAATAGTCATCAACCTTGCATTTGCATAAAATCTTTTACACTCATTACACACCTTGTAATTTCATAACTTTTATCTACCATCACTTCACCGAACACATGTCTTAAATGGTCAACATCATCAAATACATCTTCCAACCTTGACCTATGCTTATTATCAAGCCCAGCTTATACACATACACTTCAATATAATCTTTCAATTGAGTAATGCCTAAATCATAATTTGAATAAGATTTATCTGCCAATAGTTAAGGATCTATATCAATTAATTTATCATCGGAACTAGATCTCATATCATCCATAACTTCTACACTGTTGAGTACTAAAAAATGTATATTTATAAAGGAGAAAATCATCATTTTTCACTTAAGTTCTACTAATTTATTTACTTTTATGTATTCAAGTTTCTTACAAATTTAATTATGCGTGTTTTATTGTAATTAAGTATTTTACGTATTTTAGGGGTATTATAATTATTTCACAATGAACGAAATATCGGATGACAAAACGAATGGTAAATCTGAACTCAGAACAGTCAAAAACTTTAGGAGGAGCATAAAACTAAAAATGTCACTATTTACATATACGATACTGTTCACATGTATGGTACTGTTCATGATATTATTTATGACACTTTTCATATGTACTGTATGATGACGTAGCATTGACTGATAATGTGGCATTAACCGATAATTGGAGAAATGTGCTCTCATCTCAAAGACAATGGAAACGTGCTCTCATCTCATCGCAATGGCACATTATCGGTCATGAAACGTGCATTGGTGTACCGTATATGTAAATAGTGACATTTTTAGAGGGTCAAGTGAAGATTTTTAGCATTAACCGATGATGTGACATTGACCAATAATGTGGCACCGACTAATGACGTGATAGCATTTGATTGGAGGAATGATGTGGCATTGCCTGATTTTGTAGCGTTGACTGATGACATGGCTTGACTGATGAGGTGTCACAATCTTATTGGATAAAAATATTTACGCACTGTTGACTGATGACGTGGCAATATGTTAGTGGATCAGAAAAAACGTGCGTACGATACATGCATATACACGGAATAATAGCCCTGATGATGTGTTCAAACCAATCATAACTTGCTACGTAGCTCAATCTATGCATCCAAATTATTTTAATCCAATGGCCATAATTTACTTGTTGTATCTATAAAAGAAGGGCTCCCTCCCTAATTTGACACCCCTGAGTTCATTTTTTAGCTCCATTTTCTGAAATTCTTTCTCTATTTTGTAGTTTCTTTGTATTTTAGTAAAATTCTCTTTTTATCCCTAGTGCAAATATAAGTAGCTAATTTTTTTTCAAGATTGAATTGAAGGTGAAGTCTCAACATATTTTATGGGCTTAATTGGTAAATTTAGTTTATTTTCTCCTCTAAATTTTTGGATGTTTTGACTTTTCGTTGATAAATAATAATAACACAATTGTTCCTGTTTGGCACGATAAGCCCTAGTACCATATTAATTAGAGCGTGGATCATGAGGAGTGATTTTTCCCTCATGATTTAATTGATATTAATAAGGAATATTGAACCCTAGAGCATGTTGATACAGATCCAAATAACCAAGTGCTTTATTATTACGATTGTATTTTTTATTATTCCAGCCATTTTAATTCAAAATTTAGGATAAATCTACCATAATTTAATTGTTCACTTAGAAAATTAATTTAACACCCAATTAAAATCCATCTCCTCGTGAATTGACATTCGCCACCATTAATCTATTCTACAATAGATTCATACACTTACGAGTTTGATAAAATTTGCACAGCATACACTTTCAGTTCTGTTTTGGTCATTTATACAACTAACATCAGTAGCATTAATATCAAGTCCAACATTCTCATTCCCAACTGTTTATGGTCCATCTCTACCTTTAGTCCTAAAAGGTACTTTATCATTATCACCAATCTCATGCCCAACATTCTTATTAAGGTCTAGTTATGTCTTATGTATTTTTTTAGTCCTAGGTGGTAGTTCATTTCCACTATCATTCACCCATGTAATTTGTTATATAGTTAGATGAACTCCTAAGGTGTGTAGTATAGCTTATAGCATCTACCAAGTGGCAAATCAAGACTAGAGTTGGCAACACAGCGACTTCAAACATTGTCACTTTCAATAAGTCATGTACAGTAAATAGAATCTAGAAAATTGCCTCAGAATCTATAACAATTTCTACATTATTCTTTAGTTTGGTGACGAATAATTGCACAGTTTGAAAAGTGGTCGACCCATCTTTACTTGTAATCTTCATTACTTTATTGACCTGCATTAGAGTGTATTCATCAAGTTCAATCAACCCTCTACTATGTCTTTCATCTTTATAAATTATATATGGTTGCATTGGTAACATAATCTACAAATGTAGTTGTAACATGAACAAAAAGATAATGAATAATTAAAAATTAGAATTAATAAAAAAATATTACAACAAATGATAGACAATAAAATTAATAAAAAAATTCACTATAAAATTAAAATCATAATCTATTAAATTCAAGTAATAATCATAACTCAAAACAATTTAATTAAGGAGCAAACTAATGGACAATAAGGGGGAAAAGAAAAGAAGTCAACAACTCACAATGGAGAAAGCAAATGGCAGTCGAGACAACAACTAATTAGTGGCAGCACTATAGTCGATAGAGCAATGAGTGAGTGAGTGAGAGAGAGAGATAATGTGAGAGAGCGAGGTTAATTTTTACAGCTGTAAATTCTTTAATTTTTAAATTATTTATTTGATATCTGATAATTTAGTTATTATTTGTTTTACCATTTGTTTGATATTTGATCATTTATTTATTATTTGTTTTATCATTGTAAACACATTTTTTCGGCTATAAAGAGAAATGCCTTAAAGGCCCTTATGACATCAGCAAACTATTAACAAAACTAGTCTAAAAGAATGTTCGTAAAATGCTAACATAGTAAACATTCAGTGGTAAAATGTACTTTTCAGTAAACTATAATCCTGACATGACATGTCAAAATAACTTTGGTGGAAAAATAATAATTTCTCTTTTTTTTAGTAAATTTATTACTAAAATTGAAATAATAGAAGTTTGCTCTGTGCACCCTATAGAGTCTAAAAAATAGCCTCTATCTTAGGCTCACTAACCATGCAAACAATCTCTCAATATTTTTTTTTCAAATTTATAAAAATTTCAATTGCTGTAGATAGACGTTAGAGAATAACATAATGAAACACTATTTTCTTTTTCTCCTGAGGAAAAGATTTTCATAATCACATGGAATCATAGAGGAATTATGATTTATGAGACTTCATTTTAGTTCATAATAATTTAGAAAGTAAATTAATTAATGTCGCCAAAAAAAAATTGATTCATCCTTCTAAAAAAATTAAAGAGAAGAGTTTATTTATGAAGGAGGAGAGAGAAGGCATGGTTCATCACAAAAATGGAGTGGAAGAATACCTTTTTTTAATTTAAATTACATTTTCTTGCCCTTAAATGTAATTTTGTTGAAGTATAACTTAATAATTAAAAAACCAAACTTATTGAAGAGTAAAATTATGAGTTCAAATAAACTTTCTATAAACCAAATTATTTCAATTTAGGCTACAGATGAAGCAAACTGCAAAACTGATTTTAACTTGAAACAATAATAATAAAAAAAAAGGATAGAAATTGAGTGCAAGCCTTAAAGCAAACCTACTAAAATCTAAACTAACTTAAGCCGAATAGTAAAAAATATCCAACCCAAATCAAATCAAACCGGATCCATAAACTAAACCAAAAGTAGTGATTTTAGAAAAATAAGTGATGGACATAAAGTCAATTTTTTTTTTGGGTAACAAATTCTGTAAGAGAAGAAGTTATAACAACTACTGCTTGCAGCTGAATCTTCACCGTTCATTGCCAAGATTTGAAACGTTATTATCACTATTTCCTAAAATTTTAAAGCTTTTATTATTTCTTCGGTTTGGTTCTGAGGTACGTTTGCGTTCGGTTTGATTTTTCTGGATAAACCAAACCGCCCGAATAAATCAAATTCAAAGGAGATGGCTTGAGCGTTTGTACGGTTATTAAAAGCTTTGCTCATTTGCTTGCAGGGCTTCAGTGAAAAGAACAAGATCCAAGATCCATCAGCATGGGATCCGACTCCGACAACCCGGAGAACAGCTCAGCCGGACTCATAATTTCAAACGCCGAATCCATCCGTTCTTTTCTTCTCTCCGCTTCAGAAGACGTTCAACTCTCACGAGAATTGCGAGAAACGGCTTTGAATCTCTCCTCTTTAAACAAAGTTCCATACAAGTCAATTCGACAAATATGGGTCGGGTCTAGCCCTTCAATCCGACCCAACTTGTTTCGCCTCTTCTCTGGCTCTGAGTTCGTCTTCACTAGCCCCAAGCCAAGGGAGAAGGTGAGAAATAATAATGGATAATGAAATTACTTATTTAATTTCGATGCCCTTTTCGACTGATAAAAATGTCTGTTTGTTGAAGAGCGAAGAACTGAAGGCGAGATTAAGGAAGCTAGCGGAAAGAGCGGAGAGGGATGAGTATCGAGAGCTTGTTAAGGATATATTGCCCAAGAACAGTGCTACTGAGCCCTTCTCCTCTTACAAGGATCAGCTTGGCTTTGGTAAATTATTTCAACTTTAAATAATTTATTTTAGTTTATCTTTAATTCATTCATTTGGATAGTTTGTTTATCTTAAGCATGTCAACATGCACTTGCAATCCAGCTAGTTTTAATTACCGGAGTTCGTTTAAGGCTATAGCTTTAAACTAGATGAACATTGCAAATTTGACGGAATAGGAGGATGATTTTGGATCTATCGTTTACGTCTGTGAAGATTGGTTTTCAGATAATGGGTGACTTGAAATGAATATAGTTTTTTACTGAGTGCGGAAAAAATTTTATATTTAACTCAACTCATCACAAATGAAGCTAATGACCTGGGGGTTTAAATGCCCCTGAGGACTTAGCTGAGTGGGTTTTCAATCAGCTTTCTTTGGATGGACACCTGAGTTCAAATCTTGTAGTAGGGACTAAAATATCAATTTCAGCTTTCACCATGTGAACCTGTTCCTCTTCTAGCAAGATTGTATTCTTTTCGTAAATTTTTTATATGTCATCTTTTTTTCCACCAAATCTTGTTGACCGTACTGCATATCTCCGTAACAGTAATTGTCCTCCTGCCCTAGTTCTACATTGATACTATATCATCTGCAAATAGCAGGCAACAAAAAATATCAAAAGTATTCCTTAGTCATCTGAATTAGCGACCAACACA
Source organism: Aegle marmelos (assembly GCA_030449875.1). Taxonomy (NCBI): domain Eukaryota; kingdom Viridiplantae; phylum Streptophyta; class Magnoliopsida; order Sapindales; family Rutaceae; genus Aegle; species Aegle marmelos. The sequence goes on from JASUUL010000115.1 coordinate 12,188,908, forward strand.
CTATTCTTTTGCAACATCTCCACAAAACTTGTCTAAATTTATATTCTTTCTCCTACAACATGACCCAAAATTTATTAATCTCAGTCTTCACAAATTTTGCCACTTGAGCCAGCTCAAAGCTAAATGTAGAGACCACTTGACTATCACCTCATCCCCCGCCTACAAAATTGCTTTTAGCCCATTTTGTGAGAAAAAAATGTAGTTACTATTGGAATTTGTATGCTATTGGGAGAAATCTTTTTGTGCACAAATCTTTGTGAGCTTGATTTGTTTAGGCGATTACTTTTTTGGGTTTTTCACTTCAAAGTTGAGTGCGACCTTTACAAGTAATGAGAATTTCCCTACACTTCTACATGCGTAGATTGAGAGTAGTGGAGAGATGCAAGAGGCCCACCAATGACTGCATGGGAAACTCACGAAGAGTATGTATTGGAAATGCATCTGTAGATTGAAACTATCAAGTTGAGGGAATCCAAGTATAGAGCATCTGCAAAAGAGTGATTGTATCTTTGTAGGCTATAATTCTGAGAGCCAAGAGAGATCTGTCTAGTGGGTGAGATTAGAGGTAGAAGAATCTTGTCCATTTTACTTCATGATCGAGGGTGAAAACCTTTTTCAGACTTCAATCAGTGTAGACCAATCAGGAAAACTGCATAAAATGTAGTATCATATCTTTTTATTGTTTGTTTCTGTTATTTTGTGGTTGCTAATTAAGTTTTGGACTTTAATTGGTTTATGTTACTCCGGTGTAATTGTTTACACCATCTAATTCACATAATACCTCAATTTTTGTTCAGTTATGCTCTTCTGAAATGACTCTGCCCGACAAGCTTCATGCCTATTTTGTGTATGACATAGTATCCCCTTTGTTCTTGTAGATGTATAAAGTTTTCTTCTTTTTTTTTTTTTTCTTTTTCCCTTTCTTTTCTTTCTATTGCACTTGTTGGCTAAGTTTTTTGTATTCAAGACCTTATTGAAGAAATCAATCAATTGCACTCGCCTACCACTAGCCAGACACTCGCAAATTGTGCTGAGTGTATAATTTGTGCAACTGTATTTATGCCATTGAGCATCATGTTTACCTTTTTCACTATTTCAATTTTTCAAAATCTTCTTTTGTAAGTTATACATTTTGATTTAGATGCTTGAGCTTGTGTAAACTCTTTTTCATATGATGCAGGTTTACATGTTGTACTTATAATGTTTACTGGCTATTTGGTTGGGTATTTTGCATTCGGAGCATTGTTTAGCCAAAGCACTGCCATGGTACCTTTTTAAAGACTATCTTAAATATAAGTACACTTTTTTCTATTCCTTTGGTTAAAATTTTTTCTTTTGGCATATATACATTGATGAGATTGATGGACTTGAACCTTGATTTTCAGAGTGCTGCAGGAGGCATCCTCGGATTGGTTTGTGGCATGCTCGTCGAGACGCTTCTTTTTATTATTAGAAGTTCCACTCATGATGCTAAATTGCCTGCTACTGCTTCCAAGCTAAAGAAGAATCAGTAGGCACGGGCTTTGATTAGAAAGTGAGAGTGGATTACGCTTCTTTTTTAAAATGTGAGAATATCAGAAGTGAAGGTTGCTGTCATTTTCGAATCTCACTTGCATTTTTCAGTCCTCCCAAAATGGTTGGCAAAAGGAGGCGATACTTGAAAGAGATTATTGAAAATGCAGTGATTCTAATGCTCTAGTTCCTTCACTGTTTGATTTTTCCTACAAATTTGTTAATCAACCATGGATTAGGTACCGGTTAAAAAGTGGCATTGAAGAGATTTTGGATTTGTGAATTTATTGTGTGAATACAAGTGTAACGACATAATCTAATCGTCTGATATAAGATTTTTCCTTCGTGGTTGGTTTTATTTTTCACAGAAAGCACATGCTTACAAGAACCAATCTTTTTGTTTATTCTTACTTTATTGATGTTTCACAACATAAAAATACCCAACAAATTTGTTATCAAACTATTGCCTTGAATATTCACGTGTAGAATTCAAGGCAAAATATAACGTTTTCGTGAACGAATTATTTTCGATGCAGATACCAGAAGCGATATTTTCTTTGAAAAAAAGGGAAAAAAAAAAAAAAGAGAGAGAGAAATCAAAACCAAGTCAATTCGGTACAGATTGATCCATTCTTTTACCCATTTCCAAAGGGAATGGAGTTGCATCTCTTTTTCATAATGTCAAGAGCAAAAAATGTAACAAGCACACTCCTAAAGAAGAGAGATTAAATAGATAAAAGTTAACTTGAAAACTATTTGAATTGTTCCTAAAACTTACTTGCATAAAAAAAAAGATTCACAATACTCTGATTTGTCACAACAAAGCCAAAAAGTTTAACGAGTAGGCTTCTTCTTCCCTGGAATTGCAACTCTTTTACCCTTGCGGGTCCTAGCATTGGTGCTGGTTCGCTGTCCTCGGCAAGGCAACCCCTGACTATGTCTAATACCTCTGTAGCATTGGATGTCAACCAATCTCTCTATATCATTTTTAATGCATCGCCTCTGAAACACAGGAAAGCAAGTTTGAATATGAAAAGAAAAATCTGAAGATATATCGTAGACAAGTGGAAGAGAAAGCTACCAAATCTTCTCCAGTCAAGTATCTGGAAACCTCTTCACGAAGAGAATTGAGTTCCACTCCAGTTAGTTCCTTGGTGAGTTTGTTCCCAATGTTTAGGTCACAGAGAATTTGGTGAGCCCTTGAGCGCCCAATTCCATAAACATGCTGTAGAGAGGTTTCAAGTCTCTTGTCATTAGGAATCTCTGTGTTTCCCACACGAAGACCTTGCACGTGTAGACCATGAAACTGCAGAATACAATATGACACTTGACAGCTTCAACCATATTCCTCCACTAGGTATCAGTGAAAATATATCATTTGAGACACCAAAAAACTTGTAACAGAACTCGACTGAGCTTTGCAAATAAATCAATTGAGCAATGAGACTAAGGAGAAAGCATTGCCACCAAATTAATGCACAAGACAACAAATTCAAATCACTGAAATACTTAGAGCCTGAAAATTCTTCAATCTCCAATTAATCTGATGCAGCGTCTGATAAAAATGTGAAAATAATGTTCAATTAGCATACAGAACTCTTACACCTCAATAACTAAGGCCTTTTTCTTCTCAAAAGTAATGTGTTTATATGCATTGGCTCCATTCATAAACAAGTTTCTTCCCAGAGAAAGTGAAAATAAATCGAAATCCAAAAACTATTTTCTAGATGAAACTGAAAGACTCCATAGAGGATAAATTATTTCATTCAGTTCCTATTACATAAAACCTACTGTTATATGAAGTAGTGCAACAAATTAATCAGTCATTCCCATAGTTCCATTCATTTTCTGCGAGAGAAAAAAGAGATTAAAAAATTAAAACTCTATTCTCTACTAAGATATCTCTTGTAAAATAATGTCAGTGTACTCGTCAGTGCTTCCGTTCTAGAGGATTAGGATACATTGCTAGGTATGCCACTTACTTAGATTAAAAATTTAAAAAAAAAACACCCAACAAAAACATCTACAAAGGCCATATACATCATAAACTTGAAATTTTCACTAAACCGTAGAAACTCCGAGCAAATGACAAAGATTGTCAGATAAGCAGCGATCAACTGAACTCACCGAAATGGTCTGAATAAGCTGCCGACTGACATTGGATAATAACACAACGGAATTCCGTACACTAATCATCTTTTTGTCGATCCGGTTCCTGCGCCTCCGCTAAAAAGAGAAAACATTGAGCATGAATATAAATAGTCAGATAGCACCTAATTGTTCACTTGAACCTTTTTTCAAACAGTTGGGGTTCAAGGTGGCAAAGTAGACATTTAATCAAACAGTAGATAAGCATATAGTTTAATTCATTCAACCGAGAAGCAGATAGCATCCAACCCAATAACAAGAAATAGCTATGTCAAATCACACAATTTTTACCTCTGAGTCTGAGACGAATCGGCAGTCGCAGGCTCCCAGCTGAGAAAATTCGAAAGAGAGTCGCGAAATGACGAGATGCGAAGAGTTTTCGGCTTTAATATATAAAGGGCATAACTGGAAATTCAAAACAATAAAGGGTTAGAAATTAATTTTCAGGTCAATTAGAAGAAACCAAACCGTGGACAATTAAAAATGACAATGGAATTGTTTAAATTTTTTAGTTTTATTTTTATTTTCTTTTTTATGGTGGTCAGTTTTATTGTTGATTGTTGGGTGTTGATTATCTGCTCCGCTTGATATCTTGTATGGTTGTCAATAGTGTCAACTCAAAATTTGAATCGGAATAATGTCAATGTTCAAATCAAGAGTGTATGCTTGTATTAGAGTCGATGAAGAGCTCTAATAGCGGTGCATCGATATTTCAATAATTTGATGCGAGTTACTGATGGCTTGGATTGAGAGCTCATTAAGAGACTTGCGGGGATACTTCAGATACAGGGGTTACTTTGTTGAGTTTTTGTTGTGTTTGTAGTTAATAGTTAGTAATGTGCTATGATGTTTTGTGTTAGCTTTATGATACTATTTTCCTTCTTCAGTTGGGAAAGGGCTTTCATCTACATTCGTGGAGGCTGGCAACCAATTATAAAATTACTCTTGGTTGTAAGTAGGTTTAATAGGTGAAATTCTTTTTTTTTTAATTTGGATTTATAATTATATTTATTCTTAAGAGTTGTCCTAACCTAAACACGAGTTATAGGACTAATCTTATTTATTGTACTTAAGTTTAGTAACCACGTACTTAGGTCCCTATGACATTTTATAATTGGATAGGTTTTGATTCTTAAAGAAAGGTATACTTTCTCTTCTTTTATTTTTTTTTAAAAAAAATCTATTGGGAATCGTATGTTGAGCATTATTTTCTCATATTACTAGAAATTTTATGTATGTTAAATTTAACATAGTATTATGCATTGTATACTTTAATATTTGATATTATAATTTATATTAAACTAACATTATTTTTAATACATTATAGCAGCAACCTTGCGCTAATTAGGGGACCATATTGTTTGTCGTAGGCATGTGTACACTGGATGCATAGATAAGGGGCGTAAAAGGTGTTTCATAAAGGTGCAGTTCCAGTGATAACAAAGCAATCTCTTGAACGCTCTAAAGAATGGAAACAAATTGTCAACACCTCAAATTGCCCAAAGCAAAGTCTGACCATTTACATGTATCCAATTTACATCACTTTGAAAGAACCATTTCATGCGGTTCCTTCATTGCCCCATTTCTTGTTAAAAAATCATGCATATGCAGAGAGTAAACAAGAAATTAATTCCTCATCTAAGTAAAACATTCAGTGAATGCATGGTATTTGAAATGGTAAATGAAAAAATGGCAGCTAATTGTTCGCTGTTGTTCGCTTTGTGGTGCTATATTTTCACTATAGAATATTTTCTCACATATCGAAGGTTCAAGGCAAGTTCACACAGACCTTCCGTCGAACAGAATACGGTCGACGCAAGTTGGCCCTTGGATTGGAAAAGGCTTCCCCTCAATTTCAAGCAATGTCCGCAATCAAAGTCAGACACACCGATGTGTTCACAAATCCAAAAATATCCAAATGAATAATCATAAATGGGCCCAAAACACCTCAGCATAATCAACTGAAAGTACAAGTCAGAATCAACCCATAATTTGATCAGCCTGTCTTTTGCAACTTGCACATCAATCCAATGGGACGCAGCGTAAGTAGCATGGTCAAAGACCCCATCCCGCAGGGCCGCATCAAGCATTTATACGTACATGAATTAATTATGAGCCAATTGCTCAATCTTAAACAAGATTAAGACTGCTGCTAACATTTTTTAATTATGTAAATGTAAACAGAATCTCTATGAGCTAAGAGTTTCATATGAGCACGTGAAATTATCTTAACCGGGGGAGTACTCATCTCTGGATAATTGCCAATAAGCTATTTTTCAATTGTTATCATGTGTACATAGCTCAAAAGTCAATAATACGAGTAGGGGAAATTCAGCAAAGCTTCAAAATGCATGTTCTGTCATTGTGGGACAATTTGATGTAATTAAGATTTCTATATAACATTCCCCATTTATTACAAACTTTTCACATCAGGGTGAAGACCTTTTTCTTCTAGTAATGGAGTCCAAAAGAGTCAGCTTCAGCTTAACCATAGTCTTGTTTTGTTCTTTCTTTTTCACTGTTGTCTCATCCGCAGAACCAAGCTCCGAAGAAGTTGAAATTGAAGCCTTGAAGGCCTTCAAGAATGGCATCACCGGTGATCCAATAGGAGTGCTTGCTGATTGGAAAGACACAAATCATCACTGCAAGTGGTCTGGAATCACCTGTGACCGTTCCTCAAATCATGTCGTTGCCATTAAACTCGTGGACAAGCAGCTTCAAGGCCAGATAACTCCATTCCTTGGCAACCTTTCAGTCCTCCAGGTTCTTGATTTATCTTTGAATTCATTCTATGGAAGTATTCCGGCTCAGCTTGGGCAGTGCTCCCAGCTTGCTGAACTAACTCTGTACTATAATTCTCTTTCGGGTTCCATTCCACCAGAAATAGGATCCCTTCAGAATCTGCAAGCAATGGATTTAGGAAAAAACAACTTCAATGGAAGCATACCTGAAAGCATTTGCAACTGTACATCCTTGTTAGCGCTTGGTCTCATTTTCAACAATCTCACTGGTACAATCCCAAAAGACATAGGAAATTTGATCAGCCTTCAAATGTTTGTAGCATACGGCAACAAGCTTGTTGGTTCAATTCCAGTTTCCATGGGTAGATTAGAAGCCTTGCAAGCTTTAGATGTGAGTCAGAACATGTTGTCCGGAACAATACCTCCAGAAATAGGAAACCTGTCAAACTTAGAATACCTTCATTTGTTTCAAAATTCTATTGGAGGAAAAATCCCACCCCAAATAGGCAATTGTAGAAAGCTTCTTGCCCTTGAATTGTACACCAATCAGTTCACCGGAAGCATTCCCACTGAGCTTGGCAATTTGGTTAGCTTACAATCAATGCGTCTATACAAAAATAGATTGAATTCCACAATCCCAATTTCTTTGTTCCAGCCGAAATCTTTAACTCATTTAGGCCTCTCCGAAAATGAGTTGGTTGGAACATTACCTCCTGATCTAGGATCTTTACGGTCATTACGAGTATTGACCCTACATTCCAATAAGTTCACAGGGGAGATCCCTTCTTCATTGACAAACCTGACAAACTTAACATATTTGTCGATGAGCTTCAATTCCCTAACAGGGAAGCTTCCATCAAACATTGGTTTGCTTTATAACCTCGAAAATATTACCATGAATAACAATCTTCTTGAGGGAACCATTCCATCTAGTATCACAAACTGTACACATCTGGCGTCCATAGGTTTGGCATTCAATAGGATTACGGGGAAAATTCCCACTGGTTTTGGAAGGATGCCAAACCTTACATTTCTATCTTTGTCATCAAACAGGATGTCTGGAGAAATCCCTGATGATCTTTCCAATTGCTCAAATCTTAAAGTTCTCGATCTGAGTGAGAATAATTTGAATGGACTGCTGAAATCAGGAATCGGAAAGCTTAGTAATCTCAAGATTATGAAAATCCGAACAAATTCCTTTGTTGGGCCAATCCCACCAGAGATTGGCAATCTCAGTCAACTCATGACCCTGTCTCTTGCTGAAAATAGTTTCACGGGTCCTATTCCACCCGAGTTATCCAAGCTTTCTCCCCTTCAGGGACTCTCTTTGCATCATAACCGTCTACAAGGTGCGATACCCGACGGACTATTCAAACTGAAGCAGCTAACCTATCTTGATTTGCAGCAAAACAAGTTGACAGGTCCAATTCCGATTGCTGTCTCAAATCTTGGGCTGCTTTCATACTTGAACCTCCAAGGCAACAATCTTAACGGGTCAATACCAATAAGCATGGAGAGTCTTCATCAACTTTTGACCCTGGATCTCTCTCACAACCATTTAACAGGATCCGTTCCAGGATCCATGGTTGCGGGAATGGGGAGTATACAAATATACTTGAACTTCTCATACAATTTCTTGGAGGGAAGTATTCCAGATGAGCTTGGTAAGCTGGAAATGGCACAAGCCATTGACATTTCCAACAATAACCTCTCAGGGAAAATTCCTAAACCACTTCAAGGCTGCCGAAATCTGTTCTTTCTTGATCTGTCAGGAAATAAACTATCCGGTGCAATCCCAGCCGAAGTCTTTAGTCGAATGGATATGCTTATGAGCTTGAACCTTTCAAAAAATGGTTTAGATGGTGAAATCCCTGAAGAGTTGGCAAATCTGAAGCATCTTAGCTCCCTAGACCTTTCTCACAACAAGTTGTCAGGCATCATCCCCGAAAGCCTGGCCAACCTTTCCACCTTGAGACAACTGAACCTTTCTTTCAATCAACTTGAAGGCCGTATTCCAGAATCCGGCATATTCAGAGGCATAAACATGTCCAATTTGGATGGAAACCCAGCCCTCTGTGGAGCAAAAGCTCTCAGATCATGCAGCTCGTCAGGGAAAAACTCACACCATTTATCCAAGAGGACAAAGATGGTACTTGGCGGCTCAGTTGCTGTTGTTCTAGTTCTAATTCTAGTGCTACTGATGGTAATACTCAGTCGATATCGATGTGCCAAAAATAGGAAATCAGAGAGGGTTGAGACCCAAGAACCAGAGTTCATTTCCGCAATGACACTAAAAAGATTTGATCGAACAGAATTAGAAAACGCTACCGGCTCCTTCAGTGAAAACAACGTTATTGGTAACAGCAGTTTGAGTACTGTTTACAAGGGTCAACTGGAAGACGGGCAGATCGTAGCAGTGAAAAAACTGAATTTGAATCAATTCTCTGCAGAGTCCGACAAGAGCTTCTACCGCGAGGCCAAAACCTTAAAGGAGCTGAAGCACAGGAATCTGGTTAAGGTTTTGGGATATGCTTGGGAAAGCGGTAAACTCAAGGCATTGATTCTGGAATACATGGAAAATGGAAGCTTGGAAAGCGTTATACATGGACCTGGGGTGGATCACTCAAGGTGGACGCTGCCCAAAAGAATCGATGTTCTTATTTCCGTAGCCAAAGCGTTGGATTATTTGCATTCAGGTTATGACTTCCCCATTGTTCACTGTGACTTGAAGCCTTCCAATATTCTCTTAGACAGAGACTTTGAGGCTCATGTGAGCGATTTTGGAACGTCTCGAATGTTGGATGTTCATCTGCAAGACCTCTCCTCATTATCATCAGCTTTTCAAGGCACTGTTGGCTACTTGGCACCAGGTAAATCTTACTAGCTCATGAGTGTATCCTTATTACATGCCATGATTTTTCTACAAGTCTTGTACTTAATCACGTATGTGTTCTTTCTTATCAGAGTTTGCGTACATGAGAACTGTCGCGACTAAAGTAGATGTGTTCAGCTTTGGCGTAGTGGTGATCGAGTTCTTGACGAAGCGGAGGCCAACAGGACTGGGCAGAGAGAGTGGGTTGTTGCCTATGAGCCTGCGTCAACTTGTGGAGAAAGCCGTGGCAAATGGAATCAATGGGGTTCGTCAAATCACTGACCCTAATCTGGCTTTGAGCATTTATGAAGAACAGGAGCAGCAGCAGGTATTAACAGAGCTCTTTAAACTGGCCCTGGTTTGCACATGCCCGAATCCTGAGGACCGCCCCAGTATGAACGAGGTGGCATCCACACTTCAGAAGCTAAGAGAGACAAGATGTAGGAATAGTGATGAACACTTTTCTTTTGATGAAGGAGAATCAATCACTACAGCGCCTTTGAAAGGACAATTCTAATGGAGTTCGCAATCTTATTCCTATGCAATATTGGTGTAATCGTCTACTTAATTAGTTTTTTATCCATTTATAAAAAAATATTGCATGTACAAGTGAAGAAGAGAAGCGTCGGCAAAAGGTGGGAAAAGCTTGCTATAAGTTCTTAATTTGGCTAGCAAATTCCATTTCGACATTATGCGTTCAAAGTCACAGATTTGTTAATGATGATTAGTAATAATGAAAAGATGGGAAAAGGGGGTAAAACAAAAGGAAAAAAGGGGAAAAAAAAACTGAAATTGTACCATGTGAAGATAGCCAGAGTCCATTTTTTCCCCCCTCATTTTTCTTTGGGACACGACGATCTCGCTATAAATTTGTTACAGGCAACTAATCGAGCTAATAAATCATGTACAAGCACCTAAAATGAGCTAAATTATACTCTCACGTATTCACTCATTGGAGCCGCTTCTGATCCTTTCCCTCATTGGAGCCGCTTCTGATCCTTTCCCTCAGCAGGCGCTTTATGTTCATGCAAGATCTTGTGGTCATAAAGAAATGACCCAACTGAAGCGGGTACATTTCTTATCGATGACGCCTTTGATTTTTTCAAATAGTTGAACAAGAATTTTGCTAATCCATCAATTTCCGATTCATATTGTTCATAAACGAAGAATGCAGTGAATGCAAAAATCAGAGCTGCATCAAATTCAGAACAAGGTCAATTTGAAAAAGGAAAAATGTTTGAATATCAACTAGAACCACTGAGGAATAGGAAGATCAATAGTTGCTTACCTAAGCCAATTGCCCAAGTGAAGGACTGCAACATCAATTTGGAAAGATAAAGAAAACCTACAACCTGTATAAATTTCACCATGTTGTAAGGCCGAGATAAAAATGTTCAAGGGCATAGAGCAAAAGGTGACTAATCATATGTCACTCCGGGGCTAACAAGTGTGATTATCAAACAAAACAACCTTGATTTCCTGCTTACTTTATTGAGAAATGGTTATCCTCAAAATTGCTTGGAAGACGAGTTCTGGAAAGTTTAATGTAATACACACTACATACCTTGAAGAAGTTATTCCAATCATCTCCTCTAGCCAACAATCTTATACTCCGAAACCCCATGTTCCACAAAAATGCTATTCTTCCGATTGAATCTTTCATTGCTTTTTCTGAAAGTTCAAAACAAGATGGAGATATACACTTAACATTGATGCCAAATCTGCACAAGGAAGGCAAATAGTCAATAGAATTAATTAATCTTCTGAAACAAATGAGCTTAAAAATATAACTACATCAAAATCAAGTGAGGGCTCATTTGGAAACCGAATACACATTAATTATAATGCTAAAACACTGTCGATTCTGGACAAAGAATTCAGAAAGTTTGAGGAAACATCAGCGGCATAATCTAACAAGTCATTAGAAAGAAGAAATTCCACCATATGGAAAAGGGTACTCTAGCAGGGAGAGTGATGGTGCCCAGTACAGACCTTGGCATACATGCATAAGAAAAGGGAAGGGGAAAAAACAATAGTGAAAACAAAGTTAACAAGAACAAGTACATACATTTACATCCAAAAAAGGGATTTAGAAAGTGAACAAAACAAATGTTGAATAAGAGGGAAACATGGCTAATTTTGGAGAACTAGTTACACGCAAGGGAACAAAAAATGAAATACTAAGCATTAACGACCATCCATACTTACATGTTTGATGGTAAAATGCCATATCCAAAAAGGGCAGCAGAAAGCAGCAAAAGAAGCTCGGCTGCAGATGCGGTCAAAGTTCTTCCACAAAGAAAAAACCAACAAAACAACAGAACCAGAACAAGGAAGTATGTAAATGTTTTCTTCTCATCTCTCCACAGCAAAATGTCCGCAACTGCACTGATATGCCTCAAGATCAAAAAACAGTAACGTTTGCATAAGAAATATCCTACAAACAAATTATGTCTAAACTTAAAAGAAGGTTCTGCAAAGTAAGCTCATCTAGTGATGATCATTTCCGGCAGTCTGATTATTCTGTTGTGAAGTATGATTTATATAGCCCATGTAATTTCCACACAAAAATATGCCTTACTTTTCAGTGCTGAAAGAGGCCAATTAAATTTTCGTTTTGCTTAGTCCGCAATACAGTGATATAACAGAAAACCAACACCAGCAACATGTGCCATGGTAAATGATTAATAGCTCGCTGAGCACAATCCAGCCAACCAAGTCTCTAGAACAATGTTTGCCATGTCTATCATGTTTGATATCCAACTATTTAATTTGTCACACAACATTAATCACTGACATTTAAAATATCTTAGGACAAGCTAATGATCCCACAACATATACCAGTAAAAACTGAATTTTAACCATACATAATCTACAGCCATATGTTGTCTTAGGTTGACTTTTGAGCCGTTTCAAAAAATGTTATTAAGTTTCCAACCTTTCCCTCCCCCTAGTAGCTTCTCCGCTTTTGATTGTTCATTAAAGTCTCTGGCATAAGCTAAAGAGGAGTCCCTGGCTAAATGAGAGAATGACTGAATGGTTGAAGAGACACCTTCCTGCAGAATGAACAATCATCAGAGGCACAAGAAAAATGTCAGACAACTCAAATTTCCATAGCAATAATTAGGTTAATCATGCTAGTAAATTCCACTATAGGAAATGGAGAAACAGCCTGCAAGGCATATGGTACGATACAATAGAATCAATTGCTATCATAGTAGATACAACAACACTTATTAGGCAGTAAGAAAGGTGGGGAAAAACACAAGCATGGAGTAAAAAGGTAAGGGAAGCAAAGGATTGTCCTAAACACGGCAAAATCAATGCACTTGTCAAAGAGACTGAAGCTGAACCTTCAGTGGCTGAAGTGAGAACTTCACGGACAAACCCAGGGAAGCAGCAATTCTCTCCCTTTTGACCACTTGAAGATAGGAAAACAAATCCCTGTCTTACACATTCCTTCAAATAAAACAACAGAAGTAGCCTTCAAGCAATCTTTTCCTTCTAACCCTTTCCTCAACTCTAATCATTTCTTAGTAAACAAAATGTTCTGCACCAAAGATGTATTTTTAATATCCCAACCAACTACATTAGAAAGTGATGCCTCTAACTACATTTGAAAGTGACGCCTAAACACCTAGTTTTAACTGTTGAATTGTCATAAAATATTTATTGGACATGCCAAGAAAAATAACTGAGCCACTTCAATATGTTTGCTTGTTGGGCCTTCATACGACGATTACTAACTTCAAATAATGCACCATGAATCTGTAATTCCTTAATCCTCTATGGATAGTCATCTTTTGCCACCATAAGATGAATAAAACCAAAGCTTAAAGAGGGAGACAAAAGGAAACAAAAAATTGAAGGCAGACAGAAATCCTTCCACCAGACAATTGATATTCTTTCCCTACAGATCTGGACCTAGTGCTACATGGTCTGAGTTCTATTTGGTCATATTGCTATGTCCAACAAAACAAGTTATAACTACAAATAATGACAATAGTCCCAATTTAGTAAAAATAAGAAGCTAACAGAAATCCTAAGGATTATAAAAATTGATTTCACACATTTACTCGAATTAAGGACTTGAAATCAGAAATGCTAACAGAATATATGAAATGACGAACACATAGAACAAAAGACAGATGATAAAAATTAATATATGTAAGAAGAAAGAGGTCAGATCAAAAAGTCACTTACTTCCAGGGAGACAAGTGGTGAGTATCCAATATGTTTTTGTGCAGCAATGCAGTCAAAGGTCCTGGTGCGAGAGGCTAATTGAATGATGTAACATGCTGATAAAGAATGGTTATAAGTCCTGAGGCCCAACTTTTCATGGATCCATTTCACAAGTAGGATAATATACCAAACCACCCCAGTAGGAAGTTTAATAAATGGTCTGGAATTAAAGAGGTAGAAACTAAGTTAATAACATATTGTTAGAAAATCAAAGAAAAGAATAAGATAAAAGAAATGAGATATTTAGTCCATGCAATTGCCATATAGTACAGCAGCATGAAAAATGCCCAAAAAAAAATTAAAAATAAAGAAAATAGGCCAGACAAGAACATAACTGGAATCTCATATTTGCCCAATTCAAACCATCTAATAACCTTGTTGTTACATAAAAAGATAAAGGAAAGATGAGGATGACACTCGTTTTACTCAGTGAGATATATGCATGCATAAATGTGTTTTCTGTGCGCCAGTGAATGGATTACAACACAGTGCATTCCCCATACCAATATTCCTTGTTTGTTAATTTTTTTTTTTTTTTTTACTATATCTAATAGCTGAAATCAAATGAAGCAGGAAAGAAGACAAGAAAAAAATTAAACTTTTCCTAGTACAAATGTTCCACAAAAATGACACTTGAAAATGCAAAACTGCAGTTCTGTTAATAGTCATCAGTTCTTGTATGCAACTACTCACAAGAAATTCAGAATGCTTACTTTACCTTTGATATCCCAGGCCTTCCAATATAATTGACAAAAAGTCCCAGAACTTGATGGGTTCTAGATTAGTTATGAAAAATGCCTGCATATTCAGTAGAAAAACTTCCTCATGAATAGATATATGAAAATCAAAAAATATAAAAGGCCTTTAAATTCAATGATCCAAAATGTAGAGTACCATTCCAGCCACAGAAACCATTCGTGAATCTAGAGCTTCAGCTGCACAGACATGAGCATAAGCAACGTTCTCAACATAGGTAAAGTCGGACATATTTTCACCACTTCCTATAATAAACTGAAATGAGAAATCCAGTTACTCCAGAAAAGTTCTAATGAAACACTTGCATGAATAAGAAATACAAGACAACACAAAAATTAAAACTTCTGAACATTGAAGACGTTAAGAAAAGAAAAATGGAGCTCATAATGAGCAGGTTTGTGCAGTATTTAAGAATCATTACTAAAATAAGTTGTATTATGGCTGGGAAATCGAGTGCATTATTTCAAAAAGATTTCAAACAAACCTTAGTCCATATTTAAAATAAACCTGGATGGACTAAGGTTTGTAGAAAGAAAGCCATGGGGATGAAAATGAGAAAAAGGTTTCAAAAAGGTCCATAATTGCATTCAAATCTCAGTCAGCATTCAAAACATTAATACAATGTCCATTGCAGTCCAGAAATGATGGAGTTTCTTAACACAGCAACAGTAAGTAACCACAGAAGAATCATCACCAAACCTTAGTCCATCCAGATTTGGCTAGATTCACAAGAAGAGGCACAAGCTGTGTGTCGCCTGGTCCAAAGACATTACTTGGGCGAAGAGCACATGTTAAAAGACCATCGATATTGTTAGCAAACAGGACTAGAGCTTCAGCTTGAGCCTTAAGGTCACACATCAAGTCCTGAAACTATATCATGTACACATCACAAGTCAAAGGACGATTAGATAAAATGAAATACTTTACAAGACACATGGAAAACTCTTCTAATTAACTAACTTACTTTCCAGCGGCATGTCAAGGTTTCATCTCCGTTATGGATGTCATGTGAACCATCAAATACAACATCTGCAGTACTATTGTATACGAGCCGCCTAACTTTGCATTCTCGGCAAGCAGTGACAACATTTTTTGCACCTGAACATAAAATTAAAACCACAGCAATCACTAAACCACTAAAAGATGTCTCTGTTTAGTTCTCAAAAGATCTTTCCTTCATTGAGATGTCATGATTACCTTGAACTACAATCATGTAGCAATTATAGAAATCAACGGTGTTCAGATCAGTGGGATCCATATAGAACACTGTGCTCGCACCTTCCAGCGCTGCAAAAGGTGGATGCAACACACAAAATTATATTCAACTTAAACTCTTGCAGAAATTGAACAATAAAATGCAAAAAAACATTAACAAGAACCTCTACCATTTTTTTTCTCTTAACAAAGATGTAAATGTCTATTTCAACATTTTCTTAGCAACCAAACAGTCCTCTATAACATAATCAATATTTATTTATTTCTTTATAGCTTTTTTCCATCTTCAGAAATCCTTTTTCCACATTTCCACAGCAACCAGTGCACATAAAAAATAAATAAATAAATACACACGACATGCATTTACATTTTTTCAAAGATTAAGAAAAATCTAACTCAAAAATTTGTAACTAATAATAATCAATTTCTAAATTCCATTTCTCATTTTCTCTTTCTCCACATTTTTCTCGGCAACCAAACAGCATCCACTTCATGCACAAAAAACAACAACATATGCAAACGCATAATGATGTATAAGTGCGTACTTAAAAATACACGAGTATATTTATAATTTTTGGTATACCTTTTTTTATTTGAGAGATATCGCGAACATCGACTTGGTGATACTCAGCACGACCGGAGGAGAGAGAATCGGAGAGGAGCGAGTTGGACTCGCAGGGGTCGAGCTGGAGAGACTGAGTCGAATCGGTGACTCGGACGATGCATTTGCCAAGTTCTAACAGCCGCAAAACGAGCGATCTCCCGACGAATCCTCTCCCGTTGAGGACCACGCAGGTCCTCGGGATCGCCTCGTCGAATGGCATGTCGTTTTAATACCTTCTCTTTTCCTTTTCCTTCTTTGAATTGAAACAATAGATGACTCCAACTCGGTGTCGTTTCGGGAAGAGAGAGAGAGGAGAGCAGAGTTCAGGGCTTTTTTTTTTTTTTTTTTTTCAAGAGTGCGTATGCGTTAGGCGGGCAAAAAAGCGAAGTTGTTCACTTTAAGTGCGTCGTTACTGTAGCGTATAAGGGGCCCACAGAATCACGTCGTCAATTTTCTTGATTTAGAAGGTTGATTGATTTTAGTGGGGCATTCGCCTTTCGGTCGAAAAAAGTGATTGTATTGAAAATATTTTTAATATTATTTTGTAGAATTAAATTATGATATACCTTTAATTTTTTAACGACAGACAATAAGATTTTTTTAATTATTATTTTTAGATAACAAATAAAATAATTGATTTTAAAAAATGTTAATAAATATAAAAAATAATTAAATGGTTTAACTTCTAATAATCTAACAATAGTAAAATATTTTTAATATATAAAATAATTCTTTAAATGTAAATTATTGCATTTATTTCAATAAAATGCCTTATTTATTATAAAAATTCTAAATAAATCGTTAACTTAAATAGATTTTTAAAATTAATAAAATACATTTCACGTATTAATAATATTAAAATTATTTGATATAATATTAAAATAGTTTAAATTTATAAATTTTTTTAATATTATATTTTTATTTATTATAAACTTTAATATAATATAATATAATTATAAATGATTAAAATATTATTAAATATTAAAATTATTTTAAAATGTAAATATTATTATTTTATTTTAATATTATTTTTAAACTTAAAACTTTAATTATGACAACAACAATATAATGTTTAATGAAAGCTTACGTGTAATGAAGAAGGCATTGTTTTGCGCCATATAAACTATTATCTCAAATTGTATTAAAAAATTTGTATAATCATATGTAGGTGTATCATTATTATCAAAAGAATACTAATTAAGTTAATAGATTTATTCTCTACATTAATCTACCCATATGAAAACACTTCTTTTCTTGCCAATGTTGATGTAATTTATAATTTTATTTATAATTATCAAAGATTAAAACAACAAGACTAATTGTTTTGTGTCATTAACATTTAAGGATTGGAATCCTATGGATTTTTATTTTTACATAAGAAGAAATTCTACCTCAAATGAGCAATACATAAACTTGGCCTAATATATATAAGTAAAAAATGACGCCAAAGTTGTATCTGCTTTGTATTATATAACTAAGAGAAGGAAATTAGTCTAAGGGTGAGAGAACAATTAGAGAATAGAAACAAATGGAAGAGAACAAAAATACAATAAAAGATGGAGATAATGTTTGCCAGCTTTAGGGGCTCAAGTGGCCATCGCAATCAAGTACGATATGATGTCAGTTTCTTTGAAACCTGAAAAGGTGAAAGTGATTTTGCAAAAATATAAAATAATGGGTTGTATGTTTGGCAAACCTATCCACATCTAATAGAACCACCAACATACGTTCATTTCATTAATGGGGCTGTCTCCACCTTTCACCATTCCGTGCTGCTTTTTTTTTTTTATTATTATTATTATTATTTAAAAAGTGTATCACTTTCTTTTTTTTAAAATTAACACTATTAGATAATTTAATACAATTAGTTGTTATGTTGGGTTGATGGTAATAAATTATAGACTCTAAATTTCCCATAACAAATTTTTGTTCTTATTTGTTATTGATGGGAACATAATATAATGTTTAAAATTTTTCATAATTAATTTTATGATTATTTTGAATGTAAATATGATAGTTATTATTATTTCTCTTGATAATTTATTATTTTTAAAAATTTATTATTACTCTCAGTAATATATTCTTCATGATGGATTATATGAGTAGAGTTTTTAACTTATGTCATAAATGAATTACAAATTAGTTAAGCTGCTTATTTTTCGGTGATTTTGTATCTTTAATAGGTTTAATGAGTTTATATAATTAATTTTGTAGCTGTTATTATTTCCCACAGCTACAAAAATGATTTTTTTTCTTTTTGTCATTTAGGTAAGACTAAATATTTTTTTAACATTCAGGGGTAGGATAATCATTTTATCTATATTCTGTAGTATTTTCTTATGGCGTTAATGAAAAAGTAAAAAAAAAAAAGATACATTTTGTAAACCTCAAATAAATAAACACTAAAGAAAAGAATTTTAGTGTTTTTTTTTTGACAAATCAATTATTTTTCCGTTAATTAAAATTATAACTATTATAATTAAAATTATTCAGTTGATGAAAAATTCAGGGGTAGGATATTTTTCCGTTTTTGTAATACCTGCAAGCACATTAAAAATTATTTATGATATTTTTACATTAAATTGCTTTTGTAATTAATGTGAAGATATCTCCAAACACATCAAGATACCTTCACATGGAATTACTTCAGTAATTACATTAAAACAAAAAAAAAGGAAACATTATCCAAATACAATTATATCAACAATTAGTAATTAATTTATTAAAGAAATTAATTGTTTCAAGATGACAAATTTATAAATTAATTACTAATTAATTTATCACTAATTGTTTCAAGATGTTTTGTGTGACCGTCCCAATCACTTAGTCATAATGTCCTCACTTCCTTTGCTAAGAAAAGAAGCATATGCAGATTTGTAGACAAGCCAACCACCCATAGGCCAAAAGGGTTGAGAAATGACAAATTTAGCTTGTTCCTTTGACAAATCTGCTTCAACAACCATAGCAAATCTTTGATCTTTTCATCTTATACAAATCAACTGCCATTAACTGAACGCATACTTGTATGAGCAAACATTTTCGAATTATATACACCTCTAAATTAAGTTATATTTGTGTAAGTTTAAACTCTTGGTTGACCCTAAATGTAACATATGTAAATTGTAAGAATGATAAACAAAGAGTACCTTTTTTTCACTTCCAAAAAGACATTGCATTAAACTCGAATTCAAGAGAGCAAGGAAATTTCAAATAACTTTGGGACAAATGACAAAGTAAACATTAAAATTAAAAAAAAAAAAGTTAAAATGTATATATTGGTGGTTTTATTTCACCTTGGCACCAGCTACTCTGTACACAAACAATAGTAGTTAAAACGATCCTAGAAATTATCCTTTGCTTGACGAATGGCACCTAAGGCTTCTGAATCATCCGCAGCATCTGGAATATGCAATGACTGCCGGATTTCTTGACTTGACGTACGAAGAAATGGATTACACGATTTCTCCATCTTTATTGTTGTTGGAATCTGGGTAGACCCACAGGTAAACAAATTATTTCCAAAAAGGTGGGGGAAAAAAGAAATTGATAGACAGAGAAATATTGCAGTAAAAAGAAAGCGAGTGTTGCTACTTGAATGAAAATGAACTTGATAGCTCGTTATATAAGCTTGTCCATCTCAATCAATATCAAATATTGGGTGGAATCAGGTGTTGTAACAAGGCACAATTGATACATTCCCGACACACAAATGATCGTATGTAAAGGGCACTAAAAAACTTACAAGCACTGCATATGCCCTTAGCTCACCTAATCGTGTCATGTGACAAATTCGAGATAATTGTGCTTTCATGTGGAAAGAATTTCCAACCAGACTAAGACTTAAGCATCCTAAAACTGAAAGATAGCTATCCAGAGAGAGTGAAGGAACTAAATCCAAACAAAGAAAATCCAAGAAATTACCGTGGGCACACCCTTGCTTCGAAGTTGGGCTATGTGAGCTGCATATGATTGAAGGGCCTCATTGTTGGGTTCTATGGACAATGCGAATTTTGAATTACTCTGTAAAATTTTTAAATCATGGTTGAGAGTTCTTATAGTTTTAGCTTGAAAAAAATGCAAATTACTGAAGTGGACAAAAGAAAAGAATTACATACCAGTGTATATTCATGACCACAATATATATTTGTATCATCTGGCAGAGACATTATCTTCTGAAGGGAAGAAAACATCTGTAACATAGACAATCAGCAGTTGATATACAGGTCATATGAAAACAGTGAGCTAACGTAGCTTTTATGTTTTTTTTTTTTACTGAGAAAGAATGCCTTTCGTGCAGTGTATTAAACATCTTTGCCGATACAATCATTTACCACTGTATATTTTTGTATATAGTTTTTCTCTAAAGGCCAATATCCACAGGGTAGATATACCCATTAGGCCATTAAAAGGAAAACAAGCTTGTGTCTTATATTATTCGCTTTACACTCAATCGTGCTATCTTCTACATTTCTTTTTAAATATGAATATATAAATCTCATCATGGAAATACAACTATGTTTTCATGCTTTTAGGGGCCTCATTTCCAATGAACAACTAATAGCAAAAAGCTAAAATCTTCTCAAAATTGGACTAGCCATGGACTTCCCAATTGGACCTCCATATAGCAATAACAATTATTCAAGAATGATACAACAATAGCTTTGTTTTTAACTTAAATATCCAAAATCTTCTCAGTAATGACAAATCAATATTTCTACTTGAACTAATATAGTTGACAACAATTTTAATCTCTTTAGATCTTTTATAAGAAAATTCTCTCCTCCCCAAACATACAAATGAGCACTAAATAGTAGCTCATTCCTTTTACTTTTTTGATAAGTCTGATTAACAATTAAAATAACCTTTCAATTCAAAATAACATCGTCTGTATGCCATAACTACAGCAACAAAAAATTCCAACCCACAAAGAATCAATGAAAGACAAAATCTACCTCCTCAGGGGTTCCTTCAAAAACCTTGCCACATGATAAGCTGAACAAAGTGTCCCCAGTAAAAACAGCTGCTGACCCAGGAAAGTAGAAGCTAATATGACCTGTTGCAAATACAACCAATACAGCGAGTCAGAAAAATTGGGAATAATCAGTAGAAATGACTAAGGTAAAATGAAATGCAAAACCACACCCATAAATTCTGTTTGTTAGGAAATAATCAAGGTATTCTAAAAAAGTCGATTTAAAACTTTGAGAAAATATCACATATCTAAATATATTAAACCATACTTTGGATTTACACCTCACTTCAATTTAAGATACGAAGTCAGATGCCCATTATCCTTCACATTGCATGCACGTTATTCAGATCAAATTACTCTCTCTATTCGAGAAAACATCAAAAAAGAATATGAAAGTAATTCTTTTAGGCTACAGACCCCAGACGTTAATCGTGTATCCATGTGGGGCAGACTCAAAAATCAAACCCCAAAATCTGCCACCTCCACCGCCACCACAATAACAATAACAATGACAATAACAATAATAATAACAATGACAATAACAATAATAATGACAATAACAATAACAATAATAATAATAACAATAATAATAATAATAATAATAATAATAATAATAATAATATTATTATTATTATTATTATTTTTTGATGCCGAGGATAACTGTCATCCGTCTCCCTGTCTACCAAAAGAATTTGTTGAATGAGGTAAAATTAACAACCAAAAACAATGCTAACAATTCAATGATGCCGTGAATGGACCTTTTACATGCTATTTTAATTCTATAGAAAAATTGGGGGGGGGGGGGGTTGTTTAAGTGCAAAGAACAACTTAAAGTAATTCAAAAGAGGGCATAATCATTAAGTAACAAAAATGCTTCAATGACTTCATAAAATGATATAAGTAATGATATTCAACCTCGGGTATGGCCAGGCGTGTCAATCACATGCACCTCATGACCAGCAAACATCCATTTGTCTCCATCATTCAAAACTATATCAATGCCAGGGATCCTATCCTTGTCTACCCCTGAACCAATCACCTACAACAAAGGAAAATATAGAACTTCAGAAAATTACATGCATCATGTAACCAATCATTAAGGATAAGAGCTCTGTTCATAATAGCACAATAATGCATTCCCATAGTTCAATCATAAACTTGGGCATCAACTATGGCCAGTATAAACATAAAGGCTCATAATGGTCTAAAGAAATACTTGTTTCGGTAATAAAATTGTACACTTAGTCATTATTGACTATAAAAACGCTCATTTTGACAGGGAAAAATACTTGCATTCAGAAATTGTGGCTACCTGCCTATTCTATAATTTTAATTTTTGAGTCATGTAACAGACAATGGTCTGCATATATAAGTCAATGGAACCAGGATTAAAAAGCATACAAGTGGTTGATGCTAGCTATAACTCTTTGGGTAATTAGCCAGGTGTATTAAACTTCAAAATTTGTCCTTCACAAGTAAAGACAGCATATGATATCATCTGTAAGCCATACAGGGAAAAATTCTTTAGAGGCATTTGAGTTTTCTTCAAATAAACAGTGTGCCACAGAAAACATCAGCACCATATCAATGATCTTCACAATGGACTGCAAACATACAAAGCAGAGTTCACAGAAATATTAACACCAATCAGCAGATGCAAAATTCAGAGAACTCTCAGCCAATCAATAGCCATTTGTTTCAACTATGAATTGATGTTCAATTGAATGTCAATTACTCAATTCACAGTGAGTTACAAAAGTGAGGAAGAGAGATAATATATTCATACCTTTGCACCGTACCTTGCTTTTAGCTCCAAATTACCACCGGTGTGATCATGATGATGATGTGTATTTAGAATGTAAGTCAGATTTCGGTTTTTCCTACTCAAAGCATCTATCACAGGTACAGCTTCAGAAGGATCAACAACTCCAACAGTACCTGTGTCCATGTCATGCAAAAGATATGCATAGTTGTCCCTGAGACACGGTACCTGAAAATAAGATTGTGATTACCAAAGATGGCGACAATAAACATTACTAGCATGGCAAGCAGTAGACAGAGTGATATCAAGAGATAAATGTGGTAAAAGTTTTTGTTTCCTAGCTCCTTCAGTGTTTCTTTGCTAGAGATAAGAGTCTATGCCCTCATTTTTTGAGAAATGGGTAATGCAATTTAGTGACTTGCTGGTGAAGATCTCCAAGATTTTTAAGTCCAACATGGAGAGCAGAAAATTCTTGCTCAAAGAAACATATTAGAAGAAAAGGAAAGAATTATACATTAATCAAGGCCAACAAAAATGACATAAAAAAATTACAAGGAACATCCATTACTTTATATTACAAAACATGATATTTAAAAATCAACTCACCAACTCAATTTGCAACGATGATGACATATTGGAGATACTGCAAAACTCAGCAACTCTAAGAGATCGACTGGCCAAATGCAATGTCTTGAATGGCATTGATAATAAGCGCATGAAACCATACAAAAGACCCTTTCTAAGGCAAAGTTGTCTTGGTCCTGGCACAACACAAAGGCCACTCTTCCCCTAAAACATGAGAGACATTTCCAACTTAATTACCACAAAATCATGAGGTGCCCAATCCAGAAAAAAAGTCAGAGCAAATGCAAGCAGCAAATAAACTCCAAATATCACCATTTACATAGACATGAATGTACATAACAATACATGTTATTGTTTTATCAAAGGTATAAATGGACTAGTAGAGTACAGTTCATGTTGCAATATGAATATAAAACAGAAATTCAACAAAAAGAGAGACTGTGACTTATTAATTTTCCAATTAGAAATATAAAATAAACTGATGTGGATTATACAAATCACAAATTACTTTTGTACCCAAAAACATTCTTGTACCAAAATAGTAGACCAATGACTACATATGTGTGGAATCATGCAAAATTCATTACAAGAACATAATCATTTTGTATAATCAATAACATAATTTCTAATGTCTCACAATATCATCATTCATTCATAGAGTGAAATTTTGAACATCGCATCAAATTCCTAACCCAAACTACATAAAACTCAACAAAACTACAATCCATAATAACATTTCTAACATACAAATGAATTATAAAACAGCATCTAACTTAATTTTATATTTTAATTTAAAAAAAAAAACAGTAGTTCTGTTTGCACCACTAAATTCAGTTAAGTCCAAGCAAAACAAAAACATAAACAAAGAAACAACTCTAAATAAAATAAAGCATATAACAACTAAACAAATGAAAATAACATTTAAAACAACATATAAAAAGTTTTCTTCATTGTTTTCAACTGGAAATTTGGATTTTGCCCACGCGGTTGCATCAAATTGAAAATGTTGCCATTATATTATTTTCCCACTAAAATTCCAAATTTAAAAAAAAAAAAGTGACCCTAATAAAGGTTTTAAAACATACATGAAAGATGAAACCAACAAACGCAAAAGCCCAAAAAAAATAAAAATATAAAAAAATATAAAAAAAGAAAAAGAGGAAGAGTGGATACCCTTGAACAAGTGAAGGAGGCCATGGCAGCAGATGATGCTCTGGAGATCATTTGCATCTCTCTCTCTCTCTCTCTCTCTCTCTCTCTCTCCCTTTGTGAAAAAATGTTTAGAGAGAGAAAGTGTCCTTGTGAGAGAGAGAAGAAAGTGTTTTTAATTTATAGAAGAGAAAGTGATTTCAGTGGGTTGGCACTTGGCAGTTGGTACTCAAATGTATTATTTTATTAATCCATTGGATACTATCATGTTGATACCTATTTTATTACCATTTATTAAATAAAAGCATAGTTTATTTATTTGCATCAAATAAGTCTTTACATTCCCCAGAACGTCCTTTGTCTTTGTTTTGGGCCCATTGGACAGTGCTCTAAAGAACTCCGAGGTTTTGGACCTGCGTGCGATAAGAGGACAAACTATGAAACTATATCCAATTTGAATATGTATATAAAAAAAAAGTAGGGATCCAGATATTATTATCCCGATAATCATTTTGTTACTTTATTTATATTGACTTTTTGAGAAGGTGATTTTTTTTTTTGGTGGAAAAAATTAAATAAATAATAGTTGTGATACTTGTTTTGTTATGCTAAATTTATTTGGAGAGAAAATAAATTCTTCTTTTTAATTTTAAAGACCGCGACCACGAGTTTATTTATTTTACTTTATTAGGGGATATGCAGAATCTTTTAGTACTTTTGAGTGTATTTTCAAATTGAATTAAAAGTAATTTAGTTGTTCTTCTTACTTTAAATTATTATTGTTATTATTATTATTGTTATTATTATTATTATTATTCTTAATTTTGCCGGTAATCAATGTTCCAATCTAAGGGAGGTAGGACTTCAATTTGAAAACTTTGTCCCACCTTATTATTATTTTTTTGAAATAGAAATATGACACAAAACTGTGGCTTCAAAAAATTGAAGAAATAAAAGGAACAAATTACTTCAAAATAAATCAAATGACATAGGATATTTTTAATCGAGAAAGGGAGATATGACAAAAATATATAAATTGAAAAAAATAGTTTTTTTGGGTTTAAGATGTGAAGCTAATAATTGTGGTATTTATTTTGAAGATAAATAGTTATATTTTATTTGGTGAAGAAAAGAAGGAAAATATGTCGTTTTTGGAAACCATCACACGTATTTACTTGAAATTTCAAGAAATTTAATTAATTTTTCGGTGAGAAGGGACTGGGGACGGCTGATAGAACTTACGGGGTGGCAACTGGCGAGAAAATTAAAGAGCTTTTAATTTTATTAATCAAACTAAGACAGTACACGTGGAGGTGGGGGCTGCCCTGTTGGGGCTATGATTGTGCCACCCATTAAGGATCGCGGGTGCGTCCCCAGGAACGGTTTTTTTGTACTCCACGTGGCTCAAATTGATAATATAGATTTTATTCCCTTTTCCTATTGGGCCATAAGGTTTAGTGTTTTGCGGATTGATTTAAAATACCAAGATATAGGCGTCATGTTGCTTGTTTATTATTTAAGAAAAAATTCACTTAAAATCAAAGCAACACAACACACTCTTAGTTGGATTGATGATTGATCAGTTGTTAGGAGGGATCAACTCCCCGTAGTAACCGTGAGATTAGAATAAAAGTTAAAATATATCATTTCAACGTGTTCTCGTATTTTTTAGAGTAGTAGCTCAACTCTTTGGGCTAATTTGGTTGGAATATAAAATAATAAGAGTGAATAATTTTAAAGTAAAATTATCTTAATACAGTGTTTGAATAACAAAAGTAATTATAAGATAAAATTAATGGAGTCCGCGGTTTATTCCAAAACAATATCAAAATTTTATAACAAGGACAGCATGGAATAATAATGTATAAGCTAGAATTTAGTTAATTATTGTTCACAAAATAATAAATAATTTTTTATTTATGGATTGATATTCTTATTATAATCGATTATGATATTCTTGTTATTATTAATGATGATATCTTTTAGTAAGAGATAAGTTTACAAATTGTAACATGTTAAATTAAAAAAATAATAATAAGGAGAGATTTTGCCTTTTTTAATAAATCTATCAATAATTCTTTATTTAAATTAGACTACATTCCATGTCATATTAGAATCAATGTAAGATAATATTGGTATATTAATATATAGGATGTATTATTACTTACTACTTAATCACATGACATACCAAACATAAAATATGATTATTTATAGTTCAGTCCGATATTGCATCAAACACAATATAATATTATACATAATCTAGTATTATCTAATCCGATCCTATTTTATCCTATTCAATTCAGCATACCAAACGAATCTTTTATGAACTCAAAATTTTCTTCCAATTAAGAATGATTGAATAGAATCATTTTATAGTATATTTAATTAAAAATGATTGAGCGAAACTAATTTGTAGTCTATCTTTTTTGTAAAATGCGAGTAAAAGAAACAATTCTCAAACATCAATGAGGGTAAACAATGTTGGAAGGGTTTCAAAGAAGTTCTAATGCACTTAACAATAATTAGAATAGACACCCTCATTAGTGAGGATAATATGAGTAATGGCTTCATAAAATTTATGATACATTTATTAAATGGAAATTGAAATGGATATCCTTAAATATTAGTGAAAATAAATAATTAGAGTAAAAGCTCATAGAATTTATAGTGTGTTTATTAAATAAAAATTAGAATGAATCAAAATTAAAATAAATATACTCAAAATATTAATTAGAATAGACAAATTGGGAAAATGCCTCATAGAATTTATGGTGCCTTTATTAAACAAAAATTAAAATGAACTAAAATGAAAATATAGAATAAAAATCAGAAAAAATTATTTACTTGAATTATAAAAATTTAAATTGACATAAGCTTAATTACATTAATATATTTAATTTATTTTGAAATCAAAACGTATACAAGTAAGATTATTTATATTATTAAAATATCCTAAATTAACTAATGTCGTGATTTTTTAAATTTTAGTTATTGTATTATTTATTAAATAATAATAACAACAATTGTTATTATTAAATAATCATTATTAACATTAATATATTAATTAATTATAAAATTTTTTATTGACAACAACAACAACCACCAAAATCAAAATCAAAGTCATCACCATGATCGACAATGGCAGCGAATAGGCGGCGAAAACGATCATTGACATCGTCGTCGTCGTTGCCGACATCATTGGCAAATGCTGTTGCTAGATCGCGAGGCGTCGAAAAGAGTCCAAACGGAGACGACATTAGCAATCGTCTGCTGCTACCCATTCGACGACAATGGTTTGGCTGCTCGTTTTGGCAGCAACGGTTAGCCTGCCACAATTTGTTTTGTTCTGCTGCCATACATGTATTTTCATTTACAGGAGGGCATTTTCAAAATTTTAAAATATTGATGCGGTCAAATTAAAATTCCTGATGTTGGGAGACCAATTTTCACCCTCTAAGATTATCAAATTTGACTAAACCCCACAATTTCGATTCTAATTTTCACCATTAATTTGTAAAATAAATACTATCACCATTAATTCTTTATCATCAATGCAGAATTGTAATCCTAGTAAATTATCTAATTGCAATACACCAACAATACAATTAATACCGTCTAATTGTATTTAACCCAAAAAAACAAAAAAAAAAAAATTGACACGCATTTTAGATGATCGAAGACTCAAAAATAACGACACTGATCCAAGTCCTTCGTGATTTAAAAAATATTAAAAAAATCCTTTGTGATTATGTCAAAGCACTAGATTGTGTGCATCAAGTTTTACATAGCATTGAGTCCACGTAAATGGTAATCGATAAAATCAGTTACTCATCAACT
This sequence comes from Aegle marmelos, assembly GCA_030449875.1. Lineage (NCBI taxonomy): Eukaryota > Viridiplantae > Streptophyta > Magnoliopsida > Sapindales > Rutaceae > Aegle > Aegle marmelos. The sequence continues at coordinate 12,217,303 of JASUUL010000115.1, forward strand.
TGAAGAAATTATTTCCGGTGCTTATATGATGGTACAACAACAGGTTTTGACATACTTTGCAAAATGTACAATGCTGCCGGTTTTCCTCTCTCATTTCAAGTAAACACCTCACAGAAAGCTGAGAACTGCAGTGGACACCTCATAGTTCATCCTGCAAATTCGAAAATGGAAGTAGAAGCTCTGGTCAGGATATTAACAAATATGAACACCACATTTGGCTGCCAATAGCTGTTATGGCATGCAGTTCTAATTAACTTTTCTTGAGAGTAAACTAATTGTATGAACTAATTGTATGAGGTGCTGTGCCATAAACTCTGTCATGTTGCATGAAAAAGAATGAAAGGCTCACATGGAGAAGCATTGTCATGCCAAGTTAATTGTCAAATCAACAGTGAGAACTCTTAAGAAGGAAATGGAATAGAATAAAACAAGGCATGGAGAGAGAGAGAGAGAGAGAGAGAGAGAGAGAGAGAGAGAGAGTGTATTTAATACTTACATGATGATCGTCCAAATCATGGGGATACTGCTGCAAATGTCAAAAGAAATTAAACAAAGTCAAATTTGTGTTTCATCAAAGAAATTGATGCATCACAATCATCATAATTAAGGATCCTATCCAACCAACAAGATAGCATTTTCAAGCCACACTCTCATTTATATCCTATTTAATTCTTCAAAATTCTGTGTCAAAAAGATGATAGAAAAACTCAAGCCAATTTTTCACTCAATCATAGAATTTCACCGTGCCCATCAAGAGTCTCCAACTGTCTTATCTGAACTAAGGAGTGGTTTTTTAAAATCCTATTTGACAAAGTATGATACAGTAGCAAATTATGATTCCCAAAAAACATATCCATTATAATAAAAGAACAGATGAGGAAATCAATACAAAGTACCCTTCTACGGCGCCTCCTTTCTGCATACTCACGGTCTCTTTCTCTCTTCCTCCTCTCACCTTCCTCTCTAGCTCTTGCAGCTTCCTGTAGATATGATGGTTTGTATTTTTATTAGGGGAAAGATTCAAAAAGGGACAGTGATGAATAATTGTAACATTAATTGCAAAAAGAACCCACAAGAAGTTCAGCCCACCTCTTCTTCACGAGCTTTCCTCACTTTCTCTGCCTCCTCAAAGGCCTCTTTTTCTGCCTGAATATTAAGAAAAAATAAGTTAGTAGCTCCAGCAGAAGCAAACAATAGATATGGCTTTTGGTAAGCAGCAGCTCACCTCCCTATTTGATGAAAAGATATCTTCTACAACTTGTTTCGCATATTGTGGGTCATCACAAATCAAAATGTTGTCAAAAACTGAACCAGCCTTCACCTACAGAGCAACAATTGATCCATTTATTCCAATACTTCAGAATGTCCATCAAGACACAAAACAGAAGTTCAAGTTTAAATTCCACTGATACATATGCAAAGATGAAGACAGTCAAACAAACATTTATGGCAGCAGCTTCAACAGCTAAGGTTGAATCTGCTAACAGCACACAAAGTGACTTCCAGTTGAAGATAGAAAACCCAATCAACACTCAAGTTCACCAACCTTTCTCATTGTGAATAAAAACATAAATTACCATTTTGATTGAATATGATGATGAGATATGAAACTAAAAAATTATTGTTGTGGTATATGTAGTGACTAGCTCTTAAAAAAATGAGATCATTTATTGCCCAACAAACTTAAACCTAAACAACTGACGTTAATATTCATTAACTTTGTTGGTTTCGTCAACTTGAGAAAATATACAACATGCATGCTTTCCACAAAAATATTGAATGAGATGATAATTCACTGATTTCTAAAATTTTAATTTGTACCATTAGCTCTATGTAGAACAAGAAGAAAGTTCATGATAGTTACCTGCCATACTTCAATTCCAACATACTTTATTGGCTTCAGGACATAAAGATCAGGGTCATCTTCAAACTCTGAAAGTAAGAAAAGATAAACAAAGTTTATGCACAATTAGAGAGAGAACATTTTGCAATTGAAAGATAGTTTGAATAGTCAGACAAAAAATGCAGCCAAATTCAAGAACAGAAGGCACATACAAGGATGAAAATTTGTCAAGAAAAAAGAAAATTTTTGCTGCAAAGCATATTTGTCAATAAGCAACCAAATTCAGGCAAAAAATTTTCTTTGTGGACCCAATTAATCAAGGCATTTCCTTTTCAATCTAAGCTGTAGATAAGTAATTAAATTTTGATATACATTTAAAGACTTTTTGAAAAAGATATTAAAATTCAAAGTTCTCTAACTCATTTATTCTCCTCACGTTGGAGTCAAAGACAGCTATAAAATACACTGTTAGTACTTGTATGCACCACTTTATCAAGCAGTTTACTGTATCAGATCAAATCAGCTCTGTGTTGAGCAATATTGGAGGAAAGAAATGTTTAACATTTTCAAGGGCAAAAGTGTGGATAATGTTGAAGAGTTGTGGGATAGAGTTCGTCTTCTTACTTCACTGTGGGCTTCAGTTTCTAAGGAGTTTCAAGATTCATCCTTTTTCTTCATACACCTAAATTGGGTTGGGGTTTTGAAATAGGAAGTTACATCTGGTTCTAATCTCATATAGGGGTGTTTGGGAATACTTTTTGTTTGATGCAAATAGTGATAGATTTTGTTCTTTGTTTTTCATCTTCTTTATTAATACACTTTTCAGCGCCCCCTCCCCCCCCCCCCCCCAACAAAAAAAAAATCAACATGGAAGTATGTGTCAGGTTGCAGGTAATCCCATACTAATTCATAGAAATTATTTTTCAATGTTCTTAAACTGGATTGCTTCTGGCAGTTTGACCATGCTACCCAGTCCAGTCAACTTCCAAATTTACTCTACATTGAAAATCTGATAAATATTCATTTTCATTCAATGATATTTATTCCTCTTTGAATTAATGGTTCAAAGTTTATCTTCTCCATCCCGACCTGCGACCCAGTTAAGTCACTCAAACTTGCAGAAATGAAGTTACCTGGGTTATCAATCCAGGGAGTCTTCCATCTTCCTTTGTAGTTGGGGTTCTTGATTTTCTGCAAAACCCAAACATTTAAATAGTTATGAATTACATCAAGAAAACTTGGTGTCAACCTTATTTAGCACTCGAAAATACCTTGCGCTTCCATGTTCCTTTGTACGCTGGATTCGGTATCTTTGGTGGCCTCCAAATTCCAGCCTCTTCTTCATCCCAACCAACAGGCTAATGCAAAATCAGCAAGAAAAGGTCATCCAATGCAGTAACTGTATATCTCTTTTACAGCTATTACCCAACAAAATTATATGACGATTAATGGATCCCTCACAGACAATGGAGTCATCCTTTCTTCAAGATAAGCAAGAGAATATGTAAAAACATAAAGATAAAAGTCAAATACTTGATAATCAACTTCTTTTGATGTTCATTGGCTGAAAATCAAAATTAATTAAGTAATTCTAGTTGACGGCAAGAAATATGTCTATTGAATCTCCAAAGTAGATGGCCACGAAATTGGGATTATAATGTATGAAGAGCAAGCAACACACCTCTTTTGCCTTTGGATCTGGAATCTCGGCTGGAATTGAGTCGTATCCCTACAATAAGAAGACAGGTAAAAAAATTACAAGACTAATTTACATGGAACAATTTCCTGTACCATTCAATCCATTGAGAAAGAGCAATAAGCAACTTACCTCTGGTTTAACATCATTTGGATCATCAATATATTCTCTATCGTCCCAGTCTGCTGGCTGTAAGCAGAAGTGAATAATATTATGCACGGAAAAGGAAACTTAATACAAGCAATATGAAAAGCCTTACAATGAAATGAGGGAGAGAAAACCCCCCGAAGAACATACAATAATACAGTTACATATCTAAGTAAAAAATTCTAGAGTCAAATAGTGTTTTCCACCATAGGAGATCTAATCCTCAAAAGAAAGCATAACATAGAAATAGGGATGGTAGTGATTTGGAACCAGCACAAGCACACAAGAATGCTCCAGCGTTCAAATCCAAAGGGCATACCTTTTTGGCGTAAACATCCTTGATCTTTCGGGGAGGAAGTATATCCCAATCTGTGTACATGCTCCCTGAGTCTCTTTCTCGATTATCAACTAAGATACTATAACTTGCATCAGGCCTAAGAATGAACGTGTAGAAATGTGTAAGCTTGTCAGTTTCACATTGTAGATCCTTCTTGATAGGATAATTCTGGCCTTGATAGGAAAGTATCACATGAAGCTTTTTGGTCTGTGAGCCACAGATATCTGGTCCAAACATCAAACTGCATGGACAAAGCAATAGTCAGAGGATTTATACCTGTTTATAGAGAGAATTGATAATGACAAGTTATAGGACGAACTTCAAGCACTGGGTTTTTAGATGTTGCTGCTGACAAAGGGAAATTAAAATTGCTAAATCACAAAGAAAGCAACACCAGAACTAATGCAAATAAAATCTAGAGGACAATCAAATGATGGGATCAACTAAAATAAAAACATACAGAGTAAAAAAAATAACACAAACACACACACACACACACACACACATGTATAACAGAACAAGGAAAATTGAATTTAAATTTAGAAAGCACAGGTCAAGCAGAAAATATAAAAAGTTGACAGACCTGTAAGGGGTATCACCGCCAAATTTCTTCTGAATGACAAAACCTGAAAGAAGCTTAATGTAACCACCACCACATTCAATATCCTGCTCAAACTTAATAGAGTATTGGACCACTAGCGTTCTATTCTTGTTGCTGAACTCTGGTATCTTTGCAGATATGGCATAGTGTTTGGCATCATTATATGTCTGAATACCTGCATAATTTCCTGGCCTATCAATCTCATGTTGACCAAGCACAAGTTAAAGGGTATAAACATAAATTCCAAAGACAAGATTCGACAATTTAAAGCTTTTGTTTTCAAAAACATTGAGCAAGAACACAACTTAAATCCACATGAATTTCGAACATGTTGATAAAATATCACATCAATGCAGAAAAGAATAAGAAAACCCATCAAGTTCTCCAAAATATTTAATACCTTTATCATCAGGATCTCCAGACCATTTTCCTGCTGTGTGTTTAAAGGTTCCTGCTTTTCCTTCAGCTCTCTTCCAGTCTGATAAAACCCATCTACTCTTCCACCCATCTTGCAACACATTTGAAAGCAACAATATTCAGCTTTCAACTAAATAAACAATAAGGCAGCATTCAATAAAGCTCATTTTGGGATTAAAAATTGAACTTCTATAAGTGATTTTCTAGAAAGCGCATAAGGTGCTTGTGAAAGAGATAGTGCTACCCAGAAAACTGCTTTTTAAAAAAGGCACTTCCACAGGTGCACTTATTAATGAATCACTTAATTAGTGTTTCTACCAAAAAGGCGACTATACTCGAAGTGCTTTCAACTCCCTAAACCATTACGTAGTAAACAATAGAAGTTTGTAAAACTACTACTTACCACGACAAGCGATCAAGATCACACACATTCAAAAATATAACACATTCAAAGGTTACAACATTCATCTTTCAAATAAATAAACGACAATAAGAAAGCATTCAACATTGCTGCTTTTTTGTTTTTTTGGGCCAAAAGCGCAACCCATTAGCCAAAGTCCCCCCCCCCCTCCCAACCCGAAACAACCAAAACAAAAAGTGCTTCTGCTAAAGAAGTTAATTTACTCAAAAGTGCACTCGCTTACCTTCGAAGCGCTCTTCGAAAAAGATTTCTGAGGAAGCGAAATGAAGAAAAACAGCTGTAAGTAAAAGCAGAAGCTGAAGCTGGACTCTCATTTCTGCTGCCAAACGAACCCTTTACGGGACGCTGACTACTGCGGAACTCAGCTCACCATATAAAACATCGCCGGCATAGCACTTTTATGAACGTGAAATCTCCAAAGTGCCCTCACGTTTTAACTTAATAAATATTTTGTTGATTGGTGGCTCGAGTCTGGAAGGTTCGGTTTAATTTTGACTATTCCGTCCCATGCTCACAGTCACTGCGACCAATTTTCCTCAATTTTTTACATTTATCCCTCAAATAATAATTATAATAATAAATTTTAAAAAATCATAATTCTTGAATACTATAATTACCTGACTACATAATACATGATTTGCGTGTGACTTGTTCGTCGGTCGTCGATAGGTGTTATAAAATTAGCACAATAATTTTTTCCAAAAAAAAAAAAACCTGAATGCAAAATTTGGTAACTTATAGATAACAAATTGTAATGGCAATGATAATAATCAATATGATTACATATCCGCCGGTGGATGATGAAAAAGAACAAATTTCTACTCTCCAAACTGTTTTCATTTGTATAATTTCAGTAACCAAATGCCAACAAATGTGAAAATTCTTTGCACTTCATATCCAATGCCTCTCTTTTGATATTCAATGTCTTTAAAGTCCTACTCCAATCTATACCACAGCCCTTGTGTAGGATTTTTATGTACATATAAATTAAGTCACTGAGCTCCTGGAACCACTTGGTGGTTTGAAGGGTTACTGCATATACATTGAGAATCATGCAATTTGTATACCGAAGTCAAGTCACCTTTTTGATTTTGCTTCTGCAGCACGAACTCGTGGTGAAGATTGCGAGCTGCTGCCTAGTGCAGCAGCTGCTGATTCGACGTGTGTGAGAAGATACTCGTATATTTTCTTCCTCAGCCTATCCACTGTCTCAGCTGAAACACGGGGTCTCTCTACATCATCCTTGCTTGACCCAATCTTGTCTAACCAGTCGTTCACACTCTTGAGTTGAGACAACATCCCTGCTATTTGACCATTATCAGACAGAGATGAGGAATCAACATCAGCATCCAAGAACCTTTCGACAAAACCCAAGAACCAATCCTGTGACTCCATCTGCAACATCTCTGCCAAGTCAACAGCCTCATCAAGGCCATTTCCTCTGGTCCACTCTGGGAGGGGTTGGGGCTGTGGCTTCTGACCAGTGGCTGGACTATCACCAGGTCTGCGAATTGCTCCTGATGCAACGAGCTTAGAAACGACTGTTGGACGGGGTTTCCCTGGGGTTTTTGCTGATGCATTCTTAGTGGAATTTTCTAGGACTATCATCGGTTGACTGGCAGAAACAATCTTTCGGCCTTGAGAAGAGGCTGCAGGAGCTGATAGAGTAGAGTTGGTTTCCTTACTAAAAACAGAGAACGATGATAAATTAGTGGCTAATGCAGCTTGGACCCAAGAGGCTACATGCTTCCGTCTATCTGATGTGACCTTTAGTGCTTCTTCTGAAGGGTTTTCCTCGTGATCCGGGGATGAACCAACTGATAGAAATTTTGATAGAGAATCGGCAATCATGCGAGCATTATTCAAGCTTGAATGAAGCGTCAAGAATTGATCCACAGCTGGCTGTGGATTGTCTACATTGGCAGAGGAAGTTAGCTCAGAATACAAGCTGCAAGAGGAATATGAGAAGATGAGTTGGATCAAAAGGTCCAGTTCATAAGGCCTTACATGAAAAGAAAATACGAAATAAGGTACCACCACAACAGAAAATATGCTTTAAATTACACATAAAATTAAGAATTTCCAAAATTCACTATGGGCACACCTGTATCTTTATTGCGACTGCTTCTGAAGTAGTTTGATCTATCCTCTTTTCGAGGTGCACATGAATGAACACCGCCTAAATGCCACAAACAATACTATATGATAGTGTATCTATGACATTAATTCGTGCCCTCATCATCCAATAAGTCTACAGTTTTACTTAAACAGTGTGTACTATCATCATTCCCTTTTATTAGGCCACTCAATAATTTTATCTTCCAACCAAATCATGAAGTTTGAAAATTGAAATTATATATCTATATTGTTGAAATATACCCATTTTAGTAGCAGTCAGCCAATCACAGATTTGTAATTGACTTCCTACAAATAAATTCTATCCTCATTCATTTATCACCTAGACAATAGCACAGATAGCAACCAACTACTACATCTCAAGGATGATGTAAGATTGGGCTCATGTTTCTCAACTTCTCCCACATTCTAAATGAGCAACGAGTTACTCCAAGAGAGCCTAGACTACCCCTTTTATCCTTTTCAGGTCCAGGATTTCCACTGCTCTTAGTCTGAAAATCAACCTTGGTGATCCCCTAGGATTAGGAATCATCACAGCAGGTGAAGTCCTGTGCTCATGCGGCTTTTCTCATAAACTTAAAATTCATACTTCTAAGCAAGTTGAACTAGGGCTAACAACCAACCTAAAAATGGCAGAAGAGGCCTCCAGCTCATGCTACCCCTAATTTATCGATCATCCTAAAGGAATAGAAAGTCTTTGGAGCTCATGCCTATTTTGCATTCCTGTCCCCCCAAACCAGAAAGCAAATCATGCACATGCTGGCAGAGATCTGAGAGTTCTGCTTATCCACAGGAACTATCAACAGGCAAAGAGATATATTTCAAATTATTTCGACTTGTTCTAATTGACTTCAAGTTCAAGGTCAAATCATCAATCAAACTGTTATCTTGACAAAAATATCCTATAGATATAAAAAATTCAGAAGTAATGGACAAGCCAGGCTATGTAAGAATCTCTCAGGCTAAGGTTATTAAGAATCCTCTCAGCATATTTAAAAGTCAAGACAGACATCCTATACAAGATTAGAGAGGGGAGGAAGAGAGTCTTCCACAGATTATACATAATTCATAGTATCCGAAGCAAAATAATGTTTGACTACAATGAAATCCTTTATTTTGGGAATGTCATACCTTAAACATCGAAGTAAGCTCTCTGCAGCAGAAGCCTCCTGCATAGCCTCTATTGCAGCTGTCTGTGCTGCGTCTCTGTGCTTCATGACTTCCTGTAATAACAAATAGGTTTCCGTGAGAAATAAAACGTTTCAAGAGGATGAAATTGACACATTTCTGACTCCTCAAACTAACTTCTTGATTCACATTTGCCTAAGGAGACAAATTACTGAAGCAAGAAGAAAGGATCAAGTAACATAAGGTTCAAATCCCAACTTACAAATTATCTTAGCCAACTCTTTAGTAAATATAATTCAAGGGAATTTATGCAAAACAGAAACACACTGAAGTTTTAACAAATATCTGTGCTTCCAGTATCCAATAGCCCATGTATGCATGTGTCAGAGTGTGATTACAAGTGTGCACAAGATGCTGACAGCAAGTGCAGAACTGTATGCACAAGCAGGATAAAAATTCAACAGGAAAAAGCTTTAAAGAAACTCTCCTTACTGAAGGCTAAGGAACTTATCAAGATCCAAGTCATGAAATGGTTATACCTTTCCAAGCTTTGCAAGGGAAGAGGGTAGTGCAGCCCATGAAATACTTCCTTCTGTTAATCTCCTACTATTTATTGGAACCTTCATCAAATTTCCTGGAAGACCATTATTATTCAGATCCCCTGATTTCCTTCCAGAGAAAGTTTTTAGCTTATTCAATTTTTCTTGATCATCCAACATTCCATTTGCAGGAATCTTCTTGGCAGAGGTTTGAGACTTGTTCTCCTCTTTAGATGTTTTTGCAGACATATGGACCTTACTATCTTCTCTCATTGGCAACCTCTCACTTGATGTGCTTTTTCTCGGGGCCTGAAAGTAGGATTTAATTAAATGAAGGGCACAATTATCTAACATGAATAATAAAATATAATGTAAAATGAAACAAAGAATCCAAAAAAACAATGCGTTAGTTGAAAGGAATGCAGCAAAAAAATTGCACGAACCACCACTTAGTGATGAGATCCTTAAAAAACACAATTAACCACCGGCGCAAAACTTAATTGAATCACTTCTGTCAAGTCCATAGACAAGCATCCCTTCTACTCTTCTTCTAATCACAAGTCAACAAGCACATTTTGAATCTAATTTAAGCAAATAAGACAAACTATTAAACTCACTGAACTACTCCGAGCGTCAGGCTTGGGTTCATGTTTGGCAGCTATCAATCTTGAATTCTCTCCAGTCTTCACCTCCAAATTCCCTTCCCAGCTCTTCCTCAAAGCCTTGGCCCCAAACTCAAGCCCTTGAACTAAATTCTTGATAACAGGTAACCTCCTCGCAGTGGGACTTCCTCCACGAACAGAACTTGGCTTTTCCGCTGTTCCCACCTTTGTTGTCACCTTATTCAATCCCTTAATGCTTGACTGATGCTTAACTCCATTGGCAAATTTCTCAAACGATGTCGGCAATGAATACACACTAGTCGGAGAAGATGGGATTGACCTTGAACTTGATGACTTCGATTTCCCTAAAACTTCCTTCTTGACATCTAAAGACAATGCCTTCGACAATTGAGAATTCGATCTATTCAAAGTCCCCCTTTTCTTCTCCAATGGATCATCTTTAGCTCCACCATTCAATTTATTCCCAACAAACTTCTCCTTTTCACTAACATGACTATTGCCTGACACTGCTTTCAAAGGTGATTTCACTTTCTCCCCAGGCTTAGAACACGAAGAGCTATTACTACCCTTATTATCATTGTTCAGGAACCCAAGAGAACGAGTTGCCACAATATCTTCAGGGCTTCCTACACAAGGATGCCTCCCAGGAACAGGCCTAACCCCACGAAGAATGGGAACAGGAGAGGCAGATTCAAGCCTCTCAACATGAATAAACTGGCCTAACTGAATCTTATCACTAAGGATTAAATCATCATGTTCGTCGGGCAAAGATACGTAAGTAGCGTGAGATGAATCTGAAACCTTCAAGTAAAAGCCTTGGTTGGGGAAAAGCTCACCTCCTGCTAATGCAGGTACTATGCTCACAACTTGCAACAGAGATGACCTATGCTCACCAGCAACCTTCACATCTGTGTTCATGTGTTGTAAAAGTTTGAGAAGCACACCAGGCACAAGATTTGCCATTGCTGAGACTTCCAATTTGCATTACTGTGGCAACCCAGATGGAAAAGATTCAAGATTTCATATAAGAGCACAAGAGATCTTCAAGAAACACTCAAAAAGATTGTACTTTGATCAATACCCAGATTGAGAAAACAACTTAGAAATATTTTTTTTGGATTCAGATTAGGAACCTGCTTAAGCTTTCTGGTACTAATAATAATAATGGCACAAAGAATTACTAAAAACACAAAAAACAAAACAGATTACACCCCAAACTCAACTGACTTTAATATCAAAAAGAAAATATCACTAAATATGGAAACAAAGGCAAGAAACTGAACTTAATGGGAAGGTTTTGGTATTTTGATAAGTAACAGTATTAATGCTGTACAGCTGGGAAAAATGAAAATAAATAATAAAAGCTTTATCAAAAACTCAGTGACCCAAAAGCAATTAATGGGTGAAAGTGATAAAGAGCAATTCACATTTTATGAAGAAAACAAAAAACAGAACAGAATAGAAAGAGCGAAAATAAAGTACAAAACCAACAAAATCTTTTGGCTGCGTTTACAAGTTACTGTAAGATAAATTATCCCAGCTGAAAAGAAACCCCATGAGAGCAAAAGGCAACTTTTTGGGAAGATAAGAGAAAAAAAGAACGTAACATTGAGAAGAAATGAATGAAGTGTAATGCGTGCAACATGGGAGCGGGTTAAAAAGGAATAATAATTGAAGCCAGGCTTACTCTTCAATGCATGATTGACAAGAACAAATATGTATATATCTACAGATGTATGTAGATATCATTAATAAATTTGTCTATAATCATTTATACATAAATGGTTATTATTATTTATAATTCTTCACATATGAAATGTGTCAGATTCTGACACAAACACAAATATCCAACCGCATAGGATTAAGATGTATCAATGCAAAAGAAAAATTGACGCTGACAAACGCTTTGGCTTTAGTTGAGTTTGTGACTCGCTTCTTGTTGAGCCAATTTCATGGAACTCTTTCAGTAACTGCAATGGAATCTTGGCAGAGAATATCAATATATGTACAATTTTTTTTATATATATTTTGTTTATTTTTACCATCGTAATTACAATAAAAGAGATTAAATGGTAAAGGTGAGCACATTGCCAAGTATAAATTGGTTTTAATTAAAATCTAAATGTAGCTTAATTTTTTTTCTGATCTATATGAATAGCGTTTAAATATGACACTTAATATTTTCATTCAAAAGAAAATTTTAACTTACTTAATAAAAATGAGATAAATAAAATTAAATTTTATTTTTTAATCTCTTACATTCCCTAAGAATCGAACCAAGGTAATTAATTAAATAAAATTAGTTTAAAATCACTTCTTTATATTTATACATCGCGCAACGAGATGTAAACTTAAATATCTTGAACCTCAATATTTTACAAGTGTTAAAGTGCACAACCGTTACATACATGGAATTAAACCATTATATTTAAGCTTTAGTGAATTGGAGAATCAAGGAACTTTTCAAATTTTTTTTTTAAATCATAGTTTTAGAAGTATTAATTTATTTCGTAATGCAAATGGGTGCATGTGCCGAGTTATGGAGATGTCAAAAACACTGTAATGGGGTGTCGGCTAGCCTGAAAAGTTGTCACATCCCCCGAAGATAATTGCACTTATAGTATTTGTCTTGTTTCTCTCTTTTTTTTATTTTATTTGTGATTTACAATTATTAATCTCCACTCTTTTTTTTTTTTAATTAGGCACAAATTGTTTAAGGGAATGGCTATCAAGCAACATGTCCAGCATGTGGTAGGCATTTGGAGATGGGACCCCGCCATCAACAAACTTGTAAAATAATTCATCAACAAAGGTATACAGATAGGTATATGGCATTGAAATTTCACTTTCTCAAAGATATGAAGTATTGTCACCACCAACGTGATGTATCCTTGATTTTACAATTATCGCAAAAAGAATGTCCATTGTTTCAATTCTTTCTTTCTTCTTCTTTTTTTATTTTATTTTGGGGGACAAATTAATGTCAACTAAAATGAATAGCGGTAAATTTCGTTGTTTCGAGACTATTGAATATTATTACATTGGTTTGTAAAAGTATCAAATCAATTTATTTTGATTATGCATGCAAATTTGATGTAATCTATTGAATGATGGTTTATTGTGAAAATAAAATTAACAACATCAGTCATTGACAGTCACCCATTGGACCAATTTATACTGAATTGATTGAATTGTAAGAAACATAATAAAAACATGGTAACTGCTCCAATTAAGTTAACCCTTGTATTTAAAAAAAAAATCCAAATATTATTCAAATAGTTTAAAAATTTCAACCCCTATTACTAATATTTAATTTTTTTGTTGTCAAATTCTACTATATGCAATTTTTAAAAGTTGCACTTTGGATCCCATTTGAATCTGCTCAAAAATATTGGCTCATGGCAAGCCAATGATTTGGGACCGGCCATATTGGTACCTAGTCAACATCTTTCATCACCTTATTTTTTTCTCTTCTTCGTCCTTTTCTTTCCTCTCCAATGAATTATTGATACCTTATAATTGTGATTTTAAAATAGCTAAATCATTTCATTTAAAATTATTTGCATGGAGTTAGTTCTGTGTTAGTTGTCTATTTTAATATTTTCACAAATGGGGGTTTTTTTTTTTTTTTGTTGCATGGTTGGTCTTGATCCACATAGTTTTGGCATATCTTTTTAATTCATTTATTATATAATGCATAGCCCATTATTTAGTTGTAGGACAAATATGTGGATATAAAATTTTGGTGTTTTGTGAGAAAATCATCAACCAAACCATGTTCCAAAAATAGTTGGCGTATGCTGATTTTTTTTTTTTTAAAAAAAAAACCTAACTGCATAGTTAGAGATTGTGTGTTAGGTAAAAAATAAAAATAAAAATAAAAATAATTGTTAAATAAAAACGTAAACAACCCCATCATGTTTGTTTTCTCGGAAATTAGCAAGAATTTTCCCGGGAAAAAAGCCAACTAAAAGTAAACAGAATGAACATGCCAGGAAAAGGTGAATTCAAATAATGAAGCATTTTTTCTTATATATTTGACATTACCGAGTCAAACAACAGGATCTAGGAGTCTGCATTACAATTGCTCATGATTCATTCAATAGTGACGTAACGCAACATTATTGTGATTTAGATAATGTTTGTTACCATTTGAGCAAATACATGATAAATAAATAAAAATAAAGCTGAGTTATCAAAAAGTTAAAAACAAAAGTAAGCCACTTAAACATGATTAATTATTATTCAGGCATCGTAATTGCGAATATAACTTTCTTTTGAGTCTTGCTCTTGTCCCCCACTGCGCCCCCCCCCCCCCCAAAAAAAAGGCCATGTTTATATTGAAGAAATGAAAGATGTCAAGGCGTTCACAACATTTTTGGACGAGAAATTGAGGGGAAAAAGGGATAATTAAAAAAAAAAAAAAAAAATATATATATATATATATATATATATATTGGAGGTTGCATGAAGCCTCTTTGAAACTCGAACTTACACAAACTATCACTGTCTGATTATTTCAATCAGATAAAAAAAAATTGAATACATAAAATGATGGTTTTTTTATTAGCAAAAACTATAACTTTTTATATTAATTAATGTAATGTTATCATGGCAGATCATCTATCTTTTCACTCTTCTAATTAAATTATTATAAAATAACTTGTAAAAAGATTTATGACGAACTCGATGCATGTGACAAATTGACAATCATAATAAATTAAATATTAACTTGAGAATTTATTATTATTATTATTATTGCCACATATTAGTCATCAAACCAACTTTAGTTGTTTTTAATTTTGACTTATGGTATCATACAAAATCTCATAAATGATTTTTTTTAATCTCAATTTCAACGAAATTTTCACCCAATAATAACAACTTTACTTTATACTCAAACAAAAGGAATTAAGAGAGAATCCAAAGAGCCCATGATTCTTGGGGAAGGAACAGCATAAATTTTCCTCTGTATGATCTTTTATTTTTTTTTTAATTTTTTTATTCTTTTAGATTTCACTAAAATGTAAAAAATTAAAAAAAAACAAATAAAAACAAAAACAAGGGGGACAGAGAGAGAGAGAGAGAGAGAGAGAGAGAGAGAAACTATTAAAAGAAAATCACGTACGCATTGCACGGACAATATCATTTCTCCTTCTTCGGAAACTACAATGAGTAAGCTTGCCGACACGGCTTCTATCAAATTGACTGTTTACCGAATGATATTTTTGCTGGGAAATTGTTCCTCTTCGAGAAAACAGAGAATAATTAAAGTAATTAATTTTACACATTAAAAACAAATTACACTCGAGAATATTCTAAAGCCGTTGTAATTATTCGCGCGAATTAAATCCAAAGCAAGCAGGTTTAGCAGACAAGCAATCTCAAAGCAGAAAGTGGTCACCGTCGATTAATTTAATAACTTAACCACAACAAAATCTACGCATATTCAATGTAGTAGATTTTCCGTACTTGAAAATATATACATATAGGACCCATACAGAACAAAACCCTCTCTCTTTCCCTTATTTAGAGCCAGGTCAGTAATGTTGTAATTAAAGTAAATATCATTAGTTGCGTTATAAAAATACTTTATTGTAAAAAATAATTAATTAAATATTTAACAAAATTTATTTTTAAAAATATTATAAATTTTAAAGATAATTATGAATATTTATAGTGAATTAAATAATATAAAAATTATTCAAAACAATCACTATTCGCTTGAATTAAAATATTAGTAAATTCAATTAATTTCAAATCGGAGGCATTCTAAATTTGCTATTGTTACTGGCGATCCAAATTTATGAACGGGGAGTGCGGGACCAATGGTGTCAAACACAACGGCAGAGATCAGTCAACGACTGACACGTGTGTCAGTATTATGATTATGACACGCGGGATTTATAACATACATACGCCCAAACCAACTCAGTACAGTAAACGGTGAGAGCACGTGATCATTTTGACTTCCCTCTCTCTCTCTCTCTCCCCCTCTCTCTCACACCTGAAACTCGTGTACTTGTTGTGTTCGGATTGGCGCCGGTGGGTATTGATAACTTGAATTTAATTGGTCTCAGATATTTTTATTTTTATAGTAAAAATAAATAAAAGAATAATATTTTATATATATATATATAGAGAAAGCTCATTAATATTTTTCAAATGAAATAACAGTCACCTCACTTTTGAATCAACCGAATAGGTAATTAAATGTTAGATAGTTGGCAGAGCAAATAAATCCATCGATTACTAGCGATGAAATAAATTAGCTTGTCAATTCTTTTGCATCAACTAACGAGTGATTTCAAAATTAAACATGATAGAGCTTTAAAACTTTACCAATATCAAAATAAAAATAAAAATAAATTATTGCTTTATTATTTGGGGTGACAGCTATTCATGCACAAATTCACACACATTATTAATCCATCCTAGAATCAAGAATTAACAAAAATATTTAAAGCATGTGGAATCTCAATACAAAGTCTTGAGATATGTGGGGTCTTGTCCTGTGCTTGTATTACAACAAGGATTAAAGTCTCATACATTAATGATCATTTTTCTAACTTATAGTCATGCCCACCAATTCAAAATGTCGGTTCATGTACCACGCACTAAACCACAAAAGCATCCTGCTTTGCTTTAATTTCTAATTATATTACCCACGAACTCCCCAAGTCATTTCAATAACATTTGAGGTTTTATTTTCAGAAAACTAATCTGCATTAACAATACATTATATTTATTAATATTTATAATAAAAAAAAGTCCCCAAAGACTGACATAGTTTAAATTTATATTTCTATTTTAAAGTATACCTACCGCAATAATATTACAAAAATATAGCCAGTCCACTCACATTTTGTGGAAGAAATTTCTGCCCCTGTCGTATCATCGAAAGGATAAGAAGTCCTAATTGTGTGTGTGTTACAAAGTGCTAGAAGGTGGGTGGCTTCGAAAATTTGAGGTTAAGTCGCTGTGGGCACATGTCCTTTTCAATGAGAACATATTTCACTAACTTATAATTGGAAACAGGACAGAAAACGAGTCATGACAATGACACCTGGGTATAATAGCTTTATGACATTTTTGTAGTATTAGGAAGTGATGCATTAAACGGGGAATTTTTGAATCAGTAAAAGTTAGATTGGCAACACGCATCAATGACTGAATCCCAAGTTGGATTAACATGCGATTACAGAGTTAAAATCCAGTACCGAGCGGAGTTGAGTTCAACTTTTCATAATCTTAGCTAAATGATGTTGCACATATTTAGGATGAGTGCAAGAATGAGATGCGAATGAACTGCTTTTGTCTAAACAACCATCAAATACTTCAATGGGGCAATTTCGGCGTAAAGTTCCTTCACAATCGAATGGAAATGTTTCAAGTCAAAGAAGATTATGATAGAGGGAAGAGAAAAAAAAAAAAAGAGAGAGAGAGAAAATTTCCATCTTTGAACCAGACAGCAGAAATAGTTGAATTCCAATCTCCTACATGTGCAATACGGTGAAAATGTTCTCAACTTGGCTACAAATTTTTTCTATATCAATGAAGCTTCTGCGGCAAAGCATTCGCAACTAATTCGAGAAGAAGAGGATTTGAACAAAACTTGCTTTCACATTTCCATCAGATGAAAGAATATGCCAACTACCCAACCGTTGAGACTTTCCCAGCATTTTGAGTGAACAAGAGCACCCTCCCAGCATAAGACTTTTGACACACAAGTTTCTCTACCCTTCAATAAATGAAGGCTAAAAGTCATTGTTACCAACCCACCATTTAATCAACTATTATGAGCTTGTATCTTCTTTCCATGTATCACCGTCTTTAAAGTAACCTGCTGAGGGATTTTATAAGTGACTTCAGATTCCGTCTTGTAACCTCGTCTCCAGTAAAACCCAGAACATCGGAACTTATATTCTGCTGTGATGGAAGGAGGGAGAAAATGGGACAAATAGTGAAAATATAGATTTAACCAAAACAGTTGAAGAACCAAGTAACTAGTAAAATGATATAGAGAATAAAATTTCACCTCGATGTTCTTCAAAGTAAAAATCAGAGAGTATACAGATTTTTGTATCATTTCAGAGTTTTCAGGGGTCATAACTGATGAATGCACCCGCCTGCATTTGGAAGAAAAAAAAAAAGAAAAAGGTAATGTAGATTGTCTATCAGCCTTTCAACTAAAAGAGAGGGAGAAAGAGGGAGGCGAGCAAAATGCATCCATATGCACTTTTCTGCCTGAGAGAGAGAAGAACTGCAGTCATTTCATTTTATGTCTACTGTTGAGCCTTTTTCTCATGGCAATGTTCGTGGCCAAATTTTGATCAAATATTGATTTACATGCTAATGGTGAAAATTTGACAGGGCCACTGACTCAGCCTGAACACCTGGAATCAATTTCTCAACGATAACTGTTCCAGACCAAGTTAAGAATAACAGGCATGCAACGTCCTCACCAGGTCTCAAAATAAACAAATCAGTCTTTGAAGTTGAAACAGGAGTATATCTCAAATTTTACAACTATGTTCATCTGTTCTTATGAGAGGCTGACAGCTAGAGGCCTGGAGAATGGACAATCAGTCTTTGAAGTGCAATACATGCTGACATCTCCTAATTGCCTGTCCAATGTTGGACTCACAGATGCATATCACAATTCTCACTACAGTTGTAATTTTGTTTATCCTACTTACAGCCAGGCCAACGTATAAGGAGTGACTTTTAATATTCTGCACCTCTGTTCACCTAGGCAAGCACCTTTTTTTATGCCTGGTCTTGAACTCAAACTCAGGTTATGCAAGTCAGATGCAAGTGATTCTTGGTGCAAAAGTGCCATATAGCTTTCATAAACTCATAAAAAGTCGGGAACATCAATCTCTTTCTTTCTTGCATTAATAACTTTCTCTTTTATACTATGGGAATTAGAATTTTTTTCCCCAAATTGTGACCATGTGATGTGACATGTATGCCAAAAAAGGAAATAAACGGAGGAAAACGGAAGAATGCACCTCAAATCTTCAGCTGCTTGTGTCAGGCTTCTAGTTAAGCTCTCAACTTCCTTAAGCAGACCACTATCACGAACTTCAGCTAGCAAAGGTTGGATGTCTTCAGCCATTGCTTGAATCTGAGACATCACTACATCAATGCCAAAGATTTGTGCATGAGCATACATCAACTACTGAGAATGAAATTTGGATCTTGTTAATAATGCTTTTACACTGTGAACACAGGAAAATGTGCCTGATTAATATTTAAATTAATAGCTTTTGGTTAATGGCCCGCATATTTATCTTTCACAAAATCACCTAAATTAATTCTTTACAAGTACAGATTCTCCCACAAACACCTGAAACATAAATTCAAATGACAAAGGAATCCTAAGAGAGAAAAAGATAAGAACATTGTACTTTTAAATTTCCTAGCAAAATCCTAATCTTATCACAATATGGTTTAACATTTATGCTACAAGTGTATCCTGTTCAACTACCCTGAAACAGTTATTATCATTCAAACCCGGAAGAAAAAAAAAGAAAAAAATAGTTAGAAAGGCACATCACACCTTTGTCAGAAGTGGCCTTGCCTCTTCAATAACAGAAGAAACTCGCTCAGCCAGCAAATAGCTGTTGGTAATACCAATTCCTTCCATTTCTCGTCCAAGACGGGTGACTATCCCTACCAGTTCATCCAAACTTACTCCTTGATGTCCCTTCATCTTTTGTTTATCGCACACAATTAGCCCTTCCCTAACACATTCTGGGTCTAGAGGCCCAACCGTAGGTGTTGGAATTGGATCCCTAGGTGTTATATCAATTAAAGTCTCCATTAGAAGACCAGACTGGTTCACTTCAACCAGAGCATTTCGTGGTATAACTGTTTTTTCATCTTCAACCTACAAAAGAATACAAGATATAAAGTGAAAAGATGAACTAAGTAGAACAGATAATCTTCTTCAATGCATTTGAGATATTTCAGTTTCAAAATGGAAAGATGACCAAACTTAAACATCCACGGCAAAATTATGGTATTGAAACACACCTCGACAACTGCTTCAATACTTTTAAGAGAAGGATTCACACGGATGACATTGCCAACAGTCACCCCTCTAATCCTCACAGGTGTTCCTGTACATATACCACAAGCCTGGGAAAACTCGAACACAGCCAGATACTTCCTGAATTTAGACCGCAACTGGAACCCCCTCAACCAAGCCAAACTGAGGGCAAGAAGAACGGTGCCCGATACAAAGAACAATCCTACCCCACCTTCCCACACACTCCTTCGACCAAACCCAAAATCACTTAAAGGACGTAATGTTCGTCTCCAAATATTCCTAGGCACATCCATAACGGCAGTGAGCGGATTCTTTTCTTCTGAAGAAGATGGCGGTTGGTTATGTCCTGCATCAGCAGACAAGGCTCTTATGCGGGTAGCTTTCGCCTTTGGTTTTGGTGGAAGACAGGGCAAGAAATTTGACGAACTACAAGATTGAGCAATGGTAGAAGATAACATAGCGGGGCATGTTGAAACCTGGACTAACGAATTCCCAACCATCTTTTCCACAATCCCGGTTCAACTATAGTTGCTACAATAACGAATGGCCAATCCCAAAGTTTCCAAAATATTGTCAGCAGTAGTAAGTGTATTCTGCCAAATTCAAAACAATCCAAATTGAGCAATATTTAAGAATTTGTCAGCTAAAACTTCCATTTGCACTTACTGCAAGACACAATCTGAAAAAAATGGAAAAGGGTCATTACTCGTAACATCAGAATAAGAACCCATCAACAAGTCAACGAAGCCAAAAAGCATCATCAAGTAATTATTTTCAAAAAAACATATGCATAGATATATATATATATATATATATATATATATATATATATATATATATATATATATATAAAAACTCTAATTAAGGTCAATTAAACTAAACCCTCATTTGGGTTCTTGTTACATGTTATTTTCTTCTCATTTGTTCACATTTACTTAAAAGCCAAAGCGAGAAATATGAATTTTTAACCAAAGAAAACAAATAAAATAAAGTAAAAGACCAATCGAAGGTAAAAAGATTTGTGGGATTACCTTGAACTAGGGTTTATCCTCAAATTCTAAGATCGTATTATCTTCGAAAAGCAAAGCCGCAAACAACTTCCTCTCAGTCCGAGCTCGTTTTCTATTTTCCAAAGAAAGCGAGTAAAATAGAAAGAAAAAGGGAGAAAATTGCTCTGGTCATGGCAGCAAGAGTACAGTGTAACTTGAGGGTGTATTCGTCATTCTGTATCGCTTTTCCAGCTCGGATCTTGGTATCCAATTCGACCCGACTCAATTTAAATTGGAATTTGGCTATGTAGGATTTAGGATTTACTCTTTATGATACTTAACATTTCCCCCCAATTATTATTCTTGCTGATTAACAGCAAAAATAAGTTTTCTTTTTTTTTTTTTTTCAATTTTCCAATCAAAACTAAGGTTTATGATTTGCCTTTATGATCCGTGACGTGATTTCGCGACTCTCCAATAATAGTATAAGAGTTATTCATCGTAACATGAACAATCCATATCACTCATATTTTTATTTATTTATTTATTTTATATTCTGTGAAAACAAATTAGAGGGATTTTTTATTTATATTTTCACTGCATATGTATGTTTTCATAGAATAGAAGAAAATATTAATTCATTAAATGTTTCTTTTTCTTTTTTTCAATGCAAACGAAACAACTGAAAATAAATTGACGAATTCAAGACTAATACGTTGACAGTGAATTGAATAATTTAATAGAGTTCTGGTAGGGCAAATTTCAACATTCACTCGAGCTACTCAATAATTTTTAAAATTTTTTATTACTGAAAAGGAAATAAAATATTATTTTCTTAGTCATTTATTAATAATATAACACGCAATTGTAAAAGAGAAAAATACTGCCACAACTTTCAATAAACTGCGGCCCTCCACTGACAGGTATTGGGCGCTCCACTTGCAAATATTATCAATGCTAGGCCACCAAATTACGGCATGACAATCACGTGCGGCATAGAGGAATTGTTATTTTTCACCCATGTCCTTCCAACTTTTTATTTTCCCACCCAACACCCTCAGCGTGGAAATTGTGGAATTTCCTTTTGCGGGTTTAACTGGGAGAGAGTTCTGAATTTTTTTCGTTCTTATAACCATCCATTTCTAGACTCGAAAGATCTTCAGCTAGCTTTGTCAATTTAATTGCACGTTCATTCGCTGGCTCGTAAGCTTTTTCACTCTTAAAAGCTCTACTCGAAAATTGATAAATATTTTTCACTTTGAGTGTGCGTGTCCATCCTAATTGCGTAAAGAAAGCATTCATCTTCTGCAACAGAATTTTGGATCCACAAATCAATAGCTTTTTCGAGCTCATCTTGAAACTCTTGATGTGTGTGTGCGCGTGCGTGCATGCGCGTAGTATAAAATTCTCATGCTTGTGACTCGAAGTAATCTTTATACTAGCATTAAAACTTTCATTGAACTGGGTGCTACTGATTGCAATTGGCCGTGCTTCCCTATTATATGGATAAGCGCATTTCTCTCTTAACTCAAATATGCTCTTTAACCAATTATTATCATGCATATCATATTGTTCAAGCATTTGCATTCAAAGTACTCAAAAACTCATCTTCCTCTTCAATAGACTCCATGAACATAGACAATGCAATTTTGAACCCTCTTAAGACATTTAAAGCATTGCTTACATACTTCAAGGGATTTTGCATTACGCGTCATGTATGAAGCCTTTGGTTTACATAAGGCGGCATTGCATGAGAAATAGTTTTAGTCATCGCAACATCCTGGTCTATGAAAATTGTTTTTGGTGATTTCCTAAATACTGCCTTCAAATATATGTCAAACAATCATATAAATGAATCAGCAGTCTCATGTAGATCAAAGCTGCCCCAAATACAATTTTCATAATTAAATCTAACAAAAGTTTTGACGATCGTTTTTCGTTTTTCCTATCTACTTTGTAAGTTGTATCAAAATTTACAACATCTCCAAATTGACCATAATCAATAATCATCTTAGCATATGCCAAAGACATGTTTGTAATATATTCCTCATTACCTAGTCGTATAGGGTAAAATATAATGATTTTTCTCTTTTTTAAAGTTTCATCGTAAAAATATTTCAATCAGCACCCTACTTCTCCATATGCCAAATCTTTAGTTTTATTATTTTGTGTCCAACAGATCCACCCGCCCCCGCCCCGCCCCTCAAAAAAAACTTGCCCGTCCATCATCTTACCCTCAGATTTAAGTTAAATTCCAGATGATTTTGCCAAGTCTACTTTCATTGCTTGTGAAGCTATTGTTTTTCTCTGAGGAGGTCGCATGTGGGCACACTTTGGATTATAAACAAATGGCCATGAGACTCAATAAAATGATTAACAAACCAATTATCCTTCTTTCTATCGTGCTTAATAAATAATCCAACATCACACACCAGTTCTTGTCCCTACTCTATAGTTTTATCTTCGGAAGATCTGTTTTGACGCAAAACATGATGCAATTTCACAAGTACACGTGTTCTTAGCATGGGTATCTTTTTTAATACCAAAGCCCCTAGTTAACGCATACTTACCATAATTCATATGCTGCTCGTTTCGAATCAAACCCCATGCCCAGTCTCAGTTTGCTGGATAAATCAATTAAATTTTCTGAACTGATCTCTGTTGCAGCCATTTTAATCAACCGATAAAAATTTTCATTAAAAAAAATAAGACTAATCTTATTGAATTTTGCTCTTTTCAAACTTACTTCAATTGAAATCAGGACGACGACGACGACGGAAGGGAAACGTGTCTCAATAATGCACGATGAGGCTAAAAGCAAACAAGCGGGAAGAAAAAAGCGCGATGTTTTAGAATTAATATTTTATTTCAATACGATGCATCTTTGAAAAAGTTGAAAAAAAATTAAAAAAGGAACAAATTATATCTATTAATAGCCAGAGCAGACGAGAGACGTAAGATTCTTAAAAATTTGAGTGAGAAGTCCGCCCAATACCGAACCCCAATCCATTATGTAATTGGACAAAATCAAATTTATTGGCGCTTCTATTTAGAAAAGTGTTTTTCAGCATATCCCTTTCCCCGTTCGGATAAGGCCCCCCTTTATTGTGGAAAATACATTTAGAGACAAATTTAGTCAAATTATTAAGCTATCTTTTTTACTCTGCCATAAGTCAATAATAAGTTTTTTCGATCAATAAATAATAATTTATTTCTTTGCCCATGTAGATTAAATTATTTCTTTTCAAAAAATTAAATTATTCAATATGTGAAGGTTTTAAATTTTATTTTTTAATAGTTTCAAACCAGAATATTATGCATCTTTAATTTAATTAATTATTGACACTCAAATTCTTCTCACTTGGGTTCCAGACAAAGAAGAGACAATACCGTGAGAATTATTTTTTCCAGAGATTTTTCTTACGCGTTAAAAGTAATATTTTTCTGCTGAATCAATGGTTAAAATTATTTTAAATTATTCATTTATTTTATCTAATAATTATTAATTCAATACTAAAAAAAAAAAAACTCATAAGAAATTTAAATTCCAATAAACTACGAGGCCAGAGACCTTTGGAACAACTATGGCAACTAGTAGGACTTAAGTACCAGCAGGCTTGCCCATAAACTATTGCAACTTCATATTCCCTAACTGAATTCACCCAGATCTCCAGCTTAATAGTTGATTAATACTTTAACTAAAATATGTATCTCAAATACCTAACAAAAATCTGTGGATGAATGATTTGTCAGTACTTCATCCAGGAATTAAGCTGAAGGTAATGTAGCAGGTTTCAATTGTGCAAACCGAGTTTCAATGTCCATAAATCAACTGGCAAAAAGATCCACATCCTCTAACAATAACAATTATCAAATAAGCTCAAATCCGCAGAGAAAACAGCATGAAATGTAAAAAAGTCACCTAGTGAATTAAGACAAGCTTGCCCACATTCACAGGTCTTGGACGCTCAAACCTGCATAAGTGAAATGCAGAAACAGAAATTAATTCTACAAAAGCATTGGAAAGACAAAAATTTAGCTACTTAGTGCAATGAATCATAATAGCTCTGTGCATCAGAAACTGACAAGTATTTAAACCAACAACGTACCTGGAGGAAGAGACTGCTTCAACTTGTCAGCCTTCTCTGAGTCAAACACACAAAGGGTGTAAAGGTACTTGGAGCAGCGAACCTTGAACTTGACAACATCTCTGCTTCTCTTGATTTTCACAGAGCGTGCATCCTTCCTTCTGGCAGTGAGAAGGAAATCCTTGATCTCATGTATCTGCTTAGGCTGTGCAACATAACAAAAACTACAAAGTAAGCAGCAGAAGAAAATGTTGCAAAATACCAAATGAACATTAGCTGATATGGCTAAATGAACTTAAATAAGTTTCATGCATCACTAGTTAAATTATCAGCAAGTGTCGGATGAACTCAATCAATCACAATTCAATTCAAAGTGAAAACACCAAAAATAAATAAATTAAATAAATAAATAATCATCAACAAGCAAAACACAAGCTAATGCATAAAAGTGAAGCACCAGGGAACACTGGACAAGCAAGATATTAGAAAAAGAGTCAAACAATTGTGAGTATTAATTACAGAAGTAAAATAAGCAAGCATTGGCTAATTGAATGTATACATGAGTGAGTAATGTGGTTCAATTTGTTAACTGATACAGACTTGTGCTAACTTCAAGCCATTCAACTGTTTAAACAGAAGGAACAGACTCCCCACCCCCCCCCCCCAAAAAAAAAAAAAAAGATCTAATGCACATCAAGAAGTACCAGAATATCTTTAGCCACCTTCCCCAACAGTCAGCCCAAACCAACACCACAAAAGCAAATCTCCTGCTACATAACTATCATTTAAAAATGTCTAATTTCCCAAGGTCAGTCAAACCAAAGCATTTTCTGAACATACAATGATAGGAGTAACTAACTTCTTCAATCCCACTAAATTTTACTTCTAATTTAATTCATTATTGCATTATTAACCTCTTATCTACAAAATCCTTCCAGATAACTAATCAAAAGACAAGGAAATGAGCAAATCACAAATAAAACACTAGCTACTAGACACGGACACGTTCGCTCAACACAGAAAAAATCAAAATCATTACTAACAGTCAATTCAGCATTCACTTTATCAATACTGCATGTGCAAGAAGGCAATAACCTTCACCAAAAATATCAAAAAGATCAGGAAAAATAAACCAAACCCAGATGATAAAACAAGTAAAAGTAAACGATCATTAGCACCCATTATAAGTTTTGCATCACGCATATAACTATACACAGGTTGCGGATTCACAACAAAGAGAACAAAAAAACGCATCATGTTCATTTCACAAAAGAATTACAGAAACATAAAGATAATAAAGTTAATTTAGAGAAAATTTACCATTCTTGGTTGAGGTTTTTGTTTCACTGGAGTTTTCGAATTGAAGCACGCCCCCAAGCCCTAAGGCCGACTGAAGCTCTAAGCTTTTATAGCTGCTGATTATAAATAAACCCTAGAATTTTTATGCGCTCACTTTCCAGTTTTCTCCCTATTTAGTTTATATATTTACCTATTAGTACTTCCCACTTAAAATGGGCCGGGCTTATTTTATGCCGGGCTAGCCCTTTATTTTTGCCTCAAGAGTGGAGCTTCTAACACTCCATGAAAGCTGTTATGAAACATTTATGGCTTTTCTTAACCACAATTACAGAAAGGGGCAAAAGATCCATAGAGTTTTAATTATATTCAAGTATCATCCAGAATAAATTAATTAAACTTTAAACTATATTTTTTCATAATAAAAATCGATCATTAGATAATTATTTCCTCATTATTTCAAAAATAATTTTGAATTTATAAAAATTAATTATATCATGTATTAAAAAATAAAGATAGGCTTCATATTTGGGTTCAAAGACTTTTTAATTTAATTTAATTTAATTCAATTCAATTTTTCCTGTTATATAATTTCAACTACTAATAGAACCATGTTTACAAAGATGGGATCTTATAATGATTTTAAAGTGGTGCAAGAAGGTTAGCTATTGCCTAAATGCTTATCTATCCCATTCAATACAATCCATAGTTATGTTTATCAATTATTAGATATTTAGAGTTAAAAAGGTAAAATTAGATTAAGATAAATAATCTTCATAAATTTAACTCAAAATGTCTGAGCCATTATATTATGTTGGCCTAATCATGGCCAATGATCACCCTTAAAGATTGTAGAGGGACAAGTTAAATGGTTTAATATCATTCTTTGATCACTAATTGGTTCTTAGAGGAATATGACGATATTTACTTTAGAACTCCACAGTTAACATGCTGAAGGTAGTACGCCTCGATCCAACATATCATAACTCATTACATATTTGCAAGTTAAGGGCAAAACCAAGATTTTGGTTTGAGTGACTCAAAATGAAGAATCCATGAACTTAAACTGGTTATAACAAATAAAAATTATTAGGTTGTATAAAAAATTTTTAAAGGAGCAATTTTAAAATAAACTTAAAATTTGGTATAGTTTAAACTTCATCCCCCTATTCATTATTTATTTATTTATTTTAAGTTGGAATGGCCAAGGTTCCCTGCCATACACTTGGTTCAACCACTTGTTGCAGGCCACTTATTAATTGAGTGATGTTCACCTCCTTGCCAAACTTTTGGGGTTTATCGTTTAAGTCCTCTTGTGCATATTATGGAGGTGAATCTCAGTGAAAAGTAGGCATCTCTTCGTTAAATGTAAAAAATTCAAAGAAAAAAGAATAGTCTCAACATTTTGGAATAGTCTTTCCAAAATTTTTTTATGATTATAGAGCGCCAGCAACTCCCCACCAGAACATAGGTCTCCCCTGTATCAAGTTGCTACAATTTAAAAGTTCTTATAGTTAAATGCTCAATTTTGGAACATTTAATAATCACTTAAAATGCTAAGCTAAAAATTAGAGATATAATCCTCTTATAAGATCATTCTATGATATTGTTATATAAATTAAAATGTCAAAAATGGCATAAAAACATGCACTATTAGATTTTATCAAATTAGTTAACATAATATTTTGATTTTAATTATTTAAAATTTAATTTACTTGTTATTCAATCCATTAAACATATTTCTTAAGGTTAACTAATAAAAAAAACTATATCTATACTTCTATATTTTTCTACTAAAAAATTTCTTTTAATATGGACACAAATGAATCTTAGAGAATATTTGTTAAATGTCTGAAGTTGGAAAATTTTTTAATTTCATATCTTTTTAAAATTTTTCTTTTTTTTTCTTAGCTTGTGTATGAATTTTAGACATTTACATCTGAACATAAAAAGTAAGTTTTTGTGACTTTTAGCTAAATAGAAAAAGTATAAATGATAAGTTAATATTATATTCTAGAAATATTTTTATAAGATAACTTATTTCCTAAACTATAAAATAGAATCTTCTTTTTTTTTTTTTGATTTACAAGGACATAAATGTTAAGGAACTAAGTTTAAGATTTTTTTATAATAAAAACAAATAAGATGCCACTTATGTTCTGATATTCAAAAAGAAAAATAAATATGTGATTCAAATTTTTATATTTAGATCTATTCATATTTAAAAAAATTTAGACCCATTTAGATTTCGGACAAAAAAAAATGCTACCTTAGTTTATCATCTTATAATTATATCTTCTTTACCAAAAAATTAATAGATTAATATGTATTGCAATAATTGTTTCAACTCAATTTTAGCTAATGAATAAATAAAAAAAAAGCCAACGAATAAAACTAAGAATTCAATATAATATTATTTCAATAATTAATGACTAAAGGATCTTTGTTAATATGTACAGTTGAAGATTAAATCATTTTTATTTAGTACATACACATCTAAATTAATTTGTATATTTTCATATTTGATTTCTAATTTGCAATTTTATTGGTGACTTAAAAAATATTTATTAGTTAATTAAAAATAAAATTATATCCATGAACTTCTATAGTATTAGCAATTTGAATATTGCCTAACAATTATCTAGGACTTAGTTAGTTACCTATTAAATTAACTCAATAGTGATGATTAAAATATTGAAATTCAAGGGTCCTTACCAACCTCACCTAGTTATCTATAATTGAAGAACCCATTTGAAATTACTTTTAAGAGGCTCAAAATTGATTTTGAAAAGTTAAAAGTTAATTTTAATTTTGGGTAGATTTTTTATTTTGTCAAAATCTTCTTATCCTATGCTAGATTTTTAAAGGCAGTGAAGAAGTAATTGTTTTCAAAATCTAATTTTGAAAATCTATTTCATACTTAATATAATTTTATATATATCCTTACAGATATTATAAAAATCTAATATTATCCCGTATTCAATTAGAAAATAAAATTATTAAATTTAAGAAGATTCTTATTATAACTAATTATATTGAGATAATAAAATAAAATAAAATTTATAAAATAAAAAGATTTATTTTATTTATAAATTATTTTATATACATTGTAAAAATATATACACACACGTGTTGATAATTGTGTAAATAAATTTTATTTGACATTATATTTATTTTAGTCACTTTTATTCTTACATTAGTTTAATAGTAAGATTTATTAAATATATACGATCACTTTTAAAATTTACGATATTTTTAACAAGTGATTTGTAACAAGACATTTAATTGATTATCTTCATAAGTGATTATTTCTACAAATATCTAACAATAATAATTTTATAGATTATAACATTGCAAAACTAGTTATGAACCAATAGTGACGATTAAAATATAAAAATTCAAGGATCTATAATGATCTCACTATCAATAACGTAGAAATTTATACATCGTAAAAAAAAAAAAAATCTTCTTGTGTATCCACTTTTTAATATAGAAGTTTTTCCAAAACTCTCAATTTGTTGTACAAATATGACCTAAAGAAACGTTTTGTTGTTTTGTTTGTTCAATCACAAAAAAGGAGAGGAAGAAAAAAGAAAAAAAAGGTTCTTAACTATCTAAATTTAGTGGGATCATAAACCCAAATAGCTATCATGTTCTTTAAGTAAATATGAGCTACTTTTGACTTGAAAACTAATCTCACATCAATTGAAGGAGTTTTCAAAGATTGAAAAGAAATAAATTATTACACGAAATCTTGTAATTATCTGTTTGTATTTGCATGCTTTTAGTGCATATACACATATATAATAACCATACTCGTATCCATATAAAATATATGCGCACACGCATGTGATGATGCAAAGGAATTTGCATAATTGTAATAAATGATAAGCAAAAATTTAAAAGAAATGGGGATTGAATAGAGCAAAGTCTTATCTAAATCAAGAAAAGTTGTGTTCCACTATATAATGTTGGAGTAAAGTGAGTACAAGAGCATAGTAATTAAAAGCAAAGTATATATGCTATTCAAATCGTTTTAGACATAAAGGCAAACATGGGATCTCTAGTTGGTACTCTTGTGTTCGCCACCAAGGTCTCTTCTTGGCCCCCTCTTTTTCTTTTCTTTATGTGAATTTTTTATACACTATTCCCTTTCAACTTCTTCTGATGATGATAAAAGTTGTATACTTCTTTTGCTTTGTTTCCAAGAAACAAAGAAAAAGAGGTTCATCATGATTGGAAGATCAATTTGGTATCCTTAAAGCTCAAAGCCTAAGCTTCAGCTTTCAAGAGCAGTTTGAAAATGAAAATAATGGATATGATAGGGTTAGTTTGCTATGTGAGTTAGCTAGCTAGATATAGGTGCCTAGCTATCTGAATAATCAAGACTATTTTCAACCATAAAGACGAGAATATATAGCTTGGCCAGAACCCCAATTTCCAAACAAGTTGATTTCTTTAATTCATATACTGAAGTCATTAGTTTTCAAGTTTTAGTTGAGCATAGTATACTACTACTTCACTAACTCTGGGTCTTAATTTGCACAATTGCATTAGATTAGTTTAACTATACAAGTTCTTGAAAAATTATGTTTCAATAGGAAAATAAATTTAAAACTCTGATTGTAATTGGGTATCCACTGTCGAGTAAAATTGTAATAATCAATAAAGTTCCACATAGTTTTATATATTGATGCCCTTTCTTGATTATCATAAATGAATTGGATCAAACCTTCAGGCAGTATAGGAAATCAAGCAGGGATATTGATATTGAAACCTAGATAAATGGACATTTTGTATATCAATAATAATTTCATCTTTATTGACAATATTATTTGAAACAATTTCTTACAAAATCCCATTAAGGGATGAAAGGAAAGAAACTGAGCGAGCAATCCAAATGGCAATTATGGTATAGAAAGGAACTAATAACTAAGTTTCAAAACACCTTCAAACAAGAACAATGATCTAAAAGCAGGAGGGAAAAATTGAAAAAAAGGCAACACAAACTCCCAAGCATAAAGCATGTAAACTAAAAGTTATTTGGATATGAATACGATAGAGAAGGTAGTAGAAATATTGAATGCTAATAAACTTCATATATGCATGATTCATATATGGCTTCCAAGTACTTGTGTATAAATGCCATGCTAAGCTTGAAGTGCCCTTTTGGAGAAAATCAATGGTGCTTTTGGCCATGCTGCTTTTAGGGTTTCCACGCTGAAGTCCACACTACTGGTTCTTCTTTCCATGTTAAGTAAATCCCTGATGAATTATCATCTCCTTGTGGTAGCACAAGTCCCCATCCTGCTCGGTATCTCTTAAGCAATGCCTTAACATCATCAACAACATCATCACTAAACCCCACTGGAGAAAAAGCAGCTTCTTTCAGCTTCTCAGCCCATTGGCTTCCTCTCTCCCGTCTTTCACATTCTTCTTCTTCTCGATCACCATTACCATTATTACTACTACTATTATCATCATCACAAGCCAAAACCCTAACGATGCTTCTTGAGCATTCCCTCTCCAACATCAATCTTTCATTGCTAGTTGGGGCAAAGCTCTCTTCTAGCATCTCAAAATACAATGTATAGAATCTAAGGCACTCTTCAAAGCATTTCACAAAGTCATATCTAGAGCTTGTAAGATCAGCTTCTTCCTCAACAATTGTCACAACTTTTGGCTTAAGGGATTGAAACATCTGGATCACAGCACCTCTTTCTTCTACAGCAACTCTTCTCAAGGCACCGATACAATTCACCGCGACAGCTTCATCTTCTTTGACGCCTAGTGTCTCCTTTGTGAGCTCACCTAAGCGGTTCAATCCAGTTATCACATTGAATTCAAAGGGCACACCCATTAACCTAGCAAACTTCTCCATCCTTTGGCCTATTTCCTTCATGACCAATCTAACAAGGCTAGCAGTTACCACCACAGTGAGCTTCAAGTGAGGTGTCTCATCATTTCTGGTAGCCAAAGCTTCTAGCAAAGTAGGCCATTGAGTGCAAAGTGTGTTGCTCATATCAATTATGTGAAGTTTGCTATCTCCATCTAAGGCTTCCAAAATTGCACCGTTTGAAGCTACATGACCAAAAGTAGTCCAAGGGCTTACCTCTTGGAATTTGAGAATCAATTTTCTAGCTGAATCGAAGGAGTGGCTTTTTTCTGCTACTGAAGTTAGGGTTTTGTAGCATCTTTGTCCTGATTCAGTAGCCTTACAAAAAAGAGCTTGCAAGAAATAAGAAGCTAATTTCTGATCACAATCTCCATAAGGCGAAGCCAATTCATTTAACATCCATAGAAGATGATGGATTTTGCTAGAGTCCTTGTCAGAGATGGCTCTAGCACACTCCTTAAGAAGCTTTGACGCCCATTTGTTGCCACCCGCCGTGTCTGCACACTGCTCACCAGAGTCCGATGACCGGCTAGTAGATGTGTGGCAGCTGTTTTGTGGCTGAATATTGTTGTTGTTGTTGGTTTGCATGTCTAAAGGTATCTGATCACCATTGCTTTGCTGCAGCTGCTTGTTTGATGAAGAGAAGAAGTGATGAGAGTGTGTTCCTTTCGGAGAAAAAAGAGTTATGTCCATGAACTATTTGGGAGGCCCCCCTTGAGACTTGAGGCAACTGCAATAAACTTTGCAAAACTCAATTTCATTTCAGTTTCACGAAATGGTCAAGTACAAAACTATGTTTTAGAGACAGCCATAGTATATATTATTAAATTTTAAGGTCATTTTCATGTTATACTTTTCTAAGTGTATAAGTAGTATTGTATCTATCCAACATCTATTAAATAAAAGCTTATATTGAGAATAAGGACCTACCATAATGCTTCGTCTATATGATATTTGGTGACACAAATTAGGATTTTAGAAATTCAATTGGATTGTAGTTTTTGTTTGTTATTTGAACAAATAATATATGCGTGAAAGAATAGAAAGATCATCAATAGGACTTTGTATATTGTAATCAAGTTCCTAGCTAGCTTTCTTGGGAAAAAGCAATTCATGCTTATGGTTTCACTTAAGAAGCCATACTAAAAGTAAATCTAAAAGACCCACTTTGAGAGGGGGAAAAAATATAAAATTAAAAGCTGAAAAGATATGTATCACTGATTCATAGGCTAGTCCAATTCTTTAACTCAATTTTTCTTTCTTTTTTAAAGAATTGGGTTTGGTAGTACGGGATTTCAATGCACCGAGAGCTAAGAAAGTAAATTAAATTAAATTAATGATTTAAATGATTTATCAAGTTGATATTATCACCATATGGGAAGAGTAGCTGGAATGGTTTGGCAAGGAATAAAACATTATTCCCAAAAATTTATAAAATAAGTTAGTGGAATCCCAATTGTTCAATAGTAACTGCAATCTGCCACAAGAAAAATAACAAACTACATATTTTCCTGAGAAAATGAAGACAAAGAGATGATTATAAAAGCAATATTAATAATAGCATAATGATTATGGCTTGAAGTCTTTGGATTTTCCCTATATAACTAACTTTGTCAACTTTATTAGCATATAATTCAGATAAATTTTGTATCATTCTATAATTTTGGAGACATTAATATTGTAATTGGAGTTCTATAATATTGTTCAACACCTTGTTCTATATGCGTTAGTGATGATTATGAAGATGACAACTCTTGAAGGGCAAGGCTTGACAGTATCTGGCTAGTTTGTCACAAGAAGCTAAGGCTTTCTAAATTATAGGTTGTGGTCCTTCATAAAATTTTCAGTAGTTTTCATAATTTTTAAGCTAAAACTTGTTCTAGCTCCATGATTTTATTGAGGAATAAAGTTTATTTTCACCTTCTCACTGCATGTATCTTTTGGTTTTCTTATTAATTAGTTTCTTATCACCCCCCTACAATTATTATAAAAGAAAAGAAAAGGGGGGGGGGGGGGGGAGGAAGGAGGTGGAGAGAGGATAAGACAAAAAAAAAAAAAAAATGAGACACGACATATGAGAGTTCTTGAAGATATAGATGTTCACTGATTGAGATAAAATTTTTTAAATTAAAAGAGAGTAACCCAATATTAGTATTAAGTTTAGGTCTAGCAACATTTATTCATATAAAATAATAAATCTTTATCACTGATTCATCCATTAGAAATATAAACATTGGACTTTGGATACACCATGACCGTTGGAAATTGACATGTACATTAATTTTTATTGCACTCAAAAGGATATTGAGTCTACATCTCAGCTGCAGTCTTTAATAATCATCCAATAACCATCATTTATTAGTTTACTACACACAAATCACTTTCCATTATAATCAAAACGCCGTTGAACTTGATAATGCATATTTTGTATTTGTTCCATTCTTAATTTGTTCACATTATTTCATGTTCATGTCAATTCAATCCTTCTCATTGTTAGTTTACTTCATAGTTCAAGCTAGCTAGCTTTCAAGTGAAATGGATTATCTTTAATTGACACCACCACATTGTATCAACACATGGTGATAAGCAGTCTCAGTATTTCTGAATGTTTAGACAACTATCTAATAAGGTATTGATGTTGATGATTATTTTTTACCAAAGAAAAAAAATTAAAAACACATTTTTCTCAATTGATACATCTTAATAACACTAAAAGACAAAAACCCCTCGTGAATAAATTAGCTTTGCTTTACAAAATATTTAAATTCACACTATTTGATTAGAGAATTTTATTCAATTATATATGTGTGAGTGTGCGCATGTGTATATACATACGTATGTGCATTCAAAATGTTCATTATTTTTTAATACTAAAAATCAAATATTTAAACCATAAAATTCAAATTTGGGGACTAAATTCGTAGTTTAAAAATGGGGGCAAAGGGGCAAGACTAGATGAAACATAAGAAGGAAAAAAAATTAAACAAGAAAGAAGCATAAGGTGAAGTAACCAGAATATAATTAGGAATCAAAATGATGCTTATTCCTTGGTAATGACTTGACAAGAAAACAAGGTTGGACTGTTGGAGAAACTGTTTAATCCATCCAATCATTGCAGAAATGTCTCTGCCTCACCCATCTTTCTCCATATATATATATATATATATATAGGAAATAACAATAATAAATAGAGCGGCCTCTCAGATGATTCCATCTAAGTGGTCCATGAATTTGCAGCATACTTTGTCTGCAAGTTCCTAACATATATATTACAATTGCAATTACGATTGAAAAAAAAATTAATTAAAAGTTTTACATACTTTTATCAATATGGGAAAGTTTAGAACGTAGAAACTATGTATTTTGATATCAGGGTATACGGTAAAATTATTTTTAATTATAGGTTTTCCATGATAGCTTCTTATTTAAAATCATAACATAATGCTCGGAAGATATGACGAACGACTTAAGTGTAACAACAATTTAAGAATCGGTAACATAAACATCCCGACGTAAGATGACTACAACGTAAATGACCCTACCAATACAAATATCTATACAGAAATGTCGTCAAATTGATTTTATTGGGTTTTTGTTATAAAATTAATTATCTATAAGTGCACAAGCTTCATCACTTGAATTTGTACGCATCAAATGTACCCTTGAGAGCATAATTGTTCAAAGAGTATATAATAATAAAAAAAACATTTGAATTGCTCAAATGTACTTCTGACAATGCCAATCTTGAGATTAAACCATATGGGCAAATAATTTAAAAAATGAAAAAGATATTATGCTTTAACCAAAAGGTTTATATCTTCCTTTTTTGACTTTTTGCGTCTCCCCTTTCCAGTTTCCAGAGAGGCATCACGGGCTATGGCTTTTGCACAGAGATGCTTTCTGCTGACACCAAAGGTGTTAAAATAGAAAAGCACCTCTAAGACCTAGAAGTGCTAGCAGAAAAAGCGACTATGGGTTAAACAAACAAAACTATGGAGGGCCCTGAAACCGACCATAATAACCGCAGATAGCAAAACCTTGTAAAACCTGTAAAACCTGAGACCCAGTAGCAATAATCAATGCCCTCAAAACTCATCCACTAATTTTGGAAATTTGTTCAAAACCTTCTAAGAAATTCAAAATTCTAAAGATGATCATAATCGTCCCGTGGAGTTATAAAAAAAATAGCTCAAAAGTTTCATATAACTTGTTACGATTTCCTCTGCACGGAAAACTCCCAAGTTTAAATTTATACCTAGCAGTCAAAATTTTGTGTAATTCTACTACACTATGCAGTTATATTAACTCAACAGAGACCAAAAATAATACTCTACTCAAGTTCAAACAACAGCCAAATTCAATTGAACAGAGCAAAGTCTAATTAGATTATGTATCACTGATCAGGTGTGCACCGTAAGTGCGCAACTGGGTGCGTCAACCTCCCATCTAGGGGGAGGAGGCCAGTGGGGCTCACCCCCAATGGAAGCTTGACACATGCACAGTCGCGTACTAATCTGGTGTACGACTGCACACACCTGAATAATCTTCTATGTATCAAAATGAACATAACAAGCTTGGGTACTGAAGATGATCTGATAATAACATGTGAAAATATAAGAGCCACATGATATGTTTCTACAAAAGCAGAAAATAAGTACAATTCTGAGAAGTGATGTTACATACTTCCACTCATTTTTCCATTTTGTGTCGAAATCAAAGAATACAGCTCTAATATTCATAGGCAACTTGTTTTAGTCACTGACAAGTGTTCCTAACAGACTTGAAAAAACAGATGCAAATGACCATAAACTACGACAAATATAGCAAAATACATAACCTTCTGCACAAGAATAAACTTACACGTTAATATTGACAATAATAGGTGTCAAAGAACTTCCGATGATACAGCTACAAAAAGAAAAGAACAACTGAATAAAAACAGTGCTCAATATATCCTGGGTTATCGGTGATTAACTTTTTGGTTGATTTAATTCAACCACAATAACCTATCAAAACCAAAGATTAAGAGGTTCATTGAGTATCTTGAGAAGGCAACCTCTGATATCTGGAAAATCAATAAAGCTTTGGGTCCACAGTCATTTCAAGATTACAGTAAGAACTACAAAATTCAACAAACATCACTTTTTTCACGAAAAAAGTATATGCACACATGTGGGTCTCGCATAGGAAATGTCCAAATGAAAATTATACTTAGCAAAGACAAATGCAAGTGTTATGGAAAAAATAAGGATCCCTCCGGAAGTAAACTATATATCACTACACACAATTCACAAACTTTACGACAAATGTAAGGATCAAGGCAGCCACTGTCACTTCAAGACCAAACAGAGTCCTAAATCTATGGCAACTGTTGAAAGGGATGATTCACTAGCAACATTCAAAAGCATAAGTTATTTGCCTGGTTTTAATATCATGATCTGCTTTAGAACTCTAAATTTACACCAATGCTTTGAATCAACAACTTATGATTTCAATCACTGATTCTTAAAGTAGAAAAACTGTAATATAAAAAGGAAAGGCATACTGATAATGACAACCACGTCATAGAGTGACTACAAGGTTCTCATGTCCAATCTCTTCAAAATACGACACGAAGTAAGAGGCTAATCTATTAAGAAGTTAGAAAACTAAAAAATGAGTATTCTGAAAAGCATTAGTGTCATGCTATAGGATATTCAAATGGTTCTATTGTTCTATAATTATTAAGGTGGAGAGGTAACAGGAAATGTCTTTAGCTACTGTATGTTGCATGCCCTCACAAATCCTTAAATTTCATTATGAATCGTCCACAGGATAATACATACACTAAATGTCCATTGCAAGAGGTCACTGACATTGATGGCTGAATCAGATACAATTTTGAAGAATAAACCAGATAAACCAACTTTATGAATACATAAAAAGAGATTAAAACTTGTCCACCTGGGGGGCAATTTGATGCAATCATGCCGCAAGCAGATCCATATGAAAGCTCTGTAGTGATGTGGCCGACAAATATATATTCTTGGCTGTCATATGTTAAAAGAAAAGTTTCTCTCCCTTGTGGTCAACATCGTCAATCAAAATCAATCCACATAATTTCAGTCTCAGCTACACAGTTTACCATCCTTTATAATCATTTTTTCCCCTGTATCCATGAGTTTATAATCTGGTACAGTAGCAAGAATAAATCACCAAGGGATCATGCTCCTGTCATCATGACAATTGCAATTATTATCAAAACAAACAATGTCGTCAAGAACCAGCTTGATTCCACACTTGTAAATCTGAAGGTTCCAATGATACATTCAATGGCTCTTAAAAGCTACAAATTATGATTTCGGTGTCTCTCCTGCTTTAACTGCCAACATCACTGCCTCAATACTACTATTGCCTCTCACCTTAGGTATTAAGTTATCCCCTTCTCTTTCCGGACATGATTCCATGCTAATATACAGCAATCACATCTTAGTAAACAGGGTGAGTGTAAGTAGAAGCATTATTGCATATATAACTAACCATATCTGTGTGCACATGCATGCAACACAAAAGTGAAATATCTAAGGACCTAAAATTCCCATTAGAGAAACAAAACTAGCTACAAGAAGAGCGCATAGGAAGCAAAGATATCAAAGTCATAGCAAAATCCATCTAGAAAACTGTGACACATGGAAATTTCATCCACTAACTTAAGAACCGCTTGGTAGAGCTCCGCTGACAGCACAGCACTCCCAAACAGGGCCTTAATATGGTAGATGTTCTAATGAATAACAAAAATGGGAGGATGAAGAATTATTATTTTGTTAATTTTAAAAGCTAGTTTGAATCCTTTTTGGACAAGATTAATATGCGATGATTATTATTTGATCTTTTGGATTTGAGATTATTTTTTTAAAAAAATTACATGGACCCCATCACATCTACCCTAAATTAGACTAATACCCTCCAAGGTTGGTGTGAGGGCATTCAAACCCTTGGCCTCTTGCTTTCACTAAAAGTGGTCAAACCAATTTCCCTTGGCTTCACTCTGGCAGTGGAAGCAAGAGGTCTCATATTCAAGTCTTGGGAATATGTTTAATTTGGGGTTGGGGAGGGGTGGGTTGTGATGTAACTGAAAAAATAAGTTCCCTTGGACCTTGCATCTTTGGATACGGGATATGCATTATTCCCTTGGGCCATGCATCTTTGGATATGGGATATGATTTGCTATGCATGATCATTATTGACCTTCTATTAATACACTCATGAAGCACTAATTGAAGATGAGAGAAGAGAAGAATGACAAAAGGCATGCATGGTCGCTTGTGTTTGCAGATTAAACTGAGGTTGAACTAGGTGGATAGAATACCACTATGATAAATACAACTCTCTTTCATCTCCAAAAAGACAGGGAAAGAATACTGATCATCACATTGTTCCAATGTTTCCCATTCATTATAATAGGACAAGGTCTGATGCAAACACAAGCAATATGAGAGATAAAGGATTGAAAAAAATAAAAAGAGAAATAAAGTTATCTTAAGTGGACATACCAGTATTGATCCAGCATACAAAATGAAAAATATCTACAGACAATTCAATGCTTCCATCCCTTTGAGTGGCCATCTTCCATGTATGGCTCAAGAAATCCAATGAACTGAAATGAAACAAATGTGAACATGAAAAATTAAAGATTTGGCTTGGCAGTGACCATGTAAGGGATAAAAGCTTCATTGACTAAAAGGTTTGTGACCAAATCATGGAACAATCCTGCCCAAAGAAGTGATATTGTGCCAGCCAAAATATGTAACTAGAAATGCATTCATAGTGCATTGAAATATAAATGGTTTTGCACAGCAAGCCAAAGAAACTAAACCTTCTGGTACCTAGGAAAAGAAGACTATATAAATGTTTAGCTACAACACTGATTCCAATATCAGCAGTGATTTATATTAAAAAAGAAAAAAAGACAAATAGGAGCCAACAGTCATTCAAGTTATAGCCATATAATTCGCCAGTTTAGTCAATTGATTCAAGATGCAAGATTGCCAAGTAGGTGAGCCACATTTATTTGAGCAGTTTACTACAACCAACTAAGAACAGAGCGGGATTCAAATGAGCACATCTTTCAAACTAATAAAAATGAACTTCCACCCAACAATTCAAAGTTTACCATTTCTATGACAGGCCTCACACATGCATTAAAACTTTCACATTCATGGTAATAGCAATGCTTCTGCATACTCAGTAACCTATTTAGATAAATATACACAGTGAGCTTATATGGAATACTAAGCATATACCTTGGTTCCATCCTTAGACCAACGAGCACCATAACCATCAGCTACTCTAATCTCAAAGACAATTCCATGAGGTTGAACAATATGCACATTCAGCCAGCAACAGTAAGCACTTAAGGTACCGATGACATCCATTGCGAGCCTATTTTTATTAGAATCTGGAGGCGGAAAAAATTAAAATTAAGTAATGGCTGGAAATTTAAAAGAATCATTACAAGCTGAAGGTTATTATTATTTTTTTCCCCCAATTAATAGACTGGTGAAGAAGCTTGAATTTGATTCATTTGTTTAATCAAAGCAGCACAAGCCGATCATGAAGGTTCAGGGGATGGTTTAATGTGTCTGGGCATGTATATTAAAAACATAACAAATATTAACAAAACAAGAAACAAAAACAATAAAAGCATAAACAAGATACTAACCACTTCCATCATATCTACCCCAGTATCTGTTGTTACTCCTAGTAGTATGTTTTGCCAAGGCCCTGGCTCCACAAGTTAAGAAACTACCTTTGACCTCCAAAAAAAGAGAGAGAATTTGATAAATAAGCAATTAAAATTTTACAAGTTTCAAGCCTACCAACTACAGTATTGAAAAACTCTCAGATTTTGAATGAATAAGATTCTTTCCCTTGTACCAATTTGAGATCAAAACATGGACAGTCATTTGCAGATAGGCAGAATGGAATACCAAAGCTCTTTGTTCCCAACATCTGTCTAGTGGGTCATATTGACCACCAATACTTGATGATCATAAACAATTTCACTTCTAACAGACAATCTTCTCTTCTAGATGTCTAACTGCATTTCTAGTTATTTATTTTTTGTTTTAGTTACCATGCACCCCACCCTACCAAATTAATATAATGTGTGGGGGATCAAACCATTAATCTATTAATCATGCGGCAAAAGGCTAAATCAAATGGGTTATCCTTTAGGGACAGATAAAACAGAATATCTTCTTCTCAAATGCTGCCTGATCAGACTAGTCCTCTTAGCATTGTTATCACAGACATATATTGAAGGTTTTTTCCCTTTAATTAAAAAAAAAATCTCTTATTCAAATTCTATAAATTTTCAAAACGAAACACAAAATATTTTGTTGATGGGATAAAAAACATACCAATTGGGAAAAACCTAAGCATAGCATGAATTTTAAAAAATAAAATAAAATAAGATAAAAAAAGGCATTTCAGAACTAGTCATCATCTTACATTTGGCTTAAAAGGCAACATGAATGATGAAAGAAGAGCTGATCTTGGTGGTGGGAGTGCATCTGAAATCGTTCCAGCAGTATGTGCGAGACCCAAAAGGCTTTGAATGCCCACATAACTGAGTCCCTAAATTAGGAATCTCAAGCAGTCTTAAGGCTTTGCAATTTTGTGGGCCAAAAGTTTGTTTTTGGACATTTAACATGGCTAATTATATATGAAAACACCTTAGCAGCCATGCCTCAGTACTAATGGCAAAGATGCACACCTAGAATCACAAGCAAACACATATATATCTATGCATGTCAGCACATAGTGCACACATATGGAATGTAATAGTTTCATATGAGAAATAAAGTATCATTCAAATGCACTACAACTGTTGCTAAAACATGCACCTGATACCCTTCAAAAATCTCATTCACTCAATACTGCTCTACTCAGAGTTTGATTCATGCAGAAGATGATATTCTAGATGAACAACACTTTAAATGGTCAAAACCTCAACCGGCTCATTCATCAGAATTTTCTTAACTTTCCAATGTCAATTACGGATAGCTTTTGAATTTTAAAAGACTCTAAGTTAACCATTCATCATGAATAGATCCATCTCATGTTCAACATAGATTTATTACAATGTAATAGCAGGGTTTCAAAATAATTCAAAAAATAAAAATGAACTGTTTCTCAGTAAGGTGCACCATTATAAATTTTAAAGCAGTTTCAGCCGTTGACCAAATGGAGAATTCCAATCTCAAATCAGTCATAACATAAATTGCTATATGACCATGATAAATACAACAGAAATCATTTGCCTCATAGGATCAAATATTTACATTTGATCATCATAATTGAAGGTTATCATGCAAGATCTACTAAACTGGGAAATTAATTAATAGCCACAATCTATCAATTTTTTAAACCTCAACAAATTCAAGGGTACCTTTTCGATTTTCTTCAGACATTTTCCATTCATTGCTAGAAGAATTTGAACTGGTACAATGTCTATTATAATCACTGACATTTCTTTTTTTAAGCTCAGAAACAAAAGTATATTAAATGTAGGACATGATATAATTTTAATAACAACTCACATACTCATTAAATGTGAACTTTGTAATCTTCTACAGTACTTTAATTAGCCCAAAACCAAAAGCTATAAATGACAATTTAAACTTTGTCCAAACCAGACAAATTTGAGTTCAAGCAATAGAAAGGAAATTCAAAACATAAAACATATGAACTAAAAATGAAAAATGCAAGTCAAGTGTGCAGATAAGCAACTCACAGACAGTATGCTGGCCAATGTAACATAGGGCTGAGTAGCCATTTTGGATATGCATATTGCAAGGACACCATTGGACTTTTCCTTCTCCTCTGTGTAAAATTTCCTATAAATTTGTGCACCTACAAAACTTACACCCATTACTTCCAATTAGTTAAGACATCAAAGGTCAAAGTCCAATGGTCAACCCAGTGAGAGTTATTTTAGTTAAGACATCAAAGGTCAAAAACCTTGTCCAATAGTCAACCCAGTGAAAGTTATAGTTTTATGTCCAAAACTAACAAGGATTCACATATTTACCACAAAAGCCATACCAACTGTGACTTGCTTTTAAAGTTTTTGTTAATCTCCTGCATCCGGAAATTGCTCATTGGCTATATTTTTAGCAGCATGCCAACATGAAAGGGAATATTTGGTATTTTGAATGATTTTACTCCATCAGAAGTATTAATGCTCAATAAAATCTTAGTAGCAAATCTTATTTAGTTTAGCAGGGCGATAAAACATTATTTTTCACACGCCTGTAGCTCTGATCTACACATGAATTTCCTAAAAATTTATGGATTTGAGCATTCTGTCTTCTTAGTTTCAGTGAACTGGTAATGGTTGCTTATAGTTTTGGTATTTCAAATATGCAACCACCATATGAGTCCCATAAAGAAATAGAAGATAGGATGGTTCTAAGTGGTACTTGCTAATCCAATAAAACGGCCCTAAAACTCTACTTCTACATCCCAAACCCTTCTCCCTGACCCTAGTCAGTGTTAAGGAAATATAAGACACCCTAACCCTCATTTCAATATTGTGGTGACGACTTAGAGTTATCGCCGGCATTGATGGCACTTGTACAAAACCCGTCGTTACTGCAATGAACTAAAGGGCCGTCTTGATGTTTAAGAATAACCTGAAGCAATAGCTGATCGTATCACAGCTGTAATACCTTCTTCAGTGGTTTTAACCTCAGGAAGGACTTTCACAAGACTTTCTGCTTCCAACATCTCTGAAAATGAAGCATAGTGGCAAACAGACTGCCAATTGATAAAACTATGAATGTGCAACTCAACTAGAAACACAATAGTAACAAATAAGT
This sequence comes from Aegle marmelos, assembly GCA_030449875.1. Lineage (NCBI taxonomy): Eukaryota > Viridiplantae > Streptophyta > Magnoliopsida > Sapindales > Rutaceae > Aegle > Aegle marmelos. Next base: position 12,261,381 of record JASUUL010000115.1, read on the forward strand.
AAAATGAACATGTATCACCTGCACCTTGAGCACCATGCACTTATTTAGGAGAATCACTGACCCTGGCCCTATTCTGTTAGCAAATAATTAGACAAATAAGAAAGAGTAACAATAGCCAACCAAAACTATATACAGATTATAGACAGCAAAAAGAGACTATCACTCTACGGCGATGACAACAACCCATAAATTAATAGTCAAAGCTTCAAAATTCACATTACAACAATTATGTATAAAATTAATAACTAAATCTAGAGAATACTCAAAGTTACCCAGTCAGAGTCCCTTAACAGTTCCCAGGCCCTAGATATAGACTCCAACAACCATTCATAGATTTCTTGTTGACCAGCAAACCAGTACTTTACAGTTTACAGTATCAAACATAATATGAAATGATCCTAGAAAAAGCAAACATACTTATGAAAGTTCAATTCCTAAACAAATAAACAGAAGCCACACCTATTGTAATCACTGATTGCGCATCTTCCCTCTGCAGTTTTCATGCCATCTACACACAAAGTCAATATTAAGTAAAAAAACAACACAGATAAAAACAAATACAAAGAAATCAATGAACAACCATATAAAGTACTACAGTAAATAAGTAATTATACCTTTTATAAAGGAAAAGAAGGGCTCCTGAACATGAATTTCAAACTCTACAGCCTTCAAAGTCTACCACAAAACCATCACAAGAGAGCTTTTAGAATAACTCAAGGTGCTTCTGCATCTATTATGTAATGTTTAACTACCACAGAGCTTTTATAAAAAGTGATTTTAACTTGAAAACTTACATCGACCAAATCAGACGACCCCTTATTTAAAATCAATTGACTCCACTCCTCTTCCTTCTTTTGCAAGAAACATTCCTCATTCATCAAAGCAACCTTCTTATACGTCCGACAAAATGCCCCACAATTCACAGAACGACACAACGCTAACGCTAAACGCTTGTACAAAGGATACAAAGGAACTCCTTGAAGAGAATCTTCATCAGAATCAAAATCAAAACCTAGATTATAACGAACCAACAAAAAATAAATAACATGAGTTTACTTTCACACGCACACGCACACACAAAAATAAGATACAAACAAATGAAGTATCAAGTGTGTATTATGACGATTACTGGTGGAAGGTGAAACGGCGTCGTTTGGATCGACTTGAAGGAGATTGGAGCAGAATTGACTGGAAATGCCGAGGTCAAAATCCAGGGTTTCATCGATGTGCGCACTCAGCGTGAACTTCAGTAGCTCTTCCATACAGTCTTTCAATCGTTCCATTTGTTAATGGCTTTGAGGTACTTTCTTCTTTAATCGTCCTCTCAAGAGTCTCAAGCTTTCTCTGGTTCTTTCTTCGACAACGAGTGGCTCACTTCTCCAAACATGGCACCAATGGCGCGGCGCTCCGTAATTCTACAAATATGACAATTCTTTTACGGAAAAGTCCAAAATATCCTTAAAATGAGCAACTAAATTTATCCTCCGTTTTTTCACTCACCCACAATGTATGGCTCTCTACTTTTGGCCATTTTCACCCGGCCTGTATGTGTGTCATTTTTTTATTGGATAATATTTTTTATAAATAATATTTAATTATTTAATAAATAAATACCACACTAATTCAGATTTAACTATTAATTAATGTTTAATTATTTAATAAATAAATATCACATCAATTTATATTCAATTATTGAAATCTTTAATTTTACTCATGTAATCATATCCGATAACTAAATATATTGACAATAAAATCACAAATTTCATTACTCCAATGAAAGAAAATATGACTGACTACATTGTTACATGGTAATGTAAGCTCATCCGGGTTCGAATATTGTTGTTAGTGCTCCACTTAACGATTAGTTATGAATATATATAATAAGAGTAAATATACAGTTATAAATTTTTATATAAATTAATTTAGTATAATAAATTTATTGGATTAAATAATTCTTTACCCACATAAGTTATTTTTGGTATTTTATATTTTCATCTAATAAACTTATGATATAATAATTTTTACAGGAGTTCATATTTCTATCATCACTCATGTTTTCTCATAATTGTTTATATTGAAGGATCTTAAATTTCAAGCTCTAGGATTTTTCTTCCATTGAGAACATGTTTATTAATGAATGGTGCGTTTATTGAATGGGAATCAGAATAAGTTAGAGTAAAAATGAGGGACAAGAATTAGAATAACATATTTATTTGAAAGCTTTAGTTATATTACATAATCATGTAATATATTTGATTCTTCTATATTCATTGAATGAAAATCCAATGATTGTATATATATATATATATATATATAATTTATTATCTTATATTTTTATAACTATTGGATTTTCATCCAACGAAAATTCAACGGCTGTAGAAAAATAATGTATCTCACATGATAATATAGAATAATAATTTCCTTACTTGAATGGTAAAAATTAGAATTAAAATAAAATAATTACTATTAATGTATTTACTTTTTTTTAAAATTAAAATAAATTATTTTAAATTATCAAAATATCTTTAATTAATTGTCGTTATTGTTATTATTTATTATAATAATCACAACAATTAATTTTTTATTGTTATTAATAATAATATTGATATTAATAATAATATATGTGATAAATTGTTATTGTTATTACTATTGTTATTATTATTATCATCATCGCCATTAACAATAACAATAACAGCAAGATGACACCAGCGAGCAATGGTGGTGGCCTCTTTATCAACAAGCGGCAATGAAGTTCAGAGAGTGACAACGATGATTGGCGGATACTGCAGACATCTGTCGATGCTAAGTGGAGCAAGGTTGACGGTCTGCCTCGTGTGCTGTGATGATGCGTGTGATGACAGTGATGAGTGACAGCTGGCACTGCCGCGTTCGACAATTGGCATGTAACGATCGTGGCTTTTGCTTCTCCTCGGCTACAAACCGATCGTGCAAAAAATTCGATCGTATTTGGTTTTTCTTTTCTTTTTTTTTTATTCGAGAAAAAATAGGTAGTTTTTATTTTATTGAAAGTAAAATGATTAATTTTTAGAATTAAAAGATTAATTTTCACTTTTTTTTTAGAAAAGGGACTGGTCTCCATTTTTTTTTTAAACTAAGATAGATCTCAAAAGTTTAATTATAATTATAATTTTTAATGAATATTGTCAATTATTTTAATTTTTAATTTTAATAATCAAAATTTAAGAAAAATTAGGCGATGAGATTATCCAAAATTAACGGGTGTGTCCATACATTAAAAAACTTTTGACATTTAGTAAAATATGTTTGATAATATATCAACAGATATGGAAGCATGAACGTGAGAATCAGCTCTGTGGCCCCACTAACAAAATTTCACCACATTTTTCTCATGTAATATGTGTCAATTTGTAATTAGGTGAGACAGTGACAGTAGCTAGAGCAATACCGGTACTCTATGAACATTCTAGGTTTTCTCTGAAATATTTTTTGTAGGAAAGAAACTAAAATTAAGCAATAATTTAATTTTGTAATAAACAAAAAAGGAAGACAAAGTTTAGAATTTCAAAATCTCAAATAAAAGAAGAAAATAAGACCAAAAAAGGATATTTCGAATGAGGTGTATCGATTTTTAGGGATTTTGTTTCTTCTTTAGTTTAAATATTCCTTTTCTTTATATGATGACTCATTACTGAAGATTGTCTGTAGTTATACTAATTTTGTTTTAATGCCAAAATTATTTTACCAAAAATACATATGTCACCACAATATAAATAGCAAGAACTTGTGATTAGTTTAACCCATTCTCACACAAATTTAAAACATATTTTTTTTCAAGAATAAATAAAACAAAGAAGAAAAAAAAAGGTTAAACATATTTTAATTAGAAAGAATGGCTCAAGTGAAGGTTCTCGCATATGTGCTCATTGTGGCACTCATGCTCTGCATGAGTATGTAGTTTTTTTTTATTTATTCAAGGTTTTTCTTTATTTTGTTTAGCATTTATTTTTTTGTTTTTTCAAATTTACAGATAGCAAGGAAGTGGCAAGCAAATCAAAATGCTGCGATAATCATCCAGAGCTTGGGGGTTGTAAGCATGGAGTGGATGACGATCCCGATAAAGGTGGCAAATGTTGGACTTATTGTATTTCAGATTGTGAAAAGGGAGGCTTCTGCAAGGAAGTTTACAAAAATCATTTTGAATGTCACTGCTATTGTTGATTTTCATTACGCATATTGATGTAACGATCAAAAGAAATAAACATTCAACGTTATTGGCATTTATTACAAACATTTGGTTGAATTTTTTTTTTCTCTTTCACACTGCATACTGGATCACTAATCATTAAATCCTCATCAAATTGATGATGCTACTTGGCACTTAAGTCATCGTTTTAATACCACTAAATTGAATTAATCTAATTAAAGGGTAAATTAATTTTCATGTGATTGCTGTTTTTCTAGTTGTGAAAGTAAAAATTGTGAATATCTGTTATTAACCACAGTTTTGCGTGGAAAGATGTGCTATTAAGCATTGGGCTCCATGTAAATTAAACTCCAAAACGTATTAGGGTTTATTTATTCGATTGACCACAGTTTTGCGTGGAAAGATGTGCTATTAAGCATTGGACTCCATGTAAATTAAACTCCCAAACGTATTAAGATTTATTTATTTGATTCGATGCGAATTAAATAGGTTTGAGTTTAAAAAAATTGATTCATTTAATAAATAGGTGAATTCGATTCAATTTGTTAATTAAGCGAATCGAATCTAATTAAATAAATCGAATCCGAGTTTGAAGACATTGGTTCATTTATTCGTTTAGAATTCATTTAATAAATGGATCACAAACAAATTAAATTACTTTTTTCCTTAGATTTATTTATTTTTTTTAAAATTCAAAATTCAATATTATAATTTTAGGAATTTTAATTTTAGATATGGTTTGGATTATTTATATTTTGTAGGATATTGAATTTTGTGGCTTTTTTTACATTTTATTTTGATTAATTTTGTCTATTAAGTATATTTTTCTTAATGAATTGTAAATGAATCCCTATTCGATTTGATTCGTTATGGATTCATAAGCAGAAACAAATAATAAACAAATCTAGACTTGATTCAATTTGTTTATTAATTTTATTAAATGAATTAAATGAATAGAACCGAATATTCATTTAATAAATGAATTGAATCTGAATCTTGAAATTTTAATTCATTTATTAAATGAATTGAATCAAAATAAATAGAAATTTGACCCAATTCATTTATAATTCAATTCAAATTTGATTTATTCATTTTGCCAACTTTACCAAAAAGTGTTTGAATTCCCCTTATTAATCTAATGAAATGTGTTACCCACATCATTTAGAAAATATATCTAAATTTATGGTGCGGATTTTCTAGGCCAATAGGTACGGTGGGATATCATTTCAGCTTAGTTACATCAAGAATTTTTCTTCGAGTACAGGGATTTGATTTTGTAATAACATTCGGATGAATTCTTTTAGATCTTTTCGAAATTATTCTCCTCGATATACTCTCCGTGATGCATACATGAACGTAACACTCGGAGACCTGAACCATGCAAATTAAAGTGAAGAAGGAAAAAAAAATCTTCGGTACATCCGAAGCAATACAACGAGTCATGGAATTGTTATCATATCAAAAGAAATGATCAAACCATCTTCACCAACTCCTCAGCAACTAAAAACTCGTAAAATTCACTTCTTGATCAATTATCTCCTGACATTTACTTCCCACTTATTTTCTTTTATAAAGTTGTATCAGACAAAAATACTATCGCAAAAATTTCTCATCTCCTCAAGAAAGATCTCTCACAAAAACACTAACCCACCACTACCCTTTGGCCGGACTAGTCAACGATGGTTTTTCTGTTGGTTGTGACGATGATGGCGTCCCATTTATTGAAACCCTAGAAATGGATTTGAACACTTGAGCAGCTACTGCCATTCAAACCCCATGACGAAAGTTTAAGTAATCAAGTGAACCTCGATGCAAGTCCAGATCAATTACTTTGACTGTGGTGGAGTAGCAATTGCTGTTTGTTATAAACATATTGCAGCGGATGGGTGCAATAGCTGCTATATATTTTCTCATAAACCGGGCTACTGTTACTACTACTACTAATTGTGGTAACTTCCAGTGATCATAATATTAAGCATGCTGTTGTTGATTGCACGTCTGTATTTCCTCCACACAATTGTTTACTAGCATCTGGCTGCGCATTTAGAAGATACAGCGTTCAATGAAATGCATACAAAAGAGGTTCACATTTGATGGTACTAAGATAGCTGTCCTTAAGAGAAAGAATATACAAAGAATCAGGTAACCAATATCGTCCAACACGCTTTGAGGTCGTGTGTGTTCTTATCTAAGGTGCTTTAGTAGCTACTAATAGAGAGTGTGATGATCCTGCAACTATAACAACAAATCCTGTGAATCTTCGAAAACTGAGTGAATCCATCATTGCCGGAATGTTGCATTGGGAATCTCTTTCATGCTGTTCTAGCAAATTGGCCAGTAGACAAGCCCAATGATCATAAAGATTTAGCAAGAACCATTCGGGAATCTGTGGAGATGATGAATGGTGATTTTCTTAGGGACCTGTTTGAAGTTGGGGTCTTTGTGAATCACTTTGTACAAGATGCTGAAGAGTTGTTAATAATAGTAAGTTTAAGGCGTTTGGTTTTGGTGGTCCGGTCGGTCTTCCATATTATGAACTTGCTCTTAGATGGGGAAAGCCATTATGGGCAACTGGCGTCGTGAGGTTCAGTAATACTGCCACCAAAACTATGTAATAGCTAGCTATGTCAAAGTCATTAGCAAATAACTAAATAGATTTTCTTCAAGTGCGTATCAAAGTTACAATCTTCATTTTTCATTGTGAATTTGCACAGATTAGTCCTCTTAACAGAGTTCAACCCTATTTTACATTCTCCATATATAATCTATCATCTCTTGAAGCGTTTGTCACTATTTCATTTTTCATTTATTACACTATCAACACCATATGGAGCGTTTCTGAAAGAAAAATGTCTTGAGGATATCAATTTCCACACACTGGTGTGCATAGGCGGCAGGTTTAAGACCTCACAAATTCTTTAAAGCAGCGATGAACACATTCGATGTATGATAAAATTCAAAAGCAACTATTTCATGTCAATAAAATGTTTAATGCATGATATTATCACAAGAAACCTGTTCAATTTTAAAATAATGAAGAATTATCAAAGCCACCAAGCTCGGAAGATTGAAACATTGTCGTCCAGCATCTGTAGAATTTCGTATGGCTACATTTAATGTTAGCAAATGGATGCGAAAGAATTCATTGATGAGTCAACTTTGCAAATGTTCAAGAAAATGAACTCATATCAAATTGTTGTCTCATATTTGCCTGGGTTTGTGACACAGTGGAAAAGAGAAGAAAAGTTCTTGCTCAGAGTGGTTTCTCTGTAATTGTTGTGGTTCAATCAGTAAGACCCAAAAGACTTTGAAGACCTTGATAGCTTAATCCCTGGATCAAACATTAAAGAATCAGATCAGCTTGTGCAGAACATCACACAGATACACAGGGTTCAACGTGAGGAAAATACGATATGGATATGATAAATTGACTGCTGTATATTAATAATTATTTTGGAATATTAAGGTTCAGCACGCAGCAATGCGTATCCCAAGCACATTTATGCTTTTAAACATAGCTTATATGAAAATAAATCTGACACTTCTTAAAGAACTTTAAGGTCCAATGGAAAGGAAACAGGAAGCGATTAGCAAACTCACTGAAAGAATTCTAGCTAAACAAAGGAATGGCTGGGCTGCTGGTTTTGTAACACAAATTGCAATGACACCATTGGTCTTTTCCTTCTCTTCTGTGTAAAACCTCCTGTAAACCTGGACACCTGAAAATATAACATCCAATTCGGGGAGAAATATTGATTGTAATTTATAAACATTTTATTGCTAAGAGTTCTGATTCTTATAAGAGACCATATAAATTTTCTTATCTAAGTTGCAATACATTTTGGCTCTGTTTGCATAACTTTCTCAATTTCCAAGAATGCATCGGGACACAAAGAAAATACAAGATTGTTACCTTCATCAATGGTTTTTATGCCAGGAAGGACTTTTGTGAGACTCTCAGCTTGCAGCATCTCAGAAAATGACAGATACCGGTGGACACCCTACAATCAATTATAATTACAACACAGAAAGTTTTAGAAGAGAGCCTGTAAGTTTGAACTAATTGCTTTTACCTGAACCTTGAGCACCAAACATTTGTTGCATAGAATCAAAGATCCTGAGCCTATTCTGAGATTAGAAAAAAGAGACAAAATTAAAACAAGGGAATTTAATAATACACCGAAGCAAAACCTTATACCAAACCGATCTAGATAAAACAACACAGGAACTCCAAATTAAAAGTGTTTAAACCAGCCTTGGTTCGCTACCAATTATGAATGAAGAACTAAGTCAGAATAGATCAGCATGTTGTGAAAATCGATACTAAGCACGGTCTGCAGGAATCCGAGGCCAATAAACATGCAAAATGTGTGAGTATGAAATTGTGATATACCTATTGTAGTCACCAACAGCACACCTTCCTTCAACAGTTTTCAATCCATCTACAAACAACATTAAATTGATATCAATGGCTGGCAGGTGAATTGACATGACTACTCATGATATCAAGAAGAAATAAACACATTCATATTGCAAAATCAAATAACTACCTTTTAATTGGGTAAAGTATGGCTCCTGAACATGAAGTTCAAAGTTTACTGTCTTCAGACGCTGGTGCAAAGACAGCAATTCGTTTTTGTAAGTTCATCATTTATAGATGGATAAGACAACACTAAGCTGGGAACAATAAAAATCAACACTTATACATACTTCCATCATTTCAGATCCTTCTTCCAGAACCATTTTACCCCAATCTTCTTGCTTCTTCAGGTCATCATCCTGGTTGAATGATGCAATATTGCTAAATGCGCCACATGAGGCTGTAGAAGTTACCGATTCATGGAGAACTGATGCTAATCGTTTGTATAAAGGATACTGAGACTCTGTATCACTAGAATCTGCCAAATAGAGCACAAAGAAATGATGCCTTCCCCAAAAACAATAAGATTGATTTCAGATACCCAATTCAACTGAAGCATAACCCCATTAAATATTCCAATTGAAACTTTATTTAAATTAATTCTTATGTGAACCATTCATTAATAAAAAAGATTTTGAACAAGTTTACCCAATAAGAAACTAAATTATTTTTCCTCTTCCCCCCCCCCCCCAAAAAAAAACAGTAAGCATTCAACTGAAAGAGTAAATTTCATGTTTTTAGTTCAGAAAAAGCACCAAAAAGAAGAAGAAGAAATTCCCATTTTTTCTCTTTAATATTGCATTCATTAGAAGAAGGGAGACTTTCGAAGTAAAGATGTAGTAATAACATGAAAAAATATTTTCAGTTTTTTTTCTCAGTTGCTTACCTGCAGTGAGAGGAACAACATGAGTAAGAAGAAAAGAACATAAGTCTTTGGAGAGACCAAGGTCGAGTTCAAGTGTTTGATTGATGTGAGATTCCAAGGTGAACTTCAATGCTTCTTCTATGCATTCTCTGCAATCAACTGGGCTTCTTCCTGGTGATGATGGTTGCTCCATCTTCTCTGTTTTTACCTCACTCCGCTAACGAAGTCGACTCCTGGTCAAATGAAGCAGTGAGTACAATCACAGTTATGGTAAATTACCAGTTAGATACTGAGCTTTGTGATGTACCGGGGAGATTAATTGTTTGACAGAGTTTATAACTAAGTCCTAGTCTTTGAAAATTTTCATTTTTCCAATACGAGGGTTGGCGAATTAAGGTAAAAGTGTAAGGGATGGGCCCACTGAGAGCCTGGCTGGGTTTGAATTTTTATTTATTTTTTTAAAAATTATTATAAACTTAAAATAAATTAATAATAATTAAGTTTATAATTTTAAAATAAATAAAAGATTAAAATTTTAATTTTTTATGTTAAATTATCTAATTTAAGTATTGTTAATTAATTAATATTTAAAAAAGAGTTTATTATGATAATTTTAAAATTTTATTTATTATTAATATATAAATTAGTGATTTAAACTTTCTTTATTTTATTTTCATTATTTTTAAAATTTGAATCTATTACTTTAATTTATAAATTCATTTTAAAAAAATAAAGGACTTAAGCCTAACTTAAGTTTTTTTTCCTAAACCCTCGTTCAGGTTCTCATGTCAAATAAATATTTATTATAAACTTATGACTTAAGCTAATCTAGATTTTTTTCTGCCAACTCTGATTCATAGACTCATGGAGGGCCTGTTTGTAAGTTTTGTACTTGACCTTAATTTTATGATTTTTATCAAAAATACTTTAAGAAGGTTGTATGCCATGAATAAAGCTAAAAAATGATTGAAGTATCCTAAACTATTTTTTAATTGAGTGACAGATATTTTTTCACTTTAGTATCATGATAATGATTTATTCAATGTATTTTATAAGTTTATTCACTTTATTTTACACCTATATTCGAATTGCCCTATCATAAAATGTATAATATCAATCAACCATAACCTCTCCAATTATTGGAATTGATCCATCATGAAAAGAAGAAATTTTGCATATTTTTGACTAATTCAAGATAGAAAATGGGTCACTGTTTCAGTAAAAATTAGAATAAAATTAACCAAAAAATCGTGATTCAAGATGAATTCACAAGGAGTGAAATCTCTATATGATCTTACCAAGATTTCAATAGATTTATAATTCTACGTGTTACCTAATATTGAGTTTTTTTTCCATTGAAACTCCAAAAAGGTCCATGAACAATGAATGGCACAATTTAATTATGCATAGATTTTCAGATAAGAGGTGTAATAATGAAAATTTGAAGTAAATGGAGTAATTTATTATTGCTCACATCCCATTTTCGGGTTTGTCCCGAATTTGGGTTTCGTAAATATTACTATATAAAACATTATGTACAATTGTAACAAAAAATTGTGTTACAACATATTTCACCCCCCGCGCACAATATATAATTTTTTCTTGATCTTTCTCGATCTTTTAATTTCAGTAAATAGCTTTCCTAAACCAACTTATAACTAACTTAATCCTATAATTAACACTTGTGTAAGCCAATATCTTGTTTGGCCATGTAATCTATTGCACTTAGCTCCTAATTAAGTTCCTAAACAGAACTAATTTTCGAGTGATCATCTGCTACTTTAGACTTATCAAACTTCGAAAAATTTGCAGCTGTTGCTGAATGATCTTCAGGTTTTACGGAACCATCTGAAGAGTGAGGTAGTTGCTTATGATGATGAGCTAGGCCGGCCCATAAAATGACCAAAAGCACCATGACCACAGAGAGAAAAACAAGTGATGCCCACACCATGTGAACATATCTCTTCAATGGCTTGCAGTGATTGTGAAGAATCTCAGAAAATGCATTCTTCACTGACTGACATTCTACTAGGCTTTCCAACTGGGGATACACATTAAGCAGATTCTGAACAGAGCTTGTGTACGACTCTACCGAGTTAAATGCATCGTTTGACATTGTGATGAATGCTCCATTTTCACAGTTCCCATTAGAACAAGTGTATACCTTCAGCACCTGAAGGAATTTTTAACAGAAATGTTCAAACACAAATTTTCTAAAAATAAAAATCTTTGATTAATGTCATTTTTTAAAAGAAATTTGGCCATACCTTAGGGATGTCTCCTATGCGGATAGTATTTTCAGGGCATAATTCTGTCCGGTACTGATAATCTGGCGGTCCTGAAAAAGGGTTGCATATGCTGGGAATATTCGGATACATGCTCTTTTGCAGGACTGAGAGGTTTGCATTCACCTGGAACGATACACCAGCAACAAAATATAATTATCACGCTTCAATGTGTTGATTTGTGGCGAAAGATTATGAAAGCATACATACCTGATTGACAATATTGTAGACTCCTGCACCAAAATCGGAGAGGACAGATTCTGCCGATTGCAATTCATCACAAGGGAGGATTGCACCTAAGGTGCTGTTGCTTGGATCTTCTTGGAAGTTTTCTAGAGCTGTACATGTATCACTAGCGAAACTGAAAAGTTCCGGATCAATTTCTGTCACTTTGTTGGCACGCAAGAGATTACTGAAAAAGTTTGTTCTTGAAATTAAAAGACTCACTCACTTTTCCAGGAAGAAATACACTCCAAAAAGTACCCAGCACAAAAAGGTCAAGATCCAGCAGAGTGCAATCAGCCTGTAAAAGAAAATATATTAGGAAAAAAAAAAAAAGCAATCAAATGCCATATCTATTTGTTTGGGCCAAAATGATTCAGTTTACTTACAGATAAAGTGGCCTTTGAAATCTTAAAACACCAGAAACTGCATGAAAAAAGAATCAACGCTTAAAGATGTTGACTACTACTTAACGGTGAACAACAAGAAGCATGTAATACAATGTTTGTAAAGTTACAAACAGAAGACACATACCGGAAAGAGCAATCACTGCAACCAGATTAAGGGAAATTGTTGCAGTGGTTACCGCATACCTGCAAGAATAAACATACAATTTCATCAATATGCCACAGTTATGACTACGTTCAGAAATAACTTGTACGAAAATCTTTACGAGAGAAAAAGGAAATTTACGCTATCTGAAGGCCTTTATCAATGAGGCGCCGATTCTTCCTCGCCTGCCTCTGTATATTTCCTGCTTCGGAATCAAGTTTTCTTGATGCGGAAGTAAGGAAGCCGCGAGGCACACCTCTTGTATCAGTGTTTTCTAAGCTACCATCCAATTCTTTCATTGCTCCAGTCGTGCTATATATAGTTTCCGATGCTTGATCAGCAGTATCTATGATTATCCCCACCACGGTTTTTGCACGCGAATTGAATCTTGCATTTCCTCCGAGAACCAGCCCGGCTCCAAGTCTGCATAAATATTGTGATCAGTATACAAAGTTGTTAAAAGACCAATCTCTCTCTCTCTCTCTCTCTCTCTCTCTCTCTCAATATATATATATATATATATATATTGATTCGATCAAATTTATTAAGTAGCTGCTCTATATTCAGAGTTTAGGAAATTACATAGCCAAAATTGTGAGGAATGTAGCTACGAGAATTGGCCAGAGGTAACATTGCTTATCACAGAGTGCCTTTTTCTTCAGCTTTGCTTTTCTCCTGCCTTTACAGCAGAGGATTTTTACTAGCAGAAAAATTCCATATATTATTCCACTCAAAAGCCACAGCAATCCAATGGCATAGCCATAAATGCCTGTAAATACAGTTGACTGCAACCGAAAAAAAAAAGAATAAAATAAAATTTACATATATATTATGTAAATACTAATTAATTTCATATTTATAGATAATTGTCTCTTTTTCGTGAGAAAGTCTTATGCGAAAACATCTGGATGTGACATTCAATAAAATTATGACACGATTAAATGTGGTAATATCTCATATTTAGTTATTTGCTAATAAACTTTTGGAGATGCTCTTACACTCCAGTAATGCATGTTGGTAATGTCATAACCTCCTCTGTACTTCTTTAACTTGTTTAAAGGATCTGCCCTCACGGTATCATCATCGTCCTGGCTCATGGGTGGCGACTCATCGTTTGTTTGAAGCAAGTTCCTCCTTGAGAAATCTGAAAAAGAAAATAGAGTATAATTAATTACCTTTAAAATTAAGAAATTATTATCTAGCAGTTGCTGATGTATTTAAAAAAAAAAATCAGCAACATAAACATTATGCAAAATGGAAACTTGTCGATTGGGTCAAGGGGATTTGTTGGGCCTTGGTTGGATACAAATACGTAATACGGGCTCAAATAGATTCAACCCGCTTACCTAAACCAACAAAACCAACGCCAATCCCTGGGATGATTTGTACCAAATTAACCTTTTTTAATATTTTTTTTAGGTAAACTAAACCCCCGTTCAAATTTCTTACTTTATTGTGTTTCAATTGAATCACTTGCGTACCAAGACAACTATCGAGAACATTTATATTCTTTTTTAATATCAAAACAAATTTTTACAAGTGTAAAAGTTTCCTATTTTCCCCTAAATTTATGTTATCAATAGCTTCAATGATTTATTTATTATAATGCATCCCGCTGATTGCTCTTGGGCGGCACAATCTAGAAATGTTGTTAAGCATATTTCTACGCAGAGAATTTAGATTTAGTGATAAGTTGATGTGTGTTTAATTCTTTGTATTCTTTTATCATACATGTATGTGTATATATATATATATTTTGAAACAAGCTTGTTATCTTACATTAATATACAAGATATATAGTTATAAAAATATAAAATAATAAAATTTTATTATTTTCACAACCGTTAATTTTTTATCCAACGGTTGTGAAAGAATTATATTATTATGTAAGATAACAAAGTCATGTCTTAAAATAATTAGTAAAAAGGCAAGTTCAATCCTAAACCTTAAAGGTAGAGCGGAGTACATGATCGCCCGTCATTGATTCGTAACAATACAAAAAATTCTCAGCCGTTCAAATTGCACTAATTAACCCCATAATTTAAAGTTTTTTGTAACACAAGCTTTTAGTAAAGCAATTGCTTTACTCGTCAGTGCTTGCGCATTATGCGGATGCGAAGAAAGAATTAAGGAGCTCAGCTTTTACAAAATGAAAGCATTTATCACTAATTTAAAAAAAAAAAAAGAGAAAAAAGAAAACACCGAAAAGGAGAAAGAAACAAAATAAGAATTCTAACCTGGTACAGAGATTGATTGAGCTACAATTTCGTTGAAATGAAGTGTAAGAAACAACATCGTCAAGATTCCGTACACAACAAGTTGGCTGCCGTGTCTGGACTCCATGTTCGATTTTGACCTGTCAAACAAATATCGCATTCATTATGCTTCATCAGCTTCATCAAAAATTGACCAAATTAATTCATCCAGAGCAAGCCATCACTAGCAGCCCTTTCTGAAAAAGCACTCCAGCATGGCAAAGAGAAACTTAACGCATCAAGAACAGTGAATCAGAACAAACAAGAAGCTGAACAGAAACTTAACAAGTTACGTTAGAGCGAGAGAGAGAAACTCCTCATGATTTCTGTTAATTGAAGAGAAGGAGATTAACCTAATGAGGCTTCATATTTAAAGCGTGAGAAAGGAAAAAAAAGTGCTTTTGTTACATTGTGAACGGACAAAAGCCAAAAAGGGTTTAAGCTAGATTGCAAATTGATGCAAACCCTTTTCAAAAAGCAACCCACCGGCTGCTTTGTCTAGAATCACTTCTTTGCAAGCAAAGAACAATATATTTAGCCGCAAACAAAACACCCAATCGGAATTTGGGGATAAATTTTTTGAAGAATCCGAAAAGTTAAACCATATCCATGTAGCAGAATAATCAACTTACTTGGAACTTGATCAGGTTCTTGAAAAAGCGGCTTCTTAGAAAAGCATCAACTGGTACCTCTAGCTAGCTGCCTAGCAATTCTCTGCAACTCTGATGGTGATGAATAATTGCTTAGACATATCCTTGAGAGAATTGGATCTTAATTTCTCTAGTTATATCACCAAATTGCTTTTGGCTTAAAATCAATCAATTTATGAACAATAAGCAATTAGAAAAAAAATAAATAAATAAACAAGAAGAAGCTTTTTTTCCCCCAAACGGCCAAACATATGCATGAACTTTCTATTTCAGAGAGAAACATATGCACGTATGAAACGTGCATATATAATAAACACAACACAAATCTAGAAGCCGAGACTCTTCAATTTGTATTCAAATTATGATATCTTTTCAAGTCAAGAACCTCAACGGAAACACCTCTAATGTTCCAAATTTATAACTTTCAAATACACAATTTAATATTAAACCCATCAATTAAAAATTAAAAACCACTTTTCAAGGTATAAAAATAAAAAAAAAAGCTAGAAAAAAATTTTATTCAACTTAATCCACTTATCTTATTAATGGATTTAGTCTGAGATTGATGCAATATCTGATTTAAATCAACCAAAACTCTTTCAATTTTTTTCCCCTAATTCAAATAGTCAAGAATAAACAACAAAGTTCCTTTTCGTCAAAGCCACCTACCCTTTCGGTCAAGGATATAGTCGTCATATTATTTTATTTATTATTTCTACTTATAGTCCCCAAAAGAAAGTTAAATATTATACATTATACCTCAAAAAGCAGGCTCTCAACTTTTTTTCCCCCTTCTCTTTTGATTTTCCTTCAGTTTGTCAATAAAAGAAAAAGCATGTATAGTCAAAAAAATACTACCAGTTGATGTAAAATGAATTGTCATAGGTGACGAAAAATGAACCTTATTATATGGTGAGAATAAAGATTTTGATACAGTGATGATTGCAATTTGCAAATTTTATGTTACTGTAGCCAAGTTGTGATTCAAGTTGGAATTCTGTTTTTGTTATGATAGCTACTACGCTTAGGCAAGTGGTGATTATTAGTTGAAAATAACTCTATTATGAATATATTAATTAATTCTATCTGTTTCTTTTAATTTTTTTTTTAATTTTCAGACAAGGATAATACGTTAATATACCTCTCCTAGTATAGTTTTTTAATTTTACCACCAACCACCTGTAGATTTTATAATACTGTTGTTATCAATTTTCACACAAAAAAATTATCATAAGTAACAATTTTTTTTTTCTTTTTGTTTAAGTTTTAATGTTAAGGAGGCAGTGGAGTATCATACAAAATTAAAAAAAAAAAAGTGATAATGCTGAAAAAATGTAGGGGAAAGTGTAAATTATATAAGTGGTAAAGCTGAAAAATTGGAGGGGAAAGTGCCAATTATCTCCCTTATAAGAAGAGGAGATTTTCTACGATATCAAGTTGACTTAGAATTTCAAATGTATTTTGATGGCCCCAATGAGTGTGACAAGGGAGTTTTCAATCCTTTTCTCGAAACATACACTAATCTGGTTCAAATATGAATTCTGACAAACTCTTAGGTGTGATTATGAATCAGTCTATGTTTTTAATGTTTTAATTATGGGTAGGGATATTTTCACTCTATTATTTGTGTAAATCTACTCCACTTTCTAAAAAAAATCGACAATAAGTTCGTGTTATTTTTAATAAGTACAAATGAATAAAAATATTAGTGTGATTAATCAATTAAATTATTTTTATTTTTTTACTTATTATTATTTTTTCCATTGAGATTGCTTTCATATAAGTTTTATTTGATTAATTTATCTTTATGATATAAAATTACCTAATTACCCGAAGGAATATGTGCTTTAGTATCTAATATTTTAGGTACTTAATTTTGT
Organism: Aegle marmelos; assembly: GCA_030449875.1. Lineage (NCBI taxonomy): Eukaryota > Viridiplantae > Streptophyta > Magnoliopsida > Sapindales > Rutaceae > Aegle > Aegle marmelos. The sequence continues at coordinate 12,278,696 of JASUUL010000115.1, forward strand.
GACTTATAATTTAATTTTTTAAATGAAGTCTAATAATTTTTAATATTTTGCAGGTAAATGATATAAATTTAACAACCGAATAATTTACATGAATATTAGCTCATTAAGACATTAGGACGATTTAATTAAAGGTTAATAATCATACTAATGAAGTAGAATTCACCATCTAGAACAACAAATTTTTGTATAAAATAAAAAAATATATTGAGTTAAAGCAAATTTTTGTATTTTTACCTTTCGAGGATAAAGTAGTTGATTTCAATTTAGGTTAAAGCAATCTTAATAGGCAAAAGTATATATATAGATTAAAAAAAAAAACTAAATCACAAAAAATAAATTAAGATATCACAAAAAAATATTTAAAGAATTTTAGAAAGAATTAATTGATTAATTCTTCAAAAATTTTCTTTATTTAAAAATTTTGAAACATAATATGAACTTTTAATAATCATTATTTTCTAAAAGTGGAATGTATTTAGAAAATTTGTATGGTGGAAATATCGCCACCCTTTAATTATTTATATAAACAATTAGATAATTATGAGCTAACAGCTTGTTTGGCATAAATGCATAATGTCACCTAGGAAATAAGTTATTGGAGATGCCACCAACTATTAGAAGCATTGAAACGTCCCGTTCAATTTTCATCAACTTTTGTCACTTATTATTAGCAGGAGCGAACCCTTGTTTGAAAAATTTAGAGAAATTTACCTCGTTTCTTTGAAATTTTTATATTTAGTCACCTTCATGTACAAAGTTAAACGCTCGACTCACAGATTCTGAGTTGTATTCTAGTTAAACGCTGTTTGTGTATTCTTTTAATCTCTCTCAACCTAAACATCGCTGTCTCTTGCAAACAATTGATGCTGTAATATGTATATTTTTTTTCACCTTATAACAATAGGAGTTAAGTCTTACTTGATATCAAGATGTTATACCTTTTAAAATATTATTGTTGAAATAAAAAATTGATATTATGCAGTAATTATGACTTTTAAATAATATTTTTTACCAAAATAAAAGGATCATATAAAAGAAGATAAAATTAACTCAATTTTTAAATTATATTGTTTGGTTTGTATAACTTTAATCTACAATTATTCAAACGCAATACGATATAGGACTTTAGAACTCGCTAGTTTTGAGAGGAGAATTGAAAAAATAAAAGAAGAGAAGGTCAAAGAAAAATTATACTCAAAATTAGTCTTGGCATGATCTCTTAGAACAGGAAGTTTCAAAGCAGACCCTCAATTTACAGTTGACAAATTGAGGAGGCAAATATGTTGTAAGCATGAGATGAGACTATTCGATAACGTGAGCCAAAATTTTACAATTCCTTTTTTTTTTTTAATTTTTTTCCTAGCCAGTCAAAATAAGCCGCATTAATAACAGTCAACTTCCCAAACCAAACGGCTGCTCTTCCCTTTTTTATTTTTTTATTTTTTTAAAATTTAAATTATTGCAAAAAAAAAAATCAGGTATTTACGTAATAACGTGGCTGCCTGCTAGTAAGTTTTACTTCGTATTTACATGGCAAAAATTTTAGGTCCGAATTCTGACCGCATCGATGGACAAAAGAAAGTATAAAAGGTTAATAACCGCGGTCGAGAAATCAATCATCTAGAGATAAACCAATATGAGCCGACAAAATATATAAACGATCGAGATTAAATCTGAAATACCAAATTAATTGGAATTGAAAGTTCTTAGTTAATGATACTGACGTGAACATTATCTCCGAAGGAAAACACAAACAGCAAATACTTGTAGTTTTGGTCAAACAAATGCAACTATTAACAACTGCTCGTACCAATATTTCGATTTTAGGGGCTAATAATTATTTTAAATATCATTTTCGGACCCTTTTCGATAAATTTCAACTTTCTAGCCACATCTTATCTTATAATATAAGGAACACAAAGTTCATATTTAACTTACATCTTTCCTTCTCAATCGATATTCTTGTAAATACGTAGTTGTTACGGTCTTTTTAAATAAATATTTAAAGAGAGTTTTTTTTTTAAAAAAAATATCGACCAGACTAGGAAAATTTATTGAAAAAGAATATAATAAGAATTTAAAAACAGAAAATGCAACATAATTCCAACCCAAAAAATTATCAACATGCTTGTTTGTCTTTTAATTGCCCTAAAATGATATCTAAATAAAGATAAATTATAACGGTATTATGATATTTAATAATTTATATATTAAAGTTTATGGATAAGTAACACGTAATTATCTTTTATTAAAATACTAATGTTATAAAAAAAATTTTAAAAATATGCAGTAGTTTGTTAAATAATTTATTTATGAAAAATAATCTTTTATCTATTTTTAAAAGTTACTTATGAAATATAAAAAAAATTATGAAATAAACAACTTTTATAAAATTTACCAAACTAATGTTATTTTTGTTAAAAATTATAAAATAAATAACTTATTGAATTTTATCATCAATACCAAACATCGCCTAAATAAATAACTCCTAACATTTCAAGAATTTTTGCACAAGTCCAGCCTCCGAGTTGACAGACATTGGCTTACAAAAATTCCTATCGAGATTCTTACACTGACTCCAATCAAACCAAATGGGGTGGTAAAAAGTTTCTCACACGTCAATGCTGATCCATTTCAAAAACGCTTGTAAAATTTACTTCTTGGATGGATCCAAAGATCGACGATGTCATGCAAGATTAGAATTTGATAGAACCGTACAGGCGTCAACAAATATTTGTGCAAATTTCTCGCACGTAAGTAAATTCCTTGAACATTTATTTAAGTCACACGACGTATCGATTGGCCCTTTAAGCTGAAATAATAATTGTCCGATATATCAGTTGTAAAGGAAGATGGGTTGATCTTTACATCAATATAAATGATATACTTAGACCTTTTACTGTTTTACACCAACAAAGAGAGGCGACACATTTTCAATTTCTAGAACCGATTTTCAAAATATAAAACGCTTAATGTCTACCCCGAATGTAACAAAGTGGGCTTCATCATATAAGTTCCTTTTTATCATTTCGATGAATATCAAACAGCAGACACAGCAATACACATCCGTCATATGTTGTTCAACCTAATGAAAATACACGTTGCACACACCACAAGTTCGGTGCAGGGTATGCCTCAAAAGGCCTCTCTTAACACGGACACAGCCCACCATTTTATACCACATCAAAATGTAGAGATGAGTTATAACAGTTTCACCGCAACATCAGCAAATCTGCAGGTTAGATGAGGGATTTGAGATACTGCATCAGAGTTTACAACTTCCTCATCAGGAGAAACAGCCTTTGATCAAGCTCGAAGTGAGAGACATAAGATGGATCCCCCTTGAGCATCATTAGAAGCCCACCGTATGAAACATATATCTCCCTGCAAAAGAAGCAGAAAAGGAAAACAACTTAAATCATTGAATTTTAAAAAGAAAAAGCCTGCAAAGCCACTCAAAACACAAGAAAATCAGTTTCTTCTGCGATTCGAAATCAGGTTGCATTTTTAGCACCAGAACCCCCCCAAAAAAAAAAAAAAAAAAATCGAGTTTTGATTACAAAAGAATGCATCACACATGCCCAGATAAAACACTAATGAATGCATTGGGTAGTGGTTTCATACGCTTTAAGTGATTTTCCAGAACCTTCATCTCCGATCTTGAATAGTTTCCCGTGCATGATGTATTCATACTTGTCAGCGAGTGTCTTTCTTGCACCCTGGAATAAATATGAGTAAAATTCAATATATAGATAGAATAACAGCTACAAAAACTAAAAGCAAACAGAGGACAGGTAATACAGTTAAACCAAAAAAAAAAAAAAATCAAGGATGTAACAATTTTAGGTGTTTTTAGATGACATTTTCCTTGCAGTCACGTTAATACTATGGTGTAAGGTACCTAATCACTCAATTTATTTAGGGCCATATACTATTATCATATCAGCAATTGTTATCAACTCAACCCCTCAAATCATCCACCTGAATTCCGATTTGAGCACAATCTTAATTTTCTATAATCTTTTTCACTGCCTTCTACACTCAGGCCTAAATACTGGCTTCATTGTTAATCATATTCATCTCCAAAACTTAATAATACCTACTCAGGCACATGAAATATTATATTTAAATGGGAAAAACATTGATTACAAAAAAATAAAATGCCTGTCTGCAATACAACATTTCAGAAAACAAGGAAGGAATAACAGTGCTGTTATTTTCAGAAAATGCCCCTTCCCAATAGAACATTTACAAGGCTATCATGCCATTGTGAAAAAGGAAAGCCCTTAGTTTCAAGAAGCAATTAGAACTAAAATCTGAACCAGGGGCAACTTATGAGGAAATGGTCTCACTACTTCTAGGTTGATGGACCTGATATAATACATACTCTAATCTGCAGATATTAGATAACTTCCGAAGTACATATTTATTTTGCATACAGAAGAAAGATTTAAAAATAAAATAATTGCAAATTCATATAAGAAATAAAATCACTGACAAACTCAGATGATGCCCATGTCAGAAGTGAACAACTTTCCATTGACATGAAGTTGCCTTCGAATAGCAAACAAAATGAGATACGTATATATTTTGAGTAAAACATGATATTCTCTATTAATAGCATCTAAATAGTTGGCTAATTCTCTTTAATATCTGCTACAACAATTTGAAAAGACAACACCTAATCATTTTTTTTTTTTTCAATAGCAAATAACTCAACACAGCATATATTATCGGCAAAAGCCTGGAAGAAGAGCAGGCTTACTGGAGTATAATAGCCAGTATCTGGTGTTCCATCCAAATTTAACGTATGAGCCAAAGCCATTGTGAATTTATCACCAACACGCATAGGATATAGCTCTGAGTTCACATCTAGTAGCATGCACATGTCACAGTTCTGGCTGTGTGCTTCAATGCGGGAAACTATACAATAACATCAAAAGGTGTGTCCAATATGAGCAGAAAAAGAAATTATATGAGTTAAATGTTAAACAATTCATGAACATCTGGTGAAAACTACCAGCATGAGACTAAAAGATGTGTGACACATCATGTAGGAAAATATTTTAACACAGTATTGATAAAAATAATCAGCATTATTAAAAAAATGCATTATTATGTAGAAATAGGAATCTGAACAAAAAACTCATTTGATATCAGCCAACAACCAACTTACAGATCAATGAGAACTTACAACTAATCTTTACACAAACCATTTTATCCAAAGAAGTTCAAGAATAACATAATTCTTTCCTGAGATGTTCATTGTGGACCACTTTTCTGTAATGGCAAGCAATTTTCAGATACTTTAAGAGAACTTCCCAATACTGAACCTCGAATTGTTCATCAACTAGAACAAGTTCGAAATATGGAAGGTCCAAAGTAGGAAAGAGAGGGAAAAAAAAAATGCAGAGAATGCAAATATGATAGCACTAGTACATCTTCTAGATCATTCTTTTCACTGATTAATGAGACTAGCATCATAGTTTAGATTCGGGCATCATCCAGTGCAGGTAAGAAATCAATTATACATCTCATCCTATAGGTCAATGACTATATAGTTTCACCAGCTGAGCAATCATCAAATTTTGCACGCCTAGGATATCATGCTAACACAAAATCAAGGATTTTAGCCCAAGTTTTCAACAGACAAGGAAATCATGCATTGAACTGACAATGAGGATCCGAAATCATACCCTTGTCAAACTTCTTGCCATCCGGGTCTATCTTCTTGACCACAAAAATATCCTCAAAAAGTAGTATATTCGACATTCTTGCAACAAAGGAAAAAAAATCCCTCAGCAGTAACTGTAACCTACAAATACACAAAGAAGAAAGTACAGAAACTACATGAACTCCCACAAATGCGAAAATATATAAAAGCCCAAAAACAATAAGCATGCACTATCACCCTTTCAACCTCACAAGTCACAACCTGGACTGTAAAAATCAGATATAAAAAAACCCGTATTTGACTTCCTCACTGTACATTCTCTCGTTTTCATATTTGATTTTCATCTAAAAAGCACTTTTGAACAGAAAAGAGGCACTGGAAGTGCTTTATACAATAAGTGCTGATTTAAATTTTTCTTACAAACGAGCCCTTAAGCTCTACTTCTGAAGCCTTGAATCAGTATTGTGCTGGTTCAAGCAGCCACCAACAAAGTTATTTAATTCTTCAAGAACTTAACAGAGCTTTAATTAAAAGCAAATAAATAAAAAAATGAAGTAAGATTAACAAATATCGAAACTTAAATAGAAATAATTTTGAAGCATCTGAGCGAGTGAAGAGGGAGTGCAAGACACAGCACGAACCTGGGCCGACGGCTTTTTGTCCTTGACGGTTCTGTGTCGGAGACTCGGAGGCAATGAAGAAAGGAGATACAAAATTGACTCTGAATTTAACGCTCGTTTTTAGGGGTAGGATCGAGTTACCCGTAGGTGAGGAATCTTTAATTATTTTTATCATTATTAATTTTATTAAAACAAACAATTCCCACTTTCATGATTGCAAAAGTCCGGTCGGGGACCGGATTTTGAACTCAGATCAATGAGACCACTTTAAAAAAAAAAAAGAGATATTATCATTTTTCTATTAATGTTATTCTAACACATTAAGTTAGTATCGTGATTTGGTAAAAATATTATTTTCCTAACAAATATTTATTCTGTTAGTATTTTTTCTACATTCAGTTAAAAAATTAAATATTTTACCGGTGTCATAAGGTCATTTTGGACATTTAATGTGATGCCAAAACGATGCGTTTTGTAATTATAAAATAAAATACTAACTAGACAACTCAAGAGGTGGTGAATTAAGTTTTTAAAAATTAAACAAACAAAAACTTAAAGTGATATAAACAAAGTAATCAAATTTGAAATAAATAAATAAATGTATAATAAAAAATAAAAAGATAGAGTAAGAGAGATCAAACACAATGATTTTTACGTGGTTCGGCTATTCCCACTTACGTCCAGGCCTCCAAACACACCGGACTTGAGAATTCTACTAAATAAGCCTTCAAGGCTTCAAAATCTTACAATTGACTTTAAAGGTGTCAATAAACTTTACAAAAAAAGATTTTTCCGAATCTCTTAATCTAAGTGTATCCCAACACTTATAATCACTCAAAAACAAAGATTATAAATTGATTTTTCTCTCAATAGATAAATAAGAATATGTTTGAAGCTCAATGTAGATTGTATATTCGTGTATATGCTCAGTAGTTGTATTGTCGTCTCACTTTGATTTGATTTGGATGAGTTTATTTATAGTTGGAATTGAAAACTAGCCATTATTCATCTTTGTTGACAAAAAATGGATTACCGTTAGCTATTAACGGATTACCGTTTGCGTTGGTCAATGTTCGTTAGGCTTGATTTTAAATTAACGGTTGACCGTTAGTAATTACTCTTTCGCCGTTAACATCCAGAGACTTGCACAATAAAAATCTTCTATCTGTTTTAACTAAATAGTTAAAGATTAATAAAGAATATTAGTCTGGATATTATCGATTAGCCGTTATATATCAACGGTTTGCCGTCAAATTTCAGCAACCTTATAAAACATAATGCTTGACCGATTTTCTTTAAACGGTAAAGGATTAACAAGATATGAAGATCTGGATATTATCGGTTAGTCGTTATATATTAACAGTTCACTGTTAAATTCTAGCAGCATTATAAAACACAATGCTTGACTGGTTTCCTTTAAATGGTAAAGGATTAACAAGATATGAAGATTTGGATATTATCGGTTAGCCGTTATATATTAACAATTTGCCGTTAAATTCCAGCAACATTATAAAACATAATGTTTGATCGGTTTTCTTTAAACGATAAAGGATTAACAAAATGATATAGGCATGAACGTTATCGGTTAATAGTTAAAATTTTAACGGTTCACCGTTTATCTTTAGAAAGTTTAGAAGCCTATCAGTTAAGGCTTAACAAAATAATTCTTTTTTCTGAGCATGAAGATTAAGTTTTTACCCTAAAAGGTTAGCAGTTTAAAAATAACAGTTAGCCGTTTACTTCCAGTGTTTGGTTTTTTACTAAGTTATAAAACAATCGGTTGAAACTTTTAGAAAATAGCCTCTCTGCATTTTATCGGTTAATCGTTAAAAATAAACGGTTCACCGATTATTCCCAGATAACCATATTTTTTACAGAAATGTTCCAGTTTCTCTGAGACTTGTAAACATATATAGATAGTTTTGACTTTTAAGAAAATATTTGAATTTGTGAAATTTCAACAAACTTATCAAAAGATATTAATGATTTGTTATCATCAAAATCAATAAACAAAATATGTACATGTTAACATAAAATAAACAAGGTTTTAGTCACGCTGCCCTAGAAATCGAAATCAACCCTTCTCTCTCTGACTAATCTTGCTCCGTCTCCGATGTCATTCGCCCACCATCACCGATGCATATCACTCTCACTTTCATAGCAAACTCGTCGTCATCGCTGTATTCTGCTCTCTCTATTGTAAGTTTTTTTTTTCATTTTTTTGCTTATTATTTATTACTTTTTACTTTTTACTTTTTACTTAATTAAATTAATTTTGAGTTACGATTAAAACTTAAATTTAATAAATTAAGATGACTACTTGCTTTGCTTGTTGTTTAATAATTTTTATCTTTTTATTTGTAATTAGCAAGCTTACATGCATTTGCCACTTTGTTGTAATTTTGGTTATTGGCCATAATTCTTTTCGTAAGTAATTTTATAGATGATGTTACCAATATAATTACATATACTATACAAAGGTGAAAGACATCATATAAGGTTAATTATACTTGATAAATACACCCTACAGAAGATGAAGAACTAGACAATGAAGATTACTAGTGAACATGGGCTGACTACTCTTGAAAGTGTGCAGTTGTCGGTTACCAACCTAAAAAGCAAGCAATCAATTATTATAGATTCTGAGTCAGTCTTACAGATTCAATTCGCTTTACATGATTCTTTGGAAGTGACAATGTTTAAAGTCACAATTTTGCCAACCCTACTTCCCAATTTACCACTTGGTGGAGTGCTATAAGCCATGCTACATAACTTAGGAGTACAATTATCTGTAGAGCAAATTACATTAATGAATGACAGTGGAAATGAACCACTACCTAAGATTGGAGGCATACATGGGCCATAAATAGAACTGAATAAGAATGTTGGGTGTAAGAGTGATGACAATGACCAAGCACATTTAACTGATGGGAGTCATATAAATGAGACTACTGATGATGATGATGATGCAACTGAGGATGCAGATATTGTGGATGACATTAGATCTAGTTCTAAAGATGAAATAGTTAACATAAATCCTAAATTATTAATAGACACATCTTATTAAGATTATGATTTGGGTACAACTAGACTAAAAGATTATATTGAAGTGCATGTATATAAGCCAAGGCCTAATGGTAAACATAGGTTGAGGTTAGGAGATGTATTTGATGATGTTGAGCATTTCAGATATGTTTTAAATGAAGCAATAATAGATAAAAGCTTTAAAATTACAAAGGTGTACAATAAGCCTAAGATATTTTACGGGAAATGCAAGATTGATGGTTGCCCATGTGATGTGAGGTAAAATAAAGGGTAAAAGTGGATTTGCAATCAATGAGTTATAGAAAAGCATGAATGCAGACTGACCAAAAATTCAAAAACTATGATCAATAAATAGACAATAGAGAAAATAAACAGCAAAGTTACTGTGGATCCTCATGTGAAGATTTTTGTTCCTCATGAGTTTATGCATGAGATTATGGTGTGCAAATAGAAAATTTGAAATTGTATAGGGCTAGAGAGAGACCAATAGATGTTAATAGAGATCATAGAGGGGATATAAAGATTTGTTTCAATATGCTGCAGTGATTCACAAGTATAATGCTACTGCAATTTATAAAATTACTTTGTGATTCTATAACTAGGCCTCCGCAGGTACTATTTTAGAGATTCTTTATGGCATTTCCGACTTAAAAAATTAATAATGGTTGTAGGCCATACATTAGGTTAGATGGATGTCATTTAAAATTAAAGTATGGTGGAGTTTTATTAACTACTGTTGGTATGGATGCTAATAATGGAATGGTCACAGTAGCATTAGCAATGTGTGAGATAGAGAACATTGAATCTTGCACGTAGTTTTTAGAAATTCTACATTTATATTTTGATAATGGTTTAGATCATATTATATTTTGCACAGATAGATAAAAGGGTTTGTTAGAGCTATTGAGGTGACATGGCCTACTGCATATCATAGACCATATGCTAGACATATGTATGCTAACTTTTACAAAGAACATCCTCGTGTTAGTTTGAGGAATTTGTTTTAGAGGGTTGTTAGTAGCGCTAATAAGTATGATTACACAATTGCAATAGAAAAGCTTAAAAAAGAGAAGTTAGAGGCATGACATTGGTTGAAGATAGAGCTTGCTAAGTTTACTTGGTTAAGACACGAGTATGATAAGAATTGCAAGGTCGATCATACAAGCAACAACACTTCAGAGTGCTTCGATAGTTGGATCTTACCCAACAGAGAGAAATCTTGCCTGACCATGCTTGAAGATATTCGATGCATGTTAATAATACTATTCACAGAGGGGAAACAAGAAGCATAATTTTAGACCAACATTCCACCAAGAGTGAAAAAAGAAATTAGATGCTGCATATGAAGCTGAAAATAATATGAACGTAATAACTTTTAGAGATCTTCACTTTCAGGTATAAATCTAATTCATTTTCATTATAATTATTTTTTCCTTGTATGTGCCTTTTTTAATTTTTTTTTATTTTTTAAGGTTAGAGACAACGGTTATTATCTAGAAAAAAGATTTATTGTTGATATGATGAGCAGGTCCTGTGACTGTGGTTATTGAGAGCTAGCTAGAATCTCATGTGGTCATGTTTTGGCTATAATTAGTCATGCGAGACACACAAAAGCAGAGTAACTACCAAAATACTTCACTAAAAAGGCATACTTAAATACATATATAGTGATATTTAAGCCAATTCCTGACAAGATTACATGGGACCCTTGTGATAAGCCCAAACTTTTTTCATTCGAGATTACCAAGAAGATTAGAGGACCAAAAAAGTGAAAGGAAAGGAGCAGCTACAGAGCAAATTAAAAAAAAAAGATCATTTTATGTTTGTTGTTCCTTTTGTCGTGGGACAAACCACAATGTTAGAAAATGTGCATTAAGGCCATCAATATCAAGAGAAATAAGAGTTCAGAATTGGGTAACAAGTTATTGAACCTACTGTTTAATTACTTTTATCTATATTAAACTTATTTCTTTATTGTTATATATGTGATTTTACATAGGGAGTTAATGGACCAGACGAAAGTTTTAATATAACAAGTACTTTAAAGAGGACAAAGAAAATGGTAATTTGTTTATTGTTATATATTGAATAGTTTTTAATTTGTTGTAGATATTGATAATTTGATTATATTTATACATTTCGATTTCAATGGCCTATAGGTGGTTCAACAGAGAGCTTTACTAGTAATAGAGGTCGAGAAGGTAATAGAGCCTAAAGAGGCCAAAAAGGTAATAGAGCAAGATGAGGTAATGAAGAAAAAGAGGTAATAGAAAAATACCAACTGAAGGTGGAAGAGGTACTATCCCATACTGATATTTGCTGTTTGCAAATAACTATTGCTAACTTAAGTAATAAATTTTTGTCCAAGCCAATATAAAGCTGATGATGTTTCTCTGAATCCAACTCAAGAGTCACAGACTTCACAAATATTAAATGGTTTATGAAATGTTATCATTATGATATTATGTATTTTGAATGCACAAACTGTTCTTCGTGCATTATCAAATGTTTCCTTATTGTTGTTGTTAATGCATTAGAATAATTATGTATTTTGAATGCACATATTGTTATTTGTGCATTAAGTTGTTGTTATGTTTTTAAAATCTAAATGCTGTTATTAGTGTCTTGACTGTTGTTGTATTTCCTAAATGTTATTATTAGTAGATTAAGATATTATGTATTTTGAATGAATAAACTGTTTTGATTACTTTTGACTTTCATTATGTATTCAACTACAATGATTCATTGTTAAGGTAATTCTACTACATTACTTTCTCATAAATAAATTTACCATAAGGCCATATATAAATACTATAACCAATTTGAGCTTTGCTTCAATGTATCTTAGCCTTTCATTAATCTTTATTACGTCTTCATTTAGGCTTACGACATGTTCGCGTATAGTGATATGCATTTTTATATCTTCTTTTATAACCTATTGTCAAAAATTACACTTTTTAAACTTGTATATCCAAGACAATTATTAAGATTTTTTAAGGAAATAGATACCATTGCACATGTCTAACTCCACAGTTGCAGTATTTAGGGAAGCAAGTAACTTCAGCAAGTTTCTTAAATTAACCGTTAGTATTAACACTTAAGTTACTACTAGAGGCCATTATTTTATTTGAAGTTACATGTATGAAGACTAAAGGTATGTTTGGTGTTGATGAAGGTTGAGAAGAGCTGAATTTTTTGAGCTTGGATGAATTTTAGCGTTTGCAGTGGGTTATTGTTGCTATCTTTGAATATTGTTGAAATGGCTTAGTTGCTAGTATTAAAATGAGCTTGCATATGTTTAAAATGGCTTAGACTTGTTGACATAATGGTATTCAAATGTTTGCAATGGCTTGTAGTTGTTGTTTTTTAATGATAAAGCATTAACATTTAAGTTCTTTGCTTGCCATTTGTTTCTTTTTCAAATGGAGTTGTTGGTGTTAAATAGTTTGGAGAGGTTGTTCTTATAAGAAGAAAAGTAGTTGTTATTTGAATGTAATAGTTACTTTGTACGGGTAATTTTGTAGTTATATCTTTTATTATTTCTTTCTTTTCAAAGGGTAAAATCATCTTCTTTGATTTAGGGGTAAAATCGACTTTCTGATACATGCATGTTAATTAGTAACTGAGTTTTTACGAAATGGTGGAAAAATACTAACAAAATAAATATTTGGTGGGAAAATGATAATATCTCAAAAAAAAAAAAAAGAGAGGAAAGAATTAAAACCCCTATACATATCTAGGATTCCAAATTTTAAAATGTTCACAAATAAATACAAATTCTTGAATTTCAATATTTCTAAGCAGTAACACATCTATAAACATAAATCTACAAATTTTGATGTTTCTAAGCAATAAAACAACTACTAATATAAATCCATATAACAAATTTACTATCCAAAGTTTAAATTTCACCAGTCTAAAATTTATACTCTTCTCTATCATTTTCTACTCTCTTAATTTATGCTCTATGATTTGCTCTGTGATTTTGTATTGTTATGCATTGCTATGTGATTTGTCCATGTTTCTTTGATGGAATTCTAGAGAAAGTAATATTAAGTTGAAATGCCTAACCTCACAATTCATAGTGGCTAGTGATGCTAAACAAGATGATAGGGTCACGGCTCAGTCGCGTTCAACATTGTAGTATCAATGTTGTTTTCTCCACAAGCTGATGAAGATGCGTCTTCAACCATATCACATTTCAAAATGCAATAGTTGATGGTGATGAAAAGAGTTACGACAGTAGTAAAGAATATGATTTGAGTTGATAAGGAGGTAACTTGAAGAGAAGAAAATATTTGGCTCTGATTTTGGGTTATGGTGGTTGCAATATACAAGGAAAATTAGGACACTTGCGCGCGTGTTTCTTTCCTTTTTTTTTTTTTTCAAATGAATGTCCTGACACTAGCCAATTTACTGTAACTTGAACTATCACTATCGCTCGAACTATGAATGATTGCATCTTTATCATTTCTAATTAATTCCTTGCTTACACTGGAATTTTTAATGAGAACAGAGTTTTTTTTTTTTAATGTTTCTATTTATAATAAAAATAATAAAAAATAATAGTTTTAGATTCACATTTTAAACATACAAGTTGACTCAAACCCGCATCCGAATCCAAATATATCTAGATTATGAAAAACAATTTCATATACTGAATTTTATTACATTTTGATATGGGTTGAACCCAAATTAAATTGTTTGGGTTTGTTAAGGTCCAAAAAAAACTATCATCCTTCCTTTCATCATGCCAAGTTTCAACAACTTGACCGGGCTCATAAATTGACTAGGCTTTGAAAACTCAAGCCGACCTCAGTCGTTTTAAGTCTCATTTTAGTGTCCTTTTATTTTTTAAAAAGTAATAATATAATTACAGACTCTTATATAAATTTAATTTATATAAATAAATTTAGCATTAATTCATTAGTTAAAATTTTTTAAAATAATAAAAATAAATCATATAAATTAAAAATATTTAATTCAATTAATTTAATCATATCACATCAATATATACAAAATAAATTTATAACTATGTCTTTATTCTTTTAAAAAGTTAAGTCACGAACTCTTATACAAACTTAATTTATATGAACTAATTTAGATTTGATAAACTATCAAGCTTAATATTTATAGAAAAAATTAATTTAGTTTTTTTTTTTAAAAAAATCTCATTTTGGTTACCAGACAAAATCTAACATGAGAGAAGCAAGAACATTATCTTAAAGGAAAATACAAACAGGAAATACTTGTAGTTTTGTCAAATAAATGCAACTATTAACAACTGTTTGCACCAATATTTTGATTTTAGGAGCTAAAAATTATTTTAAATATCATTCTCGGTCTCTTTTCAATAAATTTCAATTTTCTAGCTATACCATATAAGGAACATAAGGTTCATATTTAACTTGCATCTTTCCTTCTCAATCAATTTTTTCGTAAATACATAATTGTTACAGTCTTTTAAATAAATGTTTACATAGAGCTTCTTTTTTAAAAAAATATCGACTAGATGAGGAAAATTTAATGAAAATAATAAAATAAAAATTTTAAAATAAAAAATACAGCATAATTCTAATCCAAAAAATGTCAAGCTTTTTGTTTTTCTTTTAATTACCCTAAAATGATAGCTAAATAACGAGATATTTTATATATATAATTTTTTTGGTTTGAAATCTTACAGTACGTGAAAAAACTAATAATTTTTTTACTTGAATTCTTAAAATACATAAAAAATCTGAAAAAAATTTAAAATCATAAGATTTAATAATATTATAAAATAAATTTTTAAAATCACATAATTTTAAAATTTTTCTGAATGTTCCTACACTTTAAAATCCTGAATTAAAAAATTTATATTATTTATATATACACATATATGTACAGTGCAGAAGAATTTGTTAAGAGAAAATCTTTGGTAGCACAATTTGTGCCCTCTGAGCTTAGGGTGCAGGTTCGAGTCTTATCACCAAAATTTATTATACGGAGTTTGAACCGATTCTAAAAACAGTTCATTTCTACTTCAGCTAAAATAACCAACCTTCTGAATAAGATAGCATTTCTCCAACTAACTACTCATTGTGGATACAAATAAGAGATTGCAGCTCTGTCAAACCAAACAAACTTTATTCAAATATCAGTTTAACATCCTATTCATTGTTCAAATTGTCACATGAATGATGACTAGACTCGGGGGACAGAAAACGGGCATTATATACTTATGATAAAATCTTATAAAGGTAATATAATGATTATTCTTCAATAACTGAATCCCGCTATCGCCAAGGTTTGAGAAGCAATTTACATTCATCTAGCATCCTTAAACCATCAACAAAAGGGTAAAACTGACAAAAAAAAGAAAAAGAAAAAGAAAAAAGAAAGGACATACCAATTTAGTTTGAAATATGTGTCACTCAAGAGGGGAGACCTTTTGCATTTGCTGAAGCTAACGGATATAAAAGAGATTCACTAACAGAGCTAAGAAAAAAAATTGAGACTGTGGCTTATGAGATGAAAATCTCAGAATTAATAAAAAGCTCTGTGATTAGAAACTGATTACGGAGCCATATACTCTACATGTACACCTGCAATGATTAATTTTAGCCCAGCTAATAGAATAAGCATAATAAAAAAGCAGTAGTTGAGAATAAAACCCACAATAGCCGGAAAAGGAACCCAAAAGGAAATGCACACACCAAAACAATTAATCACTGATTATTGGTTTTTATTTCCTAAGCTCTACATAAAATCTAATTCACCAGCTACTGCACAAACTATTGCATAAAATTTCAACTATATACGGGTGGAGATGAAATTGGAACGAGAAAGGGTCAGTTCAAATTCGAGAAAAGATGAGCAGCTTGCCATTCACCGGTTATTTCCTCCTCGATTGAAAGTTCAGGCAGGGTCATGATCACATCCTGAGTTTATCTCGTCTAACTGATGCTCAGGCAGAATCACAAATGCCTTTGGATGTTTGGTGAGGGAAGGATGCTATTAGCTAGTTCTTCATTCAAATGCACTGGAAGAGGCGGCATCTGTCTCATTATGGCAGATGTATTATTCATTCTGCAATGAAGAATCATGAATGTAAGGAAACAAGAAATGAGAAATGGGCTTAAAAGATTGTGGAAGAAAGAACCAGACCACCATGGTTTTGTTGGGGGGATGATTCCATTTTTTATTACAGACAAATTTGTAAAACATATAGAATCAGCGGCACACTAATGAGCTACAACTTCCTACAGTCTAGTTTCCCTTACATACTTTGGCAGTTTAATGTCCAATTTCAGTTTCAGACAGTGGCCGTGAATTTGACATTTAGTTTCAGTTTTGAAAGGTCATACTTACCATAAAGGTTCAAGAGCCTACTGTCTTTAAGCACCAGAGGAAATTATAATGAAAGAGCAATAGATAAAGGCAGGCAAACATACTCATTTAATATTTGAAGAATATTATCGCGAGTTTGGCATAAGAGACCGATGTTGTCCTGAATCTGAAAAGAAAAAAGTTGTGAAAGTAAGCAGTGATGGCCAACAAGGATAAGAAATATGAATAAAACAATATGACTTACTCAAAATGTCTCCAAAAAGCATAAAAGTGAAACAAAATAGGAAATTTTTTATGAAAGTAAAAATGTCATTCAACAATAATAAAGCTGTTCAGAATCTTGTGATGATTTCTATATCTTCTATTAAAAGAGGAAAAATAACACCATCTTCCAATTAATAAAAACAAATTCATTTCTATGGATTTTTCTCTTCCTTCCAGTTATCCAAATTACAACCAGGAGACATAACTGCAGATCACATTCCCAGTATTTTTGGACATGCTCCAATTGTAAACAAATCAAGTGTTATATATACACATCACTTTTCACACATGTGAACAAAATACAACTGAGACGTACCAGACAACAGTTGATATTCAGCACGAAAGTTCAGAAGAAAATTACTGAGGCAGATAACTTGCATTTTTTAAGGCTTCACAAGCTAATATAATAACCAGATTGAAATGAATCATATAGTTTACAACAGAAGCACTTAACCTGAAAAGCTGCAAGGTTTGCAGAAATTTGATTCAAGGCCCGTGCATTCTTCTCAAGAATATCTCCTATATTACCGCCAATGGCTGCAACCACCACAAAGCAAATTTCCAACATTATGTTGCCATAAATGTTTCAAGAGACTTGAAAGAAAGGGAACAAGAGAGAAGTGGGGCGATGGTTGAGCCGGGGGAGGATGCCCTACCAATCGAGAAAGTAATGTTTCATCTTATTAAGGAAATTATATCTCAAGCAAAAAAAAAAAATACATAAAACAGAAGTGCCATCACCATGTCAAACAACTATAAATGCATTGAAACCATAGAAGGATGAATCACATGAATTCTTAAACTAAAAATTGTACAACATGTTCTGTAGCATTCAAGTTCAGCAATGAAACAGAGAAACAGCCGGACAGGATTGACCAGATTGAATATCACCTCATTTAATTCTTAAAATTTCCCTCTATCCCATAATGCAATTTATCTTCCTAAGTGAAAAGAGAACCACAATTGATTACTTCAACTACCATTTCAAGTATGTTAAAGAGGGGGCCAAAAAAAAAAATTATATATATATATATATTGATAGAATTTTTTTTGGGGATATTGATAGAATTTTTTTTGGGGGATAAAAGTAGAAATTCTAATTTCAGGTTGTTAGTGGAAAATATCAGATACAAGATGAGAAGTGCATAGTATAATAAAATCTAGCCCAGAAAAGAAGAAGTAAGCTCAGAAGATGAAAAGCACATACAGAAATGGAAAAGCTTTGTTTCTCCATACTAAAAATATGTTATAGACCTATGAAACAAAACGGCAAATAAGTAAGGAAGAGCTAACCTTTGAGAGAAAAGCCATCATCATAGTTTGGAGGAATAATTGTTGATGCATATGGAAGAACATTAGACCGGGCTGCAAAGTGAGCTGGCTTTACTGAAGGATCAATAACTCTTTCCTATGAATCAAAATCAAAAGATGTTCCTAAGCACCAATAAATCTATAAATCATAATGACAATTCTTAAAATATTCACAGAAAAATTTATTGCATCAACCCTACAAGCTCCACATCGAGAATATTATTGTGAATTAACACATTTCAATAAAATTCTCCCCCCACTCTAGCAACTCAACCCTCTAGTTAAAGCCACAGAATTGGTTAGATACGACTGCAACAAGCAATAAAGAAATTTGACACAAGTGTAATGAAACAGTTAAAGTTAAAAGCACCAAACATGGTTTCAAAAATAGATAGCAGTAAAATTTTAACAATAAGATTAAGAATATTGGCTGAAGAAACTTTCAGTTTCATTGAAAAGAAGCACAAGACTCAAAAGGAAAATGATGAATGTAGCAGAAAGTACCAACTTTCAATCATTTGGAGAGATATTAGCAAAAATAAGTGACAACAGAGTCTTTTTGTCTGAGTACTGAAGCCAACGCAGTTCAATTGACATGGAAGATAAATTCCCACCACAAAAAAAAAAAAGGTGGTTTCTAATAAATTCATGTGCAATGCACATCTCCTCAGAACTAGATCTGTTAGAATCCAAAGCTTTCCTGAACAGCTCAATGGGGGGAGACAGAGAGACTTAAAATCTTTAATAAACTTTTAACGTACAGTCCATGTAGCTTTGATGTACCTTACATTGAGTTTAATGTATGTACTATCTATGGGCAAGATCATCTAAATGTAATCTGGTTCTTACATTCATAAATATGTTTAATTTAAACATGTTTAATTATTCGAGGGTTTTAATTTGACTCCATTCATTATATTAAATGAATGAAGTTTCAATTTCATATTAAATCATTTTCCAATTTTCAATATTTTAAAAAATTAATCTCTAATTTTAAGGCAAACAAATCCAATAATACTAACACCAAACACATGACAAGACCAATTTTGGTTTCGGAAAAAGTTTTCTACATACAAAGAAACTATACAGTTACATTTAATTGCAACAATGAAGAATGTGAGGTACGGTTATTATCATCACATGGTATTATGATTTCTGAATTGTGTAACTAATATAGGCAACTTTATTTATTCGAAAAATATATATAATGTAAGTTTTGATGTCCATTCACATAAATAAAGCATGTGGAACATTAGCAACTAAAGTAAACAAAACCTAAGACAAGAAACTCTAATTTCACCCTTAACTGACATAAATAGAAAAGGTTTATGCAACAACTGGATTCAGGCTTTGTGATCAAATTTAGTAACTCATGGTAAATTTTTCCCCCCCTACTTTTGCACCAGTTGAGAGAACCAACTATGGCTGTGGAGATTGTTTTAAAGAGCCAAAGAAATTTCAACGATGAAGCTCAATGTTACAGGTGCTTAGTATCTTGCACACTTTTTTATTCCTTATTGTTAGTGAGTACGTAATGGTTTGATCAATTTCCAATTGAGGCTAAATTTAAGATAATTTTTTTTTTTTTTGGTTTTAAGAAAGATGCATCCCTTTCATTGAAGCACATATATGACCCCTAACAGTCCTAACATGATAACCAAAATATTTCGACCAAACTGAAATATGAATTTAAAGATTAAAGATATTAAAACAAATGCAATAGTAACAACATATTGCTAGATTGTACCTTTTTATCTTTGGTCTTCCTTGATAATTCTTCTTTCCTTCTCTTGCTATTTTCTTTCTTCTGAGCAAAGATATGAATTAGTTAGAAAAATTAAACTACAACATCAAATAGCACTACTTTAGATCTCTTCCAGCTATTATATAGATATATCTTTCAACCCTGCATAGTCAATGGATATTCTAAGCACTGTTGTAACAGAGCAACGAGAACCAACGAACAGCCAGTCCAAAAATTTATAACGATATTATTTCACTAACACGCTTAAAGCCACTCAACTGAAGCAAAAATATCTCAATAGTTATTAACTATGCAATTTGCAGGTTCAGGGACAGGATTTTAATTCATTTGCAAATGAGAAATATACAGAATATACACAGAAACAAGAACTAGGGATCTTACAGTCATCCATCTGCAGCGCAATGCTACATCCCGAACTGTTTTATTATTGAGATGCATGGCTATCTTTGCATAGCGAGTTAATGTTCTGTCTGATGCATATCTGCAGGGAAAAAATGATCACCTCTATTAGACAAACTACAGTTGAATGAAATAAAATCAACACAGACTAAGCTTTAAACTGAAGCTTATGTAATTGAGATTACAAAGAACAGCCAAAAGGATAGATTCTAAGCAACTAAAACGAATTTAAACCAAGGCATCAGCCAAAATTTTTGTCACAACTTTTAACAGAAACATTGTATTGTATTTGATGTGTTTAATATTCAGGACAACAGTTTCAATACGACACTGCCATTGTAGAATCATCTTAACTCTCTTTCTATTTCTGTATATATATTTAAAAGCTTACACCGCTATTCTAGAAGACTGCAAAAATCTTGAGAAGCTCAAAATATCAAATTATTTTGGTGTGCTTGGGCTACATACAAAGCCAATAAAGGTAGGCCTGGGCTGACTTTTCATGAAAGGAATGAGTGTGACAAATGCAATAGCATATAGGTACAGTCGAAGGCTTGTAAACAAGCATAAGCTAATGAGACAAAAGAATGATGTGAGTGGAAAGCTTTTGAGTACAAGTTGGTGTTACCCTTGTGTGAGTGATGTGGTTTTTTATTTTGAGTAAAAATCTGTACAAGCATAGCATAGAAGTAAGCTTGAACATGTGCTCCCTGAAAATCATAACCTTGCTACGGCAAGGAAATCAAGAGGGGTTTAAGGCCTTCCTTTTGGGAGTAGACTTCCATTATTGAACACACAGAAACATGATATTAATAAGTAAATAAAGTGCTCTTCTTTGTAGTGCCACTTGCAGGTTTATAATTTGCATGCGTAGCAGGCTTCCTTAATTGCAGGTTTCTAATTTGTTTGCATACTACAGCTTCCTTAATCTAATAGTTCAACAGGCAACAAAGAGTGACACAAAAAACTATGCACAAACATAAGTCAAAAAAGAATCACCTAGAGACTATATTATATGCATGGCACATGTAGTCAAGTTGCAATTTACTTACACAGGTATCCTGTTCATTCAATGCAGTTAATACATAGAACAAACACTTCCTAAATCAAGAAAAAGTGGGTCTATAAGAGCATGGGTGTTAGTTGGCTTCAAGTAGTAAAATCTCTTGAGTTGATCCAAGAGATTCGGAGCTTTTAAAACCCCCCCCCCCCTTCACAGGGGATGGATGACATTTAGTTTCCCATTACACCATACATGAGAAAAAAAGAAGAAAAAAAAAATCTACAAGAGCTGCCAAGCAACAAATTGTCCTAGGTAAAAGGAGGAAAGAGGAATTAGACCTCATTTTTCCCAATGTATTTTCATTTATAAAAAGAAATAAAAAAGGGGGGTGGGGGTGAGGGGGGAAGGGGAGGAAGCAGATTGTCTGGCTCATGCTGCTACCATGGGAACCATCTGCATACATTTTTGCTGCTTACTCCAGTTCATAAGACAACATCATACATTGAGCCCTCTTGTAACTAAAGTAAGTGAAAGATGATAATGAATTGATATTGGCTGGACACAAGATGAAATCTCTCACTAGTTGATGGTTGATCAATGGCAACAAAAGTGGAAACAGGCCTTCTTGTCACGCTTTTGCTAACCCTAGATTTTCACAGCTTGTGTTCCTCAAAACCTTAGACCATTCAACAGGGACTTTCAGTTTTAATTCTAGAATTTAATTCAGCATACAATGTTATTATGAAGATTCTTAATACAATATTAGTAATTATCCTATATACCTTACCAGTTTATGTTTTCATGAAGCTGAGACACCTCAGCTACTTGGCACTTAAAATATAATTTGACAAAGTCAAATAGAGGGAAGAAGAAAATGACAAAAGCAAGGAAGCAAAACAAAAAGATGTTTATACAAGAAAGGTTCAAATGGAGCTATAAAACTTTTGGAAAACAGGATGAGGGATTCTAACAAGGTTCAGCAGATAATCCACACTTTTCTCATCTCGAAATGATGACAATGCAGTACATATGACATAAAACCATATTGATTATGCTTCAGTTCCCTATCTTTTCATCCTCCTAAGTTAATCAAATACAACTTCTGCCTAATTGATCCCGTCCTAGCCAAGAGGACCAAGAAAGAGCCATAAATACTGGACAAAAAGAAAATCTTATCGCTTTTCTGGCTCATTGGAAGTTTCTCTACTTGTAGTTTGTCGTTTATCATTGAGTTGATACAGAGATCTGGGATGTCACCAATCCCTGAATGAGTTAAAATTATTTAACCCTGCACCAAATTCTAAGGGACATCACTAAATCTTAAATCCTAAGTAGTAAATTAGTAGCGCATACTTAATAACTTACGAACCCATCCAGATCATTATTACCATAAGTTAATATTGAAAGCATGTGATACAAGCCGAGAGACTAACAAGATTTCCAAAGAACCGAGCAATTAGTACCCAACAAAAGAAAATGTACAAAGAACTCAAGTTTCTACCTAAAATTTGAAAACCCAAATCAACTTATATGAAACAAAATTCAGAATCTTTACTCAAAGAAAAAAAAAAATCACACTCCATTTTACTCAGAGACCTCAAAACAAAAACACAAACAACCGAAAAAAAAAAATAAAACAACAATTACTATGACAGAAACTAATAAAAATCTAATAAAAAGAAAAATAAAGTACTCAATGAAGACTCAAAATTCAAGGAAAAAAACTCAAACCCATCAAATATTTAGCAAAACCAGATGGAACGCAACTAAAAACTCTCAAAAAAAATGAAAAAGATAAAATAAAACTCACTTTTGAAGCCCATCTTCAAGAAGCGCTTGCTCCTCTAGCGTCCACTCAGAGGAGATTCCCGGGTTATGCTTCAAAATCGCACTCCATCTCTCTGCCAGCGTCATCGAATTGCCGTTACTTTGATTCGCTGTCGTAGCATTAAACGACGATGGATGGCGTCCGTGTCCGTGTCCGTGAACGTGACCATGACTATGCTCTTGATGATGATTACCAGATGAATTCGCCATGTGACTCACAAAAATTAAAAAGAAGAAAAAAAAATATGTATCTTTCCTCCGTTTAAAATTGTTTTGCAACGCCGCGTTTAAAGATTTTGATAAAGTGATTTCCACGAATCAATGAGCTCATCAGATGGAGAAATCTTTATTGTGAACTAACGAAAAATAAATTGAGAAAAAGAGGAATTTTTTTTAATAACAATAAATATTATTTACAACAAGACAGTGTATGTGATGTAGTGAGGCAACTGGGTATTGGGAATCGTCAGGCGAGAGAGACAGAGATATGTAGTGAGGCAACTGGGTACTGGGAATCGTCAAGCGAGAGAGACAGGGATGTACGGAACTGAAAATGAAGGGGAATTTGAAGCTTTCAAGGTGATGAAAGCATTTATATTTCTCTTTTTCTTTTTATTTGTTGTTTAAATAAAGAGTTTTTTGTTTTTTGTTTTTTAACTCTTTATTTGCTTTTACTGTTGTTTTTAGAATATTATTAATTTGGCGCTAAATTCACAACATTTGGCGCTCACTTAATTGCTTAAAATATATATATATATATATAAGGGATAATTTTTTTAAAAAAATATTTGTAAAATATGATAAAATAATAGAATTGATTATTTTTTATATTATTTTAACTAATAATCTCCAATGAAGAAACTCAAATTGTCATTTTGTTAGCGATCTCTTAGACAGGAAAAATTTCAAGAACGCTAATATTGCTGTGTCACATCCTCATGTCGGCACATCAAAATTTTAATAATTTTTTATAAAATAATGCTGTTCTCAATCATGGTTATTGTAATTTTTTGTTTCAAAAATCATAATATTGACTAATTTTAAAAATACGCAAAATTGGTCCTCAAATATATTTTTGTTGGTGATTTTCGGAATAATGAGCAATACTAAAGAATATCCAATATTTGGTGCCACACTTCCCAGTGATATAGAACTAAAAATTGGTGCTATAATAATCTAGAACTAAAAATGCAAATTTAAGCTAAATTCAGGTTATTCCCGTTATTAATTAAGAATTATTAATTTAGTTCACTATTTTTATAAGTTATCACAACACCCGATTCTGTTAACTCCCTCGATTAATGATGAAAATGAAAAAAAAATTTGAAAAAAAATTAAGACTGTGTTCTTCTTCTTCTTCTTCTTCTTCTTCTTCTTCTTCTTCTTTTCACTTACCTATCTTCATAATATTCCATCAAGAATTCAAAAATCAAACTCAATTCTAACAAACAAAAGTTTCTTTCATGCAAATATCAAATTTGATCTGCATAAATCAATAACAATCATAAATTCAAATGATAAATTCATTTGGATGATTTCATGAATTTTTATTTTATTCTTCCTTTTATTTAGTTATTTATACTCAGACATCTTAAATTAAAATATCACACTCTAATAATTTATTAAATCATTATACTTTGTACTCCCACTCCCACCTCCACCCAAAAAAAAAAAAAATCATTGCTCTATCTATACTAATCATTTCTTCAATGTTTGACCTAGCATTTATTCAAGTTCAAATTTATAAATTAACTTTGACCATATTAAATATACAAAAGTAATTTATATATTTTTAATGAATCAAGGGCAATTTTTTTCACTTTAATCTTGACCGACGGCACATAAATAATAATGATTACGCAGCAGCAGCAAAAAGACCAGTCTAAATTTAAATAGAAATCACTTTAGCATTACATACAAGATCTAATTCTTAATTATTAAAGTTTTAGATTAGTGTTCATATCATTGCACGATTTTATGCATTCCTTCTAATAGAAAATTTATTTCGTAATTATAAATTCAGAAACAATTGTATTTACCGATTTCAATTTCATTTTTTTTTCTTTTACATTTTAGTTTCATCAACCAAAATCGATATCATCAGTAATCACTACTCAGCAGCCTTCCCTCACGACTTTTTTTTAATTATGTCCACTTTTTGATTTCCCTTTTTATGAGCTTTAATTTAACTTGTTAATTAATTGGTCCAATAAAGTTAATGTGAATGACATTGCATTTCCTTTTTCCCCGCAAATTGCTTTGTGTGACTTGACGGCCTTTTGGCAACTTGTCTTATAGTGGATGACTTTCATATTTGTCTAGTCAATAATAAATCATATGATTTTGAAATGTTTTTGTTACATCAAAACATAATTCATTCATTTAACCAGAACTTCAAAAAACTTCCACGCCTATAATGAGTGTTAGGAATTTTTAGGTTTGTAGAAAAAAAGAAATCGGATTCCAAATCTACATATTTAAATCAGATTTTAGTGAAGTTGAAATTATGTTTATTTATTATTTTCTTATTTTAGGAAGTTCCAAATAAGTTATAACAAAGTTAGAGATGGATTAAATTCAATTATCAAGAAATAGAATCTTTGAAAGTTTCCCCCCACCAAAACAAATTTAATTGGGTGGCATTGGGTAAAGAGGCATCCCATATATAAAGGCAATCACTTGGATATGGATTCTCAATCAAATATTACATAATGGTCCAAATCAAATGAAGAATTTAATGGATGAAAGAAAATTAAGTCATAATTTTAATACAAATATTTTAGTTAAAGCAAGAGGCTCTAATAGATTATTCCGAGAATCAAATAAATGGAAATATTCAAAAGATTCAATTCTTAAATTTCAGCTTCAAAATAAAGCAAACTCATAAGACTTAGCTAGCCACGCAAAACCCTTACAGATGAAGAAACAAAAACAAATAATAATGTCTCGATTTTAAAACTTGAAAAGTGAATAAAAGATATGTACGCGAAAAGGGGGGGGGGGGGGAAGGTGTGTGATAATATTAACAAATCACGTTGAACAAAGCTACATTAATTTTAAATTTATTAAAATAATATAAATTTATCGAAAGAATCAAGATGTATGGAAATTGAGAAAATAGAGAGAACCTTTGATTGAACTTAAGAGAGGATGGAATCTGCGGGCAGTGAATGGAAAAGGATTCCTTTCCATGTTATTTGAGATGTAAAGGCTTGAGGAAGCCATGGCTACTTTTCATATAATAATAATAATAATTTTTTTAATTAAAAAAAGGTAACGTGAGATTTGATGCTTATTTAAACATTTTATATTATATGAAGTATATCTTATTTTTTGAATCAACACATTTCTTAAGAAACGAATATAAATTTTGGTGATAAAAATATAAACTTTATAAAGATTATATATATGTGGAAGCTGATTTATTATGAAGTACGAATTTTAATTATACATATAAAGTAATAAATAATAAAAAAATTATTATAATTTTGATTTTATGAATATGAAAGATTGTTTGATCTTAGAATTATTTTAACATAGCCAAACTCTTTTATTAATATATTGCATTTAAATGATGTTTGATAAATTCATTTTTCAACGTTTGTATTATTAACTGTCTTCACTGTAAGATATGCCAAAAGTATCTTAGATCACTTGGAGGAATATCATTTGCATTGATTATTGAAATGTTCTTCAGTTAATAAAACTTCAGGACTCAGAATTGGTCTTTGGTGCAATGAAAAGTCAAATCTCATGGAATCTAAAATGTCTTCTTCAGCTTATAGAGGACGTCCCTGCAATTACAAAAGAACCTACTTGTGTTTTATGCAGAAAAAAAGAAAAGCTTTATATATTCATTCACTAAGCATGCAGAAAAAGTAAAATTTTATTCTCTTTCAATAAAATCATTTCATTTATGTAAGTATTATCGTCAAGTCGTTTTGATTATAACGTCATCTGTTGATTTGAAATGATATCTAATCGAATTATATATACCACAACTTTATAAAATTAAATGTATTTCACTTCAACACTTGATAAGGTGCCTTAATTAATTTACTTTAATTTCAATACCCTATTATTTTGATAAGTTGCTTAATTAATTTACTTTAATTTCAATACCCTATTATTTTTCTTTTTTCAAGAACGAAGACCTCTATTGTTATAGGCAGGTTACTAATGAGTAGGACGCTAAGCTTGCCATGATCTCTTTGTGCTTATCACCACCCTAAGACACCAGAAGTATTCAACTTCGGAAGATTTGTGAGGTGCTGTTTATTTAATTTCGAAACAAATTAAAGCCTTATGGAACAATGTTAATTAAAATTTGTTTTATGCAATCAATCATTTCAATAAACAAAAGTATAATTTACAATGATTTTTGAATATTTTTTGTTGGGGACTGACGCTTTAGTTAGTTCCTTTTAGTCTAGGCCATAGACAGATTTTTGATCCATTTCAGCATTCTTGAGTTCAGACAGTGAAGTAAAAATACCTTGTTGAAGATAAAAGTTGCCCATTAATAGATAAAATAACTAGTTTGTCCCCGAAGAGCATGGTTAAATGATTTTTAAATAATTTTATTTAATTAATCACTCCAATTTAATTTTTAAGAAGATAAAGAGAATAAAAGATAATTTTCAAATAATCTTATTCAGCTAAAACTTATCAATCTTCCTAATGTTCAATATTATTTTGAATCTTCGAGATTAAAACGTGCGCGAGCTGTCTGAAATACCCTTTAACCTTTAATTGTCTGAAACAGCCTTCAAGATGACATCAAATATTGTTGAACGAAATACGGCCAATACTTAGAACTAATGGAATCGTTGCATCGGTTCCTCAGCATGCACAAAAGTCAAAACGCACATTTTTGGTCTTTTTTTTTTTCCTTTGTAATTACAAGTTGGAAATGAGAATCCACTGAAAAATGTAATCGCATTGCTTTTTTCAAAGGATAGTTACTACAGAACCCAAGTAGTTTTTGCGGTAAAGCCGCGAGGCTTCTTGAGATGGTACAAAAAAAGTTCAACAAAAACAGAACATGAGTAGTTCCCTAAAGACCTATATATATTATCATTAAAAAAGAATAATTCAAATATAATAATTACGACTTCGTGTTGGTTTGCTACTAGTTTTTTTTTTAATTTTTATTTTCGTGGTTTGCTACGAGCTTTTTTTTTTTTTGGGAGATTAATAGTCTTTTAATTTAATTATGTAGAAATTTTGAGAAGTCAAAAAAGTGTTGATGTTAAAGAAAAGAATGTCGGAAAAAAAAAAAAAAAAGAGATTGAAAGACTCGATCTCGTCAAAGGAAAATCCGACAATCTATCAAGTTTTCTTTCCGACCAATTACTGATAAAGGTTAAATTCATTCTGCTCAATTAGTTATTTAATTAATTAACTTACTATCACTACTTCTTCTAAACTACTACTACTACTATTACTATTACTATTACTATTATTATTATTGTTATATTATATTTTATCAAATGGTTTACATAAAATCTAAATTTTTTATTTTATAAATTGAGGCAAAAAAAAAAAAAAAAACTCGATTAAGCAAATGGAAAAGGTCTATCAATAACTAGCCCGGACAATACTTGAGGCAGAGCAAAAAATTAAAGAAATTCTAATTAGGTTGAAACTTATAATATTTAGGAATATTTTAATTAATTTGTATTTTAGTATAATTTGGTTTTTTTTATTATAATTTTATTTTTCAGACATTACTTATTTGATTTGCATTCCTAATTTAGGTATAAATCTTATTAAAATAGTTTTTTTAGATTTATAGTCAAATTAGGATAAGTTTTAGTTAGTATAAATAAATGTTTTTTATAATCTTTACAAGCAGGGGCCTTGATTATTTATTCTTAATTATTTGTTGGAATAAACTATCTGATTAAGTTTTATGCTTGTTATTAATTGCTTTTCTGTGAAATGAATGAGTTTCAACATTTGATCATTGACATTCTTAAAATCAATATATATTAAATTTATTTATTTATTCTAATATTTTTCAGAATCAATGAAATATTGAAAATATTGCTATTTGTCATCTACCCTACATCTTTTATCCTTTTGCTGTATTAGTTTCAATACAACATTTTTTTGTAGAACCATGCTGCATCATTACTTCAAACAAAATTCAATAGTATTAATGAAAATTTTGGGCCTTTATTACAAGCAAGTTATGTTGTATTCACTAGTTGATTTCTGTTATGTTTAATAATAAATATGAATGAACCAATGGGACTTTAGTCTAATGGAAGAACCCTTGCACTTCAATGTTAAGTGTAAGAGTTTGAGCCTCT
Source organism: Aegle marmelos (assembly GCA_030449875.1). Classification (NCBI taxonomy): domain Eukaryota; kingdom Viridiplantae; phylum Streptophyta; class Magnoliopsida; order Sapindales; family Rutaceae; genus Aegle; species Aegle marmelos. Next base: position 12,308,250 of record JASUUL010000115.1, read on the forward strand.
GTAAAAGTATTATGGGGTTAATTTTAGTTTTTTTTAATTATTTGATAATTAAGTTGAGATAATCTTTCTCTCATGAAATATGAGTGTAGTAGGTACCCCTCAAATATTAGAGAGGGTTTAACGTATATGGGCAAGTGCTTCAATAAATCAATATATATCGGTAGTCCCAGTTGTATAATCTGATGTAATATTAGTCTCACAAAAAAGTGATCTTAAATATTAGAGAGTGTTTAAAGCATCGAGCAAGTGCTGCAGTGGGTTAATATATGTCGGTCGTCCTAGTTATATAATTTGATGTAATATCAGTCTCATAGAATGTAAGTATAGTAGGCAACCCGCAAATATTAGAGAAGGTTTAAAATATCTGGGCAAGTACTTTAGTGAGTCAATATATGACAGTGGTCTCAATTGTATAATATGATATAATATTAGTTGTAATGTCTGATATAATATCAGTAACAATCTGTATATAACAGAATTAAAAAAAAAGTATAAATGTAATACAGTTAGTTTTTGCTTTAGTTAGTATCCTTTTATGAGTTTTTTTTTGCTTTAATTGTAATTTATGTTAAAAAAAGATTTTTGATTGATCTTACTATTTTATATGTATGTTCATTATCTCTGTATTCTTGATAGAATTATTTGTACTTTTCTAAATTGATAATTAATACCAAGAAAACAACGTTCAACGTATTTAAATTTGAATTAATGAACTTCAAACATAGTCGTCCTGAAGTCAATCACATGATACGTTCTCGTTTACAAAATTTTAATTTCGTAAGCAAAGAACAATGATATCCCCCTGATTTAACGAAATGGTTTGGAGGCTCCCTTATTTTCGAAAATAATTACATGAAGTCCTTTTAAAACAATTACAGGACTCAACTGTATTAAGTGAATATATGTATATATATATATATATAGGCGTGCACACACACACTAAACCACAAACCACACAGGATATTTATAGGGGTATTTAGAATTCAATTCGATCTACTTAATCTATTTGATTTATAGAAATCCGATATAGGGATTGGTAGATTGAATTTGATTGACAAATTAAAACTCTGCAGATGATGGATTAGATATTGGATATGGATTTACTTATGTAAATTCGTAAAAATATGTGAATCTACAAAAAAAAATTATTTAATTAAAAAGTTAAAGTTGTAAATATGATATTAGTACTTATTAATAAATAAATAATTTAAAATATAATTACACTAACATCGTATTATATATTATTTGATAATAATAAATAAATAAATATAGCTTCTTAAACAATTAATTTTCACTTATTGATCTAAATAAATTAGATTTTTTTAATTTGTTATATTTTGAAATGTATTTTTTATTTTAAAAAATAATTTATTAAATCTTATTTAATTTTAATTTAATTACCATTGGTTGATATATATTTTGATAAATTTTAAAAAGGTGACATATTTTTTAAAAAATACTCGAGGTTTTGACAAACTGTTAACTTTAAAGTAAATAGTAAATTAATTACAAAATGATATTTCCCCTAAAATTAATTATAAAATGATATTCTTGGCTTCGTAATAGCCATAAAATGACATTTCTATCCCAAAATTAGTTACAAAATATATTTTTGTCCTTCCACAATTATTTTTTTAAATAGAAAAAATATTAAAAAATTACATCTAAATGTAATTAATGATTTTTTTAGGTTAAATCATACAATTTTTTTATTTTTGTGCTGAACCAAACAAAATTTTCTTATTCAATTTAATAGCAAAGTTTGATTCAACAAAAAAGATTTTTTTAAAAAGATTTGTTTGATTTAACCAATAAAGAAAGTCTGTTAATTAATCTTAAATGAATTTTTTTATATTTTTTATTTAAAAAATAAATAATAATTGATTAAGAACAAAAACATATTTTATAACTAATTATAGGAATAAAAATGTTATTTTGTAGCTATTATGGGGTTTAAAATGTTATTTTATAATTAATTTTAAGAGAAAAATATCATTTTATAATCAATTTATTGTTTACATTAAAGTTAACAAAAAATTAATGATTTATCACCCTTTTGAGTATTTTTACAAAATGTGTCATTTTTAAAAATTCATCAATTCATAGATTAGATTGCATTGAAAATTTATAATCCGCAAAATTGTGGATTGGGTTAAATCTGCACCTGACTGCATGTGTATGGATTGAACTTGATTAAGTTTCATCAATCCGTGGATTGAATTGGATTAAAAATTTATAATACACAAAATTATGAATTCGATATAGATTGATATTTAATCAGTAAAATTCGATCTATAAACACTCCTAGATATTCATGTTATTATTTTTTTTTACTTTTACATACATAAATGTCTAGAAATGGATCTCATTCCCAAAAAAACAACAGAGAATTATCTTAACATGGCAGCAGGCATGGCGATCGGTAATTCTTTTCTTGTTAGCTGATTGGTTGTATTAATGCTGTCAGTGGTGCTTGCAGTTAAAGTTGAATTTAACGGTCTTATACATTTATCTCCACGGCCATCGGAAATTCACAATTTCCCTAAGGATGAGCGTGGAACAACAGTAGTAGCTGAAAGCCGTCGCAAGGCTTTCTCAGAAATCATTAATTACAAAATGAAGATGCGGATGATGAGCTCTCCCATGAATCTTGCAAACAACTTTTGACATTTGTGCATCTTATGATGTAGGGAGACACATTGAAGCGAATGAAACCAAACCATATGCTAAGGCACAAAAAATGCTGAGAGGTTGTCATGTTGCTTGAAAGAATTAAACAGCATGCATGCTCTTCAGATAGCTATAGATGATGTCATTAAACAAATAATTTCAACATGCTACTTAATAAAACATAAGCTTCATGCAATCATAAACAATTTCATGAGCAAGATCAGTATTATAAATTTACATTGATCGAAATAAAAGTCAGAAATGTAGTCCTAGCTAGGATATATATTAAGTGCCCAATACATTTTTTTAAAAGAAATTGGCCTTTTTTTTTCTATTGTCAAAATTAACACATTGTCCCTTAGATAAAAACGGTTTACGCTTTTCACCTTAGGGTAAAAATTTTATAATAAGCACAAATATGATATTAAAAATTGTATAACATATATTAATTATAGAACCTAAATGCGAGTTCTTGTTAATTACCTTAATTGGTAAAACTTCTCGAGATATATATAAAAGGTCTAACCTTTGAACCTTTGATCGCATGGGGAAAGAGATATAACTACCAAAGCTAAATAAACATCGATAAAATAAAACATAGTAGCTCTTGAGAGACTTACCATCGTCATCGTCTTTATGATGATGATCTTGTGAATATTTGATTTTACATAAATCGCTGCCGGCAGGAATTCATGATTTCGCTTATCTTGGATGTGATCTAAGAGCAAGAATTATAAACAAGAAAAAAAAAAAGGAGGATGAATCAGAGCTCTCTAAAGAATGTTGCCAGCCAATTGTGGATGAGGAAAATGGCTGCGTTGATCTCACTATAGAATTTGATATTCAGATAAGGCCTGAAGTAACGAAGCAAGTCTAGGGCAAGACAAATTTGGGTACATTGTAATAAGGTTGTTTGATAAGGTCCCACTCAGAATAATTGTAACAATATCTAGAAAATAACTTAGTTCTGCTTATGGCGAGAACAACCAAACGATTTGCGCTTGATAATTTCTCAATACCTTTATTCCTTCACCGTGAGCTTATTTATACACGGCCGAAAATCAAGAGGCTAAGGATAAGAAAATATCCAACAAAATAACAAAAGAAATAGTTATTATTTGAACTTAACAACTTTGACTTGGCAGTTCCACTCAAACAGCAAGCTTGTTGACGTGGTCTTACAATCTTATTGCAACAAATTCTCACGTAGAGATCTTCCACAGGTGCCATGAAGCGCCATAAGCATACACGTCCAGTAACATGCATGAATTGCACGACAGCCTTCACACGTAAATTAACATGCATGAGTTGCATGGCGTTGTTCACGTGTATTTGCTATTTGGCTTTGGCCTTCTCATCGAGCGTCTTGGCTCCTTATCGTTGTTGCTATATAATCTATATACAACACAGATATAATGTTTTCATGTATCGATTGATGATGTTAGAGTTATCTAATTACTTCGATATAATGGAAAATTACTAATATAAGTTTGATGCAATCGTTAATGAACTCTTAGGTAGCTTTTTTATTTATTTTTTATTCTAAAATCTAAATGGCCCTGAATGTTATTTAAATCTAAATGGGTTTGAATGTCTATATTAGAATAATAAATTAATTTTTTTATTTTAAATGTTTGAGAGTAAGTAGAAAGTTTGTTTTTATAAACTAAGAACATTTTAAATTTAATATTTTTATACTTATGACCTTAAAGCATTATATATACTTGAAGTTTAAACAAGTATAAATTTATAATATTATTTAGTACAATAATTTTTATATGTCATAAATATTTTAAGGTAAGCAAAGCATTTGATAAATAATTTGTGAAAAATAATTTTGCTACCATTATTTTTTCAATTTAAAATGATATTTATACATAAAAAAATTGTTATCTAGTAATAAAAGAATTTGTTTAAAATTCGAATTGAATGCATGTTAAGTACTTTATGCAAAATAAAATTTGAAATCAAGAAAAATTTTAGTACAACATCTAATAACTAGATAGGAAATAAATATATTTAATGAAAGTATCGTGAGAAAAAATTATTTTTTATTCAGACATTGTATCATTCAAATAAAAGTTAATAAATTTTTTTTTTCCTAAATGTATGATAATAAAACTTGAGGTACAAAATAAACAAACCAAAATACGAAATATCTTAAACAAACTTTAGACATAAATACAAACAACACCTTAAGCATGAGTACGATGAATTTAGTGATCAAGTACACAAAATGTCTCCACTTTACCCAATAACATTCAAATCTATTTTTTTACAAAATAATGATCGAAATGTCGGAAGTGGTAGTCCTAGTTCCGGAAGTGAAAGGTGTATGTGTATTCATTGTCGATATACATATTTTTAATATGGATTTGTAGCACTACAAGATTAAGTTGTAGAAAAATATAACAACCCACTTCTATTTTGTTTGCATTATTTATTTGAGACCTTAACAATAAAAGGAAAAAAAATGTCATTGTCGGAGTCCAGCCAAACAATTCTGTAGCAAGTAGTTATGGTTGACTGACTACCCGAACCTTGCACTCAAGTTTGAATTTTAAGACAAGTAGGGGAATAATAAATTTATTTGGACTTTAACCATCTCTCTACCTTTTAAGTGACGTTACATATATAATCTTTCACTCAAGTTTAAATTATAAGAGAAGAGAGAAAAAATTTATTTGGACTTTATCCATCTCTCAACCTTTTCAAATGAATACACAGTTACACACACACCACTCCCAATTGGTAGCTAATCTTCTCCACATATGGGAGCGACATTTTAATCTTTTGCCTCTTTTCCCCAAAAGATAAATTTTGAATTATGCCCCTTGTGAAATCACCATTTTTGAATTTTCCTCCTTAGGCAAAAGATTACATCATTTGTCCATGTCTGCTTCTTGAATCTTATTATGAAATAACCTTAAAACTTTAAATTTGTATACAAAGAATAGACTTTTATTTACTTACATTCATAAAATCTATATAACCCATATAGTCATAAAATTAATTATTAGTACATTTTTTAGCTCCCCCCCCCCCCCCCCGGGCGCGTCCTTTTTAGCAAGTGAAACAGACTGTAGTCAATAAAATGGCAACTTAATTAAATGATACTCGTAGTAAATCCCAAGGTTGGTCGTCAAGAAACACGATTGCTTCATTTATTAATTCCGTGCTGAATGTTTTAAACTTCACCATTAATTTAGCATATTCATATCAAGCTAACTCACAGTTCTCATTCGCTTTCCAGTTGTAATGCCATTGAAATTTGCAACTTGGAAAAATCAATTAATATTGAATGATAAAGGCACCGTGGACGACGAAAAGAGTACAAAGTAGTTCATTAATTGTTAGATAAATACAAATGACAACACATGCAGCCTGAGGATCGAATTCAGTTGCAAGTAAGGTGCTAATACATTTTCAAGCTTATCGTATGCTACACAAAATACCTCATGCGTTTAGTTCCAAACGGTAAAAACCAATTAACAGTGATACAAAATTGTCATGCTTTATAGTTCCATTCCACTTCTATCATAATTGAAGCTTTTCGATTTCACATTCAGAAAATTCCGGCTTCTAAAATTGGAAGAACCAGCGCTAATATTGAATGATCGTATAAATGCGCTTAGGAAGTATCTCAATTTATGCCTAATTTGTTATGTACAAGTACCATTGTGATGGGAAATCAGGTCTCCTTCCTCAACTTCAATAATCTTACTACGTACGTATTGTTTAACCCAGTTGATTACCATATCAATTTATTGTGCATCACTCTTGTTACTCTGCAATTGAGCTCAGTAGCTGGGTTCGGTTTATTATTTTCATATCAGTTTGTTATTTTCTTAAACAAATAAATAAATAAATAAATATATATATATATATATACACACACACACACACAAGAAAAGGTGCCAATATATTATTCGTTGGATGATTTTCACATGTACCCACTTCAATAATTACATTGAATTTTTAACTCATCATTAAATATCAGTTTGTACGAAAAAAAAATTTATATAAGAATTTATATCTCTATCATTACTAATTTTAAAACATCAAATACATACAAGTCAATTGTTTCTAGAAATGCAAAAATGAAATGTATATACTTTACATGAGTCTAAGGTTGAGTATAATTATTAATCAGTCTTGTGAGTAATGGCTGATTACTTACTGTAGACATCTAAGTCAGTTTCCTACAACTGCTTTTAACTTGCAAGCAAAACTTTTGCGAACAAATCTTTTATTAATAACCTTGAAAGTGTATAAAATATGTGGATTTTCTTTGACTGCTAATTTATGTAGAATTAAATCTTTTAACCATTTCAAAAATCTTCCTAAAACTGCATGTTAACGTGAATCTTAACTTGAACTCGATCGAAAGTGTAATTATAAAAATTCAGTTGATAGCACAAGCACATGATTAAATAATTCAGAGCCAGCCTTTTGATGCCGATGAAGTCGCTGCAGTTTGTTAAATTTGTCTGGTAAAAGAGTCTACATTCGATGATAGACAAATGATTATATTATGATTTACCAACTTTTACGAACAAAATCCAAAGCTCATAATAATTAAATCATGATCATACCTTTTTCAGATCTTGATTATCGAGTTATAATAAGTGAACTTTGGATACGAAAAAACTTTTTTTTGGATCACCAAAATCTTGTTTCATTCGAAAATTGAGAAGCCCTAAAGCCAATTTCATCACATGCATGCACGTTACTTGCAATTTACATTTGGAGTACGATATGGCGTAGAAGAATGTTGAAAACACCCTGGTTGCATGTGATGTGAACAGCTGCTTGCCTTCTTCCCCCGTCACACGGTGCCTTCGACATAAATATTTATAAATCCAAGATTATTAATCTAATAATATTTGAAAATTTATCATCTCCGCCGTGTCGATCGGTTATGCCACGTGGCTCGAGGCTAAAACCCTAGTCTATATAAAGCCTCAGGTGGGCATGAACATAGATGTACTTGCCAATATTAGCTCAAGAATCATATGTACACAGAGCATACACATACATGCATTACAAGCTCGGCGCAATTAGGGTTTCCTAGTGGGAGAGAATTTGATAAAAGAAAAGGGAAAATGGGTTGTGATCAAAGTTTGGTGATGATTCTCCCACTGGTGGCTCTGGCACTCAGCTTGTTTGTGGCCAATGCCGACGCGGCGGTTTCACTGCCGCAGCCGGTGAAACTGGAATGGCATTATTACAAGGTTCATAATACATGCGATGATGCAGAGGCATACATCAGGCACCAAGTGGAGTTGTTCTATAAACATGATAAAACCATTGCCCCTAAACTCCTCCGTTTGCTCTACTCTGACTGCTTTGTAACTGTATGTCTCTCTTATCATTATCATTTTGCCCTTTTTAAATTTTGCCTTTTTTAGTTCAGATCATTTACTTATCATTTTGTTTTAACTCCAGAGAATTTTGATTAGAAATTTGCTTTTTTTAATAGCTTGGTTCTTTCTTCAGAAGCATTTGGCAGTTTGAGAAGCTCTTTAAGGAAATACTGAAAGTGCTTCTCTATTCCAAGAAATTGCTTCTTGGAAAAGAACATGATACGCGTATTTTCATTGATACTTGGCTGTATAGGAACTTGCTGTCGACTTATTACGAGCTGATTTTATGGGAAAATGATGAAAACTTCTTTTAGTAAATTAGGAACTTGCCCATTAAAATTTCCCTGCCGTTTAACAGAGGGTTAACTTTCCAATTGTTTATTTCTACTATTTCATCTGTAAATTGATAAAACCCACAACCGGTGGACAAAAATCTCTGAAGACAAAAACTAATTGATGAAAATTTCAAAAGACAATAATTTTTTAAAAAAGTATTTTAGAACATGAGGGAAAAAAAAATTATTGATTTCGAGTCTTGATCATCTTCTGCTGATTTTACCAAAAGCATGCGCTGTGAACGTGGTTTAATGCTAAAGCAAACAATTAACGCTACTGCTTTAAGTTACTGGTGACCTGAATATTTTTCAGGTTTCATCCCAATTATTAATTTCACAACACATGGCCTTGGCGTCGCCGGCAAGCATGCCCAGCAATTTCTAAGTTTCTTTTTAATAACGTAACTATGGTTAGGTTGATCTGCTTCATATTTTATGTTTCATCCTATCACAAAAATTTTACCCTATCCAATTGAATGTTAAATTTATGGTGATTTTACGTTTATATCGTGATTTGCCAACTCCAGGGATGTGATGCATCCATTCTGCTTGATGGACCAAACTCAGAAAAAACTGCACCGCAAAACTGGGGACTTGGAGCATTCGTCCTCGTCGACAAGATCAAAGTTGTTCTTGAACAACGCTGCCCAGGTGCCGTCTCTTGTTCCGATATACTCAACCTTGCCACCAGGGATGCCGTTCATATGGTATGCGTTTCTATTTTGGTTCCTCCATATTTTATGCAATATTTTGTACACTACCAAAGTTACATACTTATTTCCCGGTAATTTAATGCTTAAACCGTCACAACGAGGTTTTCTAGTTACTATTTTGACCGGCCACACTAAGCTCGAATCCCAGGGAGAGTAAGGGTTCAAATAGTCCATTCAGATTTCGCCCACTACCTACATCTTAGAAATATGAACAATCAATTTGGAAGGCATGAAATTTGAAGAATGCAGACACCGTAAGGGCACATTGAGGAATTGCGACCATTTATGAGTTGATAGCTAAGTCAATTATTTCATTTTGTTGATGAATTAACAGGCAGGCGCACCATCCTATCCTGTTTTTACAGGAAGAAGGGACGGTATGACATCAACCAAAGAATCCGTAGACCTCCCATCACCGTCAATCTCATGGAAAGAATCTTTGGCATACTTCCAATCCAAAGGTTTAGACGTGCAGGACATGGTAACCCTCCTAGGTATGGTTCAGCTTTTCTTTCTTTTCGGTGGTTTTATTGGACTGTGTGTGCGTGTGTATACGCGTGGACTCACGTCCAACGCTACAGACACTATCAATCTCAGTTGCATTTTACCGAGCAGGAAACTTGAAAAAGGAAGTGCAAAATATGTATGCGCGAATTCAAGTTCTCCATCTCAGGGGGGAAAATTATTCTAAAATTCTCTGTATAAGCTACTATTCATCACTTCGTTAATTCAGTGAATTCTCCCCATTTCACCCCGCACTGTTATTCACTGAAGATAACATTTCTTCCTCTATTTCAGGAGCGCATACAATGGGCCAAACACGATGCCGCTACATTGTTGACCGCCTCTACAATTACAAAAATACCGGAAAGCCAGACCCAAGTATGAACACAACACTTTTAAATCAACTAAGAAAGGAATGTCCGCCCAGAACAAGAAAGGGTCAATCTGATCCACTTGTTTATCTAAACCCAGAAACTGGCTCCAGTTACAGATTTTCTGAGTCCTACTACTCCAGAGTTAAGACACATGAAGCTGTTCTAGGAGTTGATCAGCAGTTATCCAATGGTGATAACAACACGCTTCAAATTGTTGATGAATTTGCTGCCGGTTTGGAAGACTTTAGGAAAGCATTTGCTCTGTCAATGAGTCGGATGGGCAGCATTAATGTTTTGACTGGGAAGCAGGGGGAGATACGCAGAAATTGCCGATGCACAAATGCAGATACTAATTGCAAAAGGAACTAGGGAGGGTTATGATGATTTGCAGATGAAGATTTCTAAGTGGAATTATTTTGTGCTATGATCAAATTAATATTCCATGAATAAAAAGAATTTTTTTTTTGGGGGGGGGGGGAATCTATTTATCTATTCACAAATAAATTTTGATAAGAGGGAGTTTCAATTGTGATCACCAACATTTCTTTTCTTGTATTTATCTAATGATTTCTTGATCTAATTGACACTTTCTCAAATTCACATACCCAAGAGGGTAAGCAATCAAAAACTATCCATAAACAAGTGGCTATCCAGATATATGCTAGGTAAATTTTAAAAAAAATGAAAAACAAAAAACTGTGTTCCCCTAACCTGTAGAGATGTACATGACTGCTAAATGATCATGGCCTGGATGCCCCCACCAAGAAGCTTCTTCCCTCTTGTCAAGCTTGTCACTGAGTTGAAGACGAGGGCCAAAATTGAGAAAACAGTGTTAGCTAATGCATAAATGGAAAATTAAAAATGACAATAAGAAGCATGCATTTTGTAACATTTTCAGGCACATTGGTCTTTGAAATTGTGACATTAATGTAATTTCATAAAAGCTCAGTCTGGAGCTTAAAATAATGGTGGTGGAAAGAACAAATAATTCATTCTCATTCTCATAAGTGTTCAAGGCCTCTCAAGTAAATTCAGCAAATCAAAATCATCCTTGAAAGCCATAACCCATTGTTGGTTGATGCCAGTTTTCACATCTCAAAATGCTAAAAACAAAGAGGTGCTCTGTTGAATAAGAAACAATAAATAAGGAAATGAAAGAAGTTTGCAATCCTCATATGATGTCAAATGAACAAGAAAAAGCTGCACAAGAAAAAACAACGAGAGCAAAAGGTGAAAAACAATCTAGAAATTTCAAAATAATACCAGCTGACCGAATTTTCAAAGTCAACTGTGTGAAATAATCTTGTTCAACTGACAGACAAGGAATATTACCTATAAATGAAGAATAGAAAAATAAATAAAAAGTATACAAATTGAAGTTTTGGACCTTAGAAAGAGAATAGATTGCTGTAGGTTCCCATATTTGGTTTAATTTCAGAAAAAGAGGCAAAAGAAAAAACCAGAACGTATGACAGTACACTATGTTCAGCTTGAGGTGATAAATTCTGTTTAGTTAGATAAATTGGTGGTGTAAAAGAATGTCCACATATTAAGTAATTGCTTATAATACTAATTACCTAAAAATTTTACTCTAGCATATAAGAATGATCATTTAAGGATCATCTGTAACTTGATATCTTTATCCCAATTATTTTTAAAAACTTGTTACTAGTTTAACATCAGCGCTCTATTATCAACTTTTATTCTTTGCATCATTTATAAAATTTGAAGTCTTTAAGATTCTCAAACAAGACTGTCATCCCAAATCAAAGAACAATGGCCAATGAACCATCTCTAGTTTAAACGATGAAGCAGTAAGGGATTAATTTTAGTTTAAAAGATGAACCACTAAGTCAACTTTTACAGTTTGAAACAAGTCTACACAACATGCAAGATCAAGAGTTCAAGTTCAAACCACTCTTTTAGTCCATAGGAAATTTTGGTGTTATAGCCCCTATTGGAGCAACATTTAAATTTACTATATCTGACAAGCAATTCCAATTCAGCTCAGCTAAAAGTTACATCACATGTATTCTATATATTTACTTGCAGCAGACATGATAGATGCAACACGGGCATAAAAGCAGAGCCGCATGGTAACTATCTTCCAGAAAATGTGAAAGATAATGATGTACAAACAATCGGCATTATCTTCAGACTGCATAAGTACAACCTTAAACTCCTCCATGATAAGAGATCTAAATAATGAATTCCATCATGCCACACAATCTTGAAATCCAAATCTATCAGTATGAACTTAAAGGTCCGTTTCTATGCTCGGGCCATGGAAGTAACAGCAAACAGTGTAGTTCTATTCCCCATTCTCAGCTCTGTGGCTCTTACTTTTTATTAGCTGATTCAAATAAAATAACAATTTAGATAAATGTAACAACAATATGCAAGAAAAATATAGCATGTCCTAAAGGGGTGGGCCTTGCATATCCAAGGCAAATAGCATTCTCTTTCCCAGTCACCAAGTGCAATAATCATACAGTCCTTAACAGCAGAGAAGAGAAAACATACTTAGTTTTTGTTTCCATATATATTGGAAGTAGACAAACAAAGATGCCGAAATTCACTTTCAATTAGCATAGAGAACAAATAAAAAATCATCTGCTTCTCCTGAAGTAGAGAGAAAAAAAAAAAATTATGATCATCTTACCTTGTAAAAATATTTCTTTCGAGTTCTGATTGCTGCACGGACACATCTTCTTACATGAATCTTCAGCAGGTTATCATTGAAAATCTGCAATGTGAAAAATTTGAGCATGAACTTAAAGATAGTAGATTGTCAATCCCAAAAATCTAACTTAAAGATAGCAGATTGTCAATCCCAAAAATCTAACTTTCAAGATCTAAAAATCACAAGCCAACTTTGTGAAGGAAAATCATAATCCAGAGGTGGAAAGGAAAAGAGAACTCCATTCCAAGTGAACAGATCATACATACACAAACAAGGAATTTGTGATAAAATGAAAAGGTCCTTTAGATTGTTCATAGACATAGCTGCGAACAAATCTATTTCATTGAAGCTTATCGTTTTCCTTTGAATATAGTTGCCAAAATTTGCCCTTTATTCAATTTACATGTTAATGTCCATCAATCAGTTTTCTGTATGGCATATATATGCACATAGGCACGTGTTTGCATATTCTCATAGGTGTGGCATCAAAGAAGAATGCATCACAATCAAGCACTTAATAGTTGGCAGAAGGAAAAATTGTATCACAAAAGGTCCGTAATACACCTGCCTTTATCATATCGTCAATTGAACGGGTTTCTTTCATAACTTTATGACGGTTCATTATAAGAATAGCTGCCACACAAAAGACAGGTAATTCTTCATTCACATTCCGGTTTAATGAGACTACAGTACAGTTCTGTGACCGTGAGTGATCATTTTTCAACCAAAAAGTCCTGGCCAAGCCACAAAAGGGACGAGCTGATGCTGATTTTATTCCATCATCGCCAGAGACGGAGCATTCTATGTTTCCATTTTTTGGTTGTAAGCCACCTTTTAAATCACCACCACCGTTATCTGTGCTTTCTTCTCTTATTACTACTCCAGACTCCCTTGAAACATGTACAACCAACTGTTCCAGACACTTCTCCTCTAAAGTGCTTGCCGAAGCTTCATCATAGTCAGCAGCCCACATCATCTGCATCGAGGATGATTATTTTCAGTGACCAGTAACAGAGACTATTTTGAGGGGCCAGATCATACGTATTAAGAAATCCAATCATGCAAACAATTTTGCCACGAAAAACCCATATGCAAATAAAATTATAAACAAATACCAAAATAAGACAAGATTTTCCCCAGGATACAAACCTACTACTAACATAGTACACAGGCCCAAATTACAATCTCCAGGACCATGCCCCATAACTTGTATCGACCAATTTGATCCCTCAAAACTTGACAAACTCAAATTAATCACAGAAACAGAAGCTAATCAGTTGATGTTTATGCTGTCAGATGTGATACCAGATTATTGGCATATATAAGCTTATAGGCAGAGTAACATGTTTTTTGTTAAAGAAAAAGGAAAAAAGAAAAATGTCAGCGGCACCCCTAAATGCAACAAACCTTCCCCAGTTTGCAAACCCATTAAATGAAGGTAGCCCTACCACAATATAAATGATTGACATGACTCAAGCCCAAACATAAACTGACAAGCATATTTCCACTCAACTACTTATTGAAGTGGTTGAATATAATTACAATTTAATCTTTCTTTAACAGGGTATGTGCAACTTGCAATAGGAAAACATGGCAGTAGGCAACCGGTCAATAATATTAATTTCCTATCTAGAGACTTGACTTGCATATGATCAACATAACCATAAATATGGGCCATACAAATCCTGGAAAACACAACTTGTTTTATGACAGATCAATATTGATTTGCATCCTAATTATACAATATTGCAGTTGACACCATAAATTTTCATGCTTTCTTTTCCAGTATTTGGCAAGAGAGAACCAAGGCACAAACCTCCCACATGGAAAGAGCTTCATTGAAGGATAGCTCCCGGCGAAAGAGTACCAGTAGCATCCGAAATGCAAAATGAAGGCTTTCAGCACCTATATTCAACAGATGTTTATACATTTCCCTATCTGTGAGTTCCAAAATATGCCACAATTCTTCCAACTGCTTCATAACTCCTGTTGGTCCTTCCATCTGAAAATTGTTGCGCTGAAAGAAGTGAAGTATAATCATTACTGAAAGTCATATTATAAGCTAGCTACACATATTTGTCAAGATTAGAAATACCATTCTCCTTAAGAGCATCTCAAAGCACCAAAATGCATCAGCATTGTCTTCAAATAGAACAACAAAAGGAGATAGCAAATCACTCATACCTAAAATCAGAAATATAATCAGCATAGTGAAATATAAGTACAAAGTTGACTTCTTTGAAGCTAGAATTGAGAATATAGTAATCACATAACATGTGATTTCAACTAAAGCTACAATAGGGAATAAAAAGGCTACAACCTTGACAATAACCAGTTGCAGGATCTACCCAAGCGTAAACAGCAAGGATATCTGACATCCTAGCTATATTTTTTGTATCCTCATAGAATTCAAGATGACTATCTGTTCTTACCACATCAACAACTACAAAAGGAAAAATCATGTCAGACAAAGGAATAGTAAGTGACTTAAGCAGGCATCTTATGATAAGATAAAAAGATCTGTGTTGCCAGATGCACGATGAGGGGCAACATCGTGCTACGCTATCCGAGATTATATAGCAGGACATATAAGACGCATGTTGGGATAAGAGACTCATAACTTAGTTACCTATTCGGTGCAAAGTCCAAAGCCATTCAGATACCCTTTCTTCATTGACAGCCTCTCCTGGGGATGTGTTTGCATTCAGTGGCACGTCTGGAACATCTGATATTCTTAATCTGTCGCTTATTTCTGTTTTGAAATTCGGACTGTTTGACCACAATTCTGGTTCATGGGAACCAGGAGAAGCCATTTCAATTTCTGACTTCATGTGGTGTGAAATTCTGTTAGCTGGTGAACCATTTGATTCCATAATTAAATCTGCATTATTAGCAATTCGAAAACTATGCATTCTATCATCCTCTAATCTAAATTTATGTCGTGTAGAAGGTTTTTCTTCACAAACCCCACTATTTTTCTCATATTTTCCATTCTTCTCAAACAATTCTGTGACAGGTAAAGGAGGAAAACCAAAATAACTTTCAGTTACATAATGTGATCCAAGAGCTTCTCTCCCTTGTTTAAGGGAGCCGCGGTTGCATGGACCAGAAGCAGGTATAAAACAAGAAGAGTCATATGCTGCACTATCTGCACTTTCCCGAACACTGACAAGGTCAGCCGAATCAATAGAACTTTCCTTTTGGCATGTGTATGACATATCTGTACAATTATTACTTGAATCATAACAACTCTTCAATTGATTAGTATTATCAACAGAAGCTTCTCCACTCTCAACTTTAGCTTCCCTTGGTCCATCATCTTTGGATGATGTCCTCATGTCCATAACCTTGGACCCCACAGGATAAGCAAGAGAACCAGTTCCTATGCTCGAATGCATTACCTGACACTGTTTGATCAGGTCCTTGTAGCGTTCCCTGAAAAATAAGTCTCATAAGGCTGCACTTACATAACAATGAATCATTATCATGATTTCAAAGATGTAAAATACTTACATCCCAACATACACAAATACCTACATTTTTGTAGCCAAAATTAGAGGTTTCATCAGACTTTTCAATAATTAAAATTCATAGATTTAGCCATGTGCACAGGCGTGATTGAAACAGCATGGATTTTCTACAGACATTTTTAAAGAGAATTCCAACCAAGGTTATTCAAATGAGTTCAAGGAAATGCCGGATTGCTGAGGCGTATACAAGTTACAGCCTCCCTTGGGATATAATGCTTCACTTACAAAGCCGTTTTCTCATTTTGATAACCTAAAGTCCAGTTATCAAGTTAAGCAATAATTGGTTATTAAATTAACTATATCAAAATAATAAAATTTTCAGAGCTAACATCACTCAACGAAATGCAAGTGATAACTAAACCCATGCGAAAAACATAATAGTTTCCTGCAAAACAATTATCAGAAAAACTATTCCGTTGCCGCTATATTGACACTTTCTTAATTAAACAAAAAC
This sequence comes from Aegle marmelos, assembly GCA_030449875.1. NCBI lineage: Eukaryota > Viridiplantae > Streptophyta > Magnoliopsida > Sapindales > Rutaceae > Aegle > Aegle marmelos. The sequence continues at coordinate 12,324,879 of JASUUL010000115.1, forward strand.
TTCAGACAAAATAAACCAAAGACAGATAAACGATGAGAAAATTGAACCCATTTGACTATGACATTAATTATCTATTTTTCAATCTAAGAAGAAGTAACATGAGCATATGATAAAATGATAATTTGCGAGCTGCCTGAATATAGTAACTATAGTCATTTGTGCCTTCACTTAAACAAGAGTATTTAACTACTCCTATTTGCAAGCAAAGTAGCCAAAGAAATCAGCGATTGAAAGTAACAGCAATAGCAACACAATACCTTCGAGCTATTCTCAGTTGCTTTCGGTACTCAGTTGTGCTTCCTGGTGCATAACAACCAAGTAAAAATTCCCAAACTTCTGGCCTGATGGATGGATCTACACCCTACGATGTTATAAATAATTTTGCATAACAATGATCAAACGTTAGAGGTAAGAGTTTCACCATAAGAAGAAAAAGAAGTAAAGTCATTTTTCATTCAATCAATGAATCCTTGTAACTGGCATGGGAAGTAACTAATTATTCTTAGAAACTTTCGATAAGACATTCAGCAAGTTCAAAAACTTAAAGACAATAAGCAACCAAAATCTCAAAACATAAGAGTTTAACGTAACCGGAAACATAAACCTTACAAACAATAAGATATTGCCAAATATCATGAACAAGCCAATTGGCCAATTCAAAGTTCCATATAAACTATAACTGCCTAAGCTACGAGTTGACCCAGAATAGATACAATATAGCAGCCAAGCAATGTTGATATTCACTATGGCACTGCCAATACATATGCAAACATCTTATGGTAATATTTGACCTCTGGCAGATGGTGTTTAAAATATGTTCTCCATGATGTTGTTAAACACTTCCAAAAATACATATGTGAAATTAAAGTAAAGCAGAAGGATGGTAAAATCCTAACCCCTCCCCAACATCCCCCAGAAGAGCCATACGTACAGTTTTGATACGTACTACAAACATATCAGAAGAGAGAGAGGCCAAGACCCACAGTATATCCATTGAAAGTTTACAATTGTAAATTGCTTGCATATGCTTGATTCCTGTAATTACCAGATTACATTTGACAAGGAAGATTGGTAAACTGGTTTGATACAGCCCTTATGATTCCCTATCATATCCATATTATGCTAGGGACCAACCAAGGAAAAAAAAAAAAAAAACAGACCTTCACCAAAGGATGATTAGTAATATGAAATGCAATTAAACCCCAGAAGTATCAATTAATAGACCTACAGATATAAATAATGAATTAATGATAGTAAACAACATACCCCAAGAACAATTATGCTAGGGACCAACCAAGGAAAAAAAAAAAAAAACAGACCTTCACCACAGGATGATTAGTAATATGAAATGCAATTAAACCCCAGAAGTATCAATTAATAGACCTACAGATATAAATAATGAATTAATGATAGTAAACAACATACCCCAAGAACAATCAACTTGAGTGCTTTCTGAAAACCTGTAACCTTCCCATCACTGTCAAAACATGCATGCCATTTTTCTGGCTTAAGCATTCTGCTTACCTGCAACATGGACAATAATCAAAATTTATTGACAAATTTTAACAATTAAAGACTAACAAATCTCAATCCTCAGAAAAGGAAAACAGAAACAAACAGAAGAACAACCTTTTTTTGTAACATACTGATTGACTCAAAACCAACTCACACAAGTTTGCATTTTAACCTTGATCATCAAATTCTATAAAAAAGGAAAATGAAAATAACTGACCTATCATACCAACATGAGAAAGTGAAATGAGCTCCCAAAAACTATTAGCATATACAAATTAAGATGGTGGTTTCCTAATATAAACTTCTCCAAGCTCCATTACTAGACCTATTGAGAAGGTAAACATCCTTCGACTCCAAAGGATCTATGTACCAAAGGCAGGACCACAGTTATGTTCAAAAGATACATTAAAAATACCGACTTGTATACTATTTTCAGTCTGCAGCTTCTATCCCATGCTTTCTTATACCTACACAGCTTAAACACATCACATGTATCCTTCTAATACCACTGTTTCCAAATGCAGAAAGGTTACCTATCTCTCAGCACCAAAGATCTGTCTTCAACAACCAATCACATTGCAAAACAATCTCCACCAAAACATTATGACAAAACATGCAAAAATAGCTTCTAGTTTCACCTTGACGGTAGCTCACAAAAGTTTCTCCAGGTTAATCTCTTGTCTAATTACTACTATAAACATGCATGCAAGCAACAAAGTCATCTAAATAGAAGAATAGCAAGCATGCTACTCACTACTGAGTAATCTAAATTTAAACACAGCAACAAAGTAAAAAAACAATACGCATTGAAAGTAACAAAGCAAATGAAAAGAAATTACAAATAATAATAAATAAAAATGGAAAAAAGAAGTTAAGATTAGAAAGAGGCTTACAGCTATAACAAGAAACAACCTTTATATGCGAATGAGAAAGACAAGGATCTCCAATATCTCGAACCATAGAACCAACTCTTTGGAAATTCAACGTCCCCGCTTTCCCACAGTCCCACTGCTCTTGTTTCCCTTCCCCTCCTCCTCCTCCACAGTACATCATGATTCACACTATCCTCTCTCTGTCTCTGTCTCCCTCTCTCAAACCCTACCACCATCACACGCCTAAACACGCATCATCTGCGCGTAAAACTAAGTCGATTAATTAAATTTATTATCATTTAACCGGTCAAATTAAACTAAATAATAATTATTGTTATTAGTAGGAAATGAGTAAAATGAGATTGAAATCCGAGGAGTAAACGGCGATCGGGTCACTGATCTACATCGCGACTGAAGAAATACACGTGTCCATAGGTCTACGCGTATTCCATACGTGTCAATTGTACCTGAAGACGATGAAAAGAAACGAAGCTGCCTTGACTTTCTTCTTCTGCTTCTTCTTCTTCTTCTTCTTCCTCTGCTGCTGCTGCTGCTTTGTGAATGGTAGAGAGCTCTTCTTCTTCGTTCGTCATTTACTCGAAGAAACCGTTTCTTTTTCTTTTGAGGCTCGCTTGAATTTTGGTCATCCTCTTTTCTTTTTCTTTTTTTTCCCCCGGGTTAGATTTTTACTTATTATTTAAATTCTGGTTTATTATTTATTGTATACTAACTGCTATTATAATTAATTAATATAAAGAAAATATTGAATTAAATATTTTTTATTTAATGTTACATTTTTTTAAAAAATTATCAAATATTCTAACATCAAATATGAGTTGGAGTAATGCCTCCAAAGGATTGTGGCAAATAGTGTATAGTAGATTAATTTAATCACAAAATGTTATATGCTGTATCAAGCCATTATTTATTATCGAAATTTTATAAGAAATTAAAATTATTAATTTACTTCTGATTCATCGAGGTAAATTTTGATTAATTTTTTGAGATGATTTTAGGAATTTGATTCATAAAGATTAAGTGCTAATATTTTATAAAAGTTAAGAAGGTGTCATTTGGATAAAATAAATAATAGATATTATTTATTTCATGCTTAATTATGATAGCAAGAGGAGACATTATCTAGCACATCATTTCTCATGGAAAGAAAAATGAAGGCATGGCAGTGATAGTGTTTGTATCCTTAAAGATCGAAGAAAGTGTAATTAAATTTCAAGAGACAATTTTTTTTTTTAACCAAAAAGGGTTTTAAATATTTTTTTTTAAAAAAATCCACGATCTAGTTTTGGTGGTATATCATGCAAAGCTATAATTGTTTTGTTCTCAATTTATGGAGTTCGTTCATAATTATGTTGGGTGGCTAATCAATTTGTGAAAATTGTAATCCAATTAAATTTGACTTTAAATATGATTCGATCAAACAATTATTAAGTGATATCATGTGTCACATATAATCTAAATTTACGACGAATTAATAAATGTCGCACATGTTTTGTGTTTGTGGGTCTCAATTAGTTTAAATGACATGATTTGTTTGGTTGCTTTCGTAGACTTCGATTTTTTAATTCATATCTCATCAAGACATGGGAATGGAGCATTTTTTGGTCTATTTCAGCTAGTTTGACCAAATTTTTTTACCCAAAAAAAAAAAAAGGAGTTGGTAAACCAAATAGGTCGGCCAAATTTCTTTAGTATGTAGGGTCTAATCGAGTGTATCACTAATTATAAATCATTCAGAAGTAGAACAATATTATATATATAGCATTGCATTACATGTGCAATTTATCTTCTAAATTATTTTATATAGTGTTAATTTGACAAATGTATTGGAAAAAGTCACCACCTATAATCCAATTGGAAGAAAAAAATTAAGTGAAAGCTATTTCATTTGACACCGTGGTTAAAGTCACCGATATTCTGTCAAATTAGGTTTGATGCCAACCGCAAATTCTCACTCGACAATAATTTTTTTTTTTTTTTAGAACAAAGTGACAGATACCAAACGGTAGAAATAGTTAGATTTTATAACTAACAATAATAAATTGATAAATGTTAATCCAAAGTCCACTGAACTCCAGCCCAACACACGAGGCTGACAATCCCAAAATCAACCAAATAAAGCAGTTATGTTGAATACGGTCGAATAATTAAATAGATTTCAATATAAACATATATGCAATGTAAATGTCAGGAACTAAAACTTTAGCCATTAAACGATATTTTACAGATAATAAGGAGAAAGTAAGTTGTGACAAATTAAGATCACGTCCATTTAAAACTGCTGTAGAATAGAGTTCCTCCAAAGAACTTAGGATGGAAAGTAATTACAAAACTATTATCCTGATGGAGCACAAGGTCACTAAGATCATCATCCCTGGACTTGCAATGAAGGGTATGATCAAAGCCATTTCCTAACTACTTGTAGCTGTTAATGAAGTTTAGGACCAAATAAAGAGGCATTGGTATCGTGCATAGATGAAACAAGGAGTGCTAATAATAAAAGAATTATGGAGAAAAAAATAATAATTTAATATTTATTTAGTACGACTTATTTAATGATAATAAATGTTTATTTAATTAAATAAATCTTATTATAATTTTTATTATTATTTGATTATTTTCTAAATAGAATTTTTTAAGTTTAAATAAACTATTTTACTTCTACTAACAAAAACTCAAATTTCAAGCTTTTGAGAGTAAAATTTATTTTTTTTAAATATTAAAATATCTAAAATATCATCTACTTATTTAATAATTTTATTTTTTAACATTTCTTTAAAAAAATTATCTATTAAAATAATTTTATAAATTTTAAATAAAAATTCTCATGGATAACTAAACAAATATATTTTTTTTAATAAAAACTTTACTTGAATAAACTCTATTTAAAAAACTTTTTCAAACATTCTATTTGTTCATTGCAATTCTCACTTTAAATACGCAACCATTTTCCCAATTATGTCATATAAAAAAAAGATGAAATTTGTGAACAGTGTAGCTTTCCATGTACATGGAGTGATTTACATAACACTTTCTACAAAGTATGGATAAATTTTGGATGTGTGTCATGCCTTTTATTTAATAAAAATGCCGAATAAAGTGCACGTGATCATCCTAAACATGCAAATTGTATACAAACATTGCAGCAATACAAAGCTAGATAAATTCCAAGTCTAAAGCAGCGACCAAACAATTCACTACTAGACGTCTTCAATTCACATAATTGCAAGTAGTTTTTCATTCTGTAACCAGTAAACAAGTTCCTGCTACAGCAGCAGACCCCACCAACCCACAGACATGGCTTAAGTGTCCAACATTTGATAAGCTTGAAACTGTATTACTTACATTTCTAACTCATGGCTACCACTATTACAATATATATATTTGGGAAATGACTCCAGAGATACCTAATGAAACATTAGGTCGTGTCCATAAACAGTGGCAATATAACCAATTAAACACAGTTCTTCAGGGAATCTCCAGCTCCCTGGAAGAAGCAATAAGATAGAGCAAAATCAGCAATAAATATACCAACCAGGGAGATAACAACAGCTGAAGTTGTTGACTCCCCAACACCTTTTGCACCTCCAATTGTGGTGACACCCCATGCACAACTCACTATAGAGATGATGGCGCCAAATACCTGAGATTTTATCATTGAACTAATTATATCCCATGATCTAAGTGCTCTCTGAGCTGAATCCAATATTATGTTGATGCTAATGCCATAAACACCATCGGAAAGTAGGGCGCTGGAAGCCATCCCCAAAGTGAAACACATCAAAGTCAAAAACGGTAATGCAATACAGGAAGCAATTACTCTAGGTGTCACCAAGTAATCAACAGGATCAGTACCAAGAACTCTCAACGTGTCGGTTTGCTCAGAGACCTGCATCGTTCCCAACTCTGCTGCAAATGCACTTCCAATTCGGCCAGCAACCACGATTGATGTAACCACAGGACTCAGCTCCCTTGAAAAGGCAAGGGCTAAGACCCCTCCAACAGATCTATTCAAACCTAGCCTGGTGAATTCTCTAACAAATTGAATAGTGAACGCCATGCCAACAAAAGCTGATGTCAAAAGACAAACCCCAACAGATCTTGGTCCAACTCTCTCCAGCTGTTGGATAGTGTTCCTCCAATGTATTTTTCCCTTTATAATCCTAATAATTACCTGACCCGCTAAGACAGGAACTGATAATCCCCTCCAAAGATACTGAGGAGGCGACCATTTGCTGAGAAAGGACTCTGCTTCAGAACTGGGTGCATGGTTCGTAATTGTGTCTTCTTCCATCATGGAGACAGATGGGTGACCGTCATCTGTGTTGGGTATCACAAACAATCTGGTGTGTGGAGCAGGAGCTAGAAATTTACAAGTAGGAACTCTAGCAGCAAAGCTAAATGAACTTGAACTAGAGATTTTCGTTTTGACAAGTCCATTGGGCTTTGAACAGCTCCTTCTGCATAAATATCCATTGAAAAGCTGTGATTAAATTCCTTTTATCAGGCATTTGTAACCACAATAAAGTGATAATGATAGTAGAGAGCAAAACCTGTTGAATAAGTAAGAGATTGAATGAATATGTGAAATGGTTTGCATATTTTCAACTTCAGTTATGGTGATGGCGTCGCTCTAACTGAGAGAATAACTGCAGACATCCAATTACACGCCAATTGTAATGGTGATTGCAACACAGCAGCTACAAACCAAATGTAACTGTAATAAACATAAAAGTGACAATCACGTTAAAAGAGGGGGGAAAAAAGCATCATCCACACCATAGACAGAAATCTAAGACAATCATGACCCCCAATGTGTTTTTTCTTTTTTTTCTTTTTTTCCCCTTTTAAAGTGGCATTTGAGTTTAACCAATCTCCAAAACTATGTCAATAATCAAGCAAGCATAAAGAATAGGTAACACCAAATTACCAATATCGAGAAAGGCCCCATAATAATAATGGAGAAAAACAAAAAATTGTTCTTGATTGCTGGAACAATGCAACCAGATAAGATTAAAAAAAAAAAAATCGATTCCAATCAGATTAAATTGATACGAGAAACTCAAATAGCCGAATACGACAAAAGGGTATCTCTGAATTACCTCTTAAATTTCATTCATTGCTTTACTTTACCCTCCAAGAAAGTGAGAGAGAGGCAGGGAGAGACAGGTGATCGGCGACGGCGAACTCAGTGAAAGTGAAGTGTTTGCTGTGGTCTGAGTAGGGAATGGGATAGGGCCAACTGCTGCGCGACATTAGGGTTTATTTTAATTTTACCCTTTTTTTTTAATACAAACAACAAACAAAATGTTAATAAAAATTTTAAATTAATTAATCTTCAAAAATTAAAATTAAAAGTCGATGGTCCAGTTTGGCAAATCCATAATGGGACCTGGAACAGTGTGGGCTTAAAGATGAGGTTTTGTTTGGGAGCTTGCATTGAGTGTTAGGTGTGGGCTTGAACTAACTTTTGATTTGAGATATAAAATATTAATCACATGTTTGGCACACTTACTTAACTTAGATCAATAGATTAAATTTAAATTTTAATCTCGAATTTATGGGATTAGCAATCTAAAATTTCTATGTGAATTCAGTTGAGATAATGAGTAGAAAAATAATTTATTGTGCTACTTTTTTTTTTACTTAAAAATTATTAACTAATTTATTATTTAAATAGTTTTGTTTATTTTATCTAATATGAAAAGGTACAGCTCATATGAAAAAACCTATGATTTAGATTATTTATTATTTGTAATTATATTTATGACTACCATAAATAATTTAATATATATTTAATTTTTATTATTTTTTCAATTATTATAATTTTCTTATTAAATATCTTAAATATCTAATTAAATTAAATTCAATATTAACTTAAATGTTATTTAGCGTCATTTAAATTTAATTTAACATAATCCAATCTAATATGTATAAAACTATATATATCTATATAATAATAATAATAATAATAATAATAATAATAATAATAATAATAATAATAATAATGCAACGTAATTTAATTCAATCTAATCCAATAATGCATTCCAAACATCCCTTAAAAGGCCAAAAATCACATTAAAAATGTCATCAAACAACTAGACAAGTGTCTTGTAACATGACATACTAACAGTTTGGTTCTTAATTTTTCAAATGTATTTATTATTTAGTGGCTTTTGTCTTCTTGGCGATTCTCTGAACGATGATGCCGCTTCGGAGTTTTAGTGAGAATTGGGGGAATTCAAGCAACATCAACACTGTCCTAAATAATTAAACAAAGCTAATAGGGCTTTCATTCTCCACCAGCCTGTGCCCATTATAGTGTTTTCATTCTCTGTACACAAACAATCGTAATGCTTTTTGATAATCCAAGGGTTATGATCATCAGAGTGAGTACTCTCGTTGTTTTGCCTCTTTTCTTCGACCCCTTTTTACTCTTCATCAATGGCTATCAAATCCAACGGTGAAAGTATCACTGTTTCTTACTTGATGTACGTTTGCAAGATTACTCTTATTTCTTTTGATCGTTACATCAAGAAGAAGTAAATAAGAGTAATTCACGAAAGAACTAAGTAAATAAAAACCACACCGAGCGCGCGCATAAGTGAATGTGAGAACTTCCAGTACCAGAGCCACTTTCTTCCTAGTCAAAGTATGCTTTTAAGGTCTTTCTCTTTAAAAATTAAAATTAAAAATTCTTTAGAGTTTGTGTAAGAAGTACTGATGAGTTCTTCAAATTTATTTAGTGATATATATGTTTTTGGTAAAACGATTTTTGCGTTGAAAAAATAATATAATTACTAACGATGTCTTGTAACCATAAAGAAAAGAAAATAAGGAAGTAATAAATCCCCAAAAATTTTCATACTTCAATCGAAACGTCCTTTTCTGTTTTTGTTTTCATTTTCCATGTGATATTTTGAAATTATAAATTAGCAGAACTTCCTTTTTATTTCTTATTAAGCCAAATTGTTGCATACTTTTAATTTCTTCCGACTAGAAGAAAACAAAAGCAATAATTAGGAAAGTATTCACCCAGTCCTATTACATAAACTCGTAGGTGCTCCTGAGCATTATTTTAGAGTTTTGAGGGAGCGGTTTGAACAAATCATTTGGACATTATATATATTCCCTTGTCATGGGGCTAGAATTTCTACATAAGTTTTAAAATCAAAGGGATTGCGATTAAGGATTCCCCATACGGGGACGAGATATAATTTTGGCCATATTTATTTTAAGTAACATCATACGTTCTAAATTTTTTATTTTAAAAAATTATGTTAAATGATATGACATTCATTAATTAGTTGATAGGGTAAGATGATTAATTCACTTAGATTTTATATATTAAAAAAAATGATCAACCATTTAATAAATGACACATAATTTGAAAATAAAAATTGAGATAAAACATTTGAAATATCTGTCATCTCTCATTATTTTTCCGAACTATCTTTATTATTACCACCATCCTTTTAAGAAGCATGCTGAAAAGGATATGATTTTGTGACCAATTCCAAAGTAAATTATGTTATGAATTTCATCCATCAAGATTCCCCCCAGAAAAAAAAGTGCAAATCAAATATATAATTATTTTTTAATCATTTAACTCAATAGTAACCACCTAAATTGTTTCTCTCTCATTAAGTAGAGTTTAAACCTTAGGGGGGGATATTCTGAGCTCTCCTATACTTTTAACCATTTACTGCTGTCTATCCATTTGTATTAGTGTATAATTAATATTTAATAATTTTTATTTTTTAATTTATTAACCTCGAATTGTTTAAGTAAATTTTACTGTGGAGAAAATCAGATCATGATAGGATTCTAATGCTAAACTCAGGCCTCTTATTTTCAATACAAAAGACTTTATCATTTGGACCGGATGAATTCCATTAATCAAATACGTAACTTACTGTCAATACAAATGTACGTTTGGACGGCTTGTGTATCACAACACACGCTCATTGATTGTACAAAGCAACCGCCGGGGAAAAAGAATTGTAAAACAGCTTCACACAGAATGGGTGGGTTAATTATTAAATTAAGCCGCCAGTGTAAGGTACTGCAGTTCGTGGTAACCAATTGTCCCCCAGCAAGAAATTAGAGACCGTGAAATTGGCTGCATCAGTGGCATTAATGACGTGGTAACCAGGCCACGTCACCCTATTGATAGTGTCGGATCCTGGCCCCGTATTATTATACTCGGCATAATACAACGTAGCCAGTGCAAAATCGCCGCTCCACTCGTGCCAACCAGCTGGGTTGATCAGACTGTCCATGAAAGATTGCATGTAAACAGTTCTAGAGTATTCCTTCCAAGGCCTCCCCAGATATGTCTGCACCGTTTGATTGCTCGAAGCAAGATCACCGGCTGCTGTGATCGTACAGTTATGGATGGACGTGCCAGTATTCTGGTTAGGATCGGTCCGACCTTGTGCTGTAATGGCGATGAACTGTCCATTCAGTGGTAGCCGGGGATATATATTGCAGTTTTGGAGTACAACGGCAGCGTTTCCGAATATGAAATCAACTGTGCCATATATGTCGCATTCTCTGTAGAATTGCCTTAGAGAATGTGTATATAACGTATCTTGGTACCCTTCAAAGCTGCAGCTATAGAACGTAGAAAAATCTGCCCCACTGCGAAGCGCCACGGCCTGGCCCTTGCTTGGTCCAGCTGTATTCCTGAAAGTTATGCTCGATGCTACAAAGTTTGGGGCCACCACAACTGCAATGATTAATTAATATATCTATTAGTACTCATTAGAATAATTAGGTTACATCTATATGTATGTGTATATATGTATAAACTTGTCCCAGATTGAAAGCCGGCTCTATATATACATATATAGGTAGTTAGGTAGATTACTGAAGGTTGCAGAATTGAAAGTAGTCCATCCATCGGCGACGCTTCTGTTGCCTGTGATTATTGTCTGATTGATGCCGTCTCCGATCATCAGCAAATTGATCTTGTTCTTAGGAATGGATACGTATTCTTGATACACACCCACGGTGATATAAATCAAGAAGTATCCATTGGTAACATTAGTATTGTTTGGAGCAAAATTAATAGCATCAGTGATGGTGGAGAAATTTCCGGAGCCATCCTGAGCAACCGTCACAATATCGGTCACCAAGACGCCTTGATCACCATCACCAGTACTTGAGAGTTTTCTTCCTCTTACTGCTGCTTCGTAAATTGATCGTATTCTGTCAGACATTACCAGTGGTAAACGTCCGTTTTGACCCACCAGACGTTGCGTACTCGAAGGTTGCCATGAAGTTATTATCTTCTTTTGATCACCGATCCAACCCCTTTTGAAAAGAGCAAGCAAGACGCTGCTAAGTTTAATGTCCTCAAGTAGAGGGACACAGAGGCCATTGTTTATGCCCTCAGAGGAATTAGCAGAGGCCTGAAGGCCATCGAAACAGGTCTGTTGGTTTGTTAAGACGGCACTAAGAAGAGCTTGCACGTCATCCGCTTGGATGGTAGGCAGAATTTGGCTAGTGGTATTGGCAGTTTGATAAGAGGTTGAAAGATATTCCATGTTAAGATCAGCTAGTAGACGGCAATCTTCTAGAGCTCGGATTGCACTGATTGATAATGTGGATCCGGATTTAAGATAATTATCAAGCGAGTTGAGGAACTTTTGAGTTTGTGTTAAAGCTTTGCGGATGGATAAGCGACAATAGGTGTAGGTATCTGCGGTTTGGTTAGGCGAAGCAGCAGGAAGCACTGATTTGCAATCGGAAGGATTTGGAGTGTACATGCAAATGGTTTCTGGTGGGACCGGAGTTGTTGGATCTACATCTGCTGCCGCACAAGATGGATATGCAAAGAAAAGAAGAGCAATGAGAATAGGTGAAGTTTTGAGAAAGAAGTGCTTTGAAGCCAGTGAATTCATTGCTTTAACGAGGGAAAGAGATTCAATTTGAATGCATTGGGTGCTGTTAATTCTAGCTTTGCTTAATATTTATAGGAGGCAAAATGTAGCTTTGCTTAATATTTTGTGATGGGTACAAAAATTATGGAAGTCAACTTGTAAGACTTCATAAAAAATAGCAATATGGAAGTCAACTTGTAAGACTTTAAAGAAAATAGCTTAAGAATAATAAAAAAATTTAATGTTTCCCAACAATGAAAAAAAAATGCTATCCCTTTTATTCCTTGAGGTTTTATTTGCGCGAAATTCTCCCACTAATTGCCTGACATATATTCTCCCACAAGCTATTCACAATTCCTGATTTTGGTTTATTTACTTTATTCTAGTTATTCTTATGATCCAAGGTTTCATGAGATTTGACGGGTTATATTCCGAGCACGAGGGAATATCAGAAATAAAAAATTTCTGGTCATTATCTTTATTCTTTCATGCTCTTGAAAATTATCCCTTGGGGTTGAAGAGAAATAGCGAAAGTTTTCTCCTTTATGTTTCTTTCCTAGCTAGTAATCCCGTTGGCGTACACCGTATTTACTTAAGGACTTTAGTGATCACATCTTGTTAAGGTACCCGGTTTAATAGACACTAATTTACTTTCATGATCTTTAGAAGAACTTGGAAGCTGCTTCTGTAGATATACGCGGCCAAAAGCTTCTACAACAAATGAAACCTTACTTTGATCTGAACCCAACCACTCCGTGGACGTATGGAAGATGTTCCTGTTCTCGTCTTCTTCTCGTTGGTAATGGTAAGTGTGTTTCTAGATTAGGGCTGCCTCGAATAAAGCCTACATATGGGTGCTCTAATTGTGATTCCTTATTCTTAGGTATTTGCTAGTTGAATATGATAGTTTAGATCATGTGGATCACTTGCGAACACAATTTTTTGAGGCAACAGACGCAAAGTGGCGGGCATGAGAGGAATTTCATGCGAAGGCTGCCTGGAATGAAGCCTATATATACATGGATCAAATTGTTATTATTTAATCCCTTATGATCAGCAATTTGTCTATTGTTGAGCATTTAATATGGGTATATTTTTAGAGGCATTAAATTTTTATATCAAATAGTTATAAAATAAGATATATTAAGTATTTTATGAATATGGATTCTTTAGAAGGCACATCCTAGCACACCTCTACTAGGATTGTTTTGTGAGGCATTGACTATAATAAGGGAGCGCATTACACATTAAAAAACACATTTGCTATTATCACAAAAGCCCAGAGAAGTGAAAATCAAGCAAGTGCCCGAGCACTAAAAAAGCAGAAGGCGTGCATGATTTGAAGTCATCTACGTCCCTTGTTTAGAATTTTATTAATTAGGTTTGAGTTTGAAAAAATTATTTTTTTTAATAAATAGATGAATTTGATTTAATCCTCTAATTAAACTAATCGAATTTAGATTTGAGGATATTGATTCACCTATTTATTTAAGATTTGTTTAATAAATAAGCCATATTTGACTCAAACATGACTCATTGGTTTATTATTCATTTATTTAAATTACTTATTTATCTTTGAATATATATGAAAAATTTTAAAATTTAGAAGGTTAACCTAAAATTTATAATTAATAATACGTTTATATACTGTAAGAGGGTAAATTTCATCCTCTTCTCTTATTAGATTAACATAGTTCAATTTGCCCCCCAAAAAATATAAAAACTGCAACTTGTCCTCCAAAATCTGTTAAACTTAATCATTGACTAACATTGTTTCACTAAAATATGAAAATACCCTTTTTAATTATAGAATAAGCTATCTTGCTGTTGTACTTATATTGGAGATATATCTTTTATGCCCCTACTATTTCTAAAATAAAACTAACTCAAACTTGATGTGCGTCACTGACAAAAATCACCATTTAATCTCTTTTTCTGAAAATAAATCAAAATCTTGATAATTATATCTCATAAAACAAGAATATTTCATGTTAACCCAACCAAAAACCATACAAAGAAAAATGGCCGCGTGCCACCGTTCCAAGCAAGCTTATAGCTACGGTCGACCATTCCAAGTAAGGCCATAGTCACGTGCAGCCATGCCACACATTTGATGATCCAAGCAATTGATTCCAACAAATTCGATTCGAATTTGTTGGCGGTACTGGCTTTAGAAAATTTTTTAGGAACAATCTCAAATCAGATCTTACTTCCTTTAAATTCGTGAAAGCGTCTCATTTGGGTGTTAAAATTATGCATGTATGAATATATCCTCATTGATTACGAAAGGTTTAGTACTTTCCTCTAGATCCAAAATTGAATTAATTTACTGCCGGTTGAGAAACCAAATTTTTTGTGTAAAAATAAATCAATGAATTTTATAGTTACAATATCTCGAGGCATCCCTGCAAATCCGATTAACTGTCAAGCATCACCCATTCCTCTTCGATGTCTAAATACTTGAGCAAAAATGTTCCGTTTTGCAGTTTGAGCCTCCTTGCAATCTCCTCGCACAGTTCGAAACACTCTGTGGAAGGATCATGCTTGAAGTGGATAATATCTTCTTTATATGTACCTTTTACGTTTACTTTAGACCAATGCCATCGGAGCGGTTGATCACTCTGTCATGCTTGAACTGGTAGGATGGTTATGTTCGATAATTCCGTCGCCACCCTCCATTGGTGTATCCATATAGTCAAGGAGTTTGAGATCCGAGACACAAAGTAACAGTCAGAGCTCTCCTATTCCTTGTTATTCAGATCCCATTTTTCTCCTCCATTTCGCAATAAGAACCAGTGGCAACTGTGTTCAGGTCGAGTGAATTTTTTCGAGCATTAAATTCTTGAATTATTAAACCAGCCGCCACAAACCCACCTGCGGCGGGACCAAACTTTTATCCATCGTGCATCCTCAAACAGAGTCAAGAGCCGTTTGCATTTTCAAGAGGTTAGCTACGGGAGCATTGCAAAACAAAAATTAGTCTTAAATAGATTTTTCTTCTTCTACCCAAATTTAAAATAAATAAAGGAATAAAGGAATCTCTTCTTTTATTTTCACAGCAACGGAAAGGAATTTGAACCAATACATCCGCTGTGTGAACTTAAGTGATATTTTTCAGTGCATCTCCAGGAATAGAAAAGCAGCCTTAGCTGAGATAACTGATGACAAGAATGGTTCTACAAGCTGTATGTCATACACATAGATTGCTTCTGGTTCTGACATGGATTCCCTGTAATTACGATGAAGAAGCTGTGGACGAATTTATTAAGATACATGTTAGACATAGTAATACCAGTTCAGATGGAAAAAGCCTTCTACGCACTGAAGGCTAAAGCCGCACTGGTTGTTATGTGAATGACACTGACATGCAAGGATTTGTGCATGCATGCTTTCATTGTAGGTGGTAAGTGGATCAAGAAGGCGTATGGAGAAGAAAGGGAGTAAACGACAGATAAATATGTGAGCTTAAGTGTTCTTCAGCAATACTTTTCTGGGAGTTTCAAGGATGCTGTAAAAAGCATTGGGGGAAGGAAAACTTGTATTCCCTTGAGAAATTGTTTGTACTTGTGTACATGCCAAATTGCTGGGGAACGTTGTAAACTTGTATTCCCTTGAGAAATTGAGTCGGACTCCAATCACAGCATAATCGACAAATCCATAAGGTACTCCTACAACTAAAGGAGATTCAAAAATATATTGCTTGCGTTCAAAGGATTACGAGTTGTTTGAGAAGTATACATAGCAAATGAGTTAAGCGGCACGTGTTTATAAAGCACAGTATGACCCAGTGTGTTTTAGGTAAGTGGGCCTTAAAAGAATAGTATAATTAGAGATGAACTCAAACACAATATGTGAAAATACACATAATATCATGACCTATCCCGAACCGTAGGATGAGTCTCTTTAATTCTCGAAACTAAACTAACAACGTTTTTATAATAATAATAATATTTTTACCGAAATTTGGCAGAGTTTGCTCTATATTTTTTCTATTCTCCAATTCTATAAATAACAAAATAACACTCCCAAAATAAGTTCAAATTTCAACAAACTCCACCAACTATCATCTCAATAATACCAGATGTTATCCAAAGTAATTTAATACCAATATAGTGAATTGTCCTTAATCATAAAATTATACAATCCAAAATATTTAGATTAAAAAATTCTATGACTCCTAATACTATTACGTGGTCAAAATACAAATATCTATCGTTGCTGAGTCGACTGTTGTACCTACAAATCTCTTTTATTGAAAAAAATATAATAAAAACGAGTGTGAGCATAAAATTTAGTGAAAGTCAGTGAGTGAATAGTAATTTTTGAAAATAATTTTATTTTAAAAATTATCATATCATTTTTAAATATATGATTTCATGAAACTATAAACGAGAAATATTAATAAACTCACTCAATTACCCCTGATCACTTAAATTATTGATTTATCCTTGAAATCTCAAATTACCCAACTATCCTTGTCTATAATTACTAAATTACCTACAATTTTTAGAGATTATAGAATTAACTGTAAATTTTATAAACTTTATCGAAGTACCCCTCATTAGTCAACGGTGACCGAACTTTAATCAATAGTGACGAGAAGCTTAGGTCTAATAGTTCTAGCCATGTGAGTCCAACGGTGCCAGCGATGACTCCCACACACGGTGAAGGTGACGGATCGAGCTCCTAAGGCTGTGGATTTGCAAGTTGCCGTTCACTGGCAATCCACTCGTTTCAAGTGACAAAATTGGTCGGAAATGGATGCTGGAGGTAAGAAGAGTGGAATCCAACCGGTGGTGTGGCCAAACTCCGACAGGATCAACTACTGCAAGAACGAGTTTTTGGTCGAAACTTTTGAGCTTCGTCGGCGGCGTTCTAGTTTTTTCAATGTGGGAACAACAGGGATACGGTCGTGGGTCGGATCTGAATGGTCAATTCGGTCAACTCTTTCTCTCTCCCCTTCTCCCTCTCTCTCTCTCCCCCCTCTCTTGGATCCTCTCTCTCTCCATTTAAAGAAAATGATTTTTTAATACAAATTAAACTAATACTGGTTCTGTGATAATAAAAATCCGACAACCTGTCTTTAGAATCGCGCTCAATTTTGTCTCGATTTTACATCGTGATAAATATAAAATTATTGATATGCGATAATTCAATAAATGTGATAAATTTTCTTACGATAACATGTAACGAGTGCGAGATTTATAAAATTAACACCAAACAGAAAAATAAATAATTCACTCAATAAGAAAATAAAAGTGATATATTACACATAACAAGTACATTTAACTCTTCAATGAGAGTAAACTTAAAATTTTATAATTTTACAAATAATTTTAAATTGAATCTTTCAACATATTTAACTAATATAAGTTTTTTTAATTCATTTAATTCTTAGTTTGAAGAAAAAATTTCTCTAATTATTTTATACTTATAATTTGTTAAATGAATAGATGATATCGATTTTAATAAATAAAAATATAAATATCATAATTTTATAAAATGTATGTTTTACTGTTATTATGCAGTATGGTTTATTAGTCTATGTAAGTCCAAGTTAATAATTAAAGTAAATCCTTAAGAAAAATTTATTTCTATTGTTGTTGTTATTAAATATTTAAAAAGATTTCTAATACCGCAGAGTCTATCTTAGTAGTTAGTATTACATTCTCTTATTATTATCAGTTTATTATTATTATTATTGAACATGGACTTAAGTTTTGAACTTCTGATTCTATTTAATTTGATTAAAGGCACATGTAACACAACTAAAAAATATTGATTTTCTGAAGTATAAGAGTATCTAATTATAATATAATCTAATGAGCTTGGGTCAACCCATAAGGAATATATTTAATTTATAATTTCCTTTAAATTACCTAAGGACTAAAAATAAAATGTAAATACACGCTATTTAATTTAAGTAAAATTATGAAAATAAATTATTTAAAGTTATAGATCCACTCCTATTAGTAGATATAATTTAACAAATTCTTTTTGTTCAAATTTATTGTGAAAAAGATAAATTAATAAATTATTATTTTTCTATTAATTCTATTATGAATTAAGTTCTTAAAATGCCAAAATTCAATTTGTCTATAAAAAGTCAAAATATTATTTTACAATACTTTATACTAAGATATTAGGAATGTATTATATGGGTAAAATTATAAAATATTAATTACTCCCTTAGTTATTTACAATAAATTGACATTTCAAAATATTAAATATGAATAAAATTAAATAAAGACTAATTTAATTTATATAATTAAAAATAAGATTTAATTAAATCATTTTTTTACTAAGAGTTTTACCTTATTCTAACTATTATTATTTAGTTAAGCATAATTAAAACAAAAATAAATGTTGAAATTAAATTACACATATCAAAAATTAAAAATAAAAATAAATTTATTTATGAATTAAAATTCAAACTTCTAAAATAAATTACAAAAAATGAAAGAAATTTTAAAAATTAAGCCTTCCACTGCTCACATCTCTTGTGCACTTCTCCCCTTTGTCTTTGATATTGCTCTCCCCCCAATTCCCCTCCTCTTACTCCTTTCCTACCTCCCTTTTATAGGAAACTCTTGCCTCTTCCTCCTTTGTTTATATTATTATTTAATTTTTTTTATTATTTTTATAAGAATTATTGACAGTCAAGTGACAGCCACCTATCATTTGACCAATATTTGAAAAAATGGCTCACTTTTTAAATTATTTTATTTTTATTTTTATATTAATCCAATTTATATTCTTTGTTTTCCACTTTTAGCTATGATTACTTTTTATTCTTGACATATAAATTAATATCTTATAATTTAATTTAACATAAAATCATATTAGGAGAGCATGAAGATAATTTATAATTTATGAGTGTATTAACCACCAAAATGTAAAAATGATAATTTTAATCTTTATTAAATATACATTTTGTAACGTCAATCACCCCCAGTCAATTTATTACTAGACCCCTTACAATCAAAGCAATATTATCAAGTAAAATTTAAATGCAAATTGAAACATTCTTCTTCTTTTTTTTTTTTTTTGGGACAATTGTGTTTACTTCTTTAATTCGATTAATGATAACAATCATATAAAAGTACTAGCATTATCTCTTATCTAAAAAAAATTAGTCCCAAATTAAACATTCACACAAATCAATCGAGTAAACTTATATAAAATGATCAATTATCAAAGCTACATTAATCAAGTCACTTTAAAAAGTAATATCTCAAACTCCAAAATCTCACGGATAGGAGTGACACTCTAAAAAAAAAAATCGTCAATAAAGACAGTCACTTTAAGGAAATAATAGAAAAAAATATCACATATTTTCACCAATATTGGATCATATAATCTCAAGTCAAACATATTATTAATCAAATCAATAACATTATTTGTATTTATTTTTCTGCATCACCACATCTTTTAATCTATATTACCAACTTCTACTAAATTAAGAATGACTTTTACTAGGATGTAACTTTTGTTGGGGATATAACTAACAAAGAAGAGAATAGGAAAAGCAAAATATATATTTGAAAAATAGAAATCTTTTGCAAATTACAAGATGTATTTTAATATGTTTATATTACTTTATTATTTTTTTATATTTCTTTTAATTGGTGTTGCACCATTTTCATGAAAATATAATTATCTGTAGTTTTTCAAACATTATTGGGTGATGAAAACATAAAATATAAGGTGATACTTCACGTTAGAGTGGGATAAAATGATAAGTTACCAAAGAAAATAAGTTTATGTATCTATAGGCTCAAAAGGATTAGTTATAGATACTTTATAATATGGATAGATAGAAAAAGTTCATACGGATCAAAAATAACTTTTTCGTTATATTTTAGAGCTCTATTCTTTTGTATCTACTAGTTCATTGGACTCTCAGAATAATCATGTTTGCCTACACAGCTTAGCGGTTTATCATTTTATACAAGACCTCTATATTTTTTGTTTATTCGAGTCAACCAATAAAAAAAAAAACTCACTTGAGACTTACTATGATATGTACACTTTTTAAAAATCTCCGTCAATTTTACTCATTAAATCTCTCAATTCATACTTATCACCAACTTTAACATCTAAAATGACAAACATAGTGTAATGTAACTCAAAGCCAATGACAATATATGTACAAAAATTTAGAAGTCATCATGTAAAAGACCACACAAAGTGCTTTAATTTTTTTTATCTTTTCTTAAATTTTTTATTAAGACACTCACCCGAAACCTATTCTAAACATTGTCCTCAATTTTTTTAATCTAAAGATATGTATGCAAAAAGGTGAAAAAACACAATAAAAGAAGAAGTTAGAGAGTTCACATCTGAATAGATCGTAAAAAACTTAAAAAAAGATGATAAAAGAAAAAAATTAAACATAATTTCTTTTTTTTGGAATAACTAAACTTTAAGATTAAGAAAATGTGTTTCTAGAATTATTATATTTCATATTCAGCTATCTTCGACTTAAATTTATAGAAAGTTAGTCTTTATAATCAAAATTAATAAAAACATTATCAAGACTAAGACATTCCAAAATTATCAACCACTCTTGCCTCAATCTGAATGACATACTATTTGAAAGATATTACTTGACTACAATTTGAAAATATTTATAAATGGAGAGCTAAATCTAATTACACTTTTTGCTAGGGTTACTATCATCATCGTTTGTCAACTAATCTAACACCAAGCTTCTGGGTTTTGACTCCAGTTTATAAGTTAGTAAAAGATCAAATAAACATCTCAAAGATTTTAAGGCTTTTAGGATAATGCCTTTAGGATAATGACTTCTAAGGTGTCAATGGACCTTTACAATTTAGAGATTATCACCCTAATCTCTTTACTCCAAGTGTTTCACTCACTTAGAATATTCTTAATATAATATAAAATACAAATTACAGTAAGAAACTCTCTATAAGAGGAGATTCACAAATAATGGCACAAGAGTAATTTAATCTATTGTGATTTGCAATATGGAAGCTCAATATATGTTTTATAAACTTGTTTTTACTTGATAGAGTTCTTGAAATGAAGTTGGAGTTGAGTTTTTATAGTTAAAGCTCGAAAACTAGCCGTTATTATCAAATTTCGGTCTTTCGAGAAAGGCTACCGCTTAATTTAAACTCATTCAGAATAAAAATGAAGTTACCGTTAATTTTGAATTTTGTTATAGTAATACTGTTCACAAAATTATAATTTTACCTCAAAACTTATTCAAATTATGTCATGGCCCAAAACGTTATAAAATTTTTTAAAAAGATCCAATCTTAGAAATTTTAATTATTATTTAATTCCTAAAATATTCTAAAATTACAGTGTGGGCCAAACTAAAGAAAATATTTTTAAATAAGTCCTTTTTGAGTTTTAGCTAAATCACCATCATCTTTAAAGTTTTCAAAACTTTTCGCTTAAACCCTCAATCTATTATAAGTTACAATATAGCCCAAATATTTTAGAGCTTAGCAAATAAGTCCAACTCCGAAATTTAAAACTTTTTCATTTTTACCCAAATTACTTAAATTCATAAAATATTTTATCTCATAAACATAAAATTAATTTAGTTTGAAAAATAATTATTTTATTAACATAAAATTGAGCTTCACAAATACTAATCCAAGTATAAATTAAATCATACCGGCTTTACAAGAAATTATCACAATAAATTATTCGTTGAGCCACCGTTGTCTTAAATTTGATTTCACTTGATTTCACTTGATTCATTATCCTTCAAAACTAGTGAACTTGTAAAATAAAAAATAAAACACTTTAATGCAAATGTCTGTTATCATCAAAATCATAATATTTATAGTCTTTTAGGCTAACAATATCATTTAATGATATTTTACTCGTGCAGTCTTTAATGAATTTAATTTTATCTTTACAATTTTCATAAACTGTTCCTAAAGTTTTACAATATGGTGAACTGCAATCAAGTCGTACATGGTTAGGACATTTAGAGGTAAATCGATCAGCTCTCCTTCTTTTAACAAATGTGCTTTTACCAAAATAAAGTATATAAGAAATAAATGGATCAGAAAACTCACTTTCTAACAAAACTTTACTTTGATTAATCAACGAATGTCAAAAGTAATGCCAGCGATCATTAATAAATATTATCATTCATAATAACTTTATAAATCTTCTTAAAAACAATTTGAAGGAGAGAATGAAAATATATAATTTATATTGTATTTTTTCTCTACTTCATTTTTAAGTTGTTGTAGGAAATTGAAGATGCTTTTATGAAGTCACCAAGTATTGTTATCAATCATTTATACAAGAAAATGAATCAAAACACACCAAATAAAAAAAATCAATTTTAACAAAATCAAGTCAAATGTAAAGGCGAACAACATAAAAAAAAAAAAACATACACAATGTTAAAAAAAAGGCATAATCAAAAGCTTAACTCACTTTTGTCCTTTTATTGAGTTAATCTCAAGTTCCAATTAGAAATTATATATACCACCATTTTTTTAATTTATTTTTTTATATCCTCAACATAGGATACTAACACTAGTTATTTTAAATCCCAAACAGAATGTAGTTTGCAAAATTATATCATGTCTCTTAGATGAAATTTCACATGTCTTCTCTTAAATGTTTGAAGAAATTTTACATGTGATGTTTCAAGTTTTACATGCAAATGAAATTTTACATGGATATGCTTCTTAGATGAAATTTCACATGTAGAAATTTTCTAAGATGTTTGAAGAAATTTTACATGTAAAAGTTCTCTACGATATTTGAAGATCTTTCTTTTTAAGGTACCCATAACATATATTAAAATGGTGACATGAAACATAATTGTTAAACAAACACACATAATTAAGAAATATCATAATGTGTATTATTCAAGACATATAAAGAAACAATCAAATAACTTAAATGATGAAGTAATGTTAAAACGAAGCAACAAAAAGTTAAATCACTTATTAAAGATAAAAGATTTAACTAGGATTTAGTAGATCATTAAATTGATTTCAATTTCTTCTTCACGTAACTGTTATTCTAGATATGGGGTAACAATTTTGCCAATTGTCTATAATAAATTAAAAATTTAAAATATAAAAATGATTAAAATTAAAGATAAAATAATTTAGTTTATATAAATAAAATTTGATTAAATCATATTTTTCTAATAAAAGTTTCACCTTACCTTAATTATTATTATTTAGCTAAGCATAATTAAATAAAAATAATTGTTGAGATTAAATTGCACATTATTAAAATTAAATAACTAAATTAAAAATAAAACTAAATTTATTTATGAATTAAAATTCAAACTTCCAAAGTGAATTATAAGAAAATTAAATATAAAAGAAAGAGAAGAAACTTTGATAAGTAGGCCTTTCATTTCTCACCCCTCCTCTGTACTTCTTCTGTTTCTTTCTAATTTTGCTCTTCCCCTAGTTTGACTCCTCTTGTTCCTCTTTTGCCTTCCTTTTATAGGCAACTCCTATGTCTTTCTCCTCTATTATTATTATTATTTAATTTTTTTTATCTTTATAACAATTATTATTTTATTTTATTAATTTTTATTAATGCAACCATATTTTTTGTCTCCTACTTTCAATTCCAATTCTTCTTTATTCCTGAAATATATCTACAATATAAAATTAAAATAAAATTAACATACTATAATTTACTTTATCATAAAATTATATTAGTTAGCATCAAGATAATTTATAAGTTATGAATGTATTAATCAACATTGTAAACAAAAAATAATAATTTTAACTTTTATTAAATGTATATTTTCTAGTGATAATTAACATGAACCCAAAAAATGTATATAAGCTTGAAAAAAGGTATGCCAACATTTTGGCATGCCCTTTTAAAAAAATAAAAAAGAAGTTTGTCTTGCTTTTTCCTTAGGCAAGACATGGCACATCCCACAATATGCACACGTGGACATAGCATGTATGTCGAATTAGGCCTAAGCAAAAAAAGAAAAAGAAAAGACACAACACAATACGACATGAAACACATGGTGAGCATGACACGAGCATGATCATGCATTGACCAATCACAATATCTTTATTTCTAATGGTGATGGATCTTGAGCCCATATATACACCATCTATTATTACACGACTTATTAATTTTTGACATTATCCTACTTTAATTTTGAGGATACATAGAAATTCTCGTGGACAGTACCCCAATTTGTTCTATGTACAATAACATGGTCAATTGTGGGTACACATACACACATGTGTACGTGTGTGTGTGTGTATTAGATGAAAATAAAATAGCTTAATTTGGCAATAACAATAACTCAATATGATTGTGAAGATTAAAAATAAAAAGGACAAAATTAGGGTTCCTTGCAATGAAAATGTTTTATAATATATTAGAGGTATCATGTCAGCCATATAATAAATAGATTATACTATAACATGTATATATTTATTTTAAAAAATTATCTTATAAGTAGTGGTTATACTGAAATCAGTTAGATATGCAAATACGGGTTTGGATCGGGATCCAATCAATCTAATCGAGTTTTGGATTAATTGGGTTTGAAAAAAAGTAAAAAAGCAATCGAGCTCAATTCAAGCTCATAGGTTGGTTCGATTTGATCTTAATATAGTTCGGATCAGATTGAGAATTTGTGTCATAGATGGCTTGTGTGTGCATGGTGTTTCGGATTGGTCTAATTTGATTATGATATGATCCAATTGGGTAGGCCAAAATTCAGCCCGATCAAGTTGAAGTCTTCATCTACATGCAGTCCAAACAACATTTTTTTAAGATCAGGTTGGGTTATTTATGCATCCTGAAAGTTCCATACACATGTTATACATACATCAATTAATTGTATTTCCTTTGATTTATTGGAAACTTTCTCCTAAAATGGTTCCAAAGTTGCCTGAATCCTCTATTCACATGTATAATAGCCAGGACCCACTACTTTTCTGCCAATCGGAAAACGTAAGAACAAAAAATGAAAAAAGAAAAGAAAAGAAAAGAAAAGGCAATTGTATCGGATATATCGGCTCGATGGTTGCGCTTCCAAGATGCTGAGGGGTAAGGTTCATTTCTATCCTCACTAGAAACTTCATAGCATATTCAAGCCATTTTACCTTTTTCATTTGGCGTGGGACACATCTTTCTGTCTGTTTTTGAGGAATTGCTGGTGTCACTATCAAACTCAATGTTGACGAAGCACAAAGTCCATCGGATTTTTTATATCCGTTGATGAGTTCAACCATTTTAGATGACATGACACAAAAACAC
The DNA here is from genome assembly GCA_030449875.1 of Aegle marmelos. Taxonomy (NCBI): domain Eukaryota; kingdom Viridiplantae; phylum Streptophyta; class Magnoliopsida; order Sapindales; family Rutaceae; genus Aegle; species Aegle marmelos. Next base: position 12,350,434 of record JASUUL010000115.1, read on the forward strand.
ACAGTTGGCTTTTACAATTCGGACCTAAGAAATATCGGAAAATATAGAATGGAGTAGGGTGAATATGTACAAATGTTTTGGGGTAAATGTTCCATTGAATGAAAAGGTATAGATTTTAATGGAGACAAATAGAAAATAAGGCAACCGGTGAAAAAAATAACTGATAAAGAGTAGATTTTAACAGAAATAAATGTACAACATGAATCTTTTTAATAATTTTTAAAGGTACAAAGACTAATTTGATAATTGACTGAAATAATTAGAATTAAATGAGTATTTACCCAATTTTTTGTTATCTTCTGAGTGGCACAGGACATTTTTTTTTTAAATGACTTGCCATTACAAATATTTATAATCTGGAAATTTACTGTGAGAGAGGAAATTAAATCTCCGGAGCTCTCCCCTTTGTGAGGCAGTGAGAGGTTTGGTTACCACTCGCTAAAGTCTTGTCCGCGTGGGACACATCTTCTGCATTAAAAAAAGTGAAAGTGAATAAGACCTGGTGAAATTAAAACAAATTTGCAGGACTCATTTTCTCTCCAGCAGAAAAAAAAAATTGGTGGAATCATATGTTGCTCATTACTCTCTAATTAAATCGAACTCGATCGAATATCCGAACATTTTGTCCCGATCGTCAACACTGACAAATATCATTATAAAATTAAAATAAACATGCATGCACCCTGCACAGGTAGGGGTACAAATAGTCGAAACACGGACCGAAGAAGATCCGACCCCATCTCACTCTATAAAAAGCAACATCATCACATAGCTTAGTCACAGTTTTTAGAAAACAATTAATACACAATTTTCTGTAAAATCAAGCCCACCAAAACCCACCATGGGCGAAGAAGCCAATCAAGTCCTTGAATGGCAGAATGTACTCATGGGGTTTTGCTTTTCATCATCCGTTCCGATCGCTATCCTGTTTGCTAAAACTAACTCCAAGCTCTCTCCCTCATTCTATGTGCTTTCTTTTGCTATCTTATTGATATTTCTTTCACTCTTTGTTTCAAAATTTATTGCTCACAAGTTTGCTGTTGCATCCCGAGTGCTAGAGAAAGCTGCTATCATCGTTGCTGCCACTGCATTCGTGTTGGTCACCACCATCCCGTATTCCTCGAACAAGCCCAAGTGTGCAGCCTGGGCTTTCTACGCCGCCTCGTTGCTTATCATCTTCATCTGCAATTTCAAAGATGAAATCGTCAGGCTCAAAAGGTTTGATCCTGCAGGCTCTCCTGTCAATTGCTTTCTCAAGAAATATGTCTGTTGCAGTCAATCTTGATACCAAGTGTGTTTGATGAGAACATCGGCGTGTGTTTCCGGTTATAGTTGTTGTTGTATCGCTGCTTGTCAGTAGTGTTATTTCAAAACTCATTAATATGAGAGTTTGTGTTATCGTGTTGTATTATGTATGAAACTGAATTACTTAACAATAATATCAATCTTGTGCGCTTTAAAACTATAGTTTATAGATGTTCTCTCAGCGCTGGCGGATATCCGATACGAATCAAAGCTAGCAACTATCCGATTTCTATTGTATCAAATAATAAATAATATGAACAAAAACGGTATCTTATGTTTTTTATTTTGAGTAGACACATGCACCTTGGTCGAATTATATGTGAAATTGTATTAATCTTGAAGTCGGATATATCCGAGCAGAGCTTAGACTAAACGCGCGTTTGGTGATTAATGTATGTAGCAGGTTGAATTGCCTGTGGGTCAAGCCAACAAAGCAGAAGCAAAATGAATGGCAACTAAATTAACTAAAAGACATGACATCGAACTCAAAAGTAATATCCGAACATTTTGTCCAAATTGGGCGCGACTAAACAGGATGACTCACTTCCTTTACAGTATTTCAAATATATTATGAGATCAAACAAATAATTAGTTAATACGGATCAGTCTGTTTGCTAAAGTTTGTTATTAATAATATTATAATGCATTAAAAAAGAAAGCTTTTTGTTTAACAAATTTTCCTCATTCCATAATTAATCTTTAAAAATTTAATCTCGATTTTTATTTTGTGGGATACAATTAATGAATCGGACATCCGGAATTATGCCTACAAGTTTCTTTTTGTTTTTCTAAGTGGTAGGTCCGACCCGTCACTTCCTACGTGTTAGGAAAACGAAGAAAAGCCAACACTTGAAGGATGCTTATTGCGTCGGAGAATCTGATTGATGACTTGCAATTCCTTAATTATCGAAGGACACGTGTTGAGAAGCCAGTTGCCTCGCTCACGGATCAAATTTCGGACCATGGAAAAGCCTCTACTTATCTTCTGTACTTTTAAATATTTTATTATTATTATTATTATTATTATAGGTGTGCAAAATTTAAAGATGTTTAATAATATTAAAGATCAAACTATTACTTAAAATTAGATTTTAAAAAATAATTTTATTCTCTTAAAATATTATTTTAAAAAATTTGTCAAATATTAAAATTAATTTTAATTTTAAAAATTGACTTTAAACCTCCCATCAACATTCTTAAAAGGGCACTGAATTAAAAATAAAATAGCCACGAGATGGGTATTTATTAACCTATTTCGGCAGTCCACCTAAGATGTGTGTGTGTGTGTCCATATGTAGAGTAAGGAATTCAGTCAATGCAATACGGCGGTATTAGCAAATAAAAATTATAGATTTGATTTTAAATCAGCTTCATTTGGTTTTCAACACGACTACTTTGACCTCCAAGGAAAAAAGATTGAACATGATTTTGGTTTTCGAATGATTCGAAATATTTGGTTTTCAACCCGATGGTCTTTTTTATCACAATCGAATGGGGAGGATATCCCAAACCGCGCGAACCTTTTCTAATTGGTAGGTCCAAGCCTGTCATTTTCAGACGTCTCCAGAAATTAAAATAAACGAAGCAAAGACATGAAGGAAGCCTGTTGTCGGAGGATCCGATTGGGGACTTGCAATTCCTTTTGATTCTTCAAGGAAACACAGTGACGCCAACAATTGGATCAAAAACTCGCAGTGCTTTTTTATATTTTAGTATACTCCTGATGACAATCAAATACACAAAAGAAAAACGAATAAAAATAAAAACAAAAAATTTTATATATTTATTTTTTAATATTGATATTATCATCATAAGTCTACCACCAGACCGATGCATGGTTCACATTGACCGTTTAAGGAGACTCATCACCCTGCGCGTATATTTACTTGCAGGTGAAAGTTAAGCTCCGCCGAACTACTTGGATTTCACCCCTAGAAAAGAAAGGGCAAAAAGTCAAGAGGCATTCGATCGGTTGGGCCGCCTCTGTGCAGAATTATGGGCTTCGCCCATTTTTCGTGCGGGAGGGTTGGGCTGCGTTCTCTGTTTGGGTCTAGACTCGAATTGATGGCAGCCACTTAAGAAGAGTCTTTCTCATCACAGTCGGTACACATTCTCGTGTGCTAATTGCTGTGCTGCTTGTTTGATCAATTTTTTCTTTAAACAAAATTTTCAGATTTAATTAACTGTTTTGAGCGAAGTTTCTGGCTCCTGTCAAAGGCTTTCTCCAAACACAAGAGGACATCTGTCAGAAGCATAAAGTTATGTACCAATTTGTATTTTGGCTGAACATGAAAAATCTACTTAAGTATTAATTATTCATCACATGTTACATATCGGATTTGTTTAAATTTTAATTAACATCGGACAAAAGTATAATTTCATCTTGAAAAAGTTAAATCCAATCACAGAAGTAAAGACACGAGTGTTTTATGTAATTTTTAAAAATATAAGGGATAACTTGGCAATTGACTCAAAATGTAGGAAATAAAAAAAAAAAACATTTACCTTGAAACATCTAATTTATTTCTGTCTAATTTTCATGTTTTTAGCCTAGGGGTGGCTATTTTCACCCCACTATTTTTGAAAATCCACACCACTTGAAAATAATTATAATGAGTTTATAATATTTTTTTAAAAAATATAAATCAATAAAAGTTTTGTATAACTAGTAATTAGATCTTTTTATTAATTTTTTCTTAGGTTCTTTGATCATAAACTTTATTGTAAGTTTTATTTTATTATTTTATTATTATGATATAAACTGCCAAACCACCCCAATAAACATGAGGTAATTGTATCTAATAATTTTGTTATTTAATGTTTTGACTTATAATCTAATATCTTTTGAATGAAATCTAGTTATTATTTTCACTACCCTTATGTGTAGATGATGTCAATTTGATAGCCCAATAATTTACATGAATATTATACCGTAAAGACACTGTGTTATTTTAATTAAAGGTTAATACTCATATTAACAAGGTAGTATTAGAAACAATTGGTTTAGTGTGAAATTAAAAATATATATATTAAAGTTAAAGTAAATTCTTAGTAGTTCTACTTTATTAGAATAAAATAGTCAGTTTAAGTTTATATATATTATAGAAAAATTAATATTAATATTACTTCTACTACTACTATTACTTATAATGAGATGCTCCACGTTCGGGCATCTGATTCAACAATTGGTGGAGAGAGCCCTGTTTCAGTGGCTCGTTCCAAGCCTTTCTGAATTGCAATAGCTTCTGAGAATTCCACACCCCTTGAGAAGCTAAAAAGCAGAGATTAAGAATTGTTCTTTAAACTTTTAATATGAGCCGCTACAGACAATTTTATTTTATTATTATTTTTTCCCCTAAAACTAAACCATAAGTTCCGATTTTCTTTAGATTTCAATTTCCAAACACCATAATTGATTTTTGTACTGTCATTAAAAAAAAAGACTATAAAATTACCTAGGAATAAAATCTTAACTGCAACAAAAATAACTAATGAGGATTTTATTATACAAAGTGTGGGGTGATAATCACTTTTAAGTTTATTTTTTTGATGAGTTTTCAACGTGTCCAATTTAAGCATTGTTTTTAATTAATTTTTCTTTATTTTGTATCATCTTTTTGAAATGAATATTGTGACCACAAATTATTATATGCGTTTGCTTTTTACGGAGTTTGATTTTGATCGCTTTACTTTTGTAGTTTGTCCTCGCTACACCACTTAAACTAAAATCTGAATTCTGTATCTTCACTTAATTAAAGAGGAGTTGGCTCGGTTACATATGCGCTTCTCGTTGGGTATGTATGTTAACAGAGCACAATCCATTTTAAAATTAAAAAAAAAAGTTAATGACTGCCACCAAATACCACCCACCCACCCGTTAAGGAAGGGAAGAGTTATAAAAATCCCTCAACGGTAAAAAAGAATGCTTAAAATCTTCCATACATACACGCGCGCACGCGCGGGCACACTTCACTTGGTCATTATTCATCAAATATTTCTGCTCAAGTCATTTTTGCTTGAGAAAAATAACAAGAAACTCCCTATTATCCACCCAAATATCGAAGTAGACAAACCTAGGTCGGGTAATTGACGGAAGAAATTTTAAAATATTTCTGAAGTGACACATCAATCATTTAATAAAATAGATAATTTTATAGCATATGTGTATTTATTTTAAAAAAATTAATATGTAAATAATAATTATATAAAATTCAACTGTTTCTGTTGTATTAGTTGTATTACTATAAAGGTATTATAAAATTTCTCCATTTACAGATATCTACCTTTCTCTTATGCGTATATATATTCAATTATCCTACTCTATTTATTATTTATTATTGTGAACTGTTATGTACGATCTATTAGATCAAAGCACTTAGAGTGGTGTCTTTACTGCAACTACAAGTTATTTCTTGAGTCTTTTTTCTTGTAAAACATTAATTATGTCACAATACAAACTGAGAATGACACTTAAATCCTTAATGTTTTTCACTTTTAAGAAGTCTCTAAGACAAAATTTAGTCCCTGTATCGTACAAGGTTTACACGGTAACTATACAAGCTAAATCTTACTAGAATCAATGCTACTTAATAAAGCTCTTGTATGCCTAAAGGAAAACTTTGAAATCGACTTGAGCTCCTTGGATATTTAAAGGTGAATAAATGGGATATACCATCAAGCTAATACTTGAATTACTCTGTATTTTGACAAATTGTCTTACCTAACTCTTAATAGTTAATGCACAAAATAGACGTCGAGCTAAAATAATTTTTTTATTTTTATTTTTTTGGGCAGGAAAATTAATTTACAGTCGGTTTGCAATTTTATCTACTTAATTTTTATATTTTTCTTTTAGAAATATTGCATAATTTCGACTCTTTGTGTGTACAGTAATTAATAACAAAAACTTATGCTTCTTCTCTCACACTCTCGATCTCTAGTCTATTTCCTCGCAACTGAATCAACAAATTAAAAAGAAAAATCAACAGTATAAATTGTATTCTGAAAGGCTATTTCCACTATCTGACATGAACAATGACATTTTGAATTATAACTTGAAATATTCTAATGAAATTATAGATATTATATCGATCATTTGAGAAAATAAGCTGTAAATAATTAGATTGTAAAACAGGCAGGACAATTGATCTAGCCGAAATGTTTATATATACACATATATACGAGAGAAAGGTGCAGGTACCTGTTGATGAAAAATCTATAATACCAACACTTCTTGAAAATAAAGTTACTTTAATTGTTTTATATGATGAAAAATTTATAATATCATCACTATTTTTGTCAAAATCATATTTAAAAGTCATATACACTATCAGCTTTTAGTTCCTAATTATAATATTTATCTACAATAATTGTAACTTAAAATTATAGTACTTCAATACTATATAGAATCTACGATGACACACATACAAACTCTATGGCAACCAATCACCAACCCATTAGAGAAAAGTCAGCCGCCTGATTACGTTACTAGTCATCTTTATGAATTTTCTCTTCTTTCTGCACTTGAGAAGAGTTATAAAAATCCCTAAATTGTCAACAATAAAAGCTTAAAATCCTCCATGTTTATCAGTTCACCTGATCAGTATTCATAAAAAATTTCCTGCTCAATTTAATTTTGCTTGGCAAAAGGACCGATAAACTCCTTATGATTCACTCAAATACTGAAGTAGAAAAACCTTAACTCGGGTCATCAACAGGTACCTGTACTTTTCTCTCGTATATATGTTTATATAGAAACATTTGGCCAGATCAATTGTCCTGCCTGTTTTCTATTGCAAATTATTATGTAATGTACGACCTGTCAGATCAAAGCATTTGGAATGACTGCTTTTACTCCATGTTATTTCTTAATTCCATTTTCTTTATATTAAGCTAATTGTGTCACAATACAAATATAAGCGTATGAAATGCGATCACACCTTATTACATTTCGAAAACGACACTTAAATCCTAGATAGTTCTCACTTTTAACACTTAGGTTCCTTCTATTTTTTAATTTCTCATTGCACCCCTAACTGCTGATATTGTAATAATAAACATAACAGTCTAGTGAAACGAGATTTATAATTATGCAAGTTAGATCTACTCTTGCTGGAACTAAACTGATTTAGATCTCATAGCAGTTTAGTACTCGTTTAAATACGTAATAAAACTCTTGTATGCTTAAGCAAAACCTTGAAATCGATTTGGGCTCCTTGGATACCTAAAGGTGCATAAATGGTATATCCCATCAAAGATTATATTTAAATATTGCTGTTTCTGATTTTTATCTTATAAATTACTGTGTATAGGAAATCTCTCTAATCACAGAAGAGAATACTGACTTTGATCATGAGATGGTGAAACCAATAGTGAACAACTCGTCAAATTCACCAACCAAACGAAGAAAGCTGGGGTCAAGAGAGTGGGAGGACTTTGTAAAGGTTAAAGACGGAGATGGAAATGAAAGGGCTGTATGTAACCATTGCAAAAAATCTTTTGTAGGTTCAAGCAAAAGCAGAACCACACACTTGAAGAATCATTTGAAATGTTGTCGAGGTAAAACAAGTGAAGAAGGAAATGCAGATGAAGAAACTGGTGTGACTGATCCTTTAAAAGTGGTAAAAATGATTATCAAGTGTGGGCTTACAATGAAGTCCATAAAGACAGATGTATGCCACATTTATTGAGTTGGGAAGGAAAAGCTCTGCAGATATTTGAGAGAGCTCTAATGTCGTATTAGCTTCACAACTGATGACGCGTGGATCCCTTTTGATAATTATATGTGCGTGGCAGGTTACTTTATTGATGATAGTTGGCAATTGAAGAACAAGATCATTGGCTTGAAGTACCTGGAATGCGAAAGGGATCCTTTGGAAACTCTCGAAGTTTGTTGTTAGATTGGAAAATTGACAAGAATATATGTTCTGTAATTGCAGAGAATATTAATGATGACGATGAGATAAAAGTTCGGCTAAGTGATCAAGGTAATTTATTTCCTGTCACTGGTGAGTTGCTACAATTTGGCTACTTAGTAAATATTCTTACTTCCAAGAGTGTGAGTGAGATTGCATTTGAAGTGATTCAGAAGATAAGGGTTTTGTTTCATTATGCGATTGCGACATCATCTAATGAAAACAAGTTCCAAAAGCAGTTGAAAGGCCACGTCTCTTGGCAAGTTCCGAAGATGTTAATCCTACAACTTTGGGATTAAATGACTTCAAATTGCTGGAGACTGCAGTGGAGTTCAAAGAGGCATTTGATGAGCTAGAGCAGATGGATTCTGATTTCAAGTCGATAAATTTGACAAAGGAGGATTGGAATGAGGCTGGAGCTGTATGCCAGTGTTGGAAAGAGTTAAATGATTTTCCTCATAGCTTCTCCGGAAGCATATTTCCCCCGGTGCATTTATATTTCTCTAAAGTTTGCGAGATTTACACGTCATTGCTGTTTTGGGAAAAAAATGAATCGTGGTCTGTTTGACAAATCTTTAAGAAGAAGATGTGTCAACGAATATTGGAGAAATTCCATCTTGGTTATAGCAACTGTGGTAGTTCTTGATCCGTGATTCAAAATGGACATCATAGAACATTGGTACAAGAAAATTTATGGCAGTGAGCACTAGGCAACACTTAGAAAAATCATTGATGATATTACCACTGTTTATAATGAATATTCGAGTTCCGGTATTGGTGATAATGCTAGCTCATCGGCTTCACATCAAATGTTAGGCCACCCCGGGGATGATGTTGACCAGTCACCAAATTCAGAACTTGATCGGTATGCAAAAGAGCCTAAATTTCCCTTGGTTGCTGATTTTGATATATTAACTTCGTGGCGTATGAAAGAAGGGATGTCTGAGCAATAAATGGCAAAGGATCACTTAATCTAACACGACTGATTACAAAATCAATTGATTAAGCAAGTCATACACCCAGAAACTGAGGGATCAAGAACTCAAATCAATCAAAGCAAATAGACCTAGAAAACGCATGTTGGGAAAATATGCTCTTTAAAAGCATATTGGTTTATTTAATTGTGATAATTTTTTTCTTATTAATAAAATAATTGAGGTATTTTATTCAAATATCTTATTTGTATTAATTTTTTTATTAAAGTCTTTTTAATCATGTTATATGTATTTATGTGATCACTATGTGGATTCACAGAAAACATAAATACAAGTTATCTTATGATTTAATAAATTGAGTTCGCAGTTGATAAATAAAGTTGGGCACTTTATTTATGTATAAACTATAATAAATTCATTAAATGATTTGTTTTAATTATATATGAATTTATTGATGTAGTACGACTACATTGAATAGGATCGCATATGAGATTTAATTAACTTTATAATAACTGTCAAACTTATTAAATCTCATAGGCATTGATTTTACTGTAATCTTAATCTTGAGTTAATTATAATTTCATGATTGTGGTTGTCATTCCATTTGAGTTACCAATGGGTACGACACATACTTGTAGTCAAAATTACCCGGTATCTTGGTGGGAGCAATTATAAGTATTGAAGTTATAGATTAACAATATGAAATTTGTACAACACATCTCTTGATAGGTTTTCGGTACTTGATCATAGAATTCTCTGGCCAGAGTGTGTTGACATATTTAATATGCTGAAAATGATCATTAGAGAAAACCAGTAAGTATCAAGGAATAAGATGTTATTAAATTGATTGGACAGTTGAGATATCAATTTAATTAACGATGTGGTACAAAGGATTGTACAGTAAAAAGATCAATGTGGCTTAGGACGAATTATTATTCGAGCATACAATTATGGAGGTCAGTTTCAATCTTATAATGGAATAGAATTGGAATTAAATAATTAAGTTAGTTTAATTACAGGCTTAATTATTGTAGCCACTATTGTATATTCCCAAATGATCCCTAGGTTAGCTCATTTAATTGACTACACCACTACTGGACTCAAAAATGATAAAACTGACATATTAGATGATAAACCTAAATATAATATTTGTTAGGGCCCTATATGTTATATTTATGTGTAAATGGGGTCTTGTGATATTTTATAAGGTGGGCCTCAAAGTTGTTACACTTTATCTCTACTTTTACGTAAGTGGAGAGGAAAAATATTAAATATAATATATTTAATATTTTAAATTATTATATAATAAGGATAACACAAATTAGGGTTTTAACTAAGGTAATATTATATATAAGTGTTCTTTTCTCTTAAAGATGAGAGAGATGCCTTTTGAGAAAACACTGAGGAAAAAGAAGCCAGTGATTTTTGGGAGTGGTGAAACGATACCCACACGTTCAGTGTAGATCAAACTTGGGTCATAACCTGGAAGATCGTTGGGTGGCGGATTTATTGATTGGTGTCGTTCATCTTCTCAGATTATCAAGGTATGAATTTCTGAATTACGAATTTCTTATATATTATATGAGATTGGTCCTAAAATATTTTTTATGAGAAAAATTATAATTTTTCACCAACAACGCACTCTGCACAGGAAAATTCGACACCAAAACAAGCTTCCTTGTCTCTTTTATTCAAAGTATCTATGAATCAGTGATACAAGAGAAAGTGCCAGGCTTTAAAATGAGCTATAAGACAAATCAAAGAACAAAAAATGAGGAAGTTACAAGCTAGTGAACAATGCCCAACAGTTAGCCTTTGTAAAGGCTTGCAGGGACTTCAGTCAACATAACAAGTTTGCAGATGACACAACAATTTAATGAAAACTGATTTTCCCGCTCGCTTACAAACTTCAGTCCTATTGTGAACTGAACCCAAATGGTCATCAAGCTTTTCAAATTCATCCTCGTTTCTTATTACCTGTCAACCCTAGGAACTCCAACAATCTTGAAAGGACACCACAAATATAACCAACGTGTTGTGTAAAAGGTGACACGTAATTGCATTGCCTGTGGTAAGAGTAATTAGCTTAATATACAATTGATCTTATGAATTAATTCACATATCATATGATGATGAAGCAGCAAACTTCAAGAGTACTCTGTTGAGTATTTACATAAATCACACTACCTTTAATAGCACCATTTTAATTCCTTAAGGAAACCTGTATTCATATTTCTCAAGAAATCCTGTAAGAACAATATTCATTTTTAATAATACCTTTTCACATCGTTAATTTGAAGCTCTTGTGCGATCAATGGGAGTCACTTTCAATTTCCTTCCGATTCTTTGGATTTTTAACAACTATTCGCTTTTAGATTCTTTTTAATCTACAGAATTTATTACATATATATGTATATATATGTCATCCTCTTGAGCAAAAAAATATAAAATAAGTATCAAAGTATTAAAAATAAATGTCTGAAAAAATCATTAACTTGAAAATAATGAAGAGGTTTCGGTAAATTATGGTCACCTCCGAAAATCCTACGTTGATCAATTAAAAATACATATAAACTTTTAAATAAGGGTAAAATTGTAAATTTGTGAGAACTTTCTAGGGATACAAATAGCTCCTGTCAAGGAAATTTTGGAATCATGGATTGGGTACTATTCTAAGCATGTGCGATCGTTTTCATTTTTAACATATGTGCAATTGTTTTAAAAAGAATATATATATTTTGGTGCATTTTACATGGATTTAATCGTTTGCTTACGTGAAACTTTTCGCGAATAAAAGCTATTTGTACTGACTTTCTTAATTTGCAGCAGCCAACAATCGGATCAAAATCTCTGACTAGCCCTCCCTTATAAATTATTTAAGGTATTCAAAGCTCGTGCCACTAGCGCACGCACAAAAATGTCCATTACTTCAAGTCTCAAAGCATATTTCATTCTAATCATAATCATCTTTCTTTCACTCTTTGGCGCAAAATCTGCTGGGGAAAGTCGCAAAATTCCTTGCTGCCACTTCATTCATCGTCACCCTTACAATCCCATGTTGTAATGAAACGAGCCATGAGTAATAATGGGTGTGGTTGATGGCTTGCAGCAGTAACTCACAAAAGTCAAAATTAGTAGGTGGAATAAATTTGACTAAAGCGATTTATTAACTTACGAAAAGCCAAATTAAAAGTCAAGGGGGCATTGGCAAAGGTTTTGATGCTAAAAAAGGAAGAGACGAAGAATTTAGAATTGCAGAGAGAAGATAGAAAAAGGGGTTAGAATTAATTTTGTTATTATTTACTTAAAAATATAATGCCAACTACTTATTTTCAGTAGTTCAACACAATCATAATATAATTCAATTAGAACTATAAATTCAAGTATCTTCTCTTTATTAATTAATATGTGACACAACTCAACAATTCTCTTCCTCGGATAAAATTACTACCGGACTAAAGTCTAACTGTGATATCACTTATTAGGAGATTTAGCACAAGATTTCTATATATCCAACCTAAAAAACTAATCTTTTAAGTGGAATGACCTTAAAAACTCAAGTGAGTTCTCTTTACTAATTAATGTGGGACACAACTCATTGTATCTGCAGTTTAAATAATCCAAACCATATTATGGTTCTCAATCATAATCTTTAGATAAGGGAACCTGTAAACTTCTGATTCTCTTGCAGTCTCATCAGCAGCCAAAGGTTTAGGCACCGTAGGAACTGCCATCATTTCAGGTGAATCGATAGCACATGCAAGAGACAACTGAACAAATCCTGCTGGAGAATGGAAGAAATCACTTATAGAAAGAGAGAACTCTTTCTCCAACTTCCCATTATTGATGAGTACTTCCGATAAAGGCACCAAAGTGAACACCAAGGGCTGGTCTTCAAGATAACTATTTATCCTGCTCATCATAAATATTTCACATTTGAGGGAGGAATCAACAGTCTTGACATTGAGCTGACAGTTTCATTGAAAACAGGATTCCTGCCGCCACCATTGATGACTTTGGTGGTTACAGCGTTTTCAGGATCACTAGTGAGGCAGAGCTTAGCATAAACATCTTGTTTGTGGTAAATTTCGATGTTATGAATGTCTCTAGCTCAATGTATATAAACTTCATGGACACCGCTGAAGTTCTCTAAGTTAGGCACAACAGTTTCTAATCTGTTTTGCTCCAGTTCCTTTTCTAAGTTACCAGAGGGAGCAAAGAAATCAGATTTATGCTTATCTGGCTCAGCAATAGCAGAGGACTTGACTGCTGAGACAACAGATTGTAGGGACTCCATCGGCATAACCTGGAAAAGCACAAAAAGATATAATTGAAAAATCAGGACGACCTAAATGAAATTCCCTAAAAGAGAAACTTGCATCTTTTTACCCAACGCAAAGCTAAGAAATTCAAGCAAATTGAAGGCACTTCTTATATTTGGAACAAAAATTTACAGACTAAGAACATGCTCAGAGAACTTTAAAGCCCTCCTTTTTTGGCAAAACCGTTGAAATTGAGACCCAAACTTCAAGCTAACTTCTGAAATATAGGACCTAGAAAACCAACAAGGCCTCGAAGCCCAAAATTGAATCAATGGTCAAAACTAAAGACAAGACAAACTCTGAGGATGCAAAAGCCGATTTTACAAAAGGAAAACGAATTTCTCAAAAGCCAAAAACAGTCAAAATGGAGACTTCTATTGATCAAACTTCAAAAAGTAGTCCCATGCCTTAAAATTAAACAAAATGCAGTGCTAAGACACTGTTACAAATCTCAAACCTCACTAGTCCTGAGCTGAAATTTGCGAACCTAGAAAAGAAAATACCTCCAAAAAAGAAACCTTGCAATGCAAAAATGATCACAAATTCTCAAAACCCTTAAAACAGAAACTTTTTTGTTCTAGTGACCTACTCTAAGACACACAGCGCCACAAATTTAAAAGCAATCAAAAAGCTATAAACACTTAAGCCCATAAGAACCCAGATACGAATAAACATAGGTTTGGAGTATTCAACCTTTCTGGGGTTTAATATCGATGGATAACAATGCTCAGTGGTAAATCCTTCCGCATCAATGCTGTGATTGATCTGATCAGTCCGAGATTTTTCTTTAATTACAACGGTAGTAGCTAAATCTCCTGCTTTCATTGTCTTGTCTTCATCTCCATCTCCTTTTCCCTTAGCTTGGTATCTCTCCAAATGATTTTTCAGATGCGTGGTTCCCTTTTTACTCGAACCCTCAAATGTCTTCCTGCAGTATTTACATTCAGCCATTTCATTTCCATCTTTGTCTCTGTACTTTGTCATCTCATTCCGAACCTTTGATCTCTTTGGTATATTGCTCGATGAGCTCCCTACGCTTTGTTCTTGGACCTCCGTCATTTCCTGTCAAATGTTGGTCGCGAGTTCGAAATGAACACTGAAAATTAAATCTTTAATTAAGGATGGATTTGCATAGTCAGCCTCTGTCAATTTATGGCTTAACCTTTTAATTATCCCTAAAGGACAGCCTAATTGGTTTCTATTAAATTCTTAGTCCTTCAACTAGCACGTTGGACAGTGCTAATAATATTCTTCAACCCAATGCTTTTTTTTTCTAAACAGAAACGACATAGGAGTTTATTAAGAAATTGGCGAAGTTTCACCTTCTCTTCTTTGGCTCTTGCTATATATGATTTATCTTCATCCCTACCAGCTCCTTTTCCCTTGCCTCGGCATCTGTCTAAATGATTTTTCAGATGTGCTGTTCCCTTCTTGCTTGAAGGGTCAAACATCTTCTTACAATAATGGCATGCAGCCTTTTCATTTCCATCTTCATCTCTGCATCTTGTCATCTCATTCCAAACCTCAGATCTCTTTCGTTTACTACCGGACGAGCTCCCCACATCTTTTTCTCCACGCCGAATCATTTTCTTTCGAGAATTTGAATGAATGCCGAAATTATAACTCTTTACGGTTAATGAATTTCATGCTCCTCCGTAAACTTAAAAATTAAAATTTGCTTACCCAAAACACAGAGAAGAAAAAGAAAAGGAATTAAAGAAAAACTAATTAAGCAGTTCCTTACTTGAAAATAAAAGTGTGCTGAATCAGAGCTGCAGATCCTGCTTTATTTTTGTCTATATGTGTACATATATACATAGGCCTTGAAAGCTCCGATCAGGGCCTTTGTTTGTCTATTGAATGAAGCTATGGTAAGATATTTACCTAGCGTGAAAGGCAAACAAAATGAGTATTGTTCGTTGAAAAAATGAAATTCTGCATTCTACTTTTTCATAATGCGATCAATTGATAAAGCAACCTACCCGACAAAAATATTTTAAATGAAATTACTATGAAACTGAACCTGCGTTATTACTATATTACCCTTACACCTACAACCTCTGTTATAACTATATTACCCTTGCACCTACAAATTTTGTACCACAAATGCTTTCCAAGTATTAAAGCGCACAGGACTGGCTGCCATCATCATGAATAAGTTTGCCACTGTCATTTGAGGTTTGTCACAGATGAACATAAATTGCTGATCTTCTTGTATTGCTTTACATAACTTTGCTACTATTACACAGATTATAAATTTATGTTATTGAAATACTAGTAGAAGTAGGAGGTGCTTTTTTTCCCTTAATTATTATCCTTTTATTACGTTAATATTATAAAATAACAAATTACTATAGAAATTATTAAAAGATACATTTCACTACGTTAACTTTTTTAAAAATAATGATAATAATGTCACTGATGTCAAATAGTGTCACGATCCGTCCCGAACCCTGGGACAAATCGCGACTAATCCTCAAAATTCGATTAATAACTATTCTAATATTAATCACAATAATATTTCTACTAAAACTTCCGATAGAATTTCACTAAAATTTTTGAAATTTCCAATCCTGCAATTGATAAGATAACACTCCCAAAATAATTTCCAAATACAACCAACTCCATTAATCAATATCCCAATAAAATATCAATTATCATTCGAATTATTTTAATACCAAACACAGTAAGTTATTCTAAATTGTAATATTATACAATCCGAAATATTCTACACAGAACTTCACAAATCATAAGACAAACACGTGGCCAAATTACAAATAATTTATTGATCTTTGAGTCAATGTTTGTCTCAAGTCTCCTGTGGGGGGAAAAATATAATAAAACGAAAAAGAATGGGGGGTGAGTATAAAACTCAGTGAAGGTCAGTGAGTGGATAGTAGTCTTTCGAAAAATAACTTTATTCTTAAAATAATCGTATCACTTTTAAATACACCATTTTATCAAATCATAAACGATAAATAATAATAAATCATTTCACATTTGTAAACAAATCACTAACTTCGAAAATATATATAATGTCATGTGAAATAACCAAAGAAGAATATGTCATAACATCATATAATTACTCAATCTGATATCATCACAAAATACTGCGTAAAACCGAAGAAAATTCGCAACATATAATACTAATTTCGAATACTGAAAACTTTCACCAAACGAATACCCGGGGAAATAATCTCATCCTATCTGGACCTCAACGGTCAGCAATTAAGAAACTATCATGCCCCGGAACTATCCAGATAGATGGGGAAATACCATCTCATATGTCGTCTCATCTCGACATATCTCATCATTATAATTATGCATGCATAGTCCCCAAAAGACAAAAGCGCCCAAGCACACGGCCCAAAGCCTCTATGTGTACTTCGACGGGCCCCAAAGGCCTATATCTCATATCATCACATCACAGTGTACAGGGAAGGGTACTATCTAATGACTTGAAAACAATAAAAAATACACATGTATATAAACATCCGATAATATCCGAAATCACATTCTCTTTTATTCTCAACAACATTTAAAATCCATTTTCTTTTCTTTAAAAATATTATTAATACGCATATATTCAAAATGAGAAATAAAATCATTTATCATACGTAATTCCGATAATAAACAACATTATTCACATAAAATCCATTTTCCACAAAATCATTAAATCGGGCATTTAAGAATTCATTTGTAATCATGCTTTATCATAATTAAAAATCATAATAATCCACAGAGAAAATAGATTTTGTATATTCCACTCACAGTGACGACGATCAAATCCGATATCGCCGACGTCCGTGGGTTGGTTCTCGTTCGCGGGTCCTCCTAATCAAATAAATGGTATAATTATTACTAATCTCATAAAATACGATTAATTATACTTAATAAAACCCGAATTCTCATAATATAACTCCCGAATATTTAAAATTATTAAATTATCCTTATTTCTAAAATCATCAAATTATTCTTATCTCCAAAAATTACCAATGATCTCGATATCAAACTTTATTTAATTGCTCCCAATAATATATTTATTAATTTATCCTTAAAATTCTCAATTTCTGAAATATCCTCGAATCCTTTAAAATTACCGAAATGCCTTGAATTCAAAATTATCGAAATATTCCAAAAATCATAATTTATCAATTTAACCTCAAAATCATAAATTACCAACCTATCCTCAATTTAATCAATTACTAAAATATCACATATTAGAAATTATAAAATTATCTCTGAGGTGTAAAATCATCAAATTACCTCTAATCACTTAAATTACCGATTTACCATCGAAACCTCAAATTACCTAACTATCCTTATCCATAATTATCAAATTACCCACAACTTTCAGAAATTACATAATTAACCCCAAAATTTTCAATCTTTACCGAATTGCCCCTCACCGGTCAACGGTGACCGAACTTCAGTCAACAATGACGGGAAGCTTAGATCTTGTAGTTCTGGCCTCGGTGAGTCCAACGGTACCGGCGGTGACCTTCCACGCGCGGTAACGGAGCCGGATCGAGTTTCCTAAGGCCGCGGGTTGCAAGTTGCCGTTCACCGGCAATCCGGCCGATTCAGATGACGAGACCAGTCAGAAATGGAAGCTGGAGGTGAGAGCAATGGAACCCAGCTGGTGGCGTGGCCAAACTCCGGCTGAATCGACGGCAGCAAGAACGGGTGTTTTGGACGAAACTTTCGAGCTTTACCGGCGGCGTTCTGGTCATTTTCCGGCGGTGAGAATGGCAAGGATACGACCAGCGTCTCAAGGGCTTCAAATCAATACCAAGATCGTCGGAAACGGTGACCGGAATTGAGAGATCCGGCCGGGTCAATTCGCGGGTCGGATCCGGTCACTCCTCTCTCTTTCTTTCTTTCTTTCTTTCTTTCTTTCTCTCTCTCTCTCCTTCTCTCTCTCCTCCATCGGCTTCTCTCACTCAAATAATAAAAATATAATATTATTTTATTAATCTAACTATTTGATATGATAATAATATCATACCGATTAAATAAAATCGGTTTCATAATAACAATTTTCTAACTAATTGACTCGGAATCGTACTCGATTTTATCCCGATTTTTCACCACGATAAAATATAAAATTTCTACACGGACAGTGTGTTTACTAATATATCGAATTTTCCCGCATTAACATATAACGAGTTTCGAACTTATAAAATCGATACCCAATGAAAATTATACGATCCACTTTAATAGGAAAAATAAAAGTGTATATATTACAAATAGGTAAAATCATATTTCATCAAATGAAGCCTAATTTGTAAGTAAGTGTTAGGGTTATTATCCTTTCACCTTAATAAGTATTGTAAAATAATAAATCACTGTACGACTTATTGAAAGATAATATTTCACTATATTAATTTTTTAAAAATAATAATTTACTATATTTACATCAATTTACATTTGATAACGCAACAAATCAATTGTAAGAGCAATATTACTATTTGATCATCATTATAATTTAAGTTATAATGATATGTTGTTTTACACCAAGACCAGGGAAAATTGTAAGAGTTGCTCGTGGAAGACGAAATTGTAATTTTATAAATCAACTAACTGACTCAACTAACGAGAGTGATGGAAATATAGTAAATCATTATTTTAAAAAATTAATGTAGTAAAAATTACTTTTCGGTAATTTCTATATTAATTCAATAATTTCTATATTAATTTATTATTTTGCAGTACTTAGCATAGTAAAAGGGAAATAACTTTTTTTTTTCCCCGCAGTTCAGACTTCAGATAGAGTAGGAGGTGCTTATTATATCAAACATTGGGTAAAGAAAGTGGAGGGCTCCATTTGGTACCATTGGGCTACGGTTACAACGTGGGGCTCACCACAACTCTTTGTTTTGTCTTTCACTTTTAAACGGAGTGCACTTCTGGGCTAAACACAATTTAAAGCTTGATAATAGAATCCGAACCATAATCCGCAAGAATTCAATCGAATGCAAAATACTATGTTACCATAATACCCTCTTTTGTCTTTTATATCGCTACAAGGCCCTTACTTTATTTTGTATTTGCAATTTATTATTATGGTGATTTTATTTTCCTCTTTCATCCTCTCCTGTAATATTCGATCTGATTTTCTCCATTTTCATATCATTAGTCAGCAGAAGGCAACTTGACATCCTTCATTTGGCTACTGGGTTGGTCCTTTAACTGTTATGAGACTCATTTGCTCTATATCAGCAAAAGATTAAAGCAAAAATACCCATGCTAAGTAGATGCTTTGCACTTCAAAAACAAGCCATTCGAATCATCGTGTTCTAATTACTATTGTTTTTTTTTTTTTTAAAGTGGAACTGCTCACTCTAACAGGATAAAAAATCAAGATAACAAAAAAATGTGCCATGGAAACTCTTCCACCCACGTTACGGAATTAAGGAATCACAGCAGTGGAGAACAAATTTAGCCAACGCATCTAGTCTGTGATTACAAGCTCTTGACACGTATCTAACCTTGAAATCATGATTTGGTGATAATAGACGCTGTAAATTAGAATAATTCAAAGCAGCTCAGTACGAGTACTATGCTGTCCTCACATAAATTGTACAACCTGAAAAGAATTTGAATTAACAATCAATGGAGATAAACTAATCTCACTGACAAGCAGTAAATCAAAGCATAAGCCCTCTGCCTTAGCAATATCAGCATTATCCAAAACGCTTTTTTTTTGGGGGGGGGGGGGGTGTTGGGGAAGAAGCAACCATGCCAAAACCAACTTCACTATTTAGCATAACCATGGATCACAAAAACGTTAAAAAGAAAAAAAGAAAATTCACTGATGTTTCAATGAAAATCAAATTTCATGTACAAGTGCTCTGTTATGCCAATATGATCAGTTTGAGATAAACAGAGGAAGTGAAATCAAGTTCGATATTTCAAATTGTTCGTACTTGTGTACTTTCCAAATTGCCGGGGAAAGTTATATACTTGTAATGCCTTAAGAAATGGCAATTTTCAGCTGCAGACATATATAGAACTAAGATGAAAGCAAAATATCCTAATTTTTAAAAACCAAACCCACGCGAAATTATCAAACTCCAAAGCATATTCCTTTTCTTTCTTCCCCTTCCCAAATTCAATCAAGTTTCTATTGGTGAAAAATCATAATTTTTCTCATAAAAAATATTTTTAGAACCGATCTCATATAATATATAAGAAATTCATAATCCAGAAATTCGTAATCCAGAAATTCATACCTTGATTATCTGAGAAGATGAACGACACCAAGTAATAAATCTACCACCCAACGATCTTCCAGGCTATGACCCAAGTTTAATCTACACTAAATGTGTGGGCGTTCGTTTTACTACTCCCAAAAATCCCTGACTTCCTTTGCTTTAGTGTTTTTCTTAAAAGGCGTCTCTTTTTTTTAAGAGAAAAGAACACTTATATATAATATTACCTTAATTAAAACCCTAATTTGTGTTATCCTTATTATATAATAATTCAAAATATTAAATATATTATATTTAATATTTTTCCTCTCCACTTACGTAAAAGTGGAGATAAAGTATAAAAACTTTAGGGCATACCTTGTAAAATATCACAAGGCCCTATTTACACATAAATGTAACACATAGGGCTCTAACAAATATTATAATTAGGTTTATCACCTAATATGCCAGTTTTATTATTTTTGAGTCCAGTAGTGGTGTAATCAATTAAATGAGCTAACCCGGGAATCATTTGGGAACATACAATAGTGGCTACAATAATTAAGTCTGTAATTAAACTAGCTTAATTATTTAATTCCAATTCTATTCCACTATAAGATTGGAACTGACCTCCATAATTGTATACTCGAATAATAATTTGTCCCAAGCCACATTGATCTCTTTATTGCACAATCCTTCATACCACATCATTAATTAAATTAATATCTCAACTGTCCAATCAATTTAATAACATCTTATTCCTTGATACTTACTGGTTTTCTCTAATGATCATTTCCAACATATTAAATATGTCAACACACTCTGACCAGAGAATTCTATGATCAAGTACCGAAAACCTATCAAGAGATGTGTTGTACAAATTCCTTATTGTTAATCTATAATTTCAATACTTATAATTGCTCCCATTGAGATATGGGTAATCTTGACTACAAGTATGTGTTATGCCCATTGGTAACTCAAATGAAATGACAACCACAATCATGAAATTATAATTAACTCAAGATTAAGATTACAGTAAAATCAATGCCTATGAGATTTAATAAGTCTGACAGTTATTATAAAGTTAATTAAATCTCATATGCGATCCTGTTCAATATAATCGTACTACATCAATAAATTCATACATGATTAAGACAAATCATTCAATGAATTTATTACAGTTTATACCTAAATAAAGTGCCAAACTTTATTTATCAACTGCGAACTTAATTTATTAAATCATAAGATAACTTATATTTATGTCTTCTGTGAATCCACATAATGATCACATAAATACATATAATATGATTAAATGGACTTTAATAAAAAATTAGTGCAAATAAAATATTTGAATAAAATACCTCAATTATTTTATTAATCAGAAAAAAAGTTTATTATAATTAAATAATCCAATATACTTTGAAAGAGTATATTTTCCCAACAGTTTCTTCATCTCGTCTCAAAATCCAGGAGGCAACAAACGGTCGCGGACGTTGGCAGGGCAAAGGCTGACGCGGCGGCGATTCTGCAACAATGAAAGGTTGCGTGGCACTGCATACACAGACTGCAGCGCGCTGCCGCACAAATGCCGTTTTGCTCCCATATGGCCACTGCGTGACGCTGCTGCTGCAAATCCAGAACGCTGCTGTCATGTAATATTTGCATATAAATATAAATATAAATAGATATATATATATATATATAGATATATATTTTTAATATAGAGAGAAGTCGAGAGAGAGAAAGAAAGAAAGAGAAAGAGAAAGAGAAAAAGAGAGAGAGAGATACCGTTGATCCGGATTCGAACCTGTGACCCGCAAACTTGACCCGGCCGGATCTCTCAATTCCGGCCACCGTTCGAGACGATCTTGGTACCGATTTGAAGCCCTTGAGATGCTGGTCATATCCTTACCGTTCTCACTGCCGGAAAACAACCAGAACGCCGCCGGTGAAGCTTGAAAATTTCAACCAAAAACCCATTCTTGCTGCCGTCAATTCTGTCGGATTTTGGCCACGCCACCGGCTGGGTTCTACTGCTCTCATCTCCAGCTTCCATTCCCGACTGGTCTTGTCACCTGAATCGATCGGATTGCCGGTGAACGGCAACTTGCAACCCGCGGCCTTAGAAAGTTCGATCCGGCTCTGTCACCACGCGTGGGAGAACACTGCCAGTACCGTTGGACTCACTAAGGCCGGAACTATAAGACCTGAGCTTCCCGTCACCGTTGACCAAAGTCCGGTCATTGTTGACCGGTGAGGGGCAATTTGATAAAGCTTGAGAATTTTAGGGTTAATTCTATAATTTCTGAAAGTTATGGGTAATTGGATAATTATGGACAATAATAGTTAGGTAAATTGAGATTTTGAGGGTAAATCGGTAATTCAAGTGATCGAAGATAATTTGATAATTTTATATTTCTAAAGTAATTTAATAATTTCTAATATGTGGATATTTTGGTAATTGATAAAATTGAGGATAAGTTGGTAATCTATGATCTTGAGGTTAAATTGATTAATTATGATTTTTGGGATATTTCGATAATTTTGAATTTAAGGCATTTCGGTAATTTTAAAGGATTTGAGGATATTTCAGAAATTGAGAATTTTATGGATAAATTAATAAAATATATTATTGAGGGCAATTAAGTAAATTTTGATATCGAGAGCATTTTGGTAATTTTCAGAAATAAGGATAATTTGGTAATTTTAGACATAAGGATAATTTAGTAATTTTAAATATTCGTGAGTTATATTATGAGAATTCGGATTTTATTGGGTACAATTAATTGTACTTTATGTGATTAGTAATAATTATACGATTTATTTGATTAGGGGGGATCCGCGAACGAGAACCAGCCCACGGACGTCAGCGATATCGGATTTGATCGTCGTCACTGTGAGTGGAATTTACAAAATCTATTTTCTCTGTGGATTATTATGATTTTTAATTATGATAAAGCATGATTGCAAATGAATTTTTTAAATGCCTAATTTAAATGATTTTATGATGAATGGATTTTATCTGAATAATGGCATTCATTATCGAAATTGTTATGATTTATGATTTTATTTCTGATTTTGAATATATGCGTATTAATAATATTTTTAAAGAAAAGAAAATGGATTTTAAATGTTGTTGAGAATAAAAGAGAATGTGATTTCGGATATTATCGGATATTTATATACATGTGTATTTTCGATTGTTTTCAAGTCATTAGACAATACCCTTCCCTGTACACTGTGATGTGATGATATGAGATATAGGCCTTTGGGGCCTGTCGGAGTACACATAGAGGCTTTGGGCCGTGTGCTTGGGCGCTTTTGTCCTTTGGGGACTATGCATGCATAATTATGATGATGAGATATGTCGAGATGAGACGACATATGAGATGTTATTTCCCCATTTATCTGGATAGTTCCGGGGCATATGGTTTCTTGATTGCTGTCCGTTGAGGTCCAGATAGGATGAGATTATTTCCCTGAGTACTCGTTTGGTGAAAGTTTTCAGTGTTCGAATTGATATTATATGTTGCGAATTTTCTTCGGTTTTACGCAGTAATTTGTAATGATTTCAGATTGAGTATTTATACGATGTTATGACATATTTTTCCTTGGTTATTTCACGTGACATTATATATGTTATTAATATTTCTCATTTATGATTTGATGGAATTGTGTATTTAAATTGATACGGTTATTTTAAGAATAAAGTTATTTTTAAAAACTATTATCCACTCACTGACCTTCACTGAGTTTTATACTCACCCCCATTCTTTTTCGTTTTATTATATTTTTGCCCCTACAGGAGACTTACACGTACAACAGTTGATTCAGCAACGATAGTTATGTGTAATTGACCACGTTTTTATTTTAGGAATTTGTCACGACCCGTCCCGAACCCTGGGACGAATTGCGACTGATCCTCAAAATTCGACTAATAACTATTCTAATATTAATTACAATAATATTTCTACTAAAATTTCCAATAGAATTTCACTAAAATTTTGAAATTTCCAATCCTGCAATTAATAAGATAACACTCCCAAAATAATTTCCAAATACAACCAACTTCGTTAATCAATATCCCAATAAAATACCAATTATTATCCGAATTATTTTAATACCAAACACAGTAAGTTATTATAAATTGTAATATTATACAATCCAAAATATTTTACACAGAACTTTACAAATCCTAGGACAAACACGTGGCCAAATACACATAACTAGCGTTGCTGAGTCAAATGTTGTACCTGCAAGTCTCCCGTGGGGGGAAAAATATAATAAAACGAAAAAGAATGGGGGTGAGTATAAAACTCAGTGAAGGTCAGTGAGTGGATAATAGTTTTTCCGAAAATAATTCTATTCTTAAAATAATCGTATCACTTTTAAATACACCATTTTATCAAATCATAAACGAGAAATATTAATAAATCACTTCACATTTATAATCAAATCACTAATTTCGAAAACATATATAATAACATGTGAAATAACCAAGGAAGTATATGTCATAACATCGTATAAATACTCAATGTGAAATCATCACCAAATACTACGTAGAACCGAAGAAAATTCACAACATATAATATTAATTTCGAATACTAAAAACTTTCACCAAACGAGTATCCGAGGAAATAATCTCATTCTATCCGGACCTCAACAGACGAGTAATCAAGCAACCATCATGCCCCGGAGCTACACGGATAATCCGGACCTCAACGGACAGGCAATCAAGAAACCATCATACTTCGGAGCTACACAGATAGATGGGGAAATAATATCTCATATGTCATCTCATCTCGACATATCTCATCATCATAATTATGCATGCATAGTCCCCAAAGGACAAAAGCGCCCAAGCACACGGCCCAAAGCCTCTATGTGTACTCCGACGGTCCCCAAAGGCCTATATCTCATATCATCACATCACAGTGTACAGGGAAGGGTACTGTCTAATGACTTGAAAACAATTGAAAATACACATGTATACAAACATCTGATCATTTCTGAAATTACATTCTCTTTTATTCTCAACAACATTTAAAATCCATTTCTTTTCTTTAAAAATATTATTTATACGCATATATTCAAAATCAAAGATAAAATCATTTATCATACGCAATTCCGATAATAAACAACATTATGCCGATAAAATCCATTTTCCACAAAATCATTAAATTGGGCAGTTAAAAATTCATTTGCAATCATGCTTTATCATAATTAAAAATCATAATAATCCACGGAGAAAATAAGTTTTGTATATTCCACTCACAGTGACGACGATCAAATCCAGTATCGTCGATGTCCGTGGGTTGATTCTCATTCGCGGGTCCCTCTAATCAAATTAATCACATAATTATTACTAATCACATAAAGTATAATTAATTGTACCCAATAAAACTCGAATTCATATAATATAACTCCCGAATATTTAAAATTACTAAATTATCCTTATATCCAAAATTACCAAATTATCCTTATTTTCGAAAATTACCAAAATGCTCTCGATATCAAAATTTACTTAATTCCCCTCAATAATATATTTATTAATTTATCCTTAAAATTCTCAATTTCCGAAATATCCTCAAATCCTTTAAAATTATCGAAATATCATTGAATTCAAAATTATCGAAATATCCTAAAAATCATAATTATCAATTTAACCTCAAAATCATAAGTTACCAACTTATCCTCAATTTTGTCAATTACTAAAATATCCACATATTAGAAATTATGAAATTATCTCCGAGGTGTAAAATTATCAAATTACCTCCAATCACTTAAATTACCGATTTACTATCGAAATCTCAAATTACCTAACTATCCTTATCCATAATCATCAAATTACCCACAACTTTTAGAAACTACAAAATTAACCCCAAAATTCTCGGTCTTTACCGAATTGCCCCTCACCGGTCAACGGTGACCGGACTTCAGTCAATGGTGACGGGAAGCTTAGATCTTGTAGTTCCGACCTCGGTAAATCCAACGGTACCGGCAATGTTCACCCACGCGCGGTGATGGAGCCGGATCGAGCTTCCTAAGGCCGCGGGTTGCAAGTTGCCGTTCACCGACAATCCGGCCGATTCAGGTGACGAGATCGGTCGGAAATGGAAGCTGGAGGTGAGAGCAATGGAACCTAGTCGGTGGCATGGCCAAACTCCGGCTGAATCGACGGCGACAAGAACGGGTGTTTTGGCCGAAACTTTCGAACTTTACCGGCAGCGTTCTGGTTGTTTTCCGGCAGTGAGAATGGCAAAGATACGACCAGTGTCTCAAGAGCTTCAAATTGATACCAATATCGTCGGAACGGTGGCCGAAATTGGGAGATCAGGCCGGGTCAATTCGCGGGTCGCGGGTCGGGTCGGATCCGGGTCTCTCTCTCTCTCTTTCTCTCTCTTTCTCTTCCTCTTTCTTTCTCTCTCTCTCTCGACTTCTCTCTCTTTATTAAAATATAAATAAATATATATATATATATATATATATATATATATATACGTAAATATTACAGAATTGTAGAGTTTGTGTAGAATATTTTGGGTTGTATGATATTACAATTAAGAATAACTTACTGTGTTCGATATTAAAATATTTCGGATGATATTTGATATTTATTGAGATGTTGATTGACGGAGTTTGTTGTATATGGAAATTATTTTGGGAGTGTTATCTTATTAATTATAGGATTGAGAATTTCAAAAAAATATAGAGAAATTCTATCAGAAATTTTAGTAGAAATATTATTTTTATTAATATTAAAATAGTTATTAGTCGAATTTCGAAGATCAGTCACGATTCGTTTCAGGGTTCGAGACGGGTCGTGACATGTCATTCGATGGAGGAGTGGGTTCGTGGAGAAGAAGAGAAAGGAAGAACGCCGCTGAATTAATGTTAACAACCAAACAAACTTATCCTTCCACTGAAGCTATTTTTATGGTAGCTCCGACAGCGAAGAGCTGCAGGCACAAAAAGACAAGAATTTGGGTACTTTGAAAGGGTTGCTGGCGGCTGAATTGTTGCCAATGGAAAACATGAAATCAGAATGAAAATTAGAAAAAGCAATTGTCTCTGATATATCCGCTCAATGTCTGGGCTTCTAAGATGTTTAGACTCGTAAGAAACTACTTCGCTTTTTCCATTCACGGTACATTCGGCAACTCTAATACTATTACTTACTCATCAGTGCACGGTAAGTTCTCTAAATCCATTATCAAAGTATTTCTGATATAACAAGTTTTCTAGTGGTTCTGCAGCCTTTCTTTCAGCCATATCGCTTGATGTTGAGTCAACTACAGATTTTCTACCAAGTCCGCATCTTTCGATTTATAAATTACTTCCAGAGCTTTTGAGGCAAACGGATATAATTCTTTGTTCATTCGGATTAACGAAGGTTTTCGGAACTTTCACCATTGTATTTTGAGATACCGACGCCATGCAAATTCTCCCAGTCCTCGAGTTTTTTCATATGTTTCTGTTTCAATTTGATTACTGTTTTGAAGAAATTTATATCAGTCTATCTATTGAGCAAATAGATAGAACTTCGATTTATCAATTCCTAGGTTCATGGACCATCACCAATGATTTTTATTTTTATGCATGGATACTTTGTATTTTTAGTTACTATCTGCAATCTGTTTTTCAGATGCTATCCTCTTATCAGTTATTACCATGTATTTCCTCAACAATTTAAACACAAAAATTTAACAGAAAAAAAAAGGAAACCATATGTAGAAGAGCAATTAAGATCGAATAATCAATTTCTTAAACATTGTTCGTCTCCTCCTATTCTGGGACCCACTACCCGGCGCTGGGACGGACGCTTGAACTTCATTCTGGCCGGCTCAGGCTAACCCGAAATAATAGAGGAAAATTCAAATGAGCCCTTGAACCCCTCATCCTGAAAGCGGCTCGATCATAAGCCAAAGCCGCACACTCAGCAATGTCGATAGCCCCGAGCCATCCGGGCCCAGGCAATTCCGAACCGGCCACGTATTTTAAGTAATTTTTGTAGTTTATCCTTACTTAGAAAAAATAAATAAATGTGTAATATATAATTATAAATTTTTATATAAATTAATATAATATAATTTAATTAATTAAATTAAATATTTTTATTTATATTATTTTTTAAATATTTATATTTTTATTTAATTAATAAATAAATATCATATTAATTTATATAAAAATTTATAATCGTACGATTACTCAAATACATATATTAACATATCGCACCCGACGTGAATAATCATTGGAGTACCGTTTGGCAGTTAAGGAGAGTAACGTAATTGGAACGTGCAAGGGCATGTTTGTCAAATAGAAAGCCTGCTTTCACTGTTCCGTTGACTTGAAAGACTTTATTTTCGCGAATACAATTTCTTTAATTAAATTAATAAATGATAAAAGAAGCTTCTCTTGCAATTATATATATATTTTTAAATAAAATTAAATTAAATTAAAAAAGCATGCGTTCCTCACTCTAAAAGACTCTGTATTACAAAAGAGTAGAGAAACACGTACACAAGAGCTTCTATTTAGATCTGCTCTTTTGTTATCTTCTCACGACTTAGTGCAGTTCATGTCCTCAACTCGACCTCTCAACCCACTGAGTCACAAAAAAAAAATCGAGTTTTTCTCTAATACATTGGAATTTTTGTACTATGTATGTGCTGGTTCTGTGATTGGTGAATATTGGATCAAATGGTTTGTTAATGGTGGTTTTCTGGCGACGTTGCCAGTGCTTCGGTGACCGTTTGTGTTTCAAAGTGGAGCTCCGGCAAAGATGTTTAAGTCGGCGAGATGGAGGTCCGACAAGAACAAGATCAAAGATGTGTTCAAGTTATAGTTTCATGCAACTCAGGTAACTGAATTATGCATGTGTGTGTTTCGATTAATTCGGTATTGATAAAGAAGTGAATGTCATGTGCTTTTGGCATTGGTTTTGGAGTTTGTTGAAGATGAGATTTATCTATTATTACTTTTTATATAATAATTGATGTAAGTTGAATAGGCCATTGGTGGTTCTGTTTGGTTTATAAGCCAATGTAGGTAAAGAAAATAAATTATGATACTTGAAGTTTAGGTTTTTAAATCATTTGATCACTGAAAAATCATGAAACTTAGCTCAATTGAGCAACCATTTTGTTTTCTGTTGTTTAATCATTGGTAGTCCTTGCAATTTAAGAAAGTGTAATAGAGAATGTATATATGTATGCATATATAGTCTTTCTCTAATGCAGTCATTTATATTTTTTTTTATGCAAACACATTTTAAAATTGTAAGATTTTTATTTTAAAAAATTAATTTTTAACTTATTAAAATTATTAGATTTTACAGTTCATTCAGAAATTAACTCTTTAAAATCTCATAATTTTAAAGTGTATCTGTATGAAAGAAAAATACAGACGTTTACACTTAAGAATGATTACATATTGTCATGTGAATAAGTAATCAACGAAATGTGTTTCTAATTTCAGGCTTGACAGTTAGGGGAAAGCCAACAGTGAGATTGGAGAAGGCTGCAATTCAAGATGGATGCTGTCTATGAGTCTGAAATTTGTTAGAGAGTCAGTGGTTCCCGTGGATGTGGGTAAGCCAACAGTGAGATTAGAGAGGGCTGCAATTCAAGATGGATGTTGTCGGTGGGTAAATTCAGTCCATGAGTCTGTGAAATTTGTTAGAGGGCCGGTGGTTCCCGTGGATGTGGGAAAGCCAGTAGTGAGACTAGAGAAGGCCGCAATTCAAATGGATGTTGTTGGTGGGTGCATTCAGTCTATGAGTCTGTGAAATTTGTTAGAGAGCCAAAATCTGGAAGGTCAGTGAGAGGAACATACAATTTCGTTGTCTCTAGTCTACAAATTACGGCCAAACTTTTATTTTCTGTTTTTCAATTTCTTGTCATGTGGTCTTTTATGAGATTTGTGCTGAAGTAAGCTTTCATTCAATCTCGCCAAAAGACATGATTTTGGTTTTTCTCGTTAGTCATTTTTCCACGAAGATATTATTACTTCTTCTTCTTTTTTTTATCAATGGAGAACGTCTTGGGGTTGGGGTCTCGGCGAGCTGTTTTGTTGTTGGGAAACTTTTGGTTTTATTCTTCATGTTTTAGTAATTGAGGGAATTGAATATCTCTGTGATTGGGAATTCTCAACTAGTAAATAGTTTTGAAAATAGGGATTTGACCCTTCTTTTTCACTTTGGTACTTTGTGACGCAAATGAATGGTCACAGTATGTCGTTTTAGCCAACTCCCTTTTTTTTCTTTTTCTTTTTTTTTTTTTTTGGACAAGAACACCCTTTTTCTTTGTTTTACAGGAAAAACCACCTAGTCAAACTGTCAATGCAGAATTGACTAATAATTGTAGGGCATCTAGTAGATCTGACACAACATTGTCAACATCTGAGAACAAAGGCATTATTGCACTTTCACTAACAGTGCAAGCGTCACCCTAACGGTTATACATGCGTAGCGGTGCTATATGCCGATAAATGCATTTGCTATTTCTATTTGTATTTAATAAGAGAAAAGTTATCTTACAGCCTACTGTAAGGTAGGCTGCAAGGTAGAGTCAGCAGGCTGCAAGGAAGAGTATCCCACCCAATAATTGTGTTAAATACTCCAAGAGCCCTGTAAAGCTTCCCGTTAGCGGCCACAAAGGCAGTCGCCAGCGCCTCCGCATCCGCCACATGAAAACTAGCTTGAAACCCCTGATCAGCTGGGCCTTGCTGCAGCTGTGGATCCCATCCATCGGTGAGCTCCTTCACATATCCAATAATTGCCCCATATAATCTAACGGCCCTTTTACGCTTCCCCGTAGCGGCCCTTTTACGCTTCCCCCTAGCGGCCAAATTATGCTTCCCCTTAGCAGCCCTTTACTCTTCCACTTAGCAGCCACCAAGGCAGCCGCCGGGGCCTTCGCATCCGCCACATGAAAATTAGCTTGAAACCCCTGATCAGCTTTGGCTTGATGCAGCTGTGGATCCCATCCATCGCTGAGCGCGTCAGTTAAGAAATTAAACCGGACCCTGTCATCTGAATCCTTCTCCGCCAAAGGAAGGCCCCCCCAGTTGTCAGTGAAACAAGGGTACAATCCGCTAAAGCTTAAGCTCCAGGCGCAATAAGCAGGAGGAGTCCAGTTGGAACTCATTGACACGCTGAGTCCACTCTCCGATTCACCGAGCAAGTGGCGGCGCATTGTCCCCCACACCGCATCGAACTTGTCTTCGGCTGATTTTTCTTTCATAACAACAGGCATAGTTTTGACTGATTTATCTTCATCCCCAGCAGTACCAGCTCCTTTTCCCTTATAATTAGCTCGGCATCTCTGCAAATGATTTTTGAGGTGGGTGGTTCCTTTCTTGCTTGAACCATCAAACTCCTTCTCACAAATACTACATTTAGCCCTATCCATTCCATCTTCTCTTTTATATTTTGTGAACTCATCCCAAACCTTTGACTTCAACTTTTTTCCATTTTTCTCATTTTGTTGATCTCTCACCACAATGCCGGTTTCCTATCAAACATTGATTAATTGGTCAACAATTTTAATGAATTATACGACTGAAATTATAACACCTCAAGTATGACTTAGGTGCTCAGCTTCCATAACAAATGTAAAAATTATGAAATGGTTATAGAAGGATTAAAAAATATGAACAATCATATGCAAAAGAAAACGAAATAGAGTTTAACAAGAAATTAATTGGCCAACTTCTACCTTCTTTTCTTGGACGACTTGGAGTGTTGTCATTCCTTTAGCATCGAACCTGTTTCTGATCCGATCAATCGCAGACTTTTCGTCAATATCAGCTAAATCTCTTGTTTTTGTCGATTTTTCTATATCTCCACCAGCTCTTTTTCTCTTGGCTTGGCATCTCTCTAAATGATTTTTGAGATGGGTGGTTCCTTTCTTGCTTGAACCATCAAACTTCTTCTCACAAAGACTACATATAGCCCAATCCCTTCCATCTTCTCCTTTGTACTTTGTGAACTTTTCCCAAACCTTTGACTTCAACTTCCTGCTTTTAATCTCATTTTGTTCTGATCTCACCACAATGCTGCTTTCCTGTCAAAGATGGTTAATTGGTCAAGAATTTTAATGAATTTGTATTGGAATTAATTATATCTCCTTATTCGTTAAGCATGACTTTGCATCATCAGTTGCTTAGTGTTCTGTGGACAGAGAAAGTTAACCTAGAGGCGGCGTTGAAGGGCTGAGACTTCATCTTGTTCATCAATCTTTTTCACACGTAAGAAAACAAATGTAATTGAAAAATAAGGTTTGATTGACACATCAAGAAATGCATGATAGAAGACATCTACATTTGTGTTTGCTGATAGAATTAAATTTCACTTTCTTTTTTCAATAAACATTTTGTCACCTCTACTCAGGGGAAAAGGTACATTTGCATGTGAAAGTAGTGCTGAAACTTAAATGACCATCGACCCATTTGCAAAACAAACAATAAACTGAAAATAAGTAGTGTAGGCTGTTACTAACAAATGCTACACAATATCACAGACCCCTAAAATTGTTGGCTTCAAAATGTCGCCACAAATTTTGATTCATTAATCTCATCTAATATAAAGTTGATAATTGAATAGAATATTTAATCTAAAGAGAGGAAGAGAGGTACTTGTGTTGCAACTTGGCCATCATTACTTAAAGATACTCTTCCGTCGCTAAGGGATGGCAAGGACCAAGACATCTCCCCGTCGCCTGGCATTATCTTCATATACACGTCTGAAATAAATTATGCAAACGTTGAAAGAGAATTAAAAACAAAAGTTATTTAAGGTATAAGAAAACAATAATAATAATTGGAATTAAAATGATATCAATAAAAAAAATAGTCAATGCCAAAGATAATAATGTAAGAAAAAGATCTTATCAACAAAAAAAAAATGTTAAGAATAAACATAAAACTAGATTTTAACCAAGCCATGCAGTCACCAACATGGTCTGACTTAAATTGATATTTTTTTATAATAAACTTAAATTTCTTTCAACCGATATATTTCAATGGCTAAACTTTTAATTTCTTTGCCTTTAGCATATAGTATTATTTGATGAGCAAAATTTTGTACAAATGTAAATCAACAACTGATCCAAGCGGGGTCAAACAAAAGGACTCAAAAATTTGGTACGAAAAAACTTCTTTCATAGCTGCAAATTAATTTTGACGAAATATCCAAATCAGCAATTGATTCCGTAGGTAAAAAAATTTGTTTCCGCTGCTCAAAAGTCAAAAAGTCCCAGGAATTAGTAACTGAAAAAAATAGTACATCTTCCACCCCAAATAATTGAGAACTGAAAAGCAGAGAGCAAAAATCCTTTATAAGAGTATTTTTGTCAAAGCTTTTGAGAAAAATAACTAGTTCCCAATATTTAATTGCTCACTAAGCTGCTATCAAACAACTAGCATTATAAGATGAATCGAAATTAATCTTAATGCTTATTTAAAAGTACCTGGCTGCTGATAAAATTGAATCAGAGTTGCGGATCCTGCTTTATTATTCTCTGTCTTCTTCCAAGCTTTCTTCAATAGACGAACTGGTGTTAGATCCGTTTCGTAGAAATGAGCCTGATTCAGCTGCATGTCATGAGCTCTTGATGTGTGTGTGTGTGTGTGTGTGTGTGTTCTTGTCCACGTATTTGCATATGTAAAAGTAGTCGAAGCTCCGGATAAGATCAACGGCCAATAAAAGCAGGACTAAAATGGTTCAGTGGTCCTATCCTTGCAATTTCCTGAAGTGTTACGTTCATTTTATTAATGTGTATATGTAATCTATTTTTTTATTATATATACACATGTTGAAATTATGAATGAAGCTGAACTTGGATCAAGTCATGTGGGAGTAGCAGCCAGAGCATGCTTGCTGACGAAGGCAGTTGTTTACGTAAGCGATGAGCAAACAGCTACACGTGCAAAGCAAGAAGATTCTAGATGGTAAAATTATTACACAGAGATTTCACAATTATCGCGTAGGGTAACGAGTTAGTTATAGATTAACGGCTCTGATTAATTATAAAATAATATCTTTACTTGAGTTTGTTATTGTTATATCAATTTATGTGAGTTGGATGCTAAGTTAGTCAATTATAAATACTAACTCATTGTACAAGATTCATAATATGCAAAAATAGTTATCAAAATCGTTATGAAATAAGATCTAAAATTCTGTCAGCACACACATATATATTGCATTCTTTAATCGTAATCTTAACCCAAAAACATAATAATAATAATACAGAGAAAATTTATATGAGAGAATTTCACGTTTTTCTTTATTAGAAAAAATATGTTTCTTGTACTGGTGTCTTAATTTAAAATGCGATTTTGGAACTTTTATTTCGGAGAACAAATTAAA
Source organism: Aegle marmelos (assembly GCA_030449875.1). Lineage (NCBI taxonomy): Eukaryota > Viridiplantae > Streptophyta > Magnoliopsida > Sapindales > Rutaceae > Aegle > Aegle marmelos. The sequence continues at coordinate 12,385,474 of JASUUL010000115.1, forward strand.
AAAGCTAAGATCATCACAAGTAACACCTAAGCTGCAATGTCGGTGTTTCACGATTGGCCTCGCTGGCCTGATCCGAACCTCTAGAACCACGTAGATTGGATAGACTTTTTCATCATCCGACCCACTGCAATTTTTTTTTTCACTTTTCCTTTTCTAATCGGTGGGTCCAATTGTAAAAGACAAAAAAAAAAGTGGATCCAATTGATGACCGTTATTATTATTATTATTATTTTAGTTCTTGAAGGAGACAACAAACAAGCGAAGCTAACTATGCAACTTTCGGACCAGTAAAATGTCTTGTTCTGTCTTCAACAAATCAACTTCTTGTTTACTTTTTCATTTGCAAGTCGGCAAAAGAACCCACAACCCGATCAAAAGCTCCGATTGAGTAGTATATATTAATTTTATAAATCATTTTCCTTAGCCTCTGGGTTCGGCGTGCATGACCATAGTCAAAGTCTGAATATTCTGGAAGAGTCAATCAAATCCTAATCAAGCTCTTTCTACATTGCTTAAGCTTCTAATATTGACTAGATATCCCATTCTGTGCATGCAAAATTGTCCCCCATTTTAGATTTCGTTTGTCTAATGGGTCGTTCCCTCCCAGTTATTTTCCGTTTGTGAAGAATTATTAATTTGAACCAAGAGTTAAAAGATACCGCCGTAGCAATGATCCGAGGACCCGATTCATGACTCGCCAACCCTTTTTTTTCCCTGTTCTTATAGGTCCGGTTAGGCCGTATCTCCCCCATAAATCTTTTCATTGAATGCTCGTGCCCCAAATGTTCATCAAGCTTTTCAGGTTCATGCTCATTCTTGTCACCTATCAACGCCAGAAACTCCACCAATCTTCAAAGGACGCCATCGATATAAAACCAACGTGTCATGTAAAAAGTGATGAGTGAGTGCACAGCCGGTGGTAAAAGGAATTAGCTTGATATACAGTTGATCATATGAATTCATTCACATTTCATATTATTCAATAAGAGGGGTGAAATTTGTTTCCTAAATGCAATAAAATCCAGAATGTAATGTAACTATTCAATGTAGATTATTTGTAAATGATATGTGTCCAGAATGCAGTCATGAAGGATCGACTTGCTACAATTTCATTCAAAAATTTTATAATATCATTATTCGAAAAAATAAATCTAAATCTAGTTAAAAGAAAAAAAATGATCCAAATCAATCGAGTACCAAAAAAAAGAAAAATTACAAAATTTTCGCTAATATATATACAAAGATGGATTTTCAGTCGGCAGAAGCTGTATTGGGTAAAGCTCAGACTTCTGTTGAGAAATTGGACAAAATGGCCAAGGAAATTGAAGGCGATTTTGTATTGGGCAAATCCCGCAAGTACGCAAGCCCTTTTGGGGCCTTTGAGGAGGCTCGTCATGTATTCCGCTTCATACACCATAAGATGTGGACTGCACTAGAGCTAACACTTAAGAGTCAAACTAATTTTATGCCAAGTGATGTCTCTCATAGTTTCTTTTATACAGCATTAATGATGATGAAGCATAATACACATCATCTCCATCACATTGTCTCGTTATTTCTTTCTTCTTCTTCTTCTTCTTCTTCTTCTTTTTCTTCCTTTTTTTTTTTAAAAAAAATCTCTTATTGGTTCTTCATCATCACCAAAAAGGTCCTCATGATTGTTATTATTTAAATTAAAAGTATTCTCTACTTCTTCTCCGCTCTCTTCTTCTCCTCCTCCTACTCCTAATTCAGTAGCTCCTTCTCTACTACTTACGCTTCAATGGGCACTGCTGGACTCTCCCCCATCACTGTTGTTGGAAGAAGAAAGTGCCGATGATGATGACGATCATGATGATGAGGCAAAGGAAGATGAAGACAATAATGAAGACGACGATGAGCAAGCGTTTTGAGAGAGGCTGTGAGTTTAGATCTAAGGTTTAAATTATGTTATATTGCTTTATTATTTCATTGAACTTTTGCGTGTTGAGTAATATTTTTATTATTTGATTAAATTAAAATATATTTGATTTAAATATATATATTACTAGTCGATATAAGTAATATAATAAAGAGTAAAGTATTCTCCTACAAAAATTATATATCCTATTAGCTATTAAAATTATTTTAACCCTAATTTATTTGAACAATCAAATTAAGTGTGATCAGAATAAAAATTAAATAAAATAAAATTATCTACATATTAAATAAAAATACAAAGAGTAATAAAAATTACTAACAGATTAAATAATAAAACATTTGATTTCACTATTATCAATTCAATTTATTTTCTATCTATACTATTAAATTTTATCATTTATGTTGACAGTGAATTTTCCTAATGTATATAATATCATTTCTCAAGTAATATCAAAAACACCTTTACATATTAGCCTAGTATATCTCTATGTGAATTTAGATATGTAAAGATTCATTAAACTCTATAGAAATTCTTGCATAAAACTATATGAGTCACATTGATACATCTCTATCTTTTGTTAAATTCGTGAGATCTATTACACAGAGTAAAAATATATAAATTTTCTCTTGGTCTCATTATGTATCTGAAAATTATTCAAATATTAGCTAAGTATTAAGTACGATAAAGAATACTCAATCATGGAATAATAAGCTATAAATAACATAAATTTATGAAATTAAATTTTCGTAGTTAGGCTACATCATAACTCTAGCAAAATAAATTAGTTTAAAGAAAAATAAAGAGAATTCATAAATATTGTAGGAAACATTCAAGTAAGATGATAGAGAAGAGAGAACAAAAACTCAAGAATTAATCTGGCTCCTCTCCCTGAATCTGCTCTGGCTACTTCAGCACCTCTTTTATTTATTTATTTCTTTCTTCTTTAAGATGCTGCTCTTTTTTTCTTGGCTTCCGCTCGTCCCCTCTTCCTTCGGCTTTAATAATTGATGGCCTTCTATGAACAAAGCATTCTAGCTGCCTCCATTAAGTCCTAAGCCAATAAGAAATGTTGAAGCCAAAGCCCATGCCGTAACGTGCTTGCCCTTTTAAGCGACGCAAAATATTTGCTTTCTTTCATATATGCTGAGCTTGCCATTTCTCAAAATGCTCTCCATGTGCATGCCACATTTGTCAATCAAATATTCAAAGCTTCTCCCATGCAATTGCATGCATAATGATTAAATCTTCCTTGATTTATTTCAATTGAATCTCTTTATTATTTTTTTTATTCATGCAGATTTTTTTCTAAATGTTCTAATTTAATTCCTCTTTAACCCCAAATTATACTTAAAATAATAAAATATAAAAAAATAAAATACAAATTTACATTATAAAATATAATTTAATATAAAATTAAATTAGGAAGCAATGAAATAATATATAAGTTATAAGCACGACAAGAAACCCAAAATATATTTGGGGTTTTATATTTGGGGTTTGGGTTTCATTCTTGAAATGGACTTATTTTCAATTTTGTAGATCTTTTTAAAGGCTCATGCCCAACCCAAATTGATTAGGGTCCGCAAAGAATGTTGTCATCCCTAAATAAAAAGTAAAAAATTTTGGCTAACATTACACAGAGGGCGGAAATTAGAATTAGAGCGATGAGATAATAATGTTCTTAAGGTACTTAAGAGAAGTCTTGATAGTGAAGAGGGCAATATTTAACTCTCTCCTATAAGGCCTTTTGTTATTACTGACATAACTCAAATATGTTATTAATTTTGAGCATAAAAATGTTTAGTTATAATATAAATGGTTAAACCATAGGGAATTTTTTTAAAAAATTAAATGTTTTTTTTAAAATTAAATGTTTTCTTTAGGTTAAAGAGAGAGAATAGTTAATAGTTGTAGAATGTATTTAGTGATATATTTAATAATTTTTATTGTAAAAATTAATTTTAGATAAAATTTGAGTCAAAGATGGTTGAATATGGAGTACAGTGACTTTAGAAATACTTTTTTTTTATTTTTAGAGTTTTGTTTCTTAAAAAAAAAAGAATTTATTTTCTGACTCTGTTTTTTTTACCTCTTAGTTATCTCTTTTAAGTTTCTGCAATCAGTTAAAACTTGTTCTTTTATTACATTTTCTTTAACTAAAAAATAGCGAAATTTTTTTTCTTGTGTGAGCTTTTAATATTGGATAACATGATGATCCAAATTTTGATATTTATGTTATCTTTGATCTTAAGTTATATTACATCATATTTTACACTTTGCATGTTAAAATATAGATTGAAAAATTTAATGAGTGAAATTAATTAAGTCATTTGAAAGAATGGACATGTCATGGTAAGTCTAAGTGAGTTTTTGAACCTATTATTCTTAGAGAATAACCCTATTTACCTATAGAACTTCATACTTTATTACACAAGATCTTTATATTTTTCTTCAAAGTTAAAGAAAAGGTTAAGAAAATGAAAAAAAAAAGTTGCAGCTGGATTTGAAAGGCTATTAAACTAGTGGATATGAGCCCTAAAAAATGATGGAAGGATAATCTTTGATCTGTTTAAATATTTCTACTCAACTCGATTATAAAGTATCTATAATTAACCTCTCTCTCTCTCTCTTTATATATATATATGAGCTCTAAAAGTGATGGAAAGACAATCTTTGATTCGTTTAAACTTTTTTACTCAACTCTATTATAAATTATCCATAGTATCCATAGTATAACATAAAACATAATGTGATACTCTACGATATATATATATCCCTTTGGCAACTTATCATCTTGTTTCACTCTAACGTAAAGTATCACATTATGTTTTATATTTTCCACACCCAATTATGTTTGAAAATAGGAATAATTATAAAATAAATAATATAAAAATATTCAAAGCAAAAAGTACCCTGCAATCTTCGAAAGTTCTTTATTTTTCACACATATATTTTATTTTTTTCCTGTTACTCTTTCTTTGTTAGCCTTTTTAAATAATTTTTTTTATCCCAACAATATTATTTTATAGATGTTTTACTATATTGTTTATATCAATCAATTCATGAAAACTCAGCTTCAAATGACCTTCAGAATCCTTAAAGCCACCCAGGTTCCTTCCCTACAAGTATTTGTTGTGCAAATTTTAATTAATTCGCAAGCGCACGAATCTATTGTAGAATAGATTAATGGTGACGAGTGTCGATCCCACGAGGAGGTTGATTTTAATTATATGTCGAATTAATTTTCTTTTTAATGGGAACAATTAAATTATGGTAATTTTGTCCTAAATTGTTGAATTAAAATGGCGGGAATGATTAAAAATGAAACTGTTTTAATAAAGCACTTGGGTATCCGGATCAGCATCAACATGCTCCATGAGCTAAATATTCCATATTAATACGAATTAAATCATAAGGGGGGATTCCACACCTCATGAATCACTCTCTAATAAATATGGTGCCAAGGGCTTATCGTGCCAAATAATAATAACCTTGTACTAGGGTCTTAGGTTTAACAGAACAGAATTAGACAAGACTATTATTATTTGTAATTAAAAGTCAAAACAACCACAAATATTAGAGGGGAAGAGAAAGTAAATTTACCAAATTAAGCCCATGGAACATGTTGAGACTTCACCTTCAACCCAAGCTCAAAAGAAATTAGCCACTCATATTTTAACTAAGGATAAAAAAGGAAATTTTATTAAAATACAAAGAAACTACAAGAAGGAGAAGGAATTTCAGAAATTTAAGCTTATAAATGAATTCAGGGGTATCAAATTAGGGGGGGAGAGCCCCCTTTTTATAGATACATTGACTGAATCGTGACCATCGGATTAAAAACAATTCGGATGCTCAGGATTGCGCCACGTCATCGGTCAGCAAATCAGCAATCAACTTGATCAACATTTGTACAGTAATGCCGCCTGAATAATAAATAATCCCATGTAAGCGCATGTACTGTACACACGATTTTTACTCCACTGAGATGCTGCCACGTCATCGATCTACAGTACATAAGAAATTTAGTCCAATAAGATCGTGACACATCATCGGTCAATGCCACATAAACAATCAATCCACATAATTCGTCCAATCAGATACTGCCACGTCATAGGTAGTTGCCACATCATCGGTCCATATACATGAACAGTGTCGTGAACAGTACCGTGAACAGTACCGTACGTATGAACAGTGACTTTTTCCTTTAATGCTCCTCTTAAAATTTTCGACCGTCCTGAGTCCAAATATGACGTCCGTTTTGCTGTCTGATCACTCGTTCATTGTGAAACGATCATAATGCTCCTAAAATACATAATTATAATAAAATACATATAATTAAATAACAAAATACTTAAATAAATAAAAATAACAATGTTAGTGAGATTTAAAGTGTAAAATGACGATTTTCTCCTTTATAAATATACACTTTCTAACACTCAACAGTATTCAACATTTGGAGGCTAGTCTTTCCCTTCGCATTGAGATGAAAAATTTAAATTCAGCTCACTTAATTTAAATTTCTAACACAGGGGAATGCTTGCTATAAGCAAAAGATTCATGCTTTTAGACTTTAAATATCCAATATTTATCTGTGGCGATAATTTGCATAGCAAAACGCAAAAATTATAAACTGATTAAAATGGATGCATAATTTAAACAATCGTATACATATATAGTATGCAGAGAGGGATACCGCAAAAGATAATGAGTTTGTTAAGAGTTCCGAGAAAAGATCGGTGAAAGTCAATATCATCTGTTCTATTAACATTTTCTTTTCCAGATGATATTGTCTAGGGCTGATCTATCGAATTAAACAAATGACTTAAAAATGGATCTTTACTGACACAAATAGTAGCCCAATTCCTGGGATTGGGGCTTACATAGAATAAAGCCCAAGTTGTAGTTTTTTTTTTAAAATTTTTATTTAGTTATACAAGCCCTATGTGTATTCAGTAATTTAGAGAGAGAATATTTTTTCTTTGACAAGAAAATATTTTTAAAAATAAGTATAAATCGTATAGCAGTATTTTTATTTTTATTTTATTAAGATCCTCTCCTAACTTCTCCTTAGCTTTATAATCTAGTGACATATGGAAAATACAAAATTGAATGGTCAAGATTGAGTTATACAAAAATAAATATTTTAGTAATTGTCAAACTTACCGTTTATGACCTAGTTTTCAGTTTTCTCTCATCATGGAATTACAGTTGCCTCTCATTGCAAATTTTTTTCACTCATCCTTAATCAAGAGAAACAATACTCCTCCATATCTTTTAAGGGAAACATAATTTTTTTTTTTTGAGTGTTCTAAAAAAATAAAATCACAATCTCTTCTTTAGTGTTATCTTTGTTTTCTTTTCTATTAATAGATTTTGCTGTTATTGCACAAAGAAGTTTTTTAGAACTTCTGAAAGAGGCAGAACGAAGGAGATAGTGAGAGGAGAGAGAAAAATGACATTTGGTAAATTTATTTTTAAAGAAATTGTTTAAAAGGAAACGTTTAATAGTTATTACTCTATTAATTACCACATAACTCAATTTTGATCACTCATTTATGTCACTGAATTTGCAAAGCTAAGGAGAGGTTAGGAGAGAAGAAAACGAGCAGATTTTTTTTTGTAGGAAACTATTGTATCAAAAAAAGCAAAAAGCAAAAAAAAAAAAAAAAAATCGGTGTCAAAGAATAGTTTACGTTTCTTGAACAAGGATTGCATGAACAAAGCAAGGCGTAACGCTTTTACTGAGTCGGTAAATATCTTCCATGATATAAGTATAATGCGTATATGTTTATATAATTATGCTGTACTAACCCCCCCCCCCCCGCCCCCAAAAAAAAAAATAAATATATTGTAAAAACCATTCATGGAATATGTTGTTCTTCTGCACATAAACTTGCATTTGTTATGTTTTTATGGCTGTAAACATGATCATAATACAAAGAAATTTTATTATTTGTGAATTGGGAGATACTATGATTAATTCGCTTGTAGTTTCTGAAAATCACATGGCACATTATTGAAGATGAAAATTTGGATTAATTTACCATATCTATCATTACTCTATCCACATCACGTCAGAATCTAATAATTTATTTCATAAAATTTAAAATACGTGGTAGTAGTTGATATCCTAAATGCTTAAACAGAGACGGAGTGCTTGCAGATAACAATAACGAGCAAGCGGACGGCATAAAAAGGTTTAGGCGACTTATTTGAGTCTCGACCGAAAAGGGATTGTTATGGTGTCAAAAAAAGCAATAGCGAAAAGGAGTATAGTAACTCTTTGCAATACTTGGGATGCAAAATTAAAGTTGCCGCCAATAAATCTTGCGGCGAAGAGGGAACGAAAGACTAGTAAGAAAACAAATGAGAGCAACATTGAATGAAGAGGGGATTGGGATTTCGTTTGTCGAGACAGAAGGGCAATTACAAGAACCCAGGAATGTCAAAATGTCATGGCAGCTTCTTGCCATTGAAGGCTGCGATTGACGTGTTGAGCAATACTTGGAGGAGGCTGGGACATCATGAAGCTTATGTAATTGAAATAAAAATGCCCAAAGACTTTGGTGTGATGTACAATGGACTTGTTTGTGTGTCAAAGTGCATGTGTTGTATTATAAAGCGGTCTTCGGAGCTTTTAATCAGATTATGCCTCGTGCGAGGAAATTAAATGACTTTTGATTTTGTTAACAACAATAAGATAACGTTTCCAAATGCAATTCAATCTGTCGGATACCAAAGTTCGATAGTTGGGCTCCTCTGTTTCCTTGGTCAAAAAATAATTAGTTGTTTTTCCTTTTCTATTTTTCTAATTTGTAGTTCCTAGCCTGTCACTTTCCTAATCCTACATGTCAAGAAAAACAAATAATAATAACAATAATAAACAAAGCAAAGAATTGCAGCTATTCTTTTCCTGGACTTTTCAAGGAAACAGAGTGACGCTACTAACCATCCAACAGTCGGATCGAATTTCGGAGCAGGGACAAAGTCAAAATTCCTTAACTACAATTTTTTTTTTCTTTTTCTTTTAATTTTATTTGCCGCAACCCGCAATCGGATCTAAAGCTCCGATAGAAAATATTGCTTTTATGAATCACTTTCCTTTGCCTTTGGGCTTGGCGTCTCACCATGGCAGAAGTTTTTGAATATTCTGGAGAGTCAATTCACACAATATGAATTGAATTTTTTCCAATTTCCACACGACACAAGCTAACCATCCAACATTCGGATTTTCGGATCTAACGTTAAGTAGCACTGTAAGGATATTGCATGATTTTCCTTTTCTTTTCTAACGGGTAGGTCCCCCTTAGCTTCAAGTTAACAAATAGAAAATAACTAAGTGTTTCGGATCAAATTTCGGATAAATGTTAAGTAGCATTGTAAGGATATTACATGATTTTTCCTTTTCTGTTCTGACCGGTAGAGCCCACTTAATTATTTTCTATTTGTTAAAAGTAATCAACTAATATTGGTAAGTGCTGTACAAATGACTTTTAATCATTTATGATATTAAAAATAAATCAAACTACACGATCGGAGGATCCGATTAATGACTCGCCATTCTTTTTTATTCTTAGAGGTGACGCTGACAACAAAGCCACGGTACTGCCTCTTGTCAAATGTCCTTTACTTTTTCATTTGCAGCAACTGCATCCAAAATTCGGATTAAAAAATCCGATATAGGCCGTATCTCCCCTATAAATCCCTGCATTCCATGTTCGTGGCCCAAACACACACGAAAACAAAATGGCCATTAATTCGAGTCTCCAAGCATTTTTCACTTCAGTCACAACCTTCATATCCGGCCAGCTCCGTCCTAGCTCAGACCCGCCGCCCTCTTCTTCTTCGACTGATGATGACCCAGAATCACAACAAGTTGCTGCTCCAATTCCAAATCCAGAGCAAAAGATCAACCCAAACCAGTTTCTGCTCCAGTGGCAAAATATTGTGATGGCATTTTGCTTTACATCAGCTATTGAAATAGCTGTCCTGTTTGGACAAACTAAATCATCCTCACTCCCTGTTCCCTTTTATTTGCTCTCTTTTGTCATCTTAATTATCTTTCTTTCACTCTTTGTTGCAAATCTGTTGGCCAGAATTTCACTGTCACATCACAAGTGTTGGAGAAAGTTGCAGTATTCCTTGCTACCACTTCATTCATCATCACCATTACAATCCCGTTTCCACTCTGGCTCAAATGCACCACTTGGGCTCTTTATGCCCTCTGCTTGCTCATCATCGTCATATGCAACAACCTCATGTAGTTTTAAAACAGAAAATGATTTGTATTATTGTTCGTTAGTGTTGTTGAGGAATACAATACATAATCTTCTTTCTGGTGTTGTAGCTGTTGTCCTTATATACTCATGGCACACAATCTATAAGAATCCTTAAGAATTCATTTGTATCGTCCGTATTTATGTACAAGTCTTTAGTTCTGGATCTATATGTTGTTGTTGTTTTAAAATTTTGCTCTAATTTGATTTTCAATATTTATATAGAAGTCTGTAGTTTTGGATCCATTCGTTGTTGTTGTTTCATAATTTTACTCTAATTTGCTTTTCAAGGGTACTGGACTGGCTATTGCTTTTCAGATTTTAATTTTGGCAGCTTGATCTGAAGTTCAACCTACCAGCATTTCTTACTCATTTATTTGCTCGAAAACACCATTACAACATTTTCAATTATCCAAGCCCATAGTTTTGTAGAGAAATTGAACAAAAGGAAGGAGAAGGCAATTGAGTGGAGGTACTAGTACCCCTATAAACTTCTCATACAACTCCTCTTCTAAAATATATACAGAAATCACACTACTCTTACTAAAAATAGCTATTTTAATTCCTTAAGTGAACCCACATTTATATTTCTACAGAAGTCTTATTAAGAACAAAATTCTTTTTTAACATAATCTTTTCACATCATTTATTTGCGATCAATGGGAATCACTTCTTTGGCTTTTTAACAACTATTTGCGTTTAGATTCTTTTTAATATACTTAATTTATTACATATTGTCTATTCTGGCTTTTTTTTTTTTTTTTCAAACCATGGTCTTCATATGTTGATCGATAATAATGATGATCACGATATGGGTACTTAGTTAAAAAGCATATACAAACATAATTAGATAGGGCTAAAATTGTAAATTTGAAATGGGGATTACTCAAGGAAATTTTCGAATCATGGATTGAGTCAACCCCATGAATACGAGTCCTTTAGGATTTATTTGCAGGTGTGTCGACAACTGCCCCTTTAATCCCAGGAATTTATCACCAGGAATTTATCAGTGGGTTTGCAATGAAGTCAGGAAATTCTAGTCCTCAACGCACCACCGGTCGGTCAGTTAATTCCAGAATTTATTATTGATTCTGTGAAACGCGCACAGAAAAATTTGATGTGATCCAAAAACCATAAAACAAGACGAAATATGCAGATTACAGTAACTGAAAAAGCATGCATCCCTCAGCTAGAAAAAGCTTTTATAGCTTGTATCAAGAAAAGAAATTCACCTCTGAAGCAGCAAAGAACATAAGAAAACACACATGCCATGTAGTAAAAGGATTGCGTCAAACAAGGGGAAAAAGGGAATTTGACAGCCATGAAAACAGCAGCAGAAATATTGTTATACAACTGTTCACTTTTAATAACACACTATATCAGTCCATGTAGTAAAAGGATTGCGTCAAACAAGGGGAAAAAGGGAATTTGACAGCCATGAAAACAGCAGCAGAAATATTGTTATACAACTGTTCACTGTTAATAACACACTACATCAGTCCATGTAATAAAAGTTAAAGAAAGAAACTAACAAACATAATGAAAGGAAAAGGATTATGGCAAATAAGGGGAAAAAGGGAATTTGACAGCTATGAAAACAGCAGCAAAAATATAGCAGCATCAAACTTTTCAGGTAGTTGTTCAACAATAGAGTAAGAAGCGACGAATATGATCAAGTACATAGTAGTTAAAATATCAACATATTGCAAACTTATGAATACAACATTTTCCTTGATCAAATTGCAGAATTCTTGGACACCACCAAATCTCAAGAGGAAGTACTTCCCACTACCAAAAGTTCTGCTGGTAAAAAGTACCAAGGATAAAGAGTGCTTAAATGTCATAAACATTTATTTATTTCTAGAATTATGGATTTCTTATCAAGAATGAATATGACAATTTCTTTATCAGTCCAAACTCTTCTAGCCAACAGATTTCTTGGTAACCACCAAATATCTAATAAATAGGCAAAGCCAAAAATAGGTATGAAACTGAGAAAACCTTACTAGCATTCTTACAACTCGTGAAACAAAAGGAGTTCCATGCAGAGCAGATTGGAGAAGCAAATAATTGTTTCACCACAGGGTGTATCTTTGCCTTGAGAAAAAGAAAGGGAAGGAAAAAAAAAAAGAGACAAGATCAGTTATTCCAATAAACGTTAACCAAAATTCAAGAGCGATGAAAAACATAATTTAAAGCAAAAGACACCCACCTGTTTGTCTCCCCCCTTTTTTGGCAGTGGAAACCCACCAATTACCAACCAAACAATGATTACTATATTGTAAAGAAACAAGCCATTGATTATAGAAGCAAATCAAAGGGAACAAATAAAATACTTCCCTATATTAGAAGAGCAAGGTAAAGAGATGTGAAGATGGTGAAGACAGAAAAATTGTGATTTCTGCAGCAATTTCTATGATGCAAGTAGAAGGGGTTGGACTCGTATATGCACATTTTCATGACGACAGGCTTGACTCTTGCAATTGGATTCCCTTTATTAAAGTAAAATACTTCCCTATATTAGAAGAGCAAGGTAAAGAGATGTGAAGATGGTGTAGAAAGAAAAATTGTGAGTTTTGAGTTTTCCCAATTCTGTTATTATGATTTTGTTATCTCCAGGAGTTGCATCCTCCTCCTAAACACCGAGTTGTGAAACAAATGTAAAAGCCGACATTATAAGAATAGAACAAGCAAAAACATACAACTCATTTCCAACATGCTGCCTTGATCCAGTAAGAAGTAATTATAATTTTATCATAATCTGACCATAGGAAAGTTATTCCTAAACCAAATAAATAATGGAATAAAAGAAGCAAATAGCATCTTTGTATTTGTATAAAGTCACTTTAAAGTTCTGAAGTTTCTTTTATCTTCCTTGGATGTTGTTAACACTTTTTCACTATTACTTTCAACCCCAATGTCTTACTGAGGATGGTAGTTTGACACAGGTTGCATCAAGTGTGGACATCTTAGCCGCCTAAAAACACATTAAAGGGTATGCACTGATGTCAGGAACTTCAATGTCTTGTCCACGTGTAGCAGGAAAAGCAGCTCTTATCAAATCTATATATCGAGACTGATGCCCAGCAGCCACAAGATCATGCAGTAGTTAATACTGGTCAGTCAATTTCAGACCCTATGTAACACAAGTGGTGACAATGCAGCTTTCCAAACTGGAACAGACACAATGTAACATGCTCAACATGGAAGGCAACAGACCCATTTAACATGGGAGGAGGCATGTAAATCTGAACAAGGAAATGAATCCAGGGCCAGTATTTGATATTACAACAGAGGACTATATTCAGTTCCTCTACTTTGTGGGGCACAACAATGCATCAGTTAGTAGATTGCCAAAGCTAAATCAAAAGCATGAAAAATAACCATCTCAGACTGACCCTTAACCTCCCCTCTATCACTATCCCAAATCTCCATACAAATAAGAGAGTGACAGTGCAGTTTACTAAGTCTCCATAAAAATCAGAGTGACAGTATAGTTTACGAAGCTCTAGTGGAGGCTCCATGTGGCATAAAAATGCACTCAACCCTCCAGTTCTAAGTTTCAACAGACCAACAAAATTCTTTCCGTCAAGATTTACTAGCATTCCACATAAATTCTTTCAAATGGAAAAACAGTTTCCTTCAAAATTTACTACTATTCCACATAAATTCTTTCAAATGGAATAACAGAACACCTTAGACCTCATAGGATCATCTATCGCAGAACAGAAGACTATGAATAAAAGTACAAATTGGATCATATCCAGCATTCCCTTAACAAAAAACATTTCTTGCACTTCATAGCTATGCCAGCATCCAATTTTTCGAAAAAAGCAGTGACAATAAAATGAAAGTCCATCATTACAGATATCAACATATTACTCTAGACATGTTTCTCCCTCCCCGCACTGACTTCCCAACCCAGAAAAATCTTGTTCATCAAGATAAACTCTCTAAATAAACAAGGAACACAAGAGAAACTCTAAATAAAAAAGGAAAACAAGACAACCTGACCGACTGCAAATAACCGTTTAGTTAAAAATATAGTTTTAGTAAGTCACAACAAGATTAGGTTCCTCATAAACAGTCTATTTAAGTCTGTAGCAGGAAATTAAAATGACAAAACAGTAATAAAAGGAGCTGTAGGGCAACTACAAAGGTTCATTCCCCACTAATCCATCAAATCTAAGCAGAGTTATGCTTTAATTTTAGAATACAATATAGGATGAGAATTGTAGGTAAGATGCTATTTGCTTGCTGGTTTGATTTGCCACAAATCCAGAATAATTTGGTACATCACAGAATCAGGATCATTTTCAGAATGCTTAAAAGTTAGAATGAACAAAGACAAGGGGTTAAAAATTCAGAAGACCTGAGTGAACAAAATAAATAAGCATGACACAGAGGGCCATAAAGAGACCTCTCAAATATCATCCTTTTTTTTTTTTAATTGATAACCTGGATTCCCACACCATGCCGGACCATAGGTTCATGCAGGCAAGGCCCTAAACCGGGGGTTCGGCCAGGTGCCCCAACCCCCATGACCCATGAGACAAGAAAGGGTAGAAAACCTGAGACCTCAATACAGCCAAGCACCAGATCCCAAGCACTCAACCAACTGGGCTGGCCCCTTAGGGGACAAATGTCATCAATTTGATTTGGCTATCATCGAAGCAACCTTCTGTACTACAACATAATAGTTAAAGGAATGCTGTATATCACACTTTTTGCTTGAAATCCAGCACAAAACAACTTAAGCAAATGTTACCACATCTTCAAATAATTCTTTTTGAGTAAGATAAAAGAAAATCACAGGAGGAGATAATTCCTTGACAGCCAAAAAACTATGAACCCCAGCATACCTCTATCTCCACAACCAATTGCTAGGTATCCCAAAGCCAACTGCAATTGCTATGCAGACACCAAAACATTAAGTTTGAAAAGCATTTATTCTCAAAATTTGAATATGGCTACAGAAATTATTTTCTAGAAATATAGCAATTCCTTTTCGGCGTATGTTCCCTATCCTGTAGTGGAAAATGTCACTAGCTCCATACAATTTGCAAAAATAAAACTATCCGGATAGCAGGTTGAAGGAGCAAATAGCCTGTTAATTGCAGATGCAACATTTTGCTAATAAATTTGCCAATAAAGGATAAAAATTTTTATTGTTTCCATAAATATGAAAAAAATTTTGCTAATAAAATTGCCAAAAAAGCAGAAAAAAGATCATTGTTTCTATAAATATCAACCCAAAGACATATATTTGAACATATGTTCCCCCGCCCCCCGCCCCCCACCCCCCATCCTTTTTTCCTTTTTTTTTTTTTTTGAAATTAGTAGATGACCAGTTTCACAACAAGAGGAAAAAAAGGCGAACCAAGGGTAAAAATATTGAAACTCTTGATCGGCCCATTGTCTTCTAGACAACAGATTGCTTTTAAACAAAAGCCAAAGCCAATAGCAGGTATGATGAAACTTAGAAAACCACTCTTCACATTCTCATAATTCAAAAAATAAAAGAAACTTGAAGCAGAACAACTTAAAGGAGCACAAAATTTTTTCGCCACAAATGCCACATTTATGATCAAACTCCGAAAACCTCTGTAACATTCTCAAACTCAGAAACTAAAAGGAACACACTGCAAAGCAGCTTAAATTGTTTCATTGTGGATGAGACATTACTGATGAAACTTAGAAAATCTCCCTCTACTAAAAATTTTCCTGATGACATACTTTTTGGACGAATGAAAAAATATATTTTAAAGCAAAATACACCCACTTGTTTGCCTTCCCCATTTTTTTGGCAGTGGAAACCTACCAACTACAAGGGAATCAAATAACATCTTGATCTTGTAAAGAAACAAGGAAAGGGAAACAAACACTGTATTCAAAAGTGTCAAGATCTTCCTTTCTCACCAATCATTCCAAAAAAAGTGACATCACTATAAAAAGAGTCAAATGGAAAAGATAAAATTTTAAAGTTAACATTTCAAAAATAAAATTAATTTCATCCCACCAGTTTCTTTCTCAACCCGCATAGCCATTTCTGGAACAATAAACCCTTCTCATTAAGCCATATTACAACAGAGCCAACGTCTACTCTTCTGGACTTGCTTTTCATGCAGAACCAAAGCATCTTATGGTTGTAACTATTGAAAACTCAGGACGCCCACTTGTCTGTTTTCCCCCCTTTCTTAGGGCAGAAACCTATTAACCATCAACCATCAAATACGCTCTTGGTCTTGCAAAGAAACAAGCCAAGGGTAAAAATATTCAAAAGTATCAAAATTTTGCTTTCCTATCAGTCAGACCAAAAAAATGTCACTAGGAAAACATAAATTTTTAAGTTTAAATTCAAAAATGACATTAATTTAAACCCACCAATGTCTTTCTCAACCCAGACAGAACCAAATCATCTAAGGGTTCTAAGTATTTAAAACTCGAAAGGACAAATCTTTGCCCAAAAATAAACAAAAAAAGCCCTCTGTGGACTCTTTCCTCCCCTCATTTTCTAAACCAGGAAATGACTAGTTGCTTGGCAACCAAAACAAAAAAGAAAGAAATAAAAAAAAGGAAGTAGAAATGTCATAAGCTGATAAGGATAACATATAATTAAATTTTAAAAAATATCAAATATTATAAGATAGTTGCTTTGAGAAGGTTTTTTTTTTTTTTTTTTTTGCCGGGGGGGGGGGGGGGGGGTATCAACCATCTAGTCAAGAAAGCAAACCAAGATACAAAACAGGAAATGACTAGTTCCTTTTGCTTAGCAACTAATAAAACATCTAGTCAAAACGCAAACACGTCATATCACTTAAAGCCTTAAAATTGGCCTAAGAAACTGGGAAAGAGATAGATTACTCATACCCAACAAATATAAAAACAACTTAAAAGGGAAAAACATAAATTTTTAAATTTCAAAAAAAGTACATATATTTTTTGCAAAACAAAACTCTCTGCAAAGCAGACTGGAGCAAATAGCGGCTTAATCACAGATGCAACAATTTTGCTAAAAAAATTACCCAATAAAGCAGAAAAAAGATCATTTTTTTCCTTAAAATATTAACCAAAGGAACATATATTTCATCAATATATCTATTTTTTATCTCCTCTTTTCTGGGTACCAAACAACACCAGCTTTCCTTGCAAATTTTTGAAATCAGAAAATGACAAAGCATTGGTTAAAAAAAGAAAAGAAAACAGGCAAGTCAAGATTAAGAAAAAATGAAATTTGTATCAGTTCATACCCTCTTCTAGATAACAGATTGCTGCTGCACAAGGCAAAGTCAATAGTACGTACAATGAAACTCAGAAAACCTCTCTAGCACCGTTACAATTCGAAAACTAAAAGGAATTCTGCTTAAAGTAATCAAAAAATTGTTTCGTCACAAATGCCACATTTATGTGGGAAAAAAAATCCCTATCTCTCTAGCATTCTCACAATTCAGAAAGGTAAAAGGAACACCGGAAAACAACTTAAAGGTGAAAAAATTTGCTTTGTCACAAATACCAAATCAATGATGAATCTCAGAAAATGTCTCCAGCACTCTTACATTCCAGAAATTTAAAGGAAATCTGTGTGAAGTAGCTAAGATGAGCAAAAATTGTTTCATCATGACTGGTACATTTTTGCCTAGAAAGCAAAAAAAGAAGGAAAAAAAAATGTTTCAGTAGTCTAATAAAAATTTACCATAATGAAATAATCTGGAGTAATGATAAAAATATTTCTTACCACGAAATACACTCACTTGTTTGTCGTTTCCATTTTTTTGGCATCTAATAACATCTTGATCTGGTAAAGAAACAAGGGTACATAAATATTCAAAAGTCTCAATATTTCCTTTCCCACCAATCCAACCGGTAAAATAACATTGATGTAAAAACAACTCAAGGGAAAATATAAAATTTTAAATCCAACATTTCAAAAAAATAATTAATTTAATTCCACCAATTTCTTTATCGAACCACGTAGCCCTTTCTGGAACAATAAAACCCCCATTAAGCCACATTACAATAGGACCACTGTCTCCTGGACTTGCATAGATATACAGAACCAAAGCATCTTATGGTTCTAAATACCAAAAATTTAAAAGGACACACACTTGTTTGTCTTCCCTACATTTTTTGGGGCAGAAACCAGCCAACTACCAAACAAGCATCAAATACCATCTTGATCCTGTAAAGAAACAGGCCAAGGGTAAACAAATATTATATTCAAAAGTGTTAGATATTCCTTTCCCATCAGTGTGACCAAAAAAATAACGACATAAAAAATTTAACAAAAAAAGGAAGACAAATTTTTAAAAATTAACACTTCAAAAATGGCATTAATTTAACACACCAATGTCTTTTTTAACCCATGAAACCATTTATAGACCAAGAAATCCACATTGAGTCACTTCACGACAGAACTAATGTCTTTCTTGACTTGCTTTTATAAGTATCAAAAACTCAAAAGGAAAAATTTTGCCCAAAAAAGTTAAATAAACAAAAACCCTCTGCTGACTCTTTCCTCCCCACACTTTTAAAATAAGGAAATAAGTAGTTGCTCAGCAAAAAACAAACATTTGGACCAAAGAAAAAGCGAAATAGATATCTAAGCTTAAAAAGGGAAAACATATGATTTTCTAAGTAGTGAAAACACAAAATGACAAATCTTTGCACAAAAAAATAAAATAAGTAGAAACCCTCTCTAAGGACAAGAATCTTAAACAGAATGAAAAAGATAATTGCTTTGAGAGGCGGGGGGAGGAAGCCAAGATGCCCAATAGGAAATGACTAGAATATTGTGATTAGCAAGCAATAAAACATAGGGTCAAATGAAAGAACCACTTTAACAGGAATTACATCATATCATTTACAGCCTTAACATTGGTGTAAGGAACTGGGAAATAGAAGTAGATTGATCATACATTATAAATGTAAAAGCATGACAAATGAAAACCATAAATTTTTAAATTTTTAAAAAAATGTCAATAATCCAAGCATCGTGTTTCTTGAACCACTAGCCATTTCTGGAACTAGAAATCCCCATTAAACCACATTACAACAGAACCAATGTCTTTGTTGACTTGCTTTCATATGAAGAACCAATGCATCTTAGAGATAAGAGCGTTTGCTACTGAGAAAGCAAACAGTCAGCGTGAACGTTCAAGACTTAGCCGAGCAATAACAAAGCTAGATTCTATGTATTGAAATCTCAAAAGAACTAATCACTGCTCCCCCCCCCCCCCCCCCACAAAAAAAATGAATAAAGAAAATTCCTCTGTCGACTCGTTTCTACCCACATTTTCTAAATCAAGAAATGGCATAGATGTGCTATAAGCTTTAAAAACGGCACGCACAAAATCAAACACTTTTAAACAGAATAACATATTAAAATAGATAATTGGTTCAAAGTAAAAAAAAAAAATCTAAAATCTAGTGAAGAAAGTAACTGAAAATGCAAGTTATAAACATATCTGAGACTGAATGCATCAATCCCTCCGCATACTTTCTAAGTGACGAAATAATTGAAATATTCAAAAAAAAATGCAAGAAAGTGGGGAATAGAGTTAGATTGCTCATACCCATCAAATGTAAATCGTATAGAAATAAAAGAGCAGCTAATCCAGACATTACAAACCATCGCATTACAAATGTCCGTCTCTTCTTTTCAAAATTAGGGTTTCGCAATTACACAACACATTGCAAAGCTTTAGTCTGTTGGGTTTTGAATTGAAAGTGAGACTCCGATAATTGTGCTAGTAAAGAAGAGAAAGGGGAAAACAAGTGGGGACGTTTTATGGAGACTGGCAACGGTAGGCATTAGTAACGGTCGAACGGTTTTTTTTTTTTGGGGAAAGCGTACCGTTATATCAAATTAAAAAAGGGTAATGACATTTGACACCTCGTTGTGTCTCACTAACCCTATTTTTTATTTTTATATTAATATTTATTTTATCTTCATATAAAATAACTTAAAAAAATAATTAATTTTTTAATACATTCATTTAATAAATTATATTAATATCTAATTAAATCATTTTAATTCTTTAAATCCTAATTATTTTTAATTTTTTAAACTATTATCTCTTCTCAAATATTATATTCTTTTTATTTTTATATTCATAAAAGAAATTAGTTTGTAATATTCAATAAAGTATGATGAAGAAGTAAAGTTTATGTTTTTCTCCCTTAATTTTTGTATTTTATTTGTTTTTAACACCCATAAAACTTTATATTTTTGATAAATTTTAAGATGAAAAATTTATTAATCATGAAAATGATGTCTAAAAGAATCGGAAATGGTGGATGACTGTTCTCACTTTTTACTATCGATAAGGTATATAGTCAAATTTTAATTTTTTTTATTTTTTATCAATTATTAAATAATATTATTATACAATTTCTAATGGAATATACAATTAATTGTGTTTGATAGATTTTTAATACCAGGAAGAATTAATTGAATGGACTCGGAATGCCGGCAACAGAATTAGATATGTTATTATAATTAAAAAAAAAAATCAAATGTAAGTGCGAATGGTAGAAATCCAAGAGTAATGTTTGCTTGTGAAAGAAGTGGTGCTTACAAGTGTGTTTCCAGTCAAGACCGAAAGCCAATACGCCCTAAGTCAACTGGAACAAAAAGGTGCAACTGTCCATTCAATATTTTTTTTTTGGAATAAGTACACTAAATTTGCAAGGTAGAAATTAACTTCATTGCAAAGAGAAAAATAAGTACACTAAATTTGCAAGGTAAGAACCCAACCAGACAACAGAATCACAGCTCTCTAAAGCTAGCTTCGCTAAAGAGTGGGCTAAAGCATTACAGGATCTATGAGCAAAATTGATAGAAATCTGATCAAATTTCTTCATTAAGCTTTGAACTTCCGAAATAATCCAGAAAATCTCTGGTCTGCAGCCCTGTCTGTTGTTCACTAGCTCGACTACCTCTTGGGAGTCTGATTCCACCAATAAGGATCGCAACTGAGCATGCTCCGAAGCTGTGAACCCCATTCCATCGCTTCTGTTTCTGCAAAGGAAACTTCACCATAGAATTTTGAAGTTTTAACTGCAGCTGCAATCACTTTCCCCATCTCATCTCTAATAATTGCTCCCAGCCCTGAAAGTTGCTTCTCGGAATTGATGGCAGCATTAAGCTTGGCAAATCCTCTTTTTGGCGAGCACCAAGCCTTTTGAGCATCATTTTGCTGATTACCAATGGATGTTGGAGCTGGTATTTGAGTTCTTTTAAAAGCCTCTATTATAGCTTTAGCCTCAGCTACTAGCAACTGAGGACTTTCCTTTTTTCCTTTGAATAATCTGTTGTTTCTTGCATTCCATGTCACCCAACAAATGGTTACTAGCAGCTCGATATCAGCTTTGCTCCTTGTTAAGTTTATATCAAGCAGTAGATTCATCATGTCTTGCATGACCATCCCTTTAAGGTCCTCTTCGAACTGAGTAATCTTCCATATTTTCTTCACAACCTGACAACTCACTAGAGCATGGAACACAGTTTCCATTCCATTCTTACAGACTTGACATATTGGCTCTTGGACTATTTTTCTTTTCCATAGGTTTTCAGCCGTCGGAAGAAAGTTCTTTGCTGCCCTCCAAGCAAAAATTCTGATCTTCTCTGGGATTGTAAGTGTCCATATAATGTTCCACTGGCTCTTGTTAATCTCTAAGCAGGATGGGTATGATGGGAATTTTAGAGTGAGAGCAATTTGGTATCCACTCTTAACCGAGTATTGACCTTTTCTATCATAATGCCAAATGATCTCATCCCTCATTGGTCTTCTAGGCAGGGGAATTCTAAGAATTGTGTCTGCATTAATTTTATCAAAATGTCTGCCAATTAGCCTTGGTTTGCATCATCCATCAGCTCAGCAACTACAGCATCAGCAGGTAGAGTTGGTTTAGATAATGATTTGAAAGTTATACGTCTGGGTAACCAGTTTGCATTATAAATCTGAATGCTTTGACCATTTCCAATCCTCTACTTTGATCCCCTGGCTATTACTTGTCTACCCCATGATAAGCTTCTCTAGATAAATGAAGGGTTAATGCCAATCTTAGCCTTCATGAATTTATTTTTTTAAAATACCGGGCTTGTAAGATTCTTGCCATCACCGAGTCTGAGAACTGAAGAATTTTCCAACTTTGTTTAGACACCAACGCCTGATTGAAACTTGAGAAATCTCTGAACCCCATTCCCCCTCGGCACTTGGCCTGACACAGCTTCTTCCAACTTGACTAATGAATACTCCTTTTGTCTTTTATTTTATCCCCACCAAAAGTTAGCAATTAATCTCTGAATGTCATCGCAAATACCCAGCGGAATTTTGAAAACACTAATAGCATAGGCTGGAATGGCTTGAGCTGCTACCTTAATCAAAACTTCTTTACCTCCATATGAAAAAAATTTATACTACCAGCTTGAGACCTTGTTGTAGACCTTCAGCTTAATATCAGTACAAAAAAAAAAAAACTACTTCTTTTCTTCCCGATCATGGATGGAAGGCCTATATATTTTGCGTGCCTTGAGACAATGTTTAGCTGGAAAATGTTTTTAATTATTGAGGCTAACCCCTCTTGAATGTTATCACTAAGAAACATAAAAGACTTTTTAAAATTGAACACTTGACCAGATGCTGCAGAGTAACAGTCGAAAATCTTTTTAAGAATTTGACAATCCTTAACAAAAGCTCTAGCGAAGACTAAGCTATCATCAGCAAATAAGAGGTGTGTAATCTTTATATCCTTTCCAAAAGACGGCCCACGGATAAGTTTTTGTTGCTCTGCCTGCAACAAGAGGGAAGAAAAGGCCTCGGCACAAATAATGAACAAGTATGGGGATAGTTGACAGCCTTGTCTTAAGCCCCTCTGCGGTTTGAAAACCCCACTCACTATCCCATTTATGATTACAGAAAATGATACAGTGTTTATACAACCCATAACTAAGCTGATCCACTTTTGAGAGAAGCCTAAGCCCTTCATGACATGTTCAAGAAATTTCCATTCTATTCTATCATAGGCCTTACTAACATCAAGTTTCATGGCCACCAACCTATTTTTTCTACCCTTACAGTGCCTATTCTTATGAAGACACTCATACCCGATTATGATATTTCTATGATTAGCCTATTATTAAAGAAGGCACTTTGCATCGGGGAGATAATCTGATGAAGAAGACGTTTCAGTCTATTTGCTATAACTCTGGCAACAATCCGGTAAGTGACATTGCATAGACTGATAGGCCTAAAATCAGTGACTTTCCTAGGCTTCCCGGTCTTCGGAATCAAAATAATGTAAGTGTGATTGAGAGGGGTCATATTACCTTGGCTGTTGAGGATGTTAAGACATGTTACGAGGACTCCATGCTTGACCATATGCCAATGCTTTTGATAGAACACTGCAGGCAGTCCATCGGGCCCAGGGGCCTTTGTTGGAAACATTTGCAACAACGCTTCAACAACTTCATCAGCAGTAAAAGGCTTCTCCAGTTGTTCATTCATATTATTACAAACTCTTGAAGATATTCCTGATAGAGCGGCTGCTATTTGGTCTTGGCTTGGATTGGAGTTGGTGAAGAGGTTTGTAAAATACTTGTAAAATTCATGCTCTACTTCTTTTGCACTTTTAGTCCGTCTGCCCGTTTCATCTTCAATCCCCCAAACTTGATTCTTTTTCTTTTTGGAGGATGCCTTATAATGGAAGAACTTCGTGTTTTTTTCTCCTTCCTTAAGCCAGTCTGCCCGTGAGCGTTGTTTCTAATATATTTCTTCATCAGCAAGCATATGTTGAATTTGTCTCTCCACTCTTTTAATTTTGTCCCCCTTCTTCATACTGTACTCTGCCCTGTTTTAGCCATTGCAACTGTTTCGTTAGCTTCTCTAGTTTTTTCTCTCTTCCTCGGAATTCCTCCTTGCTCCAGGCTATCTTTCGAACCATTGATTCTTTCGACACTTTTTGGAACAAGTGAATTGGATAGAATTCCAACTCCTGAACCTACTCCATTTCTCCTCTATGATATCCTTGCATGCAACAGAAGGGCTCCACATATCTTCGTAGTATATTCGCGAGCTTCTCTTTTTTTTGTAATTCATTCCATTACCCCGATTATGCACTTCTATCAACACAGGACAGTGATCCGAAGTCCATGTGTTAATATTAGTGGCTGCACAATCAACAAAATTATCCCTCCATACTGTGTTGCAAACAAACCTATCCAGCCTCTCCTCGATAAAACCACAGCCAAACCTCCTGTTACTCCAAGTGAATGGGTACCCCTTATAGCCTACATCCAACAACTCACGGTCTCTCAGGGCATCTAGGAACTCACTAATCAACCTTGGCTGTCTACTATTACTGCCACTTTTCTCCCATGGATGAAGAATTTCATTGAAATCCCCAAAACAAAGCCAAGGATTATTAAGATAGCTCAGCTAAGCGCCTCAGTAATGTCCACGTGTGTATTTTCTGATCTACTTCCGGATGACCATATACCCTCGTATACCAAATTATCTTCCCATTTGCCAGTTGAATTTCAGTATCAATGTGGTGCTTACTAAACGACTTTAATTGAACACATATTTCTGACTTCCATAGCATTGCTAACCCACCTCCACGAGAAAACAATTTTCATAGCTTAACTTATTACCTATCACCTGTATTCGTATAGTCCGCAACTTAGTCTCGCTAAAAAATATAAGCTGGGGACTGTACATTTAAAGAATTTTCTTGGGAGCTAGGTACATCCGGAGATTCCCCAAACCCCGAATGTTCCAACAGAAGATCTTCATAGTTTCCGGCGGGCTGGTACTAAACCTCTGTCGATATCTCTGCTGAGTTTGAGTCCTCGTCCTCCATCATCTAATTTGCCATCTGCTCCAAGTGTAGCATGGCTTTCACTGCTGGTGAGAACTGCAGATTTTCCTTTGTTTCTATCCTAACTGGGCTAGCCATTTTAGTTTTCTTTAACTTTGGGCTTGGCTTGATGGCCTCACAGCTTGGCCTTTTTTGAGCCCTTGATTCTTTTTTACTTCCTTTACTATTCTGTGTCACACAAGCTTGTCTTTTCCATTTCCTCTTGTTGGGCCTAGCTTGATCAAATTCTGGTCCATCATTGACTGTTGCTTCCCCTGACTCATCATGGGCCATTTTTGGGATGCAGATTGTGTTATCTTCTGAATCTATTTTCCCTTCTTTTGCCGCCATCAATATATCCTTCAAACTTTCCCTCTCTTTTACTTTTTCGTTTCCCGCTTTTGAATCCACATCTCTAGGAACTATTGCATTGCTAGTAGTCTCCTCGAGCCTCCTGCTACCTATCTGCGTTTTTGTCATCTTTTCTATCACCTCTTTCATTAAATGCTGCTCACCTACCTCCTCCACCTCATCAGCCCTGTCAAGTTCCTTCATCTGACCCGTTTCTTCCCTGTTAAGTCTTAACCCGTTTTCTGCATTCGGGTTTTCTTGCTTGTACTGCTGTTATTGCGAATAACCATGGTGTTCTGACCTTGCCAATCTCTGTTTCGATCTGTCTACTTCATTGTGCCACTTTTCTTTGTTTCGGTATTTCTTGAATCGTCCCCCCATCATGGTTACTTTCATCCATATTCCAAATGAAAGGTCTTCTTTTGGCTGCCCCTTATACTTATCACACTCCTTATATGATGGCCTATAGTTCCACAACAATAACAGAAATCGGACAGTCGTTCATACACTACTGGCATTGGAATATCCGATTCTCCTTCGAGCTTCAAAAATAAAATTTTCTTCAGTGGTTGCGTTATGTTGATGGAGGTACTTATTCTTGCAAATTCCCCAATGCATTCTCCGTTTTCATCAGCTTCCACCTCCTCAACATGTCCCAACTTTTCTCCCAGCTAGCTGTTGAAGAAAACCTCTCTCCATGCATGCAATTAGAACATTATGGATTTGTATCCAAAAGGATACATGAGTAAATGATTGTTTGATGACTTCCCCTTTTATTTTTAGGCTCTATGGGGACAATCAGAGGTCTATTAAAATGTCACGGGCCCTCTGCTGAAACTCTTCTTGTATCAGCCTCTTCTGTAAATTTAAACATGAATATATTGTTGCCCAAGCTCTCGATCTTCACCTCTTTAACAATTCGCCACACTTGTTGGAATGCGAATTTAAACCTCTCTTTATTAACAGCTCTGTTAAGCAGGACTTTACACATTAACATCACACCATAACTTTCTCTCTTTTACCCTTTAAGTTCACCTCCAAAGTCATACGGAGTCTGTCTTCCTCTCTTATAGTTATCACTTACACTTTCTAATTAACTCTTCCGTATCCATAGAAATAAAGAGAATGACAATGGCACTCCAATCACTTAGTTTTAGTAAAACTTGAAGCCTTAAAAGTCTCACTAATTATGCTCGCCCCTTAATAAATCTGCTCGAATGATTATCTCACTAACCTAATACTGCTAAAACAACCTCAATTCCACACAATTAATAGAGTGACCACACGGGACATTGGAATCCCTCCATAATTTTTATTCAGAATGCTCTAACCTAGAGAGCTCTCATGAACGAAAACTCTTATCTTTTAATATTTTCACAATATTAGGTCGCAACTGTCCATTTAAGTTAAAAAGCCAAAAGTTGGCAAATAACAATCATTAGATTTTAAAAGTGATAAATTTATTACATAACCATTCTGTCTCAAAATATTTTGAGGGACACTCGTATGTTGGTAGGTTTACTGAAAATGATATATTATGTCAAAGAGTAATACAAGACTAAAGGATATATTATATACAATAAATCAAAGAGATATACATAATGCTACCACTATTAGGTCTATTTATAATGCAAGACATAGATACAAAGTTAAAGAACTAGCTACTAAGTTAAAGATGCAATTACTCATGAGCAAATTGCCTGAGCATAATTGCATTCAGTAGTGTTGAAGTGATGTTCATACAAATAGTGTTAGGAATTTATTTTGGGCCCATCCTTTTGCAATTGAGCTATTAAGGGTATTTCCACGTGTGTTAATTATAAATTGCACATATATTTTCGGTATGTTTTGTGTATATTAAACGAGAGTATGAGGATAACTATAGTTGGGCATTAGATAAATTGAAAGGTTTTAGAGATGATAATATGCTAATAAGTGTAGTTGCGACGGATAGATAGATAGCTCTGATGAATGCTATTCAAAATATTTTTTCAAATGCAACACATTCTTTATAGATGATATATCTCAAAAAATATTTTAGCTAATTGTAAGAAGTTATTTGAGACTAAAAAGGTATGAGAGGCTTTCTTTACTAGTTGGAATGTATTAGTATTATCTGCCACAAAAGACCATTATATGCAACACCTAGAACTTTTAGAGAGTGAATTTATTAGATATCAAGAAGCTATTAATTATGTAAAAAACATATGGCTGGATAAGTACTATGAAAAATTTGTTTCAGCTTGGACATGCTCAATAATACATTTAGGAAATATGACCTCAAATAGGTAAATATTCATTTTAAAATTTTCTCATTTTTAAGTTTTCCATTGAAAAAATAATTATTTTTATTTTATTTTTAATTTTGTATTTCCTTAACAGAGTTAAGATATCTTATTCAGTATTAAAGAGGCAACTATAGTTATTGTAAGGAACTTTTGAGGTGTTATGATTAAAATCCATGCTTTAGTAGAATTGCAACATACGAAGATTAAAGCTTCATTAGAGAGAAGTTTGATAATAGTACAACACAATTTTAAAAATGCAATTTTTAAGGATTTGTGAGAATTTGTTTGATGAAATGCACTTAACATGGTGGTTTGTGAGTCAAAATGAGTTGATTGTATTAGTTTAGATCTCTTGACTTGTGAATATGTAGTTCGGCGCACTCATGGAATTTCATGTATGCATGAGACTGTAGGGTATAAACATGAAGGAAAACCTATTCCTTTGTCTTTTATACATCTACATTGGAAGAAACTAGACTTCTTACCTACTACTAAAGTTAAAATTGTTGAGTTAAGTTACTCAACTGAGATGAAGATGATTTTGAAGTGGTTTAATAGTAATGATTACGTTGGAAAGTTTTAGATTTTGAAAAAGTTGAAAGAACTAGTAGATCCAATATCAACTTTTCTTGATAAGCCAAACGTTAAAGCTAGAACGCGAGGTCGACCTTTTTCAAAAGGAGATACTTCTACTCGTCGAGATCCATTCAAATTTGAACATATATTATTTGCATAGAATATTCATTCTCCACATATGTCTTCAGGTAAGATTTTTTTACAATCTAAAAGGCGACAAAAAAAAAAAAAAAGAATCAATCTCAAATTCCTAAGCATGCTTTTTTCACTGATTCCTTTCCAAAAAGATTGAGGCCATATATACACCATGTTAAAGATGTCACTGCTGATGGTAATCGTGGTTTTCATGTTATAGCTAATTTAATGGGTTTGAGTGAAAAAGCTTGGATTCAAGTCAGGAAGGACTTAATTGATGAATTGCAAAGCCACTTTGATGAGTATGCCCAAATATTTAAATATGTTGGTAGATCTTTTAAAATTCTATAGTCACTTTCATATTTTAAAAGTAATTTATCTCATGACTATTGGATGATCTTCCCTAAAACTGGATATCTTATTGCTTCTAAATATAATGCTGTGCTGATATTCTCATCTCAACTTCAATGTCTTACTTTTCTTCCGCTCAAATCAACTCTATTACCACAACCAAAAGATTATTGCAATTGGAATTGTCAACAATTGTCATTTCATTTAGGAATTTTTTTTAGTCTTTTTGTTAACAATTATTATTTCATACCATGACCTTCTAAAAAAAAAACAGATTTTATTAGCAACTGTTAACTAAGATTTTTTGAAATTTTTGTCAGTATTAATGAATCCAGGTTCTCCGATGCCACTAATAGCAACTAGCTGATAAAATATCATGCTTCTGTAGCAAATTTAAACCTCCATATGAGAGGAAAATTATTGCTTTTAAAGATTTGGTACCTAATGTTGCAACCAAAGATATAATTGATTTGGATGATTAATTAATGTTTTCATCATTTATTTTTTAAATGATTTGGGTCGGTTATTTTGTAACGAGTAATTCACCTCATACATTACTCAAAAATCTACAATTTTATCAAAGAAATGCAGTAAAGCTACTACTACTTATTAGCATTAAGAAGGGATGCTGAATTAGTAAAAATAAATAAATTAAAAATATGGAAGAAAAATATAAAATTTTGACCACAATATTAACCAACGTGAACAACTTTGAAACATCGAAGCAAATAATTTTATTCATTTAGTAATAATAACAACTATGCTTGAATTCAACTTTGTTTTGAATTCATCAAAACAAATAATTTTATTCATTCAATAAAAATATCAAACACTTAGAAGGCTATTTACAACAATATTGAAATGCATAATTTCTCAGTTTTGCAAACACTATAGAACCCATGTTGAAGAATAAAGAGCACTTATTAATTTGAAGTACCATAAATGGAACCCACGAATTGAGATTGTAAGGAATAAAATCCACGGCTGCACCTATAGGAAATGCTAACCAAAATTATCACATCCACCCCCTTGAATAGATTCTTGCATTCCTTCAATCAATCTTGGCCTTTTTTTCTCCCTTTTCAACGTGTAACTTTAGGCTTCCATGTATATTGTAACTTGAGAATGAACGTTTGAATCCCGATTCAACTTGATTTTTTATAACAAGAATTTGCCACTACACAACAATGATCTTTTCAATAATGCTGGGCCATATTGTAAAGATCTCATCAAGCCTTCACTTATCCTAACTTTATTTGAAACAATTTTCACATTCAAATCTCTCTCTTTAGCCAACTAGATATTTGATTTTTTTATAATTCCTTCAGGATCAAACTTAGCGAGACCTTGAAACATCTCTCAATATACCCTCCTTAATACTTAATTTACTCTTATTATAATTTTTATCTTTTTTTTTCATGCACCCACCAATAAAACCTATAAAATCAAATTTAAAAAAACTATAATAAGCCAAATATCAGTACTCATTAAAAAAAAAACTATTTGAAATTTGTCCTTAAAAAAAAAAAAAAGGTTTGTGAAGAAGAAGAAGCAACCGCATTTTGAAGTCCAATTTCTTTTGGGTTTGGGCCTAAACTTGTTTAGCTTTTAATAGACTTTCTTCGAAAGTAGAAAGAAGAGTTGGGATATTGGCCACGTTCAAATATCCTCTTCAAAGTTCACACCCACTTAATTATATTTATTTTAGATCTAAAGGAAAAAATATATATATACACTCTAAAATTTAAGAAAATAATTATTTAAATTTTTAAAAAAAGACATTAAAATTTAATTATAATATTTTTTTAAATTTATTAATTTAAAATTTTTAATTATTATAAATTTAATAGCAATTAAATAATTTATCTAGTAGATTAATAATATTACATTATTTTTAATATTTAAAATGATATTAAATTTTAAATTATTATACTTATGTTAATAATATAATTGTATTTATTATATTAAACAAATATTCATATTAAATAAATTTTATAATTAGCAAAATATCTTCCTATTGATAATATTAAAATTATTTTTATAATATTCAAAATAATTTTGATTTTAATTAATTTATCTTATAATAAATTAATTTAATAGATTGTAAAATATAAACAAATTTAAATATTAAATTTACAAAAAAAGATATTTAAATTTTAAATTCACTCCCTTTTGAGCTATAAAGTTAATATTTTAGCCACCATTTGCCATATTTCATAAAACTGTCACAAAGATAAAATTTTCAATAAGAGACAATCTCCTTTTGATAATAATACACTTTGTGTTTATAAACTTAAAAAAACTGACTTGAATTTTTATAATAAATAAAAATATAATATTAAAATAAATATAATAATGTGTACAATTTAAAATAATTTTAATTAAAAATTAATTGTAATTTCAGAAAAAGGAGAAGAGGGGCGATGGTGTTTTTATTAAGATAAGTAGATAACTAAGAGGAACTAAAACCTTTATTTTTTTAAAAAAGGGCCCACAATATCATATTTTAATTGGCTTTCTTTTGTGTTATCATTGGTTACAAAGCCCACCAGTACTTAGTCTTCCTTTCACATTAAATTATTAATTAATAGTAGAATAAATATTTGTTTATTTTTAAAAAGCTACCTCGTGATATCATCTCTATTGAAATTATGACATTTATGCTCTTTTTTTTTCTTTTACAATATAACATTTACTACAATTTTAAAACAATGTTTAATACTTTTGTAATAATTCAACTAATAATTATTTATAAAAAATTAATACATCAAATTAATCCTAAAAATAAAGTAACAATAAAAACTTACATGTACTTTTATTTTACTTTTAGAGTTAATTCATTAAGTAATTATTTTTATAGATAAATTAATTAATTTTCCTAATAATATTATTGCAAAGGTATTATTGTCAAGGTAAACTAAAATAAGAATACATGAATATCACATGTTTAAGAGTAAGGATATTTTAAAACATTTTTTCGAATAAAAAAATTAACTGAATACTTAGCCTAAAAATATAGAAACTATTAATCTTTAATAGTATATAGATACTTAGCCTCTCACCCCATGCACGATTCAAATTTCAACATGAGAAGTCGAATGATCCACCTGACAAGGCCATTGATCCGACGGATGAAGGTCAATAAGAACCAACACAACCGATAATATTCGTCAACCTAGTCAAGTCAATTATTACCATTTTCTCCTTGTGTGATAAGAAATGAAAATCTTAGGTGTTAAACTTGAAAACCTCACCTGAAGAAACTGCTCCAAAACCTTGAATTTAGAAAAATGTTACGCCACCTAATTGAAACCATTAGCTTTACATTTCGTAAATTTATTTAATTATTAATTTTCAATTAAGTTATATTTCTTATAATCGTATCTCATGAAATATACCATCGAAAGTTATTGAGTTTCTTGAACATCTTTATATTTTATGCAAGTTAGTGAGTATTAATTTTTATCACAATATTCAAATCAAAAGCCAAACAGCTCATTAAGTGTGAAGGGAATTCTAGTGAGCACCTACAACCACCGAATATATGGTGAGCCCCATGGAAACGTGATAAAATTTTATAATTCATTGTGAATAACACCGAACCTATAAATTAAGTAGATAATGCCACATGACATTATCATTCATCATAAGTCAAGCACCATCATCTACTAAATATTACTATGCAAGCATCCTAATAAATAAACTGACTTTATGTATTCAAGTTGCAAAAGTCTGTAATATATTTATCCATGTAAACAAAAAGATTATTGAATTAAATTTTTTCTCTAGTCGGATTGTTGAAATCCCTTTGTAATTTAAGAGAATTGTTCTTCCAGGATAGGTAAAACATTAAGCATGATAGAAAATTGCAAGTTCAGTCCAATAAATGACCAAAATAGTATAATGTAAACCCCCACCCAAGACACTTTGCCTATGTCTTTTCCGAGTTCATAAACAGAAAAATAAAAAAATAAAAATAAAACTAACCAATAAAATAGTAACAACTTATACGAAAACAAAATATAAAATTCATTGGATAAATTTAAAGACAATAATAACTTTTATATACATGATATCTCCCATTAATTTGCTTGATCTTGCAGCAGGCATGACGTTTTGTCTTAATTATGGATGATGACAACATCTTTGCCCATCTTTTTTCTGGATTTTTACCTTTTCTTGCCTTGTGGATTACAACCGATCAAGACTTAACTATAATTGAGAGAGAGAAATTAATGTTAATTAAAATTTAATTGATCCTCATTTTAATTTATCTTTCCCCTTAACTTTTTTTTTTCCTCATCAGTAATTTCTGTTCGTAGTCAAAATTACCCCGAAAAACAACTAATCACCCCATTTTTGTAAGAAAATTAAACAAAAAAACTGAAAAAAAAGGAAGTCTCCATTTTATTGCTTTTCTATGATCAATGTCCAAAGTTCAATTGTTCTCTTTTATGTACGAATATACGGAAAAAGCCTATACCTAGAAAAGGAAACTTGTGCGGATGTCCACTTCTATCAGATAAAAAGATAAAAAATGAAAAAAAAATATAGAAAAGGTAAAATTAATGGTTTTAAACTTGGAAAGAGATTTGGCGTTTTTGTTTTGGAAAGAGTGAGGAGTCGGATACTGCGATTCATGGGGAGAGGAACAGATATAAATCTGTGACATTAAATTCATTCAATTTTGGCCCTTGATAAGTTTTTGATCGTTGAAAAATGTTGTAAAACATAGTGTAATTTTAAGTGACTGATGATTTGTTCCCTTGTATCTTTGTGTGTGCGCGTGTGTGTATGCCTACGCATACAATGAAATCTCATGATTAAGTGATGACATAGAAATAAACACAATTGTGAGAGACAGGTCTAAGACAATGGCATCTATTCTCCGATAGAACTCTGATTCAATTTTCATTTTTCAAGCTAGTATTTTGATTCTTTTTAATTATTTTTGCGATTGCTTTTCTTGTAGTTATATACATTTAGTTAACTTATTGGGGGTGTTTTGACTAATGACTCCGGTTATTATTATTATTATTTTTTTAATTTGATTGCAGGTTGTAAATTTTATTCTAGTTTTGTCACAGTGCTGGCCATGGAGGTGCACTTCCTCTCTTTCTAGAGAATTTAAAAATAATTAATTAGTTATACGAAAGAAAACGTAGTAAGCATAAGTAAACTTAATTTTTTTCATTAAATAACCTTTTTTCGCCCTTTATTTGTATATTTTATTTTGGGAAAAAAATTTCATTTTAAATCTTTTTAGTTTCATAAACAGTCATGCAAAACTTTTATAGTAAGCACAAGCATTTTATTAAAAAAAAATTGAAAAATAAGATCAAATATATTTTATAAATTATTTAGCATTAAGAATAACGTATCGGATATGTTTATATATTAATAAAAAAAGTTTTTCACAAACTTAAAGAGTAATAATTTCAATATTAATGCATTAAAATTATAAACCAACGTTAACTTTGGCAGGAAACCAAAGAAAGAAAGTTGAAGTCAAAGGTTTGGAATGAGTTCACAAAGTATAAAGGGGAAGACGGAATCGAATGGGCTATACGTAGTACTTGTGAGAAGGAATTTGATCGTTCAAGCAAGAAAGGCACGCTAGGAGAGGAGTTGGTATTAATATTGGTGGGGATGGAGACAAATTCAACCAAAACAAGAGATTTATTATCTGGTGATCTTATTAAACAGATCTTCAATGGCAAAGGAACTACTATTGCGGTGGATGATCCATGTTCTTTAAACTCGAGAAGGGTTGAAATACTTCAAGTCCACCAAGAAGAGAAGATAAAACTTGGCCAATTTCTTAACAAACTCTCGTGTCGTTTTAGTTTAGAAAGATATTGGGTTGAAGGTGATTACTCTCTCTTGAAACTACACTATATTGATGATAAGTGGGACCAGCAGAGCAAGATTATTACTCTTTTGGAATATGCCGATTTAGAGAATGTCAT
Organism: Aegle marmelos; assembly: GCA_030449875.1. Classification (NCBI taxonomy): domain Eukaryota; kingdom Viridiplantae; phylum Streptophyta; class Magnoliopsida; order Sapindales; family Rutaceae; genus Aegle; species Aegle marmelos. The sequence continues at coordinate 12,420,182 of JASUUL010000115.1, forward strand.
TGAAGCTGTGAAACGAACGTGTTTGGATCGGAAGATCGATGAGAATATTTGCTGCGTACTTGATTTTGGTCGTCTGAAAAATGATGATAACCAAATTGGAAAGACGAATAGTTGGTTCAGTCTACGAGGTTCACTTCCTTTTGGCGGCATCCTACATGATGTTAACGACTTATTGTCTTATGTTGATGCCTTGCTCTCGGAAACTTACGCAATTGACAGGATACGGCGCCGTGTTGATTATGGGTATAAGACGACGACATCAAATAAACTTAAGTTGCAAATTGCATTAGCTCTAGCGAATTCCAAGGTCAAGAAAGCCATTTTATAAGGATGCTCCCTTGCTGCAGAATTGATTTAATTACCATGATACTGGAATAGGTCTGAAAGAAGCATTTTGCGAGGTGAAGAAAATAGATCCTTATTTCAGAGTAAGGAAGAATGGGATGGAGCAACTGCCACGTTCAAGCATTTGAAATCGTTTAATGGGCACTGCAGGGACAGGGCCAAAAAAATTAACATTATTCCAATTGTAGATTTTCCCAAGTTAGCTTACATGGGTTAGATACTGGCGGTTCCATGCAACAGAAGTGGTGACTGTGGTGTTTGGAAAATATGGGTCACTCGAGAAATTTGTTGCCACATATTGGGCCAAATATTATTTGGTTATAGACTTATAGTCATTGCGATAATTCTTGCCCCGCGGTTGAAAATGGATTATGTGCGACTTTCTTACGAGGAGATTTATGGCAATGCCGATGCTGATGGATAACTTGAGAAAATTATTGCATATTTTAGAGATGTTTTTGCGAAGTTGTTGACAAAGAAATCCTTTGACCCAAGTTCTGTTAGCAAACCAGAAACTAATGAGTTAACAATGAAATTAACTAGAGATAACAGAACAACAAAACTGGAACAGAAGAAGAATTAACAATGAAAATTAACTAGAACAATAAAATCGGAACAAAAGAAATAAACCCGAGGCCTGCAAATTCAGTTTCCTTAAAATAGATTTATTACCTACTGATAGTGCTTTAAGTTTAGCTGGTATTTGTTTCCCAGGATACAATAGGCATGAATTACTTGCCAATCACGGTCGAACAATTCCGGCGAACTACAACAGTAGCAAAACTCGAAGAAAATGAAGAACGACAAAGGAAGAAAAGCGCAAGTACACTTTGTGCAGTGGATTTTTTTTGTGTGTGTTTGAAATGAAAGAGAAACTGCCCTTTTTATACTCATATGGAGTTGTAACAGCAGCAGAAAATTGAATTTTTATTTAACTGTCCTTTTTATACTCATATAGAGTTGTAACAGCAGCAGAAAATTGAATTCAAAAATTCAATAACGTGAAATCTTTACAAATTCTAATAGAAATTGAAATTCAATTTAAGTTTATTCACAAATTATTGCAAATAGGCCATGCAAATCTAGTTGATTTCAGGTCGACATTCGCATACACAAAATGCGCAGGCGCACACGAGTTCAACCAAATCAATTTAGGATTCACATTTACAAATTGTAATAGAAATTGAAATTCAATTTAAGTTTATTCATAAATTATTGCAAATAACACGAGTTCAACCAAATTAATTTAGGATTCACATTTACAAATTCTAATTGAAATTGAAATTCAATTTAAGTTTATTCACAAATTATTGTAAATAGGCCATGCAAATCTAGTTAATTTTAGGCCGACATTCGCGTACACAAAATGCATTTAAGTTTATTCACAAATTATTGCAAATAGGCCATGCAAATCTAGTTAATTCGCGTACACAAAATGCATTTAAGTTTATTCACAAATTATTGCAAATAGGCCATGCAAATCTAGTTAATTTTAGGCCGACATTCGCGTACACAAAATGCATTTAAGTTTATTCACAAATTATTGCAAATAGGCCATGCAAATCTAGTTAATTTTAGGCCGACATTCGCGTACACAAAATGCGCAGACACACACGAGTTCAACCAAATCAATTTTTATTTATGCATGGATAAGTGTCTATATATAAACACAATTTTCTTGGCTTATTTTTCCCATGTGGGATAAGCCTCATTTCCTTTCAAATTTCCAACTTCATGGGTGCATTTTGAGAGGCAATTTCTCATTCACCCATACACTATTTTCAGTAAATAAATATATTTGAAGTATTTACGGAGTGGAATCCGTATTTCTCAAGTTTTTCCACTTTCGACAAGTGAGACCCACTAAAAATGTGCCCATAAATTAGCATATTAATATGCTATTTTCCAACAAGTTCTTCCCACGAAACCAAGACTGACCCCAAAGAACAATTAATGAATATACAGATTGCAGCAAAACGATTAACGAAAGAACAAAAACAGAAACACAGAACAAAGACTCAAGAACACACAGCAATTATAGTGGTTCGGCACTGAAAGCACAGTTCCTACATCCGCTTGAGGAAGATAGCAATATGCTTTCACTAATCGAGCTCAAGAATGATAAAAGATCATCAGGTGTAATCATGAGAAAATACAAGAACATGCTCTCTCTCTCAACACACCCTGATCTCTCTCGAATCTTCTTATTTTGAGAACACCAGAATCAGCTTTATATCACTGACTCAAGTTTGTTACAGCAGCCGGCCTTTTCCCTCCAAAACTAACAACTTTAAAAGCCTCGTCACGTGCGCCTCACATGCTTGATGAGGACTTCACAAAACCGCCATTAAAATTGCTGTTTAAAACAGGTTATTTTTCACTGAAGATCATGTGCTGTACACGTGATTGGCTCATGCACATTTGGATGACAGTGTGATCAATGTCGTTTTGTGCTCTTCAGCTTCAGAGGCAACATATCATGCAATCTTGATACCTTAAAACGACATATCGGCCCTTTTGAATATGAGCTCATATTTCATCTGAAGTGCTATGGATCTTCAAAGCCATGCAAAATGCTGCACATCATGGAGACGCCTTGCAGCACAACTTCGTCAGAAATTGATCGCTACCTTCAAGACCTTTCGAGGTTGAGCTCATATTTATGGTAAGAGTACCATCGATCATACCTTGAGGAACGACATTTGTTCTAGAATTAATTCTGAAATTGATTGCGAGATTGTTCCAGCTTTGGTATGCTTGAAATGATGGTACTGTAAAGACCTTAAACTAAGTAAGTGCTCTGAAAGAAGTGTAAGTTCTGATTTCATTTTAGATTCGGATTCTCTCTTAATTCAATTTTTCCTAATCGTTATATGAGATTTTGACAGATTGCTATTGAAGATGTCTAAGAGGTGGATTTAATTTTGTTCACAATTTTCCTTATTAGACGGCAAAATCATAAATTTTCAGAACAAACTAAAATTTCTTACTAACGGAAGTGAATTCCGTGTTTATCACATCTTTCTCCTCTTTCATCGATCTTCAAGCAATAGTTTTAAGGGATAGAAAATGGACAATGGATTCTAGATCAGAACCCCCCCCCCCCCCCCAAAAACCCCCCCACAACAACAAAACCGTAGGTCTTTTTTCTTCATATCCAATATCATCTTGGTATTTTAAACGAATATCATAATTAAATCAAACCAGCAAAACAAAAAAGGAGACCAAATTTTCTGAAACTTGCACGGCCAGTTAGTTCCTATTATATTCAGGGTACCAAGATCAGCAAAGGATGGAAAATGGAGAACTGATTTAAATAAATAAAAAGAAAAGAAAAGAGGGGGGAAAAAGTTAACAATCTAACCTAATTTTTTTCTTTTCTTGAAATTTTGTCATGTCATGAATTTCTTTGTTATGATTAGTTACAAAAAATTAAATAAAGTATGCGTGAAGAAGGAAGTACAGAAAGAACTTACATTTGCAGCTTATCATATGATAAACACTGATGTAGAAGAGAAAGAAGTTTAAACTTCCTTAGCTTGTAATTTAGTTGGCCAGAAAAGCTAGATTTGGGGAAAATTGTAAAGAAATAAGAGGGAAAAAACAAAGGGCAGCGTTGCAGAGAATATCTCAAAATGCTTTTCATTGAGGTAGAGAAATGGTATCATACATTTATGTCTCTGCAGAATTAGAGCTCCATTTAAAAAAAAAAAAAAAGTGGCTTACATGAAGGACAGGATTTTCAGGAGACGTATATCCTATAAAGGAATGATGAAGATGAAAAGCACCATTACTGTTGCAGAGATATTCTGCACAGAATCCAATTGTCTAACTGCAAATTAAACCCAACAAAACTAAATCTTGTTAGAGAAGACTCTTAAGCCAATATCAAAGAAAAGGGTGACTTAATTTTTACCTTGGAGCTGCCATTTTTGGGAGGTTCGAGGAGGCGATATTCGTGCATGATCCATCTGGTTTTGATGCCGTTCGGAGCGTTGCCTTTGTAATAAACAAGAGCATTTTTAATACCAACAGCTGTACGACCAGCATTAGTCATAATCTTATCACTTCCAGATCCTGCACCGTCCCAATACCCAAGCCCCGTAACTCTATTGGGTTCCGACCCCTTTGGATTTTTCCTGTCCATAGGGCTGAAAAAATACCATTCATCCTCTCCAAACCGTGCCTTCACTGCAACCCCAAGTCCCAATTGAAAAAAAAAAAGTGCATAAATTTTCTTTTTACAAAATTTGGGGTAATAAATAAATAAATAAATAAAATACTAAAGAAAAAGTCATTGAATTTGACGACTTACAAGGTAGTTCCCACGGCTCAAACTTATAGAAATCAATTTCACTGATAAAATTGTTTATGGGCAAGCGATGTCCTGCAACTTTGTTACGTAGAAAAAGAACTACAAGTTCCTTATCAGTGGGGGAAAACCGAAAGCAGGGAGGCAGGCAAATCGGGTTATGGTCAAATACGGGGCTGTTATCGTCAATAGCAACAACTGGAGCGGCTAAATCTGTTGTTTTGAATGATGATGATTTATCTGCATCCCCAGCAGCACCTCCCTTTCTCTTATTACTATTAGCTCGGCATCTATCTAAATGATTCTTGAGATGTGTGGTTCCTTTCTTGCTTGAACCATCAAACGTCTTCTTACAATGGTTACATTCAGCCTTTTCATTTCCATCTTTGTCTTTGTACTTTGTCATCTCATCCCAAACCTTTGACTTCAACTTTCTTCTTTTATTATTCTCCTCCTGTTCTGATCTCACCGCAATAATGCTATTTCCCTGTCAAACATTGGTCAACAATCTTAATGAATTGATACTGAAATTTATTAGTTATTACGCTTTATTCTTTCAAAATGACCTCATACATGGTCAATTGCTCGATCAGCCTTTGCAAGCTACATGATCAATGCCAGTCAAATAAAGATTCATGCTTACAATTAAAATTTCAATATTTGATTATTTGTCAATGCATGATGAGATTATTAATTGTACATCGATGGTTAAAAAAAGGGAATCAGAATTTTAACAATTAAAAGAAAATTAAATTTTGAATTTGTCAAACTCTGCTTTTGTACCTCAAGGAGGGTTTGAAGGACTGCGATATCGTCTCCATTAATCTTCAATTTTCACATTAAATAGTTATGAAAAACAAATGTAATGAAAATAAGGTTTGAAATATGTACATATAAGATAGAACATATATATATATATATATAATTTTTTTTTTTTTTTGGGGGGGGGGGGTGTTTAATAGGATAAAATTGCACTAATGTATTTACAATTAGAATTGTACTTTAGGAAATCATGTCTCTCTCTCTCTCGGCTTCTCTCTGAAAACAAGAAAGATGAGAGCTAACATAGAGTCGCCATGACTTAGTCACTCCTAAGTGAGTGTTTCTCTCTTTTTGATTTTAGCCTAAAAAGTTTTATTAAGATGGATACCGAAGAATTGATTCGAAGGTGCAAAGCTATACCGAAGAATTGATTCAAAGGTGCAAAGCTATATGATTAAGTGAAGAAGAGGAAGGGAGAGTATATTTTAAGTGCAGAATGACAAAAAAGCGTGCAAAGATTGTGGCTGAATATTTGATGGGGAAGATAATTCATAACAGGGAAGTCCACGTAGCAGGTTTGAGGATAGCAATGAGGGTAGCATGGAGAACAGCTAGAGAAGTCAGGATTGAAAGTCTGGGGGATAACATCTTCATGTTCAGGTTTGAAAATTCTGGAGGGTGTTAGCCGGTGGTCAATGACACTTCAAAAGAGCTCTCATTGTTCTCACTGACCCATCTGGAGTAGGAGACGCTAGTAAACAAGATATTAGGCATGTGTCATTCTGGGTACGTATCCACAAAGTAACCCATAATGTGTATGGATAAGGAGACGGTAATAGCTCTGGGAGAATCAATTGGCAGAGTCCAAGAGGTTGAAACTGACTCGTCAGGAGAATGCATGGGGAAATTTGTCAGATTGAGGATTTCGGTAGATATTACGAAGCCATTGAAGAAGATTGTGGTGTTGACTCAAGAAGATGTAAATAATGGAGAAACGAATGATGTCGAGGAAGACACAGAAGACATTACCATGCTGGTGGTATATGAGAAGTTGCCTGATTTTCGTTTTAGCTGTGGATGTATTGTGCAGCAGTGTAGAGAATGCCTTCCATTACAAGTATTAATCAAAGGACGAATTGGCCTATGGATCATGGGCCAAAGAAATCGCTGAAGCGGAGAAGTCAAGGCAGGGCAAAGGAAGAGAAAAATGGAACTCGGAAGCAAGCAAGACGCAGGCCAATGCCCCAACAGAAGCAGAGCCAGACTCAAGAGCTGAAGCACCTCTGCAAAAACAATAAAATCCGAAAAACCCGGATATCAAGAATGGGTCGAGAGAGGTAGGAAATAGCTGCACAAAGCAAGTGGAGCTAGCTGACAGCAGTACAGTGTCTCGGGGTGCAAATGAAAAAGCGGGAAATGAAATAAGAAAAAGCAGAGAAAAGGAAGCTGAATTCCAAGGTAAAAAGGAGGAGAAGTCAAAGTTGATTGTAAAAGGAAAGGACAGAAAAAACTTGTCTGGAAGAAAAGAATCACCTGCTAGGAAGGAACAAAGGCCAAAATGTAGAGCCTATGATGATATGTCAGACAGAGGAAGAAGGAAAGACTCCTAGCAAAAGAAAATGAGCGGGAAAAGCATAATAGAGGGAAAAGAAAATGAGCGGGAAAAGAGTAATGTCAAGGAGATTGATCAAGTGGGCTCTATCGGCCTACACAATAATGAGCAAACAATTGGCCTAAATGAAGAAGGAGTTATAAACGGGCCCGGCATGATTAACCCGAAGCTTAAATAACAAAAATGGGAGCTACGTGGCAGAAACCCAAGTGCTAAAGAAGAATCCACCAAGGGCCTTATTGTGCTACAAAGAGCTAAGCAGTAGAGTGATGCTATCCAGTCCAGAAAGCAAGAGCAAACGAATGAAAAACCCAGTCAAGAATTTAACCAACCCCAATCAGATATCAACAGTATTTATGTTTTATTTTTTGTTAGATATATATATTTTTAACATTAAAATTTAATAAGGACATACGTGTAAAATATATATTTTTAGTTTTTAAAGTAAAAAAATAACTTAATAATTATGTTTAGCAATTCACATTAGAAAAAGAAAATGTGATTCAAATACGAACATTTAAATCTCTTTAAAATTCGATTGATTTAGACCTATTCAAATTTTAGATAAAAAATTCAACTTATTTTATTTTTTTTAAAAAATAAGAATAAAACATAGTTGTAGGGTGTAAACTTAAATTTTTTTTGATTTATATGTCTAATAAAATATTTAATCTTGATAGAGAGAAGGATACTTGTTGTCTATGGTGTGGATGTGTCATGACTGCCTCATCATTACTTCGGGATATCCTTCCTTCGCTAAGAGATGACAAAGACCAAGACATCTCCTCCTCATCGTCGGCCATTATCTAATTATATATATACACATTAACAGAGAATAAAACGAGATAAACTTAAAATTTCTTTCAATTAATACATTTCAACGACTACATCTTTAATTTCTTTCTCTTTAACCAAATTGAATTAATATGTGAATTATCATGACATAAGCCGTAGTATTATTTTCTGAGCAAAGTTTGCTGAAATTCTAAATCACCGGCAACCGATACAACGGAGTTCAAACAAAAAGATTCAAACAATTGGATTTGAAAATACTTGTTTCAGAGTGGCAACCTAAGTATTATGAAAATCTAAATCAACAACTGACTTATCCAATGGATAAATTTTTAATTCTTCTGCTCAAAAATCAAAATTATAACTTGTTCTGGGAAATACTACATCTCGACCTTAACCAATTGGGAACTGATCAAACAGAGAGCAAAAATCCTTTCCATGATACGTTTGTCAAAATTTTTTTGGAAAAGTAACTGGTTCTCAATATCTTTCACTAGGTTATTATCAAACAATTACCAATATTATAAGATGATTCGAAAATAATTTAATGCTTATTTAAAAATACCTGGATGCTGATAAAAGTGAAGCAGAGTCGGAGATCTTGCTTTTATTATTTCTCTTTAATCTTTAAGCTTCCAAACCTTCTTCAATCAAAGAACTGACCTAAGTTCTATCTCTTAGAAGTGAGCCTGTTTCGATGTTATGAACTCTCAATGTGTATGTAATTATAAATATTTACATAAAAGTATTCCAAGCTTCTTACGTATAAGGTCAGAAAGCCATTTAGGAAAAGACTAAAATGGGTCAGTTGTTCTTTCCTTGCAATCACCTGCAGTGCTAAATTTTATTTTAATGTTGGAAAGAATGGTCACAACCTGGTTGCCTTTGTGAATAAACAAAAAGAATCTAATACACAAGAAGTTTGCGTTTGTGAATTGTAATTTTTTATTAATAAAAATATTTTTCTTCTACGTCTTAGTCTAAATTGTGAATTTGCAACATTTGTTAATTTTATTTTTGAGAACAATGAATAAACTTAAGATCTTTACAAATATCACGGTTGCAATGTAAGTGGGCTTAGGATTGGGAGTTTGGTATTGCAGACTGAACCAAACGTTTAGAACCACTTAAAGCAAGACAATAAAATATTAGAATATATTTTTTAAACTTTTTCTAAATCACTAATGTGTATTCTACAATCAAAAGTTTATTGATATTATATAATTAAAATTTCTTCTCTTATAAATATTAAAAAAATAATTATTCTACTCACAAATTAGTGAGAAAGAAAGATACTTAGTCTTATTTAATTTTAAATTGAAAAAGGAAATGTTAAACCTACTGCTGCTCTCACATTTATTGTGCCCCAGGCCGAGTGGTGTAAAATACCCAAATTGAATAGACCTTTTCATAATCGGATGATCCAATCCGGTGCAAATATTTTTCTTCTTTTATTTTTTAAACAGCGGGTCCAATCGGATGAATCCTGCCATTTTAGTACAAGCTAAACAAAATAGACAAAACAAAGACTTGAAGGATGCCCAGTGTCGGAGGATCCGATTAAATTTGATGACTCGCAAGTTGCAATCATCGATCTTTTTTAATTCTTCCAGGGAAAAGGGTGATGCTAACTGTCCAACTTTAAGTCTTGTTTCATTATCAACCAAGAGGAATTCCATTGCTGCATTCTTTTTTAGCTTTTTGTTTGCAGCAACCCACATCGGATCTCAAGCTCTGATATAGAAATACTGCTTCTATAAATTACCATCCGTGGCGATTTGAATGACACAGTAGCAAAGTTTTAATACTCTGAAGAGCACATTAAATAAATCGGAGTTGAGGTTTTGCGCACCAGACAAGCTCGTAATATTGACCAACATTATAAGGGCATCCGAAACTGTGCCCGCGTAAAGCTCTCGTATTATTTTTCTGACGGTGGGTCCCACCCATCGCTAAGGATTATTGATTGGATAGACTTTTCCATTCCTTCCTCAAATACAACAACAATCTTCAATTTATTTTTAGAAGGATAAAAACTTCAATTTATTTTTATTTTCATTTAAAAGATAATGATAAATTAGGGGTTGAGAGATGCATTGATAATTTTTTTTTTATTTTTAATAATAAATAAAGGTAAATTGAACTTTTTATACTTTTAGAGGTAAATTAAAATTTTTTTTTCTAAATAAGGGTAAACTCAATTTTACCCTAACTAGTTGAAGCTAATGTTGCTTTCAACATTTGACTTAATGGTTTTCAAGTAATTACAGAGTTTGAATCTTCTGCCCCTCTTCTGCCTTTTTAAATAATTAGAAAAATAAAGGTATAATCCGAACTCTAAAGTGGAATGCAGAATAAAATTTCTGTACTATTAGTACGTGTAAGCCACAGTCCCAACTTTGTCAAATCTCCTTCACTTTTTCATTGGCATTAACCCGAATTCGGATCACAAGCTCCGATACAGGACACAGCTCCCTTATAAATTAAGGCATTGAATGCTTGTGGCACAAATTCACAGAGGGAAACAAATTAACCAAAAAAAAAAAAAAAATCCATTACTTCAAGTCTCCAAGCGTTTTTCACTTCAATTACAACCTCTATACTCCGGCTCCGTCCTAGCTCTGACCCGCCGCCGTCTTCTCCTTCGACCGATGATGACCCAGAATCACAAGAAGTTGCTGCTCCAATTCCAAATGTAGAACAAAAAATCAACCCAACCCAGTTTCTGCTCCAGTGGCAAAATATTGTGATGGCATTTTGCTTAACATCAGCTATTGAAATAGCTGTCCTGTTTGAACAAACTGAAACCCCGCTCTCTGTTTCTTTCTATTTCCTCTCTTTTGTCATCTTAGTCATCTTTCTTTCACTCTTTGTTGGAAAATCAGTTGGCCAGATTTTTACTGTCCCATCACTAGTACTGGAGAAAGTTGCAATATTCCTCGCTGCCACAGTGCCACTTCATTCATCATCACCATTACAATCCCGTTTCCGCTCTGGCTGAAATGCACCACTTGGTCTCTCTATGCTCTCTGCTTGATCATCGTCGTCATATGCAGCAAACTCATGTAGTTTTAAAATTGAAAATGATTTGTCCAATAGAAACATCATTGTTCATTTGTGTGGTTGAGGAATACAATGCATCCTCTTCTTCCTGGTGCTGAAGCTGCTGTTCTTATGTATTCATGATACACGGCATGTAAGAATTCTTAAGACTTCATTTGTATCATTGTGTGTGTGTATGTACCAGTCTTAGTTTTGGATTTATTTGTCGTTGTTTTATATTTTTGCCTTAATTTGCTTTCAAGTGTACTGGACTGGCTATTGTTTTTAAGATTTTAAATTTGGCAGCTTTATGGATAATAAGAGAATGTGTTGCTAGCATTGAGTGAGTTATTGGCACCAACATGTTCAATGATCCAAATCTGTTTCTCACATACACATACATACTATTTAGATCCAAATGATTCAATATAATAGTTTTGTTGAGGAATTGGATGGAAGGAAGTAGAAGGAAATTGAGTGGAGTTGTTGGTACCCCTTTAGACTCCTCATTAAGCTCCTGTTTTAAAAGTAATTTGTTAAACATATACAAAAATCACACTACTTTTAATAACACCATTTCAACTCCTTAACTAACCCCTACTTATATTTCTCAAGAAATCCTATAAAAACAAAATTCTTCGTAAAACAAACCTTTTTCACAACATTAATTTGAAGCTCTTGTGCGATTAATGGGAATCACTTTTAATTTCCTGGTGACTTCTTGAAACATAACAACTTCCTACCACCAGATTTACAATTGGAGAAGGAAGAATCATTCAGCTCAAAGTCTTTAGGCAAAACCAATTATCTTTGCCACTTAGATGGATTAATAAATATGAATAGAATAATAAGCCCTTATAGATCCATGAATATCCCTGAATAAAAAGACTTATTGAAGGAAGGATCTCAATTTCTTTTCCTAGAGAACTAGACTTTTGTATCCGTGTGAAAAGTGTTAGATCAAGGGCGGACATCCTGAATCATATCTGTATATGCCTAGAAGATTATATTCAATCAGACACATGAGACTAGTCAAAGTCATCAATGTTCCAAAGATTGGTGAAGAATTTTCCAAAAGAATCTCTGACGACTACATAGCTATCAAATGGATCATTCAAAAAAAAAACTTTGATAGAACTTGGATCCATTGAGAATGCTATCAACTAAAGCAACATCAATGCCCTAGAATAAAATAAGGCATTAAAAGAAATCATTGCTCATCAATAGTAAATAGTAGGACAAATATAAGAACCGTAAAAACAAATAAAAAAACCTAAAAATGTTTAGAGATTCACAAGCAAACAACTATCAGAATGGCATGAACAACTTAGAAGGATAATGATGTTTGCAAGAATAAGAGTAATGAGCAAGAATAAGAACAAGCAAACAATAGAATCTTTTCATTCTCCTAAAAAACCAATGATGATGGAAGGAAGACTATATTATCATGTTAATCTAACAAATGTGGACACACATAGAAAATATTTTTTTAAAGATGTATGGTGCCTAGTTATTAGGCTAAAAAGAGCCGTGTGTTTAGGGCTTATTACTAATAAGGATAGTCGATTGTGTATTCTCTTAGATATTAAGATCTATAGTCAGGGCAATCTAAGACCATGAACAACTAGAATATAACTTAATTTGAGCAGCATGCTTTTAATATAAAAGCTCCCTCTTCTTTTTCAAACAACTTTTCTTCCACCATAGACTTTCATTTGGAAATCTAAGAAGAAAATAACGAAAAAGTTATTCAACCTTTCAAATTAGATCCTTTATATCCCTATAAATATTACCATATTAATATCATGACTTAAAAAGTCCAAACCCACATGTTCTTCATGAACTATAATAATTTTCCTATGACTAAATTTATTGTTAAAGAAGAAAGAACAATTCAACCTAAAGCCTTTAGACAAAACTAATTGTCTTTTCTACCTAGATGGATCAACGAATGTGAATAGAATAATAGCCCTTATAGATCCATGAATATCCCTAATGAATATATATTCAATTAGATGAGAGAATAAAAAATATTTTTTTATCTTTTGAAACTTAAAGAATCACTTTCACATATGATTTGAATGATGATCTAGTTAAGTCAACAGGTCTGTCTTTAATGAACGCAAATACTGATTCATCGTCTGAAGAATCTTTTCAATCATCTGATTCAATAGATGCAACAAACTCCTAAGATTGTAAGTCAAGTATGAGTAATGCATGTTCAGGGTCATCAGACTAAGTATAAAAATTATCATTAAATTTTGGTTCTTCAATCATTACAAAAGCTTTGTAGGAAATTTTTTCTTTGATTTGCATGACTTTGTGAAATGTCCTTTCATGCCATAAACGAAACACTTCTTTAACTTTTTTGAAAACTTTTATTTGTTCACAAAGCAATACCTACCTCCTTTGTATGGTCCCTATAATTTTTTCTTTTTTCCTCTGAATTTTCTTTGGCAGAAAGCATGAATTGCTTAAGTCATGGAATTCAAATTTGTTGGGTTTTTCATTGCAATATTTGGATAGATAAGTTTTATTTATCTACTTTATGTGCTTTATAAACTCTTGATTTTTGCAATGATTTGGATTAATTCTGTCGCCATCTGGCATAACTGGGCTAAGCTGAAATTTAATAAATCTTTTATTGCTTCAGATTTGAACTTTATTTCTGACATTTTTGCCATCGATCCAGGCATATTGAGGAAAAATGTATGATGAATCATATTTATGAGCTTTCAAAAAAGAAAATAAAGTTTTTCTTGTTCCATATAATACTCCTCAAGTCGTGGAATATCACAACGCTTATTCCATAAGAACTATTTTTCTATTAGTTTCACTTCTTTTACTATGATACCTGTGAAATCTAAGTAAGATTATCCAGAATAGTAGCATAAGGGTCTTCTTAGCTTAACACGTACTCTCTTTCAGTCAGTGTTAAAATTTGAGACCACTACCCTCTTAGTAAACCAGTGAACCCTACTACAAGTCTTATCATGGCATCTCTTCGAGTGAGTTGACGAGCCCTTTGATATTCTTTTTTGTACCAAGCTTGCATCTACTCAATATAAGGATACCTGTATTTAGGTTTGATATTGTCAATAGGCCAAAGCATTTTACTAGCCGATGCATGAAGAATTTGTATTCATGCTTCCCAATATTGTCTTTATTTTTCTTTTTGCACAGGTTTGTCCTTTTGTTGCTGTTGTAAAGGTTGTCTCTCCTAAGAATGAATTAACGAGATTACTCTTGAGTGTTGGCCTGTCTATAATGTAGATGGTTAAGTAAATCTCCACTTGGTGTCCACACATTTTAGATTAGCAGGATAATATGGTCTTTCTTCCATCATTACTAATTTCCTAAGAGAATAAAAAGATTCTACTACTTTACTATATTCAAATAGATTATTAAAATAACTATCTTACAAAGCTATTGCAGTTGATTGAAAGTGATTCTTCAAGTCTCAGATGATAAAAAGATTGCTCTTATGGCTCTAATTGAAAACAGAGCTATCTGTTCAATTATTCATGGAAAATGTCTATCACGCATTGCCATGTTTCCACACAAGTCTCTTTTATAGTAACAAGTGATGAATGGTTCTATAGTTATAAGTACACCAAATTAATTGAGGTATATGCTTTCCTTCTATTTTTTTAATTTTATTTTAGTATTAGAGCCAACACTCTGGATGCAACAACGATCCCTCTTTGGGAGGGGTGACAAAGAATAAAGGAGACTCCCTTGGTGCCTACAAAAAAGGTCAAATCTCAAAAGCACAAACCTAATAACCGTAATAGTTAAGAATTGATAGTCTTCAGCGAAAAGTAAGAGAAGGATAAAGTCAGTTTAGCAAGAAAAAAGAAAAAGAAAAATTAAAAGAGAGAGAGAAATTAGTTCAGACTTTGACGATTGTTAAAATATAAACCAAAAGTAGTTAATCAAGTTTAAGGTTGTAATTTTTGAGAATTTATGAACAAAAAAAATAAGTTCTGATTTGACAACTTTAAAAAGTGTGTTGAAAAAAAAATTATAGGCTGATATATTCATATATTTGATATTTCTAAAATTAATTAATAAAAAATAACTCATTTATCCATATTGTCCTTAAAATTTTTTAGTAGAGAGTTTTTGAATATTATAAAATAATAGAAAAATAAGTAGTATAAGTTAATTCCAAATTTCCTATAGATACGAAATTCTCCCCATTTTTTTCCCTCATTTTTCTTAACCACACCCACTATATTCCAACTGAATTCAAGCATCTCATCATATGCTTGGTATGAAATGAATCGATATGGGAATCACATGTATACAGGGACCCACCAATTTTCAGTCGGAAAAATTTGGAACCAAAAAAGGAAAATTGAAAAAAGCAATTGTATTTATGGTACGATACGATTTAATGGTAGACACTTAAAAGGAAAATGGAATATTTAACGATGTCAAATTCATCCATCATTTAGTTAAGTGGTTATATGAACAGCTTAATGTCTTTGGTCAGTCACCCAATATAAATTTGGATCATTTTTTTGGCTGCGATTGATGATGGGTTGCAAAATCTTAATTGTAGTTATATCTTTGCAAGACTCACTTTTTTTCCTCAATTTCTCAGAATCATTTTCTCATTTTGTACCAATAAAGAAAAAAAATATTGAACAAGGAGTCAAGGACTAAGGAAATCCGTCGGAAATTTTATTAACATGATTGATAGTTAACAAATTAAAAAGAAAAGGTAGTTAATCCTAATCATATACTAGTACTAAAATACATGTGACACAAATTCTGTTAAAAAAAAAAATAGGGGCGCTATTCAAACTATTTTTGAAGATTCTACACATCTATTTCACACTCAATGCGCCGAGTCTCCAAGATCGTCTCCAAGAATGTTCAATAAACATTTACAAACTTATAAAAGTGGTGGTATGGCTGTTTTTAAGAAGCAAGCTGATGCAATGTCGAATGGCTTTGGCTTGCTTAATTAGGAGCCAAGTATGTTTGTAGAAGATTAATATAAAAAAAAAATTTGCTACCGCCCTCGTACTTGCACTGCATTAATGGATGTGATTAGTGCAGTGAATATAAATAGATTATGAATGGTAGCTTTAACAAAGTTAATAACGTAAGTTCGATTAGATGCGAGCGCACTAGATTAGGCCTCTAACATAGGGTAGGGTATGAATTCAAATCCAGTACATGCTTCATCCTCATTTAACATTCGAAGCGATGAGAAAATTTACATCTTGTGGATCAACTAATCAGCCTAACTAACTATAATTAAAAGAAGGTTATTATTCTTATTCTTCTACATTATCAAAATCTTAGCAATTAATCAGAATTTTTTTGGTTTGGTACTTTGAATAGGTACGATCAGAGACTCGGTCAAAATAGTACAATCAGAGACTTGGGCTAACCAATTTAAATCTAAAACTTAATCAAGAGTCATCAATTAATCTCGATGGAATTCTTAAATTCGAAAATAAAAAAATTATAGTTCAATTTATTAATCCACCACTGTGTCTGTTAAATTAGAAAAAAGGAAAGGTAGATCCTAACTGAATAGAATTTAGAGCATAACAAGACTTCTTTTCGATTTTTGATTTTGAGGAATAATCACTAAATATTTCTATTCGTAAATTTTTTTATGAGTCTTAAAAAACGATCTCATCCTAAAAGAGTTTATGTTTGGGCTTGCTTTTGCCTTGAGCCTAAAACAATTTTTTGTTAAGCCCACACGCTCATTGATAAGTATAAATTGTGATCGTAACTTTTATCATCACAGGATTCGTGAATAACATTGTTGTGAATTTAGTTAAGATTTACCACACACTCATTATGCATTTATTTGTTTCTTTTGAACTCCTTCGACGCCGCCATGAAAAATTTTTATTTGCTATGCATTTTGAGGTGCATGCTCTTTTTTTTTTTTTAATAACTACAGTAATTTTATCTATAAAAGAGGATAAAGGGGAAATATGTACTATGAATATTAACATTGATAAAAATCTAATCTTACCACGATGAAAATAATTTAAGGACATTAGTGAAATATCTAATTAAAATATGTACTCTAAATATTTATAGGGAGAAAATTTTAACTATACCTTGATGAAACTAATTTAGGAATATCAATAAAAAAACATCCATATATATGTGTGTGTGTGGCCATTTTATCCAAATTTTCCAAAATTAAAAAAAAAGTAATGATCGGTATCTCAAATTTTTTATCCCAAGTAACTATGCCAAATAATATAATATTTATTAATTAGTTGATTACTCTTTATAAAATCTAAATGAATTAATTATATTATTCCACCAATTAAATGATAAATGCCATATCATTTGTCATAGGTATTTAAAATAAGAAATTTGAGATAGATTTGGACAAGAACTAATCACCTTTCTACCACTAGCAAACCGCTTTTCTAAAAGGACTGATATGACATTTGACGCCATCATCAAATGGTTAGAGACCAAGTTTCAAATATGCAAAATTGAGTAATACGCTAGGGTTTGGGTAACAAGCATTTTCTATCTACAATCAAGTGGATGAACATTAGCTAGGGATTTGGTCACAAATACTTTCCCCTTGTGCGCCATCTAAATTAGAGTCTATGTGTATGACGAGAACTGCAGGAACCTCCACTTACTTGAACAACACGATATTCTTCGATCTTCGTTAAAATCAAAGCCATCAACAACTAAGAAACATCACTGCCGTGGACGAAGAAACCATAAAAAGTTTGAATGCCCGAGTGCGATTGTCCCCTTCTGTTTCAATTCGGCGTTTGGATTCATCGCTTTATCTTATGCTTCAGTTAATACCGAGCTTTTTGGTTCCGTATGTTGCTTCTTTTGCCCTTCTGCTCACGTTTCTTATTCTTTTTGCTTCCAAACTCATCTCCCTCAAACATCCATTTGCTTCCCAAGATCTGTCTGTTGCCAAGAAGCATACTCCGTCCCTCGTAGATAAGAAACTAACTCATGACTTGGGAAGCAAATGGATGTTTTGGGAGATCAATCTGGAAACGAAGAGGATAAGCAACGTGTGCAGAAGGTCAAAAGAATCAACATAAAAGGAGAGAGAAAGCTTGAATTTAACTGGAACATGTAAGGGATAAAGCCATGAATCCATGGGTCGAGTTGAAACAGAAAGGAAGATCACACTCTGCCATTCAAATGGTTTAGTGTTTTCTTCATTCACGGCTGTGATGTTGATTAGCTGGTAACGGCTTTGGTGCTAATACAGATTGAGGAATGTGTTGGTTAATCTCCGTAGACGCAGGTGCTTTTACGCCATATTTATATGTGTGAACCCAATCCAAGACATTCAATTTGCCTATATTTTTTCAAGTCCATAAAGATCCTATTTAAAAAAATAAAAAAATAAAAAAATTAACCTAGAAAAAAGAAAGGAGTAATAACTCGTATGAAAAAAAAAATAAAATTCATTAGACAAAATTAAAGGCGAAAACTATATCCTCATTAATTTACTTGATTTCATAAAAGGCATGACAATTTATCTTAATTATCAATAATGATAATATCTTTGCCCATCTTTTTTCTGATTTTTCATTGTCTTTATTTTTAAATCCTACCTATCAAAACTCAAATTAAATTCTAATTTAATTTGGGATGGGTTGAATTGAATTTTCAACCATCAATACTTTTAGGCTTGTTTTCACATTAATTTCAAAAGAATTTATCAGATTTTAATTTGATCAATTGTTTATATTACCTCTTATGCTACTCATTTATTCGAGCTTTGAAAACTTTTGTCCATATGTGTTTTGTATATCTATGTCTAAACACACAATGAAATCTCATAATTAAATAAAGAAGTAATATATGAAACAAGATATAAAATTCATTGGACAAATTTGAAGGTTAATAACTAGTATATACTTGATATCGTCATTAATTTGCTTGATTTTGTAGAAGGCATGACAATTTGTCTTAATTTCGAGCAATGACAGCCTCATTGCCCTTTTTTAAGGTTTTTCCTTTTCTTTCTTTTGGATACTACCGATCAAAACTCAATTAAAATTCTAATTAAATTTTTGGGCTGCATGCTTAGAATTGAATTTTCAACCATCAATACTTTTAGGCTTGCTTTGATCACGTTAATTGTCAAATAAATCTTATCATTTTTTAATTTGATTAATTGTTTATGTTACCTCCTATACTCCTCATTCATTCGGGCTTCAAAGCCTTTGTTTGTGTGTGTATTATATATCTATTTCTACACGAAAAATGAAATCGCATAGTTATAGTCATAGCACAGAATTAGATTGATTTGGGAGATATAGATCTGAGACTGTGGGATTAATTCTCTGATTGATCCAGTTTTCAATTCTCATCCAAATTAAAGTGTTTGAAGTGTGTTTTATTAATTGCTTTTGCTTTTTTTTTTAATTTGTTTTATTAATTGCTTTCACTTTTCTTCAAGTTATCTATATGTGATATTTCTTTTGTTGTGGTAAGTAGTGTATGTAATTGCTCGTTTTGCAAGCTCTGAATTAATTCAAGTTTTTGAAATGGTACTGGCTACGAAGGCGCGCTTCCTTTCTTCCTGTAGAATTTAAAAAATAATTAATCAATTTCACAAAATAAAACTCGGTAGCAGAAAGTATTTCCTATTTTTCTATATTTATTTCCTTGAGAGAAAAAAAAAATTCACCGACACCCAAGAATTGCTTTAATGGGTTAGTTAAAAACTTTCAAGTTCATAAATAGTCACCGAACTTCTTAATTTGATATAACAATAAAAAAATTGATTTCACTAATAAAAAATGAAAAATACTATTACCAATGGATCAAGATCTTCCCCTGATCTTTTATCGATCTTGTGCACATTGTATTTTAGTGTTAGGATGCGATTAGGATTTAGCTATTCTTACTTTTAAATTCATTAACTATTAATCACGTTAAAAAAAATTGGTCAGAAAGGAGACAATCTTGATCCATAAAGGAGAAGATGGAATGGAATGGGCTACATGTAGTATTTGTGAAAAGAAGTTGGATGGTTCAAGCAAGAAAGGAAATGAGAATCTCAATATTGGTGGGGATCAAGACAAATCAATCAAACAGGAGATTTAGATGACATTATTAAACACACACCTTCAATGCCGAAGGAAATGTTACAGAGGATCTATGTTTTCTAGACTTCAAAACTGTTGATGCTCCAAGTCTACCAAGAAGAGAAAATAAAATTTGGCCATTTTCTTAGTAAACTGTCGTGTCTTTTTAGTTTAGAAAAAATATAGGGTTGAAGATGAGCATTTTCTCTTGAAATTAACTACATTACATTGATGACAGTTGGGAACAGCAGAGCAAGATTATTAATCTTTTGAAGTATACTGATTTAAAGACTTTCATTGAAGCTGTGAAATGAACATGCTTGGATTGGAACTTGATAATGATAACCACATTGGAAAGACGAGCAGTTGGTTTAGTCAACGAGGTTCAGTTCCTTTTGGCGGCTTCCTAAGTGATGTTAAGGATTTATGGTCTGATACTGATATATTGGAGAGATAATCCAATCCAGCATTTTAATGTGTAAAAATATTTAGAAAAACATACAAACCGTGCATTTTAAGCGTTTTAAATTTCAAATTTTTAAAACTCCACGGTTTTTAAAAATTTCCGAATGTTTTCCACACTTTGAGATCCCTGACCAGAAAACTATTATGATATATTGCTCTTGGAAAGTTACACAATTGATGTGATACGTCACTGTGTTGCTCATGTGTATAAGAAGCCGACGCCATCAAATAATATTAAGCTGCAAAGTGCAATGAGTAAGGTCAGTGCCAAGGGCAAGAAAGCCATTTTAAAATATGCTCCCTTGTTGCAGACTCTATTTCACTACCTTGAGATTGGAGTAGGGTTGAAAGAAGCATTTTGTGAAGCGGCGAAAATGGATCCTCATGATCTCGGGTCAATTAATTTAACTAAAGAAAAATGGGATGAAGCAACTGCCACGTTCGAGCATTTGAAGCATCTAGTGAACACTCCGGGAACGGGACAAATATATTAACATTAATCCAATTGTAGATTTTCCCAAGTTAGCTTACGTGCATGAGCTATTGAGGGCTCCATGCAACAAAAATGGATCGCTCAGGAGATTTGTTGACAGAAGATGCTCCCTTGTTGCAGACTCGATTTGAAAGAAGTAGGGTTGAAAGAAGCATTTTTGTGAGCTACAAAATGGATCCCCATGATTTCGGTTCAATTAATTTAACTAACGAAAAATGGAATGAACCAACCGCCACGGACGTTCAAGCATTTGAGAGAGGCTTGGGCTATCATATAAAATGATTACCTGTAACTTGTTTTAATTCGACACGAGTACATGACGACATCTCATCTCTATATTAAGGTGGTATTAGGGTAAGACAATCTTTGAGAGGCCTTGGGCTATCATTTAATGAAAGTCAAATCGCTCAATGCGTCTAATAAGACGGAGATCATGTCCTTGCATTTAGTTTGAAGTGTACTAGGTAAGGATAAACACACACATATACATATACATGTATGTTATTTTTAAAGTTATTTCTTTGAATTGTTCTAATCTTCCTGAATTTGGCAGTTGCATTGCAATCTTTTTTTTTAATCCAATTGACTGTTTATAAATTAATTTAAATTTCCCTGCTAAAGCCTATGACGTATCAATTTCGTCTTTTGTTGGTATATTGAGTATATTAGTGGGATTAATAGAGTAAGATAAAATTTCAAATTTCGATAATAGATTTATTAAGTATATAAGTATATGTATTAATTGAGTATTATCATAGGTTCAAATAGCCTCTTTTGAAAATTATATAAGTGGGACTATTGGTACTACTCCAAGGACCACTTAAAACCCCTAATAAAATTTCATTTTAAGGACAATTGCAAATATAATTAACCCCACTTATTATTTTCTATCTCTTTAATCTATAATCTTAATGTATTACCAAAACTCAAAAATAATATCTTGTAAAGCTTGGAATGCCTTCCATCAAGTGATTAAATCCTCATGTAATTAATTAATATAAAATCTATGCCCATGTTGAATCATTTGCTACAACTTGGTAATAAAACATTTAATATAAGTCCTATTTCCCTTGCAAAAACCGATTATTGAATCAAATTTGCATATCTCTCTCTTTGCCTCCCCCCCCCTTTTTTCTTTTGGTAGTCTCCACTATATGACGGATTGGCACAATCTTAAAACACTAATAGTTTAGTTTTTCTTTCTCTTTTCTTTTTCATATTGATTGTTTTACTTTTATGAAAGTTAGTGATTGTGAGATTTACAGAGACTGAAGGATTGAAAAAGGGGTTAGTTTAAAGGAAGGTTTTAAAATGATTTTAAAGGGATACCAGTAGTTCAACTCCAATTATATTAGATATGTATTTTGAAGTGTCCAATCAGGTTTATATTTAATTTAACTTCATTAATTTTGCCTATAAAAGTGAGTAAATGGGAAATATGTTCTTTGAATATTAATAGAGATAAAAATTAATTATGCCATGATTAAACTAATTTAGAGATATCAGTGAAAGATAGCAATTAAAATATGTACTCTAAATATCTATAAAGATAAAAATCTAACTACGCCATGATGAAACTAATGTAGGGATATCTATTAAAGTTTAAAGATATCTAATTGGATTCAATGTTAAGCATCCCAACATCTAGGTCTCAAATTGAGTCCTAATTAATATGGCATGCATCCATTGGATAGTGGTTAAGTAATTTTACAAGTTGTGAAATTCATCATTCAATAGATAAGTGACACATGACATTGAAACTCAAATATTGAGATCACTAACATTATTGAAAGAGTAATAACATAGGCACAAATTTTTTTTACAAACTTTTTTTAAGTCAAACTAATGTGACATAATTTAATTAGTTGAACTAAATATAATTTGATCCACATAATTTATTTTAATTACTTTATATTTTTATTCAACCAATAAATTATTGTCACATCAGTTTATATAAAATAAGTTTGTACAAACTTTTGTGACAGTATCATCAGTCTTATTGAAAATCTAACTATGCTACAACATAACTAATTCAGGGATATCAACCAAATATGCATATTTCCATTTATTTTGATGGCCATTTATTCTCAACAAAACTCTAGGCATGGGCCATTAACATATCTATATATATATATATATATATTCGTGTAATTTTAATTCTCTAAATTAGGATTTGTGTGTATGGTGAATTCTTTACCAGTAGTTAGATCCGTTTAGGGCAGAAATCTGCTTAGGGCAGTAATATCCGCACCTGTAACCATACACATAGGTTTTAGTTGAAAAGACTTAGGGTTACATGGATTCTCTACTCTGTAGACCATCCTCTTTCTCTAACTCTTCCTCCGGGAAGACTAGTGTTTCAAAAAATGTTGTGAATTTTGAGGAATTCATGATTGAGCACTTTAATAAAGCCATAGATTGTTGGGAATTACCCAAAGTTTCTAAAGACATGATTTACAAAACCAAAAAACTTGATTTTTTAAAATCAGATTATATTATAAAGACGGAAGAGCGAGATATCACTCTTTCAAAGCCTTTTGAAACAATCCAATTGTTTTCAGAAAATTCTTTAAAGATTTTGAAAGAAAGAAAATTTAAATATGTTTATATAGATTTAATCCAAGTAGGAATTAAGCCTTTGACCAAAGAAGGTTTAGATACCTCTATATTAGCCGTACTGAGAGATGGCAGATTCATCTCTTTTGATGATTCTTTATGAAGTAGTATTGAATCGAGCCTCTTTAAAGGCCCAATATCGTTTGATTGTTACCCAAATATAACAATCTCACTTAAAGAAAAAAAGTATTCTTAGGAGCATGATTCTTCAGATCAAAACCCATAATTACCACATGATTGAAGGATCAATTCGTGTTGTATTGATTTATAAAATATCTTATAAGTTAATGTACTCAGCGTTTAACAAGCAACATAAATTTCAGTAAAAAAAGAATGAGATAATTCTTTTCCAGATTGACTTGTCTAAAGCCAATATTGTTGTTTCAAGACCCATCCAATGGAAAGATATCCATCTTCCAGAAGAATGGATCTTTGATGGAGCCACTCAATCAGTGATTCTGAAACAACTTGAGCCCAATATAGAGTTGCAAAATGTGACTCAGTATTCAGATGGTAAAGTCAAACTGTCTTTTAGAAGGTCTACCTCATCTAGATTTTCAGACGTAGGTTTTGTTTCTAGTATTTCTTCTATAGATAGAACATTTACTAGCGTACCTTCTATAGTAAATGTCCCTTACAAAGACCAACTGAGGTTTTCCACTTCAGATATCCCTAGTAGTTCCATACGTTCTGTTGACTATATTACTAGTATACCTCACCTAGTATATACTAGTAGACAACAGGATCAAAGACAGGAAGAGAAAGAACCTTCTCCTCCAACATCTCCCACATTTTCTGCTGTTATAGAAAATGTAATTAGTATTTTAGAAAAACCATTTGAATTGGATAAAACTCTTTTACATAATGATTTTTATTCCGATTCAAATAAAGAGAAAAAACTTTAGTTTTTTAAACATTTTTTGGACCAAAGAAAATAAATTCAGGAATCTTACTATGAATTTGTTAATGAGCAAAAAACTCATATTTTATTTTTTGATTGGTTTGAAATGTATGCCTCTAACAACAACATTTCCTATCCTTTCAAGAAGACAAACCCTATCACTGACAGAAAGAAAACTCATAAATGGAAACTTTCTGATCATGATGATGTATTTGTAGAGTTTGAGCATCCTCCAATGAGGAATATCACCATTGAACATGGTGAGCCTCCCATGGAAGTTAAAGCGTTACCTTACAAATTACATAGATACGGTGATACAGATAAAAATTTAGAAAATATTATTCAACAGAATAACTTATGTAGCACCAACCTAAATACAATAGGAAAACAGTTGACTAGAATATAAAGTCAAATTCAAAAGTCAACCATTACTGCTCTTCCTACAATTCCAAAGACCGTTCCATCAAAGCTTGTTACAAAATCTTACCTTGAAAAAAGACTCAAAGAGCCTATTTTCAAGCCTTTTCAGGTTTCGAAGACAAGTCAATAACTTGTTCAGGAATCAAAATCAGATTTTGCTAAAGCCATTAGGGAACAATTAGATAGGATAGAAGCTTCTTCATCCTCATCTAAGAAAGTAGAAATAGCCCCAGATACTCCCCAATCTAGTAAGATAGGAGTATTAAATCAGGATCAATCTTTTATAGCTTCCTCGAATATAGAAGCATTTCAGGAAGAATCTGAACCTGAACTTAAAGTCAATAAAGTCCAGTGGGAACTGGCACTTCTTATTACTTCTCGTACTCTACCAGATCTAGCAATAGATAATAGACCAAGTGTAATAAATCAATCCCGGTTTAATGCATCATCAGTCTATGAGTGGAACATAGATGGAATGTCTGAGTACAACATACTTGGATTTCTCCAACAAATGACCATGGCGGTTAATGCGTATAAAACCCAATTAGGAACTGCTGATAGAGCAATAGCAGAAATTCTGATTGCTGGTTTTACCAGTCAACTTAAAGATTGATGAGATCATCTCCTCACCAGTCAACAACATCTTGAAATCTTAAATGCTATTAAAACAGATCAAGAAGGTCTACCCATTCTTGACGAATTTAATAACCCGATTCAAGATGCTGTGACAACTTTAATAGTCACAATATCCCTTCATTTCATAGGTGACCCTTTACACCTTAGGGATAAGAACGTTGAGTTACTACATAACCTTAGATGTAGAAAACTTAGTGACTTTTAAAGCTATAAAATCACATTCTTTACCAGACTCTTTCTAAGAGATGATGCAAATCATATTACTTAGAAAGAAAAATTCCTTGCAGGGTTACCTACCCTTTTAGGAGAAAAGGTAAGGAATTCCATTAAAACCTTATATAATAGCCAAATTCCTTTTGACAACCTCACCTACGGTAAATTAGTTAGTTATGTCAATAAGGAAAGTTTAAAGATTTGTCAGGATTTGAAGTTACAGAAACGACTTAAATGAGAGCTTAGAAGATCTAAACAAGAATTAGGTAGTTTTTGTAAACAGTTCAATTATGACCCTTTTAAAGCCTCTAGTTTCAAAGATTGTGATGGTAAGTGTTCTACGAAAACTTACAAAAGGCATCACAAATCTAAGAGATATAAGAAACCCTTTCCTGAACTTAGAAAATCTTTTTATAAAAAACCTTCGAGACCTTATAGAAAGCACTACTTTAAGAAAAAAGAAATTAAAGCCAAAACTAGTCCAAAAAATTTCAACTATAAAGAAGTCACTTATTTCAAGTGTGGAAAAAAAGGACATACTGCAAAATATTGCAGAATGGCCAAAAGACTTCATAAGTTAGGACTCAGTGAAGAATAATTTTCCCAAATAGGTCCTTTACTATTTGAATCTTCTGATTCAGAATCTTTCATGACGGGAGACAGTGAGTCTCTACAGAACAAGAAATATTTGAAATTTCTTCTGATAATGATTCTGATATAGAATCATATCTAAAGAAAGTCAATGTGTTGACTAAAGAACAAGAAATATTTCCTGAATTAGTCAAATACATTTCTGATCCCGCTTTGCAAAAAGAGTATTTAGATAAGCTTTTAAAAACTTTTGAGCAAAGGGACAAACCTGAGACTTCCAAAGCCCTTGTAATTCAAAAGCACACCTATGATCTCACAGATATCTTGAATAAGAAAAAGACTAGAAAGTCCTCTCCTTCTATTCAGGATCTCCAAAAAGAAATTAAAGAAGTTAAACTTGAAATTTCTGATTTAAAACAAAAATAAAAAACTGATTCTGAGACTATCCAAATATTGTTACAAAAATAATTGGAACAACATTCGGATAAAGAATCAGACTTTGAAGGTGGTGAAGATGAGGATCAGAAACTCGAAAACA
Source organism: Aegle marmelos (assembly GCA_030449875.1). Classification (NCBI taxonomy): domain Eukaryota; kingdom Viridiplantae; phylum Streptophyta; class Magnoliopsida; order Sapindales; family Rutaceae; genus Aegle; species Aegle marmelos. The sequence goes on from JASUUL010000115.1 coordinate 12,446,994, forward strand.
TAGAGTCTCTTCATGATTTTCTATTTGTTTTAAAACAAATCACCACAAGAAAATATTTGATTAAAGTCACATTAGTATTTTTCAAAGAATTTCAAATTGACACCATTACTCTATTTGATACTGGTGCTGATTTGAATTGTATTAAAGAAATTATTGTTCTAAAGAAATTTCATGAGAAAACTAAAGAAAGGCTTTTTGCCGCCAATAATTCAAAATTGAGGATTACCTCCAAAGTAGATGCCTCCATTTTGAATAATAATTTTGAGTTTAAAACCTCCATTATTTTGACAAATGATATATATTATGCTGTCATTTTAGGAACCCCATTTATAAGTCTGATCACCCCATATGCTGTTAACTACAACAGTATATCATTTAAAGCCTAAAAGAGAAAACTTGTCTTTCATTTCTTGGAAAAACCCAAGACAAGAAATTTAAATATTATCAAAGCTACTTCTGTTTATCAAAACCAAATCAGTGTTTTAATTAAAACAAAACAAAATGATTTGACTTGTTTACAGAAAGATTTAAGTTTACAAAGAATTGAAAAACAATTACAAAGTAATTTTATAAAGAAAAAAGTTTCTGATTTCAAAAACCAAATTGAAAAAGAGATCTGTGCTGACCTGCCCTCTGCTTTCTGGGACAGGAAGCAACATATGGTGGATTTACCATATGAGCCCACTTTTGATGAAAGACAAATTCCTACTAAAGTTAGGCCTATTCAGATGAATATGGACTTAGAACAATACTGCAGGAATAAAATTAAAGACTTAAAGTCTAAAGGCCTAATTGTGAAATTAAGGTCTCCATGGTCTTGTGCCGCTTTCTATGTCAATAAAAATTCTGAGATAGAAAGAGGAACACCTCGATTAGTGATTAATTATAAACCTTTAAATAAAGTCTTAAAATGGATTAGTATCTTATACCAAATAAAAAGGATTTGTTTCAAAAACTCCATTCTGCTTTCATATTCTCAAATTTTGATATGAAATCAGGATTTTGCCAAATTCAAATCAAACCAAGTGAGCGTTATAAAACAGCCTTTACTGTTTCATTCAGACAGTATGAATGGACTGTTATGTCATTTGGTTTAAAGAACACCCCTTCTGAATTCCAAAGGATTATGAATGACATCTATAATCCTTATTCAGAATTTTGTTTAGTTTATATAGATGATGTGTTGATATTTTCCAATACAATTGATCAAAATTTCAAATATTTAAAGACTTTTTACTATGTCACTAGAAAGTTGGTTTAGCAATTTCTAGTTCAAAGATATCTTTGTTCTAAACAAAGATTAGGTTCCTTGGACATTATATTTCTGAAGGAACAATTACCCCTATCGAGAGATCATTAGCATTTACTGACAAGTTTCCAGATAAAATACTTGATAAGACACAATTGCAAATATTTCTTGATAGTCTGAACTATGTCTTAGATTTCTGTCCAAATATCAATAGGATTTCGAAACCCTTACACGATAAATTAAAGAAAAATCCTAGTGAATAGACCGATGAGCACACTAAAACAATCAGACTAATAAAACAGTCTGTTAAGAGCATACCATGCTTGCATTTAGCAAATCCCGTATTACCTAAGGTAGTTGAGGCTAATACCTCTGACCTAGGATATGGTGGTATTTTAAAGCAGGTAAACAATGATAAAGAACAAATAATATAGTATGACTCTGCACACTGGAATAAGTGTCAAAAGAATTACTCTACTATTAAGAAAGAAATTTTATCTATTATTTTATGCATTACAAAGTTTCAAAGTGATTTGTTAAATCAGAAACTTTTACTTAGAATTGATTGCAAAGCTGCAAAACACGTTTTAGAAAAAGATGTTCAAAATATTGCATCCAAATAGATTTTTGCTAGATGGCAAGCTATTTTAAGTATTCTTGATTTTGAAATTGAGTTTATTAAAGGTGACAGAAATTCTGTTCTAGATTTTCTAACGAGAATTTCTTCAAAACAGATAAATGCCGCCCAAAAAGAAAGACAAAGGCAAATGAGTCCTCAAGGACCCTCAGCCTCAAACACCTAGAGCCCAAACTCCTCCTAAAGAAAAATTACTGTCTTCAGCAATGCCTGTAAAGTCCTGAATCGATATGGTCCAAGAAGAAGAATCTGAGTCCAAAGCCCTTGCTGCACAGGAACAGGTAAAAGAATGGATGTTATCTATTTCTAAATCCCCTGAACTTATGCTAGCCTTACAAAGCATTTCTCAAGTAAAGCCTCTTTTTCAATTTCTGAAGAAAGAAAAATCTATTTCAAAATCTCCCTCCAAAGAAATTTCAAAAATCTCAGCTTCTAAAGAAGTAATTTATATTGAAAGCTCATCTTCTTCAGTTGTGCTTTCACAAAAAAGCCTTTTAAAGAAGTCAGATTGGATTAATAAAACCTATCGATAAAATATTTTAGTCATTGAGGATGGGTTTTATCACTCTGATCCTTTTCAAAGTCTTTCAAAGATTTTTCCGAAGGGTTGGTTCTTCAAACCATGGGATTTAACAAAACCTCAATCCTTCTAATAAAGCATTTTTGAATTCATTGACTCAGTGAAATTCAAGCATTTTTATCTTTCTAAAGACCATAAAGAGCCGGCCTATTTCACGGCCACCATCCTTAAAGTAATGAGCCCAAAACAATGGGGTGAACCATTCCATAAGTCTAAAGACTTTCCTACTAATTTCTAAAATTATTTGAGCCACTGCCAATCCTTTTCTTATTAGGATTACCAGCAGGCCTGGTTCAACATATTTTTTATTCAAAACCCGAAGAAGTCTCATTCTTGGTTATTCTTCTTCAATTCAAAAATAACAGTTCAAAGCCTTCCAAACTGATTTCACCAATGGTGAGATTATTTCAGCCCAAACGCAGAAATCTTAACCCTGAATGCTGTGAATTGTTTAAATTTATTTAAAGTCCACTATAAGCCCATAGACTCAGAGAAAAGGTTCTCTCCTTTCCTTTGTTTCTGTACAAACTTCTTTCTTCCTTGGGTCTGGATGTGGAGTCTTCAATTCCATACCCATAAAGCCTAAATCTTCCTACAAAGAACCTTTAAAGTCAAGTAGTGGTCAAAATTTGACGAACAATCAAAACTGACTGAGACCATCATCTAAAGATGGCTTTCTTCAAAAGGACACCTCACTTTTACTATTGAAGAAACCAAAGCCCAATCCACATTCCTCACCTAAAAGTCTAAGGCCCAATCTTTATTGGCCTCAGCCAAATCTGAAGAGGAATATTTCAAAGTCAGGGAACAGCTCTTTGCCTCAAGGTCTGAAACGTCTACACGTGACTTCTTAGACAGTGAAGATGAAGAGCCGTTCATCTCATTGAGAGATGGCAACGAAGATGATTATTTTGGCATCTTCCCACATGTAAAGCATTGTAAATAATTATACTTGTAATTATTATTAAAAAAAAAGATAAAAGTCATTTACTTTTCTTGTTTATTTCCCTATAATTATTATATTTCCTTGTACTTATTTTCTTTTGTCATTTGTCTTTTTTGGATGATTTCCCCCTTCACTCATTATTCCTTTCATGGGAAAAAAACTGTAGGGACAAGATTCCATTTTCTTTTCCTTTTTTTGAGTTCTACAAAGACTTTCAAGACATAAAGTAAAGATGCTGTCTCCACTCACAGGATTCCCAGGGTTCACGACACCAAATGCAGACCTACCCACATGAAGACTTTATTTTTGTAATTATTTCTTTTGTAAAGCAACGGGTCTTTGGCTATATAGTTGCCATTAGCCTTCATTTGAAAGGGATCTAAGTTTTTTCCATCTCATTCTCTTCCTCTCTCAATTCTCTTTTTGGTTTCTGGAAAATGAACTGAAGTCATTTGAAGGAAATTATTCTTGACTTTCGATTTCAGCCCGCACGATTCTTTAAAATATTTTTTCTTTAAAATCAGTTTATTTAAGCAAGCCTAGCAAAAAGGGTTTGTAGAAATAAACATGCATTAAGGTTGGCTTTCTAAGCAAACACAATACCCAATCTGGTTCCCAAAAAGGGTGCTCTGAGTGAGGGGGGAGAAGAGAAGATACAACTAAGGACAAAGATCCGGTCTCTTTGCCCCAGAGGCTAAGTAGCAATTGTTATGGTAGAGCTAATACAGATCAGTTTGCTTCTCATGCAAATAATCTTTAAAACTTTAAGAATTTAAAATATACACCCTTAAGATCTATGCTTTAAAATAAAATAAATACAGATCTTAAGACAAGGGGAAATAGGTGTAATATAGGATTTGTAATATAGTAAAGATGAAGAGCCGTTCATCTCATTAGGAGATGACAACGAAGATGATTGTTTTGACATCTTCCCACCTGTAAAGCATTTTAAATAATTATACTTGTAATTATTATAAAAAAAAGAGGGATAAAAGTCATTTACTTTTCCTGTTTATTTCCCTGTAATTATTATGTTATATATATATATATATATATATATATATATATATATATTCATTTTTTTAGAGGTCTGATATCTTACTCCCACTCAATACCTCATCAAACTTGTTTAATATTGTTTTTAAGAAACTTAAAAGTGATTTTAAAAAGTTAAAACTAATCTTATTATTTGGTAAATCTTTTTAGAGATCACTTTTAATAAAATTACCTCATTCTGCATAGTATTTTAAAAAGTAAGGAAGGAGTGGCTTTTTGAAATATGATTTTGAGAATTATTTTTTAATATTTAATACAATTCACATAGAACACACATATTATGAAAATACAAATATATCCTTATTAATTAGGAAATAAAGTCATTGACTTTAAGGAGATTATTATTGTTATTACCAATTATAGTGAGACAGAAAAATAAAATTAGGATTAATAACATAAAATATGTCTTTTAGTTATCAATTATTACACAATAAAAAAGTATATTATACCCATGTTTATAAATGCTTGAAAAATTTATTCATTATTTTATTCAATTTAGTCATTTATATTCTTATAGTAGTTTATCAATAAAACTTACTAAATGCATAAGACTACTTTTAAACTCATATCATAAACTCATATCACTATTCGAAATTAATTTTACTAAACATTTAATTGATATTTTTCATAGTTGATCATTTCTGCAATATAATTAATAACAATTATTTTAAAAGTTACATTATCACCAAACTGACCTTCATTTTATTAAAATCAAAACAGGTGACGATCGAATCTAATGATAATTTATCCGCATAATTGTGAGTTGATCTTGCAAGCTAAAAATTACTTCAAAACGTCTATTAAAACCTATGATGGCTATTGAGTTTCTCGTGAAACAAAAAAGAAAAAAAAGAGCAGTGATATTCGACCATTGAATTATTCTCAGTGATATTTATTGTTCAATTAAATCCACTTATTTTCATAATTACTTTTCTTAAATAAAACAATTTGAGATACCCTAACCCTCTTCTACCACTATTATCTCCGCCTTAAGCCGCTCCAGAATGGTGGTTGAAGTTGCTTAAGGTCAATCATATGGACTTCAGTTAATTTATTACGGGTATTTTTTTTCCAAATTTTATCCTAACATTTATTTTATCATGAAATCATGGCCTCCATTGGGTTTTCAAACAAAGCTACTCTGGCTCCATCAAGCTCCACTCAATAACATGGCTATTGACTCCGGTATTTTGTCTTTGATATAATTTCGTTTTCTGTGAAATTAATTAAATCCATTTGATATCTTATAGCTGTGTCTTACTAGGTTTCTTTCACTTGAAGAGGTAATAGTGATGGTGGAAGATGATTAAGGTTGATCGAATTGCTTGTTTTCATTTTAATTATGGTTGTATTTTGCTAATATGGGTAATTTTAGAGATAAATGAAGTTAATTGAAAAGTGTGTGAAATTAATTAAAATTATTTTTTCTGAGTTATGGACGGCTAATGATTTGTTGTTGTCATGCATCAAGGTTATTTGCACTTTTGTTCATCTACCAAATATACTATTAGTGGACAGTAGAGATAAATGCTAAACTCCTAAAACTTTTGTGGGAAAAAAATTATAAGATTATAGGAGTTTATTATTCTTTGGAGTTATGATTTTCATTATTGTTGTTATTACTACTACTATTTTATGAGCTTTGAAGTTAATTTTATTGAAGTTAGCCCAAGCCTTTGTTGGAAATTATTAATGCAATTTGTTAATAGTAATATACATACTACTATTGTTTTTTAAATAACCAGGCTTTCTGGATCCGGTAGAATCACAACACGTCCTGTCCCAATTGTCATCGATAATCAAACAGTAGTTATATACGATCTCTTTAATTTATCGCCATAATCCCTGTTAATTGTTCGTTGATTTGGTCATTTTGTCAGCTGTTAGTGGTAGAGCAAGACTTTATGAAAAAAATTTATGTAGACTGTCTCGCCACCTCCCCACTTTAGCATACTAAAATTGTTATAAAATTTCTGAGTTCGCCAATATAAGAATAAGACCCACTAATAATTCCACTTTAAAATCCACTGATTATTTTAAGTACAAATTTATGTATCATTTATTACCTAATAGTACTACTTTGAGAAAAATAACTTCATAAAATGTATGGTCATGCATCCGGACAAAATGTTCATTAGTTCGGAGATCATGAATTTGGACCAGATACAAACAAATTTCTTCTCAAAATCTAAACGATGTGAATTAAGAATTTTATTTGTCTTTTCTAAGTTATTATATAGGGAAATTAAAGAATTGTTAGCCGTTCAACGTATTGGAAAAGAGACAAAAAGTTTTCTGATGTTTAAAAGAGATATATAACCCCCCTTTCTAATTAGTTCCATGTATTTTTACTAAGAAAATAATAATACCGTGTGTGTATATATTATTCACAAGAAATGACAAGTAAAATTTGTTAAATTGTCTTCTTTCCTAAAACTGCGGCAGCTGCTCTAAAATTTTGTGAGATTCGAGGGCTATAATCCTATTTTAAAACATTAAGAAATTTTATTTTCTATTTCTCAAATGTTAAGGGATTAACAACCCTTTTTCCTACTACATGGAGCCATTAGCCAGTACCCAACAGAGTAAAAGGCAATTGAAAATGACAAGAAAACGGCTGCAAGTAAATTCTGTACTTCATAAAATAAAATAAGGTTTACATACTAATGTACTTCTATAATGTTGAAATGTTTTACAACGTTATGAATATATCTTTTCACGCATTTATAATACTGTAAAAAATTTCACAAAATTATAAAATTCTTCTTATATTTTATAAAATACGTGATTCCCTCATCACGGTATTTCATGAAATTACTACAAACGAGATAGGGGGAAAAAAAAACTGATGAGTGAACAGCATGTGAAAGAAATCGCTTTCTATTGGACAAGACTCATTTTCACATTAGCCATGTACTCTTGTCATAAATATATGATCAGTCAATGTGTCAATATCGGAAGATTGGATAATCCAGGGGGTAAGCATCAGTGGTGCAATATCCTTCAAGCATAGTTACACTGATCTCTTGCAGATTCTGATTTTCATGTATTGCTTGAAAAAGTTTTCAAACTAAGCTAATTTTCATCACCTCTATTTAATTAAATCGATTGACTTTAAATTGTCCCTCGTAACATGAAAACCTTTATTGCATCCCCAATTTATTAAAAAGCCATTAACTTATTCTCATATACTATTTAAAAAACGAACAATTTCATCATTTTGACCCCTGTTTACATAATCTTTTGAATGATAAATGAGGACAGGTGACCCCAAGGTTGTTATTATTATCAAGCGGTGTCGATGAGCCATATAGGTAGACCGCGATCACTTTTTATTGTGGGATTTTTATCTTCGTGATTAAAAAAATGTTAATATTTAAATAGATCTAAAAAAACAGAATTTTTTATTTGAAAAGATTTTATTTTTGGGCGTGCTTCTCAGTGATCCAAATTATATGGATCGAAATTTTTGGATAATGAATCAATTCGATCTAACGTTACAGTCCTTATTTTCAAAGATTGTCTAATTAGAACATTTAAAAAATTTTGAGAATCATTAGAACTTTAAAAGGAGTTGCCTCGGATGCATCAGCTCAATTGATGAGTTCCTGGCTATGCTTTAGAGAATTGAAAGCATCGAAATATATCATCCGAAAGAATTCAGTCAATGCAAATTTGGTGTCACTATCAAACAGAGAGAGACCAAGTTTCCAGAAATGTAAAATTGATTAATACGTTAGGGTTTGGGGAGCAAGCTTTTTCTATCTATGGTTAAATGATGAGTTTTTGGCTATGGTTTAGAGAATTGAAAGCACCAAAATACGTCATCCGAAAGAAATCGGCCAATGCGAATTTGGAGTCACTATCAAACAGATAGAGACCAAGTTTCCAAAATGTGAAATTGGTTAATACGTTAGGGTTTGGGGAACAAGCTTTTTCTATCTATAATCAAATGGATGAACATTAGCTAGTGGATGCTGACAATGTCTTTCCCATGTGCGCTATCTCATTTAGAGTCTATATATACGACAGAAACTGGGTGCAGGAACCTGCGTTTTCACCGATTAAACGACACACTCTTCACTCTTTATCTGCCATGGAGGAACAAACCGCAAAAAAGTTCGACGGGCCAGGTGCGATCGTCCCCGTGTGTTTCAATTCAGCCCTCGGTTTCATCGCCTTATTCTATGCTTCAGGTGAAACCGAGCTTTCTGGTTCGGTTTATTTCGTTTCTTTTTCCCTGCTGCTTACGTTTCATATTCTTTTTGTTTCAAAACTCATCGCTCGCCGACATCTATTGGCTTCCGAGGTCACGGAGACTGTTTCGATCTTTGTTGCAGCCGCTGCCTTCGTCGTGGCCTCAACAATCCCGTATCCCCCAGGGCTCAAGGCCACTGCTTGGGCAGTACACGCCGTGTCTTTGGTAAGGATCGCCGTCTGGCACTTCGCAGATGAAATTGTTAAAGTCCTCGGAGGATCTTTCCACCCACTTCGACTGTCTTTTCCTTTTATGGTGAATATGTCAATAATAGTCAATCAAATGTTTAACGGAGTAAACCCTTGTAATTAGGCAGCACGGACTAATACCTAACCTTAAGACTTTCCGTTATTAATAATTATTCGTGCTACGTGTATATATTATGTAACTGAATTATGTACCACTTGTGTAGTTGTATTTGATTATCCATGTAATATACGTTAGTTTATATGACGCTTAATTTGTGTTATTCTATAGTTGTGTTGTACCTACGCTATGGGATTGAATTATGCATCACTTGTGTTTGATGATCCATGTAGTATATATCAATTTATATGAAAATTTAATTTCGTTATTAATTATTTGTTCTTTTGTATATTTTGAAATAGAATTGCACACATATTATAGCATGAGTCTTTTTTTCCCCCTTCTCCTGGAATTCATAACAATCGATCTTGTGTCCTTCGAAAATATTATATGGTACTGCTAATGTTAGTAGAAATCCGACAACAGCCAAGCCGCCATGACTTAAAGCTAGCGAATATACGTAAAGTTATATCGTACTCATGATATGGTTGTTTAAAGTTGCTTTTGCTGGTCCGGCTGCTTTATGTACTGAGAAATATTGACTCATTGGCTAAAACATAGAAACAATAAATTAATAGAGTTCTTAATTATCTCGATTTAGGTTTTGATTAGTAGAAAGTTGTTTCTTGGCCATTTCCATCTTCTTGATAAACACGAATATCGATCAGCTAGCTTTGACAAATGGCTCGTGCCTTCACAAAAATAGCATTGCTTGTTGAAAATGATAGAATAAGAAGAGGGAAATAGGGCAGGCCAACCAGTACACGATATCGAACTCGAAGTAAATATCCCAATATTTTGACAGAGACTGAAACAAAATGATTCACTTCCTTGTAAGCTTAATTACTGTAAAATATTCTACCAAATTGCGTAAAAAAATGAAATAAAAAAAGAAACTGCCCAATTACTTTTGTGAAATAAAAAAATTAAAAAAGATAAAATTAAAAAAGATTTGCTTGAATTTTGATTGTGTCGTCGATTGCAAATCTATGGAATTTTGATTGTCTAGTTAATTGCAAATCTCAAAACAAATTACGTCAAATAAGCAATTGCAAGGAAACATAGGAAACAATTCCTTTTTTTTCTTTTCTTTTTTTTTTATGCTGGTAAATGTGCAACTACAAGGAAACATCCGAAGAAAATAACAATTGAGCATATATATATACACTCTAGTCTCTTGCTGAGTTTCATTGTGCTCGAAATAATTTTTCTGTCTCTACTTGCTTGAAAAGTACTAAAAATTTGATTCAAAGTTACGTGGTCATTTATCCTAACTGACTTAAAATTCTGGCTCAGCGAACAAAATTATCTACCGAGCGGGCTGACAACCAACAAAGCAATGAAGTTTTTGGGCCATTTGATGGATGTTCCGGAGAGATTTCACTCGACTGTCAGTTCTGACTCATAAATTTGCCCCAAGGAGCATTGATTCAATGACCCAAATCTGCTCGTGGATGAAAATGATCCAAATCGTCCGCTGCAAATGTACGAAAAAGTGTTTTGTAAATGATCGAAATTGTGTTGCGTCAAGTCCAAATTTTTGTTGAGAGATTGGGCCAAATTGCTAAGCAAATAAAAATAACTCGATGTCTCAAGTATACTTACTATGATTACAGTAAAAAATTATTGAAATTAACTGAAATCAATTCTATTGTAGTAAAGTCTAAGCTCTGCCATTATTAATATTTCGAAGTACATATCTATATCCTCGACCTATGTTTCGCGGTAAAATTAACACAAAAATCTAATCGGACTTTCCCAAAATACATAGCCAATACACAAAAATCTATGTTCAAAGAATTAAAAAATGGTTTTAATTTGAAAATTTTTTGAGAATTATAGAGAAAGGATAAACTTCACTCTTATTCATTAGCATAAAGTTGTAATTTATTAAAGTATTTGAATTATGAAAAAGAGAATAGTATAGTTAACATAATTTGGGGAAAATGATTTTTAACAATCTTTCTTAATTAACAATTAAGATAGAGACAATCAATCATTGTTTTGTTTGCATTGATATTATTTGATTCTTATCATCCTCCCTCAAGCTGACAAGCGAAATTTTTTAGAATTCCTAGCTTGGCTATAAAAATTGCAAATCCTTGATTCTTGTCCAAGGGCCATGCAACATATTAGGAAGCATTTATTTGAAGCTTGTCTTGGAAATCTTTCAATTGCTTCTACGTTCACATTCTCTTTAAAAAATTTTAGACCATGAAAAATCATAAATAAATTCCTTCCGTTATGAATTATTTCAATGCCAAAGTTGTTTCTTTAATCTTTTTCAAAGAAATCTTCACTCAAGGATTTTATCTTTGTTCCTTTGATCTGGTCATGGAACTCTTTCATTTAAAAAGATATTCTATCGATCTTGTCAAGAAAAATATAATTAGCAGAATTCTTTTTCATTCTCCCTTCAATTTTGATATTATTTCCTATGCGATGGCAGAAGTGGTGGTTGATGGTGCGGTCGAACAACTCTTTGTTTTTTTTTTCAGTGAAGAAATTGAAAATATATTATAAAAGAATTCACATCTCTCCTTTCGACCAAACATGCTTTGGAAATTCATCATCAACATGGTTGCTAAGCTTAAATCCACGAACTTGAAGATGTTGGGATAAATAAAACCTTTAGCGAAAATCATTACTTATAATTCAGGAATATCATATTGTATTATTAAAAATTAATAACAAAATATGCGGAAGCATACCTGAATCTATAACGCTAAATAGTTTTCTAGAATTGTGAGTGATTTTTCAGATCTACACTTTCTCCTAGAGAGTCATTTAATTCTTTCTGCGTTTTCTCTCTCTAATGATGGGATATCAGAAAGAATGGAAAGAATACGTGTGACTTGGGGCCTATAACCACTTATATAGATAACCTTTCCTGTTGTCACTGGGTATTCTTAATTCTGTCTATTATAGAATTAGAATACTATTGGGTCTCTACACATTAAACATCCACACTCTATTAGATATAATAAAACCCATAATACTGAAAATCATAATTTATCATTTTAATTGGGCGTGCATAATTCAACGTTATATTCCAATTAGTTTGTTTTCTTTTTTATTTACTAAAACTTGTCCTAAATTAAACAATTCAGTATTTGAAATATTTTTTAATCTTTAATCACACCTATTTTCTGTTGACAGGGCTTACATAATTAAAGAGTTTTTTTTTGACATTTTCTGTTTTCAATAAGCTAACCTAATATTATATATATATATATATATATATATAACTGAACAAAAAGCCGGGCAATAATAAGACAAAATTAATCAAAATGCTCACTTGCTTGAGAATTGAAAATTGAATCAATCGGAGAGTTGAGGCCACAGTCTAAGATCTGTCTTCTACAGATTAACGAGTCTAATTCTATTTTTTGACCTTAATTATAAGATTTCACAGTGGATAGACATAGTTTTATTGCATATACTGTTGAAATGTGAACCTGAATTGTCGGTTCCGGGAGGAACGACAAGTCACCAGAAACTTTCTGCTGCTCATATGACAGTAGTCTTCTGTCATACAAGCAACATAAGTAATGAACGTGATCTGCACGTGTGCTTGCCAAGTCGTGTCAACTTCAAACATCGTTTCAATTTCTTAAGAATATAACATGTTCATCACGGGAAGAAAAGCTGTTGGTGACAGTTATTTTTGGCTGCAGTTTTCTAAGTTGGTTGGAACAAACCCAGAACCCGCGTTGGCAGGCAGCACTATTTTCTGGAGCCCTCCTAAGCTGTATATAAGGCTTCTAGGGCTTAGCTTAGGGGTATTCAGTTCAGTTCATTGTAATTCTGTCATTAAGCTTGTATTCTGTTGAGCATCAATAAAAGAGACTATGGCTTCTGTTTCTCAAGAGGATGTAGGCTTCCAAGCTGAACCTCGATAGTTCTTTGTCCAGTTTTTTTGCTCTCCTCTCTGTCAAACTACTTTGTTTTTGTAGTGAATTGATCTGCCTTACTCTTTAGCAAGACCAATCGCCGCCCAGGACTTTGAACAGGATTATTCAATTTGCTAACTTGCAAGACTAAATCGGGAAAAAAGCTTAAGCAATTATCCTCTGTAATATTGATCAATATTCAAGACAAAGATCAAAGAAAATCAACTTTACAAATCAACAAGGAAAGCAGAGATTACGAGGTTCAGTTGTTCCAAAAAAATGGCACAACCTACTTCAACGGGAGAAGCCTTTTGATTGGACGTCTATTAATCAACAGACGGAGAATATGTTACAGAGCAATACCAGAGATTACAGAGAACCCTCTAGAACCAACTCTTTTATCTCTCTAAAAACCACAAGCGCTAAGGCACCCCGTTACTCAACTCGGCTCTATAACTACCTGGTAGCAAGAATCATATCTCCAGATTGCACAGCTAGCTGACGCGTGGATAACAGAAATAACGACTTCAAGCTAAAAGCAATTCACATGACTCTCGCATGTATCACTTAAGTGACGATCCAAACGACATGTTTAAGCTACCGTTTGATGTAAATTGATTATGGGCGGAACATGTGCTTCTCTCACGTGACTTGAGGGTATAACTGCACACACAAAACGCTGTCGTCGCAATCTCCAGAGTTTGATTCACTATCAGCCTTCACAGTTTTGTTTCTGATTTGATTTACAAAACATTCTTGCTTCAACAAGATCAGCGTGTGGTGAAGTCTTGGGGTTTCAAATTGGGGTTAATCCATTCTAAGTTCAACATAGAATTTCTGATTTAAAAAAAAAAAAAACACCTAGAATTTCCGTATGGCGTGAAGCCTGACATGACATTTAACTGCAGGCATCGCTAAACATTTCCAATTAGTAATGTGCATGCAAAAATTTAATGATGAAGAAAGATTACAATTAATCTGATTCCGTCCCCGCATGCATTAATAAACAATTAGTACGTCGGCGTAGTCCCATCGTTCGTATTTATCTTTTAAATTTTTGTTAATTAATTGTTTATTTCTCTTGTGCTGGTGGAACCTTTTCGGTATGAGGTTGTGCAAAGTGGCCTTTTTTTTTTCTAGTTTCATCTCTATTAAAATTATTATAGATCATTCATTCTGTATTTTTTTTCATAATAACTGATAACTCTTGTTATAGTATAATTTTATAATATTATTTTTTATTTTAAATATATTTATATTTATATTTATTAGAGACTAAATAAGTCATATAAATATAAATTAAAATAGTAAACACACACATATATAAAAATTTCGGCATGAACAGAAAATTAACAATAAAATATTTATCTTGTACTTTTTTTTTTGAACATTTTTCTTGAAGTAAATATATATTTTGGATAGAGGTATTTAAATCCACTAAATTCCTTATTGCACCCTTTTTTGAATTATAATCTTTATTTTGACCTTGTTCTCTCTCCCTCTGTCTCCTTCCCTTCTCAAACATGAAGTAAATATTTGATTTAACAAATGAAATTATTCAAAAATTAACAAAAATTGATCTTTTTTGTATTTTAAACAAATTGAAAAGAATGATACCCATCATGTAAGAATTAAAAAGAAAAGTTTCTATACCATTGTGAATTTATTAGAATTTTTTTTGGGTCAAATCTCAAAAGCACGAACCTAATGAGCGTAATAGTTAAGAACTGATAATCTTCAGCGAAAGTTAAGAGAAGGATAACGTCAGTTTAGCAAGAAAAAAGAAAAAGAAAAATTAAAAGAGAGAGAGAGAAATTAGTTTAGACTTTGACGATTGTTAAAATATTGACCGAAAGTAGCTAATCAAGTTTAACGTCGTAATTTTTGAGAATTTATGAATAAAAAAATAAGTTATGATTTGACAACTTTAAAAAGTGTGTTGAAAAAAAATTATAGGCTGATATATTCATATATTTGATATTTCTAAAATTAATTAATAAAAAATGACTCATTTATCCATATTGTCCTTAAAATTTTTTAGTAGAGACTTTTTGAATATTATAAAATAATAGAAAAATAAGTAGTATAAGTTAATTCCAAATTTCCTATAGATACAAAATTCTCCCCATTTTTTCCCCTCATTTTTCTTAACTACACCCACTATATACCAACTGAATTCAAGCATCTCATCATATGCTTGGTATGAAATGAATCGATATGGGAATCACATGCATACAGGGACACACCAATTTTCAGTCGGAAAAATTTGGAACCAAAAAAGGAAAATTGAAAAAAGCAATTGTATTTATGGTACGATACGATTTAATGGTAGACACTTAAAAGGAAAATGGAATATTTAATGATGTCAAATTCATCAATCATTTAGTTAAGTGGTTATATGAAGAGCTTAATGTCTTTGGTCAGTCACCCAATATAAATTTGGATCATTTTTTTGGCTGCGATTGATGATGAGTTGCAAAATCTTAATTGTAGTTATATCTTTGCAAGACTCAATTTTTTCCTCAATTTCTCAGAATCATTTTCTCATTTTGTACCGATAAAGAAAAAAAATATTGAACAAGGTCGGAAATTTTATTAACATGAATGATAGTTAATAAATTAAAAAGAAAAGGTAGTTAATCCTAATCATATACTAGTACTAAAATACATGTGACACAAATTCTGTTAAAAAAAAAAATTAGGGGCGCTATTCAAACTGTTTTTGAAGATTATACACATCGATTTCACACTCAATGCGCCGAGTCTCCAAGATCGTCTCCAAGAATGTTCAATAAACATTTACAAACTTATAAAAGTGGTGGTATGGCTGTTTTTAAGAAGCAAGCTAATGCAATGTCGAATGGCTTTGGCTTGCTTAATTAGGAGCCAAGCATGTTTGCAGAAGATTAATATTAAAAAAAAAAAAAGTTGCTCCCGCCCTGGTACTTGCACTGCATTAATGGATATGATTAGTGCAGTGAATATAAATAGATTATGAATGGTAGCTTTAACAAAGTTAATAACGTAAGTTCGATTAGATGCGAGCGCACTAGATTAGGCCTCTAACATCGGGTAGGGTATGAATTCAAATCCAGTACATGCTTCATCCTCATTTAACATTCGAAGCGATGAGAAAATTAACATCATGTGGATCAACTAATCAGCCTAACTAACTATAATTCAAAGAAGGTTATTATTCTTATTCTTCTACATTCTCAAAATCTTAGCAATTAATGAGAATTTTTTTTTTGGTTTGGTACTTTGAATAGGTACGATCAAAGACTTGGTCAAAATAGTACAATCAGAGACTTGGGCTAACCAATTTAAATCTAAAACTTAATCAAGAGTCACCAATTAATCTCGATGAAATTCGTAAATTAAAAAATAAAAAAATTATAGTTCAATTTATTAATCTACCACTGTGTCTGTTAAATTAGAAAGAAGTAAAGATAGATCCTAACTGAATAGAATTTAGAGCATACCAAGACTCACTTCTTTTGGATTTTTGATTTTGAGAAATAATCACCAAATATTCCTATTCGTAAATTTTTTATGAGTCTTAAAAAACGATCTCATCCTAAAAGAGTTTATGTTTGGGCTTACTTTTGCCTTGAGCCCAAAAAATTTTTTGTTAAGCCCATGCGCTCATTGGTAAATGTAAATTGTGACTTTTACCATCACAGGATTCGTGGATAACATTGTTGTGAATTTAGTTAAGATTTACCACACACCCATTATGTATTTATTTATTTCTTTTGAACTCCTTTGACGCCGCCGTGAAAAAAATTTATTCGCTATGCATTTTGAGGTGCATGCTCTTTTTTGTTTTTTCAATAACTACAGTGAATTTACCTATAAAAGAGGATAAAGGGGAAATCTGTACTATGAATATTAACATTGATAAAAATCGAATCTTACCACGATGAAAATAATTTAAGGATATTAGTGAAATATCTAATTAAAATATGTACTCTAAATATTTATAAGGAGAAAATTTTAACTATGCCTTGATGAAACTAATTTAGGAATATCAATCAAAAACATCCATATATATATGTGTGTGCGCACGCGCACGCGGGTGCATTCTATTTGGATGGGCATTTTATCTAATTTCTCCAAAATTAAAAAAAAAGAAGTAATGATCGGTATCTCAAATTTTTTATCCCAAGTAACTATGCCAAATAATATAATATTTATTAATTAGTTGATTACTCTTTATAAAGTCTAATGAATAACTATATTATTCCATCAATTAAATGATAAAAGCCATATCATTTGTCATAGGTATTTAAAATAAGAAATTTGAGATAGATTTGGGCAAGAACTAATCACCTTTCTACCACTAGCAAACCGCTTTTCTAAAAGGACTGATCTGACATCTGACGCCACCGTCAAATGGTTAGAGACCAAGTTTCAAATATGCAAAATTGAGTAATACGCTAGGGTTTGGGTAACAAGCATTTTCAATCTACAATCAAATGGATGAACATTAGCTAGGGATTTGGTCACAAATACTTTCCCATGCGCGCCATCTAAATTAGAGTCTATGTGTATGACGAGAACTGCAGGAACCTGCACTTACTTGAACAACACGATATTCTTCGATCTTTGTTAAAATCAAAGCCATCAACAACTAAGAAACATCACTGCCGTGGACGAAGAAACCATAAAAAGTTTGAATGCCCTAGTGCGATTGTCCCCCTCTGTTTCAATTCGGCGATTGGATTCATTGCTTTATCTTATGCTTCAATTAAAACCGAGCTTTTTGGTTCCGTATGTTGCTTCTTTTGCCTTCTGCTCACGTTTCTTATTCTTTTTGCTTCCAAACTCATCTCCCTCAAACATCCATTTGCTTCCCAAGATCTGTCTGTCGCCAAGAAGCATACTCCATCCCTCGTAGATAAGAAACTAACTCATGACTTAGGAAGCAAATGGATGTTTTGGGAGATCAATCTGGAAACGAAGAGGATAAGCAACGTGTGCAGAAGGTCAAAAGAATCAACATAAAAGGAGAGAGAAACCTTGAATTTAACTGGAACATGTAAGGGATAAAGCCATGAATCCATGGACCGAGTTGAAACAGAAAGGAAAGACCACACTCTGCCATTCAAATGGTTTTCAATTTTCTTCATTCACGGCTGTGATATTTGATTAGCTGGTAAGGGCTTTGGTGCTAATACAGATTGAGGAATGTGTTGGTTAATCTCCGTAGACGCAGGTGCTTTTATGTCATATTTATATGTGTGAACCCAATCCAACACATTCAATTTGCCTATATTTTTTCAAGTCCATAAATATGCTATTTAAAAAAAATAAAAAAATAAACCTAGAAAAAATAAAGGAGTAATAACTCGTATGAAAAAGAAAATATAAAATTCATTAGACAAAATTAAAGGCGATAACTAGTATATACATGATATCCTCATTAATTTACTTGATTTCGTAGAAGGCATGACAGTTTATCTTAATTATCAGTAATGATAATATCTTTGTCCAACTTTTTTCTGATTTTTCATTGTCTTTGTTTTTGAATCCTACCTATCAAAACTCAAATTAAATTCTAATTTAATTTGGGATGGGTTGAATTGAATTTTCAACCATCAATACTTTAGACTTGTTTTCACATTAATTTTGAAAAGAATTTATCAGATTTTAATTTGATCAATTGTTTATATTACCTCTTATGCTGCTCATTCATTCGAGCTTTGAAGAAAGCTTTTGTCCATCTGTGTTTTGCATATCTATGTCTAAACACACAATGAAATCTCATAATTAAATAAAGAAGTAATATACGAAACAAGATATAAAATTCATTGGACAAATTTGAAGGTTGATGACTAGTATATACTTGATACCGTCATTAATTTGCTTGATTTTGTAGAAGGCATGGCAATTTGTCTTAATTGCGAGCAATGATAACCTCATTGGCCTTTTTTAGGTTTTTCTCTTTCTTTCTTTTGTATACTACCGATCAAACTCAATTAAATTTTTGGGCTGCATGCTTAGAATTGAATTTTCAACCATCAATACTTTTAGGCTTGCTTTGATCACATTAATTTTCAAATAAATCTTATCATTTTTTTATTTGATTAATTGTTTATGTTACCTCCTATACTCCTCATTCATTCGGGCTTCAAAGCCTTTGTTTGTGTGTGTATTATATATCTATTTCTACACGAAAAATGAAATCGCATAGTTATAGTCATAGCACAGAATTAGACTGATTTGGGAGATATAGATCTGAGACCGTGGGATGAATTCTCTGATTGATCCAATTTTCAATTCTCATCCAAATTAAAGTGTTTTGAAGTTTGTTTTATTAATTGCTTTTGCTTTTTTTTTTAATTTCTTTTATCAATTGCTTTTGCTTTTCTTCAAGTTATCTATATGTGATATTTCTTTTGTTGTGGTAAGTAGTGTATGTAATTGTTCGTTTTGCAGGCTCTGAGTTAATTCAAGTTTTTGAAATGGTACTGGCTACGAAGGCGCGCTTCCTTTCTTCCTGTAGAATTTAAAAAATAATTAATCAATTTCATAAAATAAAACTCGGTAGCAGAAAGTATTTCCTATTTTTCTATATTTGTTTCCTTGAGAGAGAAAAAAAAAATTCACCGACACCCAAGAATTACTTTAATTGGTTAGTTAAAAGCTTTCAAGTTCATAAATATTCACCGAACTCCTTAATTTGATATAACAATAAAAAATTAATTTCACTAATAAAAAATGAAAAATACTATTACCAATGGATCAAAGTCTTCCCCTGATCTTTTATCGATCTTGTGCCACTTGTATTTTAGTGTTAGGATGCGATTAGGAGTTAGCTATTCTTACTTTTAAATTCATTAGCTATTAATCACGTTAATAAACGTTCGATTCCAATTTGACTCCTTTATTCATTTTCCCACACTTATCTAAATCCCTTGCTTGGCGGTACTGGCTTTAGAAAATTTTTTAGGAACAATCTCAAATCAGATCTTACTTCCTTTAAATTCGTGAAAGCGTCTCATTTGAGTGTTAAAATTATGCATGTATGAATATATCCTCATTGATTACTGAAGGTTTAGTACTTTCCTCTAGATCCAAAATTGAATGAATTTACTGCCGGTTGAGAAACCAAATTTTTTGTGTAGAAATAAATCAATGAATTTTATAGTTACAATATCTCGAGGCATCCCTGCAAATCCAAGTAACCGTCAAGCATCACCCATTCCTCTTCGATGCCTAAATACTTTGAGCCAAAATGTTCCGTTTTGCAGTTTGAGCCTCCTTTCATTTTCCTCGCACAGTTCGAAACACTCTGTGGAAGGATCAAGCTTGATGTAGATAATATCTTCTTTATATGTACCTTTTACGTTTATTTTAGACCAATGTCATCAGAGCCGTTGATCACTCTGTCATGCTTGAAGTAGTAGGATGGTTATGTTCGATAATTCCGTCGCCACCCTCCATTGGTGTATCCTTATAGCCAAGGAGTTTGAGATCCGAGACACAAAGTAACAGTCAGAGCTCTCCTATTCCTTGTCATTCAGATCCCATTTTTCTCCTCCATTTCGTAATAAGAACCCATGGCAACTGTGTTCAGGGTCAGTGAATTTTTTCGAGCATTAAATTCTTGAATTATTAAACCAGCTGCCACAAACCCACCTGCGGCGGGACCAAACTTTTATCCATCGTGCATCCTCAAACAAAGTCAAGAGCCGTTTGCATTTTCAAGAGGTTAGCTACGGGAGCATTGCAAAACAAAAATTAGTCTTAAATAGATTTTTCTTCTTCTACCCAAATTTAAAATAAATAAAAGAATAAAGGAATCTCTTCTTTTATTTTCACAGCAACGGAAAGGAATTTGAACCAATACATCCGCTGTGTGAACTTAAGTGTTATTTTTCAGTGCATCTCAAGGAATAGAAAAGCAGCCTTAACTGAGATAACTGATGACAAGAACGGTTCTACAAGCTGTATGTCATACGCGTAGATTGCTTCTGGCTCTGACATGGATTCCCTGTAATTACGATGAAGAAGCTGTGGACGAATTTATTAAGATACATGTTAGACATAGTAATACCAGTTCAGATGGAAAAAGCCTTCTACGCACTGAAGGCTAAAGCGGCACTGGTTGTTATGTGAATGACACTGACATGCAAGGATTTGTGCATGCATGCTTTCATTGTAGGTGGTGAGTGGATCAAGAAGGCGTATGGAGAAGAAATGGAGTAAACGACAGATAAAAATGTGAGCTTAAGTGTTCTTCAGCAATACTTTTCTGGGAGTTTCAAGGATGCTGTAAAAAGCATTGGGGGAAGGAAAACTTGTATTCCCTTCAGAAATTGTTTGTACTTATGTACATGCCAAATTGCCGGGGAATGTTGTAAACTTGTATTCCCTTGAAAAAATTGAGTCGGACTCCAATCACAGCATAATCGACAAATCCATAAGGTACTCCTACAACTAAAGGAGATTCAAAAACATATTGCTTGTGTTCAAAGGATTACGAGTTGTTTGACAAGTACACATAGCCAATGTCACGACCCGTCCCAAACCCTGGGACAAATCGTGACTGATTCTCAAAATTCGACTAATAACAATTCTAATAAATAATAATAATAATATTTCTATCAAAATTTCTGAAGAATTTCTCTATATTTTTGAAATTTCAAATGCTATAATTAATAAGATAACACTCCCAAAATAATTTCCATATACAACCAACTCCGTCAATCAACATCTCAATAAATACCAAATATCATCCGAAATATTTTAATATCAAACACAGTAAGTTATTCTATATTGTAATATTATACAATCCGAAATATTCTACACAGAACTTCACAAATCCTAAGACAAACACGTGGCCAAATTATAAATAGCTATTGATGCTGAGTCAACTGTTGTACCTGCAAGTCTCCTGTGGGGGGGAAAAATATAATAAAACGAAAAAGAATGAGGGGTGAGTATAAAACTCAGTGAAGGTCAGTGAGTGGATAGTAGTCTTTCGAAAAATAACTTTATTTTTAAAATAATCGTATCACTTTTAAATACACCATTTTATCAAATCATAAACGAGAAATATTAATAAATCATTTCACATTTGTAAACAAATCACTAACTTCGAAAATATATATAATGTCATGTGAAATAACCAAGGAAGAATATGTCATAACATCGTATAATTACTCAATCTGATATTATCACAAAATACTGCGTAAAACTGAAGAAAATTCGCAACATATAATGTCAATTTCGAATACTGAAAACTTTCACCGAACGAGTACCCGGGAAAATAATCTCATCCTATCTGGACCTCAACGGGCAGCAATCAGGAAACCATCATGCCCCGGAACTATCCAGATAGATGGGGAAATAACATCTCATATGTCGTCTCATCTCGACATATCTCATCATCATAATTATGCATGCATAGTCCCCAAAGGACAAAGCGCCCAAGCACACGGCCCAAAGCCTCTATGTGTACTCCGACGGGCCCCAAAGGCCTATATCTCATATCATCACATCACAGTGTACAGGGAAGGGTACTGTCTAATGACTTAAAAACAATCGAAAATACACATATACATAAACATCCGATAATATCCGACATCACATTCTCTTTTATTCTCAACAACATTTAAAATCTATTTTCTTTTCTTTAAAAATATTATTAATACGCATATATTCAAAATCAGAAATAAAATCATAAATCATAACAATTTCAATAATAAATGTCATTATTCAGATAAAATCCATTCATCATAAAATCATTTAAATCAGACATTTAAAAAAATTCATTTGCAATCATGCTTTATCATAATTAAAAATCATAATAATCCACAGAGAAAATAAGTTTTGTATATTCCACTCACAGTGACGACGATCAAATCCAGTATCATCGATGTCCGTGGGTTGATTATCGTTTGCGGGTTCTCCTAATCAAATTAAATCGCATAATTATTATTAATCACTTAAAGTATAATTAATTGTACTTAATAAAACTCGAACTAACATAATATAACTCTCGAATATTTAAAATTACTAAATTATCTTTATGTCTAAAATTACCAAATTATCCTGATTTCCAAAAATTACCAATGATCTCGATATCAAACTTTATTTAATTGCCCCCAATAATATATTTATTAATTTATCTTTAAAATTATTAATTTCCGAAATATCCTCAAATCCTTTAAAATTACCGAAATATCCTTGAATTCAAAATTATCGAAATATCCCAAAAATCATAATTTACCAATTTAATCCTCAAGATCATACATTATCACTTATCCTCAGTTTAGTCAATTACTAAAATATCTACATATTAGAAATTATGAAATTACCCTAGAGGTATAAAATTATTAAATTACTCCAAATTACTTAAATTACCGATTTACCATCGAAACCTCAAATTACCCAACTATCTTTATCCATAATTATCAAATTACCCATAACTTTTAGAAATTATAGAATTAACCCCAAAATTCACAAGCATTATCAAATTGCCCCTCGCCAGTCAACGGTGACGGGAAGCTCAGGTCTTGTAGTTCTGGCCTTGGTGAGTCCAATGGTACTGGCAGTGTTCACCCACGCGTGGTGACGGAGCCGGATCGAGCTTCCTAAAGCCACGGATTGCAAGATGTCGTTCGCCAGCATTCCGACCATTTCAGGTGACGAGACTGGTCGGAAATGGAAGATGGAGGTGAGAGCATTAGAACCCAGCTGGTGGCGTAGCCAAAATTCGGCAAAATCGATGACAGCAAGAACGGGTTTTTGGCCGAAACTTTTGAGCTTCACCGGCGGCGGTCTGGTTGTTTTCTGGCAGTGAGAACTGTAAGGATATGACCAGCGTCTCAAGGGCTTCAAATCGATACCAAGATCGTCGGAAACGGTGGCCGGAATTGAGAGATCCGGCAGGATCAAAGTCGCGGGTTACGGGTTCGAATCCGGATCAACGAGTATCTCTCTCTCTTTCTCTTTCTCTTTCTTTCTTTCTTTCTCTTTCTCAACTTCTCTCCTTATTTAAT
Source organism: Aegle marmelos (assembly GCA_030449875.1). NCBI lineage: Eukaryota > Viridiplantae > Streptophyta > Magnoliopsida > Sapindales > Rutaceae > Aegle > Aegle marmelos. The sequence continues at coordinate 12,470,931 of JASUUL010000115.1, forward strand.
ATATATATATATATATATATATATATATATATATATATATATATTTATATCTATATGCAAATATTACAGCCAATGAGTTAAATAGCACGTGTTGATTCAGCACAGTATGGCACCAATGTGTTTTAGGTAAGTGGGCCTTAAAAGAATAGTATGATTAGATATTAACTCAAAAACAATACGTGAAAATACATATAATATCATGACCCACTTGAACCCTAGGACGAATCTCTCTAATTCTCGAAACTAAACTAACAATGATTTTATAATAATAATAATAATATTTCTATCGAAATTTCGGCAGAGTTTTCCTTATATTTTTGACATTCTCTAATTCTACAAATAACAAAATAATACTTTCAAAACAAGTTCAAATTTCAGCAAACTCCACCAACTATCATCTCAATAATATCAAATGTTATCCAAAGTAATTTAATACCAATATAGTGAATTATCCTTAATCACAAAATTATACAATCCGAAATATTTAAACTAAAAAATTCCATGATTCTTAATACCATTACGTGGCTAAAATACTAATATCTATTGTTATTGAATCGACTGTTGTACCTACAAATCTCTTGTAGGAGAAAAAATATTATAAAAACGGGGATGAACATAAAACTTAGTGAAAGTCAGTAAGTAAATAGTAATTTTTGAAAATAATTTTATTTTAAAAATAATCATATCTTTTTTAAATATACGATTTCATCAAACCATAAACGAGAAATATTAATAAACTCACTTAACATTTAAAATCAAATCACTAACTTTGAAAAACATATATAATGTCACATAAATAACCAAAGGAACATGTCATAACATTATATAAACACTCAATTTGAAATCATCACAAAATACTATGTAAAACTAAGGAAAATTCACAATACATGATATCAATATTGAATACTAAAAAGTATCACCAAACAAGTAGCTAGGGAAATAATCCTATCATATCCAGACCTCAACGGATGAGTAATCAAGAAACCATCATGCCCTGGAGCTAGACGGATAATTCAAATCTCAACGGACGGACAATCAAGAAACCATTATATTCCAAAACTACATGGGAAAATGAGAAAATAACATTTCATATATTATCACATTTCAACATATCTTATCATCATAACTATATATGTATAAATAGTCTCCAAAAGACAAAAGCGATTAAGTACACAACTCAAAGCCTCTATGTGTACTCAAACAGGTCCCAAAAGCATGTATCTCATATTATCACGTATTATTTCATCAGTGTATATGGGGAAGCATACTTGTTGTGTAAATTTTATTGAACTCACAAGCGCATGAATCTATTATAGAATAGATTAATGATGATGAGTGTCGATCCCACGAGGAGGTTGATTTTAATTATATGTAGAATTAGTTTTCTTTTAATAGGTGAATAAATTTGTGATGAAATTTAGTAAATTATGCTTAAATTTAAATTACAATGGTAGAAATTAAATTAAACTGAAATATATTGAAATGACGTGCTTGGGTATCCGGATCTGCATCAACATGCTCCATGGGCTAAATATTCCATATTAATACCAATTAAATCATGAGGGGGGATTCCACACCTCATCAACCACGCTCCAATAAATATGGTACCAAGGGCTTATCGTGTCAAATAATAATAACCTTGTACTATGGTGCCGGTTTAACCAGGGCGGTATCTAGACAAGACTATTATTATTTGTCGATGAAAAGTCAAAATAACCACAAATATTAGAGGAGAAGAGAAAGTAAATTTACCAAATTAAGCCCATGGGACATGTTGAGACTTCACCTTCAACCCAAGCTTAAAAGAAAATTAGCTACTCATATTTTAACTAGGGATAAAAAGAAAATTTTATTAAAATACAAAGAAACTATAAGAAGGAGAAGGAATTTCAAAAATCTAAGCTTAAAAATGAATTCAGGGATTATCAAATTAAGGGGGGAGAGCCCCTTTTTTATAGATACATTGAGTGAATCGTGACCATCGGATTAAAAATAGTTCGGATGCTCAGGATTGCGCCACGTCATCAGTCAACAGTCAACAATTAATGTTTGCATAGTAACGCCGTTTGAATAGTAAATAATCTCATGCATGTGCATGTAGTGTACACATAATTTTTACTCCACTAAGATGCTGCCACGTCATCGATCCACAGTACATAAGAAATTTAGCCCAATAAGATCGTGACACATCATCGGTCGATGCCATGTTATTGGTCAATGCCACATAAACAGTCAATACCACATAATTCATCTAATCAGATACTGCCACGTCATAGGTAGTTGCCACATCATCGGTCCGTATCTATAAACAGTGTCATAAACAATATCGTGAATAGTACTCCATGAACAGTACTATACGTATGAATAATACCATACATATAAACAGTGCTGTATATGTGAACATGACTTTTTTCCTTTAATGCTCTTCCTAAGGTTTTCGACCGTCCTAAGTCCAAATATGACGTCCGTTTTGCTGTCTGATCACTCGTTCATTGTGAAACGATTATGATGCCCCTAAAATACATAAAATACATAATTATAATAAAACACGTATAATTAAATAATAAAATACTCAAATAAATAAAAACAGCAATGTTAGTGAGACTTAAAGTGTAAAATGATGATTTTCTCCTTTATAAATATATATTTTCTAACACTCAACAATACTGTTCAATGATTTTATAAATAATAAAAAATGCATGTGCACATAAACATCCGATAATATCTGAAATCACATTTTCGTTTACTTTTAACAACCTTTAAAATTTATTTTCTTTTCTTTAAAAATGTCATTAATACACATATATTCAAAATTATAAATAAAATTATTTATCATACACGTTTCTGATAATAAATATCATTATGCAGATAAAATTTATTTCCATAAAATCATTAAATCAAAACATTTAAAATTCACTTGCAAACATGTTTTACCATATTTAAAATCATAAAAATCTACAGAGAAAATACATTTTATATATTCCACTTACAGTGACGTTAATCAAATTTGGTATCGTCGACGTCTGTAAGTTAGTTCTTGTTCGTAAATCCTTCTAATCAAATAAACTGCACAATTATTTCCAATAACATAGGATCCGACCAATTGTTCTTAATAAAGCTCAAATCCACATATTATAACTCCTGAATATTTAAAATTATTAAAATATCCTTATGTCTAAAATTATTAAAATACCCCTAATACCAAAATTTACTAAATTACCCTCAGACTTATAATTTATTAATTTGTCCTTAGAATTCTAAATTATCGAAATATCCTCAATTTAATTTATAATAAAAATATGTGAGTTTTGAATTTATAAAATTATTCATGGGATGTAAAATTATCAAATTACCCCTGATCACTTAAATTATCGATTTATCCTCGAAATATCAAATTACCTAACTATCCTTGTCTATAATTGCTAAACTACCTATAATTTTTAGAAATTACAGAATTAACTGTAAATTTTATAAACTTTATCAAAGTACTCCTCACTGGTCAATGGTGACCAAACTTCAGTCAATAGTGGTGGGAAGCTCATGTCAGATAGTTCTAGCCATGTGATTCCAATGGTGCCGGCGATGACTCCCACACGTGGTGAAGGCGACGAATGATGCTCCAAAAGCTGTGGGTTTGCAAGTTGCAGTTCACTGGCAATCCAACCATTTCAGGTGACGAGATTCGTCATAAATGGAAGCCGGAGGTAAGAAGAGTGGAACCCAACAAGTGGCGTGGCCAAACTCCGGCGAGATCAATGACAGCAAGAATGAGTTTTTGGACGAAATTTTTGAGCTTTACCGGCAGCATTCTAGTCATTTTTCAACAATTGGAACAACAGGGATACGGTGGCGGGTTGGATCCGGATTAGGTCAACTCGGTCAACTCTCTCCCCTTCTCCCTCTCTTTCCCTTCCCCTTCTCTTGGATCCTCTCTCTCTTCATTTAAAGAAAATAATTTTTTAATACAAATTAAACTAATACTGGTTCTATGATAATAAAAATCCAACGACTTGGCTTTGAGTCACGCTCAGTTTTATCTTGGTTGTACATTGTGATAAATTTAAAATTATTTATACGTGATAATTTGATAAATATGACAAATTTTCTCACGATAACATGTAACGAGTTCGAGATTTATAAAATCAACACCAAACGAAAAAATAAATAATTCACTCAATAAGAAAATAAAAGTGATATATTACACATAACAAATACATTTAACTCTTCAATGAGAGTAAACTTAGAATTTTATAATTTTACGAATAATTTAAAATTGAATCTTTCAACATATTTAACTAATATAAGTTTTTTAAATTCATTTAATTCTTAGTTTGAAGAAAAAATTACTCTAATTATTTTATACTTATAATTTTTTAAATGAATAGATGATATTGATTTTAATAAATAAAAATATAAACTATCACAATTTTATAAAATGTATGTATTACTATTATTATGGAGTATGGTTTATTAATTTATGTAAGTCCAAATTAATAATTAAGTAAATCCTTAAGAAAATTTTATTATTATTGTTGTTCTTATTAAATATTAAAAAAGATTTCTAATACCGCAGAGTCTATCTTAGTAGTTAGTATTACATTCTCTTATTATTATCAATTTATTATTATTATTAAATATGGACTTAAGTTTTGAACTTCTGATTCTATTTAATTTGATTAAAGGCACATGTAACACAACTAAAAAATATTGATTACTCTTAAGTATAAGAGTGTCTAATTGTAACATAACCTAATGAGCTTGGGGTCAACCCATAAGGAACATATTTAATTTATAATTTCCTTTAAATGACCTAAGGACTAAAAATAAAATGTAAATACATGCTATTTATTTTAAGTGAAATTATGAAAATAAATTATTTAAAGTTATAGATCCACTCTTAGTAGTAGATATAATTTAACAAATTCTTTTTGTTCAAATTTATTGTGCAAAAGATAAATTAATAAATTATTATTTTTCTATCAATTCTATTATGAATTAAGTTCTTAATATGCCAAAATTCAATTTGTCTATAAAAAATCAAAATATTATTTTACAATACTTTATACTAAGATATAAAGAATGTATTATACGGGTAAAATTATAAAATATTAATTACTCCCTTAGTTATTTACAATAAATTGACATTTCAAAATATTAAATATGGATAAAATTAAATAAAGACTAATTTAATTTATATAATTAAAAATAAGATTTAATTAAATCATTTTTTTACTAAGAGTTTTATCTTATTCTAACTATTATTATTTAGTTAAGCATAATTAAAACAAAAATAAATGTTGAAATTAAATCACACATATCAAAAATTAAAAATAAAAATAAATTTATTTACGAATTAAAATTCAAACTTCTAAAATAAATAAAAAAATTAAATACAAAAAATGAGAAGAAATTTTAAAAATTAAGCCTTCCGTTGCTCACATCTCTTGTGCACTTCTCCCCTTTATCTTTGATATTGCTCTTCCCCCAGTTCCCCTCCTCTTACTCCTTTCCTACGTCCCTTTTATAGGAAACTCTTGTCACTTTCTCCTTTGTTTCTATTATTATTTAATTTTTTTTATTATTTTTATAAGAATTATTGATAGTCAAGTAAATGGCTCACTTTTTTAATTATTTTATTTTTTATTTTTATATTAATCTAATTTATATTCTTTGTTTTTCACTTTTAGCTATGATTACTTTTTATTCTCGACATATAAATTAATATTTTATAATCAAATTTAACATAAAATTGTATTAGGAGAGCATGGAGATAATTTATAATTTATGAGTGTATTAACCACCAAAATGTAAAAATGATAATTTTAATCTTTATTAAATATACATTTTGTAATGTCAATCACCCCCAGTCAATTTATTACTAGACGCCTTGCAATCAAAGCAATATTATCAAGTAAAATTTAAATGCAAATTGAAGCATTCTTCTTCTTCTTTGGTTTTCTTTTGGGACAATTGTGTTTACTTTTTTTAATTCGATTAATGATAACAATCATGTAAAAGCACTAATATTATCTCTGATCTAAAAAGAATTAGTCCCAGATTAAACTTTCACACAAATCAGTCAAGTAAACTTATGTAAAATCATCAATTATCAAAGCTACATTAATCAAGTCATTTTAAAAAATGAAATCTCAAACTCCAAAATCTCACAGATAGGAGTGACACTCTCAAAAGAAAATAATCGTCAATAAAGACAGTCACTTTAAGGAAATAATAGAAAAAAATATCACATATTCTCATCAATATTGGATCATATAATCTCAAGTCAAACATATTATTAATCAAATCAATAACATTATTTGTATTTATTTTTATGCATTACTACATCTTTTAATCTATATTACCAACTGCTACTAAAATTAATAATGACTTTTACTAGAATGTAACTTTTGTTGGGGATATAACTAACAAAGAAGAGAATAGGAAAAGCAAAATATATATTTGAAAAATAGAAATCCTTTGCAGATTACAAGATGTATTTTAATATGCTTATATTACTTTATTATTTTCTTATATTACTTTTAATTGGTGTTGCACCATTTTCATGAAAATATAATTATCTCTAGTTTTTCAAACATTATTGGGTGATGAGAACATAAAATATAAGGTGATACTTCATGTTAGAGTGGGATAGGATGATAAGTTACTAAAGAAAATAAGTTTATGTATCTATAGGCTCAAAAGGATTAGTTATAGATACTTTATAATGGGGATAGGTAGGAAAAGCTCATACGGATCAAAAATAACTTTTTCGTTATATTTTAAAGCTTTGTTCTTTTGTATCTACTAGTTTATTGGACTTTCAGAATAATTATGTTTGTCTAAATAGCTTAGCATTTTATCATTTCATACAAGACCTCTATATTTTTTGTTTATTAGAGTCAACCAATTAAAAAAAAAAACTCACTTGAAACTTACTATGATATGTACATTTTTTTAAAAAAATCTTAGTCAATCGTACTCATTAAATCTCTCAATTTACACTTATCACCAACTTCAACATCTAAAATGACAAACATAGTGTAATGTAACTCAAAGCCAATGATTAATATAAGTACAAAAATTTAGAAGTCATCATGTAAAAGACCACACAAAGTGCTTTTATTTTTTTTATCTTTCTTAAATTTTTTATTAAGACACTCACCCCAAATTGATTCTAAACATTGTCCTCAATTTTTTATAAGCTAAAGATATGTATGCAAAAAGGTGAAAAAAACACATAAAAGAAGAAGTTAGAGAGTTCACATTTAAATAGATAGTAAAAACTTAAGAAAAGATGATAAAGAAAAAAATTAAAAATAATTTCTTTTTTTTTGGGACAACTAAACTTTAAAATTAAGAAGATATGTTTATAGAGTTATTATAATTCAGATTTAGCTATTTTCGACTTCAATTTATTGAAAGCTAGTCTTTATAATCAAAATTAATGAAAACATCATCAAGACTATGACATTCCACAATTATCAACTGCTCTTGCCTCAACCTAAATGACATATTATTTGAAAGATATTACTTGACTACAATTTGAAAATATTTATAAATGGAGAGCTAAATTTAATTTACACTTTTTGCTAGGGTTACTGCCATCATCGTTTGTCAACTAATCTAACAACAAGCTTCTGGGTTTTGACTCTAGTTTATAAGTTAGTAAAAGATCAAATAAATATCTCAAAGATTTTAAGGCTTTTAGGATAATGCCTAGTGTTTGACATACTTTAATTAAAAACAACATCTATGACAAGTTTAATAACCCTCAGTCACATCCTCTATATAACTACTGTAATTTTCTCTCACTTTAACATGATTAATAAAGCATGCAAACTTCCTATAGCGAAACCTAAAAAGCACATAAACTTATTTAAATTGTCTGCTCGAAGTTGCTACTATTAGAGCAATCATGCACATATGCATATGGGGTGGTGGGTTTGTTACATTATGCATAAAGTTTTGGCTCATAATTCAAAGGTAAACAATGATTAAATATAAAATCACATCAATAAAAATTATTATCCAAAAAATAAAAGAACATTAAAATAAAAGATATTTACTAGTAGTTGTAATAGTGACTCATATTTTCCTTTATTTTTACATCTAATGTTAGCTTGAACACTTTCTATAGGTTGAGGATAGAATTTTATCCAGTTTTCTTATAAATTGACAAATAGATCTTTTAGAGTTAAAATTTCAATAATAAACTATGTACTTTCTTTGTGGAATGATTTCCATAAATTATAAATCTTAAGTTGTACATATCCGCTTGAATGCGTCAGAAGAGATAGTAACATATCATTTAATAATACTCTACTCATGCAATCTTTAATGAATTTAATTTTATCTTTATAATTTTCATAAATTGTTCCTAAAGTTTTACAATATGGTTGACTGTAATCAAGTCGTACATGGTTAGGACATTTAGAGGTAAGTCAATTAGCTCTCCTTCTTTTAACAAATATGCTTTTACGAAAATTAGGTATATAAGAAATAAATGAATCAGAAAACTCACTTTCTAACCAAACTTTACTTTGATTAACCAACAAATGTCAAAAGTAATGCCAGTGATCATTAATAAATACTATCATTCAGAATAACTTTGTAAATCTTCTTAAAAACAATTTGAAAGAGAGAATGAAAATATACAATTTATATTGTATTTTTTTATACTTCATTTTTGAGTTGTTGTAGGAAACTGATGATGCTTTCAGGAAGTCACCAAGTATTGTTATCAGTCATTTATACAAGAAAATGAATCAAAACACACCAACTAAACAAATCAATTTTAACAAAATCAAGTCAAATGTAAAGGCAAACAACATAAAAAAAATGAACATACACAATGTTAAAAAAAGGCATAATCAAATGCTTAACTCACTTTTGTCCTTTTATTGAGTTAATCTCAAGTTCTAATTAGAAATTATATATACCACCATTTTTTTTAGTTATTTTTTTAGATCCTCAACATAGGATACTAACACTAGTTATTTTAAATCCCAAACAGAATGTAGTTTGCAAAATTATATCATGTCTCTTAGATGAAATTTCACATGTGTTCTCTTAAATGTTTGAAGAAATTTTACATGTAGAAGTTTTGTATGATGTTTCAAGTTTTACACGCAAATGAAATTTTACATGTATATGCTTCTTAGATGAAATTTCACATGTAGAAATTTTCTAAGATGTTTGAAGAAATTTTACATGTAAAAGTTCTCTACGATATTTGAAGATGATCTTTCTTTTTAAGGTACCCATGACATATATTAAAATGGTGAACTGAATCATAATTGTTAAACAAACACACATAAGTAAGCAATATCATAATGTGTATTATTTAAGACATATAAAGAAACAATCAAATAACTTAAATGATGAAGTAATGTTAAAACGAAGCAACAAAAAGTTAAATCACTTATTAAAGACAAAAGATTTAACTAGGATTTAGTAGATCATTAAATTGATTTCGATTTCTTCTTCACGTAACTGTTATTCTAGATGTGGGGTAACAATTTTTCCAATTGTCTATAATAAATTAAAATCTAAAAATATAAAATGTTTAAAATTAAATGTAAAATAATTTAATTTATATAATTAAAAATAAATCTTGATTAAATCATATTTTTCTAATAAAAATTTCACCTTACCCTAATTATTATTATTTAGCTGAGCATAATTAAACAAAAATAATTGTTGAGATTAAATTACACATAATTAAAATTAAATAACTAAATTAAAAATAAAACTAAATTTATTTATGAATTAAAATTCAAACTTCCAAAGTGAATTATAAGAAAATTAAATGCAAAAGAAAAGAGAAGAAATTTTGATAAGTAGGCCTTTCATTTCTTACCCCTCCTCTGTACTTCTTCTGTTTCTTTCTAATTTTGCTCTTCCCCCAGTTTGACTCCTCTTGTTCCTCTTTTGCCTCCCTTTTATAGGCAACTCCTATGTCTTCCTCCTCTATTATTATTATTATTTAATTTTTTTATCTTTATACCAATTATTATTTTATTTTTATTTTTTTATTAATGCAACCATATTTTTTGTCTCCTACTTTCAATTCTAATTCTTCTTTATTCCTGAAATATATCTACAATATAAAATTAAGATAAAATTAACATACTATAATTTAATTTATCATAAAATTATATTAGTTAGCATCAAGATAATTTATACGTTATGAATGTATTAATCAACATCATAAGCGAAAAATAATAATTTTAATTTTTATTAAATGTATATTTTCTAGTGATAATAAACATGAACCCAAAAAATGTATATAAGCTTGAAAAAAGGTATGCCAATATTTTGGCATGCTCTTTTAAGAAAATAAAAAATAAGTTTGTCTTGTTTTTTCCTTAGGCAAGACATGGCACATCTCACGATATGCACACGTGGGCATAGCATGTATGCTGAATTAGGCCTAAGCAAAAAAAGAAAAAAAAAAAGACACAACACAATACGACATTAAACATATGGTGAGGACGGCACGAACATGATCATGCATGGACCTTCCTTTATGTCAACTTGACCCGTTGACCATTTTTATTGGCAAGTCCAATCACAATATCTTTATTTCTAATGATGATGGATCTTGGGCCCATACATATACCATCTATTATTACACGACTTATTAATTTTTGGCTAAAAATCATTTTTGAAACCATCCTTTGATTTTGAGGACACATAGAAATTCTCATGGATAGTACCCCAATCTATTCTATGTACAGTAAGGTGGTCAATTGTAGGTACACACACACTATTAGATGAAAATAAAACATCTTAATTTGGCAATAACAATAACTCAATATGATTGTGAAGATTAAAAATAAAAAGGACAAAAATTAGGGTTCCTTACAATGAAAATGTTTTATAATATATTAGAGGTATCATGTCAACTATATAACAAATAGATTATATTATAACATATATATATATTTATTTTAGAAAATTATCTTGTAAGTGGTGGTTATATTGAAATCAGTCAGAAATGCAAATAAAAGTTTGGATGGGGATCGAATCAACCTAATTGAGTTTTGGGTTAATTGGGTTCGAAAAAAGGAAAAAAGCAATGGAGCTCAATTCAAGCTCATAGGTTGGTTCGATTTGATCTTAATATAGTTCGGATCAGATTGAGAATTTGTGTCATAGATGGCTTGTGTGTGCATGGTGTTTCGGATTGGTCTAATTTGATTATGATATGTTCCAATTGGGTTGGCCAAAATTCAGCCCGATCAAGTTGAAGTCTTCATCTACATGCAGTACAAACAAAAATTTTTTTTTAGATCAGGTTGAGTTATTTATGCATCCTTAAATTTCAATACACATGTTATACATACATCAATTAATTATATTTCCTTTGATTTATTAGAAACTTTCTCCTTAAAACGGTTCCAAAGTTGCCTGAATCCTCTATTCACATGCATAATAGCCAGGACCCACTACTTTTCTGCCAATCGGAAATCGTAAGAACAAAAAATGAAAAAAAAAAAGAGGCAATTGTATCGATATATCCGCTCGATGGTTGCGCTTCCAAAGATGTTGAGGGGTAAGGTTCATTTCTATCCTCACAAGAAACTTCATAGCATATTCAAGCCATTTCACCTTTTTCATTTGGCGTGGGACACATCTTTCTGTCTGTTTTTGAGGAATTGGAGGCGGAGTTAATAAAATCCGAAGGAATTCAACAAATGCAAGCTTTCTGGTGTCACTATCAAACTCAATGCTGACGAAGCACAAAGTCCATCGGATTTTTTATATTCGTTGATGAGTTCGACCATTTTAGATGACATGACACAAAAACACACTGTTGGCTTTTACAATTCGGACCTAAGAAATATCCGAAAATATAGAATGGAGTAGGGTAGATATGTACGAATGTATTGGGGTAAATGTTCCATTTGTAGTGAATGGTAAGGAATAGATTTTAATGGAGACAAATAGAAAATAAGGCAACCGGTGAAAAAAATAACTGATAAAGTGTAGATTTTAACATAAATAAATGTACAACATGAATCCTTTTAATAATTTTTAAAGGTACAAAGACTAATTTGATAATTGACTGAAATAATTAGGATTAAATGAGTATTTACCTAATTTTTTGTTATCTTCTGAGTGGCACAGGACATTTTTTTTTTAAATGACTTACCATCTACAAATATTTATAATATAGAAATTTACTGTGACAGAGGAAATTAAATCTCCGGAGCTCTCCCCTTTGTGAGGCAGTGAGAGGATAGGTTACCACTCGCTAAAGTCTTGTCGGCGTGGGACACATCTTCTGCATGAAAAAAAGTGAAAGTGAATAAGACCTGGTGAAATTAAAACAAATTTGCAGGACTCATTTTCGCTCCAGCAGAAAAGAAAAGAAAAAAAAATTGGTGGGAACCATGTGTTGCTCATTACTCTCTAATTAAATCGAACTCGATCGAATATCCGAACATTTTGTCCCGATCGTAAACGCTGACAAATATCATTATAAAATTAAAATAAACATGCATGCATCCTGCATAGGTAGGGTTACAAATAGTCGAAACACGGACCGAAGAAGATCCGACCCCATCTCACTCTATAAAAAGCAACCTCATCACATAGCTTAGTCACAGCTTTTAGAAAACAATTAATACACAATTTTCTGCAAAATCAAGCCCACCAAAACCCACCATGGGCGAAGAAGCCAATCAAGTCTTTGAATGGCAGAATGTACTCATGGGGTTTTGCTTTTCGTCATCCGTTCCGATCGCTATCCTGTTTGCTAAAACTAACTCCAAGCTCTCTCCCTCATTCTATGTGCTTTCTTTTGCTATCTTACTGATATTTCTTTCTCTCTTTGTTGCAAAATTTATTGCTCACAAGTTTGCTGTTGCATCCCGAGTGCTAGAGAAAGCTGCTATCATCGTTGCTGCCACTGCATTCGTGTTGGTCACCACCATCCCGTATTCCTCGAACAAGCCCAAGTGTGCGGCCTGGGCTCTCTACGCCGCCTCGTTGCCTATCATCTTCATCTGCAATTTCAAAGATGAAATCGTCAGGCTCAAAAGGTTTGATCCTGCAGGCTCTCCCGTCATTTGCTTTCTCAAGAAATATGTCTGTTGCAGTCAATCTTGATACCAAGTGTGTTTGATGAGAACATCTGCGTGTGTTTCCGGTTATAGTTGTTGTTGTATCGCTGCTTGTCAGTGGTATTATTTCAAAACTCATTAATATGAGAGATTGTGTTATCGTGTTGTATTATGTATGAAACTGAATTACTTAACAATAATATCAATCTTGTGCGCTTTAAAACTATAGTTTATAGATGTTCTCTCAGCGCTGGCGGATATCCGAAACGAATCAAAGCTAGCAAATATCCGATTTCTATTGTATCAAATAATAAATAATATGAACAAAAACGGTATCTTATGTTTTTTATTTTGAGTAGACACATGTACCTTGGCCGAATTATATGTGAAATTGTATTAATCTTGAAGTCGGATATATCCAAACAGAGCTTATTCTGTTTGCTAAAGTTTGTTAATAATAATATTATGATGCACTAAAAAAGAAAGCTTTTTGTTTAACAAATTTTCCTCGTTCCGTAATTAATATTTAAAAATTTAATCTCGATTTTTATTTTATGGGATACAATTAATGCAATCGGACATCCGGAATTATGCCTACAAGTTTCTTTTTGTTTTTCTAAGTGGTAGGTCCGACCCGTCACTTCCTATGTGTTAAGAAAACGAAGAAAAGCCAGCACTTGGAGGGTGTCGGAGGATCTGATAGATCACTTGCAATTCCTTAATTATCGAAGGACACGTGTTGAGAAGCCAGTTGCCCCACTGACGGATCAAATTTCGGACCATGGAAAAGCCTCTACTTATCTTCTGTACTTTTAAATATGGTTATTATTATTATTATTATTATTATTATTATTATTATTATTATGGGTGTGAAAAATCTAAAGATGTTCAATAATATTAAAGATAAAACTAATATTGAAAATTAGATTTTAAAAGATAATTTCATTCTCTTAAAATATAAATTTAAGAAATTTATCAAATATTAAAATTAATTTTTAAATTCAAAAATTAACTTTAAAACTCCCATAAGCATTCTTAAAGGGGCACTGAATTAAAAATAAAATAGCCACGAGATGGGTATTTATTAGCTTATTTTGGTAGTCCACCTAAGATGTATGTGTGTATGTATGTATAGAGTAAGAAATTCAGTCAATGCAATGTGGCGGTATTAGCACATAAAAATTATAGATTTGGTTTTAAATCAGCTTCATTTGGTTTTCAACACGACTACTTTGACCTCCAAGGAAAAAAGATTGAACATGATTTTGGTTTTCGAATGATTCCAAATATTTGGTTTTCAACCCGATGGTCTTTTTTTATCACAATCGAATGGGGAGGATATCCGAAACCGTGCGAACCTTTTCCAATTGGTAGGTCCAAGCCTGTCATTTTCAGACGTCTCGAGAAATTAAAATAAACAAAGCAAAGACATGAAGGAAGCCCGTTGTCGGAGGATCCGACTGGGGACTTGCAATTCCTTTTGATTCTTCAAGGAAACACAGTGAAGCCAACAATTGGATCAAAAACTCGCAGTGCTTTTTTATATTTTACTATGCTCCTGATGAAAATCAAATATTTATTATTTATATACACAAAAGAAAAACGAATAAAAATAAAAACAAAAAATTTTATATATTTATTTTTTAATATTGATATTATCATCATAAATCCACCACCAGACCGATGCGTGGTTGACATTGACCGTTTGAGGAGACTCATCACTCTGCGCGTATATTTACTTGCAGGTGAAAGTTAAGCTCCGCCGAACTACTTGGATTTCACCCCCAGAAAAGAAAGGGCAAAAAAGTCAAGAGGCATTCGATGGTTGGCCCGCCTCTGTGCAGAATTATGGGCTTCGCCACTTTTTGTGCGGGAGGGTTGGGTTGCGTTCTTTGTTTGGGTCTAGACATGAATTGATGGCAGCTACTTAAAAAGAGTCAATCTCAACACAGTCGGTACACGTTCTCGTGCGCTACTTGCTATGCTGCTTATTTGATCAATTTTTTTTAACCAAATTTTTCGGATTTAATTAACTATTTTGAGCGAAGTTTCTGGCTCCTGTCAAAAGCCTTCTCCAAACACAAGAGGACATCTGTCGCAAGCATAAAGTTATGTACCAATTTATATTTTGGCTAAACATGAAAAATCTACTTAACTATTAATTATTCGTCACATGTTGCACGTCGGATTTGTTTAAATTTTAATTAACATCGGACAAGAGTATTATTTCATCTTTAAAACGTTAAATCCAATCACATAAATAAAGAAACGAGTGTTTTATCTAATTTTTTAAAAAATAGGGGCTAACTTGGCAATTGACTCAAAATGTAGGAATTAAAAAAAAACATTTATCCTTGAAACATCTAATTTATTTCTATCTAATCTTCATGTTTTTAACCTAGGGATGGTGATATTTTCACCCCACTATTTTTGAAAATCCACACCACTTGAAAATAATTATAATGAGTTTATAATATATTTTTAAAAAATATAAATCAATAAAAGCTTTGTATAGCTAGTAATTAAATCTTTTTATTTATTTTTTCTTAGGTTCTTTGATCATAAACTTTAATGTAAGTTTTATTTTACTATTTTATTATTACGATATAAATTGCCAAACTACCCCAATAAACATGAGGTAATTGTATCTAATAATTTTGTTACCTAATGTTGTGACTTATAATCTAATATTTTTTGAATGAAATCTAGTTGTTATTTTCACTACCCTTATGTGTAGACGACGTAAATTTGATAGCCCAATAATTTACATGAATATTGTACCATAAACACACTATGTTATTTTAATTAAAGGTTAATATTCATACTAACAAGGTAGTATTAGAAACAATTGGCTTAGTGTGAAATAAAAAAAAATAATAAAGTTAAAGCAAATTCTTAGTTTTTCTACTTTATTAAGATAAAATAGTCAATTTAAGTTTATATATATTATAAAAAAATTAATATTAATATTAATATTACTTCTACTACTAATATTGTGCTCCACATTCAGGCATCTGATTCAACAATTAGTGGAGAGAGCCCTGTTTCAGTGGCTCATTCCAAGCCTTTCTGAATTGCAATAGCTTCTGAGAATTCCACACCCCTTGAGAAGCTAAAAAGCAGAGATTAAGAAATCTTCTTTAAACTTTTAATATGAGCCGCTACAGACAATTTTATTTTATTATTATTTTTTTCCCTAAAACTAAACCATAAGTTCCGATTTTCTTTAGATTTCAATTTCCAAACACCATAATTGATTTTTGTATTGTCATTAAAAAAAAAAGATGATAAAATTACCTAGGAATAAAATCTTAACCGCAACAAAAATAACTAATGAGGATTTTATTATACAAAGTGTGGGGTGATCATCACTTTTAAGTTTATTTTTTAATGAATCTTCAACGCGTCCAATTTAAGCATTGTTTTTAATTAATTTTTCTTTATTTTGTATCATCTTTTTCAAAATGAATATTGTGACCACAAATTATTATATGTGTTTTTTTTTTTTTTTACGGATTTTGATTTTGACCGCTTTACTTTTGTAGTTTGTCCTCTCTACTCCACTTAAACTAAAATCTGAATTCTGTAACTTCACTTAATTAAAGAGGAGTGGACTCGGTTACATATGCGCATCTCCTTGGGTATGTATGTTACAGAGCATAATCCAATTTTTTTTTTAAAAAAAAAAAATTAATGACTGCCACCAAATACACCCACCCACCCGTTAAGGAAGGGAAGAGTTATAAAAATCCCTCAACAGTAAAAAAGAATGCTTAAAATCTTCCATACACACACACACACACACACACTTCACTTGGTCATTATTCATCAAATATTTTTGCTCAAGTCATTTTTGCTTGAGAAAAATAACAAGAAACTCCTTATTATCCACCCAAATATCAAAGTAGACAAACTGAGGTCGGGTAATTGACAGGAGAAATTTTAAAATATTTCAAAAGTAACGTATCAATCATTTAATAAAATAGATAATTTTATAACATATGTGTATTTATTTTTAAAAAATTAATATGTAAATAATAATTATATAAAATTCAACTGCTTCTGTCGTATTCATTGTATTACCATATAGGTATTATAAAATTTCTCCATTTACAGATACCTTTCTTTTATGCCTATATATATTCAATTGTCCTGCTCTATTTATTATTGTGAACTGTTATGTACGATCTATTAGATCAAAGCGCTTAGAATGGTGTCTTTCTACAACTACAAGTTATTTCTTGATTCCTTTTTCTGTAAAACATTAATTATGTACACAATACAAACTGAGAATGACACTTAAATCCTTAATGTTTTTCACTTTTAAGACATCACCAAGACAAAATTTAATTTGTGTATCGTACAAGGTTTACACGGTAACTATACAAGCTAAATCTCACTAGAATTAATGCTACTTAATAAAATTCTTGTATGCCTAAAGGAAAACTTTGAAATCGATTTGAGCTCCTTGGATATTTAAAGGTGCATAAATGGGATATACCATCAAGCTAATACTTAAATTACTCTATATTTTGACAAGTTGTCTTTCCTAACTCTTAATAGTTAATGCACAAAATAGACGTCGACCTAAAACAATTTTTTTCTTTTTATTTTTTTGGGCAGGAAAATTAATTTACAGTTGGTTTACAATTTTATATACTTGATTTTTATATTTTTCTTTTATAAATATTGCATAATTTCGACTCTTTGTGCGCATAGTAATTAATAACACAAACTTATGCTTCTTCTCTCACACTCTCCATCCCTAGTCTATTTCCTCGCAACTGAATCAACAAATTAAAAAGAAAAATCGCAAGTATGAATTGTATTCTTAAAGGCTATTTCCACTATCTGACATGAACAATGACATTTTGAATTATAACTTGAAATATTATAATGAAATTATAGATATTATATCGATCATTTGAGAAAATAAATTGTAAATAATTAGATTGTAAAACAGGCAGGACAATTGATCTAGCCTAATGTTTATATATACACATATATACGAGAGAAAGGTGGAGGTGCCTGTTGATGAAAAATCTATAATACAAACACTTCTTGAAAATAAAGTTACTTTAATTGTTTTATATGCTGAAAAATTTATAATATCATCACCATTTTTGTCAAAATCATATTTAAAAGTCATATACACTATCAGCTTTTATTTCCTAATTATAATATTTTTCTACAATAATTGTATCTTAAAATTATAGTGCTTCAATACTAAATAGAATCTACGATGACACACATACAAACTATATGGCTACCAATCACCAACCCATTAGAGAAAAGCCAGCCGCCTGATTACGTTAGTAGTCATCTTTATGAATTTTCTCTTCTTTCTGCACTTGAGAAGAATTATAAAAATCCTTAAATTGTCAACAATAAAAGCTTAAAATCCTCCATGTTTATCAGTTCACCTGATCAGTATTCATCAAAAATTTAGTGCTCAAGTTATTTTTGCTTGGCAAGAGGACTGATAAACTCCTTATGATTCACTCAAATACTGAAGTAGAAAAAACTTAGCTCGGGTCATCAACAGGTACCTGTACCTTTCTCTCGTGTATATGTTTATATAGAAACATTTGGCTAGATCAATTGTCCCGCCTGTTTCCTATTGCAAATTATTATGTAATGTACGACCTGTTAGATCAAAGCATTTGGAATGACTGCTTTTACTCCATGTTATTTCTTAATTCCATTTTCTTTATATTAAGCTAATTGTGTCCCAATACAAATATAAGCGTATGAAATGAGATCACACCTTTTTACATTCCCAAAATGACACTTAAATCCTCAATGGTTCTCACTTTTGACACTTAGGTTCCTTTTATTTTTTAATTACTCATTGCACCCCTAACTTGTCACGACCCGTTCCGAACCCTGGAACGAATCGCGACTGATCCTCGAAATTCGACTAATAACTATTCTAATATTAATCACAATAATATTTTTACTAAAATTTCCGATAGAATTTCACTAAAATTCTGAAATTTCCAATCCTGCAATTAATAAGATAACACTCCCAAAATAATTTCCATATACAACCAACTCCGTCAATCAACATCTCAATAATTACCAAATATCATTCGAAATATTTTAATATCAAACACAGTAAGTTATTCTAAATTGTAATATTATACAATCCGAAATATTCTACTGTAACTTCACAAATCCCAGTGACAAACACGTGGCTAAAACACATAACTAGCGTTCTTTGAGTGTTGTTGTCAGACTGCAGGTCTCTTGTGGGAGAAAAATATAATAAAATAAAAAAGAATGGGGGTGAGTATAAAACTCAGTGAAGGTCAGTGAGTGGATAATAGTTTTTCTGAAAATAATTTTATTCTTAAAATAACTGTATCAATTTTAAATCCACAATTCCATCAAATCATAAACGAGAAATATTAATAAATCACTTCACATTTATAATCAAATCACTAACTTCGAAAACATATATATAAACATGTGAAATAACCAAGGAAGTATATGTCATAACATTGTATAAATACTCAATCTGAATTCATCACCAAATACTGCATAATATCGAAGAAAATTCGCAACATATAATATCAATTTCGAATACTGAAAACTTTCACCAAACAAGTACCCGGGGAAATAATCTCATCCTATCCGGACCTCAACGGACCGGTAATCAAGCAACCATCATGCCCCGGAGCTACACGGATAATCTGGACCTCAACGGACGGGCAATCAAGAAACCATCATACCAACGGACGGGCAATCAAGAAACCATCATACCCCGGAGCTACACGGATAATCCGGACCTCAACGGACGGGCAATCAAGAAACCATCATACCCCGGAGCTACACAGATAGATGAGAAAATAACATCTTATATGCCATCACATCTCGATATATCTCATCATCATAATTACGCATGTATAAATAGTCCCCAAAGCGACAAAAGCGCCCAAGACACTAAAGCCTCTATGTGTCTGACGCCCCAAACGCCTATATCTCATATCATCACATCACAAACAGACAGTGGGAAAAGTCTTGTCTAATGACTTGAAAATAATCGAAAATACACATATTCATAAACATCCGATAATATCCGAAATCACATTCTCTTTTATTCTCAACAACATTTAAAATCTATTTTCTTTTCTTTAAAAATATTATTAATACGCATGTATTCAAAATCAGAAATAAAATCATAAATCATAAAAATTTTGTTAATAAATATCATTATGCAGATAAAATTCATTTTTCCACAAAATCATTAAATCAAGCATTTAAAGATTCATTTGCAATCATGCTTTATCATAATTAAAATCACAATAATCCACAAATAAAATAGATTTTATATATTCCACTCACAGTGATGACGATCAAATCCGGTATCGTCGATGTCCATGGGTTGGTTCTCGTTTACGGGTCCTCCTAATCAAATAAATCGCATAATAATTATTAGTTACTTAAACTACAACTAATTGTAATTAATAACACCTAAATTCTCATAATATGACCCCCGAATATTTAAAATTATTAAATTTTCCTTATTCCCAAAAATTACTAATGATCTCGATATCAAACTTTATTTAATTGCTCCCAATAATATATATTTATTAATTTATCCATAAAATTCTCAATTTCTGAAATATCCTCAAATCCTTTAAAATTACCGAAATGCCTTGAATTCAAAATTATCGAAATATCCCAAAAATCATAATTTACCAATTTAATCCTCAAGATCATAAATTATTACTTATCCTTAATTTAATCAATTAAATTACTCATAACTTTTAGAAACTACAAAATTAACCCCAAAATTCTCGGTCTTTACCGAATTGCCCCTCACCGGTCAACGGTGATCGGACTTCAATCAACAGTAACGGGAAGCTTAGATCTTGTAGTTCCGGCCTCGGTGAGTCCAACGGTACCGGCGGTGACCTTCCACGCGCGGTAAAGGAGCCGGATCGAGCTTCCTAAGGCCGCGGGTTGCAAGTTGTCGTTCACGGGCAATCCGGCCGATTCAGGTGGCGAGACCGGTCGGAAATGGAAGCTGGAGGTGAGAGCAATGGAACCCAGCCGGTGGCGTGGCCAAACTCCGGCTGAATCGACGGCAACAAGAACGAGTGTTTTGGCCGAAACTTTCGAGCTTTACCGACGGCGTTCTGGTTGTTTTTCGGCAGTGAGAATGGCAAGGATACGACCAGCGTCTCAAGAGCTTCAAATCGATACCAAGATCGTCGGAAACGGTGGTCGGAATTGGGAGATTCGGCCGGGTCAAGATTGCGGGTCGCGGTCGGATCCGGGTCGAGTCTCTCTCTCTCTCTCTCTCTCTCTCTCTCTCTCTCTCTCTCTCTCTCTCTCTTTATTAAAATATAAATAAATATATATATATATATGTACACGTAAATATTACATAACTGCTGATATTGTAATCATATACATAACAGTCCAGTGAAACAAGATTTATATTATACAAGTTAGATCTGCTCTTGCTGGTATTAATCTGATCTAGATCTCATAGCAGTTTAGTACTCCTTTAAATACGTAATAAAACTCTTGTATGCTTAAGCAACACTTTGAAATCGATTTGGGCTCCTTGGATATTTAAAGGTACATAAATGGTATATCCCATCAAACATTATATTTAAATATTGCTGTTTCTGATATTTATCTTATAAATTACTGTGTATAGGAAATCTTTCTAATCACAGAACAGAATACTGACTTTGATCATGAGATGGTGAAACCAATAGTGAAAAACTCGTCAAATTCACCAACCAAACGAAGAAAGCTGGGGTCAAGAGCGTGGGAGGACTTTGTAAAGGTTCAAGACGGAGATGGAAATGAAAGGGCTGTATGTAACCATTGCAAAAAATCTTTTGTAGGTTCAAGCAAAAGCGGAACCACACACTCGAAGAATCATTCGAAATGTTGTCGAGGTAAAACAAGTGAAGAAGGAAATGCAGATGAAGAAACCGGTGTGATTGATACTTTAAAAGTGGTAAAAACGATTATCAAGTGTGGGCTTACATTGATGTCCATAAAGACAAATGTATGCCACATTTATCGAGTTGAGAAGGAAAAGCTCTGCAGATGTTTGAGAGAGCTCTAATGTCGTATTAGCTTCACAATTGATGCCGTGTGGATCCCTTTTGATAATTATGTGTGCGTGGCAGGTTACTTTATTGATATAGTTGGCAATTGAAGAACAAGATCATTGGCTTGAAGTACCTGGAATGCGAAAGGGACCCTTTGGAAACTCATAAAGGTTTGTTGTTAGATTGGAAAATTGACAAGAATATATGTTCTGTAATTGCAGAGAATATTAATGATGTTGATGAGACAAAAAGTTGGCTAAGTAATCAAGGTAATTTATTTCCTGTCAATGGTGAGTTGCTACAATTTGGCTACTTAGTAAATATGCTTACTTCCAAGAATGTGAGTGAGATTGCATTTGAAGTGATTCAGAAGATAAGGGGTTTTCTTCATTATGCGATTGCGACATCATCTAATGAAAATAAGTTCCAAAATGCAGTTGAATGGGCCACGTCTCTTGGCAAGAAAGCAAGTTCCGAAGATGTTAATCCTACAACTTTGGGATTAAATGACTTCAAATTGCTGGAGACAGCAGTGGAGTTCAAAGAGGCATTTGAAGAGCTAGAGCAGATGGATTCTGATTTCAAGTCGATAAATTTGACAAAGGACGATTGGAATGAGGCTGGAGCTGTATGCCAGTGTTGGAAAGAGTTAAATGATTTTCCTCATAGCTTCTCCGGAAGCATATTTCCCCCGGTGCATTTATATTTCTCTAAAGTTTGCGAGATTTACACGTGATTGCTGTTTTGGGAAAAAAATGAATCGTGGTCTGTTTGACAAATCTTTAAGAAGAAGATTTGTCAACGAATATTGGAGAAATTCAATCTTAGTTATGGCAACTGTGGTAGTTCTTGATCCGTGATTCAAAATAGACATCATAGAACATTGGTACAAGAAAATTTATGGCAGTGATCACTAGACACGACTTAGAAAAATCATTGATGATATTACCACTGCTTATAATGAATATTCAAGTTCCGCTATTGGTGATAATGCTAGCTCATCGGCTTCACATCAAATGTTAGGCCACCCCGGGGATGATGTTGACCAGTCACCAAATTCAGAACTTGATCGGTATGCAAAAGAGCTTAAATTTCCCTTGGTTGCTGATTTTGATATATTAACTTCGTGGCGTATGAAAGAAGGGATGTCGGAGCAATAAATGGCAAAGGATCACTCAATCTAACACGACTGATGACAAAATCAATTGATTAAGCAAGTCACACACCCAGAAACTGAGGGGATCAAGAACTCAAATCAATCAAAGCAAATAGACCCAGAAAACGCACTCTGCACAGGAAAATTCAACACCGAAACAAGCTTCCTTGTCTGTTTTATTCAAAGTATCTATGAATCAGTAATACAAGAGAAAATGCCAGGCTTCAAAATGAACTATAAGACAGATCAAAGAACAACAAATGAGGAAGTTACAAGCTAGTCAACAATGCCCAACAGTTAGCCTTTGTGAAGGCTTGGATGGACTTCAGTCAACATAACAAGTTTGCAGATGACACAACAATTTAATGAAAACTGATTTTCCCGCTCGCTCACAAACTTCAGTCCTATTGTGAACTGACCCCAAATGGTCATCAAGCTTTTCAAATTCATCCTCGTTCTTATTACCTGTCAACCCTAGGAACACCAACAATCTTGAAAGGACACCACAAATATAACCAACGTGTTGTGTAAAAGGTGATACGTGATTGCATTGCCTGTGGTAAGAGTAATTAGCTTAATATACAATTGATCGTATGAATTAATTCATATATCATATGATGATGAAGTAGCAAACTTCAAGAGTTCTCTGTTGAGTATTTACATAAATCACACCACCTTTAACAGCACCATTTTAATTCCTTAAGGAAATCTGTATTCATATTTCTCAAGAAATCCTGTAAGAACAATATTCATTTTTAATAATACCTTTTCACATCATTAATTTCAAGCTCTTGTGCGATCAATGGGAGTCACTTTCAATTTCCTTCCGATTCTTTGGATTTTTAACAACTATTCGCTTTTAGATTCTTTTTAATCTACAGGATTTATTACATATATATGTATATATATGTCATCCTCTTGAGGAAAATAAATATAAAATAAGTATCAAAGTATTAAAAATAAATGTCTGAAAAAATCATTAACTAGAAAATAATGAAGAGGTTTCGGTAGATTATGGTCACCTCCGAAAATCCTACGTTGATCAATTAAAAATACATATAAACTTTTAAATAAGGTTAAAATTGTAAATTTGTGAGAATTTTCTAGGGATACAAATAGCTCCTGTCAAGGAAATTTTGGAATCATGGATTGGGTACCATTCTAAGCTTGTGCGATCGTTTTCATTTTAACATATGTGCAATTGTTTTAAAAAGAATATATATATATATATTTTTTGGTGCATTTTACATGGATTTAATCGTTTGCTTACGTGAAACTTTTCGCGAATAAAAGCTATTTGTACTTACTTTCTTAATTTACCGCAACCAACAATCGCATCAAAATCTCTGACTAGCCCTCCCTTTTAAATTATTTAAGGTATTCAAAGCTCGTGCCACTAACGCACACACAAAAATGTCCATTACTTCAAGTCTCAAAGCATATTTCATTCTAATCATAATCATCTTTCTTTCACTCTTTGGCTCAAAATCTGCTGGGGAAAGTCGCAATATTCCTTGCTGCCGCTTCATTCATCGTCACCCTTACAATCCCATGTTGTAATGAAACGAGACATGGGTAATAATGGGTGTGGTTGATGGCTTGCAGTAGCAACTCACAAAAGTCAAAATTAGTAGGTGGAATAAATTTGACTAAAGCGACTTATTAACTTACGAAAAGCCAAATAAAAAGTCAAGGGGGCATTGGCAAAGGTTTTGATGCTGGAAAAAGGAAGAGACGAAGAATTTAGGATTGCAGAGAGAAGATAGAAAAACGGGTCAGAATTAATTTTGTTATAATTTACTTAAAAATAGAATGCCAACTACTGATTTACAATAGTTCAACACAATCATAATATAATTCAATTAGAACTATAAATTCAAGTATCTTCTCTTTATTAACTAATATGTGACACAATTTAACAATTCTCCTCCTCAGATGAAACTACCACCGGACTCGAGTTTTTTCGCCTGATACACTTGAGTTATTCCACCACTATATTTTGCCGACTAAGGTTTGACTGTGATACCACTTATTAGGAGATTTAGCATAAGATTCTATATATCCAACCTAAAAAACTAATATTTTAAGTGAAATAGCCTTAAAAACTCAAGTGACTTCTCTTTACTAATTAATGTGGGATACAACTCATTGTATCTACGGTTTAAATAATCCAAGCCATATTATGGTTGTCAATCATAATCTTTAGATAAGGGAGCCTGTAAACTTATGATTCTCTTGCAGTCTCATCAGCAGCCAGAGGTTTAGGCACCGTAGGAATTGCCATCACTTCAGGTGAACCGCTAGCACATGCAAGAGACAACTGAACAAATCCTGCTGGAGAATGGAAGAAATCACTTACAGAAAGAGAGAACTCTTTCTCCAACTTCCCATTATTGATGAGTACTTCCGATAAAGGCACCAAAGTGAACCCCAAGGTCTGGTCTTCAAGATAACTCTTTATCCTGCTCATCATAAATATTTCACATTTGAGGGAGGAATCAACATTCTTGACATTGAGCTGACAGTCTCATTGAAAACAGGATTCCTGCCGCCACTATTGATGACTTTGTGGTTACAGCGCTTTCAGGATCACTAGTGAGGCAGAGCTTAGCATAAACATCTTGTTTGTGGTAAATTTTGATGTTATGAATGTCTCTAGCTCGATGTGTATAAACTTCAAGGATTCCGCTGAAGTTCTCTAAGTTAGGCACAACAGTTTCTAATCTGTTGGCTTCAGTCCCCTTTTCTAAGTTACCAGAGGGAGCAAAGAAATCAGATTTATGCTTATCAGGCTCAGCAATAGCAGAGGACTTGACTGCTGAGACAACAGATTGTAGGGACTCCATCGGCTTAACCTGAAAAAGCACAAAAAGATATAATTGAAAAATCAGGACAACCTAAATGAAATTCCCTAAAAGAGAAACTTGCATCTTTTTACCCAACGCAAAGCTAAGAAATCCAAGCAAATTGAAACGCAAAGCTAAGAAATCCAAGCAAATTGAAGGCACTTCTTATATTTGGAACAAAAATTTACAGACTAAGAACATGGTCAGAGAACTTTAAAGCCTTCCTTTTTTGGTAAAACCGTTGAAATTGAGACCCAAACTTCAAGCTAACTTCTGAAATATGGGACCTAGAAAACCAACAAGGCCTCGAAGCCCAAAATTGAATCAATGGTCAAAACTAAAGACAAGACGAACTCTGAGCATGCAAAAGCCGATTTTACAAAAGGAAAACGAACTTCTCAAAAGCCAAAAACAGTCAAAATGGAGATTTCTGTTGATCAAACTTCAAAAAGTAGTCCCCCTGCCTTAAATTAAACAAAATCCAGTGCTAAGACACTGTTACAATCTCAAACCTCACTAGTCCTGAGCTGAAATTTGCAAACCTAGAAAAGAAAATACCTCCAGAAAAGAAACCTTGCAATGCAAAAATGATCACAAATTCTCAAAACCCTTAAAACAGAAACTTTTTGTTCTAGTGACCTACTCTAAGATACACAGCGCCACAAATTTAAAAGCAATCAAAGAGCTATAAACACTTAAGCCCATAAGAACCCAGATACGCATAAACAGGTAGGTTTAGAGTATTCAACATTTCTGGGGTTTAATATTGATGGATCACAATGCTCAGTGGTAAATCCTTCCGCATCAAAGCTGTGATTGATCTGATCAGTCCGAGATTTTTCTTTAATTACAACGGTAGTAGCTAAATCTCCTGCTTTCATTGTCTTGTCTTCATCTCCATCTCCTTTTCCCTTAGCTCGGTATCTCTCTAAATGAAATTGGCGGAGTTTCACCTTCTCTTCTTTGGCTCTTGCTATGTATGATTTATCTTCATCGCCACCAGCTACTTTTCCCTTGGCTCGGCATCTGTCTAAATGATTTTTCAGATGTGTTGTTCCCTTCTTCCTTCAAGGGTCAAACGTCTTCTTACAATAATGACATGCAGCCTTTTCATTTCCATCTTCTGCATCTTGTCATCCCATTCCAAACCTCAGATCTCTTTCGTTTAGCTCCCCACATCTTTTTCTCCACGCCGAATCATTTTCTTTCGAGAATTTGAATGAATGCCGAAATTATAACTCTTTAAGGTTAATGGATTGCATGCTCCTCCGTAAACTTATAAATTAAAATTTGCATACCCAAAACAGAGAGAAGAAAAAGAAAAGGAATTAAAGAAAAACTAATTAAGCAGTTCCTTACTTGAAAATAAAAGTGTGCTGAATCAGAGCTGCAGATCCTGCTTTATTATTGTGGCTTTCTCCTTCCAAGGTATGTGTATTAGTGTGTGTGGTCTATATGTGTACTTACATACATAGGCCTTCAAAGCTCCGATCAGGGCCTTTGTTTGTCTATTGAATGACGCTATGGTAAGATATGTACCTAGTGTGAAAGGCAAACACAATGAGTATTGTTCGTTGAAAAAATGAAATTCTGCATTCTACTTTTTCATAATGCGATCAATTGATAGAGCAACCTGCCTGACAAAAATATTTTAAATGAAATTATTATAAAGCTGAACCTCCGTTATTACTATATGACCCTTACACCAACAGCCTCTGCTATAACTATATTACCCTTGCGCCTACAAATTTTGTACCACAAATGCTTTCCAAGTATTAAAGTGTACACGACTGGCTGCCATCATCGTGGATAAGTTTGCCACTGTCATTTGAGGTTCGTCACAGATGAACATAAATTAATGATCTTCTTGTATTGCTTTGCATAACTTTGCTACTATTACACAGATTATAAATTTATGTTATTGAAATACTAGTAGAAGTAGGAGGTGCTTTTTTTCCCTTAATTATTATCCTTTTTTTATGTTACGTATTACGAAATAACAAATTACTATAGAAATTATTAAAATATACATTTCACTACATTAACTTTTTAAACATAATGATAATAATGTCACTGATGTCATATAAGTAAAATCATATTTCATCAAATGAAGCCTAATTTGTAAGTAAGTCTTAGGGTTATTATCCTTTCACATTGATCACTTTAATTGGGCGTACATAATTCAATGTTATATTCTAATTAATTTTTTTATTTACTAAAACTTATCCTAAATTAAACAATTCAGTATCTAAAATATTTTTTAATCTTTAATCATACCTATTTTCTGTCGACAAGGCTTACATAATTAAAGGTTTTTTTTTTTTTACCTTTTCTGTTTTCAATAAGCTAACCCAATATAATATATATATAAAACTGAACGAAAGGCTGGGCAATAATAAGACAAAATTAATCAAAATGCTCACTTGCTTGAGAATTGAAAATTGAATCAATCGGAGAGTTGAGGCCACAGTCTAAGATCTGTCTTCTACAGATTAACGAGTCTAATTCTATGTTTTCACCTTAATTATGAGATTTCACAGTGGATAGACATAGTTTTATTACATATACTGTTGAAATGTGAACCTGAATTTTCGGTTCCCGGAGGAACGACAAGTCACCAGAAACTTTCTGCTGCTCATATGACAGTAGTCTTCTGTCATACAAGCAACATAAGTAATGAACGTGATCTGCACGTGTGCTTGCCAAGTCATGTCAACTTCAAACATCGCTTCAATTTCTTAAGAATATAACATGTTCATCACTGGAAGAAAAGCTGTTGGTGACAGTTATTGAATATTATAGAGAGTTTTTGAATATTATAAAATAATAGAAAAATAAGTAGTAGAAGTTAATCCATAAATTTCCTATAGAAACGAAATTCTCCCCATTTTTTCCTCATTTTTCTTAACTACACCCACTATATTCCAACTGAATTCAAGCATCTCATCATATGCTTGGTATGAAATGAATCGATATGGGAATCACATGCATACAGGGACCCACCAATTTTCAATCGGAAAAATTTGGAACCAAAAAAGGAAAATTGAAAAGAGCAATTGTATTTATGGTACGATACGATTTAATGGTAGACGCTTAAAAGGAAAATGGAATATTTAATGATGTCAAATTCATCCATCGTTTAGTTAAGTGGTTATATGAACAGCTTAATGTCTTAGGTCAGTCACCCAATATAAATTTGGATCAATTTTTTGGCTGCGATTGATGATGGGTTGCAAAATCTTAAATGTAGTTATATCTTTCCAAGACTCACTTTTTTCCTCAATTTCTCAGAATCATTTTCTCATTTTGTACCAATAAAGAAAAAAAATATTGAACAAGGAGTCAAGGACTAAGGAAATCCGTCGGAAATTTTATTAACATGATTGATAGTTAATAAATTAAAAAGAAAAGGTAGTTAATCCTAATCATATACTAGTACTAAAATACATGTGACACAAATTCTGTTAAAAAAAAATAGGGGCGCTATTCAAACTGTTTTGGAAGATTCTACACATCTATTTCACACTCAATGCGCCGAGTCTCCAAGATCGTCTCCAAGAATGTTCAATAAACATTTACAAACTTATAAAAGTGGTGGTATGGCTGTTTTTAAGAAGCAAGCTAATGTAATGTCGAATGGCTTTGGCTTGCTTAATTAGGAGCCAAGCATGTTTGTAGAAGATTAATATTAAAAAAAAAAGTTGCTACCCTCGTACTTGCACTGCATTAATGGATATGATTAGTGCAGTGAATATAAATAGATTACGAATGGTAGCTTTAACAAAGTTAATAAAGTAAGTTCGATTAGATGCGAGCGCACTAGATTAGGCCTCTAACATAGGGTAGGGTATGAATTCAAATCCAGTACATGCTTCATCCTCATTTAACATTCGAAACGATGAGAAATTAACATCATGTGGATCAACTAATCAGCCTAACTAACTATAATTAAAAGAAGGTTATTATTCTTATTCTTCTACATTCTCAAAATCTTAGCGATTAATCAGAATTTTTTTTTTTGGTTTGGTACTTTGAATAGGTACGATCAGAGACTTAGTCAAAATAGTACAATCAGAGACTTGGCATAACCATTTTAAATCTAAAACTTAATCAAGAGTCACTAATTATTCTCGATTAAATTCGTAAATTCAAAAATAAAAAAATTATAGTTCAATTTATTAATCCACCACTATGTCTGTTAAATTAGAAAAAAGGAAAGGTAGATCCTAACTGAATAAAATTTAAAGCATACTAAGACTCACTTCTTTCCGATTTTTGATTTTGAGAAATAACCACTAAATATTTCTATTCGTAAATTTTTTTATGAGTCTTAAAAAACGATCTCATCCTAAAAGAGTTTATGTTTGGGTTTGCTTTTGCCTTGAGCCTAAAAAAATTTTTGTTAAGCCCACGCGCTCATTGGTAAGTGTAAATCGTGACAATAACTTTTACCATCACAGGATTTGTGGATAACATTGTTGTGAATTTAGTTAAGATTTACCACACACCCATTATGTATTTATTTATTTCTTTTGAACTCCTTCGACACCGCCGTGAAAAAATTTTATTCGCTATGCATTTTGAGGTGCATGCTCTTTTTTTTTTAATAACTACAGTGATTTTACCTATAAAAGAGGATAAAGGGAAAATGTGTACTATGAATATTAACATTGATAAAAATCTAATCTTACCATGATGAAAATAATTTAAGGATATTAGTGAAATATCTAATTAAAATATGTACTCTAAATATTTATAGGGAGAAAATTTTAACTATGCCTTGATGAAACTAATTTAAGAATATCAATCAAAAACATCCATATGTGTGTGTGTGGCCATTTTATCCAATTTCTCCAAAATTAAAAAAGAAGAAGTAATGATCGGTATCTCAAATTTTTTATCCCAAGTAACTATGCCAAATAATATAATATTTATTAATTAGTTGATTACTCTTTATAAAATCTAAATGAATTAATTATATTATTCCACCAATTAAATGATAAACGCCATATTATTTATCATAGGTATTTAAAATAAGAAATTTGAGATAGATCTGGACAAGAACTAATCACCTTTCTACCACTAGCAAACCGCTTTTCTAAAAGGATGATATGACATTTGACGCCATCATCAAATGGTTAGAGACCAAGTTTCAAATATGCAAAATTGAGTAATACCCTAGGGTTTGGGTAACAAGCATTATCTATCTACAATCAAATGGATGAACATTAGCTAGGGATTTGGTCACGAATACTTTCCCATGTGCGCCATCTAAATTAGAGTCTATGTGTATGACGAGAACTACAGGAACCTGCACTTACTTGAACAACACGATATTCTTCGATCTTCGTTAAAATCAAAGCCATCAACAACTAAGAAACATCACTGCCGTGGACGAAGAAACCATAAAAAGGTTGAATGCCCGAGTGCGATTGTCCCCGTCTGTTTCAATTCGGCGTTCGGATTCATCGCTTTATCTTATCCTTCGGTTAAAACCGAGCTTTTTGGTTCCGTATGTTGCTTCTTTTGCCGTTCTGCTCACGTTTCTTATTCTTTTTGCGTCCAAACTCATCTCCCTCAAACATCCATTTGCTTCCCAAGATCTGTCTGTTGCCAAGAAGCATACTCCATCCCTCGTAGGTAAGAAACTAACTCATGACCTGGGAAGCAAATGGATGTTTTGGGAGATCAATCTGGAAACGAAGAGGATAAGCAACGTGTGCAGAAAGTCAAAAAGAATCAACATAAAAGGAGAGAGAAACCTTGAATTTAACTGGAACATGTAAGGGATAAAGCCAAGAATCCATGGGCCGAGTTGAAACAGAAAGTACCACACTCTGCCATTCAAATGGTTTAGTGTTTTCTTCATTCACGGCGGTGATGTTGATTAGCTGGTAAGGGCTTTGGTGCTAATACAGATTGAGGAATGTGTTGGTTAATCTCCGTAAACGCAGGTGCTTTTACGTCACATTTATATGTGTGAACCCAATCCAAGACATTCAATTTGCCTATATTTTTTCAAGTCCATAAATATCCTATTTAAAAATAAAATAAAAATAAACCTAGAAAAAAGAAAGGAGTAATAACTCGTATGAAAAAAAAAGAATATAATTCATTAGACAAAATCAAAGGCGATAACTAGTATATACATGATATCCTCATTAAGTTACTTGATTTCGTAAAAGGCATGACAATTTATCTTAATTATCAATTATGATAATATCTTTGCCCATCTTTTTTCTGATTTTTTATTGTCTTTATTTTTTAATCCTACCTATCAAAACTCAAATTAAATTCTAATTTAATTTGGGATGGGTTGAATTGAATTTTCAACCATCAATACTTTTAGGCTTGTTTTCACATTAATTTTGAAAAGAATTTATCAGATTTTAATTTCATCAATTGTTTATATTACCTCTTATGCTGTTCATTCATTCGAGCTTTGAAAACTTTTGTCCATCTATGTTTTGTATATCTATGTCTAAACACACGATGAAATCTCATAATTAAATAAAGAAGTAATATACGAAACAAGATATAAAATTTATTGGACAAATTTGAAGGTTAATAACTAGTATATACTTGATACCGTCATTAATTTGCTTGATTTTGTAAAAGGCATGACAATTTGTCTTAACTACAAGCAATGACAACCTCATTGTCCTTTTTTAAGGTTTTTCCTTTTCTTTCTTTTGGATACTACAGATCAAAACTCAATTAAAATTCTAATTAAATTTTTGGGCTGCATGCTTAGAATTGAATTTTCAACCATCAATGCTTTTAGGCTTGCTTTGATCACATTAATTTTCAAACAAATCTTATCATTTTTTAATTTGATTAATTGTTTATGCTACCTCCTGTACTCCTCATTCATTCGGGCTTCAAAGCCTTTGTTTGCGTGTGTATTATATATCTATTTCTACACGAAAAATGAAAGTTATAGTCATAGCACAGTTATATGATCAGTCATAGCACAGATATATGTATTATATATCTATTTTCACATTAGCCATGTACTCTTGTCATAAATATATGATCAGTCAATGTGTCAATATCGGAAGATTGGATAATCCAGGGGGTAAGCATCAGTGGTGCAATGTCCTTCAAGCATAGTTACACTGATCTCTTGCAGATTTTGATTTTTATGTATTACTTGAAAAAAATTTCAAACTAAGCTAATTTTCTTGACCTCTATTTAATTAAATCGATTGGTTTTAAATTGTCCCTCGTAAGATGAAAACCTTTATTGCAACCCCAATTTATTAAAAAGCCATTAACTTATTCTCATATACTGTTTAAAAACGAACAATTTCATCATTTTGACCCCTGTTTACATAATCTTTTGAATGAAAAATAAGGACAGGTGACCCAAGGTTGTTATTATTATCAAGCAGTGCCGGTGTGCCATATAGGTAGACCGCGATCACTTTTTATTGCGGGATTTTTATCTTCATGATTAAAAACATGTTAATATTTAAATAGATCTAAAAAAACAGAATTTTTTATTTGAAAAGATTTTGTTTTTGGGCGTGCTTCTCAGTGATCCAAATTATATGGATCGAAATTTTTGGATAATGAATCAATTCGATCTAACGTTACAGTCCTTATTTTCAAAGATCGTCTAATTAGAACATTTAAAAAATTTTGAGAATCATTAGAAATTTAAAAGGAGTTGCTCGGATGCATCTGCTCAATTGATGAGTTCCTGGCTATGCTTTAGAGAATTGAAAGCATCGAAATATATCATCCGAAAGAATTCAGTCAGTGCAAATTTGGTGTCACCATCAAACAGAGAGAGACCAAGTTTCCACAAATGTAAAATTGATTAATACGTTAAGGTTTGGGGAGCAAGCTTTTTCTATCTGTAGTTAAATGGTGAGTTTTTGGCTATGGTTTAGAGAATTGAAAGCATCAAAATACGTCATCCGAAAGAAATCGGCCAGTGCGAATTTGGAGTCACTATCAAACAGACAGAGACCAAGTTTCCAAAATGTGAAATTGATTAATACGTTAGGGTTTGGGGAACAAGCTTTTTCTATCTATAATCAAATGGATGAACATTAGCTAGTGGATGCTGACAATGTTTTTCCCGTGTGCGCTATCTCATTTAGAGTCTATATATACGACAGAAACTGCATGCAGGAACCTGCGTTTTCACCGATTAAACGACACACTCTTCACTCTTTATCTGCTATGGAGGAACAAACCGCAAAAAAGTTCGACTGGCCAGGTGCGATCGTCCCCGTCTGTTTCAATTCAGCCCTCGGTTTCATCGCCTTATTCTATGCTGCAGGTGAAACCGAGCTTTCTGGTTTTATTTCGTTTCTTTTTCCCTGCTGCTTACGTTTCATATTCTTTTTGTTTCAAAACTCATCGCTCGCCGACATCCATTGGCTTCCGAGGTCATGGAGACTGTTTCGATCTTTGTTGCAGCCGCTGCCTTCGTCGTGGCCTCAACAATCCCGTATCCCCTTGGGCAGTACACGCCGTGTCTTTGGTAATGATCGCCGTCTGGCACTTCGTAGATGAAATTGTTAAAGTCCTCGAAAGGATCTTTCCACCCACTTCGACTGTCTTTTCCTTTTATGGTGAATATGCAAATAATAGTCAATCAAATGTTAACGGAGTAAACCCTTGTAATTAGGCAGCACTGACTAATACCTAACCTTAAGACTTTCCGTTATTAATTATTATTCGTGCTGCGTGTATATATTACGAAACTGAATTATGTACCACTTGTGTAGTTGTATTTGATTATCCACGTAATATACGTTAGTTTATATGACGCTTAATTTGTGGTATTCTATAGTTGTGTTGTACCTACGCAACATGTGCAGAAGGTCAAAAGAATCAACATAAAAGGAGAGAGAAACCTTGAATTTAACTGGAACATGTAAGGGATAAAGCCACGAATCCATGGGCCGAGTTGAAACAGAAAGGAAAGACCACACTCTGCCATTCAAATGGTTTAGTGTTTTCGTCATTCACGGCTGTGATGTTGATTAGCTGGGAAGGGCTTTGGTGATAATACAGATTGAGGAATGTGTTTGTTAATCTCCGTAGACGCAGGTGCTTTTACGTCATATTTATATGTGTGACCCCAATCCAAGACATTCAATTTGCCTATATTTTTTCAAGTCCATAAATATCCTATTTAAAAAAATAAAAAAATAAACCTAAAAAAAAGAAAGGAGTAATAACTCGTATGAAAAAAATATATATATAATTCATTAGATAAAATCAAAGGCGATAACTAGTATATACATGATATCCTCATTAATTTACTTGATTTCGTAAAAGGCATGACAATTTATCTTAATTATCAATTATGATAATATCTTTGCCCATCTTTTTTCTGATTTTTTATTGTCTTTATTTTTAATCCTACCTATCAAAACTCAAATTAAATTCTAATTTAATTTGGGATGGGTTGAATTGAATTTTCAACCATCAATACTTTTAGGCTTGTTTTCACATTAATTTTGAAAAGAATTTATCAGATTTTAATTTCATCAATTGTTTATATTACCTCTTATGCTGTTCATTCATTCGAGCTTTGAAAACTTTTGTCCATCTATGTTTTGTATATCTATGTCTAAACACACGATGAAATCTCATAATTAAATAAAGAAGTAATATACGAAACAAGATATAAAATTTATTGGACAAATTTGAAGGTTAATAACTAGTATATACTTGATACCGTCATTAATTTGCTTGATTTTGTAAAAGGCATGACAATTTGTCTTAACTACAAGCAATGACAACCTCATTGTCCTTTTTAAGGTTTTTCCTTTTCTTTCTTTTGGATACTACAGATCAAACTCAATTAAAATTCTAATTAAATTTTTGGGCTGCATGCTTAGAATTGAATTTTCAACCATCAATGCTTTTAGGCTTGCTTTGATCACATTAATTTTCAAACAAATCTTATCATTTTTTAATTTGATTAATTGTTTATGCTACCTCCTGTACTCCTCATTCATTCGGGCTTCAAAGCCTTTGTTTGCGTGTGTATTATATATCTATTTCTACACGAAAAATGAAAGTTATAGTCATAGCACAGTTATATGATCAGTCATAGCACAGATATATGTATTATATATCTATTTTCACATTAGCCATGTACTCTTGTCATAAATATATGATCAGTCAATGTGTCAATATCGGAAGATTGGATAATCCAGGGGGTAAGCATCAGTGGTGCAATGTCCTTCAAGCATAGTTACACTGATCTCTTGCAGATTTTGATTTTTATGTATTACTTGAAAAAAATTTCAAACTAAGCTAATTTTCTTGACCTCTATTTAATTAAATCGATTGGTTTTAAATTGTCCCTCGTAAGATGAAAACCTTTATTGCAACCCCAATTTATTAAAAAGCCATTAACTTATTCTCATATACTGTTTAAAAAACGAACAATTTCATCATTTTGACCCCTGTTTACATAATCTTTTGAATGAAAAATAAGGACAGGTGACCCAAGGTTGTTATTATTATCAAGCAGTGCCGGTGTGCCATATAGGTAGACCGCGATCACTTTTTATTGCGGGATTTTTATCTTCATGATTAAAAAACATGTTAATATTTAAATAGATCTAAAAAAACAGAATTTTTTATTTGAAAAGATTTTGTTTTTGGGCGTGCTTCTCAGTGATCCAAATTATATGGATCGAAATTTTTGGATAATGAATCAATTCGATCTAACGTTACAGTCCTTATTTTCAAAGATCGTCTAATTAGAACATTTAAAAAATTTTGAGAATCATTAGAAATTTAAAAGGAGTTGCTCGGATGCATCTGCTCAATTGATGAGTTCCTGGCTATGCTTTAGAGAATTGAAAGCATCGAAATATATCATCCGAAAGAATTCAGTCAGTGCAAATTTGGTGTCACCATCAAACAGAGAGAGACCAAGTTTCCACAAATGTAAAATTGATTAATACGTTAAGGTTTGGGGAGCAAGCTTTTTCTATCTGTAGTTAAATGGTGAGTTTTTGGCTATGGTTTAGAGAATTGAAAGCATCAAAATACGTCATCCGAAAGAAATCGGCCAGTGCGAATTTGGAGTCACTATCAAACAGACAGAGACCAAGTTTCCAAAATGTGAAATTGATTAATACGTTAGGGTTTGGGGAACAAGCTTTTTCTATCTATAATCAAATGGATGAACATTAGCTAGTGGATGCTGACAATGTTTTTCCCGTGTGCGCTATCTCATTTAGAGTCTATATATACGACAGAAACTGCATGCAGGAACCTGCGTTTTCACCGATTAAACGACACACTCTTCACTCTTTATCTGCTATGGAGGAACAAACCGCAAAAAAGTTCGACTGGCCAGGTGCGATCGTCCCCGTCTGTTTCAATTCAGCCCTCGGTTTCATCGCCTTATTCTATGCTGCAGGTGAAACCGAGCTTTCTGGTTTTATTTCGTTTCTTTTTCCCTGCTGCTTACGTTTCATATTCTTTTTGTTTCAAAACTCATCGCTCGCCGACATCCATTGGCTTCCGAGGTCATGGAGACTGTTTCGATCTTTGTTGCAGCCGCTGCCTTCGTCGTGGCCTCAACAATCCCGTATCCCCTTGGGCAGTACACGCCGTGTCTTTGGTAATGATCGCCGTCTGGCACTTCGTAGATGAAATTGTTAAAGTCCTCGAAAGGATCTTTCCACCCACTTCGACTGTCTTTTCCTTTTATGGTGAATATGCAAATAATAGTCAATCAAATGTTAACGGAGTAAACCCTTGTAATTAGGCAGCACTGACTAATACCTAACCTTAAGACTTTCCGTTATTAATTATTATTCGTGCTGCGTGTATATATTACGAAACTGAATTATGTACCACTTGTGTAGTTGTATTTGATTATCCACGTAATATACGTTAGTTTATATGACGCTTAATTTGTGGTATTCTATAGTTGTGTTGTACCTACGCAACATGTGCAGAAGGTCAAAAGAATCAACATAAAAGGAGAGAGAAACCTTGAATTTAACTGGAACATGTAAGGGATAAAGCCACGAATCCATGGGCCGAGTTGAAACAGAAAGGAAAGACCACACTCTGCCATTCAAATGGTTTAGTGTTTTCGTCATTCACGGCTGTGATGTTGATTAGCTGGGAAGGGCTTTGGTGATAATACAGATTGAGGAATGTGTTTGTTAATCTCCGTAGACGCAGGTGCTTTTACGTCATATTTATATGTGTGACCCCAATCCAAGACATTCAATTTGCCTATATTTTTTCAAGTCCATAAATATCCTATTTAAAAAAATAAAAAAATAAACCTAAAAAAAAGAAAGGAGTAATAACTCGTATGAAAAAAATATATATAATTCATTAGATAAAATCAAAGGCGATAACTAGTATATACATGATATCCTCATTAATTTACTTGATTTCGTAAAAGGCATGACAATTTATCTTAATTATCAATTATGATAATATCTTTGCCCATCTTTTTTCTGATTTTTTATTGTCTTTATTTTTTAATCCTACCTATCAAAACTCAAATTAAATTCTAATTTAATTTGGGATGGGTTGAATTGAATTTTCAACCATCAATACTTTTAGGCTTGTTTTCACATTAATTTTGAAAAGAATTTATCAGATTTTAATTTCATCAATTGTTTATATTACCTCTTATGCTGTTCATTCATTCGAGCTTTGAAAACTTTTGTCCATCTATGTTTTGTATATCTATGTCTAAACACACGATGAAATCTCATAATTAAATAAAGAAGTAATATACGAAACAAGATATAAAATTTATTGGACAAATTTGAAGGTTAATAACTAGTATATACTTGATACCGTCATTAATTTGCTTGATTTTGTAAAAGGCATGACAATTTGTCTTAACTACAAGCAATGACAACCTCATTGTCCTTTTTTAAGGTTTTTCCTTTTCTTTCTTTTGGATACTACAGATCAAAACTCAATTAAAATTCTAATTAAATTTTTGGGCTGCATGCTTAGAATTGAATTTTCAACCATCAATGCTTTTAGGCTTGCTTTGATCACATTAATTTTCAAACAAATCTTATCATTTTTTAATTTGATTAATTGTTTATGCTACCTCCTGTACTCCTCATTCATTCGGGCTTCAAAGCCTTTGTTTGCGTGTGTATTATATATCTATTTCTACACGAAAAATGAAAGTTATAGTCATAGCACAGTTATATGATCAGTCATAGCACAGAT
Source organism: Aegle marmelos (assembly GCA_030449875.1). Lineage (NCBI taxonomy): Eukaryota > Viridiplantae > Streptophyta > Magnoliopsida > Sapindales > Rutaceae > Aegle > Aegle marmelos. The sequence continues at coordinate 12,510,289 of JASUUL010000115.1, forward strand.
ATATGTATTATATATCTATTTTCACATTAGCCATGTACTCTTGTCATAAATATATGATCAGTCAATGTGTCAATATCGGAAGATTGGATAATCCAGGGGGTAAGCATCAGTGGTGCAATGTCCTTCAAGCATAGTTACACTGATCTCTTGCAGATTTTGATTTTTATGTATTACTTGAAAAAAATTTCAAACTAAGCTAATTTTCTTGACCTCTATTTAATTAAATCGATTGGTTTTAAATTGTCCCTCGTAAGATGAAAACCTTTATTGCAACCCCAATTTATTAAAAAGCCATTAACTTATTCTCATATACTGTTTAAAAAACGAACAATTTCATCATTTTGACCCCTGTTTACATAATCTTTTGAATGAAAAATAAGGACAGGTGACCCAAGGTTGTTATTATTATCAAGCAGTGCCGGTGTGCCATATAGGTAGACCGCGATCACTTTTTATTGCGGGATTTTTATCTTCATGATTAAAAAACATGTTAATATTTAAATAGATCTAAAAAAACAGAATTTTTTATTTGAAAAGATTTTGTTTTTGGGCGTGCTTCTCAGTGATCCAAATTATATGGATCGAAATTTTTGGATAATGAATCAATTCGATCTAACGTTACAGTCCTTATTTTCAAAGATCGTCTAATTAGAACATTTAAAAAATTTTGAGAATCATTAGAAATTTAAAAGGAGTTGCTCGGATGCATCTGCTCAATTGATGAGTTCCTGGCTATGCTTTAGAGAATTGAAAGCATCGAAATATATCATCCGAAAGAATTCAGTCAGTGCAAATTTGGTGTCACCATCAAACAGAGAGAGACCAAGTTTCCACAAATGTAAAATTGATTAATACGTTAAGGTTTGGGGAGCAAGCTTTTTCTATCTGTAGTTAAATGGTGAGTTTTTGGCTATGGTTTAGAGAATTGAAAGCATCAAAATACGTCATCCGAAAGAAATCGGCCAGTGCGAATTTGGAGTCACTATCAAACAGACAGAGACCAAGTTTCCAAAATGTGAAATTGATTAATACGTTAGGGTTTGGGGAACAAGCTTTTTCTATCTATAATCAAATGGATGAACATTAGCTAGTGGATGCTGACAATGTTTTTCCGTGTGCGCTATCTCATTTAGAGTCTATATATACGACAGAAACTGCATGCAGGAACCTGCGTTTTCACCGATTAAACGACACACTCTTCACTCTTTATCTGCTATGGAGGAACAAACCGCAAAAAGTTCGACTGGCCAGGTGCGATCGTCCCCGTCTGTTTCAATTCAGCCCTCGGTTTCATCGCCTTATTCTATGCTGCAGGTGAAACCGAGCTTTCTGGTTTTATTTCGTTTCTTTTTCCCTGCTGCTTACGTTTCATATTCTTTTTGTTTCAAAACTCATCGCTCGCCGACATCCATTGGCTTCCGAGGTCATGGAGACTGTTTCGATCTTTGTTGCAGCCGCTGCCTTCGTCGTGGCCTCAACAATCCCGTATCCCCTTGGGCAGTACACGCCGTGTCTTTGGTAATGATCGCCGTCTGGCACTTCGTAGATGAAATTGTTAAAGTCCTCGAAAGGATCTTTCCACCCACTTCGACTGTCTTTTCCTTTTATGGTGAATATGCAAATAATAGTCAATCAAATGTTAACGGAGTAAACCCTTGTAATTAGGCAGCACTGACTAATACCTAACCTTAAGACTTTCCGTTATTAATTATTATTCGTGCTGCGTGTATATATTACGAAACTGAATTATGTACCACTTGTGTAGTTGTATTTGATTATCCACGTAATATACGTTAGTTTATATGACGCTTAATTTGTGGTATTCTATAGTTGTGTTGTACCTACGCAACATGTGCAGAAGGTCAAAAGAATCAACATAAAAGGAGAGAGAAACCTTGAATTTAACTGGAACATGTAAGGGATAAAGCCACGAATCCATGGGCCGAGTTGAAACAGAAAGGAAAGACCACACTCTGCCATTCAAATGGTTTAGTGTTTTCGTCATTCACGGCTGTGATGTTGATTAGCTGGGAAGGGCTTTGGTGATAATACAGATTGAGGAATGTGTTTGTTAATCTCCGTAGACGCAGGTGCTTTTACGTCATATTTATATGTGTGACCCCAATCCAAGACATTCAATTTGCCTATATTTTTTCAAGTCCATAAATATCCTATTTAAAAAAATAAAAAAATAAACCTAAAAAAAAGAAAGGAGTAATAACTCGTATGAAAAAAATATATATATAATTCATTAGATAAAATCAAAGGCGATAACTAGTATATACATGATATCCTCATTAATTTACTTGATTTCGTAAAAGGCATGACAATTTATCTTAATTATCAATTATGATAATATCTTTGCCCATCTTTTTTCTGATTTTTTATTGTCTTTATTTTTTAATCCTACCTATCAAAACTCAAATTAAATTCTAATTTAATTTGGGATGGGTTGAATTGAATTTTCAACCATCAATACTTTTAGGCTTGTTTTCACATTAATTTTGAAAAGAATTTATCAGATTTTAATTTCATCAATTGTTTATATTACCTCTTATGCTGTTCATTCATTCGAGCTTTGAAAACTTTTGTCCATCTATGTTTTGTATATCTATGTCTAAACACACGATGAAATCTCATAATTAAATAAAGAAGTAATATACGAAACAAGATATAAAATTTATTGGACAAATTTGAAGGTTAATAACTAGTATATACTTGATACCGTCATTAATTTGCTTGATTTTGTAAAAGGCATGACAATTTGTCTTAACTACAAGCAATGACAACCTCATTGTCCTTTTTAAGGTTTTTCCTTTTCTTTCTTTTGGATACTACAGATCAAAACTCAATTAAAATTCTAATTAAATTTTTGGGCTGCATGCTTAGAATTGAATTTTCAACCATCAATGCTTTTAGGCTTGCTTTGATCACATTAATTTTCAAACAAATCTTATCATTTTTTAATTTGATTAATTGTTTATGCTACCTCCTGTACTCCTCATTCATTCGGGCTTCAAAGCCTTTGTTTGCGTGTGTATTATATATCTATTTCTACACGAAAAATGAAAGTTATAGTCATAGCACAGTTATATGATCAGTCATAGCACAGATATATGTATTATATATCTATTTTCACATTAGCCATGTACTCTTGTCATAAATATATGATCAGTCAATGTGTCAATATCGGAAGATTGGATAATCCAGGGGGTAAGCATCAGTGGTGCAATGTCCTTCAAGCATAGTTACACTGATCTCTTGCAGATTTTGATTTTTATGTATTACTTGAAAAAAATTTCAAACTAAGCTAATTTTCTTGACCTCTATTTAATTAAATCGATTGGTTTTAAATTGTCCCTCGTAAGATGAAAACCTTTATTGCAACCCCAATTTATTAAAAAGCCATTAACTTATTCTCATATACTGTTTAAAAACGAACAATTTCATCATTTTGACCCCTGTTTACATAATCTTTTGAATGAAAAATAAGGACAGGTGACCCAAGGTTGTTATTATTATCAAGCAGTGCCGGTGTGCCATATAGGTAGACCGCGATCACTTTTTATTGCGGGATTTTTATCTTCATGATTAAAAAACATGTTAATATTTAAATAGATCTAAAAAAACAGAATTTTTTATTTGAAAAGATTTTGTTTTTGGGCGTGCTTCTCAGTGATCCAAATTATATGGATCGAAATTTTTGGATAATGAATCAATTCGATCTAACGTTACAGTCCTTATTTTCAAAGATCGTCTAATTAGAACATTTAAAAAATTTTGAGAATCATTAGAAATTTAAAAGGAGTTGCTCGGATGCATCTGCTCAATTGATGAGTTCCTGGCTATGCTTTAGAGAATTGAAAGCATCGAAATATATCATCCGAAAGAATTCAGTCAGTGCAAATTTGGTGTCACCATCAAACAGAGAGAGACCAAGTTTCCACAAATGTAAAATTGATTAATACGTTAAGGTTTGGGGAGCAAGCTTTTTCTATCTGTAGTTAAATGGTGAGTTTTTGGCTATGGTTTAGAGAATTGAAAGCATCAAAATACGTCATCCGAAAGAAATCGGCCAGTGCGAATTTGGAGTCACTATCAAACAGACAGAGACCAAGTTTCCAAAATGTGAAATTGATTAATACGTTAGGGTTTGGGGAACAAGCTTTTTCTATCTATAATCAAATGGATGAACATTAGCTAGTGGATGCTGACAATGTTTTTCCGTGTGCGCTATCTCATTTAGAGTCTATATATACGACAGAAACTGCATGCAGGAACCTGCGTTTTCACCGATTAAACGACACACTCTTCACTCTTTATCTGCTATGGAGGAACAAACCGCAAAAAGTTCGACTGGCCAGGTGCGATCGTCCCCGTCTGTTTCAATTCAGCCCTCGGTTTCATCGCCTTATTCTATGCTGCAGGTGAAACCGAGCTTTCTGGTTTTATTTCGTTTCTTTTTCCCTGCTGCTTACGTTTCATATTCTTTTTGTTTCAAAACTCATCGCTCGCCGACATCCATTGGCTTCCGAGGTCATGGAGACTGTTTCGATCTTTGTTGCAGCCGCTGCCTTCGTCGTGGCCTCAACAATCCCGTATCCCCTTGGGCAGTACACGCCGTGTCTTTGGTAATGATCGCCGTCTGGGACTTCGTAGATGAAATTGTTAAAGTCCTCGAAAGGATCTTTCCACCCACTTCGACTGTCTTTTCCTTTTATGGTGAATATGCAAATAATAGTCAATCAAATGTTAACGGAGTAAACCCTTGTAATTAGGCAGCACTGACTAATACCTAACCTTAAGACTTTCCGTTATTAATTATTATTCGTGCTGCGTGTATATATTACGAAACTGAATTATGTACCACTTGTGTAGTTGTATTTGATTATCCACGTAATATACGTTAGTTTATATGACGCTTAATTTGTGGTATTCTATAGTTGTGTTGTACCTACGCAACATGTGCAGAAGGTCAAAAGAATCAACATAAAAGGAGAGAGAAACCTTGAATTTAACTGGAACATGTAAGGGATAAAGCCACGAATCCATGGGCCGAGTTGAAACAGAAAGGAAAGACCACACTCTGCCATTCAAATGGTTTAGTGTTTTCGTCATTCACGGCTGTGATGTTGATTAGCTGGGAAGGGCTTTGGTGATAATACAGATTGAGGAATGTGTTTGTTAATCTCCGTAGACGCAGGTGCTTTTACGTCATATTTATATGTGTGACCCCAATCCAAGACATTCAATTTGCCTATATTTTTCAAGTCCATAAATATCCTATTTAAAAAAATAAAAAAATAAACCTAAAAAAAAGAAAGGAGTAATAACTCGTATGAAAAAAATATATATATAATTCATTAGATAAAATCAAAGGCGATAACTAGTATATACATGATATCCTCATTAATTTACTTGATTTCGTAAAAGGCATGACAATTTATCTTAATTATCAATTATGATAATATCTTTGCCCATCTTTTTCTGATTTTTATTGTCTTTATTTTTTAATCCTACCTATCAAAACTCAAATTAAATTCTAATTTAATTTGGGATGGGTTGAATTGAATTTTCAACCATCAATACTTTTAGGCTTGTTTTCACATTAATTTTGAAAAGAATTTATCAGATTTTAATTTCATCAATTGTTTATATTACCTCTTATGCTGTTCATTCATTCGAGCTTTGAAAACTTTTGTCCATCTATGTTTTGTATATCTATGTCTAAACACACGATGAAATCTCATAATTAAATAAAGAAGTAATATACGAAACAAGATATAAAATTTATTGGACAAATTTGAAGGTTAATAACTAGTATATACTTGATACCGTCATTAATTTGCTTGATTTTGTAAAAGGCATGACAATTTGTCTTAACTACAAGCAATGACAACCTCATTGTCCTTTTTTAAGGTTTTTCCTTTTCTTTCTTTTGGATACTACAGATCAAAACTCAATTAAAATTCTAATTAAATTTTTGGGCTGCATGCTTAGAATTGAATTTTCAACCATCAATGCTTTTAGGCTTGCTTTGATCACATTAATTTTCAAACAAATCTTATCATTTTTTAATTTGATTAATTGTTTATGCTACCTCCTGTACTCCTCATTCATTCGGGCTTCAAAGCCTTTGTTTGCGTGTGTATTATATATCTATTTCTACACGAAAAATGAAAGTTATAGTCATAGCACAGTTATATGATCAGTCATAGCACAGATATATTTATGACAACCTCATTGCCCTTTTTTAAGGTTTTTCCTTTCTTTCTTTTGGATACCACCAATCAAAACTCAATTAAAATTCTAATTAAATTTTTGGGCTGCATGCTTAGAATTGAATTTTCAACCATCAATACTTTTAGGCTTGCTTTGATCACATTAATTTTCAAATAAATCTTATCATTTTTTAATTTGATTAATTGTTTATGTTACCTCCTGTACTCCTCATTCATTCGGGCTTCAAAGCCTTTGTTTGTGTGTGTATTATATATGTATTTCTACACGAAAAATGAAATCGCATAGTTATAGTCATAGCACAGAATTAGATTGATTTGGGAGATATAGATTTGAGACTGTGGGATTAATTCTCTGATTGATCCAATTTTCAATTCTCATCCAAATTAAAGTGTTTTGAAGTTTGTTTTATTAATTGCTTTTGCTTTTTTTTAATTTCTTTTATTAATTGCTTTCGCTTTTCTTCAAGTTATCTATATGTGATATTTCTTTTGTTGTGGTAAGTAGTGCATGTCATTGTTCGTTTTGCAGGCTTTGAATTAATTCAAGTTTTTGAAATGGTATTGGCTACGAAGGCGCACTTCCTTTCTTCCTGTAGAATTTAAAAAATAATTAATCAATTTCACGAAATAAAATTCGGTAGCAGAAAGTATTTCCTATTGTTCTATATTTATTTCCTTGAGAGAGAAAAAAAAATTCACCGACACCCAAGAATTGCTTTAATGGGTTAGTTAAAAACTTTCAAGTTCATAAACAGTCACCGAACTCCTTAATTTGATATAACAATAAAAAAATTGATTTCACTAATAAAAAATGAAAATTACTATTACAAATGGATCAAGATCTTCCCCTGATCTTCTATCGATCTTGTGCAAATTGTACTTTAGTGTTAAGATGCGATTAGGATTTAGCTATTCTTACTTTTAAATTCATTAACTATTAATCACGTTAAAAAAAATTGGTCAGAAAAACATCTGATTAGGAGACAATCTTGATCCATAAAGGAGAAGATGGAATGGAATGGGCTACATGTAGTATTTGTGAAAAGAAGTTGGATGGTTCAAGCAAGAAAGGAAATGAGAATCTCAATATTGGTGGGGATCAAGACAAATCAATCAAACAGGAGATTTAGATGACATTATTAAACACATACCTTCAATGCCGAAGGAAATGTTGCAGAGGATCTATGTTTTCTAGACTTCAAAACTGTTGATGCTCCAAGTCTACTGTCACGACCCGTCTTGAAACCCTGGAACGAATCGTGACTGATCCTCGAAATTTGACTAATAACGATCTATAAATAATAACAATAATATTTCTCCTGAAATTTCGATAGTATTTTTCTATATTTGTAAAATTTTCAATCCTGCAATTAATAAGATAACACTCCCAAAATAATTTCCAATACAATCAACTCCATTAATCAACATCCCAATAAAATACCAATTATCATCCGAAACATTTTAATACCAAACATAGTAAGTTATTCTAAATTGTAATATTATACAATCCAAAATATTCTACACCGAACTCTATAATTTCTAGGTCAAACACGTGGCCAATTACAAATAGCTATTGATGCTGAGTCAACTGTTGTACCTGCAAGTCTCCTGTGGGGGAAAAAAATATAATAAAACGAAAAAGAATGGGGGTGAGTATAAAACTCAGTGAAGGTCAGTGAGTGGATAATAATTTTTCCGAAAATAATTTTATTCTTAAAATAACTGTATCAACTTTAAATATACAATTCTATCAAATTATAAACGAGAAATATCAATAAATCACTTCACATTTATAATCAAATCGCTAACTTCGAAAACATATATAATGTCATGTGAAATAACCAAGGAAGAATATGTCATAACATCGTATAAATACTCAATGTGAAATCATCACAAAATACTGCGTAAAACCGAAGAAAATTCGCAACATTCATAATATCAATTTCGAATACTGAAAACTTACACCAAACGAGTACCCGGGGAAATAATCTCATCCTATCTGGACCTCAACAGACAGCAATCAAGAAACCATCATGCCCCGGAACTATCCAGATAGATGGAGAAATATCATCTCATATGTCGTCTCATCTCGACATATCTCATCATCATAATTATGCATGCATAGTCCCCAAAGGACAAAAGCGCCCAAGCACACGGCCCAAAGCCTCTATGTGTACTCCGACAGACCCCAAAAGCCTATATCTCATATCATCACATATCATCTCATCACAGTGTACAGGGAAGGGTACTGTCTAATGACTTGTAAACCATAAAAAATACACATATACATAAACATCCAATAATCTCCGAAATCACATTTTCTTTTATTTCCAACAACATTTAAAATCCATTTTATTTTCCTTAAAAATATTATTAATATGCATATATTCAAAATCAGAAATAAAATCATTTATCATACGCAATTCCGATAATAAACAACATTGTGTCTATAAAATCCATTTTCCACAAAATCATTAAATCAAGCATTTAAAAATTCATTTGCAATCATGCTTTATCATAATAAAAAATCATAATAATCCACAGAGAAAATAAGTTTTGTATATTCCACTTACAGTGACGACGATCAAATCTGATATCGCCGACGTCCGTGGATTGGTTCTCGTTCGCGGGTCCCCTTAATCAAATAAATCGCATAATAATTATTAATCACTTAAAGTACAATTAATTGTACTTAATAAAACCCAAATTCTCATAATATAACTCCTAAATATTTAAAATTATTAAATTATCCTTATCTCTAAAATTATCAAATTATTCTTATCTCCAAAAATTACCAATGATCTCGATATCAAACTTTATTTAATTATCCCCAATAATATATTTATTAATTTATCCTTAAAATCATCAATTTTTGAAATATCCTCGAATCCTTTAAAATTATCGAAATATCCTTGAATTCAAAATTATCGAAATATCCCAAAAATCATAATTAATCAATTTAACCTCAAGATCATAAACTACTAACCTATCCTCAATTTTATCAATTAATCAAATATCCACATATTAAAAATTATGGAATTATCTCAGAGGTATAAAATCATCAAATTACTCCCAATTACTTAAGTTACCGATTTACCATCGAAACCTCAAATTACCTATCTAACCTTATCCATAATTATCAAATTACCCATAAATTTTAGAAATTACATAATTATCCCCAAAATTCTCAATCTTTACCGAATTGCCCCTTACCGGTCAACGGTGACCGGACTTTAGTCAACGGTGACGGAAAGCTTAGATCTTGTAGTTCCGGCCTCGGTGAGTCTAATGGTACCGGCGGTGACGTACCACGCACGGTCACGGAGCCGGATCAAGCTTCCTAAGGCCGCGGGTTGCAAGTTGCCGTTCACCGGCAATCCGACGATTCAGGTGACGAGACCGGTCGGAAATGGAAGCTGAAGGTGAGAGCAATGGAACCCAACCGGTGGCGTGGCCAAACTCCGGCGGAATCGACGGCAGCAAGAATGGGTTTCTTGGCCGAAACTTTCGAGCTTTACCGGCGGTGTTCTGGTAGTTTTCCGGCAGTGAGAATGGCAAGGATACGACCAGCGTCTCGAGAGCTTCAAATCAATACCAAGATCGTCGGAAACGATGGCCAGAATTGAGAGTTACAGCCGGGTCAAGTCGCGGGTCGCGAGTCGGATCCGGTCACTCCTCTCTCTCTCTTTCTTTCTTTCTCTCTCTTTCTTTCTCTCTCTCGACTTCTCTCTATATTAAATATATATATATATATATATATATTTATATGCAAATATTACATCTACCAAGAGGAGAAAATAAAATTTGGCCATTTTCTTAGTAAACTGTCGTGTCTTTTTAGTTTAGAAAAAATATAGGGTTGAAGATGAGCATTTTCTCTTGAAATTAACTACATTACATGACGACAATTGGGAACAACAGAGCAAGATTATTATTCTTTTGAAGTATACTGATTTAAAGAATTTCATTGAAGCTGATATATTGGAAAGACGAGCAGTTGGTTTAGTCAACGAGGTTCAGTTCCTTTTGGCGGCTTCCTACGTGATGTTAAGGATTTATGGTCTGATACTGATATATTGGAGAGATAATCCAATCCAGCATTTTAAAGTGTAAAAATATTTAGAAAAACATATAAACCGTGTATTTTAAACGTTTTAAGTTTTAAATTTTTAAAACTTAAAAATTTGAGGTCCCTGACCAGAAAACTATTATGATATATTTCTCTTGGAAAGTTACGCAATTGATATGATACGTCACTGTGTTGCTTATGTGTATAAGAAGCCGACGCTATCAAATAATATTAAGTTGCAAAGTGCAATGAGTAAGGTCAGTGCCAAGGGCAAGAAAGCCATTTTAAAATATGCTCCCTTGTTGCAGACTCTATTTCACTACCTTGAGATTGGAGTAGGGTTGAAAAAAGCATTTTGCGAACGGCGAAAATAGATCCTCATGATCTCGGGTCAATTAATTTAACTAAAGAAAAATGGGATGAAGCAACTGCCACGTTTGCGCATTTGAAGCATCCAGTGAACACTCCGGGAGCGGGACAAAAAGCATCCAGTGAACACTCCCGGAGCTACACAGATAGACGGAGAAATAATATCTCATATGTCATCACATCTCGACATATCTCATCATTAAACTATGTATGCATAAATAGTCCCCAAAGGACAAAAACGACCAAGTACACGGCCCAAAACCTCTGTGTGTACTCAGACTGGCCCCAAAAGCCTGTATCCCATATAATTACATATCATCTCATCACAGTGTATGGAAAAGGTTATTGTCTAATGACTTTACAAATAATCGAAAATATGCATATACGTAAGCATCTGATAATATCTGAAATCATATTTTCTTTTATTTTCAACAACCATTAAAATTCATTTTCTTTTCTTTAAAAATATAATTATTACGCATATATTTAAGATCATAAATAAAATCATTTATCGAACACATTTCTGACAATAAATATCATTATGCAGATAAAATCTATTTTTCATAAAATCATTAAATCAAGTATTTAAAAATTCGTTTGCAATTATACTTTATCATAATTAAAAATCATAATAATTCACAGAGAAAATAGGTTTTATATATTCCACTCACAGTGACGACAATCAAATCTGATATCGTCGACGTCCATGGGTTGGTTCTCATTCCCGGGTGCCCCTAATCAAATAAATGGCATAATTATTACTAATCACATAAAGTATAATTAATTGTACTCAATAAAATTCGAACTCATATAATATAACTCTCGAATATTTAAAATTACTAAATTATCCTTATGTCTAAAAATTATCAAAATGCCCCCGATATCAAATTTTACTTAATTATCTTTAAAAATATAATATATTAATTTATCCTCAAAATTTTAAATTATCAAAATATCCTCAAATCTTTTAAAATTACTAAAATACCCTTGAATTTAAAATTACCAAAAATATCCCAAAAATCATAATTTATCAATTTAATCTCAAAATCATAAATTACCAATTTATCTTTAATTTTATCAATTACTAAAATACTCACATATTTGAAATTATGAAATTACCCTTGAGGTATAAAATTATTGATTTACCCCTAATCACTTAAATTACTGATTTACCCTCAAAATCTCAAATTACCTAACTGTCATTATCTATAATTACTAATTTATCCATAACTTTTAGAAATTATAAAATTAACCACAAAATTTTATGAATTTATCAAATTGTCCCTTACCGGTCAACGGTGACCGGAATTTAGTCAACGGTGACAGAAAGCTTAAATATTGTAGTTTCAGCCTCGATGAGTCCAATGGTGCCGGCGGTGACCTCCCATGTGCGATGACGACGGCGAATCGAGCTCCTTAATACTGTGGATTGCAAGTTGTCGTTCACCGATAATCCGGCCATTTTAGGTGATGAGACCGGTCGAAAATGGAAGCTAGAGGTGAGAGGAGTAGAATCCAGCCGGTGGCGTAGCCAAACTCTGGCAAGATTGACGACAGCAAGAATAGATCTTTTGGCCGAAAATTTCAAGCTTCACCGGTGGCGTTCTGGTCGGTTTCCGACAGTGGAAACAATAGGGATATGACCGGCGTCTCACAAGCTTCAAATTGATTCCAAGCTTGCTTAGATCGATGGCCAGAGTTGGGTGATCCGGCCAAGTCAAGGTCTCAGGTCACGGGTCAACAGGTCTCTCTCTCTTTCTTTTTCTCTTTCTCTTTCTCTCTTCCTCTCTCTCTCCTTTTCTCTCTCCCCTCTCTCAGCTCCTTTCTCTCTCTATTTAAATTTATTTATTATTTTATTTGATTTAATTAATTTATTATTATTATTTTATATCGATTAAATCGATACCATTTTTATAATAACAATTTTTCAACTAACTGACTCTAAAATCATGTTCGATTTTGTCTCGATTTTTCATCGCGATAAAATATAAAATTTTTACATACACGATTTGTTTACTAATGCGTTGAATTTTTCTTACGAAGATATGTAACGAGTCCGAAATTATAAAATTAATAATGAACTGGGATAAAATGAAGCATTGTCAAGCCAGCAAGCTGCCAGAAAGTGGCAGCTGCCTCATCCCATCTTTCGTTGGTGATATTAATTGAGCTGAAATCGTGATCTATTTTCTTTAGCTCACAAAGTGCTTCTTTCAAACCCACTGCTATCTCAAGACATTCACGCGGACGACGATTCCCCGAACAGGGAACATCATAGAAAATGATTTTCTTGACCAAGGACTTCGCGTTATTTACTTCACTTGCCAACTTTAGTCTATTTGATGAAGTCTGGAACACATTGTGAACACGCTGCCGTATGCCATCTGCTTTCCAGTTGATTGCACAATCATGGATTGTGTTCAATAATTCACTAACAGGACGTAGATACACACCAAAAGGAGGTGAACCTTGTTGAGTAAACCAACTGGTAATTTCCAATCCAACCATGACTGTTTCATAGATTCATTTAAATTCTCATTCGTATGGAGACTAATAAACCTTCTCTGTCTTTTCCAACCATCATCAATGTAGTGTACAATCAAGAGACCCTCTGTCAAGAGACATTCTTCATAAACTCCAGCCCAATTAATTACTAGGCTAAAACGACAAGAGAGTTTATTGAGAAATTCGTGAAATTTCACCTTCTCTTCTTGTTAGACTTGGAGAATTTCATCCTTTCTTGAGTGTAATACCAATGGCCTTGTGGTCTGTTCTTCCACATCAAAGCTATATTTGACCAAATCAATCACAGATTTTTTATTAATATCACTGCCTCCACATCCTCAGATCGGCATTTCGTCGACTTTAAATGATTCTTCAAATGTGTGGTTCCTTTTTTGCTTGAACCGTCAAAATTCTTCGTACAACCGTTATATTCAGCTTTCACATTTCTATCTTCATCCTTAAAACTTCCTCATCTTATCCCGAACAACCGAAACTTTTCTTTTCTTACCCGTTGGAGTTGATCTGTTCCCTGCAGCATTTTGTTCTCCCTACACATAAGAAGTCTTAAACAAGATCAAGAATGAATTTGTGAATCATGCATTATAAATACCGATTCTAAATTTTGTGAACATCCAATTCAACAACTCATCATCTGACGGATAAATTGAAACAGTTGTATTATGTTTTAAATGAAATTGACTATATATATATGAACTATCATCAGGTGTATAACTATGGATAAATTGGTATGAAAAGCGTATGAGAAGAATTCTATCATATCAAACTCTATCAAAATGATAAACATATATAAATTTATCATAACTTCATTCCTTGTCGCTCAAGTATAGAAAACATTCAAGCGTACTATGGATCTTCTGGTCTATTCCTTCGCCATGGCCTTATTTAATAGGAAAACCAAGACAAAGTTCTTAAATCCACGCTAAAGACCTTGAGTATTTATAATGGACTTGATCACTTCCTTCCACTAAGGAATTGAACTAGTTTTCCTTTATCTCAGTCTTTTAGGAACCAGTGAATATCGATTAAATCATTATTTAACTTTTTACATATGTAAGTATTTATAACGAGTTTATCTCTTAATTGAATCTAGATGCATGTATATGAGCTTTGAATATTAAACCTTGATATTGGTATGCGAACCACATCTAGAAAAGTGAGTTCAAACAAAGTGGAGGGATGACTCCACATCCTCAAATATATATATATATATATATATATACATATACACATTATTTGATAGGAAAACCAAGACAAAGTTCTTAAATCCACGCTAAAGACCTTGAGTATTTATAATGGACTTGATCACTTCCTTCCACTAAGGAATTGAACTAGTTTTCCTTTATCTCAGTCTTTTAGGAACCAGTGAATATCGATAAATCATTATTTAACTTTTTACATATGTAAGTATTTATAATGAGTTTATCTCTTAATTGAATCTAGATGCATGTATATGAGCTTTGAATATTAAACCTTGATATTGGTATGCGAACCACATCTAGAAAAGTGAGTTCAAACAAATTGGAGGGATGACTCCACATCCTCAAATATATATATATACATATACACATTACAATTAACTTTTTTGAGGGATGACTCAAAATGAGTATGCCTCTCCTTCATTCAGTAGTTCAATATATGTTTCTTATTAGCCTATTAATTTTTTAACGTTAAACGAAGAAAATATATAATCCAATATTTTAATAGATTTCACTCTACCTACGCGCTCACAAAGAAAAGAAAATATTACAAATTCACAATTAGAATTTATACTGAAGAAGACTCAAATTTAATTAAAGGTAGGTCGATTATTACAAAAGATTCAATACATATTTATAGTACTTATATTCAATTATACCTATTACATTCTATACAACTGACACACTAACTATATTTCACTAAATAAAAAACACCTACTCTATTTCACTATTTTAGCCTTTGTGTCTCACACTACATCAATGTATTAACATAAACAGAAAATTATATTTAGACATCACACAAAACATTTTCTGCATACTGATTTTTATTTATTTCGTATAATTAATTATTTTTTAAAAACAAATCTATAGAGCTAGAGAAAGAAAAATACACCTGCGTATATGTTACAACCGAGTCAAAAACTGGAATTCACGGCCTGCAAAACAAACATGACGACAAGTTAAAACAATAATCATATATATAATAAAATGATACGAAACAAACGAAATTGCTTACTTGAAAATTCAAACAGAGTAATTTCTCTTTCTCCTGTCAGTGGCCCCGCTATTGTTCAAGGCTTCAAGCAGCGAATTGATATCGATCTCTAGCCAATGAGGCTAATTCAATGTGGTGAAAAAAGATTATGTGAGGGCTGACTATATAATGGGCTTCTGAGCTGGATTGACTGGGATGGGCAACGGCTCGTACACTAAATAGTAAAATCAGTATTGCTATTAAAATGAGGGTTATTTGGGTCAAAATGGCTTTCATTAATTGCCTTTTTTCTTGGACACCATGTAACGAAATTAACCTTTGTTCTTTACTTCTTTTCATGATGTTTCCTTGATGACAATTTCTTGTAGACTAAAATGAGTGCTATTAGTATTATTGGTTTAAAAATGACCTTTATCCGTTGGGTCATTCCATTTCTTTCGTGAAAACATGTATGGGAGGTGACACAAAAGTCACAAAGTAATGTATGGTACGTCGCTTTACTTGAGGTGAAAGCAAGACTAAAATTAGTAATATACTTGATGATACCCGGGTTAGTTATTTTATTGCTGAGTGTAATATTTGGGATGTGGCTTAATTGCTTCGACTGTTGGATGATATTACTGATGCTGGGGATAATATTTATTTTTTTGCTGTGGTATAGGATGGCAAAAATCCCTGCAATGATTAGGTGTCACAAGAGTTTGGTTGGTTCAAGCACAAGGCTCTTTGCCCAACTCCTTTTTTTTGAATTTTCACAAGTTAAAATTTTAAATCACTCATCTATTAAAATTAAAAAATTTAAAAAAGTTATTAACAATTAAACATAATAATTTAAAAGTAAATAATAAAGTAATGTATACGTTTAACTCTTTAAATTGACTATACTCAGTAAGGATGACAAATGACGGGCTTATGTTAGGCTTTTTCTAACTCAAGGCCACGCCCATGTTAGGGGGAAGTGTAGAGGCTAAGGCCGGGCATAGACTTGGGTGCGGGCTTGCACATATTTTTTTAATTATTTTTAAATTTTTTTAAATTTAAAAATCTGTTAATAATTAACAAGTTATTATTAGTAACAATAAATGAAAGAAAATGACTACTTCAAAACAACTTAATAAATAAAGAAAATAAATCAAAGAAAATATTATACAAAACAAGTTAACAAATAAAGAAAACAAAGCAAAGAAAAGATTATAAATTTAATTTTTTTAGTACTAAATTTTCTAATTTAAGCACACTCTCAATTAATTAAGAATTTTGAGAGAGTTTAGTATTATAATTTTAAATTTTTTTGGACTATCTTTGGTTTTTTTGAATTGGGAATCTTAAATTTTCTTTTATTATTTTTCTATTATTTATTTAGATTTGAATATATTGTTATAATAATAAATTTATTATTATTTATTATTGAATATATTGATATAATTTTGAATATATTTGTTATAAAGCTTCTATCCATGCTCTCGTGAAGAGGGCCGGATCGAAGCCCAAGAACGTAAACTAGGCATTTTCGGTATATATACGGTATGCTTTATCACTGTTATTCACCAATTTCAGATTGCCTTGTTCATATCGCAGGCACTACTTCAAAAGTCCTCTTCTACGAAGTTGTAGTTCCCGTTTACAAAGTTGCTTGTTCTTTTTGTTATCGTTTCTTTTGAGTACTCGATTTTCTTTATTTATCTTTTATTTTATTATTTAACAGTTTTGGTTACTTATATGATCATCGAAGTTCATTATATATAAGAGAACAAATTCTGTATTTTTTTCTTTTTCAGTAATCACTAAAGTATGTTAATTATCTCTTTGTTGGTTTAAACTTTTATTTTCGGTATGTCCAATCAGGTTTTTATTTATTTTAATTGCAGTAATTTTGCCTACAAAAATGGGTAAAGAAGAAATATATACTCCAAATATTAATAGAGATAAAAATTTAATTAACGATAAAATTAATTTAGGAATATTAGTAAAAGATATTATTTAAAATATGTACTCTGAATATTTATAGAGAGAAAAATTTAACTATGCCAGGATGAAACTAATTTAGGGATATTAGTTAAAATACATTTAAAATTTCCTTTTATTTCAAAGGGTATTGCATCAAATTTATCAAAAAATTTGGGCATGGTGCAATAGCATTTCTGCCCTCAACGAATCCGTCTTTAAGAGGACTGATGCGTGACTCCCGCTCAATATCTCACCAAACCGCAGTTCTCACTTTTTATCTGAAATGACATTTGCTGACATTATCAAACAGATAGAGACCAAGTTTCCAAATATGTAAAACTAATTGGTCCGTTAAGGTTTGGGGAAAATCTGTCAATAATCAAATGGATGAACATTAGCTGGGGACACGGTCACAATATTTTCCCATGTGCGCCATCTCAATTAGAGTCTATATATTTATATGACAGAAACTGCAGGAACCTGCATTTTCAATCTTTATTAAAATCAAACAACACTTTATTAAATCAGAGCATGCCATCACCAGCAACATCACTGCCATGGACGAAGAAAGCACAAAAAATTGTGAGTGGTCGAGTGCGATTTTTCCTTTTTGTTTGAACTGGCCCCTTGGATTCATCACTTTATCTTATGCTTCAGTTTAAAATCCGGATTTCTCTTTAGTTTATGTTGCTTCTTTTGCCCTTCTGCGCACGTTTCTTATTCTTTTTTGGTTTCAAACTCATGTCCCACGAGCATCCATTTGCTTCCTAGTTTCTTATCCACTACGGCTGTACTATGCTTCAGAGGCAACAAACATATCTTTCCTTTTTGTTGCCGAAGAAGCATATTTCAGCCCCAGTAGATAAGAAACTATCTCCATCTCCATGAATTGAGAAGCAAATGGATGTTTCTGGGACATGAGTTTGGAAGCAAAAAGAATAAGAAACGTGAGCAGAAGAAGGTGTTGCTTAGTTGGTGATGGCTTTGATGTTAATAAAGATCTCTGTAGACGCAGGTGCTTTTCTGTCACATTTATGGATGCAAACCCATCCCAAGACATTTAATTTGCGTGTATCAAAAAGAAAGGAGCAATAACTTATACGAAAATAAAATATAAAATTCATTGGACAAAATTAAAGGCAATAACTCTTATATACGTGATATCCTCATTAATTTGCTTAATTTTGTAACAGGCATGACAGTTCTTAATTATGAGTAATGCAATAACTTTGCCCATCTTTTTTCTAGTTTTTCATTTTCTTCATTTTTGAATCCTACCAATCAAAACTCAAATTAAATTCTAACTAAATTTGTGTTGTTTAGAATTTAATTTTCTGCCATCAATACTCTTAGGCCTACTTTCACATTAATTTTATCGTATTATAATTTAATTAATTGTTTATGTTACCTCCTCTCTATGCTGCTCATTCATTCGAGCTTCAAAGTCTTTTGTATATATACATTTTATATATCTATGTCTATACACAAAATGAAATCACATACTTAAGGTCATGACATAGAATTAGACTGATTTATGAGAGAAAGATTTAAGACTACGGCGTCAATTCTCCACCTCAATTCTGGTTAAAGAAGCTATGATGCGGAGAATAAGAACAAACTAAAAGATATATTGTCCAGCTGTGCCATTTCATCAGAGGTTACTAAGCATCACAACAGATCAGCTGCCAGGCTTAGCATAGTTAGTAATGATTGTTATAATGTACTGAATATGTGTAGCAAAACTTAAGCTGGATGTTATAATTAGTTAAGTGTGATTTGTTATAAGTAGTTATGATTATCATTGTGTATATATGTATCTAACGTAATTGATACAAATTAAGAAATGAGAATTCCAGAAGCAAGAAATATTTTCTCCGAGTTTTTCTTCTAAACCAAAACATCATTCTTCTTTCTATCTTTCATAGTATCAGAGCCAATCATGGCCAATTCCAGTACAAGAAATTCAAATTCAACCTTCAAAAACTTCATTTACATTTACTACTCCTGTAAAACTTTATCAATCTAAGCGAAAGCAAGTGCTTACATCCATAAGAGGCAATCCACTAGAGAGCTTTATTTCAAAATCTCAAACTGTACTGGATCAATATCTCTCAAATTCATAAAGTTCATTAGTTGGTGATTCAGATAACAGAGTTGAAAATCTAGACTACATCAATTGGAAAGCTCAAGATCATATCCTTCTCCATTGGCTATTATCTATCATTAGTGAAGGTATTTTAAGCTTTGTTCTAGGCTGTGATACTCCATTTGATATCTGGAGATCTACTGAAAAATAGTTTGGAGTGAAATCTGAAGCATAGTTTGGAGTGAAATCTGAAGCTAGAGTAATGCAATTTAATGTTTTAAAGAAGGATACAATGTTTGTAGAAGAATATTGTGGAAAGATGAAAATGATTGTTAATAAGCTTGCATGTGTTAGTGATTTTATAACTGGACAAGATTTGTCGATGAGGATATTGAATGGTCTAGGACTTTTCAATTATCACTGCAAATAAGATGGGTTATGATTCTGTTGTTGTTCAAAATAATAATTCAAGTGTTAAAACTTGTTATCAAACTGGTGTTGCTCCTTGTAATGCATCACTAAATAAGATACTTCTTTTTCATAAGAGATTTGGTCATCCTAATCATCAAATATTACAAGTTAATAAACTTATTATAATTAATTATTGTCATTATTTATTATAATAATTGGGATTATTATTATTATTACTACTACTAATGGTAGTAATTATTGTTATTATAGTAATAGTATTATAATTATGAATCATTATAGTGTTTTTGTTAACAACAACAACAACAATAATAAAATGAGAAATTTAAAATTTGAGAGAGGGTAATATTGGCACTTGAAAGAATAAGATTTTCATTCCCACCTTCTAATTTTGAGTGGGGTCTATTACTTTATTTTTTACTTTATCTCTTATTTAAATAAGTAAACATATTATTTATTTACATTCTCATTCATAATAAATAAACACACCACTAGAGCAATCCTAAATATCCCAACACTGAGTTTCAACTGATGTGGTGTTCATCAATCAAATAGTAGTTAATTAATTCTACAAAGCATAAAATATATAATCTATTAAATAAATGACACATGGTATTATGATTTAAATTAAGGCAAGACTTATGTTACATTGGCTATAATAAACAGCCAACATAAGAGGGTGGTTAGATTTGAATGTTTTTAAATCTAATGGATAAAAATAATTTTAACCTAAAACAAGGTGCTAGTGTAATAGTTATTTATAAAAAAATTTATTTTTCTTAATTTTTTCAAATAACTAAATAATTTTGTCATCTATCTCTTCTACATTTATGTTTAGTTTTTTTAAAAGTTTCTACTATATTTTTATAAAGGTATAAATGATTATCATATTCAAAAAAATTTATAAATTTTGAATATATATTTGTATCTATATTTATAATTTTCTGTCTCTCTTAAGATATAAATTAAAATTTTTTTCTTATATATATATATTTCGTAATATAAATTGAGCATATTAAATCATAAGAGATATTATATGCCATAAATATCTTATGAATCTAATAAATTATAAGAAAGATGGTACAATGAATAAATCACCATAACCTCTAATAATTTCATAAAATATATAAATTAATAAGTTGCCACATTCTACTTAGAGTAAAGATGATTTTTTTTAAAATGAAAGACTTGAATCTTTTGATCTAATCAATAATTCAGCCATATAGGGAAATAATCAATTTAATTGAATTTCACTATATTTATTAGATTAATTAGAAAACACAAATTTATCTATAAATGATATAGAAAATGCAAACAAAATATTAGAAATTAATAATTTCAATTAATAAAACATAAAGCAAATTAAAAACTCAAGAGATCAAATGAGTAAGAAATTTTATAAAGTTAAATAATTAGTAAAGGAATTCAACATTAAAGATTATAATATATTAAAATAAGAAATTATTAATATAAATATATATTTAATAAAGAATTTAATAAATATAAAATTATATAAGTTAGATTAAATAGAAATCTGATACTAAATTTGATATAAATATAAATGAAAAACTTTTAAAAAAATTGAAGTAGGGTGTATAGCTTGAGGTTGTAAAATAAAACTTTAGTTATTTTTTTATAATTATTAATTCTTACAATGATTTAAAATTTTTTTACTTTAACGTACAGCTGATATAACCTAAACTTTCCCTTAAATTAAAACTCAAATATTGAAATTTCGTTTTTTTTTATAACTTCTAATATTATTGATGAGATCGTACCCAAATTGGCAAGTTGTACATCCATTTGAACACTAGGACTAGAGTGAGGAGGACATTTCAATCTTGTGCGTGGTCCAACTCCGACCGTATCACTGCTTTCATTGTGATAAAATGCCTTGAATTAATGAAAACCGAACAGTCCCTGTCAACCCAATTGGCAAGTCACGACATCAGTCAGGTTAATCTCCAAAATTCGGCGCATTATTTTCCCCGTGTAATTGAGATGATGTTGTGTTATAAGATTCTCGGAGCTGTAGCCATTTATTAATTCTTGATTATCATCCAGATCATTTTCCTTTCAGTAATTATATCATCAATTTAGTTGAATTATCATGTTTTACTCCTTAACAAGCCAGTTTGCTTTGCTTACGTGAGATATTATTTACTCTATTTTTTATATTTTTAGTTAGAAGGAAATTTTTATTTTTATTTATTTTAAAGCGTATCAATTAAAAATAATCTCAAGATTTTATTGACGTAGGTGTAAATATAAATTTACGTATTTATCAATTTTAAATTTTTATCAATAAAATTTTTGTAGTAAAATACTAATCACTTGTTGAGCATGATTCAAAAATAGGGTGAAAAATTTTTAAATTTATTTTTTAAAATAATAATTTTTAAGTTAATTTCCTTTTTTTACACTACTTAAAAATCACTCGATTTTTTTAAAATGAAAATTAATCATTTCGAGAGCCAATATTGATGGAGCATAATTTATTTTATTTATTCAAAACTATTTGACTGCATTGCCAGATGATGGTGTCTTGTTCACCTAATTTTGGATTTACGTTTAGTTCAACATATATATTTTATATATACATTTTTTATAAAAAATAAGGATATACATTTTTTATATAAAAAAAAAAGCTTTTATTTCCACAGAAAGCAAAGTCCCATCGTGTTGAAGTTGACTGATAGGGGAATCTAGGAGACAGAAGAACATTTGAGAAACCCAACTTGATTTATTTTATTAATAAATAACTGTTTTTTCTTTTTAAATAAAGTGAGTATCTAAGGGGAGAGGGTCTTCCTATTATTATACACTATTTATATGTATGGATGTATTATATTATTATTATATGTGTGGGTGTATTATACTATTGTTGTATGGTAAGTATTTTCTAAGGGAAAATATGAATCTCGAAAAAGAATCGAATCAGACAGACGGCTGTGATTAACTGGAATCTAGTTACAAATGAATATAATAATCTATTTTTATAGGCATAAAGCGAAAAAATGTTGAGGCATCATGAGAAATTTATAATCATAAATCAATTTAGGACTTTGCATAAAAAATTTAATGTTTAATAAAGTGAATTCACCATGCTTTCCTTGTTCAGGGGATTTGCCATCATGTGCCTGGATTTTGTGCTGTGTGGAAATTTTCTTTTTGACTTCGTATTGATGGTATTGCGTTATAATAATAATAACAATACGAATTTACAAGGTCCAGCAATAGATTTTTAAATCATATATAATCATGAATGAAAGTATGGAATCGTATTTAAAAAATAAAATGAAATTGAAAAAGGAAGCATATTTTCAAAAAAAAAAAACTAAATATAGAAAGTGGAGTCCCATTTTTGAGACATTGTCTTCAATCTGTTGTTATTATTATTATTATTATTCCATAACACAAAAAATTTATTCCATCAAAATTTGAAACGTAAATGGATATATATTATATTTATTGTCTGCAATTTTAGGGTTCTAACTCGTATTAAAATTAGTCATCGTTATATTATGATTAATCACATTAGTTAATCTTATTTAGGGTTTGGTGATCTAATTATGACAACATGTTAGTGTCAATGCATAATTAGTATCATTATTAGTGTTGAAATTATATCTTTATTTAAAGCCATATGCAATCACGGACTTGTAAGGTGATTTATTCAGATGTAAACCTAGATCGACGGCCGATATCTACTGGATCGATACTACTGAACACTTGATACCACATTGTATTATAAAATTGAACCTGCTTATCTTTATTTCATTCCTCCTATCCCAACGCGTCAGAACGTAACACGTGTAAGTTGTACCATACGATCAACTTCGTGATAAAATCAGTAGAGTTTAAATAATTATTTTAAAAAAAGAAATACAATTGCCTTACCACTTGTCACTACTTTCCCGATAAATTTAATATAGCCTGTTGGATTAGATTCTGGTCAGATTCTAACAAATTAAACGGCCCAGATTCACTGGGCGGTACGTTACGTTTACGTTAGCTGTAACTTACGAAGTGCCAACAGGGGCATAATAGTAAGTCCGGAAACTTTGGACTTTGTACGTCAGGTGGGAGTCCCGCGGGCACCCCATGTCGAGGTCCGTTAACAGTAACTCCGTAATGTTACATAACAAATGGAGCAGTCAATTTTTGAACGGGCCCCACAAAATCAATTTAAAAAGCATAAGCCGCCGCCAAAACGTTAAGTACTTACGCAGCGGTCAATGCCTCTTAACTTCTGCTATTGCACGTCTCCACTCTCCACCGCTATTAAAGTAATTGCTTTTAATTTTTGAAGGAGACAGCTTGTTAATTTTCGTGGCCTTGAGCTGATTTGAAAAGCACCTTTAGAATCTAATTCCCTAATAAATTTTTGCTTTGGTCTCTTACTTGCTCAAAGATTCCGAGATCCAGTATTCGGTCGTCGTTGCACGTGTCGCTCACTTGCCCCACTATTATTTTTCCGACTAAAATTGCCTCCTTGACATTCAGTTGTTGAAAAGACAATATTACCCCCATGTTTTGATGATTGCGTTGTTGACTTCTAGTTCTTAACAATTAGTGATTATTATAATTAATTGATGACTTATATTATGTTCTGGTGGATAATGATGGCTTGGGATCTTTTGATATCATGATTCTTTTAGTGTTTAATTGAGAAGATTAATAAAGTGTTACTAAAGTCTGATTGGGCTGCTATGTAATAGATCTTTAATCCTCAAGCATAATTTGTTAAATGTGTAGTTGCATACCTAATCACGTCTCTTTTAATTATGATTATAGATTTAAAATATTTATATTTATTGGAGAGATAAATATTCTTAAATTGAAATGGTTATGAAAGCATTTTACTTTCGTAATTTTTTTTTAAAAAAGTGAATTCAAAACTTTTATCAATTTTTAAAATAGTTCATATATTATTATTATTATTATTATTATTTTAATAATGATTGATAGATTTACAATTAGTTATTAAATTTGCATCATAGTATAATCCTAAATTTAAAATAGAATCCACTATATTGGTTTATAAATTTGAAATAAATAATTATGGATTTTACAATACATAAGGAGAGTGATAGAAGAAGATAAGTATCATTACCCAAAAATTATTAATCTATAGTCTTTGCTCTTTCAACTTTTTAAGATAATTAGGGAAAGATCGCGTCATTGAATTATTTAATGAAGGATGAAAAATCCAAATCTTCCTCTCCCTCTCTATTTCCATTTTTTAAAGTTTCATTAACCTAATGATAATTAGTGTATAATTAATCGTACATAATTAGTGTATGTCGACTTTGCGACCCACGTAACATTTCCGTCTCTTGGTTTTTGCCAAGCTTATATCCTCGGGGATTGTCGACCGCACAAGTTAAAAAAATAAATAAATAAATAACGATATTAATGAGGATTGACCATATAATATAACACACGGTGCGGCCCCTCAGAAGTCTTGGAATATTATTTACTTGGCTATTTGGAAAGACGACCCCAAATTTTATACGTAATTTAACGAATGCCCTGTTTGGCCTTCCTGCGGCGGTGGTGCATGTCATTGTGTAGTGGCCGTTTTCTTGCCTTCTTGTTCAAATATTAGTTGATCCATCGAGAACTTATTATACGACGAATATAATTGATTTGGAGAATACATATATATATATATATATTTCAGGTTCCACTAAAAATGTTTAATTGTCTTTAAGTACTACTACACTAATCAAGGTAGTATTACTTTTATATCATATCGGTTAATGGTTGTTGAAATTTTAGTTTAGGGATATTAGAAAAATGTTATCGTAACACAGTTAGATTTTGATAATATAATATTAATTCATTGATTTTTATGGGTAAATTTAATATCGAGAATTCTATTGATATCGAATTTAATTTAAACAAAATTAGAATACGATGATAATGAGATGGTGGTTGATAAATTAGCATAACAATGCCATGCCAAACACACCTAAATAGTATATTTCAAATTATAGTATTTTTGTAGATTCAAGAGAGAGAGAGAGAGAGAGAGAGAGAGAGAGAGAGAGGGAGGGAGGAAAAAAAAAAGAAAAAACTTTGGGACATTTTAGTCCGGATGAAAACACGACTGGAGGTTAAAGATACGGTGAGATTTTGCATGATTAGATTACGTGTAAGGGTTTAAGTAATTTTGTGGCATGACATGTATTGATCATTAACAAATATTTAAAACTCGTTCACACTACATAAAATTATGTCGCTGAAATACTTTTACATGGATAAATTTTAAATATTTTTTTAAAGAATGAGATAGTTGATAAAAAAATAATTTTTAAATTTTTAATGGGGTAGGATTTAATTTTATACTCCCTACCCTACTCCATTTTCATTATATATAAATATTTTTAAATTTTTTATTTTATCAATTACAATATTAACTAATAAATTTTTTATTTTTACTTGATATATATAGACTATAACTTGAAGAAAATTTTATAACATAATTTTTATTTAATTTTAAAATATTATTATAGTTTCTTTTATCTCTTAATAATTGGCATCTTCAAACTTTTTTAATTTTAATATTATTTCAAGATATTATTTTAAATATTTAAAAATTTTTTAAATAATTCAAGTACTTTATAATATGATAATGATTTTATTTAAATATTTAATTTTTAATTTATTAAAATTATATTTTTATATTTATTATAAAATAAGAAACTAAGTGGGGATGATGAATTTATTTCTCACGTGAGGATTTTTCATTCTTACATCTACTAAATTTATTACGGAATGGAGCGGGGAATAAAAGTGAAATTTTTTATGGGGTGGAAATGGAGTAGGTTTCTCCACCCCCACCCCACCCCCCGCCACCCCTACATAATAATAATATAATAAAATATTATATTACGTCTTTAATTTATTTCTCATTACATTAATTTAATGCTAACACTCTGATGATATACTAAAAAATGTATTTTTACTACAATAAACATAATATTAAATGTTTTGATCTTTTATAACAAATAAATTTCTATAATTGGTAATTAATAAATGAGAATATAATAATTAAATGAATATTGGACATAGATAAATAAAAATACACATGTGTCAAAAGATTCTTCAAAGCTATAAATAAATCATAAGAGGATCTTTACTTAAAATATTGAACCTAAGAGCATCACCAAAACACTCTTCAAATAAGATTTTATTTCTTATTTGAAGAGTTACATCATTATTTACAATTTCAAAAGATACTTTAATTAAAATTTTTCAAATAAGAAATGAATCTCTTTCTTTAAATTTAGAGAATTATTTTATCCTTCTTCAATTTATATTTTATTATCTTTTATTAAAGAAAGAGAGAGAAATGTTTT
Source organism: Aegle marmelos (assembly GCA_030449875.1). Lineage (NCBI taxonomy): Eukaryota > Viridiplantae > Streptophyta > Magnoliopsida > Sapindales > Rutaceae > Aegle > Aegle marmelos. Next base: position 12,537,514 of record JASUUL010000115.1, read on the forward strand.
AATTATTATTGATTTTTCTTTAAAAAAATAGTTATTTGATTAAAATAATATTAACTTATTTATATTTGAAGAGTCTTTTGAATAATAACATATTTTTTTACTCATCTATTTGCCACATAGGTAAACAAATAGATATTTAAATATTAAAATTTATAGAGTTTTTTTGAGATACTCTAAGAGTATCACCAAAAAAACTCTTCAAATAAGATTTTATTACTTATCTAAAGAGTCACATCATTATTTAAAGTTCCAAAAGATATTTCAATTAGAATTTTTTTTAAAAAATAACCATTCTCTTTAAATTTTGAGAATTATTTTCTTTTTCTTTAATTTATATTTTATTATCTTTTATTAAAGAAAAGAAGGGAAGTACTTTAATTATTGTTGATTTTTTTAAAAAATTATTTAATTAAAATAAATAAATTATTTTTATTTAAAATTTTTTAAAAAATAATATATTTTTTATTTTTTTATTTATTACATAAATAAATAAATAAATATTTAAAAATTAAATTTTATAAAATCTACTCTAGTATGACTATTTACGCCTGATGTGGCGTTCAGTTTTATTGCAATTTATTATTATTATTTTAGATACCATTATTTATCACTTGGGGTTTCGCGTACCACCCACACCGTAATCTGTACCTTTTGTGGGGCAGGCTTTAATTGAAAACCTCAGCCAAATTGCTCACGGTGGAAATTACAAAGAGGTCAAATTAGGAATAAAACAGAATCATGAAAATACCCCAAATAAAAGAAATTGAAAATGAAAAAGTAAAGGCAAGTACCGTAGACCACAATCATTGTATAGCAAACCAAGGGCAATTTAGGTAATTTGGGACATCTAGGTGCTCGTTGTATTAAAAGCCACCAAGTATTTTAAACTATTTTTTGGATCTACAGGGCCAAACCGAATTGGGTGTATTTTCTCTCTGTCTGTGTAATCAGAATAAAAATATAAATACACTTTCAGGCACCAGCCCCCTTTGGAACATAAAATGTTCTATTCTGGGCAAGGACAGACAGCAGCTGATGCTGATTTCTTTTAATTAGTTGCAGAAAATACCCCCACCGTTTAGGGTTTCCTTTTATAGTAAGTGAATTACTTATCATCACCATCACCACCTCACTTTCTCTTTCTTACAAAGGTAAAACTTCTACTCCGTTGCTTGATTTCTTTGTCTCTTCTGCAAACGTAATTAGCTGAGTTTCGAGGAATTTCATTTTTTTTTTAATTGGGTCGGTATTCTTTTGGATTGCTTACTCAGTTAAGTAAGGTTCGGATTACAAAAATGCTTTTTTTTCCCTTTTTTAATCTTTATTGTGGGTGAGAGCGTATTTGGTCTTTATTTTTTTGGGTCAAATTTCATCAATTCGCTGACTTTTTGGACATTTCTTGAAATACCCATTTGCTTATACTAACATTTGGATTTACCGTGTGATGGGTTTGTCCCTTAATTATGTGAATTTAGTCTTGAATAGAAGTTCTGATTCATTTCACCTAAATTTCACTTGCATTTTAGTTTTTTTATGCTTTTTCCTGTCATTTCTTACAGGACCCAGTTTATGCGCTGATAAATTTCATTTGAATTTTACAAATTCATGCATTTTCTAGCCATATTTTAGCTTAGCCATTTGCATATATTGATATTCAGGCTAATTTTTTTTTTTCAGTAGGTGGGGTAGGCAGAGCATACATATGTTTTGTAACCGAAGCCTCCTCAAAGATTTGAACTCGGGAGGTTAGCCAAATAAAATCCACTTGGCCACGCCCCTTGGGCAGATTAATTTGGGTTAAAGGTATGTATTTTCTTAGAAAGTTTTATTAACTTCGTCTTGAATAGAGAAACCGGTTCATTTCGCTTGAATTTTATTTGGATTTCATCTATTTACGTTTTTTCTGTGAGTTCTTAGTTTACACAGCTAGTTGTATACATAAATGTCAGCTGAAGTTCATTTGAATTTGTGCTATTAATTGCTTGCAGTTGTAATCTCTAAGCATATCCACATGTCTGGCTATCAAAATCCATGAATATTTTATGTTTGTTTTGTTTCACTTGCATTCTAGAACTCGGTGTTGGTTGTTTTTTGATATGGCCAGATGTCTTCCTCTCCATATGTGAATCTGAGGTCGGTTCTGTGAGTCATTGTTGATTGAAAGGTGTGGACTTTTCTTGCAGTGTTTTGTTGCGGCTTTGGAGAATGTGAATTTGGTAGTCATCTATTTGAGGTCAGTGTCATAAATTTTTATTGCTATTTATAGAAATCAGATTTTATGTGATCTGTTTTGTGATTGGTTTTTTTATTTTGTTCTTATTTGGTTTGTGTTATGTATATAATGGAAGTGTGATTTGGTGTGTGGGTACTGCAGGGTTAGCACAGTTTCACTGGATAAAGAGTGGGTTTATTTGTAAACTTGAGTCGTTTGCTTTAAGGGGACAATTTACAAATTTCAGCACAGAGCAAAAAATTGTTGGAACTTATGCTGATATTTTTAGGAGTCTTCACAATCAAATCAGAAGAGAGATAAAGGAAGTAAAGGTTGTGTCGAGTGAATGTTTTTTGCTAGAACTCTAGCGTTTTCTGAATTGAGTTAGAAGAGGAATTTTATTTGAAAATGGATCACCCCTTTTCACCTAAAGAAAAGGGAACTGGTTATTGGGCTTCTCCAAGAGCACCGATGGAGAACCTGGCACCATCGGATTGTGGCACAAGGAGTTTAAATTCTGAGGATCTGTTCAACAACTTCTCGGACGTCTTGAATTTTGATGCTTATGCTGGATGGTGCAACAGCCCCTCTGCGATGGATCAGATGTTTGCCTCCTATGGATTTTCGTCATTTCAGTCAACACCTTCTGCCTCTTTTGATACATTGCATGTCATGGCATCAAATTCTTCTGTAGCTTCTGAGGGTGGAGGTACATCAAATGCTATGGGGAGTTCATTCGATTGTGGAGACAGGATAGGTTTTCAGCAAACAAGCACTGACTGTTATAAAATTGATTCTAATGATGCTGATGATTTGGTCCCAAAACAAAGTAGTGGCGTTTATAGAGAAAACTACTCAAATATGTCTAATTCTATGATTTCTAGGCCAGTTCCGCTGTCACTTGATGAGAAGATGCTTAGGGCATTGTCCTTTTTTAAATTGTCGTCTGGAGGAGGCATTTTGGCGCAAGTTTGGGTTCCAAGAAAGCATGGAGATGATTATATCTTGAGCACATCTGACCAGCCGTACTTGCTTGATCAAATGCTCGTGGGGTATCGTGAAGTGTCTAGGAAATTTACCTTTTCTGCAGAAGCAAAACCGGGTACCTTCCTTGGGCTCCCTGGTCGTGTATTTTCGTCTAAAGTTCCTGAATGGACTTCAAATGTTGCTTATTACAATGAGGCTGAGTACGTGAGGGTGACACACGCAGTTGATCATGCTGTTCGTAGTTGTATTGCCTTACCAGTTTTTCAGTTTCCGGAGATGTCGTGTTCTGCTGTGCTGGAAATTGTTTCTGTGAAAGAGAAGCCAAATTTTGATGCAGAGATGGAAAATATCTGTAATGCGCTTGAGGTGAGTTCATATCACCCCCACCAATATTACCTTGTTTTCTCTTGCTTCCCTGCTACGCAATTCTGTGAGTCAATACAAATTATTGTTGCCCTGGCCATTCTTATTTTGCATTTGAACTTTGTTCTCTTCTATTGGATGGAGGCGGATTATAGCATAACAGGAAAAATATGTAGTGTTCTTTTGAAAGAGCACTTTGATGCCCTAAGGTGAACAGGTACCAATACACTGCAACTAAATAAAATTTCTTTGATCAGTCTGTTTGTGGGGTTATTATGAGTACTGGGCTTTTACAAGGGAAAGTCTAAAAGCCCTTAGTGGAGTGTTTGTATGTACATATACATTTATGTTTAACACATACATAAGGTAGGCTAGTTTGTTATGTAAAATATTCAATTGTCGGCTGACGTCATTGCATTGATGTCTTATTATAGTTTTAGGCAGCATATGTTTTCTCTGGATTCTCATGAGGAAACAAGGACGGGCCACCCCGGGGGGGGGCTGGGGGGAGGTTGATTTGCATCAATTCTTGCCGTATTTATTGCCTCGGTAGATGTTATGGAATTAATCAACTGCTACAAGATTTGACTTAAATGGTTGGGTTATAAATTTGGAAAAACTATGTGCATGATAGCTCATTGTACAAAGCTTATGAGGCAACTCCCCAGTTCATGATGCAATGGTTATGGTTATAATTAAATCTACATTATTTATTATCTAGTTATTCCTTGTGCATGGATGATGGGAAATTTTAGAATGGAATTGGATGTTAATATGAGAGATGTTCAATTTCATTGTTCGCAGGCTGTTAATTTAAGGACTACTGCTCCTCCTCGTCTTCTTCCTCAGGTTTCATCAGAACTTGTAAATCTTTTTTCTTGCCACTTTTATATTTGGTTGAAATTAAAATAAGAGATTTCTTTATTCATTTATTTGTTTTAAATTTGGGTAGAAGAAGAAGAAGAATCTATCTATGATCACTATTTGTTTTGAAATGCTCTGCTTTCGTTAAGAGTATCTGTTATTTTCCAGTGCATCTCAAGGCATCAAAAGGCAGCCTTAGCTGAGATAACTGATGTTCTACGAGCTGTATGTCATGCACATAGATTGCCACTGGCTCTAACGTGGATTCCCTGTAACTATGATGAGGAAGCTGTCGACGAAGTTATTAAAGTACGTGTTAGACATAGTAATACCCATTCAGATGGAAAAAGTGTTCTATGCATTGAGGGTACAGCTTGTTATGTGAATGATAGTGATATGCAAGGATTTGTGCATGCATGTTCTGAACATTATCTTGAGGAAGGACAAGGTGTAGCTGGAAAAGCACTTCAATCAAATCATCCCTTCTTCTTCCCTGATGTGAAGTTATACGATATAACCAAATATCCACTCGTCCATCACGCACGCAAGTTTGGCCTGAATGCTGCTGTTGCAATTAGGCTAAGGAGCACCTACACTGGTGATGATGATTATATACTTGAATTCTTTCTCCCAGTTACAATAAAAGGGAGCTCTGAACAGCAACTCCTGTTGAATAATCTCTCTGGTACAATGCAGAGAATGTGTAGGAGTTTGAGAACAGTTTCAGATTCAGAATTAGTATCGGATGAAGGCTCTAAATTTGGGTTTCAGAAGGAAGTCGTTTCTAACTTTCCACCAATGGTGATGTCTGGGAGAAACTCCCAGTCTGCTTTATCGGATAGTGACTTGAACTCAATTGAGAAAATCAACTTGAGTGTGTCTAATTCCAAAAGTGGTCTTGAAACAGATGGTCCTTCTGAACAGGTATTCTTCTTTAACATATTCTTCAATCTTCTTTTGATCAATTACTGATTCACTTTCTAGAATTCAAAAAGCATGTTCTTCTTTAACATATTCTTCAATCTTCTTTTGATCAATTACTGATTCACTTTCTAGAATTCAAAAAGCATGTTCTTTTTTGTTTAATTGACGTTATGTGTAATTGTGCATGTGTGTGCGTGATAATGACATGATAGTCTTTGTGTAGGAGGCCTGCAGTTGAATTGGGCTGTCATCTTTGATCTTTCTAATTAGCTTTAGACTTACATGGAGAGAAAGAAATTCGTTCACTCAACCCGCCCCCGCCACCCCCCCCCCCCCCAAACAAAAACCCCCATGCCCTCTTTTTGTATGCATTGGTTTCCCTTGGTTTCATGAAGCACTCCTGTTGGTCATGAAATGAATGGATAAGTATGTGATAAATAATATGTGTAAGAAAATTATTTATAGTTTTGGGCTTGATTTTGTACATTCATTGTAGGTCATGAGTGGATCAAGAAGGCATATGGAGAAGAAAAGGAGTACTGCCGAGAAAAATGTGAGCTTAAGTGTTCTTCAGCAATACTTTTCTGGGAGTCTTAAGGATGCTGCCAAAAGCATTGGGGGTGAGCTCTAACATTTCACGTTCTTGCATATTCTTAATAATTAATTGATCCTGTCAATTGGCAGTTTATTGATGTTTGATGTAGATTACCAAATCAGAGAGAGTGCATGTATCTTTTATTTGTTTATTATTTTCTTAGAAAATTGGTAAAGCAAAATTTTGTTTAGACTTCAACTGGAAACGTTTTCATGCATAATTATCTTTCCTGTAATAAGTTAAAGATACTCCTATCTCCAGAAAGGTGAATTCAGTCCTATCTAATTAATTGGTATTATTTTTTTCACCTTTTGCATTACGTAATAGTAACAGAACAGTCTGGTGATGACAAGTGCAACATAACATGTTGTCAATCTTCTGACATTTTAGTGACCCAGCTAATTTGAGGAGAAAAAATATATATATGTAGTTCTATATTTGAAACACCCTGAAGGATCCTTCTTTGGCTGGATAAGCAGTATTTTGACATTTTGACTATCAATGTTCTAAACATAGTTTATCCATTTTTTCATGCTAAATGAAGGATAAATACTACAGACATTCTAAATTGGCAGATAATGGTTGATACTAACAGATATCTTGTATAAGTTTTAAGTGGTGACCTTGGATAACCAAGTGCTGGATTGCCATAAAAACTAGTCATTGTAATATAGAATAGAATTATTGCCATTGTTTTGCCCACTTTAAACAACAGTCTCTTAACATTTTGAATATCTCTTTCTGTAGTCTGCCCAACCACGCTGAAAAGGATATGCAGACAACATGGGATCTCTAGATGGCCATCCCGCAAGATAAACAAGGTGAACCGTTCACTGAAGAAAATACAAACAGTTCTCAACTCTGTTCAGGGAGTGGAAGGTGGATTAAAGTTTGACCCAACAACAGGTGGTTTTGTGGCAGCTGGCTCAATAATTCAAGAATCTGATGCTAGAAAAAGTTCACTTTACCCTGACGAAAACATGCCTGTCAGGAATCCTGAGTCCATAACCAAAGATTCAACATATGTATCTCCAGTACTCAGTATTGATCGGGAGAAGTTTCTAGTTAAAGTGGAGGAGGATGAGTGTAGTGTGGACAAAAACCAAGTAGGGCCTCTGAGTATGCTCATTCAAAATAGCTCTGAGGGAGAGCTAAATAAATCTAGCGTTGATCTGATTCATTGTAGTGAAGACTCCAAGTTGATTTTGACAGATGCAGGACCATTTCGGCAAGCTAGGCTTGGAACAGCAGCTTGGGATTCTCCTGAAACTGCTTCCGTGGTTTCTTATTATGCAAACGGAGGAGAAAAAGGGTCATGCAACAAGAATTGCTTACAATTAGAGAGTTCTGAATGCCATTTTGTTTCCCAAAGCTCAAATTCCTTGGCTGCTGCTGACAATATGGATGCCAGAAGGGAAGGTGATGATGGAATTATTGAAAATAACCACCCTACTACTTCAGGCACGACAGACTCATCAAATGGCTCGGGTTCATTGGTGCATGCTAGTTCAGTAAGCTCTCCAAGTTTTGAGGAGGGAAAGCACTCAAAAATCCATCCAGGCTCTGATGACATTGGTTCCAAAATAATTGTAAAAGCTACTTATAAAGAAGATATTATCCGGTTCAAGTTTGATCCTTCTGCAGGGTGCTTCCAACTGTACGAGGAAGTTGCAAGGAGGCTCAAACTGCAAAATGGTACATTTCAGCTCAAGTATTTAGATGACGAAGAGGAATGGGTGATGCTTGTCAGTGACTCAGATTTGCAGGAATGCCTCGACATATTGGAATCCTTGGGCAAAAGAAGTGTTAAGTTCCTTGTTAGGGATATCTCTTGCACTGTAGGCAGCTCTGGTAGCAGCAACTGCTTCTTGGCAGGAAGTAGCAATTGCTTCTTGGCAGGCGTTTCATAGCAAGACGAGATGAGCTCTAGCACTCATACAAGGTGATAATTATCCCCATAGAGGTTGCAAGTGGGCCATAGTGTCTCAAAAACTTAGCAAACCCGTTTCCAAGTTCAGCGGCTATAAATGATAAACAGTGAAGAATCCTTTGCTGGAAGAGTCTATAAGGGGGAATATGAAGTTTTAGATTACAGTTCATATATATGGCAATGTATAGGTCTGTATATGTAGAAATAGTAATAGTTGTAGAATAGATTCAGGTGCTAATGTTTTATGGTTCCCTGATGGGTGATGCCCTCTTGTCAAGACAAGTCTGTACATAAGTTTACATGTTAATTTCGGTGGGAAAAAAAAAATGAAGTTCTATCATTTGGTTTATTTTGTAATAATGAGTGACTTGTCTATTATTAGCATGTCTAATAGTGCTTTTTTAGGAGATGCTTTGAAATGAATAGATTGATAAAATTATTTAATGGGAAATACATATTCTTCTTATATTCATTTTGATATCCCACACGTTAAATGTGATGAAAGTCTTTCTTAATAAAATTAAATATAAGCGCTACCATATTGTGTCAAAATTCAAGCACATGTTCTTGGTTTAGTGTAGAAATGAGTTCCACAAGCAATGAAGCATAAAATGTTTTAATTGAATTTATTCATTTAATATATATATATTTTTAAATTGATGATTTGGTTTGGTTTAAACCACGTGAATAAATTTGCACTAATAAAATATTTTGTCTGGCGGTGCATAATTTTGTCCGTAACAGTAAGACTTAATAATCAAACGACAGCGTAGAGACGCTACTGCTCCTTGGAGCCCACGCGCAAGGGAGACTTTGACGGTTTGACCTCGATCATGCCATCACACGAAGCCACAAACAATCTTTTATTAATAAAATAAAAAATTTATTATAAAAAGGACGGGGCCGACCGGTAATACTATCGTCGTTTAGTATATTACTCGGTTCAATTTGATGTCGTTTCTCTGCGATTACAATGGAATCGAATCCGCCACAACCACCAGGTTTGTTGAACAAGAAAATTAAGTTCGTTTAGATCAATTCTCCCGAACAATTTTTTTTTTTGTTTTTATATATATAAGTGTGTTAATTAATTTACTTTCGTATGTGCAGATATTGGTTGTTTGCGTATTCTTTTTTCTCTCAATTTCTCCGTATGATTACTTAGGGTTTTGTTAATGTATTGATTAGTTGAATTTCATTTGGCACTCTTTTCTTGACTGTTGAAATATTTCTTTCAGAAAAATCGTGTCTTTTGAATTTATTGAAAGGAAAAAAATTGATTTTTTTTCTTTGTTAATTTTTGGGATAACAAGGTGTCTGGAGCTCTTTGGGTTGAATCATTGATTTAAGGTATATGCTTTGGGAATCTATAGACAATTATCAATTTGTATTTATGGTGGTTAATTGTTTATAATGCATTTTCTTGAGTTGAATTTGCAAATTTGGTGGTGATTACTTGTCACAATCTGATTTGGACGGGTTATTAATTGCATATTTTCACATGGATTTTGAAATTCACCCATTTGTTTGGTGTTGCAGCTAGTAGTCCGCCTCCGAAACCTTGGGAGCGGGCAGGTGCGGCTTCTGGGCCTACACCTTTTAAACCCCCATCAGCTGGCAATACAAGCGATGTAGTCGAGTCTTCAGGAACTGCAAATCCAGGAGAAATTGTTTCTACTTCTGATAGGACTGCAACTGCCAATAGAAACGCAGTTGGTAGGCCTCTTCCCTCAAGACCTTGGGAGCAAAATTATGGAAGTACGAGCTATGGAACTACCAACAACTATGGAGGTAAATATGGGTCTTTGTCAGAAAACAATTCTAGTGATATCTTTTTATGGAGGAAAATCTCTGCCTTTTGTAACTTGCCGTACATTCAGTAGACTTTTATGAATGGTTTAACTAATGGAGCCTTTTTTTAAAGATGATAGTTTTTCATGTGCAAAATGATAAGTGGTACTGAGTGGATCAATACTACTTCAATACTACACGTAACTTTGTTTTGATTTCTCTTTTCCATTTTTCCCCTCATCAAGCAGGTTATGGGTCGACTATGAACTATAATTCCGGCTTAGGATCAGGAATGTATGGTTCATATGGCGGGGGGGTGTATGGAGGTGGCTTGTATGGTGGAGGGATGTATGGTAACAGCATGTATAGAGGAGGCTATGGTGGGCTTTATGGATCTTCTGGGATGTACGGAGGCGGAATGTATAATACTGGTTTTGGAGGACCGATGGGTGGTTATGGAATGGGCATGGGTGGTCCTTATGGAGGAGCTCAAGATCCAAATGATCCATATGGTGCTCCATCCCCTCCTGGATTTTGGATATCAGTTCTTCGAGTGGTAAGGCCATAATTTTGCTTATACTAGTTCACCTTTTAGAGGAATAACATATATAATTACCAATTTTAAGGATGCTTATATTTTTTATCCTTCAAATCATTCCACATGTAAAGTAAACACAATGTCCACTTGACTGCCAACCTAAACATTTTCTGCCTTCAAGAATTGAGGTATTCTTGCTGCTGTACTATCTGGAAGCTGTAGAAATACATATTCTCGATTTTAACCATAATTTGCTCCAATACACTGTTACAATTTTATAACGTATTCAATTTTGTGATTGCTTTCTACCCTTGTTAATACATTATTACTGTAGATTATTGTTTTTCATATTTTTCTTAAATATGGCTTTAGACTTTTGGTTTCCCACTAGAGCTGCTCTCTGTGACTAATTGCAGCTTTTGTTCCTTGTGGCATTTGAAAGATTTCTTTCTTCCTTTTTCTTTTTCCGAACAATTAATGTCTGTCTTTAAACCCCTTGATTGATGTAAAATCTAATAGCAACTTAAGTCCCAACTGATTAGTATAACCTGGTTATTTTCATGTTGAATCAACTTTCTATGATCCGTGAAATGTATCAGACAGAACAAGTTCATTGAACTTGCATTTGAAGCAAAAAAGGTATGAAGAGGGAGTTTGCATGTCTGAGCTTGTTTTCTTTGTTCTGTTTAAGAATATGAAATTAGGTAACTATAGATTGTTAGATGAAGCTTTCATAGTTTAATAGTTTTTGGATTATGGTCTGGTCCTCAGTCTCACATATTATTTAATCCAAAACGAAAGAATGAGAAGAATGTGATTAACTATTATGCAATGAGTTGACTAACTATAGTAAGTTATTTGTGGGTTTTACTTTTCCTGCCTGCAGTTATTCACTGTTTTTTTCTGTGATGACAGATGCAAGGTGTGGTAAATTTTTTTGGTCGGATATCAATTCTTATTGATCAGAATACGCAGGCTTTCCACTTGTTCATGACTGCACTTCTTCAGGTGCTTACCTTCAATCTTTCTGTTTATTTTGATAAGTAGAGAATTAGCTGTCATCTTTTTTTATTGCCCAACTTGTTCATCATAAATCAAATCTCTAAATCTTAACTGGTGCCTGCGACGCTGAGACAGCTTTGGTAGCTTCTGCCGCATTGACTTACTAACATATACTTAGTTGTAATCTTCAGTCAAGTGCCATTTTTCAAAACTCTTTGACATGGATTTCATGGTACCTTATTTCCTGTCTGTGTGGTATTTCTGCTAAGTTGCACTGTTTTGTGATGTGATTTTGCTGCAGCTTTTTGATCGCTCCGGTATGTTGTATGGAGAACTCGCTAGATTTGTATTGCGGCTGCTTGGAATTAAAACAAAGCCTAAAAAAGTAAACCCACCAGGTCCAAATGGACTCCCACTCCCTGGACCCAATAACATGCCCGGAAACCAAAACTTTCTCGAGGGGCCAAAGGCTGCACCAGGAGAAGCTTGGGACAACGTTTGGGGAAATTGAGGCCAGTTAATAAGATGATAACGCCTGTTTTGCTCAAAAATATGGATCAAATGAGATTGTGTTGCTTCCAAGTGACAATGCCTCTCTCTCCAAGAACACTACATGAACCTTGTTATGATTTACACCTTTATATCGAAGTAGCGTCTTAGTTGGTTGGATATAAAAATCAAGTGGTGTGAGCTTTGTACCATGATGCAAATGAGAAATTGGGTAAATTGTATCAGATTTTTCCCGGCGTGTTACTTTGAATTTGCTGATCTATTCATAGGTAAGCTATTTGACATTTTGAAAGTAGATCACTGATATTAGGTATATAATCTGAAACCTTTTCTGCTAACGCGAGGGGTAAGACGTCTCACGAGGCCCGAAATGCGAACTGAAAATTTGCGGTATTTTTCTTATAAAAGTTGTAGCATAAATAATGAGAACTTCCAATTACTAATGCACCTCATTCCAATATTTGTTTAAAATTTTTTTGTCAAAAGAAGCAATTACATAAATTGAATGAATTCATAAGCATATTTAATATTTGTTGGATATATCTAAAAAGAAGAAAGAAGATAGATTCTATATATACAGGTCGATTTGAAAACAATGGGATGCTACTAAGTGATGACTTGTACAATTTTCAGTAATACTCGATAGACCCAACACCTGCAAGAATCAAAGGTAACCTGGATTAATGAGAGAAATCTCATTGGACTACATCTTCCAGTGAATGGGCGGATACCTGTGAAATGGTGGTAACTGGCAAACTTCAATGATCTTTCCTTTATATAAGTGGCAATGCTTGATTATTCAATACTGAAGGTTTTCAAAGAACCTCCATCACTATTAAACCGTCCAGTGAAACTTAATTTGAATGCTTATCAGGCACCCATCAATTTCTTCAATTTTTCTACTTGACTGCAGCCATAAAACATTTTTTTGACAAGAAACAGAAAAATGTATTAATAAAGAAAATGTAAAAATAGTTAGTGGACCAGCTGTCTACTCAGAAAACATAGACTAGCACTATTCGTGTTAAACAAAAGTATACCCAATCACCCCTATACAAGGTTAGAATCATCTACAACTCCCTATCTCAAAGCCATATCCCAGGTTATATATATGAAAAAAGAGGATGAATCTTGAAACTCCTTAACTAAAGCCCAAAGCGAAGCAAAAACACGAATTCTATCCCACAGTTCTTCAGCATTATCTACACTTTTCCCATAAAAAATATGAACACTTCTTTCCTCCTATATTACCCAAAACAGTCCTGCCACTGCACATTTCCAAAGAGTTTTAGCCTTTCTTCCTCTACCAAAGGCAAAAAAAATCTCCATAAGAAGAGAAGCACAAGAACCCAGAATGACCCAAAAAAATTAGCTTGTCTGCACAACTTATACCACAACTTTGAAGCCAGGAAACAGTGAAGAAAAAGATGATTTGAAGTTTCTGCATTTCTTTTATACATCACACACCAAGACGAGAAAAATTAGAAAACTTTCTTTGCATCACTTCTCCAGAATTTAAATTCCCTTGAGCCAAGGCCCACAATAAGACTTGAATTTGAGCAGCCACAAACAATCAACCATTGACATTAACAAATGTTAACTTGTTAAGCACACAAGAACATGCACAATCATGCATCATGGAAGTTCCAGAATTCCACAACTAACATGGCCTAAAGTTTTAACAGAATAAAAACTAAATGTATAAGCAAACATACCTCTTTGAAAAGGAAGTCATCAACTCTTCCACCATAGGAACTATATCAGAGCCATCCACATCTTCAGATGAAGTATGATTTGCTCCTGCAATTGCACATTCATATAAGAGGCATGATTCTTTACTTTGACATTTAGTAACAGAGGAAATATGTGTTAAGTGGAACTAAGAAGACAATCCATCTTCCATCCTATCCAATAAGAACAGAACAAGAACTCAAGACCAGGATGTTATTCATTCAACATATGAATAGTCTGAACAAGAAAAATTTAAGATTGAATCCAATGGTTGGTTCAATCCTCTTGAATTTGCATCCTTCCTACAGGAATCATTTAAACCAACACATGTAAACATCCCTAATGGCTGTAATTTAAATTAAATTTAAATTTATTATATTCAGCAAAAGCAAAGATGTATAGGACATAAGATGACTTCCTATGCGAAGACATTAAGCATATAATAAAATCACCATGAAGATAACGCGTATACCTTGGGTATTCTCTTGAGTTGAAGATCCTCTGAGATATGAACTGTCACTCGAATCTAAATCTACTTCATCCGCCTGCGCAAACTTCTCTAGCATGCGACCAATAAGATTATATGCAACCATACTTGTCTCGTCACAAGCTTCTTGAATTGCAAGGTACTGGTTTCCAAATAAGCTTGGCTTGCAGGGAAAAAATTTGGTATCTTCAGATACAAAATTAGAAGAAAAGAAATCCGTACTTCTTGATGAGAAGACTTTGCCCGAACTTTCTGCTTGGCCTTGACTTATATCCACATTGACTCTGCCATGAAGAAATCTTGATCCAAGGAAATGCAAGGAAGAAGTGGTACCATGGGGATTAGTGCCCACATTGGTCCAATCCTCTGGTTCAATTTTTCCAAAAGAATCTCCATTAACCTTCTCACTGGGAGTGACAGGGGCAGAAGATCCATTCTCACGGGTGCCAGAGGCAGGTCGTGTACAATAAACAGGCATTGACTCCCCAATACCTTCTACTTTGCAGCCTGATTCAACAGGAGGAAACCTACTACTTTGAAGGGATCCAAATTCTGGCTGCTGACTCTCATGGTCAACATCACCATCACTACCATCATCATCACCATCATCACTTTCTTCTAATTCCTCCATATATGCATCTGAGAAATCCTGATCCAACTCATAGTCAGGAAGAAAATCCCATACAATCTGCCTCATCTGAGCACTCACACTTAATACACACTCTACCTCTTGCTCAATTTCCTCTCCTGGGAAGCATCTATGTGATATAGATCGAGAACTCTGGTTAATAAAAGCAAGAGCTTTTAATAAAGACTTTGGAATGGTATCCATATTACTGCACTCAAAAAGATACTCAATTAACATTTTCTTAATTGCTGTTCGTAAGCACTTGTTAGAGAGATCGGCATTTGCGTCTAACATTTGCTGCAAAGTTCTCAGCTCTGAGGCTCCAACTTTTGTTTTGATCAACCAAATGGCCTTCACTATCTCCTTTTGCAAGTTTTTTATTTCTGGTGAAAATTGATGAAACCCCATGTCAGAAGAATTTTGACAGCCTGGTTGAAGCTTTAATGATAAGCCAGCCACAGCCATTGCTTTAACTAATGGCTCCTGAATTTCATCCCCTTTACCAAGCTCTGAAAGCATTTTCTTGCTCATTTTCCTTATTTGCTCAATTATATAACCTCTAATCCGCTTTTGTTTGTGGCGCCGTAACTGATGCATGTGGCCTACATCTCTAAGCTTTCTGTGCATAGCGATCAGGGCCTCATAAGGCAAGTCCTCCAGTCCATCAAGTACCCTGATAATTGTAGCATGATGAGACTGAAGTGTGGGAGTTAAAAATGTAAAACAATTCTCTCTAAAATTTTTTGGGTCATTTAGGAGTGTGGATAGCTGTTTTAACATAATTTCCTGACAATGGTGATTTCGGTTTCTATGGAAGATTGGAAGCGATTCCCTAATAACTCTTTTCATTTGCCGTCGAGTTTTCTCAAATTTGACCAAGCCTCCTGTAAGCATCATGGCAATATGGTAAAGCCCCTTATTTGTCAAAGCATCAAGACATGAGGTAAGGAATCTTCTTATATTGTGCATATCAAAGAATTGCATATTATCTTGAGTAACAATATGCTCATTTCCAGCACTATATGCACCAAAGGATTCTTCAACACATGTTTTTATGTTCTCAAAGAATATCTGAGAAACATTAAAAAAAAAAATACATAAATTTATTAATGCAGGAACTATTACTAATGTAGAAAGAACAAATTAAATCATAGCCTAGGTTGTACAAAAGAAGTGTTTTATGAATAAGTCGAAGCAAACATAACATTTACGGTAACCATTCAAACTCGAGAGACTTCAATTCGTTTGCCCTAACATTTAAAAGAATTTCAGAACTGCAATTCAGCCTTGCAGCATATCTTCTTTTTAATTATAAGAAAAAGAGAGGTTCTCATAAACAAAGATCAACTTAAAATTAATAATAAAGCAAATTTTCTTCTTCAACCAAATCTAATAAACTTAAATTAATAAGAAAATATAAACAAAAGTAAATGTAAAAATAATAACTGCCAACCCTATTTTTTTTTTTTTTAAATCAACATCAAGGCCTCTGCATACATTTATTATACCACCTCAACAAATCTTTCTTTTTGTAATTATTATAAACAAAAACCATTCAAAGAAAGGATGACATCCTAGTGAACATAAAGTTCACAAAAGCCGTATCAGACAACAATAATATCAAGACAAGGCAATAAAAAGATACAACTATATGACGAAACTAGCAAAACAATATAAATAAATAAATAAATAAAGGGAATATATCCTAATAGATTTTAGAGTGGAATAGCTTTGATTGCTAGAAGTTTCTTCCTAACGTGAATCTTTTACATATTCCTTTAATATGCTATAAATTTATAGGCGAACAAGAGGCATATTTGTGTCATTATGTCAACATCCTTCTTGCTCAACTATACAGTATTCCAGAAGAATTCATTCTTAACCTTCGTACCTTCGTTTATAACTAATCATCGATTGAAATAGAAACTTATGGTTAATAATAGTGAGATCTTTTTGATTAAGAATACAACTTACATCGTCCTCTCTAAGCAGAGATTCAGGCAATGACCTACAGAATAAAAGCAAATCCATTTTATTCCACAAAGTAGAAGTAAAATATTAATAATACACACATTGATCACTGCATCTAGTAGGACAGAAGCCCGCACACAAAGTACCTATGTTCTTTAAGGAACTTGGGTCCCTTTGACCAGTGTTTTTCAGATTTGGATGTGATGAGTTCCATCAACCACCTGTAGGGAATAATTTGCTCAGAACATATAACCAAAATAATATAACTCTAGAATCTAGATAAATGAGTATGTTTCCCAGGAGTTGCTAAGAAAAAAAAGAAATTAGCTCACAATGATGTTAATGCAAAAACAAAATATGAATCCAAATTCAACAAGTCGTCCCCTATCCAATGCATGTGGTAAAGAATTTAGACAGCATAAGCAGGGCTCTACCAAATGGATTTTTATTTTCTTAAGCATGCTATTTCTATATATTAAAAAGGTACACACACCAAATTTGCAACACCTCTAACTTCATTGGCAAAGTAAATGGTCCAACAAATTCTAATATTCTCTAATTGAGACCAAACTATAAAAGCCAAAAATCATAAAGAATCCAATTTCAGAGGGGCAATGCTTAAATGAAAAACCATAAAATAACGACCACTTCAAGCAAACCATTAGATTAATCAAGATTACAAAACAAAACCAACCTGCACAGGCAGTAACACGCATTCCTCATGAAACCCGATAAATGTTTTCACAATGAGGCACTTTTGCCCAGTCTGAAATTCTATCCTACCATCCACTATATATAACTACTCGGCAGCTATTGGGATCTTAGATCACCGAATTGAATGTAGATTGCATGGTTCAATATACAAAACAACTCATATCAGAAACATTTTTTCTTTATTTTTTCATGATCTTGGCATTCTATAAACTTGAGATTGCACAAAATCTTAAACCTGAGACTAAACAGCTATACGCAAAATCTTAAACTTGAGATTGCACAACAATCCACTAAATTTCTAAATTATTAAATTATTTAACCCTAAATTGTTAAATTTTATGCTTTTGGAAAGAAAATTCCGAAATTTTCGCATATATTACATTATACATTAACAGATAAAGCCAACGCGAAAGTGAAAACTGAAATTACCTTCTTTTGCGCTTAAGTTGCTTCTCTTGACGTTTAATATCAGACAATATCGATTCGCAATCTGTCACCAAGAAATTCATTGGTTACAATGTAAAGCTTTTCGTGTGATTCTTTACGCTAATGGGATTGGTTTAAGATTGAATTAGGGTTTTTTCAGATAATAAAGAATTAGGGTTTTGTTATTGTAATGCAGAGGGAAAAAATAAATGAGAGTGAGGAAGCCGACTGCGCCGACTTGAGCTTAGCGCTGTAAAAGCTTTTCTAGAGGCTCCTTAATTCTTATAAGGTAAAATTATAATATACTCAGGACCCTATACTATTACAATTTCTCAATTAAAGGGATATTTAGTTTAATTCAATTTTAGTTGACAGACATTTTTTTAATGTATTGGTTTGTATAATAATTTATAAAACAAATGTTTAATTCATTCTATATGTGTCTTAGTTCTCAATTTCCGCATATGAGTATTCCCAAGCAAAATAATATAAGAAGAGTCAAACAAAAAATGCTTATAATCATTATTCAAACTACTTTAAGGACTAATAATAATTTCAGAGAAGTAATCTCTTTCTTCATTGTTCTTCAAATTCATAATGCTGTCGCTAAGTCTCCCGAGATTATCGTGTAGCAGCCATAATAGAATGAGGTGATGAAATAATCCATCTTTAGAATCCACCAAAAGTGAAGAGTTTTATGGACTCAATGTTCTAATTCAAAAAAATCATTCATACCATCTTAGAGTTTTTATTATATTTTTAATTATGTCTTTAATTCATATATATATATATATATATATATATATATATATATATATATATATATTGAAATCATTAAAGAAATATTATTACTACTTTAACTCATTATAAAAAAAGTTCTAATCGAAAGAAAAACATATCAATATATTATAGTATCGTCAGTAGTATTGTCGTAAAATTTCTCTATTGTGATATTACATATAAGAATAATGTCTATATAACTCTATACTTTTTTACAAAATACAAATAATCACCCTAAACTAATTGGGCCGATCATAAATAAAATAAACTGTATGTTGTAATAAGTTATAATTAGAAAATAAATGTTTAATGCATTCTTTATGTATCCAAATGTTCGATTACCACATAGGACCATTCGCAAGCAGTATAAAACAAGAATTTTAATGTTACATTATTTAATACGTAATTTTTTACTTCTTTATAATCATCAACCTTCATACAAATATTAACAATAACATTATAAATGAGTCCAGGGTGATGAAAATCTCTTTTACATTAACGCAGCATTAGAGTGAATTACCTGAAGGTGAGAGAAGAGCAACCAAATAGCAAGGACTCAGTTGAAAGGCCAAAAATTTTTCTCCAACCAGAATGGATGAGACAATCAACTCTCGCTGCGAGGCTATGTTCAAGTTTGGTTCCTTAGCTTTCTATTTCTTTAGGTGATTGTGCCAATGCGCTGATAGACTTTCGAATTGTACTTTTGTGGCACATTTCATGCTCTGCTATAACTTACTTTGTGCATATATGCAACTTAGAAACAGGAAAGGATGATAAAGAATGCCCAATACGTGTATTACGCTCAAATACCTTTGTGCGATTTGAACCACTGATTTATTGGTGATATTGTGGCTTATAGCTAGTTGCCTAATCTTTCATCGGCAATATTGTTTATCAATCTTGTCTTACACAGATGATTTGCATCTCAGTTTTGTTTCCCGGAGCTTGAGGGAGGAGACAACATGTGATAAGCTAGATGATAAACTTTCCTCTGTTCAATAGCCAAGTTATGCAAGCCTAATATATTCATTCTAACTCCAAGTTATGTGCAAGTGACTGCCAATAAAGGTTTCTAAAGAAAAGAAAGCGAGCTAGTGCAATTTACAAAATCTTGTAATTTTTGCAATGCATTAACCATTGTCAAATTAGCCAAATTGAAAATTTTCGAAGTCCCGATGGGAAAGGTTAAAAAAAAATAGTAATAATAACAAGGGTTCCAAACATAGGCTCTAGGTAGAAGCATGAGAGTACGGCAATTCTGCCATTATAGCTAGAAAGGATTCTGCCATATATCTATTACTCCCTAGGGCAATTCTACAGTTCTATTCCCCTTCCTGATATGAAGCTCGCTCTTCAAAGTTGCCCTCCTATTTCACTTGAAATTTCCATAGCCCTGGTATTGTGTATCAACAGCTTTGGTATCCCATCCAAGGCTCTCATCACACCGTCACAAACTTCTTCAACATGTATACCTGCTCCTCTGTTCTTGATCCTTCTTCATCCTGTACATGCATATAATGTTATAGCTGCCACCAGGGAACTTGAAACCTCTTGCTTAATACATGAAAGCGTCAACATTACAATTGAAATACTATCTCTTACTACAGCAATCAACAGACAGACGTCAAGTACATCGAGACACAACCATAACAGTAAAACTAAAAGTAGCAGTGCCCAGCATTTCTACGTATGTTGCAGCAAAACCATTTTATGTGAAGCATATGTATATAATTTTATGACATCTGGAAAATTACAGAGATTTGAGGACAATTAGAAAGAAAAAAGAAAAAAATCTGTTACAATATAAAAGATAAATGCGTAACATGTCAACGGTTGGCACTGGCATCATAAGACGTAAGTAACTTCTATGACGTTCAGAACAACAAGCAAAACATCTTGAGAACCAAAAGGAATAGCATTCTGAAGAATTGAACATCATGCTTAAAAGCAATAGAGTAAATGTTTAACGCAGCAACGTGCATGCAGACTTAATCTTTACCATAGTGGTGTTCAGATACCACAAATATCACTGCTCAAAATTGCAAAACAGAAGAATGATGTATTGAGTTCCCCTAAGGGGGGAGAGAGAGAGAGAGAGAGAGAGCGAGACAGAGCCTCAAACCCTGAGCAATTTTGGCAGACCTAAATAGTAGCGAAGACAGACAGCAAATTTGACAACAGTGAAAATCCGACAAGGAAAAGCAAACTAAAACTCTACTATCATCATTAATATTAAGCTTAAAAAGAATTAGGGGGGGGGGGGGGGGCGAAAGGACCAATAAGAAACAAATTCAAAGTCAAAATACTTTACCGAGCCATCATCTGCAAAATTCCGAAAAAAATTGACATAATCAAATACAAAAGGAACAAACATATAAACACTAGAATGCTACTAAATCCAGGGGACATGAGTGGACATTGAAAAGATACTAGACCAAACATTAGCAGCAATATTGAGCACAAACTCAGTGGTAGGCTTAAATACCCACGTAGAAAACTAGGGATGATGCTGTTATTCAAATCTTGAAAATTAAAATAATGGCCAGCCTTTAGTACCTCTTCGAAGAAAGCCTCTTCCAGTGTCTAATAATGCGAACCAGCACAACGTTGTTTGGGTGCATACCTAACTCTTCACAGCAGGGCCCGGCCATTCCTGCCGACGTCGTTTCAGCGCGTAATAACTGACCTTCGTCATAGCAATATGATCCCACTGCTCTTCTGGACGTCGTATGCGCGACTAATTTCTGACCTCCTTCGCAGCAATATCCGGCCGCTTCTTCCGACGTCGTTTGCGCGCAAAACTGACCATGTTCTTGAGAACAACTTCAGGTTCGGGTTTCTTGATACGAAATTCGGGCTGTACCCGTACTTGATCTTCTTTTTCAGCGAGCCTAGTCCCGTCTAGCTTGTCACGCACGTGCCGGTTTCCCTCCACCCGCTATAAAATCTTTTAATTTGTCCCTTGATGAGCAAGGAAGTCCATTTGTTCAAGGCGTAACAGGAACGTGGGAAATTAACGAACAGTTATTTTATAAAAAGAAAATTTTCATTTCCCGCTGCACTCTCTGCTCTTTGTCAAACAGCCTCTGTATCTAATTGGAATGACTTATTTAAAGATTATAAAAATTTATTTAATTAATAATTTTTTATAATAAATTTTTTATTATTTAATTTTTTTAATAAAATTTTTTAAATTTAAATAAATTATTTTATCTTTATTAACAAAAATTCAAATGTTAAAATTTTAAAAATATAACTTGAAAATTTTTTTAAATATTAAAATATATAAAATATCTTTTTCTTATTTAATAATTTTATTTAACTCTTTTCATAACATTATTTTAAAAAATTTGTCTATTAAAATAATTTTTTAAAATTTTAATAAAAATTCTTATGGACAACTAAACAACTAAATTTTTTTAAGTAAAAATTCTATTTATAAAAATTTTACTAATAAAAACTCTATTTAAATAAACTTTACTTAAAAAGTTGTATCAAATGAAATCTTAACATAAATTCTTAGCTCGAATGTAATGGCTCTAAAAATATGAAAAATTCACCAAGATAATATTTTATTTATTTATTTATTTATCCTTAATTAAATTATATTTCTTAAGAAAATTATTGACTTTCTTCAATAACTTTACATTTTACAAGTTTATTTAAATATTAATCTTGAATTAAATTACATTTCTTATAATTTTGTCTCATAAAATATACTGTTAAAAATTATGGAGTTTCTTCAATTACTTTATATTTTATATAATTTAGTGATTATTCATTTCTGTCAAGGTATTTTATGTAAGTTAGTGAATATTCCGATGCGTTTGGTGTTATTTTTCAGATGGTGTTTTTGAGTTCCATTTAGAAAATAAGAAATATTAGTTTATGGTGAAAATGAAAATGCATTTGGTAGTTTATTTTGAAACTAACATAAAAGAATGAAAAAGATTAAAATGGGTTTGGTAATTTATTTGGAAATATAAATTGTAAAAATGTATTTGATATAATTTTTATGAAAATTATTTTAGAATAGTTATATGATATGTAAAAGATTTAAATTTATCTTTTTGTTATTTAGATATTTTTTTAAAAAATGAATAAACAAGTGAAATTATATAGTAATAAATATCAATATAAAATTATAAGTTTTTATATTATTACAAAGTTTAATTAAATAAATTACTATAGAATAATTTATAGAACATCCATAATTATTTTAAAATTATTTATTATCTAATTTTAAAAATTTTTTAGCAAAAATTATAGCATAAAAATAATTGAATCACTGTATATTTATCATTTTTAAATCAAAAGTTTCGTGTTTGTATTTAATATTTTTTCGGGTCCACAATCTTTTTAATGGTTAAAAGCCACAAAGTCACCAAAGTGTGGTCTCGGTACATTTAATACACGCAGAATAAAAAACAAAATTCAGAGAACGCAAATATTGTGTTTTCTCCATTTGTTAAGAAAAGTTAAAGAATAGAAATATTTCATTCCCCGTGATTTCCCATTCTAGCCAGGAAGCGCCCCGGCCAAACGCATTTTCTATTTTGTTATATTTGTAAAACGAAAAATGCTCAAAATGATACCAAACACACCCTATTTTAATCAAAATATTCAAATAAAAAGTCAAATCACCCATAAAAGCATGAAACATATCCTAGTGAGTGTTACTAGACGCTACGGTGAATATCTTGAAAAATATGATAAAATTTTATAACTATTAATACTAATAGTGTTAAACCTATGAATTAATAAGATAATACTACATGACATTATCACTTATGATAAGATGAGCATGGTTACCCATTAGATCATTATTAAGTGTAATCATAAATAAACTTTGTGTATTAAGATGCAAATAGAAAGATTATTGAATTAAATTTGTTCTCTAATTGGATCGTTGAAATCCTTTATAAAGAGAATTATTCTTCCAGAATAGGTAAAAACTAAGCATGATACAAAATTGCAAATTCAGTCCAACAAGGAAAAAATGACAGAGCAGGCACGGTATGCAGAAAGGCTCATGCGCCCAAGATTCAGACTAATTCAACGGGCTAGTGGTCTTGGATTAACTCCAGAGAAATGAAATACATTGTGGTTTCTGGAAGATGATTGCATGAAAAGCTACAACAAAGTTTTGGTTTTTGATTCTTCCTTCAAATGCATCAAGGGAATATCTTGCGTCGACGACGAGGCGTTTCTCGTTTCACGTACATTTTTTCCATTTCATCCAACGGCCGGCTGGAACCATCTGGCATGCTAATAAACTTCCAGCCACCACCCCTTCCACGCTTGCCTCGTGCTCCAAGTTTCTCCACTGTGAACTTCCAACCGTCATTAGGACGCCGCCTACTATACCTGTGGCATTGCACTTTACCTGCCATCTGTGGAAAGAAAACCATATCATTGATATGATACAACAGAGGGAAAAAAATATGCATTTATACAAAACTGAACAGTTGATAAGATGCATATTGAGCTTAGAAAAGATAAAGAAAATAACAGTCCCATGCATAGCCAACAATGAAAAAAACTTCAGTTCCAATTTCTCATTTTAAGAAGTCATTTCTGATGCTTCCAGAGCTCCTTTCCTCCACTAGAAACAATTCCCCCAATCATCTTAAATAAACCATTTCCCCTTCAGCCTTCTCAAATTATTCTGAATTTGTTTATATCCACCAACTAATTTTCAGTTGCTAGTCACCGTATATCTGATTATTTCAGTCACTTGATGTATCAGAAGCAGGGTAAAAGAATTTTTTCAAGCAAATCGGAAAAAGAATGAAAACTATCATTCTCAACTAGTTCAACATGAGATGTAGCACTCAAATTTAGTCATATAATTTGTTGACATATCCATCTGCAAATCACCCTGTAAATTATAGAATGAAACAGGGAACCCATTCACTCCAGTCTCATCTCATCCATCCAATTCCTATACATTTTTTGCCCATAAAAACTCTTCTCGAATTCAAAGTAAAATTCACCCAAAAGTACGTGCAAACATGTGTGAGAGAACACAACAAGATAGCCCCGGCAAAGGCAGTAACCATAACAATAACCCAGGAAGGATACAAGAAAATATAAATTCCAACACAAATGATTAGTGTAAAAATATCCTAACAAAAAATTGGCATTATAGATTATTGGAATCAAAAGAAAATACCATCAATGCTAATTATCACTTCCCCTTTCAGAAAGCGAAGGCAGAGAGGACATAGTACTTACTTTCATTTTGTTGAAATTCATCCTCTGAACAAATTCTTGATAAAGCATTTCATCCTCTTTCTTCGAGATCTCATAATGAACTTCATCCAGATCTTTGATAGTACTATCCCAACCTTCAGGCATAACCTTGAAGTCAGGTTTGTATGGAAGGGATGCCACGTGAAATTCTCGGTCATGGGAATTAAAGAATCTGCATAAAAAGAGATTTAAGATACCATAGGAAATATAAGGTTGATCTTCAGAGACAAGCAAGGAAATGCCAGTTTCTAAGTGTTGGTGCAAAATTCAATCCAGAAAGAAGATCTCCTTTACAATTGCAACACCCAAACATCAGTTTATTCATCTACATCAGCTTTTTTATAAACACATATGTGCAAAAAATGCAATCACAAACACAGATGTAGGTCAGTGCATCAATAACTTTATGTATCTATTTATGTAAACATACAAATACAAAAGCACATCCACATAAACAGATGTTTGCCATGGTCTACAGACACAATAGCAGTTTGGTACCTTAAGATTGGCATTTCCATGCAAAAACTCTACACTACAATTTTTTGCATGTCACCTATAACATAGACACCAAAACCCCCTATCACCATATGAACACAATATTCAACAAGTTCTCAGGAATCAAAATGAATTTTAAGCGACTACCACCAACACAGCTTACAACATCTTGATCACTCAATACCTATATTTGCTATTATCTTGATCACTAGCACTGCACTTCCATGATTATGGCCAATAGCCAACAATGCAATGGACTTTCCCATTCACCCTTCACAATCCACTAAGCCAAGGTTGTAAATCTAGTTAGTTAGGCACAATGAAATCTTCATATCGAGGATGGATCATCACCGCACTCTGTTTTAGAAAAGGCAGGCAGTATATGAAATATATAAATACAAAGAATATTAAAGATTGAACCTAATGTGGGCTTATGATGAACTTGATCTGAACTTGATGTGGGTTTATCATGAAAAAAAAAAAAAAAAACATATATCAAACAGAAGATCTATAACATTAAGCAGACATTCATGACCAGTAACAAGTATGAATAGAAGATCTTCTAGCACTTGTCCTGTCGCAGGAGATATTATAAGAGTCCCATTTCAGTTTGAAATGAAAGATGAAATAGCTATATACCTATTATGAGAGTCATCTTCTGCCCATGGGAGCAGGGAAAAATAAAAAATAAAAATTCCGCATTTAGAAGAGATAAACCATTAAAAAATATATAAAAAAAGAGACTATAAAACAATTTATATTGCAAAGCCCTATAAAAGTGACAATCCCTGATGTGGCTGGGACAATCGTGATTCAATTACATAACAGAAATCATCATAAACTACATTCACAAACATATAACTCACGCATAACACTACGATTTTCCATTTATACATGGGTTGGTTCCTCTATCTCAATGGGACATGTCAGAAGAGTTATGGCAGAAGAAACTACTTCTGAAACAAATGTCATCCAATAATAATAGTAAATTCCTAGTCATGATCCAACAAGCAATAGGTCAAGAAACATACTCTGCTTAATGTATGTATAGGATAATCACATACCAAAATAAGTTTCAAGACCACAGTAGAATAATATAACACTTAGATATTAGAAATAAAAAAAGATCAGTTGTAAAATCTCACTCTGGACAGGTATCAAGAAGGAGCTCAACAGAGTCATCCAATGGATGGCCAAGCTTTTTCTCCTCTTCCTCCTCAAGCTCCTTAAGCCACAGAATTGCATGCACCCTTTGCCTCATAATCCTATAATCTTTGGCGAGCCTTTCCACTGTATAAACCTCAGGATTCTGCTTGTGGAGACGGTACATCTCTGCCTTCTCTGAGTCCTTGAGATAAGATCCTCGTGCACCAGGCTCCCGCACTTGTTTCAACAATGTGCATATTTCACGCATCCTATCACCCCAGCCATCAACAAAGGCCTTGCTCTTACGGTTTTCCATCTCTAGTTCCTTTAACTTATCTTCAATTTCCTGCATATTAGCGACCAACGAAGCTTTATAATATGTATCATCTCCACTGTCACTAGAAGCAGTCCGATGTCCCACAGCCTCTCCATCAAAATGTTCCTTGGTCATTCCGGTTGACCACAATGAACTCGAGTCCCAACCCAAATTATCAGAATCATTATGGACAAATGATCCACCCCAGTCATTGCTCCCTTCAGTTCTACCACCATTGCCACCACCAGATTTCGCTGAAAATGCTCGGGAGCCGGTAAGCCAATTGACCTGTAATCCAGTCTTTGATGCAATTATTGTGTCATTTCTAAAGGAGGGTCTGGTTTTTTCCTTTAAAACTCTTGTTGCACTTGTGGCAATACTAAGGGAAGTAGATGACAGGCGAGATAATGTACGGCTAAGATTTTGCATATTTGCAGTACTATCCACAGATGCAAAATCAATCTCTTTCTACAATGCCACAGCACAAGCACAAAAATTCCAGAAACCAAAATAATTTCACTTTTACCAACTATAACTCTTGTCTCATGTACTCTTTAAATCAATCTATTCAGTCAACTGGATTTCATTAATTTCCTCGGAAACAAACAGAACAAAAACCATTTGACCTGAAGATACATAAAATTTGTTTGTCTCTTGTTAGCACTGATAGACAAAAAAACCAAACTGAAATAAATATAAATAATTTAAAAACCCTAATAATCCTCTAATCAAAGGAAACAACCCATTACTTGAAGCTAATTTAAAAACCCAATATGTATATATAAGATTTAGTGTGATTCGATTCTGGGGTCTAATTAATTGAAAAG
Organism: Aegle marmelos; assembly: GCA_030449875.1. NCBI lineage: Eukaryota > Viridiplantae > Streptophyta > Magnoliopsida > Sapindales > Rutaceae > Aegle > Aegle marmelos. The sequence goes on from JASUUL010000115.1 coordinate 12,565,006, forward strand.
GAAACCACAAGAAAATGATTTCATCCGGATACAATAATGAACTCAAAATCTCACAAACCTGAACAAAGCGTAGTTCACTTGATTCGATTCAACTGAAAACAGCCATTCGAATCATTTCATAGGAATTCTAAATCGAGGAGAAGAGCTTTGGGTTATGAAAGGAGACGCTGCGGGAGCAGTGCGTCAGTGTTTAGGCCAAAACCCCAGGCCAAAACCCAATGCCTGAAGCGACGTCGTTTCTTTGAGTAACTAGGGGTAAATGTAATGGTGTTCCCTAATTTTACCCAAAAATATAGATAAATCATAAATCATAAGTTCCGCTATTGTAGATAAAATGTAGTTCAAAGTTTTCGATACACAATTGTTTTAAAAAAAAAATTATGGAGTTATGTAGATAAATTTCAAAGTTCAAAGTGCAAGAAATAATTTACTTACAAATCTAAAATTTTTTAATGGAATCTTAGTCAAAATTTTGTTGACTCTTACTCTTTAGTTACTTGGTCAAAATTTTGTTGACTCTTACTCTTTAGTTACTTTTCGAAAAGTATTTTGACTCTTAAAGAAAGTAAATATTCATACATATATATCTTTGAAGAAATTTACAACAAAGTCAAAAAGAAAAAAATATTAAGTATGAAACCTATGAAATTGTGAATGAAGAATAATAACGAAGATAACATATGTCTATAAATATAAAAAGATAAAAAATTATTTTTTTCTTGAAGTTAAGAATTATAAATAGATTAATCTCATAACTTACTTAAATAACATATGTTATATCTTAAGTCATTCTTATAAAATTTCATGTACCACATTCTAATTCGATTTATTATCTTTATAAATTTGTAACTTTTTAAATTTCACGTTCCTAATTTTGTATATCAAGTCATTTAACAATATTATCATTTTCATCGCGCGCAAGGCATTAAATCCAACTGCCTCAATTTTTGATGAAATACAGTGAAGTTTTCCGTAAATTTATCTAATAGTAAGGGGACTTGATGATATTTGACATTGAAATATTTCTATTGGGAGCAAGCCCAAAAAGCAAACGGGCCATCCACCCAAAACAAGTAAAAAGAAGAAGAACCAAATCCGGAAGATTCCGGGTCAAGTCCACAAAAGGCGAAAGTTAATAGTACTCCTTTCTTCACTTTATCCACCACGCCTTTATAACGTCACCATAACACACTTTCACTCACTGGGCTCAAGCTCCCAAATTAGGGTTTCCGATCACTCATCATCCTCCGATCGAGCGGTTATTGGCATTTGAGCTTCAGAACTTGAAATTTCACTCTATTTTTGTGAAACGTGGAAGGTTACATGGGTGCAATATCATCTTCAGGTATATTCTATTTTCTTTTTTCTTTTTTTATTCTGTTGTGTTTGGTGGGTCAGAAAAAAGTGGGAAAATGAAGGAAAATTTAAATTTTTTAAGGTAAAGGATTCATTCTTTTTATAGTATTTTGCTTGATTGTGTTCGATTGAGTTTGGCGTTTTGGTCTTGATTTACTTCAGGAAATGTTTATTTACTTGTTTGGTAGCCGAGAGATTGTGGGAAAATGAAGAGAAAGTTGTAGCTTTGAGTATTAGAATAATGATTTTGGGGAAAATTTTGCTTGATTCAACTCAATTTGATTATTTGGCTTAGTTAAGTTGGCTGTTTTATTCTTGCTTCTTGTAGGACAAATGTTTCTGTACTAGTTGGGTAGCTGAGAAATAGTGTGACAATGAGGAAAAAATATTATTATTATGAAAATTTTCTTCTTGATTGAGATATTATGCTTTACCACAGAAGCTAAAGTGAAGATCAATCACTTCCTTTATCGGTCAACTGACCATGTGAGATCAAAATCTACAAGATAGTTCACTAAATCTGTTAAGGTCGGCTTGAGTTGCCATAAAATTTGCTTTTTCCCTTGATTGTTTTTCACAAGAGTGATTAGATTTGAAACTATTCTGAGATCAGAGGTTCTATTGATTTCATCTCAGTGATATATTGTATCTTGTGGTATATTTTGTGTGTGTTTTTATAATTGAAAACACGAGTTTTAGTTTCTCACGGTGTAGGTTGTCTCTGAATATTTTAAGAAGTGATCAGGAGAATGATTTCTTTTAACCCTTGAATAGCTCCCTTGTTAATATCAACTTGATAGATCCTGGGGTTGTTTGTCTGCAAAGCTGAGGGTATAAAATTCTATATAGTTTGATAAAGCTGTGAGGACAGCTGCTACTTTGATATGTCTTGTTTATTTTAGATTCTTTAACTTTGAAGAATCCCCCCACCCCCCAACACCCCCAAAATGTTTGCCTTATCATTCATTGTTTTCCTATATTGTAGTTATGTTTTCTTTTAACATTAGTCCTAATCCTTGAAGATGGTACAGGTGTTGCTGTGAATGAATATTGCACAGATAATCAACTACGGTAGGATTATCTTTTTAAACTAAATGGTGCCAGTGGGCTAGTAGGGATATGGACCGTTTTCAGACTGTTAGTCAGCTAAAGGGTAAGATATTGGAAGTCTTTTATTTGCTTGCCATCTGTTGGTTGTGATTATTTATTGTCCTTTATGGTCTTTGTGTTACTTTTATAACACAGTGGATTACGTTGGTGGATGCTGATTGGATGTCTTGTATCTGATTGTAGGTTCCATGTGCCATGCATTTTTGTTGTTCATCGCCTGGTTGTTTAGTTTCCAAGATGTAGTGGCACTACATAATGTGCTTGAGCCTAGTCATATTTCTTCCACTTCTGAGCTTGCTAATCCACCTAGTAGTGGGCTTTTTGAACCTATAGAAATATCCCCAGCTGTAATTCCACATTACCCATATGCTGGTGAACCATTGCCTCCAATGTATCCAACTTTTCCTACAACATATGAACCAAATTTAACTGGGAGATGCCCAGTTAATTTCTCTGCCATGTCAAGCATTATGCAAAAAACAGCATCTGATTGTTCCCAACCTTTGGCCCCACTTGTAGGAAACGTAATATGTTGTCCGCAGCTTGGTAGTTTACTCCACATATTCCAAGGTTTCTACAGTATGAAATCTGATAAGTTGGTATTGCAAAACCCAGTTGCTAATGATTGTTTTTCAGATATCATTAGCATATTAGCTAGCAAAGGGGCCAACCATACAATTCCTACGCTTTGCTCAGTAACATCATTGAATTTCACGGGTGGGTCTTGTCCAGTGAAGGATGTTGGTAGCTTTGAGAAAATAGTAAACACGAGCAAATTACTTGATGCCTGCAGCACTGTTGATCCCCTTAAAGAGTGTTGCAGACCAATTTGCCAACCTGCAATCATGGAGGCTGCTCTACAGATTTCAGGAACTCAAATGGCATTTACTGAGAATAAAAATTATGTCGGAGGCTCAAATCATATTGATGCACTTAATGATTGTAAAGGGGTTGTTTACTCATATCTTTCCAGTAAATTGTCAGCAGAAGCCGCCAACACTGCATTTCGAATATTATCTGCCTGCAAAGTTAACAAGGGTACAGTGCTTAATTATCTTGCATGCTTTTTGCCAAATGTATTATTGACATTGAATTAATGAAGTTGCTTGTTGCATCTAATTTGTTCTTCTTCATTAGGTTGCCTCTAATTAGCAAATAATTTGGTTCATGTTAAATAAGTTAATTTAGAAATGTAGTGAACATATATTTGCCTTACATTCTTGGCCTTTCTGTTTGCTCTTTTCTTCTCTCTGCTTGGGTCTTGACATCTTCATTTTCCAGCTTGGCGTTGAGATCCAGCTCTGTTATGTCATGTGATGAACATATTTCTAAAAGGTCACAATTTTAGGTTTCATTCTTTTTGCATTATTATGATGTCAGCATTTGTTGGTGGTTGGTTTTGTTAGCCATGGGTTTTGAAGAAGTGGTAGTGATGCCGAAAGCTTGTTTAAGTGTCTTATGTCCATGATGTAATGATTTGCAAATTGGAACGAAGTTGAACGAGGTGTTCTCTACAAATAGTTAAGTAAATATCGGACGAAGTAAAAGTTAAATTCTGCTGGCCATGATCTTAGACGTCTTTCATCTGTTTTTATGATCAAAAGATGCATGATTGTCATTTTCACTTTCATGTGATGTAATGTATTAATTTATAATAATTAAAGCTAGGCATATAATTTTAGTTGTCAAGTTTACAAACACCAGATGGTAAATGCATCTAATGATGAATATGATTGGGTTTCCAATATCAGCCAAGAACTAGCTATGTTAACACCCAAGTTCCATGCTAGGAAATAAAAAATGCTTGCATGTCAGTCAATTGTGCCATCACATTGTCTTTTGTGTGATATGGCCTTGCTAGTGTCTCTGAACTATTTGTTTATCACAATTATTATGCTTATGTTGAAGCAAATATTGTGGTGCAGTTTGCCCTTTGGATTTTAATTATCCCTCAGAGGTAATCAAAGCATGCCGTAATGTTGCTGCTCCCAGTCCTTCATGCTGTAGCTCATTGAATGCCTACATCGCTGGTGTGCAGAAGCAGATGCTAATTACAAATAAACAAGCTATAATCTGTGCGGCGGTGTTTGGGTCTATGTTGCGAAAAGAAGGGGTCATGACAAATATCTATGAGCTTTGTGATGTTGATTTGAAAGACTTTAGCATCCAAGGTAAAACATTCATCTAAAGGCGTTGTTCATTAATTTTTCTCTTGATTATTCTTTTAATTATCTTATATGCTTTTTTCTCTCTGTTTTGTCAATATGTGACTGGACGGTGAAGCAGCTTATGGACAACAAGGTTTGTCCTTTTTCTCGTACCTCCCTTAGTTTTATACTCTCAGCTTTAGGAAATGGATACTATAGTTGTAATTGGTCTTTCAGAATAGTAGGAAATAATTGTTTTATGGAAACTAATATTTTTGTGAATTTCAAATAAGCACCATTTTATAATGGATATTTAATTAATGGACACTCCATAGAAAAATATCGAGGAAAAGTGTTTCCATTGTATCCGGATTTGTATTTAATCTTTTTTTGAATTAGAGTTGAGTTTCTTTTTTAATTACAGAGTGAATTTAAACTTGAAACAGCTTTTTATTATAACATATGTATGCAATATATAATACAAGTTAGTTCTCAGAGCTACCTAGTTAGACTTATGTTATTCACTTATGTCAATAAACTTTAAAAGAGAATGAGTGTGATGCTGCCATTACTAACATCTGAGATTAATTGATTTTAGTTAAGCATGAGATGACGATTATCCTGTTTTTAATACTTAAGCAAATGGAGATTGAACACGTGCCTTGGATGTATGCAAACTTATTGCTGTCCTAGCCCATCATTTTATTTTTGTTCTAAGTGCTGTAAAGTATTCCAATTTTGATTTGATTAAGATGTATTTAAAGTTTGCTCTGGAGGATGAGGGTTGGTATTGCTTTCTCATATGCATCTTTGGAGGGAAATAAATATTGTTGCTTTCTGTGTTTCTCCTGTAGACGAAACTAGTATATTATTTTATTTATAATTTTTTTTTTATTGTTGCACAGGTGTTCTGTATTTTTAAACTTGGCTGCTGGTTTACTTGTGCTATAATCCTCACATAATTGGTCAATGATCTTCATTTTCCTATAAAATGAAAAAGTAAAATGTGGTTTTTATGAATATAGGATGTCTGCTTCGAAGCTTGCCTGCAGATGTGGTATTTGACAATATAACGGGTTACAGCTTCACATGCGACTTGACAGATAACATTGCTGCTCCATGGCCTGCTTCGTCCTCAATTTCATCTCTGTCTCTTTGTGCTCCTGGTAACTGATCTGGAGAGAATATTTTTTTGCCCTTAATAGTAACTTAAAAGTAGAGAGTCTGTAGAAAATATATTTACTTGCTTTTACATTGGAGACCTAATGCCTACTTCTAATCTTGCAGAGATGTCATTGCCTGCCTTACCAACATCGGAGACATTAAACAATCTTGGTACATGTGGTTGCCTTTGCTCTTTCTTTTATGAGCTTTTCCTATTTTGTTTTCCTAACTCATGGTAATCGAATCACTAAGTCTATGATAAAATAATTATGTATATAAATTAAAGACTTTCTTACCCAACATAGGAGAAAAATTGCAATTTTGTTTATGGGAGGAAAAAATGCAATTTTGTTCTCAAGATAATCATGCCCAACAAGTTTATTTGCTGATTTTTGTTTTTAAAAAATAAAATAAAATACCACCCATGAAATGTCACCCACAAGGAAATGATGATCATGCTCCTGGTCACTCAGAATTCAACCTCCTTCTCTGACAAGTTTAAACTAGTAAGATAAAATGAAATATTAAGACATTCCGCAAGTGAAATTTTTCTGGCCAGTTAAGACACATTGTACTGAGTGTTAACATAAGTTATTCACTTGGCATAATCCTCTTTGATCTTCTCGATGCCATGTATGACATATTCATGTAATTCTGTGATGCAGGTTGTTGCGGTTGTGTGTTGGAAATCCTGGTTCCCATTTTTTCATTTTTTGTTGTCAGTGCACTATTGTACTGAAGAGTTTTAGTTGAGCGTTGAGCCAGTTTGGAAAGGGGGGCCCTTGGTAATCTACTGTTTGGGAATTTACATGTATATTTTGTGTAAGCCTTCTTCATGTATAGCAGCAGATGTTTCCACTTTTGATTCTTATTTTTCTCTTTATTTAACCAGCTTTCTGTTATCTCACTTTTCCTTGAGCTTTTGGGTTTTGTTAAGCTGTTTGGAAGACTTTGTGTTGTCTCTGATGTTTCCCATTACCTTGGGTGTAAAAAAGTTAGTATATTGAAGTTGCATGAAACTTCTGTGAGATGTGTTTATACAGGAAGCCATCGGCGCCCTTGGCATGTCCTGGAAGTGCTTGTTTGCTTTCAATCCAACCGCAGAGTATTGGAAAAGCACTTTTGTTAGGGGTCCATTGACTGCTTTAAAGGTGAAGGCAAAAGGTATGCTTCAAGCAGAAAGTCATTTTGAACAAAAGAATGGAGGAGTAGAAAGCACTAGTTTGGGTTAAGCTCCGGTAGAAAGGATAAAACTTTTTTTAGCTTAATGATGCTTATCAGAAATAAGAATTTGTACGGCAGCAGTTTTTGACACAAATAATAATAGCTATCAAGATTTTTATACTAATTCGAGTAATGATTTACTAACATCATTTGTCAAATATTCAAGTTTACTTATTAATTACACTTTATTTTATATCATTTTCTCACCGGAGAACGGGCTGCACATCACCGTACACTATTTTACTTTATCTTACTTCCTTTAATGTTCTAGTAAATGGTTGCTGCATAAATGTTCATTTTATTGATTCATGCCGGATAAAGATTTCAAAATTATTGTACCACAAAATTCAGAACAATTAATCACTAATCGACATCCGTAGAATGTGATTCTCAAACGTTGGTTTAGCCGTTGGACTTTTTTTACAATTTTTTTTTTTTTACCCTTTTCGTTGTAGTCAAAATAGGATGTCAATTGATTAAGTGGGTACGTTCGATTTGAGGGTGAGAATGTGATTCTTATAACAAAAATGCTATAATTATTTAATTTGGATATTTAGTTGGGGTATTTATTAATGTGTCATTAATTATTTAAAGTTGCTTGTATGACATGAATTGGTTTTATTATTAGTCATTAATTTATTATTTCTATAACATATAAGATAATACATCAGGGAGTATCCTAATCACGCATCTAAAACAACTTGCCTATAACTATGATTTTTTTTTTCAATAATTTTATCCCTATGTATTTCGAGAAGAAAATTTAATAGGACCAAAGCTATAAGCCACTAAGAGACATTAAGCTTAAACAAGTTAATACCCAACAACAGCCATTTTGATCCATGGCAATATGTAATTAGTAACTAATTGTTTTAAGGAGCAATTTCTTGTGTCCACCTTCAAAGTTTAGTTATTGATTTTTCAAATTTTAAATAAAGAATGAATAGCTATGAGTAATATCAAACAATTAAAACAACAAAATTGAGCACTATAGAACTCACGAGGTAGGATGAGTTAATAAATTATTTTAATAAAATTTAACGGCAATTAATTTTTTTTAGGAAGCATTTGAAGTTAAATCTTAAACTAAAAAACAGTTTTTTTTTCTTTTTCTAAAATAATGACATTTAGTTTCCCGCATTCGATTACGTCAATCCTTCGTAAACAGAGATTCCTTGTCCATATAAAAAAAAAAAAAGGTTAAAAGATTTTATTTCATTAGTTTCTACAGATTATATTTCTTTCTTACTTTTTGCTTCTATTTCTTGTTTTCTAATTTATGTCGGCGGCGAACAATCATTAACAATAATTGAAATATACAAATAGCTGAAACACAAACAACTGAAGAATCAATTTTAATTAACAACCTAAAAACCAATCACCATGTTCAAAATTTTTCTAAACTTGTGAGAAGTTGTTATATTTGATTTCATCCAATATTTAAAAATTATTGCAAATATTTCAATATAATTAATGGAATGTTCAAGAGTAGTTGTACAACTTATTGTTAACAATAAAATGAATTAAAAAGAGGCCACAAGAAGTTTCTGAACAGAAGTTTAGAAAAAAAATAATTTTTATATCTACACTATATGTTTAATGACATAAAGTCAATGAAATTTACAAGAATGATGAATTTTCTCTCAAAAATTTATCTTGACAAGATGAAAATTAGTGACATATGACTAAACATGATGTATATATTATATTTTACATTTGTTTTGCTCAAAAAAAAAATAATTGGAAGAAAGAAACAGTTAATAGTTTGAGTCTTGTCACTGAGTAAAAACTGGTGTTAGAACTTTAATTTCCAAAAAAAAAGGTTTACGGAAAAAAAAACTTAAATTAAAAGAAATATTATTCTTTGGGTGATTTTTAGTGGAGTCATTATTTGTAGAGACTAATTTAGAGACCAAAAGTTTGTGAAATGGAATCAATCAAATACTTATAAATTCTAGTTTATGCTTTTAAATTAAAATTTATATCATTCTAAGTTGGTTAACAACATCGAGAGCTCATTTCAAAAAAAAAAAAAAAACCCACCACCAAGAGCATCGTAGTAAAAAATAATTGAGCCAAATAAAAATAATTGAGCCAAATCCTTTTTATTTACTTTTTTGAAATGCATAATTTGTCTAAACAAACTAATGTTTTTCCTAAGTTGTTGTATTTATATTATATTTCATGTTGATCAATTGGTATCTTTATATTCATAAGAATGAGTTTGATGCATTTGCTTCTATGTTCATGTAAAATTGAATCGTATGTGTTATTTTGAGTAGTAATATTTATTCGTATTAAGTTGAATTGAGTATAATTGTTACTTTCTTTTATTTTGTTTGGGTTGTTTTTCTCTTTTAGTTTCCATAATTATATGTATTAGATTGAAGGTAATTTTTCTAACCAAATTATATGTATAATTTTTTTTAATGCAATACTTTTTGTTTAAAATTTAAGTTGAGTTTTTTCATATCACTAATACAGTATTAAGGTTAATAACTTTCACCCTCTTTTAACAGACAAATTAAATTGAGGATTTGAATGACATAAATTTGAATTACAAAGGACTTAATTGATTTAATCTCCTGTTCTCTGGACGTTTTCCTAAAAATAACAAGGACTCAGATGAAAATTAACTTTTTTTTTAAAAAAATAATAAATAACTTACCGTTATTTTCTTCCCGCGTGTCGGTCAGACCATTCCCTATGAGAGCCGGATTCCTTGTACACCAAGGAATTTACATAATCCAGTTCTGTTTCATAATTTACTCAGTTACTAAGAACTAAGAAGTGCCTTTCTTTCTTGTTTCTCTTTCACCATGACTGAAATAATGATCGAAACTGCGGAAGAAGAGTGTATGAATCACAATTATACGGCAGCGTACAAGTGGGCAATCTCCGCCAAGATCGTCGATCCGTTTTACCCGTCCCTCGATCGGTACCTGGAAGCGTACCGCGTTCATTGGGCCGCCGCCAAGCGGAAAACACCCACCGGAGAGACTGACTGGTATGCCGTTTTGGACATCAAAGAAAGACTATGGAGATCTTACAAGATGATCACCCGCACTTACGTTCAACTCGCCAAGAAAATCCACCCCGACGTTCACTGCTCTGCCGCTGCTCCAGGAGCGTACGGCCTCATCACCACCGCCTGGGAGATTCTCAGCGAACCCAAGACTCGTCTTGCTTACCACGCACGCGCCGGTTTCCCTCCCCCCACGTGCTCCTCCCCCGAAGAAGAAGATGAGCAAACAAGGGTACAGCCCGAATTTCGTATCAAGAAACCTGAACCTGAAGTTGCTGTCGAGAAGGTGGTCAGTTGCGCCCCCAAACGACGTCGGGAGGAGCGGCCGGATCACATTGCCTTGCCGAAGGTCGTTTATCGTTCCCCAAAACGACGTCGGGAGGAATGGCCGGATATTGCCGTGAAGAAGGTGCAGTTATGCGCCCGGACGACATCGCGTTGGTTGCCGCTGGTACTAGACTCTAGAAAAGCTTCAAGTTTTCAAGAAAGGGGTTAACCCTAGTTTCTTATTTGGGTATTTCTTGCTTTTGGCTTCTGGGTCCTTCGGGGAGGAGAAATTTTGAATTTATTTTGTAAGTAATGTTTCACGGTAATTTCAGCCTGCTGATTAGTTTGTGCAGATATGGCGTTCCGTTGCAACTAATTTTTGTCAACTGTACTTAGTAGAGGTCTAGGGTTTTACGTTAGTTTCCTTTTATGTATCCCGCATTCAAATTTTGGAATTGAATACGTCAAATTCATGTGTACATGATTAATTTCCAATTGATTGATGTGTTAAATCCTCAATATTGATGATTTGTTTGGATCAGTTTAGTATTATTTGTTGGATAAAAAGACTCTGCCATGGAAATCAGAGGACTTGTTCTGTTTACATACCTTATTGCTTCAGCTTAAAGCTCTGCCTCTGTAAGATTTATGCTATTATCCTTTAATTTGAGAGACTCTGAAGCAAGTTATTCAGCTTTCTGTTCAACTAATGGGCACAAAAAAAACAAGAAGAACACAAAAAAAAATGGTCTCTGGGGTTAGAAATATAATGGAAAAGGAGAAACTAAGAAATAAGTTAATAAATTCACGCTCAAGTTTCAAGGGCATGATCCATTTCCTTCTTGCACAAGCTTCTGATCACCTGCTAAGCCAGTAGACTCATGATCATTTCTTTACTAATGCTGATTTTATGGTCTAATTTTGAGTTAAACCTAGGAGTTCATTCCATCTGCATCAGGGTATCATAACTGTACATTTACTTAAAAAGTTGATAAGTGGCTATTCTGATAGATTATGTTGATGATAGCATATAGTGTTTGAATCTCACAATAAGCAAAACCTAATGATTGCCTGCAAAATAAAAACAATAAAACTGACAGAATTGAGTACAGTATATAACTCAGTGAGTGGATTCTTAGCATTACTTCATAACGTACTTTCCAGATCAATCTGTTAGTAGCAGAAAAGAAGGAAAAAAGAAATATAGCAATGAAGAAAGAGAATAAAATCTATAATGCTTTCAATTAGCATCTCAAGGCATAAGTGGATCATAGAAAGTCTGTCATACAAGATTAAGTATACATGGAACTAAAAAAGAGCAGTTGCAGCTAGTCATCAACAACAAAAAAAATCAATGCCTCTGTAAAACAATATTATATGCTGGTCATACATAAGTTGAATGTGCTCATACACATACACCAAACAGATATAGCTACCACAGATGATTTTGATACTCGAGCTAATTATACATGGACTAGGTTAAGTGAGATAAGCAAAGTAAACTCATACACAGCAGAAGTAATCAACAAATGCCAGCAGAGCAATACAAGCTAATTGCAATATTATAATTAAAGTTTATATCTGTTTATAGTTCAACAACATTTTCTGATATAATATGGAAATCCTACCAAATCTTGAGAGAAACGCATTTGAACATATTGAATATTGTAATTTGACACCTGAATGGAAATTTTGATGGACAGACTAAGCTTTGTAGTCAAGTAATGGAACATAAAATCAGTTACTAGACTTTGTTTGCAACAATAATGTAAAGAAAATAGTTCATTCACTCACAATAATAAGAAGCTCAGCTTCGATCTGGATAAGCTGCGTTGCGCTGTCTACCTACAATAAAATCAAACACACTGTGTACTTACATTTGCTTGTTGATCTTAAAATCTTTGTTCTTAGAAGGCAGGATTAGTTGCCATTGACAGATTCTTAGAAGCCAACTATTGTTCCAGTTTGGCAGATTACTTTCAGCTTCATAGCAGATTTACATTTGAGCCTTACAGAGAGTATGATTAATAATGATTAAAAATTCTGATAGGATCAAACTTACCCAGTAATATTATCATCCCGAGAAATACTGCAATCACCGCGATGAGTGAAATTATTACCCTACAATTTTGTCGAGCCCCTGCTTCGCATGAACATCCGTTCCCAAGCTTTCTCCCACATTTATAGCAAAATCTCGTTTTACATCTGAAAAGTACGAAAAATAAAAAAAGAATTTTGACCGTGAAAATTTTAGATTCTCAAATTGTACATTAATAACAAGAAGAAGGAGAAATAGACAAGCCTGCACAGGACAGAAGAACAGCCGTTCACTCGTTCAACACAGTGGCCGCAACCAGGGCACCTAGCCCAATTCATTCTCTCCACAAGCTGGAAAAATATAATGTCATTGCGATCCCGCAAGTTTCCACTTTCTTCACATTGGTACCCAGCATGCCATTTCAATTTGCACTGGAAGCAGAACCATTGCTTGCAGATGGGGCACTGAGCTTTCTTCAGTGTTCCATTCGCCTCACACTCATTCACCACCAAAGCCTTACAATTTGAGTTGGGGCAGTAGCATCTCTCAAACCCTAGAACATAATCCTCGCAGAGAACATCACACCATTTTGAAAAGAGACTCGCTGGAATAATGGGTCTGCAAGAAAATGTGTCTAAATTATGCTTACAATATAATCCAGGACATTCAATCTTGGCTGTGTTGTCGTCTTGCACCTTCACTTGGATGTATCTAGCTATGCATTCTTGACAGAAAGGGTGGGTACAGAGGTTCTTGTTCTTGAATTTCTTGTTTGCTGCCACTGGTTCTATGCAAATTTCACAAGTGAAGCTGCCTCCATTGCCTTCTTCTTCTTCCCCTTCTTTCTTTTCTAGGCTTTCATTTGGCTTTTGCAGAGTGTTTCCCATGTCTTTTTGCAATTCTCTTTCACAAAAAGTCTTTTTTACTTACTAGCACAAAGTCTTTTGCGATTCTCTTTTCACACAGAGTCTCATTTTAGAATACATAAGAGAAGGCATACATACACTATACATGATTGAAACATGGTGGTTGAGTCATATTATTGCTTTCCTTCTATTCATTTTCTCTACTTTTGGGACACCAACTGACCCGTTTTGTACCACTTTCCTTTTGCTTCCGTGGGTACTTCGTTAATTTTTTTCTCTTCATAAACTTGACATGTTTATGTAAGATTTTTTTTGTTAACTTTCTTTTGCTTAAAAATGGGCATGGGTCACTAATTGTTATTATGGCTGTGACTGTGCCCATGCCCATGGTGAAATTTTATTTGCTAAATTATTTTATTTTAAGAAATAAAGTCCAAATGAAGTGCACTCTATGAGTAAGGTTTGATTAATTACAAGGCAGTGATTGCAGTGGAAAGTGGGGATCAACTTTGGCCCCTTGAAGAATATCCTTAAAGGAACTGTTCTGCATAAAGGTATGCGTTGCCGATTTAATGCACAAAACAAAAATAAAAATAAAAATAAATCATGTGAAAATTCGTTTTAGAAAAATAATAGGAGGTCACAGAAAGGTGAAGAAAGGTTCTTAGCATACGAAAATAGTCACATGGCCATTCTTTACATGCCTATGGGTGAAGAAGCCATATAAGAATATCGTAGGATCGATTCTCCATATAATAAGAATGCCAACTGGAAAGCAAAAGGAAAGGAGAACCGTCACATCGGCGCAAATCAAGCCCAGACTCTTTAAAGTTCAATGCGCAACATAATGGCCCAAGAATTATATAGACAAGTGTCCAGGAGGGAGCTCTTCTTTGCTTCTTTTCGCTTGCCCATTCTTGGACTTTTTCAGATTTAAAGACATTTGGTGCACTACTTAAGTGTTTTTTTTTTTTTTTTTTTTGTGTGACTCAGATTAAATCTTGCATTTTAATCTTATTTCTTAACTCATGATGTTTCACTCAAAATTTTTTTCAAATGTAAACCTAAGGCTCTTGCTCCACTGGCACAAGCCATTCGCTCTAGCTGGGTTCTCGTGCCAGTCTTTAGAAACTGTTAGCCACATCGTTGGCTAGTAATCAACAATTTGATGAACCAAATTAGTGTTGCTGCTACTATTTCACTTTTTGCACTAACTATTGTTGCTGCTGAGGCATATAATTACAATCTTGTGAAGGTAGAGAAGGCAAGGAGAAGTCTAGAAGAGGATCCGTGTTTCATGCCCAAGAGGACTTGTCATGAACAAATATTGATATCCACTGATGTGTGGATTCAAACTTCATCCATGAATCTTGCTGCCATTGGTCACTAGTAGAATGCCGCGCGTTAAGATAGTCATCCAACTCAAGTCTAAAGTTGCCTAACAAGGGCCATGCTTCATCCAATTCAAGGGAATATTAAAACAGATACAAAAATACTATCTATTTTATTTTATAAATTAAATTAAAAGACTGACTTAATTGTTAAAAAATTATCGCTGATAATGTCTACTCCTTTTGAATATTATTATTTAAAAAAAATTTTTGAACACAAGAAAACATATGTTTTTTATCCTCATCTCAAGTAAAAAATGACCACAAAGACCAGAATATAAAAATTCGGTACCTGCAGGTGCTTAATTAAATATTTTTAAATACCTTTTTTTTAAAAAAAAATATAAATTAGCCATTCCAATTAAAAATTTCAAAGAATAGGAGTAAAAAAAGCGATTTGAAATTGCCTACGCCATTTTTTCTTTTTTGAATACATGTAGAATTCGAGTGTTTTGTTAAGTATAAGGTTAGAACTTATTTTCTTGTGAAAAACAGTGCGAAATATTACTTGTCTTCCAAGTTCTTATAGAAATATACGTATAAAATACAATCAAATGGTTTTGTTTGTGATGCCGTTACTAATTAATGAGTAGAAAAACCAGAATCCGTACCCTAAAGAAGTTTCTTCGAAATTCAAATGGTTAATAAAAATGTTAAAAGTCTAATATTAAAGTATATACATTTTTAATTGATGTGATAGATAAGTAGGCCTCATCATAAAATATTCTTTTTCAAATAGTTATTTATCTCATTATTTCACCATCAAATAATAATCTGTATGAGAGTTGCGTTTTCGTCGCATCCTACTTAATGATTAATTAAGTTACATGACTTTATAGAAGTCATTATTGACCAAGATTCTCTCTTTGAATATTTAGTGAGAAGAAAAAATCGAGAAGTTAACCTTGACCATTTATTCATTAATAAGATATATATTTTAAACGTTCTGTAGAAAGAAAATAAAATAACAATAAGATCATAATATCAGGTTAGAGGAGAATCTTTATCCCATTTTCAAAAGCCGGCTGCTGCATTAGGCGTCTCCGCTTAAGCTTCCGAGATTCGGATGATGACGAGGAAGAAGGCTTATTATTATTCAAAACTCCAGTAGCCTCAATATGAGAGCCAATTAGGTGAGAAAAATTGAGCTTGGCTTTTCGGCCGTGAAGCTTGAAAGCTGCTCGATCATAAGCTAATGCAGCATCCTCGGGCGAATCATATGTCCCCAGCGAAACTCGTGCCCCGTTCTTGTTCTTGTGGTCCCTTATCTCGGCTGGGAACTTTCCCCGCGGGCTCCTCCTCACTCCTCTAGATAAACATCTCTGCACGTGACGACGACTCTCTGGCGTCTGAGGTGTCGCGATATCGGTTACGGCCACGTCATTGGGGTCCCTCGAAGTAGCAATGTCGAAGTCAAAATCGTCGTCCTCAAGAAGGTGCTGGCGGATTGACTCCAGGATCGCAAATTCTGACTCTTGAGATTTTTTCTGCCTACATTTTTCGGAAAGATTTTAAGAAAGCTTTGTTTTAGTTCTGCGAAGGCTTTGTGTTTTGAATGCATTGTTCGCTGGTTTATATATACATCTAGCTATAGCTGCATGCACTTATCCGCACCCAAGGGGTCACACTGCTAGTGTCCGAATTGGGTTATTCATTAGGAATCTTGTTAATGGCTTGGGCATTATTCATGTAGGACTTTTTATCTATTGCATTGTCTCATTGAGAGCAGCTCTATCATGGGGCCCCTAATTCTTAGTGAGAGTTTGCCATCTTGCCACTTACGCACCGTATTATATTCTATTAGTGCGTTCGCGTTTTTATATGTGGAGAAAGTGATTGACGTCCTATGTTTAGTGCAGAGGCGGCTTAGATTTTTGCAGTTGCGTAGTGTCTGTATATATATATATATATATATATATATATATATATATATATATATATATATATATATATATTAAAAGAATAAATAAGAAAATAATTATTTTAAGGACTATTATTTTGCAATCTAAGACAAGTTGTTGAATGTATTATTTCTGTTTTTTTTTAAAGAAAAAAAACTGTTCACTTTTAACGTTAGCCATTGTGTTACTTCTTGTTTGTATTTATAAAACTAGATCGACTCGAATCTACGGATAGTCATTACCTTGTACCTTCCTTTCAGGACAACAACATGATTACACAAAATTTTAAACTCTTTGTTTAAATTTGTAAGTTGCATTTAATTAATGTAAATCCATTAATTATGTTCTTTTCTTCACCCGTTCTAAAAAATTAACACAATTATTAAAATTTTAAAATATTAAATTCTCCGTCTCACAATTGCCTTTCATTAAACTAGTTTGTTTTTCTTCTCCATCTCACAATTGCTTTGTTCTTTCTCTACCATCACTTCTTACAAATCAGCTCCCATTTTTTCCTCTTTTGTTTATGGATTATTAATCTTTGTAAATTCCAATACATCTTCTTCGTGGCATTTGAATTGGGACATTTGTTGAATGGATTTTCAAATTGGCAGTACGTTTTATATCTTTATATAGGTTTATAAGGAAAAGAAAAAGAATTTAATTTTTATCTTTCATGGCTAATTAATTAAAAATGATTGATACTCAATTCATGATAGTGTGTACCAATGTTGATTATAATTAGTCCTAATAGACAAACAGGAATATTCATTTGCAGTTGAACATTTGCAAAAAATGCGAAAGAATGGGTTAGAGCTGCTGTCCGTAGAATTGAGAGGGAAAAAAAAATGCTTATATAATTAGGTACTCTTACTAAAATTAATTTGGCACAAAAAATTCAATTAAAAAAAAGCTGTAGACTATAGAAAAAAATAGGTGGGGTTCGCCGTTAATTAATTGTAAAGACATAATGGTTACAAACACTACAAACGATGGGCTTTTTTTGTACCAGAAGGCTTTTTCGAATGGGAGATTTGTTTTTGCATCAGGCTGTTTAAATGTATGGTTGCAGTGCAAACTTAGAAACCTTACGGTCATTTTTTGTTGAGAGTGAATTGAGTTATAAATTTTTGTATAAATTTATTTTATATAAATTATTATGATATAAATTTATTGATTGAATGAAAGTATAAAATAATCAAACTAAGTTATTTGGATCAAAAGATGTTTGGGGCTTAAAAAAAGTAAGTTCTATGAGTTCAAGGTGTTGGTTCCCTGGTAACCGAAATGGGCACAACCAGCAGAACGACCAAGATTAGGTCGAGTTATTTTAACATAGGCATGACCAACGAGGCGATCACGATCAGGTCGAGTAGTTCCATCTCATGTACCTAGTTGAGAGTTCTCAATTAATAACGTAACGTTTGGACATGTTCCATTAAGGTAATAAAAGTAAATAAGCGTTCCAACCACCAACACAATAATTATACAATGGTTGTCTCAAGCTCTTAATTTCTAATGGCGAATATTTAATTTGGTAATAGTTGTGCAATAAAGATCATATGGTAATGCACTAAATAGGAAAATAGCTTATAAGAATGAGAGAGATTCTTAAAGGGGTTCTTCTTCTATCTTTTGGTCGTTTACTATTTAAAAAAAAATTATTGACTTTAGTGTCAAAGGGTTTTTGCCGGAAAATTCTGACACCCTTAACACTATTTTTTGTGGTAGGAGGCAAAGATGTTGGACATGCAAGTTCTGCTACAAAAACAAGAGAAGGGTTTTCATTTGAGTAACTTGAGAGGTGACGAGATATCTTGATCGTTGTAATCAGCTTGATCGGATTTCAGCATCAACAAAAGATATTTAATCTATTTATTTTAGTCATGCAAGTGTACATAATAAAATACATACAACAATTTGTAACAGTGCTCATTATTATTATCTTTTAATCATGTGAATTTTAAAATAATCACCTGTTAACTTTGTTAATTGTAAATTTTTAAAAGCTATTCACGATGCACACAATCATTTATTAATAAAATATGGATCTCAAAAAGGTCGAAAAAGGGAAATAAAAAATGAAGAGTGTTCTAAGATGTGCAGCGAGTGGCGAGTTATCATTTTGGGAGCTCTACTGTGGGGCCCAAACCCGTCAATGGGAGATCGCTACGCATGAAGCTGCGCCCTGAAACAGCTTGAGTAAAATGATAAAGCATTGATATTTGAACCGATGGCTAACAAAGAACGAAAGAAACTTAAAACGACGTTGTTTTGATAGAGTTTAACTTTTTTTGAGACAAAGTCAAAACAACGTTATTTTGGATGTGTTTTTATCAGTCTTTTGTCAGGCTTCGCTTCCCCGATCATTTCTCGAAATGATTTTAGATCATAGCAGAATCTTTATCCAATTCGGAAACCTGGCAGCTTCATTAATTAGCCGTCTCCGCTTAAGTTTCTTTAGAGATTCAGAAGACGTCGACGACGACGAAGATGAAGAAGAAGGAGAAGAAGGCTCCGGAGATGGAGGCCTACTATTATTTGTAACACTAATATCCTCGATATTAGAGCCAGTAATGAGGTGAGGGAAATTAAGCTTGGCTTTCTTGCCGTGAAGTCTGAAAGCTGCTCGATCATAAGCCATTGCAGCATCCTCAGGCGTATAAAACGTCCCCAGCCAAACTCGTTCCCCATTCTTGTGCTTACCATCCCTTATCTCCGCTCCGAACTTTCCCCATGGCCGCCTCCTCACGCCCCGGAAACCCTTTGGCACGTGGCTCTCGCGGGTCAGAGGGGTCGCGGTTACGGAGGTCGTGTCACGGGAGTTAGAGTCATTCGAAGTAGCTGTTTCGGAAGGAAAGGAAGTAGAAATATCGGTAAAGTCGAAGCCGTCGTCCTCGAGAAGACAGTGGCGGATTGACGCCAAGATAGCAAATTCTGACTCTGAGATATTTTCTGTGTTCATTTTTTTTGCCTTTTTTAATCAGAACTATTTTTGGAAGGCTTTGTTTGATGCGCAGGGCTTTTGTGTTGAATCGGTTGCCTTACTTATACATCTAGTAGTCGCTGCACGTAATTTAATTACTACATATCTGTATGCATGTGGGGTGGCACAGGAGTGCCGATGTTGTTTTTTTTTTAATTATTATTATTTTAATCCCATACATGCATCTAGCTAATCTAAGCTAATTAATTGATGAGGAATCTTTTGATAATGACTCGTGGAAATTCGTTAATATACCTGTAAAAAAATAAAATAAATAAAATAAAATAAAAAAAGACCAGAAAAAAATATTTAAAGCCATTGCAATCTAGTATTAACAAGCTTGTTGGACATATACTATATATCGAACATGAGCTTGTTCCCTTTTAATGTTAGCAATGGTATTAGTTTTTGTTTTTTGTTTTTTTTTTCCAAATTCGAAATGGAGGAATCCAAGGTCGGTCAAACATTACCTTCATTACATGACAATAACATGAATAAAAAATTTAAATTTATTTGTTTATTTATTTTAATTAGTTACAATTTATTTTTTGACACTATGAAATATGACATGATGGTTATAACACCACAAACGATGATGATTTCTTTTGTATGAAAAAACATTTTATGCTATGAAAAGTTCATCTCTTTATGAAATTGTACAATTACGATTCTCACTTAATCCAAACTTTATTTTCTAATGAATTTTTAAGGATTGTGCCATATGTTTTCTTTTTAATTTAGTACATGACTATATCTTTTTTTTTTTAATTGATAACCAATCATTAAGAAAAATTTAGGTCATTAAGAGTGGTTTTTGTCCTAAATTGCATGCAAGTGCGAGAGCCATCTATTCTCTCCTATCCCCACCTTTTTAATGTCATCATCTTTATCATTCAATTATTTACGACTTACGGCCTTTTCTAAATGACAGAACTGAATTTCGTGGAGTAACGGTCACAAGTGTAACTTCAGTGGGGTGGCTAAAAAGATTTGTAGAGGCCTTTAAATACTATAAAATAAGATAAGATTAAAAGAGGACTATCTTTTTAATCTTTATTATATCTAGCTAGAAATCCGACTACTTAATTAATTAGCGTTTGGAGATATGACGAATTTGGTAAATTGGGCACATTAGTGTTCCATCTGCATGTGAGGGGCACAGCGCTAGTCTCCAAATGTGGTAATTGTTATACCCCTTTATGCATGAATCTACGGTTAACTGAGTTTTATAAACGAATTGACCAGGAAACTCTTTAATGAACTCATATTTTACAATTGTCTTGTCCTCGTCTGTTGAACTTAATTAAGAATTTAATGTACTTGCTAGATTTAGTGCAGAGGCGGCTCAGCCAAGTTTTGCGCAGTTGCCTGGAAACCCTTCCCATTCAAATAAAGAAGCAAAACAAAAAGAATTGTTAATTTAAGGCCCTCTTGCGTTTTATTTTTAAAGAAGTTGTTAAAGAATGGTGATATTTGCATGGTGATATTTGAACCCTCAAATTTTGTATATCCACCCCTTTTTTAAAAGAAATATTTAAAAAATTTCACATTATTTTTAATGATTTTAAATAAAGAAGAAATTTGAATAATTAACTAATTAAATCACCATTAATTATATAAACTTATAGAGTAGAAGTATATACTTTGGATAATTTAGTTATTTTATGTTATAAGGGTAAAATAGTCAAATTAAAATTATGTTAGAATAACATTATAGGTGAGATTTTTTTTAAATCCATTATTTTACTTAAATACTTTTTTAAATTTAAACATGAGAGGTTTACTTTAAACAACTCATTAAATTAATATCAATAATAGCGTCGTAAAAGAAAAAAAATAGCAAAATAAATTCCTACTATTAATTCGTACTCTGTATAAAGCCAATCTCTCTCTAATTTCATATAATCCCAATTGTTTTTAATAGAATTGTGTTGCTACCTAAAAATTAATAATAGGCTTAAAGGCCAGTCCCACCCTCAAGTATGTATTCTACGATGGACTCAAGTCACTCTACAAGGCAACCATTGCAGGTTGCAGTTTGGAAGGCACAGACGCGCTACAGAGAGGCTCAATTCACATTAAACTTCGGCTAAACCCACTTGGGGACCTAGTCCCGTAAGACTATGCCTTGTGGAGCAACTAGTGAAGTACAAATAATTGTAGAAAATCCATTAGAGACCAAATACTGCCCAACAAAATGCAAGCCTATAACTGAGTTTGCAGTAGGATTAGTGTATTTGATCTAGTGGCTAACTTTAGTTTGAGCCCATAAAACCTTCTAAACGATCTATGAAACTTTAATTTCGACTCAACTCCTCTCCTACCCCTATAAGGTAAATGCTTGGCGGCCAAGAATCCTTACTTAGGATAGAAATCTCAGAATCCTAACTCAATTGAGAAAGGACTCATTTTAGGTAGCCATATTCTGAGCATTTATCTTTTAAGCCTTAGATCGCATTAGGGCTTCTGCCTAGTTTACCATCGTATTAGTCACTAAGTCAGGATCCTAAACTATGGTCCTCCATTATTCACTAGTGTAATTTGCTTTAAGACCAATGCTCACAATAGGTGTCATTATTGTAAGGAACTGAATCCTCTCCCATGCATTTTCTCTCATAATCTTTCTAAACTGTCGAGAATCTATTGACATGTGTCATTAATAAAATTAAATGAATAAAATTTTACTTTAATTAATTTTTACCTAAATAGACATCCAAAATTATGAGTGACTCTTGTAAAAGAATTTTTCCGAAATTCTTTCCCTCTCAACCCATGCCGATTTCAGCAAATTGAGGGGAGGAAAAAAAGAAAAAAAAGAAAAAAATGCATATACGCTCCACTACCCCAAGTCTTCCTTATATCATTTTCATCATCAAAGTGAATGTAAAAGAAGCCTTTCGCCAATGGGATTAAGTGCAAAGCACTTGAAGGTTGTCAAACTTTTTGCACGTGCGCTTGAATCTCATCAAGTTTCATCGGCTTAGAACCTGGTCGAAGGATAATCCGTCCAATATGATGAAAAATGAAAAATGAAAAATGAAGGTTTGCTTCCACAAAATTGGGTGATGAAATATCTGAATTCCCATTTAATTTTTCTCTAGTTTCACACTTCAATAATTTTATTCGAAACAAAATAACAATTGAAAAAGTTCATATTGAGATGATTTTAATTCGTCCCAGTAGAAGAATTGAGTTCTGTATTTCTTCTTTTTTGTACTTTTATAAGCAAGATGTGCGTTGAGAGGGAAAGAATTTTTGTTTGGGGGGGGGGTGGTGGGGGAATCTTGACAAGTCATAGGTGATTTTAGATGTCTATTTAAATAAAAATTAATTAAAATAAAATTTTAGTCAATTAGTTTGAGTAATGACAAATGTCAATAGATTTTTAAAAGTTTAAGAGGATTAGGAGCGAAAATGCCTACAAAAAGATTTTAATCCTTATTATACAGCCCAATCCACTATTAAAAAAGTTAGCCATAGTTAAATTTTCAACATGAGCTTATTTAGATGAGATCAACCAACTAATCCTGAGAGACACATGGACAGTTAAAAATCCTGTCAAAACAAATTGAAAAGATGCTGTCTTCGTAAATTCAATGACAAATTAATGAAGTACTGTTTATTTCCCCCTTATGGCCATTGTTGTTCAGCTTGGAAATTCCATAGTTTTGATAATTTCCGAAATAATTTTAACATAAAATTATGTCCATATAGTGTAGGTTTAAAATATTTGAGAGGATCAAATTTGGTTTTGTAAATTGGATTGAAGCAAAAACGCAGTAGGAACTAGAATAAATAGTGTAGTAGCAATAAATGCGAGAATATTTACTTCCATAGTCTCATTTTTTGTTTTTTTTTTTACTTCGCAATAACTCGGGATTTAAGTTGGAATTGATCGATATATTTCTCAAAACAAATGAAAAGGAAACAAAAGATGAAACATAAATCATAGATCAACTAAGCCCTCTTGGTGACTTGCTTAAGAATAAGAAAGAGGAATCTCATAACAATATCTGACTGTCAAGAGAAATCTCATAACAATATTTGACTGTCAAGTCGATTCATCGTTGAGAATTCAATAGTATAACATAGGCAGCTCTTTTATCCACACACCAAATATAAACTTTGATTCCTAATTCAATCACCAGATAAGAAGTTTCATAAACAGGGTTATTTTTATCGCATGTCTCTTTAAAGCTCAAGTGGAATTCATGCTTTGTTTTGTTTTTTTTTTTTCCTTTCCATTCACTCGGATCTCTTCCGTTTCCTCGATTTTAACTGACTGACAATTACTAAAATATTTAGTAATTATCCGATGTATTATTTCTCATTACTGAATTTTCAGGTTTATGTCAAAATAGCTTTTTCTTTTTTATTTGCTTAATTATCCTATTAAATGTAATTTAATTAAAGGACAAATTAGTAATTGAAAAAATTATGAAATGATGGGTTTGGAAAGTAAATTCATAGGTCAGATACCCTCATCCTAATATTAGTGATCAACAATGACCATGAGGTTCATGTCAAGAATAAGATCTTATTGCCTAAAATTTTAAACATTTTTTATTCAAATTTATTTTTAAAAATGTGATTTTTTAAAAGTTTTTTTTTTGAAATGGGGTAGATTGACACAAATTGTGCGGTGAAAGTATTCCATCCCTTTTTAAATATATTACTTCTTATTGAAAAAGTATGACAACCAAGGGCTAAAAAATTGATTTAACGAAACTATACTTTCTTTTGTTCTTTTTTTTTTTTTGTTTTTTCAAAGGGTGTGGATATTTCCAACCAACTATTTTTATAAACCTACCCCACCTTCATAAAATAATTACAATAATTCACATTGTTTTATAAAATTACAAATTAATAATACATTTGAATGATTAATTAATAACCCATTCTTTCTTTTTAGAGAAGAGCAGAGTTTATACAACGGTTGAAAACAAAGTTCCTGTGGTGGTAAGTGCCATGTACATACATAGTGTTTGTCTTGATGTTATTTGGAATGAGAAAGGTCAACTTACAAACAAAGAATTAAGTTGTATAGAAATTCAACAAGAGACTGTAGTTTGTGTAACATTTGATATCAAACCCTATAATGAAACTGCAAAGAGATTACACTTAAAAACTAAACAGGGTGCATAATATAATGTTATTATAAACGGTCATGCGTGAATACCTACTTGTTTTATTACTTCATTTTCATATGTTAAACTTTTTGCCCTAGATTTTATTTTTGTGTACTTAATATAATGTAAAAAAATATAATGTAAAAAAAAAGATAGGAGGTCAACTTCGGTCCCTTGAAGAATATCCTTAAAGCAACTGTTCTGCATAAAGGTATGCGTTGCCGATTTAATGCACAAAACATAAATAAAAATAAAAGTAAAAATAAATCACGTGAAAATTCGTTTAAGAAAAATAATAGGAGGTCACAGAAAGGTGAAGAAAGGTTCTTAGCAAACGAAAATAGTCACTTGACCATTCTTAATTGAATATTCTTAAACACCTTTTTTTTTTAAAAAAAATAAAATATAAATTAGCCATCCCAATTCAAAATTTCAAAGAGTAGGAGTAAAAAAAAAAAAAAAAAGATTTGACTTTGTCTACTTTTTTTTTAATACATGTAGAATTCGAGTATTTTGTTAAGTATTAGGTTAGAACTTATTTTCCTGTGAAAAACAATGCGAAATATTACTTGTCTTCCAAGTTCTTATAGAAGTATACGTATAAAATACAATCAAATGGTTGTGTTTGCAACGCTTGTGGTGCCGTTACTAGTAGAAGAACCAGAATCCCTACCCTAAAGAAGTTTCTTCGAAATTCAAATGGTTAATAAAAATTTTAAAAGTCTAATATTAATAAATGTACATTTTTAATTGATGTGATAGATAAGTAGGTCTCATCAAAAAATATTCTTTTCCAAATGGTTATTTATCTCATTATTTCACCATCAAATAATAATCTGCATGAGGGCTGCATTTTCGTTAGTGATTAATTAAGTTACATGACTTTATAGAATTCATCATTGACACAGAATTCATCATTCATCATTGACCCAGATTCTCTCTTTGAATATTTCGTGAGAAGAAAAAATCGAGAAGTTAACCTTGATCATTTATTCCTTAATAAGATATACATTTTAAACGTCCTGTAGAAAGAAAATAAAATAACAATAAGATCAGAATATCAGGTTAGAGGAGAATCTTTATCCCATTTTCAAAAGCCGGCTGCTGCATTAGGCGTCTCCGCTTAAGCTTCCGAGATTCGGATGATGACGAGGAAGAAGGCTTATTATTATTCGAAACCCCAGAAGCCTCAATATTAGAGCCAATTAGGTGAGAAAAATTGAGCTTGGCTTTTCGGCCGTGAAGCTTGAAAGCTGCTCGATCATAAGCTAATGCAGCATCCTGGGGCGAATCTATGTCCCCAGCGAAACTCATGCCCCGTTCTTGTTCTTGTGGCCCCTTATCTCGGCAGGGAACTTTCCTCACTCCTCTAGATAAACATCTCTGCACGTGACGACGACTCTCTGGCGTCTGAGGTGCGGCGATATCGGTTACGCCCACGTCATTGTAAGCTGCATTTAATGAATGTAAATCCAATAATTATGTTCTTTTCTTCACCGGTTCTAAAATATTAACAGAATTATTAAAATTTTACAATATTAAATTCTCCGTCTCACAATTGCCTTTCATTAAACTAATTTGCGTTTCTTCCCCATCTCACAATTGCTTTGTTCTTTCTCTACCATCACTTCTTACAAATCAGCTCCCATTTTTTCCTCTTTTGTCTATGGATTATTAATCTTTTTAAATTACAATACATCTTCTTCGTGGCATTTGAATTGGGACATTCGTTGAATGGATTTTCTAATTGGCAGTACGTTTTATATCTTTCCATAGGTTTATAAGGGAAAGAAAAAGAATTTAATTTTTATCTTTCATGGCTAATTAATTAAAAATGATTGATACTCAATTCATGATAGTGTGTACGAATGTCGATTTTAATTAGTCCTAATAGACAAACAGAAATATTCATTTGCAGTCGAACATTTGCGAAAAATGCAGCTGCTGTCGGTAGAATTGAAAGAGAGAAAAAATGCTTATATAATTAGGTGCTCTTACTAAAATTAATTTGACATAAAAAATTCAATTAAAAAAAAAGCTGCAGACTATATATAAAAAAATAGGTGGGGTTCACCGTTAATTAAGAGTGAAGACATAATGGTTACAAACACTACAAACGATGGGTTTTATGGCACCATAAAGCTTGTTCGAATCGGAGATTTGTTTTTGCATCAGGCTGCTTAAATGTGTGGGTGCAGTGCAAACTTAGAAACCTTACGGCCATTTTTGGTCGAGTGTCGATTGAGTTATAAATTTTTGTATAAATTTATTTTATATAAATTTTTGTGATATAAATTCATTGACTGAATGAAAGCATAAAATAATCAAAATAAATTATTTGGATCAAAAGATGTTTGAGACATGAAAAAGATAAGTAATATGAGTTGAAGGAGTTGGTTCCCTGGTAGTCGAAATGTGCACAACCAGCAGAACCTCCAAGATTAGATCGAGTTGTTTTTAACATAAGCATGAACAACAAGGTGATCAGGATTAGGTCGATTAGTTCCATCTCATGTACCTAATCGATAGTTCTCAATTAATAACGTAACGTTTGGACATGTTGCTTCAAGGTAATAAAAGTGAATAAGCGTTCTAACCACCAATGCAATAATTATACAATGGTTGTCTTGAGCTCTTAATTTGTAATGGTGAATATTTAATTTGGTAATAGTTGTGCAATAAAGATCGGATGGTGATGCACTAAATAGGAAAATAGCTTATAAGAGCATGAGAGATTCTTAAAGGGGTTTCTTCTTCTATCTTTTGGTCGCTTACTATTTTTGAGAAAATAAAAAATTCTTGACTTAAGCGTCAAAGGGTTAACGTTTTACCGGAAGATCACAACACCCTGACACTATTTTTTGTGGTAGGAGGCAAAGATATTGGACATTCATATTCTGCTGCAACAACAAAAGAAGGCTTTTCATTAGAGTAACTTGAGAGTTAATGAGATATCCTGATCGTTGTAATCAGTTTGATCTGATTTCAGCATCAACAAAAGATATTTAATCTATTTATTTTAATCATGCAAATGTACAAAATAAAATATATACAAGAGTTTGTAATAGTGCTTATTATTATTATTTTTTAATAATGCGAATTTTAAAATAATCACCGGTTAACTTTGTTAATTGTAAATTTTTAAAAGCGATTCACGATACACACAATCATTTATCAATAAAATATGGATCTCGAAAAGGTCGGAAAAGGGAAATAAAAAATGAAGAGTGTTCTAAGATGTGCAGCGAGTGGCGAGTTATCATTTTGGGAGCTCTACTGTGGGGCCCAAACCTGTCAATGGGAGATCGCTACGCATGAAGCTGCGCCCTGGAACAGCTTGAGTAAAATGATAAAGCATCGATATTTGAACCGATGGCTAACAAAGAACGAAAGAAACTTAAAACGACGTTGTTTTGATAGAGTTTAACTTTTTTGAGACAAAGTCAAACAACGTTATTTTGGATGTGTTTTTATCAGTCTTCTGTCAGGGTTTGGTTCCCCGATCATTTCTCGAAATGATTTTAGATCATAGCAGAATCTTTATCCAATTCGGAAACCTGGCAGCTTCATTAATTAGCCGTCTCCGCTTAAGTTTCTTTAGAGATTCAGAAGACGTCGACGACGACGAAGATGAAGAAGAAGGAGAAGAAGGCTCGGGAGATGGAGGCCTACTATTATTTGTAACACTAATATCCTCGATATTAGAGCCAGTAATGAGGTGAGGGAAATTAAGCTTGGCTTTCTTGCCGTGAAGTCTGAAAGCTGCTCGATCATAAGCCATTGCAGCATCCTCAGGCGTATAAAACGTCCCCAGCCAGACTCGTTCCCCATTCCTGTGCTTACCATCCCTTATCTCCGCTCCGAACTTTCCCCACGGCCGCCTCCTCACGCCCCGGAAACCCTTTGGCACGTGGCTCTCGCGGGTCAGAGGGGTCGCGGTTACGGAGGTCGTGTCACGGGAGTTAGAGTCACCCGAAGTAGCTGTTTCCGAAGGAAAGGAAGTGGAAATATCGGTAAAGTCGAAGCCGTCGTCCTCGAGAAGACAGTGGCGGATTGACGCCAAGATAGCAAATTCTGACTCTGAGATATTTTCTGTGTTCTTTTTTTTTTTCCTTTTTAATCAGAACTATTTCTGGAAGGCTTTGTTAGATCCGCAGGGCTTTTGTGTTGAGTTGAATCTGTTGCCTTACTTATACATCTGGTAGTAGCTGCATGTACTTATTTAATTACTACATATCTGTATGCAAGTGGGGTGTCACAGGAGTATTATTATTATTATTTAATCCCATACATGCATCTAGCTAATCTAAGCTGTGATATGTTATTAATTCAGGAGGAATCTTTTGATAATGACTCGTGCGTATGCGTTAATGTACCTGTAAAGAAAAAAATAAATATATAACCAGAAAAAATAATATTTAAAGCCATTGCAATCTAGTATTAACAAACTTGTTGGATATATTATATGTCGAACATGAGAGTGTTCCCTTTTAATGTTAGCAATGGTATTAGTTTTCGTTTTCTCGTCCCTTTTTTGGTTTGCATTTCCCACCCCCCAAAAAACAAAATCGAAAAGGAGGAATCTAAGGTTGGTCAACCATTACCTTCATTGCATGACAACAACATGAACAAAAATCCAGAATTTATTTATTTATTTTAATTAGTCATAATTTATTACTCGATACTATGAATATGATTTGATGGTTATAATACCACAAACGATGATGATTCCTTTTGTACGAGAAAAGATTTTATGTAATGGAAAGTTTATTTCTTTATGAAATTGTACGATTTGAATTCTTTCTTACTCCAAAATTTATTTTATCGTGAATTTTAAAGATTGTGCCGTTTATATTTTTAATTATAGTACATAAGTAGAACTTCTTCTTCTTCATATTATTTATTATTGAAAACCAATCGTTAAGAAAATTTTGTCTCAAGAAAAATTTAGGTAATTAAGAGTGGTTTTTGTCCTAAATTGCATGCAAGTGGGAGAGCCGTCTATTCTCTACCATCCCTACCTCTTTTCATGCCATCATCTTCATTATTCAAATATTTATCACTTCTGCTTTTTCTAAACGACCAAACTGAATTCAGTTAACTAACAGTCACAAGTGTAACTTCAGTGGGGCGGCTGAAAGATTTGTAGAGGCCACTGAATACTATAAAATAAGATAAGATTAAAAGATGATTATCATTTTAATCTTTATTCTATCTAGCTAGAAATCCGACTACTTAATTAATTAGCGTTTGGAGATATGACCAAGTTGGCAAATTGGGCACATTACTGCTACATCTGCATGTGAGGGTCACAGTGTTAATTAGTCTCCAAATGTGGTATTTGTCATATCCCTCTGTGCATGAATCTACGGTGAACTGAGTTTTATAAACTAACTGACTAGGAAACTCTTTAATGAACTCATGTTTAAAAAATGTCCTGTCCTCATCTGTTGATCTTAATTAAGAATTTAATGTACTTGCTAGATTTAGTGCAGAGGCGGCTCAGGCAATTTATGTGCAGTTGCCTGGAAATCCTTCCCATTCAAATAAAGAAGCAAAACAAAAAGAATTGTTAATTTAAGGTCCTCTTGCATTTTATTATTGAAGAACTTGTTAAAGATTGGTGATATTTGTGTCACGACCCGTCCCGAACCCTGGGACGAATCGCGACTGATTCTCGAAATTCGACTAATAACTATTCTAATATTAATTACAATAATATTTCTACTAAAATTTCCAATAGAATTTCACTAGAATTTTAAAATTTCCAATCCTGCAATTAATAAGATAACACTCCCAAAATAATTTCCATATACAACCAACTCCGTCAATCAACATCTCAATAATAACCAAATATCATCCGAATTATTTTAATACCAAACACAGTAAGTTATTCTAAATTATAATATTATACAATCCGAAATATTCTACACAGAACTTCACAAATCCTAGGACAAACACGTGGCCAAATACACATAACTAGCGTTGCTGAGTCAACTGTTGTACCTGCAAGTCTCCTGTGGGGGGAAAAAATATAATAAAACGAAAAAGAATGGGGGTGAGTATAAAACTCAGTGAAGGTCAGTGAGTGGATAATAGTTTTTCCAAAAATAATTTTATTCTTAAAATAACTGTAGCAACTTTAAATACACAATTTCATCAAATCATGAACGAGAAATATTAATAAATTACTTCACATTTATAATTCAATCACTAACTTCGAAAACATATATAATAACATGTGAAATAACCAAGGAAGTATATGTCATAACATCGTATAAATACTCACTGTGAAATCATCACCAAATACTGCGTAAAACCGAAGAAAATTCGCAACATAAAATATCAATTTCGAATACTGAAAACTTTCACCAAACAAGTACCCGGGGAAATAATCTCATCCTATCCAGACCTCAACGGACAGGTAATCAAGCAACCATCATGCCCTGGAGCTACACGGATAATCCGGACCTCAACGGACGGGCAATCAAGAAACCATCATACCCCGGAACTACACAGATAGACGGGGAAATAATATCTCATATGTTATCTCATATCGACATATCTCATCATCATAATTATGCATGCATAGTCCCCAAAGGACAAAAGCGCCCAAGCACACGGCCCAAAGCCTCTATGTGTACTCCGACGGGCCCCAAAGGCCTATATCTCATATCATCACATCACAGTGTACAGGGAAGGGTACTGTCTAATGACTTGAAAACAATCGAAAATACACATGTATATAAACATCCGATAATATCCGAAATCACATTCTCTTTTATTCTCAACAACATTTAAAATCCATTTTCTTTTCTTTAAAAATATTATTAATACGCATATATTCAAAATCAGAAATAAAATCATTTATCATACGCAATTCCGATAATAAACAACATTATTCAGATAAAATCCATTCATCATAAAATCATTTAAATCAGGCATTTAAAAATTCATTTGCAATCATGCTTTATCATAATTAAAAATCATAATAATCCACAGAGAAAATAGATTTTGTATATTCCACTCACAGTGACGACGATCAAATCCGGTATCGTCGATGTCCGTGGGTTGGTTCTCGTTCACGGGTCCTCCTAATCAAATAAATCGCATAATAATTATTAGTTACTTAAACTACAACTAATTGTAGTTAATAAAACCCAAATTCTCATAATATGACTCCCGAATATTTAAAATTATTAAATTTTTCCTTATTCCCAAAAATTACTAATGATCTCGATATCAAACTTTATTTAATTGCCCCCAATAATATATTTATTAATTTATCCATAAAATTCTCAATTTCCGAAATATCCTCAAATCCTTTAAAATTACCGAAATACCTTGAATTCAAAATTATCGAAATATCCCAAAAATCATAATTTACCAATTTAATCCTCAAGATCATAAATTATTACTTATCCTTAATTTAATCAATTAATAACATATCCACATATTAGAAATTATTAAATTATCTCTGAGGTGTAAAATTATCGAATTACCTCCAATCACTTAAATTATCGATTTACCATCAAAATCTTAAATTACCTAACTATCCTTATCCATAATTATCAAATTACCCACAACTTTCAAAAACTATAAAATTAACCCCAAAATTCTCGGTCTTTACCGATTGCCCCTCACCGGTCAACGGTGACCGGACTTCAATCAAAGTGTGACGGGAAGCTTAGATCTTGTAGTTCCGGCCTCGGTGAGTCCAACGGTGCACGGCGGTGACCTTCCACGCGGCAGAACGGAGCGGATCGAGCTTCCTAAGACCGCGGGTTGCAACTTGCCGTTCACCGTGTCAATCGGCCGATTCGGATGATGAGACCGGTCGGAAATGGAAGCTGGAGGTGAGAGCAATGGAACCGGTACCGGTGGCGTGGCCAAAATCCCATTTGAATCGACGGCGGCAAGAACGGGTGTTTTGGCCGAAACTTTCAAGCTTCACCGGCGACGTTCTGGTTGTTTTCCGGCAGTGAGAATGGCAAAGATACGACCAGCGTCTCAAGAGCTTCAAATCGATACCAAGATCGTCAGAAACGGTGGCCGGAATTGGGAGATCCGGCCAGGTCAAGATTGCGGGTCGCGGTCGGATCCGGATCGAGTCTCTCTTTCTCTTTCTCTTTCTCTTTCTCTTTCTTTCTTTCTCTCTCTCGACTTCTCTCTTTATTAAAATATAAATAAATAAATAAATAAATAAATATATATATATATATATATATATATATATATATATATATATATATATATATATATATATATATATATATATATACACACGTAAATATTACAATCCTCTCCCCTTATAAAAATTTCGTCCTCGAAATTTACACATCTGATGGAAACAACTGGGGATATTGAGCTCTTATTAAGTCTTCGCGTTCCCAAGTAGCCTCTTCTTTTGTGTGATTCCTCCACAATACCTTTACTAACGGAATGGTCTTAGAACGCAAAACTTGATGTCTCCTTTCCAATATACCTACTGGCTCCTCTTCATAAGTCAAATCTTCTTTCAACTCAATTGGTTGGTTCAATAACACATGACTCGGATCATATATGTACTTCCGAAGCATCGAGACATGGAATACATCGTGAATCCTGGATAACTCAGGTGGTAGAGCTAATCGATAAGCTAATGGACCAATACGCTCTACAATCTCATATGGCCCAATGTAACTTGGGCTTAGCTTACCGCGTTTCCCAAATCTAAGTACTCCTTTCCAAGGTGATATCCGTATAAATACCTTGTCACCAACTTCGAACTCAAGTTCCTGTCTGCGCTTATCAGTGTAGCTCTTTTGTTTATCTTGGGCTACCTTTAACCTATCCCGAATAACTTGTATCTTTTCATTCGTATCCTGAACCAATTCGGGACCAATTAGTTTCCGCTCACCAACCTCGTCCCAACACACTGGAGTTCTACATTTTCGACCATACAAAGCCTCATATGGTGCCATCTCAATACTAGCTTGAAAACTGTTATTATATGCAAACTCCATCAAGGGTAAATAATTATCCCAACTACCCTTAAATTCTAAAACACATGCTCGAAGCATATCCTCCAATGTCTGAATAGTACGCTCTGATTGGCCATCAGTTTGTGGATGGAAAGCAGTACTAAAATTCAATTGAGTGCCCAAAGCCCTCTGCAAACTGGTCCAGAACTTAGAAGTAAATCGAGAATCTCTATCTGAAACAATCGACACAGGCACTCCATGAAGTCGAACTATCTCAGCCATAAATATACTGCCCAACTTATCCATCGAATGAGTGGTCTTACATGGTAAAAAGTGTGCTGATTTCGTGAGTCGATCAACAATCACCCAAATACTATCATGTCCAGTCTGAGTACGAGGAAGTCCTGCTACAAAGTCCATAGTGATATGCTCCCATTTCCACTCAGGAATAGGAAGTGGCTGTAAAAATCCTGCAGGTTTCTGATGTTCAGCCTTAATTTGCTGGCAGACTAAACATCGAGAAACAAATTCTGCTATCTCCCTCTTCATGCCCTGCCACCAATAATGATCTCTCAATGTACGATACATTTTCGTACTACCCGGATGCATCGCATAAGCTGAACAATGAGCTTCCTCCATAATCTCCCTTTTCAGATTCTCTATATCCGGTACACAAAGTCTATTTCTCATAACTAAGACTCCATCATCTCTCACTGTAAAATCAGTTCGCAAGCCTTTTTGCACATCTCCTCTCAACTTTGCTAGCTGCGGATCTTGATCTTGCATTTGATGGACTTTATCAACCAAAGTCGGTCTAATCTGAAAATTAGCTATCAAAGCTTTGCCATTGTCAACTTCTAACTCAACTCCCAAGGATCTCAATCTGATCAACAGAGGCATGTGAGCCACCCGTAAATGAGCTACAGAACTCGAGGACTTTCTACTTAGTGCATCTGCTACAACATTTGCCTTGCCTGGGTGATAGTCAATAGTGCAATCATAATCCTTAATTAGCTCAATCCATCTCCTCTGTCTCAGATTTAATTCTTTCTGAGTGAACAAGTATTTGAGACTCTTATGATCAGTGAAAATCTGACATGTTGCTCCATATAAGTAATGTCTCCACATTTTAAGTGCAAATACCACTGCTGCCAATTCTAGATCATGGGTCGGATAGTTATGTTCATACTTCTTAAGTTGTCTAGAAGCATAAGCCATAACTTTTCCATGCTGCATTAGTACACATCCCAATCCTTGTCTAGAGGCATCACTATATACCACAAATCCTTCATTACCGGATGGAAGTGTAAGAACCAGGTCAAGTCAAACGTGCCTTAAGTTCCTGAAAACTCTTTTCACAATCATCATCCCAATGGAACTTAGTACTCTTTCTAGTTAATCGTGTCAAAGGAGTGGCAATCTTCGAAAATCCCTCCACAAATCTACGGTAATAACCAGCCAATCCAAGAAAACTTCTAACCTTTGTAACATTTGTAGGCTGTTCCCATTTCACCACTGCTTCAATTTTCTGAGGATCAACATAAATACCTTCAGCTGATATCAAATGGCCTAGAAATACTACTTTATCCAGCCAAAACTCACACTTGTTGAACTTAGCATACAACTGCTTTTGCCTCAAGATTTGCAGTATGGTCCGCAAATGCTTAGTGTGATCCTCTCGATTTTGAGAATATATCAAAATATCATCAATAAATACAATCACAAATCGATCTAAATAGGGTTGGAATACCCTATTCATAAGATCCGTAAAAGCTGCTGGAGCATTAGTTAACCCAAATGGCATCACTAGGAACTCATAATGCCCATAGCGGGTTCTAAACGCTGTTTTAGGAACATCGATCACTTTAATTTTGAGCTGATGATATCCTGATCGTAAATCGATCTTAGAAAATACCTTCGCTCCCTGAAGCTGATCAAACAAATCATCGATGCGCGGAAGTGGATACTTATTACGCACCGTGACTTTATTCAACTGCCTATAGTCAATACAAAGTCTAAGTGTACCATCCTTTTTCTTAACGAACAAAACTGGAGCTCCCCACGGTGATACACTAGGTCGGATAAACCCCTTATCTACTAATTCCTGCAGTTGAACTTTAAGCTCTTTTAATTCCGCTGGGGCCATCCTATATGGTGCTATAGATATAGGAGCTGTTCCAGGAATTAAATCAATAGAAAACTCAATCTCCCTATCAGGTGGCATTCCAGGAAGTTCATCCGGAAATACATCTGAAAACTCCTGAACTACTGGAATATCCTCTAATCTCAGTTCTCGAACTTCAGTATCTATCACATGTGCAAGATAAGCTGAACATCCTTTTCTTAACAAACGTCTCGCACTAATGGCCGATATGACACATGAAGGCAAAATTCTGCGCTCCCCATAGAATTTTACTTCACTTATTCCTGGTTTACTAAATAGGACTTCCTTATTAAAACAATCCACAGTTGCATGGTGAGATTCAAGCCAATCCATACCCAGAATAGCATCAAAATCATGAATATCTAAAATAATCAAATTTGCCCCAAACTCATACTCGCTTAATCTAATCATGCAATTTCGGTACACCCTATCCGCAAGTAATGACTCTCCCATAGGTGTGCTAACAACCAAACCACAATCTAATAGTTCAGGTTCTCGCTCTATATGCATAGCAAAAGTACGGGAAATAAAAGAATGGGTGGATCCAGGATCAATAAGAATATGAGCCTCACGGCCAAAGAAGGCAGGTGTCACCGATAATAACCACGGTGTGGAATGAGCCTCCTGCTGTGTCAGAGCAAAAACTCGAGCCTGAGTCTGAGGTCGATTAGTCTGACCTCTCTGACCTGTTGTGGAAGATGAAGACCCTCCTGGTTGTGTACCTTTGTGACCCTGAATTTGTCTCGGATGGGACTGATATGGTGGGGCTATCCCTCGAGCAGAGTTATCACCTTGGGATAAGGTGGGACAAAATCTCCTGATATGTCCTGGTTGTCCGCATGAATAACATATTTTATCTGCAACACTAAGATCGACCACGATGGTGCCTACCACACAAGGAACAAGGAATCTGCTTTGAATATTCTTAGAACGATCATCCCGATATCTCCCACTACCTCTATCATGCTGTCCTTGTGTTCGACATTACTCCCCATGAGATGGTGTATAGAGGCATGACGGTGGCTTTGTCCCCGATCTCTTCTAAAGTCGGTACTCGACTGTGGGCTCCAGCAGAAAAATTCATCTGTGAGCCTTTCTTCAATGGCCTACTACTCGAAGCACCCTCTGTCCAACTTTGGCTGCGTCTCTGTTTCAAGGCCTGAACTCTGCGGGACTCTGAAATACTATGCTCCACTCTCTTGGCTGCCTCTACTACCTCAACAAACTCAGTGTATCGAGATGCAGTAATAGTTGTGCGGATCTCAAATCGAAGACCCTCCTCAAATCGTCTGCATCTCTCCCTCTCATCACCAATGGCAGATATAGCAAATCTAGAAAGATCTAGAAATTTCTTCTCATACTCCTCTATTGTCGTAGATCCCTAAACTAATCGAAGGAATTCACTCCGTTTAATGTCCTGGTACATAATCGAAAGTACTGATCATAAAATTCCTTCCGAAAAATAGCCCAAGTGATTACAGCTTGTCCCTGATATCGTCGCTCTACAGTCTGCCACCAATAATAAGCTCTATCCTCAAGTAAGAAAGTGGCAAAAGTAAGTTTATCCTCCTCTGAGCATCTCATGACATCAAATATACGCTCTAACTTGACAAACCATGACTCTGCCTCAGGTGGATCCCCAGAACCATTAAAACTTTTGGCCCCCAAGCTCCTCACGCGCTCAATAGTATTTGTGGGCCCCACATGTGTCTGGGTCTGGTTCTGTACCACTGTAGTCATAATATGAGCCAGTCTATCAATGGACTGCTCAATGTTCGGAACATTTTCTGGAGCTTGTTGAGCAACTTCGTGCGTCGAAGACTCAACTGCTCCCTCAGATACGGGTTGATTTTCCCCCGCTGGTACAACATCTGGAGTCGACTCAGCTTCAATTAGTCTAGGAGGACGACGACCACGGCCACGTCTAGTGCTACGACGGTACATGTTAATCCTACAAAATATTAAT
This sequence comes from Aegle marmelos, assembly GCA_030449875.1. NCBI lineage: Eukaryota > Viridiplantae > Streptophyta > Magnoliopsida > Sapindales > Rutaceae > Aegle > Aegle marmelos. The sequence continues at coordinate 12,602,703 of JASUUL010000115.1, forward strand.
TTAAACTTTAATAACCGTACAAATTATTCTAACTAAAGCAGTAAAGTCTACAGAATCTAAAACCATGCTCTGATACCAACTCTGTCACGATTCGTCCCAGGGTTCGGGACGGGTCGTGACAATTTGAACCCTCCAATTTTGTGCATCCACCCCATTTTAAAAAATATTTATAAAAAATTCAAATTATTTTTAATAATTTTAAATAGAGAAGAAATTTGAACGATTAACCAATTAAATCACCATTAATTATATAAATTTACAGAGTAAAAGTATCTGTTTTGGAAAATTTAGTTATTTTATGTTATAAGCGTAAAATAGTTAAATTAAAATTACATTAAAATAACATTATAGGTAAGATTATTTGAATCCATTATTTTACTCATTAAATTAATTAATTTTTTTAATAGTCTTATTTTTTTAATTTAAACATGATAGTTTTACTTTAAACACCCCATTAAGTTAATATCAATAATAACCTCAGAAAAGAAACAAAATATCAAAATAAATTCCTAGTATTAATTCCTACTCTATAAAAAGTCAATCTCTCTCTAAAATGAATAATACTTTTTCTAATTTCATACAATCCCAATTTTTTTAATAGAATTGACTTGCTACCTAAAAATTAATAATAGGCCCAAAAGCCAATCCAAACCACAAGTATGTATTCCCGGTGAACTCAAATCACTATACGAGGCAACCACTATGGGTTGTGATTTCGAAGGCACGGACACATTAAAGTAATGTGAGGCTCAATTCATATTAAACCTTGGCTAAACTCACTTGGGGAACCTTGTCCCGTAGGACGTCAGGGTGGAATAGAGATGGCGAAACCTCAGGGTGGGGCGGGTCCGGTTCCAAGCATCTAGATTTTATGCTTTTAAAATATTATATATGTGTTTTTTAAAATTTTTTATAATTTTTAAATTTTTAAATTCAATTCAATCAAATTGGACATGAAAATATAAATATTTAAATGTTTAAATTTTATATATATATATATATATATATATATATATATATATATATATATAATAGATGAGTTAAAAATATAAATATTTAAAATAATCTATATTTTTAATTTTTTTAATAAAATTTAAATTTTAGGCCAAGTCCCAAGTTTATTAGGTGACATCTAAGATCAGATTTACTTCATGTTTGAGTTGGTAATACCCGACTTATATCGCCCGAGTCTGGGTTGGGCAAGTATTCTTGCCACCCGTATTGTGGAACAACAGGTGAAGGACAAATAACTGTAGAAATCGACAAGAGACAAAATACTACCCAATAGAATGCAAGCCTATAACTGAGTTTGCAGTAGGACCTGTGCATTTGATCTAGTGGCTAACTCTAGTTTAAACCCATAAAACTTTCTGCGTAATATATCAAACTTTAATTTCTGCTCAACGCCTCTCCTACCCCTATAAGCTAAATGATTGGTGGCCAAGAATCCTTATTTAGGATAGAAATCCCCAAAACCGTACCTTATAACACAAGGGTTCGTGCTACCTTATAAGAGTAACATTCCCGAGCCTTGTTAATTAGGGTTTCTCACGACTTATATATGTAGCACCCAATACAAGGTTCCCAGGATCTCCAGTGACATAGCTGAAAATGCCCCAAATCTTGAAAGTAAGGGGAACAAAAGTTTATTGATATTATAAATGATATATTTGTACATTAAACCTAATTCGAGTAAGACAATGAAGGGTTGAAAATCGATTTGGTATTTTCCATTACTCTATCTTTGAACTGAAAACAAAAAATTAGTGTATATGAATCATTCCTATATTAGTCTGACTGTAATACCATATGAAAGTCTATAAATTTTTAGTGGATGTAAGATATTCTCGTCGATGAAGTCCTCCAAAATCACTCTTCTTAAATGACCAAAATCGCTCTTCTCAAAGTAAATGGGAACTACTCTTTATAGATGTCCCACGTTCATTAATTGCAATTCACAGAAAGGGGAGCACCTCCGTGTTAAAGATTAAGTTTGCACGTAGTCTGCACTAAACTTAAAATTCATGTTGCAACACATATATAAAGTATTGCTGGGCACTACTACAATTTTATTTTTTTGGGTTTTACTGTCTACTAGCTCTAATGGAAAATAATAATAATAATAATAATGTAAGCCTAGTATTCTTATTGAAACATGAGAACATCATATGTACATCCAGCAACAACAATCTGGCAAAACATTTAGTGGTAATCATCAATAAAGAATCCAGATATAAAATTTGCATTTGAATTGACATATGATAAAATTTCCCGTATCTTGTTGTTTAATTACCAAATAGTATCTTTTCAAAAAAAAAAAAAAACTACCAAATAGTAATCTGTACGAGGGCCGCATTTTTGTCGCATCCTAACTCAGTGAATGCATTACTCAATCTCTTATTAGTTAAAGTCGTTGTATCAGTTACGCAAGGTGGTATAAGACTACAAGACTTATTTTATTTTATTTTATTTTGAATTCTCTCATTTACCAAGATTCTACTCTCTTGAACACGCGCGTGATGTGACTTGTGGTTTTTCTTTGAAATAGAAGCTGCTATAGATTATCGTAAGAAGTAGTAAAAAAATTACAAGTTAAATAAGACGAAACATCTTTCACAGTTAGGAATTAGAACAATTTAAAACAAGATTATTTGAAAGTAGTAAAAAATTCAAGTTAAATAAGACGAAAAATCTTTCATAGTTAAGGAATTAGAACAATTTAAAACAAAATTATGCGACTTTTTTTATTTGTTGGGTTTGTTTGCTAAATGTCAGAAATTTGTAATTTTATTGATTTGAGGCTTTTTTTCTAAAGTTTGTTTGTTCTTTTTTTAATAACATAATATTTAATTTTTAGATATTTACACCTCAATTAAAAAAAATATTTTTTTATATGACTTGTGTCTAAATGGGAAATGATCTGAATAAAAAATAAATATAATATTACAATAATATCTATATAAAATACACTTATTTCTTCTATTATAAAACGTAATTCATTTTTTTAATTTTGATTTACAAGGGTATTAATATCAAATAACTACATTTAAGATGTTTTTATTTATAAAAACAAAAATGTCACTTATATTTAGATATTTAAAAAAAAATAAAGATATAGTTTAAATGTTTGTATTCACCAGCCTCGTTCAGACTTAAAGAAATCCAAATTCATTCAGATTTCACGTTAAAGCATCCACTGGCTGATTAAGAACTCTAATAAAAATATCAAGAAAAAAAATTAACATTGATCATTCATTTTATTATTAAAATACGTACACATATGTAAAGTTCCATCATCAAATTAAAAAAAATCAGCTGAGATAAGAAGACAATATTTATCCCATTGACAAACCCGGCTGATTCATTAGTCGTCTCCGCTTAAGCATCGAAGATTCAGACGACGTCGGTGACGACGAAGAAGGCTCCGTAGATGCAAGCCTTTTATTACTCTTAACTCTAGCAATCTCTCTAGAGGCAACGAGGTGAGGGAAATTAAGCTTGGCTTTTTGGCCGTGAAGTCTGAAAGCCGCTCGGTCGTAAGCCAATGCAGCATCCTCAGGCGTCAGGAATGTCCCCAGCCAAACTCGCGCCCCCTTCTTGTTCTTACTGTCCCTTATCTCGGCAGCAAACGTCCCCCACGGCCTCCTCCTCACACCTCGGAAGCATCTCCGAACGTGATGATGTTGATTCTCAGGCGTCTGAGGCGTCGTGGTTACGGCTGCCATGCCGCTGGAGTTACAGTCGTCACTCGAAGTAGTGCTTTCCGAATGTGACGGAACTGGAAATAAATCGAAGTCGAAGCCGTCATCCTCTAGAAGATACTGGCGGATTGACTCCAAGATTACAAATTCTGACTCCGAGATGTTTTCTGTGTACATATTTAAGACTGATTTTAGAAAGTTTGCTTTCTTTAGATCTGCGAGAGCTTTGTGTTTGCTGAATCTATTGCCTAATTTTGTACATCCACCAGTAGCCGCATGTAATTATCTACTATATATATATACGTCTGCTGCTACATCTGCATGTGAGGGGTCTCACAAGTAGCGTCCAAATGGGGTTTATTATTTGTTAAGTGCCATTCACGTATCTAATAATAGATGGGTAAGTTCATTTATTTATTTATTTATTCTATAGGAATCTCATTATTAATGGCTCGTGCATTAATGTATATATGCTATATGTTAGTTCTGAGGCGGCTCGGGCATTTCTATTCTTCTTACTATTTGATAAGTTACAACTGAATCATATAAAAAAAATGATTTTGAGTTGATTTACATTAACAAAAAGAAAAAGAAAAAATTCAAAGCCAATTGCAATCTAGTGCTAGAAAACTTGTTGAATGTATTATTTCCTTTTTTTAAAAAAAAAAAAAGAACATATTCCTTTTTAACGTTAGCCGTGGTTTTACTTTGAGTTTTTTTTTTTTAATTTAAACTGGAATGGCATCCAAGTGAGGTCAGCACGTACCTTCCTTAGAGGACAACAACATGATTAAAAAAATTTTAAGATCTTTATTTAATTTGTAAGTTGCAATTAATTAATTATAACCGTGAGATGATGGTTACAACACTACAAAATAAACAATGAGCTGCATCAGAAAACATTTTCATATCCTATAATAGCCAGCATGTGTTTTCATCAAGTTGTTTACAGGCGTACAGGTGCAGACATATTAAATTTATCAGGTCCTTCCTTTAGAAAGTCGGGTCTTAAATTAACCCCAACTCAACCCGGTCTAGAGTCTAGAGGAGGATGTAAGATAATTAATTAATTTCCTAGGATTAAACCATTGGAAGCCTTGTAATTTTAATTTTTTTTAATGAAAATATAGAGTTACTACTGCTTTGACAATTAAATTAAACTTGAACCTGAATTACTAAAATCAACGCCTTGAATCTCACGCTTCTGAAGTTTCGTGTCTGGGGCCACTTCATTGGAGTTAAAGAGTCACAAGGTGGATTGACTCCAAGATATAGAGCATGCAAATGCTGACTTTGACACGGGCATGCAAATTGTGGGTACAATTTTAAGGAAGGTTTAAGAAAGCTTTGTTAGATGTGCGAGGGCTTTATTTTGAACCTATTGCCTAATTTATAGATCTAGCAATAGTTGCATCAACCTATGATGTGGGGGCTCACAGGGCTAGTGTCCAAATGGGTTATTTACATTTATTTGTTAAATCTAAATCCCACACATGCATCATATAGTTAAGGGGACCGCTAGCGACTGTCCCACTCGCTAGTTTCTCCGGTTGACACGCGTCCTACATATATTGTTAATCTATGTGCAAGTTCAAATTAACAATAAAGCGTTGATAACTTTTAGTTTTATTTTCATATTATTATCCTTTCTATAGACGGCATTCACCACAAAATACATGTCATGCTTTAAACTTTCAATCGTTTTTTAATTAAAAAAATAATTTTTGAATCATTTATATCTGAGATGAGGATTCAGCACAACAATCAATTTAGTGATTAGCAAAAATTCAATTCTTCCAACTAACATAAATAGCCATTCCGTCTCGCCATTAAAATTTCGAGTGCCTCATACCCCGTTCATATGAGAGATGCATTCTTAGTGGAATGTAAAGCCCAAAATGGATTCTTCAACTTTCAATTTAATTATTTTTTTTAATTCTATGAAAAAAAAATGTTCTATTTTAGAAAATGAACAACAAAATGTACTCATATTCACGACTCTTGTCTCTCCACTTGCGTGACTTCAAATTTCATACTGTTTTTTTTTTTTTTTTTTCCATTCATTGCATTAGCGTACCTGTCCTCACATGTGGATAAGGTTTAACGTCCTATGCTTCAAGTGTAGAGGCGGCGAGGGACCCACTTAATTTCATATAAAAAATGAACAAAAAACAAGTCCCCTTTTACCGTTATCGTCTTAATTAGGGATGTTACTGTTTCTAATTCAAACGTCCTTCGTTGCATGACAACAACATCAGTGAAAAATTCGATCAAAATCTTAACATATTTTTGGTATAAGCTATAATTTATTAATTGTTACTATGTTTCTGATAGTTACGATATGCTCTTTTGCACCAGAAAATATTACCTTATCCAATATTGAGTTTTGATCCATTGACGATCAGTGGAGAACGTTTTACCCATTTCTACTCATATCTGCCCCCCCCCCCCATCCCCCTCTCTTTTCGTGCAGGGGTTACATGCATAGTTAATGGGAAAATGATATAAAAATAAAACGTGACCGTTAGTTTTTGAAAAAATAACATGCTAAAAGGATCCTTCCTAGGGCATATCTTGATTTCTTTTTCAATTTTTTTAAATGAAAAGGGTCCCTGCTAATAACCCCACAATACTGCCACGAGACGCCTCTGCAATAAACATAGGATATAAAATCCTCTCGATCGACATGCGCGGACCGGTATATTAACGCAAGAGTTCTAATTAATGAAGGTTCATAATGAATTAATTACCTAACTCGGCTGTGGGTAAGTAAATGAATATGGTATCTAACAAACGGATATCGTCAAAGTTAAATTTCTCTTCACTAGAATTCACAAAAGGTGATTGGCGATTAATTAATATATATTAAAATAATTAGATTTTAACTAGAAATTGTCATTAAAAGGCATAAGCACTGCACCGGGGTTCTGACAGGTTAGCTTTTTAGTGTTTTAGTTAGCAGCTACCCAAAATTTAAAATTCAGCGTATATATGGGATTAAAGAATTTATTTAAACTTGTCCCCCATATTTATTTTTTCTTTTCTTTTTATAAAGAAAGATGACATAACTTGGAGCTTAAGATGAGGAGATGATCCTAGTTCTTAAAAAATAAAATATTTGGATGCTGGCATTCTGACCTCCGGCATGCACAAATGTAGCTGCGAACATATATATTTGTTGTAGATTTTTTTTTTTAAGCCTACACAACGTTCAAGCTTGAACTTGAAATTCTTTAAGGATTTTGTGTGAGTGAGATTCTGAGCTTATTGTTGATATAATCTTTAGATTTCTTAGTGAGTATTGAGCGCTCTTATTGTAATTTTTTTTTTATGAGAGAATTTTTGCTGCTCTTAATTTTATAATCATTTGGGCTGAATGATCGTCAACCGTGAGCCCCAATTGGTGTCGTTGCTGGTTCAGTTGGCACCCATAATCCAATTGAGGATTTTGAATAGATTTGATTAGCGACTGGAAAGCAAATCGTTTTGGTTTCAGATTAAGGCCATTGGTAATAGGAGCTTTCCAGCAGAATTGCTTGAAGGGTGGACGTATGCAAAATTATCGAACCACATAAAAATTATATATGCCAACACTTCTCTCTTATCCCTTCCTCTTTGATAAGATTCAACGCAAGGACTTGAAATAAGTGAAACAAATCTGCTGGAAATTAGTTTGACATTTATCTCGCAATATGCATATACCCGGACGAATGCTTAATTAGACAAGATTTGTCTACAACTGCTAAGAGTAGTTTTAGCCTAGATTCTCTCTTCTCAATCATATCTTATATTTAATAGAAAATTCACCTCTTGTTTAGGCTAAATAGCATGGAATATCTTCTTTATGTATAAATTTATCATGGTAATGTAAAACAAATCAAGCAAGAAATATATACTTTCTTTCACTCTTATGTTTGCATCAAATATTTCATTACTCATTACATTTCATTAGCATCTTCAATATTTACTTATTTACTTATCGCTTCTTCACTCACTGCTTTATTGGCATCATTAACTATTCATATTTTATTGATTATTCATTTCTTAAAACTGAGTTTAGTTAAGTAAATGTGTTATTTGACCAGATTTAAATTTATTTAATTTTTTTAAAAGAGATTTAAATTTACTAAAAGTGACCCAAGAGCAGAGTTTATTTCAACTTAAATTTTTGACACAAATTTTAAGTTTTTGATCTCATGCAATCTAATGATAGATGAATCGATATCATCAAATACTTGTTTGATTTTTAATATTTACCATTGGATTACAAGAGATCCATGGCTCAAAATTTATATTAAAATTTGAGGCAAAAAGTTTTAGTTAAAATACGCCTCCTTCCAAATACGCATAACATGGTTCGCCTTGTCATTTTGGGTTGCCACATTCTGATTTCAATCTTGACCATTCATTACTGATAAAAATACACATGTCAGAAAGAAATAATTAGGATTTTAACAGAGGATTACTGTTACTAGTTAATCAGCATTTGGAGATTGATTCAGCCGGCACTGCATATATGACAGAGATGAAGAGCAAAACGAAGCAGAAGGAGGAGAAGAGAAAGAAGGCCTCGGAGGTGCAGGCTTAATAATCTTTAACTCTAATAACCTCAGTATTACTGGAGTTGGAGCCAATGAGGTGAGGAAAATTAAGCTTAGCTTTTTGGCCATGAATCTCGAAAGCTGCACGATCGTAAGCCAATGCAGCATCCTCAGGTGTATCATAAGTCCCCAGCCAAACTCTTGCCCCAGCCTTCTTCTTGCCATCCCTTATCTCCGCTGCAAACTTTCCCCAGGGCCTCTTCCTCACGCCTCGGAAACTTGTTTGAGGACGCTGCTGCGTGTTAAAGCGGTCCCGGTCACTTGAAGTAGGCACATTGTTGTTATTTCTGCTACTTGTTTCCGAAGGAAGCGAAATGGGAATGTCATCGAGCTCGTCGTCGTCGAGAAGATACCGACGGATTGAGTCCAAGATGGCGGATTCTGACTCTGAGATATTGCGTGCGTTCATTTTTTTCCTTTCACATTAAAAGCTAAAGATTTTAGGAAGCTTAGGTTTCTTTGAACATGCGAGTGCTTTGTGTTAGAATGCTTACAATTTATACGCTTACATGTACCGGGACTTGGCAAGGAAAACTCATGTGGGCAGGCCCACCACCTATGCCAATGTCGGCTGCTACTTCTGCATGTTTGAGGGTAAAAATGCCAGTGTCCAAATGGTTTGTTAATTGATATATCCCTCCCTACACATGTATCTAATCTTAAGCTGAGTTTTATAGTTAATTGACTAAGAATCTCTTAATGAACTCATAAATTAATGATTAATATTGTCCCATCCTCATCGGCGTGTAGAGCTCGATGCGCTCCAGATTAAGTGCACAGGCGGCTCGGGCTATTTTTGCGTGGTTGCCTGGAAACCCCTCCCATAAAAATTAACAAACGGACTCATAAAAAATGTCGTCAACTTAGGGTCCTATTGCAATTTATTATTAACCAATTTGTTTCATGTATATTATTATTAGTGCTCAAGGAAAAAAAAATACATATTCGCCCTAAAGATTTACCGAAAGTATAATTTTTTTCTTTTTCTTTTTCTTTTTTGCCTTTTCAAATTGGTCACTACAATTGTCCTTCAATTCATGAACGTACGTGAAAGTGGGCAGAAGGCTAACAGATAAAAATTCCTTGTGATGTGAAAGCTTCGAATTTAATGGTGATCAGTTATTTGATTACATGGTGACAACATATACAATAAAACTGTTGAACGGTTGGAATAAACGGTTCAAACAGTATTACATTTCTCTCGTGGCAGTCTATCTTACCGTCAAACATCGCCAACTCTAATTGCGATCAATTAGAAGAGGAAACAATGGCTAAAAATAACATAAATTATTGAAAAAATATTATTATATAATTTTGCACTGGTACTATATAAAATTATTTAATATTAACCATTACAGTCCAATCCAATCAATTTGGATTGCAAACGTCATTCTATTCCCCTTGAAGCATTGATCCTGATGTTGAACCTCCAGAAAAAGGATGTTAATTATTTAAAAAAGTTAGGTACTATTAATTAAAACAGGAGTACGACAGATGGTCATTAGAAAATGACAATCTTGAATTAATTGAAGTCAAAGGGCAATTGATGTATTGGATTAAGTCCAAAGGCGGCTCGTCCCCCAGCCAATTTTGGCGGTGGCAGGGAGCCAGGGCCTATAAAAAGACGTCATAAATTACCATTTCAATTAGTGCAATTTAATTGTTAAGTGTACGTCCCATACTCCAGTTGCTCTATGCAAAGTTAAATTACCTTATCCTTTCTCCTGGAGCACGACTTTGATTCTTTGGATACGAGAGAATTGTATATATATTGCTTTTTTAGTGCGGACGTGATTTCTTTTTTTTTTTAACATGTGAACATATTTTAAAGTTATAAAATTTAAAATAATTAATTTTTAAATCTTTAAAGTTATAGAATTTTATAATTTATTTAAAAATTAATTATTTTAAATTGTAGAACTTAAAAATATATCTACATTAATAAGAATATAAATATTAGTATCTAAGAATAATTATATATATTAGTAATTTTTTGATCAAGAATCTAAAAGTGTGAAAAAAATTTGAAAAGCCTTTAAAACTGTGGGATTTTAAAGATCTAAAATATAAAGCATGCTGTTTATACATTTTCTTAGGCAATACTTGACTTTAAAATTTTGGATTATAATATATATATATTAAATCCAAAATGAAATTTGGGATAGATTTATGGTATTGTAAGTTAGTTTACAAAATTATAAAAGTCTATTTATGATATTGTAGATCCATTCCAAACTTGAATCTCCGATCAATCCTATATATATATATATATATATATATATATATATATTAAGGGATTTCCTAGGTTATTAAAGTAAAAGAATAAACTAGAAGACAAGAAAAATAGACATTACTATGTGGTATATTTTAGCTTATAGTATATTGTAAGATATTTTTCTTATCTCTTAGGTTATGAAGTATGATATCCTACATTGGTATATATAGTCTTTTTTTTTTACTATAAGGTTGTAGGGTTTAATGATATTAAAAACTAAATTTATTAAATTGCTTGGTTTTATAGTTCATTAAAAAAGAAGCACATTAAACTCTACAATTTAAGAGCACATCTGCATTAAAAAAAAAAAAAAAGAGCGCGCACACATACACACATATAGGGATTAAAGTATGGGATGAATTTCAATAGTGTAAAAAGACTTTGGGAAAAGTATACCTAAATCTTCCAACTTTGTAGAAATGGTCACCTAGAGTTTTAAGTTTTTAATAAAAAATACTAAAATCTCATTTTGACTATATTATCCTTTAGTTATTAACTTAAAAAGATTTAGTTCAACATTAGATAATAAATAGAAATATAATATTAAAATAAATGCAACAATATATACATCTTAAAATAATTTTCATATTTAAAATATATTTTAATACTTTACAATCTTATATCATATTAAACTAGATTTCATAATATTGAGAAATATCTATAATTTAAATTAATTTTGATATTATATAAAATAATTTCAATATTATTAATACATGATATATATTTCATTAATTGTAAAATCTGTTTAACCCACATATTTATTTTAAATTTTTTAATAAATATAAATATATTATTGAAATTAATATAATAATTGACATTTTAAAAATTATTTTTAATTAAAAATATTTTAAAATTATTAGTCTGTTACACAAATTAAATTATTTAAACTACATTTGTATTTATTAAAAATTTTTAAAGTCACTTTTTAGTTACTATTTAGTATTTACAAAGGGGATTATAATTAAAAGAAAATTTTGGTATCTCTTATGGAAACTTGGAGGTCTACGTGATTCCTTTTTCAAAGTTTAAAGGTGTATGTGTCATTTTTCTAAAGACTTTTTACAATGTTATCAAACAGTATACAATACGGTAAAAATAAGTTCACATCATTGTTAATTTAATTGGATTTGAACAAAAATCTAAGATCTTGAACCCAACAAAACAATTTCCTTTCATTTATAAGCCTAGCTTTGACTGAATGACTCCATTTTGGTAATGTGCTATTACAGGAGCTATGGTTTAAAAAGCCATCGTCATAGTATTGAAGTTAAAGATTCTATCTTACAGTTATTTTGATAAAAAAAAAGATTGTAATAATTTTATTATTTTTAGATTGTCTTTTAAAATCAATAATTATTTTATAAGAAAAAATTTTATTTCACAACACTAATAACTTATTCAACTGCTTTTGAGTCAACCTTGAACTTCCAGGACAAAATATTGATGTAAAATACTTTACCAACAATCGAAAAGTTTTTTATTTTTCAAATTTCTGCAATCTGTAATCTTCAAATTCAATACTTAAGATAAATTTTAACTCGGTTATGCACACTCCTGGAACCTCATGTTCAATAGAGAAAATAGGATTTAAGCTACGCGAGGACCATAGCGTAGAAATTATAAACTTTTTTTTAATTATCTTTTTTAATAACAGATTATAAAGTGAAGTTAGCTAAATTGAGAAGGCCAATGATGAAGCATAATAGTGGAAATATGAACTAATGTAGGTTATAACGTAAAACACGTAGAAATTGAGGAGAGAAAGGGGGGGGGGGGGGGAAGTGCGGGACAAATGTAAATAATACACAGAAAATGATAAAATTTTAACTGAGTCCCTCATTTCAATTTATTTTTCATAGGGCCTCTACGCCTCTCCATATAAATCCACGTAGCACCATATGCGCTTGACTTTATGATGCTCTAATGTTATCTAGGGCCTAACTTTTGATATAATCCCATCATAAAAAAAAATTTCTAATACGGAATTAAAGTTTGAGGTGAGTTTATAATATTATACACAGTCTTTTATAACGTTGTAAAAATTAATAAAGAATTCACACTTTAATTTTGTAATTCTTCTAATATTTTCAGACTTGAACTTGACTCATCCCATCGTTTATTTAATAGCAACTGACATCAACTAAATTTTTTTTCCTTTTTTTTTTGTTTTTTTTGGGGGGGGGGGGGGAGGGGTGGCAGGGAGGTAATTTTTCCACAAAAAATATGAATTGGACTTTTATTTGTTGTTGTCTTTTCTTTTTTTAAAAAAAAAATTTATTGGTTGTGGTTTATTACCCGGTGTACACAGCAGTTATAATTTGTTTCTGTTTATTTACATTGCAATCTATAATCCCACTTTGATAAAACAGAATGCCAAAAGTGACTTAAGCTATACATGGCGTTTATGCTCCTTCCCATTGTACTAGCTCTTTCGAGTAAAGAATGACGATAAAAATGACATTATACTAACAGCACATCCGCAAGAGAAAATAGAAGTGTTCAAAATCCAATCTGATAAACTTAATTCATCTTTTCTGTAAAAATCTGATTTATGAATTGGTGGATCAGATTAGATTGAAAATTTGATAATTCACAATCAATGAATTGGATATGCATCTACTTCTATAAATTCAAAAAAATCACTAAATCTGGAAAAAAATAAAAATTATAAATATGACATTAGTACTCACTAGTAAATAAATAAGTTAAAATATAGTTACATTAACACTCTATTTTATCTTATCCAATAGTAATATAAAATAAAATAATTAAATAAACAAATATAGCTTTCTAAATAGTTAATTTTAGGCAAAGCCTACAGTACAGCTGCTGTAACATGCGCTCCATATAGTTACAGTGTTGTAGGACCCACACAATATTGTAACTGTATGGGGAGTAAGTTACAGCAAGCTGCAACGTAGACGGTCCCTTAATTTTAATGTATTAATACAAACAAATGATATTTTTTTCCTTTTTAGTATATTATATTTTGAAATTTTAAAAGTATTTTCTAACTTTATTTAAATAATTAATTTATCTAAATCTTATTTAATTTTAAATTTGATGGGTGGTAAAATTATTTTTATATTAATGTTTTAATTTAGTTAGTTTGTGAATTGGACAAAATTAAAATTTTCAATGAGGAAACCAAATAACAAAATAGTGGATTGGATATGAATTAGGCGAAATCACATCTGATCTATAAATATATGGATTAAATTTGGATTAAATTTCATCAATTAAAGAAATAGCAACTTTCTCTAGAACATGAACGGTTGTATGGAACTGTCGGAAATACATCAATTGAACCAATAGCAGGGTCGTGATCATGAACTCAATGACCAATGTGGATACAAGCATCTCATCGTTCTGATAACGTGGCAAGAATTCACAAGTATTAGAATCAAGGAGGTCGGAAAATTAAGTGCGGCTGTAGCGTCGCACAATTTGTAAGCTACTCGATCATACGGCAACGCAGCATCCTTAGGTGTATTAGATGTCTCTAGACAAAGTCGTGCCCTAATTTTAGGATCCCTGATCTCTGCTGCAAACTATTACCGCGGCCTTCTCTCTACACCTAAAAATGTTTCGCCTCATGACTCTTACGCGTCTAAGGGAAATTAAGCTTGGCATTTTGGCTGTGAATTAAAAAGATATTGGACCATATGCCGATCCAACATCCTCAGTTATATCAAAGGTCTCAAGCTAAACTTGTGCAGCACTCTCATTAGGATTCTATATCTCCACTGTCCAGTTTCCCAACACCTTCGGTCGTGACACCTTGGTACTTACCTCACGTCGCCTTCTGAGATATCATATATGGGGTGGTTGTTTCACTTTCACGACAAGGTTGATCAAACAAATCATCAAGATAATTTGAGGAACTGATCAGTTCGAAGCATGAATTGACAGTTTCAATACTCGACAAGTTGCCCATAGAAGCTGCCATTCATTGGTCAAGAATTTCATGTTGTGTGTTGAGTTCGAGCTTAATGACTTAAATTGAAGAAAAACACGTAGTTTTAGTTATGGTGATCGAACCGACTGAATCATTTGACCAGAAATCATTTGGAAATTACTGGTGGCATAAAATAATGAACAAAACAAGGAATACTTAAGGCATTACATGGAACATTTGAAAATTTGCCATAAATTTCTGAGAAATTAAATTAAAGAAACCTAATGCGATGTTAATAATCAGGAAACAAAGACTCGAGTTTCTGCAGAGTGTAGCAGATATTGAAGACTTCCAAGAAAGGAAGATGAATCCTCTCTATTTCTCCCCACTCCACTCTAGAAGCCAATTTATCAATTCATAGGTACATACAAAACTAACATGGCCACCATAATTTTCTTCTCTCAGAATAACCAAAAATGGCGTCTAGAACCCATGGACTGACCTTTCTTGCAACTCATCGTCGAGCCATTCGAGCCCTGAATCCAAGCTCAGCTATTGTTTCTTTTTTTTGTGTTGTTGCCTCTTCATTGCTTCACTTTTATTTTGTCTGGAGTTGGCAAAAAAGCCTAAGCACTACCCAAACCAACCCCCCTACTCAAAGTTGGCCCGGATTTTTTAATTTATAAATAAAAATAAATTAAATTTAAATAAAAAACTTAAAATACTAAATTAATATATATTCTTAATTAATATTCGTGTATTATTATTATTATATAATTTTTAATTTAATTTTTTATTAATAAATTATTTTATAATTAATAAAAATATCTAGACCAACTCATGTCTGGTCCATCAAAATTTAGATAGGAACTTAAGTTTGGAAAAGCCCGACCCAAATTGCCATCCCTATAATCTTTTCTTTTCTCTTGATCACCTTATGGAAATCTTGCTCTAGCTTGGATAATTTTCAAGGCAAACCCATTTCTGTTTCACGCCTGTGTGATTGCAGCCATGTTGTCTTTTGCGGGAGCATCTGGCGCGTTGTTGATTGGAAACAGGGCCCGGCTTGCAGCATTTCGGAGATTTTACTCCGTAATGTCCTTCGTTTTCGGAGGGTTTCATCAGGAATAATCAGTGAGGCAGCTCAATGAGGACCCAGCAGATTCTTTTCTATTCTACGGCTTTGTATTTCAGATATTTAGAAAGATGGGTACTGCTTCTGAAGAACAATAAACAAAATTCAATCTTTTTTTCAGCTGCAGAATTGATAAGTTGAACTACTTTGTTTCTCAATTAAGAGTGTTGTGTAAAGATTTTTCATTTGTTTGTTGATTTAGTGAGCACAAATGATAATTCCAGAACCAAATTCACTGTTGTATTCATCTCAACCTCATCAGATCAGCGAGTTTTTACTTCTTCTTTTTAATGCAATCAAGGCAATCAATTTGGAAGACAATAAGATTAGAATGTTGGTGATGCATTAAAGCTGGAAATCTCCCTCATCAAATATATCACTGAAGCTTTGTTGTTGTCTCATTAGTCATTGTTCTTTCTTGTATCTGGTAGAACAAGAAATAACCCATCAAATGAAACTCAAAATTTGGAGGCCAAAGTTCATCAAATCAAAAGGAGAGGTCTTTGTTCGTGCTATTAACTTACTATTGTGTACTCCTGACTTTCATTTTCCATATTTAGCTCAATTTATCTCATCCTTGATGTTATTTCACTTTGATCAACTTCTTATTATACCATTTGTTATTTTCTAAGTGTAGGGATGCCAATTTATCCTCAACCTTAACCTAATGTGACAATTGCTAAAGAAACAACTGAGAATGCTCAGCACAATCTTTTTCTTCACTTTCTTATCTATTTATATGTTAGTGCATGACTTGAATAGCAAGCATATTATTGTAGTCCGCTAAATTTCCCGACCACAAGCATATAAATTTGGGCCACAAGCCCAAGCATTGGCTAAGTGTGTTACTTCGCTCGATTCTGAAAAATTCTATCACACTCTAGCACATGACAACTTATGCATATTTTAAAATTCTCTACGCATGTTTAGTGCTTGTAAAATTAAAATATAGGTAAGTTATAAGAATTCTCTAGAACCTTAGAGCTTGGCAAGCCTCCGTATAAATAGGATATGACAATTGGCATTTGAGATATCAAACCTTAAGTAAGAATCTCAAACACTTTTGTAAACTCTTTTATAAACATTCTTGTTAGCAATACAAGTTTTTGATTTAACTCCATTACTCTCTCTTCTCTCTAGCTCTTTCAGTAACCTCCGACTTAGCTAGTTGAGAAGCATAAAGGCTTACTTAACAATATTTGATAAAAGTTACTTTAGTGCCGTACGGATTTGCTGTGAAAAATACTCATGCTGTGACAATATGTTGTCTTAGTTACCGCTGTCATTTGATCTCATTGTTATGATTCAATTGATCTAACGGCTACTGCTTTACAGTATCATCAAAGGTCCAGCTCACTGCACACATTGATGCTACTTGCTTCAATTTGGCATTTTGTCAACCGCCGCTGCACTTCTAACAAACACTTGATTCAACATTAAACAAGCTTACTTTTTAATGTTTTGGTAAAGGTGTATGCTCCATTCAATTTAATATTTATAAAACTAATAAAAGACGAAATTAATCAAAATTAATTTATCTTAATAAAAAGAAATAGAAGAATAAATATGTTCATGATGCAGACAACACTAGCAAAAATTAACATAAGGTTTTGGGGCAAAAATAAGCAGGACAAGAACGTAAACCCACAGGCAGCTGCAACACCTCCTAGTGCCGTCATAAAAGGAGCAGCTGGTTCAGATTTGCCGATATGTTTCAAGATGGAACTGCCCAAGCTGGAGTAAAATCCAACGGCACAGCTGATCCCCGCCCCACGCATGAGAATTCTTGCATTAGTGGACAAAGACGAGCTGCCCGAAAACAAAATTGCCAACAGAGCAAGACACTCTTCGGTTGAGAGCAACAGTATTATCTTATTCAGTTTCTCAAAATCGAATGGTGATTCTTCTCTCGTACTTTGAGCCTGAGACAGGGCTACTCTGCTCTCAACGTTTCTATCTGCAGGTGGAGAAGCCGAAGCCCTTAAACTCTGATGATTGGAATCAGATGATGCATTCTCATTCAATGGCGTTGAGGCCAGTTCAATTGAACTAGCTGAGTCATGATCAACTTGGATTATTGTGTGTTCCTGAGAGCTCTCACCGTCCAGCTGCCGGCTTCTAAAAGCAGTTGCTTCATCATAATTCGACACACGAAGGAATTCATCAAGATGTGATCCCCCACATACTGCTTTTCCCTTCTGGCTAACATTCACTGGTCCTTCAGGTTTCAGAATTACTCTTGGCAACTGTAACTGCTGAGAGCTTTCCCCATCAAGGAAGTTTTTCTTGCATATAGAGACTTTTCCTGTACCACTGTGATTCTGTGAGCTCTCCCCCAAGTGCCAGCTTCTAAATGCAGTTTCACCGTCATAATAAGGCCGCATAGATTTACGTTCAGGATGAGATCCTCCATAAATTGGCTTTAGCTTCTTTCCAACAGCATCCGCTAACTTGAGAGAGCTGTCCCCATCAGATGACCTTAACTTGCAATTAGAGAATTTTCCTGTACCATTTTGGACTTGATTGCCAGCTTTTCCTCCATTCTGCACGCTCTTCTCGAAATGCCACCTTCTAGAACTATGTAGTGCTGTAGATGGAAAATCAGGAAGAGATTCTCCACAAATTGGTTGGTTTCGTTTCTTTCTAACAGCATCTGCTGCTTGTTCTTGGGCAGGGAGACTAGGAAAATTAAGTCTGGCTCTTGGGCTGTTCAGTGCATAAGCGGCTTCATTATAAGCCAACGCAGCATCTTCAGGTGTACCGTACATCATCTGCCCAAGTCGTGTGGCCTTCTTACGATCCTCTGTACCCGCTGCCCACCACCTTCTTGACGCCCTATGCCCACCTAAACCCTTATATTTTTTAAGATCAGGTTTGTGCCATAAATTGTAAGTTTCACTCCTCGAGTGGCCCACAGAACCTGTCAATGATTGATCAGAATCTGAGAGACTAACAAATTTAAGAGGACATCCTCCACAAATTCAGAGTAAACTAAATGAGGTTCTCCACATAGAGCTTAAGACACTAGTAACAACATATGCATAAGTTTTGTTTATCTTACTTGGCAGATCCCATGGATCATATTTGTAAATGTCAATTTGATTGAAGAGCTCAATAGCGAGAGGAATTTCTTGAATCTTCCTCTTTAAATAAAACCCTACAAGCTCCTCATCAGTTGGATGAAACCTAAACCCTGGTAGCATGATTTCATCCAGCTCATCATTTTCATTTCTCTCATCCATTCTTTGTAGCAAATCCTAGTAGCAAGAGGGTTCTGCCTCTGAATGATCAGCCGCCTTCTTCTGGTGACTTTTGAAGAAGTGCTTGTTTAGCGTGGAACAATGCGTTGGCTCAATCAGAAGCTTGAGGCAAAGGAAAGCAACAACTACCAAGAAAGAATAAGCTTATACAATACCAGAAATCCTAACATCACAAAGATCATCATCAGACTAATTTGTCAGGATATAACTTGTCAAATTGAGTTTAAATTAAAGCTTTTAGATCAAATCCATTTTTTCAAATTAGTCAATATGCATGTACCGCTAAAAATGGCAACCTTAAACTAGGAGAGGTAGTATAAAACTCAGTAAATAAACTAGTTAATTACCTACTGATCATAAGCGTACAGAAGAAGCCGGACAAATAGATCTTGCTTGAGTAAAGTTCTTCACAGAAACAGAAAGTCTTGATGAGAAATCTATAATTGTGAAGTGCATATAATTTTGAGTAATTAAGAAAGGAAGAGTTAGGGTTTTTGGTGTAGCTTAAAAGTCAGAGAAAATATGGGATTCTGATTTAGTCTTTGGACAGCAGAGACTTGAAAATATTATTAAACTAGTAAAAATTAACAAACAATAATAATGAGTATCGAAAGTAAACTTCTGGGAAATTGAATCAAAACAAACCAATCCCACATTTTCAAGGTCAATAAAACAAGATTTAATCATATTCCACTTCCACAGCCGTGCCAAGACAAGAGAAAAAAAAAACAATGATAATAACAATAATAAAGACTGGTTAGATGTAACTTTCTGAGAAATTGAATCCAAAGCAACCTAATCACATAATCAAGTTGAATAAACAAAGATTAAAGTTTCCGTGTTGGGCAGTTATGGAAGACTTTTGAGTTAGAATCATCTTCATCTCTCTCTCTCTCTCTGCAAATCCAACCTAAAAACTCATATCAGTTGACCAAATACATACAAAACCAACAAATTAACCCTAATTTTCTTCGTTCTCCACAACCAAAATGAGGCTTGAGATGAAAAAGATAGAGTCTGAAGCCCATGCAGCTGACCAAGAATCCCTCAACAAGTTTACGGCTCTTATTCTGGGATTCTGCATCTCCGTTGCTTCAGTTGTATGGTTTCTTCCTCATGAAAACATAGATGGAGATCTTGTTCCGGATTTGAAAATATTTACTGAGCACCCAGCTTTGTTTCACGCCCTAATAATCACCCTGATTTTGTCATTCTCCGGAGCATCTGGCGCGTTGTTGATAATAAACTTCTCCCGGCATGCGACAGCTTGGAGATGTTATTTCGGAGTTTCCTTGGTTTCTGTGGCATCAGCTTTATTAATACTCGCCTGTACGGTGTTTCTCGAAATTGTCAGGCTGGATTCTTCAGGTTTCAAGTTGTGGCAGTTGAACGAGAATGGAGCAGATTCTTTGTTTCTCCACAGCCATATGTTTCATGCATTCAGAAAAATATGTCCTGCTTCCAAGGAAATCTCTGAAATTACTTGAAAGCCATGTTACCATGTTAGAAACAGTATTAATGAAATAGAGAATTTTTCATTTAGTCTCATTTCATTTGATTTTATCTTACTTTCACATGTACTCCGTACATATTTGGGTATTTAATTCGCGCGTTTCTCATTAGAAAAACTTGATATCACAGGAACATAAATGACTCAGGAAATCAATTGGAAGGACAACAGTCTTACAATTCCTTACACAGTTGTCAATACAGTTTTTGGCTCAAAATTTGGGAAAAAAATTCAGATAAATAGCAAAAGTTCCTTCCAAATAATTTGAAAAAGGAAAAAACAAAGAAGAAGAGCAAGTTATAAATTCTTGATTTATCATGCTGGAGTTATGTGTAGTTGGAAACAAAAGAAATATACAAATACAACCTGTTATGATCCCGTAACGATGACCCAGTAGATACCTGTAAGTAAGAATTGCTCTTAAAGATCATCTATGGACTTCAACACCACATTGACAACATAATTTGACTCCCACGTGGCCAAGTGGCTCCATCAGACTTGTTTGAAATCCGGAGAAAATCTAAGGATGCTAGTGATGTAGTCTTACATGCTGGACTGGCCATTGTTGATCAGATAAGCCTGCCATGCATGTATATGACGATTTATAAAACTCCTCTGCTTTAGGAAATATTATGCCTCTGCAGGTCTATGGACTGTGATCTTCTTCCTTAATTTTCTCTTGCTCATGGTGTCTCACTTCTCTTGCTCATGGTGTCTCACTTGCTGTTCTTCTCCCTGGTGCTTTCTTGCTCAGAGTTGGGTGCCTTTTTCTTCCACTCTTTCTTTAGCATTTACTTTTTCACTTCCACAATCCCATTTGGATCGTGGAGTTGAAATTTATACATGTAGAAACTCTTAGTGCTAGTAATAGGAAATTTCTAACTATGAATGGCTGAGAACAGCATCTGTATGACTACTGGCCCTGACGTGAGTATTGGTAGCTTCAAGACCGTTAGGTAAATGCAGATTAACAAGCTGAAGCAGAGTAGGTTGCATGCATCAATGGCAACATTCGTGCAATATGCTCTAGAAGGATACTTGAAGCGATGTTAGAGAAATGAATCAAGGCACCACGGGTACTTTGTGAAAACAAATCATCAATTGGAACAGCCAAGAATCCAGTTCATCAAGAAGCAAACACATTTATAGCACTCAAGCATCATTTTATCAGAGGAGCAACTGAACAATGTGCAATGCAGCTTAAGTTTTGTTGTTCAAGAATACAATTTACTAACCCGTCGACTTATATAAGCACTTCAATTAAAAATTTCAAAAACTTAGAGAAGCAATTGCAGCTCTAGAGCATCACACATTAAAAGGGGAATAATGCCGGGTTAATGGGCTGAATTTACTCCAGTAAGCATTGCAGGTTACTTTCATTGAGCTAGATCGTGTTGGTTTCACTGAGATTATGCAGTGCCAAATATATTGAGACACTTGTAGAGCAATAATTAGATGAACGTGAGAGTATATGAAACTTCCTTTCTATATTAAGCCCCAAGAGAATGGTCAGAGTGCAGTCCACAAAATTTTCTGCATGTGCTCCCAGTTTTCTTCTCTGTTGTTATTTCTCTCAAATATCAATGATCTTTCATAAGAATACATTATCAATAATATTTTTTTTCCTTGTTTAACTTTATAGCAATTCTGTTGCAGATGAGTTAGCAAACTTGGAGGATTCATTCCAGTTGTTGTTATTCAAAAGAATTTAAAGCGAGCTATAGCTGCTTTGTAACCCTTGGGGATGTACTTGATCTTTCTATTCTTAAAATAAATTTCTACAATTATATAAATATAAATAAACGATCATAATCTGATTAATCATTTTTACTTTTACGGAATCAAATTCAACGAAGGAACTAAGCAAAGTACATATTTCTAAAACTATAGAAAGACCAAGTTAATGAAAATTAATGTTTCATAATAAATAGAAAGGGAAGAATCGACATGTTCATAATACCGATAACACCAGCGAAAAATAACATCAAATTTTCGGGCAAAAATAAGCAGGAAACGGACGTACATCCACAGATAGCAGCAATACCTCCTAGCGCCGTCGGAAATCGAGCAGCCGGTTCAGCTCTATGTCTACATTGTAAGCCGTAACTTCCCAGGCTCGAATGAAACCCAATGGCACTGCAGATCCCCGCCCCACGCAAGAGAATTCTTGCATTCGCGGACAAAGAATCGCCCACACTAACCCAAATTGCCAATAAAGCCAGACCCTCTTCGGTTGAGATCAGGAGGAACATCTTGGCCAGTCTAACTATATCAAATGGTAGATTTTTTTTCATACCTTCTCTATCTTCAGGCGGAGAAGAAGCTCTTATGCTCTGATGATCAGAAGCGGATGATCTGTTTTCAGTCAATGACGGTGACATGAGTTGTATTGAACAAGCAAAGTTGTATTCAACTTGGATCATGTGGACCTCACCGCTACCGACCTGAGCGCTCCACCCAAGGTGCCGCCTGCTTCTGAAAGCAGTTGCCCCAACACCAAGCAGCACTCCAGAAAATTGGTGATCAGATTCTTTGTAAAGTTCTTTGAACTGCCTCCGTCTAAGAATATTTGCAGGAAGTTAATCCGAAGTTCTTTCAACTCACAACAAGAAAAAGCATATTCATGCCTAACCCTAACAAAACCAATCCCAATAACTTGTAAAAAAGACTCTAGAAGCACGGAATCTTGGATTAAGGAAGGATTCTGAGACTGAAAAAATTAACCACACAAACTGCTTATGGGTGGTTAAATAATCAGTCACTCAATTGAATCAAAGTAGTCACCCATTGACCTTAAGAAATGTTAACAGAATTTGTCATAGCGACTAAATTTGTGATAGAATCACTGGTATAGCACTGCCTGGTGATGCACAAAATATTGAAAGCCTTTTTTGATAGAATCCCTGATACAGCTGCTCCATATCATATCCGAAATCTGGGTTGCCGATGACAGTTTTTTAGTATAATTCTCCCATTGAAATAAGTTAGTGTGAAAGTAATAAAACTAGCTCTGCAAGCATAGATTGTTTCATGTTTGATGAAATAAATTAGCTGCTTGATGAAATGCCTCTCTGAGCATTCTCAGAATGAACCTGAGCGTAAGCTCTGTGTCCAGCAAGCATAGGCATGGAAGCTCACTCTGCAGGGAGTGCTTATTGATAAGGATGAATCAACTTACTCGGGAATTCTCTTGCTAGCTCTTGGATAAGAATGTGGAACTACTTTAAGACAAACGTACATTGTCTTTTGTAAATGATAGTGAATCATACCCATTAGATTGTTGAATTCAGCATGGCCATTAGATAAATGTACATTCTCTGCTTTGTGTTTACAGCTTTAGTTCTTTACTTATTCAATTTCTATAATTTCCTTCTCTAATATTCTAGATTTGGCTTTACTTTGGAAGTAGGAACTTGTGAGGCAAAATAATCAAATAGCAAACATTTGGTAACACAATTTCTTAAAACTGCATAGCCAAACAGAAAAATAAAATAAAGAGAGCAAAAGAAATGACAAAAAAAGGAACATATATACCTAGGAGTGTTGGATTGTTTGGTGTTTCTCAATGCTTTTTGGGCACACCATTGGGCAAGGTAATGGGGTCTTATCCTCTTATCTCCCTTTTGGCCATACTTTCTCCATCTATAACCATCATCAAGTATATCAATTTCACTGCTTGTTAGAAAATCGTATCTAGGCTCTCTTATCTTCTTCATTATTTCTATAAAGCTTTTGTTCTGAATAGGGGTGTTGTTGATATTCTCATTCAAACTAGCAGCTGGAACTTCATTCTCTGACATAAATCCCAAGAAGCCCATTGGCTTGTTACCTTGAAATTGAGCACAGGCTTGTAAATTGTTCAGTGCTGGTGAGACTCCCTATATTGGTATTGAACTAGCAGAGTCGGGAACATCATGACCTTGATGATCAACTTGGATTATGTTGACCATCTGACCACCATTGTCTTGAGAGGTCTTCCCAAAGTGCCAGCTTGTAAAAGCAGTTGCTTGATCATAAGGATGAGATCCTCCAAACATTCCTTGAGCTTCTTTGGTGGATCATGTAGCACTTGAAACTGTAACTTTTGAGAGCTGGCCACAGCAAGTGACTTTTTCTTGCAAATAGAGACCTTTTCTGTGGAAAATGGGCTAATTGCAGGATTATTCACTATCCTTTTTCCAATTTTCTCAGCAGGATGGAGATCCTCAGTAAAAGCCTTGGAAACCTGATTTTTGATCAACTGCGTCCAGTTAAAAAGTTTGATGTTAGGAGTATTGGACATTAAGATTAATAACATCTGTACATACTTCACATAAAAGAAAGATTTCGTGTAACCCACAATTTGGACTACATGATACTTACTGATCAGAAGCATAAGAAGTCGGTCGGATCTTGCCAAAGCCATCCTCGTCAATTTGTTGTTCAGAATCTGAAAGTTCGTTTTGCTGCCTCAAGGCAAGTGAATTGAAAAATTTTGACCCTCTTTCACAGAATCAGAAAGTGTTTAATGTGAAATCTGAAATGCTGAACATAACTTGAAATCAATTTGACCAAGAAAAGATAAATGTAAAGGCGACAACAAAAATAGGATTTTAATTTCTCCTTCTCGAGGGAGAGTGGAGAAACGGAATAAAAGATTAAAAAATAATATTAATATTCAAGATAAGCTGAAAGTAAATTTCTAGGAAATTTAATGAAACCTAATCCCCGGTTCAAGGTCAATATATTTTTGGAAGTGGTCTAACAAAAAAGGTATTCTAATTTTCGTAGGAGAGAAAAGAAGAAAAGATTAAAATGGAAAAAAATAAATATCAGACTGAAGTAATTTTCTATTAAGCTGAACCCAAAGCAACCTACCGCCATATTAAAGTTCAATAAACGAAGATTAAAGTTTCCCTCACTCTGTCTCTCTCTTTGCCATCCAATTTAGAGGCCAAAATAAGTTAATATTTACATACAAAACCAATACATTCACCATAATTTTCCTTTTTCTGCATGATGCATGAGATCAAGAAGATGGACTCTAAAGCCGCTCACCCAGAATCCAGTAAACAAGTTTCCAGCTTTTATTTTGGGATTCTGCCTTTTAAATGCTTCATGCGTTTGGTTTCCTCCTCGTGAATACATAGATCGAAATCTTGTTCCTGCTTTGAGAATATTTACTGAGCATCCAAATTTGTTTCATGCCCTAATAATCGCCGTCATTTTTTCATTCTCTGGAGCATCTGGTGCGTTGCTGATGAGATACTTTTCGGGGCATGCAACAGTTCGGAAATTTTATCTTGGAATTTCATTGGTTTCCATGGCATTGACTTCACTAATACTGGCCTGTACAGTGCTTCTTGAAATTCTCAGGCTTGTTTGTTCTGGTTTCAATTTGTGGCGGCTAAATGAGGACAGAGCAGGTTCATTCTTTTTCCACAACTATGTATTTCAGGTATTCAGAAAATTCTGTCCTGCTATTCTGGAAATCTCTGAAATTACTTGAAACCCATTTTACCATGTAATAAACAGTATTCAGGGAAAATATTTTCATTAAGCCTTTTAAGTTATTGGAGTTTTTTGATCGGATTTCATCTAATTAGATACTACATAGTAATTTGATCCACTTTAACACACAATCTCTTAAGTGAGTTACCATCTTTCTCATAATAAAAATTATCTATTTGTAAATTATTAACTATTTTACTTATAAACAAGCGAACTCAACCTCCTGATGTATAGTGATTATTTCTTGTAAGAGAAGTGTTTTTTCTTTTATATTAGTTATACTTCTTCAATAAGTCGCTAAAGGAAAAATCATATTAAAGAAAAAAAATTATCATAAGAGATTCTTATTTAAAAAGAAGACAGATTTCCTAGCACATGTAATCCATGCAAATTTTAAAATTTAATTCTCAAGAGCATAAACGATTCAAGAAATCAATTTGAAGGGCAATAGTCTTACAGTTTATTATACGATTGCCAATAAAGTTTTTGGATCCAAAATTGGGAGAAGATTTTAGTTAAATAGCAAAATTTCCTTCCAAATAATTTGAAAAAAGGGGAAAAAATCCTAGTTACTAATTTTTGATTTATCATCATCCAACCTATAATGATGACCCAGCTGATATCTAATGGTATAACTAAAAATTGCACAAAAGGATCATCTATCTAATCAACTATGGACTTAATTTGTCATGATTCAACTCCACAACGATTCTCATATGACTTAATAAATTCTCAGTGCTGTTTGGAAATTTATAACTAGGAGTGGCAGAGAGCAGCACATATATCACCACTAGCTCTGACATGATCATCGGTAGCTTCAATACGTCAAGTAAATATGTACAATAAATCATCATGCAATAGCCAAGAATCCAGTTCATCGATAAGCGTACACATCGGATAAGCAATAACGTGTGAAATTCATCTTCAGTTTTGCAAGTCCAGACAACAACTAACTAAATAAAGAGAAAATTTTCAGCAACATAAAGAAACCATTGGGGTTCAAGAACAACACATAAAAGTGGAAGAATGTCAGGGGCATGCTACTGTTCATGGCTAAGTCGTGTTTGTTTCACTAAAGTTATGCTATGCAACCGACGACAAGAGAATGCTAGCATTGGCTGATAAGACCTTGCTTTTTTGAAGGGCGTATTGCTTTGAACAATGCTATTGGTTGCTCAATTCCTTTAGCAGGCAATTTGCAAGCGCAGATTACAAAGAACGATGGGCCGAAATAATGTCAACGTAGAAATTCCTCATGAATAAATTCTTATTCAATTTCTGAATGATGGAGAGCTTCCTTTGGACTTTACAACCCCGGATCATCTTCTTTGAAAGCTATCTTCAGCTGTAAAATGACTATACCTAACACAAGGAACGTTGTTGAATAGAGATAACTGGGAGATTGACTTGCTGTATAACAAGTAGTGCCCAAGGGCAATGATATCAGCAGCATGTTAATTCAAATTAGATAAATTTAGAAAATGGATCCTTCCCTGGATATCAACATTGCGACGAAGAAAATAGTTCGAAATCAGAACTTCTATAATGAATAATAATTAATAAAGGAATACGCTTTACTTTTTTTTGTTTTTCTTTTGGTGCAATTTACTTTTATTTAATTTAAGAGTCCATTAGATAACAGCAGGCGGCCCAAATAGACGAATCTGTTGGCATGGGCTGAGTCCAATATCTTCTGTTCGACAAGCGTGAAGACCCATTTCGCTTCTCTTTTTGGTCTCCCCTCCCTTCAATCTTTTCTTGAACATACAAGACCTGCAAATGGATCCTGAGCAGCAGAAGATCCAATCAGAAACTCGTGCTTATGATAATTCTTACAGCAGAATTTCTTCTTCAAGCCCAAAAAAATGCCAGACCCAGTTGTTTATTTTCATTTTGTGTGCCTCGTTCGCAATCGCTTTACTCATCTTGTTTCTTCCTCATCAAAACTTTAATGGACGTCCAGTGCCGGCTTTCCTATTTGCATCACACCCATCTCTGTTTCACGCCCATGTGTTCTCCATCATACTTTCCTTCGCCGCAGCATCTTGTGGGCTGTTGTTCGGAGTCAATTCCCAGAGGCAGCATGCAACAGTTCAGAAATGCT
Organism: Aegle marmelos; assembly: GCA_030449875.1. Lineage (NCBI taxonomy): Eukaryota > Viridiplantae > Streptophyta > Magnoliopsida > Sapindales > Rutaceae > Aegle > Aegle marmelos. Next base: position 12,630,677 of record JASUUL010000115.1, read on the forward strand.
ATTTCGTATTTCTGTGGTTTCCATAGCATCGGCTTTGTCAATCCTAGCGTGTGCCTTGTTTCTTGAAATTGTCAAGCTGGTTTTTTCGGGGATCAAACTGTGACAGCTGAGTGAGGATGGAGCTGACTCTATCATTGTTTATGGATTCAAAAAGATTGGCTCCGCTTATTAACAACTCTCTGGAGGTACTTGAAGGCAAGCTGCTTTGCCAGAAATAGTAGACAAAGTTCTAATTTTTTGAGTTCCAAAATTAACTAGCTGTGTAAGATGTGTGATATTGTATAAATGCTGACCAGAGTTAAAGTAGATGATGGTAATTCATGTACAAGGAATCTTAGACCTTCTATCAAATGTATAAAGTGCTTGAAACAATCTCTGGTCTTGTTGGAACTTCTGAGGTGATAATCTAATTAGTGTAGTTAGTTCTGTACCTCACTTGAATCTATTTTATTAGTTCATCTTATCCATGCATATTTTGGGTTTAATTCTGTTTTTAAGTTCGTTCTGCTATCTGCACAGGATGCAAGTAAACTCCCATTTTGTCGTGTTTCCAAAGGGAATCTTCATAGGAATTAGTCCCTTAGATTTCATGGTAGGAGATGAAGCTCCGGAGCTATTGAGAAATTTGTAGATCAATTGCCCTAGATAGGAAACTATATATAGGGTCTCTACAAGCCTTTATATTCTATGATTTCATCTATCCCAGGCCATAAGATCAATATCACTGTTAGTGAGTCTGCAAGTTTTGGAATACTAACTGATATGGTAGTTTTGAGCCTGTTTTTAAGCCTTCTACAACTAGGTTTGAGGTTTTTGTAGAAGTTTGAGGTTTTTCTTTAACCCATCCCTTTAGGACCAAGCAAGGGCTTCCTTTTCAACCCTCTTATTACAGACTTTCTTGTAAAAGTCAAGAGTACAATGTCCTTCAAGATATGTAATCTTTGCTGCAAAATCCTTGAAACATATCCAGGCAATCAATTGAAGGGCAGTCTGCTGCAATCTAGAGATATTTTATCTCAGTATTTTTTGGTTTTCATGGTGTCAACTTAATCAATTCTGGTCCAGACCATGCCTTCGCTCTAGAAGCTATGTGACTGTGGTTTATTTCAGGTTTCGAGTTGTTGCAGCTAACTCAGGACACAGCTGGATAGCTGATGCCTTTGCAGAAACACCTATCCTCTTGAAGAGCTCTCCGAAGTCAGTTGAAGCTTTGTTAGTTAATCTGAATATAGTAAACAAGATTCCATCTTTTTGAGCCCAGAATTAACTAGCTATACAGCCTATGCTATCTTATTTCCCTATGGCAAATGTAATAATTGCAGTGTTTGAAAAGATTGTTATCTCATTCTCATGTGATACACGCCGAATTTGAGGGGCATGTTCTTATAATTTCATGGTTCGGCTAAACTAGCTATCTACTTTTACGATATTGTAGTTTGGTTGGAGTCTTATCCAGCTGATTTTAGTTGTAGTTTTTAATTATATGATCTGCATTATCTTCAGTTAAAAAAAATAAAACTGACTTTGTTTCCCGTCACAAATCTTAAACTAAAACATGCCTGCCTTGTTGGTTTCAGTCTTTGATTTGGAAGGAAGTGACGGAGATGCTGAGCCCTCTGTGCTAATCTCCAACTCATCCATGCCACTGCCTTTCTCATCAAATCTTTGTAATGGTAGAATCTGGATCTATCTGTTGAAAAATGTTGACCATCTTTCCACAATACCCATCACAAAATCAGTAAGTGTTAATGTGAAATCTGAAACGCTGAAGATAACTTGAAGTCAACTTTAATCAGGAGAAGTTAAATCGCTTGTGGTGTGGTGTAAAAGGAACAACAAATTCCCTGAGGGAAGTGGAAAAATGGAATTAAAGATTAAAAAAATAATTATTATAATAATCATCGAGATTAGTTGAAAGTAAATTGCTAAGAAATTTGATGAAAACAACCTAATCATCTCACCGTACCCCAGGTTCAAGGTCAACAAACAAATTTTATCGAGTGGTGTAAAGAAAAGGGTATTCTAATTAAAGCAAAGATTAAATCTAAAGCAACGTACCCCGTATTCAAGTTCGATAAGCAAAGATTAAATTCAAGCTTGATAAGCAAATATTAAACTGTCCTCCACTCTAAGAAGCTAATACCAATCCAATGTAAGAAGCTAATGAAAATCACATTTGAAAAAAAAAAAAAAACCAATTCACTGTAATTTTTATTTTTCTGCACAACCAAAATGAATCTTGAGGGGTAAAAGATGGAGTCCGAAGCCCACGCAGTTGACCAAGAATCCCTAAACAATTTCCAGCTTTCATTTTGGGATTCTGCTTCTCCATTGCCTTTATTATTTGGTTTTCATCATGAATACATAGATAGAAATCTTATTATTCTAACTTTGATAATATTCACTGAGCAACCCGATTTGTTTCATGCCCTAATAATCTCACTCATTTTGTCATTCTCTGGAGCATCTGGCGAGTTGTTGATCAGAAACTTTTCGAGGCATGCAACAGCTTGGAGATATTATATCACATCAGCCTTATTAATACTGGCCTCTACGGTGTTTCATGAAATTTTCAGGCCGATTTCTTCAGATTCCGAGTTATGGGTATTTCAGGTATTCAGAAAATTCTGTTGTGTTTCTCAGGAAATCCCTGAAATTAATAGAAGCCATGCTACTATGCAATAAACAGTATCAATCAAAAAACAAATTGTTGGCTTTCTGATCCAAGTTATAAACCCATTGGATCAAGCTTTCTGATAGCCTAAAATCTTGAATTAAGTCAACCCTGTATTTGATTTTATTTGTTTTACTTCGACATGTAACCATGCATAGTTGGGAAATTAATTCCAGTATTTCTCATTCGAAGCTTAATTTCTTAAGAACTGAAATGATTCAGAGGAAATCAACTTGAAGGCAATAGTTTTAGAACTCCTTGTACAGTTGTCAATACTGCTTTCCAGTCCAAAGTTGGGGGGGGGGGGGGGGAATCAGATAGAATGAAAAATTTCCTTCCAAATAATTTGAAAAAGGAAAAAGGTATTGGTTACAAATTCTTGATTTAGCATGCTGCACGCTGTACTTGTGCTGTTACTTGCAACTACAGAAGGTATGCAACTTCAGCCTCTTTTGATGCAAACTGAGAATTGCTCGTAACTTTTACCAGATATTAGTGGAATGTAAAATAATCAACTGGTTGATGAGAACAATATTATATTCCAATTATGACACATCAGGATGAAATTTGAGATGAACAATTTTGGATCTCTATCATTAGTCATTTTATATTTAATTTCATGCTCTGTTAGATAACTTACAGTATGAGAATCGAATCAGTGACGTTCTCTTTAAGGTGGGTTGTGATTTATAAACGTTCATCGAAGGACCATTTTTTCCTTTTTTTTTTCCCCCATTTAGTTTGGCAACTAATTAATGCTGGCTGCATCCCAAGCTATAAATAATGTAACTCGCGAGTTACCATATTATTGCGGTTTTTATATTTAAAAACTAATTGACAGTCCACTTCAAAGGCGACTGTCAGGGTTCAATTCTTAGAAATTCTTATAGAACTAGGCGTGTGTTTACGACTAAAAAGAACATAACAATGAAAACTCAAATGTATTAGAAGAAGTTTTTGTGTAAAGTATGTCATCATTTATATGAAAGGCTGAATAGTTCAAAGATTTCGATTTTACTGGGTAGCCGAAAAATATAAACATATATTTCACGGGAAAATGTTCAAAGAGTAAAACATACCTATCCTATGCAGTCTTGATTAATGGACTCTATCATAAAGTAAAAATAATTTTGATGTAAAAAATGTCTGCTTTTGTGTTTTTTATTCATCAATTCTTATTGTCTTGTTGTGTGAGGGATTGTTGGAAAAATTACTTAATGAGTTGTTATTTCAAAGTATGTTTTTAGTGAGCCACCCTTGTGTAAATAAAAGTTCACGAGAGATTCAGACTTTCTTTATAAGTAAGTCGAAATAGTATATTTATATTCTGAAGATAATGCTAGATTGAATAAGAATTAAGAAATTAACATTTATAGTATAGCTATTGATTGCATTGAATAAAATTAGGAGTTACAAAGATTGTAAACGGCGAGTTAGATTCAAAATTAGTTATGCAATCATTTTTTATAACTTCTAATTAAATTCAGAATATTGTTATGAAATTGTAATGGTGAATTAATTCATATTTAAATCAGAAATTAAATCTAAAATTTAATATGTGATGAATAAGGCCGCGGGTTATACTTTAAATTTGATTCGAAGGACTAGATCAAAGGCATTTGACAAGTAGCGATTACATTTTCAATTAGATAATAAAAGCCACAGTTGCACGTGCATTTAATTAAAAAAAGAAAAAAAAAGAAAAGAAAAGAAAATGTGTTGGTTTTAAAATTCATGGCAGTCAAGTTTACAGACAAAATTACCCTGATAAAATTCTATACGTCGGTACATTCTTCATTTCAAGGCGTGGGAAAATGAAAAGAATAGAAGTGAATATAAAAAGAAGAATAGGAATAGACAATCATCAATGCCTTCTCTGTCGCGTATTCAGTTTTAATAGAGTTCTGACATGACGGGAATGATTGATTGTGGAATAACCCAGTGGCACGTCAATTCTATTTGTCATGGTTGTATCCTGGGAACTAGACGTCGTTCAAATCTTAAAGCACCCAACAACAGAAGGCAAATATTGTTTAAGAAAACTATATCATTACACAGGCCTCAATATTTTATCTTTTTTTTTTTTTTATGTTGTTTTGCCATTGCTTTAATTATTGTTTCAACTGTAATTATTTTATAAAATCTCAATTTATGATTTGTTCCTTGTATATATGTGTATTGTATACAATGATTTGGCTAAATTGGCTGGTAAGTGTTAAATGACTTCTGGATTGCGAGTTTATCCAGCCAACATTATGTGCACCGTATGAATTCGCTATTTATTAGAGTATCCACTTATCATTACTATTTTTTAAAAAAATTCCATTCCGAAATTAACCCTGCTTCTTCTTCTCTAAATAAAGGTCAGTAACTTCATCTCAGTTGCTGCAAAAAGCTTAAAATCTTAATAAAAGAAAGAAGTTACTTTTCTTTTTCTTTTTCTTTTTTTTTATCTTCTCTCTTAGTTGATTTTGATTATGGGCATCAAATCTTAATTTTCGACTGTTATCGCTCTCTCTTTCATTCTTCCATAAACTCTTGATGTAAAATAGGTTTTGAGTATGGATGAAGAGCTTGTATGTTTCTGCATTATTATATCAATGACAAAAAATCAAAAAAGGGAGAAAAAGTTAATTTATCTTGTTGCTTTAACAAGCAATATGATTGAGAATTCGAGGAATTGCGACGGCCGTATTTTTTAAGTCAATACAGGAGAAAGAAAGGAGGGTAATTTTGAAACTAAAACGTTAGTTAATATTATAAACATTGGGGTGTACTCAAAAGGTCGGGAAAGACAATGGGTGCGGATAGTACAACTTTCCAACGCGTTGCGGAGGGTTGGTCCTTTCCCGGATGCCTTGAATCGGCCCGCTACACAGTGAAACAACAAAATCATGGACGCAAATCAGTGAATCACATATGTGACCGTGGACTCGGCCCCCCTCGCATTTTACAAATATGATTTGGGTTTACCAATTGTCTATTCAGAAACAATATACAACATCACACGGGAAAACAATCTGCCGTGCAAGAGCCTAAACAACAGTAAAGAGGGAAATACAGCAGCAGTTTTTGTGTACTGCAATTTGATTTTTCATTGAATAACAAGCCTCCAAGTGTCTAAGATTAAATCGGCATGACACTGCCCACGACAACTTATCGCACATTTAAAAATTAAGGGAGAATAGTTCACTGAAATTATTCTCAGCGCATTAACATCAACAAAGAAAGAGACGAGTATAAAGGAATTGCGTTACATCCGATGCAGTAGGGCTTACAGTGATTCTTGAAGACATGGAAGAAACAAAATCGAGCTGCAACAAATCAGCAATAGCAATTGCCAAGAATCTAATTCACCAACAAGCAAACACATTACACTCCTATTCAAATATGAAAAATGAAAAAGAAACACACACGTACTTTAATATTATACCACTTGAAGAATGTGAAATTCAGCTTTAGTTTTGCATGTCAGAGCAATAGCTTTCTGACTTGCTTCATAAGCACTGTGAACCAAAATTTCAGTAGTTCAAAGAAAAAAATTGCAGTTAAAAGAACATCAGTAGAAAAGGAAAACATTATGATAATCATGCTGTATGCAGAAACTACTTTAAGATATCATTCTTTGAGCCGAGTTACATATAAATTTGAGTTTTCTAGGCTAAAAATAAGAGCGCCTCCAAGCAAAAACTAGCACAACAGAGCATAATTCAACCTAATATACTTGCTCCAACATTGGGGGAACAGTGTGATTGGTAACTAGAAAAACCGTGATTTTATTTCTGGTTCTCAATAAAAAGGAATGGGGACTGTTCAATATTAAAGCACTTTAGTACGAAGAGCGCAGCAGTAACCACAACATGAGGTATCAAAGCAACTGAGTACACATAATTGCTATGTATCCACAAAGGATGGCAACACATCCTCCTACTGTTAGCCATCGAGCATAATCGCTGCCTGACGGACTAAAATAACCACCCAAGCACAACAAAAGTCCGTTGAAACCGAAAACCTCTGCCAAAATCAAGACAATGTGGGCACGGGCCGATAATGACGTGCCGCTGGCACTATACCAAATTGATGACGAAGCAACAAGCAGTGCAAAAGCAATAGGGATGAATATTTTAGACAAAGTAGAGAGTTTGTTTTTGTTTTGTCCATTTGTAGGTCTTACCAGAGACGAGGCCACTCTGCCATTGGTATGGCATCGTGCTTGTCTGGTGCCATCTTCAATATCTCCAGATGAAGCAGAGGCTCCACCGGTGCCATTAGCAGCACACGCTGTAATTGAAAATGGTGAGGATGCAACCTGAGTTGAATTAGTAGAATCTCGACCATCTGATTGAATCAGTTGACCACCAGGAGGGGAAAAGATATTGGCCGAACTAAAGGGGTTTAGCTGATTTTGTCTGCTTGCACGCCTGCTTTGAGAGGAGGATGCTCCGTCATTGATATAGCACAGTGACTTTCCATTGCCACCTCTGATATTTCCATGTGCAGCAGTTGCTGTATTGTTCCACGAAGGTGAGTCCAGTTGGGTAGAATTTGTTGAGCCTTGATCAGCTGGTTGAATCCGTTTACCAGTAGTAGGGAGTAATTTGTTGGCCGAACTAGAGAAGTTTAGCTGACAGCATTTGTCTGAAGGTCTGGCCTGCGAGGAGGATGCTCCATCGTTGATATAGTGCACTGGCTGCCCATCCCCATCTCTGACATTTCCAGGTGGAGCAGATGCTTTATAGTTAAATGGAGGTGAGGGCAGCTGAGTTGAGTTAGTTGAGCCATGATCTGCTTGAACCAGTTTAATGCTGCCATCTTGAGAAATCTCTGCACCATGCGGCTGGCATCCAAAAGCAGTTGCTTCCTCATCCCTATAAAATTCTTGATGGAAGTATCCATCTTTGACTTCGAGTCTCTTTCTAACAAGATTCGCCGGATGGTTGGGGCTTTCCTTAGCAAGCGCCTTGTTCTGGCAAACACAGACTTTTCCATGATAAATAGTAACATTTTTTCCTGTATTAGTCTCTCCGTCAAAAGACCCAGTCACCTTATCAAGCAGCATCGAGCTTTCGATTTTCTCTTCAGGAAGGATATTCACTGCAAAAACCTCAGAAACGCGTTTTTGGATAAATAGTGCATGGGTTTTCTTGGGTCCTGACCATATTTTATGAGCCACTTTATGAGCTTGAAGTGCTAGAAAACCTCGGGAGTTCAGCAAAGTTTCAACATAGCTTCGATTAGGAACATAGCGAACTCTGGCAGCTCTTAGATCATGTCCAATTTCTTCCCTTATATCACCATTTTCAGCAAAACAGCCTTGGAAAAGTTCCAAGAGTTCACTATGATTCAAGACGTCATTGCTCAATAGCTTCGCCAGTCTATGTGCCACTGCCGAATCAAGTGAAACATGCTTCCTGATGAATTCATCATAGACATTCTTCAGACAAGGCTTCTTTGCAATTTCTAATTCAGACTCCTCTCGTATTTTGCCCCATTCAGCATCTTCTGTCTTGATATCTTCTGTCTCCATTTCTTCCGTCAAAACATAATCTGAAGAAAGTACAGCACCATTAGGATGCTGAAGAGATTATGTAAATCTACATTATCTAGCTTAGACTACAACTGTTACTGTATAACAAAAATAAAAAATTTACTATTGTGAAATACTTGTGAAGCCAAAATCAGTCAAAATGCACATAGATCTAGTTCTATCCGTCACTGAAGTTTACTAAAAGGGTGATAAGTGATAATAAGCCATGGAAGACATAAAAATGAATTCTCTCCTTCAATTCTCAAATTTATATTTCAATACAATTTTTACTCAATCAAGTTTCTGACTTCCAATTCTGTTATGCTTTCTAGTTCATCAGAGCACATCCAACTTTCAGCGATGATGTCACAGGATTAACAACTGAATCAAGAACGAAGACACCAAGTTTTACCTTCGCCCCAGGAAGCAAACATACGGAGAGTCTCAGCACGCAGACGTTCCCATTCAGCTTTCAATCCTTCGTCGATGAGTGCCATTGATCGATTGATCAGAATCAGATCCGCTGCTTAGATCGAGATTAAACCGAATCAAATGTAAAAAGTAGAAAAGAGAAAGGGTTTTCGCTTTTGTGGGGGATTTTAAAACGCCTCGCCAGGCAGGGAAAAGGCTACGGTAGAGTTTTTTTTTTTTTTTTTTGGGGTCCTTTTTAAGATAGTATTGATTTAATCCTGGTAATACTTATTAAATTATTATGTTTTAAGTTAAATACTCGTTCACTTTTTATATTTTAAAATATATTTCAACATACCATACTGTCAAATATGTTATCCTACTCCTTACCTTTTTTTTATATTTTACAATAATATCTTAAATTTACAACAATATTCTTACCTTCTTAAAAATATTAGTAAAATAAAAATATAATAATTTATCAAATTAGTTTTAAAAGTAACATAAGAATTTTTTAAAATTTTTATATTATTATTTTATTTTGAGACGTAATTTCAATTTTTTATAAAATAACTATTAATACAATTATTACGAGTATGTTAAAATTACTTTAGAGTTAGATTATGTTAATTTATTTATAAAAAATATTATTAACAAGCGTGTTGCAAGTGTTTAAAAAACTAATTCTTTCATATAAATATTCATTAGTTAATTTGCTAATTAAATTTGTGTAAAATAAATTAATTAATATTAAGACTATTATTGTAAGGTATTATTGTAAAAATAATTAAAAAAATAGTAAGAATGTAATATATTTAACTATAAGAATGTTTTGATGTATTTTAAAATATAAGAATCAAAATAATATTTAAATTAAAATATAAGAATTAAACGAGTATTTAACCAAAAAAATCTTAGATATAATTATTCAACAGTTATATCTTTATAAATTTAAAAAAAAAAAGAGGTTAAGTTTATGATTTAAGAAATAATTATATTAATAAAAAAATTTACAATATAAAGCATTTTTATTATAATAAAAATTATAAAATTTATTTTTATTCAAATATAAGGTAAAAAATTTAGAAAAGTCTGAAATTAAAATTTCAAATATCACTATACCACAAACAAGCTAAATATAAAAAATAATAAAAAGTCTACGATATCCTTTTTACTGTCATTTTGTAATTTCAGTCAGCCAACTGAAAATACGAAGCACAAACTAACTAATAAATTAGTGGTTTAGTAATTTCGGTCAGACCCTAGAAAATTTGAGACTCGAAGGATGTGACGATAGGATCATAAACGACGAAAAAGAACAGAAAGATTTTAGATGATTAAATTTGATTTGATATTCAACTAATTATATTATAATCTCTTATATTTTAGTTAATAAATATTTTTTCATATTTAAAAACTAGTTATTTATTCTTATATAAAATTTTATTAGAGTTTAGTAGGTATAATAAAAAATTTCTATAAAAAAAAGTGATAAATACATGTTAAAAATGTGAACTTTTCCACTTCTTCAATCACATATTTATCACTTTTTTTTTTTATAAATACATGTTAAAAATGTGAACTTTTCCACTTCTTCAATCACATATTTATATAAATCAATCCATCTTTTCTTTTTTTTTTTTTCAAAAATATACTGCGTTGACAATTGATTTACATGACTTAAACAAATGGCACTAAATTGACCATTTAATTTTGCATCAATATCCTTAAATTAGCTAATTTATTGATTGGGGGTCTATGTACACGCACACACACACAACATTCTTTAAGTTATAAATATTCAAATTTATGCTAATGAAGTAAAAACATCAAAATACCTAAAAAATTATTTAAACTTTAATAATTTTTATTTTTAAATAATATGTTAGTACTAAATTTTATTAATAAGATTATTGATTTTGTTTAAACTAACAAAATATCTTAGACATGATACTAATCGAAATCTATTGGATTTTCAAATTTATATTGAGTTTTCAAATTATATATATATCGGGCATTAAAAATAATTGGTTTTCTTCTAAAAATATTAGATTATATAGCTTATATGGTTAACAGCTAAGTATTAGATATAACAACACGTGTTTTGTTAGGATATTTTTGCTATTTTATGCAATAAGATAAAGTGGTCAAACTAAAATTATTTTTAGAAAAAAATTAATTATCAATGATAGTTAAAAAAAACTTGAGTTAAAAAAATTCTAATAATATCAGCATGTTAATTTGTAATTATAAAAATTAATGTGAATTTTTTACACAATTGGGATTAGTTATAAAAATTGCGGGCCCACCTCTACCGAATACTAAAGGCTTCCATAGTTTTATTTTGTTTTATTTTTATTAAAGGTTGCCATTTGAAATCCACTTTCTAGGTTTTCATGGTTGAAACAACCGAGAAACATTAACCTAGCCCCGCAAAACCAGTAAGTTCGCAGAAGCAAAATGAAGCAGGCGGAGTTAGAAATTTCTTCTGGCAATGATTCTCAAACGCGGTCGTTAATTTTCATTTTGTACAGCTCTTTCATATTGTCTTTACTAATCTTGCTTCTTCCTCATCGAACCGTCGATGCAAATCTTGTCCCAGCTTTATTATTTGCAGCACGCCCATCTTTGTTTCGTGCCCTTGTGATCGCAGTCATGCTCTCTTTCACCGGAGCAACTGTCGCGTTGTTGATTCAAAACAAGACAAAGCAGCAAGCGACCATTCGGAGATTATGTTTTAGGGTTTCTGTCGTGTCTCTGGCATCAACTCTATCAATACTGGGCTTTGCCTTGGTTCGGGAAATTTTCAGGCTGCTGGGTGCTTCAGAGGACGGAGCTGATTCTTTCTCTGTCTACAGATATGTATTCGGAAAGATCTGTCCTAGAACCGACCAAAATTTACATCTTTTTAGTTACTAAATAAATTGGCTGTACCGTCTTCGTCTCTGTACTAGGAATGAATTTTATAATGGCAGTTTTGCACTGAGACTGCGGTTTCGATCTCATCTGACATTTTAGTCTAGATTCGAATGTTAAGAGTTCTGTACTTAATTTTAATTTGTCCGAGTATTTTGGGTCTTAATCACAATATTTCTTTTCAAGGAGCAGTAGATCATCTGATTATATGTTTTACTGCTTCATTCTGTCTCTGGTTCCTTCAAATCATGACTAGAATAGAAGACACGCAAAGAGTCTGGTTTTGTAAGTTTGTGGAACAGATTAAACACTAGAAATTTGCAGGGATGCAAAAGATGTTGAAATAATTCAGAACACAATGTGACAGGATAGATTTGTATAAGAGATTCACTGCATTTCTGTTTACACATTTTCAAATTTGTTCATTGCATATTTAACGAATAAAATTGTAATTGAAAAAACACTCAATGGGTTTCGTCCTTCCTCCTAGCATATGTATTTCTTATTGATGTCACATAACATACTGGAGTTATGTGTAGTTTCAATGAAAAGTATTCCATCTAACCTTCAGGGATGCTGAGTGACCAGCCGATTTTTATAGGATTATGGAGAATTGCTCAAAACTAAGAATTGGATCACAGGATCCCTCATCTGTGATAATTCAGTTGTAGAAGAACAACATATCCATGCTTTCGCAGCATGTCAAATCCAATGACTTGATATCTGTGTGGCTCTGACAAACTAATAGCATATGAAACACCAGTGATGTTACTCGCACAGGTCACTTTTGTGATTCAGGAATTGTGCTGGTAACCCAAAAGATCTTTGCTAGGCATATAAATGGTTCGTGGACACATAATGTTGTATTAGGGACGTCAGGGCTCCTATTACCTTTCTCTAGGACGTCAGGGCTGCTTCTTGTGACTGGGACCCAGATGGGCCGCACAACCTGTTTGACACACTTATTGCTTTCTTATTACCTTTCTCTAGCTAATCTAGAAGACTAGCAAAGCTTGCCCTACCCATAATTTTCAGAGCTAAAATGTGTAAGAAGATGGAGTCGAAAACTCATATGAATGATTCTTATTGCAAAATTTCCATCTTTTCCAGTTCCAAAATTAACTAGTTGTATTAGATTAGTAATATTGCATAAATATTGTTATTTTTTTTCTGCTGATGTAGTGGCCAGAGTCAGGTAAATATGGATAATAATTCATGTATATTGTATCTATCTTAGACCTTTAAGTACTTGGCTTTGGGTTTGGAATTAAATTTTTGTGGTTCATTTAAACAATTTTTAGTTCTGCCTCTACTCTTGAGTCAGGTGGTTGAATTTCAAGATGCTGGTTTCTTCAGACTGTAGCAGCTGAATGAGAATGGAACTGATCCCTTCTTCGTCTGGAGACAGGTATTTATCTAGAAATATCCAAACATGTACGCATCGTTTGAATGTGATCTACTTTCATCTAACACATGCATATGTATGAGGCATCGGAGAACCTTTATAATGTACTTGAAAAATATAAACGATAAGAGCCATTCAGGTAATAAATTTGAAGGGCGCAAAAAGCTGGAAATCCATGAGATATTGTTCTTGTTCTTCATTGCATCTGAGAGATTTGCAGCTAAGCATTTTAAACAAAGTGAAAACAGTCTCTCTACTACTATTTACAGTACCCTGATTACTCTCCGCAGAATGTAATCTACTTAAAAGTGTCATCGCCTTTGTAACATAGCGGTCAGTTTCACTTGAATGATTCAAGCTTTCCTTTTAAAAATAAAAAATAAAAAGAAAAGGCAGGTGGCCCAAATGCGCGAATCAATTGGGCTGTTCTGTTCAACTAACTGGGCCCCCGGTGATTCTTGTGCCACACGCTCCGTTTGATGCACTTAATTAGACTCATGCTGCCTTTCCTCTTTGTAACCCTTACCTCTCCAATCTTGTCTAGAAATTGACATGCGTATGCAAGACCTACAAGGGAATCTTGCGAAGCAGACGATTGAATACGAAAGTCATACTTATGATGTTTCTTCAAGCCAACAAAAGCTTCAAACCCAATTGTTAATTTTTATATTGTATTCCTCCTTAGCATTCTCTTTGCTCATCTTGTTTCTCACTCATCGAAACGTCAATGGAAGTCCTGTGTCGACTTTCCTGTTTGCAGCACACCCATCTCTGTTTCATGCCCTGGTTTTTGCCGTCATGCTCTCCTTCGCCGCAGCATCTAGCGGGTTGTTGATCGGAATTAATTCCTGGCGGCAGCATGCAACAGTTCAGAGATGTTACTTTGTAATTTCGGCGGTTTTCCTGACATCGGCTTTATCAATCCTGGCCTGTGCCTCGTTTCTAGAAATTGTCAAGGTCGTTTGTTCATGGATCAATCTGCGGCGGCTGAATGACGACGAAGTAGATTCTGTCCCTGTTTTCAGATTCAGAAAGATTGGCTCTGCTTATGCACTAGCTAATTGAAGGTTAATTGAACGAAAGTTGCTTTGCTAGCAAATAATAAACAAAGTGCATCTTTTTGAGTTCCAAATTTAACTAGCTATGTTAGATTTGTAATATTTGCATGCTGTTCTTTTTCTGCTGATTTAATTAGTTGGACAACAAATTCATGTATACTGTTTCTTAGATGTTTGAATACTGAGCTGGCTTTGGAATATATATATATATAAAACAATCTAGGTCTTGTTGGAACTTTTAAGACAGAAAGTTATCAAATTGTATAATTAGTTCTTCATTTCAATTGAATCTATTTTACTTCATCTAATCCATCTATAGTTTTGGTTTAATTCCAATGTTGTTAAGTACACATATGCTTCCTTAGAATTAGACCAAGCAGAATCACCATAGGAGTTAGAAATGAGTCTGCAGAAATCACTGTAGGCGAACAATGTACTATCTAAACCTAGACAGACATCTGCATTGGGAGGGTCCTCTACAAGTTAATATATGTTCTTTGATTTTGTGACCCCCACGATCCCCACAGTCAACATCACAACTGAGGTGTCTACAAGTTTTGTATTAGTAATACCCATTGATAGTTTTGGAAGCTACTTCAATACGTTAGACAATTAGTAGTTTAGGCTTTGCTTTAACCTTCCACTTAGGATCAATCAATGGCTTTCCTTTTCCGGTTTCCACCCTCCTTTGACAGACTATATTCTGAAAAAGAGTTGATCAGGATAATGTCTTCCAAGATTTCTAATCTGTACTACAGTATCTTTTTGCGAATCATGAAAGACTCAAGTGATCAATTCGAAGGGCATTGTCCAGCAATCCAAAGTTTTTGCTCCAGAATTTCTTAGTTTCCATGGCATCAACTTTATAAATCCTGGCAATGCTTTGTGTCCGGAGATTATGTTCTGGCTGCTAGTTTATTCAGGTTTCTAGTTGTTGCAACTGAAGGAGGACAGAGCTGATTCATTCTTCATCTGCAGATACATATTGTCGGTATTTTGAAAGAGCTATCCTCATGCTTTTGTAGAGTTCTCTTAAGTTAGTTGAAACCATGTTGCTTGGTTCTAATATATTTGAAAAGATTCCATCGTTTTGAGCTTCAGAATTAATTAGCTATACTATCTTATTTCTCTATGGAAATTTAATAAATGCAATGTATGTCGATGTTGTTATCTCAAACTCATCTTGTTCAAGTTAAATGTGAGGGGCACATTAGACTTCATCCTTCAACAGTTTAAATTTGAATTTTTCTACTTTATAATGTATCCACCTCAATTTTGGGATTTAATTACAATATTTCTTACAGGAATTCATTTTCGTCCTAGATATGTGATTTATGTAATCCAAGCTATTTTGAATTTTGATTCCAATACTTAAAAGAATTTCATGGTCTGTAATTTTTTATAATGCCGAATTCTTTGAACTCTGTACTTTGAGAAACATTAAAGATTCAGGCATTGAATATGAACGGTAGTATGTTTAATTGGTGATAGAAGACTAAGTAAGCATCTGAGAAACCTATCTATGTAATGAAAGAGACAGTTTCTCTGTGAGATTTGGAATAGTCTTTTTCATACATTTTCAATTCGTTTCTTGCATATTGTAAAGGGATTAGGAGTGAAATTCTTATTTGACAACGTAAATCAGACCTGTTTCGCCGTGCCTGAACCATATGTTTTTGTGAGAAGTACGTAATTTTCACCTCCAAATAGAAGAGAGTTCAGGTGAGGAGGAAAATGCCCTCGAACATCCCAACCCTGTACTGTAAATGAGCAGAAAACAATCCCAAATGCCAAATATGAATTTGTTGATATCAATCAAAAGCTAGGAGTCGTCATACTGTATTTGTCCCCATTATCATAAGCGAGAAACATTTGCGATCCATTTCTTCCCCAAGCTTTGAATTGTCACACTCCGCAACTGGCTTCCAAATTCGTAGCAAAGCAGTACGGAATACCTGTTCGTCGATTTGCTAGGCGGAGAGAGCCTTCCCAACAAGACTGTTTGCTTTCACAATTCTTTAAACCAAACATTTGCTGCCTTGGTTGGTTTCATCCTTTAGCTTGGAAGGGAGTGGCGGAGATTCGAAACTCTGTATGAGAATTTCTAGTTCTCTAGCCTGCTGCCTATCTCATCAAAGCTTTGTAATGATGCAAGCTGGATTGTACGTGGCGGAGAAAAAATGTAGACGAATTTATCTAGAATGGAACTCTTCACGTCAGCACCACATTCGTCATTCCTGTAAAACAGCATATTAATGTGTACTTGCTGGTTACATGGTATTCAGTATTGCTTAATTTGTGCCCTACGTCATCTGACTAACAAATAAGATTTCATTTTTTTGTCCTTTACTCCAGTTTTTTTTCTAATAAGAGTGTGATTTTTAATTCGTACCACCACACTGGTTAGTTACCACGATCATAAATTCGCAAATCTACACGAATAATCTCACTGGCCACACATCACAGTACCTATGTAAATATGTGAAAATTCACACGGATTGCGTCTGTAAAGGCATCGTATAAGACATTTAGGCATTGTTTTCAAGCAGAGCGGAAGTCAGCACACTCTCATCGGAAGCAGTGTTGTGCAATGTTGGTGAGGCCAGCTCGAGTGAGCTATCAGTAGCAGCAGAGTCACCGGCGAGATGGTCAACTTGGATTATACAGTCCTCATCGCCAGTATTCGAAGAGCTCTGTCCTCCACTCTGTGACCAGTTTCTAAAAGCAGTGGATCCAAAATCTAGCCGACAATTAGCCGGGCGTATTTCCGACTCCAGAGATTGCTTGCTAAAACTATTTGCAATTATAGCTAAAACCCTCTGTTGAATGAATAGTCGTGAATTTTGAGGTTATCCGACTCTGTTCGAAACCTCGGACAGGTATATAACCCCACTGCTTGACAGTTTTATTAATCAACCTGTAGATAAAAGCTGCCATTGATGGAACAGAATTAGACAACATTAGTCATAAGAAAATCAACCGAAATTTAGAGCACTCGCAATAAACATAAGCGGATAAATAAAATAAATAATTCCGCCAGAAAATATTCAAAAGTTGCTATCCAAATAACATAATTCGGCCTGATTCCTTGAGTTCTGGCCTGATTCCTTGAGTTCTAGCCTGACCCTTGACCCTATAAATTCAGGCCGAAGCCATAAAATTATGGTCGAAGTCAATCAAGCCAAAGATTAGGTTAAATCTTTTTCCCATCCCTGTCTTGATGAGCCCATCTGAAATCAAATTACTTTCCAAGAATTTGTAGGCTTAATGAAAAATTTTAAAACTAATTATACTTCATTTTCTTACTTCAAATATTAGTTGTATCTTCTTTTCACTTTCAAAATTCTTTATAGGACGATCAATTTTTATAACTTGGAAAGTAATTATATTATATTATATCTTCATCTGACTCATACCTGATCGAACTTTCTCATCTTTGATCCATAACTCTTCAGATTCTTTCTCTGAATTGCCAAATGCATCAAGTGGAATTAACTGGACTGTTTGAAACATAATCCCGGCACTTGTCCTTTGCAACTCCAAGGGCTTCTCAAAACCTGTCATTTGAAGTGATGGTTTTGGGGAAGACGTTTATAATCATATTATTATTTAGGTTAAATAGCAGTTGATTAGATCACTAAATCAAATATTTTTGAGGATTCATAATTCTGTCTCATACCTGATTGAGCTTTCCCTTGAGTTTTCAGATGTGCATCATTAATTTTGTTGTCAATAGCAAGACGGTCTCGGTCCCTCTGGTTAAGGCTGAAAAGAGGCTCGAGATGGTATTCTAATGTGACAGTGCGGTTGTAATGGCCTATGATGAACAAACGTAAAGGATCCCCCGGCCCGATAGTTTCATTCATGGAGTTGTGGACACAAGCTGCTGCCATTGATTGATCAAATTCAGATAACAGTAAACATGCAAAAAATATTAGAAATCACAAAACCAACCAGATTCTAATTTTATCTAAGTTTCCGTAATGGGGGTTGTTCAGTACTCAAAAGTCAATAGAAAAAAAAAATAGTAATGAAAGATGCCCAAACTCAAAAATCAATAGGAAAAAAATAATAAAAGATGCCGAGTGCTGGGGGGCTTCCATCAAAGGGTTTTGACAATGAGGAAACATCATGCCACATTTCACTTAAATGCCAGACCAAACCAATTAAGTTCGCCATAAATTTAATTTTTCATATCTACATGCCAGAGTCAAACTGTATCTTGAGATGAACAAGACGACGATGGGTTCAGAGAAGGATTGAAGACAGGAATTTCAAACTCTGTCCTCAATTTTGATATCGTTATGCTCCCTCTTCTTTGCTTTCCTTCTCTTTCTTCTTCCTAGCCAATGCATGGATGAAAATCTTGTGCCGGGTTTGTTCCACGCCGTTTTGTTTGCCGTGCCGCTTTCCTTTCCAGCAGCATCCAGCACGCTGTTGATCGTATTCGGAAACCCTTCCCGGAACAAAACAATCAGGAGATGTTATTTCATGATTTCAGTGGTATACCTGGCATCGGCTATCGTCATACTTCCCTGTGCCTTGTTTCTTGAAATTTTCAGGCTGTTGGTTTTCTCCAGGTTTCATGTCGTGGCGGCTGAATGAATGCGAAGCAGATCCTGAACTTCTTTGCGGATGTGTATTTCAGGTTATCAGAAAGATTGGTCCAGCTGCTTATCAAGAACGGTATAACAAATATATTCCATATTTTCCGTGAGTTGCAAAATTAATTACATCTACTTATTTTCTCTCAACACCTACGAGTGTGGACTGACAAGTAGTACTGTACAAAGGAGGGCTGATCAAGTGATCGTGGAGCGCGGCTGCGCATGCGGCGAGGTCTGGAGAGCTGTGGAGATCATTTTTAGCATTGCATAAAGAAGGGTTTATCAGGTGCGCATTGTCTCCCAGATCTTCGCGCACCTGATCAAGTCCGTTGTTTAAAGCTTGTTATTTTATTACTACTTGTTTGCTCAGGAAAACGAAGTGTCGTACTTAAATAAAGAAACAAAGTACTGAATCTGAATACAACAAATCTCACATCACAAATTCTCCAAATGAATGGTGCCGGATCATTATTTTTACTCTCTTGTGCTTTCCAATCAACCAAACCTATATACATATATATATAAGCAAATGTTAAGAAACAAAAAAGATGAGTAATTCATACAATCGCAGTGGAGTGGTTAATATATATTGTAATTAAGCTAATCAAATATTTGGTTTTACAAACTCATATGGGCTCTTCCAACTTGTAAATTGCAGCCGCTTTCCTCAATAAATAAGTTAGATTCTTTAGCAGTATAAATAAGAAATTAAAACTTTAAATTTCGTTATCGTGAGTGAGGGCGGTAAATAAAGACTGTTGTCATTTGTCAAATGGAAAAAAAAAAGTACCATAAGCTGTGTGTCAGAGATGAGGCCTGCCGGTACCCCCCGAAAAAAAAAAAAAAATGGATTCCATATTTTGGGAGTTGCAAAATTAGTTAACTCTACTGTATCTGTTAACAATGTTTATGGTATGACTTTAGGACTTTATACTAATTTTGGGATATGTCAGTTTTCAGCATGGTGCGAGATTGAGACCAGGGCCCAGGGCCGTGAAGAAAGATGCCGATCAATCGGTCTAGATAGATTACATATATAAGGGGTCTCTACAATTGTATATGTTTTATTTTATTTTGTTCCACCCACCATCAACGTCACAACTGTTAAGGTCCGCAAGCAGTGGACTCGTATTGCCCAATCCACTTCTTTCGAAATCCTGTTCTATAGTTTCTACTACGAGGTTTTAGGCTTTACTTTAACCTTTCCCTTATTGCCAAGCAGGGTTTCCCTCTCTGCCATCCTGTTGCAGACCTTGACTTAGAGTAAACGTCGTTACTGAACTTCTGAGTAAAGTGATTATATTGTTATACAGTAAGTTCTTTATGTTATTTGAAGCTTTTTAACTTATTCGGGTATGCATGCGTGCGTTTTGAATTTGATTCCAACATTTCTTTCAACATATTTGATTTATAATCCTGTGTCCTAGAACTTGAGAGCCATGAAAGATTCGGGCATTGAATATAAAGGCAGTATGCTTTAGAATGTTGGTGATGTATAGATCAAGCAATAATTCCATCTGATAATATGTTTTACAGATTTATTGTTGGTCTCAAATATTTGCTCTTCTTCGTAGAGTTATGATGCAATGATCGTACGAAGCTAAGAAGTTTGAACGAAAGACTATTTCCTCTGCGATGTAAGGGAGTAAAATGGGTATAATAAAAAGAAAAATTCTCTCCAAATAGACGAGAGATTTAAGAAAAGTGGTAAAATTTCCTTCAGAATATCAATGAGCAGAAAACAATCTTCTATTGCGAGTTTTCTGCAGTTAGAACAAAAGATCACTTGTCATGGTCTGTCTGACTCACCGGATTCCCGCAGTGTCAAAGCGATCTGCCCAAATTATTTGTTGATCTCAAGGAGTGCTTGATCTACGTTGGTTCAGTTGTTAATGCTTTAGCAGAACATTGACTACGACGAATTGACAACGATCTCTCACAAAAACCTTGATTGTGAACCAATTCGATGAGATTGCTCAGGTTTATCTGTGTGATACAGCAAATTTTGCACAAGGTTTACTATAGGTCACTTCCTCTTCCAGTTGAGTCTTTTAACAAACGTAAGGCTTGTGACCCTAATGCACCAATGATTGGAGTTGTGGAGATATATTGGCGAAGAGTTCATGATGCAACTTCGTATAGGTAAGTATGCAATCTTATCAATAAACGCAAATCAGTTAGTAGGATTCGCCAACGCAGGCCGGACATTGAACTAAAGCTTTATGTCAATGGCAGCTCGAATTTTCTAACAAGGGAGGCTAAATTGGCGACCGGAGGTACGTTAAGAGGCAAGCTGAGGCGTGCTAAGTAACGGTCAGACTAACTTTTCAAGTCCAAAAGCCTAAATCGTAGTTGAAAGTGCTGGCTTGACTAGATTCTAAAATTTTATAACACATTTTAACGAATTTGTAGATATTTATAATTTTTTATACATATGTGCACTTGTAAATATTTAAATATTTTAACAAGTTGCACAACTTACCTAAACAACTTAAGAATGGACAAATTCTTCCCATAAATAGCATATAGCACTTGCCATTTTATGCACACCACACACCAAATATAAACATCTAAAATATTTTTATAAAACTATCTTGTATTCTCTCTTTCGAGAAATAAAATTTTATTTAACTATATTGTTCTCTTTTCTCTCCTAACTTTTCCGTAACTACTTTTGCTCTTTGCTTAACTAATTTAAGAAGTTCGATAAGCTTATTTCATAATTTTTATGTTAGGTACTGCATGTATTACCGTGCAAAATAATTATTCCGTAACATTTAGCTCGAGTGGATGACACTTCGTTGAGCCAATGACAAGAAAGAGGCTAAGTTGCATCAGCATGCCCAAAGTCGGATGTAATTAATACTTGACGGACAAGTATTGACTCAGCAACATGATGTCAAGCAAACGCTAGTGACTCGGCAGTGTCACGTCGTATTCATCATTTCACACACTCCGATTGTGATCGTAAGAAGGCCTATAACAAAAATCTCATAAACTTGAGGCATGATGGCATATTTTTCAAAACAATTTACTGTGTATTTAAAGGAATTAAATAGCTAAAAATTTAGTAGATGAAAGTAATTTTAAAATTTTCAAAATATAAATCACTCCCAAAATATTCAGCAAAATTTCGTTTTAAAACTCAACTCAATAACATCCACTTTCTTTTTCCTCCTGATTCCCGATTACAAAGTAGAAATGAAAATCTTCCGCGTAATTCAAGGAAACAACTAATTAAATTCTTGGGATCAAATGCTGGAGCAGTGCATCACTACAACCAAAAATTCACTACCATCTTACCATAATGAACAATCCATCCCGTGATTGCTAAGCAGGGGCTTGATCCATAATGATTCAGTTGTAGAAAACATCAAAGTTTTAACAGCACATCAACAGCTATAAATTGATATCAGTGTGCCATCGCGCTTGCTCAGAAACATCATCTCTTACAAAACATGGCTAACAAGTTTGTAAAGAGGACCTAAATGATTTATGTAACCATTCTGTATTAGGATCATCAGGCCTCTGAATGTCTCCGAATTTTCTTCTTTAGTCTGTCTTGCTCTCGATATCTCTCACGGCGCTCTTCTCTCTGACGCTTTCTAGTTAACTGCTCATCTTTAGCTCTCTCAGTCTCAATTTCCCTTTTCTTCTGCTCTTCCTTGAGCTTTCGCTTCTTCATCTGCATAACCCAACAGAATATGTAAATGTAGATATTCTGAGTGTATTTTGGAAATTTGAAACTGGAAATAGCAGATCAGCACATGAAGTGCAGAAATAAACAAGTATAAGATAAGAACAAGGTTGACACTAATTGTCAAATATGAAGTTTGATTGTGCTGCATGAATTTCAATACTAATAATAAAATAGGCAACAGCAGATTCAAATTCATCCAGTAAATATTAGAAGACATTGATCTCTACAAGCATACCTTCTCGTTTCTAATCAATTGAAGATGTTGAACAAGAGCATGAACTTTTCTTTCATGAGGTTCCATGACTACAGCTCTTCTATTTTCCAGAAGTGGCCGTTTCCGGCCTGGAATATCCTTGGGCTTTGATTCAAATGGAAGAGCTGCCTGTAATGACTTCGGAATCATCAATGGGTTGAATTTCCTTGGTCTCCTCTCAATTGGCTGTCACAAAAAGTTAATGGTCAAGTTACTAAAAATGACCACAAAAAGTTACAGTGAGCATTTTGGGACGGAAGAAGGAACAATGATTGAAAAAAATTTACACAAACCGCATCACCAATTACCTTATAGAGTGAATCCTTGTTAACAGGAATAGAAAGATTATGTTCTCTCCGCAACTCTGCTACAGTTTTCATTCCTTGCCAAGTCTTATCACGAGGCTGCAAGGCTGTGGTCAAAGGGTTGTAAAAGCGAGGAATTTCAACATCAGCCCATCCACGCATGAAAACAATGTCGCTCATCAAAATTCTGTCCTCAAAGGTGCATCTGGCAATCCCTTCTCTAGGTTGCCCTCCCTTTTTTTTGGGTTGGTTGCCAATCTCTTCTTTAGCAGCCTGACAAGGAAATAAAATTACTAGGATCAGCCTTAACTTGCATAAGGAGAAAAAAAAAATATTAACCAGTCAACATTATCAATTACAATCATGGATTCCAACCAAACAATTATGAAATTTAATGGAAAAATAAATTTGGAGAAGAAAAACAGACATTCTGCATTTTATTATGTACAGACAAGGTATAAGCAATGACACAACCAAAAAACACAATAATCAGAAAATTGACATAAACTTCCTCATTCAACACCTACCTTTTTCACCTGCCCACGGATTCCACTGACAGTACGAACCTCTTTACCTTCACATTGAGCAACTTCAAGATCTGACGTAAACATATCTTTAATAAGTGCAGTTTTCTTGAATATCTTGCAAGGATAACCAACGAGTTTGATTTTTTTCTTTATCTTTGCTTCATGGTTGAACTCAAGTACGACTGCCGTTGCTGTAATCCTAAATGAAGCCTGACAAATCAAACGAAAGAAGTTTGCTTGATTTGTTAAAAAAAAAAATAAAATTAACGAAAGAGAAAAGATAAACAAGGTAATCATGAAGCATGGAAACATACTCTTAACATGAAAAGCACGGAAGTTTTCCCTTTTCTAGATTAAAAAATTCTACATAGACAGGTTATAGCAACAACAGAATGCTGACCTGATTGTTGGATAAATTCTGGACAGCAACCACCCCAGTTTGAGGAGGGGCAAGAGGACCCCAGAACGTGGCAAGGCAATGCATGTGCTCTGGAGTGTATTTCAGCATGCGGGACCGCCCATTACGGTCCTCTATGGAATAAACAGGAATAGTTTGGAAACGCCTCCATCCAATAGAAACAATAATGGGATCTCTAGTCTTGAGTACCTTCTTGTGCCATCTGTGTCGCTTTAACCTAGCCTGGAAGAAAAGCAATGAAACATCTTATGGCTTAGAGATTTGTGAAACAAGACAAAATATTACATATGTGAATCCGGTTATCCAACCAAATCTAATCCAATGACTTTAACAGTGAACCTGTAGGCCATTTTTAATATATTTTTAAGTCTTATAAACCAGAAAAAAAAACCCCAAATGTAAAAACTGCAGCAGCAGTTAAGTCATTAGGATGATACAAATGAAACGACAACAGTTCAGGTCTCTAGAACGAAAAAAGAATATGATTGTGAAATTTAGTGAATGGAAGCCACAAAGATGCCAAAAATGAACATTGTCCCATTTCACGCATAAGGGTATCTAGACTCAACCAAAAAAAGAGTTTTTAGTTAATAATTGAAAAGCCAGTTTCCTTCTCCAGGATAACTGAGTCTGTCATTTGACTTAGCAGCCAGTGAGTGCTAATATACCTAAATATATAACATCCAATAAAAAATCCACAAGTTTTAAGTGGTAATTTAGAGAAACAAAGAAATGAAGACACCCCAAATCAAGAGAAAATACACTTCACCACAGCACATTAATATGTTATTCTTACCTGCATGTACCCAATATTTTCCTCACCAAGACTGATTCCTCCAACCAAAACAGGATGGCAGGGATCAAAATATTCAACCATCTCAAATGGAACATCATGTATCTCCAATCTTAGATATGTTCCTGTGCGAAATCCCTCAATCTCTAATCGAGTGATCTCATCAAGATCATTCAGCTCAGCTACATTCATTTGTTTACGAAGTTCAATCTCCTCCTTCATCTAGAAGAACCAAACATGAATTAGCACTCAAAACATGCAACAGCACGCAGAACACATTATGATATATGGCACAAAATCTACCTTGTCAACCAGTCCAACTTCGTTAGGTTGGCCGTGATGAAAGCTTCTGCCATCTTTTTCATCCATATCCTCCTCTAGTGATTCGGACACATTATACGTAAATAAAAGTTAAGGTCATCAAAGTTGATTCTAGTAAAAAACCAAAATATAATTTCTCTGATGTAATTCATGAGAAAATGAAGAATGCATAAGATAATGTAAAATAATAACCAGCAAATTAAGCAATGACTCTCAGCAAGAGCTGAAGACGGATGCATCATCCATTACATCTGCATCCAATTTCATAGAAATTCCATCAATAACAGGTTGAGATGCAAGCAGTAGAAGAAGATGCACAGCCAAAAATATATACATATATATATAAAAAGTCCAAAGAAAAAGGATATTGTGCATCAAATTTTGCGCGAAGAGCAAGCTTTTTCAATCTCCTCTCCTCAGCAGCTGATTCATCTTCATCCTCATTTGCATCACTGCCAGAATTATCCACATGGTAGCCTTCATGCTTCTCACCAGTTTCTACATCTTCAAAATCACCATATACAGCATCATCGCTGTCATCATCTTCAGAGTTAGCCTTTGAAACTTGATTTCTCCTGGCAGCTTTTGACCAATCACCCGTAACAAAACGATCACGGATGCTTTCATATACTTCTTCCTGTTTCCAGTTCTTCAGATCCTCATAACTTTTAAATTTGGAACAGTCATCAATATCGACATTTCCACTATGCATTCCTTCTCTCAACTTCTGCAATGAATGAACAGGAATTAGAGAGTATGCCACAAAATTGCATTAAGTTTACATCAAACTTGTATATCATGTTAAAACCAACAACATATCCAAAATTATTATTTATTGAGAAAGATCTCAAAGAAAGAAAAACAATCAAGGAAATAATCACACAGATAACATCAGAACAGACCTTATTCCCTTCTCCCTTTGGCTTAAAAAATTCATCATCATCAGTTTCTTCACCCTGGCTACTGTCCAGCAATTCTTTGGATGAAGTTGCTTGTGATGTGGATTTCCCATAGACAAGCTCCTTGAGATTCATGCTTCGTCTCAAGGCAGTCCTTCTTAAGAAGGACTCTTTCCACTTTGATATGTTTCCCATGCCACCTTCTAGTAGAACAAAAATTAAGACAAGCTCAGAAGCAGAAAAGACAATTCCACACAGAAAGAAATCTAAACAAGGAAAACAAGGAAAAAAAAAAAACTTTAAACTAACAATCATTGACAGAGACGGATTCGATGAAAACATCAAATTGCATTTCATGCTTCAAAGCATCCTCTCTAACCATCTTAGATTAGCTCACATTAGCTATTTATAATCTATGGCAACAAATAAAAAAGAGATCCATTCCTCTTGAATGCCGTTACTGAATGTTGGATCACAATAACCGTAAGTACGAAGAAATACCATCATCCTCTCCTTCCTCTAAATCAGAAGATGACTGATAATCTACATTGTCCTCGTGATGATCATCATGTTCATCATCCTCATCCTCTTCATCTGAATCCTACCACAAAGAATGAATGTGCAACATTATTATTGTAAATCAAAGATGCAGTGAGATATTGCATATGAACTCATTTGATAAAGTCTATATTTTCATTAAGACAAAAGTATAATGAAGCTAATGATCATAAAATCCTTATACCTAGAGCTTGCTCAACAAAAGAACAGTTCCTTAAATTATGAGTGGTGTGTCAAATACATAACATCAGGACCAAGTAATAACAGAAGTTTACAGAACAAAAATATAAAAGCCGAAAAGCTTTCATATTTTTGTTCAATGAGTTACAAAATTTTAATAATCCAGTGTAGTTATATAATCAAAACATTCAAGAATCTAAAGTAGGCATATTGGTGTCCACTTCTAACAAGTGAGGGGTGTTGACATGGTCTCAAAAAGATATTTCAAATATATCAACAAAGCACAGAAAACATAGACTAACATCTAGATAGTAACAAAAATTAAAATCTGGTACACTCAGACTCAAGCAACTCTTAAATAGCCATCATTAAGTACCTTTGGATCACCATGATTAATAGCATTTCCCAAGATAGCTTTTCTACATAGCCGCCCATCATTAAATTCAACATGTTCCACCAATTTATCTTCATTATCACTGCTTGTTATTGTTTCACCATTTTCAGCATCTGTTTCTTTATCTGAAGACTCTAAACCATCCATTTCCTCAGCCATGTGATTTTCACCATGCTCATTGGCAATTCCTTCCCCAGTTCGATACTGCTTATCATGAATATACTCTGTATCATCATCCATATCTTTTGCATTGTTGGCAGCATCTGATAAGACACCAGGCTTCCGACTGAAAAGGGAAATGAAGCTCTTTTCTAACTTTTCATCAATTGAATATTTTGTGTTTTGAAGTGATTTTACCAGCGTCTCACCAACATCTTGATCCTTTCCTGGTAACAGAAAAGTGACACTACTTAAGCCAAACAAGGGTTAAAAGATAGAGAGAGAGAGAGAGAGAGAGAGAGAGAGACATATATTGTAAGATATTTGCCTAAATTCAAAACAAAATATTTAAGAAATAGGTAAATGTAAGGATCATTAAGAATACAAAGATATTTCCATTTTACATTACTCAAGAAGAACCACAAAAATATTATAGGCACAGATTAAAGGGTTTTATTCAAGAACAAAACAGCCAAAAAAAAATGGGAGAAAAAATGAAACAGAAATAAACAAACCTTTGTGGATTGTTTCCCCATTTTCATCATCCACTTTAGAAAACTGAACAAAATGGTCATTTATGTTTATATAGACAGCATCCTTGTCATAAAGGAGATCTCCAAGACCAGACATGGGTGCATAAAAAAGTTTTTCCTTGCCACGCAGTGCCTTCTTTTTGACAGTAGATGGTAAAGGACAAGGATCAGCTAAGCCTGTAACACCAGCTAAACTGTAATCACCAACACCAGCAATATGCACCTGATTCAAAGAAAAGAACAACAAAAAGGAAAAACAGATCACAAATGTACACATTACTGGATAAGAGCTAGATAAATGAACATTAATAGAAGACATAAATCAAATAAGTCAAGATATAATAGCATATTTTTTAGCGTAAAGACTGAAAAAGAAAATTTCTTTTTCCCTACAGGTCAATAATCTTAACCTACATGCTTTTAATTATCTCAGAACTCTCGTACTAACAAGCTCCAACTCTGTACCAGAAGAAAATTTCACCTATTCATCACCTTTCATCCTAATAATTCTTTAAGTTGCACTTCCAATGATACCCATATAAGCCACTGGCAAGTGAAATGCACAAAGCTCCATTTCACTTAAGCCTAACCAAACTAAGAAATTTTACAACTGGCTTATTCATCACACTCTCCAGAGGTGAATTTTTTATAGTCTACATAGTTAAACCCTGCATTCATGAGCCCAATCAGGCTGAGCTTTGCTTTACTATGAACGATGACATGTCTAATCTATGCTTTATCAAGCTCTTTATTCATCACAACTTACTCCCAGTTGTTGACAGAATGATAAACAAGTCCTTGGTAATGACCATTTAGATGAATATTATGTGCCTCAAACCCACATAAACTTAATGTAGCATATGTCCATATATCATAAATTTTTTCAAGACACCATTTGATACACTACACTGATATGTTGAGAAAGCTTCTCACTTTTATTAGTTAAAAAAAAAAGGTGAGAATATACTTATAACCAAAGTGGGAACAGTGATAGCAGTTCACAGTGCATACCTTAGTTCCCTTCTTCAGATTACAACCTCGCAAATAACCATAAATTGTGACATTTCTGTCACATTTATTATTCATATGCACTCTCTCAGGAGGAGTAACATCTTCGAAACGATCAACCAAGACATAAGGATGAGAAGTTCTCCATGATAGAGGAGGAAACCTCATAACAGAGATAAACCGTGCAAGATTTTGAATCTCACGTTTTGGGTACCTAATGAATAGAGGGAAGAAAAAGAGACAATTAAGACAATTAACCTTAAAAAAAAAAAATCTCTAAATTGAAAAAATTAATTTTACCATAATTGTGAGTTTTAGGTCTATAAGACAAACACCGTATAGATACTTACTTCCCACGAACGAGACCAGATAAATTAAAAAGTTTTGCTCCATCATATATTTCTGTCCAGAAACGATGCTTGAGACGCTGCTTTGTTTTTCTTAGTTTCTTCGTGTCCTTAAACTTATCAAGGTGAGTAAGAACTCCCATAACGCTTGGTAATCCATGATTTTGCATTAAATTAAGGAACTCAAAAGTTTCCTGCAAAGGGAAAAAAAAAAATCAGTTACTTTAATTCAAAATTGTTTTAATCAAAATTTTTTTAACTTTTTTATCAACAACTCTAAGCTAAAATCGTTGAACACAGGAAAACAGAAAATCATACAGAACTGATAACACAGAACTATGAAGATCACAAAAAAGACAAAGGAACCACTGCAGCTCCATCAATTTGATTATGCAAGCAAAATGAGGTGTCCAAAAAATAAATAAATTAACTACTAGCTAAAAAGGAGCAAATTGATCATATGATAGTTCATGCACAACTATCAAATAATCTGGAACATATCATCCATGATCCAAGTTACAACTTTTACAATTAAAACTATATATATTAACACATAAAACTTCATATAAATGGACTTACTTGATAGACTCAAAGCAACAAATCAAAATGGCAGCTCAGATACACGTAAGTGAGGATTTACAAAAGAGGCTGGGAAGTCCAAACCAAACAGAATTTTTCACAATGATATCTCACCATTTCAAAACCATAACTTCCATCAATGAGAAGCATTGCCAAGTCAGCAATTTTTGCACAATCAATCATGCCATTGATATCATTCGGGCACTCCACAAATTGTAGCCGCCTGTGCTTACCTAAAAAATTTCACCGACTTCTCTCAATAAGCTCCAATAACTTTTGAATCTAACTAACAATTCAAGAAACTAGATCAATCCTAACCTGATACAATAGTGATAGGCCCTCGAACTTCAGGTACATTATGCTTTGTGTAATGCTTTATGAGAGACTTTATTAACAAAGACTTCCCAACCTGCCACCACTTTGTAGATTATAATAACAACTAAAAAAAGCCATCTAAACTTTCAAAAATAAATAAATAAAATTTGCAAAACCTGAGGAGGTCCCTGAACTACAACGACAAATGGCGGGGGTTCACCGTAAGAGCGGTCTATAGTCGGAATGTGAAGCCGACGTTGCTCTTTCTCAACTGCTCGTGACCGTAATCGCTTGCCTTTCACAGACGATGTAAAAGCAAATGCCTAAAAGATAATAACAATAACGAAAATTAAATTCAGCAATAGTAATATTTTATTTATATAATTAATGTGGAAAAAAAGGTAAATAACAACTGAGGACCTTAGGGTTTTGTTTCTTGTCCAGCTTATTTTTATCGGATTTGGACTTCTTTTTCGCAGAAGAGCCCGATTTGTGAGTCCTGTGTGCCTTGTGCGGCTGTTCCATGACTCGGCTGTTCGCTGGCGTAGTCAACTGAGTTGACTGCCGGCGTAGAGTAAAATGAGAGAAGTGCTTTTGTAGTGGTTGTGGCAGCAGAGAGGATAGGAAGTGAGTGACGCGGTGGGTTTAGGGGACCGTGAAGGATGTTCTTCAGTAGGGTTGCAGGGGGAAATCGCTTAAAAAAAAAGGGGGGGGGGGGCGCCTCACGTGACGTCATGGGCCTCTTGAATAATTTAATCAAATTATGTACACCATTTAAATAGTTAACAGTTAAAGACCTATATAATAATATTCAATTTTTATTCCCTTAAAGTACTCCTTCTGTCTGCAGTGGAGCCGGAAAAAATATTTTCCGGGGAAAAAAGAGTAAAGCCTAGAGGCTTCCTCCGCGATGCAATTTTCCGATTGCAATGTTTAACAGTAGCGAAGAAGACGAACCTTTTCCAGAGGGAGAATTTAATTTCAATTTTTTATTTTTACTTCTATAGTTTGCATTACATTTTTCTTTTTTATTTTATTTATGTGACATTTTTGTTGCATTTGATACATAGGATTTTGAAAAACAAAATGATATGTAGCGTTATTCAGATGGATAATCTAGCAGCATATGATAATTTAGATTACCATGCGAATTATACACAGCCTAATTTGTATTTAACTAAGAACTAGCCATGCAAATAAAACGAATGCTCTTTATCATTATTTTTCAACAAATGGATCTGTAAATATATCGACGTTATATAAATTCCTTAAATTATATGAGAGGTCATTTATACTCTAGGTTTGAAATTCTACAAAATATCTTACATGACCTAAATGTATAAACTGAATACAACATTGATACAAGGTACTCAGGTTTTACTTTAATTTGAAATTGTAAAACTATAGCTTAAGAGATATAATATTAAAATAACATTAATTGTTGTAATTTAAAAGATAAATTGATTTAATTTTATGTTTATATTATTAAAAATGTATTACATTTTTACTAATTTTGTTAAAATTATTCTTTAAAAATTATATCTACTATATATTATTAATATTTATTTCATACATATAATTATTTTTACAGTAACAGTAGTATAAAAGTTATAGCATGTCAATGTTAACTCAGCCTAAGGCTAATTAATGTCTCAGTTATTGAATCGTTTATATCCAGTGGCTAAGGTTATGGAATGTTGAAGCATTCTTAGGTAAAGAGATGGAGGTGTTAGGCCTTAACAGAGTACTAAGCATCATGGCATAGATGTCGGGGCATTCATCAATATAAGTTGAGACTTGCTGCGAGGAAATACCGAGTCCTGCTGCGAGGAGAAAGAAAGTGTAGCAGTTAGATCAATTACTGAATCTGAGTAGAAAGCTTTAGCTCTTGTCATGCTCATCCAATGTGCCATCGAAACAAATTATGCACATTGGAATTGAAAGCAAGCTTAATTAATGTTATCAATGAACAATATTGCTTTGTTGGGGCATGTTGAAGAAGATGGTTACGCAGACTCAGAACAAGATATCAAGGATGTTGGTAACAACCTAACTTAGCAGAGACCAATCCCGAAGTTCAGTTATGCACAGAGGATAAAACCAAACATTTCAAGTGTACTTTGAATCATCGTTTAGTTTAGCTTAGATCATGCTTCTTGCACACATGAATAATTAGTATGTAATTTAGATATATAAGCAACAATAATTGATACTTTAAGCATTGCTGTGCCTGTTTGCTTTGAGAGCAATTATATAACAAAGCAAATAATCATGTTGGTTGATTACCACAGTCATAATGTTACATAAACAATACGTTGCCAATGCATTACTAAGGCTATTCGTGATCCATTGGCAACTAAGCAGATAACGGAAGCACTAGCAACTAAGCCGCGCATGACCAGAGAATAACAACCAGTGAAGCAAAAAGTTAGTCGGAAATAGACAACCGACAAAGATCATCAGTTAGCCTTAGCTTGAGATTTTCAGGAATTGTGTCCCTAAGACTGACAAGAATCTGCAACTTGTAGCAACACAGCCAATGACCATCATCAGTGGAGAAGCTCTGCGACTGTGTTGTACGATGTATGCACCCAAGCAAGAAAGAAGTCCAGCAAAACTGAAAAGCTCCACCCTGAACAAGAGAATTTTGGCATTTGCTCATGAAGATGTGCCAGAATCAAACTAAATTACCCTAGCGAGACCCACTTGAGCATTGGCAATAAGGCAGATCTTGGCCAAACTAGAAAAATTGATGAGCTGTACTTGAGACTGAGAGGATGTCGCTTTATCGGGTCGTAATCTATCTGGTAAAGGGTTTTTGTCACCGTCTCTATCTTCAGGTGGATCGGGGACCTTTGGCCTCTTATCAGAAGTAGATGATGCATTGTCAAATGCTTGTGAGGCTAGCTCACCTGGACCAGAAGCAGTAGAAGTAGCAGAGTCTTGGTTCCGATAATCGACTTGGATTATATGCTGCTCACTACCACTGTCTAGAGAGCTCTGCTCCTTGCCCCGAAGCTGGCTTCTAAAAGCAGTTAATCCATCATTTTTCCCATGTTCGCCCGAATGTATTATTCCCGACTTGTCATAGTCAGGCCTAGTATTAATGTGTCCAGAGTTTTACAGCAAGCTTATCCAGAAGTTTAACCAAATCAAACTCTAGACGCAGCTTATCAGGCCTTCTTCTTGAATTCTTAGGTTTGACACCAACTCGACGTATAAAAACCAGATCTAGACCCTGCCACCAATCAGGCCTGGGACTTGAATTCTTATTCAATTTGACGGCATGCTTGTACGCAACCTTAAGTGTTGATGGTGACAATGATGAAGTTGGTACTACCAATTTCTCGGTGATAACTCCAATAGCACGATCAATGAACTTCTAGGTTCTGAATACGCACTGGAAGCAAGGCCCCAAGCCAATCCAAGGCAGTTGGCCTCCATAGCTCACGACGGTGACAGAAGTCCACTGCAAACAACCAGTAGACAGCTTGGCCTTGTGTCACGGTTCGTGTCTTTTCTCATGGTCCGACCCGTGGAGAATTCTAGAAACCTTAGAACTTGTGTAAATATTAATGAGGTAGGTGGTAGATGGTAGTTGGCATTAACTTTAGATGCTTCTTTGTATCCTATAAATAGGAAGAGCCTCATTTGGCTCATATCATCTAGAAACATAGCAACAATCTAGCTTTGTAAACTTTCTCAAGCAATACAAGTCCTTTCCTCTAATCTTGAGTGTCTTCAAGTGAATCCATTTCCCGATCTTCGAATCCAGTAGTGAATTTGAGTGAAAGGCTGACTTAGGGCCAAGAGAGTGTGAGTTTGGCACCTAATGCTGCACGGTATCGCGAGGAATCAAATCGGTTTATGATAGTTGGTATCAGAGCCGATAACACTCGTGTGTTGCTGCGTTAGTTGGAAGGATGTCGAATGTCACTCATGATGACCAAAAAGGGAGGGAACCCAACCCTAATGCGAAGAAGGGGAAGAACAACAAGGAGAAGTATGTTGACTTGCTCAATGCCATAGAGAACCGGGTTATCCATGGTGAAATCGCCATTGCTGAGATCAAGGAGCACCTCGAAATCTTTGAGGAGAAGATGGAGGAGGTTGATGGCCTTGGAGGGCAAGTGGTTGATTTGAGTCAGGACGTGTTGGCGCAACGCCAAAGTCTTGAGGAGTTCCAGGCTGTGGTCCTAAACTCTATCGAGGCGTTACGAGCTCAAGTCGAGGAGCTGCAGGCTGGCCTTGAGGAAACTAAGTCCGATTGGGCGCTTTGTAAGAAAGCGGTGACGAGCGAAGTGCTCAACACCAGTGCCGCACTTCCTATGAGGGTCGAGGTTCCGAGGCCAAGGAGGTACGGGGGCAAGAGGGATGCCCAAGAGATTGAGAACTTCTAATGGTCCATGGAAAGGTACTTCGAGGCCACCAACATCTATGGTGACCAAGAAAGAGTGAATATCGCAACTGGGTACCTTGAGGTTCACGCGACCACTTGGTGGCAACGGAAGCATGCTGAAATTATGCGCGGGACGTGCATCATCAACACATGGGAGTTGCTGAAATGTGAGCTCAAGAAGCAATTCTATCCGGGGAATGTGGCGTATGAGGCTTGCAAGAAGATGAGGGAGCTGAAGCACACGGCCTCTATCTTGAAGTATGTCGATGAATTCTCGAAGCTCGTGCTTCAAATCGACAACATGAACACAGACGACTTGCTGTTAAACTTCATGGAGGGACTCCAACCGTGGGTGCAACGAGAGTTGCAACGACGCCAAGTGAATGACATATCCACGCCCCTCACCGAGGCGGACACACTTGTGGAGTTTCAGAAGGGTGAGTCTTCGAAGCCGAAGAAGGATGAGAGGCCCCAACATGGCAAAGGTGGGGGAGCGAAGGGCGATAGGCCGCCGCACCATGACGACAAGGATAAGCCGCAAAAGAGGGACGGTCGGAGGGACAGTCCGAGGGATGGCCCAAAGGATGGCAAGAAGGAGGCCAAACGCAAGCACAATTGCTTCCTTTGTGACGGAGACCATTGAGTGCGGGATTGCCCAAAGAAGAAGGCTTTCAACGCCATATTTAGCGAGACCGGGGACAAGCAACCGGAGTCACCAACGACCGACGCCGCTAACATGGGCTGTCTTCAACTCTTTAACGAGTTGAAGGCGAAGCAAATTTCAGCCAAGGTGCAAGACAAGTCACTCATGCACGTGGAGACCGTGATCAACAGGAAGAGAGTGCAAGCCTTGATTGACACCGGAGTATCGCACAATTTCATCAAGGTAGATGAGACCATGCGGCTAGGACTCAAAGTTGAGAAGTCGGAGGGCTGGCTCAAGACGGTAAATTCGAAGGCCAAGCTGTTGAGCGGAGTTGCGCGTAATGTGGAGTTGCACTTGGGCGCTTGGCGAGGCAAGGCGAATTTTTCCGTGGTTCTGCTTGATGACTTCGCGCTAGTGTTGGGCATGGAGTTCTTGCGACAGTTCAATGCGGTTCCGCTTCCGAAATTCAACTCGGTGTGTATTTTGGAGGGCACTCCATGTATGGTTCCGACGGTGACCAAGGCCACACCGCCAAGCCAACTTTCCGCGATACAAGTCAGCAAGGGTGTCAAACGGTGCGAGGACACTTTTCTCGCCACCATCCATGAGGTCAGAGATGGGACCAAGGCCACAGAGGTCATACCAGAGTTGGTAGCTCAAGTCTTCAAGGAGTATGCGGACGTGATGCCACCCGAATTGCCAAAGCGCTTGCCGCCACGTCGAGAGGTAGATCACAAGATTGAGATGGAGCAGGGGGCCATGCCGCCCACGCGGGCACCATATCGCATGTCTCCATCGGAGTTAGAGGAGTTGCAGAGGCAAATTAAGGAGCTGTTGGACGCAGGGTATATTCAACCTTCGAAGGCACCATACGAGGCACCGGTATTGTTCCAATGGAAGCATGATGGCTCGCTTCGACTGTGAATTGACTACCGGGCTTTGAACAAGGTGACGGTGAAGAACAAGTATCTTATCCCGCTGATTGCCGATTTATTCGACCAACTCGGACGTGCCAAATACTTCTCTAAGCTTGATTTGAGATCGGGTTACTACCAAGTGCGGATTACGGAGGGAGATGAGCTAAAGACAGCTTATGTCACGAGATATGGGGCTTATGGGTTCAAGGTCAT
Source organism: Aegle marmelos (assembly GCA_030449875.1). Classification (NCBI taxonomy): domain Eukaryota; kingdom Viridiplantae; phylum Streptophyta; class Magnoliopsida; order Sapindales; family Rutaceae; genus Aegle; species Aegle marmelos. The sequence goes on from JASUUL010000115.1 coordinate 12,666,739, forward strand.
GCCATTCGGCCTCACCAATGCCCTGGCCACATTCTGCACACTTATGAACCAAATTTTCCAGCCATACCTTGACCAATTTGTGATGGTGTATCTCAATGATATCGTGGTCTATAGCGACACCTTGGAGGAGCATGCTAGGCACTTATGGATTGTATTTGAGTTGTTGCGGGACAATGAGCTATATGTGAAGCCGGAGAAGTGCTCATTTGCTAGACCGGAGGTTGATTTCCTTAGTCACAAGATTAGAGACGGGATGTTACTCATGGACAAGGCAAAGGTCCGCGCCATTGCCGAGTGGGAGGCACCAACGAGGGTGACTGAGTTGCAGTCTCTCTTAGGCCTTGCGAACTATTATCAGAGGTTCATCATGGGGTATTCCGCCATTTCCACACCACTTACGGACTTGTTGAAGAAGGCCACCAAGTGGGGATGGACAGAAGAGAGCCAACAAGCCTTTGATGCCCTCAAGAAGGCCGTTACGGAGGAGCCGGTCCTAGTGCTACTAGACCATGCCATACCATTCGAGGTTCACACGGATGCTTCCGATTTTGCGATTGAGGGGGTGTTGATGCAAGCCGAACATCCGATTGCTTTCGAGAGCCGGAAGATTAATGAAACGAAGCAGCGATATACGGTCCAAGAGAAGGAGATGACGGCGGTAGTGCATTGTTTGCGGACATGGAGGCATTACTTGCTTGGGTCCAAGTTCGTGGTGAAGACGGACAACGTGGCCACTAGTTACTTTCAAAGCCAAAAGAAGTTGAGCTAGAAGCAAGCGAGATGGCAAGATTTCTTGGCCGAGTTTGACTATGTGTTGAAGTACAAGCCGGGAAAAGCCAATTTAGTGGCGGACGCCTTGAGTCGAAAGGCCGAGCTTGCGACCATAAGCTGGATACAAGGAGAGCTTCTTGTATTGATCAAGGAAGGAATGGAACATGATCTATTAGTGAGACAGCTGGTTTCTCTCGTGGAGCAGGGGAAATCGAAGCAATTTTGGGTCGAGGATGGTTTGCTATACACTAAAGGACGTCGGGTTTAAGTTCCGAAGTGGGGGAACTTGCGACGGAATCTAATCAAGGAGTGTCACGACACCAAATTGGCTGGTCATCTAGGGCAAAGGAGGACACGGGCGTTGCTTGAGTCGGCATACTATTGGCCGCTAATGCGCGAAGAGATTGAACAGTTTGTGCGGACGTGCTTAGTGTGCCAACAAGACAAAGCAGAGCAACAATGTCCAGCCGGCTTGCTTGAGCCGTTGCCCACTCCAGATCGACCATGCGAGAGTATCTCAATGGATTTCATCACTTGTCTTCCGAAATCAGATGGGTGCGGAACAATTGTGGTGGTGGTGGACAGATTTTTGAAGTATGCAACCTTCATTCCAGCCCCGAAGGATTGCTCGGTGGACGACATGGCCAAGCTTTTCTTCAAGAACGTGGTGAAGTATTAGGGTCTTCCGAGGTCCATCATTAGAGACCGAGACAATCGGTTTACTGGGAGGTTTTGGACGGAGTTGTTTAGACTCATGGGGTCAGTGCTACACTTCTCTACGAGCTTCCACCCGCAGACGGATGGGCAAACCGAGAGGGTGAATGCATTGCTTGAGCTATACTTACGGCACTTTGTGAGTGCCAACCAGTATGATTGGGCGAAGTTGTTGGACGTGACTCAATTTTCCTACAACTTGCAACGGAGTGAGGCCACATCGAGGAGCCCTTTTGAGATGATTATGGGGCAACAGCCGCTGACACCACACTCACTCATTTCTAGCTACACTGGGCGGTGCCCAGCAGCCTACAAAGCGGCCAAGTCGTGGCATGAGCAAGCGGACATAGCTCGTGCACACCTTGACAAAGCGGCCAAGCGGATAAAGAAATGGGCGGACGGCAAGCGTAGACACTTGGAGTTCAACGTGGGGGACATGGTCCCAATCAAGATCCTTCCATCCCAGCATAAGTCTACACGTTTGCTGCACAAAGGCCTAGTTCGGAAGTATGAGAGGCCATTTCCAGTGATCAAGAAGGTCAGAAATGTGTCGTACAAGCTTGAGTTACCCTCCTCGCTTAGACTACATCCGGTATTCCATGTTAGTTGCTTGAAGCCATATCACGGTGATGCGGAGGATCCATCACGGAGCGGATGCAAGCGGCCGCCATTCGGTAACACAAAGGTATACGACAAGGAAGTGGAGGAAATTTTGGCGGATCGAATTATGCGGAAGAAGGGCTATCCGCCAAGCCAAGAGTATTTCGTCAAGTGGAAGGGTTTATCCGAGAGCGAAGCAAGTTGGGAGCCCGCCAAAGATTTGTGGCAATTCCGAGACAAAATCAAAGCATTCCACAGCAAGTCAACGAGGACTTCTCCGGAATAGGTGGGGGAGAATGTCACGGTACGTGTCTTTTCTCATGGCCTGGCTCGTGAAGGATTCTAGAAACCTTAGAACTTGTGTAAATATTAATGAGGTAGGTGGTAGATGGTAGTTGGCATTAACTTTAGATGCTTCTTTGTATCTTATAAATAGGAAGAGTCTCATTTGGTCATATCATCTAGAAACATAGCAACAATCTAGCTTTGTAAACTTTCTCAAGCAATACAAGTCCTTTCCTCCAATCTTGAGTGTCTTCAAGTGAATCCACTTCCCGATCTTCGAATCCAGTAGCGGATTTGAGTGAAAGGCTGACTTAGGGTCAAGAGAGTGTGAGTTTGGCACCTAAGGTTGCACGGTATCGCGAGGAATCAAATCGGTCCGTGACACTTGGCATGACTAAGAAACCACGTGACTTGCGAAAACAATTGACACAATTTTTAGGTGCCCTCCCGAGGCTGATTTTACTATCTTCGGCTAAACAGCAGATCACATGAAGGAGTTGAAAATTACAGGATCGAGCTACAGCTGCATTTCTAATAATATCTGATCGAGTAATCACTCTATTTTTCAAAAGCATAGCAAAAAAAGCAATGTTTCATGCGGAAACAATTGACATTTGGTTCGTAAACTGGCATTATGAGGATGAAGAAATCTTTGTCCACAGGTTCCTTCCTAGACTGATTTTACAATATTCGGCTAAACGGAAGAGGAGATGCAGGATTTGTTCACAACTAATCAACAAATTTATCAAAGACATAGCGAAGAGTATAGAAGCGGCGACGGACGAGACTAAATCTGAGGAAGAAGTTTGGAGGCGAGGCCGGTTGCGGAGCTCGGTTTCTATTGATTGATCAGAATCAAATTCTGTACCTGTGTATTGGAGATATTTAGTTAGTTATGAAACTAATTATCAAGAAAGGGGTTAAAAAGTCATTATCATTTTATTACTGAATTATCTATGTCACCAGAAATCACTTGCAAACAATCTCAAAGTATAATAAAATATAGAAAAGGGCAAAAACGAAAAAAAAAAAAGGAAAAACCAAAGAATGACGTAAGACACGACACGCGCTCTTTAAAAATTTAACTAGAATTGCATGAGAAATTCGATGTTAATTACCTATAAACGTCCCATGTCATCTGATTGTTATTATCCACATGCAAATGCCTTTTAACTTTCCATGTACATACAAAACAAAACCAACATGAATCAAATTGGATCCAGAGAAGATGATGATGGCATCCAAAACTCATCCATTTGACCAAGAATCACAAACTCATTCCTTGTATATATTTTTTTTAATAATTATTTTGGACTTCTATTTCTCAATAGCTTATCATCAACACTGACGTGTGCCTTCTTTCTTGAAGTTTTCAGGCTGCTATTACTGGGTTCTTTCTCCATGTTTCAAGTTGTGGCAGCTGGAAGAAGGGGGAGCTGATCGCTATATGTTAGCTCTGACGAAACGTGGGGACCCAGATGTTATCCCTAAGAGAATCGGAAGGAAACCCCAATACGCTCATTTAAACCTTTACAAATGAGGGCGGGTTATTCCACCAAGTATAAGAACAAGTCAATCCACTATTAACTAATAACATTTATAATCGGAAGAGAATTTATTTGATTTTCCTTTTTAAGCCTGGATCACACATGCATGTTCACTTTAGGTTTTAGCTTCTATTTGCATATTCTCTGTTAGTACTTGTCTACGTGTGCTAATAAAGACAGTAAAGAATTAGGGCCAAAAGCCAATTTTTTATAGGAAGGGGTCATTTTTTGGACCTCTCTTTAACAATATTTTAGTTAATTATTATTTTTTAAAAAAGGTATTTCTCCATTAGAATCCCTAAGCTGTAGCATTCTTTCAATTTCTATTAAAAATTTTATATTTTAAAAAATACAATAGATATCTAAAAAGCTCTTGTTTTCTTTTCTACAAAGAACCAAAAAATTAATTATTATATTTGTTGGCTCACTTTTAAATTAAAAAATTTAATTTTTTAAGATATAAAGTTCATTACCACCATCTAGTTATTAATCCGTCATCTTAACTTCGCTAGTGCTGTTAATTTATATATTCTCTTTTAAATTAGTATTGTTCTTATTTGTTATTTTTGCATTAATTCATGTATGGTTGATGCAGTCTTAAAAAAATTGTGCTTGTTCGTTTGTTATTTAGAATTGAAAACCATTCAACTAGAAAATGTGCATTTGCATATGATAAACTAAAAAGCTAAGAGAGAGAGAGAAGAATAGAAGTATACGGTCAAAATATAGAATAAATTTTGAGCTATTTTATATTACGTTGAGAGTAAATATTTCTGAATATAAATAAGGCCGGCGTCATAAAAACAAAGGCCCCAAGTCGCTTGAATTGCCATGTAAACGACTAAAAAAATAGAATATTTCACTTGCTGTCATTATTTTAAGTATTTTTTATGATATTTTATTATTCTTGTTTCGATATGTTTGATAATATTGACTGCATAAAAATAATGAAGCATAAAAAGAAATTGGATTATCTTTCGGTTAGTGAAGGGAAGAGGCCTAGTACACCACCAATCACTCCAATTCTACAAATAAAAGTAGAACATCGATAAATTAATATTCTTGGATCATAAAATTTTATTAATTTAGTGAATATTAATTTATTAATAAGTTCATTATTATTAATTTACTGATAAATTAATAATTATTAATTTATAAAGATGATATTACGTTCATTATAAAAAAAATTTATGAACTATGGAGGTGTTAATATTAAAGAATATATATAGTGATTTTGTGAAGTTGTATTATACAATTTCGATTTGACTTTAAGATCAAGTGATTCTATCAGAGAATTGTTGTTGTGATATATATAAATATTTCAATTCAGGATCCTGAATTTATCAAAGTTTGAGAAAGTTATTAAATTATATGATTTAATAGTATAATATCAATGAAAACTATTATGGGTTAATAATATAATGATATTATATTGATAAATTATGTCTTAATAAACATTTCCGCACCTTAGTAAAGTCCAAGATCATAGACCAAATCAATACTCTATTTTTATATATTGTTCTGATAAATAACTTGTAATTATTCAGTTTTACAATTAGTGATAGTTATTGTATAGGAAAGATCATTTGGAAAAAGCTTAGCAACGCCAAGTTGATGAAATGTTTAACTGTTGCGAAAGTTATGGGTAAAACACTAAGGATTCCAGAGAAGTTAATGTTTGTGGTGCTGAAGTTGGAGGATGTCCAGATGATGACGGGAAATGACAAATTCCAACTTTAATCCTCGAACACAATCATGCATTGAGTGCAGGCAAGTCTAGATTACTTTTTCGTGCAACTAAAATGTTAGTTGACGTGTAAGAAAGAAACTTGAAATAAATGATTGATTAAGAATTCAAATTGCTAAAAAGTTCAATGCCAGACGCGACTTTGAAGCAATTGCGGAGTAATACGCATGAATTAAGAAGTAAAGTTGAAAAATGAACAGTCAAAGCACACACGAAGTCTTTCTCTCAAATCTCAACAGTTAATTAAGACAAGCAATTGCGGAGGAAACGACTTCAAATGTTGTATTCTGATCACTTCGCGGAAGAAATAACTTAAGTTTAAAACCATCAGGCATAGAGATTTAATCAAAGAAGATCTTGTATTGGTCTTGGACATTTGTGCTATAACAAATCTTATATTCTTGCTGCGTTATTCTACTTAAGAGGAAGCAGCAGCATTGAGATGAGATAGGTTGGCTACCAGGTTAGGGACTTAGGCCTTTTTTTACTTTAATTTATATTTTTCAAGGCAAAAGGGGGCATTTCTGAAAAATAGAAAAAATAATGGGGATGGAACAAGGTTTTAATTCCCAAACCCGTCACTGGAATCACATTCTCGATAATCATTCTTCAGTTTATGTGGGATTCATGCATTTCATTCTCGTTTTCAATTTCAAGTAAATAATTTTTTATTTCGATTTTTTCATTTTGATTCTTATTCAGGAAATGTAAGCACGTTATTAGTTAATTAAGCAAGAAGTTTGAAGGGTGCTTTAGGGTGTGTTTAGAATTGAGATATTATAATTTTTAAGCTATAATTACTATAAATAAAAAGTTATAATTATAAAAGAAAAGTTAATAATACGTAATAAATATAAATTTTAAATAATAAATTTGATAAAATTATTAAAAATATAATAGATTTTCCACCATACAAGTAAAAAATTATATTAATATAATTTTCAAGGTACAGCAGCTAATGTTTACCAAACACTTTACTGTTATAATTTTTAAATTATCACTGTTCAATCTCAATTTTAAACACACCTTTAGTTTGTTTTTAACATGAATTAAAGGTAGTATTTATACTTACAGAGTAGCTTGGGAAATTTAAAGCATGATTAATGTAATCTCTAGAGTTTTTTATATAGCATATAAATTGAACTCTAGTTGTCTTCAAAAGAAGTGAAAATAAGAATTAACCAATGAAGCTAAAGTACTTTCCAACAGCAACAAGACTATATTCTTAAATAAAGTTTCTTTTACACTTCCGTTTGCACCCAATCAAATTGGTATTAGAGCTTTTGATTAATATTGGAAAGTCTCTATTTAATAAATGTTAAAATTATCATTTTTTATTTAGAATGTTGATTAATATATTTATAATTTATAAATTATCTTAATGGTCCCTTATTATACTTTATGTTAAATTATATTATAATATGTTAATTTTATCTTATTTTTATATTATAGATCAATTTTAAGAATAAAGAGAAAATCAAAGCAAAAAAACAAGAGACAAAGAAAATAGATTGCATTAATATAAAAAATAGTAAATAATAAAAAAGTGGAGACATGTATTATTGTGATAATCAAGTGGCAGCAGCCCCTTTTGAATATCACATTTATAATTTATAATTTATTTATTTCTATATGTAAATGAATAAGTAATTAACAATTTAAAAAAAAAAAAGAGGAAGAGACAGGAGTTGCCTATAAAAGGAGGTGAAGAGAAAAGAAGTGGAGATACAAAAACAAAGGAGAACAAGAGAATTAGAGTGTGCCGAAGGCTGCATGCAGAAGAGGGGTGACAAACAGAATGGCTTAGTCTTCAAAATTTCTTCTCTTTTCTTTCAATTTAATTTTCTAATGACTTTTTCAGAACTTTGAAATTTTAAATTTATAAATAAGTTTAGTTTTATTTTTAATTTATTTATATGTAATTTAATTTTAATGTTTATTTTTATTTCAATTATGCTTAGCTAAATAATAATAATTAGAGTAAGGTGAAACTCTCATTAGAAAATTTTGAGCTAATCAAATTCTATTTGTATTGTATAAATTAAATAATTTTCTATTTAACTTTATTCATATTTTTTATTTTTTATTTTTTATTTATTGTAGACAAACAAGGGTGTTTGAAATAATAGATTCTTAATATCTTAATATAAAATATGATAAAATGGTATTCATAACAAAATTAAATTTTGGCACATCAAGTACTTAATTCATAACAAAATTATGGAAAAATAATGCCAATTTATGTAAATAATATTTTGGGCAAAAAAAAAAGAGAATTTATTAAATTATATCTATTACTAAGAATGGATCCATAATTCTAACAAATTTATTTTTATAGTTTGATTTAAATAAACTAGTGTTTATTTAAGTTATATTTGTAGGTTTTTGATAATTGAAAGAAATTAATCATTTAAATTTTTTCTCTGTGTATTAACCTTGGATTCACTAAGCTGTACTTTAATAAAATACTTTTATATTTAGGAGTAACAAGTTCTTTTGGATCGTGTCAAGTTTTTAGACCATTTGACATAAAAAGTATTTATTTTATTTTTTTCTTCTCATTTATATCAATCCTTTTTCCTCCTTTTGTCATCTTTTTTGTTTAAAAATGAGAAGGAACGCGTATTTCTCCTTTGGATGTGAAGACTACTTGATCCTAATTACCCCTAGCAAAGAAAAATTTGTTCTTCCAGTAACCCCTTGAGGTAAAAAGGTTTACAATGGATTTTCTTTATTTTGAACTGATCATGAAGTAGTACCAACTAACATCCTTTGATCTATTTCTTATCTTATATAGATTTTTTATTTCCTCTTTAGTGGGCGCACCTATTTCACACCTCTTGTATAGTACATACAAGCTAGAGAGAACTCTCCATCTATTAGGATAAAGCTAGCTAGGAGATAGGTTTAACTCTCTAATATCTAAGCTAAATAAGGTTGAAGTGGCAGTCTAACGCCAAGTTTGAAACACTCTAAGTACATGATTACATACCTCTTTGGGGTCTACTAAGGGTATTGAACTTTCAAGGAATCCTTAAATCAATATCACCTGGAATCCTATACAATGCCTTAAGGTTATTTAAGTCTTCTTGGGTGATTCTGCTATCCATGAAGTTATTGGGATAAGACTCAGCTTTGGACCTATAACTAGTTATGATTTTCTCCACTGGTTGAGATTTCTCAGGTGAGCTCTCTTCACTACTCTCATCTTTACCAATACTTGGTGCTACATTAGTACCAGCACTCTTGTTAAAATTGATTTTCTCATCACTAACTCCCTCATGGGATCTATGTTTTCTAGATGAGGAAGAAATTTATGGGAACATTCTCCTAAGGTTTTCTCTAATCCTAAATGGTCCAACTTATTCTACAGGAATCTGAAGGTTAGGCTTTAACCTCCTAGTCTGGTCAAGCAAAACACCAAATCCCTTCTCATTATCAATGTCTATTGTTGTGTGTTTTCCTTTAGCATTGCAGCAAAAAAGCCCAAAAATCTAAACAAACACAAAAAAGAAAAAGAAAAATAGTAGCGTGGAAAACACCTAAGCAAGATCAAAGCAATGAATTTAAGAAAAAGTTTCTGAAAATATCTAGAACTGGTAAGATGAGAATTGCAATAGTGGCAACATAAGAAGGGTTCTTCTAAAAAGATAAAGATTGATTTTAATCAAAGTTAGGGAATAAAAAAATAAAGATAAAAAAGGGAGGTTATGGATTTATAGAGAAGGGAAAGAACGTTTAGGGTAATATAACGGTGATTTAAAAGGACGTGCTGAGAGAATTTAAAAAAATGCCATTTAAAGTTTAAATACTTGGCTAAAATTTAGCCACGTCACACATATTTAAAGTGACGAGACAAAAGGTTAGAAGGTTAGATCATGGAAGACTCACAAAGTTAGAACCATTTCTTCCTAACTAAATTTTATAGTTTCTAATTTTATCTCATTTTACTATGAATATTAGAAACTAGAGGACTAGTGTTTGGGGTATAGAAGTACTGCTACTGATATTAATATTATAAAGTGATGTAAAACATCGAGGAGAAATTTAGTTGGTCACTTTGATGAGGATGACCAAGATCTTGTGAAGACACTAGAACTAAGTTGTTTGTTCTTACAACTTGGTTAACTTTGGGATGTTAAACTCCTCTCTAAAATTTGGCCATAAGGTCTGTGTACACTCGGGCATTATAATTGTAACTCAATAACTACATACTAATAGTACATTAACTCGTGATTCAAGCAGAACATTTAATCTAGCAACAGATGTGCATTAAAGAAGACACAAAAATCTCAAGTGCCTATAAGAATCCTAAAAAGGGAAACCTTTTTTGGTTGAGGAAAAAAATCCTCCAAAAAAGAAAAATAAAAAAGATCAGTTTTGAACTATAAAAAAGATTTTAAAAAATGGATTGTAAGAAAAGTGATATTAGTTCTTTACAAGAAAATACAGTTATTGATTTAAGTGCTAAAAGGTTTTTACTAAAAAGAATTCGATGACCCTTGGCAATTCTCTGTTGTTGCAGGTAATAATGAAGTAAGGGGGCAATCCCAATTCTATTATAATAGTAGTTAGCAGTTCCCCATTAAAAATAAATTCAAGTGTTGAGAAAGCAACCTAATCGTTCTCTCAGGCTTGATCAAATTTCGGCATCAAGATTAATTCTACTTTATTCAACAAACCTTGAAGCAATTTGTATATGATTGGCATTAGATTGTCGTTTAGGTTACTTATTAAAGTTCAATATACTTTACAAGTAATTAGTAAACAACACACTAAATATTGAGACTAGCATTTTAGGAAGTCCTAACACTATATCTATCTTCTAAGAGTTACCATTAACAACAATCCAAAACTGTTGGCAACAATTCTAAATGTTATCAACAATTTAGCAGCTTTGTTGTCTTATTATATAATATAAGTAAGCAAGTAAAATATAAGTCCTATTGAACCAAATAACTAAGTGCCAAATAAGGAGCTTTGTCATTGGCTGATAAAGAGTTGCCTTCACCATAAATGATTTGTAGTGGAGCAACAACTAATGATGCACTAAAAATAGAAATATCTTAACCAAACCAATAACATTCAAATTAAACTATCATGCGAAATTGAAAATTGAATCATCTTACAATTTAAGAGAGTATATGCGGTAAGGGTGGAGGTGATGATGGTGCTGAAAGTTACACTTAAGGTAGAGTTGTTAGGGGTTGCACTTGAGTTGTTAGTGCCAGTGGTCGAACTTGAGGTGTTTGTATTACTAGTCGTTGAACCTAAGGTGTTGCTCTTAGTGTTCATGATGGTGTTGACGTTCGAGGTAATAGTGCTTGTGGTTTTGTTTTTGCTAGTGGTGAGGTCATCTGAACTGAACTATTAACAGTAATGTCCGGGCTTCCTCAATAGCAGTTTCTAAGAGCAGTTGATCTAATATTGTGCCTATGTTTACCTGGATGTATTGTTCGTGATTTTTTATATATCTTCTGCTTAGTCTCACCATTAATAATATATGCCCATAGTTTAACTAAAAGTTTACCTACGAGTTTAACCAATTCCAACTCTTGAGATGACTTACTTATTGAATTCCCAAGCCTTTTTTTTTTTGAATAATTACTCTTTTTAACAGAACCCTCATATAGAACACCGGCTATTGATGATGACAAATAAGATCTCACTACTTTTTTTTTTTGAATCTTTGTGATAATAACTTGAGATGCACGATCAATCAACATCTAACTTCTTACTTCCTTTATGGGACAGAAGTATGCTATAAATACCTAGGAAGTCAAAGATCGAATCATTGGCACCATGACATGCTAGCCGTGTAACCTATAAAAGAAGATGTATTCAAGAGTCGAGAGTGAAAAGTTGAGAGTATAGAGCTATAAGCTCTTTGCTGTAGTGATTTGAGAGTTTGTAATGTATTAAAACTTTAGGCAGTGAGACTAAATCCTATAATTTTTACAACTTCTTTTTACTAGTGAAATATTTAGATTCTGTCTTCACCCGTGAGCATAGTATAAAAGTCAAATCATATATTTACTAATATCTTTTGTTTGTGCTAATTTTTATTTTTCTTCTAATTTTATTTTAACAGTAACACTACTATATCTAATTGATTTTCTAACAGTGGCATTAGAGCTATTAGTTATATTTTTTACAGTTAGGATATTATTCACCTAAAAATACTATGCATGTCTACAACAATATTCACATATACTATAGTATTCATGTATACTTTAATGTTCACATGAAACAGTGGGAGTTAATTCAAACAAAAGTATTGTATCATGAAACGTGATGGTGGCAAAATATAAAATTAAAAAGTTTAACAAAAATAATTTCTTATTATGAAAAATAAACATGAAGACTACTTTGAGGGTAAATAATTACTTGGCAATAATTGAAAAAATGCTCTTAAAGATGACTAATGACGTCAAGTAGAATGAGAGGGACGATAATACCTTTGTTAGAACAAGAGCATTCCTATGAAGGTCCCTTTTATTAATTTGAATTGAATTAGAAGAAAAATATATATTTATACCACATTCCTGTATGTTTCTTAGAAATAATGTGATCAAATTCCTTTGATTGTTTCTTGTCAAAAAAATGATTCTTTTTATATTGTATTGATACTACTAACAAATAATTAATTTTTAATTTATAACAAACTAAAAGAGATATGAAAGTTCTAAATAAATGAACAAATAGAGGTTTTTTTTTTAATTCAAAATATCCCCTGATTATCATCAGTTCAATGCCTAATTAGAAGTAAGTGCAATAACTTGTTTTTAATAATTAGTAGCTTGATTGAATCAAGCCTTCATAATGTTAGAATCTCCTCATTGAACAACATGATTTTTGTGATTAAAGTAGGAGAGTTTTATACCTCAGATAGCTTAGCAGTTAACTTTTTTGGTATCTCAAGTTTTTGAATCTAGTATATCAAATTGAATAAAATTTTCCATAGATTGATCTTTGTTTTTTTTTTTCCCAGTGGTGAACTAAAGAGGTTAATGCATGAGCATGAGTTTCAAACTTAAACTTTAATTAAAATAATAACCGGCTTTGTTTTTATTTTATCTTTTTTCTCATTGTCAGAATAATAACATTGAAAAATTTCCACTATAATTAGAATTTTTTGAAATTTATCTATCTTGGTTTCATATAAAAATTAATATAAAATCTTTGAAAAGGAACTTTCTTATTAAAAAAATAAAAGGCTTATTATTTTTAAAATTTAATGCTACACCGATACTAATATATTAGGTGATCCACTTTAGTACAAAAATAGATTCCTTACTTCAATAAGTAGTTGTTATTATTTTTTTATTTTGACTTTTACAAAGTTCTATTACTTAAATTATAAATGTTTTTGTTTGTTATTTTTATCCAAAAGATAATATTATACTGAAAATTGTGAAAATTATGACAAGCAAAGGCATAGCAATTAGCAAATTTTAATTAATGGACTGGCGATGAGTTCGAATCCAGCGAAATGAATGGTCGAAAATTTGATTCTCGTTCTTACTGCTTGACGATCCCTTTTTTCAAAGAAAAGAAAATTAACCATCATCATTTGTATAACTATTGGAATCGACTGTGTAAGCAATCAATAATCCCTTTTAAAAATAATTACCAATACATGAAGTATTTCTTTTACAATTGTATTCCCTACATTCTCTGTTTGTTTATTTGTATAACTACTGTGAATACCTTTTAGAAATAATTACTAATCCATGAAGTATTTCTTTTACTATTGTATTTTCCAGATTTTCTATTTATTTATTTAAAATTATTTTTAGAAGAAAAGAAATCTTGCTAATACAACAAAGTTAAATTTATATTTAAAACTACTACAATTACGATTCTTGCCGATTTTTGTTCTTAAAGTATCATTTTTTTTTTAACAGATAAAACGAAAACGACTTTTTATTATTATTAGCATCATCATCATACATAAAATCCATCAATTCTCTTTACTTAACGAAGTCCATTCAATTACATAAAAGAAAAACGACATTAAAATTTCCAAAATTTAACAAATAGTTTCGTAAAATTAGATTATGATTTTTAATTGATTTATTTCCATGCCTCACAAGTTCAGTCATTGAAACGGGGTAACAAGTACAAAATCAAAAGCATGGTCTTTACACAACAGCTGCAGCAACACTAAAGCATGAAGAGCAAAAACAGCAACATCAGCGATACTAATCATCTCAGTAAAGAAGAAAACAAGAATCACCCAAAGAAAGAGATTAATTCGCCCTCAACCCTCGATTCTAGATTCAATCAAACCCTCAGAAATGTCCAGGGGTACGCTAAGAACTTTTCCATTCCTCGTTTCTCACAAATTTTTTTTTCCCATCAGATTTGATGACCCATTTGAGAGTTATGCATAGATCTTTGGATTCTGTTTTCGGTGTATATTGTTTCATTGGTTACTTGCTGGTAATCGTGGTCTTAGTTTAGATTTAGAACACATTAGAGTAATTATTTAGATCTTTAGAGTTAGGCTTGGTGATTGTGGAATTTAGCTTTGATCTTTGGGATTTCAGGATATGGTTGGAAATTTGACTTGGGTTTGGCTGGTTTTTGAAGAAAAGAATTGAGTGATTCATGCTAGTTCGACCAAATCCTTCCTTTCTGCGAAAATATAAGGAGAGAAAACAAATGGAGGTTAATCTGGGTCTAGAATATTAGTGAAAGAAAGGGCAGCTCACAGTGGGAATTATGCCTGGCTCCTGTGTTAGATCTAGTGATATGATTCCTGCTTTGATGTTTATTGAAGCATGCAGATGTGTTTTAAATTTGGTGACTCATATAGGAAGTATTCGCATTTCTCTGTGCTTGATTGTACCGTACTTATTTTATGGTGTGGGCTTTTGTTTCTATCAATGTCACTATAATAAATTGCATCAGTTATCGTTTTGTTTCCAAAAGTTGTTCAGGTTCAATCTATTTGCTTTGATAGTGGTCAGACGCACTCTGCATGAGATCATGTCTGGCTTCTGATAACTGTATTGGTCGCTTCTGTGTCTAATATAAAGTTTTTTTATTTCTAGCATATTTTATTAAAACCAACTGATAAGAAGAGGATGACATTGGTATTGTTTCTGTTGAATGATTTTATTTGTAGTTGAAACCTGACAGAAAAATCTCTATTTTGCTTAGTGGATTTTTGCTCGGAGTGTACCCTCTTCTAACTGTCCTTTGGGGGCATTGAACTCCATCTTAGCTGCTGACTTTTGTCCTCCCCTTCCTAATACCTAATACAAGGCTCCATCTATGGAGCCTAAAATTAAATCATGGCGTGGCAGTAAGCTCTATGATGTTCTAGTCTCCTGCTCAGCCTTCACCTTCTTCAATTTCTTAATCTCTGTTTGTCTATGCAATACATACTTTATATTATTGACTCAAGAATGGCTTTCCAACTACCTTCCCACTGTAGAGCAGGAGTTCACTGACAGCACATTTACTCTAGAAGAGAAACAGGAGGAATTGCCATAGTCCATTTTGTACATATTTTTCAGCATTTGCTATTAGACTAGACACCAATGAGATAGCTCATCTTCACTACACACATTAGATTAGGTAGTTCACCTAGTAATGCCTTGTGCGGCAGTATTTATTCTTTTTTGTTTCTAATTTTTTGAATGTACATGCACATTCTTTGAATATACATACATTTTTTTTTTTTAATTTTGAGTATTTTATTAGTTTGTTTTTGTATTGTTGCTTTTGATCTAGCTTGCTTAAAGGTCGCAGTATTCCTGGTAAAGTATTGCTGACCAGGAGAGCTGATCCAGTAGATGACCTGAGTACCCTGGAACGCTCCCCAACTTTTGGAAGGAGTTTTTCAGAGAATGACACTGGCACAAGTGACCATGTGCAGAATCCTATGGAGGTAATATTCAATGATATTTTCATTTTATTGTCAATACGGAGATTTAGGTACCTTTTGGTGTCCTTTTATTAAGGATTCAATCGGCTGTTTCACTTCTAATGCAGTTAGAAGACCAGAGTACAGGCAAGTCAAATAATGGAAATTTTAATAAGTTAAAGTCATCAACATCAAATATTGAGAATACATCAAAAGAAGCTCATAAGTCTCCCATCGGTACTAGAGCTACAGATTCTGCAAGGGTTACAAAATTCACAAAGGAGCTCTCTGCACCAACAGTGATATTAGGTTCCATGCTTTTTAATGTCTCATTTATGACATTGTATATATCAACTGGTCATGATAATTTAATTTTCTGATGTTGTGTGTCAAAGTTTAGATGCTAAGGAATAAGGTAGAAAAATATACCGGTAACTGTTTAAATAAGCACCTGCAACTTCCCTCTCTCACTTATGTAGACAAACATACGCAAGTCTACAGTCAATATGCTATTCTTTGTGTTTCCAGATAATGCTTAACGCCTTTTTGGCTGTAAGATTTTTTCAAAGCATTCTTTGTTCCTCAAGAAATATGCTGAGCAAGCACTATGTCAAAAACCTGTGGAAACTATTTCTTTTCCTCTAACTATCATGGGCATGTTCATGATAATCTTTTTTGAAATGAGGTGTAAGGAAAAGATATCGAGTGAAAATTTACACTGATGAAATGAATTTTTAGTTTGTTTATTTTTATATTTAACTCATTTTAAAGAAGACCATAAATCTCTTCATGCATTTGGAACTGTCTCTGTATTTAAATTGTTCTATTTAAGGTGATGTTTTGGTATCTCTATGTGGCTTGTTATTTATTCCTTAACGTTTATCCCTTTTAGTTCATTTGCTTTATTTGTCAAAAAAGGAAGAAAAAAAGATGGTATATAATCCTGCTATGAAGTTTTCATTTCTACATTTTGCAACTAGTGGCATCCTAATTAATTTGATATCATCTTTTTATTCTTTTTTCACTATAGCACTTTGATTTAAGCAAATTGTATCTGAAAAAGCTCATTGGGTTTTGATTGATTTTGGGAATACTATTTTTTGTCCATTAGCTTATCACATTTATAACTTCTTTCTTCACCCTTTCATTCAGAGAGATTACGCGAGTTAGCTTGGAGTGGTGTACCACCGTACATGCGCCCTACTGTATGGAGGCTTCTTTTGGTGAGCTTGATGCTCTAAGACTTGGGATCAGTTTTAAGTAACAATGTGATGAAAAAACTGAGTTGGATATTATTATTGATAAAATTATGATAGAGACTGGCTTGTCTTATGAAAAATTGTCGAATGGGTTTTCTGTTGTTGATCAAAACTTTCTACATATTTTAGATGTCACATACTAATCTTAGCTTTCTAAAACTATAAGCTCTTCAAAATGGTGCTAATATGGTATAAGCAATCTTGCCATTGTGGTTATTTATGTTTGTTTATATGTTGACAAACAGACATTTATGGTATAGCTCCTTGCAAACTTTGTTATCAGTTGATCTGTGCTAACTTTGGTGTGAGGGAGGAATGGAATGATGAGAAAGCTTGCTTGCACCCTTTTTGGCATAACATAATTATTTTCAGCGGCTATTGCCTTTGACTTATAGTGAAATAGGGCTTTGAAAGTTGGCTATGAATATTCGTTCTTTTCAAAACAGTCCAAGAAATTTCAGTTTCTCTTCTGATCTTTAAGTTATCAATGGCAACGGTTAAAAATACAGTGGTCTGTTACCATCCAAATGCTGGCATTTACCTAATTCCACCATCATTTTACTCAGAGCTATCTTTATTGAATACAGTTTCATTACTGTTTGAAATTTAAATATGAACTGACAACAGGGATATGCACCACCTAATTCAGATAGAAGGGAGGGAGTCCTAAGAAGGAAGCGTCTTGAGTATTTTGATTGTGTTGCTCAGTTTTATGACATCCCAGATACTGAACGTTCGGATGATGAAATCAACATGCTTCGCCAGGTAGTCTCTTCAAAACTGATTACACATCTTGATTTTTGTTGATCTTTGCAAATGATACTTGATATTGATCTTTATTGTCTTTGTTAGATTGCTGTTGATTGTCCAAGAACCGTGCCTGATGTTACTTTCTTTCAGCAAGTGCAAGTTCAGAAATCTTTGGAGCGCATTCTGTATACATGGTTAGCTGCTTTTTTATCCTTTTATACTTAGTTACACCAATGCTTTTGATGACAATCTGTGCCAGTAGCACAATTTTTATGATCACATTAGCTCAAAGTAAATAGAAGGAAAAGATTTTCAGTTGATAGTGAATATTTTAGCAGTCAATTAGATTGTCAATCCGGTAACCGAATTCATGCTTTTGGTTAAGTCTTACTTCTTAACGACGTGTTGGAATATACATATACTAGTCTCATCAATCTAGTGGCTGTGACATGCTTATGTTTTTCCGCTGTCAAAGATCCTGATCCTGATCCAAATTGATGGGTGATGACCATGATATGGTCACAAGAAATGTTTGTTTGAATTTTAATATGCATTTGTTATGATCAAATCAAGCTCAAAATACTGTCAGCTCCTTTTGATCCACTAGTTGTAAACTTTGTCTGTATCTTCTTGATCCTCAATAGTGAAGAAAGTTTCAAATCTTATTCTGTTTAGTTAAAAAGATTGTGGTTGCCTTTATGTGGATGCATTCTATGCTTCAAACTCATAAATACCACATTTCTTTATTTTGTGTGTAATTTATATATTAAAACTTTCAGATGTTTTGAAAATTCTATACATTATTTCTCTCTTGTCCTGCATTCTTTCCTATTTTGCACTAAAAAAGTTTTGGACTTAGATGTTGAGTTATTGATCTGGATTATATCATGTTCTTCAGAAAATCCATTAGGTGTGAATCATAGGTCCTGAAAGTTGATGTTGATGTTGCGACTAAGTTCTGTCAATGTTTAATGTTGAAGGCTTTATTTTTCTTTTTTTGATTACTTAAGGGACAGCTGGTCCACTTCACCTTACTGAATCTTCATCTTTAACATTAAATACAAGCTCCAGTTTTTTATTAAAAAATGAAAAAAGATTTATAGCCCACCTTTTTAGCACATACCAGATTGATGGTTTTCTACCTAATATTAAGGAGAATTGAATTCTGAGTTAATTCCTTAATTTTGGATCTATAATATAGCACAAACATGTGCTAGAAGAATTAGCTTTCCCTGCATTGGTTCATTGTGCAAATCTGTATTATGCTGTCTAATTTTTCCAATAATATTTATGCTTAATTTCTCCTTCTGCATGTTCTTTGGTGGTGAATAGTCCCTGTAGCATAGTAACTTAATAGCCTCCTGAAACCTGGTAGCTCTCTCCTCTCAATGTTTTAGCGCGAAAAAGATGCTGGATGATACGGTTAAGGTGGATTTGAAATTTCCTTAGTGGAGTATATTCCATCATTATTGTAGTGACACTGGCAATTATTTTTTTGTATTTGTGATTTGTTTACATTTTTTTTTCTTTTGGTCAGGGCCATTCGACATCCTGCGAGTGGATATGTTCAGGGGATAAATGATCTTGTTACACCCTTTCTCGTTGTTTTCCTTTCGGAATATTTAGAAGGAAGTGTGGATAATTGGTCAATATCTGATATTACACCAGAGAAAATATCTGACATAGAGGCTGATTGCTATTGGTGCCTATCAAAATTGCTTGATGGTATGCAAGATCATTACACATTTGCTCAACCAGGAATCCAGAGGCTTGTGTTTAAACTAAAGGAATTGGTTCGCCGGATTGATGGTAAACCCTTATTATGACCTTTAGTTCATCCTATTAATATTTCCCACATATGAATTAAGTTGCATTTACTATTGAGTAAATTAAGTCTGCTATTTGGTTCTCGGGTTTTCTAATATGATGGTGATTTGCTTGGTGGTTAAATTCATGATGGATTCTTTAGTCACTCCTTAGAAAGCTCACCTCTAGAGCCCTCCAAACTATATCCCTCATTGTTGCAGATGATAATTTACTAGAGTGTTATATTGTTTACAGTAACAATATCTGAAGTACTTACATTTAGATTTTAATTTGCTCAGTAACCTCATGAGAGTATTATGCACGTCTAATTAAAGGGTGTCAAATTGAAAGTTATTTTTCCCCTTTACTTACATTAAAATTTGCTGTTTTCCCTTGAGGGTTCAGCCTCATCTTTCTTAAAAAATTTGTATACTCAGCCGCACTTGCTTTTACCCCATGCATGTGTATGTTTATGATATTTGGGTTTGCTTCAAATGGTATCCCTGCCCTATTAAGTATTAACTATTCTGTTCTTGAAACAGAACCTGTTTCAAAACACATTGAAGAGCAAGGGCTTGAATTTCTTCAATTTGCTTTCCGTTGGTTTAACTGTCTTTTAATACGTGAGGTATGATTTCAGTTTACCAGTGTTTTCTTTTGCTGTAATTTACTTCTAATTAACTTTTCTGTTTTAGTAAGATAGTGATCTATCCAACTAATCTCTATTGGCCTCTTTAAGTTGTGACTGAGGAGGATTAATAGATAAGAGTCTATCCTTTGAATTTTTCGAATTGAGCAGTAAGGATAATGGTTTTGTTTCATCAGATCCCATTTCATCTTGTTACACGATTGTGGGACACATATCTTGCTGAAGGAGATGCATTGCCAGATTTTCTTGTGTACATATTTGCCAGTTTTCTTTTAACGGTAATAATCTCCCCCCCCCCCCCCCCCCTCTTTCTCTTTGCCAGTATAATTTGCTTCATTTTGCTTGTTCAAATCTAATATTGGTTTAGATGAAAAGAAAATTGGAAACAAGCAAATTTCATATTTGGTATAGCCTTTAAGCAATTAAACAAACTTCATTTAGGCTTTGAGTAGTTAGATTTGTGCATTTAAGAATGCTTTAAATGTGAAAAAAAAAAATCTTATTGAAACTGAGCTATGCATCGAATCAAACTTGCTCATTATGCCACAACTTGACTCATGGTGTATTCCTAGGGTTTCTGATACCATTCATTCATTCATGAGCTTCTTGCTTGTGTGTGGGCTTCTCTTGTGGACCCTGGGAACCAGCCTCTGCCCTCAGTATGGGTGTTTGTGATTAACTTCTTAGTTATGACACACGAAAACACGTGTGCATTTGAAGGGGTACTTGGCATATCAGGGGCAAAGTTAACTAATCTTAGTACTTACAATACTCTCCTTTTAACCTTTGAAATTTGAAAGGTAGCTTAGGCATTAATGATTCTTTCTGTATGATTAGCATGTGCTCATTAACATTTTCTTTCATAAACATCTCAAATATCAAGTACCTGAGCATGTTCGTTCATTTCAGTGGTCAGACGAGCTTCAGAAGTTGGATTTTCAAGAGATGGTAATGTTCCTTCAACACCTACCAACACACACCTGGACACACCAAGAACTTGAGATGGTACTCTCTAAAGCATACATGTGGCACAGTATGTTCAATAACTGTCCTAGCCACTTAGCTAGGTGAAGAGGAACTAGTAAGAGCAGCTTGAAATCGGTTTCTTCTTTTCAGTAACTATTTTTTTCCCCTTCATTTTGTGTTCCATTTTAATGGGTTCCTAAAGTATTTTGTTACCTGCAGAGTGTATGTCTCTAATTTTTAATACAAGAGGCCAACCCATTTCACATCTGAACTGTCAAGAGTGGCCTGTAATATATGTGTTTTGTGGGGCATTCCTTTGTATATTTACCTAGTCAAAGCAAAAATGAAGAGATTATTTTTACCTTCACATATAACAAGTATCACGTTCTTAAGTATTACCTCAAGATTTTACGTTTCAAGTGATATAAAGAGCCGGCTAACTGTAGGTTCGAGTGGCGGGTCCTCCCCATTCTGTTCAGCCTTTTTCCGTTCCATTTAAATCGTTTGAAAGAAGTGAATCATTTGTATTGTTAATTTTCTTTCAAGAAATATCATCCATTACAAAGTGCAACTGTGATCATTGTTCTTCTGATCAATTAATATTGGTTCCCTTCTAAAGTTAAATCTAAAAGCAAATATGAATGTCCTTTCAATACGGAATAGAGTTAGCATCACCCGGCTAGTGTTCAGAGAAATCTTTATACTCGAATTTAGTTTGTCCAAATAACAGTATCTAATGCAGAGCCAAGATTGCTACAACGATACCAGCAAATCAGTTATTCGGCCACGCTGTACTATATATTTGCAAATTTTACATGTTGAATGGCTTCCCAAAATTTCTTTCTCTAGCCCCATAAGAAGTTTAACCAAGGCTTTGATGAGAGACTGGGAAAAGTATAAACAGCCCATGTAAAGACAAACCAGCGCATGATTGGATCCATGAAATGGATTCATCAAACAAGATCCACCTCTATCTTTCTCTGAAACATCAGGAAACAAAGTTAGGTATCTCTTTGGAGGCAAAATTCTCATGCAAGCTAATAGAACTTACTCTCATCAGAGAAATAATGTTGTGTCACTGGTTAACTATTATCATTCATTATCATATAAACATAAATGTAATGTGCCTTGACCAATGCACGTCACAACTTCTACTCCCATAGTTTCAGGAACAAGTCCATTGTATGAATCTAGTAGGGTTATAAGTCTTCTCATATTCAGTCATGAAATCAGAATCCTTAATTAACCTAAGGGGACGCCACAAACTAATTGTAGAGATAATAAGTGACTGTAAAAGTAGTGGAATTCTTACATGTTTCTGATAAACTTCTTCAAGGAATTTCTTGGGAAATTCCACATAGTGAATACAGTCTCGCCTTACAGCAGCCACAAGCTCTTCTTCGCCAGCATTCTCAAGGTTTCTGATCAAAATTGTGAAGGTTAATTTATGTGGAGTGCAGCCTGATGCTTTCATTGTTTCGTAAGTCTCCATTGCCTTATCTGTCATGCCCCCTTGTAGATATACTCCAATCATTTCAGTATAAACCCTCGTGTCCGGATCTAAACCTTCTCTTTTGAGTTCACAGAAAAGCTCTTCAGCCATTGCAATTTGTTTGTTCTTTCCCAACATTAGAATCATGTCACTGTATAAGGACAGATCTGGCTTATACCACAGTTCCTTGCGCACAAAGTGGAAGACCTATTACCTGTTCATTTCAGATAGAACATAAAATAGAAAAGTATACTGAACTCATAGACAGATCGGTAAAAGAAGCAGATAAAGTAGGTTAAAAGTAGATAATACAAGCTCCTGTCACTGCACTGGACATTTTGTATGCAGCAATTATGCCTTTGAAATACTTGCATTTTAATAAATTATAAAATCATTTAGACATGAGCTTCAGTAATAATATGATTGAAAGGAACAGCCAGAACCCACTCCAAAGAAAAAATATCAAGAAAACAATGTTTCTGTTTTTCCATCTATGCAAAGAACTTCATCACCCAATTTTCTCAATTTTACACCAACAAATCTATTTTTCTCCCTACAAGTCATAATCAATATCCATCCCCTATAAACTGAAATTAGCCATGCATAAGGGCATAAGAATAAAAATATCGTTCTGAATTTAAAAGAGCTTCATAGTACAGAGCGCAACACGTTGCTAACAAGTAATCACTGACGACCAAAGCAAGCGTTAGTCATAACTTCAAATCAAATTATTGTTCAAGCAATAAACTTCAAAAAAAAATAATTCCTATGCAAAATAGAAATTCTCTCTAGTATAATCAATTGTAAAATAAAATATCAAATAAAATAAAATTTCAAAAACCACCAAATATTGGAACATTAACCTACAACACCTCACCAGAACTCACAAGAAAGCAATTTCTACACATGTAATCACCCGAAGCAATTTTCGAAAAATAACGACAAATACAAAAGCAAATAAACAAAAAAAAAGGGAAAAAAATAAAAATCCTACCTTGAGGGCTAAATCCAACTCATCTTGTCTCCTGAGCTCAGTCAAGGTGTCCAACAAGTCCGCTTTGAGCAGCCTGCAGATTCTGCTCTGAAAAACCCCTTCAAGTTTGGAACTTGACTTCGCTAATTTCATGGCGTGGACCGCCTGTATGGCTTCCGAAGACAACACTCTCGACCTCCACATTGGCTTTTTGTCTGCATCTCTTAGACCACATGTTACACTCAAAGCTTGTATCTTTTTACTGGAAGGAAGTGAAATCTGAGGCCTTTGGTGGAAACCCATTTGAGAGAAATGGAACTTGAGACAACCCATTTGAGCCAGAACGAATTGAGACCCCATGTGAGGAAAGGGAGAGAGGTGAAGAGTGGTGGTCGATTTTAAAGATACAGGGAAGTGGATACTTACATTTATCCCCTTAACGATTAGTATAAATACATATTGTTTTAACAAATGACAGATGCCCCTATATTTTAAAAAAATATGCATCGCACTGTCACGCCCAAACGGCTTTAATTTTGCATTTTTTAAAGGAATGTTAAAGCAGTTGGTTAGCATTACTGTATAAATATTTTTGGAACTCTAAGAAACTATTTCACAATTTCGTACTGTAAAATCCATCCACAAAATATATGCTTAATTTTTGTCAGGGTAACTATATCATAACAAAGTCGTACAAATTATAATCAGTATCAACAGACACAAATGACAACGTATAAAGATGAAGATGAATATTATAATTTATGAGAGTACTATAGAATTGAGCAATATAGCAATTGAAATATCTTTTCCTTTCTTTTTTTTTTATTACTAGTTTTGGATACCTCTTCCTCAATTCATGTAAGCCCGTTTTAGAATGTGATTTCCCTTTTTGATACACGGAGATATTGTTTTCAAAGTTGCATGAGGTGTAGTTATCAAGACCGCTGCAAAATTCCAAACATGAGGATCTTTTCAAGCATCAGCTAAGCCTGCTCCAAAAAGATTACGAAGCTAAACCATACCAAACCAATTGCCGGTTTAATGGCAGCACCTGCTGGGAAGGCTGCTGATGCTTGACAATATAAATAGAACGTCTGAAAATAATGTTAATATTGATGGAGGGTTGACTGAGGAGAACAAACTAGTAAAAAATGATGCTTCAGTGGAGAGGATGCAAAATTAATGGTCATTAATTAGAATTCTGTCTATGATTAAGGGATTAAAGGACCTATAATTTTGCACGCTTGTACAGATGAACCGCTCTTGTATAACTTTTGATAGCTTAGTCATGAAGATTTTGTCATTTGCGTGGGTCTGTAATTTTCCCTTGTTTGAGAGGGTAAAAACTGTCAAACGATTGTAAATAACTGACTCACCATGGGTAAAATAGTCATTATAGTAGTTACAAGTTCCTCGCTGGAACGTCTTACAGCGCCCAGGGGTGATCAGGCCCTGGAGCCTAATAAATTAATAATATTTTGTCAGCGAACAGACGGTCAACGAAAAAATTGTACAACGGCGGGGGTAAGTTCGCTAATATAAGCATCTTAGTCGTCTATCTGCACATACATCAATCCTCAGGGGAGGTTTTCAAAAATTACCCGGTACGCACGACTCACATAGTTCTCTTTCACATATTTTTTTTTCCCCCTCCGCCGATCATTTTTAATATTTTAGAAAATCATTATGCGGCTTAGGCTCGAGGAATTTCAGGTAACACTTGAAGATGATCTGGGAAACTTCATTATCCTTGAGATAATCTCCCTACGATTCTCAACATCTTCCATCCAACTAAAGCTCATTTTCTGCAATACATGTCCATTCTTTAGAAGAAATCTCACCAACTCAAGTTCATTCTCATCACCTGTGACATGAATCAACCCGACTGTCTTGAGATGACATGTCAAACAAAAAATAGACTTGTTCAATATTTCCAATTATCGCATTCCTCCTGTCAACAGAAAACAGATAGGAGTGCAGGTAAGTACCGTAAGGAATTAACTCTGAAGAAGAATAATTTGTTAAACCAAATAAAAGGGTAAAGACAACTTAAAAACAAAAAAGGTAAATAATTTTAACCGGCAAACCAAATATCCACATGTAGTCTTTCTTGCTTTGCTCATCAGAATGCAGTCTTACTAGGCAAAGGTCAAAAAGGCAATCAGACCATGAATCTCTTATCAATAAGAAACTTTGTTATTAGAAATTCAAGAAATACAAGCTTAACATTTGGTTTCTTAGCTGCAATATATTACTTTTAACATAAATGTTTGTCACATCTAAAACTCTCAGTGAGCAAAACATTATCCAAGTTTCATATTTCTAACAAGCAATTTTGTGGGAACAACACAAGACTAGGGACCATCAACATTAACTTTAAGCTCTAAGCAATAGAGATAATACAGAACATCTACTTACAATATTGTAAAAATGTAAAGTAAGCCCAGTGGCACTTTAAAAAGCTTTTATTTTCAGTTATTAGATAAGAGATGTGATAATAAATAAATAGACAGAAGAAACAGAGTCTAACGAAGGCAATAATTTTAGGAGTTGAGATTACCCCTTCAAAATGTATTGTAAGAGCTTCTAAATTTGGAGACCAGTTGAGCAAGCTAATTATCGATGACACGACCCATTCAGTCATGCTCACAGAAATTACTAAAGACTTCAAATAATTGAATGAATTGGGAATAAACACACGTTCTTCAAGCAGAAAGTGAAACTGGATGAACAACAAGAAAACATAAGTAAAGGGAAGTGCAGTAGTAGTAGTAGTAGTAGTAGTAATAATAATAAAATAAAAACTAACTACTGATGATGTAAATAAACTCAGGTCATCGATAATTGGTTCAGTTTTGACATCAACAAGTTAATTATCCAGATTGACAACAGCATTGGCTTATGCAGAGTCTAAAGAACAAATAAACATTTTGGAAGAGTTCCCTCTCCAATGGAATTCTTATTTTACTAAGCAACCATAGTACATTCTGTTTACTTAAGATTTGTTTATTACAGAAGATAGCAGCTCACTTAATATCAAGAAAGAAATCTGTAGAGAGGTTATTGTAAAACCATGCTTTGGCGCAATAAGAATATGAGAACATACCCGGAGAAAGGCAGTCGATAGTTTCAGAGATTTAACTCCACAAAGCTCATTGAGGATTTTAGACAAAATATGACAACTTTCATTGTCCCTTTCATGTCTATCACTAATATCCAAGAAAATGAATGCATTTTGTAAAGAGCCTAAGTCCCCAAAGGCAAAGTCAGGTGACCACAAAGCTAGAAAGTTGAAAGAGACAAGATTTGGGCATGCAATCATAACCTTGTAATTGCCTGATTCATCCCCACCAAAATCACCCGGGGTCAAACTTTTCAAACTATTGGAAGAAATGTTAAGAATTTTGAAATCACTAAAACTACATGACTTCAATATCAACTTCTCAAGCAAGGGCCGACTTGAAACAAACTTATTAAACAAATTATGGTCCAATAACTCAACATTGTGTAAATCAAGAGACTTGAGCCAACTCAAACCAACAGAAAAAGGCGACTTTAAAACACACATGCGAGGCTGCCGACAATCTAACTCCAGTGCCTCCAATGACTCACAAGACAATGCGGTAATTCAGTTACTTCTCCACAAATAGTCAGGTCAAATACTCGCACGTTTTGCCGTGCCACGGCACAGACCCATCTGTAAACTGTGTAGTCATTAGGATAACTCAAACAGTAAAGGCGAAATCTTTGAATACTAATGGACCCGTTCTGAGACATTAATACCCAGTTGACAAAATCTTTGAATTTTTCATCAGACCATATTTCTTGTGGGTTTGAACTGATTGTGCTCATATCGAAGCTCAAATAAGGAACTGAAAGCCAGAAATACCTCCATTCTCGCGATACGGCGCTTGCTCTAACAACCTCAATTGTCTCCATGAACGAGAATATTTGATGAATAATGGACTCTGGAAGACTGCAGAGTCTATCACCATCATCGTCCAGGCATTTAGGGTTTTCAAGGCGAACTACCATTTAACTGAATTTGGGGAGTCCGGCTTAGGGTTTTATGTTGGTACAGAGACAGAGAGAGATACGGAGACTGATCTGGTGTTTCAATGGACCACTTAGTACTGATTTAGAAGAAAATTGGATAGTGTAAATGGGAAATTTTCCCGCCAAATTAAGAACCCTGATTCTCCTGAAGTGCTCTCATCACACAAATACGATGGAGATTTGGGCCTGACTTGGATTGGAACAAAATCCACTGAGGCACGTACTTGATAGCGGACCAGATTTCTTAGGCCAACTTGGTGCAAATTAAGGTTGAACTTCGATAAATTAATAGCGTTGGAAACATTAAAATTAAAAGTATACTAATTTAGCAAACATTAATATCTCATTAAATTAATAATTATTAATTTATAAAAATTACATAACGTTTATAATAGGAACTTTTATAAATTAAAAAGGTAGTTTAATTAGATAATGTATTGATTTTGTCAATTTGTATGGTATGATTATAATTTGATATTGTTGACTAAATTAATTACTACTCACTAGATAATCCTTTGGCTGAATTATATGGTTGGATCATAATTATATGATAATTCATCATAAAAGACTTTTAGAGATAATATATTAAATTAATATCTTCATATCTCTCTTAACATAACATATATATAATATAACAATGGCTTCTTATTTAAAATGTTTAAAGAAAGCAATAATCACCAAGCATGGGTAAAGTTTTATGGTAGTGAAAAAAAATCTTATATATTTAGTTTCAAATAAAGTAATCATTAATTAAGTATTATTTAGTTCCAATATATACCCAAAAAAATTCCTTTGAAAAGTTATTATCTTAATAAGTTTGCCCACCTATTAACTTATCACTTGACTCTAAGTGGGGGCCAACAAAAATTATTTTTTAATTAATATTATTAATTTATCGATTATTAATTTAACAAGCTTCTAACATATAAAGAATTTATTGTGTAAATTAAAAAGAAAACAATTTTTTTTATTTTAACAAAAAAAATTAGAAATTCTAAGAAATTATTTCATCATTTGTATTGTAAAATTCTAAAATCTATCAATTTCAATATAAAGTATACTTTGATAAGGCTGCCTAATAAATAGTGTAGCGCTGAGCCTTCGTCTCATCTAAATAAATATGTACTCCATATGATATATGCTTAAATTTTTCAAAGTGTAATTAGTGTAAACTCATACAAAATTATAAATAAAACTTGACACAAATGCATTTAACATAAAAATAAGTATGAATGGTACAATTAATCAACTATGACAGAACTTATAAAAAAGTATGCATGGCACGACACGATGAGAAATAAATAGTAAACACGGCACGGCACGAGCACGAGTACTTGTGAGCTTCTCTTGATGGGCCTAGGCCGGCATGACACAACCCGTTGACCACCTCTAATCCTGTTAAGAGAAAATTAACATATAGGAGTTGTTGGTAAGTAAATGCAAGGAAATAAACCTGGAGAAAAATAATATGTTAAGTCTAATTAATTAGGAAGAAGAAGTTTTTTTTTTTAAAAAAAAGGTAAATCATTTTATCAGGCAGGTCAAGTATCCACAATGCTTTTTCTTGCTATACTTATCAGAACGCAGTCTTACTAGGCTAAGCTCAAAACAATCAGCCTAAGAGTCTCTCATCAGTAAGAAACTTCGTTATTTAGAAATTCAAGAAACAAAGGCAATCGCTTAAAATTTGTATTACCAGGTGAAATTCCGCTACTTTTAACATACAAAGATTGTTGTATCTAAAACTCTGAATCAGCAAAACATTACCAAGTTTGCATATTCTAACGACAATTGCGCGGGAATAGGACAAGAGGCCATCAAGATTAACTTTTTCTGTCAAGGTCTCAGCAATAGAGATAATATAAAACGCCTACTTCGACAATATTTTTCTGATTTAAGCCATGGCCAAGCTTTAGTGGCACTTTAAAAAAGATTTTGTTTTTAGTTCGTACATAAGAGATATGATAAAAATAAATAAATGGATAGAAGAAACAGTGTCTAACAAGGGAAATAATTTTAGGTGTTGAGATTACACCTTCAAAATATATTGTAAGAGCTTGGAAATTTGATCAGCAATTGAACAAACTAATTACTAATGGCGCCATTTTTTGCTATCGTTTCGTGTAATTTATCGAATTGATGAGTAACTG
Organism: Aegle marmelos; assembly: GCA_030449875.1. Classification (NCBI taxonomy): domain Eukaryota; kingdom Viridiplantae; phylum Streptophyta; class Magnoliopsida; order Sapindales; family Rutaceae; genus Aegle; species Aegle marmelos. The sequence continues at coordinate 12,696,381 of JASUUL010000115.1, forward strand.
TTGTAAGTAAAAGATTTGGTGGGATTATGTCCATGAATTGAAGTAAATTATTTTATATATCCTTTTTTTTTATAATTTTATTTTACAAAAGCATTTTTAGAATTATATAACTGATTAGCTTAAAAGGGCTTTTTTAATTGAAAACTAAAAATTCTAATAATAACTGCTTTTTCAAAAGCTCTATTTAAGCTCTACTACAGAAGTTTTTTTTTTTTTCAATAAACTATACCAAACAAGGCCTTGTACTTCCGCTTGCTAACCAACATCAATGCACCATCCTCGCTCTCTTAAATATTCCTCTCTCAGTCTCATATCACTCAATGGAATCCTCCTACCATACAACACTTGTATGGTAGGTATTTCCCACTCAATGTGTTTGTCAAGTCTCTAATTGGGAGAATTGAGCTGTGAAGCCCACAATCACTCAATAAGTTCTTTAACATGTGTGTAGTCGCGCATGCCGTAAATTCCCTACAAATGCGCAATTCTAATAGGATATTATAAACCCAAAATTTTTTAATTAACATTTGAATCCATCAATTGTTGATTTTACATTTATTTCAGCATTGATGATATTTAAGCATTTATTTAAGCTACTGGTTATAATGCATTATATTCAAATTTGTTACTTAATCTAGCCACTACTCTGTTTTATTGAGCACCAGGATTCCCTGAATAAGTACTGGACTATTCTCAATATTGGTTGTTAGCGTAAAAATAGTTTATACAATGTTATTTTAATATTTATTTTTGTACACATTAATTTACATTTGTGTAGCTATTTAATTTCTTGATCAAACTCAAACATTTTACTCTAAACCAAAGAGTACATTAATTAATACTTGTAATAGGATAAGAGCAACTTTGGGGGAAAAAATTTCTAAGAAGGGTTTCATAGAATAATTAAAAGAAAAAAGAGAGTAGGAACGGGATTTTTGTGATCATTTTTAAAATAAAAGGGGTCTCCATCTATAATAGTCGTACAAAGCTTCAGCATCCTGAAAGTCTTTTAAAAGCTATATAAATTGAAATAGCTATGTAAATCCAAATTTGGGGGGGGGGGGGGATCGTGCGAACAAAAAGCTCCCTAACTAATATTTAATCGAAGTGAGAAATTTTCCTTTTTTTTTTATTATATTGATGAAGAACTTGATGATTTGTGAAGATCAATTTACTCTTTGACTGGATCCACAGTTCAGCTGCACGTTACTTGCACTGCAAGTTTCTTAGTTGCATCCGGACACAAACCCTTGTTGAAATTTGCTTCAGTTAGTTCTATGGCACACTTATTTTTTTGGAGGCAAACCTGCAATAATGATCAAGTACAAGAGAAATATATAAAAGTAAAATTGGTAGATTCGGATGCTTGCACATTGTAAAATTTGGATTTGACCCAACTTATATGGGATCAGGTCCGAATTTTATAATGTGCAAACATCTGCTCTGAATAAGCTAGTGTACTCTTAACAAAACAATAAGGTAAATAATAAGAGCAAATGAGGCCGCAGTTACCTTCTCAACAACAGTAGTAGAATTAGGATCATGGCAATCCCCCATGCTGAAGAATCCACAATTACCTTTTGGAGTTCCAAAGCTTGCAAACTTTACGGTGGAGATGCTACGGTTCTTAGGGCACTTGAGGTGAATTGTTGCATTCCCATTGCTGCTTTCATTACCATCCTCATTAGCAGCGACAAGACCGCAAATGCTTGACATATTACGTCGCGAGAACCTAATTCTTGTTGGATCTCCACCTTTCTCCTCGAAAATCACCAGAATGTTTCCGGATGGCTTGAACCAAGACCGCGGAACATGGTACCTGATCAATGCAAAATTAACAAATATACAATTGTTGTAAAAAGAAAAAAGATGCGTACATTTTTTTTTTTGTTTTTTCTATCTTAATTTACCATCTTTGTGTCGGTTCCCCGCAACCAGTTTGGCATTTTTGTTGGCTGAATGTGCCCCTGTAATTGCAATCTTGAACACAATGATCATCAATAGAACTTCTCTTATCCCAGTATCTTCCAATCGGTTCACCATTTAGCCAAGCTTGGCCTTTCCCCATATGAAGCATATCCAGACCAATAGGTTCATCTCCAACCGGTTCATTCACAACAGCCTGTGACATTCCATGCACTAAGAAATTAAAAGCTATTTTTCGACACGAAAAATGTTGAGTATCCCAAAATGTTTTTCTTTTACCTTGTACCATGTCAGAGGCTGATTTTTTGGCGGTTCTGAAGTTGGTGTCCAATTTACATTAGTCAAATTATCAGGATTGTATATACTCAGGTCTTCTCCTTGCACTCCTATCTGGAAAAACATAGGAGCAGAGAAAAGGGTAAGGTGAAGCTCTAGAAATTTCAAAGGCTAGTAAAAGAATTAAATCGTATTAAACTAAATATTGAAGAAGAAAACCTTATAGGTCCAATTATACGAAGACAAGTCCAGTGTCCCGCTGTTGAAACCCTTAATCTTAAAACCGGTTAATCCTGCTCCCGTCCACTCATAAAATGGTCCTGCACTCTAAAGCAGCAAGAAGAGTAGCACTAACAAGGATTTTGAACGTCGCACTTGATACGATCACGAATAACTTACAGCTGATCTTATATTTCTTTTTCAGGAAATAATGATGTAAAACGATATAAAGATGGGTGACTCACTGGTAAGCCAACTGTCATGCTTAATATATCAATTTTATTCTTTCCTACTTCGAGAGGGATGGGAGCCGTAAAATTGAAGACGAGTGTGCCGGTTGAATATGTTTTATTACCTGACAATGGTAAATGATTGTACTTTAAACAAGCTTATTCAAAAGATTTGATGACAAAATGAATTTAAAAAACGGATTGGTGTTGAGTGTGTCAATTCAACGGCTTATGTTAGTATACTCAATCATAAACAGCAGTTTAAAATACAAAACGGAGAGGCGTTGAGCTCAAAAAGAACTTTGGAAAAAGGAAAAAGATAATAACCTTGAACAAGTTCCTGATTGATAAATGCATGAAGTGTATGACCCTTCGATTCAATTAGAAGAACCGGCTGGCTTCCTGTCCTTAAGAACTCTTCCTCTTCGTTAACAATTATGCTGCAATCATAGAGCAAATATGACACTTCAGATTCAGAAACTCTTTCCAAACTCCTTCATAAGTCTGGAGACAATAATGAATAGGCCCCGACCTTTTACCAGCAAGCTTTTGCAATGGGTTGAATGAAGCATAATTGAATCAATCCAAACCCACATCAATTTTTGGAGACAAGTAAAAAGAATCTAGAATCATAGACCCCGAAATCCAACTGATGAAAAATCTGCTGATAAGTTTTTTCAGGAACTCACTAACCTTGTTGTGTACCAAAGATAGTCGGTAGTATCTTTTGTGGCATTGAGATGATCCACAAGACCACTCTTAACAAAGTTTGCTTCCCCCCATATCCCAGTCATCTCCTTAAATACATCCCATTGCAGAGCTCTCGAACCTTCATCCGCTGATGAATCTGACTGCTGCAAATACTCCGGTACCATATCAATTATCGATGTTTGGGTACTTACCTGCGTCAATTTTTTTTTTTAAAACAATCATAAGGGGGCATCTAACTACTTTGTACTGGTTCACATGCACCTCGATTTTTATATTATAGAATTTGATAAACTGTGTATTAGTATGAAATAATTCTCAAGTGCGGACATCTAAACAACAGTGTGTAAGGCCAAATCCGCATTTTATAACATGCAAACATCCGGCACCGAAAAGGGACCATGGTATTAAAACTTACTTTTGCTGTGTTAAATACTACATTCTTGCAGTCTGGGAGAATGCTGACTGACCATGCAAACAAGAAATACGACACATTTCTAAACACTACCATTGCGTCAGTTTCGTTATCTGTGTTAGCTAGAAATGCAGCGCAAGCTCCAGAGGAATCAGCGTAGATATCGGCCTAAAAAACAGAAACTTAAGTCACAAGAGAAGGATGACATTTTAGATTGAAAATCCAGAGGTTGCAACAAGGAGATTAAATGAATCACCTCCTGGGAAGGGCCTAGCGATATGTTGATAGGGTCATTGTTGAGCAATGCATCTTCACATGACATTATAGCTTCATGAAGTTCTTTAATGTGTCCCCACTTTGGATTCCTTGGTAAACCTACAAGCCAAAGTGGGCAATTAAGCATAAACATCAAGCAAATAACAAAAGGTATCTAGAAGATGAATTTATAAAACATATTTTGTAGATTTTAATCAAAGACATGTAATAACAACTCACCATATTCATCAATCGGTGCATCATAGTCATAACTTGTTGTAACAAAATCTCCTGATGTGCGACCAAAATTCGTTCCACCATGATACTATAAAGTATAAACCACAGGAAACAACAAAATGGTAATTAAGACAAGCAAATGTAAATGTCCGGACCGGGGCGGCGCCAGAGTTTGGAGCCTGGGGACCAAAAAGACAAGGTAGTAAATGTAGAGAGCTACGGTATGCAAATTCCAGAAATCTGGGGGGAAAATATTGAAACTTAAAGTTATTGGGCAAAGTCTTTTAAATATAAAGTTAAACAGGCTAAATTCTAAAATAAGGATAGAAATCTGGTTAAAATAAACGGTGCATGGGTAAAATAAGGTACATCACTATCTGTATTTAAAAAAAAATATACATCACTGTCTTTTAAGTTTTTATTTTGAACAAAAATAAGGAAAAAGAGTGTGAGCTCCGCCCATGAGTCCTGGCACAATAACTAAGTTGATACTGTCTGTTTCAACATAATTTTTATAATATTTTTTAACAATCATCTTAATCAGGATGCAAAATGTGACAAATGATAAGTTGCTTAATGTGACAATTAGAGGAAAATAATCTAACGTAGAATCTCAACAAATTAATAGTTTCCATTATGCGTGTGTGGGGTACTGGTGCTGGCTTTGGCTTGGAGGTTCTATCTTATGGAGAAAACACATTGTGTGAATAAAAGAAGATAAGCATTGAAAATACCATGTAGTAGTTGTGTACGCTGCCACCTTTTTGGATAAAACGAGCAACAGAAAATGCTACATCCTGATGCGGCCTGTGAGGATCTGGTGCCCCAAATTTTTTAAACCTGGTGAGTTTCAAGGATCAACGGGAACATAATATAATCTAAGTTCTAAAGAGGTTAAATCAGAAATTTAAGAAAGCTTTAATAAATCAGAGAGTTTTTGCATTACCATCCAGGCCAATTCTCAGTCCAAATTTTGGGCATTTTTGATGAATGAGGCGCGAATTGGTCACAGTAAAAGGAGTTACAAGTATCTATCTGCAATAAAATGAAAAGATTTATACGGCTTTGAGTTAAAAGCTTGAAATTCTCATTATTTTAATATTATTAATTTTTTTTTGGTTATTTGAAATTTGTTCAAATTTCTGCCAAATAAATACATCTTGTAATCAATCTGTTACCACAGGGTCGGGAGCGTCATATTGTTGGCACATAATCCAGGGCACCCCTATATTTTGAGAAATGGCCATACTGGCAGCCCACATTGCATATTCCTTTCCTCCTTTATAAAATTGTTCATACCATTGATATTCATTTTCAACCTACACAATCCGAAAATTAATGTCATGAAATGCCTTTCGAAATCATTTGTTACCCAAAATGAAACATTAAGAAATTGAAAGGGTGTAAAAAAAAATTATGTCCTAAAGTTGGAAAGATCATTGCACGTTTAGTATCTTTATCCCCCCCCCCCCTTTAGCCGTGCACGTTATTGTTTATTTTTCTTCACGTTAAAGCTACATAAAATGGGGCACAAAGTAGCGTGGAAGCCAACTTCAACTTGCCTGTGCCAAAATGATGGGACCTCCTTGTGATGCAAAAAGTTTTTCCTTCTTCATCATGTCCACTATTAGTGTCATGAACTTCTGCATGTAAGACTATGAACAGCAGAAAATGATTCAATAACATGCGTCACAATTGCGACTATCCGCACTTTATAAAACATAAATTTGAAGCAATATAATATTGGTAAAATATTATTATTTTTTCATTTTTGCTTCACATTTTAGAAAGTGCGAACATATAATATCAAAAATCAATTTCATACCATGAATGGCTTACTATACGACCTGAAAACAGTGCCACGAATGTAATGCAACCAAACCGGTACACCTCTGAATCATATGATCGACATTTGCATTTTAATTAAACGTAAATGGAAGCGAAAGACTACGATTAATTACCAGCTTTTTATAAATGTGTGCGTGTGTGTGCGTAATTAAATAATTAAATAATTAAATATTTATCTATATATGATAACATCAATTAAATAGTGTACCCATAATTGTACTCAGCGGCAACAAATGGGCCAATACGCAGAATCATATACATCCCAGCTTGCTTAACAGTCTTCACAAACTTGACCAGATCATATCTTCCCTCGAAAGAGTACTTGAAATCAAAGAAAGAAAAATGTCAAGAAAATTGACAAATATAAAGATTTACTAACCCAAAATAAAAAAAAAATAAAAAGAAAACTTACTTTGCCTGGAGAAAGTTCATGACCACTCCAAAACACATAGGATTCAATCGTATTTATGCCACCTTCTTTTGCCGTTTGAATCAGCTCCGGCCACATCTACCACATGCCACATTTAGACTCAGCTTCATTTTTTTTTAATGGATAATAATTTGGAAATTCTCAGATATAGAAATTTGCACTTCACTATAAAACAATTTTATGGACATTCGTAAGAGAAAAGAACTAAATTGAATTCGCTGTGTAAAAAATTTCTGAAATTTTTTTTTTCTCTTAACCAAGAAATGAATTATGTCATAGAGAATCCAAATTGTTTATACCCAACATTTCAAAAAAAATAAGAGAGAGAGAGAGAGAGAGAGAGACCGCAGGAACGCTGCGAGGATAATGAATGGAAGCAGAAAGGAAAAGCTTTCGTTTTCCATCAATGATTAAAGAGCGATGATCGTACGTTACGTTTGCTGCTAAACAAAATGAGTTGAAGCAGCTGCAAAAGAAGAAGATGAGCAAAACTATAAGCCTAACGGGTAATATTTTTATTTGCTTCATCTCATATATAGATGTATATATTTCTTGGTGATAATACTGGTAATTTTTCAGTGCTGAGCAGCTGGTGAAATATTGAAGTTCTTGTCAGTTTGCAAATATATTTACATCAGCCTCCGCCATTTTATAGAAATGTGGGTAAGCATCTGAGAAGAACGACTAAAAGACATGTAAGTAATATTAGATAAGGAGATAATAATATTGGGGCCTCTATTCTTTTGCTATTCTATTTCTAAACGGATATAGTCGGTCCATGTTTATCAATTAGATCCCTGACCCTTTTAAAATGACTAAAAGTATGCATAAATCTTTATTACCACAACGACTAGTAAGCGTAGCTTAAAAAACACCCTGAAGTTGAAAAAAATTACTAGTAAAGAAGATGTTTTACTTAACTTAATTACTAAAATGGAGATTGAAATCCTTTCTTTAAATTAGAGAAATGAAGTGACAATTAACTACCTAAGGAAGAGGTGACCCTCCCTTTATTTATAAGTCATATGCTCTCAAGTTGTGAAGATTTATAAAAAAGTTGTGATGGTTAAAATTTTAAAGTTTAGTATTATTAAGGTAGCATTAAGATTTCCTTTGAAATTGGTGAATCCTTATGGTTAAAAAAAAAAAAAAAGAAGAAGAAGAAACTATGCCTTTGTTTGTAGAGCCTTAAAACGTTAGGCACTCTAATGTTATTAACCACAAGATAAGTTTTTCCCCATTTAAAACGACGGAGCCACATATCGGATAGACAGATAAGATCTTTGAATTGTTAGGAACGAAGATATTTATATTTTAAACTAATCAGTTGACTCCATCCGGATTCCGATTTGGAGTATCAAAATAATGCTGACAATCATTACATTTGTTACCATTTCCAATAACAAAAATAGCTGTCTCAATCCAATTGACTGCCTTGAATGAACATGCTGTAAGATATGTCACAGGCGTTACAGCTTCACAATTATAATTGGAAAAATATATACAACAATCATATATAATATATATTAGGTTTACCGGAGAGGTGGGACAGCCGCTTCTTAAAACCGGTTGGATAAAGCAATGCTTTTGTAATTAAATGGTAAAATTATGATTAACATTTCAGTTTAATAAAAGTCCACATATAGCAGTATCAGAAAACTTCTTTAAATATTTATTTATTTAATTATCTGAAAAATAAAAAAAAATAAAAAAGTAAATTCTCCCTGCTCTTGGAAGAATCTCTTAAATCACGGTTCATTATCAAAGCAACAAACATTTTTTAAAATTCGAGAGAACATGGAAGTTTGCCGTCGAGGACCATTCAATTCCTGCTCTCTGTGAATTGATTCGTCTTCATCCTCTTGATCAGATGCGCCAACGATTTCGGCATTTTCAGGAACGTCTTCATTGCTGGCACCAAATTGGAGAGTGAAGGTGTTGGGTTTGGCCTCGTTGGGTTTTGCATATACTGGACTTACCCCGCAGCATTTCACCTTGTGGCGACCTTTTCCGGAATCTGACCAATACTGGATTAGGAAGTCAAACGAAAGTGTTGCGGCTGCTTGGTGGTCTCCATCTGGCAGCCCAATCCCAAAATTCCAACAATGATACTATCCAAGTATGACATGATTTGAGTTAAAGCCCGCGTTGTCAAACAACTCGAAGAAGTGCTGATGATTAGAACCGAACCTGCATCCACTCTGAAGAAACATGAGGCATTATCGTGATCGGAATCAATTTCAATAACCGCACCAATCGCAAACCCCATGAAGAATTTGTTACCATAGCGATGTGGCAGTTGAATAGTTATTGAAGATCCCAGAGATCGATTGCTGAACTACTCTGGAATTTCACTTCCTGGTAAACAAAAGCTGACGCCGCGCGGCTTATCAAATTCCTATAGTACGTTGTAGAATGATTTTTCAGCAGCTTAGAATATTATAAATCCTAAAAATGCATTTTGAAAATAACGGCAAGAGAAAAAGAATATGTTGCGCACCTTTTCACAGAATAGTGTCAGTGATGCAATTGTCACTTGCTGAATTCTTTGCTGCAAATCTGCCCAAACACTTTGATTTTGACTCAGCTGCAGGCAATTAGCAAATATAAACGGCGACAGGAACATGTTACTTTCACTGGCATGATTGGATAGTGTTTCCACAACGGATGCATCCAGTTGTTCTGGACATGATGGAAGTTCTGGCAAAGATTGGAGCCGCTTGCAATTCCTTGCATCTAACATCACCAAATGTGGTGGAATTACTGGTAATGATTGGAGCATAATGCAATCGAATAAGTGAACCCATTTTAGCCGCGACAGGTGGCTTATACCTGAAGGTAAACTCTCAAAATTATTTCTACTTAGATCTAACTCTACCAATGAGGATAGACAGCGAATGTCTCGAGGTTTTTTTATGATCTCACGGTAGGATAATTGTGCCTGAGGAGTGGTCGTCGATATCCCTGCAGCACTAAGGAATTCCAGGGCTTTTAAATTGCCCAAGCTCTCTGGCAAGCTACCAAGTTTAGTGCAACCCATCAACTGTAGCTCCCTAAGCCCTCCTCGGTTTTCAATTGAAGATGGCAGCTCTTTAACGTTGCTTGCTTCTTCTAAATTATTTTTTTCTAGGAGTTCCATTTTCTCCAAGATTTTTGGAAAACTCTCAAGCTGTTCACAGAAAGCAAGTTGAAGGCTGCGAAGAGATTTCAATTTACAAATGCTAGTTGAAAGACTCTTCAGCCTATAGCAATTACTCATTTCTAAGGTTTCAAGGTTGGGTAGGCAATCGATTGATGAGGGAACTTCTTCTATTGGGGTATGCCTTAATTTAGCTCTACTACATTTCCAGAAATCCTTGGAAACTATCTGCGATCAACACACTCGGAGCAATTAATCTTAATGGAAGATACAAAATGAATGTCCTGTGGAAAGCACCTAAGACTTTCACAGCCCTCCAGACTCAAGTTGCCAAGATTGTTAAAATTCTGGATATACAAGGGAATGAGAGCCAAGCCTGTGCAATTCCAAAGATTCATTCTCTCGAGATTTGGAGTTTCTGATGGTTCTGGGATTCTAGTGAGATTGGCGAAGTGATTGGGATCAATATATTTTAATTCTGGAGCTTTCTGCAGAAGAAAATAAACAATTACTAGAATAAATTAGCACCAAAGAACTTCACAATTAAATCTATTTAGGGATTGAAAAACAAACAAATGTTTGTCATTAGTGTTTCATAATACCTTGTTTCCTTTCCATATTTGCTCAACTTTACTATAAGGTAAGTTGAGTTCAACTAGATTTTTTGGCTTAAAATCGAATGGCAACGTCTTCAGGGAATATTGGTGCCAATGGAGATATCTCAATTCTTTGGGAAGATAATCCAGACCTTGATCAAGATGCACTTTAGAGCTCGTAATTGGAACAAATGTGAACTTAGGAACGTAGAATTTAAGCAATCTGAGATTGGGCATATTTTTAAAGGCTCCACAAGTTAGATGGAGGTCTGTTTTATTGGACAAATCAAGGAATATGCCTTTAATTTTACCGGCCCCCTTAAAAACAAAAGCAACAATGAGTTAGCATTATATCCAAGAAAAAACTTTCATAAAAATTTATTAAGAGCTCCTTAATTGGAAAAAAAAAAATTATTGCATTTGTTCATTTTTTGTTTTTTTTTCCACATTTTGTCTATGGGAAAAATAAAACTTGCATGGCTATTTTCGCACTTTCAAATCCCCATATACGGCACTCAATTTGTTTCAACACTCTTTGTTAAATTTATATATATATATATATATATAGAGAGAGAGAGAGAGAGAGAGAGAGAGAGAGAGAGAGAGAGAGAGAGAGAGAGAGAGAGAGAGAGAGAGAGAGAGAGAGAGAGAGAGAGAGGGGACATATTGTTAAACCATGCAGTTTAATAGAGTCAATTTCTAATATGTTATAAAATCATGTAATTCAATAATGTGTCTTCACTGATTCTATTATATCACATGCCTTAATATATTCACGTGAGAAGAAAAAAAAATGAGGGCGTCTACACCAAAGATTGACTATGCTATATATATTTATATATAACACTTCAATATTTCAAAATTGATAAAATTTAAAGTTTTCTCTGAAAAATTAAAATAAAAACTTGTTCTCTCGAAACCATCAGCCAATAATTTACTTAATTATGGTTCTTGTGTTTTAGGTTATTTTGTTCATACAAATAATTTTACTTAAGCATGTTTTGGTGATAATAAAATTTACTGAAAAATGGGTATGTCAGTGTGGTTAGGAAAAATACATAAAGCCGTCCAAACAAAAGACCCAAAAAAAAAAATGGCGGATTCTTACCTTATTATACTTTAGTCCACGACCGATCTGCTCCGTTTGCCTGGCTTTTCATCAGATTCTTTGCAAACAATCTCTCTTCCCATTTCTTGCAACAAATCATGCATTTGCAACCTGTTATCTGATATTGTTACGAGTGACTTATCAATTAGGACATCTAGTCTCGGAGACACAAAATCATCAAGTATCCTCATCACAAAATCTTTATCCTCACCCTCAAAGAAACACGCAATATCTAGAAATATACTCTTCACCTCGAAAGTTAAATCATCAAAACTAATCTTTAGTATATCACAAATATGATGAATATCAGCTTCACAGATCCGGTTTAAATCGTCCAGCACGTTTTCCCAATGTGTTTTGCTTTTCTGATAGAGGGAGGAACCCAACACTTTGAGAGCTAATGGATTGCCTTTGGCATACCATACAACCCTCCACGAGTGACCTATGAGATCTTTAGGACACCGATTTTCTTTAAAAGCGTAGTTACAGAATTGTTCCAAAGCCGCATCAAATTGCAATTCATTTACCCTGTATATTTTCTCCACTCCAAAGTTTTCGAGGACTCGTTTATCCCTAGTGGTAACAATAATTCTACTTCCCAGACCAAACTGATCAAGCCTCCAATTAAACCCTTCAATTGGCCAACTTTACTCACGTTATCGAGCACAACTAACACCTTCATGCACCGGAACCTCCCTTTAGTAAATTGTGGAATATTGGGGCCAGCTACTTCAAGTTTTTCAATTAATATTGTTGAAAGAATTTGCTTTTGTAGATGTTCTATTCCACCCCCTGTTTCTGAATTTCTCCTAAAATCTGACACAAAGCGTGTCCCTTCAAACCCACCAGAGAATTGATTGAAAATAGCCGTAGCAAGGGTGGTTTTGCCTATACCACCCATGCCCCAAATCCCAACAATTTGGACAGTGTCCGACAATTCCATGCATAGCAATGGTTTGATTTGCTCAATTCGTGAATTTAATCCAACTAAGCCATTGTATGACTCCGTTGAGATTGTTATTTTTTCCAATTTCTTCAAAACATCTTCAACAATTTTGTCTACAAGTAACGCATCATTCCTAAAAAGAAAGGTCAAATCGGGCCAAGACAGAATCAGAGAAATGATCAGTGGTAAATAAGCGTTACCTGAATTTCGTGGATTCATGGCCAGCTAAATGGGATGTATCGGTCAGTGCATCCCTCCACTTCTGAACCATTTCTGGCTTCTCTCTGAACTGTTGTCCGTGTTGGTGAAAAATCATAATTTTTCTTATAAAAAATATTTTAGAACCGATCTCATATAATATATAAGAAATTCGTAATCAAGAAAATCATACCTTGATAAGATGAACGACACCAAGCAATCAATTCGCCGCCCAATGATCTTCCACGCTATAACTCAAGTTTGATCTATACTGAACGTGTAGGCATTCGTTTCATCACTCCCAAAAATCCCTAACTTCCTTTCTTCAGTGTTTTTCTCAAAAAGGCGTCTATCTTTTTTTAAAGAGAAAATAACACTTATATATAATATTACTCTAGTTAAAACCCTAATTTGTATTATTTTTATTATATAATAATTCAAAATATTAAATATATTATATTTAATATTTTTCTTCTTCACTTACGTAAAAGTGGAGATAAAGTATAACAATTTTAGGGCCACCTTGTAAAATATCATAAGGCCCCATTTACACATAAATATAATACACAGGGCCCTAACAAATATTATATTTAGGTTTATCATCGAATATGTCAGTTTTATCATTTTTTAATCCAGTAGTGGTGTAGTCAATTAAATGAGCTAACTCGGGGATCATTTGTAAACATACAATAATAGCTACAATAATTAAGCCTGTAATTAAACTAGCTTAATTATTAATTCTAATTCTATTCCACTATATGATTGGAACTAACCTCCATAATTGTATGCTCGAATAATAATTCATCTCAAGCCACATTGATCTTTTTACTGCACAATTCTTTGTACCACATCGTTAATTAAATTGATATCTCAATTGTCCAATCAATTTAATAACATCTTATTCCTTGATACTTACTGGTTTTCTCTAATGATCATTTTCAATATATTAAATATGTCAATCCACTATGACCAGAGAATTTTATGATCAAGTACCAAAAATCTATCAAGAGATGTGTTGTACAAATTTCATATTGTTAATTTATATAAAACTTCAATACTTATGATTGCTCCCACCAAGATACCGGGTAATCTTAACTACAAGTATGTATCGTGCCCATTGGTAACTCAAATGGAATAACAACCATAATTATAAAATTATAACTAATTTAAGATTAAGATTACAGTAAAAATCAATGCCTATGAGATTTAATAAGTTTGACAGTTATTATAAAGTTAATTAAATCTCATATGTGATCCTATTCAATGTAGTCGTATTACATCAATAAATTCATACATTATTAAGATAAATCATTCAATGAATTTATTACAGTTTATACCTAAATAAAGTGCCCAACTTTATTTATCAACTGCGAACTCAATTTATTAAATCATAAGATTACTTATATTTATGTCTTCTGTGAATCTACATAGTGATCACATAAATATATATAATATAATTAAATAGATTTTACTCAAAAATTAATGCAAATAAGATATTTGAATAAAATATCTCAATATTTTATTAATCAGAAAAATATTTATTACAATTAAATAAACCTATATACTTTTAAAGAGTATATTTTTCTAACAGTCCGAACGTAACAAAAGCGTCTCCGAAAATGCCAGTTTGATGCCGCGCACTAGCTGGACTCACGTGATAAAAAACTGGAATAACAATTTGATCATTTGCTTTCTTGCAATCAAGAATCTTGACAAGTTCATTCAGGCACCATTTTAAAGAAGCGTAGCCCTTTGAGAAAATGATTGTCGAAACCTTTGAACCTTCGATTGCATTCAAGAGTGCCGGTGAAATCTCATCTCCTCTATTAAGATCTTCATCATCAGTGAAAGTTTTTATATTCTTTCGACACAAAGCAGCGTAGAGATGGCTAATAAAGATCAAGCGCGTGTCCCCCCCTCTGAAATTGAGGAAGACGTCATAATTAGAGCAAGAAGAAGAATAAGCCATGAAGGAAACTTTAGAAATTAATTTGGTTATAGAAACAGAGAATTAATCCTGAGAGTACTTAGGTGTATGAGTATGCATAAAAATATGTGAAGCAAGCAAATAATTGAATGTAAAATTTGTTGGAGCTTTCTTATACCTGATTTGTCAAGTCTATGAAGAGTGGCAGACAAAGATGAAAACTTTAATATAAAAGATTGTTGTAGTCTAGAAATGCAGGAAAATCAAACAAAGGAAAGTTTGAAAGTAGAATCAGGCAATTTTGAAAAATTATATTTTGAGTAATTTCTTCGGCGAGGAACGTTCAATGGCATTACCCCATTTTTACAGTTTGTATTGAGATTTGAGCAAGCATATACCTCAATTTACCTCTGCCAATAAATTCAAAGGCAATAAGCTGGTTGGGGGGTGTGTTGAGTGTTAGAAAGTGTATATTTATAAAGGAGAAAATCGTCATTTTACACTTTAAATCTCACTAACATTGCTACTTTTATTTATTTAAGTATTTTGTTATTTAATTATATGTGTTTTATTATAACTATGTATTTTATGTATTTTAGGGGCATTACGATCGTTTCACAATGAACGAGTGATCAGACAGCAAAACGGATGTCATATTTGGACTCAAGACGGTCGAAAACTTTAAGAGGAGCATTAAAGGAAAAAAGTCACTGTTCACATATATGGTACTGTTCATACGTACGAAACTGTTCACGACACTGTTCATGTATACGGACTGATGATGTGGCAAATACCTATGACGTGGCAGTATCTGATTGGACGAATTATGTGGTATTGACTGCTTATATGGCGTTGACCGATGACGTGGCGTTGACCGATGATGTGTCACGATCTTATTGGACTAAATTTCTTATGTATTGTAGATCGATGACGTGGCAGCATCTCAGTGGAGCAAAAATCGTGTGTATAGTACATGCGCTTACATGAGATTATTTACTATTCGCGCGCAAGTATTGCATAAATGTTCGCTGATCGTTGATTGATTGTTGATCGATAACGTGGCGCAATCCTGAGCATCCGAACTGTTTTTAATCCGATGGTCATGATTCACTCAATGTATCTATAAAAAGGGGGCTCTCCCCACCTAATTTGAGACCCCTGAATTCATTTCTAAGCTTAGATTTCTGAAATTCCTTCTCGTTCTTATAGTTTCTTTGTATTTTAATAAAATTTCCTTTTTTATCCTTAGTTAAAATATGAGTAGCTAATTTCTTTTTAAGCTTAGGTTGAAGGTGAAGTCTCAACATGTTCCATGGACTTAATTTGGTAAATTTACTTTCTCTTCCCCTCTAATATTTGTGGTTGTTTTGACTTTTCGTCGACAAATAATAATAGTCTTGTCTAGATACATTTCCGGTTTAAAACCTAAGACCCTAGTACAAGGTTATTATTATTTGGCAAGACGATAAGTTCTCAAGCACCATACTTATTGGAGAGTGGTTCATGAGGTGTGGAATCCCCCCTTATGATTTAATTGGTATTAATATGGAATATTTAGCCCATGGAGCATGTTGATGCGGATCCGGATACCCAAGTGCTTTATTATAATAAGTTTCATTCTTAATTATTCCCGCCATTTTAATTCACAATTTAGGATAAAATTACCATAATTTAATTGTTTCCATTAAAAGAAAATTAATTCGGCATATAATTAAAATCAACCTCCTCGTGGGATCAACACTCGTCACCATTAATCTATTCTACAATAGATTCGTGCGCTTGCGAGTTCATTAAAATTTGCACAACATGGTCTAGCAAATTATGTTGTGCAAATTAAGACTTAATTACGTTTTTACACAATAAGTCAATCACATAATTGACAAATGCCATTCATTTCCTTTTTACATGTCATTAATTTTTGTAACACGGTGCGGCAACATATGCATAATCAAAGTGAGGCAAAAGGGTTTTGATTATTGTGACAGAACTTCGACAGCAAGGATGCATATTGAATAAAATCGTCGCCAACACGAAAAATAGACACAGAAAAAAGAATTTGTTGGATGCTATTACATTGATTTCTCCTTATTGCTAACCGTTCATCAAACAACTTTCAAGATAAATACAAAGTTATTTAAACAATTGGATCCCTTAAGTTTTTAACAATAGTCATCTCATGCAAACGAAATTTTAAATTAACTTTCCGAAAAAAAATATAAATAAATAGATCTTCAGTAAGTCGATGTGAAAGTCAAGCACACGAATCAGGAAGCTATGCGTGACAAGAAACCAAAAACATGACAAAAAAATTGCAAAACTTTAGGAAAAAAGGACACTTACACTCCTTATTTCCTTAAATATATATAAAGAGCTCAAGTTTTTAAAAAATGATGACAGAAACTCCTTTTTGACCAATAGTAGAGTTGTTTGATTTTAGTGACAAAAAAATTTACACTAAAGTTTTTAAGACATGCTCCGATAAGTGCGATTTATGGAACTCATATTGCCTTTTTTCTTTATAAGGACTACCGTTAAAAAAAAAAAAATCAACTCAAGAGCTTGATTAAGTGGTTTTTAAAAATAGTTTTATTGGATTGGTCATCCGAATTCGAATAAAAAAAAGTGTTAAGGAGCTAAAAATTAAATTTAAGGTTTGCCTCCTTCTCATCTTTTAAGAAAGTATAAATTAAAAAAAAAGTACATATGAAATTGAGTACATGCTTGAAGAGGAGAGAAATAAAAATGAGAAAGAGAAAATGAGGAAAAACAGAATATGAATCTCAATTTTATTGTTTGATTTCACATAAAATTAATTTCTTTTTACCTTATTTCTTTCTCCTCTTCTCCTTTTATCTCCCCTCCTCTCTTCTCATTTCTTCAAATTAAACATGCCATAAAGGTTTTTCCAGTGTTTCATTGTGCAATACACAAATGGTTTTCAAAGGCGAATTAATATTATTGTTTTGTTACAAAAATATAACAAATTAGTTCTAACACTAATATGACTAGCCTTAGGTCGTGATCAAATTCAACAAATAGAAACATCACACATTTTAGATCGAAATTTTTGTCAGAAGAAAATAATGAAACTTATATATACAGCAAAATTAACAATAAAAAAACATCAAAACCCTAGCTAGTTAGCAGACCAATCGTTACGGCACAATGGACATGAAAGACTCTTCTCCAGCCAAAAGTCAATGCACCTCTTATGAAAAACATGATCACAAGGCGTGCAAGAAGCCAACTGCCCAACAACAATCCCGTCCAAACAAATTGCACAATCCTTTTCTGATTCAATTTTCTTTTCCAGCAACCTGGTCACGTTGCACTTATTATTAACAACCATCCTCAAATCCACGTCAATAGGCAAAAATTTTCGAAACCTGTTGTTAGGATTGCTACGCATCCACTTGACATAATCGAGAACACAAAATACCAATGTCCTTAATTTATAAATTCTCACAGATCGTGGAAACATTATTGGCATCCTGCTAGATGTGTCGACCCGGAGAAGATGCAAACTGTTGTCACTTAAAAAGCACCCGTTGGCATCTACGGTGACTCCTTCATCAGCAAGAACGTGAGACAAGAAGTGGAACATGTTGTTGTGGGTTACAAAGTGGGCAAGATCAGCTTGCAAGTACAAGAATGTGTCTGGTTTCGTGCTGGTGGCACGTTGGCTAATATCTTGATGGGCACGCAATTGGAATATGAAACCAGGTTGCATGTTTGCTAAATCCCATTGCAGGTTTCTCACTTTGTTTAGAATAGTGCTGTCTTCTTTCAGTTTTAGTTCACAACCGGACATATTTTTGAGAACGAGGAAGAGTAAAAGAAAAGATACCACAATGGAAATGGAAGTGGAGTTAAGATGTGAAATCTGGAGAATATAAATTTATTAAGGACTTGGGCTATGCATGATGTCCCTGAGTCTTCACTCCTGATCCCGTACGGAAATTGATTGGGATTAGGAAAATCAAAGTTTGTTTCCTAATT
Organism: Aegle marmelos; assembly: GCA_030449875.1. NCBI lineage: Eukaryota > Viridiplantae > Streptophyta > Magnoliopsida > Sapindales > Rutaceae > Aegle > Aegle marmelos. The sequence continues at coordinate 12,714,838 of JASUUL010000115.1, forward strand.
CGATTCGAAGCACAAATAAATCTTGTTGTGCATAGGATTAAAGATAATGGGGACCCTCGCCTTAATTTGGACTTTAGTTTATTTGATCAGGGAGTATAAAAGTTAATAATTTATTTAATAATAGTTATAAAATGGACGGAACCAACGTGATGTAGATGACATAGCAAGAGCCTGATATTAGCAATAATAATATATAGATTTTAATATTTAAGCCTCAACTTGAAACTTAATTAAAATGACATCGATTTATAAAATGATATAATAGAATCTCTAAATAAGAATATTCTTATATAAAAATAATCTCTTTATAGTAATAAAAAATTGTGGCCTCAACTTAGGACCAGTTATAATTAAGAATAAACTTTATATTATAATAAATTATATTTTTTTGTAGGTCTCATCTTAATAACTTACCTCTGCATAGTAATAATATTTGAAAAATATATGACATGTTAAATTAAATAATTAAGATGGAATAAAATATCTTTTTAAAATTACTTGTGATAATGATTTGTTCTTTAAAGTTGATGGATTTGACTCATTTACTAATTAATGAATAAGAAAGTCAAATATATGATATAATTTATCTTAATATTACTTGTACTAGGGGTAATTAAGTAAATACAATAATTGTTGTACTATACCTCTATAGAGTTATAACATCTTTATAAGAATAAATTTCTTCAATCCCAACAATATAACTATATAGCAATTCTACTGTATATTGGAGATTCATTTTATTTGTTTCGTTTTTTCGATTTGTTTTTAAATCCATTTGGGTGTTGAAATAACTCATTATTTTTTAGTTGTCTTTCAATGTAATGAATCCCACGCTTAATTGAAGGACATGTTAAAAAATTATTAACTTGTTAAAAAAGAATAAATTGTATCTATTTGCCTGATTTTCAAATCTTTGACAAAGGAAAAAGTATCTATAAGAAAAAACACAAAACAAATTCACCATCCCCTTTCTCCTTGTTTCACAGAGAGAGAATGTGCTGTGTTTAATTTTTTTTCCCCCCATAAACAAGTAGTTCATACAGCTTCATATAGCAGTAAACACGTAATGCGAGCATATGAAAAAACCACATTAATTTTACAACATCCAACCTAATTGCAATAACGGCTTCCATAAAACTTTTTTAGTTTCCTCTCATATTTTCATATTTCATTAGTTTTGAAGAGAGAAATAATAAATTAAGATCATATCAAATTGTACACATGTTCAACTAGAGTAATTAATTTATTCTTACTAAAATTTCAAGTGCACTGTTCATTTAAAGTATAAATGCCTATATGCCATCCTAATGCCAAGCACGCAGCCAGTCAATCACGGGAACGCATGGGTTCATGTTAATTAAGTTCCACTAACCAAATTTATGTATATAATTTATCCTATTGACATATATATATATATACAAGGTGGTGATCATTTTGAAGAAATAAAAGGAGAATCGAGGAGAGTTTAATTATGATTGTTTAGTTTGTCGTGAATTTTTTTAAAACTATTATGATCCACTCAATTTGTCTGATTCGTAAAAATTTATTATGTAAAAATTCAATCTATGAATTGATGAATTAGATATGGATTTACTTCTGTAAATCCATAAAAATTCATAAATCTTAAAAAATATATATTTATGTAATAAAAATTAAACTTATAAATATGGCATTATTACTTACTAATAAATAAATAAATTAAAATATAGTTACAATAACATTATATTATATCTTATTCGATAACAATATAAAATAAAAAATAATTAAATAAACTAATATGGCTTTCTAAGCAGTTAATTTTCATGTACTAATCTACACAAATGAGATTTTTTTTATATGTTATATTTTGAAACTTTGAATGCATTTTCAAGCTTTATTTAAATAATTTATTTATTTAAATTTTATTTAATTTTAAATTTAATTGATAGTAAAATTATTTTTTATTAATTTTTTATTTAGTTAATTCGCGCATGGGATAGAATAACAAATTTTTAACCTACAAATCAATCCATAAAATTATATTAAAAATTTATAATTCGTAAAATTATGGATAATTGATATCCAATCTACAAAAATCGATCCACCAACACTCCTTAAACTCCTAATTATAGGAATGCTACTTACTTTAAAAAAAAAAAATAAAGAAACAAAGAAAAACTATTTTGCAGCCCTCGGATTTGGACTTGCACGCAGTCTTTATCATGCCATGAAAAATATCTTAATGCCCCCTTTTGCAATCATTTTGTCTATTTAAATTGAAAAATCGTCTTCTTTTATTTCAAAATAGCTCAGTGTAAATTTTTAAATTCTTATTTAAAAAAATACAAAATATGAGTATGTTGAACAATAATACCACTAAGCATAATAGTAAGCTAATTGCACTTTAATATCGTGTTTGATAATATCTATTCACATTGACTCAAGGGTATTATTATTTAATATACTCTCTTTTGGTTATCAAAATAGGAATAATTAGGCTGGTAGATTTTTCCTTTTTTTTAATTTACCTTTAATTATATATTTTTTAAAATAAATACATCTCAAATTTGATTTGATTTTAATTACTAAGAGCTTTTCCTCACAAATGAATAAGTATTCAGACCATCCAAACCCGAAAAAAAAAACCAAAAAAAAAAAATCAAACCTATTCCCACATTTATGATGATAGGATGATTTCACATCTCAAAAGAATGCAAAGGACAATTGCATTTTCTACTAGTGGTAATGGAAGGACCTGTACGAAACAAATGAAATAAATGACAGTATGTTAAAAAAATATATATATTCTTGAAACAAAGGGACCATGTGCACGTGATAAGGTAAGTAGGAAATGCTATTAGCTGACAGGTAGGTCACGTGATAATATGAGCACAACAGAATCCACATAAAATTGTAGGAACTGAGGATTTTTTTGTTTCCCAGATTGTGGACCACTTCGGAGTGAAATGGGATTATCAGCTTCAAAGCGAGTCAACTCATCTCTCTCAAACTCGACCCAGTTCAACTCAGCATGCGATTCGGCCTACGCTCACTGCCTCTCACTGACTCAACACGCCTTCGAAGGCGTCCTGCCCTACCAGCTCTTAACCGCCTCGAATTACATCCATCACGCGCTCCTCTCTCTTCCCCACCCGCCTCCCCTCGTCCTCAAGTGGGTCCCAAACCCTCCGAGTCAAGCCCAGGTCGACTCGGCCTTCAAGAGAGTATCTCGGTGCCATAGCCGCCGGTCCAAAGAAGAAGAAGAAGAGAAAGAGGAGAAACCGGAAGTCATCAGGCCTAACCGATTCAAGGAATGGGCCGTGGTGCTTTACGCGAATGCTGTTGTGAGTAACGCTGGGAAAGCTTTACTGAGTCGGGTTCCGATTGGAGTCGCGGGAATCGCTGGAATCGGAGCCGTGACCCGGTCTGGGAAAGACCTTGTTGGTGCCGCGATTGGAGTCTACGCGCTTGGTGTTGCCACGTCCATTTACCTTAGCTTGTCTGGTTAGTTGTTTCAAGTTCGACGGTCAAATTGTTGTAATTATTATTATTATTGTTATTTTTGGGTTAAAAAAATAACCTATTTCAATGTGGATAATATATTTTTATATCTGTAATTTGGTCATGTGCGATGTTAGTGATTGTTATGAGAGTGTGAATGCGTATTTGGTAGTGTTCTTTTTATTTTATTTTATTTTTTTATTATTTTTTTTTTCTGAGGAGAAGAGGCACTTCAGAAGGACTTAAATTGATTCGTTGGATTAATAGATGTTTTGGTTAATTTGAACCGACTATGAGCAATTATCATGATAATCATTTTCTAAGCGAGTGTTTCATTATTTGTTTACATGTCATGTGATTTTCAGTGGGAGATATTGGTGTATTTAGTGACACATAAGTATAATTCTTAGTGGTCAAGAATGTTTATATAAATAAGTAGTGGGAAATAAAAATTATTGTCAACGTTTGTATACTTACACTAAGCACGTTTGTATATTTACGATAGCACAACGAAACTACGAAAGCCCTAATAGGTTACAACCCATTTGGAAGCGGTAGCTGGGGTGTTTGATAGCTGTAATATTTTTTTAATTTTTTTCTGTTTTTTTTTTAAAGTTTATAGTACTAATTTGTAATTCCTTTAAATTTACATTTGTTTATTTCATAGTAACTGTTGCGTAACCTTTATTACTAACCAGGACCTTGATTTAAAAGTTCTAGCTCAATTCAGAAATCTACTCACCCTATTTAGAGTATATACACCTGTGCTGGGCACCTGGTTCAATTATATATATATATATCTTTTTTTTTTTTCAAATCATTACAGAAACACATTAAAAAGAAAAAACAACGGCATTGTTATTCATTAAAATTAAACTAACAAGCTTCAATTAGAAACAAATATACTCCCCCCGTCAAAACTAATAGCCAGACCACGGCTCTTCCTCTTCTCTCAAACTTGAAGTTTGCTGCCGTGCCACCGTTGGAAAGCTATCCCCACCAAAGTTGATGCCCATTGCTGCTGAAAGGCTGCATTGATTTGCTGCTGCCACTAAAGCGGTGCTTATGTTGAAGGTAAACTCTTGACAGGCTTTTTTTTAAAAAAAAAAAGAAAAAGAAAAAAATTCTGTGTTAAAGGGATAGTGCTGTGTAATTAGTAGAGGTGTTTGGGAATGCAATAATTGGAGTTGATTTAGATAACTTAGACGATTAATTTACCATTTTCAATTTAGGTTGCCCGCATTGCTGCTGCTACTTCCTCCTTGTTTCTTTAGTTTTTGTCTTTGAACAACCTAGTTTCACTTTCATGCTTTGATGAATTGAACAAAATTTTTAAGCTGGAGAGAAACTGGAATTAAAGGTATAACTTTTTGAGTTTGTTAATTGCTTAAAACTGGTAATGTGATGCGTGTGAGAATCTCAGTTTTTTTTTTGGTCCTCTTCAGTGGCAGAACTGAGACAATAAATGGATCTGAGATTGGCAAATACGTGGCAGTTAACTGTGAATGAAAAGAAATTCATAGAGACCGTGCTGACTTCTGGTATCAGAATTGATGGTCGCAACCCTTATGAATACCGTAAACTATCAATCAAGGTTGGGAGGCAAGTATCAGCTTTTTCCTGCAGATGAGAGGGACACGCACATAGACATACACAAGCGGGTTTCTCGGTGTAGGTGATAATATGTTGTATTTGTTTTTGTGTTGAATATCTTCTTTCGCTTACATATGAGCCTGGCCCTGCTGCAACTCCACTTAGTTTCTAGGTTATGCTGAGAGTTTATGTCCTTGCATAATATGTATTGAAGTTTGAAGTTTTACTCCAATTAGGGTAATAACTGTTTTTCAAATGCCAGTTCTGTAATCACCTACTATTCCCATTTTTCTTATATTTGATTGATGCCCATTGTACCGGAAGCATTTTCATTTTCATTTTTGACTCAGATTCTTGTTGTTGCTTGTGGAAGGATATGCTCGTAGGAATTGAATGATTATTTGTTTATTACATTTAGTTATGCATAGAGGATAACTTCAGTTTCTTTGTGTTATTGCAATATTGTTGTTCTATTGGTTTGGTAATAGACATTTGGATGTCTTACTTTTCTTTTGAGTTGATGGTGCGATGAATGTGCAGGGAAAATGGTTCATCAGAAGTTCAGCTTGGTCAGACACATGTAGTGGGTTTCATAACTGGACAACTGGTTAAACCTTATTGGGACCAAACTAATGAAGGTACATTGTCAATCTACACCGAAAACTCTCCAATGGCTGATCCTTCATTTGAGCCAGGCTGTCCTGGTGAATCTGCAGTGGAGTTGGGACGGATGGTAGATCACAGTCTGAGGTGATACTTTTTATGTGTTTCAAAAATCTTTTATTGTCAGTGTTGTTATTATTATCATTTCACAAAGCTTCGGCTTCAATAACTTTTACTTTTCAAATAGAGTTTTAAGTTTGTCACCCTTGGATCATTCAGAATGTTTGAAACTTATATGATATATAATTGTATGACTTAGAGCATTGCAGAATAATCATGTCATATCTCCAAAAATCATTCAAAACACAAAGGTTTCCTGAAATTTTGGGATACCTTAAGAGGGGCATCTTAGCAAGAGTGAGAACTTCATGTAACACCCATCTTTTATCAGTCCTTTAGAGGAAAACCAAGTGATACATAACAGTTATGCATTCAAATGACATTTTGAAGGTTTTAACTTTGAGGAAGCTTGCAGGTAAAGCAGGGCAGTGGATACAGAATCACTTTGTGTTCTAGCTAGGAGCTTAGTTTGGGCTATACGTATTGATCTCCACATTCTGGATAATGGGGGGTGAGTAAGCATATATATGTGTGTGCCCATTGTTCATTTTAGTTAAACAATGCTACGTGCAATGTTCTGTAAGTAAGTATTTCATCATTGCGCGGGAACAGAAATCTTGTTGATGCTGCCAATATTGCTGCTTTGGCTGCTCTTCTGACATATAGGAGGCCTGAATGCTTACTAGGAGGAGAAGATGGTTTGGAAGTGATAGTACATGCACTTGAGGTTAGTGTTAGAGTTTTCTGTTGATAAAAATTTAAATGCATTTGTTGAACAACCGTATATAAGCTTGATTTGGACTCAAGGAAGCATTATGTAAGCTTTGAACCCCCTGTATTAATGTTTCTACACCCATATTTTTACTTTTGATCATTAGAAAACCTGATTGACAGTTGAATTTCGAAGGAATTTATTTTGTCTTGATATTATACCTTCAAAATAAGATGGAAGATACAAATTTATTATAAAAAATTTTGAGGAAGAATACTTACAGCAGCTGAAGGAAATGAAGTATTGAAGGATGAATCTTTCATTGTAACTAGAAAAGGAAATGGTAAAGCAGGAATTGTTAGGCCAGATTACTCTCCTACCAACTTTACCCTTTCCAAGATTCTTCTCTTTAATCTTTTCTGGGATATTCTTAAACATGTCGTATTTTGGTTTAATCATAAAATCTTGGTCACCATGAATTGTCCTTGATGTTTTGATCTGTTCCTTTATATGGATATAGTACTAACTATTTTGGATTCTCCATGTATGCTACTATGTCACTTTGGGCTGCCATAGGTTATTATTTCAGATGGCTGTTTCATTATGTATTATTATCCACTTGTTTATGAGTGCTTATTTTTCACAGGAGAGAGAACCGTTGCTGTTGATTATACATCATCTTCGTATTGCTGTGACTTCTGGATTTTTCAGTAGTGAGAGCTTGATTGTATGCTAACTTTAATCCTCTCCATCCTTTCTGTAATATTCAAATATGCATTCTCATTCAGAATGAAAGTTTGTTAATCAGCCTTTCCTAATGTGAGAAAATGCTGCATAGATGATTGATCTAGCCCACCATGAAGAAGCTGTAATGGCGGGAAGAATGACAGCAACACTTAACGCAAATGGTGATGTTTGGGCTATTCAAAAACCTGGAGGAGAGGTAGTCCTGCAGAGTGTTATCATGCAATGTTTGAGGCCCTCTTCCAGGATGGCTTGTGATATGACAAAGACGATAAAAGATGCTGTGAGTTTCTGCTTTTTAAAATAGTTTTTGAAAGAAGTTTGATTCTTCCTAATTCTTATCACAAAAGGTTTTATTCTTCCTATCCATTCTAATATATATGTGAAATAGGCTCTAATTATTGCTGATTGGATCACTGCAATTAGGTTTGGAAGTGGTAATATGCTGGATGTATAGAGTTTCAACTGCTCTTTTACCTCCAGGTTTTAACAAACAATTTCTTGTTGAAGTGATAGACAGCAAACTTTGATCCTTATTTTGTGACTGTTTTAATTCATAAAGTGCCACATGCACTGGGGTTATGATATTCCATATAATGAGTCATCCCTTTGTAAATGTATGCATACCTATTTGCAATGCAATATTCCTTATTTAGAAGTTGAACTGTTTGTCATTACTTGGTCCCTAATAATTGATTCTTGCTGAAAGTCAGAATCAGCTATCCTTTTCTTTCTCTTCCTTGTGCTCTAAAACCTCGTTGCAGATTTTAAATGAGACTAGTCAAGTCACACTTACCTCTGGCAGCTTCCATAATTCTAGATTCAAGTTAAGCATTTCTTATGGAAGTGGTAATTTTGGCCTATGATGGCACATACGAGAAATTGTTTAATGGTTACAAGTCCTGTATCATTGATTGTTGCTGTCCCTATCTCTTTCCCTTTGCTTTCTTTCTCTTTAAAAGGTCAGAATATGGGAGAAATCTTCAGCATTTCATTTTAAGCCTTGTAAGAGTGTTCTGGTACAAGTGAGAGAGAACCTTGTGGGGAGAAATCAATTGGCTGAATCAAAATCAGCATTGGTAGTATGTGTCTTGGTTGTTGAGTTGAAGAGTGGGGGTAAAACAAGATTGGGTTGCCAGAGAAACATTTTGTCTTCTTTCTGACTGCGCTCTAAATATGTAGCTGGAGTTAGTAAGACCCTTTTCCTGAGATAATAATTTGTCATTAGCCTGCTGCTTTGAAAGTATAATTCTAAGAACGCTAGCCATACATTTGATTAGCTTTTTCAAGAAACAAACAGAATCAAAGGATCAAATGTTGATAATTTTGCAAGTTTTTTGGAAACAAATAAGGCTTGTTTTAATGTGATTTTTTTCTTTAACCGGTGATCTTTTCCCAAATTTTATGATTTTAATTTCTTGTTTCTCTTCCTGAAATTTTCTATGATATGTGTAGGTTGAAACATACAACACAGAAAGAGCGTTACATATGATCAGGCATCACCATACTTTGATTAGTTTGGATGGTAGTCCTAATTTGAAAGAAAAACAAAATGAACCATCTGGCCAAAAGGGTGTGAGTGAGCTGTCATGGAACCATCTGGAGAAGCCAAGGCTGGCATCTGAGGAAATTGCCGGTCCAAGTAATGACGGTGTAGGTGAATCCAAATCATCTGGGCTTGGCAGAAATAGCAGGAGTGCTGCAAGTAGGAGTGGTGTTTGTTTCTCTAAGCTCCAAATATGATTTGTATCTTACACATGGGTAGGCACTTTTTATGGAAGTACTCAGCTTTCTATACAGATGGAAAACTTCAAACTTGTGTAAAAAGTTTATTTTTATCAGTTCAAGGCCCACTTCTCTGCTTTATGCTTTAGATTTCAAGTTCTTGTCTCAGATTCATCACCATCTAGTAAAAATTTAGAAGGAATAAGGGACTAGGAGGTTTTGGAATTAGCAGGTTGTAATTTAACAAATTAAAATTATCATTTTTATGTTTGTGAAATAGCTATTCTCTCCTGAGTGTCAATCAGGTAAAAGTTTTTGTTTATGATTTTGTAGTGAAAACTATTACATTAATTATTTTCTTTCCCCTTTGCATTTGTCCTCTATTATGTAAACTGTAAAGGACCCTGTATTTTGCTTTTCATACTTGTCATTCATGCCATATTATGATAAGTGAAGATTCTGTGTGCTCAACACCTTCAAGTTTGAAAATAACCTCTGAAGCTTTTGTGAGTTGAGATTTTGGAAAATGAAACTTCTCCAGAAGTGATCTGTGCAATGATGTAATTCAACTCATTTCATTTAAAAATTTCATACTAACAACTAAGCCAATCCTTTTTAAGTGCATCTCGCAGCATAGTAAACTTGTTTTAGTAGTTCTTTGTTCGTGCTTATTGCTAGAATTCAATATGACACCGGGGATTGTTGGGACGATTGCAGTCTTTACAGGACTTTTTGAATGTTTTCATGTAGTTCTGCTGTTTTTGTAGTTTAATTTGAATTTTTTGAAGAAGTAACCCATGATTTTACTGTATTTTCGTCAATTCACTGCTTCTTCCTTTTTTTTTTTTTTTCCCTTTCAACAGGGACCTTCTTCTCTCAGGGATCCTTGCTCGAAGGGGGTTGATTCAGATGTACCCACAGTTTCTCCTGTTCACAAGGTACTTTGCGGAATTGCTTTTAGGAGCACAAAAACTTACATTGATATCTTGCTGCATATGGTTTTTAAACTTATATTATTCGAATTATGTACTTCTCTACCATTGGTTAATTGGGTGGCTTGTGGCAAACTCTGAGGAGAGGAGAAGCCACTTTGGGAGGTGGCCTGTAGTGCATATACGGAGTCTACTGAGTGAGCACTTACTGGAACACAGAAGATTCACTTAGAAACTGATCTGTGTGAAGCTTACAACTCACAGGAACATTAACATCCAAGGAGAAACAAGAAGACCCTGTAAGTGAAAGAAAGTCCAGTGAGTCAAAGTCAGAGGAACTACCTGAAGATGTTATTAACCATCTTCCGCAATGGATGTTTCTGACACTGAAATGCATAAAGGTGTAGAAAAAAACATTTATGGACGCTGTGAAGCCAAAGCGAAAGAGTAAAAAGAGCGCATCCTCTGCTGCCCATTTGAGCTAGATGAACTTTGGCCAATGGAACGAATAGAAATATTCCCCTTTCCGGTTTTGTTATTTAGTTTATTCTTGCATAATTTTTTTCTTCATTTATCTTGGTATTTTTTCAAATGCTTCATCAACTGTAAGTCAATTTTCTTAAAATTTTTATCGAGAGTATACACTGATGAATTTCATGCTATCAATTATCACAGAACGACAAACACAATACTCCTAGGATCAATTGCAAGTTTGCCTTTGCGTATTCTATAGGGGTTTGGGAGGAAGTCAAGATTTACTTGACGTTCGTTTTCAAATGAAATGAACGGATTTTACCGGCCAGAGTGTGTCAAATAGAAACCGGACGTTGCACCCCGTAGTAATCGATCCCTGAACTAGCTATTTTCGTTGGCGACTGTCTCCTTTTTAAGAACGGCTGCTGCTGGGAAATTTGTGTAGAATCGAAGAAAGGCTATTATGAAATCATAATATCGGTCTGATTCTGTTGTTTGGAGGAGAGTGATTTGTGTTTATTTCTACATCGTGTAAATAATTTTTTATGCATTTTTCCAGATTTGCGCATTTGATCATAAACCTCAAATCTTATTAATTAATTGTATCAAAAGAAAATTCAGCTGGAGAACTCTACAGCAAAATGTGTCAGTTTGATCTTTAAGTAGCTGTCCAATATTTTAAAATGCTGCCTTTGCAAATGCTTACAAGGATCTTTCAATTCCTGAACTTCAAGATGATGTACGCATGGATATATTAGAAACTGGGCTGACAACAACTGTCAGAATGACAAAAGTTAGTAATTTGGGTAACAGCGTGTAATTTTTTCCACATTTAAATAAACACAGAAGCAATACATTCAGAACTTAGTTAACGATGTTAATTAAACCATTATATTAGAATAATAAGAGCCCTTCTTTTGCAACCAAATTTCCCGTTGTCTATTCTGCCAGGTTGCAGATTTTGGAATCGTCCGAGAAACCAGTCTCTTGATACAGCACTCCATTGTACTCCAGCCTTCATAGGAGGCGGCTTCATGTGCGCCGCAGGCTGCTTATTAGAAGCAATTGCCATGTTTGCCAAGCTCTGTTCCTTCCTTTTAGCAGCAGAGTTCTGTTGCACGGCCATCATTATATCCAGAGGAGAAAGTTGCTTAACGATCTTCGGATTAGGTAAAGCCTCAGCATCAATCCTAGCACCTTGCCGCTTCAACATTCCCCTTGGCGCTGCTGCAATTGCTGGTGTCGAACGAAGATGTGGTGGAACACAAGCATGTCTTGAAGAAAGGGTGCTGCGATGCCTTTGCAGCCGTCGGCCTTTCGCAGGGATCCGACGAACAAAGTAATTCGATCAAGTTGATTGCGTCCTCACTTGCTGATGGCATTAACGCGGAGACATTGACTCCGGATAACGGCGGGAACTGGTAGTTAATTGCCCTTGCTTGACGGAGACCATCAGCCCGAGAATCCACGGTAGGACTGCCAAGAACACTGCATAGCTTGTACACCTGATCAACTTCATCAGTACCGTTAAAGAGAGGACGAAAAAGAAGCAATTCCGCCATGATAGCTCCCATAGCCCACATATCAACTTTTGAGCCGTACAGTCCTGATCTAAACAGAGTCTCCGGGGCTTGATACGATCTTGTTCCTACACGTTTTGTATATGGTGGGCAGGCATCGATTTCCCTAGCAAGAGCAAAATCAGCAATCTTGATAGTACCTTGCGAAACAAGTAAGTTCTCTGGCTTCAGGGCCCGGTGAAAGTAACCCTTCTGGTGCATGTAATCGAGTCCCCGAAAGACTTGGAAAAGCCATGCTTTGACTGCAGATTCAGAGAATAACCGCTGCTGCTTCTTTTTCGCTTCCATAAGTTGGTGAAGACTGCCCCGCATGCATTCAAATACAAAGTACGCTTTGCCCTTCTCCATGATTAGTTCTTTAAGCTTCACAATGTTTGGATGGTTCAGCTTCCGCAAGCACTTCACTTCCCTCAAATTTAAGCACTCTTCCCACGAATAGCTTTGCTTCAATGCTTTGATGGCAACAACTTCTCCAGAGTGCTATTTACAGCTTGGCATACGCAGCCGAATGAACCGCAACCAAGTTTTTTGGTAAGAGAATACTTCTCCATTTTTGTGTGAATCAACAAAAGGAAACAAGATTCTTTTGTACGTGAGTTTTGTTTCTGAAAATATTGTTGTGAGTGAAAACTAAAACTAGTTTCCTATAAAGCTTACGAGAAAGAATGATTTAAGAAGTTCTCTACATATGGGAAATGTGGATTTTTTATATCTAGCGTGGATTAGGATATGGGTTTACGTATGTAATATTACAAGTGAAGTTAATTTATCCAATCTTCAACAAATCAGCCTATTAATAATTTTACAAATGCAAGAAGATATAAGTTAATTGTTTTGGCCGGGTTTTAAAATTACCACAAAAGAAGAGAACACGAGAGAGAAAGATATTGTATGGTACCTCAATTCTATTTTTATTTTTCTAAATTTGATTATTATTTGTTTTTCTTTTTTCTTTTTTAACATCAAATTCCAACTCTTTCCGTGCAATATGCTACTATCTCTTTTGTATCAAGAGAATTAAAATTAAGATAAAAATTCACACAAATTTAGCTTACTCAGTAATTTTACTAAATTACTGAATCTTCAGCCCATTAGTTATAATAATAATATTATAATAATTTTGTCAAATTATGCTCCCGAAGTAAGTAAATTTGATCTTCACGATCAAAGCGGTCATTTCAAAATTATTTTGAAAAAGACTCATTTCAAATATTAGTTGTTTCTACCATTTTGAAAAAGCCTCATTTTTAATATCTGTTGCTTCTACCAATTTTACTCTCACAATAAGTTTTGTTAATTTGTTTTAATGTAATGTTTAATTATATGTATAGCAGAGAGACTGAAAATGTTGGTTAGTTTGTATTTTATGAAAAAATTATTAAAAAATTATAATTTTATATTTTATATTTTATGATTATGAATATAAAATTATGAAAAAAATATATAATTTATGAAAAAATTATGAATATTTTAGTTCATATTTTGTAATTATGAAAAAATTATAATTTTAGTTTATAATTTTATATTTTATGAAAAAATTATACAAAATTATAATTTATGAAAATTATATTTTATATTTTAAGAGACTTTGTGAAGTATCTAAAAATTTCAAGAGAAATTATTGATGAATATTAATGTTACTCGAATATATGAATCTTTGAAGATAGATAAATAAATTATTATTTCCTTATTCTTGCTCGGGTGAAGTAAAAACTACGATAGTTCTTTGATGAGAAGAGATATGTACACCTATTTTTATGAATATTCTAATAAAAATAAACTGAAATTCTTAACTGCTACATTTATCTTTGAAGATGTACAGTCTGAAAGGCAAGAGGTGGAGGCTCCGTCGCTAATTTGTTCATAACTATAAGAATTCCAATCAATAGGAGTAGCAGAATTTTAGTCCGCATTGGTTGAACTCTCTCATACCAAAGTGGGCTACCTATTGGCTCTAAGGCCATGTTCGGTTACTAGAAAAGAGGAGAGAGGAGAAGAGAGAAAAAGAGATAAGGGAAAAGGAAAGGAGAAAAGATTGAAGAATTTAATTTCCTTTATTCAGTTTAAGATATAATTAGTAAAGGAAAGGAATTTTATAATTTTTTATTTGAACAAATTTACCCTTATATTAGATTTTTAATATTTATTACTAAATAAAAAAACTATAAATATATTTAGTAATTTAAAGATTAACCTCAAAGTTAATGTTTTATTCTTAATGTCCTAATTATATTTATAGTGCTTTTGTTAAAAGTACTTTTTATCTATTATTGTCAAAAGTACTTTTACCAATTATTATCCAAGTGCTTTTATCAAAGATGTTTTTTTTTAAATAAAAACATTATTATTATTCCAAAAAAAGTCCATAATATTACTCAAAACTATTAAATCTCAAATGTTCAAATTGTTAACATATACATATTTTGGTAATTGATTTTGCTGATAATAAACAATGAATTTAAGTTAATAAATGTGTTTTAAAACTCACAAAATTTCAAGTATTTTTTTAAGGTCAAAACTAGGTACGTATTTAACATTTCTTAGAAGCACTAGAACAATTTGTAAGTTAAATGAAATTCTGAGTATAAACGGCTAACCGATTATATTAAACGGTTAACCGTTAGTGAAAAGACTTAGCTCTGTAAAAGGTTAACAGCTTAAGCCTTAACCGATAGACATTTTGTGAGATACTGGAAGTAATCGGCGAAACGTTAACATATAACGGCTAACCGATATCGTCAACTCTTCAAGATCCTTCAAAGTTAAAAGGTTAACAGCTTAAGACTTAACCGATAGGCATTTTGTGAGATACTGGAAGTAATCGGCGAACCATTAATATATAACGGTTAACCGATATCGTCAACTCTTTAAAATTCTTTAAAGTTAAAAGGAACCGATTACAGAGCTTTATATTATGAGGATACTGGACTTTAACGGTAAACCGTTAATATATGACGGCTAACCGATAAGTTCCAGAATCAACATTCTTTGTAAATCCCTAACTGTTTAGTGAAAACGGATCGAGTGTTTTATTGTGCAGGTTTCTTGACGATAACGGTGAAAGGGTAATTCTTAACGGTCAACCGTTTATTTGAAATCAGGCTCAACGGTAACATTGACCAAAGAAAAACGGCTAACCATTAACAACTAACGGCAAACCGTTTTCTGTCAGAGGAAAGAATAACGGCTAGTTTTCAGCTCCAACTATAAATATGCTCAGCCAATTCAAATCAAGGACTGACGATAACACAACTGCTGAGCTTATATACGAGTTTACCATTTACAGAAAGGTTTAAACAAATTTGTACTTCATTCATTCATACATTGAGCATTAACTTGTAACATTGAAAGATCGTGTGAGAGTTAAAATCAATTTGTATTCCTTTATCTTGAGTGACTGTAAGTGTGGAGATACATTTGGGTTAAGAGATTGGGAATAATCTCTTGTTGTAAAGGTCTATTGACACCTGCGAAGTCAACTGTAATTTGTTGAAGCCTTGGAGGCTTGCATAGTAGAATCCTCAAGCCTGGAGTGCTTGGAAGCGTGGACGTAGGCGGGGATAGCCGAACCACGAAAAAATCATTATGTTTGCCTTCTCTTCCCTATCTCTTAATTTATTTATCACTGTTTATTTATTTATTCAATTATTTCTAATTTGTTTGCAATGATTGAGCAATTTATTTCCATAATTATTAAAAACCCAATTCACCCCCCTCTTGGATAGTCTAGTTAAAATTTCAATTGGTATCAGAGCAAGGTTCTCTTAGCGAGATTTAATCGTCTAGAGTAAAAGATCCATGGCTACCCAGTATGAATCCACATTTAGGGAAGGACAATCCACAACTCGTCCACCATTTTTTGATGGTAATGATTATCCTTATTGGAAAACTAGGATGAGAATCTATTTATAAACCTTAGATTATGAAATCTAGGAAATTGTGTGTGATAGACCAATTATGCCAATAATAAAAAACGAATTAGGAGATGACATTCCTAAACCCTCAAGGGAGTGGAATGAATTGGAAAAGAGAAAAGCTTCTCTAAATTCCAAAGCTATGAATGCTTTATTCTGTGCATTAGATAAGAAAGAATTTCATAGAGTCTCTAGCTGTGAAAGTGCTTATGAAATCTGGCATAAACTAGAAGTCGTTTATGAAAGAACTAATCAGGTAAAAGAGTTTAAAATTAGCAGATTTACTAGATAATATGAATTATTTCAAATGGAACAAAATGAAAGTGTTTATTCTGTGTATACAAGATTTACAGATATAATAAACACTTTAGGAGCTCTAGGAAAAACTTTCTCTAACAGTGAGAAAATTAAGAAAATTATTAGATCTTTACCTAAGGAATGGAGACAAAAAAGAACTGTCATTGAGGAGGCTAAAGACCTAAATACATTGTCTATTGATGATTTAATTGGTTCTCTCATTTCTTATGAGGAAGATTTAGCAGCTGAAAGAGGAACTGAAGAAAAGAAGAAAAACATTTCTCTCAAAGCTTCAAAACTTAAGAATGATGAGCAAAGTGAGCTAGATGACGAAGAATTAGTTATGCTGGCAAGAAGATTCAGAAAATTCTTCAAGAAAACCAATGATAGAAGAAAATTCAGAGATTTCAACAATCAAAAGGAGAAGAAGGAAGCAATCAAATGCTATGAGTGTAAAAAGTCAGGACATATAAGATCAGAATGCCTACTTCTCAGTAAACTTAAGAAGAAAGCTATGGTGGCTACTTGGGATGACAGTGAAGAAGAATCAAGTGATGAAGAGGAATTCCAGGAATTGTCAAATTTGGCACTTATGGCTATTGGAGATGAATCTGACAATGAAATTGATGAGGTAAGTGATCTCACTTATGATGAGTTGTATGATACATTTAAAGAATTACATGATAAGATTGCATCATCAAATAAGAAACCTAGTAATTTATATGAACATGACAAATTTTATGTTGATGAATTGTTGAGAGAAAATGAAGTGTTAAAGAAAAAGAGTATTGAACTCAATGAAATTGTGTTGAAATTCACAAATGGTCAAAATAATTTAGAGAAGTTGCTGAGCACTCAAAAATGTGTATTTGACAAAAGTGGAATAGGTTATAAACCTAGTATTAAGCAAAAATATTATAAGAACTATTTTATTAAATCTACCTATACAAACAATCCTAAGATTGTATGTCATTATTGTAATCAAGATGGTCATATGAAAAACAGATGCCATGTTAGAAGAAATGCATATCATGGAGCTAAATGTATTTGGGTTCCAAAAGGGACCATTGCTAACACTCAAGGACCAAAAAGGTTTGGGTACCTAGGACTTGAGATTTTCTTTGCAAAGCTCAAAGAAGAAGAAGAATAAATGGTACTTGGATAGTGCTTGTTCAAGACACATGACCGAGAATTATTCCTGGTTCTCAAGTTTCACCAAAATTGAAAATGGCGAAGATGTTTCTTTTGGAGACAACTCAAAAAGGAAGATTTTAGGAATCGGTAATGTTAGTAAGAGTTCGTCAACCTTAATTGAAAATGTTTGCTTGGTTGAAAATTTAAAACACAATTTAATTAGTATTAGTCAATTGTGTGACAAAGGTTATAAAGTAATTTTTGACAAATTTAGATGTATTGTTGAAGATACTTGTGATGGAAAAATTTTATTCATTGGAAGTAGATGTGGTAATGTCTATACAATTGACATAGAAGTTACATCTACTCATATTAAATGTTTTTCTGCATTGTATGATGATTACTAGTTATGGCATAGACGATTAGGACATGCGAGCATGGATTTAATATCAAAAATTTCGAAAAATGACTTAGTCAAAGGTCTTCCAAAAATTGGTTTTCAAAAGGATAAAATTTGTGAAGCCTGTCAATTTGGTAAACAAATTAAAACTTCATTAAAAAAAATGATGTTTCTACTTCAAAGCCATTACAGCTACTTCATATGGACTTATTTAGACCTTTTAGACATGCTAACTTAAGTAGAAAATATTATGCATTTGTAATTGCAAATGATTATTCTAGATGCACTTGGGTACTGTTCGTAACTAATAAAGATGATGCATTTGAGGTCTTTAAAGTATTCTGTAAAAAGGTTCAAAATGAAAAATGATACTCTATTACTTGCATTAGAAGTGATCATGATAGAGAATTTGAGAATCATGCATTTGAAAATTTTTGCAATGATTTAGTCATTGAGCATCAATTTTCATCACCTAGAACTCCACAATAAAATGGAGTTATTGAGAGAAAGAATAGATCCATTCAAGAAATGGCTAGGACCATGTTAAATGAAAATGCACTACCTAAATACTTTTGGGTTGAAGCCATCAACACCGCTTGTTATGTTCTAAATCGGGTGTTGATTAGATCTTATCTCAATAAAACTCCCTATGAGCTTTGGAAAGATAGAAAACCCAACATTGGTTATTTCAAAGTTTTTGGATGTAAATGTTTTATTTTGAACACAAAAGATAATCTTGGAAAATTTGATCCAAAATCTGATGTTGGTATCTTTCTTGGGTATTCAAACTCAAGTAAAGCCTATAGAGTTTATAATAAAAGAACTTTAGTTGTGGAAGAGTCAATGCATGTTACATTTGATGAGTTTAATACCTCCTCTATGGAGAAAGTTGGTGTTAGTGATGATGCAGATGAAAATATACAAGAAGATTCATCAAAGAACAACCAAAAGAATGCAGAAAACCAAGTAGATCAACATAAAGAAACGGGTGTAGAACAAAATCAAAGTACTTCTCAAGTACTCCCCAGGGAATGGAGGTATGTTTCTTCTCATCCAAAGGATATCATTTTAAGAGATCCATCTAGAAGTGTTACAACTAGATCATCACTTAGGAATACATGTGAGCATGCTGCATTTATTTCTCAAATTGAACCAAAATCCTTTGGGGATGCAGAAAATGATGAATCTTGGATTATGGCAATGCAAGAGGAGTTAAATCAATTTGAGAGAAATAAAGTGTGGGAATTAGTTCCTAAACCAGAACATCAATCCATCATAGGAACTAAATGGGTATTTAGAAATAAGATGGATGAATCTGGTGTAGTTGTAAGGAATAAAGCTAGATTAATAGCTCAAGGATATAATCAAGAAGAAGGAATTGATTTTGATGAGACATTTGCTCCTGTAGCTAAATTAGAATCTATTAGAATGCTGCTAGCATATGCATGTTATAAAAATTTTATTTTATTTCAAATAGATGTTAAAAGTGCCTTTTTAAATGGATATATTATGGAGGAAGTTTATGTGAAACAACCCTCTGGTTTTAAAAATGAAAAATTTTCAGATCATGTTTATAAGTTATCAAAAACATTGTATGGATTAAAACAAGCACCTGGAGCATGGTATGATAGGCTTAAAAATTTCTTGCTTGACAATGAATTTTTAATGAGAGAAGCCGATACTACACTCTTTGTTAAGCATAAGAACCAAGACATACTTGTTGTTCAAATTTATGTTGATGACATTATTTTTTGTTCTACTAATGAATCCTTGTGCAAAGAATTTTCTTCATGTATGAGCAAAGAGTTTGAAATGAATATGATGGGAGAGCTGAAATATTTCCTTGGATTGCAAATAAAACAAAATGATGAGGGAATATTCATAAATCAAGTTAAGTACATAAGAGATCTGCTCAAACATTTTGGAATTGAGAACTCAAATGCTAAATGCACACCAATGAGCTCAACAATCAAGCTAGACAAAGATGAAAAAGGCAAAGAGGTTGATATCAATATGTATCGAGTTATGATTGGTTCTCTACTATATTTAACTGCGAGTAGACCCGATATCATGTTTAGTGTATGTTTATGTGTAAGATTTCAATCAAATCCCAAGGAATCTTATTTGCTTGCTGTGAAAAGAATTTTTCGTTATTTAAATGGAACAATAGATCTTGGTCTTTGGTATCCTAGGGAAACTTATATAGACTTAACATGTTTTTCGGATGCTGATTTCGCTGGTCATAAGGTTGATAGGAAAAGTACCAGTGGTACTTGCCATTTTCTAAGTCATGCACTTGTTTCATGGTTTAGTAAGAAACAAAACTCAGTAGCACTTTCAACCACTGAAGCTGAATATATTGTTACAGGTAGTTGTTGTGCTCAAGCCCTTTCGATGAAACAAACACTTAGAGACTATGACATTAAACTTGAACAAATTCCTATCAAATGTGATAATACTAGTGCTATTAATCTTTCAAAGAATCCCATTCAGCACTCTAGAACCAAGCATATATAAATTAGGCATCACTTCTTAAGAGATCATGTTCAAAAGAGTGATATTGTGTTAGAGTTTGTTTCTACAGAAAAACAACTTGCTGATATTTTTACAAAACCCCTTTGTGAAGAACAATTTTTGAAAATTAGACATGAACTTGGAATGATGATGTCTTCGCATTAACATCATTAATTATGTTATTGAGATTATTATTAATTAATATTTTGATGATGTATTGTGATTATGTGTATATGCCTTAGTTGATTGGTGCAGTTGTTAAATGTATTATGAAATGTCGTGCAATAAATGGATAACCGTTTTCATGTAAACAGTTCACTGTTTATTTTCAGAAACTAAAACATTGTTAAGTTTGCACTCTATCCTTTCACCGTTTGAATTAAACGGTCAGCCGTTGTCGTATAATAAATGGATAACCGTTTGAATATAAACGGTTCACCGTTTATTTCCAGAAATTGAATGTCTTGTTAAGCATTCTACTTCCTCACCGTTTAAACTAATCGGTCAGCCATTCCAAAACAGAAAGGCTCTCAAACGTTAACCTCTCACCGTTTACAGAAAACGGTTAACTGATTTCGCAAAGTATATAACTGGTCAAGGTTTTATCTTCTTCTTCTCACTTGCCCTCTCACCGCTTCAGCCATTGTTGCGAAACCTAAGCTTTTCATCTCAATTCTCTCATAGGTTCTCTTCTTTTTGCACTAAATTACATCAGTAGGAATCTTTATCATCAACTTCTGAGTAATTTCACCGATTAAAAATATCAAATTGTGATCAAAATCAAAAATTTCCAAATTGAAACCCTAAGAGCAGCCGATTGAAACTTGAGAAATTTGTTCAATTTTTTCACAAATCCTTAACACTTTGTAGCATAATATCTTCTCCTCTACTTCCCCTTAACATTATATTCAGTCTATTTCTTTCAATACTCATCTCAAAAATCTTCTTGCTCTTATTCAATGGCTGAGTCCTCTCAGAGACCTAGGAGAAAACATACTCCTACTGTCAACCCAACAAGATCACGGGAGACTTCTGAATTTGAAAGACTACATTTCCCGACACCTATATTTCGAAAACGATTCGATGATCATTTTATGGGTAGACAGGTACTAGACTCATACTTAGTAAACATTGGAGATTTTGATGATTTAATTGTATGTGGTAGAAGTGTTAGTGAAATGCTTAGACCTTGGGAATTAGTTGTCAATATTGATGATAAGACTTACCCCAATCTAGTTCGGGTATTTTACTCCAATATGAAAATTTTTGTTACCCGTTTAGATAGAATAGTTACCGTAGTTGGTGGTATAGCAATTGATTTTGATGTCCATTTTCTGAATACAGTCATACTTGGGATTTCGGTTGAAGGTGAATCGTTTTATACATCTAGAAAAACTTTGTCATTTGGTGATTTTATTCACAATGAAGGAGTGAAAAACATATGTTGTCGTAGAGACCTTAGCGATGATATTTGTAACTTACTTTTTCGGGCACAGCTGCTGCCCCTTCAGGTTCGCATTGTCCATAGCATTCTGCAACATATAATCACTCCTAGAAAAGGTCATTTAGATGAGGTAACACGGATGGATATTGGATTGTTAGATAGCTTACTTAGTGGGAGACCTGTCAACCTAGGATATATTATTGTGCGCCATATGTTATCCACCCCTACTGTCACCCATAGATTGCTTCCATATGGTAGTCTTATCACTCACATTCTGAGACATTTTCATGTACACTAAGAGAGGCGGTGTATAAAGAACCTAAGAAAATTAGTCGGGATACTATGAGTAGCATAGGATTTACTAGGAAGGATGGCCAATGACACAAAACTGTAAATGCCAAGAACCTGGACACCTTAATTATTCTTAGGATGATCAGATGCTCAACGATATTTATCCTCCTGATCAGCTTCCTAGCTTCAAACTTGGAGCTCGTCCTCCACCTCCTCCTCGCCGTGTTCCTCAACCATTAGTTCCTTCTAGTTCCAATATGCCTGAGATGGATTCTGCTCCTCCCCCAGTCTCCGCAGACCCTCCAGCTAGTGAGCAGCCTTCAGCTTCAGCACATTCTCCAGCTCCGGTTCAGTCACCTATCACTGACATTTTGCATCAGCTGGTTGTTGATGTTCGCCAGATTTCTGAGACCCAGCAAAAGATCCTTGATCGCTTAAATGCTATCTCAAGAAGATCGATGCTCCGGACTCGGACTCGACTTCGGACTGCAAGAGGTGAGCTTCGATCATCAGTATGAAATCATTGCTGGACATAGACAACTTCTAGGGTATTTTGGGTATGAACCTGGAACCACTTCTGTCGCCGCTTCTCCTCCACGATCTACCTCTTCTCGTCCTACTCAACCATCCACTGTGAGACCTTTTTCTCGGCGATCCTCTTCTGCTCGACCTCCTATTTCACGACGCGGTTCTTAGTTTCTATTATTTTGCCATTTTACATATTTTCTGAATTAGTTCAATATGTTGTGTTGATGGATGTACTGACAGTTGACCTTAACTGTGTCTTTCTTTTTGTTGATTGATGTTGCTGGATATGATCTATTTTCACTGTGTTATGTCTATCCCGGAACTACACAAATAATCCGGATCTTAATGGACGAGCAATTAAGAGACTATCATACATCAGAGCTGCACAGATAAACGGAAAAATAATATCTCATATGTCATCCATCTCAACATATCTCATCATCATAACTATGCATGCATAAATAGTCTCCAAAAGACAAAAACGATTAGGTACACTGCTCAAAACTTCTATGTATACTCAGACAGACCCCAAAAACATGTATCTCATATCATCCTATATCATCTCATTATAGTACAGGGAAAATGTACTGTCTAATGACTTTGCAAATAATCAAAAAAATATATATATACATAAACATCCTATAATATTTTAAATCATTTTTTTTTATTTTCAACAACCTTTAAAATTCATTTCTTTTCTTTAAAAAATTATTAATATGCATATATTCAAAATTAGAAATAAAATCATTTATCGTACACATTTCCAATAATAAATACTATTATGCAGGTAAAATCTATTTTTCATAAAATCATTAAATCAAGTATTAAAAATTCATTTACAAACATGCTTTACTAGAATTAAAAAGTCATAATAATCCACAGATAAAATAAGTTTTGTATATTCCACTCACAATTACGACAATCAAATCCGGTATTGTCGATGTCTGCGGGTTAGTTTTTATTCGTAAGTCCTCCTAATTAAATAAACAGTATAATTATTACTAATAATATAAAGTACAATAAATTGTACTCAATAAAACTTAAACTCACATAATATAACTCCCGAATATTTAAATTTACTAAATTATCTTATCTAAAAATTACCAAAATACCCCTGATATCGAAATTTACTTAATTGTCCTAAAAAATAAAATTTATTAATTTATTTTCAAAATTTTAAATTACCAAGATATCCTTCAATCCCATAAAATTACCAAAATACCCTTGAATTCAAAATTACCAAAATATCTCAAGATCATAAATTATCAATTTAACCTCAAGATCATAAATTATCAATTTATCTTTAATTTTATCAATTACTAAAATACCCACCTATTAGAAATTATGAAATTACCCATAAGGTGTAAAATTATCAAATTACCCCTAATCACTTATCAATTTAGCTTCAAAATCTCAAACTACCTAACTGTCATTGTCCATAATTATTAAATTACATAAAACTTTCAAAAATTATAGAATTAACCCCAAATTTCTCAAACTTTACCGAATTACCCCTCACTGGACAATAGTGTCTGGACTTCAGTCAACAGTGATGGAAAGCTCAGGTCTAGTAGTTCCGACCTCGATGAGTCCAATGGTGCTGGCGATGACCTCTCACGTGTACTGACAGCGATGAAATCAAGCTTCCAAAGTCACGGATTGTAAGTTACCGTTCACTGGTAATCTGACTGTTTCAGGTGACAAGACAGTTTGGAAATGGAAGTTAGAGGTGAAAGGAGTGAAACCCAGCCGTAGTGTGGCCAAAATTCGGTGGGATTGACGGTAGCAAGAACGAATTTTTAGCTAAAACTTTTGAGCTTCACCAGCGGTGTTCTAATCGATTTCCGATGGTGGATAACAGCAGGGATATGACCAGCATCTCACAATCTTCAAATCAATACCAAGCTCAGTTGGATCGATAGTCAGAATCATGAATTCCAACCGGATCACGAGCCCCAATCACGAGTCAAATTAGGTCAACCCAATCATCTCTCTCTCTCCCCCCTCTCTCAGTTCCTCTCTCTCACCATTTAAAGAAAATTATTATTATTATCATTATTTTATTTATTTTTTTAATATCGATTCTGTAATAACAATTATCCGACTAATCGACTCTGAAATCGCGTTTGGTTTTGTCTTGATTTTACATCATGATAAAATTTAAAATTTTTACACAATTAATTTACTAATGCATGAAATTTTTCTCATGATGACATGCAACGAATTCGAAATTAACAAATTAAAACCGAACAAAAAATAAACAATTCACTTTAATAAAAAAAATAAGTGCATATATTACACACAATGCCCACCCAGCCGTAGAGTGTTGTATATTGGGGTACCATAATCACCCAAGAAGCCGAAGGAGAGTACCAAGTCCTCATTCACTGGGGTAATTTCCAAGAATTAATTTGGCATATGGGGATGCGTTGAGCTTTAATACCATGGAGTATACCGGGCGACTGTAAGCAGTGTGTTTAAAAATCTTTTAACACAGCTTTATCATCGTTTGATGGTTAATATCTACATATCTCAACTTTTTATGCCTCCAAAATCAAAGTTCTTAACATTGGGTACTTGGTCATATTTTTTTATTTCAAACTCACACTCTCAAAACAACACTTTTCCAAGAGTCTCAAAAAAAGCAAATGTAATCCATCCAATCTTAGAACCAATCAGCTGATCAAAAATTTTATAAACGTATGGTACAAGCAAACATTAATGCAGGGCTTCCAAGTAAGGTTGGCCTGGAAGCTAATTAACTTAATAGGAGTTCGGGAGTTGCATATAAACTCTCAGGATTCTCTGTTTCCAAGTTCATACCAAGACCATCACCAAAATCAACTTCCAAAAGTGGTTTTAAAAAAAATCCAAATCTACCATTAGCTGCTATAATAAGTAACTAGCAAGCAACTGCCTCAAGATTTATATTAACAGCATCAAACTATCGCAACAAAACTGAAACAAATATTCCCACAATGGGCAAAGTTGTAAAGTAAAAAGCATAAAAACAAAATTAAAGGCACTTAGAAAAGAGATGTTCCCTTTCCCTTCTTGTCTCCACCAATTTCAAAGTGCTTGCACCTCTGCACAATTCAACACAAGTAAATGTTACGAACTGGTTCAAGTACGAAAACGGAAAATCAAAATGTTATTGAGTACAAACCTTGATGGGATGTTGAGACACGTGCTTGCAACCCTGGCATTGGAGCCTCAGCACAATCTTCTTGGTGGTCTTAGCCTGTCAAACAAAATCAGCAAACATCTTTGAGATAAATATCACAATCTATATTAAAAAAGGGGAATATTCAAAATCCACATACAATTTATACCTTCTTGTGGAAGACAGGCTTGGTCTGACCACCATAACCAGACTGCTTGCGATCATACCGTCTCTTCCCTTGGGCAGCGAGACTGTCCTTGCCCTTCTTGTACTGCGTCACCTTGTGCAAGGTGTGCTTTCTGCACTCCTTGCTCTTGCAGTAAGTCTTCTTAGTCTTGGGAACATTCACCTGCAACACACACACTACTTGTTAGAATCATTCACCTCCAATTACAAAAACTAACTCCAATATTATATCAGTATAGATTAAAACCGACAAAAAATCATGAACAAGAGCAGTTCCAAGAAAACATGCACCGAAATTCAAAGCCATCAAGTAAATCCGACTTAAACGATACACCCATTCCACGCCATATGTAGAACTCAGTGTATGCCTAATCTTGGTGAAAATACTACACATATGCTGCTTAGTTTGGTTATAAAAGAGAACTCAAGCACGAGGAAAACCTAATTAACAAACAATTTATTCTTCAAAAATTACGAGTTTTATATATCACTTTCAGATAAAAAGATTAAGCCAAAATAACAAAAATTAATTCATCCCAGAAAACAGAAAAAGCACAAACTTTCAGATATTATTAACATGCTTCCAAGGCAATATCTGAATTCAATTAATCCATTTTGATTGAAAGTTGGGACCTAAGCCAGTAACATCACCATAATTTTTTCAATAAAGTGAGAGAAACGGTCGGAAGCGAATCTGTACCATGATGGTCGGCGGCCGCGGCGACGAGGAGATAGCAATTCCTTACTTCACAACGCTGCCGAAGGGTAACCAGAGTCTGGCTTTCTGAAATAAAGATTAAATAGAAAGAAGCTAGGTTTAGGGTTTGCTTTACGCTTTGTTTGGTTACGGGAATATTTGAAATTGGATCTAAATTGGTTCGGCCCAGACCCATAAACCCATTAACTAACTAACAACCAGACCCATATGTAATACACCCATTAATTGAAGGAAATTATTAACTTTTTTTTTAAAAAAATAAATTGTATGTATTTAACTCATTTTCAAATCTTTGACAAAGGAAAAAGTATCTATGAGAAAAACACAAAACAAATTCACCATCCACTTTCTCCTTGTTTAACAGAAACGCAATGTGCTGTGTTTTATTTTTTTTCCAATAAACAAGTAGTTCATACAGTAATAAACTAGTAATGCGAGCATATGAAAAATCCACATTAATTTTACGACATCCAACCTAATTGCAATAACGGCTTCCATAAAACTTTTTTTAGTTTCCTCTCATATTTAAAAATTCCATTAGTTTTTAAAGAGAGAAATAATAAATTAATATCATACCAGATATAAATACGTTCAACTACAGTAATTAATTTATACAAGGTGGTTGTCAGTTTGAAAAAATAAAAAGAGAGGTGAAGAGAGTTTAATTATGATTGTTTCGTATGTAATGAATTTTTTTTTTAACCTGAATAAGTATATCTTTAGAGTTAAATTGTCAATTTTTATTAGAGTAAATGTAATTGAAAAAAGTTAAACTATAGATTAATTTAATCAGAAAAATAAACAACTGACGCCGGAAAGTTTTAAACGCCGCATCAACAGCCAAAATAATAATACAACATTGTTACTGCTATCTTGTATGAATTATATATATACAATTATACAATAATAATTGTAACATCAAAGTTTCTATAAAATTGGAAATAAAATGAAATGCCTTAACATTTAAAGGAATTAAAATAATCAACAATATAAACAAATGATTCAGAAAATCCCAGATATGAATTAATACTTTCATGATCCACGGCTTAAATCAATTGAAATCGGCACAAATTTGACCGATCGATTGCGGGGACTAAAACTCAACCACTTCACATACCTAAGCACACAATCCACCAACTTTGACAACGTGTAAATTCTCACAGACTGAGGAAACGCCAGCATCCTAGACCCGTCGGGCCGGAGAAGCTGCAATCCGCCGTCACATAAAAGCTTTCCATCGGCGTCGACGGTTAGTCCTTCACATTCAAGAATGTTAGTCAAGAATTGTGAGCCATAGTAATCGTAGGTTGAAAACTTGCTCGCTCCTTGCATGTACAGTAATTTCTTGGTGGTGGTGGTGGTGGTGGCGGCGGCGGCGGCGTTTGGCCGTGGGAGGATATTATTGCTATTATTATTATTATTTTGGTCATGCTCATGGTGCCCACGAAATTGGATTATGAAGCCGGATTGCATGTTTTGTAAATCCCAGATGAGATTTCTCGTCTGGTTTAGAATGGTGTTGTCTTGCTGCAATTTCAGTTCATAATTCGCCATGTTAATTGAGCAAATTAATTTAACGTAAGAGCGGAATCACTTGCAAAGTTTTGTTTTTAAAGCAAAAAGTAATTAGATAAAATCTTATTGGGGTCCGAATCCCAAACGGGAAAGGAAATTTAAGTTGCTCAGGGAAAATCAAATTGGCAAATGGACACGGTAGAAATTATAGGTAAGGTGTTCAAAATTTAATTCCATTTGTTTAATATATTTAATTTGTAAAAATTTAATTTATATAATTTTGATGGGTGACTTAGTAAATTAGAATGAATTAAAAATTTAAAAATTTTAATATGTGAATTGAATATAAATTTATTTTTGTAAATTCGTAAAATCTATGAATCTGTAAAAATATATATAAAATATTTATGTAATAAAGAATAAACTTATAAATATGACATTAATACTTATTAAAAAATAAATAAGTTAAATATAATTACATTAACTCCATATTATATGTCATCCAATAATAATATAAAATTAAAAATAATTAAATGAATAAATATAACTTCTTAAGTAACTAATTTTTATGTACTGATTTAAATAAATGAGATTTTTTTTCTTTTTGACGTGTTATATTTTAAAATTTTGAATATATTTTTTAACTTTATTTAAATAATTAATCTATTTAAATCTTATTTAATTTTAAACTTGATAGTAAAATTATTTTCATATCTAATTTTTTATTTATTTAGTTCATAGATGAGAAATAATTAAAAAATTTTAGCCCACAAAATAATCTATAAAATGATAGATTAAATATAAATTAAGTTAAATTCACATTTGATATATAACTATATAGATTAGATTTGAATCAAATTACATTAATCTATAAATTAAATTAAATTAAAAATTTATAATACATAAATTATGAATCATATATGAATTGATATCTAAAGAGCAAAATTTGATCATCGACACCTTAATTATAGGAATCCCACTTACTTAAAACAAAGAAAGAAAAACTATTTTGTGCCCCTCGGATTTGGACTTATATGCGACTTCCTTTATCATGTCATGAAAAATATCTTAATGCCCCCTTTGTAATCATTTTGTCTATTTAAATTGAAAAATCGTCTTCTTTAAAAAAAATTATAAAAATAGCTCATATTTTTTATGATTTCAAAATAGCTCAGCGTAAAATTTTAAATTTTTATTCAAAAAAATGCAAAATATGAGTATTTTGAATAACAATACCACTGAGTATAATGATAGATTAATTGCACTTGTAAATCACATTTGATAATATTTATTGATATTGACTTAAGAGCATTATTTAATATACTTTTTTTATATCAAAATAAGGGAAATTATCCTGATAGATTTTTTTAATAAATTTACCTTTAATTATATATATTTTTAAAATTAATACATCTCAAATTTAATTTAATTTTAATTAATAAGTACTCAGACCACCCAAATCACCCAAAAAAAAAAACTCAAACCTACTCCCATATTTATGATTATAACTTGATTTCACGTCTCAAAAGAATGGAAAGACAATTGAACTTTCTACTGGTGATAATGGGGGGCGTCTATCTTATAACTGTGGTATGGTATCATAATTATTATCAGCCGTTGGATGAGTTAGTAAATAATTAGAGTAAATTATCTAACGATTGACAATAACTATAATAACATACCACAGTTCTAAAATAGGCGGACCCGTGATAATGATAGTGAAACTCTAACTAGACAACCCAAGAGGGGGTGAATTGAGTTTTTAAAAATTACAAAATTAAATCACTCAATCAATACAAATAAATTCGAAATAACTGAATAAATAAACAAACAATGATAAATAAATTAAGAGACAGGGAAGAGAAAGCAAACATAATGATTTTTATGTGGTTTTTATCCCCGCCACGCCCACGCTCCAAGACACCGAGCCAAGATTATACTTATGCAGCCTTCAAGCGCTCAACAACAACTTACAATTGACTTATCAGGTGTCAATGGACCTTTACAACAAGATATTATTCCCAATCTCTTAACCTAAATGTATCCCCACACTTGCAGTCACTTAAGACAAAAGAATAAAAATTGATTTATCTCTCACATAATTTTTCAAGGTTACAAGTTAAATGCACAATGTGTGAATGAATGAATGAAGCATAAATCTAATTGAAGCTTTCTGTAGATGGTAAACTCATATATAAGCTCAGTAGTTGTGTTGTTTTCTCTACTTTTGATTTGAATTGGATGAACATATTTATACTTGGAGCTGAAAACTAGCTGTTATTCTTTTATTTGGCAGAAAACGGTTTACCGTTAGTAGTTAACGGTTAGTCTTTTTCTTTGGTCAATGTTACCGTTGGGAATGATTTCAAATAAACGGTTGACCGTTAAGAATTACTCATTCGCCGTTAACATCCAGAAACCTGCACAACAAAAACACTTGATCCGTTTTCTCTAAATGGTTAAAGGTTTACAAAAAATGTCAATTCTGAGACTAATCGGTTAGTCATTATGTATTAACGGTTTGCCGTTAAAGTCCAGTATCCTCATAATACAAAACTTTGTAACTGGTTTCTTTTAACATTAAAAGATTTAAAGAGTTGACGATATTAGTTAACCGTTATCTATTAACGGTTTGCCGATTACTTCCAATATCTCACAAAACACAAACCTTGAACCGTTTTCTTTAATCGGTAATGGATTAAAAAAAAGTATGATAATACCGGTGAGCCGTTATATATTAACGGTTTGCCGATTTCTTCTAGTAGCTCACAAAATGCTTATTGGTTAAGGTTTAAGCTGTTAACCTTTTACAGAGTTAAGTCTTTTCACTAACGGTTAGCCATTTATATTAATAACTTCATTTCACTAAGGCATGTTAAACACATACCTAATTTTGACTTTTAAGAGAATATTTAAAATTATGTGAGTTTTAAAACACATTTATTAACTTAAACTCATCGTTTGTTATCATTAAAATCAATTACCAGAACATGTATATCAGTATATGTTAACAGATAAGAACTGTATGAAATAAATAAAAAAATGACATTATTTAAAAAAAATCTCGAAACAAGAGGGAGCCATGTGCATGTGCTAAGGAAGGCAGAGGCTAAATTACGTTTTGACGTAACTTATGCCTCTCAGCGGCTACAGTATCGAGATGTAACTTAGCAGATCCGAAAAGGAAAGGAGGGTATATTATTAGCTGAAAGGTAAGTCACGTGACAACAGAATCCACACGTGCACAACAGAATCCACATAAAATTGTAGGAACTGAGGATTTTTTTAGTTTACCAGAGTGTGGGCCACTTCGGAGTGAAATGGGATTGTCAGCTTCAAAGCGAGTCAACTCATCTCTCTCAAACTCGACCGAGTTCAACCCGCGTGCGACTCGGCCTACGCTCACTGCCTCTCACTGACTCAACACGCCTTCGAAGGCGTCCTGCCCTACCAGCTCTTAACCGCCTCGAATTACATCCATCACGCGCTCCTCTCTCTTCCCCACCCGCCTCCCCTCGTCTCCAAGTGGGTACCGAATCCTCCGAGTCAAGCCCAGGTCGACTCGGCCTTCAAGAGAGTATCTCGGTGCCATAGCCGCCGGTCGAAAGAAGAGGAAGAAGAGAAAGAGGAGAAACCGGAAGTCATCGGGCCTAACCCGTTCAAGGAATGGGCCGTGGTACTTTACGCGAATGCTGTTGTGGGTAACGCTGGTAAAGCTTTACTGAGTCGGGTTCCGATTGGAGTCGCTGGAATCGCTGGAATCGGAGCCGTGACCCGGTCTGGGAAAGATCTTGTTGGCGCCGCGATTGGAGTCTACGCTTTTGGTGTTGCCGCGTCCATTTACCTTAGCTTGACTGGTTAGTTTATTCAAGTTCAACAGTCAAATTATTGTAATTATTATTTCCTCTCTTTTTTTGGGTTAAAAAAATAATCTAGTTCAATGTGGATAATATATTTTTATATTTGTAATTTGGTCATGTGGGATGTCAGTGATTGTTATGACAGTGTGAATGCATTATTGGAATTTTTTTTTTTGGACGAGAAGGGGCACTTAGGAAGGACTTCAATGGCTTCTTTGGATCAATAGATGCTTTTGGTTAATTTGAACCAAATATGAGCAATGATCATGATAATCGTTTTCGAAGCTGAGTGTTTCATTATTTTTTTCACATGTCATGTGATTTTCGGTAGGAGATATTGGTGTGTTTAGTGACATATTGTTATAATTCTTAGTGGTCAAGAATGTTTATAAGATAACTAGTAGGAAATAAGAATTATTGTCAGCGTTTGTATATTAACACTAGGCACAAGCATATTCGTATATTGACGTTAGCACAGCGAAACTGCAAAAGCCCTGACAAGTTACAGCCCCTTCGGAAGAGGCAGCTGGGGTGTTTGATAGCTGTAATATTTTTTAAATTTTTTATATTTTAAACAAAAATTTATAGTACTAATTCCTTTAAATTTAGTTACATTTTTTGTTTCATAGTAACTGTTGCTTAACCTCTATTACTAACCAGGACCTTCATTTCAAAGTTCTGACTCAATTCAAAAATCTGCCTTGAAATCGGTTTCGGGATTTACCCGGCCACCCTTTGTATTGTTCTTTTTTTTAAATCTATTACGGAAAACTCATTAAAAAAACAAATTAAAGATAATGTTATTTTAACAGCATCGTTATTTATTAAAATTAAATTAACAAGTATCAATTAGGAACAAATATACTCTCCCTCTCAGAACTAATAGCCAGCCCACAGGCTAGCCCACGGCTCTTCCTCTTCTCTCAAATTTGAAGCTTGCCGCCGTCACAATGTTTGAAAGCTATCCCCACCAAAGTTGATGCCCATTGCTGCTGAACAGCTGTATTGCTTTGCTGCTGCCACTAAAGTGGTGCCTATGTTGAAGGTGAACTTTTGACAGGCATTTTTTTTTTTTTTTAAACTATGGTAAAGGGATAGTGCTGTGTAATTAGTATAGGTGTTTGGGATTGCAATAATTGGAGTTGGTTTAGATAATTTAGTTGATTATTTTACCATTTTCAGTTTAGGCTGCCTGCATTGCTTATGCTACTTCCTCTTTGTTTCTTTAGTTTTTGTCTTTGAACAACCTTTTTTCACTTTCATGGTTTGATTAATTGAAGAAGCTTTTTAACTTGGAGAGCAACTGGAATTAAAGGTATAATTTTTTGAGTTTGTTAATTGCTGGAAACTGGTAATGTAATGCGTGTGAGAGGCTCTTTTTTTTTTTTTTTTTTGGGGTCCTCTTCAGTGGCAGAACTGAGACAATAAATGGATCTGAGGTTGGCAAATATGTGGCAGTTAAATGCAAACGAGAAGAAATTCATAGACTGCGCTGACTTCTGGTATCAGAATCGATGGTCACAACCCTTATGAATACCGTAAACTATCAATCAAGGTTGGCAGGCAAGTATAAGCTTTCTCCTATAGACGAGAGAGACACGCACATGGACATCCACAAGCGGGTTTCTTAGTATAGATGATAATATGTTGTAATTGCTTTTGTTTTGAATATCTTCTTTTGCTTATATACAAGCCTTGGCCTGCTGCAACTCCACTTAGTTTCTATGTTGTGCTGAGATTTTATGTCCGTGCATAATATGTTGAAGTTTAAAGTTTTACTCCAATTAGGGTAATAACTGTTTTTCAAATGCCAGTTCTATAATCACCTACTGTTCCCATTTTTCTTATATTTGATTGATGCCTTTTGTACTGGAAGCATTTGCATTTTCATTTTCTACTTGGATTCTTGTTATTGCTTGTGGAAGGATATGCTCGTAGGAATTGAATGGTTATTTGTTTATTATATTTAGTTATGCATAGAGAATAACTTCTGTTTATTTGTGTTATTGCAATATTGTTGTTCTATTGGTTTGGTAATGACATTTGGATGCTTATTTCCTTTTGAGTTGATGGTGCAATGAACGCGCGGGCAAGATGGTTCATCAGAAGTTCAGCTAGGTCAGACACATGTAATGGGTTTTGTAACTGGACAACTGGTTCAACCTTATTGGGACCAACCTAATGAAGGGACATTGTCAATCTACACTGAATTCTTTCCAAAGGCTGATCCTTCATTTGAGCCAGGCCGTCATGGTGAATCACTAGTGGAGTTGGGACGGATTATAGATTGTGGTCTGATGTGATAAATTTTATGTGTTTCAAAAATCTTTTATTGTCAGTGTTGTGATTATTATCATTTTCCAAAGCTTGGGCTTCAATAACTTTTTTCAAATAGAGTCTTAAGTTTGTCACCTTTGGATCATTCAGAATGTTTGAAACTTATATGATATATAATTGTTCTATGAATTAGAGCATTGCAGAATAATCATGTCATATCTCTAAAAATAATTCATAATTATTAAAAACACAAAGGTTTCTGAAATTTTGGGAGAGGGGCATCTTAGCAAGAGTGAAAACTTCTTGTGAGACCTATCATTTATCAGTCCTTTAAAGGAAAACCAAGTTATACATAACAGATATGCATTCAAATGACATTTTGAAGGTTTTAACTTTGAGGAACCTTGCAGGGAAAGCAGGGCCAGTGGATACAGAATCACTTCGTGTACTAGCTGGGAGGTTAGTTTGGGCTATACGTATGGATCTCCACATTCTAGATAGTGGGGGGTGAGTAAGCATATACATGTGTGTGTGCATTGTTTATTTTAGTTAAACAATGCTACATGCAATGTTCTGTAAGTAAATATTTCATCATAGTGCAGGAACAGAAATCTTGTTGATGCTTTGTTTCTTAGGCCCCACCCCAAAAAAAAAAAAAAAAAAAATCTTGTTGATGCTGCCAATGTCGCTGCTTTGGCTGCTCTTCTGACATATAGGAGGCCTGAATGCTCACTAGGAGGAGAAGATGGTTTGGAAGTGATAGCACATGCACTTGAGGTTAGTGTTAGAGTTTGCTGTTGATAAAAATTTAAATGCATTTGTTGAACAACTGTATATAAGCTTAATTTGGACTTAAGGAAGCATTATGTAAGCTTTGAATCCTTCTGTATTAATGGTTCTGCAGCCCATATTTTTAATTTTGAACATAAGAAAACCTGATTAACAGTTTAATTTCGAAGGAATTTATTTTGGCTGGACATTATACCTTCAAAATAAGATGAAGATGCAAAATTATTATAAGATAAAAAATTATTATAAAAAATTTTGAGGATGAATACTCACAATAGCTGAAGGAAATGTAGTGAAGAATGAATCTTCCAAATTCTAATGTAACTAGAAAAGGAAATGGTAAAACGGGAATGGTTAGGCCAGATTACTCTCCCACCTAGTGATTGTTGGGATGATTGCACCCTTTACGGGACTTTTGGAATTTGTTATGCAGTTCTGTTATTTTTGTAGTTTAATTTGAAATTTTTGAAGAGGCAGCCCTTGATTTTACTGTATTTTTGTCCAACTATTGCTCTAAGGGTGCTGATTCAGATGTCCTGAAAGCTTCTCCAGTTCACAAGGTACTTTGCAAAATTGCTGTTAGAAGCACAAAAAATTACATTGACATTTTTCTGCATATGTTTTTTAAAATTATATTTGAATTATGTACTTCTCTACCATCGGTTCATTGGGTGGCTCATGGAGTGGCAAACTTGGAGGAGAGGAGAAGCCACTTTGGGAGGTGGCCTGTAGCACACATATGGAGTCTACTGATTGAGCATTTATTGGAACACAGAAGATTCATTGAGAAACTTATCTGTGTGAAGCTTACAACTTGTAGGAACATTAACATCCAAGGAGAAACAAGAAGACCCAGTAAGCGAAAGAAAGTCCAGTGAGTCAAAGTCAGAGGAACTACCTGAAGATGTTATTCCACCATCTTCCGCAATATGTTTCTGAAACTGAAATGCATAAAGGTATAGAGAAAACATTGGAGGCTGTGAAGCTGAAGCATGAGAGATAAAGGAGCGCATCCTCTGCTGCCCATTGGAGCTAGATGAACTCTGGCCAATGGAACCAATAGAATATTCCCCTTGCCTGTTTTGTTATTAAGCTTATTCTCGCTTAATTTTTTCATTCATTTATCTTGGTATTTTTTTCAAATGCTCCATCAATTGTAAGTCAATTTTCTGAAAACTTTTATCGAAAGTATGCAGTGAGAGTTCCATGCTATCAATTATCACAGAACAACAAACACTATCCTCCTAAGATCAAATTCGAGTTTGCCTTCGCGAATTCCATAGGGGTGCACTTCAGCATGTTTTAGGAGGCAATTGAAGTCAAGATTTAATTGATCTTTGATTTCAAATGAAATGAATGGATTTATACTGGCCAGTGTGTGTCAAATAGAAACCGGACGTTGCGCCCGGTAGTAATCGATCACTGAACTAGTTATTCGTCGGCGACTGTCTCCTTTTAAGAACGGCTGCTGCTGGGAAATTTGTGTAGAATCGTAGAAAAGCTATTATGAAATTATAATATCGGTCTGATTCTGTTGTTTGGAGGAAAGTGATCTGTGTTTATTTCTACATCGGGTAAATAATTTTTTATGCATTTTTCCAGATTTGCGCATTTGATCATAAACCTCAAATCTTATTAATTAATTGCATCAAAAGAAAATTCAGCTGGAGAACCCTACAGCGAAATGTGTCAGTTTGATCTTTAAGTAGCTATCCAATATTTTAAAATGCTGCCTTTGCAAATGCTTACAAGGATCTTTCAATTCCTGAACTTGAAGATGATGTACGCATGGATATATTAGAAACTGGGCTGAGAACACCAGTCAGAATCACAAAAGTTAGTAATTTGGGTAACAGCGTGTAATTTTTTCCACATTGAAATAAACATAGAAGCAATACATTCAGAACTTAGTTAACGATGTTCAATTCGACCATTATATTTGAATAATAAGAGCCCTTCTGTTTCAACCAAATTTCCCGTTGTCTATTCTGCCAGGTTGCAGATTTTGAAATGGTCCGAGAAACCAGTCTCTTGATTCAGCACTCCATTGTACTCCAGCCTTCATAGGAGGCGGCTTCATGTGCGCCGCAGGCTGCCTATTAGAAGTAATTGCCATGTTTGCCAAGATCTGTTCCTTCCTTCCAGCAGCAGAGTTCTGTTGTGGCCATCATCATATCCAGAGGAGAAAGTTGCTTAACGATCTTCGGATTAGGTAAAGCCTCAGCATCAATCCTAGCACCTTGCCGCTTCAACATTCCCCTTGGCGCTGCTGCAATTGCTGGTGTCGAACGAAGATGTGGTGGAACACACAAGCATGTCTTGAAGAAAGGGTGCTGCGATGCCTCTGCAGCCGTCGGGGATCCCACGAACAAAGTGATTCGATCAAGTTGATTGCGTCCTCACTTGCTGATGGCATTAACGCGGAGAGATTGACTCCGGATAACTGTGCGAACTGGTAGTTAATTGCCCTTGCTTGACGGAGTCCGTCAGCCCAAGAATCCACGGTAGGACTGCCAAGAACACTGCATATCTTGTACATCTGATCAACTTCATCAGTAGCCTTAAAAAGAGGACGAAAAAGAAGCAATTCGGCCATGATAGCTCCCATAGCCCACATATCAACTTTTGAGCCGTACAGTCCTGATCTAAACAGAATCTCCGGGGCTTGATACGATGGTGTTCCTACACGTTTTGTATATGGTGGGCAGGCATCGATTTCCCTCGCAAGACCAAAATCAGCAATCTTGATGGTACTTAGCGAAACAAGTAAGTTCTCTGGCATCAGGTCCCGGTGAAAGTAACCTGCTGGTGCATGTAATCGAGTCCCCGAAAGACTTGGAAAAGCCATGCTTTGACTGCAGATTCAGAGAATAGCCGCCGCTTCTTCTTTTGCGCTTCCATAAGTTGGTAAAGACTGCCCCGCATCCATTCAAACACAAAGTACACTTTGCCCTTCTCCATGATTAGTTCTTTAAGCCCCACAATGTTTGGATGTTTCAGCTTCCGCAAGCACTTCACTTCCCTCAAATTTAAGCACTCTTCCCACGAATAGCTTTGCTTCAATGCCTTGATTGCAACTTCTTCTCCAGAGTGCTTATTTACAGCTTGCCATGCACAGCCGAATGAACCGCAACCAAGTTTTTTGGTAAGAGAATACTTCTCCATTTTTGTGTGAATCAAGAAAAGGAAACAAGATTCTTTTGTACGTGAGTTTTGTTTCTGAAAATATTGTTGTGAGTGAAACTTAAAACTAGTTTCCTTTAAAGCTGACGAGAAAGAATGATTAAGAAGTTCTCTACCTATGGGAGATGTGGGTTTTTTATATCTAGCTTGGATTATGAAATGGATTTACGTACGTATTCTTTTTTTTCCCATCTTCTTGGGATTTAAGTCCAATAATTGAAAAGTGTGGTTGACTAAAATTTTAAAATAATAAATCACATTAATATTTTAATAATTTTTAAAGCTTACCCCGGTAGGATCGGTGGAATTGTTTAATTCAATCTTTTAGTTCACAAAAATTAAGAAAAATAGAACTGAGAAGAGAAAAGAAGATTTGAGAGAAAGATACTGGAATACCTGAATTTCATTTTTTTCAAATTTAATTATTATTTGATTTTTTTTTAAAAAAAATCAACTTCTGGGTGCGGTATTACCTCTTCGTCTTTCATATCACAAAATTAAAATTAAGAAAAAAAATCAGAAATTAAGCGTACAGCGTAATTCACTAAACAATTCTCACCTTCGGGCCCACTTTTGGCCCTTCTCATTCCATGAGCGAAAAGCCCACAAGTTTTAATACAAAATCTGTTCAGCCCATTAGTCGTGATATTAACGGACTAGTTAATTTCGTCCCATGGCTGAAGGCTGCAGCTTAGTAAATTTGATCCTCGAAGTTCGAATCGAAGCCGGTGGATTCAAAAACATCTCACATAGACTCATTTCTAAATATCAAAATTTCTACCAACTTTACTCTTATGATAAGTTTTATTAGTTTCTTTTTAGTACAACGTTTAGTTATATAAAAGACAGACAGAAAGATAGCATCGGTTAGTTTATATCTTCTAAAAGATTTATAACAAAATTTAACTAAACTAAGAAAGTGTATAAATATTTTCAAATGAGTGATTATTACTTTATTTTTATTTAGTAAGGTAGAGCCCGCAATAAATTTTTGGGAGAGAAGAGAATTGTACACCCACCACGAGAAGATTTTTCTAAACAAGAAGTAATAAAAATATAAAGATACATGAATTTATCAAAATTCAAATGAAAATAAAACTGTAATTTTTAATGTCTTAGTTTATCTTTAAAGATATATTTATGATATAGAAGGTGGAGGCTAACTCATCTACAATTAAAAGAATCTGCGGCCAAGGTATCTAAATGCCCAATGGGTGTATCAAAATTGTTGCAGAATTTTAGCCCAAATTTTTCATTTACTTTTAAGACAAAACAATAACAATTAAATTAGAATAGCATTTGCTTCTTGTTATCGCTATTTTGTAAACGCCCAACCGCTTAATGATTCAATTGATGTTATGTTATCCAATAGAGTCTTGATGATTACTGCAATGTGAGATTAACTTTTTAAAAAATATAATTTTGAGCAAATACGGGCTAACAGCTTCTTCAAGAGCACATTTTGTAAATAGTGTACTTCATAATATGAAAAACTATCATATAGTTAATTCTTTTTTTTGGTTGATTTTCTTACCATGATCAGTGGGGGACCTAGACATATAGAGGTAATTTAGTTTAACAATGTTTAATTTATTTAGGGAAACTTAATTTTTTTTACTATTCACTTAAATATCGTTAAAATCTTAAAAATTCAAAATCTATTTTTTTAAATTTTAACTAATAATTATGATAAATTATATATTTTAAATGAAAGGCTAATTGCGGTCACATTTGTAAAAATAATTTGCAATACATAATCCTTTTTTAAGTAATCTATATAAATATCTAAAAGAAAAAAGTCATATGACTATTTGGACTTCAAATGAGCATCCAAAATTACTACATAACTCTCTAACTACTAAACTATAATTGTTTTATTGTATAGAAAACATGGCCAATATATTTCTTTTGGTTAATTTAACTTTTCTAGAAAGAACTTGAAATACTCATAGAAAGGACAACATGATGAGGACTTAAGTTTCTCTTAAGTATTAACTGGTCCGTCCACAACCATTCATAACATTGTAGTAATTACATAAATTTTATTTCCAACAAGCTCTCTAAGTTTTTTATAAGAAAATTATTTTAGTTGGGTTTTCAGATTATCAAATGATTGAAAGGAGAAAAGAAGATGAGACAAAATGACAGAAAGATACCATATAATATCTTTATATTATTCTTCTTTTTTAAATTTGATTATTATTAGATTTTTTTTAATTTTTCTAAACATCAACTTTTGGGTGCAATACTATCTCTTTCGTATCAAAAATTTAAATTGATAAAAAAATTTCTCACAAATTTAGCTGATCCAGTAATTTATTAAAAATTTATGATATTTAACTCCCTTATTTTATCTTACAGTGCCCAGTAATTACTTTTATTTTAATACATATTTTATCTTTATATGAAATGACTTAAAAGTGTAAACCTATATAGTAATTTCTATTAATATTTAATTTAATTAATCTAATTTCTTAAATTTTAGTTTATTTTAATTTATAAATTATTTTCTCTTCTCAAATATTGTACAATCCACTTTTGTAATTATAGAAAAAATTAATTTACAATATTCGATAGAGCACAATGAAGACGTGTCAAATGTTTTTTTTTTCCTTAGTTATGCCAACAATTGATAAAACCTTTAAAAAGAAAGAGAGATATTATACTAATTATGAGAATTTTTTTAAAAAAATAGATTTTATAAGTTTTATATATATGGTAGGTGCTCAGAAAAATAGATAAAAATATAATAAATGTAAATTTAAGATCAGTTAAAATATATTGGTAGATAAAAATTAATTTAAAATTTTAATAAAATTAATTAGAAAATAAGAGTTGATAAAATAAAATAAGAGAGTTAAATATCTCTTAATATTTCTTTAGGCCCATACTTGACTTTCTTAGTCTATGAGCACAAAGCCCATAAGTTTTCAGTAAAAATTTTCAGCCATTATTTATAATAAGCGGGGTGTTTTAAAAATATTTAAAAAAGACTCATATCTAAGAACATTGTGTCCATCAATTTTACTCTTATAAAAATTTTTATTAATTTCTTTTTAATTTAATATTTAAATATATACAGAGTAACAATGTAGGCTAGTTATTGCTTGTGAAAGATTTACAATTAAATCTAACAAAATTACAAAAGTTTGTAAAGTATCTCCAAATTCCAAGAAAGGTAGCTATTGATGAATTTTAATATTACTCAGGTATATGAACTTTTCATATCAAAAAATGAATGATTATTATCTTATTACTATTTAGACGAAACAGAGGCTGTGACAATTCTTTAGAGAGAGGATAATTGCACACCCACCAAAAGAGGGCTTTACTAAGGAAAGGAGTAGCACAACTTATGAAGAAACGTAAATCTATCTAATTCTAATGAAAATAAACTGAAATTCTTGATATCCAAAACGTAAGAGATGGAGACTAAGACAAATAGTAAGAGATAGCTGCTCAAAAACCAATAGGAGTGGCAGATTTTTAGCTACTATTTGTTGGACTCTTTCAGACCAAAGTGGGCTGCTTATTGATTTTATAGTTGGTTAACAAATTGCAATTCTATATTTCCAATTTTCAAAACTGTCATTTATTTTTAAAACAATACACCAATAATTAAATTAGAAGGAGACTATCGGCTTGGGATCAGGTTGAGTAATCCGACTTATGTGGATTGGATATTTGAAAATTTTTTAAGGTTTAGGGATCGAGTTGAGTAATTTGATTTTATAGGGATAAGATATTTAAAAATATTATAACACCCGACTTTCATATCTTATTTCAAACAGGATCTCGCAAAAAATAGAAAAAGAAAAGGGAAAAAAAAGATAGAGAACAAATAAATATAATCTATCCAAGGTTAAACAAATCAGCTTATTAAAGATTTCATAAATCTAAGATGTACTCAAAATATATTGGCTAATTTTTAAAAAATACTAATAAATTAACTTTTTGGGCCTACATGGACATTTTTAGTCCATTAAATAAAGCCTAAAAGTTTTCGATATAAAATTAGTCCACCCTATTAGTTATGTTAATAAA
Organism: Aegle marmelos; assembly: GCA_030449875.1. Lineage (NCBI taxonomy): Eukaryota > Viridiplantae > Streptophyta > Magnoliopsida > Sapindales > Rutaceae > Aegle > Aegle marmelos. The sequence goes on from JASUUL010000115.1 coordinate 12,757,058, forward strand.
CTTGTTAATTTTGTCCAGTTACACCAAATAGAGCTAGTAAACTCGGTCTTAAAGTGTGTAGTTTTAAAAATATACCAAAACAGCTCATTTATATTTTCAACTATTTTTATCATCATTATTGATGCAAATATTTTATCATCCTATTTAATTATTAGAAGAACAACTATTTCTTACTTTGATTAAGGGTGACATGGAATTTAGCACAATAGGTGACTTCTTACTAGCCTTGTAAGTATACAAAGGTCAGGCCATTAATGTCTTAATAATCTAAATGACACGTCATTCCTTATTGAAATTTATATAATACATTGTAAAGAGTATGCACCAGTGCATACATGTCTACTTGTTGTTTATCAAAATACCGAAGGATGATGTGTTGTATCCTTTTTAATGCGAATGCCAGGTCATTTATGTGTGAACTGAGAAATGATGAGCCACTTATTACTTGCTTACCACTAAAATTTAAAACACAGCTTATATAGTTTTTGCATTGTTGAACTGAATTTAGAATGAATCCAATGAGAGGCCAAGAGATGTTTCCTTTATAAAGCCAAAGTACATACATTCATACTTAAGAGTTTTTTTTTAAGTAATTTTTTTCTTAAACCCTATAATTAATGAATAATTCAAGTATTTTATCATTCTATTTAATTACTAAAATAATAAATTATCATAATTTAAATATTTTATTATTCTATTTAATTATTGAAAGAACAAATTATCACTTGCTTTGACTTAGGACGACGTGGAATTAAATCTAATAGAAAATGTATTGCTTTCCTCGTAATCACATAGATGTCATGACATATGCGCATTAATGGATGATTGATATGTTGTTTCCTATTAATATACAAATGATGCATTATAAATAGTATGCATCGGTGCATACTATTGTCATTTGCCAAAATACAAAAGACAACATGTCATTATGTTTAGTTTTTCGATAATGTAGAGTCATTTACTTGCAAACCTAAAAGGACAAGTCATATATCACCTACTAGCCATTAAAATTTATAACATCTCATGTATTTGTCGTTAAAAAATAGATGACTTATTAGGTTTAAACTAAAATTTTACATTGGTAATTTGTTTAAAAAAGAAAAATTAAAAGAATACAATGAATTTTGTTTTTTTGTTTTTTTAGAGTACAAGTTGTTAGAAACAAAATAAAATGTGAAAATAAAAGTGCATTTTAGGACAAGTGGGCCACCTTTAATTTTCTTTTGATTTAGATAATGGTCTTTCAATTTGCTAATTTTAACATCCTCGGTGGTCTCTTTGTCTACATATATTTATATTATGAAAAAATATTTTAAATAAAATGTATTACATACAACATGTACAATTTTTGCATTGTTGAACTAAATTGAGAATGAGCTCAATGAAAGTTCGTGATCATTTTCATATATATTTTATATCTATTCATACTTAAGAGTTTTTTTTTTAAGTTAAAGTCTTTTTCCTTAATTTGCCAAAATATATAAATAATTTATTTCAATATTAGATAAAACAAAGGTGAAAAAAATGTAAATAATTCAATCAAATTTATTTGTGCCGTGACTATAGAAATATAATATCAACTAGCTAGTATTTTGCGAATGATTTACAGCGGAAACCCAACAAAATTAAGAAAGTTCATAACGTATTTGAGAATTTCAACTATTATTTGTGCCGTGACTATAGAAATATAATATCAACTAGCTAGTATTTTGCGAATGATTTGCAGCGGAAACCCAACAAAGTTAAGAAAGTTCATAACGTATTTGAGATTTCAACTAAATTCTCTTTGAATTTTAATATTCCTTGGGTATAAGAACATTTAAAGTCTAAGAAAGAAGTGATTGTTGTTTTATTCTTATATGGACGAAGTAAATGCCACAATAATTGTTGGAAGATAATTTGCTAAGCAGAGAAGCATTGAAGTTGTGAAGTGAATCCATCAAATCTTTAATGAAAATAAATTAAAACTTTTTCACTTTTGTTTCATCCATGAAGAGCTTGATAAACTCCACAGGTCAAAAATTCTGAGGGAGAGAAGTTGTAAGAGGTGGCCTAATAACATGCCCAATAGTTGTAGTAGACTTTTAGCACATACTTGTAGACTATGGGACTAAAGTGGCCTGACTACTTATTGATTTATAGTGCTCTGTAAATTGCAATTCTAACTTTTATGATATTCATTTACTTCGAAACAATACGCGAATGTGCGATTAATTAAATTAGAAGGAGACCATATCAAGTTGCTTGTCCTTTTTTGCGAGATATTGATGTTGTGTTATGGAGTTATGGGAACTAGCAATCTAGCTCATTTGCTTCTTATGATAGTTGATTTGTATGATTAGTGATTCAAGTGATAATTTGTTATTGTATTCATCAGCCCTCATGACCTGGGGAACACCTTTCGCTTCTATAAAAACCCCATTTGAAGTTTTAGTTTGATTGTGCATAACATAGAGGTGCAAAAACTTTGAGAATTAAAGTCAAGTTTCTCTAGAAAAATAGTAATAGATGGGCCATTACACGCCCATACTTTTGACCCATGTTTGTTGGACTTAGACCAAAGTCGGCTCATTGATTCTATGTAAAGCTGGTAAAACGAATTATTGGGTGCATTGTGTAAATTTTATATCATGTTAAATTTAAGTTAATTTAATTGTAGCATATTTAATAATTATATTAGAATATTAAAATTCAAACTTGACATGAAAAGTAAATAAATTATTCAATAACTCGTGTGTGTATGCGTGTGTGTATGAGTATATATATATAATATAAATGTTATGTGCACACAAACACACCTCATATACAAACCCCCAATATGTGTATATATTACACATTTACATTATTAAAATTCTAAATTTATGTAAGATTTCATCAATAAAATATTTTTTTTTGTGTGTGTGTATACTTTCTAAAAAAAAAGAGAGAATTATGTCTAATATTGACATTTGAATGACAAGAACCTAAAAATTAATTTAAAAAAGAATATTTAATCGTGTCATCAATTGAGTAATAGATTAAAAACTTTAACCCTAACTCGACATTAAAAAAATCATGTTTAGTCAGACCTAGCTCATTTAATAATTGTATTAAATTTGATGACTCATGTCATATCATACTCGTATTAAGTAATTAAGTCATGTCAAATTTTACCAACTCTAATTTTATAGTTGCTTTGCAAATTGCAATTCTAAAATTCTAATTTTTGAAAATTTCATATTATACATAAAATTTAAAGTGGAAGGAGACAATGTGATGTTGTCTCATGGAGTTATGAGGACTAGCACCATGCTTTTCCTATTCTGACACCTATTTTGTAAGTGCTTAATGATTCGAAAGATACAGTATTACAAATATCATCATCTTCATCATTCACGAGCAACATCCCTTTAGGTTGACACGAAAGGCATCACTTGCCTTTCTCAAAACTCCATTTGAATTGTCAGTTCAGTTTCATCAAGAATAACATATAGACACCCTGTTTTATGTTGCCTAAAAAAGGTCTTTCAGGATTATTGAATTGTATTAACAATAAAACACAACTTGGATTTTGAAGCAGTGCTGCCTAAAACAACTTCCTCAAAAGTATTTTTTTGTAACTAGCACAATATATAGTCTATATATCTTTTGATAGTCAAATGTTTTATTACTTTTTCTTCACTTTATAACCAGAATGCGATGGCCATGGGGTACATAACATTGTGGTAAGTTGATAAATATTATTTTGGTCAAGGTCTCACAAAAAAAAATGAAAAAAGAAAAAGAAAGATTTTCCACATAAGTGGAAAACAAGTGAAGTAAAGCTTAAAACAGATTAGCCTATTGAAAATTTTATGAATCCAAGATATAAACAAAATAGAATGGTTATATAATTCAAAAATACAAATAAGAGTTGACTATTACCACCCCTTTAAACCCTTCATAAAACCCCTTTTCTATAATTAATCCATTAAATAAACAAATAATTCAAGTATTCAAAAATATCTTTCGCCCCATTCTTAGTAATACCCATATAAACAAGCTTCCTTATAATACTTTAATTCTGCTAAGAGTATTTAAGTTGTTTTTAGTGATCTTTTTACCTTAGTATAAAAAGAATGTCTTTTCTATTATGAAAGAGAGAAAGAGATCAATTGAGGGGGAAAAAAGTAATTGAGTGGAAAAAATGAAGAGAAAAAAAAAGATGAAAAAGTCTACTTCTTAGTTCGGCCATAAGCAACACATAAAATTAAGTTGTATCGTTTAAATTAGATATTGTGCTGAGAGAAGATTTAGAGGTAAGTTTCAATTATTAATTCTTATGATCTATTAATTTGTTATGGGGGAGCATCATTAGATATTTGCAATGAAAGAAGAAACCTAAACTTTTGCTGAAAATATGCTGATGCTATGTTATTTTGAAAATTATAGTAATTTGTACAAATTGATTTTGATTATGAAATAACACACTATTAGTATAGTTTATGCGAAATTTTAGGTTTCACTAAAAAAAATAAAAAGACTTAAATACCCTTAGGAGAATTGGGGTATTACATTGTTTCTTATTTTCTAATAACTTCATTCTATATTTCCATACAATAATCACCCAAAATTTTGACACCATTGTGTGAAATATCATTCTTCCAATTATATTGGAATTGTCAAATACATTACAAATAGATGTGGCACCAACTTTATTTTCAAACTACAGTGTTAAAAACCAATTAAACAATAATAATTAGATATATCAAAAATAAATCCATGTAATTAAAATTCAATTAATAATGTCTAGCCTCTAGGTTTTACCGTTGTTTTTTCTTTTCATGGCTACTAATTGAGTACTAACTCTTCTACACCATTATTTATATTCACATATATCACTCTTATCATATTATCACGGGGAAATGATCTTTTCCTTTTTCCGCCTTCATTTGGACCTCATTAGTCCATATAAAGCCCACGAGTTTTCACATAAAATCAGTCCAGCCATTACTTACAGTAGTCAATTGATTTGCTAATTTTGCCCAATTATGTAAAATGAAGCAAGGCAAGTGGTAAATTCGCTCATCAAGTTTAAAGTAATCTTGGAGCCTACTATAAGTTTAGATTTAAAAAAAAAAAGAAAAAAGAAAAAAGGAACTTCTCCGAAGTGATGAGTGCAATTTAATTGATGTCATTCAACTCATCTGAAAATTTACCTCTTGGAATGTCTGGACGCTCCTATAGCTTTTCTAAGAGAGAGCTTTGACATTATCTGTCCAAATGATTCACCTTTTCCGCAGCAGCAACTCTTTGCTTGGCTTATTGCTATAATTGATTTTTTTTTTTTTAAGATGCATAATTGTTATTGGAAATTTTGTTGTAGAATTTTAAAGCTATTATTCAAATGTATATTTCTATGTCGCGCAAGAAACGGTTTATACGTTCTTCCAGATTTGCCTGATGTATGGAAATAAATCATAACCCTTTCCAGCTGACGAACTCTAAAGCAACAATGTGTCAGTTTGATCTGTATCAGTCTTAAGTATTTAAAAATTCTGTGTTTGCAAAGCGCAAGGATATGTTAGAAAGATCCTGGCTAAACTGGGATTTTATGGCTGAACAAAAGTCAGAATCAATACATTCATTGAAATAAACATAGAAACAATACATTAAAGACTTAGTGACAATGGATCAATTCAATCATTAGGACAGGCCTATTCATATGAACCCTTCTTTTCAGCCAAATCTCTTGTGCTATATTCTGCCAGGTTCCAGATTTTGAATTGGTCTCAGAAACCACTCTGTTGATTCAGCATTCCATTGTACCACAACCTTCATAGGAGGCAGCTTCATCTGCGCCACAGGCCGCCCGTTATAATCAATTGCCACGTTTGCCAAGTTCTGTTGTTGGCCCTTCCTTCCAGCAGCTTTGTAATATTTTTGTATTTTGACTGAGTTTTTTTGCTGCACAGTTGTCATTATATCCAGAGGAGAAAGTTGCTTAACGATCTTCGGATTAGGCAAAGCTTCAGTATCAATCCTAGAACGTTGCTGCCTCAACATTCCCCCTGTCGTTGCTGCAACTGCTGGGACCGAACGAATATGTGGTGGAACATACAAGCATCTCCTGAAGAAAGGGTGCTGCAATGCCTCTGCGGCCGTCGGCCTTTTGCAGGGATCCCACGAACAAAGTGATTCGATCAAGTTGATTGCGTCCTCACTTGCTGATGGCATTAACGAGGAGAGATTGACTCCGGATAACTGTGCGAACTGGTAGTTAATTGCCCTTGCTTGACGGAGTCCGTCAGCCCAAGAATCCACGGTAGGACTGCCAAGAACACTGCATATCTTGTACACCTGATCAACTTCATCAGTAGCCTTAAAAAGAGGACGAAAAAGAAGCAATTCGCTATGATAGCTCCCATAGCCCACATATCAACTTTTGAGCCGTACAGCCCTGATCTAAACAGAATTTCCGGGGCTTGATACGATCGTGTTCCTACGCGTTTTGTATATGGTGGGCAGGCATCGATTTCCCTCGCAAGACCAAAATCAGCAATCTTGATGGTACCTTGCGAAACAAGTAAGTTCTCTGGCTTCAGGTCCCGGTGAAAGTAACCCTTCTGGTGCATGTAATCGAGTCCCCGAAAGACTTGGAAAAGCCATGCTTTGACTGCAGATTCAGAGAATAACCGCCTCTTCTTCTTTTTCGCTTCCATAAGTTGGTGAAGACTGCACTGCATGCATTCAAACACAAAGTACGCTTTGCCCTTCTCCATGATTAGTTCTTTAAGCCTCACAATGTTTGGATGGTTCAGCTTCCGCAAGCACTTCACTTCCCTCAAATTTAAGCACTCTTCCCACGAATAGCTTTGCTTCAATGCTTTGATTGCAACAACTTCTCCAGAGTGCTTATTTACAGCTTGCCATACACAGCCGAATGAACCGCAACCAAGTTTTTTGGTAAGAGTATACTTCTCCATTTTTGTGTGAATCAACAAAAGGAAAAGAAGATTCTTTTGTACGTGAGTTTTGTTCTGAAAGTATAGTTGTCAGGGAAAACTAATACTAGTTTCCTATAAAGCTAACGAAAAAGAATGATTAAGTTATCAAAATATGGGAGATGTGGGTGGGTTTTTTATATCTAGCGTGGATTAGGAAATGGGTTCACGTACGTAATATTATAAGTGTAGGTAATTTATCCAATTTTAAACAAATCAGCCTATCAAGAATTTTACATATGTAAGAAGATATAAGTTAATTGTTTTGCTCGGGTTTTAAAATTACCAAAAGAGAAAAGAATACGACATAGAAAGATATTGTATAGTACCAGAATTCTATTTTTATTTTTTTAAATTTGATTATTATTTATTTTTTCTTTTCTTTTTTTTAAACATCAAATTCCAACTCTTTCCGTACAATATGCTACTATCTTTTTCGCATCAAGAGAATTAAAATTAAGATAAAAATTCACACAAATTTAATTTACTAAATAATTTCACAAAATTACTCTCTCTTTATAGTTGAAGCCCACAAGCTTTCATATAGAATCTTCAGCCCATTAGTTATAATAATAATAATTATGCTTCCGAAGCAAGTAAATTTGATCTTCATGATTCAAGTGCTCATTTCAAAAAGCAATTTGAAAGAGACTCATTTCAAATATCAATTACTTCTATCATTTTAAAAAAGCCTCATTTCTACTATCTGTTGCTTCTACCAGGTTTAATCTGGCAATATATTTTGTTAATTTTATTTTTAATGTAACGTTTAATTATATGTATAAAAAGCCTCATTTGAATATATATATTTTTAATGTTGGTTCATAGCTTTATATTTTATGAAAAATTTATAGAAAGTTTAATAAAACTAAGAAAGTTTGCAAAGTATCTCAAAATTTTAAGAGAAATTATTGATGAATATTAATGTTATTGGAATATATAAATTTTTTAAGAAAGATAAATAAATTATTATTTCCTTATTCTTGCTCGGGTGAAATAAAAAGCACAATAGTTCTTTTGTGAGAAGAGACTTATATGCCTACTGTAAAAAAAAAAATTTACTGAGCAACAAAATAGTAAAATTATGAAGGGATGTGAATCCGTCTAATTCTAAAAAAATGAACTGAAATTCTTAATTTCTACATTTATCTCTGAAGATGTATTATCTAATAGGCAAAAAGTGGAGGCTCAGTCGCTAATTTATTCATTACTATAAGAATTTCAGTCATTAGGAGTAGCAGATTTTTATTCTAATAAATTTATTGGACTCCCTCAGACCAAAGTGGACTACTTATTGATTCTAAGGGTGCAAATTGTAATTCTATAGTTTCAATTTTCAAAATTTTCATTTTTTCAATACACTAATTAGAAAGAGAAGAGCGTCAAATCACCACGAGAGGATTTTACTAAGCAAAGACAGTATTAAAGTTACGAAAGTACGCGCATCCATCAAATTTAGCCCATAGCCATGCCCAACAGTTGTAGCAGACGTCTAGCCCGTATATGTTCACCCTCGGGCAATAGTGGGCTGGCTACTGCTTGTTTTATGGTTGTTTGCTTGCTTTGCAAATCGCAATTCTGATTTTCAAGGCTTTTTAAGGCATAGCATTGGCATGAATAATTATTAATTAAATGAGGAGAACAAACCGCGAGTCGTCTATGTTAACCAGCAATACTATCCAGAGCTTCTTCAGATGCACTCTTTTGCTGCAAATCTAGGCAGAGCCACAGAGTGGATACAGGCCTCGGAATAAAAGACAGACACAAAACTGTGACTACAATATGCCTGGAGAAAGTCGGTTTTTATCGACTGCGGTCGACCTCTAGAGCGTTGTACATTGGGGTACCATAATCACCCACCAAGCCAAAGGAGAGTCCCAAGTCCTGAATTCACTGGTGTACTTTCCGAGAACTCATTTGGTATTTGGGCATGCGCTGAGCTTTAATCGAGCTTTGACGATACTTAAGGTTCAACGATAGTGGGTTTTCCGGGCTCCTGAGAGCAGCATGTTCAAAAATCTTTTAACACACAACCCTTCATTGTTGACAGTTAATATCTCCGTATCTCAACTTTTTATGCCTTCAAAATCAAAGTTAATAACATTGAGTAATTAGGCATACATTTTTTTTTCCCAAACAAACTCTCTCAAAACTACACTTTTCCAACCGTTTCAAAATAAGCAATTGTAATCCATCCAATCTTAAAGCCAATCAGCCGATCAAATATTTGATAAATTTATGGTATAAGCAACATTAATGCAGGGTTTCCAAGTAAGGTTGGCCTGGAAGCTAATTAACTTAATAGGAGTTCTGGAGTTGTATATAAACTCTCAGGATTCACTGTTTCCAAGTTCATAGCAAGCCCATCACCAAAATCAGCTTCCAAAAGTGATTTGAAAAAAAAAAATCCAAATCTACCATTAGCTGCTATAATAAGTACTTAACAAGCAACTGCCTCAAGTTTTAAATAAACAGCATCAAACTAACACAACATAACTGAAACAAATACTCCCTAGCTGGTCAAAGTTCCATTGCAGCAAAGTAAAAAGCATAAAAACAAAAATAAAGGCACTTAGAAAAGAGATGTTCCCTTTCCCTTCTTGTCTCCACCAATTTCAAAGTGCTTGCACCTCTGCACAATTCAACAAGTAAATGTTAGGAACTGATTCAATTACGAAAACAAAAAATTGAGCCCTACAACAAAATCAAAATGTTACTGAGTACAAACCTTGATGGGATGTTGAGACACGTGCTTGCAACCCTGGCATTGGAGCCTCAACACAATCTTCTTGGTGGTCTTTGCCTGTCAAACAAAATCAGCAAACATCTTTGAGATAAAGATCACAATTTATATTAAAAAAGGGGAATATTCAAAATCCACATACAATTTATACCTTCTTGTGGAAGACAGGCTTGGTCTGACCACCATAACCAGACTGCTTGCGATCATACCGTCTCTTCCCTTGGGCAGCAAGACTATCCTTGCCCTTCTTGTACTGCGTCACCTTGTGCAAGGTGTGCTTTCTGCACTCCTTGCTCTTGCAGTACGTCTTCTTAGTCTTGGGAACGTTCACCTGCAACACACACACTACTTGCTAGAATCATTCACCTCCAATCACAAAAAAACTAACTCCAATATTATATCAGTATATATTAAAACCCACAAACAATCATGAACAAGAGCAGTTCCAACAAAACATGCACCGAAATTCAAAGCCATCAAGTTAATCCGACTTAAACGATGCACCCATTCCACGCCATATGTAGAACTCAGTGTATGCCTATTCTTGGTGAAAATACTACACATATGCTGCTTAGTTTGGTTGTAAAAGAGAACTCAAGCACGAGGAAAACCTAATTAACAAACAATTTATTCTTCAAAAATTACGAGTTTTATATATCACTTTCAGATAAAAAGATTAAGCCAAAATAACAAAAATTAATTCATCCCAGAAAACAGAAAAAGCACAAACTTTCAGATATTATTAACATGCTTCCAAGGCAATATCTGAATTCAATTAATCCATTTTGATTGAAAGTTGGGACCTAAGCTAGTAGCATCACCATAATTTTTTCAATAAAGTGAGAGAAACGGTCGGAAACGAATCTGTACCATGATGGTCGGCGGCGGCGGCGACGAGGAGATCGTTACTCCTTACTTCACAACGCTGCCGAAGGGTAACCGGAGTCTAGGTTTCTGAAATATGAGATTAAATAGAAAGAAGTTAGGTTTAGGGTTTGCTTTACGCTTTGTTTGGTTACGGGAATAGTGAAATTGGATCTAAATTGGTTCGGCCCAGACCCATAATGTAACAAACCCATTAGCTAACTAATACCAGGCCCGTTATTTCCACGAGAGTAGTTCTTTTCACATCCCTCTAAAATGCTAGTAAAGCACCACTAGACAAAATGACATAAAATAATAAATATTAAATTAATTAAATTAAAATATTTTTCATCTCGTAAATATACCCTCCTATTTTTAAATTATATAATTATTTTCAGTAATTTTAAGATAATAAAGTAATAAAGTATATGTAAAAGATAAGATTTTTACGAAATTTTTGTTTAAAAATTATTTGAACTAAATTGTAAATTTTTTTCTCTTTTCCATTATTTTTTTATTAAAATGAGAGTTATTAATATAAGAAACAAGGTTTTCACAGAAGTGTTAAGTTAGGGTCACTCTATAAATGGATTTCCAATCTAACAATAGTATTTAGGACTAGTAAAAGAGATTATTAGATATAATTAATCCTTTAATGTGTATATATTTAACAAATGTTACATACATATATATTTCCATTCATTTCATCAAAGTTTTAATTATATATATGTAAATAATTCTATAGATAAATATCATAAAATATATATGTGTACTGATATTTTACCCACTCATACTACTAAAGTTCTAAAGCTACATAAAATTTTGTAAATAAAAAATTATGTATATGTTTATTTTCCTAAAAAAGAGAGATTCATATTTAATATTTCAATTTTAATTATTTAAATATAAAAACTAATTTTTAAAAAATATAATAATATCATTAATTAGAGAAATAATTAAAAATTTTAATTCTAACCTATTACCAAAGAATTCATGCTGACACATATAAATTTATTCAATAATTATGTCCAATTAATGACTCACGCTTGTTTATTGGCATCGTATTTATATTAGATGATAAAGTCGTGCGAAATTCCACTGGTTGCAGTAGTAACCCTTATAATTGGATGCCTTTTCCCCGTAAAGCCCCTACAAAGTAACAGATATTACCAGTCAAACCACTCTCCAAAAACCAACGTAAATGACAAAAAATAGCACTGACAAGACAGTGAAAAATCTCAGCTAATTACTCTGGAGAGTGAAGAGAGTCTCCTTGGTTCCATTCTCTCTCTCTCCCCCCTCTCTCACAACACAGAACAAACACCATTGCGTGACTGATCGTTCACAAACCACAGTCTGGATTTTCTGAGTGTTAGTGAACAGAGATTCAATTTTTAGTGAAAAGGGGGTTTAGGGTTTTAGCCTTTGTTTGAAACTACTCACTCAATAGGAAAAGCTCAATGTAAGTTTCTGTTTCCATTTATCTATTTATTTATTTTGGGCATTTTTGACTTTTGGTTTTTGTTGTTTTATGAATATTGTTTACTGTTGACCTACATTGGAATGAGTTTGTTTATAATGGATTGAAAGTGGAATGTGTTTCATGCATTAAGAGACCTAGAAACTGGCAATTTGCTACTGAAATGTTTGATTTTGAAGGTTTGCTGAATTGAAACAGACATTAGTAAATCATCGGTTGCTATTTCTTTGCCCTTAAAAAACAGCATTTCTAATTTTTTGTCAGACAAAAAAGTTTGGCCAGTATTAACTTAATGAATGTTGGAAATGATGAAGTATTTGGTCTAATATAAATTATGTCCTATTTATATATTGTTGTTGACAAAGGTGTACACGACGAGGATACGAGGTCAAAATCATTTTAAGTTGTTTAACTACGGATTTTGGAATTTCTGCATATTTGGGAAATTGTTTGTTCATTCGATGAACGCGGTATATAGTATATACTAAGAAATGTTGAAAAACTATTAAGACACATAATTTATTTTACTTAAAATGTCAGATGCTAGCAATAGAAACTGTTACATTGTTGCTTACAACCATACACATGTTTTCAATTGGAGATAGGATCTCTTTCACTCATCACATTTTCCCCAGGAAATTGGTAAATTAATCTGGCATGGCACTCAATTGTTAAGTGAGGGTTTCATTTTTTTGGTTTTCTTCACAGAAAATTCTGGTGTTAGGCTTTATGTTCATTGCATGATCACTTCTATGCTTATGCATTTGTTTATTTAATCTTTTTTGTTTTTTCCCTTTTTTCATCTTTGCAGACTTCGAGTCCAATGGGGGCATCATCAAATGCAAAGGAAGATATAGCCATGAGTAGTAAGGGTGAAAATTTTTCTGGTCAAGATGATATGGATTCAGATGATAATGTGTTTACAGATCCAACCAGCATACATGATCTTGGAGAGGAGTCTCTGAAAACATTCTGTAGAAAGGCAGCAATGTCTTTCTTCAATGAATATGGTCTGGTTAGCCACCAGATCAACTCATATAATGAGTTTATTAAGCATGGTCTCCAGAAGGCCTTTGATTCATTTGGGGAGACTATAGTTGAGCCTGGCTATGACCCGTCAAAGAAAGGAGAGGGTGAGTGGCGATATGCTTCCATGAGGTTTGGGCAGGTCACTCTTGATAAGCCTAGTTTCTTTGCCGGTAACGGAGGTGATGAGCATGATATGTTTCCTAGGCATGCAAGGTTGCAGAATATGACATATTCATCTAGGATGAAAGTGAAGGTTCAACTTCAGGTGAATAAATACTATTGTTGACTTCTCCAGGAGTCTGAACTTGTGATGTTTCTGGACTTCTTTATTAGTCTTTGTATTGATACATTGCCCATTGTTTTGGAACTATTCATTGATGGAATCAACCATTCTCCATCTGATAATGGATTAGTTTGAGTCTGAAAAATTTCTACTGGCAGCTATAATGTTGAGTGGGAACTTTTATTACGGGGATAATATGAGAACAGCTGGCCTGAAAATTCAAAGAATCCTTGCTATGTTGTGCCTTAATTAGTTGGTTTTTGATATTTTGAATCTCTAAATTTTATGGAAGCTGCATGTCATCTGGTTCTTTTATGTCTTTGCTTAATTTCCTTTTGATTGACTGGACTCCACAACTGTTGTGCTGAATGTATGAAAATAATTTTGTTCTTTTCTTTGAGCTCTTTAATTACCTGTTGCATTTTGTAATCTATCAGGTATACACTCAGAAACGCGTCACAAGTGACAAATTCAAAACTGGAAGAGAACAGTTTATTCAGAAGGAGGTTTTAAGTGATGAAACTACGGACATCATTATTGGGAGGATTCCTGTAATGGTAAAGTCTGACCTCTGCTGGATGAAGGGAGTGGAGAAAGGTGATTGTGATTTTGATCACGGAGGATACTTTATTATCAAAGGTGCAGAGAAGGTAAGTCTAGAGCTTTCTGATTTTTTTCTTTCACATTATTGTGTATTTTTGTTACAACTTCGTTCTCTGTTTCGTTTCATTTATGGTTAATTCGTTGATGTTAAAATTAGGTTAATAGCTATGATCAATAATGTTTAAGTCGATAATGTTAAAATTGATATATGTTCAGAACCTTATTACAGATTAATTGTTAATAGCTTCTATTGATTCTACAAATGATTAAGGCACATTAGTTCCATTAACTCCATATTTGTTCAAATTATGTTTCTTTTATGGGATAGTGTTTTGGGAAAACTTCCTCAGTGGTCACACTGGAATTGTTTTAATATGGCTACCACTTTTGCGTTTATCAAATTTTGGGCTTAGTCAGAAAAAAAAAATTGGTAGATTTCTTTTCAGTGCTTCTTGATGCAATTAATTTGTTGTTTATTCCATTCATTGTACTGCTGTGTAATCAGGGTCTTCTTGACATTCTATGAGATTAGTCTGTTGGTCTCAGTCTTTTCCTATTCTTTAGTTGTTCTCTGTCATTTGATGTTTGCAAGATATTGAATATAAATTGACATGTGATAAGGTCTTCTTACAATCTCCAGGTTTTTGTTGCACAAGAGCAAATTTGTTTGAAAAGGCTTTGGGTTTCAAATAGTCTGGGCTGGACTGTAGCCTACAAATCCGAGAATAAAAGAAACAGATTGATCGTTAGACTGGTAGATATGTCCAAATTTGAAGATATTAAAGGAGGCGAGAAAGTGCTTTCAGTGTATTTCTTGTCAACAGAGATCCCCATATGGATCTTATTTTTTGCACTTGGTGTCTCATCAGACAAAGAAATTGTAAATCTCATTGATTTTACTTGTGAGGACTGTAGCATTTTGAACATATTGTTTGCCTCAATTCATGATGCTGACAACAAGTGTGATGAATTCCGGAAAGGGAGGAATGCTCTCAAGTATATTGATAAACTCATTAAGGGAACCACATTTCCACCAGGGGAAAGTACTGAAGAGTGCATGAACATGTATCTATTCCCTTCTCTCCATGGCACCAAGCAGAAGGCCCGCTTTCTTGGTTATATGGTGAAGTGTCTCTTACAGGCCTATAGTGGTCGTAGAAAATGTGATAATAGAGATGACTTTAGAAACAAGAGGTTGGAGCTGGCCGGTGAGCTGCTCGAGCGAGAGCTCAAAGTACACATTGCACATGCTCGGAAGCGCATGGCAAAGGCTCTGCAGAGAGACCTGTACGGTGATCGCACAGTGCGGCCAATTGAATACTATCTGGATGCATCCATATTAACCAATGGTCTTTCAAGGGCCTTCTCAACGGGAGCATGGTCACATCCTTTCAAGAGGACGGAAAGAATTTCTGGCATAGTGGCGAATCTTGGACGAGCAAATCCATTGCAGACACTTGTTGATTTGAGGAGAACAAGACAGCAGGTTCAGTATACAGGGAAGGTTGGAGATGCTAGATACCCGTAAGTTATTCTAAGCTAACTTCAGTTCTTCAGTTGATATTTTCTGTCCTGTGAGTAATATATGTTCTTGATTCCAATAAAAATTATAGTTAGTAGTCGGTAGTTGAGGGGAAAAGTGTAGAAAATGCTGAAGAGCTGCGGGATAGAGTTCGTCTTCTTACTTCACTTTGTCTTCAGTTTCTAAGGAGTTTCAAGATTCATCTATTTTCTTTGTATGTGTAACTTGGGATGGGTCTTTGAGATAGGGAGTTATAACTGATTCTAACCTTGTATTGGGGTGATTGGGTATACTTTTGTAAGTACAAAGAGTGCTAGTCTTTGTTTTCTGAGTGGGCAGCTGGTCCACCATCTGTTTTTACATCATCTTTGTGGATACTTTTTTCAGTTTCTTATCAAAAAACAAAAAAAAAAAAACAAAAAAGGATTCTCTGGTCAGCCTTTTTTATTTAATTTTCTTCATGCAGGCATCCTTCTCACTGGGGTAAGATTTGCTTTCTCTCTACCCCAGATGGTGAAAATTGTGGGCTTGTGAAAAATTTAGGTATCACTGGACTGGTTAGTACAAGCATATTGGAGCCCATATTTGAGCAGTTGTTTGATTGTGGAATGGACAAGCTGGCAGATGATGCTTCCTATTCACTGGAAGGAAAGTTTAAAGTGTTCATTGACGGGGACTGGATTGGAGTTTGTAAGGATTCCCTCTCATTTGTTTCTGAGCTGAGAAGCAAGCGGCGGAGGAAGGAGTTACCGACTCAGGTTCCCTTTAGCTACTGTTGAACAATGAATATCCTACCATAGTGGTGTATGTTGATGAAACTGGTTATTTGTTTTGTCGTTTCTTCGTGTAAAAAGGTTCTCGTGTTTTCTTTAACTAGGAATTTGATAATTGTTGCCATTCTTTAAAATATGAAAGCCAGCATCTAGGATCTTAATCTGGAATGTGCAATTCCTTTTCTTATTGTTAGCAGTGAGTGTTGGTTACATATGGTGACCTGTGTATTCCTTTCACAATTGCATTCAGTATTACTTGCAAGCAAAAGTGGTTATTTATGGGCCTTTTCGCTGTTGTCTAAATCATATTTGAATAATCCTTAAAATTGCCTTACTTGGCCTATGTGTGTTACACTGCTGTAATGTAAGTTTGCTACAAATATCTATTGTTACTGAGGTACTTTGAGAATCTTCCTGGGAGCGTATCTACGTATTTTTCTGTCCTTTCTTTCTGTTTAAAATATTTTGAGGCTGAAGTTTTCGTTTTTCTCGGTTTATCCATTCTTTGCTACTGCAAATAAAGGTTTCTCTGTGCAATAGCTTTTTATTTTCTAACTAATTTTGTTACTTACCTACTGTGTCTTAATCAACAATTTTTGCTTGTAGGTGGAAATCAAAAGAGACGAACAACAAAGTGAAGTACGAATATTTTTGGATGCTGGGAGGATTTTACGCCCTCTCTTGGTGGTTGAAAATATGGGCAGGATCAAATCCTTGGAAGGGAAAAATTACACCTTTCAAGCCCTTTTGGACCATGGAATAATTGAGCTTGTTGGAACTGAAGAAGAGGAAGATTGCTGTACTGCATGGGGCATTAAATACCTCTTAAAGGACATTGAAGATAAAACACCCATAAAGTTCACTCACTGTGAACTTGATATGTCCTTCTTGCTTGGTTTGAGTTGTGGGATTATCCCATTTGCAAACCATGACCATGCTAGGAGGGTTCTGTATCAATCACAGAAGCATTCTTCCCAGGCTATAGGTTTTCCAACAACCAATCCCGGTATCAGAGTTGATACTCTATCGCACCAGCTTTTCTACCCTCAAAGGCCTCTTTTTCGGACAATGATTTCGGATTGTCTTGGAAAACCAGGTTATGGCCATGATCATATTCTGCCAAGGCCAGAGCTCTACAATGGGCAGAATGCCATTGTGGCCGTGAATGTTCACTTGGGATACAACCAAGAGGACTCCCTGGTGATGAACCGTGCCTCTCTGGAGCGTGGTATGTTTCGGTCTGAGCACATTAGAAGTTACAAGGCTGAGGTTGATAACAAAGAAATGCAGGTGAAAAGGCGGTCATCTGATGATATGGTGAATTTTGGAAAGATTCAAAGCAAAATCGGCCGTGTTGACAGCCTAGATGATGATGGCTTTCCCTTCATTGGTGCTAACCTCCAGAGTGGTGACATTGTGATTGGAAAGTATGCAGATTCAGGGGCTGATCACAGTATAAAACTAAAGCACACTGAACGGGGAATGGTTCAGAAAGTTGTGCTGTCTTCTAATGATGATGGAAAGAATTTTGCTGTGGTATCACTCAGACAGGTAAGTCGATATGGTATTTTCGCTGAATTACTATTTACATAAACATATGCAGACATTCACACACTTTGTTTAAATACCTTGTGATTTTGTACATTATATGTGCATATTGAAGATGACAGTTAGTGTGAGTGGAAAATAGATATATGTGCAGAAATACAAGATTATGCAGTTTATTTATTTAAATGTGCTCTAGTTGGTCTGCCATTGAGATAGCCTTCTGGTTGCTAAATCTACCTTAAAAAAGTGCACCCTATGTAAATATTTATAATTTTTTGGATTTCTTTGTGCAGGTTCGTTCGCCATGTCTCGGAGACAAGTTCTCTAGCATGCATGGGCAGAAAGGTGTTTTAGGCTTTTTGGAGTCTCAAGAAAATTTCCCTTTTACCATACAAGGCATTGTTCCAGACATTGTAATAAATCCACATGCTTTTCCTTCAAGGCAAACTCCTGGTCAACTTTTAGAGGCTGCTTTAGGTAAGGGGATTGCTGCTTTAGGAAAGGGAATTTGTGGTGGCTTGAAAAGGTATGCCACTCCTTTTGCCACTCCCTCTGTTGATGCAATCACTGAGCAGCTTCACAGGTAGGCTTACTTGAGCATTGATTTTCATGCTATTACTTCAGTATGTCAAATGTCTTTTTGTTGTCTGTAGATAGATTCCCATCATTTTGAGGTGGTTTATTTGCAACTTGAATTTGTGACAGTGTTCTAGACTTAACAACTTGTGTTCATTTTTTCTTTGTACATGGTTTTTTTATTTTGATTTTGGTTTGTCATCTCTTATATTCTATCTCGTTTCAGATTTATGTTTCAGTTGCTTAATTGCATTTGCTCTCTCATTCTGTTTTGTTTGTTTAAATGGTCAATGGATTTAATGGTATTTGTTTCCGTATAAATGTGACAGGGCTGGATTTTCCAAGTGGGGAACGGAGAGACTTTATGATGGCCGAACTGGTGAAATGGTTCGTTCACTCATATTTATAGGGCCAACATTTTACCAGCGACTTATTCACATGTCTGAGGACAAAGTCAAGTTTCGAAACACTGGGCCAGTCCACCCCCTCACCCGCCAGCCAGTGGCTGACAGGAAGCGATTTGGTGGGATCAAGTTTGGTGAGATGGAGCGTGACTGTCTTATAGCCCATGGTGCATCTGCCAACTTGCATGAACGCCTGTTTACACTGAGCGACTCCTACCAGATGCATATTTGTAGGAAATGCAAGAATGTTGCAAATGTAATTCAACGGGTAGTGGGTGGTGGACGCAAGGTTCGGGGGCCCTATTGCCGTATTTGTGATTCTGGAGATGACATAGTTAAGGCTAATGTACCTTATGGAGCGAAGTTACTTTGTCAAGAACTTTTCAGCATGGGCATCACTTTAAAGTTCGACACTGAGTTCTGTTGAGTTTTCATGGTGGTGCATAACTCATTCTGACCTACTGTTAGGTGTATATTTGTAAAAATTTGCAGAATGTGGAAAACAGTTGTTTAGCTAAACATCCCTTATGAATACCAACTTTTTGTGCCAGGAGACTGTAAAGCATGGCATATTTAAAAGGTCGAATCTGGCAATTCAAAGGGAGCTTAGCTCCTTTTGTCTGATTGATCTTCTTTTGTTCTCAGCATATTGACGTATAATTTGATCTTTGGCCACAAAAGAAGTGTAAAAAAGTTAGCTTATGAATTTGTGGGGTTTTATAGCATCCAACTTATCAGGGTCTAACCTTGGAATCTTATCTGCTGGCTGCAGTTCTTTGAAATTCTTATCATTCGCTCAAAATCCACTTACTCAATTCTATAAATTTCTATAAATTTCTCTGTATACTCAATTCTCATACCTTGGAAGAGGACATGAATTGCGCATGTAAGCTCCGACTGAAATTTAATGTTCAGACTCAAAAACAGAAAACTAGTTGGTTGCTTGCTTCTCGTTTGCATCCTAATCAAGAAAGCTCAAGGCATGAAGGCCCACTTTAGCCCAAGAAATTTTCCTTCCATTTTTATCTCCAATTTTCAGTCTTTCAATCATTTTATGACAAAAATTTTGTACCGTCTTTGTCGAAAATATAAAATAGAATTTAAATTAGAAATTTCATGACCATGATAAGAAAGCCTGACTAAATCTTATGAACAATCCATCTCACTCCCCATCAATGGTGTCAATTCTATTGGTTAAAAAAAAAAAAAAAGAGAATCACTGTTTGCGCAAAATCACAATGTAGCGTACTCACATTATTCATCTTTTTTCCAGCTCGTATTTTGTGAAGAGAAAAGAAACTGAGAATATTTCTTCATATGGAAATGTAAATTGTCTTACTCTTCATCGGATTCAAGACCCGGTATATATTCCAAACTCACATCGAAAATCACAGGACTATTTGCTGCCACCCTTGGCCTTCCTGGAGCTGAAACCAGGCCTTTCGGAAATGCCAGCTAGCCATGAGCAAGTGATGAAATTAGAAAAATGAATTAAAACTGTATACATAATACATAATTTATCTTTTCAATTGCAATGCTATGAAGCTGAAATTTATGTACGGGCCTTTTCTTCTTAATCATGAAGAATAAGGAGGGTATTAGAAATTACTGGTCCAGGAATGTAGAGTCGACGCTTCCCTCCTGTTTTCATGGTCAGTATTCCTTCATCAAGTCCTTTGACCACCTGTTCTAGGCATAAAAGCATCAATCAGTTCAGCCACGCAGATGAAAAACATATAGATGAACCAAAAAATTGTTTTCTGTAAGGAAAATTGATTTTCTTTTTTAAGCAAGGCGAATCCAGAAGAAAAAGTTCTGCTTAATATTGTCAAAAATTGTGGTTTTTTTGCTTGATGGTCTTACTTTGTTTTATTTCTTACTCAGTTTAATATTTAAAATAGAAACTAAAGCTGTGTCCCGTCAGGCTATTTGGCTAAAATAAAATCAAAGAACAGCCAAATCCTCATGTAAATCAGTTTGCAGACTTTATGATCATTTTGAAAACAAATAAAACAGGAACTTAGAAAGAACCAAGTGCGGCAAACTTGTGCAGACTGAGTAACAGAAAGCACGCATGACAATGAAATAATGCCATGTATAAAAATCAATCATCTTTCTTGATGACTTAGCCAAGATAAATAGACTTACCTGCCCAGAGCCAACCCGAAAAATATATGGCTGACCTTTCTCCAGTGAACTGTAGAATTAAAAACATAATGTTTGAAGTAAGAATTCAGAAAAAATTATTCATAAGATCCCAATTAAAGTTTCTCATACTGCCAAGTGGCATGTTTCTAATCCTATTAAAAAAAAAAAAACTAGATGATGGATCTTAAAAATCATATGTTTATAAGCCACAATTGAGTCCTCTTATAGATCAACTTCTTCCCCTTGCCCCAAATGGATACGGCTGAAATGGGAATGTTAAGGGAATATGAGGAAACGCAATAAAGCACAAGGTAAGAAATGGGAGCAAATCCACAGAAGGTATAGATGACTCTGAGGATAAGTTAAAGCAAGACTGACTAAGACGTTTGGTTGTGTCCAATCTTGACCTTAAGGAATTAGTTGCAGTAGTGAAAAGAGTAATTTATTCCAGGATTACAGATGAGAGGGAGAAAGGGTGTAGGTGTGGAGCAAATGCCACACAGGAAGAAATACTGATGAAAGATGCTTACAAGGAACTTATGGATGGTCCTGCATACTGCATGAGGTGGAGCAGAAGAAGAGCATTCATATCACTGACCCCAACATATGGCAAGCAACTGATTTAGACAGTCAATATACTCTGTGACCATATATGACTGTTTTATTGCAGATACTTCAGGGCACTCAGTTATTCCTAATCAGGAATTTGTACTTGCGTGCTAAACTTAAAATGGATTGTCTGCATTTACAATAATTTGGGTGGTCAAATGCAGAAAATAATTTGCAAACAAGTCATCTACAAGGTCTGAAATTAGTTCCAGATTTAAAATCATGCAAAAAGCATGACACATAGTCATTTTGGTGAAAACTGATATACTAACCTATCAAATATTTGACCAGATGGAATCAT
Organism: Aegle marmelos; assembly: GCA_030449875.1. Lineage (NCBI taxonomy): Eukaryota > Viridiplantae > Streptophyta > Magnoliopsida > Sapindales > Rutaceae > Aegle > Aegle marmelos. The sequence goes on from JASUUL010000115.1 coordinate 12,778,903, forward strand.
GGCAACATAATTAGCAGCCACCTGAGAGTAAGTACCAAAGATGTAAGCTGTAGTCAATAATAAATGAAGGAGCAAATGAAAATCTTAATAAATTGGTGAGGCAGACAATATATGGCAGACCCACCCATCTTTCAGGAGAAACAAAAAGAACCAAACTAGTATTTTATATTAAAATGAAAACAATTAAACATGAGAAGATGACTGAAAATAATGGGTTCATTTAACTATTTCCATCATGTGGGCTAGGCAAGTTTGAATTCTCTCTCTTTTACATTTTTCATATGAGTGCAGATGGCAGGGTTTGCAGTGAGTGAAGTTTAGATGCAAAGGTCTGGCTCAAATTACTTTATGCTTGACAAACTAAATGCCAACTTGTAATTCAATCTAATTTCATATTCCATCTGGCAAATCAATCTCTCTGTTCTCTCTTCCATTCTCCATTTGCTAATCTGTAAATAGCTTGATATGTTTAGTTTACAGCACCTTCAAACTGCTTTCAACAATCCAATTTTAAGAATTTTAATGGTCTTGTTCAAAATATAGAATGATGGACAAGTCAAAGTTAAGTTTGCACAAGCATAATTTTTTATTTCCTCAGATTGAACAGCCATCTAGATAGGTGCACAAGGGTAAAAGGCTCATTCTGGCTAGCAAGTCCCAAAAAGTGGATGCTATCCTTGACAACAGATAGGTTAAACGGAGTGTCAAAACAAGAAATTTATAATCCAATTACTGTACTTCTGAATGCAGTTAGAAGTCTATATAAATTACTACACTGGAGAAGACAGAGAAGATATAGGTAAGAGCCCTTTATGGAACTTGTAAGAATAGAAAGGTGCTGTAATCTACTAAATTTCAGTATCAATATATCTATGAGGCCATCAGTCAAATGGTGCAGCTCTTAGAGAGTGATATATTTGTAGTCAACATCATCACTTTTAGTTTATTTGTTAGAATGTAGATAAGCCAATTTTTACAAACCAGAGTCACTGACATGCCTGAAAACCAACAGGAGGACTAGGGCCTTGACCAACTTTGATATCCTTGTACTGCAACCCAGACTCTGTAGTCACCATAGGTACCTTCATTGCAGAAATTTTTTATAGTGGTTAGTGCCAATAAGCAATCTGAAAAATGAATAAAAAATTAATGCAAGTTACAAGTTGTTTTCTACTTGATTGTTGACCATTTATCATCTATAACAAAAATTATTCAATCCAAGATCTGATCATGAAGGTGAGAAACAATATGTTCATGATGATAATGTGTCTCCAATAATAAACCTTGAGAAAAAAGTGAGACTAATATTCAATTACAATGACTCTACATGTAAGCAATGAGCATATAGTAGACATCAATCAATGATGAAGAAAAAGTTAAGTGCAAGAGGCATACTGTATAGTGAAGTAAACCGAGTAAAAACCAAAATGTAAATGAAGTAAGGCTCTTAACAGACTGCATGTTCATGTTCAACTTAACCAAAATGTTCTTGTTCTGAAGATTTAAATAATTTAGCAGTGTGCCACAACAAGAAACTATGAACCAGATTAAAGAAATTAAATCTGCAACAAGAAAGGAAATGTTGGAGATAGAGGGTAAAGTAATCTCACCATACATTTTCAAGCTCTTTCTCGCACGCGTCATCACACAATCTTGGTTTCTCCTCAGGAGGCAAGCCGGCTCCCTTGGCATCAAATGAGTCCAAAAAGAGGGTTGAAACTCCCAAAACCAACCCAATGAGATCTCTTCGACTAACTAAATTCATTTCATCTCCATTAACACTAATCCTTGAAGCTTGAACTCCAGGTCTCAAACTTGAGCATCTCACAAAAAGACACCGAATCTTGTCACATGAAATGCCATGAGAATGGATATGCAGAGTTTTGCTAGATGTGGGGCCTAATACAAAATATATATATATAGTGAGCCATCGTAGATTTAAGAGCAAAAGGATCAAGATTCAAGTATCTATCAACGCTATGTGCTACAAATACCCATGCACCAGCTTCTAATTTCAAACAAAAGGAGGTCCTTATAGATCATATTGGAGAATGAAGAATGATGTATTTTTGTCCATTTCTTAAAATCATAACAATTTTTCCATCACACTTTATATAATAATTTTGACACGGGGTATCAAATTTAGTTAGATGAAAGTAAATTTAACTTAATCAAAATCTAATGGGCTGCTAGAACATCCACTGGATAATAAGTGATCATTAAACGTCTATAATGCAACTGCGCTATGCATTTCAAGAAACCTGCTGGTTTGATGGTTGGTGTGCAAAAGCAGAATGAATGAGATTGAGGAAGCAGCTTAATGGCATTGAAGTTTTACTAAAGAAAGCGAAAAGGCTTACCAAGAAGCAGAGGAGTAGGAGAGGAGGCCATCATATCTTTTCCGGTTTTTTGTCTGCTGGGTGCTAAGTTTGTGTCGCTGTAACGTTTCAAAGTGGATAACGAAATCTTCTAGTCGTACAGTTTTGTTGTTGCTGACGTGGCTTTTCGCTCCTCTCATGGTAGATTCTGTCCGGTTACCATAACGAGATACTTTTTTTTTTTAAAATTAAATTAATTTTAATTTTTTATAAATATTAAACTTGAAATTCTTCTAAAATGAAAACGACTGGGCTCGGCCTGGGTGTTCAAAGCCCAGATTTTTAGGGCCAAGTCAGGTTGGCGAAGCCCGGCGTGATGAAGATGGGAATTGTTTGTTTTAATAAAATTAATAATGATAATAATAAAAGATTCCTCACCTGCAGGTAACGGGATCATACCCCCAAAAACCAGCGTTAAATTCACAGTGAATTTTGTACCCACTTTCTTCATTGCCTCCAAAACCGAACAGTCAAGCAAAAAAAAAAAGCCCACGGCGAAGGTCCGTGCTGTGTCTTGCTCCCCTCTTCACTCGCTTCAGATACTTTCAAATAATTTCTATTTAAGTTGTGATATCTGTTAATCTCACTTTCATCTTTTTATTTATTTTGCTTTTAATTAAAGCTCTGTTAAGTTCTTGAACAATTAAATAACTTTGGTGGCGGCTGCTTGAACCAGCATATTACTGATTCTTTGTTCAAGACTTCAGAAGTCAGAGCTTAACGGCCCGTTTGTAAGAAGAATTTTAAATCAGCACTTATTCTATAGAGCACTTCCAGTGCCTGTTTTCTGTTCAAAAGTGCTTTTTAGATGAAAATTAAATATGAAAACCAGAGAATTTATAGTGAGCAAGTCAAATACGGGTCTTTTGTATCTGATTCTGACAGTGTAGGTTGTGACTTGTGAGGTTGAAAGGGTGATAGTGAGTGCTTATTGTTTTTGGGCGTTTATGTATTTTTGCATTTATGGGAATTCATGTAGTTTCTGTACTTTCTTCTTTCTTTATTTGTAGGTTACAGTTACTGCTGAGGGTTTTTTTTTCCCTGTTGTTGCAAGGATGTCGAATATAGTACTTTTTGAGGATATTTTTGTGGTCGAGAAGATAGACCCAGATGGCAAGAAGTTTGACAAGGGTATGATTTCGGATCCTCATTGTTGGTTCCATGCATGATTTCCTTGTCTGTTGAAAACTGGGGCTAAAATCCTTGGTTTTGTGTTAGCATCATATCCTAGGCATGCAAAATTTGATGATTGCTCAGCTGGTGAAACTATATAGTCATTGACTTATAGGGTGAGATGTTGAGTATAATTGATTTCTTACCGGCACTGGGTGATGTCCGAATCTAAACTATGATGCTAGTCTCACTAATCACTGAAAAGAATGATCTAGAAGAAGGACTAGTGTCATCACATTTCTGTGCTCTGCTTTTTTCTTTTTTTTTTCTCTTTTCTACTTCGTACCTTACATATTTCAAGCTTGTTCTAGTTGATGAAGATTCGAGGTTCAGTATTGGGAAGTTCTGATAAAGTATCTGAAAATTGCTTGCATTTACAGAAAAGTGGTCCACAATGAACATCTCAGGAAAGAATTATATTATTCTTGAACTTATTTGGATAAAATGGTTTGTGTAAAGATTAGTTTAAGTTCTTATTGATCTGTAATTTGGTTGTGAGCTGATATCAATTGAGATTTCTGTTCAGATTCCTATTTCTACATAATAAAGCTTTTTTTTAAAAAAAAAAATAATGCAGTTTAGTTTATTAATACTGTGTTAAAATATATTCCTACATGATGTGTTAACACCATTTTAGTCTTATGCTGGTAGTTTTCACCAGGTGTTCATGAACTGTTTAATATTTAACTCATATAATTATTTCTTTTTCTGCACATATTGGACTTACCTTTTGATGTCATTGTATAGTTTCCCGCATTGAAGCACATAGTCAGAACTGTGACATGTACATGCTACTAGATATTAACACAGAGCTATATCCTATGCGTGTTGGTGATAAATTCACAATGGCTTTGGCTCATACGTTAAATTTGGATGGAACACCAGATACTGGCTATTATACTCCAGTAAGCCTGCTCTTTTTCTAGGCTTTTGCTGATAATATATGTTGCGTTGAGTTATTTGCTGTTAAGGAAAAAAAAAAAAAAAAACTTCAGGTGTTGTCTTTTCAAATTGTTGTAGCAGATATTAAAGTGAATTAGCCCATTATTAAGATGCTATTAATAGAGAATATCATGTTTTACTCAAAAAATATATACGCATCTCATTTTGTTTGCTATTTGAAGGCAACTTCATGTCAACGGAAAGTTATTCACTTCTGACATGGGCATTATCTGAGTTTGGCAGAGATCTTTAGCCATGTTATTTCTTATATGAGTTTGCAATTATTTTATTTTTAAATCTTTCTTCTGTATGCAAAATAAATATGTACCTTGGAAGTTATCTAATATCTCCAGATTAGTGTATGTATTATATCAGGTCCATCAACCTAGAAGTAGTGAGACCATTTCCTCATAAGTTGCCACTGGTTCAGATTTTAGTTCTAATTGCTTCTTGAAACTAAGGGCTTTCCTTTTTCACAATGGCATGATAACCTTGTAAATGTTCTATTGGAAACGGGCATTTTCTGAAAATAACGGCACTGGTCATTCCTTCCTTGTTTTGTGAAATGTTCTATTGCAAACAGGCATTTTATCTTTTGTAATCAATGTTTTTCCTGTTTAAATATAAGCTTTCATGTGCTTGAGTAGTTATTATTAAGTTTTGGAGATGAAGATGATTAACAATAAAGCCAGTATTTATGCCTGAGTGTAGAAGGCAGTGAAAAAGATTATAAAAAATTAGGATTGTGCTTAAATCAGAATTCAGGTGGATGATTTGAGGGGTTGAGTTGATAATGATTGCTGATATGATAATAGTATATGGCCCTAAATAAATTGATTGATTAGGTACCTTTTACTGTAGTATTAACTTAACTGCAAGGAAAATATCATCTAAAAACACTTTAAATTGTTTCATCCTTGATATTTGTTTTGGGCTGTAGTACCTGTCCTCTGTTTGCTTTTAGTTTTTGTAGCTGTTATTCTATCTATATTGAATTTTACTCGTATTTATTCCAGGGTGCAAGAAAGACACTCGCTGACAAGTATGAATACATCATGCACGGGAAGCTATTCAAGATTGGAGATGAAGGTTCTGGAAAATCACTTAAAGCGTATGAAACCACTACCCAATGCATTCATTATTATTTTATCTGGACAACTGTTATACATCTTTAAACCTGTGTAGTCAAAACTCTCTTTTTATTTTTTGGTTTTTTTTTTTGGGGGGGGGGCGGGTGTGCTCGGGTTCAATATGCAACCTGATTTCGAATCTCGGGAGACTGATTTTCTTGTGTTTTAAGTGGCTTTGCAGGCTTTTTCTTTTTAAAATTCAATGATTTAAGTTGTTTTTCCCTTTTCCCTTCTTTTGCAGGGAGATATATGTTTCATATGGTGGGCTGCTAATGATGCTCAAGGGGGATCCATCTTATGTCTCTCACTTTGAGCTTGATCAAAGGCTGTTTCTCCTGATGAGGAAGTTGTAAACTCTGATGTTGTATCTCAAATCCCTCAGCTAGCCTGCAAATTTGCCGATGTTGCAGTGAAACTCTTATAACTCATCTCTACTTTTTGATGTGGTATAAAATGGTGGGCTGTGTCTGTGTTAAGAGAGGCCTATAAGGCATATCCTGCACTGAACTTCTGGTGTGCAATATGTATTTTCATTAGGTGGAACATTATATGACAGGGTGTGTATTGCTGTGTCTGTTGTTTGATATTTATCAAAATGATAAAAAGGAACTTATATGATGAAGCCCTCTTTGTTACATTCGGGTTAGATATCGAAAAGTGTTGCCTCTTTTGTTGGTGTAAAAGGTCCAAGTACATAATTTATATTGATGTAAAGACCAACCCGTCTTCCTTGACAATTGATGTATCGGACAATTATTATTTCAGCTTAAAGGTCCAATCGATATGCCTAATGACTTAAATAAATCATAAATGTTCAAGGAATTTACTTTTATGAGAGAAATTTGTACAAATATTTGTTGGCACTTGAAAAGTTTTATCTAATTCTAATCTTTCATGAACACGAGTTTACCACATCATCGATCTTTGGATCCATCCAAGAAGTAAATTGTACAAGCGTCTTGAAATGGATCAACAGTGAAGTGTGGGAAACTTTTTACCACCCTATTTGGTTTGACTGGAGTCACAGTGTAAGACTCTGTAGGAATTTTTGTGAGCCAATGTCTCTCAACTCGGAGGTTGGACTTATGTGAAAATTCTTGAAATGTAAAGTGCTATTTATTTAGTTTAGAGACAAATGCGGACTTTGTAAAATTTTACCATGTTAAATTGAAATTATTCTCGTTAACCACACAATTCAGGCATTGGCAAAATATGGTTTTAGGCCGGGCTTTTCTAAGCCCGTAATATTAATAACAAGCCTACATCTTTTAAAAATCTATAAAAAATTAAATTGGTCAAGCTTGAATCGAGCTTAGATGGGTCTAAATTAGGTTTTGGGTTAACCTAATTTTTTTATTAAATATAAAATAAAATTTTAATAAAATTAAAGATAATTATTTAATATATAATAAAATAATAATTTAATACATAAAACATCAAAAACACTATAATAAACCATAAATATTAAGATAAAATTTAATATTTTGAGTTTTTTAATTTAAAATTAATTTATTTTTATTTATAATTAAAAAACTCAGCCAAACCCAGACTTATTTATTTATTTTTTTATATCCTTGTACAATTCTGATATGTGCAAATTTTACAACCCATATCTAGCCTTGCTGATCCGGGCTTGGACCTTTTTTTGCCAACCCTACAGTGACATATCTCAAAAAGCGACAGAATCACTAAGGCTCTAAGCAATGCAATGCTGATTGGAAATTCTTGCACGTATATATAGGCATATAAAACCCTGGCTAGAGCTGCACCTCGTTTTGGGATTTTCACACCAAAATTTCAGAGATCTTCTTCATTCTCATTCGGTTAGCCTCCTTTCTCTTTTTCATTATCTAGTTTATTCAACTTCTTTTCTTTACTTTGATTATTAATAAATATCTCTGCAATTAAACTAAATTATGGTTTATTGTTAGATATATATATATTTAAAAAGTATTTTCCTGATTAGTGATCATTGGCGGCTAATTTTTTGCTTGTAGTTCAAAAACAATTTTGCTGTGACGATGCAAGATACGTTCATAGTTGGCAAAATCAATCCAGATGGAAAAAAATTTGACTCCGGTGTGTTTTTCTCCCTCCTTTTTTGCTTTTTCTACTTTCATTATTTACATTAATTATTTCTTTTAAATTCGTTCAATTCTTATAAATGATGATGCAATCGTGATTGCACATGAAATTTTTTATCTGTGGTGAAATTTATTCATTTGTTATACTTCTTTTTAGTATAATGATATACTTACAAAGTGAAGATATCAAAATGACGCGTCATCAATTAATGGCCATCATGTGTTAAACAATAATTGACCTTTTATATTACTCTAAAAAACAAATTAATGCCATAGATATTTGTTACTCTTGTACACTTACAGATTCTCGAATTTATTTATTACGCAGTTTCTCGCATAGAAGCGGAGGGAGAGAGCCTCGAAATGTTATTGACACTTGATGTCAATACTGATATTTATCCAATTAAAGAAAATGAAAAGCATGTGGTTTTGTTAACTTCTACATTAAACAAAGACGGCTCAGCTGTTGGTGATTACTACACTCAGGTAATCTCGGTTCTCTTTCTGCGGATGCATATACAATCACTCTTAAAATGTAAATTTCAGGAATGTAATGAGCATACATTATTTTCCAAAAAACCAATCCGAATGCGGGATGTGTTATTCCTGACGCTCTAGTTATTGCCAACTCTCGCTAAACAACAATTGAAAGACCAGAGAATTTTCCTTTGTTATTATATAAAGACCTATATGATATATATGTTTCATTTTAGCAGCTGCACTAATCTTAACTAGTTCCTGATGTTCTGATATTAACATTTTTTATTTTCCTACTGTATCATTTTGTAGACTGGGAGGGATTCAATAGCAGACAAATTTGATTATATCATGCAGGGAAAGGTATACAGTATCGAAGTGGAAGGTTCAGGCTCAAATATTAAAGCGTATGTGTAACCATTTATTCGTTTTTTTTTTTTTTTTGGTAACAGTAAGCGATGAAACTTAGAGCTTGCGTATGTAAAATCACATATATGAATTTACACTTTGCTTCACTTTTAACACTAATCAATTGGTTGTATATTGTAAATCTTTATATAATTGTTTGTTTCGATGTTTATAGGGAGATATATGTTTCGTTTGGTGGCCTTCTGATGTTGCTGAAAGGGAATCCTTCATATGTTTCAGAGTTCGATCTTGATCAAAGGTTGTTTCTCTGTATGAGGAGACTGTGAAGTGAAACACAGGAAAATGCTGCTTTTACAATTTGTTTATGCTTCTTGCTTAAATAATCTTTATTATTTTAGAGAGACTTTTGGCATCAACCACATTATATTTTTTTAATTAACACCGTCTATCTTGAAAAAGAAATAAACAAAAGAAAAATAATTTTACTTCTTATATATTAGATAAAGTATGTCCAATTATTCTCTGGTGCAGACATATCATTACTCTTACAAAGTAATGGGTATATCCGTAAGGAAAAATTGTTAGGGTATATATTTATGTTAATGTAGGAATGAATACATTGATTAATATGGTTTATCAAAATTAGTTTTACAAGCCAAACAGCAATGAGAAGAAGAAATCAATAACAAAATTGAGCTCAAGTAACACGACTCCAGAATCGAGGTAAATGATATGCGAACTTTTCTTTCATTATATTGGAAATGATTTATAATACAGATGAATGAGAACTTTTCCGATCGATTTATAGAATATGGAATTCCATAAATGAGACCTACTAGAATAATTATACAGAAGTTACTAGAGTCTAGACTGTTACAGATATATATGCAGTATATATCAACTAGTGTTCTCTCAAATTTATAAGAACTGATATTAGAAATTTTTCCTTCCATCACTGTATAATGTACAATATGTAATATTAGTGTATTTACCACGTTTTTTGTTCACATTAAAGAACAAACTTATGTAATGAAAAATTGCCATTTCTGCCAGTTGAAAAGAACCCTAAACAGTAAGAGTGAGGAAAATAACCTGCAGTCCATAACACGATTGCCTTCTTTTCGCTCAACACACCTGGCACAACCAGGAAGTCTATCCTACCTTCTTCTCTGAGTGCTCCCCGAACGCAATATCATTCCAGTCCCTCGACTTTGCACTTTCTTCACATGCGTACCCATCGTGCCATTTCAGCTTGCAGTGGAAGCAAAACCAATGCTTGCAACCGGGGCATTGGGCTTTCTTCACTCTTCCATTTATCTCGTACTCGTTCACCACCAAAGCCATGCAGTTCTTGTTTGGCCAATAGCTTGTTTCAAAATCTAGAAGATAATATTCACAAAGAAGATCACACCACTTCGTAAAAAGACTCGATGGTATCATGGGTTTGCAAGAAAAAGGGTTTAAAAATTGTTCACAATTTAATCCGAGGCGCTCGATTTTGGCTGCGTTGTTGACTTGAAACTGGGCTTTGATGCATTTGGCCATGCAGTCATAACAAAAACGGTGTGTACACAGATTGTTGCTGTTTGAATCCATGCTTTGCTGACATGGGTTCTATGCAAATCTCACGAGTGAAGATTCCATTAATGTCTTCTAATTCTTCTTCTTTGGTTTTTTTTTAATTATCCTAAATTAGTAAAATCACTAATTTTAATAATAATAATAATAACAATAATAATTCACACCCTTTCCGATTAGAGCAGGATGTTGGGTCTCGGCTTACCAAACCATTCATTATTATTATTTTTTGTGGACATACGTGATGCATTTATTAGACCTCGATAATCATTTTTTTTTAATCTAGTTGCCTTATATATCAATTGATTATTGATTCCACATTTTTATTGTGTTATTTGTTTGGATATGTATAGGGAGATATACTTTCATTCGGTGGCCTTCTGATGTTGCTGATGTCAAAGAAAGGGGCTATCAAAGCCAAAATAAAAAAGAATTGGTGGATGTCAAAGCCACCAATCTAGATACTGCCAATCATGGACAAAGGAAGAAGAAGTAAAATTAGATTTGGTAGATAATTTTGACAAGCAAAATTCAATGGCAATGAAAGAAAAAAAAATAATAGTCAATTTTGGCTATAAAAGGGAGCTCTTCATTCCATTCTTGTATCCATTTTTTGAAAAACATTTTTTTAGTTTTGAAAGAGATTAGTGAGTAAGGTTTTGGGTGTATTGAGATTTTGGATAGTAAAATAAAATACCATAATACTTATATATTCTACATCACTAATAAAATTATTTCTTTTTGTCTTCATCCATGGACGTAGGCTAAAAAGCTAAACCATATAAATTCTGGTGTCCTGTATGATTTTGTTGTCTCATTATTTCTCATTTTTATTTTAGTTGTGTGTGCTTCACCTAATAAATTTTTCAACAGTGGTATCAGAGCTATTGATTGTAATTTTAGAATTGGGGGCACTGTTCATGCGAGGGCACTATACGGTTACTGTACATGTATATAATTACTATTTATATATACAGTTACTGTATATGTATACAGTTACTATCCACATATATAATTACTATTCACACATACAATTATTATTCACATGAAATGGTGGGAGCAATCCAAGAATTTGTAGTGTAAAGTAAGGAATAGTGGTGTGCGTACAACAACTATATGATTTTGTATATGTCTAGGAAAGTTCTGTCGCAAAGGCGATGGGAGCCCAAGGAGTTTGGAATTTAAGTGGAACCATTTGTGACCCCTCTATTCTTTCCTAGAGACTTTTCTGGTGTGTATTTTCATATATACTCATAACTATTCAAGGAGGTACGCTAGCTTATGTGCGATAACAAAATGACAATAAAGTTTGAAATTGATAAGTTCAATTGGAATATCTTTTCGTTATTAAAAATGAAGATGCTGGTAATTTTGTGAAAAAATAATTAATTGACAATAATTGGAGAAAGACTTACAGAAATCACTGATGACAAGTAGAACGAGATAGTCGGTAATGCAATTACTGATCTACACTTGGCATTTATAGATGGGGTATTATCCAATGTGGCAAAGAAAAAGACAGTAAAGAAAATTTGGGATACTCTCACAAAATTATACGAGGCCAAGTCACTACACAATAAAATCTTCTTGAAGAGGAGACTTTATACTCTTCGAATGACGGAATCTACAACGGTGACCGACCATATCAATACTTTAAAAACTCTATTTTCACAACTCACAACGCTGAGTTATAAAATATAAGAAAATAAATGTGTGAAACTTCTACTTTACAGTCTACTAGATTCGTATGATTAACTTATCATTAATTAGACAAACAACAACTAAGTGAATAGTTTAGTCTTCGATGATGTTGCAACTTCTGTATTAAATGAGGAGAGTAGGCAGAAAAGTAAGGAAGATAAACAAGTGAGTTCGCAACAGGTAGAAGCATTATTGATAACAAGAGGGAGATCAACGGAATGAGGCCTCAGTAGGAGTGAGAATTATGGTAGATCAAAATTGAGGAGTAAGAAGAATGTTAAGTGTTATAACTGTACCAAAATAGGGCTTGTCAAGAAAGATTGTTGGAGTAACCAGAAGAGAAAAGAGGGTAAAGATCCTAAGTCACTAAATGCTCAGTGATATGTAGCAAGTGCCTCAGATGATTACGAAATTCTCTACAGCGAGGTAATAACAGTTACAGAAGGCAGAAAATGGCTATATGATGTTTGATTTATAGATTCAAGAGCTACTTGTCACATGACCTCTCGGAAAGAATGATTTTACACATATAAATCAATCTTAAGAGGTTCTGTATACATGAGGGATGATCATATCTTGGAGATTACTGGTATTAGTACTATCAAAATCAAAATATTTGATGGTACAATTTACAAAATTAAGGAGGTACGATATGTTAAAGGTCTGAAGAAAAATCTATTATTTTTAGGATAAATAGATAGTCATGGGTGCAAAACTCATATTGAAAATGTAATTATGAAGATTGCCAGAGGCACACTTGTATTAATAAAGGTAGAAAAGATTAGTGCTAATCTATTCATATTTAAAGGGAAGATACTACAGGAAGCTGATGTGTGTGTCGCATCAAATAGAAAAGATTCAACAATGATGTGACATCTTAAACTCGACTACATGTCAGAACAAGGTTTGAAGATTTTTTCTAACCGAAAACTATTTCGAGGGCTTAAATCAATAAGTTTATTATTTTACGAGCATTGTGTTACAAGTAAGCAGCAATTAGGTTGAAGACTCTGATGAAAATGTAGACTGAAAATCCAGTAAATTATTCTCACCTACATGCATTTGGATGTCCTGTGTACGTGATATATAATACTCAAGAAAGAACAAAATTGAATCCAAAATCTAAAAGGTGTATTTTCTTGGGATATGCTGATAGAGTAAAGGGATATTGTCTGTGAGACCCACTGCCCACAAGATTATCATCAACAGAGATGTTATCAGAATTTATACCAGTATATATGGTAAATAATTCATAAAAAATAGATTTTTCTATAGTAGCATCAGAACATAAGGAACAAGATTCAGTTGAATTCGAGACTCCAAAATGTTGGTCGTTCAACTCGGGAGAGACGATCACTAATATGGCACTCCGATTATGTCACAGAGATCAATATTACATATCGTCTTCTAACAAAAGATAACTTTTTATGAAGCTTTAAATAGTTCAGATGTTACTTTGTAGATGACAATAATGCAAGAAGAAATTAAAGCTCTATACAAAAACAAGACATGGAAACTTATACCACTACCACATGAAAGAAAAGTTATCAGAAACAAATGGATCTACAAAATTAAACATGATGGCAATGATAAAGTGGAGTGATATCGTGCAAGATTGGTAGTAAAAGGATATGCTTAGAAAGAATGAATTGATTTCAATAAAATATTTTATCTGGTGGTTTGACTCACAACAATCAGAGAGGTCTTGATAATGTATGCTACATTTGGCCTACATCTAGAATAATTAGATGTGAAAACTATATTTTTTCATGGAGAGATTGAAGAAAAAATTTATATACTCCAACCAGAAGGTTTTGCTGAAAAAGGTAAGGAGAACTTGGTTTATAGGTTGAACTTTCTATACGGCCTCAAACAGGTACCGGGGTGTTGGTATAAGAGATTTGATTTCTTCATTATAAGTCTTGGATACAACAGACTCAGTTCAGACCATTGTGCATATTATAAGAGGTTTGAAGACAATGATTTCATTATTTTACTGTTGTTTGTGAATGACATATTGGTAGCAGGCCCCAACAAAGATTAAATCTAAGAATTAAAGGCATAGTTGGCTAGGGAGTTTGAAATGAAAGACTTAGGACTAGCAAACAAGATTCTAGAGATGCAAATTTACCGAGATAGAGATAACAGGAAGATTTGGCTTTCTCAAAAGAATTACTTGAAGAAAATCCTGCGCCGTTTTAACATGCATGATTATAAGTCAATTTCTACCTCACTTTCTATTCATTTTAAATTATCCTCAGGTATGTGTCCTAGCAATGAAGTAAAGAGAAATGAGATGTCTCGAATACTATATGCATCAGCAGTGAAAAGTTTGATGTTCGCTATGATATGCATAAGAAAAAACATTGCACAAGCAATGGAAGCAGTTAGTCGATAAATGGCCAATCCTGGTGAAGAGCATTGGAAAGCTGTGAAAAGAATTCTAAAATACGTCAGAGAAACCTCAGATGTTGCAGTATGATATGGAGGATCAGAATTTACTATCAAGGGATATGTGGATTCAGATTTTATAGGAGATATTGATAAAAAGAAATCTATTTTTGGCTATGTGTTTACACTTGCAGGAGGAGTTGTAAGCTGGGTTTCAAAACTGCAAATCATTGTGGCTCTATCTGCAACAGAAGTAGAATACATGACAGCTACACAAGTTTGTAAGGAGGCTATTTAGATTCAAATGTTATTGGAAGAACTCGGGCACAAACAACAGGAAATTTTTGTGTTTTGTGACAGTTAGAGTGCCTTACAAATTGTAAGAAATCCAGCTTTTCATTCCAAGACAAAGTAATAAGAGTTTAATATCACTTTATTCATGAAGTAGTGGAAGACGAAAGTGTGAATTTATAGAAAATTCATACTAAGAAAAACCTAGCATATGTTTTAACCAAGTCGATCAGTATTGATAAGTTTGCATGGAGTAAATCCTCTTGTGATCTTGCAAAAATGTAAGCAATATGAAAATGACAAAGTAGAAAGGATGGTGTGGAGATTGATTGGTTCTCAATCAAATCTCCAAGTGAAAGAATGTCAAAAAAAAGGGGCTATCAAAGCTAAATTCAAAGCCAAAATAAAAAAGAAATTGGTGGATGTCAAAGCCACCAATCTAGATGCCTCCAATCTTGGACAAAGAAAGAAGAAGCAAAATTAGATTTGGTAGACAATTTTAACAAGCAAAATTTAATGGCAGTGAAAGAAAAAAATTAAAATAATAGCCAATTTTGGCTATAAAAGGGAGTTCTCCATTCCATTCTTTGCATCCATTTTTTTAGAAGCATTTTTTAGTTTTGAGAGAGATTAGCGAGTGAGGTTTTGGGTATATTGAGATTTTTGATAATAAAATAAAATATTATAATACTTGTATACTCCACATCATTAGTAAAATTATTTTCTTTGTCTTCACCCATGAACGTAGGTTAAAAAGTTAAACCACATAATTTTTAATGTCTTGTGTGATTTTGTTGTCTCATTATTTCTCAATTTTATTTTAATTGTGTGTCTGTTTCATTCAATAAATTTCCCAACAGTTGAAAGGAATAGTCCTTCATATGTCTCAAGAGTTGAGCTTCATCAACAATTATTTCTCTATAAGAGGAGGCTGATGTAAAGTGAAGATATCAAAATTCTCCTTTTGAAATTAATTTGTTTCTGCTTTTTCTCAAAGTGTTTATATCTTAGATGTAGTTGTGCCATTAACTTTTCTCTCAACGTATTAACACCGTCCGTACTTTTACAAATTTTCTCTGTTCCCTAGTATATCTATTTTGTAATTAAAAAAAAAAATCACTGTTTATATTGCGTACAATTCATCGAGTCATTCTCGTATGAAGTTTTCATTGCATATGAAATTCCATAGATCACACACCTCAAAGCTCCTGCAGAGATATGAGTTATAATAGGTCCACAGGCGGGTCGACAGTCGTTCCATGAGCCCCCAGATGGACTCTTTAAATTTCCTCCCGCCGTCGTAACAAAAGCTTGTCGTGCATCTGAAAAAACAAAAGAGCAAGCACTATAAATAAGACAGATCAATTTTCATAATCTAAATTAATGCATGCGTTATCTTAACAGTGCTAAAGGCAATGTTAAGGTGGGTCAACATATATTCGTGTGATAAATTGATCAATCTGTTCAGGTGGTTTATTATATTTATGATGCTATTATTACTCACATCATTTATTTGACATGTCAATCTATTTATTAGTAATGTTAATTTATGTTACCACAAGTAAAATAAAATAAAAATTCAGTCATAACCGACATTATAACTAGGTCAGTGAAAATTTTACGGAAATCAAACTTAAATTTTTAATTTTTAAGTTCTTAAAAATAATATATTATTGCCAAACTAAATCATTAAGTATAAAAAAAAACTGAGAATATTATTTAATGTCAATACTGTATGAAAAAATAAACTGCATTTATAATTTATATATGAAGGAAAATAATGATTAAGCCAGCGCTTAAACATTAGTCAGCATTAATGGGAACTTTTTAAATTACTGTATTATCTAATATATAAAGTTTATACATCAATATAGACTGTTTACACAAACGTTTCATATTCCATTTAGTAACCCAAAATTTTTCAAACCCTGCAGGTGCTACGGCACCCACTAGCCTTACGTATCCTCCATCCCTTATGGTCACCTCTAGTTGAGTGTTTTCTTAAGCGCACATGCTTAGCCTGTGAGTATGGTATTCTCAGGCACATAGACTTAGCCTAAAGCTTCCGTTGGGAATGTTACGCTATGGCAGCTAAGCGGGAACAACGGGGTAGTTCCAAACAAGGTTTAAGAAATAATGTTAGGAATTTTTTCTATCTATGTGTATAATGTTTGATAATGTATTTACCATGTTTTTTTTTTTTTTTTTGTTATCATTTAAATAATCACTAACTTATTAACGAAAAGTTTGTGACGCACAATAACATATGATAGTAAGGAAGAGCAAGATAAGAGGAATAGAAACCTGCAGTACATAACACAACCTTTTTTTTGCTCAAAGCAGGTGCCACACGCAGGACACATGGCCCAATGCATCCTCTCCACAAGCTTTGCAAAAGCAATATCATTTCAGTCCCTCAGATTTCCACTTTCTTCACATCGATACCCCACACTCCAAGCCAACTTACGCTGAAAACAAAACCATTCCTTACAATTAGGACACCGAGCCTTCTTCAATGTTCCATAATTTATCTCACACTCATTCACCACCAAAAGCCATGCAGTTCCTGTTAGGGCAGTAGCTCCTTTTAAACCCTAGAACATAATCCTCGCAAAGAACATCACGCCCCTTTGAAAAAGGACCCGATGGGATCATGAGTTTGGTCTAAAAACTATTCTCGATGTCGCCCGGGGCATTCATTTTTTGCTGTGTTGTTGTCTTGAGCCTCGGCTTCTATGTATTTGGCTATGCAGTCTGGACTGAAATGGTGTGAACAAAGATTTTTGTTCCTCAATTCATTGTTTGCTGACATGGGCTCTGTGCAAATCTCACATGTAAAGATTCCATTTATGTCTTCTAGTTCGATTTCTTGTTGAGGATTTTCATGGACTTTTCCTTGCTGGGAAATATACTCCTGGTTTTCAATTGGCTTTCGCTGTGAATTTCTCATATTGCTTTTGCAATAAGTATTATCACAATAGGTCTCTTTCTCACAGCAGCCTATTAAGTGCTCCACGTATACCTAGCCTATTCAAATATGCATGTAAGAAGGAATTTTAACTTAATTTAAACTTTAAAAGTAGAAGGATTCCACAGCTTCTAAGAAGTTTAGTTCCAGATCTTTGGATTTATCACAAATAAATTTACCCATATCATAACAACGACAATAATAACAATAATGGGTCTCCGCTAGTTAACACAAATACATTTGCCCAAATAATAACAATGAGTATGCATGTATAATGATAACAATAATAATTCACATTTAACAATGATGACCGATTTCCTATTAGGTCATTTGTTTGTTCCATATTTTTTATTTGCAACTTTAATTTTGCCATTTTGTTTCAAATTTCTGCTAAGTCGTCTTACATTTTTTTTTTTTTGAAATTGAGATTAAAAATTTATCTTCTTTTGGAAATTATTTTGACATCAATCGTCTAAATTGAAACTATTGTATAATCTTTATAAATTAATAACGATAGTATGATATATATTAATTTGCATAAATATATCATACTAATTTAAAAACGTATTAATTAATCAGTATATTAACAATTTATCAATGTACAGAATGTAATTATATTTTAATGTACATATATATTTAATCAACTAATTTATTTTATTTTATCAATTTATTCAATTAAATATGAATTAATATAATAAATATATAATATATTAATAAAGAAATAAATTCAAAGTTATTAGGAGAATAGCTTATGTCGAAACCCAGAACATAATCATCTTCACAAAGAAGATCACGCCATTTTTAAGAAAAGACTCTACGGGCTCATGGGTTTGCTTTTTGCAAGCAAAGGGTTCTAAAAATTGTTTCACAATGCGTTTGGATTTTGCATTCGATTGTCTGTGTCGTTGTCTTGAACTTGATCCTTGGCTTCATTGCATTTGGCTATGCAGTCTTGACAAAAAGGGCGTGCTGTGCGCACAGATTTATATTATCCTTTGCTGGCGTCGTTTCTATGCAAGTCTCTCAAGTGAAGGTTCCATTGGTGTCTTCTAATTCTTCTTCTTTAATTATTATCTTTTTCTTTTTCTTGCTGGGTATGTTCTCGGTTTTCAAATGGTTTTTGCTGAGAATTTCCCATGATTTTGCAATTACGCTATCATGTCACGAGTCTCTCACAAGCCCTAGGTGATCAATTTGTATGATGACTTTACAAGGAATTTTTAACTTTATTGAAAAGTACAAGGATCCCACAATTTCTGGGAAGTCACAGTTTGGATCATACTTGTTATCACGTTGAAGCAAGAAATAGTGTTTTGTTGTTTCAAATGATCATGAATATTTAACCCGCATCATAATAATAATAGTAATAATAATAATTCACATTCGTTATTATTATGTTTAGCTAGCACGCATGATAAATTTCAGACCTCCATATTCATTTCAAAAGTGTGACCTTGATCAAAAGTTGTTTTCAGTAAGAGGAGACAAGTGAAGTGAAACTAAGGATGACAAGTGAAGTGAAACTAAGGATGACAAAATATCTAATCAAGCTTGTCGTCTGTTTCAAACCGAGTCAAAAAGTTCAAATTTTACATTATATATTTTTCAAAAAATTTAATTATGTTTATAATTTATTAAATTCAAATTTTTAATTAAATTAGGCTTTAAAAATTAGGCTTCAATGATTTAAACTTTAAATGTATTAAATATATGTCATGGATATGATACAAATACATATAAAATCACTCTCAAATACAAACGTCCATATTTTTTTTAATACGGATGTACTTTAAAATAATTAATTTTTCAATGAATTATAAAATCTTGTAATTTTAAGTTAATTTTTTTAAACTCACAATTTTAAAATATGTCATATTAAGAATAATAATAATAAGACGGACTTAAATAAACGTTAAAAATTAATTTTTTAATGAATTATAAAATCTTATAATTTTAAGTTAATTTTTTTAAACTTACAGTTTTAAAATATGTGAATAATAATAATAAGGCGTTTGGCTTAAATAAACATTAAAAGTTAATTTTTCAATAAATTATAAAATGTTATAATTTTAAGTTAATTTTTTTTAAATTCACAACTTTAAAGTATGTCATATTAAAAATAATAATAATAAGACGTTGGCTTAAATAAACGATAAAAGTTATATTTTAATTAAAAATAATATAAATTTTTTATTATTTCAAGCACATTTGGGCTTAGCCCAAAACAGGTGGGATCGGGCTTGGTTTATGGCAATTCCCAGAGTGAAACCCTCTGTTGAAATATCTATTTCGCCCTCTCCCGGGCAAAAGGGCAAAAAAAAATGTTTCACTGTTTATAATATGTACGGTATATCAAGTCATTCTCCTGTGCAAACATTTGCACAGTTTAAGGTAGTACCCGCTTTATAACACAATAAATTCCATAGATCACACCTCCAAGAACTCCTAAAACTATAAAAATTAGAATAAGTCCACAGATGATTGCACAATAGTGATGACAGTAGATGTCACCTTTTTCTTTGCATAAACAGCCAGATGGACTCTTTAAATTTCCTCCACACGCATAACAAAACCTTGTCTTGCATCTGGGGGCCAGAAAAAAAGGGAAAAAATGAGCAAGCACTATTAGTTCACAAATTAAATTGATAAAAAATATATATTCATGAGATTTCATGTTACAAAGTCCACACTCCTTTTCTTGGTGTGTTTTAATTTATAAGTACATAAGACTGATTTTCATACTTCAAATGCATGGTTTATATTAACAATGCTAAAGGTGACCTGTATCATTTCTCTTATTAAATTCAACACTATCTGAAAGTATTCGCAGACTATGTATATGAGCAACAAACATTTAAAAAAAAAAAAAATGCATGGATCCTTCAGGCTCAAATAGTTGGCCTAAAGTCCAAAATCTGTTGCTCTGTGCCAGCTAAGAAGAGCAACACTCCCAAATGGATTCATAAAACAGATTTGTAGTGTAAAATTTTACTAAATCTTTTTGGGAGGGTTGCGCTGG
This sequence comes from Aegle marmelos, assembly GCA_030449875.1. Lineage (NCBI taxonomy): Eukaryota > Viridiplantae > Streptophyta > Magnoliopsida > Sapindales > Rutaceae > Aegle > Aegle marmelos. The sequence goes on from JASUUL010000115.1 coordinate 12,799,404, forward strand.
CAGTCCCAAACAGGGCTTAAGCACCAACGTTAGAAAAAAAAGAAATTTTTTCTATCACTACAGGATAATGTGTGACAACATATTTTCATAACACACTATGTATAAAAAAAAATTGATGACATTTGACAAAAAGTTTGTGACTTATTTAACAAAAAATGGTTCGAAAAGATACATAAACATAAAGAGAGGAAAACAAACCTGCAGAACATAACACGGCAGCCTTCTTTTCGCTCAACACAGCTGCCACAACCAGGGCACCTAGTCCAATCCATCTTCTCCAAAAGTTTCCCAAATGCAATATCATTCCGGTCCCTCAAGTTTCCACTTTCTTCACATCGATACCCTGCATGCCATACCAACTTACACTGAAAACAAAACCATTGCTTACATTTAGGGCATTGAGCTTTCTTCACTCTTCCTATTGTTTCACACTCATTCACCACCACAGCCATGCAGTTCAGGTTAGGGCAATAGCTTCTTTCAAACCCCATAACATAATCTTCACAAAGATGATCACACCACTTTGAAAAAAGACTTGATGCAATCGTGGGTTTGCAAGCAAAAGGGTCTAAAAATTGTTCACAATGTAGCCCAGGGCATTCGATTTTTGCTGTGTTGTCGTCTTGAACCTTGACTTCTATGTATTTGGCTATGCAGTCTTGACAAAAAGGGTGTGTGCAGAGGTTGTTGTTCTTGAATTTATTGTTGACCGACATTGGTTCTATGCAAATATCACAAGTGAAGGTTCCATTAATGTCTTCTAATTCTTCTTCTTTAATTTCTTCTTGCTGGGGACTTTCTTGGTTCTCAATTGGTTTTTGCAGTGAATTTCCCATGCATGAATTTGCAATAACACTGTCATAATAAGTCTCCCACAGGAGCTAGCCTATTAGGAGATTTATTTATAGCCGCCTATCAGAGTCTTTCCTGAACTCCAGCAGTAAACTTTTCTGCAGTGTACTTGGTTTTCAAGCTTCCTACCCAATACAATCACCAAAACATAATTTACTTAGTCAAACACAAGAACAAGAAAGAGACAAACTAGATCCCTGAAAGACAAAAAGCAAACAGCCGTTCAGATTCCAAATCCCTATACATAAAATGTTTTCAGAGGAAACTCAAATGAACTTTAAATGAACAGAAAGAGATTAACCAAATCAAAACAAAGCGAATAATTGTGCATAAGTTCAGCTGAAAAGAGCTTTATGTTTGTACATATCATAAGATCAGTTCAAAAAGCGTGAGCATGGCGAATCACTTCAAAATTACGAAGCATAGAAGAATAGTGGAAGTGGACATAGACTGACAGCAGATCAAATTGATGACTGAATATTGATCGCGAACTAAAATGAACTCATAATTGTGCATGAATTATACAGTGCAAAAATGTGAAGAAAAAATGGTAGATCCGATATTACATCGAAGTTACCCTCGAGTCAGGTAAACATCGCATCAGAGATTCGACTGTAGACTATTCATCTTCACGTCGCCGGCAATCTTCACGCCGCCGGCAAATGCCTATGGTCAGTGGGAGCGCGAATGGAAAACTTCAGGCTAGGGGTTGGATTTTTTGTATCTTCTAAATTAAAAAAAAAAATTGATATTTTTTCAGGCCACGACTATGTGCAGGTGGTTGCAATAGGGATTGGTAATTTTCTCGGGCCAGGCTTTTTCAAGTCCAGACCTAAGTCCATAAAATTGATGTTAGGTTCAGGTCCTGTGAAAGTCTGCCCAATTTAGGCCGGATTTAGACCTTAATAATTTTGTTAAATAAAATTTTAATTAAGTTATAAATTAAAAAACACTTAAATTAATAATTATTATTATTATTATTATTATTATTAAACCAAAGTATATTAATTGCTCTCTTGAATGGACCTAGGCTGGTCATCTCTAAGTACATATATGTATTTCTTTTTATTCATTCGTTTTCCCGCTTAATTTGCAGTTAGAACAAGAATTGAGGGCTCATCTTTCAGTTATATGAGCCAGCATATGTTATATATAGAAAAATCCGTCTATGGTGTTACTCTATAGGGGATTATGCAGTTATAGAAAATTTTAGTCCCAATTCGAACAAGTTATAAATAAGAATAAACTTGACACTACAATAATTTTTTTTACACAGTAAAAATTGTATCTATTATATTAACGGTTTAAGATGGAATAAAATATTTTTCTAAAATTATTTTGGATAATGATTTGTTCTTTAGACTTTAAAGATGACTTTGCATACTCCTAGCACTATATAAATATATGTACTAGTTTTTTTTTAATTATGAATATTTCTTTTATTATTGTCCGTATGATGAACTTGGCATGCTTCATTAATTAATTATTAATATAATAATACTTTACTTCTATGTCACTTTTATTATTGTCCGTATGATGAATTTTGTTTACACTTACAAAATTCTCCACAGATGTTTGCTTAATTAAGTTGCAGGCAGATGGCGAGTTTCATAACTTCAACCCTCACCTCAACCGGCTTTGAGCCTTTGATGGTAAATTAGAGTTAAATTTCCAAAATACCCTTCATCTTTGTTTAATAACAGTTGGCTTGAAAAAGAGAAGCGGAAAAAAAAAAATCTTCTTATTTGAGTTCTCCGCGAGTTTTGAAATATTTTATATCACCTGTTAAAATCAGGGTTACATAGTTAGATGGAAGCTGTCCTCCACAGCTATAACAAAAATAAGTATTGCATCTGAAAAAAAAAATTAAATGCCAATTACAGAATTAAACATATTAATTAATAAACAAAAAAGGAGGGGGAAAAAATAGAGATAGAGAGAGGGGCAGAGAGAGAAAAAAGTGTAACCTGCATAACATATTACCACAGCCTTTAGTGCGCTCGACGCAGTGCCCACAAGCGGGGCACGTAGCCCAATTCATCTTTTCTACGAGCTGCCCAAACACATCGATATCCGACACGCCACTTCCAACTTGCACTGAAAACAAAGCCATTACTTACAATTGGGACACTGAGCCTTCTTCACTTTTCCAACTTTGTCACACTCATTCACAATCAATGCCATGCAGTTCTTGTTAGGGCAAAAGCTTCTTTCAAACCCTAGAACATAATCGTCAAAGAGAAGATCACACCATTTTGAAAAAAGACTTGTTGGGATTATTTGCTTGCAGCACAAAATGTCGATGAGTTGCTTACAGTCTAATCCTCCACTAGACGCGACTATTTCAACATAAATTCATTTTAAAAATCTAGTAAATCCAAAGAACTGTGTGATATCGCATCACTTGTCAAGGATGTGTGTGATAAATTAAAAAAGAGGTGACCTCTTTAAATGAGTGATATTACATAAATTGTCTAAAGGTGAACATCAACAAAATGTCTAAGAGCATCATTATATACAAATGACTTAATATAAATGACTTAGGTACATAAAAAATACTTTACGTAAAGAATTTATGTATAAATGTATATTTTATAGAATGAGCCTATAAACTAACAAATAATCTACAAAATGTGCCTACAAGCAAACAAATATTTTATGAAATGAGTTTATAATTCAACGAATATTCTACGGAATGAGCTTATGGACTAGATATATATTTTATGGAATGCGCCTTTGGAACAAACATACATTTCATAGAATGAATCTATAAACAAACATACATTCAATGAAATGAGTTTTAAGCTAACAAACATTCTATAAATTATATTTATGGGCAAACATTGGAAATCATTCATGGGTAAAATTTTACAAATATGCCTAGATGCAAATCTTGTTAGAAAAAAATGCCCTAGGTTCATTCTCTACAAGAATGGACTAAGGGCAATTATTTAGAAAATATTATAAGTGTTTATGGGCAATGACTTACAAAAGTTCATTATGTGACTAAACCAATCCTCCAATACAAGGACTCCAGTCAAGTCCAAGTCCATTAAAGATAAAATGCTAAGAGTTCAAAAAAATATTTGTCGTGAACAAACATTGACATATATTGATAGGTGTCAGAATTATAATACCATATATCATGATAACTCATGTAACTCAATACTTTATCTATATAAGGTTAAGACCTCTGACATTTGGAGCTAAGACATAATATGAATATAAAAATGTCTCACTCCCTTTAGACTCTCTTTTTATAAATTGAGTATAAGACTAATTTGAGCATTGGAAGGTTATCACTAAGAAGCTATCACCCTTAGACAATCCTTCTTCTTCTTTTTTATTTTTTAGCAAAACAATTAATTATAATTCTTCTTCTTTTAGCAGGACAATTAATCATAAGAAGACATGTGATCCAAGAGCACCTTAAGGAGAAAATAGGCTACAAAGCTTGGTTTGGAGGAAATTCTATAACACAAAATCCGCTATTGTAAATTGAGTAAAAATTTACATCAACAATGATCAAATTGTTTGGAAATCCATCCAGTCTTGTACAATCACTCACGAGCAGATCGGTCCGATTTATTCTTCTCCTAGCCTACTCTGTTGGGTTTCTCCAATGTAAATGATTTGCTAATTAAGTCTTGTTACACTTAACCAAAAAAAATGAGAAGTGTAACAAGAACTTTTTGACTATTCACAAAAACATTGTGACCCTGTAACAATAATAGTAAGTTTGTTTTCCCTAAATTAAATATTTTTATAACATGCATGATATTAGCATGATTTGAATCCAAGTTTCTTGCTTCACCTATTGTAATAAAAGAGAATGTGATTTCGGATATTATCGGATGCTTATGAATATGTGTATTTTTTATTGTTTTCAAGTCATTAGACAGTACCCTTCCCTGTACACTGTGATGTGATGATATGAGATATAGACCTTTGGGGCCCGTCGGAGTACACATAGAGGCTTTGGGTTGTGTGCTTGGGCGCTTTTGTCCTTTGGGGACTATGCATGCATAATTATGATGATGAGATATGTCGAGATGAGATAACATATGAGATATTATTTCCCCGTCTATCTGTGTAGCTCCGGGGTATGATGGTTTCTTGATTGCCCGTCCGTTGAGGTCCGGATTATCCGTGTAGCTCCGGGGCATGATGGTTGCTTGATTACTCGTCCGTTGAGGTTCGGATAGGATGAGATTATTTCCCCGGGTACTCGTTTGGTGAAAGTTTTTAGTATTCGAAATTGATATTATATGTTGCGAATTTTCTTCGGTTCTACGCAGTATTTGGTGATGATTTCACATTGAGTATTTATACGATGTTATGACATATACTTCCTTGGTTATTTCACATGTTATTATATATGTTTTCGAAGTTAGTGATTTGATTATAAATGTGAAGTGATTTATTAACATTTCTCGTTTATGATTTGATAAAATGGTGTATTTAAAAGTGATACGATTATTTTAAGAATAGAATTATTTTCGGAAAAACTATTATCCACTCACTGACCTTCACTGAGTTTTATACTCACCCCCATTCTTTTTCGTTTTATTATATTTTTTTCCCACAGGAGACTTGCAGGTACAACAGTTGACTCAACAACGCTAGTTATGTGTATTTGGCCACGTGTTTGTCTTAGAATTTGTGAAGTTCTGTGTAGAATATTTCGGATTGTATAATATTACAATTTAGAATAACTTACTGTGTTTGGTATTAAAATAATTCGGATGATAATTGGTATTTTATTGGGATATTGATTAACGGAGTTGGTTGTATATGGAAATTATTTTGGGAGTGTTATCTTATTAATTGCAGGATTGGAAATTTCAGAATTTTAGTGAAATTCTATTGGAAATTTTAGTAGAAATACTATTGTAATTAATACTAGAATAGTTATTAGTCGAATTTCGAGGATCAATCGCAATTCGTCCCAGGATTCGGGACGGGTCGTGACAGAGTTAGTATCAGAGCCAAGTTTTAGATTCTGTAGACTTTATTATTTTAAGTTAGAAAAGTGGTACTATTATTAAAGTCGGACTTGATATTTTTTAGGCATTATTATGCTTTCTCGTAGAAGTAGACGTGGCCATGGTCGTCATCCTTTTAAGTTCATAAAAGCTGAGTTGACTATATGCATTGTACCTGCGGGGGAAATTGAACCGATGGATAAAAGTGTAGTTGGATCTTTAACGCATAGGGTTGCACTGTAGCTACTAACAAGTGTTCCGAGTATTGAGCAGTTAATTAATACGCTAGCTTAAATTGTGATTATAGTAGTATATAATTGAACTTAGGCACATACTGATCCTACAATTACTATTAAACATGTGAAGAGTAGGGGTGGCTAAGAGTTTTAATAGTTCTGAAAATCTGTCGAAGGCTAAATCGTGAATTATCAAATTAGAATATATTTTTATATGATGAGATATACAGAGGAGGACAAATTTTCTTTCGTTTGATGATGCCTTTTTGGCCAGTAAGGTGGCTGAATTGGCGAATGGTGACTAGTTTCATATTTGGGTTTATTTGACCCACCTACGACATATTTTTGGATCCGATCCTTAACTTTATAATTAGAATTTTTCGTATTCTTTCTAGATATATTTGAGCTTCGATCGAGACGATTTCTATAGCAGTTGTTTAACTTACCGAGAGGTTTATTTTGATATATCATACGGCTGTATAAGGGCTTAATCTTGCTGATAACGTATTACAAGATTATTTATTATTATATGCATTTATGAATGGAGCAAACCACAACAAAAGAGAAAAGCAAAATGCAATAGGGGATAGCCGCGAGATGCTTCAATCTTTTGAATAATGTATATATATATATATATATATATAGTTAACGTGGAGGGTGCTGAATTAGTTTTACAAATAGGTATAATGATGAATTTACTATTCATAACATTCCCAAGTCTTGATACGACAAATCTGATTAGTGGGAACGTATCTGCTTAAGATTAATTTTCTTATCCTTTCGTCTTTTTTCTCCTTTAATCATGGGGAATACATCGTGATATACAATCACGTCAAATTTATTTGCTCAAGAAATCTTCAGCTAAAAAAAAAATGATTAGTTCCGAAGTAAAAAGTCAAGATATGGTTTGAATCATGCTTGTATATGGCGTAATCATCATGTAGTTTGTCAAAGATATCTTGATAAGAAAATCTACTTTTACAGACAACATTTGTCTGTTGTAGATAACGAATTAAGAAGTCATTGTTACTAAAATATCGAGATGTGTAACATAACAGAAAATTGTGTATATAAGAAGCAGGTGGTATGATTCATTGGTATAAATCTTTTAGAGATTGCAGTTTAAAAAAAAATATTTAAGGCTTTCACAAGAATAATGGCTGAGTCTAAAGCACAGCAGCTCAAAAATATTGGTGTATTTTGTGAGAACAGTTGTGGAAATATTCCAAACTTTGTGAATGCTGCAAAGGATCTGGGAAAGGCATTAAGCGAGCGGAAGATACGTTTAACAGTTTGTAATGGTGATATTGGGTTTATGGGCGCTGAGATAGGAATTATTCCGAAAACTAGGCATGAGATTGCTTCTAACACACGTGAACGACTTTTAAATTTGAGCAACAATGTTGATGCTTTTATTGCTCTACCAGGTGGATTTAAAACTCTTGAAGAAATATTTACTATTGCTTCTTGGTCGCAACAAAACAGGTATCAGAAACCTATTGGTTTACTAAATGTAAATAATTTCTATAGTATATTGTTATTTTTCTTGGATGCCACTGTGGTGCAAGGCATTCTTCCTTCTTCAGCACGAAGAATCTTTGTCCATGCTAGTAGTGCCAATGAATTGATTGATTTGTTAGAGGCATATAAGCCTGAAGGTGACTCAATCAATTCTCAAACTAGGCCAAATGAGAAGAAAAAAGATGATGATGGAGAGAAGTCTGGCAATAAAGATAAGAAAAATGATGGAGATAAAAAGCGAAAAATATTAGACTTGAGTCTTCACCTGTAATTTTAATTTCCTCTTCCTTCTCTATCTCCTTTATGATGTACTTGAGCATTATCCATACTTTCTTCCATATAAGTTGATTGATGGATAATGAATCTATTTATTTTATGTCCGATCTTTAAGTCGAAATCATATTTCATTTTAAAAAAAAAAAGTCTCATTTCAAATTTTTTCTTGGAAATATTCAATAATTTTTAGACTCTTCAGGAGTTTTAATTAATCTCATGTCATCAACATAAGATGCCACAGTTACAAATCTCGATTAAGATTTTATAATGGATACAATGGGTAGATGAAATCAATTTTATATCCTTCTAAATTTTTACTCAAATAATTATACCTCATAGATCCAGATTGATTCAATTCTTACAAGGATTATTATGGCTTGATGGAAAGAGACTACGATCATTTGATTTATATGCTTTCAGACATAGTAAATTCTTAAGGGATTTTTATGTAAAATATTATGACCTAGTGAGCCATGCAAATATGTTGTCGCTACATGCTTGAGATGCGTGTTAAGTCTTTTCTAAGCCTCGTGAAAATTGTTTAAAATCGAAAATGTTATATTATCCATCACTGGGGTATAGATACTTTATTAATAGATACCAGTTCACTGTAGGAAACCTTGTTCAATAAATTTTGTCCAATCAATATTTGGTGATTTCATTGTGCTCATTACGTTTCTTGAAAAATATTCACTTAGATATAATGGACTTGACATCTTTAGGTGTTTGGACTACAGGTCCGTAAACTTCATGTTTAGGTAAAGAAGACTACGTGAATTGTTGTCATTCATAAAGGCCAATTATGACTTTGTTTACTTTCACCAATAGTTTACGGGTTATAATCATTACGACGTCAGTAGTTATAATAAATACAAACATGTTATGGGTGATAATTACTTTACTGTTTTCACACGTGTGTAAAAATATAGAGATATTTTTATAAGTCCAATCGCATCAAGGGCTTGAGGGACAGGAATGATATTGTGTTTGGGCAGCTCGTTGAGAGGATGAAGTGGGCTACGTGTCCTGGCTGTGGCCACTGTGTTCAGCGCAAGAACGGCTGTCATGTGGTTGTGTGCAGGCTAGTTAATTTTTTCCTCTTTAATTTCCTCTTAATCAAAATCGATGTTTATTTTATTATTGTTATTGATTAATTTTAATTTTTCAGATGCAAGACTCGATTTTGTTATAAATGCGGGGGAAAGCTTCCAAGTGGATGTTCATGCAGTGTTTCGTTCAGAGACATCTTTCGAGTGCTTCTTATACAAATGGTTTTGTTTGCTATGTTTGTTGCATTTATAATATGGGGTAGCTTCTATTAAACAGTCATGAAGATTTGCCTAGCTTCAATATTGTTTTATAACTAATGTTTAATTTGTTATTTGCTCTATGCAATCTCTTGAAATGTACTGTTAGTTCACAGCTTTTTGTGCAAAATACAATTCTTGGAACTTAATATAACAAATTGTCACATGTATATAGTGGTTCCAAAAAAAAGAAAATGCACATGAGTACAATATTATTTAATTTTAGTATAATCAATATGATAACTTTAATGTATTATATATACATAATACATTTTTAATTTTTGAATTGAAATATTGTTTGTTTTCTGCTAATGTAATAATTGTAAAGGGTATAACCTTAACTTGTTTTGATTGTAGATTAGAGTGAATTGAAAGAGTATAAATTTATTTGATCTTTTTGTTTTGATGTTATTATCAATTTAGTCTTTTTATTCATAAAATTATTTCATAACATATTCGCCGTCAAATTATTGACACCTTTATTGTTACATATGTTCCATTTTCCTTTCTTTTATGTTTTAAAATAACATTATTTATTTGGACAATGATAAAAAGAAAAAAATTAAATTATTGTTTTAACTCCAAAAATAAAATTAAAACAAAAAGAATATACATTTAACTTTTATGAAAACTCATGTATGTTAAAAAATTTAATATTATAAACAAATTGAACTACTAATTTTTTAGACATTAATAAAAAATTAATATATTAACTCATTAGCAGAATGCTCCGCAAGTCGGCACCTAATCATTATCTCTTAAAATGGAAATCTAACTCAACGTGAAAACACCCACCGAATCATTTGTGGAAAAATTTCCTACACGAACCAATCGATCTAAACTTGTTGTTTGATTTCACTTTCTCAAAATTTTAGGTTGGGTGGCAAAAAAACCCAACCCGGCTCAGGCCCAAGAATTTTAAACCTAGCTCGTATGTATTGGGTCTCGATATTGATTCAAAAAATATAAAATCCGTATATATTTAGCTTGGGTAAGAACTTAACAAAAAAATTCAGACTTGGCTTGAATTTTTTTAATAAATAAAACATAAATTTAATTTCAATAAAAAATTTAAATTATTAAATTAATATAATTTTTCTATTAGTATTTGTTATTGATTATGTTGTGTTATTAATGTTTTGTATATTAAATTATTATTTTATTATATATATTATATAATTATATTTAATTTAAGTATTTTTACTTAATTTAAATAACTTATTTTATAATTAATAAAAACTCGTGCCCGCTCCAAGCCCGTCTAGGCTCGACCTGTTTAAATTTAAATAAACTTTCAAGGAGCTTGAGCTTTCTTTCAAGAATATAGATATTCAAGCTCAGGCGTAAATCCACAAATTATCATCCCTAATTAGAGATGGTAGAAAAACCCATCCGGACCGGACCTGGCATATGCGGTTCGGGTTCGGATGCATAAAAAAAGTGAGTCCGGGCATTGATTTTCAATGCCCGACTGCTTCCGGGCACTGGCCCAGTCGCAGAACCAAGATCCGAAACCCAGACCCATGCCCTGATTTTTTATTAAGTAAAAAAAAAGACCAGAAAAAGAATGTGTCTAGAAATTATCGGTTAGCCGTTTACATGTTATCGGTTCACTGTTAAATTTCAACAACTTATAAAACAAAATGTTTAACCGGTTTGTTTTAAACGATAAAGAATTAATAAGATTTGACAGTCTGGATATTATCGGTTAGCCGTTATCTATTAACGGTTCGCCATTAAATTCCAGCTACTTATAAAACAAAATGCTTAACCGGTTTGCTTTAAACAGTAAAGGATTAGCACGTGACAGAGGTTTGAATATTATCGGTTAATTGTTAAAATTAATGGTTCACTGTTTACCTTTAGCGAATTTAGAAACTTAGCAGTTAAGACTTAAGAAATAACCATTTTCTAAGCATAAAGATTAGGCTTTAACCTAAACGGTTAGCCGTTAAAAATAACGGTTAGCCGTTTACATTCAGTGGCTATTTTTACTAAATTATAAAATAATTGGTTGAACCTTTAGAAAATAACCCTTCTCTGTATTTTATCGGTTAACTGTTAAAATAAACAGTTCACCGATTATACTCAGAAAATCATATACTTTTATAAAAATGTTCCAGTTTATCTAAAACTTATAAATATACATAGAAAATTTTTTGGCTTTTAAGAAAATATTTAAAATTGTGAAACTCTAACAAATTTATCAAAAGAGATTAAGGTTTGTTATCATCAAAATCAATAAAAAAGAACATTTACATGTTAACAAAATAGTTAAGATGTTATAACAATTTATTAGAGAATTTTTTCTTTTTAATTTTAATAATTCCGTTAGATGGTTGCCTATGCATATTTTGGATTTTATGAAAGTAAAACACTTATTAGATGGTTGTCTACGCTTATTTTGGATTTTATGAGAGTAAACACTTAGAAACAATTGTTTTGGTTTTGGAGTGTTATCGGTTTGTTAGAAGTGAATTACTTTGGCTATTTTTTTTTCAAGTGATTTCACCTTTGAAAATTTAGCTAGAGAAAATTCAAAAAAAGCCTGTGTCTAGATAGTAGCGAGCATGTGTCCGGCCCACATAAAAAAATTTGGATACAGTCTGAATCTGAACACTTAAGTGTGACATACAGGTAGGTCACGAACATCCCCAAACCCAGTCCCAACCCAAACTTTTACCATTCCTATCCCTAATTTTAGGTGTCCAGCTTTCTTGAATCTTGACGAAATCAACATTAAATTGAGTTCGAGCATGATTATGATTTGTTTTCAATTTTCATAAAACAGCGACGATTATGAGTGTTGATGTACATCATTAATTACTGACGTATATCATTAATTACTACAATTCTATTTCCGCTGAGGTTGTGGGCTTATGTAGACACAAATTAATGATCACTGATGCGGCGCCGTTGCCAAGAAGCACTGATTTTGCTTAAATCGGTATTATCTTTAATTTTTTAAATTAAATCGGTATTATCATTATTTTAAACAAAATAAACAGAAAAAAAAAAATTATCGGCTATCATCTGCTACCCCACGATGCAGCAACTCATCTGTAACCACAGCGGACAAAAAAAAAAAAACGACAATTTTAAATTACTCCGTAAAAACTTGTTAATTTCCCTCAATGCTCTCTGCCAGCATAAGCAAGCGCAGAACTCGAAAGTTTTAACGAACTAATCCAGGAAATCAATACGAAAGTGGTATGGGTTTCATTTCATTGTTACTCAAACAAACGGACAAAGTGGGTCATTAAGAGCGGAAGAAACTTACCACAGTCAGGAAACAGACAAAACATTCCCAAAAGTTTGGTTACCTTTCCCATTCACAGCTTTTATAATTAACTTTCCAAGAAAATGAAAACAGGGAAATGAGAATTTAGAGCTGAAAACGAAAAAAAAAAAAAAAACACCATGGGAAACACAGTGCAGAAGAAACCAAATGGATGCCTAGAGAAAGGAGGAGGAGGAAGAGGCAATGGAAGCAGCTTCACTTGTGAATTTGCATAGAGCCAATGGCAGCAACCAAGAAATTCAAGAACAGGAATCTCTGCACACACCCTTTCTGTCAGGACTGCATAGCCAGATACATACAAGTGAAGGTCCAAGACGATAACACAGCCAAAATTGAATGCCCTGGATTAGACTGTAAGCATAATTTAGACCCTTTTTCTTGCGAACCCGTAATCCCAGCGAGTCTTTTCTCAAAATGGTGAGATGTTCTCTGTGAGGATTATGGTCTGGGGTTTGAAAGAAGCTTTTGCCCCAACACAAATTGCATGGCCTTGGTGGTGAACGAGTGTGAGAGAAGTGGCAAGGTGAAGAAAACCCAGTGCCCAAATTGTAAGCAATGGTTCTGTTTTCAGTGCAAGTTGAAATGGCATGCTGGGTACAGATGTGAAGAAAGTGGGAACTTAAGGGACCGGCATGATATTGTGTTTGGTCAGCTTGTGGAGAGGATGAATTGGGCTAGGTGTCCTGCTTGTGGCCATTGTGTTGAGCGAAAGGACGGCTGCTCTGTTGTCATGTGCAGGCTTGTTTATTTTCCCTCTCCACCTTATTATTAATTAATAATTTCAGAATTCAAAATTTTCATCATCAAAATTGATTTTCCTTTTTTCTTCTCAATCCAATTACGTTTTTAGATGCAATACTCGATTTTGTTATGAATGTGGGAGAAAGATTACATCTGGATGCTCATGTCAAACAATTGGATACTGTCAATTAACTGTTCTAACCATTGCAATGATGGTTATATTCCATGTAATTTTACTCGCTGGAATGAAAATAAGTACGAAAAAAAAGCTTCAGCTTCAATTGGTAGTGTTTGAAAATGGAAAAGGGACATGACTGTTTGATAGGTGTTCAAGATTTTGGAAGGACTAAGAGTGTTTTTGGTAAAGATTTTGGGACTTGCATGAGTTCATGGTGCAAGTTTGAGGTCTCTATTTTGGGTGGCTTTTTTTTTTTAAAAAAATTTTTTTGAAAGTAATTGACACTTCTAGTGTCATGGATGATGTGGGAGGTAATAGTGTTGAGAGATGATGTTGCTTTTGAGTTTTACGTTAGAGTACATCATTTGTTTGATAATATGCTTGAGAGACTCTGATACATTGATGACAAGAATGTAATTGGTACAATGAATACAACTTTGTGGGAATTTGTTCTTTGGCATGTTGCTTAATTGTAGGTTGAGAAGTTAAAAGATCACTCATCACTTGTTATTTAGCCAATTAATTGACAGACATAATTATATTCTCCATCCTGTGTGGATCCCAAAAAAATTTGTTATGAAGCTGAAAATTATCCTGCCAAGCTGCACCAATTGTCAGCTTCTAGAGGGCCAGATCACGTTGGCTTGTTAGCAAGCATGACAGAATCTGTTTCTAGCAACCACATATAAGTAAATAATGTATTCCGATTTGTTGTAGGTCACCTGGAGCGCATGACTGCCCCGGATCGAAGCTAAGCTTTTTATCTTGTGAGTGGATGGATTTTTCACTTTTATATATCATTATTTTTGCTTACAAAGTTTAGTAACCAATAGTTCAATAACTTCATTGCTAAGCTTAGGTGAAATGACGTGGTCTCTTGGATATGTCATGTGCAGAAATACTATGTGATAAGTTTATATGCTTCTCTGTCAAGATTTAGTAGGATTTTAATATTGAATTGAAATATCTTGATGAACTATCATAATATTACTATTGGCTTATTTTTCTCTGAAAGCATGTTGATTATATCTGCCGTGTATAAACTGCTGATTATCTCTGCTGTGTATGAATTCACTTTGGGTAAGTATCTTGCTTAACGTAGTCTACATGTAACCAGCTTATATTGTTACATGTGTTTTGAGTATCGACATTGTCCATGGTAGCTATAACAGTTTGCACCAGTGTATGAGCACACTCCACTTATCCATAACTAGCATATATCGCTTTACATACGCACAGATTATATTTGCAGTGGACGACAACCAGCTGTGACTGTTCTGCTTTTAATTCCGAACCTACTCCGTTCATGTATGATGAGCTTTATTTTGCTCTACTTGTGCATTGAGCTGTGACTAAAATTTCAATATGCTCAGAACTTTTATTTTGCATTATTCTCCAATCATAGTTACGGATGTAACCAGATTATGAACTGAAATCATTATACTAACCAGATTATGAACTGAAATCATTATACTATTATGGCTCCGTGATCTGACTCATTACTCATCATTATATTCCCTTGCTTCTTGTAATTTTCTATTTGTTTCTGTTTCATTTTTCTTCTTTTCTAGTACTAATAGATTCCGGGAAGTATGTTATGAAAGTAATAATATGTTAAGAATCCACCTACCAAGTTACATATATGCTATACTCATATTTTTCTTTTATCTTTTTCTATCTCTTCAGGCAATCACGAGGTTCCTTCTTGTTGTTAGTATCTTCTTGTTGTGGGATTCAACCACGCCGTACTCTCGTCAACCCAGTCTACCTTGTATAGCTTCTTCGATTTCTCGATAAAGAGAAATATGGCCCACGGTGGTTTGAATGTATATAGAAAAAATTTCTTTTTTTACACTTCGTACTATTAGATACTGCCCATAAATCTCATGAGAGTTACCCAAAGATTCATAGTGAACTTCGATGGGAGCTTCCCTTGAAGCAATAAGGCGTTGATCTAATCGCCACCTATAATGGTCACTTATCATTTCTCAACTATTTCTTGCAGCACTTATGTAGATAGCTCGTGATGCATGTAATGATTTTGATCACCATGTGTGCATAAACATTGACATGAAATTCATTTGAATTGCACGGATGTGATTTTTGAAACTCCATTACAGGGGCATTAGCGCCCCCCCCCCCCCCCCAAACAACAAAAAAAAGAAAAATTCTAACAATATATATATATATATATAGGGGTAAGGGTGACATGTTTGATCGTAAGTATTTTAATTTTTTTCAAAAGGGCAATTATTACTTGTATATTCTTAGTTTGCTCGGTTATCAAATTTATTACAATACTTTTAGGATATATCGGTTATCCACTATAAGTTAACAAAATATATTTGTTTTTTACTAAACTGTTAACTCTGGTTTAAATATGTTGACATTAGAGAGGTTATTTAGTCTTTTTATTTGAAAATAAACGAAACGAATGATAATTTAAGAGTATATAAGTGATAATAAAAGAATTTAAAAGTATATAAGTAATAATTTTCCTTTAATTTAAGGTTCAACGGTAAAATTATTAATTTATTATAATTTTATTAACTTTCAAATGACAGTTAACAGTTTAATGGTTGGAAGATAATTTTTATTAATTTACAATGGACAATTGATATATCTTTAAAATATTATAATATATTTTTAAAATAAAATAAATTTAGACATAGCTATGATAATTTTTGTTTAAAAAAAATTAGAGAATTTTCTCTTTTCTTGAGTAGTGGAAATAATTACAATCCTATCTAATACACGAGATATTGTAATTAAAACCTAATTAAAATAAAGGTCTTTTTAAGGGATAATGAGAAATTCTAGTAGCACAGGGCAAATACTTTTAATTTTATGCAATTCCAGGAAGCTTTAATTTGTTACGAGGCTGCGCAGCTCTCTGTTACGACTGCAAGTGTGCAATTCCTGCCCCCCACAACTTAGAGATTACATACACAATTCGAAGTTTTGGTTCGAATAATCCCCTTTGTTAGAACCAGGGGTGGAGCCACTACGGTTCCCCGACTTGTTCCAAAAATTTCAGATAATATATATTTTATCTACTCAACTGAAATTATAAATTTATCCATGTCGGATTAATTAAACACATAAATTCAACTTTTTAAATTTAACTTAAAATTACGCATAAGCCCCATTCATTATCGTTTATTAATCAAGTTGTTGAATTAGATGTCTAAAACTTAATTGAATCTATATAATAAGATCTAAGATCTAATTTAAAGAATGATATGATTTAGTGAAAATGTACACTTTAACTTTAAAAACCGATTAAAATTAATTTTATTATTAAAAACAAATTAACTAAACTAAAACTATATATATGCTATTCAACCTTGATGATTGGACTGTTTTCTTCAAGCTCTAGTTTTCTTAAAGGATGTAAAAAGATTACTAATAAAGTTATAAAAATAATAAAATAAGGAGATCATAAATTTTTTTTTTCCTAATAATATAATTTTCTTGCTAAGCCATTGGGTGGGTCCACTGCTATGCACCGGCCCACTCCTTCCGTGTGGAAGTTTTACTCTTCATCGTGAGTCAGCAAATGGGCGCAGTGGGTCAGTAAAAAGGCAGCAACAAGCTTACTACATTACGAAAACAAACAAAATGTTTCCAAAACTTTTGGTTCTCTTTGCCATTTATGGCTTTCGAAAATGAACTCCTAAGGAATGAAAGAGAGAATTGATTGCTGCAAAAATCATGGGCAACGCACTGCAGAAGAAACCAAATGAATCCTTAGAGAAAGAAGAAGAAGGCAGTAAAAGCAGCTTCACTTGTGAGATTTGCATGAAGTCAATGGCAGCAAGCAAGAAATTCAAGAACGAAAATCTCTGCACACACCCGTTTTGTCAAGAATGCATAGCCAGATACATAGAAGTGATGGTTCAAGACGACATCACAGCCAAAATTGAATGCCCTGGATTGGGGTGTAAGCATAATTTAGACACTTTTGCTTGCAAACCCATAATCCCAGCGAGTCTTTTTGCAAAATGGTGTGATGTTCTTTGCGATGATTATGTTTTAGGGTTTGAGAGAACCTATTGCCCCAACTCAAATTGCATGGCCTTGGTGGTGAATGAGTGTGAGAGAAGTGGCAAATTGAAGAAAGCCCAGTGTCCAAATTGCAAGCAATGGTTCTGTTTTCAGTGCAAGTTGAAATGGCATGCTGGGTACCGATGTGAAGAAAGTGGGAGCTTGAGGGACCGAAATGATATTGTGTTTGGCCAGCTTGTTGAGACGATGAATTGGGCTAGGTGTCCTGCTTGTGGCCACTGTGTTGAGAAAGTGAAAGGCTGTTCGTATGTCGTGTGCCGGCGAGTTTATTTTCCTTCTTTTCTCCTTGTTATTTATTAATTAATGTTTTGAGAATTTAAATTTTTCATGACCAAAATTGTTTTTTTTTTCCTTTTTACTTTATTATTTTTTCAGATGCAAGACTCGATTTTGTTATAAATGTGGGAGAAAGACTTCGTTTGGATGTCCATGCCAAGCAACTCGATACTTCCGGTTAATGATTGTGAACATTGCAATTATGGTTATAATGCATGTGCTTGTATTGGCTATAATGAAACAGAGTAAGTATGAAAAATTTCTGAGCTTCAAATTTTTTGCAGACTTAATTAAAGTTTTATCATTTCTGTTTCGATTTTTTTTCTTAAAAGAAAAAAAAGGATTTGTATTGTCAATTGGTAGTGTTTGAGAATGGAGAAGGGGCCCATAGTGATTATACATGAATGTTTGATCAGGTCAGAAGTTTAGGTCTTGGAAATATCGAAAGTGCCAAGAGAGCTTTTAGTTAGATTTTGGATCTTGCATAAGTTTATTGTGCATGTTGGTGACTCAAGGCCACAATTTTTTGTCCTTTTTTCGTTAATTAATTGATTCTGTTAATGTCCTGGATGATGTGGAAGATAATTGTGCTGAAAAATGATGTTACTTTGAGTTTGCAATGAAGCACAATACGCATTTGATAATATGCTTGAGAGTTGAGAGAGTCTAATAATACAATTACAACTTTGCGGGAATTTGTGTTTTGGCATGTTGCTTAGCAAATTAATTGACATATTTAATTATGTTCACTCTATGTGGATCAAAAGTAAACTTGTTGTGAAGCTGAAAAGTACCCTGCCAAGCTGCACCAATTCTCAGCTTCTAGAGGGCCAGGTCCAATTGCCATATCGGCAAGAATGACATAATCTGTTAATTGCAAGTTAGCATGCCTCCTAACAAATAAATCAAGGACTTTAAGATTAGCAACCACATATAGGTGAATAATGTTTTGCATTTTTGTGTAGCTGGCCTGAAGTGCTCGACCGCCCCAGATCCAGGCTGAGCTTCTTATGCTGTGAGTGGATGAACTTTTGATTTTCTATTTATTTTATCTCATTATTGTTGCTTACAAAATTAATGGCTAATTGTTCCCTTACTAGCAAAGTGTAACAATGGTTGAGGAAATGATATATAATCCTTAATTAGAATTTATTCATGTGCAAAAATACAATATTTGATAAGCTTATATGCATTTCTCTCAAGACGTGGTATTTTAATATTGAATTGAAATATGTTGCTGAACCATTACAATATTACTATTAGTTTATGTTTCTCTGCAAGCATATAGATTATGTCCGCCGTTTATGAATTCACTTCAGGTGAGTATCTTGCTTACTGTACTCTATGTATGACCAGCTTTTATCATTACACTTGTGTGTTGAGTATCAAGTTGTCTATGGTAGCTAGAACAGTTCTGCACAAGTATGTGATGACACTCCACTTACATATGACCAGCATATATTGCTCACTATGTGCATTGATTATATTTGCAGTGCATGACTAGCTGTGACTGTTCTGCTTTTAATTCCAAGCTTACTCCATTCATGTGCAATGGGCTTAGTATGCTCTACTTGTGCATTGAGTTGTGACTAAATTTTCAATATCTTTAGAATTGGTATTTCGCATCATTCTCCAATCATAGATAATTAGTTATGGATGTAAACAGAATATTAACTGAAATAATGCTCATAACTCATTATATTATTCTCTTCTTCCTTGTTGTAATTGTATACTTATTTCTGTCTTTTAATTCTTTTCTAGTCCTAGTGGATTCCGGAAAATATGTTATGAGGGTAGTAATATTTAAAGAATCCATTCACCAAGTTATTATATTGTACATTTATCCTCATTTTTTCTTGTTCTTGTTTCTATCTCCTCAGGCATTCAACAACTTCCTGCTTGCTGTTACTATCTTTTAATTGCAAGATTCAAGCATGCTATCGTCTCATCAACTTAGTCTATTCTAATTGTCACTTGCAAACTATTTCTTGTAGTTACTTAGGTAAAAGTAGCTCTGATATGTACTGATCTTGATCACATAATGAAATCAAAACGTTTATGTTGTGTTTACATGTCGGATTAGGGAATCGGAATCCGGAATTAAAATGATTGACAGTGTTTACTTCGTAAAAATGAAGCAGAAATCGAAATTAAAATCGTGGGAATCAGCACTGTTTGGGAAAGAAGAATGGGAGATTGATTCCCATGAGAGAGGTGATAATCAATCTCCTATTTCCTGAACTTTTCATTTTGACCCCATTGGAATTTTAATATTCTTAAAATATCCCTCCTTTAAATTAATATATTTTATTATTTTAATTAATTAATTAATGAAAAATTACAATAATAATAGTAATATGTATAAAAATCATAATAATCATTAATATAATTAATTTACAAATTATTATTATTATTAATTAACTAATATATTGTTATTATAATTATTAATATAACTACTATAATTAATTCATATATTATTATTATTTATAATTAATATATTAATGCATTATTAACAAGAATATATTAATAATTATAGTTTTTGAATAAATAATTACAATAATTAATATACTGTCATAATAATCATTAATATAATTATTATAATTATTAATATAACTATTATAATTAATTCATATATTATTATTATTTATTAATTAATATAATTATTACTCTTAATTAATATATTAATACGTTATTAGTAATAGTATATTAATAATTATAGCTTTTGAATAAATAATTACAATAATTAATACACTTCTATTATTATAATTAATTAATTAATATAATTATTAGTATTAATATATTAATACATTATTAGCAACAATATATTAATAATTATAGTTTTTGAGTAAGTAATCACAATGCTTAATATATTTTATTGTTATAATTAATTAATTATTATACTAGCATAATAATCATTAATATAATTATTATAATTAATTCATATATTATTAGTAATCAATTAATATAATTATTACTATTAATTAATATATTAATACATTATTAACAATAATATATTAATAATTATAGTTTCTGAGTAAGTAATCATAATAATTAATAGATTTTATTATTATAATTAATTAGTTATTATACTACCATAATAATCATTAATATAATTATTATAATTTATTCATAAATTATTACTAATTAATTAATATAATTATTACTATTAATTAATATATTAATACATTATTAACTATAATATTTTAATAATTCTAGTTTTTAAATAAATAATCATTATAATTAAAATATAAAATAATAATTATAATAATAATTCATTAAGTACTTTTTAGTAATTTATTATAATTTAACATATTTCGGTTTCAATTCTAAGACAAAATAAATACATCTATAGCAATCGATTTCAATTTTTACAGTTCAAGTAATTAACTTATTATAATTCTCATTCACTATTCTTATTTCAGTCCATTTTTATTACTTTTCATTCTAATTCCAACTAATTCTGATTTCAGTGTAATAAACACAATATGAGTTTATTATAATTCTCATTCACTATTCTTATTTCAGTCCATTTTTATTTCTTTTCATTCTAAATCTAGCTATTTCCAATTTCAATATAATAAACGCAATATGAGTTTATTTCTAGAGATGATGTGCTGATGTAAACATATAGATACATACATAACACACACACACACACACATACAATCATTAGTCCCCAAAAAAAACAAAAAAGGAAAACTTTGATAAAGTTCTCTAGTAGGGGTTACTGTGTTTGATCAGGGCTAAGGCTCATTAAGTACTTTGAACTTAATTATTGGAACTTCAGTTTTCAAAAAATAGTACGATTCTTCTTTTTCTCGAGGCTTGAGTGATGGAAAATAAATAACTAGTACAGCTCTGTTTAATACAGGAGAAGATTGTAATTGGAAAAAGTATAAAATGATGGACTTTTTAAGGGAATATGAGAAGTTCTCGCAGCTCGCCCAATATTTATAATTTTTAAGTCATAAAATTTCAGGAAGCTTCAATCAGTAGACTTTTAGATTACATAATTTAAAGTTTTGGTTCAAATAATTAGTTTGTTTTATTAATAAATTAATTTCTTAACCAAAAAAATCATATATAATAAAATTTCTGTTTCACGTTGCTTTTTCTTTAACTTCAGATCGACAAGATATTTAGCATGATTCTAATCGGTTTGTTTCTAGACTAAATTCCAAATTTATTACCATACTTTATTACAAGATACCAATCAATTATCAATTAAACCAATTGGACTCCCTAATGGTGGACATTTCTTACTTTGTTATTGAACTCGATTTTATCAGTCTCTCCATGAATGTTGTGAGCAGGGTGGCATAGGATTTGATTATTCGATTAAATTCGATTCAAATAAATGAGTGAATTCAATTCAATTCATTTAAAAATTTACGCTTGAGGTTATTAATTCATTTATTCGATTATGATTTATTTGTAATTTGTAAGATATTAATTTTATTTTTTTAAAATTTTGCTTATTTTTTATTTATTAATTATTACTTTTGTAAATGAATTTCGATTGATTTGCTATTAATCTTGTATAAATGATTAAATGAATGTTAAACAAATTCAAATCGATTTGATTCACTTAATTTTATACAATAAACGAGTTAAATGGATATTTGTTCGATAAACAAATCAAATTTGAATCAAGAGATTAGTGTTGGTTTAATAAATCTGAGTGTGTTGAATTTTAATTTAATTCATTTACAAATTGATGATTCATTTATTTGTTTTACCACTCTTTCAAGAGAGTAATTATTTAAAAAAAATATTTTGGAACACTTATGTGCCAAGGTATTTTAATTTAACACATCTAAATACGTCTCGACGTACTTGAAATTGTAGAACGAGTTTCAAGTCCTCATCAACTTCTCTAATACACCCATGAATATATTTTAGGTTAACAAACTATGAGTTGTATTTTGAGGACCAATAGTTTTTCATTCGGAGTAGATTTTTTGCTTTTTTAGTGTGATGTATTATGTATGATGTCATATTCTTTTTTCAAAAGAAAAAATATATATAGGTGGCTTTTTTTGTCAAAATTTTAAATATAATTGAATTAGTACGTCTAAACTCTAAATATATTTAAATGTTTGATTTTAAATAACATATTTATTTTTTATTTGAATCTCTTAAAATAAGTATTAAAGCTGTTCAATTTTTTAACTTTAAAAAATTAAAAACCTATATTTCTTACATTGTACCTTTATTAAGTTTATAAATAAAAATATGCAAGCATGGGTCGCATAAGTTAGACAATGATAGAACACTTTCTCACTCTATAAAGGTCTGAACCCAAGATCATACAATAAAGTATGAATTAAAATCCAATTCAGTGAAAAAAATCAATAAATATAGATTGAGTGGTGATACAATAATAAATTTTTGTATAAATTTATTTTATATAAATTATTATGATATTCACTCATTAGTTGAATAAAAATATAAAATAATTAAAATAAATCATGTGGACCAAGAGATATTTAGTCCAATCAATTAAATCATGTCACATTAATTTGTACAAAAAAGTTGTATAAAGAGTTTATAACTATATCATTACTCAATACAGATTATATACATAGAGCTACATAGAATTTTTTTTTTAATTTTGTTATACACAGATTATTACTGACATTATATCAGATATTACAATTAATATTTATAACTAATATTATCAGATGATTGAGAATGAATTAAAACTAACCCCAAGAATACTCAAAATTGTAAGTGCAAGGACTCTTCTACTAGGCCAAAGACCCGTTAGTAATTGCATGGAAAGCTTATGAAAAATAATTACAATGATATTTATGGAAAATTTAAGAACTTAACTAATGAAGTAACTTAGCGAAAGGGAAAGGAATGTAAGTAGAAAAAGAAAGACAATTTATATTAGTTGGACAGACAAACGTAGATTTTGAGAATAAGTATGAAAAATAAATAATAAAGCATGAAAATTTAGTTGGCTTATTAAAAAAAAAAGGGTAAAAGAACGGCCTCAGACTTTATTTCTTAAAGGTAATAACATTAGTATGATTTTTAAATAAAATAAAATATAAGGACTTTAAATTATGATATAAAAACGTGGTTATTTCCATGAAAGCTCTCCCCTCGCTCCGAACCCCAAGCAAGCGCAATACCAGAAAGTTGAAAAAACTATCTAATATCCAGGAAAACGGTGCGAAATTGTTGTGTGTTGTATTCTCAGTCAAAAAATGGACAAAATGGGTCAGTGAAAAACACGTCGTACTTACTCCAATCAGAAAACAAACAAAATGTTTCCAAGACTTTTCGCTTGCTTTTCCATTAGTACCTTTTAAAATGGACTCTCGAAGGAAATAATGGGAGAATTGAGAGCTGCAAATGGGAAATACAATGCAGAAACCAAAAGAAAACCTAGAGAAGGAGGAAGAAGAAAGCAGTGGAAGCAGTAGCTTCACTTGTGAGATTTGCATAGAACCAATGGCAGCAAGCGAGAAATTCAAGAACAAGAATCACTGCACCCACTCATTCTGTCAAGAATGCATAGCCAAATACATACAAGTTAAGGTCCAAGACGACAACGCCGCCAAAATCCAATGCCCTGGATTAGAGTGCAAGCATAATTTAGACCCCTTTTCTTGCGAAGCCATCATCCCATCGAGTCTTTTTTCAAAATGGTGTGACGTTCTTTGCGAAGATTATATTCTGGGGTTCGAGAGAAGCTACTGTCCCAACACAAACTGCATGGCTTTGGTGGTGAATGAGTGTGAGAGAATTGGGACGCTGAAGAAAGCTCAGTGTCCAAGTTGTAAGCAATGGTTCTGTTTTCAGTGCAAGTTGAAATGGCATGCTGGGTACAGATGTGAAGAAAGTGGGAGCTTGAGGGACCCAAATGATATTATGTTTGGGCAGCTTGTGGAGACCATGAATTGGACTAGGTGTCCTGGTTGTGGCCACTGTGTTGAGCGCAAGAACGGCTGCTCTGTCGTCACGTGCAGGCTAGTGTTTTCTTTCCCCTCCTTAATTCCCGTGTTTGCTTGTTATTAACTATTAATTTGAAAACCATATATATATATATATATATATATTTTAATGATCAACATTCTTTACTTTTTCAGGTGCAAGACTCAATTTTGTTATAAATGTGGGGGAAAGTATCCTCTTGGATGTTCATGCTTTAGAAGCTTTCCATGCAACCGCAGGATGGCATCTCCAATTTTATTCGTGGCAGCACTTATATTTTTTCTAGCTCTTTTAATGAATTCAAAAAGTAAGTAGTTCGAAAATTTTCTGATAGCTTCAATGTTTGTACACTTTTCATTAGAGCAAAATATTTGGTGCCATTTTTATTAATTGATGCTGTTAATGCCATGAATGATGTGGTAGAGATAATATTATTGAAAAATGATGTTACCTTTTGAGTTTACAGTGAAACATATTACATGTTTGATCATATGATTGAGAGAATGTGTGTGATACATTGCTTAGTATGTTGAAGAAGTTGAAAGGCCACTCATCTCCTTTTATGCACCAAATTTACAACTTATAAGTACTTAATCTGTTGCCTTCTATTGTAGATCACAGGACTCGCCCAGACCAAAGCTAATCTCCTTCTTATAGCTGTGAGTCAATCTACCTTTTTTTTCCCACCAATTTATTCCAATTTTTCTATTGTTGCTTACAAAGTTTAGTCATTACTGATTGCTCCACACTTGATTATGAAGTTTAACAATGGATGATGATATGATATCGGGTCTGCTAATCAGAATTTATTCAAGTGCAGACTCACAATATTTGATATGTTTATATGTTTTTTGGTCGTAAGATATGGTAGGATTACAATATTGACTCGGAATATGTTTTGGAACTATACACAAATATATATTTCAGTCATAATATTATGATTATCTTATGTTGCTCTCTGCATGCATGCTGACTATCTCTGCCGTCAGTGCCATGTATGAATTCACTTTGCTTGACCATCCGGCTTGCTGCTTATATTGCTTTGAATGTGTGTTTAGTGTCAACATTGTCTATGGTAGCTATATTAGTTCACATATGGCTCTTCATGCTCATTGATCATTTTCAATTTTTTACTGTACACGACAAGCTGTGACTACTCTGCTTTAGTTCTGAGCTTACTACATTCTTGTACGACTATGTTCTCCTTGTGCATTGATTTCTCTCAACAAGGTTATAACCAAATCTTCCATATGCTCAGGAAATTGTTATTTTGCATCAGTTTATTCGCCAGTTATACATGCGGATGTAAACAGAATACTAATTGGAAGCATTATAAATAACTTGGTTCCATTATCTAATTATTAACTCGTTGTATTATTCCCCATCTTCCTTGTAAGTTATCAAAGTAGTAATGTTAAGAACCCAACTCACTTAATTATATTATATTCATTTTTCCTTTTCTTTTCTCTATCTCCCAGGCATCCGAGAGGTTCCCTCTTGTTGTTAATATCTTTTTCTTGTGAGATTCGATTGTGCCATCCTCCCATCAACATGGTATATTCAATTTGTTACTTATCAACTATTTATTGTAGCGTCACACATCGGTAGCTCTGATGCATACAAAGATTTTGGTTACCATCTACACAGAAAAGTTTAGCTCATTGGTGTCGATATATGCATCACATTCCTTATGTGGAGATGTTGCAATGGTCATGACTAGTGAGCAAATACTGATGTATTATTATTTTGCCTCCGATTTTCTATTTAAAATTAAGTTTTCAATATTTTTCTTTTTGGCCAAATTTTCGTTTTCAACTCCTTAAGCTAGGCTCTATTTACTATTCTAGTATTGCTTTTAGGCCACAATTGTTGTGAAGTGCAAGCTTCAACTTTTAAATAAAAGTTGAAGTAAATACAAGTTTTTCATCAGGTAACCAAGGTTAAAATATCATTAACTTCTAAACTATAATTAAAGTAAAATAGTTGTAGTTTAGCGGCCAAACGGAGCTATTAAACTACTTTAAGCTTAACACCGTCAAATTTTCCATTATACCTGGGTTTACACCGAAGAGGCTGGGGGTATACACAATATATATTATAAGTTGGGGTTTAAACAAAATCTTAAAAAATCAAGAATACCTCAAGAATGATGACATTTCCACCCCATTTTATTTCGTAATATCACCGCAATCATAAATACGAGCCATAAATCAAATTATTTTATGAATAAACCCCTATTATTACTAAACTACCCTTACACAAGCATTTTTTTTTTCTCTCTCCTCTCTTTCCAGTCACCGTAAGCATGCACCCAAGCTTAAAAGAAAGCCAAGCACACAAAATCACAAATGGAAGCAACTGGCCACCATCCTCATGAAGAAATTTGCAACTATCATTTGAGTTTGGCACAAATAAACATGGATTGTTGAACTCTCTTGCACTGTTCCTCATAATTTTGCTGCAACGTATTTTATTATTAAGTATTTACAAACTAGTGGAACTTGGAGGTGATTATCTTAGTTAAATTTTTGAAATAATTTTTCATTAAGTGACACGACTCTTACACACCCATGAGTTGATCTTATATTCCATTCATCAACTAGGTTGCTAATACTTCTGATCGTGCTTGTTGGACAAAAAATAGAATAGGCCAGCTAGGGTCAAATAAATTTGGTCCTAATAAAGCCTATAAAGTATTATTTAGGATAAACCTCTTAAATGGAAAGGTTTTAAAATCTAAAAGATTCTATGGTTCTAGGATCCTATTCTAAGATAAATTATTTAAGATAATCTTCTTAGGCAACAAGGCTTCAAAGTCCAAAGACTCTGAAGTTGTAAGCTCTTATATTAAAACAAATTAATGAACATAAATCTCCTAGTGGCAAGACTTTAAAGCCTAAAAGGTTCTAAGGTCTAAAATCCAAAGGTTTTTGATGTCCTAGCCTTCTATCTTAAGACAAATTACCAAGGATGCAGCTTCTAGGTTCTAAGGTTCTTATCGTCTCAGAGTTTTAGAAAAAGCAACCTAAGGTTAAAAAGTTCCTTCCTTTCATCTGTATACAAGCTTGCATATCCATGTGTCTATCAACATGGGCACAAGTAGACAAGTGTAACCAGATGTCATTAACACAATAACACTTGTCATCAAAGTAATTAGGACTCAATTAAATAAATATCGTCTATAAATATACCCTCTATTCTCACTAAAAGATAAGAAAAAATTGTCCCAACAAGTAAAATGTTGACTTTCTCTCTCTAGTCTTTTTCTCTCTCAATTTATATTTCTAAGGATCTAGTAATTGACTTGATCATTGGAGGGCTTACGTTGGCAAAGTTGGCCTTCTGTCATTTTTTTTTTTTATGCTTGTAAAGTATCATTAGATAAGGATATTTTCATCTTTTAATAAAGTAGACTCAGAGAAAAAGATTCGAAGGTCCATTAAAATCAATTTAAAGGGTAAACTCACTATCGTCACATCTAACAAAGAGGAACCACAGGCTTAAAGGGGCCGTCTTGGTTGAAATTTTCACCTAATAAATTGGGGCAAAATTTGCACAGACAAGTATTGTGTTAAAAATATTTAAGGAAAAAAGAGAGAGAA
Source organism: Aegle marmelos (assembly GCA_030449875.1). Taxonomy (NCBI): domain Eukaryota; kingdom Viridiplantae; phylum Streptophyta; class Magnoliopsida; order Sapindales; family Rutaceae; genus Aegle; species Aegle marmelos. The sequence continues at coordinate 12,827,695 of JASUUL010000115.1, forward strand.
TAAATAAAATTATTGTAGTAAGAACACAAGCAGTAAATTTTTTGTGCATGGTGAATGGATGGGTTGATGAAGGAAAATTTGCATGAATGATAAGGTTAGTTGTTATTTGATGACTTGATTCAAATGGGCTAGGATTTTAACTTCAAGGCGAAAATAGTGTTCTTCTTTAGTCACATAATACATAAATATCAATGTGCGTATTGAATCGTTTCAAGTGACTCAAAATTGATCTTATATTTGTGAAACTTTGAGGTGATTTCTTACTGGTCTCAGCAACATGCCAAATGAAAGTCCATTTCTGGGAAGTCAGCAAACCGAGATGAAGTTCGGAAGCGCCTGCTACTCTCCTTCTGGTAGCGGTAGTTATATATTATATGCGCATCATTAGGATTGATGGTCTGTTATTCAGGAGCTATTGATCACAATTTAGGCTTTGTAGTCGTGTGGGTTGCGTCTATAATTCAGGGCATTGCCATCTGCTCTCTGTGCATTGTTTTGTCTTCTTTTTTAAATTGAGCCGCTTTCCGGGTCTCGGCAAGATCCACAGCGATTTTTTTTTTTTTTTTGGGTTAAGAATTAGTTAGTTCGTTAAATGATTATAATATCTGCTCTCAGTATCAAGTCTTGTGTTTTCTTTAAAGTTTGTGTTTGATGGCTGCTCTATCCTACCGTGCACTGTATTTGAAGATGATAAGGAAATACAAGTTTCTTTGAGGTTTTAAATTTTCTTGAACGCATTAGCTGAAAATATGCGTTCGTTGTGACAGAAGTTATTTTTTCTTTTGTCCTTCCCGTCTAAAGCGATTGAGATTTTTCGTTCGTGGAAGGAGGCGTTATGCTCACGGCACTTTTCTCAAGTCATTGAAAGGAACAAAATAATAAAATTAGGGTCAATTACTCATATTTCGACAAATTTTAAAAAGTTGATAACATTTTAAAAATATTCGAGCAGATGATAAATCGATATCTTTATTGTTAATTTTAACATAAACAGTAAATTAATTATAAAATAATATTTCTACCTCTATAATTAATTATAAAATGATATTATGTCCCTATATAGCTATAATATGATATTTTTATCTCTAAATTAGTGACAAAATAAGTTTTTGCTCCTATTCGATTTTTTTTATTTTTTAATAGAAAAATTTATAAAAAAATTGTATCTAAATATAATTAATGGTTTTTTATTGTTAAATCATACAATTTTGTTTTTAAAAAAATTCTTGTTGAATTCTTACTAAATTTAATGACAAAATTTATTCAACAAGAAATTTTTTTTAAGAAGATTTGTTTGATTTAACAAAAAAAAAATTACTTATACTTAGATGAAATTTTTTATAAATTTTTATTTAAAAAATAAAAAATAATTGAGTAGAGACAAAAATATATTTTGTAATTAATTGTAGAGATAGAAATATCATTTTGTAGCTATTATGGGGATAAAAATATCACTTTATAATTAATTTGAAGGTAAAAATATTATTATGTAATTAATTTATTATTTATGTTAAAATTAACAACAAAATTAATGATTTGTTACCTACTTAAATATTTTAAAAAAATATATCATCTTTTTTAAATTTATCAAAATATGTTTCACCCTGGGCTAATTAACTCATAAAATTATAATTATTATAAGCTTTGCCCTCATTGCAATCGAAGTTTTTGCGCTTACTTAAATTAAAAAAAGGAGAGGCGGGGTGGGGCACGCAAAAGAAACATTTCTAATTATAACTGGCCTTCGAAGAATCTTACCATGTAAGCATTACTTTATACGGTTACATTTCTTGATTCGTCACCTAGAAGCATAAATGGGTCTCTTTATAAGAGGAATCGTAGAATATATTATTCATTAAGTTATATTATACTTATTTTGCTTTTTCTTATATATATATATATCTCTCTCTCATGCATTCTACAAGTTCCTCCTTGATGTTAGAAACTTTGTATTGTAAGATCTAACCACGCTTTCCTCCCCATCAAGTATGATATAGTTGTCACTTATCAACGATTCTTGTGGTACTCACACGTGTAATGATTTTGATCACAACCATAGATACACGAACCTTTAGCACATTGTCTTGGTGAAAGTATTTTTATAACATGGAGAGGTACTAGAGTATCTCCGTTGTATTACATTTATTTAATACACCTATAACATATGCGCATGAATTAAATAAAATTATTAATTACATGATTATTTTTTAAATAAATATATAAATATTATACAAGCATTAAATAGAAGTAATACGATCGAATCTCTCATATAGCATGTTAGCTTACTTAAAAGATGCTGTGACGGTCATGACTGTGAACAATGCCGTGTTGTATGAGAGATACAATATTTTGTTACTCATTTTCAAGTGTTTTTTTTTTTTTTTTTTGGGAGGGTGGGGTGTTTCTCAAAATATTTATTTTCAACCCTTAAATTCTGTTTATACTTTGGTATCGGGCATTTTAGATTTGTCAAGTGTTATGGAATTATAGCTACTTAGTTCCTTTACGTTGCTAAATACTCTTAACTAAATACATAATTTGAATTAATTTTATTAAATAAAAAATCTTTTATACCTTTACTAATTTTGTTAAAATTATTAATTATTTAAATATTATACCACTCTATATTTTTTTCAGTAAAATCCCCACCTTAAGAACAATTAAACATTACCATGCCTATTAACTGCTGCTGAAAATGTGTTTACTGGTAATGGACAGGGGCCGCGCGAACGCAGGCCCCCACTGTAGCAAATTATGACGTAGGCTCTCCCACTTGAGGAGACCTTAAGGTGGTGCACTCTCCAAGTGCAATGAGAGCCACCACCCTAGGCCATAGGCCTTCTTGATCGCCCATCGACCCCGTCCAGGTAAGTATGTTGGCTCGTTGCTCCAACTTCTTTATTTGTAATAGCCTCAGGTTTCTTATTTTTTAGTATTTTTCCGATGTGGGATATTTTATGCAATGTCGAGTAGCTCATATCAATATCATGATCTTATAACATGATTTCCTCAGCAAGCAGATCATGCAAGGTTGAACCTTCATCATACCATGTAAGAGCATTCCATGGTCTACGCAAATTCCTTTTTTTTTCCCCCCTCTTTTATGATTAACCTGCGTATATATCGATCCTTCGTGATATTGTCTCAGGAAACAAATAATTAATCGATCAGCGATTTACAATTAAGTCCCAATGCCACCCAATAAATTTTTGTCAATCGACGACACCTTGATCGCTAAATTTATTTGATAGAAGGAAGAAAAAGTAAGGAACAATTCAAATTCTCTATCACAAAATCCTCCTTGTCCCACAACAATATTTCGTTGTTTGAGAATAAACAATACAGAAAACAAGCAGACTGCATGTGAAAACTTTCAGCTGGATTGGTAGGGTGTGCCAGGCCCTTGCAGCAGTGCAGCACAAGGGCAACGCTCGAGAGCCCTGGAAGCATGCTCCCGTAGCGATCTCTCCGCCTTAAAAAAATTAATCTAATATCGTGTGAGCCCATATCAGATATTAAACTGACAATAACAGATACTACAGTTGATCATAACCAAAATGCCGAGAAAGATATGGGTTTAGGCTTATGCTGTTGCTTCTTTTGTATATAGCTGACGGCTCCTTCTTCTCTCTCAATCAATGTAATAATTTGAAAAAGTCTTAGGGAACTACCTCCACTCTAAAATCAGGCACTCCACGTTCTCAATTTACTGAACTTTTTAACCCATAGTATAATTCAGAGAATATTTTCTGTGGTGATTTGAATGCTTTACTCTCTTGTTAGCGATAAACCACTGCCCAAGAAACTTGTCAAGACCTGTTCAAGTTGCAATTAAACCAACAACCAATCTGAAGCTTCAATGTCGATTCAAATTCTAACTCTAGTTTAATGGAGATTAACAACAGAAGATTAACTTGAACTGGAAGTAAAACACACTCACACAAAGAATAGATTTAAAGCGGTTCAATTGTTCACAAATGCACAATCTACATCAATGGGAGAAGGCACAGAAAATGCTTTATTACTGATACAAGATGAATTTTACAGAGCTAATACAGACAAGATTGCAAGGAACAAGAAGACTCTTTCTCTCTTTCCTCGATCTCTCCGGAAAACTCTCAAAATCCTTCAAAAGCTGCCTCAACAATCAGCCTCTTCATACCCCTGCTATGGAAGGCCAGATTGCACCAGTTTACGACGCGTGTAGGGTACAATAAAGTTAATTTCGCCGCTTGCAATGAAAATGAGGAGTCAAGGGTTGAATTTCTCCAGTAATTTAATCTCTTGTAATGAAAACGATTTATCAAGACTTCAATTTTTCCAATTTATGTTTTACTAACGTAAAGTCTTACTTGAAACCGTAAAAATTTGCTTTCTTGCTGTCTCCAAAAAATGAAAAATATATTTGATATCCAATTATTTGTGCATCAAAATATCACAACACAAAATTCATCAGCGCATTGTATTTTCCACAATCATATATACTGGCTCTTGGCTGCCCTTTCGCTTTCAAACTGCTCTCCAAGACCCAAATGAGCCATTCAATAGCCAAAGAAAACTGCTTTCCATTGTTTGGCAACAATCTCCAAACAAAAATCTCTCCAAACGAAGATGGAATAAAAGAAACAGAAAAAAGTTCTTAATAGAGAACTTTCAGTTTAGAAGTAATATTGAAGAGTTCTCCCTTTCATTTTTAGATTCTTGCCTCTAATATTTTATTTATTTAATTGTCCGATATTTGAAGTGATCTGAATATTGTAAGTAAAAGACTAAGAATCTTGCCTTATCAACGTATTGGGACGCTTTAACAGCCAACAAACAACAAGTGTGCTTTTAAAACAAACGAAAATTGCAGGCACTGATGCTTGAGTGAAGGGGCGTAATTCTATTTTAGGGTTAAAATTATAATGACAAGTAAAAGGTGTTTCACAACTTCCATCTCCTCGGCCGTCGGCGTTGCAGCAACCGATTTCGTGGCTTCCATCTCCGCTTGAAGGTAACTGTAACTTCAGCTCTCAAATTGGATGTCAAAATTTGATATTTGATACGTATATAGATGGCAAGTTTTTAGAAGATTCAAAATCTCTGGTTCTAGCCTTTTCAGCTCTACCATTCAATTATTATTATTATTTTTTCTTCTTAACATATTGTTGTTATAACCCAAATCATCATATAGATACTATTTCCTTTTTAAATGTTCTGGAATGAAATGTTACTTTCAGGTTTTGACTCCAATTCCGTCCTACTTGGTAAGGGTGAAGTCTGGACAAAAGAACCTGACTCTACAGGTTGGCATACGTTATTATTACTTTTTCGTTTTTCCTTGTATGTTCAGGAAAGTAAATGAATACATAAAATGGTATTAGAAAACTTAATAATCGTGGATATGTCGGGGTTTGAATTATCTCCACTTACTTGAGAAAAAGTAGGATATATATGAATAAATAAGACTTGAAAATCTCATATTTTATACATTTGCTTTGCAAGGTTGTTGGATTGATGATTTGTACTCATTTTTTCTAGTGTGATTAAAGTTGTTCTAGGCAGTAATGTATATTTGCACTTTCGTAATATTACAACCCAATCCGAAATTACAACCTAACTTGAAATTACAACCCAAACCAATTTGTAACCTAAACCATGATTGAACTCCAAAAATCGAACTAAATCCAAATTGAATTTGAAACCAAACCGAATCGAAATAAACTGAAATCGCCTTTAAAATTATTTGGATTGAATTCTCAAAACGACTTGTAAAACTGAATCGAAAATTGAAATGTCCACCCTTGATTTTAAGGATCCACTCATTGAGTTATATTATACTAATTTTGCTTTTTCTTGTTTGTATCTCAGGCATTTAAGAGTTTCCTCTTTTATGTCAGTATATTTTTGTTGTAAGATGTGACCATGCTATCCTCCCCATCAAAGTATATTCCAATTGTCACTTACCAATTGTTTCTTGTAGTACATGCACATGTAATGATTTCGATCACAACCATACACACACAGACATTTAACTTATTGTATTCATGAAAGGTTATATATAAAATGAAGAGAGATTAGAGTATCTCCGTTGTATTACACTCAATGCATGCATAATCTATTTGCATGAATTAAATATAACAATCAATTACATGATGATATTTCAAAATAAAAGTACACTTATGTACATTAAGTAGGCGTGGTACAATAAATTTAGAATCTCTCATATAACATGCTAGCTTACTCGAAGATGTGATACAATCCAATGTTGTATGAGAGAGACAACATGTTGCTCCCCACTTCCTATTACAAAGTCTAAGTTTTTTGTTTTAAAAAAAAAAAAAATTGTTCGCAGGTGAGTATTTTCGATTCTTAGCTTGTAACACCCTAAATTAATACATGCAGAACACGTGATAAAGGAGGTTATTTACGAATTAAAATCTTTAGGTATAAAATTTTAAATTGAAATATCTCAAATATTTATTCAAATAAGACCACAAATTCATGTGTCTAGTATTAAATAATATTTCCTAAAGACATAAATATATCAAAGTTTTAAATCTCTCAAATTACAAATCTATAACAAAAATAAACTTAAAGGCATTATGAGTTTATTCCTCTTTTTATTCAACTAGTAAAACGAAACAGATTACTAACTCCATTGCTAAGTACACATCTTAATTTGCAAAAAGTAATGATAAGGGGTGAGCATCAACTCGATGAGTAAAATTATTCCCAATGCACTAGGCCAATTGTTATAAAAAATATTGCAAGCCTTCCATTTTTAATAAAACATATAACATAATTTAAACTTTTCTTAAAATGACATATTACAATAATAAATTCATAATAATTTCAGAATATCAAAAGCACATAAATTATGAAAATAAATCATATAACTTATATACAGATAATAAAAAAGTTAGCTCATGTCACATAGTGTCACCTGTAATTCTGATAAACTGGATAGAACATAATCATAATCAGAATATCGTGTGCACACTCAAAACATAAACCCAGTATTGGTCTAGAACTTATATACATCGTATGATATGACCAGAATCATAATTATAATAACTATAAACAGTGAGTCAAAGCATTTAAATCGAATTTTCATATATAATAATTTATACGTGGCACTTTACACTATATATGGCACTTTGCGATCTGCCCTCAAGAGGTGGCTCCCATACAGTCTCAAGAGGTGGCTCTCGTACAATCATAAATAATTAAAATCATATATGAGACAAAACTTTTGTGTCATATTCATAAATATCCATAATAATAATTTAGGCTTGCAACATAAATTCTATGATAATATTTTATAAACAAATTTATAAAAGTTAATCCTATAACAAAATAATTTACACTTTTAAAAGCATTGATGATACTTTATTAAAATCATAAAAATAAGATAATTTTTAGATTTGAAAACATTTGCACAAACTAATTTTATAATGAAAACCACTAATTTTGGGGAAAAAATTTAAAAACACATGCACTTATAGTAATATTAAATAATTTTATTTATCTAGTACTTTAGGAATGAAGTTACTTACCTTGATTCTCTAAATTGATCACTTAAAAGTCTTTAATAGCCTCGAACACCTCTAATACCTTAAACAAAATACAAGATACAACTATTAATAACTAATTTTAAAAATTTGATTTTCCATTTATACCCATATTAGTCTAATTCTTAGAATTTTAACTCTTAATATAGTAGTCAAATTGACATAATATTTTATAGAATACTATTATGGACATCCGTGGGTATCTTTTGTAAAATTTTCAAGAAGGTCCAAAACCAAAAATATTTTTAAGACTATTTATTTCTTGACAAATTTGAAACTTTTTTATAGTATCTTTAAGTGAATAGACTAGGTTTCGAGAATTTTATAAATTCAAAAAAAAATCAAAAAATTATAAAATTAAAACTATGAATACTAGAGACATATATCAGTCTCTATTTAAAATTTCAGAATTTGTAGACTTCATTTAATGGTACAAATAATTTTGTAAATCAAGTTACTTTGCTGAAATCACAATTTTCCAATGTCAAAGTGTCTATTTCGAAATTACATATAAAATTAAAAACAGAATCAAATTTCATGAAACTAAATTTACTCAAGAAGTTCTACGTATCTATTTTGTAGAAAGATCAATTTCTTAGAAAATCATTGAGAAACTAGATGTTTAAAATTTGAGATACACATATTGCCTGAAATTATTCAGTGCCTAATGCAAAAGGAATTAATAATGATGACTCAATAACAAATTAGAACCCTAAGTAGAATCTAAATACACTTTAAATCATGCATTATCATTAAAAATAATTTATAATCATATCAATTTAAAACTCTAATTAGAGTTATAGGAAAGATTAAGGAGAATAGGAAGAGAAAACTTATAAAAATTATTTTAATTTTCTTCTTAATGTCATTAATAACCTAACCCTAATTATAATTTTAATATCTTTATTAATGACATAATTATGACATTTATAAATCCTAAAAAAATAAAATAAACTAAAGAAAAATTGGGCATTACACAGCTAGCTTATGTATATATGAGACTGTAGAGTCAATGTTGCCAATTTGAATGGTATTATTGAGCTCGATGTAACTAATAAGCATTATTAGTGTTATTATCATTATGCTGAAGATAGCATTAAGCCCATTTGAATGGTTAAAAATTTTAACTAGCAATGGGCAGGGACCGCGCGAACGCAGGCCCCCACTGCCACAAATTATGACGTAGGCTCTCCCACTTGGGGAGACCTTAGGGTGGTGCACTCTCCAAGTGCAATGAGAGCCACCATCCTAGGCCATGAGTCTTCTTGATCCCCCATTGACCCCGCCCAGGTAAGTATGTTCCTACGTTGCCCCAGCTTCTTTATTTGTACTGGCCTCAGGTTTCTTATTTTTCAGTCTTTTTCCAATGTGGGATGTTTCATGCAACGTCGAATAGCTCATATCAGTGCCATGCTATAACATGATTTCCTCAGCAAGCAGATCATGCAAGGTTAAATCTGCAACGTGCCATTCAAGCGCAGTTCCATGGTCTAGGCAAATTCCTTTTTTTTTGGGGGGGAAATAGCTTGCGTATATATTGATCCTTCGTGATATTGTATCCGAAACAAAATTATACCCCAATGCCACTATCTACTCAGGGAGTTGACACCCAATAAATTTGTACCAATGACAACACCTTATTCGCTAAATTAATTTTGATAGACAGAAGAAAAAGCAAGGAACAAATAAAATACTCTATCACAAAATCCTGCTTATCCCACGACAGTATTTCATTGTTTGAGAATAAGTAATACAGAAAACAAGCAGATTGCATGCGAAATTTTTCAGCTGGAATAGGGGGTGCCTCAGGCCCTTGCAGTAGTGCAACTCATGCGCGGCGCTCGAGAGCCGCGGTAGCAAGATCCCGCAGCGAGCTCTCCGCCGCAAAAAAATCAATTTATTAATGCTAAGCTGATAAGAACGTATACACTATCCGAGATGCTACACTTGTTCTTAGCCAAAAGGCCGAGAAAGGTATGAGTCTAGCCCTATGCATTTACTTCTTGTGTATACAGCTGACGGCTCCTTTTGCCCTCTGAATCAATGCGATGATTTGGAAAAACTTAGGCTCCCCACGTTCACAATTCTCATTACTATGGCTTTTTAACGTATAGCATAATTTAGAGAATGCTTTTCTCTAAATCATGGTGTATGACGGCACAATTAAGTTAGTTTGGCCTCTTGTTATGACATTAAGGAGTTAATCGCTTGTAATGAAAACAACTGATTAAGAGTTAAATTTCTCAAATTAATATAATTTGGAAGGTTTGGTGTTTTATTAACATAAAGTCTTACATGAAACAGACAAAATTCACACTCTTGCCATCTCTGAAAAATGAAAAATGTACTTGATATCCAATTATTTATACATCGAAATAAAAAAGAAAATTCATCAACGCGTTGTAGTTCTCGCAATCATTAATGTTTGCTCTTGCTTGCCCTTTTTACTGTCAAACTATTCTCCAAGACCTAAATAAGCCATTCAATAGCTAAATAAAACTACAATCCATTATTGGGTAACAATCCCCAAATAAAGATGGAAAAGTATGCGACCTATGGTTTTCTTAAATTTGAATTCCCTTTCCCCTTTAAAGGCCGCCCCCCGGGGGGCGGGGGGGGGGGTGTTGTGGTTGGGCTTAATTGCAAACTCTTCAGAGTTCTCACTTTCATTGGTAGATTCTCTCTCTAATATTTTATTTATTTAATTCTTCAATATTTGAACTGATATGAATATTACTAGTGAATAGCTAGGAATTTTGGCTTATCAGCGAGTTGGAAAACCATTGACAGCCAGCACTTTTAATACAAATGAAAATTGCAAAGAGCCATACGTGAGGGAACGGGGTGTAACAGTAAAATTGTAAATACAAATAAGAGGTGTTTCATAATGAGTTTGGACTTTGGAGGGTGCCAATAATCAGATCTAAGGTTGCGTTTATATTTTTAATATGAAATTTGAATAGTTTTGAATAATAATATTTAAATGATATGTTTGTTTTTCTTTTTTTAAGATTTGAAGAAAAAAATTTAAAAACTAATAGTTTAACATAAATATCTTGTTAAGTGGTGCATATATTTGTTCTTCATAGTTTATAATTTTCACAGGTTGATAATTTTGGTAGCATTAAAAAAAACACTATTATTGTTGATCTTAATTTAATTTTGTAATAAAAGATGTAATTATAACATCAATTTTTTTTATAAAGTCAACACTGTTATTTTATTTTTTATTCATCACAATAAACATATTATGATTTGTTTAATATTTTAGTTTAGTTAATGTTATCATGTCAATAAAAATTTAAAGTAATTTAAAAAAAAAGGATAATGCAAAAATATTAAGTTTGTACATAATATTAAAAAATACATAAACTGTTAAGGGTATTTTGCAGATTTGAAATTAAAATTTTTCATTTAAATTTTAGACTTTAGAAAAAATGAGACTTTTTCTACTTTTTTTGAATCAAGATAAAATTGTCTGAAAATATGTGATAATTTTAAAAAAATCTAAAATAGATAAGTGTCTTAAAAAAAAAGTTAAATTTAGACTTTACACTAAAAAGCAAACAGCACCTAAGTCAAATGGGAAGATAAATCTGTCAAAAAGGGGTCAAATTTATATAAAATTGACCAAGCCAACAGAACAACATCAATCTAAAGCAAATATGTAAACACAAGTTTTACAATGTCGTATGCTCAAGCTTCTGTACACTTCAAGCCTTTTTATGAGGTTTCATAATTGCCAGCGTTGGAAACCTTGCATGCTAATTTGATTGTCCTTGATTTTTTTTTTTAATTACATGAAACTATTGCTCAAGTGTTCAATTCATATTATATAAGTTTATAATTAATATTTATGAAATAAATTATTATTGAATATTACAATTAATATTTACAATAATTCTTGTAAAATATTATAATTGATATTTACAAATCAAACTATTACTAGAGATTACAATTGATATTTAAATTAATTCTTATAAAATGCTACAGAACTTTTATTCCACTCACATTTTAAAAAAGAGAAAATTATCTTTACTCAAAGTGAGGAAAAAAATTAAACCCTTATAATATATTGTGGAGCTCGAATCTATAACTTCACAATTGTGAGGCTTGAATTCTACTTAGTAGCCCCTGAAACTGTCGTTTGGTTCTTATTAAAAACTTAGATGAGTTAAAAAATCAAGTTGGCCTAGGCCTGCAGGTTTTCGGCCAGCCTGTTCAACTATGGATATGAACCAAACTTATTTAAAACTGTTTAAATGGACCCAGGGTTTATGGAAAAGCTCTTACTTGGCTTAGATTTTATAACTTATAAATTTAAAAAATTATTTTATAATTTTTAAGCACTATTTATAGTTTATTATATTAAGTTATCAGTATTTTGTGTATTAGATTATTAATTTATTATATATTAGGTGTTCGTCTTTAATTTAAATATTTTTATATTATTTTTTACTTTATTAAAATTATATTTTTAAATAATTAAAAGAAACCTAATCCGACCCCGACCCATCAATATTTAAATGGATTTTTAGAGAATTTGGGTCTGTCCTGATAACATGAGATTGGGCTTGAGCTTTAAAAAATCTAGAATTCATCATTTTTAATTAAAACAACATTTTTTTAGAGGAATTAGTTATTAAGATAAACATAAATCGATTCTCTTAAGCCACCTAATAATAAATAATGAATAAATTATTGTGATGTATAATGTTTAGTCCATGCCGTTACTCATGCACTGAATTGATTATTTAGGGCTTAACTTTCTTATGAAGAATATAAGCAAATAAGGGGCATTATGATGTATAAAGCTAGTTTCGAAAAACATGCATATGTTGTTTTTTTTTTTTTAATACGTGTCATATCATAGTTTTATTATGATTCAAGTTGCTTTATGTGCATTTGCAAAGAAAAAGTTTCTTCTAAATATTTTAAATTTATATTCGACTTATTTCAGACCTATATATATAGAAAGAGTGAGGATCTTCATGCTAAATTAATGAAATGTTTCTATTATTTTCACTGACCACAAGGGCAAGTATGAATTAAATTTTATTTCTAAAAAATCAACACATCACATTTCACAATTCACAAAATGCACACACACAGACACATATGTATCAATTAATCAATCAAGAATACAAGCAATAAGGTCTCGGCGTATGGATTTCGTAGATAGATGTGTTGGAGCAGGAAATTTGGCATGGATGATTATGAGGTGCATTGGTATTTGATGATTTGATTCACATGGGCTAGGATTTTAATTTAATGAGAAAAGGATGTTCTCCTTCTTGTCACATAATACATGATAAATATCTATATTCGTACTTTTCAATTAATGTTGTTTTGGGGTGAAAACCGTCGTGATCGGGCACACATGAGCAGAGTGTACTCATCTCGACCTAAGAGGACTCCCCGAGGAGAATTATACCGACAAGGCGTGTGATTGGTCTCGTTAGTGAAGTCGGTTCAAGGACACACGAGGAGAGATCAGAATCACGTCGAATCGAAGGCTTGGTCAAAGGTCAATTATAAGATTCTTTCAAAGAATTCGGGCACGAAGCCTCTTGATGCTCAAATCCATCCGAGTTGATTTCGTCGACTAAAATTTTTTGTCAACTTAAATTTTTGTTGCGTTCTACCTGAAATTACAGAAAACAATGTCAGAAGTATTAGAATTTCTGATAAAAATCCTTCAACGCTCAAGTCAGTGATTGAATTAAGAGCAAATATCAAATATGTAATTTTTAACTTTTATGAATAAATAATCTTAAGTTAATAGAACATAAAAATCAAAATTGAGAAAAAAAAGTTTAACCTCCTCTTTGTTTTGGATTTTTAGGAATTTATAAGCACTTAAAATTATTGCACCACCTTCAATATGCTGCGGTTATTAAATTGAATGTGCCATTATGATCATAAATTAATACGTCTATTACAAAATAATTACAAAGTTTCAGTTATAACTTCTGATTCTGGTTTTCTAGAACTCATTTGCTCCAGATCTCATAGATTACTATGTAATCGAGGTAATTTGTTAATAGTCTCAAAGATTACTATCCGGTCAAGATTATCTGCTCACGGATCATCTTTTGATAATATGCTCACGGAGATCTCTTCTTGGTGACATGCTCACAAATCTCTTCCTGGGAATCTGCTCATGAATTATCTCTTGATTGATGTGATCTATTTATAAATTACCACTTGATCACCTATTAATTTCTTACTGTCTTTTTACTTTGAGAAAATCCTAAATACTTTATTTTATTCTCCAAACAAAACCCACTTACCAATGGCTATGTAGCCGATCTAGTAATGGTTGCAGGGGAGAGGAGGCGAAACATTTTGGCTGGATATAAAAGCTAGAGGAAATGGAGGTGAAAGAGGATAGATATTTTTAGCATTTAATTCTCATGTACTCTCTTTTTCCATCTTCTTAGACAATTCCTCTTGACTATCTTTCTTGATTCCTGAAAAGTAATTATTTCCAATTGAAACAGTCGTAGTTAAGCCGCGAGAGTCATGGCACAAGTTTTTCCAATTAGACCTATATCGTCAAATTAAGTGTCGGTTGGTTTACACTAAAAAAAAAACCATCAGATCCTCTTACTCATTTTTGTGAACACAGGCGCTCTTGGAAAAAGTACTTGAGGTCATAGGAGTTTGTTCAATAGTGAGGAAGCAACACAGGGCTATCTCTTCAAAAGCTATAAATTTAAGTGTTGACGTGGTTATCTAGTCACTACATAGATTGACTAGGTTTGTACATCAATAAATGTGCTTATTATTATAACTCTCTTTAATTCTTAAATTATTAAGATTTCCCACAGAGAAAAAGTGCATACTACATATATTCAGTTACACTAGGTTTACCGTTTGCAACTCTAAGTTATCTTGAATCCTTTTTTCCTTTGTTGGTACACTCAAAATGTTTGATGAAAAATTGTTAATTTGATTTTATCATATAGAAAATAACTATTTCCCAAAGAAATAAAGAACATAAAAGGAAAGAAAAGGAAGGGTCAAAGAAGTCAAAATCACTGTGACCCCACCACTATAATTCCCCCCCCCCCGGGGGCCCCCCAAAAAACCAAAAAAAAAAAAAAAAGAAACACAAATTGACAGTCACTGCATAGCCATATACATCAAAATGGTGTAATTGTGACGCTTTGATGGACGTCTTCTGAGAGAAGCATAAGACATTAGCATAGTAATATCCACAACTACAACAAAGTGTTAACAAAGTTCAAATACAATCACGTGGTAAAGTGTTCCAATTTTTTAAGAATGTTTTATTTGACAGTCAATAATAACAAAGAACAATAAAATCAAGTGGGTAAAGATACATAAAAATAGTGGGAGTGTCTTGGTCACACCTTTTTTATTAAGACTGCGATAGCCCGATACATAAAAATGGGGTGATAATTAATCTTTTGAAACTGAAAGCAAAAGCAGAAGCATTAATGAAATAAATAATAGTAAGCACAAATAGAACCCAACCGAAACACGTTAACCAAGCAAGACTCGTGTACCAAAGTGTTCTATCTTTGTCTTACAATCCCAAAAGAATAATCTCAGTGAGCAGCAGATTGAACTACTGCTTATAGCAACACTTAATCAAAGTTAAAGTTAACCATAGTTTTAGCTGACGGCTTTTCCTAGTCTTGCTTCCGTAAGTTTCTTAAGTGACTCAAAATGGTCATATATACATATATATGCATACAACGAATTACAGATTCATTTGTGTTTTCATTCATATCGTACACCTTGAAGCCTCCTTCACTTTCAGGTAATTAAATGTAAATTTATTTCGCTATATATATAATATATAGTAGTCTTATTTTATTAATATTTACAGGTCTCAAAATGCCACTTGAAATTCGACCTTCGCGCATGCTGCATGATCGAGAAATGCTTCGGTTCCACATAAATGGTGTCCTTGCGGTGATGGCTATTATTTTCGTTCGATCCTTTGATAGTTAACAAAATTTAGCCTCTAAACAATACTCCACTAGTTTCGGACATGAATAGCACCGCCCTCCTCCTTCAACTTCTAAGGAATCTCATGATTTTATGCTATGCTATGGGTCTTTGTGTCAATATCAGCACCGCTGCTGTTATTGGCACACTTGGCTGACAACACCTTAGCCTTTGATACTCTTTATTTGTACATGGACTGATGTGCCTTGCCATGTCTTTAACAACCTTGTTACACTCAGTATCACCACTTCCTGGAGTGACCAAGTTTCAGATGCCATCTTACTGGTTTGTACTGTTACAGTTTTAGCCCTATTTATTCTTAGTTGAGCTTTTGCTTTGGGGCGCATTTGCTTAGGCTGGATCCACAGGGAGTAGTATTCATTTTCTATTAACCAATGGTTAATGCAATAGGGTAATAGCTATCAAGTTAAACAATTATATCTCTCATGTATTTTCTTTCTAGTTTATGCGTTACATGTCTATGTCTATGCTTCTGTGTACTGTGTATTTTGTTGAAAATGGAAATACAAGTGTATTTGTAGATAATTAGATGAACTTTTAGATCATGATACCATCTTTCGTTTTCGTTTCTGATTGGTAAATTTAGACGTTAAGGATCGTTTTAATTGATATGTTGTTTAGATGATATCTTGTGTATGAAGTGTGGTTCTCAGAATTTGTACTGAAAGCTCTCGCTATTCCTGGAACCGGGGCTGATTTTGCTAGAGATTGTATCTGATTTAATCAACGTTGTACGAAATGATCGGTTGTTTTAGAGATTAAAAGATTATACTCGTCTATTTCGCGTAAAATATATCCCAAAGGCTTGTGATGTAGCGACTAATGAGTTCATAACATAAAGATTTGTTAATGTTGTAAAGACCGGCAATGTTACGTACGAATGTAGTGTCAGTTTAATATTTTCACTGACGTATGTTGTTAATGCAATGACCAGTTATCACCGTGATTATAAAGTACGATGTTAATTATAAACCCTAAGTATGCAAAATTCTATTAGGAGATGAAATTGAATTTCATCGCAAGAGGCCAGAGCTCGATAACACGAATTGCATAACTTACAATTAAGGCAGAAATAACCTAATTAAGTGGCGTCAAGAAATGATGGAGTTCTAACTAACTGGAACCTCGTCATTTTCCTCATCTGAAGAGCTTGAGCTTGATGTTTCAGTTTCAGATTCTTCAGCTTCTGATTTTTCAAGCTCTAACACAGCACTAAAACCAAATTCACTTCCTGGAGTGAACAACTTTCTCAGTTCTTCTGCCTTCTGGCTGGTGGTAACTTTCTTGTCCTTCACGTTCAAACCTTCCTATTTCGGGAGAAAAAAACCCCAAGAGCGTTAGTCAACCCAAAAAAAGAGATGTATGTAACCAAGAGTTGAGGATTACTTGCCTTCTTCATATAATCTGTCATTGTTGAGGTAACTATTTCTTTAATAACAAACTTGGTTACCCGCTCTTCGCCAAGGATTTGTATGAGAAAATCCCTAGGTACCTATGGAAATTAAGATTTAGCCATCTTGAACAAGAAAGAACGAGGTTTACCTAACAGGGGAGTTTAAGCAATTCATACAAAGTGAAACGTGGTTTCACAAAGATTATTCTTAAAAGTTCTGAAAATGTGGCTTAATTTAAGGAGCTTCAAGACTCTCACACACCACCATTCCCATAAACTGTATATGGATACCAAACATGCATGTGATACTTGGGCCCTACAGGTTTCCTGACTGGTAATGGTTACAGTTGACAGCAGTCACCAATTTGGATATGAAGGAGAATGCATTTTTTTTTTTAAATTTCAAACGTGCATTCAAAGAATAAAATTTATCAGCCCATGTACACTAAATATATAGCCAAAGGTAATGCCCCTCAAAAACAATTTTAAGTTGTTGGAAGACCAATTACTAGAAGATGCTCACCTTTGTAGTTTTTCCTGCATTGGGCAAAAGATCAGAAGGTTAGAGTTCATGGACTGAAAATTCTGAGGTTTTATAGAAGAAAAGTCTATGAATCTAGAGAAGAGGCAGTCTATTATCAAAACAAAATATTCAGTAGTCTCAAGAAAACTAACTTTGATGATCCTATAGAGATGATAACAATCTAGACTTAAACCATGCTCTTTTGATGATTGCATAACAGAGAACGATATATGGTTGGGTAAACATCGAAAAGCTGAAGTAATCAAGGGAAAGGGGAATTTTGATTGGTGACCATAAATCCAAAGGGAGAATTCAAACATACCAAAATGAAAAGGCACTTATTGGCATCAATTGGTCATCAAAATATGATTTAAACCGTTCAAATACTGAACAAAAACTAGGCTTGGAAATGATGTTTATGAATTCCCAACATACATAATGAGGTTGATAGAAACTAATATCAACCAGCTAATCGACTAAGAATCTGCAAGAAGTCGACCATTTTTTAAGCTCAATATTTTTCATATTCAAATTTTAAAGTTCATGTTATTTTTATAAAACTGAAATATAAAATGCCACTTTATTACAAATGTGGCGACGGGTCTGTATTCATATTGGATACGGTTGATAATTCATTTTTGCTGTGCATAAAGCTTAATGTTATTCATCAAAGTGAGGAAGTATCGATAGACCTTGAAAAACATCATACGATGACACATTGTTATGCATTCCAAAAAAGAAAAAAAAAAAAATAGAAACATAAACAACTATGAACTCAAACAACCTAATAATAATAAAACCAAGTAAATACAATGCATTACCTCCTTTTTCTCGGCGAAATCCTGGAATTGGTGGTGCCGAACGGGCTAAATTTGTTAAAACCTTATCAAATACTCTTTGTGTTGCATCCCCAGTCAGGTCCACTCTTACCTGAAAATTGAACATACAGAGAATCACAAATGAAGTCTTAACTAAATCACGACTAAGGCAAAATGGCCCAACAGTTATCATTGCCATAGTTTTTATTACAAGGAACAAATGTTGTAGGCACGCAAACCATGTAGAGTTCAAAAATATTTGTAGCCCCTTCAGGAAATTTATTTAAGAGTCCAAACAACATAAGCTACTAGATAAAGTAGTGATTGGATTTTCGCGCAATGTTGATGTTCCTCGAAGCTCTCGCAAACCATTTTCATCCACTTTCATGAACTCAGATAAACACTTTGAATGCCATATTACTAAATGAAACCATGAAGTGGTATCTATAATACACAATAAAAATCATCAGACCAACTAATCCATTCTGGACTTGTGTATGTCATAAAAGTTGCCAATGGAAAATAGTTCTTATAGCATTATACTCAGAAGATACTGACCTATTATGAGAAGCTGCAATATTTTGAGCTAAGCTACATATTAGTGGAATGCAAATAACGATGAATATTTAAATGCTCTTGGATGACATTAAAGAAGTGAATCCCAAAGGCAAACCTGGATCTTATCTTCATCTTGAGACTCTACAACTATCTTAGCATCTTTCACAGTTATCAAGTCCTCTGGTTCTGTAATAGACACCTCTACACCTATATGGCACCATTGAAGCAAATTACTTGGTAACATACACCAACAGAAAGGATAAGTAAACAAAACAACGTTACATTATGTATTTTATTATGTGAAGCTCACCTGAATCAACTGCCGACACTGTCTTTGACACATGTTTGACCGTTCTCATAAGGGGATTACAATATAAGGACGACCTTACGAAGAAGCAACTACGTAAGGCAACATCCATAGAGATCTCATTAACAAGGAAAATATATAAAAATCATTCTAAATAAAAGTAAGCACATGGAAAGTATCAATTATGCTTGGGTCATACTGAATAAGTAATTTTACTTATTATTATGCTCCTTCTAAATGATGCAGAAGAAGCAACAGAAAGTAAGAAAAGATATACCTTATGCAAAACAACGAAATCTTCTTCTGCTTGCTAAGGTAGATGAAAGAAGCAAGAATGAATCTATTAATCTATTATAGAGACAGGGCTAATGCTTCGGTCATTTAAAAAATGCAAACAAAGCAAATACCACCATGAGCTATCCATTTGCTTCATCTGTCATTCAGAACATGGATTTGTATTTCCCTATAGTAAATTTCAGGGGACCTCTCTTACTTAAGTTAACATACGAAAAAGAGCCAAGCGGTTTCAAATCTGTCAGAAACCTCTCACATTTCTGGATGCATAAAACACCTTCTAAAGAATGTCATCTAACGAAACAAGTAACTTGACCGATACCATGTATTATTAGACAATAATAGAGGGAGAGTAAACAAAATTTACTTATATTTATACCACTATCGAGTGATTGCTAAATCGCTGTTCAATTTAATATCGGTAAGTTAGTAAATCCATAGTCACACATCATTTCTCATAAAATAATATTAAAGTTAGTAGCACTCTTTCACTCCTTTATCCTAATTGTAATTGAGCTTATCATTTAATTGAACTGACATATTAATTCAGCAGACTTTACACCTGGAGTTTTGAAAATGGAAGAAATTAACACTTCTGGGCGCATTTGGATGGCAAAGAGTGTAATTTCTGCAACTCCTCGCAGAAAACAACTACAAAAAATAAAATAAGATAAAGAATGAGAAGTAACTTGATTGTTTTATGAGGAATGATAATTTTGAACAAAAGTAAATAAATCAAAGAGAATGATATGAATTTTCTTACTTCAATATATTGAAATTTTGATGGAATTATCGTCATTGTGGCTGAAGCTGAGGCCATTGTTACGCTCTCTTTGCTTCTCCCGTTCTTATATATCGGAGTAAGAATTGCTGTTGGATTTTATATAAATTTCACTCGGTGCCAAACGGCGCCGTTTTGGTAAAATTTAAACATTTTTATTTTCTCAAACGACAGCGTTTAAACATCACCATTAGTCGTTGGCTTATTCAGTAGTAAAGATAAAAGATCACAGCTGGAGCAGCAGAAGTAGAAGATAAAGATAACATGGAGATAGCCGTTAAAACACTCTCCTCGGGCTTGAACCCTAGTGTAATTCCCGCCTTAATTCTTTATTTCGCTTAATTTGAACCCAAAAAAAAAAAGTTCAAAGTATGGTTATATTATATTGTAGATTTTTGTATCCATTTCATAATTTTCAATCTGTTCTCTTCATTTATATGAATTGCTTTTTTCTTCACTCGGGTTTAATTATGGTCCTTTAATGCAATGTTAGTTCAGTTTATTCTATTTTTCCAGTATTTGTTCTGGAAAAAAAAACACTTTTTTTCTCTTATTTATATGTCTATATAGAAATGTGAACACTAACGCATTGTATGGTTCTTTGCAGATATTTAATCGCAGACAACATTTTGATGTTTCTACTCCTAGAATTTCTTCCAAAGGAGCATGGTTTTTTCCTCAAACGAGATGCGACACTCGAAAATTTTTGAAAAGGTAATGTTTCTCTCCCGATTTAATACCTGATTTTCTGCTAATTGTGAATCTATTGTTTCATTCGAGATATTTACCCGAAATCTTTTTTCTGCATGTGGGTTATCTCAATTCTTGAGGCTTTATACATTGCTTTGCTACGCCTGACCTAATAACCCAGGATGTAGCAAGGCTATTTGTTTACAATATTTTGTTTCAATTTCATAGGAGCAGTAGGGATTTAAAAATTCCTATGGGGGCACGGCCCCATCCCATTCACACCTGTTATTATATCTCTGAAAATCAGTTGGGATGAGATTGGAATTTTAGCCCCAGGCTCAGAGATGTCAATCTTGACCCCTTGTCATTCCTATAATTAGAGATGGTAGAATTCCCTGTGGGAGTGGTGAAAAATGGTGGGAAGTAGATCTAGTAAATTTTTACACAAAATGGCAGGTAGCTATCCCTTTTGTTAAGTCATTTATGTCGTTTTTACAGATAGAAGTTGATTGTATAACTACAGAGTGAACAGCCGAACTACCAATATGCAATAATTGATGCATGAGATCATCTTGTTTAGTCTGTGATTTCTATTAGTTGTTTTGAGTACTTTGCAAACACTGTAGGCAGATTAATATTCATGGCACACCATTCCTTTAGAAATTTTGCTTAGTAATTAAGCAAGACTTGCTGTGAATTGTGCATTTATGTGATGATAGTATTATTGTACCTTTATTGTTTGAATTCTTTGGTGTTGATAACTGGACCTATGGTCTGAAGCTTATATTTCAAACATGCTGTGTCAGTATGAACTAGAACATGATTAAGCCCATACGCCTGTTATACAGCAGTTATCAGTTAGCCTTTTCACATTGCAGGAGGAATCATAAATATTGTCGGCCCGTTTTTGTAGTATTGTCAGGTTTGTGTCTTACTTCTGCTTATATCTGGTTGTTCTTCACCGTTCTTTATTTTTCTTTTATTTGTAACTTTCTTCCTAGTGCTACTACTGAGAGTTTCTGCAAGTGCGTGGTTTGACTTGAACCAGCTGTGGGAGATGCTGGAGTTTCTTGTTCTCAATTTGAAGACTTTGTTGTTACTACTGTTAGAATAAATAAGGCTAGAGAACTGAAGGTATATGAATTTTTTATTCTGTCAAAATGTTATGCAAATTATGAAACCTTCAAGGTTGAAGTTGAAAACTTTTATGCTTCTTGCACATTCATTGGATTTATACTAGACTTTTTATTCATTCAGAAACAATTACATGGCTTTTGAGTTTGACTGCAGAATATTTTTCTTGTTAGTAGATAGGTGTCGAGGTGTCTGGCGCTAAAACACGGGCAATTTTTGATGATGTATTCGACAAAATGGTTGCTGCAGCACAGCCAATTCCAGGCTTTCGCAGAGTAAAAGGAGGTAAGATTATTTATTCACTGAACAATTTCTTGGGAAGTTATTCTTATCTTTCAGGCCTTGAAAACACATAATCATCAGACTGTGCATGCATGTGCTTTCTTAAAATATCTTACTGGCTTAAGTTTTGACTTGTTTCTTCCTGGTCAATGGAAGAAGAACATCATATTCTCTGCCTATGCACTACTCTCTGCCAATTGGGTGTGCATTTGTTTGTATGTGTATTTGAAATATTTAATCATTGCCTACCATAGACTAGGATGATATTGGACTAGTGGGATCTCTATTCACATCACTGATACTTCCACTCTCTGAATTTGCTAAGAATTTTTGTTTCATAATATGTTGAATGGTTAGTTATTACTAAAAAAAATTTCAAGCATAGTTTGTACTAGATGGAAAGTACGGATTATCTCTAGATCTAAATGCATGATTCATCTTGTTAAGCTTCATATCATTATATTGCTGTTGTATTCTTATATACTATATTTTATCCGCTTCCTCATTTAATGAATCACTAACATTTTTATTTTTTTGGGATTTTTTCAATTGGCTGTCTCATATGTGGTGAATAATATGGACACTGCCAGGAAAAACACCAAATGTAAGTTGCCATCGCCTATTGTTTTGCTGCAATGAATTTATTGACTTGTGATGATGATGATCTTGTTTGGCTTCCTTTCCATTGTGGACCTTTAAAAGAAGATTAACAAATCAGTTTGGGAGATGAATTTCTAGAGTTTACAGTGAAGACACCTTGATCTAATCTTGGAATGTCTAACCATTGACCCAACCCTGAAACTCTATATATATTATTAGGAAGAAAGATGTGAGCACACTGTGTAAAAGGAAGCAAAAGGAACCCACAGGAAAAAAAAGGGGATGGGGTTACATTTCAATCCATTTTTATACTCCACTAGAATGTTTTTTTCTGAGTAGGATTCTTTGTTTGTACGACATTATGAAAATCTTAGTTTGGCACACTTCTTTTTTAGTGAGAGTAGGCAACCTTCTCCTTTGGTGAGATTCCTGCAGCTTGCGTTGTTTATTCAGTCTTCTCTTCCCTTTTCCTTCCAACTGTATGTTGCAATGGGGTTTGTGTCTAAATTCTCAGGGCTGAGCTGAAAGTATGCGAACTGCTGAATCATTTCAGTTACATAATGATGCAAAAATACAGTGGCATTATAGCATTTTTGTAATCAGCATACATGTATGTAGCTGCACAAACAAGGATTTTATATTGTTGACTGTAGAGGTGGCTACCAATTTTATGCTCGTTTATCGTGTCATGCAGATACCACGAGACATTTTATTAGAAGTACTTGGACCTACAAATGTTTACAAAGAAGTCATCAAGAAAGTAATCGACACTACCGTAGCTGAATATGTGGAAAAGGTGACCTGTGATAGAGTATACCTTGGAATTTTCTACAAACTGCTGGCTTATTGCTTTGGCATGATAAAGTTGAAAAGTATTCAAATTGATGCATTTGATGTCGCACGTCAGTGATTTCAAAGCTTACATAAAGTTATGTGTTTATATGATAACAAGTTTGATGCACGAAAATAGTAAAGTTCTTCAATAGGTAATAAAAAAGAAAAAAAGATGAGATAAAAAAATAAATAAAAAAGGATGTTGATTTGTCAGTGAATACTGTTACTTATTTTACTTATATCCACTTTTTATCCAGTAAAAGTGCAGTAATGACTCTAGAAAGCTTGTATCAATATCACATCAATAAATTAAGAGGATGGACTTTCCTTTTATATATGGCATTTGGATTGCATGTTCCAGTCTTATGATGAATTCCAAAAAATGGTATCTGTAGCATGAACTTAGAAAAAATTGATGGATGAGTATGCAGTAGACTTAACTATTTGACCAAATAATGTATTTTTCACTTCATCAAAAAAAAAAAAAAGAAAAGAAAAGAAAAGTAATGAATTAGATATTGCTAAATAACTTCAAAGGGAAATATTGGTTAAAATATAGAATTATGTTATGCATCAAATGCCTTCCTTATGTGATATACTTAAGTATACTGTAAAAAGGTAAGCAGATTAAGAAATGTACTTGTAGATGCTTCAAATAATTCACCATGGTAATTGCTATTAATTATTTTAATACCACGTTATTTTATGAGGAATTTTGTGGCAGTGCCATTTCCTCAATTATATTTCTATGGTATAGGTAAAGACTGTTTATCTCTTTTTTTTTTTTTTTTTTTTTTTTTGGGTCAATGCAGGAAGATTTAAAAGTAAGTAAAGACTTGAGAGTTGAGCAGAGTTTTGAAGATCTTGAAGAATTATTTGAACCGGATGAAAGGTTCAGCTTCGATGCTGTCATTAAGCTTCAAGAAGCAGACTGAAGAATCTGTTTACTAAGAACATTTATCCAGATTTTAGTTTTATCTTTTTTTTTTTTGGGGCTGCACAAAAGAACGTTTTATCTACACTCTATGCAAACTATACATGAAGCAAATTCTTAGTCGGCTAGGTAGACCCAGATCATGGCTCAATGGCTTGGCATTTGTTGAAAATCTGAAAATTCAGCATGCCTTTGAAACGTTTTGATCCGCACGTGCTGGTAGCAAGAGGCTCTTGGCACCGAACGAGTCTGTAGGCAGATAAGACAGTGTAGATATTTTTATCCATGTATGTGCAGTAGTGATTCATTAACGAACTCGGAATTGGGAGTTTGCACATGTACTTTTTAATTATACAGACAATTCCATACAGTTAGGAAAATGCTGGTAGCCAAAATTTTCTTGCTTGTGTTTTATGATATTAGACACTATTCCATACTGTCAGATTGCGATTTGTGATCAAGATTTTTCTTCTGAATTTGAATGTCTTTTTGCCCATGTTTATTTTATTTTACTTCCTAGTTTAATCAAAAAGAGAATAGAGATAGTACATTAACAATTACAATGTGCCCCAAGGTTTTTACAAGATCAAAAAAATAGCAAGAGACGTGGGTCAAAATTTTGTTGTTAAGTATACCATAAAGTAAAATTTTTGTTATCTTAAATTTCATTTTTGTTTTAATTTGGAAATAAATATCAAAATCATCCAAGTATTGATTTATTATTATTATTATTATTATAGGTTTGAGCTCAGGGCCGGCTTGGTAAAAAGCCTGCTTTTTGCTTGCCCTGGTTGGGCGGAATTTTTTGAGCTCTGGGCTTATCTAAGGGCAAGGAGCACGCTCTTTGACAACCTTAGAATTCATTTTATATCTTTTTTCAGTTGAAATTACCTGAATAATAAAAAATAAATTAATTCATTTCTTATTTTCAAAAAGAATCCTATAAAAGCCTTAAGTAGATTATTGTTTTAATAAATTTACCCATCTCAAAATTAAACACAAATATTTTTTTAGAAAAAATACTTAAGTAAAATTTTTTTTAATAATGGAGTACACTTATGATAGATTGTTCATAGTTTTCTGTTTATATTTATTTTTAAAATTTTATTTTTCCTAAGAAATGTATAAAAGTTCATAGTTATGCAGATCGAAACTATATAATAAAAGAACATTAATTGAAGATGATAGGATTTTAATGTATTTTATAAATAAAAAGTAAAAGAAATGCTTCTTTTGGGTGAAAATTTGCAGGGATATGGATAATTTTAATGCATGAATTTCTAGTTTATAAATTAAACTAGGGGTAATTGTAAGAAATAAAATTAAAAAGGAGTGCAATAAAGGTTTTAAAGGGGTGTTAAAAGCCCAAATCTTTTTAAAATGGTTTATGCCATTAATTAGTAAATAAAATTATTAATATAAGCTATTTACGCCTTGAAATTATTTGGACTTTAATTCCCATCTTTAATAATTATATGTAAAGAATATGAAAAATATTAAGAAAACTTTATAATAACAAAAAAAATAAATAAAATTATATTCAATTTTTTTTTTAATTATAGAGGCGTGATGTATCTACTATTTAGGATATTTTGGGCTGCACGCAGAATAATTCTTTATGAATTTTTAATTTTAATTTTTAAAAGAAAACAATAGAAGAACAAAAATGCAATAGCCGTAAACGGGCCTTGGGCCAAGGCCCACGAAATAAAATGTTGATAGCTTCTCTCCATTTTATATGCTTTGCTGTTCCCCTTCTCCCTTAATTCAATTACTGCTCATTCAGTCTGGAACTGCCAAGCCGAACGTAAACGTCATTAATGGTAACTCTCAATCGCTTCCTCAATTCTATTAGTTTATCTGCCTAAAAAGATTATGGGTTATTCCTTTCGTTTCATGAAATATATAATTTTGTGCTGAATTTTTTTTTAAATTTCTGGGTTTAATTTCAAAGGGTCTTTTGCAACCGGATCCGTTCCTAAATGAACTTACAAGCATGTTTGAGCGCAACAGAGACAAGGGCTCCGTTTGGGTTACCTTCAAACGATGTAATTTCCAATTCATTTTACATTTTTTATATTTTAGCTGATTTGGGTTATTAGCTATGGTGTTTATTATGTGTGATATTACGATTTTTTTAAAAAAATTAATTGATGTGAATTTTAGCCTCAATGAAGTCTAAATCACAAAGGAATAAAATGGCAACTGCTGGAGAACCAGCTGAGTACAGATGCCTTATTCGTGCTACTGATGGCAAGCAAAAAATTTCTACTACGGTTTGTCTCTTTTTCCCATCAAATTTTCAACCACAATGTGAAGTTCAATTTCTGAACTGTTTGAGAGTAGTTTTTTATGTATCATTTTGAAGTCGGTCATCATATGCTAGTAATTCATTGAAAGATAGAACTTACTGTTTTAAGCTTGAGATTTTCTTTCTTTACAATGTTCACTAAAGCTCATAGGAAAAGACATGTTGTTTTATGCTTTGAAGAAAGTTTAACATGAATGTGATTGTGTGTGGAAACTGAGTTTCGCTTGTAAAATTTCTCAGAGCAATAGGTGCTATCATGTTTAACCCTTTTGAAGTGATTGGTTGGACCATTTCATCTTGGTGTTTAGATGAAACTTTTTAGATAGCTGAGTAGCTTGGTTATGGAGAGCTTGACTCAGGAAAAATTGATGCTGGTCAGCATCTTTTCTTCTTGCTTATTGTTTGTTGATGTTGATTCTAGGCATGTGTAGAGTGGCCTTAAATATATATTTTGTTCTAAAAGCACAAGAAGGTTGAATTGATTCTTTGTCATTATGGGGTGGTTCTTTTAGTCATGCTTCACTTTACAATTTGGAGCTTGATTCTTGACATATTCTGATGTGTTGATGAAGAGCAGTCTTACAAGGGCCCTGGTGAGAAATTTGGAACATGGTTGGTAAATGTAGGATCTGTAGGAGGAACTAAGTTTCTATAGTAATTTGATGATCTTGGTTGGTAGAATAGTACAACTAAACTGTTTCCTCCCAGCTTATTGTTTTTTGCTTTGACCTCTTTCTGCTCGTGTGGGTGAGCTACTTATGGGAAAACAAGTAATAGCAATAGGTTATGGTTATTCTATTTTTATTTAGGATAATATTGGGCTGCAATATGTCTCAATGGCTTTGTACGGGAGTGTGGGGTCTCATATGCTTTGTTAAAGTTAATATTTAAAAATTAAAGGAATGCAAAATATGTGGAAATTTATCTTGGTTCTTGTCTTCTGGTCTCTGGAATATCATACGAGATTAGACCAATAAGTGGTTCTTGATGTCTTCACTGTGGTACCTTTCTCAAACCAAGCTTCAATAATTCATTCAGAGCTATTGTGTTCTGGATCAGCAATAATTCATTCTGATCTGTCATGTTCTCAAGTTCATAAAGTTAGTGGTATCTGCCACATCATTTTTTTTCCCTGAATATTGGGTTAAGAAAGATTGCGAAATTGGATTGTATTGTTGCAACCATTGAATTTTATTATAACAATTATTTCATTGCTGTGCCTCTCCACTTGTGAGAGTTGCAATTTGGAATTGATCTGGGCATTTAGGAACTGTACCATATTTATCGATCGTGACTGTGCAATGTAATTATCCTATTGTGTCTAAGCACCAATCCTTATCTCTTTTCCTGGACAAACATAATGCACGTCATGCTAGGCAATGGTGGGGAACTGGTTGTCTATTTTTATTCTTGATGATTATAATGCATTTACAAGTCCTTGCTAACAGAGTAACGGGGATTCCTGATTTTGTTGAGAAGGTAGGGGCGAAGGATCACCAGCGCTTTCAAGCTTCTTATGCAACTCTTTTGAAGGCACACATGGCTGCTCTAAAGAAGAGAGAGAGGAAAGACAAGAAGAAGGGTGTAGATGGAGATCGAAAAGATGGAGCGGGTTCAACGAAGAAGCCAAAGAGAGTGTGAACAATTCTTACCTCCATCTCAGAGAAACCATTGGAAACCTGTGTCTTCTCATATATTTGGAGAATGATTCTTTCAGTTTTGAACAATTAGAGGATACGGAAATGGGTTTTTGTTTGACTGCCCCCTTTGAAGATGACATTCCATTCTCTTATCAGTTGCTTATGATCTGGAAAATTTTGCAAATGATTAAATTTTTTGGCCGGGCTCACCGTAGATTGATTTGTGATTAAATTTTCTGAAATTAATGCAGATGATACACCAACCATTTCGATCCTCCGCAGCAATTGCAGCGACCTTGACTTGATTAACGTCTTAATGTTGCTCCTCCCATGATTGCCCTAATCCAATGTTTTATTCGGCTGAAAGGTTAATGTTCAAGATAATTGCAGGCCAAAACGACCTTATATCATTCAGAGAGCCTGTTCTTTCAAATAGACCATCTTATCCTTCTTCGTAGCAATTTGTTCACATTCCTATCAAAGCTTTTAGCAACTTGAAGTTGATAAGCATTTAAAATAAGCATGCAATGCATTAAAATTTGAGTCCTCTGTTAAACCGGCAAAACAGTATTACTGCATTCCTGCCAGCATCAACCGTACTGCATCGGACAAGATTCCAAGACACTTTTCATCTTACTCAAGCCTGCAACTCATCCACCTGATTTGTGATTCCAGTTAAGCCTAGCATTTTGTAAATTTTCTGTCGGTTTTGAGCCTCTTACTAGTTTGGAATCTTTAATGCACGGTAAAACTCAACGAGAATTAATATCCTGATGAGAAGATCGACGTGGGCCACAAGGCAAGCCAAACAAAAACATCTGATCCCTGAGCCAAAACTCACCTGA
Source organism: Aegle marmelos (assembly GCA_030449875.1). NCBI lineage: Eukaryota > Viridiplantae > Streptophyta > Magnoliopsida > Sapindales > Rutaceae > Aegle > Aegle marmelos. Next base: position 12,857,199 of record JASUUL010000115.1, read on the forward strand.
AATGTTATAAAGATAAAGTCTAAGTTGCTATACAAAATTTGCTTTTAAGCTAATAACACGCGGTAAGAAATTGATCTTCTGGCAGCCTCAGAAAAATAAAAAAGAGAGAACAAAAGAGTATGTAATGCTAGCTCCTCCTGACGTGGCAGAGGATGCAAGGTTAGGAGGAAAGAAATTACGATGGGCTTGGAGGGAAAGGAGGATTGCTAAAATAAATCAGGACTACTCATCGGCACTCCTTTCCATGTAGGACCTAAGCATACGTCTGTACTTCTCAGGACCATCAAACCAAGTTGTGGTATTCAGAATTTCCTTTTCCAACCAATGCTTATCGTAGACCAGCTTGTTATCGCTCAACGTTTTCCAGAAGCTTTCTAATGCCTCCATTGCATTTGATAAACGAACACTCTTGCTTCCTCCTAAAAGATACTTTATGTAATCCTTTCCTAGCTTAGTCAGCTCCTCACCAGCAATTATGTAAATATACTGCAGTGAAATAAGTAAGTGAGAGATAAAAATAAACATGGGCTGAGACACCAATTTTCAAACTAGGGACTTAAAAAACCTATAAATTGTTATTATTATCACCAAGAAAATCAATAAACTAATGCGGTTTTGAAATACTCAATAAAGTGGATATGAAACTTTGCACATGGAAAACTAGCTAACGTAAGATAAAACAAGAAAGACAATCATGAGATGCTTGCAAACATAAGTACAAACACCAACAGGAAGATGAGGCAAGTTTCATTCAAATACATCACGGTACATTATTTCAACAAAGACCAGAAGGCACCCATCATTCTTATTCAATTAACTATTGCCATCATTTTTATGCTATTAATTCTTTTCAATTAACCATTGCTATCAATTCTTATTCAATTAACATTTTAAATGATTTATTTTTAAATTTTAAGTCTCACATTAAGCAGACCATCAGTCATTAAAGACGGAAGTTTAGCTCAGGAACAGTATTGTATTTCATGTGCATGAATATTTTCATCATTTGCACCATTTTCGTCAGTCATTAAAAACAACTAAACAGTCAGATATGCGTGAGAATTGGTGGTCTAAAGACTGTATGTTTGGTCATATGCTTTCTGACACAATTTGAAGGGTGAGAAAAAAGAAAAGGAAGAGAAACAGATAATTTACCAGCAATATGAAGCCGATGGTTGCTAATACCACTTGCACAGTTTCATCTATGATCCCAGAAACACCTTCATCCCCAGATTCTCCAGAACCACCCCCACCACGTCCACCGCCACCACGACGTGGTGGACTTTTGCCCCCATCTCCATCATAGAATTCCTGCTTTTGAATCTGCTGCCGTAACACATCCTCTATTGATTGCCCCTTACCCAGATTTCCCATAGCTTTACTGAAATCTTGCCACGGAGCTCCCTGATGATGTACATGAAAATGTCAGATGTGCATGGTTTTGCCAAGCAAGTGCAAATATCTTATGCTTCCAAATATGTTCCAAAACGAATTCTCAGCTTTTGTTAGGCCCTTCGCAGATAAGACAAGGGAATAACTGATTAAAAAAAAATTTAATAATAATAATTGAAGAACTGCCACTCCTGCAATGACCAATAAAATAAGTTAAAAAGGTTGAAGAGAAAACAAATGCGGCCCAAATTCTTTTGAAAAATAAATTCTCAACTGAGAAACATTTCATGATTACAGATAAAAATATTAACATCATGAATGAGGTCAAACCTGCACAATGCCTAAAGTTACTCTCAAGATTATGAACATTACAGCTAAAGAATATGGCATTCACTCAAAATCGAACCTTCAAAGCAATTACTCGCTAGTTCAAAGAATCAGAGTCTACTCAAAACCGGCTATTCAGCTAATCCCATCAGGCTCAAAATGCAAACGGGTAATGTAGCCGAACAAAAAACTCCATTACCAAATTAAAAAAAGAAAGACAGAATGCAAAACATAATTTTATTCTACAATTTCTCCCTCATCTTTCATCAAAAAAATATAAGCATTCATTAATCACCCACAAAGAGACACCTACAAAGCCAAATACAAGCATTCATTAAATCACCCACGAAGAGACATCTACACAGCCCTAAATTAAAAAGGGCTTCTCTCTAACCTTATCATCTGACTTGTCCTTGCCACCAAGCGAGCAAACGACGGTGTTTTTGTGTCGGCACTTCAACGCCGGCAAGCCATGATTGTACATCGTCGAATTTAGCTTCAAATAAGTCCGACGTGCCGCACTAAGTTCACGTACCAAACGGGTTCTGTTTGGAAGATGTACACAAGGTTTGCCCGCACTTGTAGCCTGAATACAATTCATTTTCTTCAGCAATCGTTAATCCCACGTAAAATTAAACCTGAAAAATAAAATTTGGATTTTAATAACTATGGATATGATAAAATTAAAATGCTGAAGATTTAAAATTGTAGAAAGTGTGGCTTACATGTATTTGAACTTAGAATCGACGAGAGAATTTTGAAACGATAACGCCTAAGCCCTATAATTTGTAATTAGAGAAAGACGGACGGAGAAGTAACAGAGGTAAAAGAGTGGGTGTGTAAGGCGGTTCTTTTTATACAGGCAAATCGACAAACTACGTCGTGTGAATTGACCAAATTGTCGGGTCTGACCCGGATTTGTTTTCACAGTAAGTTAACCCGAACCAGTAACCAATTTTTTAAAAATTGTTTCATTTGTATTTTTTTAATTTTTTTTTCCATCAAAGCAAGCGTAATATCGAAATTCTTTTCTTTTTTTTTTAAAAAAAAAGAGAGAGAGAAAAATAAGGAAATTGATAGGTTCCGGCGGCCTGTCACTTGTGATTGCGTGCCTGCGAGTGAGCGACGATATTAGCAAGGTTTGTGGCGGGCTGGCATCTGGCTTCGTTAGTTCGGATGGAGAATCTTCTGAGCCACTAGCCAGAAATTTTGGACTTTCCGGTGAAACGGCGAGCAATGACGGTTAAAACGTCTCCGGCACATGTGAGACACTACTTCTATTATCCTTCCATTTTGCTTAGGATTTCTTCTGGTTATTAATTAAGTTTTCATTTTTTTTAACTTAAGTTAATTTTACTTAAAAACATAAATAAGAATGTAATATTGATTTTGGTCGTGTTTTTGTGGTAACTGGAAACCCGTTCCCCGTTCGTTTCATTTTCCTTAGGTTCTGTTTGTCGTTCCTTTTTCGCTTCTCTTTAAGGAGTGACCTGAATTACAGAAACAGAAGCACTGATGCTCTTTGCTCGTGGACTTGGAATCAAGTTACGAAATTGCCAGCACCGTTTGTTTCATTACCAGAGTCGCCTTGCAAGTAATACATTTATTTATTTATTATGTTAGAGCCTAATAAAACCTCTGGTGTTTAATTGAATAAAGTGTGCTAATTGAGTATGGTTCATGTTATATTTAAGCTCTGTTAAAAATATAGAAATTATATTCTTTTATGAAAAAATGTTGAATCATGTTCGTTTTCCCTTTTAATTTGCTGGTAAAATAACAAATATTCTGTGATCTTTGTTGTAAATTTAATTTATCTGCACAGTAAAGAAATTTGTGGTAATTTGATGTTTTCTTTTGACTACCAAAACCTGTTCCATTGTCATTCTCTGTTTGGTTGTCTGGAAGCTCTATCAAAATCAAATTCATTAGCATTTATTTGTTTTGCTTTTTCATCTCTTGAGATCATAGTCATTCCAATTAGTTTTGCATGCTATTATCGCATGCCCATGTATGGAAATCATATTCATAATATCCCTCATGTAATAGACTTTTTGGTGTAATTGGTTCGTGCATATTATGTGTGTAACAATTGTAAGTAATTGGGCGAGCAGGTTCTAACAGTAAAAGATAGCCAACAACAACTCATCATCTGTTAAAACTCAATATCTTATTTTTGTACACATGCACTTTCTCTTTCCAATCTCAAGCTCTTTCACACAACTCCAGTCAGCAGAGTCATTAATGGATTTGTATTGCTTATTTATTCAGTGTTCTTCGTTCTTGATGTTGGATATTTTTTCTTCTTTAATATGTTTCACAGTTGATTCTTAATGGCAAGTTGTAACAACTCTATAGCTCAAATGTAGGAGTGCAGCAGGATTCCAGATGCTGAGATTTTGAAGGTCGCTGATGTTGGTGAAACCGCTGGTTTATATGGTGAAAAATATTATCTTGCTTCTGAATCTATAAAAATATTGGATATTGTATGAACCTCTGTAGCATGAAGGCTAGCAAGATATTGAAGAGAACAGTTTACACACTAACAGCCACCAGTCTTACCTTCCATGCAACATGTCATTCTGATTTTCTTCCATTTCCTCTCTTTCTGGATAAAATTGAGGCTGGAATTGATGGCATTGTTCGCTCCTCTCGGGCGATCTCAACTATTACTTTCACTGTTTCTGACTATAAATATTCTTTACATGGCTTGTCTGTTGGCTCTGAACATTATCTTTGCAAACTATCCGAGGTTCATTTACGGTCAGCCAAGAGAATCCTGAAATTATGTGAAATCAACAAAGGTTTCTACATAAAAGCTGGTCAGTTTGTTGCTGCGATTAGGCAGGTTCCCAAAGAATACTCATCAACTCTCTCTTCTCTACAGGATCAGGCAGTTCCTTGTGATTTTAAATCCATTAAAGAAGTACTATTGAGCAATCTGGGTCAGCATTTGTCTGAGATATTCCTTTCTTTTGATGAACAGCCAATAGCTGCTGCATCTATTGCCCAAGTACATCATGCAATACTGAGAAGTAATCAAGAAGTTGCAGTTAAGGTGCAGTACCCTGGGTTAGAGCATAAGATGAGGCTGGACATTGCAATTATGTCTTTCCTTTCGAAGACTGTTACGTGGATTTTCCCAGAGTACAGGTTTGGGTGGCTGGTATCAGAATTTGCTGGGACCATTTCTTTGGAACTTGACTTCATTCAGGAGGCAAAAAATTCAGAGAAAACAGCTGAGAATTTTGAAAAAAATGAGATGCTTCGGATTCCTCACGTGTTTTGGGATTTCACAACAAGCCATGTTCTAACAATGCAGTTTTGTAAGGGCTGCAAGGTTGATGATCTTGATTCTTTGAAGGAAATAAAAGCAAATCCCATAAAGGTTGCAAAAGCATTGGTAGAGGTGTTTGCTGAAATGATATTTGTCCATGGTTTTGTGCATGGAGATCCACATGCTGGTAACATATTGGTTTCTCCAGAAGGTCGGAATGGCTTTTCTTTGGTTCTTCTTGATCATGGAATTTACAAAACATTGGATGATACATTTAGAGTGGACTATTGTCGACTGTGGAAGGCATTGATTCTTCTGGACTCCGACGAAATAAAACAGCTAGGTGAACGATTTGGTATTCGTCAGTACTCGAGATACTTGCCTCTCATTTTTACTGGAAGATCTATTGACAGCAAATCTATTCTTGGAGCTGGAATGTCAGCAGAAGAAAGAAGAAAAGTGAAGCAGGAATTAGTCTCTCTGACCGTGGAGGACATATCTTCATTCATGGAGTCTCTGCCTCCTAACTTCCTTGCAGTATTGCGCATAGACGGGCTACTGAGGTCCATCGTTAGCAAGTTAAAAGCACCCCAACAGATCAGGCTGCTAGCGTACGCCAAATATGCTCTCTATGGTCTTTCTCCTAAGTCGAACATTAAATCTGATTTTGCGATAGATGTTGTGTTTGCTAGATTTAAGAGGACATTGAGTTACCTCCGTTTAAGGATTATTCTCGAGGTTCTGCAGCTGCTGTCTTGGATGGGGAAGGTCAAGCAGTTTCTACATAGGTTGCACGGAGAGATCATTGGTATTGCAAGGAGTGTGTTAACACTCTTTTCGAGTAGTGTATTGTAATTGCACGTCAATATTTTGGCGGTACGATCTTTTTCGACACTTTCATTCCTCAAGTGGAGGAGAAGATGCCAAATTTTTATTTTTAATTAATCCTCCATTTTGACATTTTCGAACTTTTTTAGTAGTTAGTAGTTAAAAACAAATTCAACCAAAATGTAAAAGGAAACAAGAATTTTAAAAAAAAATCTACACAAAATAATTTTTCATAATCGAAAATGACACAAAAAATTTGTTCTCTCACTGGGCAAGTTGCTGATGGACTGGTAAGTGGTAATTATTTTCGTTGTCAATTAAATTAAAAAGGATATCATAATTAATGGCATCTAACAGCCTAGTTCAGCGTGGGATTAGTTGCAGCGTTATTTGAGGTGCCAGTGGGGTCATTTTGAGACTTATAACTCTGTTACAAGACAAAGTTTTATTCCTCTCAAAAAAGAAAAAGAAAAAAGAAGACAGTTTTATTAGTTTTGGTCCTCCACTTCAACACATTAAGATGGCTTATCAGTCTCACACAAAAATTTCTCTTGATCGTCATAATTTTATCTTATAATATTGTTTTAGGTAAATGATACTCGCATTATTTATAAATTTTATCACGTTATATGTTTATATTAATAATAACAAAAATTTACGATATATATCCCATTTTCAATTTCGTACCAAATGCATCCTTAATCGCTATTGCAATTATCGAATTATTCTTAAAATATTGATTTTTGAACCAGGGGTACTTGGATCATTTCACAGGTGTCCGGTCCTTTCTTTGCGGAAATGGAAGTCAGGCGCACTTATTTGAGGAAACTCAAAACTACAGGGAGCCACAAGTCATTACAGGTTCTGCTATTTCACCCTAAAATTTTAAAAATATAAAATCTGAAGGCAAAAACGATCCCCCGGCGATCCTTTTCTCTTCTTCGCTTTCCATACTTTTGATTTGAAGAGTAAGTACAGAGAGATTAGTAAACTCTTTGGACATGGACTTCGAATTAAATTACGAAATTGCCAGCACTGCCGATTTTATTCACAGTAGGAAATTCACTAGAGTCGCTTTGCAGGTAACAAATATTAGTATTTTATTTTCTTCATTTTTTTTCATTTTTTGTTAAACCCTAAATCTCGGGTGTCTAATTTTGAAGAAATTTGATTATTTTCTTTTTGATTTTAAATATTTAGCTTTGCCTGTTAAACAATGGAAGACAAAGGTTTATTTTTGTTAGATTAAATGAAGAATTTTGATGTATCTTTTCTTTTTCCTTTTTTAAGCATGATTAATTTTCTAGGCAGCCAAACAAGATTTTCCTGGAAACTCAATCCACAAGAGAAAGAGATGAGAATTAAAAGCTTGATTCGCATGCCACGGATAAATTTTATTGGTTTAGACCACTTGATAATTTTATTTAGGATTTCTTTTTTGGGTTGATTCAACAATTGACATTAAATTCATTAGTATGTTATTAATCCATGCTTAATATCACATTAATAACAATCATGCAGCAATAAGATCTATAAAATTTTATCACTGCTTCAGTAGGGCGGCCATGTGTCTCTGAGGCATGGCAATTATGAGAGTATACTTGCACTTATAGAATCCAATATTTAGTTTTCCAAATCAAATTATTGTATAAATAAATAAAATTGGTGTAATCTTATCTCACATGTGTATATTTATTTAAGTAATCATGTAAGCATATTTAAAGGTGTCTGGGAATCCTTAGCATTAGAACTTCTATTGATTTACTTAATTAATTTCCTTGATTTAATTTAATTTAATTTAAGCTTTTAGTTTTTAGTTCCCAGATAATTTATTGAGGGATTCAACAAGAATAGTGCGAGCGCTGAGGGCCAAACTTGGCTCACTTAGAAGTTCTGATGATGAACGGAGTGTGGATGACAAAGATATTGGATTGTTTGTAATGGCAGACACAACTTATGGTAGTTGTTGTGTTGATGAGGTTGGAGCATCCCACATTGATGCCGATTGTGTCATACATTATGGACACACTTGTCTTAGCCCGTGAGTACTTGTTAACCTCCTTTTTTTTCCCTCCCTCTTTCCTTTTGTTGTCTTTCACTGTTGTCAAGGCTGTTTGTGGTCGTGTTTATAATATTGTGAATGGAAATGTGAGTTACATAATATTTTCTATTAATATTTTTTATGGGTTTATAAAAGTTTTCTTGGGCTCATAGCCTTGCACTCTATTATTATTTTTTCTCATTACTTTTATGAGATAAAAAGACTACATTGAAAATTTTTTGCTAGAGAGTCAAGAATATTAGAATGGGGTAATAACTAAAACAATAACTTTTATTAGGCATGTTTGATTTCTGCAAAAGTCTTAATTTGACCAATGCTTAGGCCTTTTTTGGATTGATGGAACTTAAAATTCCTGTTATCCTCTCTTTTGTCATCTATAAGGAAAATGATCACAGTTGATGAAGGTTTAAATTACTGGGAGACTATGCTATGAGGTTAGGTGGTAGGTTTTGAAGAAGAATTACATTGTTTATGACTGATTCATCTTTTATCATGTTGTTTTAGTTTTTATTGGTTTGCCTACTGGTGGTCTTTTCAGTGACTGCTTGAGTTCAAGGTTTGTGGATGCAACAGTAAAATTTAGTTCATCATATTTCTACTTTATTCTGATTGTCTGCTTTCTAGTTCATTTTCTCTAATAATAATTTTAATTTTTTGGTTCTAAGGGCATAACGTTTTGATTGCAGGACATCGACTCTTCCTGCATTCTTTGTATTTGGAAAGGCTTCCATTAATACATCCAACTGCATTGAAAACTTATCAAAGCATGCTTTGACCAATGTGAAACCTATTTTGGTATGATTTTAATTCTATATATATATATTTTTGGCCTTCCTCACTGATTTTACTTTTATGTTGCCACAAACAGATGCTAGTTTGTGAAAATCTAATTTTTTTTCTTCTTGATCCATTTTAAACCTCTTTTTCTGTCCCCAGCAAGGATTAGTGGATGTCAGTAATGAAAATTTTGTGCCGGATGCCCACCTTTTGTTGATGTTGTGATGTTTTGTGTCATCTTGTCTCCTGAACTTGTGATTTTTTGACATATATTCATATTGCTAAAATGGCCTAAGGCTGAATCAAATGTTACGACCAAGCTCTCTATACTTATTAGGTCCTTGGCTTATGGATTATTTAAGAGGATGATGCTTGATATCCTAAAATTTATGGAGTCTTTATATTCATATTCGTAACATATCTGCCAATTCAAGCTGCTTCTTCTAGTGTTCACTTTAATTTTTACATAGTTATGAAACTAACTAGTTTAGAAGCTTTGTTTCCTTGAATTTCTGGCGTGTTGGAAGTGAATTTATTGGAAGGACTAATTATGACTTGACTATGAGATTGATGCACAATTTCAGATATGTAGAAAATCAGCCCGCTTAACTAAGAGGAGAAATTTTCTTCTGGATTGGAACAATATGTTCCACTGCATGGGTAGTGTATCCTCACTATGAGGTGTGACACACAGTATCAGATATGTAAGTAACCAGCCAGCTTAATTAAGAGGAAAAATTTTCTTCTGGATTGGAACACCATGTTCCACTGCATGGGTGGTGTATCCTCACTATGAGGTGTGACATACAAAATCAGATATGTAGAAAATCAGCCCACTTAATTAAGAGGAAAAATTTTCTTCTAGATTGGAGCACTATGTTCCACTGCATGGGTGGTGTATCCTCTCTCTCTCCTCCTCTTCTTTTTGTTTCCCCACCCTCCTATTGGATTCTTCTTTACATTGAATGGTTTTTCTTTGTGATATAATGATTTGATTTTGCCAGAAATTTTTGTGCTGTGAGGGCTGTTTATCAGATTTTCTTTTAAGTGCAGGTCCTTTATGGATTGGAGTATGCACATGCAATACCACATATTAGAGAAGCACTGGAAGTAGCATCAAGTGCTTATGGGTCTGGGTTGAAATTAGAAATCAATTTTGCTGATGTTATGTGTTCAGATGTAACACCAGCCAAAGATCATAAAAGTTTATGTGGAGCGGCTGGTGGCTGCACTGCTGATGAGAGTTCTTGCACAGTAGCTGGTACTAGGCATACAATCGGAGGCTTGGTCTGGAATATCCCTGACGGAAAAAAAATGGAGGAATACTTGCTTTTCTGGATTGGTTCTGACAATTCAGCTTTTGCAAACGTTGTACTGACATTTAATGGCTGCGAAATAGGTAGATAATTGCTAAATTTTTCCTGAAATTTATTGCCAAGTTTACTTTCATAATATATAAATTGTCAGGCGTGACATATTTTTGTAGAATTTGCACATTAGCACACACAATGCTTTTCTTATTTTCATAAATGAATGCAAGCACTCACAATGTTTATCATAGTTGCCTGAGGACATATTTCCTTCCTTGACACAAAGTAATTGCTCAGTCTCATCAATTCTGGTGCAGTAGATGTGTGGTGCTCCGTCCCATGTCTTCTTTCATTTAGATTGATTGTTTACTTCACATCTTTGCACTGCATTTTTCCGTCAAACCTCGTGGTCAGGTTGTAATGCTGATAGTCTGATTTCTAAACTCAAACCAGAAGTTGACATTATTTATTTATTTATTATTATTTTTTTGTATATATGAGTTTTTTCTCCATCTAGATTCTTGTTCAAGAGTGGGAAGTTACTTCTGTTCCAGAGTCCTAAACGAGGTTTCAGTGTTGCTTGTATATTTTCTTCCATCATGTTCTCAGAGTTTTCTCAATCAGTAAAGCATAATATTTTTTTGAAATACTAATAAAATTCTAGTTTTCCATTGTATTTTGTTTGCTTTTGGTACTTACAAGTGACGGTAAGAAACAACAAATTATGCGTTACAATTCATCCTACATCTTGTTGTTTCTGTATTTATTTTGTCTTTATAGGCTTAGGAAAAATTCATTAGAATCTAAATTTCTGTTACTTGAGATGCTGTTCATGTACTTAGTTTGCCTCCAGCATACATAAGTGTGACAGTAGTTGTGTTGTTCTCTTCATTGTTTATTTATTTATTTTTTTCCAATTCTGGTGGCATTATTTTTAGTCAGATATGATGCAACAGAAGAGCGCTTGCTGACTGACGTATCTCAACAGTTGAAAATTCTCAAGCGTAGGTATTGTTCAACCAGTGTCATCCATGCTTTTGCAACCACTTTTACGTGTGTCTATTTTATCCATGTCCTTTTCTCTTCTTCTAATCTTTCCTTCTTATGTAGTATAAAAGACATATGGTCCGTCTTTATCCTTACTTCTGTAGCACTATTGTGTGTTTCACTGCACTACTGTTTCTTTCAGATACTACCTGGTAGAGAAAGCAAAGGATGCTAACATTATTGGAGTACTAGTGGGAACTCTTGGTGTAGGTATGTTGAACTTTCTATGATCCTTTAATCTTATCAAAGTGACACGCTAGTGTTCCTGAATCGAACAATGAGTTTGTAAAAATATTTGGGCACAGTTGGGTAGCTAAAAGTAAATGCGATTGTATTTGGGTGACTATCACTGTTAATATTGTAATTGCCTTATCTTATGGTTGTTACTTTTAATTCTCTTACTAATCTTAAGAACTAAAGATGAAATAAAATGATAAAATCTGTGCAATTCCTTTAGAAAGATTGTGTTATTTTCTGAAAGATGAAACAAAATGATATGATTAGACTCACGATTAAGAGAACATTTTCTTGCGTTCCTCTTCCACAAGATACCTCTCATACGTTGAGGCTTTGATTTTATAATTTTGAGTGGTGATTCTTTACTTATTCAATGATAAATTCTACTTGAAACAACTGGCAAGAGCTGCTTAGTCTACTTATACACTTGAAGAAAGTGAGTCCATCTTCATACTGTAACAATTCCTAGGTGTTACAGATTGAATTTGTGTGTGTCTGTTTTCCAGTTTAAAAGTTGTCTTTTGTGTTAAGGCTTATGTATGCTACTTCGTTTATGCATCATGGAGGTCTTGGAATTAATTTGCTATTGTTGATGCAGCTGGCTACCTTCATATGATTAATCAGATGAAAGAATTGATTACAAAAGCAGGAAAAAAGGCATACACTCTTGTCATGGGAAGACCAAACCCTGCAAAACTCGCAAACTTTCCTGAGGCAAGTTCTGCTAGAAGAATGTAGCATGTCTATGCTTTTGTTAAATAAGTTGATGTTAATTATGATATTTCATATTTGTTGCAGTGTGATGTTTTCGTTAACGTCTCTTGTGCCCAAACTGCTCTTTTGGATAGCAAAGAATTCTTGGCTCCTGTTATAACTCCATTTGAAGCTATGCTGGCTTTTGGCAGGTACAGAAAGAATTTCTTTTTCTTAAATTTTAAATCTAGTTATTAATGTAATCTCAACAAATTATATAGCTTCTGTTCCCCTTTTAATGTTGTTTTTGGTTCTCTAATGGATATCTGGCACACCATTGTACTTTTTCACATGTTAATATATTTTTTCCATTTCTTGCTAATCCGAAGGACAACCCCCCAGGGAGGGGGGGCTAATTTCAACTTTTCAATTTTCTAAAGCTGTCATTGACTCCCCCCCCCCCCCTTTCCTTCCCCCTTTCCCTTTCCCTTAGAGGAACTCAATGGACAGGAGCATATGTGATGGAATTTCGTGATTTGATGAGTTCTTTACCAGTTGAAGCAAGTGATCAGGCTGAAGAAGCTCGGTTTTCCTTCCTTAAAGGTGGATATATGGAAGACATTGCCCAGCAAGGTGTGCCTCTCACTTCTGGCTTGATGCTTAGCAATAAACATGATTTATTCTGGAGGTTTACAATTTTGAATGTTTTTTAGTGGAAATTATGATTCAAAGGAAACATTTAGTCAAAAAGGAGCACCGACTGATCTAGAATTTACTAGAAAAGCCTGTTGACATAGAATTTTTTGATTCCTTGTGAGATGAAGAGAATAAAATTTTGATGATTATTTTATGAATAATATCAACAAATTCATGGTTAACTAGTTGTACAGCAATGTCTGGTACATACAGGTTTTTTTTTTTTTTTTTTGTACGCAAAAGATACTTTTTGTTTTCAAGTGCCCAACTTGGTTTTGAAGTTCATTGAAGAGCACAGTTCAGAACACCTTATGTTGGGTAAGATATTGCACTAGCTGTTAACTTACTAATGTTACAGAAACAGAAAATGGGGAGGAAGAGAAGGAGGTAGCCCTTGCTTTAGCAAATGCAGCAGAGAAGGCTTTGCAATTGCGTGACAGAAGTCTCGACCCTATTGTTAAGGGAACAGCTAAATCTGGAGCAGAGTATTTCGTTAGGCGATCTTATCATGGTCTTGAAATGCAATGTAATAGTTCTTCGCCAGAGCCATATGCAATTGGTAGAAGTGGAAAAGCATCAGGGTATGACGATGAGAAAAGCAAACAGGAAATTCAGTGATTTAACTTGTTGCGAAAGCTGAGAGAGGCTTGCGGGAGTTATTTAGTTTCGGGAATTTTTCCGCCAGGTTGATACAGCCACGTAATCCACGACACTAATCTCTATTCTCTAAGTACTTTTCATTCTCAGGAAAATGGTCACCATGTGTGTGTTAATTACCTAAAGATTATACCATATTATAATCTTTCAAATAATTAACCTAAATTATTTTCAACAAATTGTTACCATGTGTGTGTTAATTTTAATATTTTATCATTAAAGATTGCTTTGAATACGTTGCGATAATTAATTATGTAAGCCTTTTTGAAGAAAATTACCCTTGCTTGACCTTCAAGAAATATATCAATCGATGGATATCGTCGCATTTATGAAGCATTAATTCTGTAATTACTGTATTAAAAATGTATCCTATATAAGATCGAGCAGGACGAAAAGTTAAAAAGCATTCAAATTGTAAACGTGTTGAAATCTTGTTTTTTGAACTCCACTCGACAATTGCTAATAGGGTGATTTTGAAACTTCATCCTTTTTTTTTTTTTTTTGTTTTTTCTGAATTCCGAATTGCAAATATTGAGTTATTTTTTCTGAAAGATGGCGGTAATGAAGATAATACTTATGAGGACGACGTTTATGCTTATCCATTAGCAATATCTGTAGTGGCATTAGCTTGTGTTATTTCTCTGGAAATTCTTAGTAACCACGAGAGATTAATTTTTGACTTATCGGAGAATTTTCTTGATTTTTGCATGAGTCATGACGAACTTCTGTGGACACACAAGTTGAGAATTTGTTGTAAAAGATGGAAAGAATTTTTTTTATAATATTGTAAAAATCGCGTTGGCAACAAATTCATGCAGATATACGCACCAGAGCGTTATTTTGTTTGCGTCATTCAAAAGGAAGGATTATTAGCAATACAAATGATTTGTAAATGATCCTACTTCACAAATTTAAATGATTACTCCTGATAACGTTGCTTCTCATTGTGGGTTGTATTTTTAAACACAGTTGAAAGACCTCTCTCCCACCCACAATCAATGAAGTTCGAGTAGTAACAGCGGACTAGTAAAATGAGATTGCAATACATCCTCTTCCTTTTTGGTTTAATTTGTCTCGTCAATGGATATGTGTAACAGTGGAGGGATGAGGAGGGATGAGGATCATTCTATCATTTGTTTCCTTTCTTTAATTTTCTAATAAAAGGTTCAAGCCAAGTCAATTATTTTTTGAATAGAGAGTGAATATTTTCAAAATTATATTTTATTTTTGCTTTTTATTTAACGGGCAAGTTCAAGAGTTTCTCTTTTTAGTTCTACGTAATTTCTCACACAAATTTCTGATCATTAGGTTTTATTTTATTTAATGATTAGTTTTTTTTTTATTTTTCACTAATAAATTAACTCCATAGTAAAAATTTATATGTAATTTTTTACACAAAATTCTTATGATCGGATTACATTTTATTTCATGGTCAGTTGTTTTTTTTCCCCCTTTTGTTAATAATTTAACTTCGTATAAAAAATTTGTAACGGTTGCGATGGAGTAGTAAAAATAACCTTTTTGCACGAGACGAAAATGTTATAACAAGGGATTGATAAATGCATGCATCTCCAATGCCAAGAGAAACAAGTAGGATCAAAGTTCACAGGTTCATACATTAGCAATTAATAGTTGACTATCAGTGCGACAAAGACTAAATATTTAGTTCGTGCGATCCACATATTCTCAAGAAGCGCAATCATTAACAGGGTCACGTCGTCATATTGTCCTCATCACAACACATTATATTGAATCATCTTCGTATATGTATGTTATAACCTTTAATTTTAAGAATATTAACGGTTTCTACACAATATATATAGAGAGAGTATTGATTTGGTTGAGAATTCTTGATTTTATTGAAATTTAATAGCATAATGATTTACTTAATAGTTTTTTCAACCTTAACAAATATATATATATATATATATATAATTTATTATTCATATTTTATTTTACTATATTAAAAATATAACTAAATATGTATTATTTAATTATATAATAACATTGATTAATATTTAACAAGTTAATATAACTAACAATAAGTACTTAAATAATATATAAAAATAAAAATATAACATAATATTACACTATTTAATTATATTATAGCAATCAATATATAAAAATTGATTATTATTTAATAATTTAATATAACTAGTAATAAATATTTATATATGAATAAATTTAAATAATATTAATTTGAAATTAATACCAATAAAAATAATAATATGAAATATCATTACGTTATGATATTATTTGATTATATTATTTACATCTATCTTTATTTCACATGTTATATATTTAAAAAATATTGAAAAATAAAAGTTATGTTGCCGAGAATATAAGACTATAAGGTTCGATCTTTATGAAATTATAATATTTTAAATATTTTTACTAAAAAATAATGTTAAATTTCTAAAATTTAAGACTCATAAATTTAGTATTTTTCTAGATACTAATAAATATTATTTTCTAAATATATAATTTAAGTTAATCACAAAAAAATTAATACAGTGCAGTATAGCACCAAATAGTATACATTATTATTATTATAATACAGTGTTAATATAATATAATATAATACAATATACCAACATTAAAATAATGTAATATAACATAATACTATACAAGTGTGTCAAAAGGGCATGTCTAGTTAAGGGATTAGAACTCCTCATTTTATTAAATTAAGGCAGGCCCATGTTTGGTATTTAAAATAACTACATCACCATTGCATTATTGCGCCAAGCTAATGCAGTAATTTTCTTATAATAATAACAACAACAACAATAACTTCTAAATTTTAATATGATATTATGTAATATTAATATTAATTTTCATTTTTACATTATAATTATTGATATGAATTAATAAATTTATAATTTATTATGAAATAATATTATATCATATTTTTTATTTTTACATTATAATTTATTAGTAAATTTATAATTTAATATAATTAATAATATTATTAATTTAAATAATAATATGAACTATTATTGCATATACTACATAACTCTTGCTTGATATTTAGCATAATTTAATTTTTTAGTGAATATGTTATAATTAACAATTAATATAGTATATTACAACACTACATATAGCATAATTAGAAATTGATACAATATAATATAGCACCAAACATTGTGTATTATTATAATATAGTGCTAATGCAATACAACATAATATAATATATCAACATTAAAATAATGTAATATAACATAATACAATACGGTATATTAAATACATACTAAAATTAAACTTGTTTTGCTACATTCAATAGAGCTGAAGTTGTAACCATTAAGTTTTAGCTTAGTAATTAGATCCCAATTGTGAGGTTATAGGTTCGAAGCCCCACAACACATTATGGGAGTAATTATTTGAGTGGAATGGACGTCCCATAAGTGTAGTGGAGAAGGGTAAAAGCTAAGGTGTGCTATATAAAATTTATAAATTAATCTTAATAATTGTCTAACTATAAATATCATTATATTGATCTCATTAAATATGAATTGTAATTTAAGCATTGCTCTAATGTAATTCGAAAAAAAAAAAAACAGAGTTCAAGTTGTGTAAATATAAGTACACAATTTTAATTTAAAGAACATAAGAAAATACACATTCCAAAGAAGGCCAGTACTGATACTACCCATTTTGCTACAATTTCAAACAACCAATCTTTAACTTCTTATGCTTAAAAACAATCCAAATCAAAAGGTAATCCTGCTGAAGTTGGCCTAGACTAAAAATGTGGTTAAGTTTAAATGCTGAAACACTCAATAGTAACATATATATCACTTGTATAGGCATGAAAAATGGCTAAAGAAATTTGATAGTTAGGGAAGAAGTGGAGTTCCTTTTTATATGAATAGCTTCATAGTAATAGAAAGCAAGGCTTAGGAAGAAAATGTACAAACGCATAAGCACAAATGCAACTAAAACCACCTTGAACGTTGAACTATGTTTAACTATTTATACCTAAAGGATAATCATTACTGCTAAGGTGGTGGAATTCATACTGACATTGTCGAAAACCATGAATGGTTTAATCATTGTCTTTAGTTTTTGAATCGAGAGAGTGCCACTAAAATTATTAGAACCAACATTATCCAGACTTGACGTTTTTTCAGAAGCACTACAAGCTATACCAAGAATAAGCACTGCCCCCATAAGTAGAGTTTTTCCAAAATTTTTAACTTCTTTTTCACTTAACTTTCCCATGAGAAATGAACTAAGAAATGACATGCTCTCTCTTTTTAGAATCTTAGTCATCATATAAAAAAAAATTGATGGAATCTTTTACTAAGGAATAAAGCATTTAAAAAATTGATTCAAGTATATGCAAATAAATAAAATGAAATATATTTTATTTTATTATTATAAATGTTAGTATGTTTAGGTATTTGATATATTTAGCAAAGTAGATTTGAATGTCATACTAAAGATCCTAACTTGATTATCTAATTTCTGCCTTTATAACTATACAAGTGACTTTACCCAACAAGTTTGATAACATGTTTAGATTACTCAACATATAGCAAGAATACCCTACATGCCATGGAGGTGAGATTATGGAAGAAAATGATGGGATAAATAAGAGTTGTTATATCATGCAAGGACATTGAGCAATGAAACAATGCATTTTATATCGTGCATATAAGTGAATGAACAAAATAGTATTTTTCTTTGAATTTATTTGTGTACAGTATTAGTTTATTTTAAGTTTTAGTTTTTATAATCTCAACTATACAAATATTATAATATATAAATATAATTAATTTATGATAGAGAATTCAACTTTATATGAAAACACACAAACAATGACAATCATAAAACTAAATTAAGTGATTTCACTCAACAATTTATCTTGAGATTTATCACTTTTCTGAGCTAATGCGCTTGTGCTTTCACCATATGTGATGGGCTAAACAAATTTGACATAATTGTTAGTTAAGTTATGATATATAATGTATACCTCAAATTGCAATCAATGGGAAGATAAACAAGAAGACATTAATTAAATAATAGTTTAAATATGCTTTAAGATTAGAACAAGTGATTTGTAAATATCAATTGATCTTGTTTCATTACTCTTTTGACCTAATGCTCATGAGCTTTCAGCTTGACCAATACTTTTTTCATCAATTGTCTATAATGGAGAAATTCACAAGATAAATAAATCAGAATATTATATAAAAAATTTGAAGCAATTCTTATTTTTGGATTATATTCTTAGATAATAAAGAGTCATAACTTCATAGATTTTTCTTATTTTTCATGAGATGCTCCTTTGCATGTAATATTCTCATAAAGTCATCTTGCAGGCTATCATAACTTGCCTGTTCTTAAGGTTGGGATTTGATCTACCATATCTAACCAAAGTATAAACAACCTAAGGATGACCATATTCTCATCCTTATCTATCTTATTAACAACCTTGTCCATCGTCATATTAGTTTTTGAGATCTTAATGATGGCCTTGACCATGTATACATGCCTATTCTTAGCTACAAAGTGTAGAATGTTGCAGCCATTGCCAATGACAAATAAACTTGGACAATGCCACTTTTTGAGCATCTTTACCATCACATTCAAATAACCATTTTTGCATGCAAGGTATATGGGATACAAGGTCTCTTTATTCTTTTTTGTTTTTTAAATCACTATATCCACTAAATTCAAGTAGGAAGCACACTTCTTTAAGATAGCCTTAAGACATAGCAAAGTGAAGTGGAATGTTTCTATTTTGATTTTCCAAAAGTAGAACCTCTAGTTTGTGCTCATTAATTAGTTGTAGTACATCTGAAATTGAAAACAAAAAAATATTAATATATCTCTTATAATAAATTTTGACATAGAAAACAATGTTTTTAAAATGAAAGAAATGGAAAATAACCTTAAGATTTAAAATACCTAGATTTCTTTTCTTTTCGACAAGTCACAATAGAGATATTCCACTTGATCAACTTATACCACTAGGCAAACTTCTCAAAATATATCAAGGACATCCGTGTTTCCTATGTCAATTGCCAATGATAAAGGGCTTTTGTCTTTAATATCCTTATAGCAAGATAGTTTAGGATCCAAAGAGACAAGAAAATGTGTCATAGCCACCAAGGAGTTGATAATATTTGTCTTGATTGTATCATTTATAGCTAGTGTAGGATTTGATGAGAAATAAGAACGAGCTATAGCTAGAAAACTATCAGCAATACTTATCCTCCATACATTGACTCTACGTAGCATAGATAAGGCTTTGTACAAAGTTATGTTTCCTATTGCCTTTTCCATCCTTAGCAAATACACTACTTGCAACATACTAGGAATGTGTTTAGTAAATCCACTGCTTGCAACATACTAGGAATGTGTTTAGCAAAGTTGAGAAGCTGGTGGCTGTGTTTAGCTTCCTAACTTGAATAGTACAATGAAGAGGAGTATCTCCTTAGTTGTTCCTCTTATTGACAAAAAATGGATAATAATGGACTATTTGTGCAATAATTTCACTGTGGCTAGACTTACTGCCACATGAAGTAAACTACTACTATCAGGATAGAATTTCTCAAAAATATGATGTAGATCCTATTTACTGATGTCAGAAAATGGAAAACTCATCGACATTCTCTCTTATTACAACTTGAAAATAAGTTGGATCCAAAAATTCTTTTATTGATTTCAAGTTGCTTGCTAAAAAAAAAATTAATAAATGTTAAAAGTATATATGTATTAAAAAGTTAAAAAAATAACTTATAAATTTTTCAATCAAGGTAAAAGAATTTAACTTTTTTATTTTTACAATTATAATTATAATGATTATTATTTTATGTAATAGTTAAAATGATTTGGAATTTGACTTTATGGATGATGGGTTGTTTTCCATAGAAAAAAGTCATATTGTCTGCACATTAATTAACAAAAGACATGATCGATTTTGGTAAAATAAACAAAGAGTAATATAGAATATGTCTCAGCACATATTGTTTACGCATGTTAGTTGAGTGAATAAGAAGGATGACATGTCAGCGCTTTGTTTTTTAGTGACCATCTTGTCATTCTCTAACATAACGTTAAACGATGTCGTCATGCACAACTGTTGTACCAATTAAAATATTCATAATTCTTTATTATTGTTATTATCATTCTTATTATTAGTATTTTTAATAATAATAATATAATAATATAGTATTATTATATTACTTTCTAATATTATTTCTGTTACATGATGATGATGATGATGATGATAATAATAATAATAATAATAATAATAATAATAATAATAGCAGCAATAATTAACTAAGTATATTTTGGCAACTTGTAATAGTTGATTTTAATTTTGATTCCTATAGTTAAAATAAGTAATTTATTGTAATTTTGATTTTAGTCTATTTGGATTGTCGAGATTTTTATAATATTGTAAAGCTGTATTTTGTCACGGACCGATTTGATTTCTCGCGATACCGTGCGGCCTTAAGCGCCAAACTCATATTCTCTTGGCCCTAAGTCAGCCTTTCACTCAAATCCACTACTGGATTCGAAGACCGAAAAGTGGATTCACTTGAAGACACTCAAGATTGGAGGAAAAGACTTGTATATTACTTGAGAAAATTTACAAAGCTTAAGGTTGCTATGTTTCTAGATGACTTGAGCCAAATGAGACTCCTCCTATTTATAAGATACAAAGAAGCACCTAAAGTTAATGCCAACTATCATCTATCTCCTACCTCATTAATATTTACACAAGTTCTAAGGTTTCTAGAATCTTCCATGGGCCGGGCCATGAGAAGAGACGCGGACCGTGACAATTTGTACAAAATTTCATGTGAATATGTGCGCCTGAGCATGCTATTTGTTTGAATTATTAAAAAAAAGGATTTTTAGCAATACAATTAAATTTTAAATGCTCATACTTGATAAATTTAAATGATTACTCCTGCGTTGCAGCTTTTATTCGGCATTAATTATTTCGCGGCTTTATCTAAAGATCAAGGATGCTGGAACGAAGTTATGGGATTTGTTGAGGAAAGTGTTATCATCGCATTTGCTGTGATAATGGTGCTTTGCCTTTTGGGTTGTGCTTTAAACTGTGTTGAAAGACCCGTCCTCTCACCCCAGTCAACTAAGTTAGAGAAGTAATAGCATATTAACCAAAGATGAATTAAACTTATACTTGTTTTTTCCATATCCGGTAGAGTGCACAGTTGTGTAGATATAAGTTCATGAGCTTAGTTTAAAGAAAACACGACTAGGAGTATATATATAATCTTTAACTAGCTAACTATTAAGTTCTAAGCAAGGCCGACATTCATATTACCCTTTTAGCCAGCATTTCGAACAGCCAATCTTTAACTTCTTTAGGTCAAAACAATCCAAAGCGAAAAATAATCCCACTTAAACTAACCTACACCGAAAATTTGGTTCAGTTTAAAAGCTAAAATATTAAATAAGAATAGACGCACAACTTGTATGGATGTAAATAGGGGCTGAAGAACCGTAAGAGCTGCCAAAGAGGTGGAGTACTTTTTGAATTAATAGCTAGACAGTAATGGAAAATATTGCCCATGGAAGAAATGGACAAGCACATTAACAAGAATGCAACCAAAACCATTTTAAAGGTTGAATTGTGTTTAAATATTTGTGCCCAAAAGATTATTGTTATGCTGGCAGGACTCATACTGACATGGCTGAAAACCATGAATGATTGAGTCATTATCTTCAGATTTTGAATAAAGATAGTGTCTAAACTTCTTTTTCGCTTATAAAAAAAGTGTCATTGTCCTTTCATGATCTTACTCATTGTAGATGACATATCTTAAAAAGTTCAATTTCCTCCTAAGTATAAAAATATCTAATTATAATATAGTTTAGTAAGTTTGAAATCGATTCACAGAGAAAAGATTTAATTTATTTATTTTAGATTATCTGAAAATGAAAATAAAATTTAAAAAAATTATGCAACTTAATTCAAGCGAATTTATAAAATTAAATTAGTTAGGGTTATAAATTCACTCTTAGTGATAAATACGATTTAATAAGTTTTTTTATTTTATTTTCCAAAAAATTAATTATGTAAATTACAATTATTTTTCCATTAATTTTATTATGGATCAAGTACTTAGTGTGTCAAAATTTAACTTATTTACAATAAGTCAAAATATCATTTTACCATTTATACTAACTTATGAAGAATTTATTGTGCCAAACCCTTTGTTTGTCTACAATAAATCAAAATTTCAAAATATAAAATATGAATAAAATTATTTAGAAAATAATTTTATTATATAATAAAAAATAAAATTTCATCAAATTATTTTTTTTTTATACTAAGAGTTTCACCTTCCCCTAACTATTAGAATTTGGCTAAGTATAATTGAAATAAAAGTAATTATCAAAATTAAAAAACATAATTAAAAAATCATTTTTGAAATTAAAATTAAAACTAATTTTATTTATTGAAAATAGATTACAAAGAGAGGCGAGAAGAAGAAATTAAGCGAAAATAAGTGAAAAAAGGTGTGTTCCCCTATTCTCTGTTTATACTAATGCATGATTAATCCACACCACACAGCCAATTAAAGCTAATTATATCTTAGCTATACATTTGTTCCATTAATAAAATACAAATCTAACTTAATCCACTTAAATACATCTAACTTATTCCACTAACAATTATCATACCTAACATGGTAAAAATTTATAATTTCATAATTATCACATTTATAATAGTAAAAATTTGTAATTTGGCAACAAAAGTCACGGATCTTCCTCAACAATAACCTAACTGCTCATATTTCTATAATCTAAATTTGACATTCATACACTTGTATGGGACCTCAAATTGTACAAAATTATTTTTTTATCTAATAAGCACACAAAAATATACAAAATTAAATATTTAAAAAATAATTAAAAATTCAAAATATGTTACATAGTTACGAATGAAAACTATAATATAAACAGAAAATAACATTTTTACCTATTAATGAATATATAATTTTTAAATTGATAGTGTCCTCTTCTACAAAATAAAATACTCAAAAATAGACTCAAGCATATGTAGATAAATAAAATGAAATATATTTTATCGTTATAAGTGTTCGTATGTCAAGTTGTTTCATATATTTAGCAAAATGTTTGAATGTCCTAGTGAAGATCCTAACTTAATCATCTGATCTCTACCTTCCCAACCATACAAGTGACGTGAGTCATCAAGTATTGACGACATATTTAGATGACTTAGTATATAGCAATTATACTCTACATGATATAGGGGTAAGATCAAGTAAGAAAACAATTAATGAATGAGAGTTGTTATATCATGCAAGGACATTAAGCAATGAAACAATATGTTTTATATATCATGCATATAAATAATGAAACAATAATGTTATTCTTTGAATTTCTTTCTGTGTAGTATTAGTCTATTTTAAGTTCCAATCTTTATACATTTCAAGTAGAGAAATACATGTAACATTATGATGTAAAGTAATAACTGATTTATAATAGAGAATTCAACTATAAAAATACACAAAGAACAATCATAACTCCTGATAGAATGATTTGTCTTGATATTCATCATTTGTCTAAAGTCTAACCCTATGCTTTTAGGCTTTCACGATATACAATGGGCTAAATAAATTTAATATATTTGTTAATTAATTTATGGATATATAATGTTGTCCCTTATATTTCAAGGATAAATCATAATAGACATTAATTAAGTTTTAATTTAGATATGCTTGAAGATCAGATCCACTGATTTGTACTAGTTAATTTAACTTGATTTTCATTACTTTTCTAACCTGATACTCATGAGCTTTCACCATGAGCAGTAATCTTCTTATGAGTTTTTGCAACTAAAAAAATTCATAAGATTAATGAATCACAATGTTATATGGAGAGTTAAAACAAGCCTTATTTTTAAAGTAGGTTATAATATAATAAAGAGAAAGTGGCATACCTTCACAATTTTTTCCTATTTTCTAGATATATTCATTTTTATGCTATATTCTTGCAAAGCCATTTTACAGGCTGTTAAGTCTAGCTTGTTTTTAAGATTAGGATCTGATCTACCATATTTGAGCAAAGTATAAATAACTTGAGAATGACCATGCATAGCTACCAAATGCAAAAGGGTATTCCTATCCTCATCTATCTAATTAACTCCCTCATCCTTAGTTATATTAGTTTTTTGATTTGGGCAATGTACTTAACCATACTATTCTTGGCTACAAAGTGTAGAATGTTACAACCAATATCATTAACAAACATACTTAAGGAGTGACAAGCATTCTTGGGTAGGGCTACTTTTCTAATATCCCCACTATTATTTTAAATTGACAATTTTTGCATTTAAGGTACATGGGATAAAAGGTCCTTTTATTATATTTGAAAGCACTATGACCATTGACTTCAAGTAAGATGTTTACTTTAAAATAGTCATTTAATGCAACAAAGTAGACTAAAATGTTTCCATTCCCACATTCTAAAAGAAGAAGCCTTGGTTGTACTCATTAGTCAATTATAGCACATATGAAATTCAAAACATAAAACATATTAATACAACATTTAAAATAAATTTAAAAAAAACTATGCTTTTAAAATAAAAGATATGAAAAATAATGTTGGAATTTCAAATACCTAGATTTCTTTTTCTTTTCTTTTTGGCAACCTGCATAGAATAATTTATATTTTACTAGCTTATACTGCGAGATAGACTTCTCAAAATATATTCTAGAATGTCTGTGTTTTGTATTTAAGTCGTCAAATATAAGATGATCTTGTCTTCAACATTCTTGTAACAAGATAATTTAGGATCTAATGAGACAAGAAAACAAGTCAAGCTATTAAGGAGTTGAAAATACTTCTTCATTACCTTAGATATTGCTAATGTAGAGTTTGATGAGAGATAGGAATGAGCTATTGCAAAAAAACTATTAGTTGTACTTGTCTTCTATGTAGCAAATCTACCTAGCATAAACAAGGCTTTATGCAAAGTTGTGTTTCCCATTGAGTTCTCCATAGTAGATTAATCGGTGCTTGCAATGCACTCGAAACATGTTTAGCAAAGTTGATGAGCATGGTAGGATGCTATTTTATTAATTGCAGAATCAGGAATGTCAAAATCATAGGGAAACTCTACCGAAATTTTGGTAGAAATATTATTATTATTAATATAGAATCATTTTTAGTTTAAATTTTGAGGATTTGAGAGATTCGTCCGAGGGTTTGGGACGGGTCGTGATAATGGTGCTTAAACTATGTACATACGGTGAATTCAGGATCTTTAATTAGGTTTAAATTAAATTTATAGTGAAAGATACTTGTCTATTTAAGGAAGTGAAATCCTATACTTTCATTTGGGAACTAGTTAGCTTATCGCAACAAGTTTTGAACAATTTAATTATTAATGTGAAATTTTGATGTATGGATCTCGGAAGTTGGACTAATGGAGCTCAGTTAATTCATTTCCTTGATATTTAATTAGAATGTGAAATCTATATTATAGAAGATGGTTTTCTTCACGGTCACGTTGGTGGTATGTATGAGGTTCAAACTATGTGCATACGGTGAATTCAAGACCTTTAATTAGGTTTAAAATAGATTTATAGTAAAAGATATGTGTGTCTATTTAATGAAGTGAAATCCTATACTTCCATTTGGAAACTAAGTAGTTTATTACAACAAGTTTTGAACAATTTAATTATTAATGTTAAATTTTGATGTACGGATCTTGTTGGAATAATGGAGCTCAGTTAATTCATTTCCTTGATATTTATAATTAGAATGTGAAATCCGTATCTTTTTTTTGCGAAAGCTAACTTACTGCTGCAAGTTTTGCAAGCTAAAAAAATAGGTTCCCTTATTGTTAAAGTAGACTGTCAATTTACCGTTATTATGTCCGAGGATCATAAACATAAATTGTAGAATAATTTATTGTAAATGACAAAAGATGTTTTGGGCGGGACTCAACAAAGGGCGCCCTTTTTACGTGGAATCAGTTGATATCCTATGGAACGCCTCAGGGTCAACTAAAGAGCCACACAACTGTTATGGTAAAAAAATGTTTTCAGGTCGGCGGAAGTTTTTCTCAATAATCAATGGAGAAAAGTAAAAAATACTCTTAGTTTGTAAGTGAAATTACTAGACATTTATTTTGTTATATCATTTAAGATCATGTATTTTTTTCCCCTAGTTGAAGTACAATCTTGGCAATGGTCAATAAAAAAATACGTACCCTTCTTGCTAAAACACAGGGTCAATGAACTATTTTCATTAAGTTAAAAATCACAAACATAAATGGTTGACTAATATATTGTAGACGACAAAAAAAAGTATTGGGCTTGACTCAGAAAAGGTTCTTATTTTAGAAACAGTTGAAATTTTGTGGGACGACGCAAGGTGAAATAAAGAGCCACATAACAAAAGCAGGGGGCTTTGCAAAGAAAGTGAGAGGGATCGGGAGTGTGAGAATTGGAACACAATGCATGCAATCAACAATGCTAAATTTGTAATCAAATGGTTTTATTAAAAAATATGGTTGTTTTTGTTTTGAAATGGTGTGGTTAAATCCCCTTAGCTCCATGTGTGGGTTTGGAGTCCCACAATCCTTATTTTTCACAGAATATATTTTATAAACTGAAATCACAAACACTCTTCTGAAAAAATTGGGCTAATAAATTTTATCAGACAAAAATCTATTTAATTTATGAGAGCTTGCCAATTCGTCCCATAGATAAATTGTATTTTTATCTCTTATTCCTGCAGTTTTCATAACGCTATGTTATCCTTTATGCATCAGAATAAAGTGATTTTCTCTGTTGGGAAAAAGCTATTTTGACCAAATATTACTTTACAACAAAATTTTGGCAAAATATATATAAAAAAGATCAAAATAACTTGACGAAAGGTGAGTTGATTGATAACGACATTGATTTTAGCCTTTTGTAACTTTATCAAAATTTTATAACCTAATGTTTTTGTCAATCTGTGGCTTGTGATAAGTTATTTTTGTACCCGAGTATCATGAAAACCTGTGGTAAATAATCTCTTGACGTGGCTTCACAAGTGATTAATTAAAAAAAGAAAAAGAAGAAAGAAATACCAGAGACTCAAGTGCAAAAAGAGAGTTTGATTGAAGACTCCTCAATCACTATTCATGAATATATATGGGTGTACCAAAGTTAAACAGCGAAACTCAATAAATCACTAAACAAATCGATCCCAGAATCGTGAATAATTAGTTAAGCAAACTCATTACTGCTAATTATCCATTATTTTTCTCTTTGATTCATTATCAGTACAGGTCGTGTGCAGCTTGTAATTAAATAAAAAAAACATCCAAGAAAGATGGAAAGGCGAATAATATTTCTATAACTACACAAACTGATATTAATTTATTTGAATCTTGTCAAGTTACATGATAATACTGCAACATGCACTCTTTATTTCATTCTAAGTGCGCATAAAAGCCACCACAGTGGAAGTAAACAAGAAGTTTGAAACAACTCTTTATTCTAACATTCTTGAAGTAAGTACTATATGCATTTTTGTTCCTGCATGCAAAGCATATTCTACTTAACAAGACGGATTTTCCCCTGGAGACACACCAAACTTGTTGCAATAATCAGTGTAATATCCAATGCGAGCTTGAACTTTATCGGACTGCTTGCCACCGCATTCGAGAGCACCATTGATTCTTTGAATGGTCGCCCCAAAGCCTTGGTTTACAACAGGGTGCACGTTGGTCATCCAAAACCACAAGGCGGTCTTGAAAGATATGACAGGGTCATTGGCCTCCGTTTCCGGCGAGTTTAGACCGTCGAATCCAATTGCTTGTCCAGCAGCTCCGTAATTACCGTTTCCGGTGAGTTGAATCGGTCCATGGCCATAGTAGAATTTACCAGGGACACATGGGTATTGTGTGTTTGATGTGTCACAGCATGCATTTGATTTATCAATCTCTTCTACGTAGCAAAGGTCTGCAAGTGGAAAAACAGAAATTAACATCCTGCTTGTTATTAGCTTTAGCTAAGTCATTTTCCATGGATTTGGAGATACTTTGATGTTTTAGAGTGACAATTAATAAATTTTTGCTTATCAAATTATAACCCCAAAAAAATTATCAAGATTATGTTTCGACAGTCAGAATCATTTTTTTTCTTAATATATTGTAGTATTTAATTGAAGTGTTGATATTCTTTAATAGTGTGAGAAAAATGCAAGTTATTGATCGTTCCTCCCAAAATAGAAAATAATAACTAAAAAAACAAATCTTGACTACATAAATAATAATGCACACCAAGGTGTTATTTGGTTTGAAGGAAGATGGGGAAATGAGAGGAGAAGAAAGTGAAGGAATGAAGAGAAAAGGAGGGAGAGAGTACTTCAATCACTATAAAATTAACTGTCTATACTGATAAAAGTAGAATTATAAATAATAATTGCTCATAATATTAAATAATTTCATGAAGATTGTAGGGCTAATTGGAAGTTTAGTTTCAGTAGAGAAGGAATTTGAGTTCTTCACTCCTTGGTATGGGATCCAAATTTTAGATGATGATGGATATTGTATTTTAATGAATATTAACTTCTTGTAGATTATAGCCAACCAAATGACCAAAATTAAAAAGGATTTCAAATTATTTATTTCTTCTCCCCCTTCCATCCGAACCCAACACCACCTAAGGTCTTGGATTATGAGAAAAACATTATCCTTACTGAAACATGTATATTTTGGATCGAAAACAGAAAATTTGATCAGTTTAAAAGTGGAGGATCATCTCAAACTTGTTATATAGTAAGTACTGTTCTCAGCCAATGTGAAATTATTCGCTCGACAAAGAGAGGGTCTCGAGTGAGTTTAAGATGCAATTCGCGCATGTTAGAACGCGCAGAAGTCATCATACTCCTGTGGACTGCCAAAGAAGGGCAAAATGAATGAGGAGAAAAATCTTACGTCCGGTTTCATAAGTGACATGAGCGAAAAATGCGGCGATTTCACGCTTGGAATCATCAGTAGAACCAGATCCAAATTCAGGATACGAATTGGCAGCATTAAGAAAAGCATCTCTTGTATAAAAACTCTTGCCTGCACAGCTTGGATCGGCTACGTTCTTTATCCCATCAAAGAATTCTGGTGTCACGAGGTTGGCCACTTGAGACGCTACAATTGTGGGAATGGCCAATCTGAAAATTGCAAACAAAAGAAAGGTTGGTGAATCTTTATTCAGATTGAACAGAGCCATTTTGAGAGGAATTTTTTAAGCTAAGCAAAAAGAGAAATTGTGATGTGCAAAATTGATTCATAAGAGTAAAGTTTTATAGAGCTCTTATGGGTAAATCCAGTCCCGATATTTTGGATTAAATATTGTTTATTCTCTATATTTTAGAAAATACTCCAAGACACTTCTTGTTATTTATGTCAATATTTTATTTTTTTATTCTTACAATAATACCCTTGTGATGTTGACTAACAGAATATATGTACCAAAACAACATTATGTGAATATTAATGAAATGAAAAGAATGTTAATTTAACAAATTAACTTTAAAAAAAAAAGACAAAAAATAGTTTTTATTTTTTTTTCCAATATGTTGTTGCTTGAGCCTCTATCATTTATGTTAGTTAATATTTCCAAAATATTATTGTAAAGACAAAGATAAAGTAACTTTTAACTGTAATATAATTAATCGTAAGAATATCATGTGTCATTTTTTAAAATATAAAAATCAAATAAATATTTAACTCAAAATATAAGGTACCGAAAACAAGTATTTTACCTCTTTTTTTGGTGATCATTTAATAATTTGCCCTACTTTTCGTTCATATAGAATATGGTTCCAATAGACTTACCTTGATTTGACTTACAGATAAAAAAACTGAAAAATTGAAGTGATATGAATGAAAATTTATGGACGTTATGCAGTTTGGCTCTAACGAGGAGTCTTTATTTTCACAAAATGTAAAATAATAATATTTTATGATTGATAGTAATTTAGCATTGAATTGAGGAAATAAGACGTTAATAAAAATGAGCAAGCAGCATTAATAGTCTATTTCAAGTATATAGATAGAGTCAATCAAATTATACGTTATTATTGTTCCATGTATACTTTCGAAAAAAGCAAACGTTGGCGCCGAAGGATAAAGGATTGTGATCAATATTTTTGTATATAGTAGAATTAGTCAAATTATATCCTAGCCGTCAAAATTATTCTAATCCACTATTCAATTAGTTGCGCAAATTGTTATAACGAATTCGTAGTCTTTGTGCAAATCATTATGTAATAGTGAAATGATAAAGAAAACAAGTAAATAACACACAAAATTTCATTTTAACTTGAAATTGTAAACTAGCCATCACAGTCATTTACAATGTCATCTGATAACCTCTTGAAAACTTCTAAATACTTCAAATTTGGCATTTCCGGTTATGACAGTATGTTACATTTGTAACTTTACCGTCACATGATAATAGCAATTTCCAGTGTCAGGCAATTAAAATGGTCCCTCGTATTGAAATTTTCTAAACTTTTTCAGTAAGCAATTGCTATAATGATCCAAGTTTCCTAAGTTATAATTGATATTCATTTATTTAACTTATTTGGGTCCACTTTCAGACCCACTTTTAATTTTTTAGTGCCATATTTTTATTGAACTTGTTTTACACATAATTTAATTGGAATGAGGTATTAAGTGGTACATGACCTTTATCATTATGCTCTATCATCATGGTCTCATAATGTGATGTTTATAAAGAATCTAATTGAGTTTTACACTATGGACTCCTCTAGAACATGTTAGGCTAGTGGAATATGATTAGTGTTATGATAAAAGTTTGGTAGAGTTGCCAGGTGATGTGTATTATTATGATGGTGTTTGTATTTCATTCACTATAAATAGCTATGCCATTTGTGTTTTATGGATTAAGTGTAAGAAAAGGAAAGAATGAGAAACAAAGCATAACTTTTAAGAGTGATTTGTGAGAGTGTGTGAATTATTCTTATAATATTTTTGAGATTTCTCCAATAAAATTAAATTTTTCTTCTTCAAAATTCTTCAACAAAGTAGTATCAGAGCTAGTGTTCGATGCTATATATAGTCAAATAGCATATAAAATCAAAGATCTCAACGAGACAATTGCAAGCCACAAAAATCAACTTGATCAGAGTTTAGAGGCACCTGCACTCATCGCCAGAAGTTTGCTGTCTAGAAATCGAGTCGATTCACTGAGTTGAAACGAACTAGATCCAGCTAGCCCAAACTAAACCAGAATTGAGTAAATTCAACTGACTCAAACTGGACTATTGATTGGTAGTTGACCATCTATTGACCAGTCATTGATCATTGACCAAAGTTAACCCGAGTCATTCCTAAGGTTTTTTTTGAAGTTTTGGACTCATTCGTGTAGTCAGAATTTCTAAATTCTCATTTAATTTATGAGTTATAGAAACACATTTGACAATTAGAGTATCAAAATGAAAGCTTTATTCGATGCACATGATATATGAAAAAGCTTTACTATGCCAAAAAATAAATCTATTTTAAATATGGCACAAAAGAAGAATTTAAAGGACTATACTTTTGAAAAGATTGCTAGTGCAACCTCCTCAAAAAAAGCATGTGAGAAGTTAGAAACTTTTATAATGAACCAGAGCAAGTTAAAAAGATTTATCTCCAAGCATTACGAGGAGAATTTGAGTTCTTACACATGAAGGTATCTAACTCGCTTTCTGACTACTTCATTTAGGTTTTGTCTATTTCCAATGAATTAAAATGAAATGATGAGGAGTTAAAAGAGCTACAGATCATTGAAAAGATACTTCAGTCAGAAGATTTGAAGTTTGACCATATTGTTATGACAATTGGAGAAATAAAAGATCTGAAGGCTATGACGATTGAGTAGCTTTAAGGAAGGTTACAAGTCTATGAAGAAAAACTTAAAAAAAAAAAGAAAGGAATTGAAGAACAACTTCTTAAAATGATAATCAATCCAAAAAAAAGAGAAGAAAGCTCAGATAATGAGAGAAGGTATTATGTCCGAGGAAGAGGTCAAGGACGAGGTAGAGGTCATCGTCATGAATGAGGTTAGAATTTAAACAACAACTCCATTAGAAAACTCAACTAGAGGACGAGGCAAAGGCAATCAAAGATCGAGGTATGAAAAATCCTAAGTACAGTTCTATAATTGTCAAAAGTTTAGGCACTATGTTTCAAAATGTAAAGCTCCAAGTACCAGAATTGATGAGAAAGTAAATTATGTGAAAGAGAAGAATCGTCAAGATAGTACACTTTTACTAGCACGCAATGACACAAGTGGAGGTCAAGAAAACATATGGTACCTTGACATAGGTGCTAGCAATCACATGACCAAAAATAGAAGCATGTTTATGGAGCTAAATGAATCAATAAATGGCAATGTGGCTTTTGGAGATGATTCAAAAGTACCAATAAAGGGCAAATGTAACATTATTTTTCTTGCAAAAAATGGTAGCCATCAAATAATTTCAAATGTTTATTTTGTGCCCAATATGAAAAGCAATATCTTTAGTTTGGGTCAACTCTTAGAAAAAAGCTATAATATTTACTTAAAAGATTATAATATTTTTGTAAAAGATGATAAAGGAAACCTAATTACAAAAGTGAAAATATCAAAGAACAAAATATTTCCTTTAAATATACAAAATGATGTTGTAAAATGTCTCAAAGCTTGTCACAAATATCTAACCTGAATTTGGCATATTCGATATAGGTATCTTAACTTTGGTAAATTAGAGCTATTATCTAAGAAGAACATGGTGAAAGACTTACCAAGCATCAATCACCCTGATCAACTTTGTGAAGAATGTTTAATTGGTAAGCAATTCAGAAAGAGCTTTCCAAAGGAGTCAAACTCAACAGCTTGGAAGCCACTTAAGCT
This sequence comes from Aegle marmelos, assembly GCA_030449875.1. NCBI lineage: Eukaryota > Viridiplantae > Streptophyta > Magnoliopsida > Sapindales > Rutaceae > Aegle > Aegle marmelos. The sequence continues at coordinate 12,890,415 of JASUUL010000115.1, forward strand.
TATTTATACTGATATGTGCAGATAATTTAATCCAAACTTCCTTAGTAAAAGTAACTATTTCCTTTTTTTATAGATGATTTTTCAAGAAAAGCTTAGGTGTATTTTTTGAAGCAAAAGTTAAAAGTCTTTGAAGCTTTCAAAAAGTTTTATAACTGTTGTGAAAAAAAAAGGTGGACACTAGATTAAAGCTATGAGATCTGATAAAGGTGAAGAGTTCACTTCCAACGAATTTGTAGAGTTTTGTAAAGCAAATGGAATTTGGCCTCCTTTGACAGTTCCAAGATCCCCTTAGCAAAATAGTGTTATAAAAAGGAAGAACAGAACGATTCTCGACATGGCAGGAAGTATGCTAAAGAATAAGAGACTAACCAAAGAATTTTAGATTAAAGTTGTTGCATATGCAATCTTCTTATCTAATTGATCTCTAACAAGATGTGTATGGGGCAAGACACCACAAAAAGGATGGAGTGGAAGAAAACCTGGCATTACCCATTTGAAGGTTCTTGAAAGCATTGTCCATGTACATATATCGGACGAGAAAAGAGCCAACCTTGATGATAGAAGTGAGAAGTTCATCTTTATCGACTATGACAATAGTTCTGAAGGATATACATTGTACAATCTAAACAACAGAAAGATAGTGATTAGTCGAGATGTAATTTTTTACGAGGAAAGAGAAAGAATTTTGGCTCTAACGTGGATGACTTGAACTTCTTCCTATTGAAGAAAATGATCATACATAGACAAAACAAGTAGAAGAACAACGAAAGCTAACTACTCCGTCTATCTCGCCAGTATCAACACACGAGGAGATTCACTACTATTTTTCTTAAATGAAAGAACTGAAGAATGTATAAGGAGTCTTCAAAATCTCTACGAGATAATTGAAAGATTTGACAACCTCATTTTTTTTTTATCTCTTTGCTAATCATGAACCAATCAATTTTCAAGAAGCTGTACAAAATGAAAAGTAGAGAATCACTATGGATGAAGAAATCATAGAGCTATTATAAAGAATGATATTGAGAACTTACTTTTCTTTCCAAATGTCACAAGACAATTGATGTCAAATGGGTGTACAAGACAAAGATAAATGCAAAGGGAGAAATTAAAAGGTATAAGGCGAGGCTAGTTATAAAAAGCTATGATCAAAAGACTGGCATAGACTACGATGAGGTATTTGCTCCTATAGCCCAACTTAAAACTATCAAACTTATCATTTCTTTGGCTACTCAAAACAAATAAAAGATTTTTCAAATGGATGTAAAGTTTGCTTTCTTGAATGGATTCCTCAAATAAGAAGTTTATATCCAACAATTATTAGGCTACGTGGAGAAAGGACATGAAGATAAAGTTTTAAGACTGAAGAAAACTCTTTATGGGTTAAAGTAAGCACTAAGGGCATGGAATAGTAGAATTAACAAGTATTTTGAAGAGAACAGCTTCACTAAATGTCCATATGAACATGCTTCTATGTCAAAGAAAATGATGAAGATATTCTGATTGTGTGCCCGTATGTGGATGATTTCATCTTCACTGAAAGTAATCCAAACTTATTTGAAGAGTTCAAGAGAGTAATGACCAAAGAGTTTGAGATGACTGACATCGCATTGATGGCATAGTACCTTGGTATTGAAGTCAAACAAAAAGAAAAAGACATATTTATCTCTCAAGAAAGCTATACAAAGAATACACTCAAGAAGTTAAGATGAATGTTTGTAGGCCTATAAGTATGCCAGTAGAATATGGAGTCAAGTTATCCAAACATGATGAAAATATTCTTTAAGAGTTTGGTCAGAAGCTTACGTTATTTGATATGCATAAGACCGGATATTCTTTATGTTGTTGGACTTATAAGTCAATATATAAAGAGTCTAAAGACCACTCATTTTAAGGCTACAAAGAGAATCCTTCGCTACCTCAAAGGTACAATTAATTTCAGCTTGTTATGCTCATTTTCTAATGATTACAAGCTTATTGGATATAGTGATAGCGATTGAGGTCGTGATTATTGTGCAAATTTTAATGAACTCGCAAGCGCATGAATCTATTGTAGAATAGATTAATGGTGATGAGTGTCGATCCCACGAGTAGATTGATTTTAATTATATGCAGAATTAATTTTCTTGTTAATGGGAACAATTAAATTATGGTAATTTTATCCTAAATTGTTGAATTAAAATGGCGGGAATAATTAAAAATGAAACTGTTATAATAAAGCACTTGGGTATCCGGATCCACATCAACATGCTCCATGGGCTAAATATTCTATATTAATACCAATTAAATCATAAGGGGGGATTCTACACCTCATGAACCACTCTCCAATAAGTATGGTGCCAAGGGCTTATCGTGCCAAATAATAATAACTTTGTACTAGGGTACCGGTTTAATTAGATCTGTATCTAGACAAGACTATTATTATTTGTCGACGAAAAGTCAAAACAACCACAAATATTAGAGGGGAAGAGAAAGTAAATTTACCAAATTAAGCCCATGGAACATGTTGAGACTTCACTTTCAACCCAAGCTCAAAAAGAAATTAGCTACTCATATTTTAACTAGGGATAAAAAGGGAATTTTATTAAAATACAAAGAAACTACAAGAAGGAGAAGGAATTTCAGAAATCTAAGTTTAGAAATGAATTCAGGGGTATCAAATTAGGGGGGAGAGCCCCCTTTTTATAGATACATTGAGTGAATCGTGACCATTGGATTAAAAACAGTTCGGATGCTCAGGATTGTGCCACGTTATCAGTCGACAGTCAATAATCAACAGTCAACAGTCAACATTTGCACAGTAATGCCACCTGAATAGTAAATAATCCCATGTAAGCACATGTACTGTACACACGATTTTTGCTCCACTGAGATGCTGCCACGTCATTGATCTACAGTACATAAGAAATTTAGTCTAATAAGATCGTGACACATCATCGGTCAACGCCACGTCATCGGTCAATGCCACATAAGCAGTCAATACCACATAATTCGTCCAATCAGATACTGCCACATCATAGGTAGTTGCCACATCATCGATACGTATATATGAACAGTACCGTACGTATGAACAGTACCGTATATGTGAACAGTAACTTTTTTCCTTTAATGCTCCTCTTAAGGTTTTCGACCGTCCTGAGTCCAAATATGACGTCCGTTTTACTGTCTGATCACTCGTTCATTGTGAAACGATCATAATGCCCCTAAAATACATAAAATACATAATTATAATAAAATATATATAATTAAATAACAAAATACTTAAATAAATAAAAATAACAATGTTAGTGAGATTTAAAGTGTAAAATGACGATTTTCTCCTTTATAAATATACACTTTCTAATACTCAACAGAGATGTAAATGATTGAAAGAGCACCACTAGATTTATATTCTTTATGGGAGATATTGTTTTACATATATGTTAAAGAAGCAACCAATTGTCACACTTTCCATCTATGAAGCTGAGTACATCACTACTATATCAAGTGTTTGTCATGCGATTTGGCTCAAGAATTTGCTAAAGGAGTTGGGTTTGCCACAAGAAGAGCCAACTGAGGTTTGTGTTGATAACAAATCAGTAATTTTCCTGTCTAAGAATCCAGTCTTTCATGATCGAAGCAAACACAAAGATACTCGTTAACATTTTATAAGGGAGTGTATTACAAGAAAAGAGGTTCAAATTAAGTATATGAAATCACAAGATCAAGTAGCTGATATCTTCACCAAACCACTCAAGGTAGAGGATTTTATCATATTTAGAAATTTACTTAGTGTCGTAAAGCAAGTTTAAGAGGGAGTTTTGAAAATAATTAAACTTGTTTTACACATAATTTAGTTAGAATGAGGTGTTGAGTGGTACATGGCCTTCATCATTATGCTCTATCATCATGGTCTACTATGTGATATCCATGAAGAATCTAATTGAGCTTTACATTTTGGATGCCATTAAAGGACTCCTTTAGAGCATGTTAGGCTAATGAAATATGTTTGGTGTTATGATGAGAGCTTGGTGGAGCATGTTAAGTGATGTGTATGGTTATGATTATGTTTGTATTTCATTCACTATAAATAGTTATGCCATTTGTTTTGTATGCATTAAGTGTAAGAAGATGAAAGAATAAGAAGCAAAGCATAGCTTCTAAGAATGATTTGCGAAGTGCGTGAATTATTCTTATAATGTTCTTAAGGTTTCTCTTATAAAATTTGTATTTTCTTCTTCAAAATTCTCCAATAATTTTTAGTTGATAGATGTGAAAGTATATTACAAATTAATGTCACAAAATAGTTCTGACGAAATTTTGACACAAATATTTTCCATTTGGGTTTGCTTATCTTAAGAGAAATTTAGTGATATGAATTTTCAATTATACACGACCAAATAATAATTATAACAAAAAGAAGACAAGGACAAAATAATATTGAATTTACATGAAAAGAATTATCGGCCTTATTTTTTCCCCTATTTTTCATGAATAAAATTAAAATATCTTCACCAGACCATCTATCTGCGCAAGATTTGATATATGATTAGATCTGAAGATCTCTTCTGTCAAAGAGGCTTGGAAAAAAAAAATTAATTTGCAAGACAAATCCACAACCTGATGGATAACTTTTATCTGTTTTCATTGGTGGATAATTTAGTGACAGTAACGTGACATGAAAAAGTATCGGCTAAAACTTAAGTACAAAAATCTATGCAAATTAATTACCATAAATGATCTATCTCATGCAGTCAGACAATAGCTACACGTCAGTTTATATGGAATGATAATTCATAGAAAAATTCATGTCTAGAAGATCGGAAGACTTATTTCTATAATGAATTTAATAAATTCAATCTAGTCTTGGATGTACTTTTCGCCAATTTGACCGAATAGTTAAGTTTGCAGTCGACTAATATTTTCTTCGTGGTTTATCTTTTCTAGATGGGGCTGCCGAACTGAGTTGCGTGAGGAGACTGTAACTATAAAATTTAATTCGACAAATTCAGGCAAGTTTTCTAATTTTTTATAAAAAATAAATGGGAATTTGGATTAGCTTAGTTTTTTAAATACGGTAATAACAAATAATATCCATTATATGTAATTAAGTCTTAATATGAAGCGGCTATAAATGTACGAGTGGCTAAACTGCATTGAATTTTATCAGATCAACTTCTTTGTTACTTAAGTGAGGACTAATTAAAAAAGAGACTGCACTTAAGTCATTCTAAGAATGTAGTTTTATTTATTTAGGTCAATGTTTAATTTTTAATACTCTAGTTTTTCTTAATCGTTAAAATATTAAGAGAAAATATAACTGTTAATGAGAAAATATAAATTTTAACAAATAATTAGCTAATTTCAATAATTACAGTTTTTGGGTAGGCAATTTGTATGTGAAAAGTTCTCATTTATCCTTTAATAATGCATTTTTTTTTGTTATTGTTTTAACAGTAGAGCAAACTTTTTCCTTAGGATAATTATTTTGAGGAATAATATCTTTCTAGTCAATTTCTTAAAAAGTTAGCATAAGAAAAAAGCTAATAGCTGGTTTGCGTAAGAAACAATTTAGCATAACTCTACAAATAAAATAAAACAAGATCTTTCTAGTCAATTTCTTAACAGTTTTTGTCCTCGAAAGATATTGTTTTCTTATAAGTACGGTACACCTAGGGGACATTTTCTTTTGAAAAAAAATTGATAAAATAAATCTGAAATTGAATAAAATTTTCAAAATTAAAACCGAAACAGAAAAAAAAATTGCTAATATGGTTTATATCAAGATAGTGCCACGTAACATAATTTAAAAGAATATAGGAAAATGAAAAATATTAAATTTTGTAAAAAATTAAAAATTTCATTAATATTTAAAGGATCGAACCAAATAAAAAACGTTAGTTTTGAATTTGATTTTTTAAAATATTTAGTATTGAACCAAATTAAAATTTTCGATTTGGTCCAATACTAAACCAAACCAACCCGTTGTCTAATACGGAATATATATAACTTTTTTACAAAATAATAATATAATAATATAAGATCCAGCTGCATTGTAATAGTTGCAAGGTATGTCAATTTTTTTTATTCATTTTGATACTTCAACTCTTTAAAATAAAAAACGTAGTTTCGATAGTAGGGATGGGATTATTTCATTTTTCACATTATTCTCTAAAAAAAAAAATCCCGAGCATATAAAATCGACCCATACTCCAAATCTCTCACTCTTCTTCCCGAATCATCTTGATCTAATCTCATCTTCATTTTCATTTCACTTGTTACCTAAATCTCGCTTAAATTCCCATCTTGTTCTTGTTCATTTCCAGCTGAATTTGATGCAGCATTATTATCTATGGAACTTTCAAATTAAATTGACCAAAAGTGACTGTTCCTTTGGGGGCGCTTGCGCCTGGAAAATTTTTGCTTAGTCCCCTTGATTTTTTATAATTGTTATAAAATAATAAAATTTTATTTTATTTTTAAGTATGTCCGCAATTCAACAACTACTTTCAATTAAAGACTTATTTTATAAAATGATTCAATTATATATTTATTGAATAAATTGAAATCATTACAAGTGTAAAATTTAGTACTGCTTTAATTTATTATAAAAAAATTTATAATTTGGCCTAATTAAAAAAAATTATGAGTAATTTCAATTTTCTAATAAGATAATCTTTTACTTTAGAAAAAACAACAACTACACACTTAAGATTTAGATAAATAATCATGTAAATTCCTAAGTTGTTAATAAAAAAACATTAAAATTCTCTTTTAATGATAATATTGTTTGCATTATTAATTAAAAAAATTGCATAAGACTGTCCTATCATCTAAGTATGCTAAGTTTATTAGAATAATTTAATATTATTTTATTAATGTGATTGAGGTTGTAAGACAATCCCATACAAATATTTCTTGTCAAACAAAGGCTTTAAGTCCGTAAAACTAGTAGACTAAATATAATAAAATAATGTTATTCATAAAGCTGAAGTTTTATGCTCCTGCAAAATTGATTTAACTTACTGGCAGCCCCGATAAAAAGTGCCCGGTGCCGGCTATCAGCCATCTTTTTCAATGTATTTATTTATTTAATAAATTGAAAATACATAAGAAAGTAAGGAGGCCAAGTGAAAATTAGTATCACAAAATATTTAAAATTAAAAAATAAAAAAAGTGCCGCTATGATACTACGATATTATATTATGAAAAAGTTGGGTTACTTAAAAGCTGGGGTCCTGTCGCACAGTCAACCAATCACTAAAACTAGTATTGCTCATTTTATCAAGTCAGTTTCTTTTTTCACTAACAAACATCTATGATATACTTTTCCTATCCAATAAGTATAATTGATCACAAACCATATAAGCCATAAAATACGGTCGGCAAAACACTTATTTCTTCCATTTATCTGATTTTAGATACATAAAACCACCCTTTATTATAAAATTAGACGACATTATTTAACCAAGCCAGTGAAATATTGGCGAAAACATTTTAACAAGAGAGATTTGGGCCAGGCGCAACACCAAATTTATTGCAGTAATCCTTAAAATATCCGATGCGAGCCTGAACCTGAGCAGGTTGCTTGCCACCGCATTCAACGGCACCATTGATTCTCTGAATTGTTGCACCAAAACCTTGGTTCATGACTGGGTGCACATTGGTCATCCAAAACCATAAGGCAGTCTTAAATGACACAACGGGGTCCTTGGCCACCGTTTCCGGAGCTCTTAATCCGTCAAAACCGATGGCTTTACCGGCAGCTCCGTAGTTACCATTTCCGGTGAGTTGGATCGGTCCACGGCCGTAGTAGAACTTTCCGGGGGCACATGGGTACTGTTTGTTTTTTTCATCACAGTACCTGTTGGACTTGTTAATCTCTTCTACGTAGCAAAAATCTGAAAAAGCAAGACATTTTTTTCTAATTAATTCTCTCTAGGCTTAATCAAGATAATTAGCTAATGGCAAATCATGTCAATTACAAGTTGGAGTATTTAATTACTTTTATTGAGAACTAAATTAAAGGCTCTTGCCAACAAGATATTAAAAAGCGTAGTGTATTATTGTAAAGGGTGTTGATGTATAAGAAAAAAATAAATTTCTTTTTAAGGCAAACATGGGGCACAGAAAACAAAGAAAAGTTTTCTTCTCTATGCTTTGTATGCAAAATGAAATCAAATGGAGAGAACTTACGTCCAGTTTCATGAGTGACATGTGCAAAAAATGCAGCAATCTCACGCTTTGAAGCATCTGGAGAGCCGCTACCAAATTGAGGATAAGCCTTGGCAGCATTCAGAAATGCATCTCTGGTGTAGAAGCTCTTGCCGGCGCAGTTCGCGGCGGCCTGATTCTTTATGCCGTCGAAGAATTGGGGTGTCACAATGTTAGCAACATTTTGACACATTACATTGGTGGGAAAAGCTAGGGCAAGCATGCCCACAAGAGCAAAGGTTACAATACTATTTCTCATATTAAGTGGAGCCATTTTGAGGGAAAGTTTATGGAGTAATCTAAGTAGAGAAATGTAAGTGATGCCAATGTTGGTGATGGGAGTATGGTATTTATAGTGTGCAGAACGGACGTTATATCTGCCACGTACTGGTGAATTGTGATAAATTTGAACATAGAACTTATCTTATGTTAGGTTTTTCTAGACTTCGCATTTGTTGTGGCTTGAAATGTAGCTAGCTTGACTGGTCAGAAGAACTAGAAATAAAATAAAGGAAAATAAATTAAGTATTTCGAGTGGTTGTTGATTGACCACCATATGTATATAACTTTTCAAATTAAATTTGAATAAAAATTAAGAAAAAAGACCTCTACATCCTCAAGATTTAAAAAAAATAGTATCAATATCTCTAAATTTTTAAATAGACATTAAGACCCTCTTTTGACCATTATACCCTTTATTCTAAAAATTAATTTTGACATTTTTAGTAAATACAAATGCGATATAAATAATGTACTCTATACAATAAACCAATTAATATTAAGATATTTTAATAAATCTTAATAAGTTATTACATTTATTTTGATAATTTATTTTTATTTATTGTAGAGATTTTAAATAAATACTAATAATAAATACATTCCCACATACTAATATTGTTAAAATTATTATTTTACATAATATTCAAAAAATAAAATTTTAATACATTTATGTTTATATTATGATTCTATTTATCATAAAATTTACTTTAATACAATAAAATATATCTAATAGACTAGAAAAGATTAAAATATTTTTTAAATATTAAAATTATTTTAAGATATAGAAAATATTTTATTCTTCGAACGACTGTCGATTGATAATTACTAATTCTAAATATTTTGTTCTTCAAACGACTGTCGATTGATAATTACTAATTCTATCTTAACAACATTATATCATATAGCTAATCACTTTGCATTACCTTATTTCTTTTTATACAACCTGATATCTTCAATTAGTGCTTTCAGATCATTACAAGATGATCCGCCTTCTTCCACTGCTTTCTTTGCCAATTCTTTGAGATAATTCGCTTTCTTCCTCATTTTTACTGCTTCTTGAGCCTCATTGTCCATTACAGTACAGATTGCATTTTTAATATTCCCTCCAACAGGTAGTCCAAATTTCAGCACTTGAGTTACAAGCCTTCCATTGTTGAATTGCCCCACAAAAACTGGGCAAATGACCATCGGAACGCCGGCACTCACACCTTCCAATATTAAGGTCCAGCCACAATGTGTCAGATACCCACCAATTGCTTGATGGTCAAGTATCAAAACCTGAGGGGCCCACCCCTTTATTACAAATCCTCTGTCATTTCTTCTTATTTCATCTTCAAATCCATCAGGCAGCCATGATTCATCTGCCTTATCATCATGTGTCTTCATGATTTTTCCCACTGTCCAGATGAAAGATTGGCTTGATTCTCTAAGAGCTGCAGCTATCTCTGAAGTTTGTTTTTTGCTGAATCTTGTTAAACTTCCGAAACAAATGTACAAGACAGAGATAGGTTTCCTGGAATCAAGCCAACTCAAGCAACTGTGTTCCGACGCGAAAGATTTATCTCCCCTTTCAGCTTTATCATCAACATCTCTATTGTAGAGATAGACAGGCCCTAAATGCCATGCCTTCTTGCCTGTAACTCTTCTGAAATGGTCTGCGTACGCTGCTCAAGCCCGTAAAATCTGTTCATCAACACCCCGAAGCTCTTCCTCTCAGAATCGTTGAGTTCGTCAAACATAGCAGAAAACCCTGTACTTTTGCATTTGACAATATCCGGCAATTGAGATCTTGAATGTCTTAATTAATCTGGGAGGCCTGGAACAGTGAATTTTTGGGTCTCCAATACAATATTTTTGAAAGGCTGATGATGTTCCAGGCTATGTGAAACGCAGATATTGAAGAATCCACTGTCTGTAAAGGCCTCCAAGCTCCTCGGAAATGCTTACAGTCCATGAGGAAAGATTGTCAGAAACAATACAGTTAGGATTTTGTTCCCGGAAGAGCTTTTCAATTTTTGGACGAAGCAATTCCAGGGCGGTAAAGAGTTTCTTGATGGTTTCAGGAGTTGAAGTTAACATCAAATTTTCACAACCTTCACGTAAGCCTGCTTCCTGAGAAGGGAAACGGAGGATTCGGTGAGGCCTAACCGAGAATCTCGATCAATGGCATTTTGGAAACGCGGAGCATCCATTGTAGTAAGAATTATTGTAACCTGAATTCCATTTGCAGCAAAAAGCCTTGCCATGTCTACCATTGGCGCCACGTGGCCTGGTGCAATATAGGGAAGAAACATTACACGAAGCTTTTGATTTTCTGCCACCATGGTGATGAATCTTTTATCAAATAGAGGTAATATAGATTATATAGATCTCTTATCTATACCTCTGATTAGCATTTAATAAAAGATGAAATAAAATAAAATCGAAACTACGAATAATTGGTGTTAAAGGAGAAAATATATATGTATTACAGATAATCCAATGAAACTTGGGCACCTTCTATTACAAGATAGAAGGTACACAGACAATTAAATTTTGGTTGCGTAATTAGCACCTGAAATTTGATTATTTGTTTATTGAAATGTTATTGATTTTCTTGTTATTGACGGCCAGAACTTATACTTAGCCCTCCTTTAAAAAAGAAAAATGGAGAATTACTTACTAAACTAGAGGGCTCGAATTATATTATACTTCAAATTGAAATGAAAGGAAGGGTAACGAGAGAATAGTTCATATTTCACCGCAAACCTACTTGGCGAAATTATTTACTAGGGATAAATTTCAACCAGCAGAGAATATTATAACTTATAATCTATTATGGCATGAAAGTATTAATTGTTTAAAAACATGAGACATAAATAAATTAATGAGAACAAATAATGCATGCTATTGAAATCATTTAATGATTTCATTTCTCTAGTATGGGTGCTTTCATTTTTTTTTTTTTATATAAATAAGTTTTTAGGTCGTGCTAATTAAGAGAGTTAATTTTTAATACTATTAATTTATGCGACTTTATAGTTCATTAAAAAATAAGCATATTAAACTGTACCACTTATTAATAGATTTTTTTTTGTAATCGACTGATGACTATGTAATACCTTATTTAAAAGAAAATAGTATTGTTTGTCAACAAGAATATATAAATGTTTCACGAAAGTTTTTCATCCTTTCGAAATTTTGAATAAAAAAAATTCTACGCAAAGATTTATAGATTAATAAAAAAAGAACTTAGAATACGTTAGTTTTTTAAGTGAACTTCAGTGGTACAAGAAAAATTTTATTAATGAAAAAAATATTACTTCTCTAAAAGATACTAAGAACGATCCAAGAGATTAAAATATATTAATTATAAAAGTTTAACTTAAAAAAAACAATACAATAAAATTTTCAAACACCGCTAACAATACAATTTGATACGATTTATTTAATAGTTATTAGTGCTTATTTAATCACATAAGCTCTTATCGTAATTTTTATTGTTGTTTGATTGTTTTCGTAGTGGAGCTTTTTAAACTTAAATAAACTATTTTGTCTCTGCTAGCAAAAATTTATATTTTAAGTTTTTTGAAATAGAAGCTGAAAGCTCTTTTTAAATATTAAAATATCTAAAATATCATTTACTTATTTGACAATCTTATTGTATTTTTTTCATAACATAACTTTAAAAAATTTTCCTATTAAAGTAATTTCATAAATTTTTAATAAAAATTTTTATGGATAATCAAATAACTAAAATTTTTTAAATAAAATTTTTTATAAAAATTCTATTAATAAAATTTTTATTAAAATAAATTCTATTTAAACAATTATACTAAATAGAGCTTAACAAAAGTTCGAATTTAAAAACGCCTAATAAATTTGAAAAGCCATGACAAAATTAAATTTATTATAATATTAACAAGTTGAAGTCTTCCACAATCTCCTCACCTCAAGCGTTACTTAAAAAAAAAAAAAAGGCTGTTATATATTTAATTCCATCTTCTTTTAACTTTTTATTGGCACTATAAGTTTCTCCCCCACTTTCAGCCTTATCAAAACACAATTTTTCATCCAAATCTTTTTGATGAACCCAAGAAATGTAATGGCCCAAAATGTGGCTGTGCTGCAGCCAAAAAATGATATTCTGGCACCAGCCACGAATACTATGGCACAGGGTGCCAGCAGGCGCCATGTAATGCCCCACGGGCCACTAATGATGTGTCGGTGGTTGATATCTTAACCAAGCTGATGCAAGTTGCGTCGGGAAGAACTTTCATTTGCGATCAGTTTTCTCCTCGCCCTTGGCTCTTTTTCTCAATTCGGTAGAACTGGCACGGAAGACGATTCCATGCGTGAAATTGCAGCTGAATTTGCTCATGTTACACATGAAACATGATGTAAGATTTTTTTTTTTTTGCGGTGAATTGATCTTCATTTTCATGCTTTAAAACTCATTAACACTTCTTGGTAGTTTTTTTTTTTTAAAAAAAAAGTTATAAAACTTTCAACTTTTTTTTAAAAAATATTTTATGCTTAGAATCTGTCTTTCGAATTTTTTTAAATTGATTAATTGCTAAGCTTTCTTTAGGTAGTTGCCAGTAATTAATTAACAACAACGAAATAATTAGCAGTCTTATTCTTGGGATAAAATAGTAAAATAAAGGAAATAGTAAAAAAAAAGGTTGAATTTACATAATCTTTTTGACAATAGTTTTGAAACATCAATTTTAAATGATTAATTTTTTTCAAGAAAATTCTTTTTTCCAATTTTCCTTGTATAAATTAACTTAAAAAATTCTTTATTACTTGCCAGAGTTTTGTTATAGTGAAGAAATAGACGGTCCCTCCATGGACTTATTGCAGACATGGCAAACAAGCATGATAATTGTGGATCACGTGCAAAGATAAATGATGACTTTTGAAATGCAATTTTTGTCGAACATATGGTGTCATAAATGAATAAATTCATTAACATAAATAATATAAAGCAAAGCCTACGTTATTACTTGTAGTAACATACGTTATAGAGGAAACAATATCGTATGATTTTTATACAATAATATTCTTTCACCCTCGCGTACGCTACTGTAAACAGTAACGTAGCGAGCTCCATAATATAAATACACAAGCTGTCGTGACAATTGCAAAGTGAAAGTCAAATAAAAATAAAGATGTGTAAATTTATTTTATCAGTAGTAGTTATCTGATGGGGTTTGTAAGTGGCTATCATTATGTCCATTTCATCATTGCATTCCAAAAGTCATCGTTTATCTTTGTGGTTCACAATTATCATGCTTGTCTGCTATGTCAGCAATAGTACTATTGTGATAAATCAAACACTCAATATCCATGGAATGCAAGGAAAGGTTACTACGACGGGGGACCAATTCAACTATCCTGGAGTTTTAACGACGGACCTGCAGGAAAACAGCATCTGCTTCGACAGATTAAACGCGCCAGAAATTGTTGCCAATGATCCAGACATCCAGTTGTAGCATTTAGGACTGCTTTATGGAGCCGGGAATACATGTCCAATCTGTAATGAGTTGAGTATTTGGGGCAACGATTCAGGCCATTAATGGTGCACTTGAATGTGATGGTAGAAACCCTAGCAGTGTTCAGTCTCGTTTAGGTACTTCGCTTTATACTGCAACCAATTGGGAGTTTCTACTGGATATAATCTCGGTTGAAAAGATCACCATAGAAATTGAAGTGACAAAAAAAAAAAAATCATCAATAATAGGCGATTTGTATAAACAATAAATCTATTAGCTGCAATTCTATAGCTTTCCGAATAATATCTGCAGAACTAGAAGGTTGTAAAAGAATTATAAATAATGCACAATCCTTCTGAATCTTTTAAAATAGTAAAGCATAAAAATTATCTTTAATCCCATTGGATATTTGTTTAGATCAATCAGTTTTGATTGTTTCCTTTAGAAGTCAAAGAGTGTTTGTTCAATGTTAGTGGGTGGTAAATTAACATTTAAACCCATACATGTTTGGGTGAAAAAAAAAAGAGGAAAAAACTCAAAAGGACCATGTTATGAAAAGGCAAAAGAAAAAGGCATATGCAAAATTTGAATATTTCCAATAGAAATTTGGCATGAATAAACTTTAACTACTTGAAGAGAAAGGAACAAGAAGATTAAGAAGAAATAAGACACATGGCACCAAAAATGTTGTAGAAACGTGGGTTGAGGAATTTTTAATATTCTAATAACTGTAATTCTTGAAGAAATATAAATGTGGTATAAATAAATATAAAGAAAAAGGAGATAATAGTTTGATGTGGTTTAGCGTAAAATCTACATCTATGAATAAAGAATGAAAGATAATTTTATTAACAAATAAAAATTTATAAAGTTAGAAAAAATTCTCAATACCTAAAAACCTCAGCACACCCAAATGGAACCTCACTAAAACACTTAAGTGAAAGCTTTCTCAAATATCTCAAATTGCTTTACTTGTAATTGCTCTTAAATATCTCAAATTGAGATATATTATGAAACTCTTCCTCTCTTTTCTATTTATAGGCAAGCAATGCTTACGTATCTCTTTTCAATTTGGCTAAAATTTGCCAAATTGACAAATTTGGCATTCGATGCCAACTTTTTAAAAGTCTATATGCTAGGTATCTTATACAACTTCTTGATAATTGCATGCTTGAAGCTTGACTTTTTAACAATTCTCTATCTCGACGATTTATCCAAATCTGAGCATACTATCGACAAACCATTCTTCAATCTTTGTCATCTCTTATTATTTTCAAACTTATAGGATATTTATTAAGTTTAGAGAATGCTCAAATTTGATCACTGTCATACCTTAGTCTATATATCTGTAGAATTCTCTACAGTCTTGATTTTTTTAAGAATAATTTTTCCCTCATCAATAATTTCCTACACCAAGTGAAATCGTACATTGGTATGCTTTGTATGTGCATGATAAATTTGGTTCTTTGTTAAGTGAACAATACTTAAACTGTCGTTATATACATTAATATGCTCTTGTACTAATCCCAAGTTTTCAAGCAAGTCTTGTAACTAAATAACCTCTTTAATAACTTCTGTAATTGTCATGTACTCGGCCTTTATGGTCAAAAATGCAACTATAGACTACAATATAAACTTCTAACTAATTGGCCCTCTAATAAAAGTAAATACATATCCAATGGTTGATCGTCGTTTGTCCAAATCACCAGCATAATTAGAATTGATGTACCCAATTAAATCTTGACCAAGTGTATCATCTAATTCAAACAGTAAACCAATATTCACTATCTTCTGAATCTACTGTAAATTCCATTTCACAGCTTGCCAATGTCTTTTATTAGGATTATGCATATACCTACTTACAATACCAATGACATGCGAAATGCCAACTCTTGTACACACTATTGCATACGCCAAGTTATCCACTGCATGTAAGTATGGAACTTGTAACATGTACTCTCTTTCCATATTTGTTGAGGGAGATAGTTGTGCAGAAAGCTTGAAATAAAAAGCTAATAGGATATTCACAAGTTTGATTTGCTCAGTCACGCTAAACTATTGTAGTACATTATTTAAATATTTCTTTTGAGACAAGCTGACTTTGCCACGAGCTCTATCTTTGCACATTTCTTTGTCAAGAATCTTCTTAACTTTACTTAGATCTGTCATCTTAAATTTTTAATTGAGTTAAGTTTTCAACTTCTTAATCTCATCTTTGCTCTTGGATGCTATTAGCATATCACTGACATATAAGAGAAAATATATGAAGGATTCCTCTTGTAACTTGCAAAAATATACATAATAATCAAATTTATTTCTTATGTACCTTCACCTTTTCATAAACTGATCAAATTTCTTTTCCAAGCAACTTTAAGTCCATCTAGAATAAGTTATGTAGATTTTATCTTTCAAATTGTCATGTAAAAATGTAGTTTTTATATCAAGTTGAAGTAGTTCAAGATCAAATTGCGCAACCATAGCTCACAAAATTCGAATAAACGAGTGTTTTACAATAGGAGAAATTACCTTGTTATAGTTTATCCTCTTCTTCTGAGCCCTTCGCTACCAATTTAACATTGTATCAAATTTTATTTTTACGTAGAAATTATTCTTTCTTTACATATACCCATTTGTACCAAATTGCTTTCTTTTCTTTAGGCAGTATAACTAACTCCCAAGCTTTATTTTTATAAAATAGGTTGCATTTCTTCATCCATTGTTAGCTTTCACTATACACTTTCAGGGCTACTTATTACTTCTCTATAAGTAAAAGGAACGTTATTATTCTAAAATTAAAGGTGCGAAAACCACTATATCAATAGAGTGAGTAGGTATGCGAATCTTTCTTTGTGGCATTCTATATTTTATATGCAATTGAGTCTTGTTGCTGTGAAGGTTCCTGTGTCAGAATCTCTTTTTCATCTTTGGTTGATAGAGAATTAGTGTTCATCTCATCAATATTGACTGGATCATCTTTAACCTTTTCCAACTCTAACTACTGCGAAGTACTACTGGTCTTGTCATCTTTTCAAGAATCTTTTTATTTCAACATGGCTAATTCATCAAAAGTCGTATTTCTACTGAAAATAATCTTCTTTGTAAGAGGACACTAGAGACAATATTCTTTTACTCCACCGGTTATACTTTGAAACAATACTTTCTTTACTCGTGATCTAACTTAGATTTCTTTACATGATAATAAGCAATAGAATAAAAAATATGTAAAAAATCATAATCATTAACAAGTTTACCAATATAAATTTTCAAGGATGTTTTGCCATCAATTGCAACTGATTGTAAACAATCGATCAAATGGCGCGCATATATAACTGCCTCAGCCCAAAATTCTTTGCTCAATCCAATAGTGAACAACATACGTCAAACTTTCTTTAGTATAATTTGGTTCATGCATTCTGCCACCTCATTCTACTATGATGTATCTCGAAAAGTGAGGTATCTCATAATGCCCTCGTCTTGGTATATTTGTAGAAATGGGTCATTCTTATACTTAATACTATTTTCTAAATGAAGTCTTTTGACTTTTCAACTAATCTAAGTCTCGACTATTTTCTTCTATTTTAGAAATATGCTCAAAACTTCATTCTCATTCTTCATCTACACCTACACTTTTCTTCAATAATTATCAATAAAAGTAAAAAGAAAAAATAGTGCATACCTCTTAAGAAGCTGTTTTGGTAGGTCTCACACATCACTGTGAACATAGTTCAAAATTCCTTTTGTATGGTGAATTGTTAAACCAAACTTTATCCTTATCTGCTTGCCCAGAACATAATGTTCACAAAATCCTAATTTATAGAAATTAGTGAGTCGTGAGAAAAAGGAGGGTTTTGGAAAGTAAGAATTGAGGAATGAATCATAGATACAGTGGTGTAGTTTTCTAAAAAAGTAAACCTATATCATTGACTTGAGTGTCGGAGGATTTATGTCGGAAAACGACCAGTATCCCCCTGAATAGTTATTTCGTGTGCAAGGACACGAAGGAGAAGAATCATATTCCAGATCTTGCTTTGAAAGGAGTAAAGTGACACGAGGTCGTTCCCTTTCCATCGTAAAATCACATGTTGAATAGTAGCTCTGGTAGGGAGCAAGCAGACCTGATTTCACATCAACAATATATATATAAAAGCTATTACTATTCTCAAAATCAAATTGATTGAGTAGTATTAGAGATTAAAGGTTATATTAGAGTTTAAGTGGGATAGATATAAGTACACAAGCATTGATACACATTCTAAGGAAGGCGGGCATTGAAAATAAGAAAATACACATAAAAATCGTCATTTAAAATTTCTTGACACATTTTAATGACGGTTGAGCAACGGTTACGTAGTAGGGTGCATGACGGTCAAAACCCGTCATTGTTTAACCCTTTTTTAGTAGTGTAGTAAATGCTAAAATTATACATGGATCAGTGCACTAAAAAATAATTTATAAATTATAAAATTTTCAATCTAGGCCAAAAAAAAAAAATTTCACCACTATTGATAAAAAATGAAACTTATGTCCTGACATAATGACATATATTACTTCGCTTAATTATCAAGTAACAGTTTTTCTTTAAAGAAAATATAACGCTTTTATTATAAATATGAAATTTAAGTCTCCAGTTCTGAAAATAAAACATAATCAATTAGAAGTGAAAATATATTAGAAACTCATAGAATACAAACAAAATAAAGAAAACAAGTCACTTGAAAATAGGACATGATGCAAGAATTTAAAAGAATAATTATAGCATCGTGTGAAATAAAAACAACAACGTGGCAATTCAAATTTGACATTGTGTTTTGAATATGTTGCTGCTTCTGCATTTATGGAGAATAAATAGTAATACTAAACGATATTTACACTAACACAATAGCATATCCACAAAAGTTGGCTTGACAATCATAGCTGACAAATAAATTAAAAGCACGAAAATTAAATGGGACATTTCAACAAGCGATTTTCAGTGCCAAAAATTAAAATATTAGATAAGTCAGGGACTTCCTTTAAATGATCTGACTGATTATATATAAGAACAACTAACTACGAGAATGATAAATCAATTTACAAAAGTATTTCTTTTTTAAATCAAAATCATACTTATGCGCAAAACCAAAATATTAAACAGAAAAAATAAATGATATCTACAATAACATAACATGCATGTCTGTAAAAGTTGCTTCACCATCATAGATGACAACCAAATTAAAAGCATGAAAATTAAACGAGATATTGAGCAAGCGATCTCCATTGCCAAACTTAAAATATCATATAAGTCAGACACTGTATTCAAATGATCCAGTTTGTTTGAAAACTAAAATGCTACCGTAAATTCTGTTTGGTAGCTAAGAAAAAGAAATGGAAATGTTCTGGAAACTTCTTTATTTTTATTCAATTTCTGATCTTACTAAAATGATTACAATCAATGATATTTATACTAAGTTGAGTTACTTAAAACAAAATTACAACTTGCTTAACAAGTAAGTAAAATAGAATGAAATACATGCTTAACAAACTTTGCTGAATTAGATTATTCTATTAACTGACTGTTGACTTGTCATTGACGGACACACATGCTGAAGGTGCAGCTCCCTTATATACATTATATGCTTCCTTGGCAATCCTCCTCAAAATCAAGGGGCATGATTGCACATTGAGTTTGCTTCTAAAATAATTAAAATGAGTGAATGAGAGAGGCTTAGTCAAGATGTTTGCAATCTGCGCTTCACTAAGAATGTATTTGATTTTCATCTCTTTTGCCAATACTTTATTTTTGGTGAAATGCATGTCCAATTTGATATATTTAGTCTTTAAGTGATATACAGGATTTTTGGTCAACTTAGTTCCACTTATGTTATCACACCAGATTGTGGAAACTGAAACACATTCAATCTAGAGTTCTTTAAACAAGGATTGTAACCCTGTAATTTCTATATTTGCAAAAGCAAGAGCCCTATATTCACTTTCTACAATTGACCTTGTAAGTATTGATTGTTTCTTATATGAATAAGATGCTAAATTATGTCCTAAGTAAATGCAATAAGTACATGTTAATCTTTTATCAACAATATCACAAGCCCAATATGCTCCAGTGTAACCTATAAGTTTCATTTTTTCATCGGTTGAGAATTTTAATCCATACTCTTCAACCCCCTTCAAATATCTAATCACTCTTTTACAAGCCATAATGTGCTAAAGTGTATGTATGAATAGATACATATTGACTTAGTTTATGAATTGCAAAAGTAATTTATGGATTGGTCAGAACCAGATATTGTAACCTTCCACTTAAACTTTTATAGCTTGTTGCATCCTCAAAATATTGACCCAAAGAACTTTTAACCTCTTTCTGAAGTTTTGTTCTTGTAACCATTGGAGTATCACAACCTTTGTAGCTGAGCATATTAATTTTCTTCAACAAGTCTTAAATATACTTCCTTTGGGATAAATAAATTGTATCCTCAACACAGTAAACTTTTATGCCAAGGAAGTATAAAACTTTTCCCAAATCCTTTAATGCAAAAACTTTGTTGAATCTTGAGATAAACTTTTCAAGCTCATCACTGTTAGGTCTTATTATGAGTATATTATCAACACAAATTATTAAGACCAAAATTATTGAATCGTGTTTTCCTTTAATGAATAATAAAGTATCAGCCTTGGAATTTCAAAATTTTGAAACCAAAAAGCTCTTTAATTTATTAAACCAGGCCTGAGAGCTTATACAATTCCTTTTTTAATTTGCATACATAGTATGATTTCAGTTTATCAAGAAAACCCTCAAGTTGACACATGTAAACATCTTCAATTAACTTTCCATTAAGGAAAGCATTATTTACATCTACTTGTCTAATCATTCATCTATGTACAATAGTCAAACTCAACGTTATTCTAATTGTAGAAGCTTTTACAACAGGAGTAAAGGTTTCAAAATAATCAATTCCTTTATTTTGTTAGAATCTCTTTGTAACAAATATAGATTTATATTTTATTATACTGCCATTACCATTTTGTTTAACTTTAGACACCTATTTGTTTCTAACAACTTAATGTTTAGCTGAAGGTGGTGCGGGAGACTAAGCTTAATTTTTTATGAGGGCTTTATATTCATCTTTCATGGCTTTATACCAATTCTTATCATTGATAGCTTCCTGAATAGTGTCAAGTTCTTTATTGATCAAGATGGTTGTATACAACTTAGGATTGAATATTTCAGACTTTGATTTAGTGATCATTTGGTGCATTGATTGTGTAATCATATTTATGTTTGAATTGTGTTTAGGGGATTGTTGATTATTTATTTGTGGTTCAAGCTATATTTAAGTTAGTTCAAGGTGCTGAGGGACATTATGTGAATATGATGATTTTGACAGAGAATGACTAGATGATCCTTATTGATGTGGATTATTTGTATGCTTAGGCAATATAGGAGTTTGTTTATTTCATGGTAATCATACTGAGTAAATATCTTCAAAGGTACCATTAAACATAGGTAATGTTGAGAAATAATAAATTTTCTATTAAGAAAGATTAGACACTAGTGTTTTTTATTAAATGACATTTTCAAGGGAAGAAGAAGTAATGAATGTTGCATATGAAAAATTATTTCATCAAAGATGAGATGTTTAAGAATGTGGATTTTACCTAAGCTTGTAAGATGTTTATACCCTTTATGTGATAAACTATATCAAATAAAGATGCATTTGTTAGTGTGAAAATTAAATTTATGTTTGTTAAAATCTCTTAAGAATGGATAATAGAGACAACCAAAGTATTTAAGAAAATTGTAGTCTAGTTTGTGCTTAAAAAGTTTCTTATAGGGAGATAAAAGTCTCGCTACAGGTGTTGGTAGGCTGTTTATATGATAAATTGCTATATGGACAGTCTTCCACCAAAATTTAAAAGAAAGATTAGGTTGAGCTAAAAGAGTCAAAGTTAACTCAATGACATACCTATATTTTTTTCAACTAAACCATTTTGGTGATGAGTATAAGGAATTAAGTATTTGAAAATAATCTTATTCTAATTTAAAAACTTAGTAAATGCTCTATATTCTTCCCCCAGTCAGATTGCAACATCTTAATTGTTATGCTGCATTGATTCTCTACTTGAAGTTTGAACAATTTAAAGACTTCAAGAGCTTTTGATTTAAGTGTAAGTAGATAAACCCAAGTATATATACTGTAATCATCAATAAAGCTAATTTAGTACTTATATCCATTTCTAAAAATAGTAGATGAGGGTTTTAAAGATCTGTGTAGATCAATTTTAATAATTGTACAGTTTTGGTTTTAATTGTAGAAAAATGTTGCCTATGTGTTTTCCTTAATTGACATGCTTCACATATAGAGATAGAGGAAAAGGCTGCCTTTTGAGAGTTTAATTTGTTTACAATGCATTAATATTGTTGAATTTAGATGTCTAAACTTTCTATGTGTAACAAAATGAGTTTATCAGGTTTTTAGTTATACTTATTTAAACAAGTATTGAAACAAACTTTAGTAAAAGCATTACAATAATGATAAGAAATTAAAGATACATTTAAGTAAGATAGCATAGAAATTGGTTATGTAACTAAAGTTGAGAAAGGTATGATGCAGATGATAAAGAGGAAGAAGAAGCATTTAGGAGCAGCTTGTAAGGACCTTTTTCAATAATACTCTAAAAAAGTACTTGCCTTTTATGTCCGTTACATAACAAATAGTTCCACAAAATTTAATAGGAAAAAGATTATTATATGTAAGTTTCGAAATGTTCAGTAAATTTTTAATGATTAAAGGAATAAGCAACATATCTTTTCAGTGCTAAAGTAGCGGTATATGTATAAGGACATTTTAAAGCTTTAAATGATAAGAAGGCATGAGCAATATGAGAAATTAATAAACCGTGACCATTTCTAATAATGAGTTGATTAGTACTTTTGTATTCCTGTTTTAAATGTAGATTCTCTATGTTATTGGTTAGATGATGGTTGCTTTACTTTCCTATTACCAACCATCATCAATAATGTTTTGAAAGTTAGTCATCTAAACTTCTGCAGGTGTATTGCCATCAACTCCAAAATAATAGTTGGTTTTAAGGATACGATATGGATTTGAGGACATGTAAGAGTAGTGATCACAATTATCATAACTTTGATATAAAGAAACAAAACCATTAAAGTTAGTAATATATGCTGATCTTGGTCTTTTGCCTATGCCAAAACTCTTTGGAATAGGAACATAATCTTTTACAAATTGATGTCAACAAATGTCAGTAGTGTGACCAAGATTAAAACAAATGTCAGTAGTGTGACCAAGATTAAAACAAATTTAATAGACTAAATCTTCAATATTGCTTGAAGCTCTTTTAGATACCTTCATATCAGGAAAACTAATTCTAACAAATTGTACTGGATTTCTAGGAGCTTGAAAAGCATGTACATTATTTGGCCCAAATATTTGTTCTTTTCTATATACACCTTTATGATTTCCATTGACCATTCTTTGAGGAATAATATTTCCTCTTTTAACCATATGATTCTTTCAACCATATTTCAGCAATGTGACCAAGTTTAAAATAAATTTAACAGACTAAATCTTCAATATTGCTTGAAGCTCCTTGAGATACCTTCATACTAAGAAAACTAGTTTTAACAAATTATACTGGATTTCTAAGAGCTTGAAAAGCATGTACATTATTTGGCCCAAATGTTTGTCCTCTTCTATATACACCTTTATGATTTCCATTGAACACTCTTTAAAGAACAATATTTCTTGTTTCAACCATATAATTCTTACTAGCATTACCAAGATAGGACCAACATATACTTATCTTCTAAAATTATTTCTGGATTGTGTATAGAATGCCCCTGGATAATAAGCATTTGTATACGCACAATTTGTATTAAACACATTTTCATCATTTTGTTCTTGTTCCTGTATAGATTTATATGTTAACAATAATGCATAAGCATCATTATAATCCATTTTAGAACTAGTGATAAAGGTGGCAATATCACAATAGCCTGCTTTTAAGCCATTAAGAATTGTCAACAACAGATCTTTTTCAATTATCAGACTTCAACATTAGCAATTTTATCAGCTATTGCTTTCATCTTGATGCAATAGTCCTCAACACTCATTGACTCGTTCTTAAGAGTATTCAATTCACATCTAAGTTGAGGAACCATAGTTTAAGATTGCACACCAAATTTTCTCTTTAAAGCTCTCCAAACATCAAAAGAAGTTTCACAATTTATAGTAAGACTTAAAACACCTTCACAAATTGAAAATAGTTGCCATCCAAGTAATATTTGATCCTGTGATCTCCAATTTTGATACTCTAGATTATCAATTTTTAGAGTGGATCCATTAGCTCCAACTTAAGTGAAATGTTTTGCTTGTGCATTCTTTGCTCTATTAATAAAACCTTCCAGATTGCCTCTAATTGAGGCTAAAACTTTAGAACACCATATTACATAGTTTGAGCGATCTAACTTGATTGGAGTATTGAAAGAGAAACTAATTTGATTTTGTTGATTAGTTTCAATTCATGTAAAATTTCTAGAGATTGTTTGTTGGGTACTAGAGCTTGCTTTGCCTGGCTATGATATCATGTTTGAAAACTAAAATGTTACTATAAATTCTATTTGGTAGCTAAGAAGATGAAGTGGAAATGTTCTGTAAACTTCTTTATTTTTATTCAATTTCTCATTTTACTAAAATGATTATAATTAATGATATTTATACTAGGCTGAGTTACTTAAAACAAAATTACAACTTGCCTAACAACTAAGTAAGGCAGAATGAAACACATGCTTAACAAACTTTGTTGAGCTAGATTATTCTCTTAACTAATTGTTGACTTGTTATTGGCACACATGCGTGCTGAAGGTGCAACTCCCTTATGTACATTATGTGCTTCTTTAACACAGTTCATCAAAAGGACAATCACTAGAAGAGTGATAAATGGAAACAAACCTCTTCACGAAAAAGAGCAGTCTTCAATGTTTTTCAATTGGTAACTTGCTTCAAAATAGCATTGTGATATGAATGTAGGTTTTTAATATGCACGCACACAAGAAGAACAATAATCACAATAATAATAATGACCTTCGCTATTTAAAGTGCCTCAAGCCTCATGGAGAGGTTGTTGAAAATTTTCCATTAAACAAAATAGTAATGATTTGATTTTTTTTAATTTCTTTTTTGATAATGTTAAAGGTCGGGACACCATTTTTTTAAAAATAATAATAGCGGCTAATAAACGGAGTGCTTTCTGTCTTGATAATGGTATTTCAAAATAAGTATATTAATACTTCAAAACTAACATTAAGAATCATAAACCATTTACGTATAATATTAGGTTCAGCCTTCACAAATTTTATCAAGATAAAAAAATTAAAACTATCCTAATATAAACTTAACTTGGACTTCTTTTCTTAAAAAAAATAGTAAAAATAATTCCGAATAATAAATACAAGAAAGGGAAAATGAGTGAGACTTTAATATTGCAATATGGAAGAATTATTCAGACTTCCCCTAAATAAGCCCAAAAGAGTGAGTCGAAGAAATTAGAAAGCGAAAGGTGGCATGAAGAAGAAAAAGGTCAAAAATAAAGTGAAAAGTATAAGTTCTCTGTTATTCAGTCAAACAAGACACTTCCAAATGTACTTTCAAAAACTTCCGTCTTCTCTGAAACAAATGGAACTGAACACAATAGTAAAGCAAATTGCAATTTGCAGAGGAAAACACACGAGAAATATTAAACTTATCTCTTTATTTCATTTTCACCATATGCCAATTTTAGCCGACTGCCAAAATTTTTCATAATAAACATGTTATTTTATCTATTAAAACTCCTTATTCTATTAAATTCATCCTGATAATTAATGTTTAGGCTTTGATGAACATTCCCGACAAAATTTGTGTTTTGACTAATATGATGTATGACAGCTATTCAATCTCTTAATATTATTTGATTTTTGTTAACATTAATGATAATATAACAATCAATTATTACTTAGCATTCTAGTGGTTTCACATCATTGATATACAATTATTCAAAATTTTAAGCTTAGGGTTAGTTTGGAGATAAAAAATTTATGTGTGATTGAAATAGTGGGTTAGTCTAGTGTAGTGTTTTGTCATATAGCATAATATAACGAGTCCATAAATGGGTTCATCCTAAATTTAATATTTAGAAAAAGATGAATCTCATAATAAGACCACTGCTCTATTACAAAATTAAAAACTATTGAACCAACCTATCACCTTAATACTTGTATGATATTTAAAATGTTATTTTATTGATCAATATTATTTAATTATTTTACATCAATGATAATTTAAAAGTCAAATATTACTTAACATTTATTAGTGTCATATCATTCATATACACTAATCCAAGTTTTCATAAAAACTTGTGTGAGGCCATGAATCGGTCTATGATTCTCAATTGCATGGCATACTAGCACATAGTGGGTCACAAAGTGCGATAAGCATCCAATTGAATTTAATTATTTAAAAAATTAATAACAACATTTTTTGTTTTGATTTAAGAGTAGAGGATTACAATGCAGTGACAGCGACACTCCAAAGCACTATACTTTGGATGGCAAGTATTTAAGAAAACATTTTACGGTTTGCTGTTGAGTGGGAAAATATTACAAGATTAATGCAAGACTGAGTGAATTGGATGGATTTTAAGAATAGCAACATTTTTTTTCACTTATATTAATTATCCTCAATAATAAAATCCGACATGTACAAGTTTTAGTAACCGAAAATTCTGTTAATATTCGTGAGATGCAAATTATATTTTAAGCTACAAATAACCCCCCACTTCTTGCTAAACAAAAAGTCCAATCAGATTTCAAATTCGGGTTTTGGGTTTGGATAGGCTTTCAGTGCACCCATTAGTAAATTTATATTAATTTCATATTAAAAACTTTTTAAAATCACTTAAATACTTAAAAATAAAATAAAATATAAATGTCTTATAACATCTCCCTTAATGAAAAAATAACCTTAAATAAATAATTTCAATTCTTACTTATTGTTCAAATCCAATATTTTCACTTCAATTTCCTCTTGTTCAAAGCCATTATTGAAATACCATTTCTTGGGGATGTGAAATTTATTCAAGCTAGCCATTGAGTCTAGTCTTCTCTGATCATGAATCCAATTGCCGAAGTGTAGTAAGGGCTAGTTTGGGAACACTGTAGCTTTTAAAAAATTGCTATTAGCTGTGTTATAAAAATAATCAGCTTTGATGATAATCAGTTAAATATTTGGTAAATTTTATTTTCAAAAGTATTGTGAATTTTTTAAGTAGTTATTTATAATATAAGCATTTTTATTTTGTTATTGAGTATATTATTTATTTTTCTTTTCCATTTGGTGCCGATTTTATGAACTTCAAACTTATTACATATTATTATGATTAAAAATTCGACGCATTATTAAATTAATTGCATATGAATAATTTTAAATTTTATCGCGATGTTAACCAAGCACGATTTTAAAGCTGGGTCATCAGATTTTCGTTATTATGGAATCGACATCTGTTTAAATTGTATTAAGATATAAAAAATCATTTTTTTAAATATGGAGAAAGAGCAGCCGCGAGAGAGAGAGAGAGAGAGAATCATGACCTGTTGACTTGACCTATTGACTGCGACCCGCGTTCGTGACCTAGCTAGATCTCACAATTCCAGCCATTGATCTAGTTGGGCTTAGTACCGTTTTGAAGCCCTAAATACACCAATCATATCCCTGCTGTCTCCATTACTAGAAAACAACCAGAATGTCACTAGTGAAGCTTGAAATTTCGGCCAAAAATCCATCCTTGTTGCCTTCAATTCTGCCAAAGTTTGGCCACGCCACTAGCTGGATTCCACTCCTCTCACCTTCAAATTCTATTTTCGACTAATCATGTCACTTGAAATGGCCGAATTGTCAGTGAACGGTAACTTGCAAACCCGCAAATTTGGGAGCTCAATCTGCCGTAGTCACCATGTGTGGGAGGTCACTGCCAGCACCTTAGACTCACTGTGGCTAGAACTATCAGACCTGAACTTCCCATTACTGTTGACTGAAGTCTGGTCGCCGTTGATCGATGGGGTAATTCAGTAAAGTTTATAAAACTTGAGGTTAATTATGTAATTTTTGAAAGTTATGGGTAATTTAATAATTATGGACAAGGATAGTTAGGTAATTTGAGGGTAAATCGATAATTTAAGTGATTAGAGATAATTTGGTAATTTTACACCCCAGAGATAATTTCATAAATTCAGAACTCGTAAATTATTTTTATAAATTAAATCGAGAATATTTCAGTAAATTAAGATTCTGAGGATAAATTAATAAATTATAATTCTGAGGGTAATTTAATAAATTTAGATATAAAGGGTATTTTAGTAATTTTATAGAATCAAGAGTTGTATTACGGGAGATTCGGCCTTTAATTGAGTATAATTATTTGTATTCCTTGTTGCGAATAATAATTATATTATTTCTTAAATTAGAAGGACCCACCAATGAGAACTAATCTACTAACATCGATGATATTAGATTTGATTGTCGTCACTGTAAATAGAGTAAACAAAATCTATTTTCTCTATGGATTATTATGATTTTAAATATGGTAAAGTATGTTTGCAAATGAATTTTAAATGCTTGATTTAATGATTTTATGAAAAATTAATTTTATCTACATAATAATATTTATTATCGAAAATGTGTAAAATAAATAATTTTATTTTTGATTTTGAATATATGCGTAATAGTAATGATATTTTAAAGAGAAGAAAATAGATTTTAAAGGTTTTTGAAAATAAAAGAAAATGTGATTTTGGATATTATTGGATGTCTTTGTACATGTATATTTTTTATTATTTGTGAAGTTATTAGTCAGTATTCTTCTCCATATACAGTGATGAGATGATATAAGATGATATGTGATGATATGAGATATTAGTTTTTGGGGCCCATTTGAGTATATACATAGTCTCTGGGCCGTGTACTTATTCGTTTGTCTTTCGGAGACTGATTATGCATGCATATATATGATGAGTTACGATAATGAGATGTGATGAGACATGAAATATTATTTTCCTGTCTATCCATATAGTTTTAGGGTATAATAGTTTCTTGATTGCCTATCCATTAAGGTCCGGATTATCTGTATAGCTTTAGGACATGATGGTTTCTTGATTACTCATCCGTTGAGGTCTAGGTATAATGCGATTATTTCCCGGGTTACTTGTTTGGTGATAATTTTCAATATTCAGTATTGATATCATGTGTTATGAATTTTCTAGGTTTTATGCGGTATTATATGATAATTTTCAGATTGAGTATTTAAATGATGCTATGATGTCTTCTTCTCCAGTTATTTCATATGACATTATATATTTTTTCAAAGTCAGTGATTTGATTTGAAATGTTAAGTGATTTTTTAATATTTTTCGCTTATAATTTGATAAAATCATATATTTAAAAATGATATGATTATTTTCAAAGTAAATTTTTTTTCAAAAACTATTATCCACTTGCTGACTTTCACTGAATTTTATACTCATTCCCATTTTTATAATATTTCTCCCTCCCTCACAAGAGATTTACAGATATAACAATCATCTCGGCAATGATATTTATTTATATTTTGGCCAAGTAATAATGTTAGGAGTCTCAAAATTTTTAGTTGAAATATTTCAGACTGTATAATATTATAATTAAGAGTAACTTACTGTATTTAGTACTAAAATATTTCGGATAATATTTGGTAATTATTGGGACGTTGATTGACGATATTTATTGTATTATAAAAATATTTTGAAAGTGTTATTTTATTAATTACAAGATTGAGAATGTCATAATTATAGAGTAAACTCTATTGCAATTTCAGTAAAAATATTATTATTATTATTATTATTATTATTATTATTATTATTATTATTATTATTATTATTATAGAATCATTATTAGTTTGATTTCGATGATTAAGAAGACTCGTCCTAAGGTTCAGGACGGGTCGTAACATTATTAGTGTTTGGTAAATTCTGTTATTAAGCTACTAGAAGAAAATAAATGACTAAATTGTACATAATATAAGATGAAATTTACTTACATATATAAAAATTATATATATACAATAATTTTTAATTGTGTATTATAATAATTTTAACTAAAAATAAAATTTATATTCTATTGATTTTAATTGTGTATTATAATAATTTTAATTAAAAATAAAAGTTTTATTATATTGCTATAAAGAATTTTTTATATAATGTATAATATAAAGAAGAAATTGAGTGAACAAAAGAAATGAGTGAATTACAATAAAAAATATTAAAATATTAATTTTTTAAAAATTTAAATAAGGATAATTTTCGGTTCAAGTAATAATTATAAGGATACTTATGAAATTATATTAAATAATAAAATTAATTCTCAAAATCAGAATCTAAAAGCTACTTTTTCCTTTCTTTTTAAAATCAGTTGTAGGAGAGGTTAATTTTTATTTTTATTTAACCAAATACCAAAATCTACTTTTAGATTTTCAAAATCACTTTTAAGTCTCTCAAAAGCAATTCCAGACAACCCTAAATCTGATTATAAAGGAAATAGGATTGATCATTAACGAGACGAAGATTTCTCTCTCTCTCTATATTAACATTTTGGTCAAATTCTTTTTAATGTTTCAATTTATGATTTTCAATTCCGAATTATTTTCAGCACATAAGCAGAATTTGTGTTGTCTGGTGTGCAATGTTGTTCGTAACATAACTCCATTGATGACTGCAATAGCCTCTATTCCATATTTGATTTGTAAAGGAATCATAAGGCTTTCCATATTTTTTGCTTAAAAATAAAAATAAAGATGTTTAATTCAAGGTAAAAAAATTGCAAGTAAAGAAAAGAGGGTTTTCGATAGAACCGTTTAAAAAATGAAAGTTGTTCAATAATATACATGTGGGTGTCTATAATTTTTCAAAGAACAAAATAATTAGTAGTGTTTAATGTGCAGGTTTAATTAGATATTTATGTTTGTCTTTTAGTATAATTTTAACAGAAGTTAAAAGTGTAAATAACTAAAGGGGGTATAATAGGGTTTTAGAGGGTTGCCAATAGTTTAACTGCTAATCAACATAGATTGCGAATTAACCAATTTTATTAAATCCAACTAAGAAAGATCACTTTCGGCTTGTAGTCCCCAGTGGAACTCATTCTCTTAATTTCTTAGCTTATGTCGTGGGAATGGCTTCAAGTCCTATTGGGCTCATTCTCCTTTAATGGTCTATTTTTCTTTATGCATAAATGATACATATATTCGAACTCAATGTTAACATGTTTAGAGTTTCAATAAATTTCATATCATAAATAATTATTGATTATAACAACTTAAAAAGTAGCAGAGTCAGAATTTAACTTGGACAAAATGTGATCAACAATGTTGAGATTAGCATAAATAGTATCTGGCTTGTCTTATCATTTTTCCTCTTTTTTATGTTACGCGCGTAACTAGTTTTGATATTTTCAATTACATTCGCATCATATTAATATAGGCTTCCAATAAATTATCACCAGTTAATTTATGCATGCATCGACTTTATCATAACAAACTGCTTTACATACACGTACAAGTACATGTGAAGTTAGATCATCACGCATGCAATATCAAATTAATCCTGTCATCAAATTATAAGTAAATAATATATATTCTAATATTTATATCGTTTAGACATATAAACAAGACCAAACGGAGCATCGTCATTCATAGGTCCAGTAAACTTATATTCAAAATAGGCTAATTATGATTTGTAATAAGAAGGCATATAAATAGAACGAAGGGCAAAATTCACGACAAAACAAAAGTTCTACTGACTAACCTCATTAATAAAATATTTTTGTATAATTTCTTTTTTTTTTTTAATGCGCTTCTTACTTTGCCGAAATTATGGCAGCCATTCTTGTAATTGAACTTGCTTATGCAAAGGTTGGCGACATACTAGGTTGGAGTGCGACTTTATGGTTGTTTATCTTTTCTTCAATGGTTCCCTGAATCATTCTTGATGTTTACAGAATTATTGAAAATTCCCTCGAAAATTAGTGTTAAAGTCTATTCATTTTTCGATAATTAGATTTTTCTTTTTATAAGAAAAAAGTGAAACCCTCCAAGAAAATATTCTGAGCTATTTAACATTGTATAAGTTGGAGATTAGCTAAGCAGCTTTA
Source organism: Aegle marmelos (assembly GCA_030449875.1). NCBI lineage: Eukaryota > Viridiplantae > Streptophyta > Magnoliopsida > Sapindales > Rutaceae > Aegle > Aegle marmelos. The sequence continues at coordinate 12,922,591 of JASUUL010000115.1, forward strand.
GTGAGTTTTTAAAACATGAAGAAAAAAATAATTAATTTCATCAAATAGAAGGATATTTTGGTCATTTTAATTCTTAGGATTTGTTTTTATCATCAGGATCTTTGATAAATTTTAAATATCCCAACTGATGTATTACCAATATAATTTCACTATTGTCATTGGAAATGATAAAATTAAATGATTAACTACCACTTGAACCAATCAAATAGTGACATGTCATTTACCATATCAGTTAAAATACAAACTAAGTATTTCAACTAAGTAAATCTAGCATTATTGATGAATTATATCTAATTTATTTGATTGTTAACAGATGATCTTTACTCGTCAATAATATATATTCTTTAATTACTATTTCAATATCATGGGCGAAAAATTGAACTGAGGTATTAAAATTTGAATATTAGAAAGTAGAAACTTAAGTTGTTTAAGATGAATCAAAAGTCATTCTTCACATGCTCAATTCAATTGATAGTTACGCAAATGCTGATCTTGAGGAATCAGAAATGTCAAATGTACGATATGCAAGGCTCGACATTTCAGATTATCAAGTAAGCAGTGTTCAAACCGCTCTTTTGAATAGCAAAGAATTATTAACCGCTATGCCGGCTTTCAGCAGGTACAGCAAGATTTTCTCTCTCTTAAATTTAAATGATAGTTATTAATCTAATTTCAACTAATTTTATAGCTTTTGTTCCCCTTTGGTTCGTTATTTTGGTTCTCTAATGGATATCTGGCACACCGTTGCACATTTTTTACATGCTAATATATTTTTCCATTTCTTGTCGCGGCTTGGGGGGGGGGTGGTGGGGGATCTAATTTCAACTTTTCATTTTTCTAAAACCTTTCATTGACAATTTTTTAAAAAAAAAACTTAGAGGAACTCAATGGACAGGAGCATACGTGATGGAATTTTCGTGTTTTGATGAGTTCTTCACCAGTTGAGGCATGCAATCTGGCTGAAGAAGAAAGGTTTTCCTTCCTTAAAGCTGCATATATGGAAGATGTTGGCCAGGAAGGTATGCTTCCCACTTGTGGTTTGAGGTTTTGCGATAAGCATGATACATTGGGGGTTTACAGTTTTGAAAGTTTTTTTGTGGGAATTATGATTCAAATGAAAACATTTAGTTGAAAGTCTTCTCCTCATGGCAATGGAAGTGATAAGTGCAATAATTATGCACATTTCCTCTAAAGATGAATTGTCTGTTTATTAGTTAACATGTAAAAATTGACAATTCAATAATTGTTGTATAGTTGTACGTTACTTTAGTGTAATTGGAGTTGGAAAAGAATAAGGGTATCTTTGGGATTAGATTGTCAAATAATCACGTATTTCATAATCTACATCCCAAATGCATTTGAAAAACCAATTTTAAAATTGATTTTTAAACAATCTCATTATCAAAAAGATGCAGCTTTATTATCTATTCGTGTTAGTGATCAAAATTTAATTATTTTATATTAAATTTTAAAATATAAATATTAAAGTGGTATCAAAGAAATCTAATAATTTCAAAAGTACCCTCTTTACAAAATCAAATAAAAAAATTAAAATTCTTAAATTGGAATTATAACTGCGGGTGATTTATTTTTTTCCGTGCCAATGCTCGATGTCACCCAGTAGAGCATTACCCTTTTAATTTTAGGTTCACAAATTAGAAAGGGGGAAGGAGTGCGTTCATTTATTTTTAATTATTACTTATAAAATAATATATTTATTATTTTATTTTGTAATATAAGCAAAATCATTCATATTAATCACTTGTTAAAGAATATTCTTTGCAATAACTTTTGGTCAATTCACACACACACCACACTTTCATGTGTAATTAATAAGTAATAATATTGTTTTAGAATATTCTAAATTTACCAAGCATATCAGCGAAAAATATTCTTTAATATGCCTATTTTGGAAATAATATTCTTTAATAAGTTATTAATATGGATGATTACAATCTAAATTTACCAAATATATTTACAAATTATTTGTAAAGTGGATTCTTTCGAGAATTTGTATAAAATCCTTTTTTAAAGCAAGGCTGATATTGCGATCCCAAATATACCCTAGTATAATATTTCAAATAATTAACCTACATTATTTTCAGTAAATTGTTACCATGTGTGTGTCAACTCTAATATTTTATCATTAAATATTGTTTTGAAGACACGTGATAATTAATCGTGTGTGCCTTTCTTGGGGCCCCAAAAAAAAAAAAATTTACCTTCGCTTGACCCCCAAGAAATATATATCAGTTGATAGATTCTGTCACTACAAACGCATTTATTAAGAATTAATTCTAGGGTGCTATATTAAAGAAGAAAAATGCACCCTACATAAGATCGAGTTGCACCAAAGAGTTGAAGGCATTCAAATTCTAAACGTGGTGAACTCTTGCTTTTTGAGCTCCATTCGAAAATTGCTAATAGCGTAAATTTGAAACTTCATCCTTTTTTCTTTTTGTCGTTTTTTCTGAATTCCATACCAAGAGTGATTAATTTTTTCTGTATACGATCCAGAGAGGATATTAAATTCTTGGAAACAATGAGTGATTAATTTTCTTGATTTTACTACTTTTGCTCAGGTGCGGATATTGCATGAAATTTTGCATGCATTGACAATGTTGTAGAGACTTTTATAACGATGTGAAAGTTGTATTTACCAAAAAATTTATACGGACGTCTGAACTGCACTTTATCATGATTTTGTTTGCATCATTCAAAAATGATATTTAGCGGAAAAAGAAATGAAGAATGATTTTAAATGATCACACCTCTTAATTTACATCACTTACATAAATAATAAATAAATTTTACATCATATATTATTTATATAAATAATATAAATGAAACTTAGTATTTGTCATATTTAAATGATTACTCCTGAGTTGCAACTTGAATTCGGTATTAATTATTTTGCAGCTAATCTAAAAGGATTGGGACGCAGCTATGGGACCTGCGGAGCTAGGTTTTTTCGTCGGCGGTCCTGTGTTAGTAGTGTTACTGTTGCTTTGCATGTTGTATTGTGCCTTTCGTTTGAAATTGTAATAAATGCAATGTAGCAAGGTTCCTTCTCCTTTTTGGTTTTATTTGCTGTGTTAAATGGATGTGTCTAATCATTGAGGAATAAGGAAAGATTTATGTCTTTTCTCTACTTCAATAAGCTAGCTAATAAAAGTTAAAAGTCTCAAGTGAATTATTTTTTTGAATACAGACTGAAATTTTTCAGAAAAACTAATGTTCTGTTTTTTGCAGTGAGTTTGGCATACATATCCGTATAAAATGAAACTCAATCTACTACTTGCCATGTCAAAATCTCTGATTAAACAGTTTCTTTAAATGCTTAAGCTCAAAAATAACCCAAAGCCAAAAGTAATCCCACTGGATCTGGCCAAGACCGAAAATGCGGTTCACTTTAAAAGCTGACATACCCAATAGAATAAGAAGCATACCTTGTACGGTCATAAAGGTGGGCTGAGGAAACAGCATAACTGGGGAAGAGATGGAGAATCTTTTAAAATCAATTGCTTGAGCGAAATAGTAGTTAATGCTTACGAAGGCAATGGAAATGCTCATCAGTGCAAATGCAATCAAAACCATCATAGAGGCTGCTTTTGTTTTAACCGTGTGTGCCCAAAAGAGAATCAACACTGCTATGATGGTAAAATTCATACTTAAATTGTTGGTAAGCATGAATGGTATAACCCTTGTCTTCGGCTTTTGGACACTAGAACCAGTATCCCCAATACTAGGCATTTGGACAGAAGCACCGTATGCTATACCAAGAATAAGCATTGCCGCAACAAATAGAGTTTTTATAATGCTCTTAAGTTCTTTCTCACTTAACTTCCCCATCAGAAACGGATTAAGAAATGGCATTTTCTGCCCTTTCAAAATTCTAGCCATTGTGAAAAAGATTGATAGTGTCTTCCCCTTCAAAATGAAGGATTCAAGTGTATACTTAAAAATAAATATGAATATGTGTAGGCGTTTAATATACTTAGAAGTGTTTGAATGTCCCATTGAGGATCCTAACTTACTTATTTCATTTCTAACTTCCTAGCAAGTAACATGCCTTGATTCAACAAGTATTGATGACATGTTCACATGAGATCAAGCAATGTAATGATGGGACAAATAAGAGTTGGTGTATCATGCAAGGACATATAGCAAAGAAAAAATATGCATTATGTATCATGCATGTGATAAATGAATGAAAAAGTATTAGTCTATTTCAAGTTTGACTTTATGCATTTAACTATACAAATACACATAACATTATAATGGAAAGATATAATTCATTTATGATAGAAAGTTCATCTGTAAATTGAGTGATTGATTTGTTCTCACCAGTTTATCTTGATATTCATCACTCCTTTGAGCTAACACTCCTGGACTTTCACCATATGCAATTACACAAATTTGACATATTTATTAGTTAAGTTATGGGTATGTAATTTACATCTCAAATTGTAATCAATGGGAGGATAAAGAAGAGTAGGCATAAATTATATATTAATTTAGATATGCTTAGCGATTAGATAGAGTGATTTGTACTTACTAATTTATCTTGATTTTCATTACTCTTTTCACTTGATGCTCCTAAACTTTCACCTTTAGCAATACTCTTTTCATCAGTTGTCTACAAGTAAGAAATTCACAAGATTAATGAATCACAATTTATATAGAAAGTTGAAACAATTCTTATTTCTGAACTAGATTCTTTGATAATAAAAAGTCATACCTTGAAACGCTGTTCTTCTCTTTCAGAGATGCTCTTTTGCATGTCATATTCTCGCAAAGCCATTTTGTAGGCTGTCATACCTTTCCTGTTCTTAAGGTTGGGATTTGCTCTACCATATCTCAACAAAGCAAAAACAACTTGAGAATGGCCATGCAAGGCTGCCAAATGCAAAGGGGTATTCCCATCCTCATCCATTTTGTTAACAACCTCGTCCATGGTCATACTAGTTTCTGGAATCTCAATGATAGCCTTCACCATATCTACATGCCCATTCTTAGCTGCAAAGTGTAGAATATTACAGCCATTGTCAGTGATAAACAAACTTGGACAGTGCCACTTTTTGAGCATCTCCACCATCACATCCAAATGACCATTTTTGCATGCAAGGTGTATGGGATACAAGGTCTCTTTATTCTTTTTCAACGTACTATGACCATTAACTTCTAGCAAGAAGCACACTCCTTTAAGAAATCCATACGACGCAGCAAAGTGGAGTGGAATGTTTCCATTTTTGTCTTCTAAAAGTAGAAGCTCCGGTTTATGCTCATTAATTAGTTGTAGCACATCTGAAATTGGAAACAAAAAAACATATTAATATTGCTTTTATAATAAATTTTGAAATAGAAAACTATTCTTTTAAGATGAAAAAATGGAATATAATGTTAGGATTTCAAATACCTAGATTTCTTTTCTTCATGACAACTTGCAATGGAGATTTCACACTTGACCAACTTATACTGCTAGGTGGACTTCTCAAAATATATTCCAGAACATCTGTGTTCCCTATTTCAATTGCCAACGATAAGGGGCTCTTGTCTTCAATATTCTTGCAACATGATAGTTCAGGATCCAACGAGACAAGAAAATGTGTCATAGCCACCAAGGAGTTGATAATATTTGTCTTGATTGTGTCGTCTATGGCTAGTGTAGGATTTGATGAGAAATAGGAGCGAGCCATTGCCAGGAAACTATGAGCAGTACTTGTCCTCCATACCTTGACTCTGCCTAGCATAAACAAGGCTTCATGTAAAGCCGTGTTTCCCATTGTATTCTCCATTCTCAACAGAGTCACTGGTGCTTGTGATGTACTGGGAATGTTTTTAGCGGAGTTGACAAGTGCGGTGGCTGTGTTTAACTTCCCAGCTCGAGCAGCACAATGAAGAGGAGTATCTCCTTGGTTGTTCCTCTTACTGATCAAAAATGAATAATAATTGGCTATCTGTGCTGTAATTTCACAGTGACCGAACTTAGCGGCCACATGAAGGCAACTACTGCCATCAGGAAAGACTTTCTCCAAAAGACGATGTAGAGCTTGGTTGGTGATATCAGAAAATGGAAAGTCATCAACATTGCCTCTAACTGTAGCTTCATAATAAGTGGGATCTAGAATTTCTTCCATTGATTTCAAGTTGCCCCTTAAAAAGAAAACTTAATGAATTTAAAATTATACATAATTTACAGGTCAAAAAGATAACTTATAAATCATAATTTTTTCAATCGAGGCAAAATAAATAAATAAATAAATATTCACGACCATTGATAGAAAATGAAACTTGTATCCTAACATAATCACATGAACGACTTAGCGTAATTATCAGGGAATAGTTTTCTTGCAAGATGAAATTTCGTAGACTCTAGTTCTGAAAATAAAAAATAATTAATTAAGAGTGAAAATATATTACAAACTCATAGAATACAAATAAACGAAAGAAAATAAGTTACCTGGAAACAGGATACAGTGAAGTAAAGTAAAAGAACAATTATAGCATCAAGCGAAATGAAAATTAAGAACCAAGTACATTCCTTTTCTAATAAACATGATATATAACTAAAAACAAAAACAACATGGCAACTAACCACAGGAGTGATGAATCAAGGGAAACAAGTGCACCCCCACACGAAGAACTGAAGAGGGCTTGTCTTTCCACGACCGTGTCTGACCAGTTCCACTTGCCGTTGCACCGACTCAAGACTAGTTCCAATAGATATTATGAGGGGGTGATGGTTCGCGCGCTTGCAAGCTCCACTCTTGATTTCGATCGAGGAAGGCAAATGCAGATGATTTTGGTCGGTTCGTATGAGGCTAATGAATCAAAACCGTGCCCAGCTTCACAGTACCATTGTGATATTAAGCTGTTAATTTTACTAAAAATATTTTTTTAAAAAATAATAACAATCACGTGACTGCCTAATTAGGTTTGTCCTACACAAATTTTATCAAACTAAAAAAAATAAAATTATCCTAATATAATCTTAACTTGGACTTCATTCCTTAGAAAAGTAGTAAAAATAATTCCGAATAATAAATATGAGAATGGGAAAATGAGTGGGACATTTGTTTCCTCATATGCTTCTCACTTCAGCCTTCCCCGTAAACAAGCCACAAAGAACTATCCTGTCCAAGAAACTAGAAAGCGAAAGGTAGCATTACAAAGAAAAAGAGAAAAAACGAGGCAAAAAGCAGGAAGTTGTTTGTTTGTTTAGTCGAACAAGAAACTTCTTTAAAAAATTGTACTTTCTAAAACTTTTTGTCATCTCACAAACAAATGGAATGAACACGATATTGAAGCATACTGCAAAAAGGAAACACACGAAAAATATGAAACTTCTCTCTTTACGTCATTTTCATCGTATGGCAATTTTAGCAGACTGCTGCCTAAGCTCCATTAAAACTACGTAGTCTATTAAACTCGTCGCCGATAATTAATGTTTAGGCTTTGATGAACATTCCATACAAAATTTATGTTTTCTGTAATATGATATAATGTATTATTTTATCCATTAATATTATGTTTTTTTTTTTTTACATTTAAGGTACAAATAACCTGTCACCTTTTAGTAAACAAAAAGTCCAAACAGATTTTGAACTGGTGCTTTAGGGCTTGACAGCCTTTTGATTCGGCCATAAGTAACCTCTTACTTATGCCATGCTAAAAACAGTAACTGCTAACTGGGGTTTCATTGAACCAGTGGCAGCAAAAAGGAAATTGAAGCGCGGCCTTTCCGTCGAGTGAGTGAATCAAAACCGCACCGGAGAGAATCAGAGAAACTGTCGTTTAGGTCATTATTATTATAAGCCAAAATTACGTGTCTTTCACATGAATTACAAGAGTCAAAAGCTCAGTCAAATGTTCTTGGCGAGAACGAATCTGTGCATTTGAGTCCTGAGAGGCTGTTGTGATGGCCGCTGAGTCACCAGGGCCAAGGGGGCAGGATGAATCATCAGGTTTTAATTTGAGAGAGAAAATTGAGTCTGTTGTTTTGCAAGATTGAAGCACATTACTGGTTTGGTAAATATGCTCGAGAAAGTCCCTAACACAAGAATCAATGTGCGTGACACATTGCCTAGTTTTTTGAAAACTTAAATCGGGAAAAAAAAAAAAAAACTCATCTCAGTACGGTCCATGGCAAAGTTATTTGTGCAACTGTCGCAGTATGGTCCATTTTCAACCCCTAATTAGTTTCTTGCTCTCGTTTTTAGAAGGGGCAGTTACTTTTGTTTATTTATCAATCTTTAGCTGACCGTGCTTTTTTTCGAAGTTGGATTATAGTTTTGTGACCCTTCTTGATACCCTTGACGCCCCTCTTAAAACCGCTTTATAATACCTCTCTTAATTGACAAAATGATCTTAAATAAATAATTTCTCATGGAATCTCAGTATTTCAATTCATTCTTATTGTTCAAACCCAATATTTTCACTTCAGTTTCCTTTTGTTCAAAGCCATATTGAGATACTGTTCCCTGGGGATGTGAAATTTATTCAAGCTAGCCAGTGAGTCTGTCCTTCTCCGGTGAATTCAATTGTCGAAGTGTAGTAGATCTGACTGTGAAGGAAGAAAGCAAGAGAAAGGAAATAGGATTGGTCATTAACGAGATCAAGAATTATTTTCCCCCTCTATTAACATGTTTTGGTTAAAAAGAGTTTTAATTTTTCAATTGACGATTTTCGATTGCCACTTATTTTCAGCACATAAGCGGAGAGCTCAACATTTATTTGTCTTGCATGCCACTGTGTTCTTAGCATAATTCCGTTGTAACTGCAAATATTCTCTATTCCATACAAGATTTGGAAAAGGAATCGTAATGCTTTCGATTTTCCTTTTCCTGTTTAGAAATTAAAATATATATATATTCAATTCGAGAGAGGGAAAAAAAAAAAGAAAAGAAAAGAGAAGATGGTTTGTGATAGAAGTGTAAAAGAAATAAATAAATAAATAAATAAAAGTTATAAATAATATATAAATCACATAGCATGTGGGTGTAAATAATTATATATATATATCAATTAGATATATATGTCTGTCTTTTAATATAATTCCAATCGGAGTTTAAACCTTTAAGATGTAAATAATTCAAAGCGGTTATAATAGGATTTTAAAGGTAGTCCTTGTTAAAACATATTATAGATGGACTATAAGTCCGAAAGCATGCTTTGGGCTAGTAGCCCAGTGAAACTTATTCTCTTATGTTGAGCAAATGGGTTCAAGTCTTACGGGGTTCATTCCCATTGAATAAAAATATTTCTCCTTGTATGTGAGCGGGGACACATTTCCAAACTCAATGCTCTCTAGACATCGGAGTTGCATTACTATGTGTCTGTATCTAAAGTTCTAATAAATTTCTTATTGTAAATTTCTATTGATTATAACAACTTAAAAAAAATCCAATTAGAGAGTGATTTGGGACGCAATGTAATCAACAACGTGAGATTAGTATAAATATATCTGGCTTATCTTATCATTTTTCCTCTTTTTTAGGTTATGTGCTTGACTAGTTTAGATACTCTAGATTAGATTCACATAGTAATACAATGGATTTTCAGTAAATCGTCAACATTTAATCAATGCATGTATCGATTTTATCATGACAAATTACTTTAAGTATACATACATGTACATTTTGAAGTTAGTTCACCACACATGCAATATCAATTAATCCTGTCATTACAAATTCTATATGAATATCGTTTAAATATATATACTCATATACACGGCCAAACGAAGCCTCGTCAGTCGTAAGTCCAGTAAATTTATATTCAAAATACGCCCAATTGTGATTTGTAATAAGAAGGCATAAAAATAGAATGAAGGGTAAAATCCCAAGAGACGAGCTTATTATTAATATAGACCAAAATAATAATTCTACTGACCAACCTCATTAATAAAAAGTATATATAATGCGCTTCCTATTATGCTGAAGTTATGGCAGCCACTCTCGTAATTGAATTTGCTTATGCAAAAGGTTGATAAAAACTAAATATTAATATGAGCAGACATAAAGGTATTTCTGGTTATATCATTACTCTTTTTAAAATCAAATCAAGAAGAGCAGTGCTAACTCCTTCCATTGTATCCAATAAGAAAGGCAACACAATTACGTATAGCTCGTGACATCAAATTACATCAATTGGAAGTTCAAGGTAACTAAAGGTTATCAGCAACAAATTCTATATTTGTGCCAAGCTATTTTAGTTTACTCCATTATCTGATTACGTTGACAGTCTTTGATTATTTGCACGAGTTTTGATAATTAAGGCATGTTACATAATCATATAACTCAAAATAACTAACATTTTGACAACTAAATTATTATTTTTTTTTTGGGTACAATTTTTGCATCTCATTATGAACATTCTATATGTTTAAAACTATTGAAAAAAAATATTTAAATGGCTTTAACTATATTTCTCCAAAAAAAATCAACATAGGTTTGACAATAGCTTTAATAAGTATCACAAAATATGAATCCAATAAATATTTTACCACTAGAATGAAACAATCACAACACAAATGCAAGCATCGAAATTACATATATATATATATATATATATATATATATATAGAGTCATGGCTGATAAACATAATGTTATTCACATTAAGTAGAACGAGGATCTATTTCATAAAATGAACAAACTAAATCCTTATTCAATAAATGATATAATTTAGGGAGCTACAAGAAGAGAGCTATTTTTTATTTTAATTTGGGTGATGATATCCGCACTCTAAAAATTGTTTTGAACACCTTATTTTAATAAAATAATTTATTACAAAATTACCAATCAATTTTAGCCAACTGCCAAATTTTGTAAAAATTAATGTGTTATTTGACCTATTAAAATCATCAAACTCTATTAAAACTCCTTAGTCTATTAAACTCGTTGCAATAATTAATGTTTAGACTTTGATGAACATCCATACAAATTTTGAGTTTCAAATAGCATGATATATATAACATGTTATTTTATCTATTAATATGATTTAATTTCTTTTTATATTAATGATAATATATCAATCAATTTTACTTAGCATTATATTGGTTTCACATCAATGGTATAAAATTGTCCAAGTTTTAAAGGTTAGTGATATTTTAGGGATAAACACTTGCGTGGGATCTATTGAAATAGTGGGATAGTTTAATGTGATCTTTTGTTATATGATAGAATGGTAGATTCCTAAATGAATTCATCTCAAATTTAATATTTAAAAAATGATAAATTTTATTATATGACTTACTATTCTTATCACATAATAAAAAACCATTGAACCAGCCATCACCCCAATATTTATATTATATTTAACATTTTATTTTATTTAATAATATTATCTTACTGTTTTACATTAATGATAATACGAAAGTCAATTATTATTAATATTTATTGGCGTTACATCATTCATATACAGTAGTCTAAGCTTCTAACTTAGGATTACTTTTGGGTGAAAACTTGTGATCCAATGATGCTCTCTCATGATAGCGAGTTGCAAAGTGTGATTATTGTGTATCTGACTAAATTTAATATTTTAAAAATTAATAGATTCATTGTAGGACCTACTACTCTAGCATACAACATTGAAATAGTGGTCTAGTCTCTCTCTCTCTCTCTCACACACACACACACACACACAGATATCAATGGTCTGGGAGTAGAGTGCTACAATGCAGTGATATTAACGCTCCAAAGCACCATACATCGTATAGAATAGCACTAATTTAAGAAAACAGTTTACAGTTTGGTTGTCAATTGCATCGTATCCCATGCGCACTTTGCATTAAATTTGGTGTTAGATGAGAAAATATTACAGTGTTAATGTGAGAATGAGTGAAGTGGATGAATTTTAGGAATAACAACATTTTTTCACTTATAATAATTGTCCTTAACAATAAATTCTAATATCGAGGCCTTTTTAGTAACCAAAAATTCTATTAAATATTTGTGAGATGCAGATTACAATTTGAGGTGCAAATAACCCGTCACTTTTTACTAAACAAAAAGTAAATTTTCATGCACCCGTTAGTAAATTTTTACTAATGTGCTCTTAACTTGGGCTTTATTGAACCGGAAGCAGCAGTAGCGAAATTGAAGCGACAAAATCTGTGCACACGGCCTTCCTGTCAAGTACGTGAATCAAAACGACGCCGGAGAGAATCAGAAAAACTGTCGTTTGGGCCGTTGTCGTTAAAATCCCAAATGACGAGTCTTTCACATGAATTACAAAAGTCAAAAGCTGAGTCCAATGTCAGTTAAGTTTGAAACTTTTGAGAGGCTGTTGCAATAGCTGCTGGGTCACCAGGGCCCGGGGGCAGGGGTCGTGGCGCGCGGTTGATTCATCTGGTTTTGCCGGTTTGGAGAGAAAATTGAGTCTCTCGCTTTGCAAAATTGAAGTACGTTACTTGTTCGATAATATGCTCGAGAAAGTCTCTAACACAAGAATCATAATTCAAGTACGTTGGTTTAGTTTGTTGAAAACTTAAATTTTTTCTTTAAAAATACCCCATCTCTTTCAATGTTGCAAAGTGGATGCTGCAAGTTCCGCGATATGACCATTTTTAAGCCTTAATTTTTAATTTCTTGTTCTCATTTTCGTAATGGGCAATTACTTTTTATTGTTTTTCATTATTTAGCTGACCGGGTTCTTTTCACGACCCGTCCCGAACCCTGAGACGAATCGCGACTGATTCTCGAAATTCGACTAATAACTATTCTAATATTTCACTAAGATTCTGAAACTTCCAATCCTGCAATTAATAAGATAACACTCCCAAAATAATTTCCATATACAACCAACTCCGTCAATCAACATCTCAATAATTACCAAATATCATTCGAAATATTTTAATATCAAACACAGTAAGTTATTCTAAATTGTAATATTATACAATCCGAAATATTCTACACAGAACTTCACAAATCCTAGGACAAACACGTGGCCAAATACACATAACTAGCGTTGTTGAGTCAACTGTTGTACCTGCAAGTCTCCTATGGGGGGAAAAATATAATAAAACGAAAAAGAATGGGGGTGAGTATAAAACTCAGTGAAGGTCAGTGAGTGGATAATAGTTTTTCCAAAAATAATTTTATTCTTAAAATAATTGTAGCAACTTTAAATACACAATTTCATCAAATCATAAACGAGAAATATTAATAAATTACTTCACATTTACAATTCAATCACTAACTTCGAAAACATATATAATAACATGTGAAATAACCAAGGAAGTATATGTCATAACATCGTATAAATACTCACTGTGAAATCATCACCAAATACTGTGTAAAACCGAAGAAAATTCGCAACATAAAATATCAATTTCGAATACTGAAAACTTTCACCAAACAAGTACCCAGGGAAATAATCTCATCCTATCCGAACCTCAACGGACAGGTAATCAAGCAACCATCATGCCCCGGAGCTACACGGATAATCCAGACCTCAACGGACGGGCAATCAAGAAACCATCATACCCCGGAGCTACACAGATAGACGGGGAAAATAATATCTCATATGTCATCTCATATCGACATATCTCATCATCATAATTATGCATGCATAGTCCCCAAAGGACAAAAGCGCCCAAGCACACGGCCCAAAGCCTCTATGTGTACTCCGACGGGCCCCAAAGGCCTATATCTCATATCATCACATCACAGTGTACAGGGAAGGGTACTGTCTAATGACTTGAAAACAATCGAAAATACACATGTATACAAACATCTGATCATTTCCGAAATCACATTCTCTTTTATTCTCAACAACATTTAAAATCCATTTCTTTTCTTTAAAAATATTATTTATACGCATATATTCAAAATCAAAGATAAAATCATTTATCATACGCAATTCCGATAATAAACAACATTATGCCGATAAAATCCATTTTCCACAAAATCATTAAATCAAGCATTTAAAGATTCATTTGCAATCATACTTATCATAATCAAAAATCATAATAATCCACAGAGAAAATAAGTTTTGTATATTCCACTCACAGTAACGACGATCAAATCCGGTATCGTCGATGTCCGTGGGTTGGTTCTCGTTCACGGGTCCTCCTAATCAAATAAATCGCATAATAATTATTAGTTACTTAAACTACAACTAATTGTAGTTAATAAAACCCAAATTCTCATATTATGACTCCCGAATTTTTAAAATTATTAAATTTTCCTTATTCCCAAAAATTACTAATGATCTCGATATCAAACTTTATTTAATTGCCCCCAATAATATATTTATTAATTTATCCATAAAATTCTCAATTTCTGAAATATCCTCAAATCCTTTAAATTTACCGAAATACCTTGAATTCAAAATTATCGAAATATCCCAAAAATCATAATTTACCAATTTAATCCTCAAGATCATAAATTATTACTTATCCTTAATTTAATCAATTAATAACATATCCACATATTAGAAATTATTAAATTATCTCTGAGGTGTAAAATTATCGAATTACCTCCAATCACTTAAATTACCGCTTTACCATCAAAATCTTAAATTACCTAACTATCCTTATCCATAATTATCAAATTACCCACAACTTTCAAAAACTACAAAATTAACCCTAAAATTCTCGGTCTTTACCGAATTGCCCCTCACCGGTCAACGGTGACCGGACTTCAGTCAACAGTGACGGGAAGCTTAGATCTTGTAGTTCCGGCCTCGGTGAGTCCAACGGTACCGGCAGTGACCTTCCACGCGCGGTAACGGAGACCGGTCGATTCAGATGACGAGACCGGTCGGAAATGGAAGCTGGAGGTGAGAGCAATGGAACCCAGCCGGTGGCATGGCCAAACTCCGGCTGAATCGACGGCAACAAGAACAATTGTTTTGGCCGAAACTTTCGAGCTTTACCGGCGGCGTTCTGGTTGTTTTCCGGCAGTGAGAATGGCAAGGATACGACCAGCGTCTCAAGAGCTTCAAATCGATACCAAGATCGTCAGAAACAGTGGCCGGAATTGGGAGATCCGGCCGGGTCAAGATTGCGGGTCGCGGTCGGATCCGGGTCGAGTCTCTCTTTCTCTTTCTCTTTCTCTTTCTTTCTTTCTCTCTCTCGACTTCTCTCTCTTTATTAAAATATAAATAAATAAATATATATATATACACGTAAATATTACAGTCCTCGTTCAAAGTTCAGTTGTAAACCCTACTTCATCTTTATTGGCACTTCTCTAAAAACCTTTTAAAACCCCTACTTAAATATTTAAAAATAAAATATAAACATCTGATAACACTTATTTTAATGAAATAAATAACCTTAAATAAATAATTTCTTGCGGAATCCCATTATTACCATAAGTCCATTGATTGCGCAGAGCCTCTATTCCTTATTTGATTATCACAAGGAATAATAAGGCTTTCGATTTTTTTGGAATAGAAATAAAAAGTAAATAAATATGTTTAATTCAATAGAGGTAAAAAAAGCAAAGAAGGAAAGAAAAGAGAAATTGTTAAATGATATAAAAATACACATGGCATGTGGATGTAAATAGTTCGCCCCAAAAAAAAAAATTAATGGTGTTAAGTAATAATAAAAAAGTATTTTATTAATAAGGTTGATCAATAGAATTATTGTTTTCTCTTGGGATTTTGCGCTTTGTACCATGTTTAAATTATGGCAGCCATTCTTGTAATTGAACTTGCCTATGCGACACCTTTAGTTGGAGTGCGACTTTATGCTTGTAGCTTATCTTTTCTTCAATCGTTCCCTGAATCATTCTTGATGTTTACAGAATTACTGGTAAATTCCTCTAAAATTAGTACTAAAATACATTCATTTTCAATTATTAGATTTTTCTATTTAAAAGAAAAGAAACCCTCCAAAAATATATTTTGTGCTATTTAGCACAATATAAGTAAGCGACTAGCTAATGAGTTTTGGTAAGTTTTTTAAAACGTGAAAAAAAGTTGATTTTGTCAAATAGAAGGACATCTTGGTCATTTTCGCTCTTTTAAATCCACATATCAATTCTAAGTCCTTGACCGTGGCTTAAATCCAAAGTTGATTTTGTTATATGAATTTACATCATTTAACATATAATAGTTAGGCGAGAGTAAAACTTTTATCACTCTTAGCATTTATTTTTATCATTTAGATATTTATTAGTATTCAAACTGGCCTATTACCAACATAATTTCACTATTTTTTATTAGAAATGATAAAATTTAATAATTAACTATCACTTGCACTAATTAAATAGTAACACATTATTTGTCACATCAATTAAAATATAAACTAAGTATTTAGACTAAGTAACCATAGCATTATTGTTGAATTAAATCTAATTTACTGTGTATTAAAAGATCGTATTTACCTGTGGATAATGTATATTCTTTAATTACTATTTCAAGTACCATGGACGGAATATTGAAATGGGCATTAGAATTTGATTATTAGACTGTAGAAACTTAAGTGGTTTAAGCCATTCTTCACATACTCAATTCAATGGACAGTTATGCAAAAGACAAAGAAAAAATTCCAATTTGCTAATTAAATATATATAGAATATTAAAATATTCAATCAAGATAGACTGTTTTGATTAATAAAGCCAATAGCACATGATCGCCTCACATGAAATAATATTACAAATTCAATTTATTGAGCATTTACCTGTTGTGCACTTGTGCCATATAGTTTTTTTTTTGAGATAAAACCAAGATTTTTATTTATTAAAGTCAGTAATTAGGTACAAAATATTTTCTGGAGTAACATCCGAACATAGGACTACATTAGGTTGGTTAAGAGTTGCTCTTGCTAAACAATGCGCAGCTCTATTACATTTTCTCGAATTATGTTGAATTTTGCTCTGCTGTAACCTCATTAAGATTGCTTGAATTTCAGAAATTATCCAAAAAATCTCAATTCGCGTACCTTTTCCATTCAGCACCAGGTCTACTATCTCTTTGGAGTCTGTCTCGATAATTAGAGGTAGGCAGCCAACTTTTTCTACAACTTTCAGCCCAAATTTTATGGCTTCCGCTTCAGCAAACGCTACACTACCAAAATGTTTTAAGGGCTTCATCGCTACTACCTTGAACTCTCCTTCTGAGTTTCTGATTACCACCCCCAATCCTTCTTTGTTTTGGATTTCTCTTACTGCTGCATCTACATTTGCTTTAAACCATCCTGCTAAGGAAGATTTCCATTGCTGACTTGATTGATCTTTGCCTTCTCTGCCTGAGCATAGGTTCAGCTGCTGAGTTTTCTTAAAAGCCTGCAAAATTGCTTCTGCTCTTGCTACTGATAATTGGGAATCTTCTTTCTTATTGTTTAGGACAAGGAGATTCCTTGAGTGCTAAGCCATCCAACATAAAGCAATTATCAGTTCCAGCTCAAATTTGCTTTTCTTTTCTACCAGTTCCACTAGCAAACCTAGCACATCTCTGCTTTTAGATTGGTTAATCTCTTCACCATAGTCAGTGAGACTCCACATTTTCTGGGCACCCTTGCATTGAAAAAGGGCATGGAAAATATTCTCCTCTGTCCTTCTGCATCTCTGGCACCAGGGGCTTTGAATCACCTTTTTCCTTCATAAATTCACAGCTGATGGCAATAAGTTTCTAGCAGCTCTTCACATAAAAATCTTTATCTTTACTGGGATTTTTGCAGCCCAAATCACAGTCTAGAGGGCCTTTTTATTCTCTGAGCTGCTTGGTTGATCTAGGACCTTCATTCTTAAGGCCACTTGATAGCCACTTTTCACTGAGTACTCTCCTTGCTTATCAAAATGCCACAAAGGTTTGTCTAGTTTTGGTGTTGATGGTAGAGGAATATTCAAGATCTGCTCTGAATCTTTTTTTGTGAACTTCTGCTTAATCAGCCTCTCCTTCCATTTATTTTTTTCATCAATTAACTCAGAAATTGTAGAGTCTAAAGGAAGCTTTGGAACAGAGAAAGGTTTGAATGTTGAGGGTCTTGGCATCCAGCAACTATGATATATTTGGACATTTCTTCCATCTCCAATTCTCCATCTGAACCCCTTGTGTATGACTTCACTTCCCCACAAAATGCTTCCCCAAATAAAAGATGGATTTGATCCTAACTTTGCTCCTAAGAAATCAGCCTCCTTGAAATATCGAGCTTTAAGAACCCTTGCCACTAATGACTTGGGATTTTAGATGATTCTCCAGCCTTGCTTTGCCACTAGAGCTTTATTGAAGCAGGTTAAATCCTTGAACCCCATTCCTCCTCTACACTTAGCTTGACACATGTTTTCCTATTTCGCCCAGTGTATAGCCCTCTGCTTTGGTTTTGAATTCCACCAAAATCTAGTTATGGCCTTTTGGATGTCCTCACATAATCCTATCGGCAGCTTGAACACACTCATAGCATAAGCAGGGACTGCTTACGCTTCGGCTTTAATCAGCACTTCTTTCCCACCTCTTGAAAATATTTTGAATTTTAGTTAGATATTTTACTCAGAATTTTAAGCTTGATGTCGTTAAAGAAGCTCTTTTTTTCCTCTCCACCATTGCAGGCAGTTCCAAGTATATTTCATACTTAGACACCACTTGGAGCTGGAACAGATTTGAAATTGAGGCTATTTGTGTTGGCTAAATCTTCCCGCTGAAGGACATTGAGGATTTCCCGTAGTTGAATATTTGTCCAGAGGCAACAGCATAACACTCAAAAATATTTTTTAGATTCAAGCAGTCCTCAATCGTAGCTCTTGAAAAAATCAGACTGTCATCTGCAAACAATAAGTGATTAATTGAGAGTTCATCACTGAAACTCAGCCCTTTGATCAACTTTTTCTTTTCTGCTTGGTTCAATAAGTTTGAAAAAGTCTCAACACATAAGATGAACAAATACGGGGACAGTGGACAAACCTCTTTGAGGTTGGATTAGACCCTTAGCTACCCCATTAATTAAGATTGAAAAGGAAGGGGTGGTAATACACCTCATTATCAACTCTACCCATTTTGGAGAAAATCCCAGGACCTTCATTGTACGCTTTAAAAAACTTCATCCCACCCTATCATTGTACTCTAGTTTAAGGGCCACCCAGCCACCTTTTTCCCTATTGCTTTGCCATATTTTATGCAATCATTCATACCCAATAATTATATTGTCAGTTATGAGCCTACCAGAAATGAAAGCACTCTGATTATGGGATATTACTTCATTTAGAATAAATTTTAGCCTATTAGCAATTGCCTTCAAAACTATTCTGTAGATGACATTGCATAAGCTAATAGGTCTAAAATCCCCCACTTTCTTAGGCTTTGGAACTTTTGGTATTAAGGCAATATATGTACGATTCAGAGGGACAATGTTACCTCCTTCATTTAAAATGTGCAGGCACGTGGCTGTGACTCCCTCTTTAACAGCTTGCCAGTGCTTTTGAAAAAATGCTGCTGGCAATCCATTCAGCCTTGGGTCTTTTGTTGGATGCATTTGGTTCAAAGCTGCAACTATCTCATCTTCGGAAAAGGTTTGATCCAGCTGTTCATTCATTTGCTCTGTCACTTTCTTCGGCAAGTCTTTCAAAACTTTTTCCAACTGGTCATCCGTGGGGTGAGTTGAGGTGAACAAATTAGCAAAAAACTCACAAAAGAGTCTTTCAAGCTCATCTTTTTATGTCGTCCATCTATTGCTTTCATTTAGAAGGCCTGTGATTGTGTTCTTCCTCTTCCTGACTGAAGCTTTTGAGTGGAAAAAATTTGTATTTTTGTCCCCTTCTTTAAGCCAAACTACTCTGGACCGTTGTCTTCAGTATATCTCATCTTCAAGTAACATTACATCAATTTGCTCTTCTATTTTCTTCAGTTCATTTTTACAACGATACTGATCTTGACTTTCTCTAATACTCTAAAGTTGGTGAATCAGCTTGTCTAACTTCTTCTTTCTTCCCCCGAATTCAGCCTTGTTCAACGCCTTTAATTTGGCCATTGAGTCCTTTGCCTTCTTTTTTAACCACAACACAGGATTTTCACCTTTCCATCTACCGCTCTTCTCCTATTCCTGACTCACAATCTCTTTGCATCTCTCATAGAAGCTCCACAATTCCTCATAATGGGTTCTCGAAAAAGAGTTTCTATTAAAGTTGCACTCTTTTTCTTTTTCCACAACATCAATTAAAATTGGTTTATGGTCAGATGTCCATGTTACTAAATTGGTGACTAGATTCTCTTGGAAAAACTTTCCCCAACTTATGCAGCAAAGAAACCTATCCAGTCTTTCCTCCACCAACTGAGGTTCAAAGCGCCTATTTGACCATGTATATGGGTATCCTTTGTATCCCAAGTCTCTTAGCCTACACCATCTTATAGCTTCTCTGAATTTATTAACTGCTGAGGCACATCTGTCATTCTCTATCTTTTTTTTTAGAAGCAGAATTTCATTGAAGTCACCAAAACATAGCCACGGCAACGACGAAAGCCCTGCTAACCTTTGCAATAACTTCTAGGTGTGCTGTTTTTATGTGCCTTTAGGGTGTCTATATATACCTGTACACATCCAGTAATGCCCGTTCTCTATATAAACAACAGCATCAATATGGTGGTTGCTATAGGATTGTATGTTAACCACTACTTCTGCATTCCATAATAAAGCTAAGCCACCACCAAAACCAGTTCTATCTACTGGGAAACAATTATCGAACTTAAGTTTCTTACCTTTTTCCACCATTTGTTCAGCCATCAATTTTGTTTCACACAAAAACATCATTTACAACCTATACGTAAGGAGGATTTTTTGAGCTTCTTAGAACACTCGGTCACTCCCCAAACCCCGAACGTTCCAGCTAATTAGCTTTATAGTTAACGGCGGGGCTAGTATGCAGCCACCAACATTGACTGCTCCATAAGCATCGGCCTCTAACTGTCCTCTCTATTTCTCTAAATCTCTGACTTCAAACTGCATTCAGCAATTGGGCTTTCTACTTTTCGCTTTTTTGTCTTTGGGCTGTCCCAGCAAGTTCCTTCATTGGGCCTTTTCATTACTATCACTCCCTGTTTTTTGCTTGTGTTTAATTCCATATTTCTAGCTTGCAATTTCCATCTGCTTCTCTTAAGCTTTGTTTTGTTTGCCTCCAGCCCATTTGCTTCCTCTATCTCTTTTATTTTTTCCTCTGCAACTAGTTTTTTATCTTCCAGGCCTGCTTTTTTTTTTTTCCCAACTCGATCCCTTTCTTTCCATCTGCCTCTGCCGTCTTACATTCCTTTCCTTTCTCTTTTTCTTTTTCCCTCTTTCTGTATTTTTCATTTCCCACCTCTTTGTGTTTCCTTCCCTTGGTCACATTACCTTCCCCTGCTCCTGTCTGCGTTTCACTGTGCTGATTAGACGTCCTTAGGAACTCCCAGTCTTGTGTCTGACCTAAATCCAAACCCGTATTTTTTGAATTTTCAGTCTCTTCCATCCTTGCCCCTGAACTGCCCTGTTTGCCTAGCATCATCCACATTGAATTACTTGGATCCTCCTTATCTAATTCTAATTATGAGCTTCCTTTATCTCTTTCTCTGTTTTGCTTCATCTATTCTATTATCGTAGGAGCCTTCATCCATGGCCCATATGCCATCTCTTCTCTTAACTGATTTTTATAATTTGTGCATTCTCTATACTAGTGGCCAATATGTCCACAAACATAGCAGAAGTTTGGCAATCTTTCATATCTTACTGGCATTGAGATCTCCTTTCTCTCTTTTTCCTTATTAACTGCATTTTCATTAGCACTTTGCTCTTCTCTATCCATTTCATTTTCATCATCTTGTTTCAAGTATAACACTTTGATCAGAGGTTTGGTAATATCCACAGAAATACGCATTCTAACATATTTACCAAAGCATCCCCCGCTGACATTCGTGGTAATTTCTTCTACTCTTCTAATGGCTTTCCCCAGCTCTCTTATTATTTCTGGCTCCATACACATGATGGCCACATTCAGTACTTGGACCCAAAACGATACATGGGTGAACCTCTGTTTTGTTACTTCCCCTAATCCAGTTGGTTCAGTCAGCACTATCAGAGCTTTATCGAAGTGCCACGGTTCCCCAGCTAACACCTTTCGTTTATCTGTTTCACTTCCAAATTGAAAGATAAAAATATTCTCTCCTAGTTCGTCTATCTTAATTTCCTTCATCGTTTTCCACACTGGTAGTATCGCTGCTTTCAGTCTTTCTTTTGTAGCTTCTCTGTTCAGCAAAACTTTTCCCACTAAGCATCCCGCTCGTATCCTTTCTCTTTTTTCTTTCATTTTGTTTTTAAGAGTTACCCTTCCTCTGATTTCTCCCTTCAATGATATTGCTTCGCACCTCTTGATTAATTCTTTTGTGTCCATTCTTCCAATCTTTTTCCGCTTTCGATCTAACTAATACCATCCAACTCTTATTGGATGACTTGAGGAGTCATAATGACCCATTCTCTAAGCTCCCATTCTGTTTTTCAGAGAAAAACGAAAGGAGAATTACTTGTGCCATATAGTTGAACGTGTTGAATTCTTGCTTTTTGAACTCGTATTTGATAAGTCAATTACGTAAGTTTGAAATTTCATCCTTTTTCTATTTTCCAAATTTCATTTTATTCTTATTGTAGATTTTTTGAAGTTTTTTCTTTTTGGCTTTTTTAATTTAAATCTATAGAGGTATATATATTTCTATAGCTCTTAATCATTTGAGTTTTTTTTTTATAAAATAATTGTTATAATTTTAATGGTATTTCTTAATTCGCCTGGTTATGAAGTTTTAAGTAAGGTCACATTAGTATATAATTTTTCTTCCTTTTTTTTTTAGTATATATCAAAGTTTTTTCAAGTAGCTTCACTATAATATTGTAAAGTTTTAATATTTTTCTTACATTCTGATTTCTAGATGAAGTAAATACATTGATGCGAATATTGTTCATTTCGATTCTTATTTTTACAGCTAAAGAACAATTTATTCTGATTTTAATTCCTTTCTATTTCGATTATAAATTGATAATGGTAATGTATCTTTTTTTTTAATAATATTTTGCATACATAAAGAGTCCATAAATTCATTTTGCTCCCAAAATTATCATTACTTAATTGACAAGAATTTTTTATAATAATGTTTTAAAAGAATATGTCACGTGACTTAGAGGCTCTTTTTCTTTTTTGGATCTTAATGGTTGAATTGACTTAATTTCAATTAGTTAAGTCATTAAACCATTCAACTTTAAGAAAATTTTTAGTTATTAAGCTATTATGCTATTTTTTCAGCTTTTTGTTGATATCATTAAAGATATTCTTGAAGATATCCATATTAATTAATTAATTTTCATCCTTATCTAAATAAAATCTAAAATTAGAATTATTACCTATCTCTATAACTTGTGATAAGATAGAAGTAGACTATTATTATTTTTATCTTTTTATTTTCTTCGAATTAGCATTATTATCTTCATAATTTTTATAAGTAACTTATATATAAAAAGTCATAAACTACAATAAATTTAATTAATTTACACTAATTCAGAATATTATACAATAAATTTAATTAATGTACACTAATTCATAATATTAAAGGGTTTTATTCAATTTAAATATGATTTATGCTATGATAATATATTATTTTATTCATTTTTTGAGATATTTTTTATTTGTTTAATTTACAATAGTATAAATGTAAAAATATTGGCATTTAGATTTTTAAGTTAGAAAATAACTTAATGTTTATTTTAAGCAATTTAGACAAGAAAGTTAAACATATCATTTAGATTTAGACATTTAACTTTATCCAAAATTTAAATTAGTTTGGGTCTATTTAGATTTTAGGATTTAAAAATGCCACCTCAATTTTCTTTTAAATCTAGAGTATTATTGAAGAATTTCAAATACAACCAATATACAAAAATAAAAAAAAAGTTTATGGACATTAAGTTAAGGTTGGCAAAAAAGTTTAGATCCACCTAAGCTTGCGGGTATGAATCTCGAGCTCCATAAGTTGGGCTTAGATATGATTAAAAAAATATAAAATCTCTATATATTGGGTCTGAAAAAAGGCTTGGGCCAATTAGTAAATAAAAATTAAAATAAATTTAAATAAAATATTATATTACTAAATTAATATTATTTATATTAGTATTTGTGATTTATTATGTTATATTATTAATATGTTGTGTATTAGACTATTATTCTATTATGTATTAGATAGTCATCTTTAATTTAAATATTTTTTATTTTATTAAAACATTATTTCATAATTAATGAAAAAGTCTAGTTTCGGTCCAAGCTCGATCCACTCCCATCGAGTACTTGGACAAGTTTTTGAAGGGCCAGGTTAATAACCCAAGCCCACAATTTGCTAACCCTTTTTAAGTTTGTAATATTATGATATAATGGTATTTAGAAGAGTAAAATTTATTTTCTTGTTATCTTATTATAATCATAATTAGAATTGTTAGTATAATTACTATTAAAATTGAGTAATAAAAAATTAGATGGTAAATAAATAATTTTTAAATTAAAAAAATTTATCATTTAATAGACGAGTGATCCACAATAATTGTGATTAAAGTCAAAGCTTGACAGTTGTGATCACTTTTTTTTTTCAAGTACAATTGTAATTAATATCATTCTATGTAATAGTTGAAATAATTTAGAATTCAACTTTATAGATGGTGGGTTGTTTTCCATAGAAAAAGATGCTATACCATCCGCACATTGACCAACAAAAGACATGACGGATTTTGTTAAAAATAAACGAGTAATTTAGAGTATGTGTTGGTGCGTACTGTTTACATAAGTCAGTTGAGTGAATAAGAAGGATGACTTGTTGGCCTTTTGTTTTTCGGTGAGCACCTTGTCATTTTCTAACATAATGCTAAATGAAGCCATCATCTGCAACCACTGTACCAATTAAAATATTCTTAATCCCTTATTATAGTTATTGTCATTATTATTATTAGTATTTTTAATAATATAATAATATATTATAATATTATATTATTCCTTATTAGTATTTTTATTACATAATAGATAATAATTAATTAAGTATATTTTAGTAATTTCAATAATCAATTCTAATTTTAATTGACTATTTTAATTCTAGTTTATTCTCATTATCAATTGATGACAGCTACTGTATCTTTTTGTTTTTTGATAATATCTAGCTTCCAAAAGGAGTATGATTGTTATTATTATTTTTCATTTCATTGTTATTATTTTTTTTCAATTTCACCTCCGAAACTATCCCTAATTAATTTATAAGAATATTTTCTTTAACAATAATTTTTTAAAAGAATATGTCATGTGAATTAATTTTTCTTTTAAATCTATAGTGCTCTTAAAGAATTTCATATACAACAAATATGGAAAAAATGAAGTTTGCGAATTTCAAGTCTCTAAAAGTATAGTATAATGATATGTTTATATGACCAAAGTTTATTATCTTGTTATTTTATTATAATCTTAATTTTAATTAATAAATATAGTTATATTTAGGATCATTATTATAATTATTATTAAAATTAAGTAATCCATCTACTGGATGGTAAAAAAATAATTTTTTAATTATAAAATTCATCACCCAATAGATCAATGAACCACAATAATTGGGACTAAAATCGGAACTTAAAAGTTCTGATCTTTTTTTTTTTAATTATTTTTTTAACTAATATTTCATGTAGCAACCAAAAACAGACAACCTCTTATTATTATTAAAATTATTTAGAATTCAACTTCATAGATTACCATTGTCCAAGAAAGAACAAGATGTGATGCCATCAGCGAATTAATATTTCATATGCAGGCATTGTGTTTATTCAAACGGCAGATTGTCGTTTTCTAGCAGAATGCTAAACGACGCAGTCATACACAATGTTTGTGCCAATTTAGATATTTTTAATATTTTATTATTGTTATCGTTGTTATTATTATTATTCTTGGTATTTTTAATAAAAATATAAAAATATATTATTGTTATATTATTTCTTGTTATTGCCTTTTCATTATTATCATTACTAGATAACAATAATAATAAAAACAAAATTAACTAAAGACTTTTGGCGACTTGTAATAGTCCATTCAAATTTTGATTTTAGAGTTAAAGTAAACAATTTATTTTGATTTCATTCGAATCTATTCCAATTACAAATTGATAATGCTAATGCTAATTGTATCTTCTTCTTCTTTTTTAAATAATATTTGACACTCAAAAGGATTTCATACTCTTTATTTTTTTGTCATTTCGTGCCCAAAACTATCCATAGTCAATTAATAAGAGTATTTTTATAATAATTTTCAGGAAAAAATATGTCAAGCGACTTAGTTTTCTCTTGAATCTAGAGTATTCTTAAAGAATTTCATATACAACAAATAACAAAAAAGAAAAAAAAATAATGTTTGTGGATTTCAAGTCTCTAATATTACGGTACAACAATATATTTTTAAATGGTTGATGTTTATTTTCTTTTTATTGTACTATAATCATAATTATAATTTTAAATTTTAAATAATAATTGCAGCTATAATTGAAATTGTTATTTTAATTATTATTAAAATTAAGTAATCCATCTATTGGATGATTCCATAACTAAACTAGAAAATTCATAATCTAATAAACGAGTAACCCACAAAAATTAGAACTTAGATTAAAATGCGGTCTCTCTTTCTTTCTTTTTTTTTTTTAATTTACAAATACAATTTTAATGAAGATGAGAAAAGCAATCAGGGAATTAAGTAGTTTAACTTGTTATAGTTGTCGAAAAGGAGAGACAGGCAGACAGGATTTGTTCAGTTCTGGGAATTTTTCTGACAGGTTGATTATAAGAGCCATAATGAAACTGCAACCTAATCCCCGACACTGACCTCTATTCTCTAAACACAATTAGATATATAATCATGTATGGCACTTTTCATTCGAAGGGAAATGGTCACCCTCGAAGTCCTTCCGATATCTTATATTCTTTAATACGATGGTATCTTTGTGCTGGTCGATTAATTTTCACTGAAATTACAATTTTGATACTCTTTGTACTTGAATGGTTATTTTCCACACTTATCAGCCTTATATATGATGAAAACGAAAGTTGAAATTATTAATATACATTCTCTAAGATACTGTGATTTCATTTATGCACATTCCCTGTAAAGATGACATCTATTTTTTTTTTAATATAAAAGAAAAAGATTAACAGATAACATTGTTACTTGCATGCTTTTCTTGAATGAAAAATATAGTCCATGGTGCCGGCACCACTGCATGGCTAAGGTTCCAAAGACTCTAGATCTAGCTCTTACTGCATCATTTTCACATTTACATCACCATGTAATTAATATTCCATTATGTTATATATGTATAATTTAGTGAAAAGTTCATGTTTAAATTTAATTGATGCTGGTCAAAGCTCATTGTAGTTTTGACATCACCTAAAATTTTCTCTTGATAAAATTACTAGGTTAAAACTAGAGACTCTAGAATTACCATTTACAACCATAAACACCATTAAAATAGAAAAATAAATATAATAAAATCATCTAAATGAGTGACCAAAATGGCAAAGAAATCTCAGGACTTATGAACAAGAAGAGGATATAGGGCGTAGAGAATAAGCAACATATAAATAATGACTCCAATAGAGGAAACAGCTAATGCTCCTATAATTTGATCACAAAACTTGGGGACTTGGCCGTAAACGGGTAACCAACCTGCCAACGAATTCCCATTCTTTTCCATTTGACCTATTGCTAAAGTAGCCGAAATGATTAAAGTAAGTAACATCGTGAAAACCATATCTAAAGCAACGATTAATCCCCAGAGCAAACTCCTCGAAGGAAGACAGAGAACCAGAAGGCCATAGATGCATACAATTGCATTTGCTATGACAAAGAACTTGAATGCGGGCGTGTCACTGTACTTCGCTTCATATGACACTTCGTTCAATCTAACTCTCTCATGGCTTGCGATCATCACAATCGTCATCGAAAATGTAGTCAAGATAGCTGTCACCTGTTGCGCAAATTTTATTAAACTCGTAAGTGCACGAATCTATTGTAAAATAGATTAATAGTGACGAGTGTCGATCCCACGAAGAGGTAAATTTTAATTATGTGTTGAAATAATTTTCTAAGTCAGTGGTTGAAATTGTGGTGAAATTATCTTAAATTTTGAATTAAAAAATTTTCAATTAAAATAATAGGAATAATTAAAAATAGCGATTGTTATAATAAAGCACTTGAGTATCTAGATCCACATCAACATGCACCAAAACTCAATATTTCTTATTAATACCAATTAAATCATAAGGGGAAAATTCACTTCTCATGAGCCACGCTCTAATTAATATAGTGTTAAGGGCTTATCGTGTCAAACAGTAAAATTGTGTTACTACCATCTATCGACAAAAAGTCAAAATATCCACAAAAATTAGAGGGGAAGAGAAAATAAATTTATCAATTAAGCCTATAGAACATGTTGAGATTTCACCTTTAACCCAAGCTTAAAAGAAAATTATCTGCTCATATTTAAATTAGGAGTAAAATGAAAATTTTATTAAAATACGTAAAAAATACAAGATGGAGAAGAAATTAGAGAGAATAGAACTCAAAAATGAATTCAAGGTATCAAATCAGGGGGGTAGCCCTCCTTTTATAGATATAACGAGTAAATCATGATTAAACGATTCATTGAAGTCTTTATTGGTGATTTTTTTGTCTTTAGAAACTCATTCGATCTATGTTTACATCATCTAACATTAGTTATGTACATATGTATTGAGAAGAATTTGGTCTTAAATTGAGACAAATGTCATTTTATGATAAAATAAGGTATTGTTGTTAGTTATATCATTTTAAGAAAAGGTATTGAGGTTGATAAGTCAAGGAAGAGCTCATTTTTAATCTTCCTCCACCTAAAATAGTCAGAAAAGTAAGATCTTTCCATGGGTATGTTAATTTTTATATATGTTTCATTAAGGATTTTAGCAAAATTTCTAGATCTTTATCCAATCTACTTGTTATGGATGTACCTTTTATTTTTAATGATTTATGTGTTATGACATTTAAAAAGTTAAAGCAGTTATTGACATCATCACCCATCATTCAACCTTCAAATTAGAATTTACCATTTAATGTATCTGATTATATAGTGAGAGCAGTATTAAGACAAAGAGTTGATCGAATTCCCTATGTCATTTACTATGCTAGTATGACATTGAAAGATGCACAGTTGAACTGCTTGACCGCTAGAAAAGAAATGCTACCATTAGTGTTTGCATTAGAGAAATTTCGATCTTATCTCATTAGTTGTAAAATAATTATATTCACATATTATGCTGCTCTTAATATCTTTTTACAAAAAAAGAAACAAAAGCTAACTAATTCGTTGGGTGCTACTACTGTAGGAATTTTACTTTATAATTAAAGACAAAAAAAGAATAGAAAATATTGTGACCATATTTCTTGTCTCAATTTTGACACAATTACAAAACTATTACCATTGAATAAATCATTTTCAGATGAACAAATGATGAGTGTGGAAGTATTACTAAGGTATACTAATATAATTAATTATCTTATTATAGATTAACTTCCAGAGCATTAGACTAAGTAGGACAAAGCTAAATTCTTTGTGGAAATAAAAAATTTCTTTTAGGATGATCCTTATTTGTTCAAATATTATACAGATTAAATTATCAGACGATGTGTCCTAGTAAACTTCAAAATATCCTTTTTTTCTGTCATGAGCAAGCTTATGGAAGTCATTTTAGCACTAAGAAAACAACTAAAATTTTACAATGTGGTTTCTATTGGCCAACTGTATTTTGAGATGCATGCATATTTTATTCTTCATGTAATAGGTGTCAATGAATGAGAAGTATTACTCGAATGAATATGATGCCACTAAACCCAATTTTAATAATTGAGATTTTTTATGTATGGGATATTAATTTCATGGGACCCTTTTTCCATTCCTTTGGCCATCAATACTTAAACATCGTGTGTACTGGACCATCAAGAAATTTAATTTTAACATGCAGCAAATTAGCTTAGAACAAAGATTACAGTTGGTAAAACTTGAAGAATTTCGCAATGATGCATATGAACATGATTAGATTTACAAGTAGCGAATGAAAGTTTTTTACGACAAATAAATTATGAGAAAATCTTTCACCCAAGGTCAGAAAGTACTTTTATTTAATTCTCACTTACACTTATTTCTAGGTAAGTTACGCTCCTTGTAGTTTGGCTCTTTTATTATTCACACTGTTTTTCCACATAAAACAATTAAAATTAAAGATCCATAGAATGACGTAACATTTAAAGTTAACAGTGAAAGATTAAAGCTATATCTCGAGTACCAGTTATGTGGAGGGGACACTAAAATAAATTTGTGTGACCTACCAAATTTAAATTAAGATTTTTTGGTGATTTAATTTTTCTTTTTTGTTTTTCTTGTGATTATTTTGATTATTTTTATATAAGTATTTTTTTAACAATTAAATTTTCTCTTATCACTTGTAATCATGAGTGTCTCAACTAAACAGCTCCTCTTGTATATTCTTAGATAATTTTGATGTATACAATCTCATCTCAGAGGTCAGATATGATTTTATAAAACACATCCTATTTGGAAGCTACGACTACAAGAATTAGTTTCCCTTATTGAAGATTTAAAATGATAACTTAGAGAAATTAAGAAAGAAATCTACGAAATTCAATTAGAACTTGAGGTAAATTTAATAAGAGTACGATTTTGACATTAATTTTTCTTTGTGTGTTTTAGTTTGTTACTCAGGTTAAGTGGCAAATAACAATATTCCGTGACAATCAATGTTGGTTACTTTAATTTCCCATAATAATTGACATTCTGAGTTGAAGACATGGATAAAGATGGGATCTTAGCAAAGCTTCACAAGCGATTTTCTTCACTTTCTCAGAATGTCTTTCTCATTATCTATAACGCATGGTTCGAACGCATGCAACTGCTTATGAATAATAACATCTCTACTGACATCTGATAGATAATCGAAGCTAAAGTGCGATTGATAGGTGAATTGCCTCTCAAATTTATTGTATGCATGTTTGGTTGTAGTAAAGAAAATTACTCAAAAAAATAAAGAGCTCAAAAGCTCTTTAATGTTTATCATATGTGTGCTAGAATGAAATGCTATAAAAAATCACGTTCTTTAGGAATGGTCTCGATAACATAGAAGATAAAATTCAATTAATTAGAGATGACTTGAATAAAGATTCATTAAATGATATCCTTTTATCTCTTGAAATGCATCCTAGTGAATACGTATAAAGCATAATACTCCAGTTATGACCATTATTCTAGAAACCATATGCATAATATGGACTCGGGAATCTGATTATAAACGACCCTACTCGCCAGTTTATAATCAAACTTGATAAGAAGCCTATCCTCGACCCATAGAGGGCGTTCAAGTTGTTTCTAAATATAAAACCAAAGGAAGATGTGAGCCACAGTTGCAGCTACTTATAAATATCTCTTTATTTCAATAATTATTTATTTTACTGTTGTTTGATCATTTGCATTTTTGTCTTGAATAATTTCATCTTATTATTATTTGTTTTGTCTTTTTACTATTTTCTTTTTGACTTTCGAGCCATGTGCTTCATACTTTATTTGACATAGACATGCTATTTCATTTATAGCTGTGAATCATTGTCACTATTATTATTCAATGACTCTTTTTTAACTATGACAAATATAAAGAATTTATTGAGGCAGCCTTAGATCTTAATCAATGCATAACAGTTAGAAAATTACACTTGGTGTTTAGAGAAGGTAATTGATGGTTATCAAACTGGTCTCAGAAGCTGCTTATGTCAGATGGAGTTAAGTGTTAGGCACCATCCCAACAACCTTAAAATCTTTTGGCTTTTTGTCTGACTTACCAACTGGAGAAGAATTAGTTGTCTCAGGTATGCAAGAGAAAATAACTAAAATGCTTAATCATGTTGATGCTTTTATTTTCCTATCAAGAGATCTTACAACTCTAGAGATACTAATCACATAACATCTTAGGCCCATCTGAATATTTCACAGAAATCCATCAGTTTGTTAAATGTTAATAACTTTTATGATAGCTTTATCGCATTTCTTAACCATGCAATAAAAAATTATTTTAATTTCTATAGTGAAAAAAATCTTTATTTGTGCTTACACTGCTAATAAGTTCTCGATCTGTTACAATCTTATAGACTAGAGCCATATCTCAGGACCTTAGTGTTGGAGTGGCCAACTAATGGTGGTAGTAGTGGCCATAATAAAAGTGTAAATTAGATTTAATTCTTCTCTTATAAATATTTTCTTCTGTATTGCAGCACCCAGGTGATATTTTCTAATCTTTACTTCTTTTTTTAAAATATTAAGGGCAATATTTCGTTCTGGTTGGGGGAATAGAATAGTTAAAAATTGTGGAATGTTTTAATCTCGGTAAAGTTTTCACTAATTTTTGTTGTGGGCTAACCGTGGATAACTTTTTGACTTGAAGATAGTTGAATATGGAGTCTAGTGATCTAGAAACACATCTTTTTAATTTTTTTAAAAAAATCTTATTATTAAGCTTTATCTTAAGTGTGATCTTTTTAAATTTTTTTTCTTTTTCTCTCTAACACTCTTTTATAAATATATACTTTCAAATTTTAGAGTAAAAAATGACTAAATATGTAGTGTAGTGACTCTAGAAACACATCTTTTAAAAAGAAAATTGTGACCTTTTAATATCAGATGACATGACGACTTTTAAATTTTAATATTAGTTATGTTATACTATGTTTGCTACTCTACATATTGATATTAGAGACAAATATGAGTTGCTTGAAGGAATATACATTTCATAATAAATTCTAAGTGAGTTCTTAGCTTGTTATTTTTCTTAGAGAATAACTTTTTTTTGCCTATTCTTTACACAGCATAACAGTTTATTATTTTATATATGATCACAAAATTTCTTTTTGAGTCAACCTTCTAAAAAATAGAGAAAAAAGAAAAAAATATATGTCTTGCTATATCTGAAGATCCATTTAACTAGTAAATATGAAAGATTATTTAGGGCTCTAAAAGATGATAAAAATACCATCTTTGACCCGTTTGATTCTGTTTAGCCATCTCTTTATAAAATATTCTTAGTTAACCCTTTTGAGCCTTTAAAAAGAATTATGAGTCTGTTTAGCCATCTCTTTTATAAAATATCCTTAGTTAACCCTTTTGAGCCTTTAAAAAGAATTATTATTTTCTTTGTTAACTTATCATCGTGGCCTAAATCTTATTTGTTTAACCATCTCTTTTATAAAATATCTTTGTTAATTCTTTTGAGCCTTTAAAAAGAATTGTTATTTTCTTTGTTAACTTATTACCTTGACCCAAATTCGATCTGAAATAACAATTCTTTTTTTCTTTTTTTCTCAAACATATATTTTATTTTTCCTTAATTCCCCTCATTTGTTCATCATGTCCCTGACATATATTACGTTCTGATAAAAATCCATCTTGAGTTTAGGAAACTATAATATGAAGTAGAAAGTTGTTGCATGGGTTGTAAAGATATAGTAATACATAAAAAAAGAATATAAAAAAGAGAAAAAATAATTAAATACATTGGTCAAACTTATATTTTGACTTGAGTTAATATTATTTTTAAAATGTGGACATATTTATTTCATTTTGGTGAGAGTGTGTGATATTACTTTATTATTTTCTCTCAATTTACTATTCATGAAAGTTACTATTGTTATGGGGTATAATTTCTTTGTGAAAGTATCATTACCAGTGAGAGTTTGGGGTATTGAAATGTAATTCTTGAAAGGGGCTTGATTATAATAGTTGTGACAAAATCTAATGGATTAATTCATGTGGATGGTTGATTTAAGAGTGATATTTTTAAAAAACTGGAGATAATGCTTGTACTTTTATTTGATTATTATCATAAGTTTGATTAATAAACATGATTGTTTATTAAAAAAAAAGTTTTGGGTTTGAATTTGTTTTCATTTAATTTGCTAGGAACTAGCAATAAGTTGGTTGGGGAGTCTGTTAGAAAATGTATATTTATAAAGGAGAAAATCGCATTTTATACTTTAAGTTCTATTAATTTTCTTACTCTTATGTATTCAAGTCTCTTGTAATTTTAATTATGTGTGTTTTATTATAATTAAGTATTTTATGTATTTTAGAGATATCATGGTTATTTCACAATAAATATCACTGTTTACATGTATGGTACTATTTATGACACTGTTCATATATACTATACGATGATGTGGTATTGATCAATGATATGGAATCGACCAATGACATGTAGTATTTGATTAGAGGAATGATGTGACATTGATTGACTATATGATATTAACTGATGAGGTGTCACAATTTTATTAGATAAAAATATTTATGTACTATTGATTAATGATATGGCAGTATATTAATGGATTAGAAAAAAATGTGCACACGGTATATGTATATTCATGAGATGATAGTCTTGATGATATATTCAACCCAATTAGAATTTTCCGCGTGGCACAATCCTATAGTCTTCCGATTTTGACACCCTTTGAATTTAATTTTGAGTTTTATTTTTTATAATTTCTTTTCTACTTCATATTTTCTATGTATTTTGATAAATTTTTTATTTCACCCCTAATTCAAATATAAGTAGCTAAGGGTCTGTTCGGTACCATTTTATAGGCTTCATTTTCATTTTTGTTTTTTAAATTTGAATGTAGAACTTGTACGGTGGGCCATGTCTTAAAAATAAATTGTAAAACATATAAAAGAGATTATGATTGACGGTAATAAAATCCAAAACGTGTTATACATGTTTCGGCCATTCTTCATAATAAACTACAAAATAAAATAAGAAACAATTTTTCCTCTCATCTTCTTCCTCTCTCCCTATTGCCGTCAAGTCTCATCTTCTGATCTGATCTCTTCCCCAGCTCTCTAATCTTTCAATTTGATCTCCTTACCAACTTTCCAGTGTTCTAATCTAATCTCCTCCCCAACTCTCTACACATCTTCTTTCTCTAGCCAATGAACCCATGACAGCGCTTATCAACGAACGATACCAACATCTCTTCACTTGATTGGGTGATTTACAAATATCAACATCTTTTATTTGTGTAGTGCATGACCATGTTAAAAAGGGTGATTTACAAATATCAACATTCACTAAGAAAATTTGAACTACTATAAGTGATGAATTATTTAAAAAATCGAAAAAAAAGTTCAATATAAGGCAACTTAAGTTCAAGTTTAATAGATTGCGTAAAAAATATCGAGAGTTTTCTGACTTAATAGCTCATTCTGGATTTGGTTGGGATCCTATTTCAAATACAGTCACAACATCGAAAGCTGTTTGGGCTGAATATATTAAGATAAAATCTATATTTTTGGAATATATTGTATAATTTCATATGGAAATAAAATATATTTTATTTTGTTTGTATACATTATTTTTTTCAACAGAGAGTTCTTAGAGTGAAGCCATATCGTAAAAATGGATTAGAGCACTATCAAACTCTAAGGGAGATATTCAACACCACTACAGCTTCTAGCCATTTACGTTTTTCCTCTAACCAAGTACCATTGCCCTCTGATAAGGATCGTGAATTGGAAGAGAATTTTCTTAGTCATGGAGTTCATGTTGATGTTAAGGATGATGTCGATTCAATGGAAATGCTTTCAGATAATAAGACAAGAAAAAGGCCTCGTCGGCCAATTGCAAATTCAACTAAGTGTGGTAAAAAAGATAAAAGTGAGTTTGACAGTTACTTTAAGTTCAGTGATGAATGCTAGATTGGAGATGGTTAAGTGTAAAAGCACAAAGTCAACTTCTCAATGCGTTGAGAAGTGGTCTATTGAAGAATGTATTAAAGTTGTAGAGAAATTGGGAGATGTTGATGGAGATATATACAACAAATTGACGGATAAACTAGTGCCCAATATTGAATGGAGGAAAGCTTTTCTGTGCATGCCTGAAAATAGAAAAAGATATTGGTTAACTAGTTTGTAGTATGTTATTTAAAATGTAGTGTATTTAATTTAAATGTTGTTGGTTGTGAAGTATGCGTGTGTTCATTTTATGGTTTGAACTTTGTAGCACTTTTTTATTTGTTGAACTTTATTGTATTTTTATGAGTTGAGATTTATGTAATAGATTTTATTTTATTATTATGAGTTGAAATTTATGTGCTATAATTTTATTCTTATGAGTTGAAATGTATGTGTTGGAATTTATTTAATTCTTATGAGTTGAAATTTATGTGCTGGAATTTAATTTATGCAATGGTTTTTATTTTGATGTAATAAAACAATTTGAAAGTTGAGATATGATTGTGGTTTTTTCTTTTTAATCAGAGCAGAAAAATGAATAACAGTAATGAAGATGATGATATTGAAAGTTTAACCGATATTGAAGAAGAAGTTTTAGAGGTTGCCATTACTATAAAAATGTATAAGAAACAACAACATGCCATTAAAAGACAATACTATATGGGACAATTGTCTGGAATTGAATTTGTTCAAGAGTTGTTAGACGGTCATCCTGACAAGATGAATAACATGTTTCTCGTGGATAAAAAAGCCTTCACTCGATTATGTTTTACACTTGAACATTTGCAATTGTTAGAGCATGATAGATATGTTTGCGTTAAGGAGACTGTGGCAATTTGCTTATATATATTGTTTCATGGTGCCGTTATGTAAGTTGTGTCTGAGCAGTTTCAACGTTTAGTTAACACAATATTTACACACTTTAAGCGCGTGCTAAAAGCATTTGTTGTTTGGAAAAACACATTATAAAGCAAAACCTCAAGGTGAGATGCCACCATAGATTAGAAACAATCCAAATTTTTTTCTATATTTTGAGGTAATAAATTTAATACATATTACTTTAATATTTATGCAACACTAATATTTGATTAATAAATTAATAATTATCGAATATTTTGACAGAAGTGTATTGGTGCAATTGATGAAACTCATATTGTTGCATAGTCACCGGTACACAAACAAACATCGTATCGAGATAGAAAGGCTCAAGTGACTCAAAATATTATGTGTGCATGTTCTTTTGATATAATGTTTACCTTTGTATACACGGGTTAGGAAGGTACTACTAATGACTCAAGGGTATTTATGAATGCCCTAATAAGACCCGAATCTGGGTTTCCATGTCCAGAAGAAGGTAATAAATATATACATATATACATACGTACACATACAGACACACACACACATATAAATGTTAGTATCTTTAGTCTTTATTTTTTAATTAAGTTATGTTTTATTGTTTTCATATTTTAGGATATTACTACGTTGTAGACTTTGGATACATAAATATAAGTGGATTTTTGACACCATATAGAGGTGAGAGATATCATTTACATGATATAGAGGACCAGGTCGAGCACCTAGAGGTCCCTAAGACTTGTTTAATTATAGATATTCATCATTGCATAATGTAATTGAGCAATACTTTGGTGTTTTAAAAGCGTGATTTTCAATTTTAAGAGATATGCATAATTATAGTTTACTTAAGTAATGTCTAATTCCAATTGCATGTTGCGTTTTACATAATTTTATTCGACGAGAAAATGTAACTGATAGGTTTTTCGAGAACTTTGATGTGCAAGATTTGATTACCAACAAAGAAGGAGATACTAATAGGTCATTAACTATATTGATTTATCTCCAGTAAGTGTCGCAGAGATGAATGCTACAAAGATAGAATTGCAGCTTCTATGTGGCATGATTACATGCATAATGTATAATGTCTACCATTTAATTTTTTTATAATTATTTTATTTTAATCGTATGTTGTAATATATACCTTAATTATAGTGTAAAAATAATGACAATGTAAATTTTTTTTTTATTAATGCCCAAATCTTCATAAAACTTTAAGGATAATTAAATGCTTTTAATTGAAATTATTTTTTAAAAATATACTACCGAACACATATTTTTTATATTTATCATTTTCAATTATGTCTACCAAACACATATTACTATTTTATTTTTAAAATACAGGATACAGAAAATGATACCAAACGCATATTTAAATTCAAAATACAACAACTACAAAATACCATTTTCATTTTCATTTATGTTCTTAGAAAATACAAATTCAAAAATAATACCAAATGGGCCTTAATTTTTTTTAAACTTGGGTTGAAGGTGAAGTCTCAACATATTCTATGGACTTAATTTACTAAATTATTTTCTCTTCCCTTTTAATTTCTGTGGAAGTTTTGACTTTCGTTGACAGATACTAATAACAAAATTATTACTATTTAGCACGATAAGTATTTAACATTATATTAATTAAAGCATAGTTCATGAGGAGTGGACATCTCCCTCATGATTTAATTGATATTAATAAGAAATATTAAGCCTTAGTGCATATTAATGCAGATTCTGATATCCAAAGTACCTCATTATAATAGTTGTCAGTTTAATTTATTTTTTTTATTTTAATAGGAATTTTAAGATCATCTAAATTACTTTCACTATAATTCTAATCACCCACTTAGAAAATTAATTCAACACATAAATTAAAATCTCCCTCTTTAAGGAAGCGATACTCATCACTATTAATCTATTCTATAATAGATTCGTGCAGTTGCGAGTTCAATAAAATTTACATAAAAATAAACTGTAGATTACCAATATATATATATATATATTGGACTGCACTCATCAAGGTGAACTAAAGAGCTACATAATGATAATGATAAAAAAACGTTATGAGGTTAAAGGAAGTATGCAAGTGCCACTTTTTAAATCCTTAATAGAGGGAACCGAAGAATACTTTTAGTTTGTGATGAAATTACTATAAATTTATTTTGTTATACCATTTCGGATAATTTTTTTCTCAAGTTAATGTGCATTGTTGGCCATGAAATGGATAATTTTTGCTGCTATTCACTCATCTCTGAAAAATGAAAGAAAAAAAAACTTTGAATGACTTTAAAGCCATATTTTCTTTAAAAATTAGTGATTAATTTGACTGTATGGAGAAAATTCAATTCCTTTTAATTGGATAAAGTCCAAACACTGCAGATATGTTTTTGTATAGATTTTAGGCAATTTTTCTTGTGCTCTAATATTACAGTGTGAAAATAAATGATGTGGCGCTTGGGTAGTACCTAAGTTTTGGAGAATTGACCATATATGCTCAACTACTTTTGCACCGACTAAGATTATGACTAATATTTCCATATGCTTAGAATTGCAACGAGTCATTGAAAGCATTTGGATGGATATAATTTAGTTCCATTGAGTCATATCACTCATTACAATATTCTTTTTCTTGTCATATGTTCATAAAGCGAATACCAAATGGAACATTGTCATAAGTCTAGCAATCTTTATTATTCGAAATATTCCCAGTTGATGTGCATAAAAAGCCTTAGAATGAAGGCACAAATCTCAATAAATGAGCCTGCTAAAAGGTAGACCCAAAATAATATTCCATTAGGTAAAGATACCTGTACGCCACAATATGTGCAGATTCACTCAATTCTAAAATATAATTTACAGAAATTTGCATTATTTTAAAATTTAAAATATAGAGAAATTTTAAATAATTAATCAATGATATCATTTTCTTTATATAAGTCCCTTGACCATTATTAATTACTAAAGTTGTTTTAATATAAAATAATTAGATTGTCTAAAGAGTAGTGCTATACATTTTAAACTTTTTATTTTAAAAAATCATCTCAAATAACGTGACATTAATTAATTAATTGATAAAATAATGTAATTAGTTGACTTAGAACCTATAAACTTAAATATTTAAAAATATTTTAAATTTAGATAAAAATAAATAATCCCTTTTTCTAAAAAGAAAGTAATATTGTGAATATGTTCTATATAAAGAGAAGGCGGGGGTGGAGAACTAAACACAACACAATGAGCAATGTTAGCTTGGCTGAAGTTGGCACTTGATTTGGTGTCCAAACAATCATTTTGATTTTGTTTGTTCGGGCATCAACTTCGAACAACCCAACTTTTCCTAACATGGTACACGTAACATAAAACTTAAAAAATATATGATAAATTAATACCGTAAAAAACATAAAAAAATATTTTGATAATATAGGTAACATTAAAAATAGTATAAAAATATTTAAAATTATAATTATTTTAAATTTTAGAAATTAAAGGATATTTTACTCATTTATAAAAGAAAAATGAGTAATACCTCTTGTTGTTTGGTAACTTAAAATTCTATATTGTTATAATGGTATTAAATTTATTCATCATTTTACTATTTTACGCATTTTCATTATGTTAACCTTAGAATTAAGACTCCCCTATATTGCAACAGTTGCAATATATCACATCTTTTTGTCTCCATGCTAAAATACCATTTGATGTAAAGTGTACAAATCTAACGGTTGATGTTAGTTAGTGAATAAACTAAGTATTCACTGGCAATTGTTAAGGCCAATTTAATGGTTGTTAAAGGGGGTGTCAATTTAACAAAATTCATTGGAAGAAGAACAACAGTTTTGTTTTGAATTAGAAATTAGGGTTTAACAGATGGCGCTCGCAAATTAATGTGGAGAAATTAATGTGGAGAGACAAAAAGTGAGAAGACAATCGCAATGTATTGTGGAGAAAAGATTTTGCTAATTCACATATATTCAAACTTGGGCTGTGACTTGTGGGCTCTATGAATTCAATTGCGATGTTGTAACTATAAGGAAAGTAATTGATTTCATTTGAGAATTAAATCTGAAGATCATGAAATTGGAAGAAGACGATCGTAATTTCTTTAGCGAAAAGATTTTGATGATTAACCTATTTTGTAACTTGGGCTGCAATCCTTATGAAGTTGATGGAGATTTTGTTACTATAGGTGGTATAAGTGATTTCATTTTGAGAATTAACCTAGGGACAACGATAATGAAAGAAGACGAACTCAATTTATTGGGCAAAATGATTTTGATGATTCTTATTTGAAAATGGGCTACTGTGGGCAGGAATCGAATTGTGAGTTTGGCCTTGTAGCAAGCAATTGCAACCAAGATAGAACAATGCTGAAGGTTTGGTAATTAGCCATATCTGAACCCAGATTGAATATTGCATGTGTGTGCTCTGTTGCTATGCCATTGGAAGTGGACTCATTAGATAATTCATGATAAAAATTAGTTAATTTTGTTTGCAAGGGTATGACGATGGTAATTAGCATAGAGGAATGGTTATGCTTATTTGTTAGAATGAGAAAACGTGAGATTGGTTGGAAGGAGTCATTGTCAATTTCATTGCAGAAAATGCTATATTAAAGGAGTGAGGGTGAGGGAATTAATTTCTTAGAGAAGAAAACAAAGAAGCATCCAACATTTACCTTTTAACAAACTGTGCTAGTAGATATTAGTTTCTTCTTGTAAGGGTTAATGTGACTATATTAGTAGTTGAATAGGTCTTACTTGAATGCTTGGTATTATGAATTCTTTGTTGGGGATCAAGTATGTGGGGATGATATTACGGTTGTGAATTCTTAGTTTAGTGCTATTACTAACTCATAAAATTGAATATTGATATGTTGTGTGCAAATAGCCATTGCCGTTTAAAGAAGGACATAGCACATTGAAAAATAGGTTAATATTTACTATAGTGCGAAGTCGAGGGAGGTGCCTTCTGTTAGTAGTAGGTGTAGGTGTTGACTTTTTCTACTATTTTGGCCTGATGATTGGTAATTATTAGTCCATATAATCGGCCATTGTTATGATTATCAATTTTTGTAAGTTCCTGTGCTGTGTGATACTTTTTAAGATGGCAATTTTTCTATGACAATAACACCACATGGTTCCATTTCATTACACTTGCAATTTGGGTGACATTTTTATAGAATATTTTTTAATATTAAAACTAGAATAATAAATTGCAAAATTTGTGTGAAATGTCAAAGGCTTGGACTTATTTTGATTTGTTATAATTGGATTAAACATGTTTGATTGTTAGATATTTTTGTAATTAGGGAATGTTAAAATTTCATCATTTATAATTCATTAATCCGTATGTTCGAAGGTATTGAATTTATTAAAAGAAGAAAAGGGACCAATTTTAAAATTAAGAATTTGTATGCTAATGGAAACATATTATGGATCAGTTTCGGGTTCGCATTTCAATTGCTGACTAATTGGTGGATTATCAAGAACATCCCCGAAGTAGCTAGAATTAATGTGTTTCGGGCGTGAGATAGGCAATGCTGTTTGGGTAATGATGGGGTTTTTGAAATTGTCCTTGTCAACCGTGTGGCATTGTGAGGGGATAGCAATTTGTTGGAATAATTGAATGTCTCCTTATAAATCCTGCTCCAACATTTCACATAGGAATGCATGCAAATGTATTAGATATTCTAAAAATTTTAATGTATTCTGTTATGATAACCTTGCAGATTTTGCATACAACAAATACATTGACTGATACATAGTTCCCAAATCCGACGAAGTGAGAATGCATGTATTGAGTTAATTACTTAATGATCGTGAAAAATATGCAGCAGATTTATATCTATGGTCGTTATTGGAGAAACTGGATAATTGCACATCATATTATTATTATTATTAAAGAAATGATCGAACTCGAACTAATTAAAGAGATGGGTCGTTTTAAGAAATGCCAAAAAATGCAAGTGGATAATGTAGTTGGACCATTATTTAATATGTATTTGTACAGTTTCCTTTACCCTTTAGCAATTGGTTTCATCATTTATCCACCTTCTTATTTCATCGATTGGATTCCTGCACTTTATATCCAACAGTAATTTATAATAGAGACAAAAAAAAAGTGGCATGTTGCAATTGTTACAACATAGGCAGAACCCTTAAAATTAAATATTTTGAAAATATTCTATCATCATTATTGAGTAAAATTATAATTTTCAAGTATTAAATTGAAACATAAATTCATATTTTTATCTACAAATAAATAAAAATAGAAATATATCAAAATTTAGGGAAAAATTACCAAAACCGAACCCAAAATCCGAATGTTGCCAAATCCGGAATCTAAATCCAAAATTCTAGATGCTGGCAAATCCTAATCCTAACCCTAAATCTGATACTTCTTCTTCAGCTTTGGTGGCAAAATTTTTTTATAGAAGATGGTTTTCTTCATCTGGTGGCCTATATAGGGTTCAAATTATGTACATGTGATGAATTCAAGACCTCTAATTAGATTTAATTTATATTTATAGTGAAAGATCGTGTCTATTTAAGGAAGTGAAATCTTATACTTCTATTTGGGAATTAGCAAGCTTATCGCAACAAGTTTTGAACAATTTAATTATTAATGTTCAATTTTGATGTACTGATCTCGGAAGTTGGAATAATTGGAGCTCAGTTAATTAATTTCCTTGTTATTTAATTAGAATGTGAAATCCTTATCTTTTTTTTTTTTTTTTTTTGGGGAAAGCTAACTTACTGCTGCAAGTTTTGCAAGCTAAAAAATAAGTTCGATTGTCACCGAACCGTTACTATTAAGTCCAAGGATCACAAACATAAGCTGTAGAAAAATTTCTTGTAAATGACAAAAAATGTATTGGGCCGGACTCAACAAAGGGTGCGTTTTTTACGTGGAGTCAGTTGATATCCT
Organism: Aegle marmelos; assembly: GCA_030449875.1. NCBI lineage: Eukaryota > Viridiplantae > Streptophyta > Magnoliopsida > Sapindales > Rutaceae > Aegle > Aegle marmelos. Next base: position 12,966,150 of record JASUUL010000115.1, read on the forward strand.
ATGGAACGCCTCAAGGTCAACTGAAGAGCCACACAACCGTTATGGTGAAAAAATATTTTAAGGTCAGCGGAAGTTTTTCTGAATAATCAATGGAGAAAAGTAAAAAATACTCTTAGTTTGTAAGTGAAATTACTAGACATTTATTTTGCTATATCATTTAAGATCATGTGTTTCTCATGGTTTAAATGCAATCTTGGGCCATGAAATGGGACACTTTATTGCTTGAATTAATTACTAATCACAAAATTTGTGGTTCATACCTTCCATCAGCGAGAATCATACAATTGTAAATAAATATTGCCGTGTAGAAAAAAAAATCAAGAATAAAGTTAATTTGTATGTTTTTTGTTGCAATAAGATGTATATATGTGTATTACTACTTTAACTGATTTGTTCCTATAGATTGATCTGTTTGTGAACAAGTTTTTCTAGATGATTTGCAACTAAAATATTGTTGTCGTCCAGAATAGATTAATAGATTATTTTGTTTGTTAATTGACTCGCCTCTGAAAATAAAGAAAACTGGAAATACTTTAGAGCCATAATATCTTTAAAACTAGTTACTAATTTGATAAATGATGAACATTCAATTCTTTAATTGGATAAAACTTAAAGCCTGCAGATAATCATACATATTTGAGGCAATTTTCTTTTGCTCAAGTATTTTATTGTGAATGTGAATGATGTGGTGCTCCTAAAACACCAAACTCCAAAGACTTTTTATAATAGAGAAAATTTAACTTAGACAAGTTTGGTAACGGAGTAAGTTTTGGGGATTTTACTGTGGATGCTCAACTACTTTGCGCATTGAGTTCTATCAAGGCACAATTTAGTTCCTTTATCAGACTCAGATAGCTCATTACAGTATACTTCTCTTTCTTACCTCTTTTTTAAACGTAATTAATGAAATTACATATTCAAATGACATGAAGTCCAGCAAGCTTTATCGCTCAAAGTAGGCCCAATTATGATTTGTCAGAAGGCTTCGAATGTAAGGACCAAAACAAATTCCAAGAGAACAGCCTATTTAAAAATATAGAGCAAAACAATAACCTATTGACCAATCTCATTTATAAAAGAACTTTGAAAAAGAAAATTGCACCTTTAATTTTGGGTGCTACTTGGTGCTTTTGAAACGACATGTGTTAGAAATCCCAAAAATTGTACACGTGTGAAAAATTACTGGTCGGTTCGATGGATGAGGCTGGTTTTTTTATCTTTCTTTTTCTTTTTCTACAAGCAGGATGTGGTTGGCTTTACATACACATAAGGCCAAATTACCCTATTTGATCAATTATGAAGAGGCACTTGGAATCCTTCCAAGTTCATTTAAAAAATCTGAAAAGCTGATGTTTCTTATCCGACGAAGAAAACTTTTATCTTCTTATCATGATTTATGAATACTGATTTTGATGTTTTTAATCCAGCAAAGAAAATTTTTTTTTCATCCGATCACGATTCATGAACAATGTGTTCGATGCGTTAACTGTGCAGTTTTTATCTCCCCAGGTGGAAAGTTTTGAGTCAAAATCTTAGATTTTCTTGAATCTTTTGTTAAACATGTCAAAAGAACATGTAATGTTGTAATTCATAGAAATCAAAGTGCAATGCCACCGACATTACAAAGAAAAGCCCTTTTTTTTTCCGTTTTTCGGGCAGCCGAATGCAATCGAAACAAGTATACTGCCGTGGTATACTTGTTCATTTGATGGTCCCAATCAGTGGCTGCCTATCGCCAATGTCTAAGTTGAAAAAAAAAATGTTATTTTTCCGCTAAATATAATTTTTTTTTATTGAATAGGCTATCACAAATAGATTAATGCAAATTGGCCATCATGTGTTTGATTAATTTCTCCTATTTTCCGTTATTAGTTTTAAACTTTTCTTTCAATTTTTTTTTTGGGATATAACTTTCAAATTTTCTATTGCCATAATCATATGTTGGGATTTGTATTACCAAGAAGTTTCAAGAATTTGCATGGAAATAGACAACTTATACTATAACAAACTCTTAGAAGCTCCGTTCATCGGTTAGATTTTTAACAAGAATATTTTTTAATTAATTTTATTGATATATATATAAACCTTTTTTTCATATGAACAATTTATTATTTATTTCATACTAATGTGTTATTAAATCATATGATTTAATAAAATTAGTAAACATATGTTACTAAATCATATAATTTTATAATATTTTAAATGCTAATTTTATTAAATAAAGTATCCATATTGAAAAATATGAAGACCCATATAAATTGATTAGTCACCCACCCAAAATATCAATGTGAAGAGAACAAAAAGAACTAATGTGGAGAAAAGAGTACAAGAATTGCTTTCATTTCACGGACGTGAATTTACGCCGCTAATTCAGGACGGAAGTCGGTGGTGGACTTGACTTCTCAGTTTCGAAGATAGACATAAATATTTCACAATTTGTAAACGGAAAATATCAAAACACCTCAGATACCTGGACTGATTATTAATTTCTAGGTTGTGATATCGCCCCAAAAAAAAAAAAAAAAGGAAAAGAACTAGGGAAAGAAAGGAAATTAAGTTTTAAAGAAATTAGGGTATATATCCTATATTTTGATTTAAATATCATTCTAATCTCTATATTTTAAAAAATATGTAAAGACATCCTATTGTAAACATGTTATGATCTTACTTATTTTTTCTTATCTTTTACAACAAGAACTTTACAATAATTTTCGTGTCACTAATTTTTTTATTAAAAAATAATTAACAAATTAACCAATATATTAGAAAATTAAGAAATAAATATAAGTTTGAAAGAACTAGTAACCATTTATGATAAATTAATACCAAATAATTTAAAGCAATGTTTAAGCTAAGTTAATTTTTATAAAAAAATTAATTACCAAATTAATCTAAAAGATTATAAAAAATATCTAAGAGTAATTTTATTTTAATTTTAGACTAATTTGTTAAATTCACATTTTTTATTTTCATTAAATCTCCAATAATATTATTGTAAGGGTAATATTTTAAAAGAAAAAATCAGGTAGAAATGTAATATATTTACCACTAAAGATATCTTCGTGTATTTTCTAAAATATAGAGATTAAATGGATACTTAACTAAAAAAATGTACAAACCAAATAAGTATTTAGTTAAGAAAATATGATACCAGGTGTTGATTAAAAAAATAAAAAAATTATTAGAAGTTTGAGCGAATAGAATTAACATTATTAGTTATTAACAAGAATATAATTGTACACATATAAGATGTAAGATCACTTGAATGAGTACAAACCGCATACATTTTTGTTAAAATTTTTGTAAACTCTAGTGTATGTGTGTATATATGTAAATAAAGTAGGTATATAATTAAAAATAAACACGTCTGAGTGTCAATATCCGAAAGCTCGAATCAAGTATGAGCTTAAGAATTTCCAATTTACAATTAATTCAATTACATTTAAAAAATTTTCCTCAAAATGTACAGAAAATTAATTTTTTAAAATTATATTTTGTATAATTTTTAGGAAAATAGGATATCCACATTCTCAAAGTTTGAGAAAATGGTCAACAACACCCCTAATTTTTCAAAAATGGATACTAAGACCACTTTTGACCATTATACCGTTTACCTTATCCCAAAAAATTGACTCTAATATTTTACAATAAATAGAAATATAATATTAAAATAAATGTAATAATATGTGTGTGTGTGTGTGTGTATAAAATCTTAAAATAATTTCAATATTTAAAAAATATTTTAATCTTTTCTAGTCCATTAGATATATTTTATTGTATTAAAGTAAATTTTATGATAAATAGAATCATAATATAAACATATATGTATTAAAATTTTATTTTTTGAATATTATGTAAAATAATAATTTTAACAATATTAGTATGTGGGAATGTATTTATTGTTAGTATTTATTTAAAATCTCTACAATATATAAAAATAAATTATCAAAATAAATATAATAACTTACATATTAAGATTTATTAATATATCTTAATATTATTGGTTTATTGCATAGATTACATTATTTATATGGTATTTGTATTTACTAAAAATATCAAAATTAATTTTTAGAATAAAGGATATAATGGTCAAAAGAGGGTTTTAATGTCTCTATTTAAAAATTTGGAGATATTGATGGCTATTTTTTTTTAAATCTTGAGGGTGTAGAAGTCTTTTTTCTTAATTTTTATTCAAATTTAATTTGAAAAGTTATATACATATGGCGGTCAATCAACAACCACTCGAAATACTTAATTTATTTTCCTTTATTTTATTTCTAGTTCTTCTGACCAGTCAAGCTAGCTACATTTCAAGCCACAACAAATGCGATGTCTAGAAAAACCTAACATAAGATAAGTTCTATGTTCAAATTTATCACAATTCACCAGTACGTGGCAGATATAACGTCCGTTCTGCACTCTATAAATAGCATACTCAAATCAACAACATTGGCATTACTTACATTTCTCAGATTACTCCATAAACTTTCCCTCAAAATGGCTCCACTTAATATGAGAAATAGTATTGTAACCTTTGCTCTTGTGGGTATGCTTGCCCTAGCTTTTCCCACCAATGTAATGTGTCAAAATGTTGCTAAGATTGTGACACCCCAATTCTTCGACGGCATAAAGAACCAGGCCGCCGCCAACTGCGCCGGCAAGAGCTTCTACACCAGAGATGCATTTCTGAATGCTGCCAAGGCTTATCCTCAATTTGGTAGCGGCTCTCCAGATGCTTCAAAGCGTGAGATTGCTGCATTTTTTGCACATGTTACTCATGAAACTGGACGTAAGTTCTCTCCATTTGATTTCATTTTGCATACAAAGCATAGAGAAGAAAACTTTTCTTTGTTTTCTGCACCCCATGTTTGCCTTAAAAAGAAATTTATTTTTTTCTCATACATCAACACCCTTTACAATAATACACTATGCTTTTTAATTTCTTGTTGGCAACAGCCTTTAATTTAGTTCTCAATAAAAGTAATTGAATACTCCAACTTGTAATTGACATGATTTGCCATTAGCTAATTATCTTGATTAAGCCTAGAGAGAATTAATTAGAAAAAAAAGGCTTGCTTTTTCAGATTTTTGCTACGTAGAAGAGATTAACAAGTCCAACAGGTACTGTGATGAACAAAACAAACAGTACCCATGTGCCCCCGGAAAGTTCTACTACGGCCGTGGACCGATCCAACTCACCGGAAATGGTAACTACGGAGCTGCCGGTAAAGCCATCGGTTTTGACGGATTAAGAGCTCCGGAAACGGTGGCCAAGGACCCCGTTGTGTCATTTAAGACTGCCTTATGGTTTTGGATGACCAATGTGCACCCAGTCATGAGCCAAGGTTTTGGTGCAACAATTCAGAGAATCAATGGTGCCGTTGAATGCGGTGGCAAGCAACCTGCTCAGGTTCAGGCTCGCATCGGATATTTTAAGGATTATTGCAATAAATTTGGTGTTGCGCCTGGGCCAAATCTCTCTTGTTAAAATGTTTTCGCCAATATTTCACTGGTTTGGTTAAATAATGTCGTCTAATTTTATAATAAAGGGTGGTTTTATGTATCTAAAATCAGATAAATGGAAGAAATAAGTGTTTTGCCGACCGTATTTTATGGCTTATATGGTTTGTGATTAATTATGCTTATTGGATAGGAAAAGTAATATCATAGATGTTTGTCTGTGAAAAAAGAAACTGACTTGATAAAATGGCAATACTAGTTTTAGTGATTGGTTGACTGTGCGACGGGACCCCAGCTTTTAAGTAACCCAACTTTTTCATAACATAATATCGTAGTACCACAGCGGCACTTTTTTTATTTTTTATTTTTAAATATTTTGTGATACTAATTTTCACTTGGCCTCCTTTCTTATGTATTTTTAATTTATTAAATAAATCAATACATTGAAAAAGATGGCTGATAGCCGGCACCGGGCACTTTTTATCGGGGCTGCCTGTAAGCTAAATCAATTTTGAAGGAGCATAAAACTTCAGCTTTATGAATAACATTATTTTATTATATTTATTCTATTAGTTTTATGGATTTAAAGCCTTTGTTTGACAAGAAATATTTGTATGGGATTGTCTCACAACCTCAATCACATTAATATAATAATATTAAATGATTCTAACAAACTTAACATACTTAGATGATAGGACAGACTTATATAATTTTTTTAGTTAATAATGCAAATAGTATTATCATTAAAAGAGAATTTTAACGTTCTTTATTAATAACTTAGGAATTTACATGATTATTTATTTAAATCTTAAGTGTGTAGGTATTGTTTGTCCTAAAGTAAAAGATTATCTTATTAGAAAATTGAAATTACTCATAATTGTTTTTCAATTAGACCAAAATAATAAATTTTTTTATAATAAATTAAAGCAGTACTAAAGTTTTACACTTGTAATGATTTCAATTTATTCAATAAATATATAATTGAATCATTTATAAAATAAGTCTTTAATTGAGAGTGGTAGTTGAATTGCGGACATACTTAAAAATAAAATAAAATCCTATTATTTTATAACAATTATAAAAAATCAAGGGGACTATGCAAAAATTTTCCAGGCTCAAGCCCGCCTCCAAAGGAACCGTCACTTTTGGTCAATTTAATTTGAAAGTTCCATAGATAATAATGCTACATCAAATTCAGCTGAAAATGAACAAGAACAAGATGGGAATTTAGGCGAGATTTAGGTAACAAGTGAAATGAAAATGAAGATGAGATTAGATCAAGATGATTTGGGAAGAAGAGTGAGAGATTTGGAGTATGGGCCGATTTTATATGCTCGGGATTTTTTTTTTAGAGAGAATAATGTGAAAAATTGAATAATCACATCCCTACCATCGAAACTACTTTTTTATTTTAAAGAGTTGAAGTAACAAAATGAATTAAAAAAAAATTGACATACCTTGCAACTATTGCAATGCAGCTGGATCTTATATTATTATTATTATTTTGTAAAAAAGTTATATATATTCTGGTATTAGACAACGGGTTGGTTTGGTTTAGTATTGGACCAAATCGAAATTTTTAATTTGGTTCCATACTAAATATTTTAAAATCAAATTCAAAACTAATGTTTTTTATTTGGTTCGACCTTTAAATATTAATGAAATTTTTAATTTGTTACAAAATTAATATTTTTCATTGTCTTATATTCTTTTAAATTATGTTAAGTGGCACTATGTTGATATAAACCATTGTTAGCATTTTTTTTCTGCTTCGGTTTTAATTTTGAAAATTTTATTCAATTTCAGATTTATTTTATCAATTTTTTTTCAAAAGAAAATGTCCCCTAGGTGTACCGTACCTATAAGAAAACAATATCTTTCGAGGACAAAAGCTGTTAAGAAATTGACTAGAAAGATCTTGTTTTATTTTATTTGTAGGTCATGCTAAATTGTTTCTTACGCAAACCAGCTATTAGCTTTTTTCTTATGCTAACTTCTTAAGAAATTGACTAGAAAGATATTATTCCTCAAAATAATTATCCTAAGGAAAATGTTTGCTCTACTGTTAAAACAATAACAAAAAAATGCATTATTAAAGGATAAATGAGAACTTTTCACATACAAATTGCCTACCCAGAAACTGTAATTATTGAAATTAGCTAATTATTTGTTAAAATTTATATTTTCTCATTAACAATTATATTTTCTCTTAATATTTTAACGTTTAAGAAAAACTAGAGTATTAAAAATTAAACATTGACCTAAATAAATAAAATTACATTCTTAGAATGACCTAAGTGCAATCCCTTTTTAAATCAGTCCTCACTTAAGTAACAAAGAAGTTGATCTGATAAAATTCAATGCAGTCTAGCCACTCGTACATTTATAGCCGCTTCATATTAAGACTTAATTACATATAATGGATATTATTTGTTATTACCGTATTTAAAAAAACTAAGCTAATCCAAATTCCCATTTATTTTTTTATAAAAAATTAGAAAACTGGCCTGAATTTGTCGAATTAAATTTTATAGTTACAGTCTCCTCACGCAACTCAGCTCGGCAGCCCCATCTGGAAAAGATAAACCAAGAAAAAAATATTAGTCGACTGCAAACTTAACTATTCGGTCAAATTGGCGAAAAGTACATCCAAGACTAGATTGAATTTATTAAATTCATTATAGAAATAAGTCTTCCAATCTTCTAGACATGAATTTTTCTATGAATCATCATTCCATATAAACTGACGTGTAGCTATTGTCTGACTGCATGAGATACGTCATTTATGCTAATTAATTTGCATAGATTTTTGTACTTAAGTTTTAGCCGATACTTTTTCATGTCACATTACTGTCACGAGCTTATCCACCAATGAAAACAGATAAAAGTTATCCAACAGGTTGTGGACTTGTCTTGCAAATTAATTTTTTTTTTTCCAAGCCTCTTTGACAAAAGAGATCTTCAGATCTAATCATATATCAAATCTTGCGCAGATATATGGTCTGGTGAAGATATTTTAATTTTATTCATGAAAAAAAGGGGAAAAAATAAGGCCGATAATTCTTTTCATGTAAATTCAATATTATTTTGTCCTTGTCTTCTTTTTGTTATAATTATTATTTGGTCGTGTATAATTGAAAATTCATATCACTAGACTTCTCTTAAGATAAGCAAACCCAAATAGAAAATATTTGTGTCAAAATTTCCTCAGAACTATTTTGTGACATTAATTTGTAATATACTTTCGCATCTATCAACTAAAAATTGTTGGAGAATTTTGAAGAAGAAAATACAAATTTTATTGGAGAAACCTCAAGAACATTACAAGAACAATTCACACACTTCACAAATCATTCTTAGAAGCTATGCTTTGCTTCTTATTCTTTCATCTTCTTACATTTAATGCATACAACACAAAAGGCATAACTATTTATAGTGAATGAAACATAAACATAATCATAACCATACATATCACTTAACATGTTCCACCAAGGTCTCATCATAACACTAAACATATTCCATTAGCCTAACATGCTCTAAAGGAGTCCTTTAATGGCATCCAAAATGTAAAGCTCAATTAGATTTTTCATGGATATCACATTGTAGACCATGATGATAGAGCATAATGATGAAGGCCATGTACACTCAACACCTCATTCTAACTAAATTATGTGTAAAACAAGTTTAATTATTTTCAACACTCCCTCTTAAACTTGTTTTACGACACTAAGTAAATTTCAGAATATGATAAAATCCTCTACCTTGAGTGGTTTGGTGAAGATATCAGCTACTTGATCTTGTGATTTCATATACTTAATTTGAACCTCTTTTCTCGTAATATACTCCTTTATAAAATGTTAACTACTTAATTTGAACCTCTTTTCTCGTAATATACTCCCTTATATCTTTGTATTTGCTTCGATCATGAAAGACTGGATTCCTAGATAGGAAAATTGCTGATTTGTTATCAATACAAATCTCAGTTGGCTCTTCTTGTGGCAAACCCAACTCCTTTAGCAAATTCTTGAGCCAAATCGCATGACAAACACTTGATATAGTAGTGATGTACTTAGCTTCACAGATGGAAAGTGTGACAATTGGTTGCTTCTTTAACATATATGTAAAATAGTATCTCCCATAAAGAACATAAATCTAGTGGTGCTATTTCGATCATTTACATCTCCACCTCAATCGCTATCACTATATCTAATAAGTTTGTAATCATTAGAAAATGAATATAACAAGTTGAGATTAATTGTACCTTTGAGGTAGCGAAGGATTCTCTTTGTAGCCTTAAAATGAGTGGTCTTTAGATTCTCTATATATTAACTTATAAGTCCAACAACATAAAGAATATCTGGTCTCATGCATATCAAATAAAGTAAGCTTCTGACCAAACTTTTAAAGAATATTGGATCTGCATCTTCGCTTTCATCATGTTTGGATAACTTGACTCCACATTTCATTGGCATACTTATAGGCCTGCAAACATTCATCTTAAACTTCTTGAGTATATTCTTTGCATAGCTTTCTTGGGAGATAAATATGTCTTTTTCTTTTTGTTTGACTTCAATGCTAAGGTAGTATGCCATCAATGCGATGTCAGTCATCTCAAAACTCTTTGATCATTACTCTCTTGAACTCTTTAAATAAGTTTGGATTACTTTCAGTGAAGATGAAATCATCCACATACGGGCACACAATCAGAATATCTTTATCATTTTCTTTGACGTAGAAAGCATGTTCATATGAACATTTGGTGAAGTTGTTTTCTTCAAAATACTTGTCAATTCTGCTATTCCATGCCCTTGGTGCTTACTTTAACCCATAAAGAGTTTTCTTCAGTCTTAAAACTTTATCTTCATTTCCTTTCTCCACGTAACCTAATAATTATTGGATATAAACTTCTTATTTGAGGAATCCATTCAAGAAAGTAAACTTTACATTCATATAAAAAATCTTTTATTTGTTCTGAGCAGCCAAAGAAATGATAAGTTTGATAGTTTTAAGTCAGGCTATAAGAGCAAATACCTCATCATAGTCTATGCTAGTCTTTTGATCATAGCTTTTTATAACTAGCCTCGCCTTATACCTTTCAATTTCTCCCTTTTGCATTTCTCTTTGTCTTGTACACCTTTTTGACACTAATTGTCTTATGACATTTAGCAAGAAAAGTAAGTTCTCAATATCATTCTTCATAACAGCGCTTTGATTTCTTCATCCATAATGATTCTCTACTTTTCATCTTGTGCAGCTTCTTGAAAATTGACTGGTTCACGATTAGCAAAGAAATAAAAAAGAATGAGGTTGTCAAATCTCTCAATTATCTCATAGAGATCTTTAAGACTCCTTGTACATTCTTTAGTTCTTTCATTTAAGAAAAATAATGGTGAATCTCCGCATGTGTTGCTACTGGTGAGATAGACGAAGTAGTTAGCTCTTGTTGTTCTTCTATTTGTTTTGTCTGTGTATGATCATTTTCTTCAATAGGAAGAAGTTCAAGTCATCCACGTTAGCGCCAAAATTCTTTCTCTTTCCTCATAAAAAATTACATCTCGACTAATCACTATCTTTTTGTTGTTTAGATTGTACAATTTATATCCTTCAGAACTATTGTCATAGCCGATAAAGATGAACTTCTCACTTCTATCATCAAGGTTGGCTCTTTTCTCATTCGATATATATACACGGACAATGCTTTCAAGAACCTTCAAAAGGGTAATGCCAGGCTTTCTTCCACTCCATCCTTTTTGTGTTGTCTTGTCCTATACACTTCTTGTTGGAGATCGATTAGATAAGAAGATTGCATATGTAACAGCTTTAATCTAAAATTCTTTAGTTAGTCTCTTATTTTTTAGCATACTTCCTGCTATGTCGAGAATGGTTCTGTTATTCCTTTTTATAACACTATTTTGCTGAGGGGATCTTGGAACTGTCAAAGAGGGGCAAATTCCATTTGCTTCACAAAACTCTACAAATTCGTTGGAAGTGAACTCTTCACGTTTATCATATTTCATAGCTTTAATCTAGTGTCCACCTTTTTTTTTTTTCACAGCAGCTATAAAACTTTTTGAAAGCTTTAAAGACTTCTGACTTTTGCTTCAAAAAATACACCTAAGCTTTTCTTGAAAAATCATCTATAAAAAAAAAGAAATAGTTACTTTTACTAAGGAAGTTTGGATTAAATTATCTGCACACATTAGTATAAATAAGCTTAAGTGGCTTCCTAACTGTTGAGTTTGACTCCTTTGGAAAGTTGTTTCTGAATAACTTACCAACTAAACATTCTTCACAAAGTTAATCAGGGTGATTGATGCTTAGTAAGTCTTTCACCATGTTCTTCTTGGATAATAGCCCTAATTTACCAAAGTTGAGATACCTATATCGAATATGCCAGATTCAAGCTGGATAATTGTGACAAGCTTTGAGACATTTTACAACATCATTTTGTATATTTAAAGAAAATATTCTGTTCTTTGATATTTTCACTTTTATAATTAGGTTTCCTTTGTCTTCTCTTACAAAAATATTATAATCTTTTGAGTAAATATCATAGCCTTTTTCTAAGAGTTGACCCAAACTAAAGATATTGCTTTTTATATTAGGCACAACATAAACATTTGAAATTATTTGATGGCTACCATTTTTTGCACAAAAAATAATGTTACATTTGCCCTTTATTGGTACTTTTGAATCATCTCCAAAAGCGACATTGCCATTCATTGATTCATTTAGCTCCACAACTATGCTTCTATTTTTGTTCAGTGATTGCTAGCACCTATGTCAAAGTACCATGTGTTTTCTTGACCTCCACTTATGTCATTATGTGCTAGTAAAAGTGTACTATCTTCACGATTCTTCTCTTTCACATAATTTACTTTCTCATCAATTTTGGTACTTAGAGCTTTACATTTTGAAAAATAGTGCCTAAACTTTTGACAATTATAGTATTGTACTTAGGATTTGTCATACTTTGATCTTTGATTGCCTTTGCCTCGTTCTCTAGTTGAGTTTTCTCCTTTTGCATAATTGGAGTTGTTGTTTAAATTCTAACTTCATTAATGACCATGACCTTTACCTCGTCCTCGACCTCTACCTCGGACATAATACCTTCTCTCATTATCTAAGCTTTCTTCTCTCTTCTTTGGATTGATTATCATTTTGTTGTTCTTCAATTCCTTGCTTTTTTTTTCAGTTTTTCTTTATAGGCTTGTAACCTTCCTTAAAGCTACTCAATCATCATAGCCTTCAGATCTTTATTTCTCCAATTGTCACAACAATATGGTCAAACTTCAAATCTACTAACTGAAGTATCTTTTCAATGATTTGTAGCTCTTTTAACTCTTCATCATTTCTTTTTAATTCATTGGAAATAGACAAAACCTGAATGAAGTAGTCAAAAAGCGAGTTAGATACCTTCATGTGTAAGGACTCAAATTCTCCTCATAATGCTTGGAGACAAACCTTTTTAACTTGTTCTGATTTGTTATAAAAGTTTCTAACTTCTCACATGCTTTTTTTGAGGAGATTTCACTAGCAATCTTTTCAAAAGTATCTTCATCTAATGATTGAAAGATGAGATACTTTGCTTTATTTTCTTTCTTCTTCAAGTCTTTTAAATTCTGCTTTATTTTCTTTCTTCTTCAAGTCTTTTAAATTCTTCTTTTATGCCATATTTAAATAGGTTCATTTTCTAGCTTAGTAAAGCTTTTTTATATATCATGTGCATCAAATAAAGCTTTCATTTTGATACTTTAGTTGTCAAATGTGTTTCCCATAGCTCATAAATTGAATGAGAATTTAGAAATTCTAAATGAGAATTTAGAAATTCTAACTGTACGAATGAATCCAGAACTTCAAAAAACTTTAGAAAAGACTTGGGTCAACTTTCGATCAACGATTAATGACTGGTCAATGGATGGTCAACTACCAATCAATAGTCCAGTTCGGGTTAGCTGAATTTACTCAATTCTGGTTTGGTTTGGGCTGGCTGGATCTAGTTCAGTTCAACTCAGTGAGTCGACTCAATTTATAGACAACAAACTTCTGGCGACGAGTGTAGGTGCCTCTAGACTCCAATCAGGTTGATTTTTGTGGCTTGCAATTGTCTCGTTGAGATCTTTGATTTTATATGCTATTTGACTATATATAGCATCGAACACTAGCTCTGATACTACTTTGTTAAAGAATTTTGAAGAAGAAAAATTTAATTTTATTAGAGAAATCTCAAAAATATTATAAGAATAATTCACACACTCTCACAAATCACTCTTAAAAGTTATGCTTTGTTTCTTATTCTTTCTTTTTCTTACACTTAAAGCATAAAACACAAATAGCATAGCTATTTATAGTGAATGAAATACAAACACAATCATAATAATACACATCACCTGACATGCTCTACCAAACTTTTATCATAACACCAAACATATTCCACTAGCCTGACATGTTCTAAACAAGTCCTTAGTGTAAAACTCAATTAGATTCTTCATAAACATCACATTATGAGACCATGATGATAGAACATAATGATAAAGGTCATGTACCACTTAATACCTCATTCCAATTAAATTATTTATAAAACAAGTTCAATAAAAACATGGCACTAAAAAATTAAAAGTGGGTCTGAAAGTGGACCCGAATAAGTTAAATAAATGAATGTCAATTATAACTTAGGAAACTTGGATCATTATAGCAATTGCTTACTGATAACGTTTAGAAAATTTTAATACAAGGGACCATTTTTAATTGCCTGACACTGGAAATTGCTATTATCATGTGACGGTAAAGTTACAAAAGTAACATACTGTCATAACCGGAAATGCCAAATTTGAAGTATTTAGAAGTTTTCAAGAGGTTATCAGATGACATTGTAAATGACTGTGATGGCTAGTTTACAATTTCAAGTTAAAATGAAATTTTGCGTGTTATTTAATTGTTTTCTTTATCATTTCACTGTTACATAATGATTTGCACAAAGACTAGGAATTCGTTATAACAATTTGCGCAACTAATTGAAGAGTGGATTAGAATAATTTTGACGGCTAGGATATAATTTGACTGACTCTACTATATACAAAAATATTGATCACAATCCTTTATCCTTCGGTGCCAACGTTTGCATTTTTCGAAAGTATACATGGAACAATAATAACGTATAATTTGATTGACTCTATCTATATACTTGAAATAGACTATTAATGCTGCTTGCTCATTTTTATTGACGTCTAATTTCCTCAATTCAATGCTAAATTACTATCAATCATAAAATATTATTATTTTATATTTTGTGAAATAAAGACTCCTCGTTAGAGCCAAACTGCATAACGTCCATAAATTTTCATTCATATCACTTCAATTTTTCAGTTTTTTTATCTGTAAGTCAAATCAAGGTAAGTCTATTGGAACCATATTCTATATGAACGAAAAGTAGGGCAAATTATTAAATGATCACCAAAAAAAGAGGTAAAATACTTGTTTTCAGTATCTTATATTTTGAGTTAAATGTTTATCTAATTTTTATATTTTAAAAAATGACACATGGTATTCTTACCATTAATTATATTATAGTTAAAAGTTACTTTATCTTTATCTTTATAATAACATTTTGGAAATATTAACTAACATGAAAGATAGAGGCTCAAGCAACAACATATTGGAAAAAAAAATAAACGCTATTTTTTGTCTTTTTTTTTAAGTTAATTTGTTAAATTAACATTCTTTTCATTTCATTAATATTCACATAATGTTGTTTTGGTACATATATTCTGTTAGTCAACATCACAAGGGTATTATTGTAAGAATAAAAAAGAATAAAATATTGACATAAATAACAAGAAGAGTATCTTGGAGTATTTTCTAAAATATAGAGAATAAATAATATTTAATCCAAAATATCGGGACTGGTTTTACCCATAAGAGCTCTATAAAACCTTTACTCTTATGAATCAATTTTGCACATCACAATTTCTCTTTTTGCTGAGCTTAAAAAATTCCTCTCAAAATGGCTCTGTTCAATCTGAATAAAGATTCACCAACCTTTCTTTTGTTTGCAATTTTCACATTGGCCATTCCCACAATCGTAGTGTCTCAAGTGGCCAACCTTGTGACACCAGAATTCTTTGATGGGATAAAGAACGTAGCCGATCCAAGCTGTGCAGGCAAGAGTTTTTATACAAGAGATGCTTTTCTTAATGCTGCCAATTCGTATCCTGAATTTGGACCTGGTTCTACTGATGATTCCAAGCGTGAAATCGCCGCATTTTTCGCTCATGTCACTCATGAAACCGGAGGTAAGATTTTTCTCCTCATTCATTTTGCCCTTCTTTGGCAGTCCATAGGAGTATGATAACTTCTGCGCGTTTTAACATGCGCGAATTGCATCTTAAACTCACTCGAGACCCTCTCTTTGTCGAGCGAATAATTTCACATTGGCTGAGAATAGTACTTACTATATAACAAGTTTGAGATGATCCTCCACTTTTAAACTGATCAAATTTTCTGTTTTCGATCCAAAATATATATGTTTCATTAAGGATAAGGTTTTTCTCATAATCCAAGACCTTAGGTGGTGTTGGGTTCGGATGGAAGGGAGAAATAAATAATTTGAAATCCTTTTTAGTTTTGGTCATTTGGTTGGCTATAATCTACAAGAATTCAATATTCATTAAAATACAATATCCATCATCATCTAAAATTTGGATCCCATACCAAGGAGTGAAGAACTCAAATTCCTTCTCTACTGAAACTAAACTTCCAATTAGCCCTTCAATCTTCATGAAATTATTTAATATTATGAGCAATTATTATTTATAATTCTACTTTTATCAGTATAGACAGTTAATTTTATAGTAATTGAAGTACTCTCTCCCTCCTCTTCTCTTCTTTCCTCCACTTTCTTCTCCTCTCATTTCCCCATCTTCCTTCAAACCAAATAACACCTTGGTGTGCATTATTATTTATATGTAGTCAAGATTTGTTTTTTTAGTTATTATTTTCTATTTTCGGAGGACGATCAATAACTTGCATTTTTCTCACACTATTAAAGAATATCAACACTTCAATTAAATAAGAAAAAAATGATTCTGACTGTCGAAACATAATCTTGATAATTTTTTTGGGGTTATAATTTGATAAGCAAAAATTTATTAATTGTCACTCTAAAACATCAAAGTATCTCCAAATCCATAGAAAATGACTTAGCTAAAGCTAATAACAAGCAGGATGTTAATTTCTGTTTTTCCACTTGCAGACCTTTGCTACGTAGAAGAGATTGATAAATCAAATGCATGCTGTGACACATCAAACACGCAATACCCATGTGTCCCTGGTAGATTCTACTATGGCCATGGACCGATTCAACTCACCGGAAACGGTGGCCAATGACCCTGTCATATCTTTCAAGACTGCCTTGTGGTTTTGGATGACCAACGTGCACCATGTTGTAAACCAAGGCTTTGGGGCAACCATTCAAAGAATCAATGGTGCTCTCGAATGCGGTGGCAAGCAGTCCGATAAAGTTCAAGCTCGCATTGGATATTACACTGATTATTGCAACAAGTTTGGTGTGTCTCCAGGGGAAAATCCGTCTTGTTAAGTAGAATATGCTTTGCATGCATGAACAAAAATGCATATAGTACTTACTACAAGAATGTTAGAATAAAAATCAAACAGCTTGTTTACTTCCACTGTGGTGGCTTTTATACGCACTTAGAATGAAATAAAGAGTTCAAGTTGCAGTATTATCATGTAACTTGACAAGATTCAAATAAATTAATATCAGTTTGTGTAGTTATAGAAATACTATTTGCCTTTCTATCTTTCTTGGATTTTTTTTTTTTAATTACAAGCTGCACACGGCCTGTACTGATAATGAAACAAAGAGAAAAATAATGGATAATTAGCAGTAATGAGTTTGCTTAACTAATTATTCACGATTCTGGGATCGATTTGTTTAGTGATTTATTGAGTTTCGCTGTTTAACTTTGGTACACCCATATAAATTCATGAATAGTGATTGAGGAGTCTTCAATCAAACTCTCTTTTAATTTGCAACTTGAGTCTCTGGTATTTCTTTCTTCTTTTTCTTTTTTTAATTAATCACTTGTGAAGCCACATCAATAGATTATTTACCACAGGTTTTCATGATACTCGGGTACAAAAAAACTTATCACAAGCCACGGATTGACAAAAACATTGGGTTATAAAATTTTGATAAAGTTACAACAGGCTAAAATCAATGTCCTTATCAATTAACTCACCTTTTGTCAAGTTATTTTGATCTTTTTTTTTATACATTTTGCCAAAATTTTGTTGTAAAGTAATTTTTTTTTGTCAAAATAGCTTTTTCCCAACAGAGAAAATCACTTTATTCTGATGCATAAAGGATAACATAGTGTTATGAAAACTACAGGAATAAGAGATTAAAAAAAAACAATTTATCTATGGGACGAATTGGCAAGCTCTCGTAAATTAAATAGATTTTTGTCTGATAAAATTTATTAGCCCAATTTTTTCAGAAGAGTGTTTGTTATTTCAGTTTATAAAATATATTCTGTGAAAAATAAGGATTGTGGGACTCCAAACCCACACATGGAGCTAAGGGGATTTAACCCCACCGTTTCAAAACAAAAACAACCATATTTTTTAATAAAACCATTTGATTACAAATTTAGCATTGTTGATTGCATGCATCGTGTTCCAATTCTCACACTCCCGATCCCTCTCACTTTCTTTGCAAAGCCCCCTGCTTTTGTTATGTGGCTCTTTATTTCACCTTGGGTCGTCCCACAAAATTTCAACTGTTTCTAAAATAAAAACCTTTTCTGAGTCAAGCCCAATACTTTTTTTTGTCGTCTACAGTATATTAGTCTACCATTTGTGATTTTTAACTTACTGAAAATAGTTCGTTGACCCTGTGTTTTAGCAAGAAGGGTACGTATTTTTTTATTGACCATTCATAAAACTATCAGTATCAATTTTTTAGAACATTGATATGTATTAAAATAAAAAAATTTTGCTGATATTAACGATTAAAAAATTAAGGGGACTGCCTAGATCAAGGCTGTAATGATAGTCTCTAAAATTATGTCCTCATTAATATTACAAGAAAATTTACTTTAGCCACGTTAATAAGGGAGATACCTATTCTACACAATTGTATAAACTTTTTAAAATTATTTAACTTAAATGGAAATTCAATTTCCATCTCACCCATATGAGGGGAGTCGAATCCCATACTTCTTTTTTTAACATAAAAAAAAAATTATTTTTCAGCTAAATCATACCCATAGCCTGGGCAATTGTATAATCTGGAGTGGGATAGTCCTTGCAAATGCTTAGATTCAAATCCGCGCCTCAGAGATTTTGAGTGCAGACAATTACCAATGGGCTAGACGTCTGGCGACCCAGAATTGAACTTTGAAAAGAAAAAGGCCCGAACTGCCAAATATTGGAGAAGAAAATTGCTAAGTTGTCGCCCATTGGCCATTGTAACAAGTAAGTACAAGGAATAAAATAAAAAAAATATCGAAAAATTCTGCAACCTATTAAAAATTTTTTTAAAAAAATTTTCATTTTCCGTATAATAATTACAGAAGATATTGAAGCTAATAATCATATTAGAATGCCAAAAATAAAAAATAAAATAATAAAATAATTTTAGGGTAAATCTGATCCTTTTACATATAAGGAAAACGTAAACTAATCAATTTTTCTCATTCTAAATTAACTTTAGCTGTCAACAATAGTTAAGAGTCACATATTAAAAGGGTTTAATTATTATATGATCCCATTAAGTAGGGTAGGATTACACAAAATGAAGAATTTAAGTCAAGTGCAGGGTTGAACTGAATTATATTAATTTTTTTAACTCGTTGTCGTCAATGTGTTTATAATAACATATAATTAAAAATTTATTGCATATTAGTTCATATTTAATTATTAGCGATCACAACATAAAAGCACATCGAAGCACCTAAATCATATCCTAAGAGAAGGGGAAATAATTCCATCTGTATCCGCCAATATTATATTGTCTAAACAAGAGAACTAAGCTCTATTCCCATTTTAGAAGTATATTCATCAAAAGGACATAAAAAATTTGCAGCCACAAGCTAGCTTATCATCCCATAGAGAAAAAGAGTGAAAAGTGATTTTCTATTCTAAAATTTCAATAAGGAAACTTTACAAGATCCATTATTCCAATTTCCGAAATGCAAAACTTTCAGCGATAAGCTAGCAGGTCCAAATTGGAAGTAAAAGATTTCACTTCGATCTTTAACTAAATAACACCCATGTTTTTCCACTATAAATTTAAAATATTAAAGGCATTGAATTCATCGGAGTTGAGAATTAATAGAATCATAAACCAAAAATTAAGCCACCATAAAGAAAACAACCTTGTACGAATTTTTTTCGCACCAAATCTGAAAAAGAAGCGACAGGGGCTTCTCAAGGCAGAGTGAGTCGTAGTTGGAAAAAAAAAAAAATGCATGCGGGCCCTGCTTTCTAAAAGGTGGGGCCACGCCGATTTTGAAGTAAGAATGTTGCTTCCTTCTTTGAATAAGAAAAAAGAATATAATAATTTTTTATTTATGACTAAATTGGAAGTGATGTTATTATATTTATGACTAGAATATAATAATTATTAACTTGTTTTTTTCTTTCGAGTATTATTGGTTATTTGGTATAGTTTATTTAATAGAAATAATTGTTAAAGTTTTATTATTTTTAAAGTTCGAATTCACAAAATAAAAGTTGAATACACACGTTGTAACATATACACTTTAATTTTCTAATTAAGTGTATTATTTAAGTTTGCTTTTAGGCATTCATTTTAACATTGTCAGATATATTACAGATTATTGTAGGTTAATTTGACATGTTTATTAAAAATAAACACATATAAATAATTTTAAATTTTTCACGACTTAAAATCAAGATAATTCGAATGCGATTCAAAAACGGGTTAGTCGGATTTTGTTTTAACATAGGTCTTGCATTTTCTTAAATTGTATTAAGCTTTAAAAAAAATCTTTCCTTAAATGGAAAGTGAAAGGACGCGAGAGGAAAAAGGGGGGAGAGAGAGAGAGAGAGAAAATCATTGACCAATATCCCTCACATTTCTAGCCACCGTTCCAGGCGAATAAGGTACCAATTTGAAGCTTGTGAGACGCCAGTCATACTCCTACCATCCTCATTGCCGAAAAGCAGCTAGAACGCCGCTAGTGAAGCTCGAAAATTTCAGTTAAGAATCCATTTTAGCTAATATTGATTCACTGGAATTTGGCCTCACTACCAGTTGGCTTCCACTCCTCTCACCTCCACCCTCCATTTCCAATAGTCCCGATACCTGAAACGTGCGAATTGTCATTGATCAGCCATTTGGAAACTTTTGACTTTCGGAGTTCGATCCGCCACTGCCACAGTGCATAGAGGTCACCACCAGCACCATTAGACTCATCAAGGCTAGAACTACTAGACCTGATCTTCTCGAAACTATTGACTAAAGTCTGGTCACAGTTGACTGGTAAGGGGTAATTCGGTAAATTCACAAAACTTATGGGATAATTCTATAATTTTAAAATTTTATGGGTAATTTAGTAATTATACACTAGAACAGTTAGGTAATTTGAGATTTCGAGGGGAAATCGATAATTTGTGATACTAGGGGCATTTTGATAATTTTATACTCTAGAGATAATTTCGTAAATTCTATACTCGTGGATTATTTTTATAATCTGAATTGAGGACATTTTGGTAATTTAAGATTTTGAGGATAATTCAATAAACTATTATTCCAAGGGTAATTTAATAAATTTTGACATCAGAGCATTTTGGTAATTTTCAGACATAAGGGTATTTTGGTAAATTTTAGTTATTCAGGAGTTATACTATGTGACTTCGAGTTTTATTGAGTATAATTAGTCGTATTTCATATTATCGATAATAATTATGTCGTTTACTTGATTAGGAAGATCCATAAATGAGAATTAACCTGCGACCATTAACGATATTGAATTTGAACGTCGTCACTTAAATGGAATATACAAAGCCTATTTCTGGATAGTTTATTTTAATTTTAAATATGGTAATACATGTTTGCGAAATAAATTTTATTATAGAAATTATGAATGATTAATGATTTTATTTCTGATTTTGAATATATGCATAATAATAATATTTTAAAGAAAAAGAAATGAATTTAAAGTTTGTTGAAAGTAAAAGAAAATGTGATTTTGGATGTGAGTATATGTTTACATACATATGTATATATGAGTATTTGCAAAATTATTAGACAGTACCTTTTCCCAAATACAGTGATACTAATGAGATGAGATGATCTGATATGCGATATAAGCTTTTGAAGCCCGTTTGAGTACACACAGAAGTTTTGGGCTGTATGGTTGGGCGTTTTTGTCTTTTGAAGACTAGTTATGCATGCATAGATATGATGAGATATGATGAAATGTGATGAAATATAAGATGATTTTTCTATCTATTCGTATAACATCAGGGTATAATGGTTTCTTAACTACCCATCCATTGAGGTTCGAATATAATGATATACGAGATGATATTTTCTCGTCTATTCATGTAGCTCCGAGGTATAATGGTGCCCCGATTGCCTGTTCGTCGAAGTTCAGTTTGTCTGTGTAGCTCTGGGACATAATGGTTCTTTGATTACTCTTCCGTTGAGATCCGGGTATGATGAGATTATTTTACCTAGGTACTTGTTTAGTGACGATTTTGTATTGATGTATTTTATATGGTGCTGTGATATGAGATTCCGTGGATATTTCATTGATATTATATATATATACTTTTCAAAGCTAGGATTTTAAATGATAAATGATTTATTAATATTTCTTGCATATGTCTGATGAAATTGTGTTTAAAAATAATATGATTAGTTTCAACTAAAATTATTTTTAAAAACTACTATCTACTCATTGAGCTCACTGATTTTTACTCACTTCGTTTTTTTATTATATTTCCCTCACAGGAGATTTACAGGCATAACAGTTGATCCAGCTATGATAATTATTTTGTGTCATAGCCATGTAATTGTATTAGGAGTCATAGAGCTTTTATGTTGAGATATTTCGGATTGTATAATTTTATTATGTTTTACAAATCAAGATAATTTATTGTATTTGGGTATTTGGATACTTGATTGATATTTGGTATTTTGTTGAGAGATGGTTGATGGAGTTGGCTACATTTTAAAATTATTTTGAAAGTGTTGTTTTGTTATTTGAAAGATTTGGGAATGTTATAATTGTAGAGGAAATTCTTTCGAATTTTCAGTAGAATTTATATAGATATATATTAGAGTTATTATTATCAATTCAATTTGATAAGATTTGGTTAGATTTGTCCTGGGGTGTTTGGGGGAGTTGTTCATGCATTTGACTGACAAAAGGAGTAAATTGAAAATAATAAAAATAATTTAATATAAATTTATTTAATAATATTATTCATAAAAGAGAATAACAAAGTTTCATTAAGATACTCTATTATTCAGATAAAAATCAAAATATTTAACCTTTTTAATCAAACCTAAACATCTTATAACTAGATAGAAATGATAGAAAACAAGCAAGCTAAAAAACGTTATGTTTAAAAATAAGTAAAATTAAGACTTCAAACAAAAAAAACAAACAATCCGTTAGCTTATGCAATTTGCATACTCTCAAGGAGTGCAATCATCAACAACGTAATGTAAGATAGCCACTTATTACAATACATTATACTAAATCATATTAGTAAATGTGTGATATAATCGTTAATCATAATAACAGCTTCTACATATTAAATATGTTCTAATCTAGGATTCTAGATTTATTAAGGTTTAGAAAAGCTATTAAGGGAACATGGTTTAATAATAAAATAGCATAGCATTATTAAACTATATAGCTTAGTAGTTATCCCAAACTTTAGGATTGTTCCAATTTAGAATTTTGAACTTTATTAAAGTCTAGGAAAGCTATTAAACCATATGGTTTAATGGTATAATGCCATTATATTGTTAACCAATATGACTCAATAGCTATTCTAGACTAATAAATCTAGGCGAACACACACAAGACATGTGCACACACACATATATATTCTTAGGTGTGGCCACTTTTTTTTAATATGGATATATTGTTAAGCTATGTGGTTTAACTGTATATTTGCACTAACGTTATTAAATTATATGGCTTAAAAGCATGTCTGTATCAAAAAAATGAGGGTGCCTGAATAAATATAATTTCATATATATAAACCATTAGTGAATTAAAATTATACTTGTTTTTCCATGTTTGAAAGAGTGCACACTTGCATAGATAGATAGATATATATATATATATATATATATATATATATATATATATATATATATATATATATATATATGTAACTAGCTAACTATTAAGTTCCGAGGAAGGCCAACATTCATATTACCCTGTTTGCCAGCATTTTAGACAACCAATTTTTAACTTCTTGAGCTCAAAACAATCCAAAGCAAAAATGTGGTTCAGTTTAAAAGCTAAAATATTAAATAAGAATAGAAGCACAACTTGTATAGATGTAAATAAGGACCGAAGAACTTTGAGAGCTAGCAAAGAGGTGGAGTACTTTTTGAATTAATAGCTAGACGGTAATGGAAAATATTGCTCATGGAAGAAATGGACAAGTACATTAACAAGAATGCAACAAAACCATTTTAAAAGTTGAATTGTGTTTAAATATTTGTGCTCAAAAGAGAATCAATGTTGTTATGGTGGCAGGATTCATATTGACATTGTTGAAAAACATGAATGGTCGAATCATTCTCTTCACTCTTTTAAGAGAGATAGTGGCTGGACTTTTTTTTTTTCAACTTAACTTCTCCACAAGAAATGAATTAAAAAATGTGTCATTCTTCGTTCATGATCCTACTCATTGTAGATGACACGGCTTAAAAATGTTTAATTTACTCCTAAAATAAGAGTATCTAGTTATAGAATAGTTGGGTAAGTCTGAATTTAATCCACAAAGAAAAGATTTAATTTATTTATTTTAGATTATCTAAGAATGAAAATACAATTCAAAAACGTTATGCAACTTAATTAAGGAGAAGTTATGAAATTAAATTAGTTAGAATTATGGATCCACTCTTACCAATAAATATGATTTAATAAATTCTTTTTATTTTTATTTTATTGTAAAAAGATTAGTTACATAAATTAAAATTATTTTTTCACTAATTTTATTATGGATTAAGTACTTAGTGTGTCAAAATTTAACTTGTGTATAATAAGTCCAAATATTATTTCACTATACTTTATATTAAGATATTAAGAATTCATTGTGCCAAATCTTTTGTCTGTCTATAATAAATCAAAGTTTAAAAATATAAAATATGGATAAAATTAGATGAAAAATAATTTAATTTATATAATTAAAAATGAATTTTGATTAAATTATATTTTTTTAGTAAGAGTTTCACCTTTCTCTAACTATTAGTATTTAGCAAAGAATAATTGAAATAAAAGTAATTAAATTAAAAACATAATTAAAAAATGGTTGTTGAAATTGAAAATAAAACTAATTTTATTTATTGAAAATATTTTACAAAAAAGAGATGAGAAGAAGTAATTGAGGGGAAAAAAGGGAAGAAAAGGTGTAGATAGGTATGTTCTCCCCCCTCTCTATTTATACTAATACATGATTAATTTATATCACACAAAAAATTAAAGACAGTTACACCTTAGCCATACATTTATCCCACTAACAAAATATAGATCTAACTTAATCCACTCAAACACATCAAACTTATTCCATTAACAATTACCATACCTAATATGATAAAAATTTATAATTTCACAATTACCACATTTATCGTGGGAAAAACTTATAATTTTATAACAAAAGTTGTAGGTCTTCTTTGACAATGACCTAACTTCTCAGACTTATAGAATCCAGATTTGACATCTATATACTTGTTTGGAGCTTTAAATTGTGTGAAATTATTATTTTTATTTAATAAGCACGTAAAAATATACAAAATCAAATATTTAGAAAAATAATTAGAAATTCACAATATGTTACATAGTTACAAATGTAAAGTATAATATAAGCATAAAATAACATTTTTATCTATTAATAAACATACAATTTTTAACACTAATCAGTGGAAATAAATTAATAATGTCCTTTCTGCAGAATAAATAATTCAAAAATAGACTCTAGCATATATAGATATAAAAAATAAAAAATATATTTTATCATTATAGGTTGTTTGATATATTTAGCAAAGTGTTTGAATACCCTAGTGAAGATCCTAACTTAATCATCTCATCTCTATCTTCCTAGCCATACAAGTGACATAAGTCATCAAGTATTGATGACATATTCAGATGACTTAGTATATAGTTATAATACTCTACGTGATATAGAGTAAGATCTAGTAAGGAAATGATTAATGAATAAGAGTTATGATATAATCCATGGACAATGAGCAATAAAACAATGTGTGTTATATATCATGCATATGAATAGTGAAAAAGTAGTCTTGTTCTTTGAAATTCTTTGTGTGCAATATTAGTCTATTTTACATTTCAATCTTTATACATTTCAAGTAGAGAAATACATATAACATTATGATATAAAGATATAACTGATTTATGATAAAGAGTTCAACTACAGAAATACACAAACAACAATCATAACACCAAATAGAATGATTTGTACTCATCAATTTATCTTGATATTCATCATTTCTGTAAAGTCTAACCTCATGCTCTTGGGCTTTCACCATATAAAATGGGCTAAACAAATTTGATATATAATGTTATCCCTTATATTTCAAGGTTAAACCATAATAGACATTAATTAAGTTTTAATTAAGATATGCTTTTAGATCAGATCAAGAGATTTGTACTTACTGATTTAACTTGATTCTCATTTCTTTTCTTACCTGATATTTATGAGCTTTCGCCATGACCACTTATGTTCTTATGAATTATTTGCAACTGAAAAATTCATAACATTAATGAATCATAATGTTTTATAGATAGTTAAAACAAGTCTTATTTTTAGAGTGGGTTCTAAGATAATAAAGAGAAAGTGGCGTACCTTCACAGTTTTTTTCTATTTTCCAAATTTTGTTTTTGTATACTATATTCTAGCAAAGCCATTTTATAAGCCGTCAAGTCTAGCTTATTCTTAAGGTTAAAATTTGATCTATCATATCTGAGCAAAGTATAAACAACTTGAGAATGGCCATGCATGGCTACCAAATGCAAAAGGGTATTCCCATCCTCACCTATCAAATTAACTACCTCGTCCTTATTTATATTAGTTTCTAGATTTAGGTGATGGACTTAACCATCCCATTCTTAGCTACAAAGTGCAGAATGTTGTAGCTACTGTCAGTGATAAACATACTTTTGTAGGACTAATTTTTTAGCATTTTTACCATTATCTTAAAATGACCATTTTTGCATGCAAGGTATGGGATAAAAGGTCTCTTCATTTATTTGAAAGCATTATGATCATTAACTTCTAGTAAGATGTGCACTCTAAGATAGTCATTTGACACAGTAAAGTGAACTGAAATATTTACATTCCCACATTCTAAAAGAAGAAGCGCTGGTTTGTACTCATTAGTCAATTACAACACATTTAAAATTCAAAACATAAAACATATTAATGCAGCCTTTAAAATAAATTCTCAAAAAGAAAACTATGCTTTTAGAAAGATATAGAAAATAATGTTGGAATTTCAAATACCTTGATTTCTTTTCTTTTTGGCAATTTGCATAGAATAATTTATGTTTTACTAATTTATATTGCAAGGTATACTTCTCAAAATATATTCTACAATGTTTGTGCTTTTTATTTAAGTCATCAAATATAAGAGGATCTCGTCTTCAATTTTCTTGCAATCAGATAATTCAGGATCCAACGAGACAAAATAACAAGGTAAAGTTATTAAGGATTTGAAAATACTTGTCTTCGTTACCTTAGATATGGCTAATGTAAGATTTGATGAGAAATATGAATGAGCCATGGCAAAAAAACTATTAGTTGTACTTGTCTTTCATGTAGCAAATCTACTTAGCATAAACAAGGCTTCATGCAAAGTTGTGCTTCTCGTTGAGTTCTCAATAGCAAATTCATTGGTGCTTGCAATGTACTAGGAATATATTTAGCAAAATTGATGAGCATGGTGTCTGTGTTTAACTTTCCAAATTGAGCAACACCATGAGAAAGGAGTATCTCCTTGCTTGTTCTTCTTATTGATTAGAAATGCATAACAGCGAGCTATTAGTGCAAAAGTTTCACTGCGACCAAACTTAGCCACCAATAAAATAAAATATTGCCATCAGAAAAGACTTTCTAAAAAAATATGATGGAAATCTTGTTTAGTGATGCCAGAAAATGGAAAATCTTCGACATTGCCTTTTATTGCAATTTCAAAATAAACAAAATTCAAAATTTCTTCTTTTGATTTTGAGTTTCCTTCGAAAGGAAAGATTAATAAATGTTAATAAATTATACAAGGATTAACAGGTTAATTTTTTTTTACATTTTCCATAAATAATTTAACTTCATGAATAATACAAATATTTAAAATTTTTAGCCAAGTCAAGCACTAAAAATACATACTATAATTGGTTCATGCAACCTATAAACATAGAAAGAGTGCATTCATAAGAAGCTTTAAGCACTAAATTAACTCCATAATGTTGTAATATTGTCACTCATTACAACATTAACGACATTATTTTATTATCATTTCAATACTCTATAAGCTTCATTAGATATATCATTTTTTTTTTGTATAGATGAGTATACATATTATGGTGCATGTCTAATGCACACTAGGTCAATTATCTATATATGCATAAAATTTAGTTTCTGATATAACTCAATCAATTTGACTACTTATATATTCAATAGAGTGCACAATAGCATAGATATAAGTTCGTGAACTTAATGTAAAATAAATAAAATTAAGATTATATGTATAATCACTAACTAGCTATATATTTTATGAATATATGAGAATACAAATTATAGTGCATGATGGATGCACACTAGAATAAGGCTCTGCATATGCATAATATGTAGTTTTGAAACAACTTAATCAATTTGATTACCGCAGCAAATAAAGTTTTCACGATTCTCTTAATTTCGTTTTCACTTAACTTTCTTACCAGAAATAGATTAAGAAATGACAATTGTCTCCTCTCAAAATTCTAGTCATTCTGAAAAAGATTAATAGTGTTTTCTTTCTTAGAATGTAGGGTTCAAAAATAGATTTACGTTTATATAGAGAATAAAAATAAAATATAGTTTATTGTTATAAATGCTAGTATATATAGGTGTTTAATATATTTACTAAAGTGTTTAATTAAATGTCCCAACAAAGATCTTATCCTAATTATCTGACCTCTGCCTTCCTAGCTATCCAAGTGACATGCCTTGACTTAATAAATATTGATGACATGTTTAGATGACTTAAAATAGAAATAATCTAGATAATGTGGAGCTAAAATCAAGTACTGGGGCACATAGGTTTTTCATTTGAATTTATAGAAAATGCGTTGGTATTTTATGTCAATTTAGGACCTGTAATTATATTGAATTTAAATTTATAGTGAAAGATATTGCCTATTTAAGTAAGTGAATCTTGTATTTCCATTTTGGTACTAGGTTAGATTATTGATGCAGGTGATGAAGAGTTTGGTTAATTTTCATTTATCTTTAACTAAAATGTGAAAGAAATCTTTTGTTTCTCTTTTGAGGAAGCTAACTTATTGCTGCAAGTTTTCATGCTAACTTGTTATGTCAATAAAAATACTCTCTCTTTGTTGAAATAGATTATGAATGAATCATTATTATCAAGTCCAAAAATCATAAATATAAATGGTAGACTACTTTTAAAAAAAATGAATTAGACCGAGCTCATCAAGGTGAACTAAAAAGCTACATAATGATAATAATAAAAAAAAAAAAGTTCTAAGATTAGAGGAAGTATGTAAGAGTTACTTTGGATCCTCAATAGAGGAAAGTAAAAAATACTCTTAATTTGTGAGTGAAATTACTATATATTTATTTTGTTATACCATTTAAGATCATTTTTTTTTCGGGCTAATGTGGATTTTTTTGCCATGAAATGGATTTTTTTTTGTTTACTCCTGTCTAAAAAATAAAAAGAAGAAAAAATCTAAAATTATTCGAGGGAAATTTTCTTTTAAAACTAATGATTAATTTAACAGTATGAAGAAGATTCAATTCTCTTTTATTGGATAAGTTTTTCTTATGCTCTAATATTAAAGTGTGAAAATAAATGACGTGGAGCTCATGTGGTACCTAAGACTTTCTCTCACAGAGTAAATTTAACTTTAGGCTCAGGGTATGTTCTGGGAATTTGACCATATATGCTCAACTACTTTTGCACCGACTAAGATTATGACTAATATTTCTATATGCATAGATCTGTAATAAGTAATTAAAAGTATTGTTAGTTCTATTAACTCATATCAGTGGTTACAGTGTTCTTTTTCTTGTCATGAGTTCATAAAAGAATTAAATATTTAAATGAAATGAACACCAAATGGAGCATTGTCATAAGTCTAGCAACCTTTACTATTTGAATTATTCCCCATTGATGTCTGCAAGAAGGCTTAGAGTGAAGGCCCAAATCTTAAGAGAGGGCTTATTAAATGATAGACCCAAAATGATATTTTATTGGATAGGCTGTATACCACAATATGTATATATTCACTCAATTCTAAAACATAATTTACAGAAATTTACATTATTTTAAAATTTTAAATATAAAGAAATTTTAAACAATTAATCAATGATATCATTTTCTTTACATATTTCCTTTGACCATTATTAATCAATAAAGTTGTTTTAATATAAAATAACTAGATTAGATAATGCTACACATTTCAAACTTTTTATCTCAAAAGACCATATCAAATAATGTGGTATTCATCAATTGGTTAATGAAATAATATAATTAATTCACTTAGAACATGTAAATTAAAAACTCTAAATATTTAAAAATAATTAAAATTTAGATAAAAATAAATAATCCATTAATTTTTTTAAAGAAAGTAATATTGTAAATGTTTTCCATATAAAAAAAAAAAAAGGGAAGAACCAAACGTAACACAATGAGCAATGTTAGTTTGGCCGAAGTTGGTACTTGATTGGTGCCCAAACAATCATTTTGATTTTGTCTATTCGGGCATCAACTTCGAAAGACCCAACTTTTCCTAACGTGGTATGCGTAACATAAAACTTGAAAAATATGACAAATTAATAACTTGAGAAACGTAACAAATATTTTGATAATATGGGTAACATTAAAAAAAATGTAGAAAAATATTTAAAATCATAATTAGTTCAAAATTTGGATATTGAAGGAGATTTTACTCATTTATAGATGGAAAAATGAGTGCCTCTTGTTGTTTGGTAAAACTAAGCAAAAATCTTCTGATATTTTACAGTAACTTGGAATTCTATGTTATTATAACGTGTTAACTTTATTCATAGTTTTATTGCTTTACCCATTTTTATTATGTTAACCTGAATTAAATGTTTGGGAAATATTCTATCATCATCATGGAGTAAAATTATAATTTTCAAGTATTAAATTAAAACATAAATTCATATTTTTATATACAAATAAATAAAAATAGAAATATATCAAAATTTAGGGGAAAATTGCCAAAACCTAACCCAAAATCCGAATGTGGCCAAATCCTGAGTCTAAATCCAAAATTCTAGATGTTGACAAATCCTAATCCTAACCCTAAATCTATACATCTTCTTCAGCTTTGGTGGGAAAATTCTTTATAGAAGATGGGTTTTTTTTATGGTTACGTTGGTGGTCTATATGGGGTTCAAACTATGTACATACAATAAATTCAAGACCTTTAATTAGGTTTAATTTAAATTTAAGTGAAAGATACGTATCTATTTAAGGAAGTGAAATCTTATACTTCCATTTGGGAACTAACTAGCTTAGCACAACAAGTTTTGAACAATGTAGTTGTTAATGTTCAATTTTAATGTACTGATCGCGGAAGTTGGAACAATGGAGCTCAGTTAATTAATTTCCTTGATATTTAATTAGAATGTGAGATCTTTAGTTATTAAATTTTTTTTGGGGAGAGCTAACTTACTGCCGCAAGTTTTTGCCAGCTAAAAAATAGGTTCCCTTATTGTTAAAGTAGATTGTCAATGAACCGTTATTATTAAGTCCAAGGATCATAAACGTAAACTGTAGAATAATTTACTGTAAAAGATGTATTGGGCCGGACTCAACAAAGGGCGCCTTTTTTACGTGGAATCAGTTGATATCCTATGGAACGCCTCAAGGTCAACTAAAGAGCCACACAACTGTTATGCTCAAAAATTGTTTTCAGGTCAGCGGAAGTTTTTCTCAATAATCAATGGAGAAAAGTAAAAAATACTCTTAGTTTTTAAGTGAAATTACTAGACATTTATTTTGTTATATAATTTAAGATCATGTTTTTTTCCCCCTAGTTGAAGTGCAATCTTGGCCATGAAATGGGACACTTTATAGCTTGAACAATAGTTGAAAGAATTAATTACTAATCACAAAATTTGTGGTTCATACCTTCCATCAAAGAGAATCATACAATTGTAAACAAATATTGCTGTGTAGAAAAAAAATCAAGAATAAAGTTAATTTGTATGTTTTTTTGTTGCAATAAGATGTATACATGCGTATTACTATTTTAACTGATTTGTTCCTATAGATTGTGATCTGTTTGTGAACAATTTTTTCTGGTTGATTTGCAATTAAAATATTGTTGTCGTCCGCAATAGATTAATGGATTATTTTGGTTGTTAATTGACTCACCTCTGAAATTAAAGAAAACCGGAAATACTTTAGAGCCATAATTTCTTTAAAAACTAGTTATTAATTTGATAAATGATGAACATTCAATTCTTTGACTGGATAAAACTTAAAGCCTGCAGATAATCACCCATATTTGCGGCAATTTTCTTTTGCTCAAGTATTATAATGTGAATGTCAATGATGTGGTGCTCCTCAAACACCCAACTCCAAATGGCTTTTATAATAGAGAA
This sequence comes from Aegle marmelos, assembly GCA_030449875.1. Lineage (NCBI taxonomy): Eukaryota > Viridiplantae > Streptophyta > Magnoliopsida > Sapindales > Rutaceae > Aegle > Aegle marmelos. The sequence continues at coordinate 12,998,724 of JASUUL010000115.1, forward strand.
AATTTAACTTAGACAAGTCTGGTAACGGAGTAAATTTTGGGGATTTTATTGTGGATGCTCAACTACTTTGTGCATTGTGTTCTATCAAGGCACAATTCAGTTCCCCTATACTTCTCTTTCTTGTCATATCCCTCTTTTATTAAACGTAATTACAGAAATTACACATTCAAATGAAATGAAATACAAAAAAGGAGCCAAGTCATAAGCCCAGCAAGCTCTATCACTCAAAGTAGGCCGAATTGTGATTTGTCAGAAGGTTTAGAATGTAAGGACAAAAAAAAATCCCAAGAGAAGAGCCTATTTTAAAATATAGAGCAAAACAATAATCCTATTGGCCAATCTCATTTATAAAAGAATTTTTTTTTTTAAAAAAAAAGCACTTTTAATCTTGGGTGCTACAAGGTGCTTTGAAACGGCACGTGTTAAGAAATCCCAAAAATTGTACACGTGTGAAAAATTACTGGTTGGTTCGGTGGATGAGGCTGGGTTTTTATCTTTATTTTTCTTCTTCTATAAGCAGGATGTGCTTGGCTTTACACACAAACAGGGCCAAATTACCCTATTCGATCAATTCTGAAAGGGACACTTGGAATCCTTCGAAGTTCATTTAAACAAATCTTGAAAGCTGATATTTCTTATCCGACAAAGAAAGCTTTTATCTTCTTATCATGATTTATGAATACTGATTTTGATGTTTTTAATCCAGCAAAGAAAATTTTTTTTCCTCTTATCGTGATTCATGAACAGTGTGTTCGATGCTTTAACTGTGCAGTTTTCATCCCCCCAGGTGGAAAGTTTTGGGTCAAAATCGTAGGTTGTCTTGAATCTTTTATTAAACTTGTCAAAAGAACATGTAATGGTGTAATTCGTAGAAATCATAGTGTCGTGCTACCGACATTACAAAGAAAAGCTGTTCTCTTTTTTGCCCTTTTTCGGGCAGCCAAATGCAATCGAAACAAGTATCGTGCCGCTGTAAACTTGTTTATTTGATGGTCCCAATCAATGGCTGCCTGTAGCTAACGTCTAAGTTGAAAAGAAAAGTATTTTTCCGGTAAATATAATTATTTTGATTGAAATAGGCTATCACAGTCATAAATGCAGATTGGCCATCATGCGTTTGATTAATTTCTCCTGTTTTTCGTTATTCCTTTTAAACTTTTCTTTCAATTTCTTTTTTTTGGGATATAGCTTTCAAATTTTCTGTTGCCATAATCAAATGTTGGGATTTGCATCACCAAAAAGTTTCAAGAATTTGTATGGAAATAGACAACTTATATACTACGAGAAACTCTTAGAAGCTTCTTTCATCGGTTAGATTTTTGATAAGAATATTTTCTAATTAATTTTATAAGTATATATATAAATCCTTTTTTTCACATAGACAGTTTATTATTTACTTCGTACAGTCACGTTATTGAATTATATAATTTAATAAAAGTAATATAAATATGTTATTAAATAACATAACTTTATAATATATTGAATATTAATTTTATTAAATCACGCGGCTTAGTAAAAAAAGACCCGTATAAATTGATTAGTCACCCACCCAAAATATCAATGCGGAGAAAAGAACAAGAAGAACTAATGTGGAGAAAAGAGTACAAGAAGAATTGCTTACATTTCATGGACGTGAATCTACGCCACCAATTGAGGACGGAAGTCGGTGGTGGACTTGACTTCTCAGTTTCGAAGATATACATAAATATTTCACTATTTATAAACGGAAAATATCAAAACACCTCAGATATTTAGACTGATTATTAATTTCTAGGTTGTGATATTGCCCCCAAATAAAAGGGAAAAGAATTAAGGAAAGAAAGGAAATTAAATTTGAAAGAAATTAGGGTATATATCCTATATTTTGATTTAAATATCTTTTTAATCTCTATATTTTAAAAAATACGTAAAGACATCCTATTATAAACATGTTATAATATTACTTATTTTTTTCTTATCTTTTACAACAAGAACTTTACAATAATTTCCTTGGCTCTAATTTTTTACCAAAAAATAATTAACAAATTAACCAATATATTAGAAAATTAAGAAATAAATATAAGTTTGAAACAGCTAGTAACCATTTATGATAAATTAATACCAGATAATTTAAAAGCAATGTTTAAGCTAAGTTAATTTTTATAAAAAAATAATTCACCAAATTAATCTAAAAATTAAGATTATAAAAAATATTTAAGAGTAGTTTTATTTTACTTTTGGACCAATTTTTTAAATTCACATTTTTTTTATTTTCATTAAACCTCCAATAGTATTATTGTAAGGTGTTGTTCTGAAAGTAAAGAAAAAATCGGGGTGGAAATGTAATATATTTACCAGTAAGATGTCTAGAGATATTTTCTAAAATATAGAGATTAAATAGATACTTAACACAAAAATGCATGGACCAAATAAGCATTTAGTTAAGAAAATATGATACCATGTGTTGATTGAAAAAAAAAAAAGAAAATTATTAGAAGTTTGAGCCAATAGAATTAATATTATTAGTTATTAACAAGAATATAATAGTACACCTAAAAAAATTTAAATCACTCGAATGAGTACAAACCTCATACATTTTTTTAAAATTTTTGTAAAGTCTAGTGCGTGTGTATATATGTAAACAAAGAAGGTATATAATTAAAGATAAACATGTCTGAGTGTTAGTATCCGAAAGCTCAAAACAAGTATGAACTTAAGATTCCAATTTACTATTAATTCAATTACATTTAAAAAAATAAAATATCCTCAAATTTTAATGAAATTAATTGTTTAAAATTATATTTTGTATAATTTTTAGGAACAAGGACATATACATCCAAAGTTTGGGAAAATGGTCACCAACACTGTCAAATTTTTAAAGAAAGATGTTAAGATCCTACTTTTGACAATTATACTCTTTATTCTAAAAAATTGATTTTAAAATCTTTAATAAATACAAATATCATATAAATAGTGTAATCTATCCAATAGACCAACAATATTAAAATATTTTAATAAATCTTAATATGTAAATTATTATATTTATTTTGATAATATATTTTTATTTATTGTAGAGATTTTAAATAAATATTTGCATTAATAGATTCTATAATTAAAAACATTCTCACATACATACTAATATTGTTAAAATTATTATTTTAAATAATATTCAAAAAATTAAATTTCAGTACATTTATTTTTATATTATGACTCTATTTATCATTAAATTTATTTTAATATAATAAAATATATCTAATAGAGTATAAAAGATTAAAATATTTTCCAAATATTGAGGCTACAGATATCCCTTTTCCTAATTTTTATTCAAAATTATTTTGAAAAAGTCAGATACATATGGCGGTCGATCAACAACCCACTCGAAAGACTTAATTTATTTTCTTTTATTTATTTATAGTTCTTCTGACAAGTCAAGCTAGCTACTTTTCAAGCCACAACAAATACGAAGTCTAGAAAAACCTAACAAAGGATAAATTCTATGTTCAAATTTATCACAATTCACCAGTACGTGGCAGAAATAACGTCCATATTGCACTCTATAAATACCATACTTCCATCACCAACAATTGCATATCACTCACATTTCTCTACTTAGATTACTCGATAAACTTTCCCTCAAAATGGCTCCACTTAATATGAGAAAAAGTATTATAACCTTTGCTCTTGTGGGCATTCTTGCCCTGGCTTTTCCCACCAATGTAATGTGTCAAAATGTTGCTAACATTGTGACACCCCAATTCTTCAACGGCATAAAGAATCAGGCCGCCGCGAACTGCGCCGGCAAGAGCTTCTACACGAGAGATGCATTTCTGAATGCTGCCAAGGCTTATCCTCAATTTGGTAGTGGCTCTCCCGATGCCTCGAAGCGTGAGATTGCTGCATTTTTTGCACACGTCACTCATGAAACTGGACGTAAGTTCTCTCCATTTTTATTTCTTTTTGCATGCGAAGTATTTATGAACAACCCATGCATAAAGAAGAAAACGACTTGTCTATGTTTTCTTCTAACTTTCAGGGTTATTTTCAACACTGTTTTTGAAAATTTGTAAACTATATACGCTTCTTATAATTTAATTTATTTTTTTCCCTCCCCCCCCCCCCACCCAAATGTTCTCAGTTTGATGAACACATTAAAGTTGTCAATAGAACTAATTGAATACTCCAACTTTTAATTGGTAAGATTTGCCACTGGATAATTATCTTGATTAAGCCTGGAGAGAATTAATTAGAAAAAAAATGTCTTGTTTTTTCAGATTTTTGCTATGTAGAAGAGATTAACAAGTCCAACAGGTACTGTGATGAACAAAACAAACAGTACCCATGTGTCCCCGGAAAGTTCTACTACGGCCGTGGACCGATCCAACTCACCGGAAATGGCAACTACGGAGCTGCTGGAAAAGCCATCGGTTTTGATGGATTAAGAGCTCCGGAAACAGTGGCCAAGGACCCCGTTGTGTCATTTAAGACTGCCTTATGGTTTTGGATGACCAATGTGCACCCGGTCATGAACCAAGGTTTTGGTGCAACAATTCAGAGAATCAATGGTGCCGTTGAATGCGGTGGCAAGCAACCTGCTCAGGTTCAAGCTCGCATCGGATATTATAAGGATTATTGCAACAAATTTGGTGTTGCGCCTGGGCCAAATCTCTCTTGTTAAAATGTTTTCGCCAATATTTTACTGGCTTGGTGAAATAATGTCGTGTAATCTTATAATAAAGGGTGGTTTTATGTATCTAAAATCAGATAAACGGAAGAAATAAACGTGCGTTGCCGACCGTATTTTATGGCTTATATGGTTTGTGATTAATTATGCTTCTTGGAGAAGCACTTCATTGATTATGTATTATTTAGGATTGTCGCACAGTCAAGTAGAAAAGCAGCGAAGCAGAAATTCTCGGAGATAAGATAAATTCACGGAAGAATCAGAATGGAATTGGGTTCGATTCCCATCGCCCCTTTGTCAGTGAAAAAAGAAACTAACTTGATAAAATGAGCAATACTAGTTTTAGTCATTGGCTGACTGTCCGACTGGAACCCAACTTCAAGTAACCCAGCTTTTTCATAACATAACATAAGTAACATAGAACTTGAAAAATATGATGAATTAATAACTTAATGAAAGTAATAAATATTTTGATAATATGTACGACGTGAAGAGAATGTAACAAAATATTTGACAACAATAATTGGTTCAAAACAAGACAATTCGCTTGCCAAAACAGGACAACGTTTCCATGGAATTATGTGGAGAATCGTGTTAGAGATTAGGACAAAGAAAACTACGCGGCAACTTTTGTACCATAGTATCAGAGCGGCACTTTTTTGGTTTTTTACAATCTTTTGTGATACTAAATTTCATTTGGCCTCTACTTTCTTATGTATTTTCAATTTATTAAATAAATCAATACATTTAAAAAGATGGCTGATAGCCGCCGGCACCGGGCACCTTTTATCGGCGCTGAATGTAAGCTAAATCAATTTTGCATGAGCATAAAACTTCGGCTTTATGAATAACATTATTTTATTATATTTACTCTACTAATTTTACGGCTTTGAAACTTCTAATTGATAAGAAATATTTGTGTGGAATTGTCTCACCACCTTAATTATATTAATAGAATAATATTAGGTTATCCCAACAAAACTTAGTATACTCAGGTGATAGGACAGTCTTACACAATTTTTTTTGGTTAATAGTGTAAATAGGATTATGGTTAAATGAGAATTTTGGTGTCCTCTATTAAAATCTTAAGAATTATATCATTATTCATCTAAATCTTAAGTGTGTGAGTGTTGTTTTTTTTAAAGTAAAAGATTATCTTATTAGAAAATAAAAATTACTTATAGTGATAATTTGACATTTTTTTTTCAGTTAGACCAAATTGTAAGAGTTTTTATAATTAAAGTAGTACTAACATTTTACACTCGTGATGATTCCAATTTATTCAATATATATAATTAAATCATTTTATAAAATAAGCCTTTAACTGTAATTGAAAGAAAAAGTTGTTGAATTGGGGACATACTTAAAAATAAAGTAAAAACTCCATTATTTTTATGAAAAATTATAAAAAAAAAATTAAGGGGGGTAAGCAAAAATTTTCCAGGCGTAAGTCCGCCTCCAAATGAACAGTCACTTTTGGTCAATTTAATTTGAAAGTTCCATAGATAATAATAATGCTAAATCAAATTCAGTTGGAAATGAACAATAACAGATGGGAATTTGGGCAAGATTTAGGTAACAAGAGAGATTTATATTATGGGCCGGGTTGTTTACATGTACGGGAATTTTTTTAGAGAGAATAATGTGAAAAATGAAATAACCACATCCCTACCGTCGAAACTAATTTTTCATTTTAAAGAGTTGAAGTAACAAAATGAAAAAAAAAAAAAAACTTGGCATACCTTGCAATTATTGCAGTGTAGTTGGATCCTATATTATTTATTTTTATTTTGTAGAAAGTATATATATATATATACTTAAATGTGGGCAACGAGTTGGTTCAGTTTGGTATTGAGCTGAATTAAAATTTTTGATTTGATTCAATATTAAATATTTAAAAAATCAATAAGATCAAAATCAAAACTAAGGTTTTCGATTGGGTTCGATCCTTTAAATATTAATAAAATTTTTAATTTTTTACAAAATTTAATATTTTTTTATTTTCTTATATTCTTTTAAATCATGCTACATGGCACTATTTTAATATAAGCCAATGTTAGCAGTCTTTTTCTTCTTTGTCTGCTTCGGTTCTAGTTTTCGAAATTTTATTCAATTTCAGATTTATTTTATCAATTTTTTTTAAACAAAATGTCCCCTCGGTGTCCCGTACCTACCAGAAAACAATATCATTCGACGACAAAAGTTGTTAGGAAATTGACTAGACTTTTCAAGTCTTTGAAAGATATTGTTTTATTTTATGGGTTTGCCTACGTTACCACATGCGGTAACTATTTGTAGGTTATGCTAACTTGTTTCTTAACGCAAACGAGCCAAGGATATTACTCCTCAAAATAATTATCCAAAAGGAAAAAATTAATCTACTAAAAATTAAAATCAGGGAGAACGGCATTCCAACTCACTTATGATTTATTTTCATGACTTGAGTTCCAAATAAATTTATAACACATACCTCATTTTGTTCCTACTGTTAAAACAATCACAAAAAATATGCATTATTAAAGGATAAACGAGAACTTTCCACATACAAATTGCCTACCCAAGAACTGTAATTATTTAAATTAGTTAATTATTTGTTAAAATTTATATTTTCTCTTTCACAATATATTTTTTCTCTTACTATTTTAACATTTAAGAAAAAAAATAGAGTATTAAAAATTAAAAATGACCTAAATAAATAAAAATACATTCTTAGAATGACCTAAGTGCAATCTCCTTTTAAACTAGTCCTTAGTTAAGTAATAAAAAAGTTAATCTGATAAAATTCAATATAGCTACGTACAATTAAGATTTAATTACATATAATACATATTATGTGTTATCACCATATTTAAAGAACTCAGCTAATCCAAATTTCCATGTATTTTTTTTTTATAAAAATTAGAAAACTTGCCTGAATTTGTCAAATTAAATTTTATAGTTACAGTCTCCACACGCAACTCAGTTAGGCAGTCCTAACTAGAAAAGATAAACCAAGAAGAAAATATTAGCCGGCTACAAACTTAACTATTCGGTCAAATTGGCGAAAAGTACATCCAAGACATTGATTGAATTTATTAAAATAATTATAGAAATAAGTGTTCTGATCTTCTAGACATGAATTTTTTCTATGAATTATCATTCCATATGAATTATCATTTATGCTCATTAGTTTGCATAGATTTTTATACTCAAATTTTAGCCAATACTTTTTCATGTCACATTACTGCCACTAAATCATCCACCAATGAAAACAGATAAAAGTTATCCCAACAGGTTGTGGACAGATCTTGCAGATTAATTTTTTTCTTTTCAAGCCCCTTTGACAGGAGAGATCTTCAGATCTAATCATATATCAAATCTTCCTCAGATACATGGTCTGGGGAAGATATTTCAATTCTATTCATGAAGAATAGGCAAAAAAAAATTAAGGCCGATAACTCTATTCATGTAAATTCAATATTGTTTTGTCCTCGTCTTCTTTTTATTATAATTATTATTTGGTCGCGTGTAATTGAAAATTCATAGTACTAAATTTCTCTTAAAATGAGCAGACCCAAATGGAAAATATCTTTGCTAAAATTTTCCGCAGAAGTATTTTATGACATTAATTTGTAATATACTTTCCCATCTATCAACTAAAAATATGGCACTAAAAATTAAAAGTGGGTCTGTAAATGGACACAAATAATTTAAATAAACGAATACCCATTGTAGCTTAAGACACTTGGGATCATTATAGCAATTGCTTACTGAAAACGTTGAGAATATTCTAGGGCGACGGACCATTTTAGCTGCCTGACACTGGAAATTGCTATCATCACGTGATGGTAAAGTTACAGAAACGGAATTTTTGTCATACCCGGAAATGCCAAATTTGAAATATTTAAGAAGATTTCAAGAGGTTATCAGATGACATTGTAAATGATTGTGATGGCCAGTTTACAATCTCATGTTAAAATCAAATTCGAGTGTTATTTAAATTGTTTTCTTTATCATTTCACTGTTACATAATGATTTACACAAGGACTACGAGTTCGTTACATCAATTTGAATTGAGCGTTGTAAGTACAACACTAAGAATTTTTCGCGTGCCACAATTTGCGCAACTAATTGAGGAGTGGATTAGATTAACTTTGCCGGCTAGGATATAATTTGACTGACTCTACCATGTACAAAAATATTGATCACGATTCTTTTTCATTCGGCGCCAACGTTTACATTTTTCGAAAGTATACATTGAACAATAATAACTTATAATTTGACTGACTCTATCTATATACTTGAAATAGACTATTTATGCGGCTTTCTCATTTTTATTAATGGCTAAGTTCCCCAATTCAATGTTAAATTACTATCAATCATAAAATATTATTATTAGAGTAATAATATAATTATAAACTTTATATAAATTTTCTTTTATATAAATTAACGTTGCATAATTTAATTGATTGTATTAGATATTTCTTAGTTCACATAATTTTTTTATCATTTTATATTTTTATTCAACTAATGAGTTAAATCAAAATTAATTTGTACAAAAATAAATTTATATAAAAGTTTGTGGTTATATTATCACTTTTATTATTTTACATTTTGCAAAAAAGAGGTTCCACATTAGAGGGAAACTGGATAAAGTCCATAAATTTTCGTTCACGTCTCTCCAATTTTTCAAATTTTTTGTCTAAAAGTCAAGGTAAGTCTATTGGAACCGTGTTCTATATGATCAAAAAGTAGGCACAAATTATTAAAGAATCACATAAAACAAAGGTAAAATACTTGTTTAGTATCCAATATTTTGAGTTGAATGTTCATTTAACTTCTATATTTTAAAAAATGACACAGTATATTCTTATTGTTAATTATGTTATAATTAAAAGTAATTTATCTTTATTTTTATAATAATATTTTGGAAATATTGACTAGTATAAGATGTAGGCTCAAGCAACAATCTATTGAAAAAAAAAAACCTTTATTTTTTGTCTTTTTTGAGTTAATTTGCTAAATTAACATTTTTTTCATTTCATTAATATTCATAGAACTGTTGTTTGGTCCACATATTCTATTAATCAACATCGCAAGAGTATTATTGTCAAAATAAAAAAAATAAAATGTGACATAAATAACGACAAGAATACCTTAGATAATTTTTTAAAATACAGAGAAAAATATATATCTAATCCAAAATACCATGCTCTATAAAAACCAGGCTCTATGAATCAAGTTTGCACATCACAATTTGTCTTTTTGCTTTGCTTAAAAAATTCCTCTCAACATGGCTCTGTTCAATCTGAATAAAGGTTCACCAACCTTTCTTTTGTTTGCAATTTTCACATTGGCCGTTCCCACAATTGTAGTGTCTCAAGTGGCCAACCTTGTGACACAAGAATTCTTTGATGGGATAAAGAACGTAGCCGATCCAAGCTGTGCAGGCAAGAGTTTCTATACAAGAGATGCTTTTCTTAATGCTGCAAATTCATATCCTGAATTTGGATCTGGTTCTGCTGATGACTCTAAGCGTGAAATCGCGGCATTTTTTGCTCATGTCACTCATGAAACCGGACGTAAGATTTTTCTCCTTGCCTTATTCATTTTGATCCTTCTTTGGTAGTCCACAGGAGTATGATAACTTCTGCGCGTTCTAACATGCACGAATTGCATCTTAAACTCACTCGAGACCCACTCTTTGTCGAGCGAATAATTTCACATTGGCTGAGAATAGTACTTACTATATAACAAGTTTGAGATGATCCTCCACTTTTAAACTGATTAAATTTTCTGTTTTCAATCCAAAATATATATGTTTCAATAAGGATAAGGTTTTCCTCGTAATCCAAGACCTTAAGTGGTGTTGGATTCGGACGGGAGGGGGAGAAGAAATAAATAATTTGAAATCCTTTTTAGTTTTGGTCATTTGGTTGGCTTTAATCTACAAGTATTTAATATTCATTAGAATATAATAACCATCATCATGTAAAATTTGGATCCCATACTAAGTAGTGAAGAACTCAAATTCCTTCTCTACTGGAAACTAAACTTCCAATTAGCCCTTCAATCTTCATGAAATTATTTAATATTATGAGTAATTATTATTTATAATTCTACTGTTATCAGTATAGATAGTTAATTTTATTGTAATTGAAGTACTCTCTCCCTCCTTTTCTCCACTTTCTTCTCCTCTCATGTCCCCATCTTCCTTCAAACCAAACAACACCTTGGTGTGCATTATTATTTATATGTAGTCAAGATTTGTTTTTTAGTTATTATTTTCTATTTTAGGAGGAACCAATCAGTAACTTGCATTTTTCTCACACTATTAAAGAATATCAATACTTCAATTAAATGCTACAATATATTAAGAAAAAAATGATTCTGACTCTCAAAACATAATCTTGATAATTTTTTTTTGGTTTATAATCTGATAAATAAAAATTTAATTATTGTCACTTTAAAACATCAAAGTATCTCCAAATCCATAGAAAATGACTTAGCTAAAGCTAATAACAAGCAGGATGTTAATTTCTACTTTTCCACTTGCAGACCTTTGCTACGTAGAAGAGATTGATAAATCAAATGCGTACTGCGACACATCAAACACACAATACCCATGTGTCCCTGGTAAATTATACTATGGCCGTGGACCGATTCAACTCACCGGAAACGGTAATTACGGAGCTGCCGGACAAGCCATTGGATTCGACGGTCTGAACTCGCCGGAAACCGTGGCCAATGACCCTGTTATATCTTTCAAGACTGCCTTGTGGTTTTGGATGACCAATGTGCACTCCGTTGTAAACCAAGGGTTTGGGGCAACCATTCAGAGAATCAATGGTGCTCTTGAATGTGGTGGCAAGCAGCCCGATAAAGTTCAAGCTCGTATTGGATATTACACTGATTATTGCAACAAGTTTGGTGTGTCTCCAGGGGAAAATCTGTCTTGCTAAGTAGAATATGCTTTGCATGCATGAACAAAAATGCATATAGTACTTACTACAAGAATTTTAGAATAAAGAGTTGTTTCAAACTACTTGTTTACTTCCACTATGGTGGCTTTTATACGCACTTAGAATGAAATAAAGAGTGCATGTTGCAGTATTATCATGTAACTTGACAAGATCCAAATAAATTAATATCAGTTTGTGTAGTTATAGAAATACTATTTGCCTTTCTATCTTTCTAGGATATTTTATTTAATTAAAAGCTGTACACGGCTGTACTGTAATAAGTACGCAAAACATTGCATTCTATTTGCAGCTTGAGTCGTGATTTTTCTCACGACTCAATGATAAAAAGGGATAATTTGCTATCAACGTCAATCATATAAAGATAATTAGAAGTTGGGAGATTGGCTTCTCCTCTAAAAGGATTTTCAGTTTCACCATTTATCTCCTTACACTTCTCATAATATCCTATTATTCACTTAATGTCAAAATTTAATTTTAAAAAAAAATTCAGTCGGTTTGTGGCCAAGATAAGTTTTCTTCTGAACGTTTTCGGCATCTAGATGAGGGTGATGGAGCAATATAAAAACGTTAGGTATTATGTGGAAAATTGAAAAATTATAGGGGCTCAAGTGTGATTCTCCTCTGAAGATAAGATTATGATTTGTTGATATGCACTAAAGTAAAATTCTCGTAGAGTCAAATAGTTAAAAAGTTAAAACTTACCATGACATTCAGAATGCGAGTTAATAACTGAATATTAGACTTTTCAACCCTACGAGATAAAATGCTTCCAAAAAAAAATAAATAAATAAAAGACAAATATTAGATTTTTCAACCGTATGCCCAGACTTAAGAGTGGAGCTATTGGCATCCTCTTATCAAACTAATAAAATCCCTTTTCGTTTGTAATTTATTTAAGAATTCCTGAAAATCTACTATATCTTTTTTCTTTGAAGTTTCACACCCGTATAGATATAATTTTTCATTATTTAAGATTTTTTTGTTTTGAGTATCAATCTCGGTCCAAAGATCAGTTAATTGTTGAGTTTCAAGCATCTGAAATACCAAAATAAAGAGTTATACTGACAACAATCTGAAAACCTCTTGATTGTTCAATAGCTTAGCATAAATCAACGAGTGAGACTAAAAAATTTTTTTAAGTAGTAAAACTACAAGAGAAGAAAAAATCAAGAGATAGATAGAAAATTACATAAATGACTGGACAAAAAGCATGGCAGGATATAGGCAGCAAAAATATTACCGATGTTTATTGTTGGGTGTTAGAAAGAGAGAATCAAATTTAAAAGAATTGCAGTTTTGTTATTAAAATGGGTGTTAATAATAACAATAAAGTTTCTAATGTTGTTCAATAGGGGTGTACTTATAATAGGGGTTTTAAAAGAGTATAAGAGGGTGCCAATAGTTCAATTAAAGTTAAAGCTTTTACATTTCCTTCTTGAGCTGGATTCATTGACAAGTCAAGTTAAATTCATATAACCATGACACGTGTACTTTCGAAGATAGAACCGTAGTCAACACGGAGGACAAGAAAAGGAAATCGGATTCGAAAATGATCAGAGGTAAGACACGAAGAAACTCCATAAAACCCCATAGCACTTTCAATTACATTTCACACAATAAAAGATTTTCAATTTCTCTCACGTTTAACCAAAACTTTTCTCCCAAGATGGCCCTTCTTAATCTTTTCCTGGGGTTATTTCTACTTGCTTTAGCCAATATTCCCAGAAACGTAGTGTGTCAAAACTCCGTTGCCGATCTCGTGACGCCGGAATTTTTTGACGGGATTAAGAATCAGGCTCCAGCAACTTGTGAAGGGAAAGGGTTCTATACAAGAGATGCGTTTATTAGTGCTCTCAATTCCTATCCTGAATTTGGTAGAACTGATACTAAGCGTGAAGTGGCCGCATTTTTTGCCCATGTCACTCATGAAACAACAGGTAAGTTTTCCATCTCATTGTGCTTCAATTCTTGGAATTTATGTATCATTAGTTCAGTTAACTTGTCTCTAGGAAACCGACCAAGTGTTTTCAAGTAATCCGATCTAGTTAGTCCACAAGAGAACAGTTCATTGTTGCATATTTTGTTTTTTGTTGGAAATTTCTCGTTAGATTTGCGACCCCCCAATAAATAATAATAAAAAGAAGAAAAATTCTAAAAATAAAGGAACCAAGCTAATTAGAAGGCAAAATACCTGTTACATTTCTCTTGCAGATTTTTGCTACATAGAAGAGAAGGATAAAACAAAACCTTATTGTGTAAGTCCACAATACCCATGTGCCAGTGGTAAATCCTACTACGGCCGGGGACCCGATTCAGCTCACCGGAAACGGAAACTACATAGAGGCCGGAAATGATATCGGTTTCGACGGACTGAACTCTCCAGAAACGGTGGCCACGGACCCTGTCATATCTTTCAAGACTGCTTTGTGGTATTGGATGAGATATGTGCACTCAGCATTAAACCAAGGTTTTGGTGAAACAATTCGGAAAATTAATGGTGCTGCTGAATGCGGCGGCCAAAACCGTGAACAAGTTCAGGATCGCGTTAGGCGTTACACTGATTACTGCCAAAGATTTGGTGTTGATCCTGGACCAAAACTCGAGTGTTGATTAGGTATTTTGTACGAAAATGTTACAGTAGATGTAGTATATTGTATGACAATAAGCCAGAGTTATTTCAAACAGTTTCTTCGTTTGGTCACTCTGATGGAACAGTTTTTATGTACTTGATCATGAAATAAAGCGAAAAATAATGGATGATTAGCAGTAATGAATTTGCTTAACTAATTATTTACGATTCTGGGATCGGTTTGTTTGTGATTTATCGAGTTTATTGTTAATTTAACTTTGGTAGACCCATATATATTCGTGATTGAGGAGTGTTCAATCAAACTCTCTTTTAATTTGCAACTTGAGTCTCTGTACTTCTTTCTTTTTTTTTTAATTTAATCACTTGTGGAGCCACGTCTAGAGATGATTTATCACAGGTTTTCACAATACTCGATCGGATACAAAAAAACTTATCACAAGTCACCAATTGACAAAAAAGTGGATTAATTAAAAAATTTTGATAAAAGCATAAAAAGACTAAAATCAGTGTAGCTACTAATCAACTTACCTTTCGTCAAGTTGTTTCAATCTTTTAATGTTTTTTGTCAAAATTTTGTTGTAAATTAATTTTTTTGTCAAAATAGCGTTTTCCCAAACGTGAAAATCACTTCATTTTGATGTTTAAAGGATAACATAGTATTATGAAAACTACAGGGACGGTGATTAAAAAAAAAAATCATTCATGGGACAAATTGGCAAGCTCTCATAAATTAAATAAAATTTTCTCAGATAAAATTTATTAGGTCGATTCTGTTAGAAGCGTGTTTCTTATTTGGTTTATAAAATATATTTGGTGGAAAGTAAGAATTCTGGGACTCGAAGCCGAGACGTGGGAGGACAGGGAGGTAAGGAGATTTTTAACCACTCCATTTCTAAACAAACACAACCAAATTTTTAATACCATTTGATTACAAATTTGACGTTGTTAGTCATAGACAATTTTTTCAAATTCTCACTCTTCTAAATGCACAAAACATCTTCCCTTCCTTCTCTCACTTTCTTTGTAAAACCCCTGTTGTTGCTATGTGGCTCTTTAGTTCACCTTACATCGTCCCATAAAATTTCAACTGACTCTAAATAAAAACGTTTTTTTAATACTTTTTTTGGTCGTTTACAATAGATTAGTCCACCATTTATGTTTACGATTTTTTAACTTAATGAAAATGGTTCATTGACACTATATTTTACCAAGAAGGGTATGTATTTTCTGTTGACCATCCACAGAATTATCAAGATCAATTTTTTGAACATTGATATGTATATTAAAATTGAAAAAAAAAATTGATATTTACAATTAAAAATTTATTTGGACCACCTATATTGAGGCTGTAGTGACAATGCCTAGAGTTATGTCCTCATTGATATTATTAGGGGAAAATCTACTCTAGCCACATAATAAGGGGATATCTGTCATGTCCAATTATATAAACTTTTTAAAAGTATTTAACTTAATGATAATCCAATTTCCTTTTCATTAATGTGAGTAGAGTCAAATCCCTTACCCCCTCTTTTTAACATAAAAGATTTTATTATTTCAACTAAATGACCCCCCATAACTAGCCAATTGCATAATGTAAAGTGGATAGAGTTTTTGTACATGCAGAGGCTTCACTTAGTATATTTTTTTAAATAGAACTTGTGTAAATAAAGTTTTTATCCAAAAAATTTTAGCTGTTTAATTGTCAATAAGAGTTTTAATTAAAAATTTATGAAATTACTTTAATAGATATTTTTTTAAAGTTATGCTATGAAAAGAATAAAATAAAATTGTGAGATATGTAGAGAATATTTATATATTTTAGTATTTAAAAAAAATCAATCTCTACTCTCAAATGTTTAAATTTTAAATTTTTGCTAGTAAAGATAAATGGCTTATTTAAACTTAAAAAAATATATTACAAAAAGAAAATAAATAATAATAAAAATTTATAAAATTAAATAAATAAATATATATATATATATATATATATATATATTAAATAAAATATATTAAATGAGCACTGATACTCAAATCCGCACTTTAAGGATTTTGAGTGTAGGAAATGATCAATGGGCTAGAAGTCCCATGACCCAGCATTGAACTTTCAAAAACTAAAAAAAAAGGGCCCGATCTGCCAAATGTTTTGGGTGGGGGCGGGGGGAGGTCGCGAGAAGTATTAGGAATAAAAAGTAAAAAAAAAAATAAATACCGAGAAAATTCTGAAGCTTATTAATTCCTTTTTTTTTTTTTCAAAGAAAAGGTCCTCTACACTATAAAAGTTATAGAAGATATTGAAAGTTAATAATCATACTGGAATGCAAACAAACAAAAGAAAAAAAATTAAAAAAGGTTAAAATAATTTTGGGGTAAATTTGATCCTTTTACATATAAGAGAAGGGTGAACTAATAAATTTTTCTCATCCTAAATTAGTCATATTTTAAAAGGATTATACTATTATATCATCCCATTAAGTAGAGTAGATTACACACAGAATGAAGAATTCATATCAAGTGTAGGGCTGAACTGAGTTATATTAATTTTTTATCGTGCGTTTGTTTATATTAACGTATAATTAGCAGTTAGTTATATATTAGTCCATATTCAATTACTACTGATGACAATATAAAAGCACATCTGAGCACCTAAATCATGTCCCAAAATAAGGGGAAATAACTCCGTCAGTATAAAAAAAAAACCTCCATCACTATCCACCATAAACTTGTAGCATGTAAGCAATTGCCAATATTACAACGTCTGAACAAGAGAACTAAGCTCCATTCCCATTTAAAAAATCTGTCCATCTAAAGGATATCACAAAACTTGTAGTGACAAGCTAGTTTATCATCCACAGAGAAAAAGAGTAAAAAAAGGTTTTCTATTCTAAAATATCAAAAAGGAAACCTTACAAGATCCATTATTCCAATTTCCGTAATGCAAAACTTGCAGCGATAAGCTAGCAGTTCAAAATTGGAAGTAAAAGATTTCACTTCGATCTTTAACTAAATAACAACCATATTTTTCCACTATAAATATAAAATCTTAAAGGTATTGAATTCATCCGAGTTGAGAATTAATAGAATCATAAACCAAAAATTAAGCCACCATGAAGAAAACAACTTCTACAACTTTTTTCGCACGAAAGCTGAAGAAGAAGCAGCAGGAGCTTCTCGCCAAGGCAGAGTGAGTCGTAGTGTGGTCGATATAAGAGGCGTTCCGGCGCAGATAGCTCCCACTACCTATCCGTAGAGGATCACAAAATCGATCACCAACCAAGATATTGTAACGGGAGAGCTCACATTGTCACATGACGATGTTTTTAATCATGGTTTTCAATTCTTGAGTAATGATATTTGCACTAAAATTGCTGAAGAGAACAAGCATCATGTTACGGTACGTGATTGCACTGATACACACAATATTGTTAAGTATCGAAACAAAAATATATTTTGCAGGGACGAGAGGACGGTACTTATTAGGTTTTGGGATGGAAGGATTTGGTTCGTCGCTGGAGCCCTAGTGCAGGAGATGATGTTGGATTGTTTTGGGGTCAAAGAAACGGCAGATTTGACTTCAAATTTCTGAATCGAAAAATAGCCATCTAGTAATGTGGTGCAATTATGTTTATGGCTAGAATATAATAATTATTCGCTTTCTTTTTTCTTTTGAGTTTTAGTCTTCAGGTTTCTTATTTTAGTGGATGAGTAAATGTCTGTTAGGAATTTGATAAGCTTTCATTGAAACTGTTACATCAGAATTTTGACCTTTTAATTATATATGTCTATCCGTGCTGATTTTGTTAGCCTATTTGCTTTTATTTTTTTTTTTAATAATGAATGTTTTAATTCGCCTTATAATTTGTAATGACAGGATTAAGTGATATTACATTGCGAACACGATGGTGCTTATTGCTTATCATGCTCAATTATTTAAACCGTTTTGTCATGATAATATCAATGCATGCAATAATTGATGACATTTTACTGAAAACGCATGTTTTATCAAATATCGTGGATCTAATTGAAAGTATTAAAACTAACTAAGTACATAACATAAATAAGGGAACTATATGGGGCATAACGCTTTGAATTGGATGTTTCTTACGATGGATTGTCCCCATTTTCAATTTCAACCAAAAATAATATTTGTTTATATTTGTCCCCACTATATATGCGTATATACATAGCAGTTTTTTTGTTTGAAATTTTAAAATACTGAAAAAGTCCAGAAAAACTTTAAAAGTATGGGGGTTAAGCTTAAACTTAAATTATTTGAATCAAATGGTTTATATATTTTTCTAAACTTTTTCATACTTTAAAATTTTATATTGAAACATTTCTCTCTCTATTTATGGAGGCCGAAACTTATAGTTTCATCATAAAAAAATGACTTTAAATAATTGTGTTAAATTCAAAATTAAATAATAACACGAGAACTTTGATTTCTTTATGTAAAATAAATTTGACCCCATTAGATTTAAAGTGTGGCTCTGATCTCTCAACTCTTAGTTGCCGTCAAGAGGCAACATTCTTGTGTTATTACAACTACTTTTGGTAAGTGGTGTGTAGAGCAAACCAACATTGTTTTACACAACTCCATTCTGTGGATATACAAACAAACAAATAGCCAATATTTTTTAATAGAGTCCGAAAGTATGATTTGAAGCTTCCATTTATTAGCACAAAAGGCCAGTGTCAATATCGGAAGGATACTTTATCCGCTATTCTGCTGGCTGTTGCAATTGTTGTAAGAATACACGGTGGCAATGTACTGCTGGGCAATCTTTTGGATCCTAAGCATTTGGGCTGGCTCATTGGGTTGTTGGCAGCCCTTTTAAAATCTCTTAACGTAATCTAATTAAACCAAGTTTTTTTAGAGAATTAAACCCACAATAAAAACACATACAATGTCTATTTACTAAAAAGTCTCTGCACCACATACCTGTTACATGTAAATCATGAAAATTGGCCTCCTCGAAAAGCTGAACATAGATATGAAAGAAGGTTCAGGTTGCAAGCATGTAGCAATTGTATTATCGGGCTTAAGTTGTAGGGCCCCGATTAATCCAAAATTTCGACTTTTACTTATCGCCCTGGCAAATAGCAATTAAATACAGAATCATCTGAACCATTCTTTTGGTGTTCTTGCTACCAGTATTGATATTTGAATTTGGCAGATGTTGAGATTTGATATATAAAATATTTTGTTCTTCAAACGACTGTCGATTGATAATTACTAATTCTAAATATTTTGTTCTTCAAACGACTGTCGATTGATAATTCCTAATTCTATCTTAACAACATTATATCATATAGCTAATCACTTTGCATTACCTTATTTCTTTTTATACAACCTGATATCTTCAATTAGTGCTTTCAGATCATTACAAGATGATCCGCCTCCTTCCACAGCTTTCTTACCAATTCTTTGAGATGATTCGCTTTCTTCCTCATTTTTACTGCTTCTTGAGCCTCATTGTCCATTACAGTACAGATTGCATTTTTAATATTCCCTCCAACAGGTAGTCCAAATTTCGGCACTTGAGTTACAAGCCTTTCATTGTTGAATTGCTCCGCAAAAACTGGCCAAATGACCATTGGAACGCCAGCACTCACACCTTCCAATATTGAGGTCCAGCCACGATGCGTCAGATACCCACCAATTGCTTGATGGTCAAGTATCAAAACCTAAGGGGCTCACCCCTATATTACAAATCCTCTGTCATTTCTTCTTATTTCATCTTCAAATCCATCAGGCAGCCATGATTCATCTACCTTATCTATTGAAAAATTAAGAAACCAAATTCAAATTTAGAGAATTTTTCAAAGATTGGCCAAAAGATTGAACAATTTGTCAATAAATTTGACAAATTAGCCAAAGAAATATCAAACTCCTTGACATATTATATAGGAGTTGGTGGAATAGTACTTGGGTTAGGTGGAATAGTGCTTGGGTTCAAGCCTATAAATTGAAGCCATTTTCTCATTTGCTAGCATCCCAAAATTTGATAAGCTTATAAATTTCAAAGCTTTTGAGATAGTGAGAGAAGTTTATCTGGAAAATTTATATTTCCTGCAGTGTGTGAGAGTATTGAGTGTATGTGGGTTTTGGAAAGTGAGCTTTTCTTTACTCAAATTTGTATTCTAATAATTGTTAGTAATACAATTATTTTTCTCTTACTCCCGTGGACGTAGACATACTGCCGAACCACGTAAAATTTTGTGTCTTTTATTTTTCTATGATTATTTGGTGCGCTTGATTCCGCATTCCGTGCACAATAAGTGGTATTAGAGCCGACGATTTGTACTTTTGGGGGAGACTATACTGTTCACGTATATGGTACTATTTGCGTATATAGTACTGTTCAAGTATACAATACTGTTCACGTATGGTATTGTTTACTAATATGGTAGAGTTGACCATTTGTACTTAGAGGATTATTAGCTTGTATAGTGGTGTGGATTTGTGCATGTCTAGGAAAGTTCTGTCATAAAGGCAATAAGAACCTAAGGAGACTGGGTCTTAAGTGGGATCGGTGTGACTCCTCCAGTCTTCCCTAGAAACTTTTTTGCTGTATTCTTTCACGCGTACATATATATAGACACTGATCTCTCAAGTAAGGAATAATTTATTGAGAAAATGATAGAAGGTGAAACTTTTAGAAGTGGAAAAAGATCCATCCAGACTATTCCTGGAGATACTTCAAGTGAAAGGCGAGACTTTAGCCTTTCGGCACCTGTTATAGGGGGTTAGAAGATCGATATTGAAAAGTTTGATGGGAAAATCAACTTCGATATGTAGAGGCGCGAAGTTATGGATGCTCTTATTCAAATCAATCTCGATATTGTTTTGAAAAACAAATGACACTTGTATGATTAAGAAAGTTGGGATCGTATGAATGGGAAAGCATGTGGTCAGATCAGATCTTGTTTGACCAAGGAGGTGAAATACTTAGTAAAAGATGAGGAGTGTGCGATGACTTTATGGCATACATTAGAGGAGAAGTACTTGCTGAAAAGTCTTGAAAATCGCCTTCATGCAATGAGTCAAGTATATGGCTTTAAAATGAAGCCTGAGGTGTCAATGCATAATCATGTCTCAAGATTTGAAAAGTTACTTGCTGATTTGAAGAATCTTGATGAAGATATTAAGGAAGGAGTCAAGGCTATGATTCTGTTACACTCACTACTAGAGGAATATAGCCATTTTATGACTACTTTGATATATAAAAAAAGTGTAATCATCTTTAAAGATGTCTGTACAGCATTGACCAATTTAGAAATTCAGAATAATGATAAATATTCTAAAAAAGTATTATCCGAAGCTTTGTTTGCTAAAGAAATGATGATGGAGAACAAGAAGAAGTGTGGTGGAAAGAATTCTCGATCCAAATCGAGAAGTAGAAATATAGCTCGAGATGAATGTACCTTTTGTCATGAAAAGGGCCATTGGAGGAAAGATTGTCCAAAGGCTTAAAAGAGAGATGGAAAGAAACATGGCATGTAAAGATGAAGACTCTGATTATTCATTAAGTATTACTCCTACAGTATACGTGGCTAGTTCGAGCGAGTAAATACTTGATACTAGAGCAACCTGTCATGTATATCTTATTAAGGAATAGTTTATGGATTTTCGTAATATGAAATCTGGTGCAATTGTGATGGGGAATGATCAACCTTGTCATATAATGGGGATAGGAACAATCCGGCTCAAAATGTTTAATGGAATGGTCAGAAAACTGAAAGAGGTTAGCTATGTTCCAACTTTAAAGAAAAATCTAATTTCTGTGGGTGCTCTAGAAGCTAAAGGCTATAAGGTTACTATTGAAAATGGTACAATGAAATTCACATATGGGGCTATAGTGATTCTACAAGAAGTTCGGCGTCACAATCTGTACTATTTAAAGAAAGGTAAACTGATGAAGCAAATGTTGCTGAGGTGTATAGTGACACCACCAAGCTATGGCATGTGCTACTAGGTTATATTAGAGAGAAGTCTTTGCAAACTCTGATGAAGCATGAACTCTTAAAAGGTACCAAAACTTGTAAAGTAGGTTTCTGTGAGCATTGTGTAGTAGGCAAGAAAACAATGGTCAAATTTGGTACTGCTAATCACGATACTTGTGAGATCCTTGAATATGTTCATAGTGATGTATAGGGACCAACCAAGACTACATCAATTAGTGGAAGCCATTATTTTGTTACATTTATTGATGATTTCTCTAGACGTGTGTGGGTGTACATCATGCGAGTAAAGGATGAGGTTCTAGAGATTTTTGTGAAATGGAAGAAACTAGTAGAGACTCAAATTTGGAAAAAGATCAAAGTATTATGTTCTGACAATGAGGTAAATATACTTCTGATCCATTCTTGCAAGTATACCAGAACAAGGGTATTAAAAGATATTTCACAATGAGACATACTCCGCAACAGAACGGTGTGGCTAAGCGTATTAATCATACTTTGCTGGAGAAAGTACGATGTATGTTATCTAATGTTGGTTTAGATAAAATGTTTTGGGCTGAGGCTGTGAGCTACGCAAGTCATTTGATAAACCAGTTGCCTTCTGCTGCAATCAGAGATAAAACTCTTATAGAAATATAGTCTGGAAAGCATGCACAAGATTATAATTTCCTTCGTATATTCGGGTGTCCAGCTTATTATCATGTCAAAGATGATAAACTGGATCCTCATGCTAGAAAAACTATCTTTGTAGGATTCAAAGGTAGAATAAAGGGGTTCAAGCTTTGGGATCTCAAAGATAAAAAGTCTGTATGTAGCAGAGATATCACGTTTGATAAAGCTTCAATATTGAAAGATTCAAATTCTCAGCAGGTGGAGAACAAGACCACAAAGGTATTGCAGCGGGTGGAGTTTGATGCAACTCCATATGTACCAGTTAGTTCTACAATAGAGAAATGTTCAATTATGGATGTGACACTTAGAGTTGAAGAAGAGGTTGTTTCTTCTGATGTCCCACAAAATGAAAAAACAACTAATGATGTAGATAATGATAATTTTATAAAAACAAAGAGACCAAAAAGAGAGATAAAGAAACCTAGATGGCTTACTAAAGACATAATGGTAGCCTATGCACTTTTAATTATTAATGATGACATCTTCAACACTTTCAGTGAAGCATTACACAGTAATGAAAGTAATCAGTAGAAGTTAGTCATGGAGGAAGAGATGAAATCTCTCCATCAAAACCAGACTGGGGAACTTGTAAAGTTACCAAATGAAAAAAAGGGCTATTGGCAATAAATGGATTTATACCAAGAAACAAGGATCTCTAAATCAAACAACTCCTCGATATAAGGCAAGGTTTATTACAAAAGGTTTTGCTTAGAAGGAAGGTATTGATTATAATGAAGTTTTCTCTCCAGTCGTAAAGCATAATTCCATTTGTATCCTACTTGCCTTAGTAGCTAAATATGAGTTAGAGTTGGCTCAATTGGATATTAAGATGACATTCTTGCATGGAGATTTAGAGGAAGAAATCTATATGACTCAGCCTTGTGGTTTCAAAGTTGCTGAAAAGGAGAATCATGTGTGTAGATTGATTAAATCTTTGTACGGACTGAAACAGTGATTAAGACAGTAGTATAAGAGATTTGATCAATTTATACAAGGGCAGAAATTCACCAGAAGTGAACACGATCACTGTGTTTACTTTAGAAGACTACAAGATGAATCTTTCATCTATCTGTTACTCTATGTCGACGATATGCTTATAGCTTCGAAGAACAGAGGTAAAATTAAAAAATTAAAGAAGCAGCTGGCTTCTGAGTTCGAGATGAAAGACTTGGGTGATGCACAGAAAATACTTAGAATGGAGATTTATAGAGACAAGAAGAATAGGAGCGTGTGGTTGACTCCAAAATCTTATTTAAAAAAGGTGCTAGAAAGATTCAGTATAGATGATAAAACTAAATCAATAAGCACACCTCTAGCTCCTCATTTCAAATTACGCTCTTCTTTATGTCCTACATCCCAAGAGAAGCATGATTACATGGCTCGTGTTCCATATGCTAGTGTTGTGGGTAGTCTTATGTATGCTATAGTACGCACAAGGCCTAATATATCTCAAGCCATCAGTTTGGTTAGTCAATACAGCATAATCCAGGTAAAGACCATTGGATTGCGGTAAAGTGGATTCTCTGATATCTGTATGGGATAGTTGATATTGGGTTATTATTAAAAAAGAATTGTTGTCAACAATGTATTGGGTATTGTGATTCTGATTTCGCCAGAGACCTTGACAAGCGAAGATCAACAACGGGTTATGTATTCACATTAGGTGGAGGTTCGATTAGTTGAAGGTCGATTTTATAATCGACAATTGCTCTGTCCACTACGGAAGTAGAATACATGGCAGCAACGGAGGCTGTAAAGGAAGCTATCTAGCTGAAAGGCTTGTTAAGTGATGTGGGAGTAATCTAGAAAAATATTACAATATTCTGTAATAATCAAAGTGCGATATTCCTTGCAAAGAATCAAACATATCATGCTCGGACGAAACATATAATGTGAAATATTATTATGTGCGAGAAATTATCGAGAGCAGTATTATGTTGTTGAAAAAGATCGATACCAAGGATAACCCATTAGATATGTTAACGAAGATAATTTTTGGAATTAAGTTTCAATAGTGCTCGAAATTAATTCGGCTCTCAAACGTTAACCTCTCACCGTTTACAGAAAACAGTTAACCGATTTCGCAAAGTATATAACTGGTCACGGTTTTATCTTCATCTTCTCACTTGCCCTCTCACCGTTTCAGCCATTGTTACGAAACCTAAGCTTTTTCATCTCAATTTTTTCTCAGATTCTCCTCTTTCTGCACCAAATTACATCAGTAGAAATCTTTCTCATCACCTTCTGAGTAATTTCACCGATTACGAACGTCAAATTGTGATCAAAATAAAAAATTCCTAAATTGAAACCCTAATGTTTTGGAATGGCTGACCGTTTAATTGAAACGGTGAGGGAGTAGAGTGCTAACAAAACATTCAATTTCTGGAAATAAACAGTAAACCGTTTATATGCAAAACGGTTATCCGTTTATTAAACGACAACGGCTGACCGTTTAATTCAAACGGTGAAAGGATAGAGTGCAAACTTAACAATGTTTTAGTTTCTGGAAATAAACGGTGAACCGTTTACATGAAAACGGTTATCTGTTTATTGCACGATATTTCATAAGACATTTAACAACTGAACCAATCAACTAAGGCATATATATATAATCACAATACATCATCAAAATATTAAATAATAATAATCTCAATAACATAATTAATGATGTTAATGCGAAGACATCATCATCCCAAGTTCATGTCTGATTTTCAAAACTTGTTCTTCACAAAGGAGTTTTGTAAAAATATCAGCAAGTTGCTTTTCTGTAGAAACAAACTCTAACACAATATCACCCTTTTGAACATGATCTCTTAAGAAGTGATGTCTAATTTCTATATGCTTGGTTCTAGAGTGCTGAATGGGATTCTTTGAAAGATTAATAGCACTAGTATTATCACATTTGATAGGAATTTGTTCAAGTTTAATGCCATAGTCTCTGAGTGTTTGTTTCATTCAAAGGGCTTGAGCACAACAACTGCCTATGTCAATATATTCAGCTTCAGTGGTTGAAAATGCTACTGAGTTTTGCTTCTTACTAAACCATGAAACAAGTGCATGACCTATAAAATGGCAAGTACCGCTGGTACTTTTCCTATCAACCTTATGACCAGCAAAATCAACATCCGAAAAACATGTTAAGTCTATATGAGTTTCCCTAGGATACCAAAGACTAAGATCTATTGTTCCATTCAAATAACGAAAGATTCTTTTTACAGCAAGCAAATGAGATTCCTTGGGATTAGATTGAAATCTTGCACATAAACATACACTAAACATGATATCGGGTCTACTTGCAGTTAAATATAGTAGAGAACCAATCATACCTCGATACATCTTGATATTAACCTCTTTGCCTTTTTCATCTTTGTCCAGCTTGATTGTTGAGCTTATTGGTGTGCATTTGGCTTTTGAATTCTCAATTCCAAAACGTTTGAGCAGATATCTTATGTACTTAGCTTGATTTATGAATATTCCCTTATCATTTTATTTTATTTTCAGTCCAAGAAAATATTTCAGCTCTCCCATCATACTCATTTCAAACTCTTTGCTCATACATGTAGAAAATTCTTTGCACAAGGATTCATTAGTAGAACCGAAAATAATGTCATCAACATAAATTTGAACAACAAGTATGTCTTGGTTCTTATGCTTAACAAAGAGTGTAGTATCGGCTTTTCCCATTAAAAATTCATTGTCAAGCAAGAAATTTTTAAGCCTATCATACCATACTCTAGGTGCTTGTTTTAATCCATACAATGCTTTTGATAACTTATAAACATGATTTGGAAATTTTTCATTTTCAAAACCAGGGGGTTGTTTCACATAAACTTCCTCTATAATATATCCATTTAAAAAGGCACTTTTAACATCCATTTGAAATAAAATAAAATTCTTATAACATGCATATGCTAGCAGCATTCTAATAGATTCTAATCTAGCTACAAGAGCAAATATCTCATCAAAATCAATTTCTTCTTCTTGGTTGTATCCTTGAGCTACTAATCTAGCTTTATTCCTTACAACTACACCGGATTCATCCATCTTATTTCTAATTACCCATTTAGTTCCTATGATGGATTGATGTTCTGGTTTAGGAACTAATTCCCACACTTTATTTCTGTCAAATTGATTTAACTCCTCTTATATTGTCATAATCCAAGATTCATCATTTTCCGCATCCCCAAAGGATTTTGGTTCAATTTGAGAAATAAATGCAGCATGCTCACATGTATTCCTAAGTGATGATCTAGTTGTAACACCTTTATATGGATCACCTAAAATGATATCCTTTGGATAAGAAGAAACATACCTTCATTCCCTGGGGAGTACTTCAGAAGTACCTTAATTTTGTTCTGCACTTGTTTCTTTATGTTGTTCCACTCGATTTTCTGTATTCTTTTGGTTGTTCTTTGATAAATTTTCTTATATATTTTCATCTGCATCATCACTAACACCAACTTTCTCCATAGAGGAGGTATTAGACTCATCAAATGTAACATGCCTAGATTCTTCCACAACCAAAGTTCTTTTATTATAAACTCTATAAGTTTTACTTGAGTTTGAATACCCAAGAAAGATACCAACATCAGATTTTGGATTAAATTTTTCAAGATTATCTTTTGTGTTCAAAATAAAACATTTACATCCAAAAACTTTGAAATAACCAATGTTGGGTTTTCTATCTTTCCAAAGCTCATAGGGAGTTTTATTGAGATAAGATCTAATCAACACCCGATTTAGAACATAACAAGCAGTGTTGACGGCTTCAGCCCAAAAATATTTAGGTAGTGCATTTTCATTTAACATGGTCCTAGCCATTTTTTGAATGGATCTATTCTTTCTCTTAACAACTCCATTTTGTTGTGGAGTTCTAGGTGATGAAAATTGATGCTCAATGCCTAAATCATTGCAGAAATTTTCAAATGCATGATTCTCAAATTCTCTATCATGATCCTCAAATTCTCTACCATGATCACTTCTAATGCAAGTAATAGAGTGTCATTTTTCATTTTGAACCTTTTTACAGAATACTTTAAAGACCTCAAATGCATCATCTTTATTAGCTAGGAACAGTACCCAAGTGTATCTAGAATAATCATCTACAATTACAAAAGTATAATATTTTTCACTTAAGCTAGCATGTCTGGAAGGTCCAAATAGGTCCATATGAAGTAGCTGTAATGGTTTTGAAGAAGAAACATCATTTTTCTTTTTGAATGAAGTTTTAATTTGTTTATCAAATTGACAAGCTTCACAAATTTTATCCTTTTAAAAATCAATTTTTGGAAGACTTTTGACTAAGTCCTTTTTTGAAATTTTTGATATTAAATCCATGTTTGCATGTCCTAATCGTCTATACCACAACCAACAATCATTATATAATGCAGAAAAACATTTAATATGAGTAGATGCAACTTCTATATCAATTGTATAGACATTACCACATCTACTTCCAATGAATAAAGTTTTTTCATCACAAGCATCTTCAACAATACATCTAAATTTGTCAAAAATTACTTTATAACCTTTGTCACACAATTGACTAATACTAATCAAATTGTGTTTTAAATTTTCAACCAAGCAAACATTTTCAATTAAGGTTGATGAACTCTTACCAACATTACCGATTCTTAAAATCTTCCCTTTTGAGTTGTCTCCAAAAGAAACATCTTCGCCATTTTCAATTTTGGTGAAACTTGAGAACCAGGAATAATTCCCGATCATGTGTCTTGAACAACCACTATCCAAGTACCATTTATTATTCTTCTTCTTTGAGCTCTGCAAAGAAAATATCAAATCTTAGGTACCCAAACCTTTTTGAGTCCTTGAGTGTTAGCAATGATCCCTTTTGGAACCCAAACACATTTAGCTCCATGATATGCATTTCTTCTAACATGGCATCTATTTTTCATATGACCATCTTGATTATAATAATGACATACAATCTTAGGATTGTTTGTATAGGTTGATTTAACAAAATATTTTTACTTAATACTAAATTTTTGTCAAATACACATTTTTGAGTGCTCAGCAATTTCTCTAAATTATTTTGACCATTTGTGAATTTCAACACAATTTTATTGAGTTCAATACTCTTTTTCTTTAGCACTTCGTTTTCTCTCAACAATTCATCAACATAAAATTTGTCACGTTCATATGAATTACTAGGTTTCTCATTTGATGATGCAATCATATCATGTAATGTTTTATTTTCTGATTCTAGACATGTTATCTTTATATTTAATGATTCATTACATTTTTGTAATGCATCATTTTCCTTTGAAGTTTCTACCATCTTCTTTTTAAGGCAAACATTCTTTTTACCAATTTTCATTAATTCATCATGTAATTCTTTAAATGCATCATACAACTTATCATAAGTGAGATCACTTACCTTATCAATTTCATTGTCAGATTCATATCCAATAGCCATAAGTGCCAAATTTGACAATTCCTGGGATTCCTCTTTATCACTTGATTCTTCTTCACTGTCATCCCAAGTAGGCACCATGGCTTTCTTCTTAAGTTTACTGAGAAGTGGGCATTCTCATCTTATATGTCTTGGCTTCTTGCACTCATAGCATTTGATTGCTTCCTTTTTCTCCTTTTAATTGTTGAAATCTCTAAATTTTCTTCTATCATTGGTTTTCTTGAAGAATTTTCTGAATCTTCTTGCCAGCATAACTAATTCTTCATCATCTGGCTCACTTTGTTCATCACTCTTAAATTTTGAAACTTTGAGAGCAATGTTTTTCTTCTTTTCTTTAGTTCCTCTTTCAGCTGCTAAATCTTACTCATAAGAAATAAGAGAACCAATTAAATCATCAATAGGCAATGTATTTAGGTCTTTAGCCTCCTCAATGGCAGTTCTTTTTTGTCTCCATTCCTTAGGTAAAGATCTAATAATTTTCTTAACTTTTTCACTGTTAGAGAAAGTTTTTCCTAGAGCTTCTAAAGTGTTTATTATATCCATAAATCTTGTATACATAGAATAAACACTTTCATTTTGTTCTATTTGAAATAATTCATATTATCTAGTAAATCTGTTAATTTTAGACTCTTTTACCTGATTAGTTCCTTCATAAACGACTTCTAGTTTATGCCAGATTTCATAAGCACTTTCACAGCTAGAGACTCTATGGAATTCTTTCTTATCTAATGCACAGAATAAAGCATTCATAGCTTTGGAATTCAGAGAAGCTTTTCTCTTTTCCAATTCATTCCACTCCCTTGAGGGTTTAGGAATGTCATCTCCTAATTCATTTTTGATCATTGGCATAATTGGTCTATCACACACAATTTCTCAGATTTCATAATCTAAGGCTTGTAAATAGATTCTCATCCTAGTTTTCCAATAAGGAAAATCATTACCATCAAAAAATGGTGGACGAGTTGTAGATTGTCCTTCCCTAAATATGAATTCATACTGGGTAGCCATGGATCTTTTACTCTAGACGATTAAGTCTTGCTAAGAGAACCTCGCTCTAATACCAATTGAAATTTTAACTAAAGTAACTAAGAGGGGGGGTGAATTGGGTTTTTAATAATTATGGAAATAAATTACTCAATTACTGTAAATAAATTCAAAATAATTGAATAAATAAATAAAAAGGATAAATAAATTAAAAGATAAGGAAGAAAGAGCAAACACAATGATTTTTACGTGGTTCGACTATCCCCGCCTACGTCCATGCCTCTAAGCACTCCATGCTTGAGGATTCCACTATGCAAGCCTCTAAGGCTTCAACAAATTACAGTTGACTTCCCAGGTGTCAATATACCTTTACAATAAGAGATTATTTCCAATCTCTTAACCCAAATGTATCTCCACACTTACAGTCACTCAAGATAAAGGAATACAAATTGATTTGACACTCACACAATCTTTCAAGGTTACAAGTTAATGCTCAATGTGTGAATGAATGAAGTACAAATCTGTTTGAAGCTTTATGTAGATTGTAAACTCGTATGTAAGCTCAGTCTTTGTGTTGTCGTCAGTCCTTGATTTGAGTTGGATGAGCATATTTATAGTTGGAGCTGAAAACTAGCCGTTATTCTTTCATCTGACAGAAAACGGTTTGCCGTTAGTTGTTAACGGTTAGTCGTTTTCTTTGGTCAATGTTACCGTTTGAGCATGATTTCAAATAAACGGTTGACCGTTAATAATTATCCTTTCACCGTTATCGTCCAGAAATCTGCACAATAAAAACACGCAATCCGTTTTTACAAAATGGTTAAGGATTTACAAAGAATATCGATTCTGGAACTTATCGATTAGCCGTTATATGTTAACGGTTTGCCGTTAAAGTCCAGTGTCCTCATAATATAAAGCTCTGTAACTAGTTCTTTTATCTTTAAAGAATTTTAAAGAGTTGACGATATCGGTTAGCCATTATATATTAACGGTTCGCCGATTACTTCCAGTATCTCACAAAAATGCCTATCGGTTAAGTCTTAAGTTGTTAACCTTTTAACTTTAAAGGATCTTAAAGAGTTGACGATATCGGTTAACCGTTATATGTTAACGGTTCGCCGATTACTTCCAGTATCTCACAAAATACCTATCGGTTAAGGCTTAACCCGTTAACCTTTTACAGAGCTAAGTCTTTTCACTAACGGATAACTGTTTAATATAATCGGTTAGCCGTTTATACTCAAAACTTCATTTAACTTACAAATTGTTCTAGTTTCTCTAAGAAATGTTAAATGCGTACCTAGTTTTGACTCTTAAGAAAATACTTGAAATTTTGTGAGTCTTAAAACACATTTATTAACTTAAACTCATTGTTTGTTATCATCAAAATCAATTACCAAAATATGTATATGTTAACAAATTTAATAACATCTTATTCCTTGATACTTTCTCTAATGATCATTTTCAACATATTAAATATGTCAACACACTCTGGCCAGAGATTTCTATGATCAAGTACCGAAAACCTATCAAGAAATATGTTGTACAAATTCCATATTATTAATCTATAAGTTCAATACTTATAATTGCTCCCACTAAGATACCGGGTAATCTTGACTATAAGTATGTGTCGTGCCCTTTGGTAACTCAAATGGAATGACAACCACAATCATGAAATTATAATTAACTCAAGATTAAGATTACAGTAAAATTAATGCTTATGAGATTTAATAAGTTTGACAGTTATTATTAAGTTAATTAAATCTCATATACGATCCTGTTCAATGTAGTCGTACTACATCAATAAATTCATACATGATTAAGACAAATCATTCAATGAATTTATTACAGTTTATACCTAAATAAAGTGCCTAACTTTATTTATCAACTGCGAACTCAATTTATTAAATCATAAGATAATTTATATTTATGTCTTCTGTAAATCCATATAGTGATCACATAAATACATATAATATAATTAAATGGACTTTAATAAAAAAATTAATGCAAATAAGATATTTGAATAAAATACCTTAATTATTTTATTAATCAGAAAAAAATTTATTACAATTAAATAAACCAATATATTTTTAAAAAACATATTTTCCCAATAATAACAACCTAAGTGCAATCTTCTTTTAAATTGGTCCTTAAGTAATTGGAAAGTTGATCTAATACAATTAAATCCAGTCCAGTCGCTCGTGCACTTATAGCCGAGTACAATTAAGACTTAATTACTTATAATACATAATATCTCTTATCACCATATTTAAAAAACTCAGCTAATCCAATTCCCCGCCCCCCCCCCCCCCCCCCTTTTTTTTTTAATAGAACTAGAAACATGCCTGAATTTGTTGAATTAAATTCTAGTTGCAGTCTCCTCTCGCAATTCCGTTAGGCACTCCCGAATAGAAAAGATAAACCACGAAGAAACTATTAGCCGACCACTAGCTTGACCAAGACTTGATTGAATTTATTAAATTAGTCATAGAAATAAGTCTTCTGATCTTCTGGACAAGAATTCTTCTATGAATTATTATTCTATATAAACTGACGGGTAACAATTGTATAAGTATGACCGGATGAGATACATCATTTATGCTCATTAAATTGCATTCATTTTTGTACTTAAATTTCAGCCAATTAAATCATTCATCAATGAAAATAGAAAAAGTTATCCCGACAAGTTGCCGACATATCTTGTAAATTAATTTTTCTTCCGAGCCTCTTTGACGGAAGAGACCTTCAGATCTAATAATATATCAAATCTTGTGCATATATATGGCCTTGAGAAGATATTTCAACTATATTAATGGAAAAGAGGGGAACAAAATTAAGGCCGATAACTCTTTTTATGTAAATTCAATATGGTTTTGTCCTTGTTTCTTTTTTGTTATAATTATTATTTGGTCATGTAGTGCAATTGAAAATTCATAGTATTAAATTTCTCATAAAATAAGCGGACCCAAATGGAAAATATCTCTGCCAAAATTTTCCACAGTACTATTTTGTGACATTAATTTGTAATACAATTTGGCATCTACCAACTCAAAATACGGCACATAAAAATCAAAAGTGGGTCAGAACATGGTCCCAAATAAGTAGAACAAACGAACATCCATTACCGCATCGGACACTTGGGATCATTTTAGCATTGCTTGATGAAAACGTCAAGAAAATTTTAAGATGATGGACCATTTTAATTGCCTGACGGTGGGAAATTGCTATTATCAGGTGACGGCAAAGCTACAGGAACTGAATTTTTGTAAAGTAACACAAAATGCCAAATTTGAAGCTTTTCATTTAGAAGTTTTCAAGAGTTCATCAGATGGCATTGTAAATGATTGCGGTGGCTAGTTTACAATTTCAAGTTAAAATGAACTCGTGCGTGTTATTTAATTGTTTTCTTTATTTAATGATTTGCACAAAGACCGCGATTCGTTATATCAAATTTGAATCGATCTTCGTAAGCGCGACGCCAAAAATTTTTCGTGTGCCAAAATTTGCGCAACTAATTGAGGAGTGGGTTAGATTAATTTTGACAGCTAGAAATTGACTTGACCGACTCTGCTGTATGCAAAAGTATACTGGTCACAGCTCTTTATTATTCGGTGCCAACGATTATGTTTTTCGAAAGTATGCATTGAACAGCAATAACGTACAATTTGGTTGAAATAGACTATTTATGCCGCTTGCTCATTTTTATCCACGGCTAATTTCCTCATTTTATTGTTAAATTACTGCCAATCATAAAATATTATTATTTTTAGATTTTGACAAATAGAGACTCCACATTAGAGCCAAA
The DNA here is from genome assembly GCA_030449875.1 of Aegle marmelos. NCBI lineage: Eukaryota > Viridiplantae > Streptophyta > Magnoliopsida > Sapindales > Rutaceae > Aegle > Aegle marmelos. The sequence continues at coordinate 13,032,792 of JASUUL010000115.1, forward strand.
CTGCATAACGTCCACAAATTTTCTTTTCTTTTCAATTTTTCAAAATTTTCATCGACGAGTCAAGGCAAGGTAAGTCTATTGAACCGTATTCTATATGAGCTAAAAGTAAACATAAACTATTAGATAATCACAGAAAAAGGGAAAAAAAATTTTATTTAGTATTCTATAATTTGAGTTAAATATCTATTTAATTTTTATATTAAAAAAATGACATAGGACATTCTTATCGTTAATTATGTTACAGTTAAAAGTCACTTCATCTTTATTTTTACAATAATATTGTGGAAATATTGTAAGATAACAGATATTCTGAAGCAACAATCTACTGAAAAAGAAAATTTTTTTATCATTTTTTTGGAGTTAATTTACTAAATTAACATTGCTTTTTTCATTTCATTGATGTTCACATAAATGTTGTTTTGCCCCATATATCCTGCTAGTCAACATGGCAAGGACATTATTGTAAGAAAGCGAAAAATAAATAAACAAAATATGACACAAACAAGGACGACAAGAGTATCTTAAAATGTTTTTTAAAATATAAGAAATAAATAGATATTTAATCCAAAATATAGGAACTGAATTTATCATAAGAGCTCTATAAACACCATGCTCTATCAATCAATTTTTCACATCACAACTTCTCTTTGGGCTTAGCTTAAAAAATTCCTCTCAAAATGGCTCTGTTTAATCTGAATAAAGATTCACCAACCTTTCTTTTGTTTGCAATTTTCACATTGGCTATTCCCACAATTGTAGTGTCTCAAGTGGCCAACCTCGTGACACCAGAATTCTTTGATGGGATAAAGAACGTAGCCGATCCAAGCTGTGCAGGCAAGAGTTTCTATACAAGAGATGCTTTTCTTAATGCTGCCAATTCATATCCTGATTTTGGATCTGGTTCTGCTGATGATTCTAAGCGTGAAATTGCAGCATTTTTCGCTCATGTCACTCATGAAACTGGACGTAAGATTTCTCTCCTTGCCTTATTCGTTTTTATCCTTCTTTGGTAGTCCACAGGAGTATGATAACTTTTGTGAGTTTCAACGTGCAAGAATTAAATCTTAAACTCACTACAGACCCTCTCTTTATCGAGAGAACACCTTCAGATTAGCTGGGAATAGTACTTACTTTATAATAAGTTTGAGATGATCCTCCGCTTTTAAACTTTTTTTTTTAAATCCAAAATTCTATGTTTCAACTAGGATATAAGGTTTTTCTCCTATTTCAATACATAAGTGTTGCGTTGGAAGGCGTAAGTGTTGCATTGGAAGGTCAATTAATTTTAAAAAATAAAAATAAAAAAAATTTAAAAGCTGATCAGTTGTCACCACTCTGCAGTCAAAATTAGCACGTGAAATGTCACCGTAGATACCAATTGGACTCGCCAACCAACAAACAGCGTCACTCAAAAATAGGATGGATTTTGCCCAAATCCTGTCGAAAAAGTTTGAAAACTTTTTAACTTCCACAAATCTGGACTAATATCAAAATTTTCAACCAAGTAAATTGATCCGCTATAGAGATCATCAATTTCTAATCATTTTTGTTTTTAAATAAAATCTTATAAAAACATAATATATTGAATAAGAAATTATTTATATTATATTATAATTTTTTTAGAAAAATGAAACTAATAATAAAATAAAATAAAATTATGATTAATAAAATTTTTTAAATAGACAAGTAAAAGTATAAAATCTAAAATAAGTTTTATCAGCTATTTTACATAATACATTAAATAAACTGTTTATTTTTTTTGAATTACATTACTAACAAGAAATTTTGAAATTTTAACATTAAAAAATAAAATTTTCCAAATTAAAAAGTAAATTTCTTTTCTCTAAATAATTATGTAATCAAATAAACATTAGAGAGAGTTCTACTCTCCTCTCCTCTCCTTTTTCACTCATTTCCTTCATTTTCATCTCCTCTCATTTTGCCACCTTCCTTCAAGCCAAACAATACTTCAGTGTACATTATTATTTTTCTGTTGTCAAGATTTGCTTTTAGTTACTATTTTCTATAATCAATAACTTATATTTTTCCACACTGATAGAGAATGTCAATTCTTCAATTTAATACTACAAAATATTAAGAGAAAAAGTGATTCTGATTCTCAAATTATAATCTTGATAAGTTTTGTGTTATAATTTGATAAATAAAAATTCAATAATCACCACTTTAAAACATCAAAGCATCTCCAAGTCCATAAAAAATGACCTAGCTAAAACTAATAATAATGAAGATTTTAAATTTTTTTTCCCACTTGCAGATCTTTGCTACGTAGAAGAGATTGATAAATCAAATGCATACTGTGACTCAACAAATACACAATACCCATGTGTCCCTGGTAAATTCTACTATGGCCGTGGACCGATTCAACTAACTGGAAACGGTAATTACGGAGCTGCCGGACAAGAAATTGGATTCGACGGTCTAAACTCGCCGGAAACTGTGGCCAATGAACCTGTTATATCTTTCAAGACTGCCTTGTGGTTTTGGATGACCAATGTGCACCCTGTTGTAAACCAAGGCTTTGGGCAAACCATTCAGAGAATCAATGGTGCTCGTGAATGTGGTGGCCAGCAGCCCGATAAAGTTCAAGCTCGTATTGGATACTACACTGATTATTGCAACAAGTTCGGTGTATCTCCAGGGGAAAAACTCTCTTGTTAATTAGAATATGCTTTGCATGCATGAGCGAAAAAGCAAATAGTACGTACTCCAAGACGATTATAATAAAAAGTTGTTTCAAACAACTTGTTTACTTCCACTGTGGGTGGCTTTTATACGCACTTAGAATGAAATAAACAGTGCATGTTACATTATTATTATGTAACTTGACAAGGTCGAAATAAATTAATATCAGTTTGTGTAGTTATAGAAATACTATTTGCCTTTCTATCTTTCTTAGATTTTTATTTAATTACAAGCTGTACACGGCCTGTACTGTAATTTTGCGTTTTAAGTACGCAAAACATTGCAATCTATCTGCAGCTTGAGTCATGACTTTTCTCACGACTTAATGATAAAAAGGGACAATTTGCTAGCTACGTCAATCATACAAAGATAATTAGAAGATGGGAGATTGGCTTCCCATCTAAAAAGATTTTCAGTTTCACCATTTATCTCCTTACACTTCTCATAATATCTTGTTATTCTCTTAATGTGAAAATTTAATTACAAAAAAAAAAAAATTCAATCGGTTTGTGGCCAAGATAAGTTTTCTTCTGAACGTTTTCGGCCTACAGATGATGGTGATGGAGTAATATGAAAACTGTAGACGGCCTGTACTGTCATTCTCCAGGATTATGATTTGTTGATACGCATGAAAGTATACTTCTCAGAGTCAAATATTTAAAAAACAAGTATTAGACATTTCAACCGCAAGCCAAAAGTTAAAGCTTTTACATTTCCTTCTTGAGCTGGATTCATTGACAAGTCAAGTTAAATTCATATAACCATGACACATGTACTCTCGAAGATAGAACCGTAGTCAACACGGAGGACAAGAAAAGGAAATCGGATTCGAAAATGATCAGAGGTAAGACACGAAGAAACTCCTTAAAACTCCATAGCACTTTCAATTGCATTTCACACAATAAAAGATTTTCAATTTCTCTCACGTTTAACCAAAACTTTTCTCCCAAGATGGCCCTTCTTAGTCTTTTGCTGGGGTTATTTCTACTTGCTTTAGCCAATATTCCTAGAAACGTAGTGTGTCAAAACTCCGTTGCCGATCTCGTGACGCCGGAATTTTTTGACGGGATTAAGAATCAGGCTCCAGCAACTTGTGAAGGGAAAGGGTTCTATACAAGAGATGCGTTTATTAGTGCTCTCAATTCCTATCCTGAATTTGGTAGAACTGATACTAAGCGTGAAGTGGCCGCATTTTTTGCCCATGTCACTCATGAAACAACAGGTAAGTTTTCCATCTCATTGTGCTTCAATTCTTGGAATTTATGTATCATTAGTTCAGGTAACTTGTCTCCAGGGAACCGACCAAGTGTTTTCAAGTAATCCGATCTAGTTAGTCCGCAAGAGAACAGTTCATTGTTGCATATTTTGTTTTTTGTTGGAAATTTATCGTTAGATTTGCGACCCCCCAATAAATAATAATAAAAAGAAGAAGAATTCTAAAAATAAAGGAACCGAGCTAATTAGAAGGCAAAATACCTGTTACATTTCTCTTGCAGATTTTTGCTACATAGAAGAGAAGGATAAAACAAAACCTTATTGTATAAGTCCACAATACCCATGCGCCAGAGGTAAATTCTACTATGGCCGGGGACCGATTCAGCTCACCGGAAACGGAAACTACATAGAGGCCGGTAGGGCCATCCGTTTCGACGGTCTGAACTCTCCGGAAAAGGTGGCCAAGGACCGTGTCATATCTTTCGAGACTGCTTTGTGGTATTGGATGAGATACGTGCATTCAGCACTAAACCAAGGTTTTGGTGAAACAATTCGGAAAATTAATGGTCCCGCTGAATGCGGCGGCAAACGCCCAGACCTAGTTCGGGATCGCGTTAGGCGTTACACTGATTACTGCAAAAGATTTGGTGTTTATCCTGGACGAAATCTCAAGTGCTGATTAGATATTTTGTACAAAAATATTACAGTATATGTATTATATTATATCACAACAAGCCAGAGTTATTTCAAACAAGTTTCATTGTTTGGTAATTCTGATGGAATAATTTTTATGTACCTCATCATCAAATAAAGAGAAAAGTAATAGATGATTAGCAGCAATGAGTTTGCTTAACTAATTATTTACGATTCTGGGATCGATTTGTTTGTGATTTATCGAGTTTATTGTTGTTTAACTTTGGCATAATGATTGAGGAGTATTCAATCGAACTCTCTTTTAATTGCAACTTGAATCTATGGCATTTCTTTTTTCTTCTCTAATTTTTTTTTTAATTAATCACTTGTGGAGCCACGTCAAGAGATGATTTACCACAGGTTTTCATAATACTCGATCGGGTACAAAAAAACCTACAACAAGTCACAAATTGACAAAAAACTGGATGAGTTATGAAATTTTGATAAAGGCATAAAAAGACTAAAATTAGTGTAGTTATCAATCAACTTACCTTTCGTCAATTTATTTCAATCTTTTAGTGTTTTTTGTCAAAATTTTGTTGTAAATTAATGTCACGACCCGTCCCGAACCCTGGGACGAATCGCGACTGATCCTCGAAATTCGACTAATAACTATTCTAATATTAATCACAATAATATTTCTACTAAAATTTCCAATAGAATTTCACTAAGATTCTGAAATTTCCAATCCTACAATTAATAAGATAACACTCCCAAAATAATTTCCATATACAACCAACTCCGTTAATCAACATCTCAATAATTACCAAATATCATTCGAAATATTTTAATATCAAACACAATAAGTTATTCTAAATTGTAATATTATACAATCCGAAATATTCTACACAGAACTTTACAAATCCTAGGACAAATACGTGGCCAAATACACATAACTAGTGTTGCTGAGTCAACTGTTGTACCTGCAAGTCTCCTGTGGGGGGGAAAAATATAATAAAACGAAAAAGAATGGGGGTGAGTATAAAACTCAGTGAAGGTCAGTGAGTGGATAATAGTTTTTCAAAAAAATAACTTTATTCTTAAAATAATCGTATCACTTTTAAATACACCATTTTATCAAATCATAAACGAGAAATATTAATAAATCACTTCATATTTATAATCAAATCACTAACTTCGAAAACATATATAATAACATGTGAAATAACCAAAGAAGTATATGTCATAACATCATATAAATACTCAATGTGAAATCATCACCAAATGCTGCGTAGAACCGAAGAAAATTCACAACATATAATATCAATTTCGAATACTAAAAAAAAACTTTCACCAAACAAGTACCCGGGGAAATAATCTCATCCTATCCGGACCTCAACGGACAGGTAATCAAGCAACCATCATGCCCCGGAGCTACACGGATAATCCGGACCTCAACGGACGGGCAATCAAGAAACCATCATACCCCGGAGCTACACAGATAGACGGGGAAATAATATCTCATATGTCATCTCATCTCGACATATCTCATCATCATAATTATGCATGCATAGTCCCCAAAGGACAAAAGCGCCCAAGCACACGGCCCAAAGCCTCTATGTGTACTCCGACGGGCCCCAAAGGCCTATATCTCATATCATCACATCACAGTGTACAGGGAAGGGTACTGTCTAATGACTTGAAAACAATCAAAAATACACATGTATATAAACATCCGATAATATCCGAAATCACCTTCGCTTTTATTCTCAACAACATTTAAAATCTATTTTCTTTTCTTTAAAAATATTATTAATACACATATATTCAAAATCAGACATAAAACCATAAGTCATAACAATTCCGATAATAAATGCCATTATGCAAATAAAATCCATTTTCCACAAAATCATTAAATCAAGCATTTAAAAAAATTCATTTGCAATCATACTTATCATAATAAAAAATCATAATAATCCACAGAGAAAATAGGTTTTGTATATTCCACTCACAGTGACGACGATCAAATCTGGTATCGTCGATGTCCGTGGGTTGGTTCTCGTTCACGGGTCCTCCTAATCAAATAAATCGCATAATAATTATTAGTTACTTAAACTACAACTAATTGTAGTTAATAAAACCCAAATTCTCATAATATGACTCCCGAATATTTAAAATTATTAAATTTTCCTTATTCCCAAAAATTACTAATGATCTCGATATCAAACTTTATTTAATTGCCCCCAATAATATATTTATTAATTATCCATAAAATTCTCAATTTCCAAAATATCCTCAAATCCTTTAAAATTACCAAAATGTCTTGAATTCAAAATTATCGAAATATCCCAAAAATCATAATTTACCAATTTAATCCTCAAGATCATAAATTATTACTTATCCTTAATTTAATCAATTAATAACATATCCACATATTAGAAATTATTAAATTATCTCTGAGGTGTAAAATTATCGAATTACCTCCAATCACTTAAATTACCGATTTACCATCAAAATCTTAAATTACCTAACTATCCTTATCCATAATTATCAAATTACCCACAACTTTCAAAAACTACAAAATTAACCCCAAAATTCTCGGTCTTTACCGAATTGCCCCTCACCGGTCAACGGTGACCGGACTTCAGTCAATGGTGACGGGAAGCTTAGATCTTGTAGTTCCGGCCTCGGTGAATCCAATGGTACCGGCGGTGACCTCCCACGCGCGGTAATGGAGCCGGATCGAGTTTCCTAAGGCCGCGGGTTGCAAGTTGCCGTTCACCGGCAATTCGGCCGATTCAGATGACGAGACCGGTCGGAAATGGAAGCTGGAGGTGAGAGCAATGGAACCCAGCCGGTGGCGTGGCCAAAATCCGGCTGAATCGACGGCGGCAAGAACAGGTGTTTTGGCCGAAACTTTCAAGCTTCACCGGCGACGTTCTGGTTGTTTTCCGGCAGTGAGAATGGCAAAGATACGACCAGCGTCTCAAGAGCTTCAAATCGATACCAAGATCGTCAGAAACGGTGGCCGGAATTAGGAGATCCGGCCGGGTCAAGATTGCGGATCGCGGTCGAATCCGGGTCGAGTCTCTCTCTCTCTCTCTCTTTCTCTTTCTCTCTCTCTCTTTCTCTCTCTCCTTCTCTCTCTCTCTTTATTAAAATATAAATAAATAAATATATATATATATATACACGTAAATATTACAATTAATTTTTTGACAAAATAGCTTTTTGCCAAAAGGGAAAATCACTTTATTTTGATGTTTAAAGGATAACATAGTATTATCAAAGCTACAAGGATGAGTGATAAAAAATAATTTATTTATGGGACAAATTGGCGAGCTCCCAATTATTTTTATCAGATAAAATTTGTTAGGTCAATTTTGTCGGAAGTGTGTTTGTTATCGCAATTTATAAAATATATTTGGTGGAAAATAAGAATTCTGGGACTCGAAATCCATATATGGCAGGTAAGGGGATTTAGCCACTTCATTTCTAAACAAACACAACCAAATTTATTTTTAATAAAACCATTTGATTACAAATTTGACATTGTTAATCACATGCATTGTGTTCAAATTCTCATTCTTCTCAATGGCACAAAACATCTTCTCTTCCTTCCCTCTCACTTTCTTTGTAAAACTCCAACTTTGCTGTGTGGCTCTTCGGTTCACCTTACGTGTTCCACAAAATTTCATCTAATTCTAAACAAAAACCTTTTTTGAGTCAAGCCCAATGCTTTTTTTTTTTTTTTGGCCATCTAAAATAGATTAGTCTGCCGTTTATATTTATGATTTTGAAATTAATGAACTGGTTCACTGACAATATATTTTAACAAGAAGGATATGTATTTCTTATTGATCATCCATAAAGTTATCGAGATCAATTTTTTGAACATTGATATGTATACTAAAACTGGAAAAAAGAAAAAAGAAAAAAGAAAAAGATCGTTGATATTTATGATAAAAAATTTGTTAAGGCTATAATGACAACATCTAAATTTATGTTCTTATTAATATTAGAAAGAAATATATTCTAGCCACATTAATAAGGAGAATATCTATCCTGTCCAGCTATATAAATTTTTTAACATTATTTAACTTAATGGCAATCTAATTTCCTTCTCACCCACGTGACCGGAGTCAGAACCCATACCTCCTCTTTCTGACATAAAAGATTTGATTATTTAAACTAAATGACACTCAAAATCTGGAAAATTTTATAATTTGGGGCGGGATGGAGCCTTTGCATATTCTGGGACTCAAATTTGCACCTCAGCGATTTTGAATGTAGGAACTTACCAATGGGCCAGAAGCCCGATGACCCAGAGTTGAACTTTTAGAGGAGTTAAAAAAAAAAAAAAAAGACCCGATCTGCCTAATATTGGAAAGAAAATTGAAAGTAATCGGCCATTGTAACGAGAAAGTATTAGGAATAAAAAGAAAAAAATACCGAGAAAATTCTGGAACCCATTAAAAACTTTAGAAAAAAAAATAAATTGTCATCTACATTATAATAATTATAGAAGATATTGAAGTTAATAATCATATTAGAAAGCAAACACCTAAAAAAAATAATTTTGGGTGTAAATTTGATCCTTTTACATACAACTAGACAATTTTCAACATTTTAAGTTAATTTAGCTGTCAACAATAGTCAAGAGCTGTCAACAATAGTCAAGAGTCATATATTAAAATTTTTTTTTTAATTATATCGTCCCATTAAGTAGGGTAGGATTGAATAAAATGAAGAATTTAGATCAAATACAAAGTTGAACTGAATTATATTAATTTTTTATCGTGCTTGTGTTTGTAATAGCGTATAATTGAAAGTTAATTATACACTAGTCCATATTCAATTACTATTGATGACAGCATAAAAGCTCGCCTAAGCACCTAAATCATATCCCAAAATAAGGGGAAATAACTCCGTCAGTATCCACCATAAACTTGTTGTATGTAAGCAAGTTCTCACGGGCCACCAAGATCTCTCGCAACTGAAGGCTAATTTTGCACGCACGGGTTCATTTAGTAAAAGTCTACTTAAAAACAGAGTACACTTAAAAAGCAAGTTTGGCTTAGCACTTAAGGTGGATTACGTTTAGAAGTAGGATGCACTCAGTAATGGGCTGCCCACACAATTAAATTAAACGTGGTGCACTTAGCAACAGTCCGACTTGACCTGAGTTCTAAACTTTTCTATAATTACTAAGTTGTTGGAAATCTCTAGAATTAGACACTTACACCCTCTGGCCAATTTGCTTATAAATAAGAGTGGCCCACCTCATTTTATGCAACACCTCAACACACACACACCCAAGCACTTTCCAGTAAACACGCGCACATACTAGCGCACAAGCTCTCAAGCTCTCTTATATAAAACATTGCATAAATTACTCTTGGAGTATAATATAAATATATTTTGTTATAATAGCTCATTTCTCTTTAACCTTTTCCGCAAGCTTTACCTTTAGGCTAGATCCATAAAAGTTTAGGCTTATTTAATGACTTAAATTGCTAAGAACTCATCTAAGTACTACACGGAAGTACTGCGCGACAACTCTTATCTCGTAACAAGGTGCCTAAAATTGCAACATCGAAACAGGAGAACTAATCTCCATTACCATTTTCAAAATCTCTCCATCAAAAGGACATCAGAAAACTTGCAGCTACAAGCTAGCTTATCATCCCATAGAGAAGAAGAGTGAAAAAAAAAGCTTTTCTATTCTAAAATATCAAAAAGGAAACTTTACGAGATCCATTCTTCTAATTTCCGAAATGCGAAACTTGTAGCAATAAGCTTGCAGTCCCAAATTGGAAGTAAAAGATTTCACTTCGATCTTTAACTAAATAACAACCATGTTTTTCCACTACAAATTTAAAATCTTGGAGGCATTGAATTCATCGGACTTGTGCATTAATAGAAACATAAACCAAAAATTAAGTCACCATGAAGAAAACAATCTTCTACAATTTTTTTTTTGCACCAAAGCTGAAGAAGAAGCAGCAGGAGCTTCTCAAGGCAAAGTGACTCGTAGTGTCATCGAGATAAGAGGCGTTCCGCCGCGGATAGATCCCACAACATATCCATGGCGGATCACGAAATCACCAACCAAGATATCGTAACGGGAGAGGTCACATTGTCACATGACGATGTTTTCAATCATGTTTTTCAATTCTTGAGTAATGATATTTGCACTAAAATTGCTGAAGAGAACAAGCATCATGTTACTGTACGTGATTGTACTGATACTCACAATATTGTTAAGTATCGAAACAACAATATATTTTTGCAGGGACGAGAGGACGGTACTTATTATGATTTGGGATGGAAGGATTTGGTTCGTCGCTGTAGCGCTAGTGCAGGAGATGAAGTTGGATTGTTTTGGGATCAAAGAAAGGCCAGATTTGACTTCAAATTTCTGAATCGAAGAATAGCCATCTAGTAATGTGCTGCTATTATGTTTATGGCTGCAATATAATAATTATTAGCTTTCTTTTTTCTTTTGAGTTCTAGTCTTCAGGTTTCTTATTTTTGTGGATGAGTTAATTCTGTGAGGAATTTGATAAGATTGCATTGAAACTGTTACATCAGAATATTGACCTTTTAATTAATGTCTATGCGTGCTGATTTTGTTAGCCTATTAATTTGTCTCTTTTTTCCATAATAATGAATGTTTTAATTGCCTTATAATTTGTAATGACCGGATTAATTGATATTTCACGTGCGAACACGATGGTGCTTATTGCTTAACACGCTCAATTATAATCCGTTTTGTCATGATAATATCAATACATGCAATAATTGATGACATTTTACTGAAAATGCATATTATATCGTGGATCTAATTGGAAGTATTAAAACTAGCGAAGATGCATAACATAAATAAGGGAACTATATGGGGTATAACGCTTTGAATTGGATGCCTCTTGCGATGGATTGTCCCAATTTTCAATTTCAACCAAAAATATTATTTGTTTATATTTGTCGCCACTATATATACAAAGATACATAGTATTTTTTTTTGGGTTCAAAATTAAAATATTGAAAAAGTTCGGAAAAATTTTTAAAATGTTGGGTTTAAGCTTAATTCGAAGTATTTGAACTGCATGATTTATATATTTTTTTTAAACTTTCCCATACTTTAAAATTCTAAATTGAAACATTTCTCTCTCTCAATTTATATAAAGAGAGAGAAGCTGCAACTTATAGTTTCATCTTCAAAAGTGACTTTAAATAATTGTGTTAAATCCAAAATTAAATAATAACGCCAGAGAACTGTTGATTTCTTTAGGCAAAATAAATTTGTCCCAATTAGATTTAAAGTGTGGCTCTGATCTCTCAACTCTCAGTTGTCGTCAAGAGGCAACATACTTGTGTCACTACATTGACGTTTGGTAAGTGGTGCGTAGAGGTACAAACCAACATTGTTTTACGCAACTCCAGTCGTTGAGAAATAAGCCAACATTGTTTTACACAACTCCATTCTATGGATATACAAGCAAACAAATAGCCACTATTTCTTAATTGAGTCCGAAAGTATGATTTGAAGCTTCCACTTACTTGCAAAAAGGCCAGTGTCAACATTGGAAGGATGCTTAATCTGCTGGCTGTTGCAATTGTGGCAATAATGCACGGTGGCAATGTGCTGCTGGGCAACCTTTTGGATCCTAAGAAGTTGGGCTGGCTCATTGGATCTCCTCCCAGATGTTTTGAGTTTGTTGTTGGCACCCTTTTTAAAATCTCTCAACATAAACTAGTTAAACCTAGTTTTTTTTTAATTAAAAAAAAAAAGGGAATTGAACCCACATTAAAAACAGATTTAATTTCTATTTACTAAAAGCTCTCTGCACCACGTGCATGTTACATGTAAATCATGAAAATGGGAATCCTCGAAAAGCTGAACATAGATATGAAACTGGGTTCAAGTTGCAAGTATGTAGTAATTTTATTATTGGTTATTATTGGACTTAAGTTGTGGAAGGCCCACTTGATCAAAAATTTCGAATTTTACTTATCGCCTGGCAAGTGGCAATTAAATGCAGAATCATCTGAACCATTCTTCTGGCAGTCTTGCTAACAGTATTGATATTTGAATTAGGCAAATGTTGAGATTTGATGTAACATATTTGAATTAAATACATGTTGATTAATAATCACTAATTCTATCTTAACAATATTATATCATATAGTTAATTACTTTGCATCACCTTATTTCTTTCTATACAACCTGATATCTTCAATTAGTGCTTTCAGATCATTACAAGATGATCCGCCTTCTTCCACAGCTTTCTTAGCCAATTCTTTGAGATGATTCACTTTCTTCCTCATTTTTACTGTTTCTGGATCATGATTGTCCATTACAGCACAGATTGCATTTTTAATATTTCCTCTGTTGATTACAGGGGAATCCTGAGTCGCCCAAATCTTCCAAATTTCGTTCCCAACAGGTACTCCAAATTTCAGCACTTGAGTTACAAGCTTTTCATTGTTGAATTGCTCCGCAAAAACTGGCCAAGTGATCATTGGAACGCCAGCACTCACACCTTCCAATATAGAGTTCCAGCCACAATGTGTCAGAAACCCACCAATTGCTTGATGGTCAAGTATCAAAACCTGAGGGGCCCACCCCTTTATTACAAATCCTCTGTCACTTCTTCTTATTTCATCTTCAAATCCATCAGGCAGCCATGATTCATCTTCCTGGTCATCATCCGTCTTCGGGATTTTTCCCACTACCCAGATGAAAGAATGGCCTGATTCTTTAAGAGCTGCAGCTATCTCTGAAGTTTGTTTTTTGCTGAATCTTGTTAAGCTTCCGAAACAAATGTACAAAACAGAGTTAGGTTTCCTGGAATCAAGCCAACTCAAGCAACTGTGTTCCGACACGCAAGATTTATCTCCTCTTTCAGCTTTATCATCAACATCTCTATTGTAAAGAGAGACAGGCCCTAAATGCCACGCCTTCTTGCCTGTAACTCTTCTGAAGTGATCTGCGTACGCCGGCTCAAGCTCGTAAAAGCTGTTCATCAACACACCGAAGCTCTTCCTCTCGGCATCGTTGAGTTCATTAAACATAGCAGAAAATGCAGTACTTTTGCATTTGACAATATCCGGCAATTGAGATCTTGACAGTTTTACTTGATCTGGGAGGCCTGGAACAGTGAACCTTTGGGTCTCGGATACAATATTTTTGAAAGGCTGATGATGTTCCAGGCTATGTGAAACGCAGTTATTGAAGAATCCACTGCCTGTAAAGGCCAGCCTTGGAATTCCAAGCTCCTCGGCAACGCTTACAGTCCATGGGAAGAGATTGTCAGAAACAATACAATTAGGATTTTGTTCCCGGAAGAGCTTTTCAATTTCCGGACGAAGCAATTCCAGTGCGGGAAAAAGTTTCTTGGTGGTTTCAGGAGTTGAAGTTGACATCAAATTTTCACAACCTTCGGGTAAGCCTGCTTCCTGAGAAGGGAAACTGAGGATTCGGAGAGAAATTTCTCGACCAAATCGAGAATCTCGATCAATCGCATTTTGGAAACGGCGAGCATTCATTTTAGTAAGAATTATTGTAACCTGAATTCCATTTGCAGCAAAAAGCCTTGCCATGTCTACCATTGGTACCATGTGGCCTGGTGCAATATAGGGAAGAAACATCACACGAAGCTTTTGACTTTCTGATACCATGGTCATGAATCTTTCATCAAATAGAGGTGATATAGATTATCTAGATCTCTTATTTATACCTCTGATTAGCATTTAATAAAAGATAAATTAAAATAAAATCAAAACTACGAATGACTGGTGTTAAAGGAAAACATATATATTTATTACAGATAATCCGATGAAACTTAGGTACCTTCTATCACAAGATAGAAGGTACACAGACAATCAAAATTTGGTGGCGTAATTAGCACCTGAAATTTGATTATTTGTATATTGAAATGTTATTGATTTTCTTGTTATTGACGGCCAGAACTTATACTTAGCCCTCCTTTGAAAAAAAAAAAAAAAAGTGGAGAATTGCTTACTAAATTAGAGAGCTTCAATTATATCATACTTCAAATAGAAATGAAAGGAACGGTAAGGAGAGAATAATTCATATTTCACCGCAAATTATTTTACCGGTTATAACTAATCATTATAGAAGTATTAAACTGCTTAACCAAGCGGGCCACCAAAAAAAAAAAAAAAACTACTTGGTGAAATTATTTACTTTGATAAATTGCATATTTACTTTGATAAATTGCATTTTTTCTTAAGTGGACTTCAACGTGCAGAGAATATTATAGCTTATAATCTATTGCAGCATGAAAGTATTAGTTGTTTAAAAACATAAGACATAAATGAATTAAAGAGAACAAATAATGTATGCTATTAATATCATTTAATGATTTTATTTCTCTAGTATGGGTGCCTAGTTTTTAATATTATAATCTGCATGGCTTTATAGTTCATTAAAAAACAAGCATATTAAACTGTACGACTTAAGAACATGTTCACATTAGAAAAAATGAGAACACCCATATCTAAGAATGATCATGTATATTTATAACTAGCTGAAATTGTTTGTATGATTGATGATTTCAAAGTTAATAAACCATTCCTTTAAATTACTTAATTTCTTTAGTTTTCTTCAAAACCTCCCCAACAAGATGGAAATCACATGATATGGAATCTTAAAACAATCTTTTGCTCCTTAATTTTGAACATCCTATTTATTAAGATAACATTATTGGGACAGTGATCGTTCCGTTAGTTTCTGAATTCCATAACTCGTATCTAAAGATTTGCTTTACTTGATTAGATGGACATACGCCTTTCTATCTCATAACAGATCTCTTTTATGCCTTTGTGAGTTTCTCATATACAGGTATAGAGAGAATAAAGGGCAGCATATGGGAGTTTTGCATTTCACTTGGTTGAATGATCCTCCATTGAGATTAGAAAATCTCTCTCTTGGGGCTAACTCTCGCTAACCATTTTATTTACGCTTCTTAGTTTTCTTGTTCTTAATGTAATGTTCATTTTGAGAGGAAAGGCGCATTATGATCCGTTAATTTGATGTAATTCTTTTTCTTTATTTAATAAAATTTCTTACTCCGTTATTGTGCATCAAATTGGGACAAATAAAGGAGTGAAAACATGAATGTGGAATCTAGTTGGATCAACTAATAAAATCACATGTTGATTAAAATATAAATGTTTCATCCAAATATAATATTAATTTTAAATCCTTTTATAAAAATATATAATATATAAAGCACTAATTTTTTAGAAATTGTTCCTAAGAATGCAATTCAATAACCATTCATTTATATATTGACTGATATGAATCAATAGACACGAAAACATAATCGTGGGAAATGGATTACCCTCCAACCTTCAAAATGAATAATTGTATGCTCATAAAAATGAATGAAAATAAGTGATCAATAATCCTTTGATTAGGTTGATTGGTACCTCCTATCCTTCAACTCTAAGTGGATAATTTGAGTCTCTCCAATAGGTATGAGAGTGATATCTTTAATTTTTTTTTTTTTTTTATGTTGAAATATTTCAATTGCATGTTGAGCTTTGATTGTAGGAGACTTGGTTATATACTTTGGGCATATTGGGTTTTGATTGTACATTATATTAAAACGAAAATAAGTCGTAATCTCCCTCAGAGAACTGTCCAAAAAGTGATAAATGGCCAACGAAGTAAAAAATTAGGCATTTGCAATTAATTTTAGTGTGGCTGACGCTGCTATTACATTATTTTATAGCAAAAAAAAAAAAATGAAGTTAGTGGACTGAATTTAAAGTTTCAATCATGTTTCAAATATGTTTTGTTTTGTTTTATTTTCAATGGAACCTAAACTAAGTGAGGGAAATATATCAATTGGGACAAAGTGAAAATAGTGTAAGAGAAAAATAGCATAAGAGAAAAGCAAAAAAATAAAGGGTAGCCGTGGTTAAGATGTAAAAGGACATAAATATAGGTAAGAACTAAATAAAAATAAAGAAGCCATGAAAATCTATAAGCAGGAAAGGCCAATGATCCTTGAATAAATATAGCTCTTATATCTGTACTAGGGGAATTCGAACAAAGTATCTTGTTGTTGATCATCCGCCAAAAATCAAAGAAGAGAAACGAGGAAGAATAGCATGTGACCATATGAAATTAGACCAAGGTATATAAGAATTTCTAATTCTGTCCGCATTATAGCAATCAGAATAATCAAGGACAATACGTTTTAGATTTTTCTTTGTGAAAAATTCTTTAAAAAATGAAAAAAAACGCCTTTAAAAAATGAAAAAGAAAAAAAACTATTTTGACTCATACATTATTACATTATTACATTTTACAGTAATATAATTTAAAGATATGTATCATATAATTTTTAAAAAAAGTGTTTTGTGAAGTTTTGAGCGACTTGGTCGAGTGGTATTTTTTTTGACTAATCACCCAAGTTCGATTCTTAAAAGTAATAGAGGATTAAAATGTTGATTAGAGTTTAATCAATCTTTTACTCTTTTTTTTTTAATATAACAAAATGAGAGAATTTTCAACATATGACATTATTTTTCGATCTCAAAAATATATGATATATACTTATTATTAAAAAAATATTTTTATAAGTACTAGAAAATATTTTACTATTAATTTTCTTCATTTACATTGAAACTAATATTTCTATTTTTAGTATTTATATGTTTTATTTTTATGATTTATTTAAATATGAATAAATACACATATAAAAGTATGGATTATATGTAAAATTATGGTTTTTGAAGGGCTATTGGCTATTATGAAAACGTAGAGGGCTATTGAACTCTGTACAACCTCCCTTTTAATATAGTAGTCAACCATTCTTGTTATAAGTGAATTTGAAATAGAACACTTAAAGCAAAGATAAATGGATGAAAGTACTACCCATTTCTTTACAACGAGGTTGCCTTTTATAGGCGTTACGTGAACAAACTTAATAAAATAATAGCAGCCATTATCTAACAAATACTGCAGCCACTTTGTAGTAACTTCAGCCTAAAGACTAGGTAAACACAATCTTGCAAATGACATTACCAACAAACTTCCTAAAGACTAGGACCACAAAAGCACCTTATTAACACAAGGAATTTCCAACAATTCTAGCTTTGAATTAGTTGTCGATAATTACTCACCTCATTTTTTAAATTTAAAATTTCTCATGTGTGTTATAGGAGATTGAGGTATATTTTATACTCATTAGAAACATGCATTCATTAATAGTTTTTTTTTTTTTTTGGTAATTGACTAATGACTATGTAGTGTCTTACTTAAAAGAATATAGGATTATCTATCAATAAGAATATATAAATGTTTCATGAAAGTCTTTCATTTTTTTTGAAATTTTGAATTAAAAAATTATATGTAAAGATTTACAGATAAATTAAAAAAAAACTTAGAATACGTTAGTTTTTTAAGTGAACTTCGGTGGTACAAGAAAAATTTTAGTAATGAAAAAAAAAAGCCTAATTAGAGGGATTTAACGAACCTTACTACTCTAAAAAAATACTAAGAACGATCCAAGAGATTAAAATACATTAGTTATAAAACTTCAACGGAAAAAAATAATTATCGAGAATCCTCAAACAGTACAATAAATTTTCCAAACAACACTATAACTAAAATTAAGTTAGTAACAAAAGTCTGAATTTAGTAACAAAAGTCTATTTTTAGAAGCGCTTGCCAGCGCAAACACGTGCATTCTCTTGTATTATTAATAATTTGAAAAGCCATGACCCATGACTAATAATGGCGAATGGTTCGTGGCGGCAAGTGTTGGCCCACTAGGCCTATGGGCCGGCACGGCATGGCATGGCTCACTAAATTGGTGGGTCGTACCTTGCCATATTGTAGTTGTGCTTAAAAAATGTCTTATCATTTTTTTTTTTTGGTGGTTTTTTGCTTTAAGATAACATGTCCAGCGTGTCTAAAAAAATTATGTGCCGAACGTGTGTTTTCGAAGTCCACCAACCTAATAATAATATAATAATCATCATCATCATTATTATTATTATAATAATTTTTTACAAGAGAGTCACTACATTTTATTATTAATTTATCATAATTTTATAAATATATATTTAATTACAATAACAAATCATAACACAAAATACATAAAATTAATTTCATAAATCATAATAATGAGTTAATTAAAATTAAAAATAAAATCTTGAAATAAGAATTATAAAATCATAATATTTATAATTTTATTTATTAAAATTATTATATTTATTTATTCATTTAATAAATTATAAATAAAAAAATAAAATATTTATTTAAACTAAGACTTGAATTAATTTTTAAAAAATATATGTTAAAAGAATTAAAATTTAATTTTAAAATATTTGTAAATCATATCATTTTATTATTATTTTTATTAAAAAATATTTAGATATATTTTAATTCATATATTATTGATGGTTCACAAATCACGTGTTAGACTATTAATAAAATGTATTTATTATATATTTTTTTATATATTATATTTTAATTCATTTTTAAACGTACCGTATTTTTTAAATTTTATGAACTTAAAATTTTAAATCCAACACACCTTACGGTGCATGTGATATTGTGCTGTATGTCTTATTAAAACGTAGTTGTTTCATACCTCACCATATGACACCGGCCCGTTGGCTATCAAACTCTCCCACAATCTCCCACGCTCGTGCGTTCCACCCCCCCCCCCCACCAAAAAAAAAAAAAAAAAAAAAAAAAAAAAAAACTGTTATGTATTTAATTCCATCTTCTTTTAACTTTTTGTGGCACTATAAATATCTTCCCCACTTTCACCCTTATCAAAACACACAATTTTGCCCTCTAAATCTTCCTAAATTTAATGTAGTGGCCCAAAACTGTGGCAGTGCTGCAGCCAATGGGGATAACGCGGCACCAGCCATGAGTACTGTCGCACAAGGTGCCACCAGGCACCATGCAATGTCCCTCCGGCCACTAATGATCTGTCGGTGGTTGATATCGTGACGACGAATTCTTTAACGGGATACGTAACCAAGCTGATTCAAGCTGCGTCGAGAAGAACTTTTATTCACGATCAGCTTTTCTCGATGCCCTTGGCTCTTTTTCTCAATTCGGTATAACTGCCACGGAAGAGGATTCCATGCGTGAAATTGCAGCTTTCTCTGCTCATGTTACATGAAACAGGACGTAAGAATTCATTTCTTCTTCTTTTTTAAAGGTTAATTCATCTTCATTTTCATGCCTTAAAACTCATCAAAACTTCATCATAGTTTTAAAAAGATAAAGTTATAAAAATTCCGACTATTTTTTAAAAAAAAACTATTTTATGCTTAGAATCTGTCTTTTGAATATTTTACAATTGATTAAGTGCTAAGCTTTCTTTAGGTAGTTGCAAGTAATTAACTAACAAAAACGAAATAATAAGCAGTCTTACTCTATAGATAAAATAGTTTAAAAAATGTTGAATTTACATAATCTTTTCGACAACAGTATTGAAACATCAATTTTAAATGATTAATTCTTAAAAAAAAAACAGTTTTTTTGTCCATTTTCGTTATATAAATTAACTTAAAATTAAAGACTTCTTTTCCTCCTGCCAGAATTTTGTTGCATTGAAGAAATAGACGGTCCCTCAAGGGACTTATTGCAAACATGGCAAACAAGCATGATAACTGTGGACCGCATGCAAAGATAAATGATGACTTTTGGTATGATGAAATGCATATAATGATAACCACTGCTAACTCCCCTATCTGCTACTCACAAAACACGTTTGTACATTTCCTTCATTTATTTTCCTTTGACTTTATCTTTTTAATTGCTACCAGAACTTGCGCATTTATATTATTGTAGAACAGACGGTGATATAAATGAATAAAATTATTAATATAAATACACAAGCTGTCCTAAAAATTATAAAAAAATAATCAAAGGAAAATAAATGAAGAAAATATGTAAATGGGCAAATGTTTTTTTGTGAGACTTAGTTATCTGGTGGGGGTTGCAAGTGGCTATTATTATGTCGATTTCATCATTGCATTCCAAAAGTCATCATTCTTCTTTGCATGTGGTTCACAATTATCACGCTTGTCTGCTGCCGGAAACAGCGAAGACTACTACGGCGGGGGATCAACTCAACTATCCTGGAATTTTCACGGCGGACCTGCCGGAAACAGCATCGCCTTCGACAGATTAAACGCGCGAGAAATTGTTGCCAATGATCGAGACATCCAGTTATAGCATTCAAGACTGCTTTATGGTACTGGGAAAACATTGTCCAATCTGTAATGAACCGAGGATTTGGGGTAACCATTCGGGCCGTTAATGGTGCACTTGAATGTGATGGCAGAAACCCTGGCACTGTTCAGTCTAATATTAGGTACGTCTCTTTGTACTGCAACCAATTGGGAGTTTCTACTGGAGATAATCTCACTTGATAAGATCATCAATTATAGGCGATTTATATAAATAATCAATCTATTAGCTGCAATTCTATAACTTTCCAAATAATATCTGCAGAACTAGAAGGTTGAAGAAGAATTATAAATAATGCACAACCCCTCTTCTGAACCTTTTAAAATAGTAAAACACAAAAATTATCTTTAATCCGATTGGATATTTGCTTAGATCAATCAGTTTTGCATGTTTCCTCTGCAAGTCGGTGTGTTTGCTTGGCATATATGAATGTTTGTGGGTGGCAAATTATCATTTAAACCCATATATGTTTGGGTAGGGGGAAAAAAAACACTAGGGAGGGAAAAAAACACACTCAATAGGGTTATGAGGAGACAGAAGAAAAAGGCATCGTTCAGAGTCTCCAAAATGTAAATATTTCAAATGGAAATTTAGCATGAATAAAACTTCAACTGCTTGAAGAGGAAGGAAAGCAAGATTCAGAAGAAATAAGACACAAAACGCCAAATAAGCAGGACATCAAGCCGTCATTATCACGACTTTAAAGAACTAATTTCTACATCAAGATATCACAAGTCACAACGTCTACAATCTTCTGCTCACTGCTAAGATATCAAAATATATACTCGAGAAACACAACATCAAGGCTACAAGATTTCATAGAAGTCTAAACAGAAACTTACAACTAAAGCAGATACGATTGTATTTGTCAGTACTAAATTAAAGAAAGAACTTTGGCTTTCAATTCCATTTGTATGTTATCTTGTGCTTATTGTCTAATTTACAAAAAATTAAATAACATCGTACTTAATACGTATGAAGCCTACATAAAATAGGATAAGAAAGAAAATAAATTATATAATTCTTATCTACGGTATATTAGAGGTGATATATATAATCTGTCAATATATTTCCATTTTATGTAATGACCAATTTAACTTACAATTTCATAACATAATTGCATGGTTGGCACAACGCATCGGGTTGTTGTTAGAGAGAAATTTCTCGGAGAGTATGGAAAAAAAAAAGAAAATATTAAATGCTCAGAAACCACCCAAGAGTTTTTTTTTTTTTTTTTTTGGGTCTGGTGTGGACCGATCTCAGATAATGTGGCTGGTTATTTCAAATTGCTACTACATTTTTCAATCCAATGATAAAAAATGAAAAAAAAAACTTAAGGAATGAACTTGTAGGAGGATAAAAACTCATTTAGTTCATATATTTTGAGTTAAATGTCCATTTAATCTCTGTATTTTAAAAAATATTGAAAGACACCCTTACTTGTAAATATACTCTTATCTTACTTTTATTTGCTTCTACAATAACACTTTACAATGATATTATTAAATATATTAATGAAAAGGAAAAAAATGTGAATGCATCAAATTAGCCTTAAAGGAAAGATAAAAATTACTCTAAATATTTTATTATTATTTTACTTTTAGGATCAATTAGGTAGTAGATTAATTCTTTATAAAAAAATTTTAGTAAGACTATTGCAAAACTATTAAACATTGCATTAAATTAGCTAATATTAATTTACTTATAAATGTTTATTACCAAGATTACTACAAAAAAATTAGTTGTTTCAAACTATTATTTATTTTTTAATTTGCTAATTTATTTTTTATAATAGAAAATTAATGCTAGGAATATTATTTTAAAGTTATTTTTGTAAAAGCTAAGAAAAAAATAAGGATAAGATTGTAACACGTTTAGTAATAGGGATGCTTTTAGATATTATTCAAAATATAGGAATTAATTGAAACTTAAATTAAAATATAAAAAGTAAATAAGCATTTGCTGATAGTAGTAACATTATCCACCTCTTTAAATCCAAATCAAGGTGCTTCCTATTATATTTTAATTAGTGACTAAATCGCTGCTAATGAGATGCGAATTTCAGATATTCAACCCCCCATCATATTTCATCAAACCCATTTGTAAGCATACCATTAAAAAAAAATACTATGAATTTTTTGTTAAATTAAATTTTTTAATCTTACCACGATTTAGTTCCCAATATGTCTTTAATATTCTTCGGATCTTATCTATCCAAGGCCCAATAAAAAATCTCTCATCGATTTTGAAATTGGTCATAATTGATCTCAGGAGATAACATTGAAAAAAAAAATATTAATTACATGGGACCAATATTTATATTACAATTCATATTACATGATATTATTATTAATATATTTATAATAAGATAATTCATGAGACTAGAGTTTATATTTTTATCCTTTCTAATATTTAAAAAATATATACTTTACTATCATTTCAAAAAAGAGAAAACTGCTTTCACTTATTTACTTTTCAATAATTGAGAAGGATTTTAATCCTTATAATGCTTTGTGGGAATTTGAATCAACCGATGTGAGAGTAATAACTCTACCACTCGGCCTTAATTGAAAATTAGTTAAGTATTTTAGGAGGGCTATGATGTGCTGGTCGCCAACGAGAGGAGATGGGCTGAAGTGGGCTCAGTATGAGAAATAGGCCTTCAACGCGTTCGGAACACGATATTTAACCCTTTAATTTATTTTATTAGTCTCTATTTTTTAATTTAAATTTAAAATAATTAAAACACCTACTATAATAACTCAAATTTTTAAATTTTATTATTTCTTTTATCTTTCCTCTTCTTCCTTTACTAACGCATTCTATGATTAAAAGCTGATACAAGCTCTACATCTTTCGATTTAGCATTTCTTCAATTCGCATGAATGATTTCACAATATTGTGCCTAGACTTTCTTTGTAATATTCACTCAATTATTTTGCGAGATGAGTATTTTATATTAAATTAAAATGATATGAATGCTCAGCGTGCTTGTTACTAGAGTTCGTTCTACTCAAAAGAGAATAAAAAATAAAACAATTCATATTCCTACTCAAAATTAGACTTTAATAAAACTTCCCACGAGACTTCTTCTTGATTTTTAATATATCTGCATATGCATTTGAAAATAAAACAAATCATATTCCTATTCAAAGAATTATGATCTCCTAATTTGACGTAGTTCTTTTTTAATTCAATAAAATCAGTCACACCGTCAAGATTCATTAAATTTATTAAAAAAAAGTAGAAGAAAATGCGTGGACAGTTGACCCGAGTTTCACCCAATTTGACCCGACTCAACCCGCGGTCGTGACCTGATTTCAACCTCTAATTCTGGCCACCGTTTCCAGCAAGCTTGATATCAATTTGAAGCCTGTGAGACGTTGTCATATCCCTGTCGTTCCCGTCACCTAAAAGCAGCTGGAACGCCTCTGGTGAAGCTTGAAAACTTGTGACCAAGAACCCATTTTTGCTGCCATCGATCTCGCCAAAATTAGGCTGCAACACCAGCTGGTTTTACTCCTTTCACCTCTAGCTTCATTTTTAACCGATTTGTTCACTTAAAAACGGCTGGATTGTCAGCGATCGACAAGTTACAAACTTGTGACTTTGAGAGCTCGATCCGCTACCACTGCTATATGTGGTAGGTCACCGTAGGCACTATTAGATTCACTGTGGTTAAAACTATTAGATTGAGCTTCCCGTCACCGTTAACTAAATTTCGGTTATCGTTGAAGGTTAAAGGCAATTCAATAATTTCACCAAAGTATGGGGTTAATTTTATAATTTTTGAAATTGATGGGTAATTTGATAATTATGTATTAGGACAGTTAGATAATTTAAGATATCGAGGGTAAATCGATAATTTATGTTATAAGAGATAATTTGATAATTTTGCACTCCATGAGTAATTTTGTAAATTCAGAATTTACAGATTATTTTTATAGTTTAAATTGAGGGAATTTTGGTAATTTAGAATTCTGAAGATAATTTGATAAATTATGATTCTAAGAGCAATTTAGTAAATTTTGAATTGGAAGTATTTTGGTAATTTTTAGATATAAGAGTATTTTAATAATTTTATATATTTAAAGTTGTATTATGTGAGTTTTGAGCTTTATTGAATACAATTACTTGTATTTCATGTTACGGATAATAGTTATGTTATTTCTTGAATTTGGAGAACCCGTGAACGAGAATCAACCCGTGGACATTAACGACACTGAATTTGAGCATTGTCATTGTGAGTAAAATATATAAAACTTATTTTCTTTGTGGATTCTTATAATTTTAAGTATGGTAAAGCATGTTTGCAAATGAAATTTTAAGACTTTAATTTAATGATTTTCTGAAAATAAATTTTATTCACATAATGGTATTTATTATAGAAATTATGTATTATTAATCATTTTATTCCTATTTTTGAATAAGTTCGTAAAAATAATATTTTAAGAAAATGAAATGAATTTGAAGGTTATTGAAAGTAAAAGGAAATGTAATTTCGAATGTGATTATTTGTTTATATACATGTGTATATATAATTATTTACAAAATTATTTGACAGTACTTCTTTCTCATATACAGTGATACTGATGAGATGATATGTGATAATATAAGATACAGGCTTTTAGAGCTTGTCTGAATACATACAGAGGTTTTAGGCCGTATACTTGCCTTCTTTTGTCTTTTGGGGATGGATTATGCATGTATAATTATAATGATGAGAAATGACGAGATGCGTTGAGACATGGGATGATATTTCCCTATCTATCTATGTAGCTCCGGAGTATAATAGTTTCCTACTTGCCCGTCTGTTAAGGTTTAGATTATTCATGTAGCTCTGGGGCATGATGGTTTTTTGATTACTCGTCTGTTGATATCTAGGTATGATGAGATTATTTTTCCTCGATACTTGTTTGGTGATAGTTTTCGATATTCTGTATTTGATATCCTATGTTTTGAATTTTTCTTATTTTTATGCAGTATTATGTGATTTTATTATCAGTGCATGATTTTGAATTAAAATATTATCTAAGTTATTATGACATTTTGATGAATTTATTTAAAAATGATCAAATTATTCTTAAAGTAAAACTTATTTTCAAAAATTAATATTCACTCACTGGTTCACTAAATTTTTATATTCACCCTATTTTATCATATTCCCCCCTCCAATAGGAGATTTGCAAGTATAACATTCGACTTAGTAATAATAGTTATTTATATTTTTTACCACGTGATGATATGAAGAGCTAGAGAATTTTTTAGTTGAAATATTTAAAATTATATAATTTTCATAATTAAGGATAACTTACAGTATTTGGTATTAAAATATTTCGGATTATATTGAATATTAGTTGAGAAGTTGGTTGGCAGAATTTGTATTATTTTAAAAATATTTTGCGAGTGTTATTTTGTTATTTGCAGGATTGGAAATGTCATAATTATAGGAAAAACTCTATCGAAATTTCAGTAGAATTTTTAGTTTTATAGAACCATTGTTAGTCGAATTTTATAAATTAGAGAGAGGAGCTTTTGAGAATGGGTGAGTCGTGTCATTAAAAAATATAGATAAAAAGCGGTAATTTTTCAGGAGGAGCTTTTGAGAATGCAATTCAATAAACATTGGAAACAAATCATAGATATCTTGATCATTAATAGACATGAAGACTTAACTGTGTGAAATGGATTATGATCGAACTTTCCAAATGAATAGCCGTATGCTCATAACAATCCACGAAAATTAGTAATCCCGCTCATTCGACACTTTCTGTTGTCCTACAACTTGCATCTTCGACAATGATAAACGGAACCACAAAGTCAAAAAGCTAGCATTTGCATTTGCACAACTACACTGTTTTCTAGAAAAGGACATGAAGTGAATCGACTGAATTTGGAGTTTCGAACATGGTTCAATTTTCAGTTGTTTACTTGATTGGTCATTTTATAAGTTTCAATAATTTGATTGGGATTAGTCAACATGATTAAACTTAATCAAAGATTATCTTACATGATTTAGTTTAAGAATTGAAGTTTAATTTAGACAGATGTTGATGCATTTATTAACAAATTGTGTAATTGACCATGTAATGTCATCTTTAGATGAGCAAAATATAGTATTGCCTATAGTATAAATATATAAACCTTTCATGCAATTTTTCCTTTATTCTCTCGAAAATTAGAATAAAAAATAAACGATTCGGATACGTTAGTTATAAAAAGGTTAGTAAGACGAGAACTTAGAATCTTCAAACAATATAATAAACTTTCCAATCATAAAGCAAACAAGTAAGAATGATTTAACATAAATAGCCAAATTAAAGTACTAATAAAACTTTGAACTTTAAGCCACTTGCGTGGACTCATTCTCTTGTATTAGATATGAAAAGTCATGACCCACAAATGTTAACGAGTCAAAGTCTTCCATAATCTCCCCACCTCACACGCCATTACGAAAAGTTCTGCATGTTCAAATTGACTTTCGATTTTTCAGCCAATATTTTGTAGCACTATAAATAATATACCCCATTTTCAGCCTTTTCAGAACACGCAACAATTTTCCTTCTTCTTCTTCAGCCTAAACTTTCTGCATAAACAATGGTGCCCTCTGGCTTGAAACAACGCTTGCATCTACCCTTGTTCGTTGCTCTACTTTCTGCTGCAGCAATGATGCCAAGAAATGTAATGTCCCAGAACTGTGGCTGTGCTGCAGGCTTGTGCTGCAGCCGATGGGGTTTTTGCGGCACCGGCGATGATTACTGTGGTACAGGGTGCCAACAGGGGCCATGCAATCCCCCGCCACCAACCAATGATGTGTCGGTAGCCGATATCGTGACACCGGAATTCTTTAACGGGATACTTAACCAAGCTGATGCAAGTTGTGTCGGAAAGAACTTTTATTCACGATCAGCTTTTCTTGATGCCCTCGGTTCCTTTTCTCAATTCGGTAGAATTGGCACAGAGGAGAATTCTAGGCGCGAAATTGCAGCTTTCTTTGCTCATGTTACACATGAAACTGGACGTAAGAATTCATTCTTTTACTCTTTTTTTTTTTTCAATTGCCAAATTCAAATGCATGAAAAAATTATCAAATCCTTTTATTTCAGTAAATTAATCATTTCACTTTCATGTTTCAAAACGCGTCAAAACCTTCTTCTACTTAAAAAAGATTTTGTTAACTGCCTATTTCTTTTTGTGATCTTTACACCGTCCCTCTCGCAACGGTGTAAATGACTTTCACAGTGTGAAGAAGTAATTTACAATTGGTACCACTATAAACTCCAAATGCATATGAAAGTTCGTTGGATATCAGCCGGAGAGAAAGACTGTAAATCAATTATAATATAATTATATATAAGTCATATACTCATTGATCAGAAAATAAATGATTTGAAAAAGTTGAATGTTACCATTTTGATTTTTTTAATGAAAGGAGAGGTGTTGGAGGGTTTTGAAACACGAATGTTAAATGACTACTTTTGATAGAATTTTTTTTTTCATTTTCCCGAAACAAACTTAGATTAACAACTTTTTTTTTTTTTTTTGTATGTCAGATTTTTGCTACATTGAAGAAATAGATGGTCCCTCAAAGGACTATTGTGATGAAGAAAACACTCAATATCCATGCAATCCAAGCAAAGGTTACTACGGCCGGGGACCAATTCAACTATCTTGGAATTTCAATTACGGGCCCGCCGGAAACAGCATTGGCTTCGACGGATTAAACGCACCCGAAACTGTTGCCAATGACCCTGTTGTATCATTCAAGACTGCTTTATGGTACTGGACAAACAATGTCCAATCTGTGATGAACCAAGGATTCGGGGCAACCATTCGGGCCATTAACGGTGCACTTGAATGTGATGGTAGAAACCCTAGCACTGTTCAGGCTCGTATTAGGTATTTTACTGAGTACTGCAGCCAATTGGGAGTTTCTACTGGAGATAATCTTACATGTTAGAATATTATACAACATTTATAGCAATAAAAGAGATCGTCCGATATGGTTTAAATTTTAGAAGATGTTTCTGAGAATGCAATTCAATTACCATTTCGAAACAATTCATAAATATCGTGATTACTAATAGACATGAAAACGTATTTGCGTGAAATTGATTTTGCTACAGGGCAAAACTATAGTAAACCTGCTGCGCGGTACCCTCTTTGCTCTTTTGCTTTTGGAAACTCTACTTTGTTTCTTATTCACAATTAATTTATAAGAGTTGATAATTTCATTTTCCAGTCTCCTTTTCATGAGGAATGGTGAAATATTTGGATGGCAATTGTGAAATAGAATTAAATATTTATATTGATTCCGTCTAAAGCGGAGTGAATCAATTGAAATAACAAATTAAATCCATCTACAGAAAGACAAAGTTGGGATACCATGCAACAGTTGCACCATCGCTCGAATACTTCACCAAGTACTGCAGCAGTGCAGCCAATTGGGATTTTCTACTAGAGATAATCTCACTTATGATACAACATAGAAATTAAGGAATCTTCTGATTTGCTTTCACATTTGGAAGATGTTTCCGAGAATGGGATCAATTACCATTCGAGACAGATTATTTATATCTTGCTTATAATAGACATGAAAACAAATTTGTGTAAAATGGATTTACTATCGAACCTTCGCAACCAAGGCTTGTATGCTCATAAAAATCAACGATTATAAGTCGTAATCCTCTTTTGACACTTTTTCCCCCCCTACAACTTGCATTTTTCAAAATGACAAATTGGATCACGAAGACGGAAAATTTGACATTTGCAATCAATGTGTATTATGAAAGTTAGCATGTAAAACTTGATCTTCTCATTTTTTCAATAAATATAGATTTTCATAATAGACTTCAGCTATGCATACAGGGGCACATTCCCATAGAGTTCTCGTGCAGTTATCATCTAATTTTATAATTAGATATATAATATTATAGATAAAAGAGAGATTGTCAATTTGCTCCTATTGTAATCAATATATATTATTTTCCCTAATGTTTTGATAATAGCTAATAATCTCCTTGCTCTTGATAGCATAAGTTTACAATATTGCCCTTATTTTCAAATACACATTTATTTATATTTACTATAGATTAAACAAATTACATGAATGGAAATTAAAATAGAAAAACTAAGTATCAAAAATAAGAAATATATATTTTGATGTAAAAAAATTAATAATAAAATATTTTCTTTAATTTCAATATATTATAAGATATTTATTATAAGAAAATATTCAAAAAATAAACAATTACAAGAAAAAAATTATTATTAATTTTTCCATATCAGAACATATATTTCTTATTTTTAATACTTAATTTTTATTTTTTTACTTCCATTGATGTGATTTATTTAATCTATAATAAATAAAAATAGAAAATAAGGACAATATTATAAATTTATAATATCGGAAAATTATTGACTATTATAAACATAATAGGGGACAAATTTGTAATCTCCTTAAACAAAAAATAAAAATAATATTGTCTATAATAAAAATTGAAGGGAGGGAATATTTCAACTTCAGAATTTGATTTATATTTAGATATCAAAATCTGGCCATTTATTGAGTTCCATAGCTTAAATAATTGATAATGTGACGTCAAAACTCTATTAAAATTTAAGACTTAAAAAAGCAAAGGTAAGATAGCATATTTCAACTTAAGAAAGAAAGAAAGAGATTACTCTGGCAAGAACCTTTCCATCTGGAAATCTACCTTATTATTATTTATCAAATTTCTCTTGAAAAATATCTTTTACAAGTGTTTGTTTTTTGTGTCACGACCTATACTGAATCCTAGGACGAGTCTCACTAATCCTCAAAATTTAACTAATAACAATTTTATAATAATAATAATATTTCTATCGAAATTTTGGTAGAATTTCCTATAGTTTTGACATTCTCAATCCTGCAATTAATAAAATAGTACTTTCAAAATAATTTCTAAATACAACTAACTCTGTCAATCAACATCTCAATAAATAGCAATTATCATGCGAAATATTTTAGTACCAAACACAGTAAGTTATTCTTAATTATAATATTATATAATTCGAAATATTCTACACAAAAACTCTACAACTCTTAGGACAAATACGTGGCCAAAATACAAATAGCTATCGTTGCTGAGTCAACTGTTATACCTACAAATCTCCTGTAGGGGAAAGAAAATATAATAAAATAAAAAAATGAGAGTGCGTATAAAACTTAGTGAAGGTTAGTGAGTGGATAATAGTTTTCAAAAATAATTTTATTTTTAAAATAATCGTATTACCTTTAATTATACAATTTTATCAAACCATTGAATGAGAAATATTAATAAATCACTTAACATTTATAATCAAATCACTAACTTTGAAAACATATATGAAGTCATGTGAAATAATCAAGGAAGAATATATCATAACATCATATAAATACTCAATCTGAAATTGTTACAAAATACTGTGTAAAATCGAAGAAAATTCACAACATCTAATATCAATATTGAATACTGAAAACTTTTACCAAACGAGTACCCGGAAAATAATCTTATCATATCTAGATCTCACGGATGAGTAATCAAGAAACTATCATGCCCTGGAGCTACACGGATAATCCGGACCTCAACGGATGGGTAATAAAGAAACTATCATACCTCGAAGCTACACATATAGATGGAAAAATAACATTTCATATGCCATCGCATCTCGATATATCTCATCATCATAATTATGCATGCATAAATAGTCCCCAGAGGACAAAAACGACCAAGCACACGACCCAAATCCTCTATGTGTACCTAGACGGGCTCCAAAGACCTGTATCACATATCATCACATATCATCTCATATCATCTCATCACAGTGTATAGAAAAAAGTACTGTCTAATGACTTTGCAAATAATAAAAAATATACATATACATAAGCATCCAATATTATCCAAAATCATATTTTCTTTTATTTTCAACAATCTTTAAAATCCATTTCTTTTCTTTAAAAATATTATTAATACGCATATATTCAAAATCAGAAATAAAATCATTTATCACACACAATTTCGACAATAAACACCATTATGTAGATAAAATCTATTTTTCATAAAATTATTAAATCAAGCATTTAAAAATTCATTTGCAATCATGCTTTATCATAATTAAAAATCATAATAATCTATAGAGAAATATAGATTTTGTATATTTCACTCATAGTGACAATGATCAAATCTGGTATCATCGATGTCCGTGGGTTAGTTCTCGTTCGCAGGTCCCCCGAATTGTCCCTCACCAGTCAACGATGACTAGACTTCAGTAAATAGTGATGAGAAGCTTAGGTCTTGTAGTTTCAGCCTCGATGAGTCCAACAGTATTGGTGGTGACCTCCCACATATAGTGACGATGACGGATTAAGCTCCCTAAAGTCATGGGTTGCAAGTTGTCATTCACCGATAATCTAACCGTTTCAGGTGATGAG
Source organism: Aegle marmelos (assembly GCA_030449875.1). Taxonomy (NCBI): domain Eukaryota; kingdom Viridiplantae; phylum Streptophyta; class Magnoliopsida; order Sapindales; family Rutaceae; genus Aegle; species Aegle marmelos. The sequence continues at coordinate 13,065,056 of JASUUL010000115.1, forward strand.
ACCGGTCGGAAATGAAAGTTGGAGGTGAGAGCAGTGGAACTCAGCCAGTGGTGTGGCCAAACTCAGGTGAAATTGACTGCAGCAAGAACGGGTTTTTGGCCGAAGCTTTTGAGCTTCACTAACGGAGTTTTGGTCGGTTTCTAGCAATGAAAATGGCAAGGATATGACCAGCGTCTCAAGGGCTTCAAATGGATACCAAGATCGTCGGGAACAATTGCCAGAATTAAGAGATCTGGTCAGGTCAAGGTCGCAGGTCCGATTCGGATCTGAGTCAACGAGTCAACTTCTCTCTCTCTCTTTCTCTTTCTCTCTTTTTTTTCTCTCTCTCTCTCCATCTCTCTCTCCTCTCTCGGCTCCTCTCTCTCTATTTAAAAAAATAATTATTATTTTATTTAATTTAACTATTTATTATCATTATTATTTTATACTGATTAAATCGATATCGGTTCTGCAATAACAATTTTCCAACTAACCGACTCTAAAATCGTGCTTGATTTTGTCTCGATTTTTCATTACGATAAAATATAAATTTTTTTTTACACACACGATTTATTTACTAATGCGTCAAATAAATTAAAAAAGAAGAATTACGCTTTGTCCTCTACAATCATTGATTTTTATCGCTTATTTCCCAACCAAATTTTATAGGAAAAAAATCATTACTCTGTGAGATGAGTTTTCTATATTAAATTAAAATGGCTTAAATGCTCAGCATGCTTATTATAGAGCTCGTTCTACTCAAAAGAACGTAAAAAAATAAACCAATTCATATTCCTACTCAAAATTAGACTTTAATAGAACTTCCTACGAGATTTCCCCTTGATTTTTAACATACGTACAAGTGCATTTGAAAATATAACAAATCATGTTCCTATTCAAAAGGCTCATTAATTATGATCCCCTAATTTGATGTAGTTCTTTCTTAATTCTAGAAAATCAGTCACGCCGTCAAGAGTCATTCAATTTATTTAAAAAAAATGTAGAAGATGTATAGATGGTATTTATTCAACTAATAAAATCACATATAATTGAAATATAAAAATTTCATCCTAATTTTCAAAGTAAAATATTGAATTTAACTTATTTTTTAAAAAATAGATAAAAAGCAATAATTTTTCAGGAGGAGCTTTTGAGAGTGCAATTAAATAATCATTGGAAACAAATCGTATATATCTTGATTATTAATAGACGTGAAGACATAACTGTGTGAAATGGATTATGGTCGAACCTTCTAAATGAAGAGTCGTATGCTCATTAAAATCCACTAAAATAAGTCGTAATCCGGCTCGCTTGACACTTTCTTTTGTCCTACAACTTGCATCTTTGACCATGATAAACTGAACCAAAGTTAAAAAAGCTAGAATTTAATTTTCGTGAGGCTGACGCTCCACTACATTGTTTTCTAGAAAAAGACATGAAGTCAATCGACTGAATTTGGAGTTTCGGTCATGGTTCAATTTTGAGTTGTTTCAATGATCGATCAATTTATATGTCGACTATTTTCCTTCAATATTTTGGTTGGAATAACTCAACATAATTGATCTTAATCAAAGGTTACTTTACATCATTTAGTTTAATAATTGATGTTTAATTTAGACAGATGTTGATGCATTTATTAATAAATTGTGTAATTGACTTTGTTATGTCATCTGTAGATGAATAAAAAAAAAGTACTGTCTACAGTGTAAATGTGTAAACCTTTCATGCAATTTTTACTTTATTCTTTTGAAAGTCCGAATAAAAAATGAACGATTCCCACCCGTTAGTTATAGAAAGTTAATAAGAAGAGAATTTAAAATCCTCGAACAATATAATAAACTCTCCAATCGTAAAGCAAATGATTAAGAATGATTAACACAAATAACCCGATTGAAATACCAATGAAGTTGTCAACTTTAAGCCACTTGTGTAGACTCATTCTCTTGTGTTAAATATGAAAAGCCACGACCCACAAATATTAACGAGTCAAAGTCTTACACAATCTCCCTATCTCACACGCCATTACAAAAAATTCTGCATGTTCAAATTGACTTTCGATTTTTCAGCCAATATTTTGTAGCACTATAAATAATATACCCCGCTTTCAGCATTTCTCAAAACACGCAACAATTTTCCTTCTTCTTCTTCAGCCTAAACTTTCTGCATAAACAATGGTGCCCTCTGGCTTGAAACAACGCTTGCATCTACCCTTGTTCGTTGCTCTACTTTCTGCTGCAGCAATGATGCCAAGAAATGTAATGTCCCAGAACTGTGGCTGTGCTGCAGGCTTGTGCTGCAGCCGATGGGGTTTTTGCGGCACCGGCGATGATTTCTGTGGTACAGGGTGCCAACAGGGGCCATGCAATCCCCCGCCACCAACCAATGATGTGGCGGTGGCCGATATCGTGACACCGGAATTCTTTAACGGGATACTTAACCAAGCTGATGCAAGTTGTGTCGGAAAGAACTTTTATTCACGATCAGCTTTTCTTGATGCCCTTGGTTCCTTTTCTCAATTCGGTAGAATTGGCACAGAGGAGAATTCTAGGCGCGAAATTGCAGCTTTCTTTGCTCATGTTACACATGAAACTGGACGTAAGAATTCATTCTTTTACTCTTATTTTTTTTCAATTGCATAATTCAAATGCATGAAAAAATTATCAAATCCTTTTATTTCAGTAAATTAATCATTTCACTTTCATGTTTCAAAACGCGTCAAAACCTTCTTCTACTTAAAAAAGATTTCGTTAACTGCCTATTTCCTTTTGTGATATTTGCTATTTCTCCTATAATCAAAATTGTGATCAGTTGTTTATTACTATTAATTGATAATCTTTCTACGGGCATTTGTCAACAGTAAATTAATAAAAAATTCTTAATTGTGAACAGATCCATTCCACAACAGTGTAAATGACTTTCACAACGTCACGAAGTAATTTACAATTTATATTGGTGTTAACTCTAGATGCGCATGAAAATTCGTTGGATATCCGCCGAATAGAAAACCTCTAAAATAATAATAGGATAATTATAACTCATACACTCTAGTGATAAAATAACAAATGATTTCAAAAGGTTGAATACTGACATCTTTTTTTTTTTAATCAAAGAAGGGGTTTTGATGGGATTTTAAACATGAATGTCAAATGATTAATTTTTAAATAATTTTTTTCCTTTTCATTTTCCCAATACAGACTTAAACTAACAGCTATTTTTCTTTTCTTTTTTTTTTTTTTACTGTCAGATTTTTGCCATATTGAAGAAATAGATGGTCCCTCAAAGGATTATTGTGATGAAGAAAACACTCAATATCCATGCAATCCAAGCAAAGGTTACTACGGCCGGGGACCAATTCAACTATCTTGGAATTTCAATTACGGGCCCGCCGGAAACAGTATTGGCTTCGACGGATTAAACGCACCCGAAACTGTTGCCAATGACCCTGTTGTATCATTCAAGACTGCTTTATGGTACTGGACAAACAATGTCCAATCTGTGATGAACCAAGGATTCGGGGCAACCATTCGGGCCATTAACGGTGCACTTGAATGTGATGGTAGAAACCCTAGCACTGTTCAGGCTCGTATTAGGTATTTTACTGAGTACTGCAGCCAATTGGGAGTTTCTACTGGAGATAATCTTACATGTTAGGATATGATACAACATTTATAGCAATAAAAGAGATCGTCCGATCCGCTTTCAATTTTAGAAGATGTTTCTGAGAATGCAATTCAATTACCATTTCGAAACAATTCATAAATATCGTGATTATTAATAGACATGAAAACGTATTTGCGTGAAATTGATTATGCCACAGGACAAAACTATGGTTACCCTGCTGCGCGGTACCCTCTTTGCTCTTTTGCTTTTGGAAACTCTACTTTGTCTCTTGTTTATAATTTATTTATTAGTGTTGATAATTTCATTTTCCAGTCTCCTTGTCATTTGGAATGGTAAAATATTTGGATGACAATTGCAAGGCTATATCGTTGAATATTTATATTGAGTCCGTCTACAATTTAGGAGTGAATCAATTGAAATAACAATTTAGAAGATGTTTCTTTTTCCCTACATCTTGCGTTTTTCTAAATGATAAATTGGATCAAAAGGACAAAAAAATTTGACATTTGCAATTAATTTGGTGGCGCTGCGCTGGCACAGTGCCATTACATTATTTTCAAATATACTTTTATTTATATTTATTATAGATTAAATAAATCACATGACTGGAAATTAAAATAAAAAATTAAGTATTAAAAATAAGAAATATATGTTTTGATTAAAAAAATTAATAATTAAATATTTTCTTGTACATTTTACATTTAATTTTAAAATATAATAAAATATTTATTATAAGAAAATATTTACAAAATAAAAAAAGTACAAGAAAAATATTTTATTGTTAATTTTTTTATATCAGAACATATATTTCTTATTTTTAATATTTAATTTTTATTTTTATTTTCATTTTGTGATTTATCTAATATATAATAAATATAAATAAAAGTGTATTTGAAAAGAAGGATAATACAATAAATGTATATCGTTAGGAAGGTTATTGGCTATTATAAAAATAATATGGAATAAATAGTATATATTATTGATAATATTTATTGTCTATAATAAAAAAATAAGGGAATATTTCAACTTAAAAATTTGACATAAATTTAGATATCAAAATCTAAAAATTTATTTAGTTCGATGGCTTAGATAATTGATAATGTGACATCCAAACTCTATTTAAATAAGACACACAAAAATAAAGGTGAGATTTGAAGTCAAGAAAGCGAGAGAACATTGACTTTTGTTGCACTTTCTTCCTCAAAGAGATTACACCAGCAAGAATCTTTTTATCTGGAAATCTATCTTTTTATTATTGTCTATCAAATTTCTCTTTAGAAATAACTTCCACGAGTGTTTGCTCTTTGTTTTGCAAGTTTGTCTTATCAAATTTTATAGACAACTAACCGAATTAACAAGATACCAATACTACTTTTAACTTATATCCACTTGCGTTGACGTATGAGCAAAATACACGCAATGTCCTGCATTAAATACAAAAAGCCAAAGCCGCAACTAGAATATTGACGAGTCAAAGCGCAGGCAGCTCGTTATTGTTATTGACGAGTCAACGCGTCCCACAATCATCCCCCCTGACACGCCGTTACTCCGCCCGCCAGGGGAAACAGGCAAAAATGCACGTTCAAATTGACTTCCATTTTCTTTTTTTCTTTTTTTTTTTTTAGGAGTTTCTACTAACATTTTGTAACACTGTAATTAATCTCCTCGGCTTGAGAGTTTGTCTGAAGACACGATTTCCTTCTTATTATTTAGCCTTAGGTTACCGCCCCTTTGGCTTAGAACAAAGTATGCTACTTCCTATGTTCATTGCTTTACTCCCTACTCATGTTACTCATGAAACTGAGAAATTCGTAAAAATAATCATAAAATTTTTATATTTTTCAATTTTGACCACATAAACTTTTTTTTATCATAATTAGTCAAAAATCAATACTTTAGATGAAATTACCCTTATCACGTTCTTTAAATTTTCAAGTAATGCCACTCTTACAATATTCAAAACAAAAACTAAAGAAATCTCAACACACTGAATACACTTAAAGATTTTTCATCACTCTCAATAAATTTTCAACACTCTCTAAGAAACAAACATTACATAGCTGAAGATATAATCATCGATTGGAGAGAGGTTGTTAAGCTTAGTATATGTTTCTAAATAACATAAACTTTTAATATATTGAGATTGAAAACTAAGTTTGAAATTAAAGTTGTTTTTGTCGTACATATTATTATTTTTCATCAATAAAATAGTGTACATTATTTAAGTGAGAAATTAAGAGAAATAAAAAAAAAGACAAAAAAAATTGAGCAAAAAACGGAGTCCAGAACAAGTGAGACAGGTAGTGGGATAGACACGTATCTCACATAAGTATAGAACCATTATGTGTGACAAACACCTGTCCTATTACTTATTTCACATAAGTTAATTGCTTGTCTCAAATAAGTTAGTGAGATAGGAAGTGGGACAGGTGCCTTTCGCAGTTAATAGTTCTGTGCCTATGTGAAATAAGTGTCTGTCCCACTGCCTGTCTCACCAACTTATGTGAGAAAGGTAAACTGTTCCACAGTTTGTTTCACATAATCGTTCAGAGTTTATGTAAAATAAACACCTGTTCTATGTTGTGAAAATTTTAATGAACTCGCAAGCGCACGAATCTATTGTAGAATAGATTAATGGTGACGAGTGTCGATCCCACGAGGAGGTTGATTTTAATTATATGCAGAATTAATTTTCTTTTTAATGGGAACAATTAAATTATGGTACTTCTGTCCTAAATTATTGAATTAAAATAGCGGGAATAATGAAAAATGAAACTGTTATAATAAAGCACTTGGGTATCCGAATCCGCATCAACATGCTCTATGGGCTAAATATTCCATATTAATACCAATTAAATTATAAGAGGGGATTCCACACCTCATGAACCACTCTCCAATAAGTATGGTGCCAAGGGCTTATTGTGCCAAATAATAATAACCTTGTATTAGGGTGCCAGTTTAACCAGAGCTGTATCTAGACAAAACTATTATTATTTGTCGACGAAAAGTCAAAACAACCACAAATATTAGAGGGGAAGAGAAAGTAAATTTACCAAATTAAGCCCATGGAACATGTTGAGACTTCACCTTCAACCCAAGCTCAGAAAGAAATTAGTTACTCATATTTTAACTAGGGATAAAAAGGGAATTTTATTAAAATACAAAGAAACTACAAGAAGGAGAAGGAATTTCAGAAATCTAAGCTTAAAAATGAATTCAGGGGTGTCAAATTAGGGGGGGAGAGCCCCCTTTTTATAGATACATTGAGTGAATCGTGACCATCGGATTAAAAATAATTCGGATGCTCAGGATTGCGCCACGTCATCGATCAATCAACAAATCAACATTTGTGACAAAGAATGTCTTTCGAATAGTAAAAAATCCCATGTAAGCGCATATATTGTACACACGATTTTTGCTCCACTGAGATGCTGTCACGTCGTCGATCTACAGTACATAAGAAATTAAGTCCAATAAGATCGTGACACATCATCGGTCAACGCCACGTTATCAGTCAACGCCACGTCATCGGTCAATGCCACATAAGCAGTCAATCCACATAATTCATCCAATCAGATACTGCCACGTCATAGGTAGTTGCCACATCATCGGTCCGTATACATGAACAGTATCGTGAACAGTACCGTATATGTGAACAATGACTTTTTTCCTTTAATGCTCCTCTTAAGGTTTTCGACCGTCCTGAGTCCAAATATGATGTCCGTTTTGTTGTCTGATCACTCGTTCATTGTGAAACGATCGTAATGCCCCTAAAATACATAAAATACATAGTTATAATAAAATACATATAATTAAATAACAAAATACTTAAATAAATAAAAGTAGCAATGTTAGTGAGATTTAAAGTGTAAAATGACGATTTTCTTCTTTATAAATATACACTTTCTAACACTCAACATTCCACTGCCTATCTCACATAAGTAGTGAGACGGGCAATGGAACAGATGCTTGTCTCATGTAAGTTAGTGAGATAAATAGTGGAACATGTGTATAGAATCCTTATGTACGACAGACACCTATCCCACTATCTGTCTCACTTAAGTTGGTGAGACAAGTAGTGGGGCAGGTGCTTATCGCACATAATGGTTCTGTACTTATGTGAGACAAGTGTCTATCCCACTACCTGTCTCACATAAGTATGTAAGACAGGTAGTGGAATAGGTGTCTGTCTCACATAAGCATAGAATCATTATATGCGACAGGCACATGTCCCACTGCGTGTCTCACCAACTTAAGTGAGACATGCAATGGGAAGGTGCCTGTCGCACATAATAGTTTTGTGCTTATGTGAAACAGGTATCTATCCTACTATCTATCTCACATAAGTTGGTGAGACAGGTAGTAGAATAAGTGTCTGTCTTACATATGTACAAAACTTTTATGTGCAACAGGTACCTTTTCTACTACATATCTTTCTTAAGTTGGTGAGACAAGTAGTGGGATAAGTGTCTGTCGTACATAATGGATCTGTGCTTATGTGAAACGAGTATCTACCTCACTACCTGTCTCACTTAAGTTTGTGAGACAGGTAGTGGAATAGGTATCTGTCTCTCATAAGTATAGAATTATTGTGTGCGACAGGCACTTTTTCCACCGCATGTCTTAATTAAGTTGGTGAGACAGGCAGTAGGACAGGTGCCTGTCGCACATAATAGTTCTGTGCTTATGTGAAACATGTGTCTATCCTACTACATGTCTTACATAAGTACAGAACCATTATGTGTGACAAACACCTTTCTCACTACCTATCTCACTTAAGTATAGAACCATTATATGCGACCGACACTTTCCCACTGCTTATCTCACTTAAGTTGGTGAGACAGACAGTGGGATAAGTGCTTGTCGCACATAACGATTTTGTGCTTATGAGAGATAGGTGCTTATGCCACTACCTGTCTCACATAAGTTGGTGAGACAGGTAGTGAAATATGTGTCTGTCTCACATAAGTACAGAACCATTATATGCGACAGGTACCTATCCCACTGCCTGTCTCACTTGCGTTTGTGAGACAGGTAGTGGGACAGGTGCCTGTCGCATATAATGGTTCTGTGCTTATGTGAGATAGGTGCTATCCCACTGCTTGTCTCACATAGTTGTTTTGTGTTTATGTGAGACAGGCACCTATCCCACTGCCTGTCTCACATTACTGTTCTGTATTTATGTGAGGCAGGTACCTAGCCTACTACCTATCTCACTGAATTTTTGGTATTTTTATAAGTCATAACCTAAGCTACATATATCTGTTTTGGGCGTATAATATACTATTTCAAAGCTTGCGACGAGATGAATTAACTCTATCATTATATACTCCACGCTGTCTCTAAGTGCGACAGGCACAGTCTGTCGCGTGCAGCATATGCGCAAGAGCTACGTACGATATGTGGTTGTCACACGCAGCCTACGCTAGTGATCTGCCCTGTCTATCGCAAGCAAGCATCGCACGTAGAATGCATGCGACAACCGCATGTCGCACGCGAGTTACGTGCGAATTGTGGCTGTTGCAAGGAGTTCGCGCGCGAGATCTACCCTACCTATCGCCGCGGGCTACGTGCGACAACCCCATGTTGCGCGCATGATATTTCTCTAATTTTTTCTCGTTTTTTACTTTAATAACAAATAAATGTACACACCTTACCCATCACACCTTTGTTGTGCAAAAACTTAGTATTAATTTTCTAAGAGGAATTTTGTCAAGTACCTAATATGCGATATTTATAGCACATCATTCTCACTAGATTTCGTTTCATTATGCAACTTTAACAACCTATATCTAAAATTTAATTTTATTATATAATTTTTAGAACATATAATGATTAAAACTCCAATCAAATTTACTCAAATCACTAAAAAAATTTTAAAATTTATTTACCTAGGGTTTAAATTATTTCAAAGTTTTTAGATTTGTTTTGGAGATAGATAGTTTGAGGTGGAGTTACCATTGATGTCGTCGTTATTATCGTCGTCACTGGTTGCCGATTTTCGATCACCATTCAAAGATTGGGGTTAACTTTATGGTTAGAGAGAATTTGTGGTGAGAAAATGAAAAGAATAGTTTAGGTCAAAATTTTATTTTTTGGCTAATTATGATAGAAAAAAATTACAAGGATTAACTTTGAAAACTGTAAAAATTTTTTTATTATTTTTATAAATTTCCCCATGAAACTAGAGATTTAAATTTTTGACTTTTTTAATTCTTCTGTAAATATAAATGCATTAAAAAATTATCAAAAACCTTACTCAATTTTTAACATTTTAGTAGATTATCGAAACCTCTGTTAAATTTTCATTTTTGTGTTTTTTTTACGAATTTATTCCTAGGATTAATTTTTTATTGATTAATTGCTACCTTTTGTGTAGATAATTGCCGGTAACTAGAAAATTAAATAATTAATTATAAGTATATGTTACTCTATGGATAAAATGGCAAAGCTCACAATAAAAAGGTTGTATGTTAACATAATTTTTTTAACAATCGAAATGTCTTGGTTTTAGAGATCTAAATGTAAAATAATTAATTTTCAAAAAATAATGTTTTCTAATTTTCTTTATCATTTTTCCACTACAGACTTTTGCACTATTCAAGAAAAGGACCTCCCTCAAAGCACTGTTATGATGAAGAAAGCACTCAATATCCATGCAATCCAATTAAAGGACAGTACTTCAAAGCACTATTATGATGAAGAAAACACTCAATATCCATGCAATTCTAGCAAAGGTTACTCCGGTCACGAACCAATTAAACTATCCTGGAATTTCAACTACGAGCTCGCCAGAAGAGCAACTCGAAACTGTTGCTAGGTATCCAGTTACAGCATTCAAGACTGCTTTATGGTTCTGGAAAAACAATGTTCAATCTGTAATGAACCAAGGATTTGGGGCAACCATTCAGCCATGAATAATGCACTTGAATGTGATGGTAGAAACCCTGGCACTGTTCAGTCTCGTATTAGGTACTTCACCCGGCCAAGTGGGAGTTTCTGCTGGAGATAATCTCACTTGTTAAGATCGACTTAGAAATTAAAGAGAGAGAGAGAGAGAGAGAGAACTCCTACTTTCAACTCAATTTTGAAGCAAATTACTTTCGTGTTTGAATAGAAAAAGATTAAGGAAAAAAGAAATTCAGGCCGAAAATGAAAAGAAAAATAAATAAAATAATAATGCAAATTAACCTAATTTCACTTATATAAAGGAGTGGCATTTCTTTATTTTATACATTTAATTCTTTAGTCTCTTTTCTTTATTTAGAGAGTCTTAAAGAGTTTACTAATTTGAGAGTTTTGGTGTATTGAGATTTTGAGAAGTGAGCTTAAATACCACAATACTTATAATTTTTTTTTCCTAGAAAAATTATTTCCTTCTGTCTTTGCCCATGGACATAGGCTAAAAGTCGAACTACATAATTTTTGATATCCTATGTGATTTTATTGTCTCATTATTTTTCAATTTTATTTTAGTTGTGTGTCTACTTCACTCAATAAATTTTCCAACAGTGATATCAGAGCTATTAGTTGTAATTTTAGAGTCAGGATATTATTTAACAGAGGGCATTGTACACGTATATAAGTATTGTACACATATATGGTTACTGTATACGTATATAGTTACTATTCACATAGACAATTACTAGATATGTATATAATTACTATTTATATAGTTACTATTCACGTATACAGTTACTATTCAAATATATTGCTATTATTCACGTGAAACGATGGGAACGATCTAAGAATTTTGCGGTGTAAAGTAGGGAATAATGGTGTGAGTAGAGCAATTGTGTGATTTTGTACATGTTTAGAAAAGTTCTATCACAAAGGCGATAAAAGTCTAAGGAGTCTGAATTTTAAGTGGGACCATCTGTGACCCCTTCATTCTTTCTTAAGAATTTTCCTGATGTGCATTTTCACATATACTCACAACTATCAAGGAGGTACATTAGCTTATGTGCAGTAACAAAATGACTCAAAATTTGAAATTGAGAAATTCAATGGGAATAATTTTTCATTATGGAAAATGAAGATGCGGGCAATTTTTTAAAAAAATAATTCCTTGGTAGCAATTAAGAAAAGATCTATAAAAATCACTGATGACAAGTATAACGAGATGGATAATAATGCAATTGCTGATCAACACTTGGCACTTGTAAATGGGATAATTATCCAATGCGGTAGAGAAAAAGACAACAAAGGAAATTTAAAATACTCCCACAAAACTGTACGAGGCCAAGTCACTACACAATAAAATCTTTTTAAAGAAGAGACTTTATACTCTTCAAATGGTAGAATCGACAATGGTGACCGACCATATCAATACTTTAAAAACTCTATTTTCACAACTCATAACATTGAGTCATAAAATAGAAGAAAATAAACGTGCAGAGCTTCTATTTCAAAGTCTACCAGATTTATATGGTCAACTTATCATTAATCTTACGAACAACAATCAGGTGGATAGTCTAGTATTTAATGATATTGTAGTCTCCGTATTAAATGAGGAGAGCAGGCGAAAAAGTTAGAAAAATAGTCAAGTGAGTTTACAACAGGTAGAAGCATTATTGATGACAAGAAGGAGATCAAGGGAACGAGACTTCATGGGAGTCATAATCATGGTAGATCAAAATCGAAGAGTAAGAAGAATATCAAGTGTTACAACTATGGCAAGAAAGGACATACAAGCAAGAATGTTGGAGTAACCAGATGAAAAAAAGGGTAAAAATCCTAAGCCATTAAATGTTCAGGGGTGTGTAGCAAGTACCTCAAATGATGGCGAAATTCTCTACAGTGAGGCAACAACAGTTATAGAAGGCAGAAAACAGCTATCTGCCATTTGGCTCATAGATTCAAGAGCTACCTGGCACATGAACTCTTGGAGAAAATGGTTCCATACATGAATAAATCTTAAAATGATCTGTATACATAAGAGATGATCATGCCTTAGAGATCGTTGCTATTGGTACTATCAAAATTAAAATGTTTGATAATACAATTCTCTTAATTGAGGAGGTACGATATGTCAAAGGCCTGAAGAAAAATCTATTATCTTTAGGATAAATAAATAGTCATAAGTGCAAAACTCATGTTGAAAATGAGATTATAAAGATTGCCAGAGGCGTATTTGTATTGATGAAGGCAGAAAAAATTAGCGTTAATCTATTCATGCTTAAAGAAGAGACATTACAAAAAGTTAATGCATATATTGCATCAAATAGAGAAGAATCAACACTGATGTGGCATCTCAGACTCAGCCACATGTCAAAATAAGGTTTGAAAATTCTCTCTGATTGAAAACTACTTCCAGGGCTTAAATTGGTAAGTTTACCATTTTGCGAGCATTATGTTACAAGTAAGAAGCATAGATTTGCTAGAAGTAAATGTATTCTAGACTTAATTCATTCTGATGTTTGGAAATCACTGGATATATCTATTAGAAGAGCAAATTATTTAGTGACTTTTATAGATGATTATTCCAGAAGATGTTGAGCGTATCCAATCAAGAAAAAGTTAGATATATTTATAGCATTCAAACAATACAAAGTACGAGTAGAACTTGAATCTGAAAAGAGAATAAAGTGTTTAAGGACAGATAATGGTAAATAGTATACAGACGGTGAGTTTCTTATTTTCTGTAAGCATGAAAGTATTCAGAGACAGTTTACGGTAGCATACACTCCTTAACAAAATGGAATGGCGATATGGATGAACAAAACTCTTACAGAAAGAATAAGATTTATGTTAAGGACGGTTGGTCTACCCAACTCATTTTGGGTAGAAGCAGCCAAAACTATTTGATATATGGTGAATAAGTCTTCATCAACCGCAATTAGATTAAAAACTCTTATGGAGATGTAGACTGGAAAACCAACAAATTATTTTTACCTACATGCATTTAGATGTCCAGTGTACTTGATGTATAATACCCAAGAAAGAACAAAACCAGATCCAAAAGGGGTATCATTTGTAGAACCCCACTGCCCACAAGATTGTCATTTGCAGAGATGTAATCTTTGTAAAAGCTCAACTACAAAGGAAAGATAAGGATGATAATATTGTAAAAGAAAGTCAGAGTCTATGCCAGTATATATGGTAAATAATTCAGAAAAATCAGATTCTTCTGAAGCAGCGTCAAAACATAAGAACAAGATTCAGTTGAGTTCGAGACTCCAAAAGTTAGTCGATCAACTCAGGAGAAATTATCACCAATGTGGCACTCTAATTATGTCACAAAGATCAATGTTGCATACTGTCTTCTAGCAGATGATGGAGAGCTATCAACTTTTTGTAAAACTTTAAACAAATCAGATGTTACTTTGTGGATGATAGCAATGCAGGAAGAAATTGAAGCTCTACACAAAATAAGATATGAAAACTTGTACCACTACCACATAGAAAAAAAGTCATAAAAAATAAATGGGTTTACAAGATTAAACGTTATGGCAATGATGAAGTGGAGCGGTATCGTGCAAAATTAAAGGTAAAATGATATGCTCAGAAAGAAGGTATTGATTTCAATAAAATATTTTCTCCAGTAATTCGACTCACAACAATTAGAGTGGTCTTGACAATGTGTGCAACATTTGATCTACATCTAGAACAATTAGATGTGAAAACTATATTTTTTCATGGAGAACTTGAAGAAGAAATTTATATGTTCTAACCAGAAGGTTTTATTGAGAAAGGCAAAAAGAACTTGGTTTGCAGGTTGAACAAATCTCTATACAATTTCAAATAGGTACTGAGGTGTTGGTATAAAATTTCTTCATTATAAACCTTGGATATAATAGATTCAATTCAGACCATTGTGCATATTACAAGAGGTTTGAAGATAATAATTTCATTATTTTACTATTGTATATGGATGACATGTTGGTAGCAGGCCCTAACAAAAATCAAGTCCATGAATTAAAGGCACAGTTAGCTATGAAGTTTGAAATAAAGGACTTAGAACTCGCAAACAAGATTCTAGAGAGGTAAATTTACCGAGACAGAGATAACATAAATATTTGGCTTTCTCAATAGAATTACTTAAAGAAAATACTGCGACGCTTCAACATGCATAATTGTAAGTCAATTTCTACTCACTTCCTGTTAATTTCAAATTATTCTCAAGTATGTGTCCTAACTATGAAGCAGAGAGGAGGGAGATGTATCGAGTATCATATGCATCAGTAGTGGAAAGTTTAATGTTCGCTTTGATATGCACAAGACCAGACATTGCATAAGCAGTGGGAGCAGCCAGTCGATACATGGCGAATCCTGGTGAAGAAAATTGGAAAGATGTGAAAAGAATTCTAAAATACATCAGAGGAACCTCAAATATTGTATTATGTTAAAGAGGATGAGAGTTTACTGTCAGGGGATATGTGGATTCAGATTTTGTAGGAGATCTTGATAAAATGAAATCCACTACTAGCTATGTGTTTACACTTACAAGAGGAGCTGTAAGCTGAGTTTCAAAACTACAGACTGTTGTGGCTCTATCTACAACAGAAGCTGAATATATGACAGCTACACAAACTTGCAATGAGGCTATTTGAATTTAAAGATTATTGGAGGAATTCAGGCACAAACAACAAAAAATTTCTGTATTTTGTGACAGTCAGAGTACCTTACACATTGTAAGGAATCCAGCCTTTTATTCCAGGATGAAGCACATAGAAGTTCAATACAACTTCGTTCGTAAAGTTGTGGAAGACGGGAGTGTGGATTTATAGAAAATTCATACTAAGAAAAATCTAGCAGATGTTATAACTAAGCCGATTAGTACTAATAAGTTTGTATAGAGTAGTAGATCCTCTTGTGGCCTAGAAAAGACATAAGCAACATGACAATGGCGAAGTAGAAAGGATGATGTAGAGATTGATTAGTTCCCAATCTAATCTCCAAGTAGGAGAATGAAAAAAAAAATGGCATACGGGCCCCACCTTTTAGAAGGTGGGACTCCGTCAATTTTGAAGCAAATTGCTTCCGTGTTTGAATAGAAAATGAAGAATGAAAAAAGAAATGCCTGGCCGAAAATGAAAAAAATAAATAAAATAATAGTGCAGAGTAACTTAATTTTGTCTATATAAAAAAGCGGTATTTTTTTTTACATTCAATTTTTCAGTTTTTTTTCTTTATTTAGAGATTTTTAAAGAGTTTAGTGATTTAAGAGTTTGAGTGTATTGGGATTTTGCGAAGTGAGCTTAAATACCACAATATTTGTAATTTTTTTATTAATAAAATTATTTCCTTCTGTTTTTGCCTGTCGACATCGGCTAAAAGGCAGACCACATAATTTTTAGTATCGTATGTAATTTCGTTTTCTTATTATTTCTCAATTTTACTTTAGTTGTGTATCTATTTCACTCAAAAAATTTTCCAACACAATTTTTATTTTCATGTCATCTTGTGCTTATAGATACTACAACCTCTGTATTTTGATATTCCAATAAATTTGGACTGTGTATTTTGGTATTCCAACAAATTTGTACGCGGCATAGTTATATATATATATATATATATATATATCACGGTCAATGAGAAGCCTACATTAAATGGTACAAGAACGAAAATAAATCATACAATTATTATTGCGGTTATGTATATTGAAGGTAATATAACCACTCAATTACGGTACTACGTGTCTATCTTTTGTTTAATGTGATTACCAATTTGGCTTGCAATTTTTGTAAAATAAAATGTCTATTTGGCATGACTTCATTGGTTAATTATATAGCATAAATATTAAGGATTTTCTAAAAGACTGACAAAAATGAACAGAAATTAAGGAGAAGTGAATGCTGGCTCTTTGAACACCAAGACCTTTGCTTTTGCTGGAGTTTCAAATTATAGGTAGATAGTCCGGATTAATCTCAACTGATGTGGCTGCTGACTTCTAACTGCCACATGATCGCTCAATTCATGCACAAGTATTAATGAAAATTAATAACTAAAAAAATATAGTAGTTACAATGTCACGAGCTACATTATTTGAGATCCGAATATCTGGAATATTTTATTTGGTAAATGTTACATTATTCTTCTTGAATATAAAACTCTAAATCCCAGACCGAGGTGATTCCTATGCTATGATCACCTACTTAGGGACTGATCGATGCTAGTGCCTAGTGAGAAGCGGAGATATTCAACCCCAACTTAATTTTTTTTTTCAATTTCTACCACAGGTAGCTTCCAATTCACCCTTAATATTCTTCAGATCTTATGTCTCCAAAACCCAGGAAAATCTCTTACCACAAAGCTAAAATCCTCTGCTTACAGAAAATCAATCCGATTATATATATTCTAAGGCATCCAATTGATAGTGGTAGAATCTGTTAGCCATATATGCAGTATATTTTCATGGCAGCTTCCTCCAACATCTTGTTTAACATAGTCGCGCTGCACCTATGTTACAAAAAATGATGCTTTCTTTTACATCCATAATTAGCAAGAGGACAATAAATATAAAGAGTGTACTCCGTGCGTAAAATAAACACCAGCAAAGTTCGTCTGAACGGATGTTTCCTAGAATATGTCGTTTTTGTATGTTTCTATGAGGATAAAATTGTTGGCTGAGTGTGATGCTTGGTCTTCACTGGGCTTGGTATAAGAACTAGTCTATTTTCAGTTGATAGTTGGGCCGCCAATATTGGGCCCTGACGTCAAGGGGAAAGTTTGGAGATCGGTGATGTTTGATACCCTCAGTTTACCTCACTATCTTCTAAAGCCTTTCTGACAAATAAGAAATAATTAAAGAATATTTTTTCTGTTCTTTCAATCTTTCAAAAGATTTCTTCCCTTTCAAGATTTCAAAAGAATGACTCCCAATCTCTTTCATGTTTGTGATTGATTCAAAATTTGAGTTACATATTAACTCTTAATCAAATGCCAAGTTAAAATTAAGCAAAATTTTTTATTATCACACAATGCAAAACTAAGATCATCAATAACAATAAATTAGAACCATTACTTCGTTATAAAATTTAATAAAACCCAATATTAAAATTTATCACATGTTGGTGGAGGTACTGGATTGATAATGAAGAAGATAGGTGGCGGCGATGAACTTATTATAATGATAATCTCGTTGTCAATGAAGATAAGTGGTAGACTTAATGGTTATGCTAGATAAAGTCGGTGGGAGAGGAAATAAGCCCTTGGACAACACCAATCTGGCTTCAACCCCAGCATGACTTAATATAGCCACAATAGAAAAACAAACAAACAAAAACTGTAATTTCTTGTGCATGTTGCGTGGGCTTAGTATAAGAATCGGTCTTCAAACTTGGGTTGATATGGAAAGTTCTGATAGTTGGGCCCTGGCCTTTTTGGTCTTCAAATGCGGGAATCACTCCACAGGGTAATAACATCCAAACTTTGATTTAATTTGGCCAGCAAACATGCGATTCATGAGCTCATAAATGCACAAGATATAAGGGGTCACTTCAGTGTCCAAATATTAGCTAGTTTTCAAAATTAGATGTCTTTTTTGTGCCACCCGGCCATAGTCGATAATTGTGAGGGCAGTCATTTGAGATTTTATAAAATTATTGTGAAAATTTAATTATTTTTTTAATTATATGTTATAATTGAGTGAAAGTAATTTTTTTATTAAATTATGAGTATATAATATTTCTTGAATATTAGTAAGGATTAAAATTTAGATAATAAATATATTTTATTTGTGAATCTCACCTACGGCATTAGAGTCAGAACCTCGATAGAGAATCTGTGGATCCTTGGTTTAATTTGCAAATAGATGAATCATTTGACGACAATACCTAAATTGGGATCTGTTCGGCACTGTGGACAATAGCATTGAAGTTCAACTAGCTATTGCCTATGATGTCAAATTATGAAATAAAATATTACAATTATTTTTTTCAACACCAAGGGCAAAGTTATTAGAGAGATAGGATTAGGACAAGCTAAGGCAGGTACATAGAGAAGCTTGAAGGACAAAATATACTAATAGAAAAAATGAAATATTTAATCTCGGAAGAGTTAAAAAATTAAAATAAAGATTTTTGTTAAATTTATAATAAATATAATTTTTAAATAATATTTTTTATGAACTAGCTAGTTCGATTGCACAATAAATTTTTCCGTCAAATAACTTTGCGACAAAATCACTCTGCTTTAAAAGCCACAACCACAAGTCTCTATTGACAACTTTTAAATCACAACTCTCAACGAATGAATCCTTAGTACTAATTTTGAGTTGGATATTTAGTTTTAGGTCTTTATGAGGTCTAGATCATAAAGGAAATTGTCCCATAGTCTCACTTTTGTTTATCAATAGATGCATCATCAATTACGTAGGCTAATCTCTAGTGTAAATTATTATTATTTTTCTTAACAGTTATCTTCTACTCAATTACAAATAAGTTTCCTACTCAAAATAAGACTTTTAATAGAAATTTCTTTCCTTACAAGACTTCACTTCACTTATGATTTTTACTATTATTTCTCTCACACAGACTAGAACGAGAAACAAGCAGAGATTTATAGAACTGCAAAGCAACCCTAATAAGATAATGAAAATCCTTCTACATTATTGACAAATACGCACAACTTAATGGACTATAAACTAAATTATTCCCACAAAAGCTTTTTAATCAACATTCATAACATGTACAAGATAATCCTTCAGTTTTTGCTTTCTACTTAATTTTTTACTTTCTTATTTTTTCTTTACATTAAACCACAATGATTACTAAATGTGAGAGGAGGTGTTCTGGTTTTTCGAGAACTGAAATGAGGTTATTTGAGAAGTTCGATGGCTAAAGTGTAGTATGACTTTAGTTGTAAGGGTGCTATTAATATTTTCCTGGATGACATGGCAAATGATTGGTTAAGTTTGTCAAGCTTTTCCAGATGCATCAGTGTATAAAGGGCTGGTCTTTAGCCTCTAATATTCTCATTCGTTTTTCTTCGATTCTTAGTGAAACAAGCTGAAATTTAATTTGTTCAATAGCTTGTAATCTCTTATTGGTCTTTGATTGTATTTGATTCATTATGATTAATAAAGAGAAGCATATTTTTCTTTCTAAACTGGTGGCTCGATTTACTGAATCTTGTTCTGAGTTTTGTTTGTGATTCGTTTTGTTTATGTTGCTACAAATTTCATTCAAGATTGGCTGAGTTTGGATCAAGAATCCTCTGAAACTTCAACAAAATGTTATTGTTGGCTTCTGTAGCTTCAATCAAAGAACATGAGTCCATGGTTAATGGTGACCAAAAGCACAAACCCTTGCTGAAATTTTACATTAATCCAAGTTCTGTCTGCGAGGTAAGATGAATTTTACAAGTGCCAGAAGCTGAGAAAATAGAAATTTTCAACATTATCATGAAGCCAATTGAGGGAAATTCTTCCATCCAATCGGCATATCTTCTAGAGTTATTTCATTTTTTCGGACTTATACAAAGTACTTATTCATTATTTTCTTTTTAAATGAAGTGATAGAAAATTTGACAAAATAATATACCTAATTTAACTATCAAATTATTGTCACAAACATACTGCGTAAATTACATTGAAAGTTTGAAAGCAATAAGATTTGAAGCTCCACAAATGAGAGAAGCTTTACTTGGATCAAGAGAAATTAGTGAAAATTCTAAAAGAAAGAGTGAAGCTATGAATGGAAAAACCTTGAATTCATATTAGGTATGATTATATGATATGATATATTATTTCCTATTAACTATGTAAATAAGAACTTGGAAAAAGAAGATATGCATATTTATATTGCCATAAATTAGCTTAAAGCTACCTTTTTTTTTTTTTTTTGGGAAAGCTATAGGTAAAATGGATTGATATTTGCTATGAGTTCAATTAAAGAAATTGTAAGTCAAATGGAAATAAACCCCAAATTTCATGAAAAATATGTGATTTATACACAAAAAAAATTGATGAAAATATTATTGGAGAGAGGAATTTATCTCCTAAAGAGTCTTTTCGATTTAATTACTTTATATAGATAATATATTAAACTACTTTTTCAATAATGAGAAGATTTGAACAATTTTAAAGGTATAAGAATACATTTGAATATTTTTTTAATATCAAAAAACTATAATTCTAAAGTGATCATGTTTTAAAAACTTATTGTATTAATCTTAAAAATCCTTTAAAACATGATCTGCTTTAAAAGAAGCTTTTCAAGATAAAAAGTACCTTCCTTGATGTACTTAATATTTGAGAAAAATTGATCCTTGTCTAAATGTATATATTGGGTACAAAATATTATTAACAATATCAATACCATTGCTTTAGCCAAAAGAAATTTTTTTAAATTAAAATTAATAAAAAGTTATATAAATCAACCATGTCATAAGAAACATTAAATGAATTAACTACGTTATCTATTAAAAATAATATATTATTGAAATTAGAGTATAAAAATTTGATTAATAATTGTGCATTTGAGAAAGTTAGAAAAATTAATTTTAAATGAATAAAATTAAAGCGTATATTTGACCTCAAATCTTTTAGAAAGCCTAATTAAAATAATACGCCTGAAA
The DNA here is from genome assembly GCA_030449875.1 of Aegle marmelos. NCBI lineage: Eukaryota > Viridiplantae > Streptophyta > Magnoliopsida > Sapindales > Rutaceae > Aegle > Aegle marmelos. The sequence continues at coordinate 13,086,176 of JASUUL010000115.1, forward strand.
CCCAAAAATGGATGAGCCGCCCATCTGCGAGGATAAGGTCAGAAATGGAATTAGAGGATGGGGCGAGCGCTTGTGATTAGTCAGTGTAGCAGCAATAACATCTATCCGATTTGTTTTAAAGGGATATTTGGCACGCAGTGCTAGCATGAATTTCATGAGAAATGCATCATCGAGTGGTTGCCAAGGAGCAATCGCTGCCGCCAACTTGTCCTATTGAACGTTCCCCTTTTCTCATCTAATTTTTCTTTTCTTTTTTTAATTTTAGATTTGGTGTCGCCCGTCGCCACTGTTTATGTCTGTTTCGTTTTGACCGTACAATGGTACATTCCACGCGCTGCTGAGTGTTGCAATGTCTGCTTTGATTTGCAATGTTATTAGGGGTAAGGCACGTATGGAAGGCTTTTAATGATAGGAATAATTGCAGGGTGATTGCCCACTCACGGACGAAGAGTGACTGGATTTATGTGTCATAATTTCTTTATTTTTTGGTCGCTTTGATTAATTAACAGGTTGAAAGCGAATCAAACTATAATTTACTCCTTTTTTTATTCTATTGGTTGGTGTAATTTTTCTTTTTCTTGTAAATAAGGTACAACCGAAATAATAACTTGGGTAAAATTAATATATATGAGTCATTATTTAGAAAGGGATTCATTAAATTGATAAGTAAGGGATAAACTAAACATCAATCTTTTTATTTATCTTTCACTTAAGCTATTAATTTAAAGAATCCTCTAATAATAATAATAATAATAATATTAAGAGAATCTAATTATTTACAATGAGTGGTTATTAAAAAGGGATTCATTAAATTCATAAGTAAGGAATAAACTAAACATCAATCTTTTAATTTATCTTTACTTAATTTAATAATTTAAAGAATCCTCTAATAATAATAATAATAATAAGAGAATCTAATTATTTACATTGTCCTTGTATAACTATTACATGAGAAGTTAAGCCGTGTCCTGATGCCAAAACAAATTTAACAAAAGCAAACAAATGAATGAACATTTGTGCTGCGATAAATATCTATAATACTGTGATTTCTTGTACTTGTCACTACGCCTGCATGCATGTATAGGTCTTCACAACTTCATTAATGGCCACGGCCTCTAGGGCTAGGTCCCGAGGCCAGCCGTTCCAGCCAAAACGCCATCGTAAATTTCGCCTTTGCATAGACGGACGGTGGAGATGTAGAAGTCTCAAGGTGATTTGCCTTGGCGAAATCCTCCGGCAAAACCCTTGTGGCCTCAACCCCAGCTTGGCTCAATATAGCCGCTGAGACGACAAAAATTATCAGAAGGGCGCTCACTTTTCTTGAATTCATCATCGTAAACGCAAGTAAAGGTCGCCGGAAACTGTAAACTTGTGGGGCTGATATAAAATAAATTTTGTGCTCGTAATGTGGATTTGAGTTGAGGGTGAGAAGATATGAATGTGGTTCGAGTTATTTATAGGCAAACCGAGTAAGAGTTTTGTTTGTGTATACTTGGACTGAGCTGAGCTGTTGGCTCAATACTTTGAATATTTGAATTTTGTTAATGGGTGGGCTTCCCATAGGTATGCCGTAGCGTGTTGACCGAAGAGTTTTGAATTAGTCATGTTTTGCAGGCTGGAAGCTTGACGGGGATTTGTATTATCGAATTGCATGCGAAAGATTTGAATATGTCGAAGGGAAGGTGGGCTCGAGCATGTGTTTGTTCACTAAAGCCCAAGCACAGAAGACCTGGCTCAATAATGGTCCAGTTTACTTGTATTTATGCAAAAATATTTGTTGGAAAATCTTTTAAAATTCTACGCAATTAATGTGATCGATGTGTACCAATTTTAAGAAGAAATATATGTTATGCATTCTTTTGGAAAAGTTTATAAAGTGCTCCATGGGATTGCGATGCATGAGATAAAGACAGGTCGTAAAAATTTTAATGATACTAAAATTTACATGCTGTTGATTGGCTTTAACGGTGGGAAGTGGCCCTACAGTTGCCATTAAAACATCTTTTTCAATTTTTTTTTAATTGTGGAGTGCATCAAGTATTTGCAGGGTTGTGTATTTTAAAATTTTGTTATTATTTTTTTAATTGATACTTAGGCGCGAGCTTTCCTATCATCCCCCCCTCCCCTCTCCCCACCAACAAATAAACAAACAAACAATAACGAGACGGAAAAAAATTTGTTGACAAGATCAAAGTGACAATGATAGAATCCTTGAGACCCAAAGTAGTTTTTTTCCACTAGATTAAAGGAATGCTTTTATAATAGAGGAAAAAAATTGCCAAAAAGAATGAATTTATGATTTTCATGGCAAAAAAATTGTAACAGAGAAACAACTGAAAGGTTTTCTTGGTAATATTTCTAGTGTGACTCTAATTAAGTCTCACATTGCTAAGTTAAGGTTTTACAAACGGACTTACAAGTATCTGAGCTTCCTCTCCTTACGAGTCAGTTTTTAAGGATGAGTTCTATCCAATACGTGCATAACAAGATTAAAAGAATGACTTCTTAATGTGTTGTGTGTCACGAAAATGCAATAATTTAAAAAAAAAAAAAGGAGAAAAAAATTAAGGATTTAAATCTCAGGACAAATTGGAGTTTAAAAGAGGATTAAAAGAGTCAAAATAAAAATGAAAAGAGAGACGTACAATTAGCATAAAAATGTTTAGATCTTTATGAAGTAATAAAAATGATTGATCAATCATTATTCTCAAACTCTGTTAATCAGAAAATAGACCACTCATCCTCCAAAATTATAACGTCTTTTCGGATATTCAAAAAGCAAAACCATACAAGCCTGAAGTGGACAGCAAGTAACGAAGGAGTGAAGCGTTACGGTGTTACAACTGTAAAGCATTGATCGTTCGATCAGCATTCAAAACAAATGATCGATTTTGATATTTTAACTGTTGTGAAGGGTGGCAGTTGGCATGAATGGTTTCCAGGAAAGAAATTGTTTAGGCTGAATAAATTATATATATTATAGCTCGAAAAGGATCTCATTGACTGAGCGCTTTTACTTGAGATGCACTAATATGCAAATTAAATATTTGATGTTACATACATGTTTATACGACTGAGATTTAATTACATATATATTTTTATCGATCTCCGTTTTATAAAAAAAAAAAAAAATTCAGCACAAGGTTATAAAGGCAGTTGATTTCTTTTGCCTTCTATTATTCGCAATAAACCTTGCCAATGTATATGTGTCACGGGTATTATTGAACATTTTCTGAATCCAATAGTAGAGCAACCATTTCTTACGAAGCATGTACATGTAATATTGTTTAGATTTTACTTGTCTGGTAATCAAACATAATCTGTATAACTCTAAGTAAATCAAATCAAAAGAATCTTTTTAATTTATTGCATTTACAAGTTACAATTTGTATTGCATAACTATGTTGCCTCAGAAATTGTGTTTTGTCATAATGCCAAATGGAATTTAACCAAAACAAACCCCAAAAAAAAACAAAAATATAAATAAAATTGAGTATCTCTGTGATATCTTTGCTTAATTGTCACCGTTTCCTTGATATACTAATGCTATAATTTCTCGTACTTATCACCATGCATGCATAGGCCTTCATAACTTCATTCTAATGGCCGGGACCTTTAGGGCTAGGTCCCGAGGCCAGCTTTTCGAGCCAAAACGACATCGTAAGTTTCGCCTTCTCATAGACTGACGGCGGAGACGAAAAAGTATTGAGGTGATTTGCCATAGCAAAATCATCCGGTAATACCCTTGTCGCCTCAACTCCAACATGGCTCAATACAGCCACTGAGATGACCAAAATGATCAAAAGGGTGCTCAATTTTCTGGAATTCATTGTAGGAAAAAAACACTTAAAAGTTACCGGAAACCGGGAAACAGTCAAATTTTCTGGCTGAATTGGGTTGATGATTTAGCGTCTTTTTTCCTCTTCTTCTTCTTTTTCTTTTGTGCTTGTGTTCTCTTGAGTATGTATAAGCAAATGTAATGGCACAAGTTATTTATAGGCAAACGAGTACGAGTAGTTGTATGTGCATACTTTGGACTCAAAATCTTTGAACCAAATTGAATTGATTTTTTTAATTGGTGTGATTTCATATGGCTTGCGTGTTGACCAAGGAGCATGGAATTTGTCACGCATAGGAAACATGAAACATCGATGCATGTCATAAGTTTGAAAATATCAACGGGAATATTTAAGTTTTTTTTTTTTTCAATTTTTTAATGTTAATGGATTTTCTTTTCTATTCACATGCAATTATAATCGATAATTTGATATAAAGGGAAAGTGTGATTTTTGGACGTATTTTGCTGGTTATACGACAGTTCGAAACTGGTGGAGTTTATCAAATTTTGACCTGATTTAGTACTGTCATATTGATTTATAAAATTTTGAATCTCCTTCATCTACCACATATGTTTAAATCTAATTATATGATGAATAGAATTCACTTTAAGTTTTGGCAAAAAAAGGGGGATAATTTTTAAGTGTTTTTTAATTTTAAAAATATTGATATTGGGTACAAAATTTGGATGTGTGTGTCTGTATATATATATAAATATATATAATCGTGCGGATTTGACCAACCCTAATGTTTCAATCAAGCGTAATTAATGAGATCACATGTTTTCAGTATATTTTAGTTTGCTAATAGGTCCTAGCTACTTCGTGAACTAAATTAATTAAATAAAACTAATTAATAGGTTAATTGCCTTGGTAGCATTGCTGTTGTCTTGTTTAATGAAGTCCGAAGTTGATATATTTTGAATTGACCAAACTGATTAGCAGTACTCTACTTGGACTTTGAATGGACTGAAGTTTTAATCAAGAAATTTGCAAATCGTGAAAACCATCGGACTGGGAACGTAATAGCAAATTGGAACGTGAGTGAGCTGTTAATGACTAGATTTTTATGAACTTTCCTGGGAAACTAACCAAGTTGTGAGAAAATTTGAAGACAATTAATTCAAAAGCATTTTCAAAGTCATTCCTTAAATTGTAATGAACCATGGAACGGTGAGAATTTGATTAATTATTATCCTCTCATAAATATGATGTCAAAACTCTTATTATTTTTTATGCTTGAGTCATTTTCAATTTCTTGATTGATCTTGCCTTTGAACACAGAAACTACTGGGAAAAAATTGCTTGAATAGTAAACCCAGGACTTTATTACATTAGTATTGTTGACTTTTTCATGTTAGTACTCATTAGTCATTTGCAATATGTTTACACTTTTGACTCATGTATTTCTCTACATATGGTTGATTTAATTTTTTTTCCCGTCCGCATGGGCACCCCGAATGGGATGGCAATTGGGCTGGTCTAGATTAAATTACTCTACCTAAATCCATAGCAGAAACAAAGATAGGGTTTGTCTCACTCCCATCATGGACATTTTTTTTGTTCTATATCCAACATATGTAGAGTAATTTTTTTAATAAAGGATTCCTTACTTTACTCAAATATACTCTAAATCCATCAGCCATTCAATGATTTGAGAAATTTTAATTAATGAGAAAATAAAAATAATTTCAAGATTAAAAGGATAACAAAGATAAATTTAATCTCCATTTCAACTGCCCCATTCTTAGTAGGCCCCCCAAATTCATGCGTTCAATACAAGGAAAATTTAACTAAAACCCTTTGAAATTTGTTAAAATATCATAAAAGATTGTTATAACTCTGTGGGCCCTATACAGTCAGTTGAACTAATACACAGTAACTTTTCAACATTCAAAGCAGTCAAAACCAACTTAAAGTAAAATAAAATAGAGGGAAAAGAAGTCAAAACCAATTACCTTTTCTAACCAACGATAGTACCAGTGAGAATATTAAATCATGTAGTATTTTATATAGAATGCCTTTTACTCAACAAAACTACTAATTATTTTTCAAATGAATTGATTTGCCTGTAATTGGATCAAACTCAGGTCTCCATACTACATTGCCGGTGGCTTTGAAACTTGACCCAACAAAGGATTTTTTTTTTCTAATTTTATCTAAAAAGTGAACAATTTATGAGACAAAATGGTCGTCCAAAATAGAAAATAAACAGGATGTCGTAGTTGTAGATGAAGTCCAACCACAAGGGTAGCTGCTGCACATTCAATGTACATTACCATTAGAAGAAAATGGTGTGCAAAATCAGATCCATATAAAAAAGACAGGGATAAACAAATCACTAATTATTTGAGTCTGGCCTCCCGCTATACAATGCTTAATCTGTTTGGCCTCGTAGCTTTACAAGGTCAATAAGTAGGCTAAACAAAAATTCGTTCAATTTTAAGCTTGAATTCTGAATTTGTAACCGGTATTTGCAATATGTCATGAGAACTTCAGAAATCTTTTGCCCTTTGCCTTAACTCGTTCAATTCCTTCTCAATTTCAGCATCTCGAAATGGAAATGCAGTAGTGGTGCTGCTAGCAACGGCCCTTCCAGGTGGGAGCTCTCCTTTCTGTTCATAAAATCAAAGAAAGAAGTCCTCGATTGTCAAGATGAAAAGACGATATGATGATTTAATGCGTTTTTACTTTGATATGCACTATCTGGATGCTCTGACTGAATTTAACCGAACAACAATAAAGAATCAAAATTCTAAACCATGGTGTTTTCCTTCCTTTGTCCTGGTTTATGAGTACTGGGATTTCATTACTTTTGAGTGGAAGGATAACCTTTTGTGGGTGTATAGCTTCCATTGTTTCCTATAAAATGTTTTCTGTCCTTTTGTGCCAGGGAAGGGTAATTTAAGAAATGGTAAAGTAGTTGTCTTAAACATACCTTTGAGTTGCCAGATAGTTCATTTTTAAGGTTTGCAAGATCATCGTCAACGGATGACGTCTCAAGTAGTGCAAACTGCAACAGATGCAAAAGGTAAAAGTTCAAAGAAAATGTTACAAACAAAGAATAAGTCAATTTTCGGGTGATAATCCCTCACATGCAAGTACATACCTACCATTCTTCTTGAATCAACAAAATAGAAAGATATATGCCTATTTAGTCATTTCATATCTTCTTCTTTTATTTGTACTCAGGTGGGGTGGATGTGAGATTAAAATGGCATAATGCAACACGGGCTTGATTCAGTTGAAGGCTATCTCAGATCTCAAAAACCATAAAATAAAGTTATAGCAATATGTCAAATAATTATCATCATTAGTATATTATAATTTATGAAAACTGAGTTCCTAGACTTTGAAGATAAAAATTGCCAGTTGGACTCATGACAAAAACAAGAACATGTGTGCAGCACACATGCTTACTCATTTATACATGGTTGGCAACTTGCACAACCCAGCATGAATTGAACCCGCCTTATTTATGGGAAGAGGAGATGTGATTAAGATATTAACCATAAGTTGTGGCAAAGGTGACTGACACACAACATTGGCACCTAATTTCTGTCAATCAGGGACTGACAACTAGTAACAGAAATCATAATATGATAATTAATTCTATGCGCAAATACTGACTGAGAACATCTTCAGTTCTCAACAAAAGGCAGAAACTTAAACACAAAGATTGAAAAGGAAAAAGAAGTAAAAGCTACCTTTCCTTCAAGATCATCAGTAGTCAACTGGTTAAGAGCATCTGCTTGGGACTCCATTGTCATCACTAGCAAGATAATCATGGGAAAAACAAATGGAAATAAGATTTTATCTAAAATATCCAGCTTGAATAATCATGAAGACATCTAACAGGGAACAGAAGAAGTAAAGGTCAGACAGTGAATTCCATGCAACCAAAGCCATATTTCGAAGGGAAGATAGCCATGGCAGCCATTCTGCAGGACAATTACAATATATAATGTATCAACTAAATACTACAATTCTTTATGGTAAACAATGATGGATGACTATTATGGAAATATATATATATCATCTTCAACCATGAGATGAGTGGCAATGTCAGAGAATGTGAACTGAAACCGAAAGGCTGCAGCATTCAGTATAAATCAGGGTAATCACAGCTGACATAATTTGCTCAAACAAAGGCAAAGTACTGGATGCAATGGGAGTAATGTTACTCGGAATAAGTATGGCAAAAGTAACTGGAAAAGAACAAAGGGTTTGTGGTTTGAAGATGTCAATAAAGCCAGGCATGTCCTTAGTAAACTGAACATATCATTAACTTGAATTTTGTGGCAATGTAGGCATATGAGGAATAGGCTTAAAAGTATCAGCAACCCTTGTAGTTAGCTGAATATGAATAGATCCAAAGGATTTGGAACTCATTAGAAACCTCTCCCGAAATTTAGAAGCTCATTTGCATAGTCCCCTATCTGGTAGGGAAAGATTGAAATTATGCATGGTTTTAGACAAATTTTGGAACCACGTGAGTAAAATTGAACGTCAATGAAAAAAACAAAGGAAAGAATTTACATTAACCCTAAGGACTGTGTACATAATACACACAGAAAAACAAGGACAAAATAACTAAAAGCTTAATGCAAGAAAATGATTGTGCAACACTTACATAGTAAATATTAACTGCATTTAAAAAACAGATTAACATTGTACACTCATCTAATTTTAATAACAGTGAATCATATTATTTGGGAAAGTGTCCAATTGCAAGAGCAAAGAATGATATTTATGGACTGCAAATACCAAAACAAATGCAACGAATTAGAAGCTGCAGTGCCATCCAAACATACATTTCCAGGGCACTCCTCTATTGAGGATAGCAGATTCACATGCATTCTATAACTTGTGAATCATAATCCTAGCAATCCTAAGTTGTGCTCACTCTGAAGGAAACAGACATTCTCAAGACTTCTTTAAAGTTTAAAATATAAAAATAAATAAAATTTTCCACAAGCTATCATGTTAATGTCATTGAGACAACAGTTGCTGCCCATCCATTACAAATCTCAAAATACATAACATTTTACAAGATATAGAAGATAATAATAATGCCTCACAATCAAGACAAGCCAGGTATTACATGGAACATGTTGCATTTCACATAAGACCAACTATCTCACCTTTCTCTTCCATTTTTTCAAAAGCTGAAAGAGCACTGCTAGTATTGACATTCCCCAACATCTCGCTCACTTTGGTTGCAGTCCTGCACAATGGCAACCAGTACAAGCAATACTAAGGAAGAAGCACTAGCAGAGAAAACAGGAAATTCTAACAGAATTAGGTGGGGAAGACAAACTTTGCAGACTGAGCCCTTGCTTTCAGAGTATCTTTCTTTGATTTTGCCTCCTGTATCTTGCTCTCCAAAAGCTACAAAAATGGAATTTGTAGCAACTATAATAAATTGATTAATATGTACATAACTAAACTTATCAACAAAGCTGAAAGTAGTATTAAAAGAAAAAATGTGCAAAGACAGCAAGCATTATGACCAAGCCCACCAGTCCGTCCAAAGTCACCAGATACAATCGTAAAAAATTTCATCAATATCAAGGATCTCTCCGAGATGGCGATTGGTTTGTTTCTTGAAAACCCAAAAATGAAAATGACTCAAATCATTGGCATAGCTTATGCCAGTCAAATTAGGATATTTAAATAACTGCTAATTGGCGGTACAAAAATACTCTGTTTTCTCTCCATCTCTTCAGGCTTCTTGCTACATCCGACTTTAAAATATAACACACATCTAAGCATTTTAAACAATCAATAGAAAATGTTTGCAAAATATTTTTGTTTTTGCTCTTATCAGCCAGTTATAATTAGGAAAATACATTGTTTGGGTTCAACTTGCATGTTTTGACAAATAAATCAATAAATACTATTGCACATTCGATTGCAAAATAACATCAGATGATATAACTTACAAAAAATGGTGAGCAATTATAGCTGAATCAACTTACCCGAGTATTAGAAACAAGGTTATTAACAACATTCTTTTGTTGATCAAGTTGAGCTTTCAAAGCATTAGCATTGTCCTACAAAAGTAATAGAAACAGAATATTAAACAGAAAATGCTTACAATGAATATCTCGTATAATCCATATACAAGAGATACCTAGCCCCAAAATAATTTCACTGTTTCAATTGCCCATTCTCACATGGACAAACCCACAGCAAATAAGAGTTAGCTGAACATTTTATTTTGGATTATTTATGGTAGATTAGTATATTCTGCTATATCAACATACCATCGCACTCTTAACCATGCATCTTTAGCTCCTACGTAAAGCAAAAAATATATCAATAAATGAAAAATGCAGTTAGAATTTGTAGAATTGTCTTTCTGTGAGCTTTGCCAGAATGGACTCAATCAAAACTCAGGGGCATACGTCATATAGGAGGAAATATATGCCTAAGTATTTCACATCTGTATCATATTGATAAATTTTAAAATGAAACACGTCTCTTTTTCTTCAATTTTATGACAGTTCTCACTGATGGGAACTTGAAAGTATGCCATTTGATATTATGATGCATGTACTAGGTTCAATCAATCTCCACACACCAAGGAAATAACATTCCCAAAAAAGTAATGTAACAAGTCATATATACGTGCCATAATCATGCAATATTCCAATGAGCTGATGATCAATAAGGCTTCAGATCTCACATTCAGATGTAACAAGACATATATATCTGACATACTTGTGAGCTACTGTAACAAATCGATAATCAATAAGGTGATTGCATCAGACTCTACATATTCAGTTACAAAGTGCAATGTTATCCAAAAATGAGAAGACAGCACACATTAAGGAAAACCAAACTAATACTAGTTTAGGAGTATGACAGCTTACTGCATAAGACTTGCGTCTCTTGAGAGCCTCACGTGCTAGATCTTCTTCCCCTTTTTGAAGAGCGAGCTGTGCTTTGCGATACCTACATAAAAGTCAAAGGAAAATAACATCAATTATCTTGCACCATAATTAAAAGAATTAAATAAACAATTCAATTCATATAAAAGAGTAATACCAGTCTTCAGAAGCTTGTTCTGCAGATTTGTACTTATTTTCCAACCGCTTTTGAGATGCCAACACCTTCAGAGAGAAGAAAATGCTAAATCTTAGAACAAAACATAAGGAAAAGGTAGAGAGGAACTAACTTTCAAATGCAATACAGATGAAGAAAGAATGGTACAAATTCGAACACTAGTGTGGCTTCACCATGCGACCGCCATCTTATTGTGCAGTTAAAAATACAGTTACTTTCAACATAGATTATACAACTTCTACTTCATATTTGTCATAGCAAATAAGAAATAGTAAAAGAAAGTGCCAAATTGATGAAATGAAATGTCAGTTAAAACTAACAATAGCAAAGGCAATCTCAATGCAATGCAAGATCATGTGGCTTACTTGTGCTGTGGCCTGGCGCATCTTTACCAAGTCATCATTCATTTCAAGTACTGCTTGCTCTAAAATCTTCTCTGGATCTTCAAAGGTACTCAGAATTGCATTTGCATATGACTGCAGTTAGCAATTAAGTAGTCACATTACTAGTGTACGAAAACAAAAGTAGTAATAAGTAGTGTTAATTTGGTTCTGTTTAGTACCAAGACATGTTCTATAAATGAAAATCAACAATTCTCGAAACCCCAACCTTCACAACTCTTGCTAACCTATCAAATAGGTTCATTCGTGTATTAAGTGCTCCTCCACCTTGTCTATAGCAATGGGATCGGCTGGAAGGAGCAATCCTTAACCTTGGAACTCTTAGAGCTCCCACTATAAGCAAAGGGAACACCATCAAAATACAGAAATGAGTATGAACAAGTTATCAAAACATCTATGGCATACCATATGCAGTCATAATTTCAAAAACAACATAATCAACAAAATAACCAATTCCAAATAAGTTTCATGATACTTTAAATAAATAAATAACAGTCAACTCCAATTTACATGAACATGTGAGAACCGAATGGAACAACAAAATAGAGCAGATTCCAAGTAAATTCTTATCTTTATCTCCTTCTTCACATCTACTTTCCCATGGTACTGACTCAACAGGGGGGAAAAAAAAATCCTTAAGCAATACTTATACTTCTATTCCTAACCAATTAACCTTGGTGCCATTGTTCTAATCATCATATCACCTATTCATTATTGCTTCTTGAGAATCCAATAACTCATTATAAAACAAAAGATTTGATCTTTACTTGAGTTACCTTCAGTTTAAATAGTAACCACTAAAAGTAGAGCAGTACATATGAACAATGAATATGAACTTAATTATACTAATAACAAGCACACCCCAGCAATCAAATTTCACAAAACGTTAAATTATATAAAAATTAATAATAACTCTATTACTTGCCAAACACACTGGTACTACCAAATCTCGCTGACGCTCCCCGAAAAAAAAAAAACAATGAAAGGCAACAAAAATTGAATGCAATTTTTTTTTTAATTTTGCCTAAAAACAAATTGTAATGAACGGAACTCACTAGGCTAATACATTAACTGCCACAATTGAGTATTTTTACGAAATTTTATTTCCTTCTTTCTCATTTTCTCAGCAGCCAAACAGAGTGCGAACTAAACTTAAGAAAAATATAAACGAAAAAAAATAGCCAAAAAATGATAGATAATAAGAATAGGCCAAAAGGTTAATAAAGAAAGTACCTCCGCCATTGAAAAACGACGTCGTGAGGGGCTTCCTGACCATGCAGAGACTGCTGCCAGAGCTCGAGGAAGAAGAAGACGGCGCTGGTGTCATGGGCATAGTGAATCCCGTAACTATCTGTGACTTTGCAGCCATTCTGCGGGATGCTAACAGGAACAATTGCTGTCAGTAAACAGAACGATTGGTTTTCGAAGTGCTTTTTGGATAGCAGACGAGAGAAATTAGAATCGCTACTTTGAAAAATATTTATTAATTGACGCTTATTTTTGTTTCCAGCGTTTCTTTTTGGAAAATAAGGTTGGACCCCTAAATTGTTATCTTTTCTTGAAAAAGGAATAGTTTGAACATTTGTATCAAATACGCTCCCCGTTCTGTTGTCAGTTGTAAATAACATTAGGGATTTAGGTTTCCCGCTTGCTTAAAAATATTTTTTTGGAGAACTTTTAACTCTTTCAAGACACTAGAATACACAGGTCATGTTATAAGTAGAAAAAATATTAATATAATTAATAATTTTATTAGGACTTTATTAGGACTTGCCTCTAAAATAAAGAGAAATATTATTTTCACAACAAATAAAATATGACTTGAACTTTTAATTTCAATAATAAGATATAAAGATATCAAGAGATTATTTATTTATTTTTAACTCAATGATTTAATTGACTTAATTTTAATCAGTTAAATCATTCAATCTATTTGTTTTTTCAACTTAATGAAAATTTTTAGCTATTAAATCATTAAGTTATTATGCTAATTTTTTTAACTTTTTACTTAATCTAAAAAGTCTAAATGGCTTGATTAAAAGATATTCTCTAATATATCCCTATTTAATTAATTAATTTTTATCTTATCTAAATAAAATTTAATAATTAGCATTATTACGCATCTCTACATAACTTGTGATAATATACAGTGGTAGATTACTATTATCGTTATCTATTTATTTTCTTAAAAAATTAACATTATTCATCTTCATAATTTTTTATGAATATTTTTCATATAAAAATATGATAAACTATAATAAAATTGATTAATATATATAATATAGAATATTAAAGAGTGGTATTCAATAAAATATGATTTATGTTATAATAATTTATTATCTTATTTAAATTCCTTGAAATTTTTATTTTTTGTTTGAAATTTATAATTTGTAAGGGTATAAATGTAACAATATTAGTTTTCAAAATTTTTAATTTTAAAAAATAACTTGATATTTATTAGTAGTGATTCAGACAAAAAAAAATAAATATATAATTTAAATTTGGACATTTAACTTTTTTTAAAATTCAAATCGATTCAATTCTATTTAGATTTCAGATAAAAAAATAAATACTACCTAAATATAAATTTATTAAATAATTGATCTCTTAATTACTTTAGTTGAAATAACTATATTTTTTTCATACTGTTAAATTTTGACTATATTCTCTCACACTATTAAATTTTAACTATCATTTAAGTGATTTAACACTCGCGGCTATCTTCAGTGTATCACTATACCTTGGATGTTTAACAGCGAACAGTGGGGACGCATCCGATACAAATAAGAGAATAATTCCCTTGTTTCAGAAAAGGCAAGGAAATAGGGGTCTCAATGTTATTACTCTTTTTCCATCTCATATGACCACAAGAATGAACCAGTCTGGACTAATGTAATAGGGTAGGTTCGAACCAAAGCGCAAACCAATGAATCCGATTAGAGGTAAAATCTTCCGCTGAAGTTGGAGCCAGCTGGCCCATTTGTATTGTTACAGGATAGGCCCAGATAGATGGGCTGTGAGTTTAAAGCCCGTAAACGCGGATATTTACACGATCGATTTTTTTTTTTAAATGTTAAAAGGTAGAGATTGGTAAATGAAATTATAATGGCAAAGAGCTATTATTATATTGTATTTGCTAAAACAAAAAGTTATTATTGCATTCTATGTGCTATGATAAGAGAAATAAGAAAAATGTTCAGTCAAAATATTACCTCCAAAAGGACCTTCTCTTATGAGTTACTATATAATAGTGATCTAATAATATAATGACCAAAGAATTATCACATGGTTAATTTTCTTAATTAAAATTAAATTAAAATCATATTATATAAGGAATCGCTACATTTTTTTATTATATTACCTCTCTATACTTATTATGGACGTGATATTAACTTAGTTAATAAATTAAAAGATTTGTTATAACCCCAAAATTATTAATTTATTGAGACTATACCATATACGATTACTTTGGTGTTATTAATTACTGAGAAGTCCATCATTAATTTTAAATTTCTCTCGAAATAAAGATTAAAAAAATAATTATCATGTCCATTCTTAAATGAGCAGTTAAAGAGTAGGTAAAATGCACTGGCCATTCCTATTTGAATGTCAATTTCTAATTTTCTATACATTTGAAAAATAGCATGGTATTGACAAGTCAGTCCCCGAAGGCCCTTTCTTCGCTGAGAAATAACCTAAAACAACGTAGTGATTGACAAATACACCAATTAACCATTTGAAATAAAAATGAATGAAAAGTAAAATAAAATAAAATAATGTACTTCTTTTTAATTGGTATACAGAAACCATTGGAAAAGCATGTGATCGCATGAAAACCGTGTAGATTCCGTGGGGGAAAAGGAATATGTGCATTACAAAATTTTAAATTCGACGTTGGAAATGCGTGCATCATGTGAATAATATCATTTGCCAAATTTTGACGGCTTCCTTTTTAATATATCCCGAACGATGAAAACCAAAAGGATCAAGGACTGAAATAATAGAAACAGCATGAATCAATTCTCTCTCTCTCTCTCTCTCTCTCTCTCTCTCTCTCTCTCTCTATATATATATATATATATATATATATATATATATATGTATATATATATATGCCGTACATTTAGAATGAATTTTCAGCTTCATGAGCAGCCATCGATTCATTGCAGAACAAATTTTTAGAATCAGATACTGAACTTGAACGTGATATGATAGATTGCGACCATCGGTCGTTGTATTCTCTACTTTATATGTATTAGGGAATTCCTCCGAGATCTAGCAAGTAAAAGTGTATCAAATAAATAATAAATCAATAAAAGGTGAAGAATAAAACTGATCACACAACACAAAAATTTATGTAGAAAATTTTTATAATAAAAAAAAAATATTACGGCCGATAAGAATGATGAGACAAAAATCTACTATGTAAAAAATTGGTACAATTATTCTAATATTTTTCTCACACTTAAAACTCTAATAATATTCAATCTAACAATAGACTTATTGTTTTTCTTACACTAAAAACTACTTACATGCTGAGAATTCTCTCTCTCTCTCTCTATGTATATATGCCGTACATGTAGAATGAATTTTCAGCTTCATCAGCAGCCATCGATTCATTGCAGGACTAACTTTTAGAATCAGATACCGAACATGAACGTGATATGATAGATTGTGACCATCGATTGTTATATTCTCTTATGTATTAGGGAATTCCTCCAAGATCTAGCAAATAAAAGTATATCGAATAAATAATAAATAAAAAATAGAGGGAGAATAAAATTAACACATAACATAAGAATTTACGTAGAAAATTTTTATAATTAAAAAAAAATTATGTCCGATAAGGATGATGAGATAATAATCTACTATATAAAAAATTGGTACAATTGCTCTAAATTTTTCTCACACTCAAAACTCTAATAACATTCAATACTTATTATTTCTCTTACACTAAAAACTGCTTAAATGCAGAGAACTAATTATTTTATTATATAAATAAGTGAACCCAACCTCCTTTTATATAGTGATTATTTCTTGTAAGAAAAATAATCATTTTTCTTATTCTAATAATATTCGTCCTTAAATAAGTCAAGTCCTAAAAAGGAAATAAGAATTCTACAAAAATAAAAGGAAATATCTTAAGAAATTTTATTATTTAAATAGGAATCCTACAAAAAAAAATGTCTTAGAAAATTGTTATTGAAAAATAAGATATATTTCATAACAACTTCCATCTCGACGAATTTTTCAATTAGGAAATAAACATGATCCACCATATATTCACACAACCATATCATCTACACTTTCTTTACTCCACAAAAACTATACTTATTGAGAGTTTATAAGAATCACTCCACTATGAGTAAAATCTTGTCCTTTATCTAGTAGTTATAATTCTCTACACAGGGAATCATTATACTCCACCATGGGTAGTATCAATTCTTGCACTTCTGTGCTGCCAAAACTCATCTACGCCCAAATTCCCTTCCAATTAATGTTCAATTAATTCCATTTACGAGTTAGCAAAACCAAATATGAATGTAGGAAATGAATAGTAGTAACGACTCGGTGCATGGTGTCCTTGAAGCAACACTGACTGAAGTGGTAAATTTGGCTAATAATATCGGATTGACGCGTATGATACGCTGTTTGATTGACATCGACAAGACTACCAAAAACTTCATGGGTGTTGGCAGTGGGGTCAAAAAAAATTTTGCATTTTTGGTTTCCAAAATAGCACTAAAAGTAATTTCCTAACTCCATTAGGAAAGTTGTTTTATTTTTATCCTTTTTACAGGAAAATTAGATTTAGCTTCCCTTTTTTGGATTTTGTTCATTTTCCAATTTGTAGCATTTATTCGGTAATAAAATCAAGAATCTTCATGTCTGAGGAATTTGGGGTATTTCAGGAATTACACCCGCTTAGGGTATTTTAGTAATTCCTGACGCTGCGAAATTAATAATGGTGTTAATTGATTGGTTCTATAATGCATTGGATCGTGGTATTTACAATGAAATTGTGACGTGTTATGAAATTGTAATTCATGTTTGGTTGATCGAAAGTTTAATAGCTTCGACAAGAAAAAATAAAAATAAAAATGGTACAAATGTGAGTGCTAGTTAGTTGAGTTGGTAAAATCCCATTCACATAAATGAAGAAAGAATTGAATTACCTATGTGTTGGCTTTGTGCTTCTTTTTCCGTGAATCTCGGTGAATTAATTTGCATGTTAACTGTAAAGTGAAAAAAATTGTTCATATAAAATGTAGAAAGATCAATGTGCTTTCGTGCTACGTGAAACTTGACTAATCAACAAATATAGTGTCCGATTCTGATTGTAGTGTCGGTCAGATACCCTTCTGAAAACGAAACTACAAAAGAAAATTTGAACACCAGTTATGTGAATTGTCAACAAAATCGAAGACGTTATACTATTACTCCTAGACTTATCAAGTTCCAATGAAATATATATTATTGCGTTTTAACTACAAAAATGGAGAACAAATTTCATTATTTTCCTTAGTTTTCGGAGAAATCCTTTCTAACGCGAGAACTGAATGTTTCAAGGATGAGTTCTAATTAATGTGTCTGTGCATACCACATCACATGCCACTTTACAAATGAGTGGACAACAAAAAATCTTTAAATAATAGATTGTTACAACTTGCATAGAGAAAGAGTTGATACTGCCAGTACGTAGTTTTCTATCTTTCAAAACTCTCATATTTTTGTGATAGAAATTTCGTCCAATGAGTTAACAGTTGTCTTTATTTTTACATTGAGAGGATGCCCTTAAATTTTTAAAAATTCTATATCATGTTTCTTTGATGATAATATATAGATATATATAATTTCACTTCTTTATTCTTTTTATTTATTAATCACCAATCACCATATAGCCATAAAAATTTTTGTTTAGATAAGGGTTAATCAACAAAACATTGCAAAGGTCTATAAAATGAGGATATATACGTGCGTGCATGTGTGTGTGCGTATATTATCTTAATTTTTTTTGTAATTAATTAAATTATTATTTAAGTATTCATTATTAGTTATATTAAATTGTTAAATAATAATCAATTTTTATATGTTAATCACTACCATATAATTAAATAATGCAATGTTATGTTATATCTTTATTTTTATATATTATTTAAGTACTTGTTATTAGTTATATTAACTTGTTAAATATTAATCAATTTTATATATTAATTATTACAATATAATTAAATTATACGTTATTTAGTTATATTTTTAATAGGGTAAAAATTAAAATATAAATAAAAAATAATATATTTATTAATTTATATTAACAATTATAATGTAAAAATAAACGAAAATAAAAATTAATATTATATAATATTAATTTTTAAATTAGAAAGTTATATTTATTTATTATTATTTAAAAACAAAAAAACAAAATGCTAATGCAGCCCTTTAATCCATTAGCATTTCCTTCCAAAAATAGCATGGTATTAGTTTAATGAGGAACAGTATTTTAATGTTATGCGGTGCTATCTTCTAAACACAATCAGAATGCGCAAAACAATCTAATCATTAATCAACATTGCTAATCTCTCGGTTAATTTTCAAGAATTTTTTTTCCACATAAAAATAATTACAAAACTGATTGTAAATAACCCAAGAAGATGGAAAGGATCAGGAATTTAATTGATATCTTCTGTTTTGATGCGTGTTGTGCATTTCTTATGCATATTATTTTGGTTGATATGCTACGCCATAGCCTACATGTTATATCCACAAGCTTATCTTAATAATTTGAACGGATGATTAATTGCTTAATTAATCTTTGTTTATTAGGAAAGTAACTAATTTATTGATAAATTATCAGTGCCAATCAATCATTTCCAATCATGCTAATTATAGACGTCTTAGACCCGGATTCGTCACGCATGCAATTGTGTGACACATGGTGGGAAGCTGCCAAACTCATCAACTTTATTCCTTGCATTATCTTTAGAGTTACAAAACTGATTAAATAATCAAATATAAACATACAAATACAAACAATCGTTAAGAAGACTTCACATAATGTTCATAGAAAAAAAAATGATAAAAATCCATTGCCTTTTGTCACAACCTGTACATTTCCTCTTTCATGTTTAAAGCCCATCGACATTCTTTGCTATTAATGTGTATTGGTCAACTTAATTGCAGCCTTTATGTTTCTTTTACTATTTTACTTGTATTTTTTTGTTCAAACGATGGTGGATTTTATTAAATTAAAAATAAAATAGTAAAAAATACCACAAACTGAATCCAACAAATTTTGGCAAAAATACCACATACCTCACAATTAAAAGAAAAAAAGAAAATTAAATTTATTTGTCTTGTCGGGAACTTTGAAACAACAAATTATGTCTCCATCCAATATTCGATGTCAAGTTGAGGATTCATTATTTTTCTTCCTCAGAAAAAACCACAAAATCAGACCCACTAAGACTACTACCACAAGACTGATCATAATGACACCGCCCACATCAATGTCAACATGGAATTCGTTTTTCATTTTGAAGACAAAAAGCAAGAATTCAACACGGAAAGAATTTGATGACTGCCTCTATATATACTTTGATCTAGCTCGATCTAATAAAGGTTTATTATTATTATTATTATTATTCGACATACCAATTAGCACGAGAGGATTAATGCGCAGTAAATGCTCTTATAACGACAGTATTAATGTATATTTCATGCTTTTGTAATGATATTCTCGTGTTATTGTCGCCCTATCTTATATGTTTAATACAATATGTAATGACTAAATTTTAATGTTTAACACGCGTAGTAAACATTTGTTAAAATTAACATATATTGAAGACACACACAAACAAAATAAAAGCAAAAGGCGTTTAACGGGTAACATACATGCACCCTTTTTAATATGAAGGGAGACATTGGCCCCTCTTATATATTATTTTTATCACTTGGACTTTCTTTTATTAAAAAAAAAAAATTAAAAAAACTTATTTTTTACTTTAAGTTCCTAGATTACTTTCTCTCGTATTTTTTTTTTTAAAGAACAAAAGGAGGAAAGAAGTTCCTAGATTACAATTTCATCTCCCAAAAGAATTTTGCATACTCGAGTTTATAATTAGCGTCTTACATACCTGGTCTTCACATTGATCACCCATAGAATACATTTTTAGGTTCCTAGATTCAAGTGATATCTAGATCATGATGATATTGGTAAAGAGGGGAGAGAGGAAAAAAAAAAAAAGATTGAATTTTCACATATCATACCAAAAGAATATCGCCGCCCTTCTTTTTCTCATTAATGTTCCTTTCCTTCAATGGAACAAAAAAGTTTAAAAGAAAAAAAGTTTGGACACGAACATAGATGAGAGCTTGTGTGTCACCTCCATTCTGAGCATTATAATCAACAAATATACACATCATACTGCAGTCATCTTCGGCATGTACTCTCCACTTCAGTGTCTGGTAACTCTGGTTCTCAAACAAGGTTAGGCAGCTCCTCGAGTACAAGTGTGTAAGATGATTTCAACACTGAGCCTCAAGTTTCTTCCACAAATACATGGCTCTTCTAATTATTGGATCGGCTGAAAATCCTTCTGCATAAGCACTTATGGCAGTCAACAGGCTTGTGAATTTCTCCCCATTATCCTGTACCAGTCACCATTTACTTTCAGCTCAAAAAGTATTCACATTGTCTTTGTAATCTACCCTTAAATTCAGATTTCTTGAAAGTGTGGAAGTTCTGATACTACGCAAGAAGTCAAAAAGTTTCAAGAACTAAGGAAACATTACACAATCCATTGTCATTTTTGTTAAAAACATAGGAAATGCCAAGAACCAACAAGATAACCAGTGCAAATGTAGCAAGAGCTTATGAAATTTAAGCACACTACAGCTTTAAATGGCAAAGAAACCTTCCCAATTTTTTCAAATGCTGTCAAAGTGTAATAGTGAAACTCATAAAATCAAATCAATCTTCAGCTAAAAGACAAATTCATTGACCCTGTAAATGTGCAAAATGTGTGCGTGTGTTTATGTGTAACTTATAATAGTAACTTGACACTTTTTCCAAAAGTATGGCTGTGCTAGATTTCAGGAGTTGGCTTTGGTAGCCTGGTGCACAAGTCACGTTCAATGTCCATCTGGCTCCTAGAAACTGATCTAAGAAAACCCATAGAAGACCATAATTCAGAGAGGACTCAAGACTGCTGGTTAACATGGCAAAAAGCTTTAACATGCAATTAGTAAACATGTCATACAGTGATTAAGTAACATACATCCCTCGAGTGATTAGTACAAACCTCTGGTTTTCTAAATGCAATATCTCCAGCAGTAAATGGTACCATATAGAATGGAAGATCACAGCGCAGTAATGCCTGGCATAACATAAATTCTAAAAATATCAAAACAAAGTGAGTGCAATATATGTTCAAGGCAATCAAAATCATGAAATTGGCAATACCATCTGAGCCAGAACATAATGCAACATAAATTGAGAGTGTTCATATTGCACAAGTAGTATCTCCTTGCTGGTAGAAATTTCCAGCATCAAGGTTGAGTTGAATAAGTCATATGGAAGGTAGCATTTTCGGCAACAAATTGTTGATAGATAGAATGCGATGTACCGTTAGGGAGAAAAAAAAAAAAATTGTTGCATAACCTTAACTTACGAATTACATTAACTAGAATTTGAAAAATATGATGAGAGTAGTAGAGAAACTAAAAAGTTCATATTTAAACAAGATAATAGGTGGAAGAAAAAGCAACAATAATTACCAAGTTCTTGCTTAGAACAGCTTGATCAGCAAAAGTTATCAAGGCCTGCATGAGATAAAGGAACAACAAGTTTTGAACCATGATTTTACTATAAATTTTTATCATAAAACACCGTAAGGGTAAGTGAAAGAATGATAAGGATTTCAATATATATATATATTCTTTTTTTTTTAAAAAAAAAAAACAACAATTTTGATTGTATGCCATCAGGATCATTTAAAATTTAACCAAGTCGAAGTAGCAAATATCAAGCTGAATCAGAACCAACTTAAAGCCACTGTATTGCAACCGCTTTTTGGGTTTAAATTGTTGAGACATAAATATGATAGATACTTAAATTCATACTGCATATTCAGTAAATGTCCATTTGTCACTGGGCTTATTTTTCTATCGAACAAGAATCCTAACCACATCATTAAGCCTGGATGACCATATAAATTCAATTACAGAGGCCTTAATTGGAGACTTCTGGTCAACTAGACTAGAAGAGGCACCAACAAGCTCCATCTAATGACCCATTTCACCCCACTCACTGAAAAAAAGAAGAAAATGAATAAATATATAAATATATAAAATGCTGTTCAATGTTATAACTAGTTAATGCTACCTTTCTTGTACGTTCCTCCTCAACTTGATCTACACATTGCAACAAATTCTCCAAGGATCCTACACATGAAAGTACAAGCAAGTCAGGATATCAAGAAAAATAATTTTAAGGACACACAAGAGAGTTAAATTAAAAAGAAAAAAAATTTTGGCACTATTATGCTCAACCAAAGTGGTAATTCTATTATCTGCAGTCAATAAGATTACCCAAGTTTCTATCAAAGGGCTAGTTTACAACCAATACACTTGTGTTGTAGTGTTTGATTCATGGATATGCTACAGCCTAAACTTTCCAATGTACCTAATACTGTTCCTTTCTTTTCTCAAAAATTTACTAACCTAAATAGAAGAAAGTAAATTATTGTATTATCCACTCTAGGCTTCTAGCAGTAAGACAAAAAAGAGATATAAAATAAAATTAAACTGTGCCCTAGGAGTGCATTGAAACTCAAGTTTCAGATGTTGACAGAAATTTTCACTAGTTTCACGTTATAAAGGGTGCAGCTACAGATATACCTTGCTTTCACATTTCAGAAAAACATTCTACATTTAATACCAACGTACCAAATTTAGTAATGAGCTGCACCGCACGAACGTCTCCAATCCCTTCAACTCCTGCATTTATAAAATAACAATGCATCAATCAATAGAATTCAAGGCTTGTTTGGATCTTGAAATATATAAGTGAAAAAAGAAGTTAGGTATCAACATCTTAAAATTTGCTTCCTTTCTGAAGCAATCAAAACCAATCATTTCCTTCCCTCACTCATTGCGAAACCCAAACAGTGCCTGAATGTGATCATGTTGGAAAGATTCAAGGTTCAAAGATAACTTAGAAGCTTGTCAAGATACCAGAAGAAGTTGAAAAGCTTGGCTTTTAAAAAAAGTTTAGTCTCAGAAAGGGATTTGAAAGACCAAAAATTATAAAACTGGACTTAAGCTGCAGCAGCGCTTTCTCATGGCTTTAGGATTTTGCTTTAATCATGCCTTAAATTCCCCCCCCCATTCACCTCCATCCACTCCAGGAGGTTATCTTTAGTAAATTACTTTTTCCACTTCAAATAATTATTAAGCAGCATCAAAGAACATATAGACTACATACATCTATTCTGAAGAAAAAGAGGGGAAAACAACAAATATAAAAAGTACGATTGACTAAAGCACTCCAGTTCAAAGAAGACAAGAGGTGAATTATTATTCCTTTTTTCCAAATTTGTATGTGCAGGCAAATTCTAGGACTCAGTGTTTCATTAATAATTTCATCAAAAAAGTTACATATTTTTTCTATAAAAGATGACTACGGTGAACATAGAAAACTGCACCATGTATAGAGAAACAGCAATTTATTGAAATAAGACATTAATGCCAGATTGAAATTGGTGGCCACAACCTTTCAAAAAAATGAAACAAAAATTGGTGGACATGAACATGTTGTAGGCTATTTGTTGCAAATAGCATTGCCTAACTCATAATTTTGAACTCATGAAAAAATGCGTGAGTGACTGAACAATCAAACTTAAATGTAAATTGCAATATCAAATGAACTTCGGCATTCAAATGAAGAGGACTTCAAGCAGTAAATTACTCCAATGACATAACAGAGTAGTACCTGGAATATTATCAGCTTTGTCACCCACAAGAGAAATCACGTCGACAAACTGTGAAGGTTTCAGTTCTCCATACTTTCTAGCAAAATCCTCCATCCCAAATGAAGCCATGCTGACCAACCAAAACCATAAATAGATCTGGATTAATAAGAGGAATATAAATGTCTATATATATATATATATATATATAGACATATATTTGTGTGTGTGGATAAAGGCATAAACACCCAGATAGAGATAGAGATATTATTTAAAAGAAAAACCAAATTTTATTAGGAAGCAGAAAGCAAAAACAACTGAGAAACTTCTACAGAAAAAGCACAAAAGGAAAGAAAGAACCCCCCTCCCCCCCTCCCAAAAAAAAAAAAAAAAAAAAAAAAAAAGGTTTCGCATTCTAAATCACTAATCCCCAAAGGCAACTTTTTCAAAAAATAATCTTTTATGCCCACACATAACAGCAGGCAACTTATAAGAAGCACAAAGCTTACAACTACAAAATTTGAAAATAAAAAAAGATGATTATGATAATGAGGGTTTACAATATTGGTTCGTTTCAATTCTGAAAGGATGCTACTTATATGTCAAGAAAACGATGCAAGAAGCAAGACATACTAAAATTATTTTTTTAAAAAATGATAATGATGATGATGGTTTAGACTACTGGTTGGTTTTAAGTCGAAAAGAAGCTATTTAGACGTCAACAAAACAATGCACAATGTGAGATATAATAAAATTTTTACTAATAATAAAGATTCTGAGCTAAAAGATTTAATGAGATGCACCATCTGCTCATCATCATGATTCCTTAACTGAACCTAGCAGGAGATGCAATTTGGACGCAGGTTTATCACAGAAAATTGTATGCATGTAATCTTAATATGATTGAGAAATTATTTTTTCAAGAAAAAAGATGGAAAAAGCAAAAGGTATTCATAAACACAGTGAAAAAGGAAAACATATCGCAGAAATTGAAAAGTTTATTCATTACTCAATACTTCAAACCTTTAAATAATTGATGTAAAGTTGTAGAAGATTTATACTAACTCAAATCCACGGGGTGCAATCCGTAGAAGACGTAATGAAGGTGAGAGAATCTGAAAGAAGTCTTTGTCTGGGGAGACAACTCGTACCTGTCAGAAGAAAAATTAAATCCAGAGGAAATGTTGAGAGGGGACATTTCAGACAAGAATATATAGGAGGAAAGCTGTTACTCTATTATGATGGCTCTAATTTATTCTCAAGAAAATTATGCGTCTTTGACAGAGAGAGAAATAAACTACAAACATACAACTGTCAGATGAAATATGGTAGTGTGATGGCATAAACCTTTAAACTGCAAAGAACAAAATACAGTAGGAAATATGGTACTGTGATGGCCCTTCTCAATTTAGAAAAATGCTTCTTTTCAAAGAAACAAGAAATTCTGTTCACAAGAAAGGAAGATGCCGGGGTGGGCAAAAAGTTCAGGGGAAGAGGATCAATACAGCCAAAAGGCTGAAAGGACCAAGCTCATAAAATAATGGGTTCCCACTTATCCTTAATTAAAAAGGGTGGAATATTCTTGAATTGAATTGAGATTGAGGCCCAAAGGGAAGCAAGAAAAAAAAAGCCTTTTAGACAAATTATTATTATTATTTTTTAAAAAGCATCTTTCTGGACTTCCTCCCCAGCTTCTTAAAAATTCTTTCCTTTCTTTTCAACGAAATAACCCAAAAACTTGCGAAACCACTAAACTTCTGAAATACAGTTTCTATTTTACCACCCTCAATTGCACAAAAATTCTAAAAATTATTGCCTTTTTTTTTTTTTTTGGGAAAAAAAATAACTCTAAAGTTCCTGCATGCAAGCATCAAAAACTTAACCAGTGAGAATTTCAGAAACCCTACAGCTTTTAAAGGACAAGAAAACTGTGGGAAAAATAAATCTCAACGAGGGGGCATCAACGGGTTTCGAACCTCTGACCTCTTGGTTAAATATTAATCCAGTAACGTTACGTGAGAGTTTTCTACCAGAAGAGGGAAGGGGAAGGAATGTTCAGATAAAGAGTACAGAGAAGAAAAGGCGAAAACAAATCAAGTTGCTCCCTTTTTTTTTTATAGTGGAAGAAAATAATTTTCAACAAATTATCAATTTTCTGATGCATCAAAACTAATTGAGATAGGAACATGAGCATTTTTTAACAATTATGTGCGGAGTTAATTTACCTTGAACCCAGCATCAACATTCCTCACAGCCAATGTCCCGATCACATCGTCAGCTTCCACACCAGGTACCTGCCTTTGAGTAAGCTCTCATGAATAGATTCCAAAGACTATCAGGGTCAACTAACCATAAGCATCTTCATACATGATATTTACCTCAATCACCTTAATGGACATAGCCTTGATGGATGCTTTCAAATATTGAAGCCCCTGGACTATAGTATCAGGTGTAGGGGGACGATTGTTCTTGTACGAAGGGTATAGAGTATGACGAAAGTTCATGCCTTCAAAAAGATTAAGAATGTATATTATCTGACATACTATACTACTTTTGAAAAGAGTAATGAAATTTGTACAATATTACATGCCCACAATACATAGACTATAAATTCAATACACAGACAGACAGACAGACACACACACACACACTAGTCAGTAAACTTGAAATTACTAAGTAAGAAATAATTAAATTCAAAATGAACTAATAGAAGAAGAAGACAAACCGGCAGACAAACAGTAAATAAAACAGAAGGTCAAGGCTCTAAAAGATACAATAGCCTACTGAGTTAGTGAAGTAGGTAAGGGTCAAGGCTCTAAAAGATACAATAGCCTACTGAGTTAGTGAAGTAGGTAAGGGTCAAGGCTCTAAAAGATACAATAGCCTACTGAGTTAGTGAAGTAGGTATGGCAGATGAGCAGCTTCAGACAAGTTTAATTGTCAAGAGAAGTAAAATAAGAAAAGCAAAACAGGAATAATTACATAAAATTGGGATTTTGTGGGTTTTTTCCACAATTGTAGTACCAAAGTTAGGACCTTTTATGAATTCCTTTGTGAAGGCCTAGACACGACTCACGAAGAGTGCAATTTTATAGAAATATCCCACAGCATGCAGGGAATGATAGCCATATACTGCAACTTGCCGCCAACATGACAGAGACAAGTCCGCAGAACAAAGATATGGATGTTCAACCTTTATTCTTTGCCAGGGAAAGTGACTTTAGAGGAGAACTAGCATATTTCCTGAGAAGAGAATTTTAACAGAAAAGAAAAACCGAAGGTTCAGCAGATTCATAGAATACAAGGACATCCAGTGACTCCATAGGATGCTGAGTATTTTCAATACCAGACGCAGCCATCAAGCATGGTTGGTATTGTGCAATCCCTGATCTAAATAGCTCAAGATACCTATCAGTGCAACCAACACAAGTAGCATCACTCGAGTATTAAGGATCTCGATGACACACACTGCACACACTGCACCATACCAAAATTTTCAGGGATCTTATGGCATATGAACTACAGCTTTATATATTTATTATGCTAAAAAGTAACTTAAATCAACTGTTGGACATTTGTCGCACACAATTAAAGCATGTTTCTTCTGAAGAATACGAGCTCAAATTTCAGGGAATTTTTCCATATCCACCGAATTCACACTACAGACATAACATTTCATGTCAAGCATGTTTGGTTGAGATAATATAGTGAATTGTCCAGTGGTTCCCTAAGGGAATAAAGTTTCTAAACTCTTGCAAACTACAATAGAGAAATCCGCCACCCCGGAGAAAGTAGCATATAATTTCTCATAGTATCTTCTCAAACATCATAATTATATAAGTGGATAAAATGACAGGGTATGATGAAATGCCTTGGAAAGACACATGTATTACTTATATCACTATGAAATTCAATCATGTGTCTTCCATTCAAGTTCTATGCTGATCATCTTAATAAATATAGGATAGACACAGTCCCGCATCATTTACTTCCAAACAGAATTGAAGAACAAAAAAGCTTCTAATGTTTTAAAATCTGGTACCATCATAATATATGCGTTAAAGAGTAAAACTAAAAAAAAAAAAAAAAAAGGTCCTGATTAACATATGTGTACAGTAACAAAAAGGAAAAGAATCCCAGTCCTAACTAACAAACGTGTATGGTAGTGCAAAGGAAATTTTTAGGGTAAGATACTAGCAACCGAAATATTCAAATTAATGTAGGATATTTAAATAGCTTTTGAACTGAATGTTTAACTTAAAAAACATTGACAATTGACCACAAGCTCCATATAAGGCATGCACGTCCAACGTAATGTCGGTCATATATGCATAACGTCTTTTATTATATGATAGAAAACCTCTCCATAAGAGCCCACATGACTCACCCATTTATCATTCAATTTTTCACTTACAAATAAGGTTTCCTATCTAATCAAGGATCACCCAACGTTCTCCACTTATTCACTATAACAAAGAAAAGAAAAAAGTAATAGTGCAACCCAAAAAAAAAGGGGGACAAAAATAATAATTACCTTTTGCCATGACATTTTCTTTTGAAGAAATAGAAGTATGACCAAATGCAAATCCTGAAAAGAAAAGGTTTGTTTCAAAATTTTGCTTTGAACAACAGACAGCTTCACAGACCAAATTACCCCATAACTAGTGTTATTTCTCTTCTGACCCACAAGACGGTAGATATAGCATCTAATAAGATAAAACAACACCTCAAAAGTAATTGTGTCTAGTTGCACTAACATTCAACAGCAATATAAAAAAAGCACAACTCCACTGGGGGAACATTACGTACTTATCCAACAACTAACAGAAAAACAAAATTTGAAACACCCAATATTCAGTTAACAATCGCTTCAAAAATAAAAGAATGTTCAGTTAACAATAAAGAACGACAGCCATAAATTCTACACATCCATGCTATGATTAAAACCAGAATTGTGCACTCAAAGATTATAATTCATAAGGGTTCTGGAGTGATTTTACGAACTAATAAGTTGAGGCCCAAGCTTCAAGTATGAGTTATGCCTCTTCCTTTGTGAAAAATATCCATGGAACTCTCTACAACTAGTGTTCATAATTTATCTTTGTCCGATGAATAACCTCCATTCATAAGTCTCTAATGAATAGATTGTCAAACCAGAGTCAATTAAGAACTGCTTTTCTCACCACAATATCTGAAAGTATAAGCGTGAAGCACCTGAAGTCATCGAGACATAACCAATCCATGAGGTGATTCAGGAACAGAGGTCCCAAATTCACCAATTTTATTAACATAACCAGGGGGATTAATAAATCATAAACCACCCAACAAAGATGAGGTTACACAAGCCTAAATGAGGATATGATGTCACTAAACAACGCTAGCCTTCTGAAGCTGCGGTAATCAAGCTGATCAGATAAGTCCAGCAAAAGCATTAAACTGACAAGATCTATTGAAAATCTTTCCTCTGGCAACTGGATATAAATTCTCAATTCCATTTATATCTTTAGAAAAGAGAAGATTAAGAGTTGAAGAGGAAAAAAGAAGTAGCATCTTGTGCTAAAGTAGACCGCAAATTCTTT
Organism: Aegle marmelos; assembly: GCA_030449875.1. Taxonomy (NCBI): domain Eukaryota; kingdom Viridiplantae; phylum Streptophyta; class Magnoliopsida; order Sapindales; family Rutaceae; genus Aegle; species Aegle marmelos. Next base: position 13,116,031 of record JASUUL010000115.1, read on the forward strand.
TTCACAATTAAATAAAATTACCCTGTATGATCTCCTAGTCATTTATACTTGATTGAATAAAAACTTTTATAAAAGTTTCGGAACAAGGTTAAATAATTAATTATCAAATTAAAGAGATTTTTACTTTTTACATAGGATCCAGATAAGGACAAGAATTTTAAATAAATTCATCAGAATATTTAGGTTGTACTTTGACTGATATGACAACACAGACGGAAAAGGTTTAAGGAAATACATCTAATGACAGCTGGACACAAAAACATTTAGGTATAAAAACATTTCTGAAAGACAAATAAAATTTAAAATAGAATGTAAACCAGCTCATATTGACCAAACATAATGCACTTGAGGGAATTAGACAGGCCTAACAATTGACAAAACCAAAAATTAGATATAAAATGTCCCAAAATTTTTTAGCTCACCATCATGATCGAACACCACCTGAAGGGAGAAAAAAGGAACAATAAACTAGTAAGAACTCCAATAAAAAATGAGAAAAACAATTACAAATATACAATATAAAAATAATAATAATAATATAAATGACACAGCAAAACTGTGGAAAAGAACATTATTTTGCTATATTTCAACTCATGAGGGATGACTTTTTAATTTCTAAATACAATCCCAAATGATTTTTTTTAATCAGTTTCTGAATTTGTTTAAAAAGAAAAAGGCCTCTTAGAGTTTCACCTAAAAGTCCAAAGCATCTAAAATACCTTTTTTTCCATGAACTCTTACATTATTTGTAGGCATTTTATATCTTGCATGTACTCAGCCAAACTAAACCTATGATCTAAAGGAGATAGGTGATATATTCTAGTACGGACAGGTGTGAAACATGACAACTAGAATTTGGAAGCAAAGACACAGGTATAAGCATTCTCGTTTGGGCTTTTGTAATAAACAAATATATACAATAAACTAGTTTGGGCTTTTGTAATAAACAAATATATACAATAAACTGCTATTTATATTTTTTACTTATAGAAGAATCATATTATGTCAAACAATAATCAAGCAAGTACTTGAAACTTTTATGACTTTTTATACCATCTTCGAGTTTTAGGGCAAATCTAGGAGCATTCATATTCCTGAAACTATCTGCAGGAGTGTCCAAAAACATAACAAAGTTACACCTAATGAATGCTTGTTTTAGATAAAAATCTTTTATCTTCAAATTTATCCACCACTAATCTCTACCAAGCACTAGAAATACCAAGCAATTGTGTTAGTTTGACCACTGCTAAACTGGAATAAAATCTTCTACCTTGCAAAACCACTCAGAGTCATGAGTGGACATGTGATTCTGACAATGCATGCTTAAAACATAAACGTAACCTAAAGTTTAAATAGGAACATAAAACACAGATATACAAGATGGAAAAGAAAAACATACCGCCACATGTGAAGGGATAAACTCCAGAACATCAATAATCTGCAAGGGAGAGAACAAGCAAAAATAACCTTAGACATGCGAAACTTGAACTAAATATGGAAAGTATAAAATTTAAGGCCTATCATACAGCAGAGTTTTACTAGAGCAAATTTAATTTTACATTAAATACCAATCAAGATTTATAAGCAGCACAATCACATAGTCAAGATATCATCAAGAGATTTCCTGGATACTTCTGGTAAAAATATAACAAATAACTACGGTTGCATATCAGTTTATCAACAACCCATCTGGTCTAGATTCATGATAGTATATTAGAAAATTAGCTCTCAGCATAGCATTGGAATTTCAAGCCTGAATATATTTCTCTAAGCTAAAGAAAATGATTAGGCAATTACTAAAGCCTATTCATAAAGGGAAATAATCCCTGTTACGATGAACATCAAAAAGTAAGCATCACTCACAAGAGATAGGGCAGAAAATATAGTTAGAACCCAATCCCCATTGCCATCAGCATGTGACAGATGACCATGATGCAACTTTGCTGCTCTCAATCAGAAGAAGAAAAAATAATGAGTAGGGGAAATTATTTTGCTATATTAGACAAATGTCAATAGAAAAGTAGAAATATCAGCAGAAGAAAGTGAAGGATTAACAAGACTATAAAGTCAAATAATCTACACCAGATAAACAACACAAAACCCTTGAAAAACCTTTTCATGAATACAAACACAAAAAGCAGATTTTTCAAATTAAAAATTAATCATGTTACTCCTCTGCTTAAATCATCTCATCCATTTTCCCATCAACACTTCTCTAATTTGCTGTCACTCCACAACTATCAGCCCCCATACAACTCATAGGCACAAATGACAGAGCCACCAACCCCCTTCTGCTGGGGATGAACTAATAAGCTTGGCAACTACTATCAAGCCAACTACATTTGAGATTCAAATTCATGAACGACGTGCTAAAGCAAAAATGTTCTTGTAACTTAAACAAAAAAAAAAAATATTATCACAACAAAGCACGTTGTGAGTTGTCATCTTAGACCACCTTCCCCCCCAAAAAAAAAAAAGGGTTATTGGATAACATGTTATTTGATTTCAGTTTCAAGAATTAAAACAGGAAAAAACAAGATTCAGATTATATGATTTTCAATCTATTGATAACCAAGTCATGCAATCCAAACCATAATGTGCCTTAATAGACCAGGATGGATTTATACCCAGCATGTTCAGATGACATACAAATGACAGCTCAATATTGTGTATAAAAATTTAACCATACAAGTAACACCAAAAAGAAAAGAAAATTAAGGAAACCTTCAATTTCAAAATCAATAAACCATTTGGCATAAATCAAATCAAGAACAGTTTCACATACCCAGAATCTTGTAGTAAGCTCGATAAATGATAGACGTTCCATCAATAAGCATCACTCTACCCTTTGAGGGTTTTGGGTTTACTGCACTTTCTTCAAACTTCACTCGATCAAGTGCCTCTACCGATAATGTTTGTTCACTTTTAGAAGTAACTATACTGTGAAAATTAGCATGACCAACTCCACGAACATCTGTACTCAAATTATTAGATAGACTGCAGAAGCCCTAGGAAAGAAAAACCAAGCCTGAGAACATATCAATCAATAGCTGCATGCCAGTTGCCTCCATAGAAAAAACTGGGGAAAAATAAAATTTTTAAAAATCTTTCTTTCTTTTTTCAAAAGAAATTAGAGAAACAATTCAAAGAAAAAAAGAGTGACTGAACAAGATGTGCAGAAAACTTCGGAACAACCTTAAGATCACAAAGTTATCTATGTACAGCACAAACTGAACACTCAACAACCATTAAACATCTTCTATCCTGTGTACACTAAACGAGTCACACATATGAGATACTAAAAATTTAAGATGAAAAAAGACAGATACAATTAATCCACATAAATCATATAGCATCAGAGAGCTACATTGAAGCAACTTCCTATTCCTATTTAAAACATTAAAAGACCTCTTCCACTTTGTATAAAATTTGTTTAATATATACTTTCAAGAGTTACCTTTATGGATTGGGACGATGAAAAATGGGCTAGATCAAATCTCTTGATAGTAAACAAGGTGTTTCCAGTTCTCTGAGGCTTTGAGAAATCTTTTCTAAAGCAATTTAAACTTCTCCAGAAGGAATGGATGCGAAGATTCAAAGACTGCTGATATGCCATTAATCTAAGCAATTAGGCAATGGCATGGCACAATAAAAGAGACTTCAGGGTTGCAATAACCTGAAATTCCAAAACCAGACCGCAGATAATAAGAAAAACATAAAAGTTATAGTACATATCAGCACAAAAACCAAAGGGGTTGGTTCAGTGGCAATGGTCCCCTCAATTCAATCCCTTGGTAAGGTCTGGCAGTGTTCCCCAGTTTAGAACTCAGTGAAAAAATGTTTATCTTCCTCTCAAAAATCAAGAAGAAGCAATAAAAAGACAGTGAAGGACAAAGAAAGAGGAAGAAGCTTTACAAATGGGCTTCCAGCAAATGCAAAAGCAAAGAACCACACAAAAGCAAGAAAAACAAGGGTGAAAATTCAGTTTTGTTTTGTTCAAAAACCCAGGGGAGAAAGTTTTCTTAAAATTCAAAGAAGTCAATACGATCAAACCCCTGAGAACTTTAAAGCCAGATAAGGCTGCATAGCTACATTAAATAGGTTACCCAGAGAGAGACACTTGAGAAATCATGGAATGTATTCACCAATCTCTTAAATTCAAAATCACATTGCACATCAATCATGACACGAAATGGTAAATGCAAGATACTAAGCCAAAGCCTAATATATTGTTGCTTATCAAATATCTATTTAAAAAAAAAAAGTCCCAAAATTGAGCTGTTATTTTCATTTATCAGGAAGCAGACCAACTAAAATAAGTCTTTTAAAATTCTTTTTCCCCTCATTTTCAATTCTAATTTCAAAAATTCAGCGCCAAAGAGATGGAATTTCAAATGGGTTTAATTCTTCTCTACTTGTTAATACCAGTAAGCAAATCACACTTCACAATAAGAAATCGAAACAAATTATTTAAGAGAAAGACCCTAAATTCTTTTCCATTTATATTTCTCAGTGATTTAAAAAAAAAAGCAAAATTACTGCAAAAATCGAATAGTTCAAAGGAAACAATGATTCAAATAAAAAATTTGTTTAATAAACGTAGGAATCAAGAGAAAAGAAAAAAAAATCGGATAATCACTTACATGGACTTTTGCAGAGCGCTACCGAGTGAACTGTCGCCCGCCAAAAGGAGGGAATCGATGGTGTACGCATTACCCGTCTTAAGGGTTTTATGGTTCCTATATCAAATTTTCGGTATCCACGTTTGAGTCTTCATTTAGCTCCATGTTATTCATTTATTCACCTATGGATTTTTATAAAATAATTTTAACCACCAAATGAATACTACGTTGTAATGGGACTGAAATTAACTCATGCCTTATATCAAATATGGCCGTACGATTAAAAAATGCAGAGGCTTTAGGCTTGCTGTAAACAAATACTGAGATTCTGACAGTATAACCCCTCTTGTTTTCTTCAAAATCAATTATACCAGAGGTTTTCAAAATTTGACCTAGGGTCCTTCTTCTTTCATGTTTGCACACAAAGGTCCGTTGACTAATATTGACTTTTTTGTGAGCGCAATTTACTAGTTACAGTATTAACTAATTTGGGAAAATAAATGATATAATTAAGACATATAATTCTCATTAACTAATTTATTTAATTTTAAATGTTATAAATAACTTGTAGATATATTTTAGCAAGATTAAGGAATGTGTTAAAATTAATTTTTTTAACTATAGAATTGATTTTAGTTTACAAGAATTGTATTGTAAAATTTGTAAGATTCTCTCAAAATGTATCACACTAAAAGTATCATCATTATCAGCAACATTTATAAACGTTTAAAATTTAAATTTTCACATTTAAATTGAAATAATAATAATTTTTTGACAACTTTTATTGAGTTTCGCTACCTTAGTGTATACATAATGATTTTTAATAGGAATTAAAAGCTTAGACAAAATTATTTTTAGTAAATATATAATGTCTAATTATGATAGAACATTTATTCAAAAAATCAAGATATTTGTGTACTAACCTGAAATAAGTTTTAAGTACTAACCTAATTATAATTAAACGGTTGAAGTACCGGTAAACTACATGTTGCAACTAGAATCATCAATAATCTCACTCTTTAAAAGTAGGATCCTTTATGATTTAAAAATTACAACATTAGCTTTGTAGTTTGAAAATTAAACTAATTTAATTTTCCACTTATATGATAAAAATTTTATTATATTTTTACTAATTTTGTTAAACTTATTAATTAACTAAATTGAATATCTTTAAATGAAATGACACCTATAAGAGCAATGTGCGCATGAAACATATCGGGTATCAATCTCTTAAAAAGTGGATCCATAATCATGGAGTTTGTGCCAATGTACTCAATAGACAATTGCCCACTCTAAACTCTTTTTTTAACAATTAGAAATGTGATGTTTATATACTTCGACTTCGTCAAGCTCCTATTGTTATTGGAATGCAGTACTATTAATTTATTATTACAAAATAACATGAATAGTTTGTTAACACCATCTACTATACGCAGGTCCATGACAAAATTTTATAGTCATATTCTATAATTAAATGCCTCGTACCATGTTATAAATTATGCTACTATTGAAGAAGAGGCTATAAGAGACTGTTTAACACTCTTTCAAGAGATAACACTTCCAGTTAGTAGATAAACGAGATGGATTTCATATCATTTTGGCATCCAGCAAAATTAGAGTCAGTATATCTAATGATCTCAAGCTTATTCGACCTCCAATATATGAGCAAGTAGTCTTTTGTTCTCTATAAGTACCGCAAGACTCGTTTGGCTGCTTTCCAATCATCTAATCCTAGATTGCTTAAGTATCTGCTTAACATCCCAAATATACATAATATCCAGTCTCGTACAAACCTGATCATTTATCAAATTTTCCATTGCTGAAGCATGAGGAATCTTCTTCGTTTCTTTTTCCTCAAAATTATTATCGGAGTATTGATTGATATTAAACTTGTCTCCCTTAACCATAGAGGTATCACCTGATTTACAATCTTGCATGTCTCTTAAGAACTACTTCAATATAGCTCTTTTGTGATAATCTAAGAATATCTCAGAAGCGATCCTAGTGTATTTGTATGCCAAATACAAAAAAGGCATCACCAAGATCTTTCACCTCAAAGTTCTTAAATAGAAATCTCTTAGTTTTGTGCAATAAACCTATATCGCTACCGGCAAGCAAAATGCCATCGATATATAAAACTAGAAAAATATACTTATTCCTACAGAATTTATGATATATACAATCATCAACTAAATTTATCTCAAAACCAAATGATATGATCACTTGATGAAACTTAAAATATCATTGTCGAGATGCTTATTTGGTTCTCTAGACATAAACATTTATGGCTATACTATATAAATTGTCTCATCAATGTCGCCTTTGATAAACACTATTTTCACATCCATCTTATATAATTCAAGATTGAAATGCACCATTAATGTCATTATAATCCTAAAAGAGTCTTTTGAAAAATTGAAGAGAAAGTCTCTTTCTAGTCGATGTCTTCTTTCTTTGTAAAGTCCTTTGCGACAAGACACGCCTTGTACATCTCTACATTACCTTTCAAATCCTTCTTGGTCTTAAATATCTATTTAGAACTGATAGATTTTGCATTTTTTGGCAATAGGACAAGATCCCGTACATAATTGTTCTTCATGGATTTCATCTCCTTATTCATGACATCAATCTACTTCTGAGAGTTAGAACTTCCTATGACTTGACAAAAATTAATTGGATTATTTTTCATCATTCCAATGTATGCCTCATGTTCTTAGATAAATACAATATAATCATTTGGCAATGTACTTTTCCTTTCTCCAGTGAATCTCCTTAATAACATAGTTTCTTGAGTCGGTAGAGTTTATTTTTTGGAAGAACTTCTTGTATGAAGGGTTTTCCAACATTGTCTTAATTTGTTATGTTTTAAACAAAATCAGAAATGAGACCCTGATAAATGTTAATAACACCTATGAGAATATCAATATATTTCTTTTCAAAGATAAAGTCTCTAATCGTATCTCCCTCAATAAACTCGATATCTTCAAAGAACCAGGTATTTCCTGACTAAAAAATCAACTCAATCATCCTCTAGATCTTTCTGAATATCTAATAAAATAGCAACTCATCATCCTTGAGTCTAGTTTCTTTTCATTAGGCTTATATAGCTTTGCTTCTGTTGGACATCCTTAAATATGTAAGTGCTTTAAATTGAGCTTTTTATTTATCTAAAGCTCATAAGAGATTTTAATAGTCGCTTTAGTTAGAGTCTTATTAAGGATATACACTATAATCTTAAGTGATTCTCTCCAGAGTGAGTGTCTTGTTTCTTTTTTCAATAACACTATTTATAGTGGGCAAACTCGGTATAGTGTACTGTGGGATGATACTGCATTCCTCTAAGAATTTTACAAATGGCCTTGGACATTGTTTACCTGAACCATAATATCTACTATAGTATTCTTTATCACGGTCAGATTTTATGCTTTTAATTCTTTTACCAAGTTGGTTTTCAACTTCAGCTCTAAAAATTTTAAACATATCCAGGGATTGTGCCTTTTTATAGAGGAGATATATATAGCATATCTAGAAAAATCATTCATGAATGTTATAAAATATTGTTAACTATTTCAAGCAGCTATAACAAATATCTCACAAATGTCTATATATATGAGTTCTAAGACATCTAAAGTCTTATTGGTTTCAAACTCCTTTTATTGGTTTGTTTTCCTTTGACATAATAACACGGATATCAAAATCTGTGAAATCTAAAAGAGTTAAGAATTTTATAGGACAAAAGTTTCTTTATTCTCTATTTGGAGATAACCCAATCTTTTGTACTATAACGTAGCTAAATTCTAATTAGTTAATTTTCTCTTTAAACTTTGTGTAATTGATTGTCGGGATTCATTAAATGAAGTAATTGTAACAAGAATATAAAGATTATCCTCCCATGATAAAAAATCGAAACTAACTAGTTTTGAATCATGAAACAAACTAAATTTTTCATTTCCAAATGAACAAAAAAACTAAATGTGTCCAAAGTAGAAATAAAAATTAAATTTCATTTAAAGGATGGAATAATAAATGTTTCATTAAGATCCAAATAAAATTTAATTTTTAATAATAATCTAAATTTTTTAATTGCTTTAACTTCAATTGTCTTATCATCGTCCACATAGATGTATCTTCCACTATTATTAGGTTTTTAGTAACTCAGGCAACCTTGCATAGATACGCTGATGTGACTGGTTGCTGCAGAATTTATCTAATATGTGTTTCTAGGCATCAAAGTTAAATTAACCTCAAAACAAATCAAACTAAAAAATATACCTTTGTTAGCACACTATGTGTGATAATTAATGCAATGCTTTTTCTTATACCCTTTCGCCCCACAAAAGAAACAACTAGTACTTGCTTAATCATCAGGTTTCTTTTAAGGTGCTGTATCTATAACTTCTTTATTTTTCTTCTTTTTCTTGTATTTAGGAGTAAAGACTAGGTGAACACTTTTTATCTTATCTTTCTTTAGTCTATCTTCTTCTTGAGCACAATATGATATTAAGTTATTCAGAGATCATGTCTCTTTCTGATAATTGTAGCTCACTTTAAACTGGTTAAATTGTATTGGTAAAGATATTGAAATCAAATGCACTAGTAAGTCATCAAAAAGTTCAATATTAAGTGCTCTTAACTTAGAAATAAGATGAAATATTTCCATAATGTACTCTATAATATTGCTTTTACCCGTATACCTTATTGAAATTAGGCTTAGTTAAGAGTATACCAATTTCAATCTTTTTGTTCTTGACAAACTTTTGTTCAATTTGTATAAGAAACTCTTTAGCCGTAGTTGCTTTTTCAGTCATTGAGCCTCTGAATGCTTTTGGAATGGCCTTTTTCATTATGATATACATGTGATTTGATCTCTCTCACGTTTTTATTTCTCTTTTATCATCAGGGGTACTCTCATCTGTAAGTAGTAAGAAAGAATCAACTCTTAATGTAAATTCAAAATCCATGATCTTGAGAACTATAGAAAGGTTTTCATACCATGATTTGAAGTTAGAGCCACTTAAAATGGAAATTGAATTAATGTTAGCAATAATATTAGCAGCAACAGACATGAGTAAATAGAGAACAACAAATAAATAAAACAAGCTCATATTAGTCTCAAAATAAAAATAAATTCAAATAAAGGTAAACCCTATCTCAAGATACTGAACACTCCATTAATATTTCATCTTTGGACAAAATATTAACTTGTAAGTGATATCTTGGTATAGTAATTAAACAATGATAATAAAAACATGTCAAATAATTAATCTTCCTTTGGGCCAATTTATTATTTACATATAAAACTGAATAATCATTATGTGTTTATTTCCACATATGTATATGTAATTATATTAAATATGGATCTTTCTTTAGGCCAATCGATATTCACAAGAATTATATATATAAAAAAACCGTTTATATTCTCAAAATAAATTAATTTTCACAAGAGATGTTACTTTGGTGATGTGTTACTTTAATTAATTCATCTCAAAACACATATAAACCAACCAAAATTTGAATTAAAAATTATACTAAAAACTCACCTAAAAGAATAAAAAATAAAAAAATTTGCGTCAAAGTTAACCTTTGATAATTGATTGATCAAACGTTGATGGATCCAGACCGCTTACTAGTTCTATACCAGATCGGTTTAGATTTAATCAAATCAGACCAGGCCGATCAATAAAAACCAAATCTTTTTTTTAAATGGGTCAAACTTATTCCAATAGACTAATATGAAATGCTAAATTAATCATTTAATATCAATTTTTTAAGCCCAATATTAAGCTCAACGTCTATTTCATTCAACCTAACTTATTCTTATATTTAAATGCAAAAGCTTTATTATTATGCAAGAAAATGAAATTTCATAATGCTTTAGGAATCTTTATGATATTATCCAAATAACCCTAGTTGCCTTCCTTCGTTTTTTTTTTTTTTTTCCTTCTTTTTTAAGCTTAGGCGCAGCCATGGTAGCCATTCTTGCCTAAGGTCTCATGGCATGATGGGCGTACCTTGCTTGATGACGCGGTCTAGTGGCCGTGCCATTGCCGGCTAGAACAAAACTGGCCAAAACCTTTCTTTTTTTTATTTTATTTCTTTATTCATCTTGTTTCTTGATGATTTATATCTTGATGCAGCGGCCATGGCTACTACTTTATCTTGACCAACTTGGTGGCATGACTCAATGGCCACGCCTGACCGGAACGCTGGTAACTTTTATTGCAGCCGCTGGCTTGGATCCCTTAAAAATTGATTTTTTTTAATCTGATTTTTTTTAACTCTAAACCATAAATTCAAATTAAAAAAATTAGATTTTTATTCTCAAATTCAATAATTTTAATAATTTTGATATTATTAAATTTGAGAACACCAAAGATTTAATCCTTAATCAAAGTAAATTTAATTTTTAATTATTTAACATAAATTGATTCTAATACCACTTAGTGGAATAAATAAAATCTTCAGTAAAAACTAATACTTATAATTCAAGAATATCATGTTACATCATCAAGAATCAATAACAAAATTATGCGGCAGTGTACCTGAATTTATTACTCTGAATTAATCTCTAGGATTGTGTAGTAGCCTTTCAGATCTACACATTCTTCTAAAGAGTTTTTTAATTTTCTCCATTCTCTTTCTCTGATGATGAGATATTAGAAAAAAGTGAAAAGAATACGTGTAATATGGGGACCATAACTATTTATATAGACAACATTTTCCTATTGTCATTAGATATTCCTAATTTTATCTATCATAGAATTAGAATACTATTTGATTTTTACACATTAAAGGCTTATACTCTATTAGATACATTAAAACTTATAATACTGAAAATCTTAATTGATTACTTTAATTAAACTTAATCTTATATGATAATTTGTAACACATAAATATATATATATAAGCCTAACATTAGATTAAGAATCCAATAATATTGATTAAAAAATCCAATATAAGCCTGTAAAGATGTATTCTAAATTGAATCATTGAGCACTAAAAAGATCACTTGTGTTAAAAATCCCTTGGAGCTGGATGTCAAATTCTATAAACAATTAATATTTAAGTCCTTTGGGCTTGCAAATACAGTGTTGAAGCAGTACTTGTATAACGTTCATTGATATCGACAAATTGTTTTAAATTTTTAATCCTAAAGCATTCAATTATTGAACCAACCTGGTCTTGGATAAGAATTTTAATGCTTTTAATTTTAAAGATGGTATATGGCAAGCACATGATACTGGTCTTAGATAGATTCAACACTTTCAACAAAGTCATTGATTCAAAGAAAAAGTATATCTCTCTCTCATATGAAAGTTTCTTTGAAGGAATAATGTTGAAAGATAAGTTGGTCTCTCAGGTAGTGTGCACAACTCAAATGAAGAGCATTTCCAATATCTCAAAGATACCAACTTCCTGATTTCATCAGGTAGATGGAAAATCTTAGTGCTCGGAAGATAAAACAGATGCGAACAAGGATCTGACTTCATATAAGAGCTCATGTAAATGTTCACACTCACGTGGAATGAAGATTTTGAGGTTTTAATTTTAGGGATGCGTATTACATAATTTCAACAATTTGAATAAAGTCATTGAGTCAAGGAAAGGATAGGGTTATAAGATACAGTAATGTTAAAGTTACTTAGTTGTGATAGTTAAAAAGGATATTTATTGATGTGTCACCAATCATTTATTATCATATTTATAATATTAATTGATTTTATGATTAATCATTAGCTTGTTGTTTTTACAATCCAATCAATGAATGGTACATAAGATGTTACATTAGTGAAGGTTCTAATTATTATTTAAAGTAAGTAAATATAGCGTCACAGAAAATCCCTTGTAATTTCATATAAGATCCACTCACTACATAAATCTTAATAATTTCATAAATTAGTAACTTTATACAAAATTTTATCAAAAAAAGATTAAGTTTATTAAAAAAGATTAAGTTATTAATTAATAAATAAATTAACATTTTATTAGTTTTTCAAGATTCAATTATGTTATTTTTAGAATTTTTCAGCTTTTTATTTGACATTCTAACATAGGTTGGACTTAATTATTATTTTACTAGAATGTAAAAACTTACACAAAAATATGTATACAATAATGTGAAAATAATAAATTTAAAAAAATTTATTCATAAAATCAAAATGTTTCATCAAATTAAAAGTGGCATAAATATAATTTAATAAACGTAATATAGTAATAATGGTAACACTGGACGTTGCAATATTTGATCATAGCTGTAACAGTATTTGAACAAGTTAATAATAATGATAAAAAAATCTTGTAAAAAAGAATATAGTTTGATCAAGGGCTCTCATATTTACTGCACAATTGACAATTAAGGTTTGTTGTTGTCACGTTATCTTATTGTTCAATACATCACGACCCTTGATTGTGTGATGTCATAATTTATTTATAATAGCATCATTTAACCAAATCACGGCTTGGCAAGTAAGATGAATTAGTCCATACAGAATAAGTAAAACAAAAATTTCGAATACTGATGGTCACATAAATTCATGCAATAGAGTTAAAAATCATCAACCATTAAAAGAATTTCTTGCATATGCCCCTCCCACTCTAGACCAAAAATTGTCCAAAATAACCAAAATGGACCACTAATGCCTCATTAGACTATTAGATAATTGAGCCGAAAATCCAAGTTGTTCCTTCAAAGATATTTTTCCCCCTATTTTGCCTTGTGAAGCGAAAGGACCTCTATCCAAGTTTGACTTATCTTTTTTTTAAGGAGCTGCTAAGTTACAATAATTATAATTTAGTAAAATCTTTCATTTTAAGTGTGCTTTTATTTTTAAAACTCTAAGTTTACCAATTAATTAAAAAAATATTAAATTAAAAATAAACTCTGTTGAAATAAGCAAATACTTTTTTTTTCCTTTTTTAGGGCATAAAACATCAAACTTAATAACATTCTTGTTGAAATACTTCATATAAACACAATTGAGATTTAACAATTAAGTTATGTCTAGGCTTGCATCAACTACTGGCATAAGCATTAAATTGATATAAGATTCACTAACCACATAATTAATAATTTACTAGTATAATAACAAACCCAACTGGGTTGTCTAGGAGGCTCTCGTAAAAGATATACACCATTAATCTAATAATATATATATTTACTTAAAATAGTGATGTCATAATTCAAGATCAATAACACATACCTCAAATGTGGCATAAAAATATTTAATAGTAATGTACCACATCTCCATATTGAAATGAACATAAAAATTCTTGCAATAGAATTACAATAAGCAACAAGTAACATTTGGGGTCTCCATTGCATCCTTTACCGAACTTTATTATAAGCAGAAGCTTGTGTACACATTTGAAAAGGTATAATCCTGACTCTAGAAAAAAGAAAGAAGGAAAGAGATAGAATCAAGAACCATCAAACACGGATGTATGAGAGGAGAACGACGATGAATTGCCACAGGCAAGAAATTGAAGCCTAATGTCATGGGATGAGAGGTTTCAAGCTCGTGTGGCAGTCCCGTATCCCATACTATGAGAGTAAGCCTAGTGAAAGTGGCAGGATATCGACTGGTTTCGCCTTGCCTTGAGCTCATCAGGAGAATGACTTCAGTTCCCAACTAGTGTGTTTAGGGTTTCGCCTAGATCTCTCTTCCATGTTAAGTCCTCAACTAGCGACAAGCTCTGCAAACTCAACCGGGTTGCCTTGCCTGAACTCCAAAGAGTTTAGGTCCATGATGTTTCCCAACACACATGCCTCTGAAGCACGTCTCCCACAGTTAGCACAACCTTATCGATATTAGCATACAAGCGTATATGTTGGGCGTTATGATTGCGGTCCATGACATTCTCCCATTGCCATAACAATGCACGTCCTCGTGCATGCAAAGGATGCCTCACAAATGTGCATTTTTGCGCAAAAATGTGAAGATCAACTTGACCATCTGTTCCATGAACTCCCTGCCTACTCATCCTCAATTCAGGGAGAGGACCCGCGTGCAAACACTATCGGCCTCAGTGTGAACACTTAGGGGTGTGAGAACCCACTTGTTCGTCCCTGCTTATCAACCCTTGTATTTGAAAGGGCGGGGACCTGCGTAGTGCGGCATTAGAGTGCTTGGCGAGCTCGCAACGAGGGCTTTGAGAGATGGCAAGCGCGGCTCTAATACCAATTGTCACGGGATGAGAGGTTTTAAGCCCATGTGGCACTCCTATATCCCATACTATGAGAGTCAGCCTAATGGAAGTGGCACGATATCGACTGGTTTTATCCTGTCTTGGGTTCATCAAGAGAACGGCTTTAGTTCCCAACTAGTGTTTACAGGGCTTCGCCTAGACCCATCTTCCATATTAAGTTCTCAACTAGCGACAAGTTCCCCAAACTCAATCGGGTCGCCCTGCCTAAACTCCAAAGAGTTTAGGTCCATGATGTTTCCCAACACACACGCCTTTGAAGTACGTCTCCCACAATCAGTACAACCTTGTCGATATTAGCGTACAATTACATATCTTGGGCGTCACGATTGCAGTTCATGACACTAAGGTGTACCGGTACAATCTTAACATTGAATTCATCACGTGATTCACATCCATCGATTTTGTGATGCCATCAATCTTAGGCACCAATGTTATCCTTTGTAAAAATTTTGCGATGCTTCTATTTTGGTCATTCATCTCCAATTCTCAAGCATAATATTTGAACTTCAACTTTCCCGCCAAACCATAGCTCTTTGGGACATTTCATGGAAGACTTTTATGTTTCCATCAAACACCTTCATTTTAACTGCACTTCCCTCAGATGCCAACCTTGACCTATCCAAATGGTTCGTTGACAACTCATTCACACCATTACATCCAGACATTTCCCAAAATATAGAAGCACTTGATCCTTCCTTTTTTTGAAAAACTGATCAAATGTTTATGAGAAAATTTTCTATCAAAATGTCAGCATTAGGGCTAATATTTTTCAGGCAATAGGACAATGACATAAATTTCATTATGTCAAGGATCTAAAAGGGCTTTCCCAACTCTAATCGTATGGGTAGATCTTGGAGGTAAATGGTGAGCTAGTAATGCAATCGAAAAGCAATCAAAATTGTTGGTGAAAATTTCCCTTTTCTTTTGATCTATTACTTGGGGCAACAACAGTCTGTGACCATTAAACAATTTCTTGTAATAGCCAATTGTAGACCAAATTAACAATTTTCTAATTAGAAACCCCTAAATTGAATATGTAATTATGGTGATCGACACATATTAGACTCATTTAGAATTTGTAATAAGATATTGGGAGAGAAAGAGAAGAACGACTGAGGCCAATTTCCTAGCATAGTCAATTGTTAGTGAATATATCAATGAAAAATAGGGCATGGGTGCAAATAAAAAGGGATGAACCATAATATGGAGTATGGACACATCATCATTTTAAAGAACTGCTTATAACTTTTTAGTGCCGCGGAGTATGGCAAAACCAACCAAGATTTGAATTACTTGACCTTAGATCTATTTATCAAAACAGTCTCAAAAGTAAGTATTAGTGCTTGCTTGTTTATTACTTCGACAAGAAATTGATAGCACGCTACATCCTAGAGGTAGGGCCGAATCGAGCTTATGACCAGTGGGGGCTCAATCCCTCAGTTGGAGAAAATAAATTCCAAATATTCAAGAGAAAATTACATTGGTTTTAAATTAGTTCTTATTAAATCTATTAAAATAACTCTTCATAAATCTATAAAAATAGTCTACATAAACTCATATACCCATAAAATTTTTATATTTTAACTTTAAGAATTATTAGAACCCACAAATTATAGTATGAAGTTACATATCAATTCAATTATCCATTAGTTCAAAGATGGATGTTTTAGGAAACTAAAATAAATGGGGACGTAAGAGTTTTTGAATGAAAATAACTATCGACTAATGAGATGAACATGCATCACAACGAAATACAACAACTTGGCTTCAACAATGCCAATTTAACCAATTTATGAGCCACTAAATTACAAGCTATAGGGGGAGACATAAAGATAACATCAACGACGGCCTTTGCCAGGTTTCAAATCTCAGAAACCAACCAACTGATTTCACTCCAGCTTTCCAGCTTGCTAATGATTAGACCAATCACATTTTGTGAATCCAACTAAATAATTAAAGGATAAAGTCCCCTTGTCTTGTCCATCTTTAAACCTTCATAAATAGTTAAACTTCAACAAATTCCACGCCATTTAGAAAATGATGTCTCCATGTTGTTGCTGCCATGACATCTCCTTGAGAATTCCTTATAATTGCTCCTAAACCAACCAATCCTCCATCATAATTCACCATGCATCTACATTCATATTTTTACCAAGGAGCATTAGGGAGAATCCAAGGTTAAATGGAAAGACTTTCCTTTCAAATTCGACTGGTTTAAAGAGTTCTGTTGGAGAAATCTATAAGAAATCAACAAATCCACCACTTTGTTATAGGTTTGTAAAGGACAATAATTTCCTTCCTAAGCTTGTATATTCATTGAACTCTAAATAGACAAGCTATCAGCATAAACAACTCAGAATAATCTCTACTATCACTTTCCGTTATATGCTAGGCCACCTCTTTGAAGCTTGAGAGAGGATTTTCCCATGAAGCACCAAAAGGAGAGAGCATCCGTACGTCTTAGCATAACCTCGTATCTCTAGAGCATGCATAGTAGTCTCACAATCAAATTTACATCGAAGGCACCGAGAATCAATTAATATTTTCCTCTTGCATACATTTGCACAAGTTGGTCGCATGCTGTTATTGACCCAAAAAAAAGAATATTTTGTTTTTCACACAAGAAGAAGAAATTTTATAGTACATTAGAGGTAGTATAATTAATTAATGCATGGGTGACATGAGTGCATCAATTAAATACATTACAAACTATAGGATAATTTTTCAAAATAAATAGATACATGTTATATATATATATTAGAGTGTAGTGCATTTGATATACTCTAAAATCTCTTCACGACAAGACTACAATAACTTAAATCTACTTTAAATGCCATTAGAGCCTGTGGTGACTTTAACACTAGACAAACTAAGCAATCAATTGATTCTATATTTAGGAAAGCCATTAACTTAAGATATCTATTTATTAATTAGTATAATTAAGAACTTTTATAATTTTTTTTTAAAAAATTGAGTTATGTACATGTTGTTGGAAAGCCTAATTTTAGGCATCCCCTATTATTATTCCCATTCATAATTATCTCTTTAGATTTAATTATCTTTGCCTTAAAAATAAAAATATTTTAAGGTATAATAATGATTTTAAATGTTATTTTAATTTATTTTGTTAAAAAAATCTTTTCTTTCCCTTTCTAAAAACTTTTAGTTAAAAAAAATCTCTCACTCTCTTCTTTACAAAGAAAATTCTTCTCTACAAAATTCATTGCCATTATTTGACCATTGTATTCATCTTAACCAATCAACTTGCTTTCATTCTAATTATTCTACTTTAATTATCATTGTTCATATGGAAATCCAAAAAAGCACAAAAGTATTTAAAAATTATCATTAAGCTTAAACTATCTGTATATATGCTAGGTTCAAATTTAAAATAAATGTGCAAGCTATGTATTAATTTATTTCTTAAAATTTAATTAGCTTTAATCTTTATATAATAGTTAGAAATTTATACTCTTTAAAAGCATTGTGAATTAGAATTTGTCAAAGCATTGGCGCTTAAATAAAGTTTAAGTAGAAATTACAAATGTTATATATATAATTCTTATTTTTTTTAATACTAAAAAAGAGATGAGTTCGGATAGCACATTTTTTTTTAATCTGAAAAAGTTAAATAAATGGAGGATAAACTTTTACTCATTAAACTACAAAAAATTAAACCTGTTTATATCAACGCATGACATTTTAATTGTTCTTTGGGATAATATAGTACACATCACTCGATTGAGTTTATGTACTTATTTTGCATGTATAATAATATCATTGAGTAATTGATAGCAGGATTGAGATTCATGACGATGAGTTGTTAATATTTGAAAATACTGGAGGTTAGTTAATGACTACATCAATGGCTGTGATTATGACATATAGATAAACCTCTTAGAGGGAAATTGCTACATGTGAATACCATTGCTGGTGCAAAGGAGGTTTTGAAGGTAATGTTTCAAACAATGTGATCCAGATACTTGAATTACCAGCATAGTTTAAAAGTTTTAGTTTAATTTAGGGTTTTATTTTATTTATTGTATACCTGAATGTATTTAAATTCTCAACAAATCAAACTCTATTATATTCTTTTTAAATTTAAGTAATAGTAACGAGAATAATAAACTATTAATTTTAAGTGTTGGGCTTATTGTGGCTGTACTTATGATGGATTTTAATTCAATGCTGAATAGATTTTTTCCTAATTGTTAGAAAGATTATAATTATTATTTATTGGACAAGACTATAAATCTAACTAAATCTTAGCTATATATTCCTATACATATACATATGGTAAGATATAATGTAGAGTTGAACATAAATCGATTCAGTATTGGATCGAAATCCCTTTTGTGAAAGTGGTTTGTAACAAATAACAACTACAACAGTAACAATAATAAAAAATTTATTTATTTATTTTAAATGTTGAGCTCATTTTGTTAGATTTGTGAAAGTAAAATCTGCACAAATATCCCAAAAAAAAAAAATTACGTGATTGTTGAGAATCAAACAATGTCTGTAAAGTTATTAAATAGCACTTTTACCATTAACTACAAACATTTTTATTTTGTTTCATTTGGACTATGGGCAAAATTCTTTGACTCTTTCGTAAGGGACCTGAAGTGTATTTAAAAGAAAAATTAATGATTTAGAAAAATTAATGATTTAGAAAAATTAAACTCCTTTTGACTCTTAGTTGAGTCTGTCATGGTTTCAAAATCAATAGTAGATGTAGGAAAAGTGAGTGAACTCACCGTTTCCTTTTTTTTTTTTTTTATTAAGAATAAAATATACTTTCGATTCATCGGAGAAAACAAATAAAATAATTCTCAAAAGTGAGTTAACTCGCCGTCTCTTATTAAAAATCCTTTTATTTATTTATTCATTTGCTCAATTTGTCTGCCTTGATTCTATATTTCAAACATTTGTGATATTCACTCAACATTTAGCACAATGTTAAGCACCGAATGGTGCATTTTGAGCACAATACAAAATGTCATAGTTGAACGCGAGGTAGACAACACACACGCATTCTCCCTCTCACTCCCATCAGCTGAAAAGATTACCTCAAGAAATAGAAAAGTTAGTGAATTTGAGGCATTTGATATACAATGATAGTTATTTACATTACTTGCCAGAAGGGATAGAGATATTAACTTGACTTTGGACATTAATTGAATTTGTTGTGACTCTTAGTGATGGCAAATATCGTAGTAAAGCAAATAATCTTGAAGGTTTGAGACACTTGAATCACCTTTAAGGATTTCTTGCAATTGTTGGTCTCGGAAATGTTAAAAATGTTGATGTGATTAAGAAGCAGAGTTGGAGAAAGGAAAAAATATCTTTCATTTAGAGTTATGGTTTAATAAGAAAAAAAGAAGAAAAGAAAGAATCGATGGAGGAAAATGAAGCAAACGAATGAGCAATTAGTGAAGCCTTACGACCACCTCCAAATCTAGAGTCATTAGAATATTGGGTACACAGAGGCAAGGTTGTGTCTGAGAACTGGATGGTGTCATTAAACATGTTGAAAAAGTTATTTCTCATAAACTATTATAACTGTGACTTTATGCCTCCTTCGGAAAAATTGCCATTACTTGAAAGCCTCAAAGTATGGACTAAAGATGTCCAAAAGATGCCATAAGAGATGCAACAAAGAGAATTAGGTGTCGTTAGAGATGCAATCACTAAAATAATGAAATAGAGAGGAAACTATTCTTTTATTATTAAAGAAGTACTGCAATTTACAAGGCTATAATGTTTGCAATTTACAGTACATGATTCTACAGTGAACATAAACAGGAAATAATCAAGTTAACTAAGGAAACTAAAATCTTCTATAATTACAAGGTAAGACAGGCTGTCTTTCCTTCACAAGGTGTTGAGACTATTAATTTTGTTATGCAGGCAATTCTTCCTAACTAATTACTGAATTGTAGATGTAGGATTTGTAACTTGAAGAATCTTTAGAATCTTTTACGTCCCTCCTTACGCGACAGGTTTTGGGAAGAACTTGGAGTTTGCGGCGAACGAAACTGAATTTGTCGAACGAGAAGGGCTTAGTAAGTATATCAACAACCTGATATGAACTTGGGACATATCGAATTTGAAGCTGACCATGTTTACTTTGTTGCAGATGTAGTGAACATCAATCTCAATGTGCTTAGTGTGAGAATGAAAAATGAGATTTTCTGTAAGAGAGGTAGCACTAGTGTTGTTGCACTCGAGGAAGGGACGGTGATATAGCGACACATTTAATTCTTAGAAGAGAGAAGTGAGCTAAGAAATTTTAACGCTAGCATGGTTAAGTGCCTGGTACTAGATTGAGCAACAACATGCTACTTCTTGGAGCTCTAAGATACTAAATTACCTTTAAAATAGACACAATATCCCTCAACGGATCTTCTATCGTCTAAGTCACATCCTCAATCTGCATCACTGCAAGCCACAAGGTCCAAATTTTCTTGAGATTGTTCGAATAATATACCATAGTGAAGAGTACTTTGGAAATATTAAAAGACTCATTTACAAGCTTGCCAACGACGACAATGAGGTACGGCCATAAACTGACTTAGTTTGTTGACAACAAAGGCCAGTTTAGGCCGTGTTAAGATGACATATTGTAATGCACCAAGTACACTTCGATAAAGAGTAGCATCAGAGAAGACTTCGCCTTCATGCTTAGTGAGTTTATGACTTGTGCTGAACAGAGTGAGACATTCTTTGTAGTTATCCATACTGACCAGACACAATAAGTCTTGGAGATATTGAATCTTATTTAAGTGTAAGGTAGATTCTATCATTGTAACTTCGATTCCCAAGAAATAATACAAGTCACCAAGATTTCTAAGAGAGAATTGGCGGTGCAAAATAAAAATAAGGTCCTCAAGGGGCTGTTGATTATTGTCGGTAAGAATAATGTCGTCCACATAAATAAGGATCATACTAATACTAGGTGGTCATTGCGAGAAAACAAAGATGAATGAGATTTGTAGCTAGTAAAACCCTATTGAACCAGACCCAATTTAAGTTTCTCAAACCAAGCGCAAAGGGCTTGTTTTAAGTAGTACAATGCCTTTCGTAACTTGCAGACATGATCCGATTTAGGTGATCCATAAAGTGCTCCGGTTGTGCCATGTAAATAGCTTCTTTAAGGTCTCCATTCAAGAGCACGCTATTAACTTTGACTCATTGGAGGCATCAATTGAAATGAACAGCCAAGCTAAGGATGATTTGAATGGTTACAGTTTTGACGATGAGACTAAAGGTTTGAGAATAATCAATGCCAAGAGTTTGATAAAAGTCTTTTACTATAAGTTTTGCTTTAAGCCAAGAAATGAAACCATCTGGATGTTGTTTAACCTTGAATATCCATTTCTTGCCAATAATTTTGAAGTGAGGTCGGGAAGGCATTAGATTCCATATGTGATTGTTCATGAGAGCCTGATATTTGATTTCTATTACATTTTTCCAACGAGGGTTTGATAGATCAACTTTAGTATGAGAATGAATGATAGTAAGTATGGTGTTGGTGTTGGCATGATACAACTTGGGTTTGAAAATGTCATTTTTGGATCTTGTGGTCATATGTTGTCTCGATTTTGGTGTTAAAATTAGATCCACTGTTGGGATTTAGTGTTGTCTTCGATTGGTTAAGAGTCATTTGGTCTTAGTATATCTTGTGATTGGGCAGTAGTTATAGGGTCTGGTAAGAAAGAGAGAAGCGCAGATGGAAGATGTTTAGCATGATGATTAAGGTGCTTAGAGGTTGGGGAAGTTGCTGTAGTCATGTCTAAGGAAGAGTTAACACCAGCTACTTGGTGTCAGGTGTGTGCTTATTTGAATCAAGCTGAGGGTAAATGAAAATTTGACATCGTTGGTGACATTTGTGGATTTAAAGATGCATCTAGGACTTTGAATTGCGAGTGGAAGCTAAAAAGAAAGGTAGTTTCGTCGAGTTTCATATGACTAGCTAGATAGACTTTGCCTGATGGGTGTAGACACATATATCCTTTATATTGAGGACTTTAGCCTATGAAAACACACATGACAGTATGAAAATCAAACTTGTGTTATAAGGTGTAAGGTAAGGATAGTAAGTACAGTAAGCACATCCAAAAGTCTTTAGAAAGCTATGGCTTGATTTGAAATAACTTTTCAAAGGGTGAGATGATGTTAAGAATGGGGCTTTGCATTCTGTTTATAAGGTCACTAGTTGAAAAGAATGCTTCCCACAAAAAATTTAATGGCATGCTACTTTGAGTTAGTAGAGTAAGGCACTACCGTCTCAACGAGATGTCTATGTTTTCTTTCCACAAAGCCATTTTGATTATGGGTGTGTGGGCAAAAGTATCTTATTTCTACTCAATTTTGTTTAAAAAATTTCCAAGTACCCTAAATTCCCCTCCCATTTCAGATTGCAGAACCTTTATTCTTCTTTCTAAATCTTTAAAAAGGATGAATATTCTAAAGGTGTCTGATGTGAAGACCAGAGGTTAAATCTAAATATATCTAGATCAGTCATCAACAAAAGAGACATAATATCTATGGCCATTTTTGGAGGGTAATAGCGGGGGTCCCACAAATCAGTGTGACTAACTTCAAGGGCTTTTGTTGTTTTAGTTTCAGTGGTGCAAAAATAAAGTATGCGAGATTTTGCATACTGACATGCTTGACAAAATGATGAAAGAGCAATTGAACTTTTAGTAATATGGGAATAAATATTAAAATTTGACAGTATTATTTTTAGGATTTTTTTCATGAGGAAGACCAAGCCTTCTATGAAATAGATCTAATGAATCTTTTGTCCGCTGCAAGGCTACTGTATTGCAATTTTTATTCTCTGAGCTTTTATTGACTCTCGCTCTAAATTGGAAATGGATAAGATAGATACTAGTTTGAGCTACAAATTATTAGAAGTGGCTCTAGTTGAGAATATTTGACTAATCCTGATGGATTTTACAGTTGACATAAAACTCCCTTAGGTAGGAATGTTCCCCGTCCTCTTATCCTTAACAAAATAACAAAATTTAGTGAATTCAACAATAATGTCATTATCATCAAGTAGTTTGGAATTGCTAATTAGGTTCTTGGTGATATCAGTACTAGCAAAACATTTTTCAATTTAACATGCTGCTGTTGAGATATAGTAGACATGTCGATATAGCCAATATGTGTAATGGTGAGGGTTGGTCCATTACCTGCAACTAGTCTTTCATTACCTCGGTATTTTGACTTTAGGGTGAAACTACTCACGTCATTTGTGATATGGTTGGTGGCGCCGCTATCCAGATGTCAGGCAATATCTCCAACAGTTTCATGTTCAATCACATATGCCCTAGGTCCGTGATTCAGTGGCTAGTTCTGATGGTGTCTGCCGTTTCTTTCCTGATTATTGGCATGAAAGGGCACATATTCTTTGTTAAACTTGTGATAAAGCACAGCAGAAACATGACCATTCTTGCCACATATTTGTAAAATGAGTTTGGGGTTACCTCTACCACTCTTACTATAGCCTTTATCACTGTTGTTTCTACCTCTGCCTCTTCCTCTTCTGTTTTGGTTTGCCTGGTTGTTGAAGTTTCTTCTAGTATTTTGTTGGTTTCTTTTATTGTTGTTCTGAGCATAATTGGCCAAAGGATTATTAGGGCCAGTGATGTTGCTTACTGCTAAGAGTTGGTCAACTCTACTCTCATGTGTCAGGAGCATAGAACATACTTCCACTAGGCTCAAGGATTCAATCCTAGCAATTAAATTTACAACAACAGCATCATAATCATTACCTACTCCCCCAAGGATTTGAGTCATCGATTCTTCATCAGTGAGAGAAACTCCTGCTGATCTCAAATGATTGCCAATGATGTTCATCTTATTGAAATATTTTACAATGGTCATGTCTTGCTTTTTGGTGGTATGGAACTGAATGGGAAGTTACATGGCTTTTGCTCGTGATTGTGATCCAAAGATTCTTTCAAGTGACTTCTATAAATTTTCAGAGGTTTTACACTTCACTACTTATGTTAAGATTCCTTCGGTGATTGTTGAGAGTAGCCAACTAAGCAACATTTGATCTTTTCTCCACCAAGCTGAGAATTCAGAATTATCTTTAGTGATGATGTTTTCTTTATCGTCTGTCTTGACAAAGGTGCGATGTGGACATGGTTTAGTTCTAGTAAGGAATCCTTCAAGGTCATTGGGGCACACACTAAGAAGTACCTGAGATCTCCAGAGGAGATAATTGTTGCTGTAGGTTTGGTAGGGGTGGTAAAGGTGAAGATTGCATTGATTTGATTGAGTGGGTTAATTGTGTTTGTTGAGGCATTGTCGTCAGTGTAGATGCTTGATTTGGCTGTGACCATAACAGCTCTGAATACTAACTAAAATAATGAAACAGAGGGGAAACTATTCTTTTATTATTAAAGAAGCAGTGCAATTTACAAGACTATAGTGTTTGCAATTTATAGTGCACATTATGATTCTGCAATGAACATAAACAGGAAATAATCAAGTTAATTAAGGAAACTGAAATCTTCTATAATTTCAAGTCAAGGCAGGATATCTTTCCTTCACAAGGTGTTAAGACTATTGGTCTTGTTGTGCAGGCAAATCTTCCTAATCAATTATTGAATTACAGATGTAGGATTTGTAACTTGGAGAATCTTCAGAATCCTTTACACAATCGACGGCGAGCTGTGGAGAGACCCACGACTCGCAAGAGAGAAAGTCGACTGTGTAAAGGGAGCAAGGTTAGATCCGGGAACAACTGGGCCCCCCGGCCGGGGGGGGGGGGGGCGAACGCTCGAGAGAGAATAGAGAGAGAGCCGAAGGAGAGAGCAGTCCCTTAGATGCGCCTGAGACTTGTGTGAGTTTTGCGCGTGTTGTGAGCAATGTGCGAGCCACTGTGAGAAATAATGCTTAACTGAAGATGTGCCGTTCCGTGCTTAATGTTGTGTGAATGTCATTTTCCTATTTCAAATGTTTGGTCTTTGACTTGGCGGTCGGTGAAATTAGTCGAACCAGGGCGAAGTACACGACTAGCTCAGGGTGGTGTGAGTGCCGTGCTGTACTTTATACTAATAAATGAATGACACTTCATCCACTCATGGGCGCGAGATAAAATAAAAGTAAATGCCACCTTTTTCCGAAAGCGGAGGAAATTGGCACTTTTTTTTTAGAAACTTTTGACATTTTAACATTTGACCAGCGCGTGCAATTCAAATTGTCGGCTGGTCTACTTGAAAGAGAGTACAACGCCACTAATAAACTCCATGAACCAATAATGTCAGCATGATAGTGTCCTTCCGAATGTAAAGTCATTGTTATTTGAGTTACGTCCATGCAGTGATCTCTCGATTTAGGTAACTTGCTCTGCATGTTCCTGTTATTTATCAAAACCAAATACAAAATAAGAACCTTCCTTACCAGTCATATCCTTCAAGTTTCAAATTTACTGACTGAAGTTCACTTCTTTTTTTTTTCTTTTCTTTTGCAGCTAAAGTCAATCCTTCTATGTTTTACTTTTTATATTGTCCTTGTAAAAAAAAATTACAGTCCTCTAATCATTTACACAAGGGCATTGAGCGTTTTCAAGATCTTTTAATAGATAGTATATAATTGAGATTTAGTTATTGTTACACATGAAATTTAAATCATGAAATTTAGTCCAGTGAAAGATTCAAGCCTTGATTTTCATGTAATTAAAAAAAATCAAATTTCTAAGAAAATTTTTATTCATTTACTTGTAAAAAGTTCAATAAACATTACATTTTTAAAAATCAATTAATTCAAGTTTATGTATTTATAGAAGTATCAAGTGTTATGGCATCTACTCATTTCATCATTAAGGTTAATGATTTAAGTCTCTTCACATATGTTTAGAAGCGAGGTGGATATGTTGACTTATGTATAATAAATTATTAACCAGCTAAAGAAGAAATTCTCATCGTAAAGATAATATTTTAAAAATTATTAGCGAGTTAAGAAATATTAGGCTGATCTCCAAAATTAGTTGAGAGTGTGGTTACATGCACTCTAATAAGTAGTCAAACCATCCTTTTAATCAAAACTGGCATTTCATAAATTTAAAATTTTTGTTTATAGATATAATAATTTTTTTATTGTGAATCTAATTGTGAAATATCCAGACTATGAAGCAAACAATGTAAATGATGGGAAGCCAAGGGGCTCCAATAATAATAAACAACCCAAAAACATCTATACTCTCTAGTTCATGTTATAAAAATCGTATGGCATAATTACAAAGGATTTGCCATTGCCAACTTTATAATATATATAAAAAATGAATAATATAAGCAAAAGTAGAGATCCCACCTCTCGATAAATATTACTCCACTACTCAATAAGTAGGAGCAATTTGAACGTATATGGACCTTTATTCTTTTCCCTAAAAAAAAAAATTTTCTTTAATCCCACTTGTTTAATCCCTCCATCGAAGTTGAATATTCAAAGAACACATCCAAATCTGCAAGCATGTTACTTGTTTTGAGAGTTTGGGGGGTTTTGGTAGAGCCGTCAAGGCCTCATGGGTGTTTGAAGTGAAGATGCTAGCTGCAACACTGAAATATGAATTTTTAGAGCTAACCAATTTGGCTTTAGTTGTAAATTGGTCAAGTTTTGTTGATAATGGCTTCATCTCCGTCATCATCTTCTACTTCGTGCCGACTTCGCGATCAATGGAAATATGAGCATGATGTCTTCGTCACATTTAGTGGGGAGGATATCCGTGAAAGTTTTGGAAGTCATCTGTTTGCTGCTCTTTTTCGAGAAAATGTAAAAACCTTCCGTGATGAGCAAATCAGGAGAGGAGATGAGATCATGCCGGCCATTTTGCGAGCAATTGAAGAATCAAAGATTTCACTTGTCATTTTCTCAAAACGATACGCTTTTTCTAGATGGTGCTTGGAAGAACTCGTCAAGATTATTGAATGCAAGCAATTGTATCAAATTGTCATACCGGTTTTCTACAAGGTACTGCCATCAGATGTGCGGAATCAGCTCGGAAGCTTTGGAGAAGCTTTTCTTGAGCATGAAAAAAACCATGACCTTATGCCAAAAGTGGGGAGATGGAGGGATGTATTGAAAGAAGCTTCCGATCTTGCTGGATGGGATTCCCATGTAACCGGGTAATAAAATCTTTTAACTCTCTCAGCACGTGACAATAATTAGATTATAATTAATTGGCAGAAAACCCTTGGACGTTTATTGTTCTAGTGCATTTTTCGTTATACCGTAGTGGAGTTAAACCATTGCTAGAGCTTGTCTTTGAGGTTGGTTTTTGATGAAGATGATTGTTGGTTCGTCCCTGAATTGGTTGGGGACGAACCAGATGGGATGAAAACTTTAAAAGAACGAAGGAATTTAGAGGCGTTGGTAGTTGTCCGCGATAGCACGAGTCAAGTTATGTAAGTTGTATAGTGCCTGTTAATCCTTGATTGACCCTTTTTGAATGGACCAATGGGTAATGGCAGGTCCAGATACTTAATCAAAGGGGCTTAGTCTAAAAAAATTTAATTCTTTTTTTTTTTTACTGCTTACTTGATTATATTTAAAATCACGTAAACTTGGATTCTATTATTTTCTTTTAATTTTTAAATAGTAGTAGTAATAATAATAACAATAGATTATTTATTACAATTGCCATAGCTTATTGTGACAACATTTGAAAAATTATGTGAGTATTGAGATTCGAACTATGTATCCAAATTTATTAAATAGTGCTCTTATCACTAAACTATAAGTAGTTTATTATATAAAATGTGCTCAAATTCATTGGAGAGGGGACGGAGCAAATTTAAATGAAAAAATAATGTCCACCCGTGCCAATGGTGCTGAGGAACACCTGAATATTGTCAGCTAGTGAGGTCCCTTCTCTCATGCTAAGCCTTTTGATCATTAGGGAGATTGTTGGGAGGGTTGTGAGCCGGGTAAGTTAGGTGTTTTACAAGTTGAAATGTAATAAAATTGAAGGAAACTATTAATCGTCCACTTGAAATTTATCTTATAATAAAAAAATTACAAAAATTTGAATTTATTTACAATTGATATTAATCATACACGAAAGAGGCGCAATTAAAATAAATATAAATTATAGTGACAGTTATTTCATTAAAGTAATTATGTCTTTTTGGTAGATAATTGATGTAACTTTGATAGCATTTTTTATGATCGGATAATTTTTGAATGGATAGTCGATAATTTTCCTAAAATTTGTGAAGGCCCTTGGCGTTCCTCCTTATGAAACATCCTCTGAATTTTCTAGGTAAGTGAGTGGCTAATTCCCTTTCAAGGGTGATGCTATCGTTCTCCTCAGCATTTATGTGTTCCCTTTTTTGTATGAGGTAGGCATTTGCCTCATTGTTGCTCCTTATACACAGTGTCTTCCATCTTACTTAGTTCAAATTTTACCGCCAACAGATATCATTTACGTTGTTCGTTGTTTCCTCATCTGTAGGCCTGAGTCAAGACTTACCGATGAGATTGTCAATGATGTTGTGGAGAAATTAAAGTCTTTCGCAGAGTTAATGGAGAAGGACCTCGTTGTCCTTTTCAATATGGCGCGAGACAAACTAGACGACCATGCTAATTCGTTGTGGAATAACGAGGACTTCAAACAGCTATGCCGCAGATTGGATGAAGTGCATTCCCTTCTCCGGAATGCCAAGCGCTACAGATCCCATCGATATTGGTTGCTCTGCCCTTTGTTTTCTGATCTCAGAAACCTCACTAACGATGTTCATCAGCTAATGGACAACTATAAGAACTCAGACATTACACAAACCGAGTTCGAAACGGAGGCCAAGAAACTTGATGAACGGTTACTTTGGTTCTTGGATTCGGTTGACAGACATGTAGCCGGCCATAATAGATATAGGAGGACCAGTTTTGAGGTGAGTCTCGAAAATAAGCTGAATTTGCGGTTTTTGAATCCGAATTAATTAACATATTCAAGTGTATTAATAAACCAAGTTGAGAAAGTAATATGCTGCCAGTTTTCTTTCCATCTGTTCTGATCACTCCCCTTACCTGTTTCTCTTGCAGCAACCGCGGCCACAAATATTCTCTGCTGCTCACCCTTGCGTTGAAGACATTATTGATGACAATTGCATAGAAGACATTACTGATGACGGTAGCCCTTCCCTCGATTTCTCAAGATTCAACAGTACTAGTAGATTCGAGGCATGTTTGCTCTCTGTTCATATGGTTCTTTACTAAGCGTCAGTTTGATTTCTTTGCTTCTGTCGATTTCCTGTATACATGTAGATAGATAAACAGGTGGACGATAAAAGCCATGAGAAATCTGACAGGCAGTGGGATATATATATATATAATTTTTTTTTTTCAGTTCTTGGATTCGTTTGACAAGCATGTAGCCAGCCATAATACACAAAGGAATGCCAATTTTGAGGTGATTCTCTAAAATAAGATAAATATTCGTTTTGTGAAACCAAATTAATTAAGATGTTCAAGTATGAAACCAAGTTGAGCAAGTAATATGCGTTTCAAATTTTTTTTTTTTTTTCATCTTTTCTTAATCGCTCCCTTGGTTCCCTCTCTTGCAGCAACTGTGGCCTGAAACAATCTGTGAAACTGACACTTGCACTGAAGACATTACTGTTGACAACAGCCCTTCCCTAAATCTCTTAGGCTGCAGCGCTAGTAGCAGATTCAAGGCATGTTTGCTTTCTATCTATCTTGTTGTTTACTAAACACCAGTTTGATTTCTTCATGTTTACTAAACACCAGTTTGATTTCTTCATGTTTACTAAACACCAGTTTGATTTATTCACTTCTTCACTTATACTTCTTTCCTGTATATCTCCAAATGAGCAAATGGATGATGAGAGCCATGAGGAATCTGAAAGGCAGTGGAATATATTTTTCCATGTCCTACCGATTATTCCAGTTCAGATACAGTTAGATATATCTGAATCCTATAAAACTGAGGCAACTTTATTTTCTATTCTCCAAGTACTATATTTGATGCTCTAAATCATGAGTTCTGATTTTGAGCTTGATTGGCATCTATCATCGGGAATTTTTTTTTTAAATAAATCTTTTGAGTTTGATTATATCTTGCTTTTGTTGCTGCCTTTTTCTTTCTTCGGATTTAACGGCTAATTTTAATACATTATTCTTTGACCCCTGAATCTCATACTTCGAATTGCGTCTGAACTATATCTATCTAATATTGCTTTGTAACAGGAAGCAGTTTTTAAATTGGAAATAAATGATGATAATTTGGAAGCCCGGCGAGTAGCTTTCAGCATAGTCTCTGAATTTATAGGTATTTTGAGTTTTAACTTCTTTCTTACCGTCCATCAGACTTTTTTTTTTTTTTTCAGTAGTATGACAGTAATTAAGAAGCCTCATTCAGACAAAAAATTTTTAGTCTCATTTTTTTTCCTTCCCACCTTGAGTGCGAGTGTCGGACGAGCTAAAATGGAAACATGTCCTTTCTTTGGTGACTCTGCATCTTCCATTCCATTTACTTTAGGTGGTCTCATTAGACTAACTCTAATTTTATCCTCTGGTTACCAACACTGCAATTATAATGACTTCCCTCGTTTAACTGTACAGGGATTACTAAAATTTCATTTGACTCGAAGGTCCAGAAAATGACTGTTGTGGGAGACAATTTTGATGTATTATCGGCTGGGGAAAAACTGAACGGGCTATGCCATACAGAGTTAGTCTCTTTTGGACCAGCTAAAGAGCCTGAGAAAGGCGAATATGATAAAGCAGAGTCCAATAAAGCAAATAAAAGGCAGGAGCATAAATTGCCAATTTCTTTCCTCAGCCGAATGTAATTAGGTCCATCATCAGTTTTGAAAATGAACGTTCTTTTCAACAGAATGCTGGCTTCTTCACTGTCAATAATTGAGATGCCACATTTTTTAATGAACTGTCATTAGAATAAATGATAAAATGCAAGCAGTGACATAAAATGAAACCCAATCAATGATCAATTGAGTCAAAGTGAGGACCTGAGGGAAGAAATTGGAGACGTCGAAGCAGTTGATTCTGTTATCGTCGCTGTTCACCGTTGCAGTCATCAAATATTTCCATTGAATTGGCTTTAATAGAGGAAATCGATGAAAAGCAACCACAGATTTCATTTTCCCATCAGCCAAACAAATTGATCAGCTGGAAGAAAAGAAACTCAATACCTGTGAATTTAGAGACTCTGCTGAAAGCTTTTTGCCGGGCTGTCTCCCCATGTATTTCCTGTTTTTAGAACTGTTTTCTGCTACCAAACAAAGTCAGATATACTTTTAGATTCACATCAAAGTAATCAAAGTAGAACACCTAGTCAAACATGGATATATGCCTTAAATAAAAAAATAAAAATAAAAATTGTAACAAAAGCAAGCTGTCCTTTGTAAAATTTCTGGTTCGGTCATCTCTGATTCTCAAGCGTAATATTTAAACTTCAGTTTTCCCGCCAAATCACATCTCCTTGGGACATTTCATCGAACATGTTTGTGTTTTCGTCAAATACCTACATTTTAACTTCAGCTCCCCCAGATACCAACCTTGGCCTCTCCAAATGGTTCCTTGACAAACTCATTCCCACCATTGTGGGCAGACGGTTCATTTTTTTTTTTTTTTTTCAAATTAGCACTATCATCCTAACTGATCGCAGTAAGGCGACTCTTGGTCATACAAAATGCTCTCTCGCGGTGCTGTATGTTTCAACTTACACATACCATTGAAAATTTCAAGGAGCAAGGCATTAAGACCCGCCTTAATTATTTGGTTCCAAGAAATATGTAAATACTGGGATTCACTTCCTCTCCTTGAAAAGCTGATCAAATGTTTATGAGCAAATTGTCGACTTCGAAACATAAGCATCATGGCTAACATTGTTAGAATTATATTTTTGAAGCAATATGCCAATGACACTAATTTGATTATCTCAGGGAGCTAAAAGGGCTTCCTCTACTCTGATCATATACATAGATCATATCTTGGAGCTAATGGTGCAGCCAAAAAGCAAATAAAATGGGGAAAATTTCCGCACCTTTTGACCTGTTGAAGGGGGTGAAAAAGACAGCAAAACATAACTTGCAGAAGTGGAAAGGGGCAATAACAGTCTATGAAAGGAACGGGGCTGGTAACCATTAAACAATTTCTTTCAATAGCCAACCCTAGACCAAATCAATAGTTTGCTAATTAGAAATGCTTAACTTGAATATATAATTATCGTGGCCGGCAGAGGTAAGTTTGACTTGATTAGACTTGTTTAAAATCTGTAGTGAGATATGGGGAGAGAAAGAAAACGATAGCTGAGGCCAATTTTCAAGCAGAATCAACTATAATAGCATTGAAATACAGGATGACGGATAGGAAGCGATGAATCATAACATCAGTATGGAGAGACTTCATAGTCGTAGAGACCTGCTTTTGTAACACTTAAGGGCCCGTGGGCTGCCGTATGACCAACCAAGATTTGAATTATATCTAGACATTGAGCATTAATGATTGTAGTAGCCAAATTAACCCAATTAAAAGCAGACAGCAATCTTCGAATGTTATGAACGATCTAAAAGAATTATGGTTGGACTTTGACCTTGAATTCCCCAGTACCCTCCCTTAGCTTTTGTCTCTTTTTGGCAAAAACCTTCAATTAAAGGAAGGTTTGTGTCTATTGAATTATCCAAGATAATATCGTTATTCCATGAAAATAAAACTAAATTGCATTTTCAGCTTGAAAGAGAAACATGAATCAATAAAAGAAATTAAAAATTTAAATATATAAATCGCTAAAACACATTTATAAAAAGAAAAAGAAGACGAAAAAAACCTGGTAGAATGTGATTTGTACCACTTGGCAAAATGAGAAGTTTTAAGCCCGCCCATTTAATGAGGAATACAGCTCTAATTGGTCTGGAATAAAGGCCCATTGTACTACTTAGAATTTAGAATACACCCAATTGAATTTCAACTTTCAAGCTCTTGGTTAGAAATTACTTACAATGGCTAGACGCGCGCATGGATGATTGATCCACCTGGGAGCACGTGATCACTTATTAAATTACCACGGATGGATAAGAATTCTGCCATGTCCAATGCTTCCATAAGGTAGATAATTCATGGGGTTGGAGTATGCCAGCTCGCGAGCAGCACCATTATTCCCACTGGGACGGAATCTGGTTCCCCAACCTACTTGAATAGCATTAGCAGTACGTAGTACCGAAACTACTCATACGGATCTTCCATGCTATTACAATTCGAAAGCCTTAATAAAGTGAACTTTTAAGAAAACAAAATGATAAAGGAGTGCAGAACAAATATAAAACTGAAGAAAATGATTGCTCTTACTTTGTTGAAACAAGTAAAAGCCTATTATATGAGCAGTATATCAATTGAAACAAAACAAGAAAATAGCATGTAATTTTATAAAACCAGCTCGCATCAAATATTAGATAATTTTGTACTTGTTAAATGGCACCCTTCTGCCAACACCAAAGTTTCTCATTTATATAACTCAACTAAAAATGGTGATGATTTGTTAACGTTACTATAACATCCTTTTGAGAGCTTCACTTATTTGTAAATAGTGTTTAAGTAATTAAAAGTGAGAATCAAAATATTCACTTTGGTTTGATGAAAGAGAAACCACAGATATTACATGCTGGATAATGAAATGTAGGAGGCAATAAAGTGTTTCAATAAGTTTCTTTTTACGCCATACATTTTTTCTTTTTTTTTTTTAATTTTTTTAATTTTAAATTAGTTTTTATGTGTTTGTCGTCCAGTGTCATAGTCACAAGCAAGCACAGGTACGTGATGGCACAGAGAAACACACCATGCAAACGGTGGTCTTTGAAAATTACCTTAAAATAATTAACTGTTTAGCCCTAGATTATTGTTGGTGTAAAAATCCCTCAGTTAATTGGGCATATTTCTTAATATTAGCCACTTTTTTTTGGGATACATTTAAGGTGTATTTGGAAAAATATTGTTAATTATATCTTTAACAATATTATTTTGTAAAATTCAAAAACCCTCGTTGTTGCCCTAAAATTAAATTAAAAATTCAAGCATCAATTGGTTCCAACCTATAGGTTAAACAATATATATTGATAGTATTAATTTCTATGACTGCTCACAAATTATTTTCTTACGCTTTATGCATTACATTGGCTCAATAACGTTGATTAGAGAAAAAAGGAATAAATATATAAATTAAAATTAAAATTATTGTAATATATGATAGAATGGATTCAGACCAAATAAAGGAAAGAGAAGCAATTCCGGTGAATGGTAAGGACAAAAATAATAATAAAGCATGAATTTTACTTGTGCTTTAAAAAGATATACGATAAAAATCGTCCTGTTTATGAAATATTTTATTTATATGAAATAGGATTGGTAGAAAAGCTCGAGCCGAGTGGCTCTAAATTATGGATAATGACTTTAAGTTTTTAAAACCCATTTTTAATGGGCTCGGTTAAGAGCTTTCTTATTATATTTATATATATATATATATATATATATATATATATATATATATATATATATATATATATATATAGTAATTTTCTGATCCGAAATCTTAAAGTGAGGAAAATATCAAAGATAACTTTAAAACCGTGAGGTTTTAAAGGCTTAAAATATAAAGGGCTTAAACTGCACGATTTATACATTTTCTCAGATGATTCCGCACTTTAAAATTTCAAATTAAAACATATGTATGTATATAATTTTTTTATAATATATCATAAAATTTAAATTAAAAATAAAAAATAAAAAACAGCAACCAGAAACAAAACCTAAATAAAAATAAAAACAAAATCCCTAAATCCCTAAACTCATCATCACTGTGCCTGTACCTCTCACTATTCTCACCATCAATAGCCAATAGCCTAACAATGTCCACCCTGCAATAGACGTCCAGTGCAACTTACCGTTCAATGACCCACCATCCAACAACCCTCATTCAGGAAGTGTCCACCAATCACCATCCAGCCACCTCACTTCTCCTGCGTGATGCAACAACGACCCCCACCCACTAGCATACGCGTGTAATGCTACAGCAAGCAAGCAGCCACTCTAACATGCGTGAGGCAGCAATAGTGATTTGTGCTATACTTACTCGAACATTGCCTAAACCATCCAGCAACCACTGAAACACTACCCAAAATAGTGATCTATGTTGTACTTGCTTAAAATCAGCTACGGTACTCCACATTTCCACCTCAATTAAGCTTTAAATTTTTTTTATTGTAATTGGTTAATTCATTGAAGAATATTATAAAGAATATTGTGATTTTGAGTTGTAAAGAATATTGTGAAAGAATATAGGCTGGTTGTAGGAAAATGTTGAAGAATATTATGTTGTTGGTTAATGATTTTGAGTTGTGTTGTTGGTTTTTCAGATGAAAATGTCTGTAATTCTAGACATTGCAAATTTGCTTCTAAATGAGGTATTATTATGGTGTCCTGTGCTTTTGTCGTTGTTAATTCTTGTTTTATTCTATTGGGTTTGATTAGAGATTTAATGAGGTATTATGGATTTATGGTGTCTTGTGCTATATTATTAGAAAATTTATTATGACATTATAGTGTAAAACATTCTGTGTTCTTAGAAAATTTTTATTATTAATTAACTAATCTAATATCTTCAAGTTTTTTAGCTTATTATAATGTTATGTATTAGATAATTATGTTTTAAAAATTTATAGTTTTCATTAAAAATTATTTAAAAATTGATAAAACTTTGAGAGGTTCTGAGCTTTTTGCAAATTATATGCGCTTGGGCTTGGGCTTGACAAAGTGCCAAGTCTAATTATGAAAATCAAGAAAATTGATTAATACTAGGCTTACTAAAAATACAAAAATAAAGGGTTGAGAATTGTCATATCATCATCTTCTTCTTTTGCTTACTTATGTTTCCATCATTGACAAAATAAAATAATAATAATAATAATAATAATAATAATAATAATAATAATAATAATAATGACTGAAGAGTAGAAAGAATGCTTATTGTAATATTATTGTTATGCAAAAAGGCCTTTTGGTAAGATTAAAATTTAAAAGGAAAAAGTTGGTTCTTATTCAGTGCAAACTAACAATCTCAATCACTCCAATCGCATCCATATATGTTGCCTTATTCTTGATCTTGGATAGCCTATAAAGAATCCCAACAAGGGAGTTTTCAGCAATTACTACTTTAATAAAATGATAATAATGGAAAAATTTTTAAATGAACTTAACAAATGGATCATTGACTTTGCCTTTTGTTGTATAATTTTAGTTGTGTTTTATGTATTAGTTGGATAGATGATATTACTCTAATACTTAGTGATTGATGGAGTCATGCTACCTTATTTATAATTGAACATGGAAATATTTTGAAGGTTTTTTGGTCCCCATATTTATAGGTTGAGTATGCTCATATTTTATGGGAAATTTTGTCACATCTTTCTTTTATTTTGTAACATGAGAATGATGCATGTAGATACATAAACTGAAGATTTATTCCAAATAAAAAGTTAAGATGTATG
Source organism: Aegle marmelos (assembly GCA_030449875.1). Taxonomy (NCBI): domain Eukaryota; kingdom Viridiplantae; phylum Streptophyta; class Magnoliopsida; order Sapindales; family Rutaceae; genus Aegle; species Aegle marmelos. Next base: position 13,153,394 of record JASUUL010000115.1, read on the forward strand.
CAAGTGAAAATAGTTTTTATAATATAAATGAAAGATTACAACAACAAGATTAGTTCAAGCAACATAAATGGCTTATAAATGCCAAATTAAAAAAAATTAAAAAAGCATCACGTACAATTATTTATTTAAACAGATTAGATATTGAAATTGTCATTCCTAAAATACGCAATAAAATGGAAAAAGTAATCCATAAATTCCAACAATCATTCTTGACTTCTCCAGTTTGCACACTCTTATCACATGTTTCCACATTATTCTTCCCAGCTTCAAGCCTAGCTAAAGTAGGCAACTAGCTTTCATGATTATAAATTATATGCTGATTCAATATCTAACAATGATCTATAAGATTAGAATGAATTACCAATAAATCTATTTACTTGCTTTTTACAATTAGGTCAAGATTTATATATGTAAGATTGACATCCCTTAAATATAACATAATATTATTTCAATGAGTTGACTTACAATAGAGAGATAATGGTGAGTTGACGGCAAGAAGAGTGTGATTGTGGTAGACGTGAAGCAGTATGGAGGAATTGGCGAATAGATAGAAGCTAGTGATCTGGTTAAATGTGGATAGTGGGTGTGTGCCAGTGGCTGAGTTATAGTTCGTTTTATTTTGCACCTTTGTGAAATTGTGAGTTTAGGGTTGTGGCTGGCAAATGGTAATTGTGATTTGCGAATTTGCAATGCTTTTTTTTTTAAACCTAAACCAAATCAAAAACTGAATTAATAGTCTAGGCCTAATAACTAAGTAGATATTATTTGTTTTGAACATACAACTTGTCACAGTTTTGTTATTAATCTTTGCAATCTATAACATGTCTAACTAACTAGGAAAACCCAATGCTAATAAAAACCAAGATTCATATATGTTAGATTGACATCCCTTAAATATAACTTAATAAGTATAACGAGCCATCAATTTCAATATCTTTCTCTTTGTGTAAAATGAAACAACTTTATCCTCATTTCAAATATATCAAATAATCCAATCAGGAGAAAAACATAACAAGCAATATGTTTTTTTAAAGGCTTTACTTTAAACTTGTTCATATGCTAGAGTTATATATTATTTGTCAATTTTACTTACACGACTAGTTGTAATGCATATACTCAATCATATTTAAAATCTATGTTTGGTCTGCAAAATTACTTTTGGAAATAATATAATTTCGATTTTGTGATCATGAGCAAAAGTTGGCTTTATAAAACAGCTAAATTTGACTAATAATGAATGACTGTGGACACAAAGTTAACTTTAACATAGAAAAAATTAAGCTATTGCCTAGAGCCTTACATTTTAGAAAGGTCTATTGAAAGTGAACAATAACATGTATACTTGACAAGGACTAACATGTGTACCACTAGCTTACACTGACAAGTATACTGAATAAAAAATTGAAGTTGGAATCATAAAAATTTTATTAGAATTATAATAATTCTACCTAAATAATTCCAATATATGCTTGTGTAGAAAATGCTCTTTTTCTACTCTTTTGAAGCATGGTGAATCTTACCAATTTGACTTTATATTTTAGGTGATCATAAAGAATAAAAATGTAAGAGGTATACAATAAATATTTTTAAAGTAAGATAACAATGATTGAAGAACAAGATTTATATCTGAAGAGTTAAAGAGTAAGAGATATGTGCTATTTCTTGATGAAGTTACCTTAGAAATTAATTTTAAAAAAATTGGTATTTATGAGAAGCATAAAAATGGAAAAATGGCTTTTGTATGCAGGTACAAAAACATTTGTAACGAGATGGATGAGGACATCTATATGCATAGAGTCTCTGATAAAGTTGCTCAAAAGTTGTTCTTTGAAATACTAAATAAACATTTGATAGAAAGTAAATTCCTCAAGTTAGTGGCTAGACTAAGAATCAAGGAGTGTGGTAGCGTGTCATACACAATTAAGTTGATCATGAATAGCTTGACAAATGTGAACAATCCAGAAATATAGCATGACATATTGTTTCAATTAAGATTCTCAAGTATGGGCAAAAGCATTTCAAGCTTTTATGTGATAGGTTCACTTAGACATAAAACACTGCTTGCTATATTGGGCAATTTTTCTTAGTGGTTATGAATTTTACAATAACACAAAAGTTAGGGTTTTAAAAGTTTTTGATTCTAGAGATGAACCAAATGTACCGCAGTTTCACTCTAAAAGTAAAAGTTTTTTTCTTGGTCATTTTAATTTGATTTTATGTTTGTAGCCAATTGCAATCAAAATGCTTAAAATTTACTGTTGTTTTATTCTTTTCACATAATGAATTATTAAAAAGTATATAATTTTTCTTTCTTTTGTAATTGAACTAAGTTAATTTGAAGTCATAGGCAAAAGCAAGGTATCAAAAAATTGATGCTTGTAAGTTTTTTTTTAAAGAATTGTTTATTTAATAGTTTAATTTTTTGAAATTTTTTATGCTATCCACAAACCCCATGTGCATTTTTTGTTAATTTATTTGCTACAGTATCTTTTACCTTGACAATTTATTTGCCACACTATTTATAAGACTAATAATCAAGGAGTGCAATAGTATACCATACACAATTAAGTTGATCATAAATAGCTTGGCAAATATGAACAATCCAACAACATAGCATGACATATTGTTTCCATTAAGATTCTCAAGAATGGACAAAAGCAATAATTAGAAGAACTTCACAATTATTTCGAGCTTTTATGTGATAGATGCACTGAGAAATACAGAGTTGCTTGCTATATTAGGTAGTTTTCCCTAATGGTTATGAATTTTATAGGAATACAAAAGTCAGGGTTTTAAAAATTTTTGATTCCATAAAGGAACCAAATGTATCGTAATTTCACTCAAAAAGCAAAAGAATTTTTTCTTGGTCATTTCAATTTGATTTTAATTTTTTGAGACAATTGCAATTGAAATGCCTAAAATTTACTATTTTTTTATTCTTTTCATGTAATGAATTGTTGAAAATTATCTAATTTTTCTTTCTTTTGTAATTTAATAAGTTCATTTATAGTCATGGGCAAGAGAAGAAAGGGTCAAATGCAAGGCATCAAGAACTCTAACAGAAGATTGCGAGATGAAGATGTGAATCCTAAAGATGTAGATGATGAAATTGATGCTTGTAATTTTTTCCTTTTAAAAGAATAATTTATTTAATAGTTTAATTTTTAAAATTTTTTTATGCTATCTACAAACCACTTGTGCATTTTTTGTTCATTTATTTGCGACAACATCTTTTACCTTGGTAATTTATTCGCCACACTATCTGCAAGACTAATAATCAAGGAGTGTGGTAGTATACCAGCTACGATTAAGTTGATCATGAATGGCTTGGTAAATTTGAACAATCCAACAATATAGCATAACATATTGTTTCAATTAAGATTATCAGGTATGGACAAAAGCAATAATTAGAAGAACTTTACAAGTGTTTCAAGCTTCTATATGATAGGTTCACTTAGAAATACAGCACTACTTGCTATATTGGGCAATTATTCCTAGTGCTTATGAATTTTATAGGAATACAAAAGTTAGTGTTTTAAATATTTTCGATTCTAGAGAGGAACCAAAAGTATTGCAGTTTCACTCCAAAAGTAAATGAATTTTTTTCATTGTCATTTTAATTTGATTTTATTTTTTGAGCCAATTTCAGTCGAAATACCTAAAATTTACTATTGATTTATTTATTTCATGTAATGAATTGTTTAAAATTATCTAATTTTTCTTAATTAAGTTAATTTGAAGTCATGGGCAAGAGAGGAAAGGGTCAAAAGGAAGGCATCAACAATTCTAATAGAAATTTATGAGATAAAGATGTGAATCTTGAAGATATAGATGATAAAATTGATGCTTGTAAGTTCTTTTTTTTTTAAAAAAGAATTGTTTATTTAATAGTTCAGTTTTTTGAATTATTTTATGCTATCCACAAATCGCATGTACATTTTCAGTTCATTTATTTGCCTCACTATCTTTTATCTTGGCACTTTATTTGACACACTATTTGCAAGACTAATAATCAAGGAGTGTGGTAGTATACCATACACGATTAAGTTGATGATGAATAGCTTGGTAAATGTGAATAATCCAGCAATATAGCATGATGTCTTGTTTCAATTAAGATTCTCAAGTATGGACAAAAGTAAGAATTAAAAGAACTTTACAAGTGCTTCGAGCTTCTATGTGATAGGTTCATTTAGAAATATAACGTTGCTTGCTATATTGGGTAATTTTTGCTAGTGGTTATGAATTTTAGGGCAACATAAAAGTTAGGATTTTAAAATTTCAAATTCCAAAGAGGAACCAAACGTACCTCTGTTTCACTCTAAAAGTAAAAGAATTTTTGTTCTTGGTCATTTTAATTTCATTTTATTTTTTGAGCCAATCCCAATCAAAGCACCTAAAATTTACTATTGTTTATTTTTTTTTCACATAGTGAATTGTTTAAAATTATCTAATTTTTCTTAATTAAGTTAATTTGAAGTCATGGGCAAGAGAGGAAAGGGTCAAAAGCAAGGCATCAAAAACTCTATAGAAGATTTTAAGATAAAGATGTGAATCCTGAAACATGGATGACAAAATTGATGCTTGTAATTTTTTTTAAAGAATTGTTTATTTAATAGTTCACTTTTTTTAATTTTTTTATGTTATCCACAAAATGCATGTGCCCTTTTCTGTTCATTTATTTGCCACACTATCTTTTACCTTGACACTTTATTTGTTGAGAAATGATGCATGTTTGAGGAAATAAGAGATGGGATTTGGTTTACATTGGTTTTACAGTTCACAATTAGAGAGATGTTATTTGCCACACTATCTTTTACCATGGCACTTTATTTGTTGAGAAATGATACATGTTTGAGGAAATAAGAGATGAGATTTGGTTTACGTTAGTTTTATAGTTCATAATTAGAGAGATGTTATTCCTTTGGATATTATTGGTGATGATGGGGATTTTGATGATGATAATTAGCATTCGGTGTTTGATTTTGAGGTTTGCATTTACGTTGTTTGCTATTGTTGGTTCTAGCTTTTGTGTTACTTTAAGTTACAAAATGAGATTTTTTTTTTATTGCGGCAATTCAAAACTTTTAATGTTTGATGAATGCATGTTTGTGAGCATCTTTGATTTCTAAAGAATAATAAGATTTTTCAAATTCTTTTTTTTTTTGGGTATTGACTAGCTCTTAAATGAAATTATAGGAAAATTACAAATAATCCTTGATAAAAATCTAGTAGGAAAATAAATACCACTTTTCTTTCTTGTTTTCTTTCTCTACTCTTTCTCTCATAATGTAGTTGATTATATTTTCTTTTTCTAAAATCAATAAATATTGATGGGCTTTTTTACCAAACAAGTTTTGACTATATAAGGTTGTCATATTTTTAAGATCCTAAACTTTCACTTGTATTTTTTTCTTAAAAAATTTTTTAGCTAATTTTCTTTTTGTCCTATATTATGGATATAGATTCTTAACATCTCTTTGTTCCAACCATATGCTGCACACAAGATGATGAAGATGATAATGTCAATGATGCTCAAGATGCTACAATGGCTACAAAGAGGAAGAAAATTGGAATTTGAAATGTGATACATTTAATAGTACTTGAATGCTATCATAAATTTAAAGCTTTTCTAATTTATATTGCATTTGGTTAATTTTGGTTTGCATTGCATGCATGCTTGTGTGAAGAATTTCTGATTAATAAAATATGTTGCTTTTTCATATAAAATCATGCAAATGTAGGTTCAGTTGTTTTCTAGTTCCATTAGTATATTATGTAGAAATAATAGATATTTTTATTATTGCCTACGATCATTTTTTTTCTATTTTATCCTAGCTTTTAAGGATAGGCTAGGACACTCTTCTAAAGTTTTCAATTGTTCAATAACCTAGCTTGATTAGTTAAATTGATATTTTATAGTAAAATAATAAATTGCACTAAACTTTCTCAGATAACATTATCGGTATCTAAGTTTAATTAATCTTATAATTTTTTTACCCTTTTCACATTGAATAGTTTGTTGTACTCCATCAATATCTCTATCTCCATTGGAATTAACTTTTTAATTTATTATTAGAAGCTCCTATAATTTATTAGACCACATGAGAGGTTAGAAGATGTGTTTTATTGAATAGTTATTGCATGTGTGCGTGTTGTTGTCTACGGTTAAAACGCAACAAAAATTTTTATGGGCAAAGTATGGTGGCACCGAGGATAAGATGTATGATGATGAGGAAGACGGTAATGAAAAAAAAAAGATTTATGGGTTGGGATAAAGTACCAGTATTATGATAGTGACAATCGTGATTTTACTGAAATGATCGAATGCCAACTATAGAGTACTTGCCTTCTTTTTATCATACTCTCCTCTGTTTATTCATCTAAGTAGAATCTTGTTAACGAATTTATGTTAGTGCTCCAATTATATAACATTACTGATCTTATAGTTTCACATTTTAATAAACTTTAAAGCTATCTTTAACATTATTTAAATTCTTTTCATATGATTATGTAGTTGTAGTTTAATAATGATATTTCCCTTGCTTTAAAGGAAAATTTGATGGTATAGAAGCTAAAAAAAAGAGCAAACTCTTTAGCAATAGAAGACTTTGGCTTTCAGGATGTTGAAGATAGTAAAGATAAAAAAGATGAGGATGGTAACAGATTAACCTTAGTGGTTGGTTTTGTAGATTATTGTTTGACATTGGTCATAATTTCCTTGATAACTGCAAGATATTGATTTTAAAATTCAATCTCATAGTGGTCAATTGTCAATGTTTTATAAGAAATCTCTGTTAAAAGAAAAAGTATAAGAAAGACTTAAATGCTTTGTCAAAGGATGAGTAATTGGATATGGTATATAAGTATAATTGGTAATGGTGAAATGAGATGTTATTGACCATATTTATAATTGATCTCTTTTTATTTTGATTATTTGTACATTTTATACATTGGCACAATTTTTGTTTGATTTGAAAGGATTTTAATTATCATATGTTTCATGCTATGAGATGTTCTTTACGTAGATATTGTGAATTTTACAATAATCATAACTATCCTCATAGTATGCTTGACCTATAAACCATCACCTCTTCTAAAAAAAAAAAAAATTTATGATACTCTTGTTTCTTAGTTTCTCTATTGATTAAGGCTAAAATAGCTTACATTTGACTGATGGCATTATATTCAGTATGGTAAGTGTCAGATATTTGTGTAGATGAAAAAGTAGGAATTATGCTTAAAGGTGGGATGTGTTATTTAGAGGTGAAGAACTGCTAGCCTATTGTCAAGCCATAACATTTTATCTTTTTCTCAAGCCTAATGGGGAGCTAGTTTGTGATTATCCTATCATAGCTTACCTTGTAGAGATTAAATGATTGTTGGATCAAGTCCGCTGGTCTCTTTAAAGAGGCTACCCTATTCTTTATAGTCATCAGATAATTTTTGCTTGCATAACCTTGATAGATTTTATATTGACTAGCAATGATTTTTTTGTTCGCTTTTGTAGCATTGATAGATTTTAAATTGACGAAAGAAAGAAATTCTTTATTGTAATAATAGTTATATAAACTATTGGATAATTTATGTTTTTTTAAATCTTGGAATATAATAGTTACATAGTGTAATGACACCATGTTATAAATTAATTGCCCTTGAGGAAAAATTGAAGCTAAAAGAGTCTTTAGCTTTATTACTCTAATGTTTAAGAAAGCAAAGAAATAGTTAAAACTAGTGAATGGGTACCGCTTGGCTTTTAATATTAGTAATACTAATCTAATAACTGCTTACTGTAACAACTAGTTGCTATCTCTAAAACACCAAATATCACAATAAGTCAAAACATATTAAGACTAAATATAATTTCATAAGAAATATTTTGATGAAAAAGTAAGTAATCATAGAATATATATCTACATATGACATGATAGTTGATTCACTTATTAAAGCTGTAATAAGGGATATATTTACCTTTCATGTTAAATCATTAGGGTTGCGTAGATTCTAATTTCATATTATTAAGATATATTTATTTGTTGTGCATCTTTATTACATAAATTATTTTGAAATGCAATGACGTGCAAAGGTCACTTATTCCAATGTACTTTGTGAAAGATATAATTACACATATGAGAGTACATCATCAAGTTATGACCAACTTTCTTGTACGTGCGGTTGCCTCAGTTGCTCTAAGAGCAAGTTGAGATGAGACAAATAGAATAATGAAATAATATGTTTATTTAAGAGCAACAAAAAAAATTAAACATTATTCTACAAATTTTGCTGCCTTGATTAGAATCAAATGAGGTCTTAAACAATATTTCTTATAAATCGACTATAATGTACCCTACCATCATAGAGACGTAATAGAAACTAGATATTTAGTCGTTATAGAAGAGCATTTATTTTAAGAAAACTCAGGTTAGATGTTGTAGAAAAGTGATTGGACTAAGATATGTACAGTAAATTAAATTAATGAGACATACGCCCTAAAACAAAAGATTCATTGTAATGTGTGTATCATACCATGCATGCTTGGTGACCCAAATAGAAAATGAAAGAATCTCTTTTCTTTCTGATTGTGTAAGTTTGATATAACTTTCTAGAAGTCAACTTGGTATTATTGTGACTATCCACTATGTTTTTGAGATCTTAAGTTGATATTGGGTATTTTAGTATGTTATTTACGATCTTAATATGATTCGGTCTATGAAACATGACTAGGAAAGTGATGATTCTAGATTGATAAATATGAGTATGATAAAAATATTTAATTTTTCCTTTTATATGATTCACTGGTCGATTATTGTATAACACATGTGGTTTTGGCATACCGAAGAGATTTAGTATGTTTGAATATTAAAATGAATTAAATCTAGGAAACATTGAATATATATTGAAATTCTTTTGCATATAATTTCAATTGAAACATCTCGTCTTGGTTAGGAATTGAGATATGTTTATTAGCTCTTCGAATGTATCTTTGCACATGTTCATAATCACACAATATATATACCTGTATGATTGAAGATATGTGATTGTTCATTATTTCTTTATCATTGCTCTACTGCTTCGACGTCATCCCATCATGTGCGAGTGGGAGATGTTGGATAATTGGGTCACCCATGATTAGGATTAGCAAAGGTTCGAGTACAGTTTGGGTTAAGCACGACACTATCTGGGCACGGGCTTTCTATAAGAGTTTTCTCTGCCCATATAAACTAAATTAGAAGGGATAAAAATCTTATAATAAGTTGTTACAACATCTTAATTATTTTAATACAATTTCTAAATTTTAAGTAAATAACAAATAAAAATTATTTCAATCTAATATCTACTACCTAAATCCATTCAATTTCTAAACTAAATTCAGTCAATCCTTATCAAAAATTTAAATTCAACATTACAATAATCACCAAATAAATCTAAATAAATGTAGCTACTAATATTAAACATATTACATAATACATAGCATAACTCTAATATTAATAACCAACATAACATATAAAAGTCCCAAAAGATCAAACATAAATAATTCATAAAAAAGTCTAAAATACAGTAATAAAAAATATATAAATAATAACTTCATGTCAAGCAATTCGACCATTGTGCCCTAACATCATCATCTGAAATTATTTCCTCCTCAATAAGAATCTCATTTTCTAAAACTTTACCTAACAAAAAAAATAATATATTAAAATTTAAAAGCATTTTAAGCAAATAAGTGATACTATAACCTAATTCAAATAACTTTATACCTTAAGAAATAGAAAACCAAATCCAATTTTGAGAACATATCAAGTATTCCAAATGTTAGGATGAAGTTTACTATAATGCAGACTAAAAAATATGTCCCCAATACTAAAAGTGGACTTAGAGGCAGCAATGGACACATGAAGGACTAAGATATCCTTGACCAACTCATTCAAAATAGGATATTGACTTATGTGCATATTCCAAATAGCTAAAATATGAAAGTTAAGAATAGTGTCTAATAATTCTTTATCTAAATGTCTATCCAATTCCAACTTAATCACCTTCACGTACTTATTTCGACATCAAAATATTTTAAATTCATATATATTCCAATACTTATTTGGATTTAAAGAAGATTTTAAAGGAACATTTTTTAATCCAACATCCTACTCATCACTCAAAACCATAGCCTTCATTTTATATTTTTTTCACTAGATCATGATAAAGCTTATGAGCACTATCAATATGCTCATTCATTGTATCACCATAGATCTTTAGAAAATAGAAATCAATTAACATCTTATATCTTGGTTGAAGTACTGTAATCAAAATTAACATCAAATGCATTTCTTTTTAATATTTTTTAAATTTATCAGTTATAGTTTTAATAGCATGATTATTGAAGGTGCGCCACCTATTAATTGACATTTATATTTTACATATCAATTGAAAGAACAAATTAGTAGTGGGGTATTTTGTACCCAAAAATATCTCTTTTAATATGTAAAATAGTCTCAAATGCTCCATTATTGTGGCCGCCAAATCCCACTTACTACCGCTGGTAAGCTCTTATATGAGGCTCACGCCATTGTAATCGAAAAAAAATACTTTTATAAATCAATCCTACTCAAGCATGACATAAGTAGAATTCAAACAAGTTGGACAATCTAACATCAAATTTTTTTTACAATTAATTTTCAATTACCTAGTAGCTAACTCAAAAGTTTCAAATTTTTTTAGTGTTTGCGTCCAATAACTCACTTTCTAACCCCGTTTCCTATTTCTTAATCTTTCTACCTCCATTTTCTATCCCATAAAACTAATTTTAGTATATGAGCAGTACATCTCATATGAAAAAAATTTACCATTGAAAATTAAGGTATCGAGATTAAATCTTAACAACAATTTCTCTACCATCGCATCATTAGTGGCATAATTATCCAATGTTATTGAAGATAACTTTCTATCCATATTCCAATCCGACAAATATTACATTAACTCATTTGAAAGGACCTCAACAATGGCGGTTGGGAACATAAATAAACCTATTAAATATTCAAGTGATAATATTAAATACACAAACTGAAAATATTATAACAATTTAAACTCTGAAAGAAGTCAAATATAAGTATAAAAAAATTGAAAGAGAAATTAAGCAAATAAAAAGTTATAGGCAAATTATCTTAAGATTCGATTATGCAATTTGCAGAAGTTGTCAATGAAATGTACGACAACGATGTATCCCTTTTTTTTATTACTTCTTGTCCATAAATCTAGAGTAATAGCTACTCTACCATAGTTTTTCTCTAATAAATGCAATGTCTTAACCTTTTTAATATAATATAGCTTTAAAATTCTATTCTTCAAAGTATTTATGCTCATTAGCTTAATCATAAGGTTCACATGTGCCATCATTTCTCTAAGGCCTTTATATTCCACGAATCTAAGTGGAAGCCCTGCATTACCACCATTTTTGCAATCAAAATCCATAAAGCATTTGGATCGAAACTGTTGTAGCCTATGTCACAAGTTTCATCCTCTCTAATAATAAATAATTAGAAATAATTATACAAATTACATAATTATAATTTTATGTAACAAAATCAATTTAAAAATGACCTAAATCTAAAATTAGCTCCTATTAATAAAAAAATTATCATACAAATTACATAATTATGAATATTATGCAACAAATTAACATAAAGCAACCTAAATCTAAATTCAGCTCCTATTAATGAAAAATAATCATAAAAATTACGTAATTAAAAATATTATGTAACAAATTAACTTAAAAGCAGTCTAAATACTAAATTTAGCTCCAATTAATAAAAAAAATCATTATATCATACAAAATTACATAATTATAAATATGAAGTTAAGCAACTCAAGATCTAAATTTAGCTCCCTTAAATTAAAAATAATCATACAACTGTAGCATTTGAAGAAAAAAAATTAACCATACATATAACACCTAATAATAATAATGTCAATTTCATCATTTAAAAAAAAAAAGATAATACTTCAAGGCTATAATAGTGGAGTTGCCACTCAGAATGTGACAAAACAATGGATTGAGACCATCTATGATGGTTGACGCCATCATGCAGTGGCTGCTATTGGCACGTAATGGCTGCCCTTAAGAAGATGACCAAACGATAGAGAGAATGGCTGTGAAGGCTATGCTCTATGAGAAATAAAAAGAGCTGATCGAGAGGGTAAGTGGTTTGTAGAGGGCTAGTGGCGTGGTCAACACCGCATTTTGGAGGGTGGCTACTATTGGAGAGAATGAGGGAAGTGACACCTACTGAGATTCAGAAGTTGGTAGTGGCAAATTGTTTTAGTGTGTGTGTGGTGTTTACGCCAGTCACAATTTAGGGTTGGGGCGATTGGCAAAATGTTTTTTTTTTAATTTTTTTGCATGTTATATTTTCCTTTTTTTTACTTAATAAAAAAAAGGGCACGATCTAGGTTCTGAGTTCTTGGCGCTGTGACTAAATCCACGCCCAGAAACAACCGGACATTAAAAATCAATGCTCAGATACACTTTTTCTATACATCTAGTTTGACTTTTACTCAACTCGTATATCGGATATGGTCGAAGTGGGCATTTTTGCGACCCTACCTACGATGGGTTGACTCATGCTTTGTAACTGCAAAATAATATCAACTTCCCACTTTAGTTGGAATCCTCTCAAAAAAATGAAAATAATGCAGAAGTTTAGTGGTCTTCAACCAAACCCTGAGTAAAGAAAGGCTAATTCACAATAGAGAGAGAGTGTGTGTATAGGGCAAGATAATCTTTATCTTCTTCTTTTCTTTATCAAAATCAAATAACAATATTGAATGACTCATTAAAAAGTAAGTATTTATACTGTGACTAAAGGAAGATTTCTAATTGTGACTTCGTTCTGACGATTGAAGTGACCCAACGCTCAAATATTTCACTACTTAATTTAAGAAGAAAGGTATTTATAGAATTCTTGTCATTTTTCCATAAGATATTTTGTAAAACAACATGTGATTAATATTTTGTTCGGCTTTATGGCAAAATTGGTTGTTCAGACATGGTATAAAAAAATGTTTGTTTGATAGAAAGAAAATCTGAATTAGCCTACAAGCTATTGCTAATTTACCAAAAATAATACAATAAAATGATACTTACCTTTTTAGTAAACTAACAATTATATATCTTTAGAATTTATAGGTCGTTTACTAATCAGTAATTAGAATAAATTAAAATTAGAATGAGTTAGACTATAAATTAAATTTAATTATTTACTTTAACTGTAAGAATCAGAATTGGAATGAACTACATTATTATTGATACATTCACTTTATCTTAGAATCGAAATAAATTATCACAAATTACAAAAATACCTTTAACTTATTATTATCATTATTTTTATTATTTATTATATGATTATTATTATTATTATTAAGAAAATTATCGTTAATAATAATAGTTATAATTTTTTTCTTATTTTATTTTTTTATTATTATTTTATTTCTCTTCGGTTTCTTTTTTCTTTTCTCTTTTTCTTCTCTTTTTTCTTCCTCTTTTCTACAAATTCTTCATTATTTCTTCATCATCAATCACGTCAATTTCATCTTCTTCATCAACATCACTATCATCACAATTCCTTCTTTTTCTTCTTATTGATTTCGTTTCTTCTTCTTCATTAGCATCAAAATTCAGTACTATCATCACAATTCCTTCTTTTTCCTCCTATCCATTTCGTTTTTTCTTCTTCATCAACATCAAGATTCAGTTTCATCTTCATCATCATCACCACAAATACATCATCTTATTCATCATCATCAGAATTACACCATCAGTAATCATCATCATATCCATTGCTTGTTATAAAATATCATCACCACCACCAATCTGACTATCAATAATCATCATAATTGAATGGTTCTTCAACGACGACGAAGAGACTGACCCTGACAGTGGTGAAAAATTTGACCGATGACAAGCAACAAAGATGGGCTGTCGAAGGTGCTGTTGCTGATCGTTTCTTTAGTTTCAGATGATAGAGACAAGATCGGTTAGTTGACTATGTTAAGGATTTCGTTTTTTCTTTTTTTTTTTTTAATTTTTAATTTTTAATTGTAAAATGGATATTTTAGAAAAATTGAAATTATAATGAGGATAGTTTTATCATTTACAAGAATAAGCTTATGATTCCCAAGTCTCCACCGGAATCAGAACTCCATTAATCAAATCTAATTTTGTATGGGTCCCAATATTTCATTTCCATTCCTAGGGTCAATTAAAAGAAGTTAACAATTTATTAATCCCCTTTACTTCATTCTGATTCCCATTACGTTTTGGTAAACAGGCCATTAGTTGAGGTTGGCAAATCACCTGGAAAATATAATAAAAAGCAGGAAAGAGAAAATGATATTTACACACTACTTATCCATTCTTTGTCAACCTTTGTTTTGGTAAAGTCAACTTCTCACGTGATGATGATGATGTATAGCCAAAAGCAACTTCTTTTCGGAAACATTTTCCACACCACAATAACATAGCTTTTCAACCAAAGTTAACCCATTGCAACAATAAGAAAAGATTGGCAGAGAAGTTGATTAGTTAACAAAGTCTACTTAAATACATCAAACTTGCAAAATTTTGCTCGTTTGTTTTGATGTCTCCTGCTTCTTGGATTAACTGATGCAGCTCAAGAATGAATGAAGCAGCTCGCTCACGGTTGAAGGCACAAGCGAATCCAGTTTAATTAGCAAGCGAATCAAAACAATGATGTGAAACGACCCAGTAGTTGCATGAGGGACTCTTACGTAATCGCGCGTACCGTGTGAATCCTGAATGTTAGTCAATTCACAAGAAATTATACAATTTGTATTTTTTTTCTATTCCAATCTATTATTTGTAAGGGGCGAAGTAATTTTAGGCTAACCAAATTTAGATATTTGTATCATATATAATTTATTTCATTAGTACTATGTAAATTATAATATTAGTAATGATATAAAAAGGATAATCATTATATAACAAATGGAAGTTGTTAATAAGTGACACAATATTCAAAATATAGGCTATATCATAAGCTTAGCATCAGTTTCTTGGCAGCGCTTATATTACGTTTGAGGTAAGTAACAGCCGTATAAAAAGGATCGTTAGATCTTCATCGAACGGCTATTTTACATTTTAACGGAAAATTGAGTACAGGTAAAAGTGGTTAAATGATTAAGAACCGGCAACTCGTCCAAACGATTCTTAAATAAAGTTGTTAAGGGGTTATCCGGTAACAAAATTTAAAGAGGAAAAAGTAGAATTACGAGTTGCAGTGTTTAATTCACAAGTGATAATTACAGTAGTTAGGTTAATAGAAGAGGGGAAAGTAAAAGTGGCACGGAGATCGTGAACATCCTTGTTCAAGTTTGCAGATTCACTAGTCGGAAAAATCAAATAATTCATTGCACCCAAAACCGAAGCTGTATTTGAAACTGAGTGGAGAGCGTATATCAAAGGTTGGCAATGGAGTGAGACAGCGGGGGGGGGGGGGAGTAAGGGACAATGAAGGATCGACATGTAGTGAGACGGCAGGGGGCGAGAGATAGAGAGAGACAAGGGTTTTGTTGCGTGGCCAGGGAGAACGCCGCGCTGGGAGCATTGCTTTCAACATTTTTCTTTAATTTTTTTTTGAAATTTTAATTGATAACACTTTGCAACCGGGTACAATAAGTAACGGAAGAATTGACTTTACCGGTGATTTCTTTTTCAATGAGTTTCTAACCAGTTCGAATATATTTTTTATGGTGGTAGTACCTACCACGTGTTATTTTCATGTTTATTCAGTAGTCATGTCATGGCTGTTTCTTACATTAAATGTAACGTAAGCTTATCCTTCCGGTTTCTTAAATTCTTATTTGTGTCCAACTTTGAAAGGTATTAAATTTTTTAATAGATAATTTGATTTTAACTCTTAAAAACTTTGAAATAAATGCCTTTACGAACAAATTAATTATCAGTGACATCTTAACTGAGTATCCGAGTCTGATGGTAAGATTTTTTTTCATTAACTGTTTACAAGCCATTGTATTTTTATTCTAAATTCGTGTTTTACACCCGGATCCGAATATCGAGGCAGGTTTAAGCCGAATGCACTTGGAACAAAATAATTCAGATTCCAGCATGGGCTGGATCAGTCCATTGTTAGCCCAACCTAATCTTTGCTGTAAATCTTAATTACAAATGAGCTTGGTTAAAAAGTTCGGGCCAGTTGGCCTAATTAAAAATTGAGAATAAGGACTCAGAAAATGTAAACCCCACATATAGTGGGCCTGATTAAGGGTGTCCAGGCTTTATAATATATAAAATAACAAATTCAAATTATGTTCCCAAAATAAAATCTCATAATCAAAACTCAAAACAGTTAAAGCGCAGAACAGCCGCCACCCAAAAGCGAAGTGAAGCAACGGCCAGCAGGCGCATCTTCAATTCTTCATTGCCGTTCACTCACCCAACAATTGCAGCCACCAGCGCCAACGCGACGCAGCCACGCGAGCCCAGCGCGCAACGCATCAGCCGCGAGACCCAGCAGCAGCGAACCCAGCGCTAACGCGACCCGAACCAGCAGCAAACCATCACCAACTCCACCTCAAGTAAGCTTTAATTTTTTTTTATCGTAGAAATTCTGAGAAATTATGGTAGAATTTCTAATATCGTTTTCATATTGTTATCTCAAACATCAGCAGTCCTCTTTAACTTAAAATGAAACTATTATAAGGCAGGACAAACAAACTAACCAATTAAAAGGCAATATGGCCTTGGTTGCAGTGAAGAGTGTTAAATATTTTATATAGACTGCAGGCTTAATAAATTATGTTATATCAGGAAATGAGGAGGTGTAACAGAAATAGTAATTTTCAACTTCAACAAACTGATTTCAAAGACAGTTTCTTAGCCTGCTAACTCATCCAAAACTATTTGGCCCCCCAAATATTGGATTAATTTGTTTTCAGTATTAGTATTTGTGATTTATCACGTTGCATTGTTAATATTTTGTGTGTTGGACCACTTGTTTATTATCTTTAATTTAAGTTTTTTTTCCCTTTATTAAAAATTAATTTAAAAATTTATGAAAGCCTGGGCCCGGCCAGCCTGCTCTCTCTTAGAGGGCCTAGACTTTATGACAATAACATCCACAAATTGCTAACCCTAGTTGCAAAACCTTTGGTTATTCTTGTTCCTTTACAGGAACTACAGAAGGGTTTTAGAGATTCCCAATTTCAGAGTCGAATCAAACAGATTGCTTTTCTCCAAATCGGTAAGATAGACTATTTTGTTCAGTCATTTTGATTTTTTTTTTTTTTGGTTCTTCAGCTAATCGAAATTGAAATGCCTTCTAAATTTTTGTTTATGTAATGAACAATTCAAAAATTAGCTAATTTTTTTTTTGTGATTTAATTAAGTTAATTTGAAGTCATGGGCAAGAGAAGAAAGGCTCAAAATCCACGCAATGAGAAGTCTAGTAGAAGATTGCGAGATGAAGATATGAATCTTGAAGATATGGATGACGAAATTGATGCGTGTAAGGATTTTTTATTGAGAATTATTTTGCCATTTTCTGTTCATTTATTTTGCCACACTATTTTTTCCCTTGGCTATTTAGGTTTTGTGAAGTGATTCTTTTTTGAGAAAATAAGAGATGGGATTTTATTTACATTGTTTTTGCAGTTCACAAGCAGTGGGATGTTATTCCTTTGGATGTAAATGGTGATGCTGGGGACTCTGATGATGATAATGAGCATCCGGTGTTTGATTTTGAGGTTTGCATTTATGTTGTTCACTGGTGATGGTTCGAGCTTTTGTGTTGGTTCAAGCTACAAAATGAGAATTTTTTATCGCGGGCAATTCAAAACTTCTGTATGTTTGATGAATGCATGTTTGGGAGCATCCTTGAATTCTAAAGAACATTAAAATTTTTTGGTATTGATCAGCTCTTAAATGAAGTTGTAGGAAAATCACAAGTAATCCTTGATTAGAATCCAATGGTAAAATAAACACCACTTTTCTTGTCTCTTTCCTTCTCCTACTTTTGACCACATAAACTTGACATATTTTTAAGATGACAAACATTCGCATGTATTTTTGTCTAAATAAATTTTATGGGCTAAGAACTCTTTTTTTTATTTTTTATTTTTTGGGTCCTACAGTATGGATATAGATTTTTAACATCTCTTTGTTCCAACCATATGCTGCACTCAGGATGATGAAGATGATGACGTCAATGATGCTCAAGATACAGGATTCGCTGCAAAGAGTAAGAAATAAGGAATTTGAAATGTGTTGCATTTAGTAGTACTTCCTTGAATGCTATCATAAATTTGGAGCTTCTTTAATTTATGCTGCATTTGGTTAATTGTTGTTTTGCATTGGGTGCATCCTCGTATGAAAAATTTCTGATTAATAAATATGCTCTTTTTTCTTTCATATAAAATCATGAAAACATAGGTCTAGTTGTTTTGCTGGTTTCATTAATATATTGTATTTAAACAATACATATTTTCGTTGCTGCCTGTGATCTTTTTTTTTATGCCAGCTTTTGATAATAGGCTGGGACACTTCTAAAATCATTCATTAACCCGGCTTGATCAGTTAAAATTGATATTTTGTTGTAAAATAATATATTTCACTAAGCTTTCCCAGGTAACATTATCAGTATCTACCTTAATTAATCCCTTTTTTTTGGGGGGCCTTTTTCATGTTGAATGGTTTTGTTGTACTCCATCATTATCTCTATCTCTATCAGAATTAACTTTTTAATTTTATTATTGGATGCTCTTTCTATTGATTGGACTGCACAAGAGGTTAGAAGGTGTGTTCTACCGAATGGTTGTTGCCCGTGTGTGTGTTGTTGTCTACAGTTAAAAGGCAACAAAAATTTTTTCGGGCAAAGTTTGGTGGCATTGAGGACGAGACGCATGATGATGAGGAAGAGGATGAGGAAGAAAAAAAAGATTTATGGGTTGGGATAAAGAACCCGTATTATTACGGTGACAATGGTGATTTTGAAGTAAGGATTGAATGCCAACTCTAGATTTCTTGCCTTATTTCTATCATTCTCTCCTCTGTTTATCTATCCAAGTAGAATCTTGTTAACAAATTTATGTTTTTTTTTTCTTTTGGCTGCTAGGAAACAACAAATTTATGTTAGTGTTCCAATTATAGAACACTACTGATCTTATAGTTTCAGTCTCATACACTTTAAAGATGCCTTTAACATTATTTAAATTCTTTTCTTGTAATTATATAGCTGCAATCAAGTGATGATGATTCCCCTACTTTAGAGGAACAATTGGTGGTAAAGGTGCTGGAAAAAAGAGCAAACTCTTTAGAAATGGAAGACTTTGGCCTTCAAGACGATGGAGATAGTGAAGATAATGAAGATGATAGTGACAAGGGATTAACCTTAGAAGTTCGTTTTGCACATTGTTGGTTTGACATTCTTACCAATTTCCTTGATAACAGCAAGGATTTGGATTCTAAAAATTCAGTGCTCTAAGTGATTGACTGTCATGCTGTCAACTTCTTACAGGAAATCTCGATTAAAGGGAAAAGTACAACAAACCCTCAGGCATGCAAAGAAGCTGTAGATGATACTGTTACAAGTTACAAGGAGGTCAAGAAAGACTTGAATGCATTGTCAAAGGAGGAGCCAATGGATGTGTTATACAGGTATAATTGGGCTGCCCCATCTCTTTTGTGCTTTTCTTGTGGACAAATTTTCTACTCTTGAAAGGAAATAGGAAGACACTGGTGCTAATGCATGTTCTTAATTGTAGTCAATTTCTTGAATAAATTGGATATTTGAGAGCTTTGGTTTTTGTTATTATCGTGTATAGTGGCATATCTAGTTGTTTGCCTGCCTTCTGTGTTTGTACTTTATAAAAAGCTTAAGAATATGCCCTACATCTTCAGTTAATGAGTTGATGCTTTGTGTTGGATATTTGGCAACCTTTGATAGTAAGAAAGGCTTCTTCTTAGTAAATGTTGTGTGGGAAGTGTGTTTCCAGCTTGTGACATAGTGGCTAAATGAAAAAGCATATGACCAGATCTGTATCTTTAGATATTTTATTCTTAGCTGATTTTATAGTCTGGTGATTAGTGCTTTAAATTACATATAGTTGTTATGATAACAAGTCATATACACATGTTTCCTAGCTAATATACTGTCCCCTTCAGTTCTGCTCCAGAATTGGTTGGTTTGCTGTCAGAACTGAACGATGCACTTGAACAGCTTGAAATAAAAGTTAACCCGTTGTTTACCAAGGTACTATTCTTCTCTGCCTATTATGCTTGTACACTTTATTAAGCCCTAGAATATAAATGTGAGTCAATTGCTACACTTGGAATCTATGTAGTAAGAGAAACTTGTAATTGATCTCCTTTTATTTTTGTTGTCTGTAAATATGATGCATTCGCACAGATTTTGTGATTTGAAAGAGTTATAATTATCGTACGTTTTATGCTAGGAGATGTTTTCAATGCAGTGATTGTGATGAATTTTACGATTGTTGCAACTGTAAACCTTCCCCGACCAATGCATTTACTGACGCTTTTATTTCTTAGTTTGTTCATTAAGGCTGGAGTAGTTTACATTTGATTGATGGCTTTGTATTCAGTATGGTAAATGTCTGGTGATTTGTGTAGGTGAAAGAGCAGGAGATCATGCTGGAAGGTGGGATGCACTATTTGGAGGTGAAGCAACTTCTATTGCTGGCCTATTGCCAAGCCATAACCTTTTATCTTCTTCTCAAGTCTGAAGGGGAGCCAGTTCGTGATCATCCTGTCATAGCTCACCTTGTAGAGATCAAGGGATTGCTGGATAAGGTCTTCTGCTCTCTTTGAAGAGGCTACCCTGTCCTCTATGGTCATTAGATAATTTTTTGCTTGCATAGCATTGATAGATTTATATGGATTAAAGATTAATTTTTTTGCTTTCATAACATGGATGGATTTTATATTAAACAAAGAAAGAGATTCTTTATTACAATGACAATTGTATGAACTATTGGATAATTTATGTTCTTCTAAATCTTGGAATATAGTAGTTACACAATATAATGATATCATGCTGTAAAATTATATGTGATTGGGAATTAGGGGGTCATAATTTGCAATATGAACTCCTAAACATTTTTACATACTTCATATATAAGGTTAGATTAATATTGTCAAGAAAGTAAAAGTAAATGACTACAGATGATCAGGAAGTGTAAATCAATCTAGAGAGCCAGTGATTAATAGATGATAACTTTCTACTAATTTCAGTATTTGTTTATTATCTTGTTAGCTATTCTTTTACGTAAATAATGTTTTATTGTCCACTGATTGTTCAATTTGTTTGAAGTTTGTCCTTGTTACAATCTGCTTTCTATTTATGATTATTTGTATTTTTTCCTTTTTGGTCGTTTTTCTTTGGCTTATATGAATTCGTTTCCTTGTTTGTCATCAAAGAGGGAGGGGCTAATTTTGTTGTAGCTTGAAACTTTCTTATGTGTGATCTACTTAACAGATTAAACAACTCAATGAGAATCTTCCATCTGAGCTAGATGAGATTTTTAAGAATGACCATTCAGCTGAAACTGTGGGAAAGTCGGTTAGAGAGAATGCTAAAATGGCATCTGATTCTGTTACGGATAATCATCACAATTCATCTTCTGTCTCAGCTGACACAGATCATGGAGCAGCGGTAGTCACAAGTTCTGTCTTTTCTGTGTTGTCTTTTACAAGTTAATCTTTTGATGTTTTTGTTTTCCTTTTAGATACTACAGGCTTTAGATGTAAATGAATTGAAAATGGAGGACATTTTGAGGGTTCATGATGATAAAGGACGGAAACACAAGCATCAGGTGGATTGTGTCATGTTTGATATGTTCTTATTTTCCTTTCCAAAGTGGCATTATATTTTCATTTGGTTGCCTCTGCTATTTCCAAATCTTTGACTCTTCAAATATTGCAGAATGATCAAGTTGGTGTGCAGAGCATGGAAATGTTAAAAGTGAGAGCTGCCCTTGAGGAAAAATTGAAGCAGAAGGGAGTCTTTAGATCCATTGCTCCAATGCCTGGGAAAGGAAAGAAATGTCTGAAACCACTGAATGGGTAATGCTTGCCTTTTAAATTCTTGAAATTATGCTGTATATTGATTAGTTGAAGACTCATTCTTCTGACTTGGAATGGAGCAGCCAGCTTGAAACATTTGATGATTTTGATGATGATGCTACGGGTGTTGAGAGGGGAAGTCTAGGAATGAGTAATTGGCATGTAAGCTCATTTCGATCAAGTAAAATTTCCCAACTTGTCCCTGCTCAGCCAAGTAAGCCAAAGGTATGAAACTTGATAATATTATCTCCTCTTTTTATGTCTTTAGAGTTCTATGATGGGCTAAAAATTGTTCCTTGACAAAACGTGCTCTGCATAAGGGATCAGTCATTGGCTTAATATGGTTTGGAACTTTGCATGTTATGTTCAGTTTCCTTTTCCTTGTTTAAATATGGCCGAAGTTAATGCTTTAAACATAATTTAGGAACCTGCATTTATATTTTAATATGCTCTTAATAAATTGATGAAGAGTTCAATAGTTGAGCTGTTGCTCTCTTTGCTTTTCAAATGACAGGCAGATTCCATTTATTGTTCTGGTATTTAAGGGATAGTTTCGTTAGATTTGACTGTGATTTTCCAGATATTCTTGTTTTCAACTGTTAAGATATGAACTCACCACCACAAGACAACTACCTCTTAACCCATTTGATCCAATGCTGGAGCTTGGTGACCTTGGACTGAACATACCTAGGTCTTTTTTGGGGAGGCTGGAACTGGAATTCTTATCAAAAGTAGCTTCTGGTGATATTAACCAAACTTCATGGTTGTATACCTCGTAAGGTCTATTTGGATGATTGTAGTATGCATGTAACAATTTTTCTTTTCCTTTTGGAAGGTTGTTTCTGGTGATGATGATCTTCCTAAGGGGGATGACATTGGAGAAAGGCGGAGGAAACATGAGCTCAGAGTGCTGGCAGGAGCAGGAATTAAGTCTGAGAGTGATGCTTGGGACGAACTTGTCACATTTGAGACTGACAGAGATGACAATATGGAGGCTGGGGATGATGGGGAAGCCATGGAGTCTGAAGATGAATTTTACGAACAAGTAAAATGTTACCAAGCTGAAAAACTAGCTGCTAAATCTGAGATTTATACATGGTGTGTTTGTTTTGCTGTGTTTAATTATTGATTTCCTCCTACATTTTGGTGCTTTAAATGTTTGTTGATATGGTTTTTCATTTTTCTCTCAAGTGAGTGCAATTTGACTTGTCCAAGTTACTTCAGATTTTATCTCAAAACATGTTTGTTTTTGCAGGGTCCCAGCAATTCCATCTTTGCCTGAAACTGTAGATGGAAAGCGGCATATCACTTATCAGGTGAGTGTATCTAATTTTACTGATTATTCAATCTTTCCTTTTATTGCTTCCTATAGTTAATTTTTGCTGCCAATTTACATCAGATGGAGAAGAACAGGGGTTTGACATGTGCACGCAAAAAGCTAACTAAGAATCCAAGAAAGAAATACAGAGTATGTGTTGGAAATTCTTTGTACAATTAATTTGCCATGCTTGGTTCTGAACTGGTATCTCACTTTCGTCTCTAATTGCAATGTGCAGTCGAAGCATGAGAAGGCAGTTGTGTGTCGTAAAGGGCAGGTTCGGGATATCAGGAAACCCACTGGTCCTTATGGTGGAGAAGGCACTGGTATTAACCTTGGAATCAGTCGAAGCACAAGATTCAAAAATTAGAGGCTGTTGTTTTGATTCAATTTTCCTTCTTGATAATCGCGGAGGTAGTATTGAGTCAATGAATCTTGTAACGGTGGGGTGGTGTTTGTTGCAACCCAAAATTTCGTTGTAGCTCTGTACACATATTTATCAGTTAAAACATAAACAGGTGATTTCAGTTTTTCATTTTAAATTCGGTTATTATTATTATTATCATTATTATTGTTATTATTATTTTCTTTTTTTGTTTCTGCCCCCATATTTTTTCAGAAAGCAAAATCCTTGTATATTTTAATTACATAGCTATTGAAAATAGTATATTAAAAGTGTAAAGTTTGAGTTAAAATTATTTGGATTGCTGAATTCGGAAACTAAGAAAATGCTTGAATCACGTCATTTATTTTTTAAAATTTTATGTTATTATATTATTTAAAAAAGATTTCTATTGAACTGGAAAAAATATTTTTAAGAATTAATCACCTGTAGAACAGAATTAAAAAAAAAAAAGAATCAGTCAAATTCATACTTAATTCGCTGGTGTTGCAGTTTTTTAACGCATCCTGGGGGACTTGCTTAACTTAAGCGTCTTCATTATTGTTATCTAACAATGGTAAAAGAATTAAAAGTTAATTATGAGGTGTACGTCTATGTTGGTAGATACAAAGAAATGATTTACCAGCTTGATTAGTTAACAAGATGTGAAAATTAAAATTTTTCATGAGTTTATGAGTTTATAGAGGTTATTTTAAGAGTTTAATGGTGTCAAATTAAATAATAGTAAAAGTATTCAATTACAGACTTTTATTCTTTTAATCAAATTATGGGGTTTAATAATTTTTAAGGTTAAAATTTAAATTAATGGGTTTATGGAAATTAATTTTATAGATTTAAGAGGGAGTTCTTTTTTTTTTAATAGATTTAACAGGTTAGGGATGATAAAATTTTCTATGAGTTTAGAGTCACATAAGATTCCACTCTAAATGAAGAGAATTTTGAATAATTTTATATCCCTAATCTGTTAAATCTATTAAAAAAAAAGAATTGTCTATGGGTTTAGAGAATTCTATGGGTTTGAATAATTTTGTCTATCTCTAATCTGTTAAATTTATTAAAAACAATTCTCTATTGGTTTAAAGTCACATAGGATTCCACTATAAATGAATAAAATTTTGAATAATTTTTAGAGAATGAGGTGGAAAATGAAAAAAAAATAATTTCTAAATTCTTAATGGGATAGAGTTTGTTTTTGTACTCTCCACCCTATCCTCACCCCAATCCTTATTATATAATTTTTTTATTTAATAATTTTATTTTATCAATTACAATGTTAATTAATATTTTTTTTATTTTTACTTGATATAAATGAGATATAACTAAAAGAAAACCTTACAATATACGTTTTATTTAACCTTAAAAAACATTGTTATTTTTTTATCTTAAGATATTGCTTTCTTCAAGCATTTTTTTATTTTAATATCATTTTGAGATATTATTTCAAATATTTAGAATTTTTTAAAAATAAATTAAATACTTAATACTATAGTAATGATTTTATTTAATTCTTTAATTTTTAATTATTGAAATCATATATTTATATATACTATAAAATAAATGAACGTGGAATGAGTGGGAATGGATAAATCATTCCCCATGTGGGGATTTTTTATTCCTACTCCACCCCCACTAAATTTATTAGGGAATGAAGTGAGAAATGAAGGTAAAATTTTTTATATGGTGTAAAATAGAGTAGGTCTTCCTAATCTCACCCTAACCCACCACACCCTTATCCTTATAATAGGTTAATTAGAAACTTAAATAATTTTCTCTTTATTTTTTAGAATTTACTTTATCCAACAAAATAGATTTTATGAAACTAATTAGTAACTCAAATATGTTTTTTGTTTCTTTTAAATTTATATTCTCTGCCGAGAACAAGCCCTATTAGTCATGACCTGAATCCACCCCTTTATTATTGTTGGTACGTACAGTCTAAAATTTGGATTTAACAAATAATACTCGACTGTCTTGCAGCTATCTATTCAACATTGTATGGAAAAATCTGCCCAGCAGGTGTGTATGCGTGTACATACACAATAAATAAATTTGTTTCATGAACGTGCGGTCCTAGGAAGGCAAAGCTGCTATACAAGCAGCAGCCGTGATCCCCAAGTTAAGATTATCGTGCAATCTCACGGCCATGACTGCTACGAATCCAAAGGCAATGACTACGATAAACCTACGCCTCTAATACTTCTCGCACCTATTCCATATTTACCAGCCAAAGAGAAAAATATTGTACATGAAACAAAGAAATCCTATGATGTTGCAAGCCGTAGAAAAATCGGAGGGGATTCGAGCGAGCATTACACGAGAGCGAGTTGCTGTCGTTTGACAGCGTCCATAAAATTGAATCTGTTTCAGCAAGCATCATGAGAAATGTCTCAGTGAGTCCAGTTCTATGACACAGTGATTGAATCACTCTAGAATCGCTCTCAGGGTGGGATAATAATGATTCATCACAATACGGCACAAGTGCACGATTTTCATCATAATGTGTAACATTTTGTGATTGGAAAAGTGAAGAATCAATTGAACCCGCGGAGTGAAGAATCATTAGTAAAGGCACGAGAGTGTAACCTTTCCTAGCAGTAATGTCACCGGCAATCTGAATCTCTCACGAGTGCATATCCTGCTCTCGATATTTGGCCTGAGGTAGTTTAGCCATCTCAATTTGCAACTCTTCCCACATCTGTTTACCAAAGTCAACAAATTAAATATAATAAAAGAAAAAAAGAACAAGGGTTAGAATTATCTATGTTTGAGTTGATCTGATTATTAATTGTCATGATAGGTACCGGCTTCTTAGGAAGAGCAATCCAGTTGCCACCAGTTCCATATTCTAATATGGAATTCAGAAGCTTTGAGCCTTCTTCTGGAGTCTCTTCCTCGCATTTGCCTTGTCACAACAAGAAGCCTTCCCCATCTGATCAGGAGAAGTATGAAATGATAAGGATGATGATGAAGCAGTAGAATTAGGAAGGCCCTGAATGAATAAGAAAAGAAAGTAACAAAATAGTATGGGTAGTGGGTGAGGCAACTTACCATTAATTATTTAACTTCAGGGTCAGAAAGACTTGGTGGTACGAGCGCAGATATTATTTCATAATTTCCATGGTTTTCTCAACATTGGCTTTATTAATCCTGGCCTGTGCCTTGATGCTGCAGGATTGTCTTCGGATAATTTTGCTGGGAATCAAATTGCGGAAGTATGAAGATGGAGCTCCATATTGATTGAAAAATATATATATATATTTCTTGTTTCTTTAAGAAATCTTCGAATTTGCGGCATAATTTTTAGACGGATTTAATTTTAATAGCTTCTCTGTTGTAATTTATGTGTGCGTAATTCATGATCATGATCATGTGGCTTCTTTTTAGCTATCAAGTTCGATAGACAAATGACTGTGTGTGTGTGTGTGTGTGTGTGTGTGTGTGGGTGTATATATATATATAGTATGTATGTATATAGATAGATAGATAGATAGATAGAGTATATATTTAATCTTTAATATATAGATAGACTAACCTGAAATTATTTATAATGGAAATGTGTCATGATTTTTCCTTTTTTTCCCTACTAAATAGAATCATAATTGATCAACTAAGCTTCCAATTTCCTTCGATTTGTTATATGCTTATAAGGTTTGAATCCCAAATGATGTGATACATGTACATGACATGCCGTTCATTTATCAATGCTTTAAAATTATCTCTTAAGGAACATATAAAAATTCAATTATTACCAAACAAATAATTGTAATTGATGGGTGATACATTATTTAGAATACAAATTTTGTATTCCAACTATGTAAGTGTAACTATTAAAGAAATAATTCTAAACATCCCTTGGATTTGATGTAAAAGAACACATTTTTTAGTCCAAGTAAGAATACCCAAGAAACAATTTTCACAAAGTGCGATATTCTACTTGACATCAGTGTATTGTTACGAACTTAGAATTCATAAATGGCTTTTTCGAAAGGCATGCAAATGTGTATTTCGGACGAAACAACCCTGATTTCTCATTCGAAAAATCCTATATTATAGTAAACCATTTTAAAAGAGAAAGAAAAAGTAGTGTCTTATTCATAAAATGTGCGATTATGCTAAAATTATTTGGAAAGTTAGTGTCTTATTCATCGTTTTTTTTTCGGTTCCCAATATTCCCACATATTTCCAGCAATAGCCAATCAAGGTTCAAACCTACCTTCATGCCGTTTTATATATATCTCTTTCAACAAAGATTATTTTATTTGGTGCTGGTCAAAATCTTCAATAATAAATTTCCTTTGAAAATGATAACCAAGACACAACTGCAGAGAAAGTATTGAACATTTTGGCCTGTATTTTTATCAACGACATGATAAAGACAGATATAACGCCAGCGTGAAGTAGGACTGCCGGCTATACTTGTGGCTGAGCTGACATGCTACTCCAAATGTGTGAATAGTCTCCTCTTTTGCGGCATTTTATGCTATCACTTTGAAGAAGAAAGGAGGTAACATGCTCACAATCGCAGTCATCTTATTCATATTTGCCCTAATTACCGACTGGTGCTTTTTACAACCCATTAACAAAAACTTACCACCTTCTCCACCAAAGCTTCCGATCAGTGGAAACCTTCACCAAATTGGCCCTTATCCACATGATCCCTCACTCAATGCTTTAGCTCAACGCTATGGCCCCCCGCGTGTTGCTTCACTTTGGCAAAGTTCCAGTTCTTGTTGTCTCCTCAGTTGATGCTGCCCGCGAGATCTCGAAAACAAATGATGTCATCTTTGCAAACCGGCCAAAATATACCTTATTTGAAAAATTTTTCTACGGTTGCAAGGACGTTGCCACGGCGCCTTACGGTGACTATTGGAGACAAGTTAAAAGCATATGCGTGCAAACATCTTTTAAGTAACAGTAAGATTCATTATTTCCGTAATGTTATAGCAGATGAGGTAGTCCTTATGATCGAAGAAATTAAACCGTTTGTTGTTTATTCTACTAATTTCCCAATAGATTTAAGTGATGTCATGTGTACGCTAACAAATGATGTAATGTGTAGAAAGATTTGGGAAGAAAGTACAGTGATGAGTGGGAAAGTGGTAGTGCTGGTGGACGTAAGTTTAGGAAGCTTTTGGGGGAGACTGCGGAGCTGCTAGGTACTTTCAATGTGGGAGACTATATTCCATGGCTTGGTTATTGGGTGTGCCATTTCAATGGATTTGAATCAAAGCTTGAGAAAACGGCCAAGGAGATGGATTATATTCCAAAGGCAGTGGTTGAAGAACATGAGAATAAGATGATGAGTGGAGGAGTTAGAGAGGATCATAAGGACTTCGTAGATGCCTTGCTTTGGATTCAGAAAGAAGGCATGATTGACTTTCCCATGGAAAGAGCTACCACAAAGGCTATCATCTTGGTAAGAATTTTCCTTTTAGTGGATTTGGATGTTACATAATGATATGACTTTAGTAATATGATAAAATGATGTTACTGTATGACAGTCTCAAATCAGTGTTCAAAATTTTAGTACCGCTGACATCGAGATGTACAATTTCTTAAGAACCAAGGCAACACTTTATAAACCATTTTATCACCATTATTAGTTACAGTAAAAAGTCTGCAAAATTTTTTTAATGCATTTTATATATTAGAGAAAATCCTCATCACAGAAACAACTCCAAGCACTCGAACTTAGTAATGCGTTTATCCAACTTTATTTTGTATATATAGATACACACACACACATACGAGGGCTGTTATTACACGAGATAGAGATCTCAATTTTGATTTTAGTTGTAGGTTTAAGCGTTTGCTTTGTAAGTATCTAATTTTAGGCTAATTCTATTTTCAACCCCTTTTTTGGGTACAATATTAAAATGTTTAGGTGTGACATTTGAAGATTTGAAATTTAATCTCTCCACACCAATAAGAGAGGGATTAGTTTATAAATAATATTATATACTATATTAGACTTTTTATAAATAATATTATATACTATATTAGACTTTTCAAGTATTATCCCAATTTTATGTATCTCAATAGCATTTGTAACCAGCCAATACCTTTTTAGTAAACCGGTTCTAGCTCTTACTACAATTACTAATAAACTATAATTTTATAAAGAATTTCTGGTTCTTTTAATAGCCCTTCTAGTAATATAGCCTTATGTACCATAATTTTACATTACCACAATTACTAATAATCATGCACAATGTCATGATATTTTTGTCTTCGAATGGTTTATTATGGAGATTTAAGCAAGCATCGATGTGACTGAAACTTCAATACTACATTGAAATTAGATGTTATTATTATTTTTTTCTCTCTTCCAAATCATAGATCTGTCATTTTTTGATCAAATTAACGAATTAAATTTAAAGATTATCAGATCAGTTTGATTAATTATATATACTATGGAGATCATTGGATTTTAAATGTATAATAATTTTTTCACTTTATGTAAATGTACATCTTGTGGGCAAAAAAAGTCTGAATAGAAAACATAAACTTTATTATATTTTGATTATTATATAATAAAAAATATTTAAATAATAAAATTTACCTGACATATATATTTTATTTTTCAAGCTTATAGTGCTTTTAGCAACATAATTAACCAGACCAGCATGCTTTTTGGCATAACTAATCATTTCATCATTACAGGAGAAGAATATAATTTTTTAAACCATGGCAATCTCAAAACCAAGGGGTAGAATCAAGATTTCAATTTTTAAGGGTAATAGAAATGCATATAAAAGTACATTTCAACAAAAATGAAATAAAGGCTATTCAGATATTAAATTAATGAAAATGCAAAAATAATTGTATCTTGCACTATCTAATTCAATCATATAGTAGAAACAAACTTTACGTTTTTTCAATCTAGATGAACGTTACATTATTGAATGTTCAGATACAGTTGGTGGCCTTGGCCCTTGTGGGAGCGAATCAAAGAACTGAAGAAGTTGAATAGTTCATTTAGTTATGTTATGTAAAATAAACTTGAAAAAAAAATGAAGACACCAATTTGAAATCGTGGGTACTTTACTTAATGTACAGTTATGACTCTTTGATGGGAGAGAAATGCTGGATAATATACTATTTATATAAATAAAAAGTAAAATAATAATAAGGACTATAAAGTGGAAGGGTCATTAATGTATTTCCAACTGCTAGGAGTTTTCAGTTATTAAAGTTTTCTCAACTTTTATTTCTACTTAATATTTTCAATATTTTCTTAGAATTAGAAAAAAATTTCCAAAATTTTTAGGGTTGGGCACCAGAGTGTTTAGGCTGCTGCCCAAAACTTGCCGTTAGATAACTTAACCCTTAGAGCTTTCCTATTTTACAGGATGAAGTCTCGAAGGAAACAATACTTCAATTTAATCAAATCAATTTCCAGTTATTGTTAATGTGGTCTCCTTCTTCTTCACGATCATCTTTACAGTTATTGTTAGTCTTGTCTTGCTCTTCCTCTTACCCTTTGTAATGGCTTCCCCTCTCAAAAGCTGCACGGCGGACCCAAATTTTCACCTTAAATTCTTGGAAACCGGATAAGTGTAAAAGTAAGTAGTCTCGCTAGCTCTCACAGCTTTTGAGTGTAAAAATAACAATCATTTATGGAAGAGCCCGTCACAGATACTCAAGAAGCAGGAGTGGTGGCCGACGAGCTCTTTGAATCCGGAGATGAAAGTAAATTCAACGGCTAATGAGATTGTTGCGGCGGCTGATCATAGCGGTCGCAGCAGCCCTATTGAAATCCAAATTCGTCTCTCGTCTAAGACAATCAAGAACGTTATGACATCGAAATGCAGACCCCGGAAAAGAAAGATGAAGCACCAAAGCCTGTTCAACTGGGAAAGACAAATTCGCTCTACCTTCTTAACAATTTCCTTAAGGTGCTAAAATTGCCCACACCTTTAAATCCTATGCATATTTATTGGACACACCTTTAACTTGAATTATCTATAAGCTAAAAAATATTCTTCTATTAATTTTTCAACAACATCAAACTTCATCAAGTTTAAAAAACATTAACTATTGACATATATGCTTTATAGATCAGCTTTTGATCTCCACCATGGACTATCTGGATCGACTCCTACTGCTTCATGTGAGTAATAGGATGATGCCAAAACTTCAACCAATGGTTCTGATACCACCATTAGAAAATTGGGCTTCCTTCCAAGAGCACTCCAAGCAATTTGTCAAACAACAAATTAACAGAAAAATTAAATGAAGAATACATCAATTACATAACACAAAATTTATGTAGAAAACTTCAAACCCGGATAAAAAACCACGGCCGTTGTCCAAAGATAACAAGAGAAAAATATTCATTATATGGAAAATTATTATAACCGTACTCTCAGAAATAATTTTCTGTTACCCAAACCTTAAATATATGATTCCCAAAAATATTCCTTAATAAAGCAAATTCGTAATACCCATATTAATGAGTCAAATGCTTCTTCAATATAACTATATGTTTAAAAACATTTCTCTATATTTTGGAAGCCTTGAATTCTTATCTTGTATTTTTTTGCTCCTTAAATTTTGGTATGATCAAAACTTATGAAAGACTCTCATATTTATAACCAAATGGTAGCACTGTTTATACTATTCAAATCATATTACTATTTACTGTGGTCAAACTGCATTACAATTCATCGTGGTCAAATCGTGTTATTGTTCACCACGATCAAACCGCATCACTATTAACCATGTGGTCAAGCTTTTCTTTTTTAAATCAATTTTCAACATGATCATGTTTACAATGTACTATACATTTAATTGTAATTTGAACCTAAACAACAAGTCTATAGAATATGCGCTAGAACATCCAATCTTGGGAAATATAAAATCTTACACTATCATAGTGCTTCAATTTTCCCAGGAAAATGGAAATGAGAATCGAACAAGAGCATCTAATAGATCTATGCAATTAGGAAGGGCATGCTTACCACTAACGGTACAAACAGGTCTTTCGGTGTTGACTTCCATTTTTTATGCCGATTGCTTCTTTTGTACACACACACATACGGTAATGTTTCAATGAAGAATTTCTTATTTTATTATAGTAAGAGTTGAAAAAAATGCACACTTTAATATGTTATATGAAAAATACAATATTTTGGATTATTTGTTTTTCTTATCTTTTTGTTTTTTTCTTACTTTAACAAAATAAGAAATTCCTTATTAGAAATTGACTTTGTCTTTGCGTGTGTTGTCCTTCTCTAATACATATGCCTACATCGTTTAAATTGTTGATTTGCTATATACATGATAGAGCATTAATGTCTTTATCATGTTTAAGTTAATTAATTAATAGGTCATGCAATGTGTACGAGCATCCAAATATGAGAATAATTATATATACAAATTGTTCGTTCTCCATAATATGTGGAACACGTGTACACTACAGTTGTAACATGACTCACTTTGTTCTTATTGTGAATATGCCTTAGGTTATTTCAAAATACTAAATCCCCACATTGAAAATAAGTACCCAAGTGGAGAAATTATTTTTCATTGATGACAAGCCAAAGCTTGTAGCCCCCTATACACACGAACTGAGCCAAAAATAGTTACGAAAATGATACTTGCCCCAACGTAAGCCTCGAATGAAATCCTGAAATAAAACACACTGTTTAACTAATCCATAAACGCACCGTTTGCGTCAAATTCCTTTTCCCTTTCCCAGCCACCAGCGAACAATCAAATCCCTTAAAACTTCTTTCCTTCTTCCTTCCTTTTTCTTTCCCTTTCTCTTTCACAGCTACCATCGAACGTGGTTTTCCCAGCCATCACCACAGATTGCTCGAACTTATTTCCTTCTTCTTCTTCTTCTCTAATTATAGGCTACTATTTGATGTGCCTAGCTGCAGCTATCAAAAGTTCAAGAAATCTGTAGAAAGAAATGGTAAATAAGGACTTAATTTCTTGTTCTATCTATTAGACTATTATAAACGCGTGTTAAGGAAAACCATTACATCAAATCAGAATATTCCTATAATTAGGATAATTAACAGTTGTCAAATCTATATTTATTTGTTTCTATTTGTATAGGACTCTAAATAGGAATTAACCGTAGTCATTATAGTGTATATATATGTTCTTGTTTTTGCTGTCCATAATATAAAAAAAGTGTTTTTCACTTATTCTTTTCATGGTATCAGAGCAGTCACGTTCCTGATTTTTTTTACATAAAACATATTGCCCACCTTCCTTTAGCCAACATCTATAGCAGGGAAAGATAATACTCAAAGCTCAGCCAAACTGGAAGCTAACAAATTTGACAACCCAATTGATCCCCTCTACCTACACCATTCAGACCATCCTGGTCTTGTACTCGTTACACAATTGCTGAATGAAGAAAATTACAGTACCTGGAGTCATGCCATGCTCATGGCTCTTAGCATAAAAAACAAAGAAGGTTTTGTCAACGGTACCATCAAACAACCATTGGAGAGTTCTCTTAAAGAATACCAACAATGGAAACGTTGCAATAATCTTGTAAGAGCATGGATTTTTAACTCAATATCACCGGATATTGGAGCAAGCATAATATACATTAATAGTGCTCATGAGATTTGGGCCGATTTGGAAGAGCGTTATTCAAACACCAACAGTGTTCATCTTTTCCATGTAGAAGAAGCCATTCATAATTGCAAATAGGACAATATGACCATTGGAGCTTATTACACTAAGCTTAAAGGTCTTTGGGATGAACGGGACGCATTATGCAACATTCCAACCTGCACATGCGGCACTATAAAGGAAGTTTTACAATTCCAGCAAAATCAAAAGACCATGAAATTTCTCATGGGACTTAATGAAGCCTACTCTGCTGTTCGAGGACAGATTCTTCTTATGGATCCACTACCGATAGTTAACAAAGCTTATTCTTTAATCCTTCAAGATGAAAAGCAGCGAGGTATATCAAAAGGAGGCACACCTATGGTTGAAGCTTCAGCTTTTGCTGTAAAGAATAATTCCAGAAATTCAGAACGAAATTTCAATGTCAAAAATCCTCATTTAAAATGCAGAACTTGCAATAAAATTGGTCACACCTCAGAGACATGTCGATCACATCTCAAATGTGATTATTGCGACTGGCAAGGTCACACCATTGATATTTGTCGAAAGTTACAAAAGAATTCTACAGGTAATAAACATGATCAACGAGAACACAAGAATGTTTCCTCCAAAGCCATCCATGCAAACGCAACCACACCTGTAGCCAGTAATCAATATACTCTTATTGTTGAATAGTACCAGAGTCTAATAACATTACTCAATGGAAATAAGTCAAATTCCATGGCCAATCATGTTGCTAGCACATCAGCCATGAGTGATGTCTCAGGTACAATCTATTGTGCATTAGTTATTGATAAAGAAATGTGTTGGATACTTGACATAAGAGCCACAGATCACATGGTATACTCAATTGATATGTTAACCACCAATCGTCGTGTGATCAATCGAACCATGTCTCTACCAAATGGAGCCATCGCTGTTGTAACGCACATAGGCAGCATTCATTTTGCCAATTTTATTTTACATGATGTGTTATGTGTCCCCTCCTTTAAACTAAATCTGATTTCAATTAGCAAACTGCCTTATAAATCCAATTATGCTGCTACATTCACTGATCATACTTGTACGCTACAGGACCAACGATCGGGGAAGATGATTGGGATGGGAACTGAGCGAGGAGGACTTTACTACCTTGCTACTTCACAAAGAACCAGCTGTAATACAGCCATTACACCTGTCTCTTCTTCTCCAAAACTTTGGCATCAACGTTTTGGTCACCTATCCAATAAGATTTTTCATTTACTCTCTCATTCAGTTATGAACATTCAATATCATGATATTTCTGATTGTTTAATTTGTCCATTAGCTAAACAGACTCGTTGTTCATTTCCATTAAATTTTATTCGCACTAAAGCACCTTTTGAATTAATACATGTTGATATTTGGGGAGGATATCATGTTCTTTCTGTCACAAGGGCACAATATTTTCTTACGATTGTCGATGATTATACCCGTTGCACATGGACTTATTTGATGTCTCATAAATCTGATGCAAAAACATATATTACTGCATTCATTAACCTTGTTGAAACACAATTTTCCTTGAAAATCAAAATTCTTCGCAGTGATAATGGACCTGAATTCACTTTGAAAAATCTATATTTGGACAAAGGTATCATTCATCAAACTAGTTGTGTTTCCACTCCTCAACAAAATGGAGTAGTCGAAAGAAAACATCGGCATCTTCTCAACGTAGCCCGAGCATTATTATTCCAGGCTAATCTTCCTAAGAAATTTTAGGGGGATGCAATCTTGATAACTACATACCTTTTCAACTGAATACCCACACCTCTTCTTCAAGGGAAATCACCTTTTGAAGTACTGTTCCATAAACAGCCTACATATAACCATCTACGTGTGTTTGGGTGCCTGTATTTTGTCTCAACTCATCACCATCGTCCTATAAAGTTTGATGCTAGAGCCACACAATGTATTTTCTTGGGTTATCCATACAATCAAAAAGGGTACAGGGTTTATGATCTCTTAACAGGTAAAATTTTTACTTTACGTGATGTCATTTTCTTTGAAGAAATTTTTCCTTTTTCATCCTCCGCTGTAAGTTCACCTCTTATTCCTCATCCTACACCAATATATGATTATGACAGCCCCTCTCAAGTAGATAATTCACTTGCCAACACAGAAACCACTCTTCAAAACAGCCCTCCAGCCACAACTTTTATTCCATTAATTGATCAATCTATTTCACAGTTGCCTTCAGTCCCACAAACCACTCCACCACGATTAACTAGTACTACAAAACCACCCAAACACCTCAATGAGTATCAAGCTGGTATTTCTCTTCCTTCACAAAACATCTCGACGTCTAACTCGGCTTTGGTTGCTGTAGCAGGTACCACCTATCCTTTATCTACTTTTCTTTCATATGATAGATTATCTTCCAAACACAAGGCTTTTACTATTTCACTTTCAGTTGAAAAGGAACCATCCTCATTTGCAGAAGCAGTTTGTGATCCAAAATGGCATCTTGCTATGTAGCAAGAGCTTGATGCACTCAAAGAAAATAGTACCTGGTCTTTACAATCATTGCCTCCTGACAAGTAGCCGATTGGGTGCAAATGGGTATATAAGATCAAATTTCGATCTGATGGTACCGTGGAACGCTATAAAGCCCGGTTGGCCGCAAAAGGCTATAATCAAGTTGAAGGACTCGACTACCAAGAGACTTTTGCTCCTGTTGCAAAACTTGTTACAGTTCGCCTTCTTCTTACCGTGGCTTCTACTCAAAAATGGCACCTTCACCAACTTGATGTTAATAATACATTCTTACATGGAGATCTTGATGAAGATGTTTACATGTCCTTACCACCTGGTTTCAGACGAAAGGGGGAGACAAGAGTTTGCAAACTCCACAAGTCTTTATACGGCCTCAAACAAGCTTCGCGGCAGTGGTTTATTAAACTTTCTAATGCCCTCAAGAAAGCTAACTTTAAACAATCCAAGGCTGACTATTCTTTGTTCGTCCGATCCCAGCATGGTAAATTTACTTGTCTCCTTATTTACGTAGATGATGTTATCCTAACAGGAAACAATCTACAAGATATAGAAGACACCAAATAATTTTTGAAGAATCAGTTCAAACTGAAAGATCTAGGAGAATTAAAGTATTTCCTAGGTATAGAGGTTGCGCGATCCAACAAAGGTATTGCTCTTTAACAACGGAAGTATGCTATTGAAATCATTGAAGATGCAGGATATCTTGGTGCAAAACCAACTTCTTCCCCTATGGAACAGAACCTACCACTCAGTAATTTTGAAGGAGAATATATTGATAATCCATCTTCATATCGGAGGCTTGTTGGTCGATTGATTTATTTGACTATAACAAGACCAGACTTGGCATATGCAGTCCATGTTTTAAGTCAATTTATGGACAAACCAATAGTGCCACATTTAGAAGCAGCTTACCGTGTTTTACGGTATGTGAAACAAACACCTGGACAAGGAATATTTTTTTCTGTAGAAAATTTAATTCAGTTAAATGCTTTTTGTGACGCGGATTGGGCTAGATGTCGTGACACACGACGATCAGTTACTAGGTATTGCATATTTCTTGGGAGCTCACTAGTTTCTTGGAAGACCAAAAAGCAAACGACTATATCATGGTCAAGTGAAGAAGCTGAATACCGATCCATGGCTGCAACTTGTTATGAGATCACATAGCTGAAAGGTATTTTACAAGACTTGGGTATCAAGCATTCACCACCTGTCAATTTATACTGTGATAGCCATGCGGCATTACATATTGCTTCAAATCCAGTATATCATGAACGTACAAAGCATATAGAAATAGATTGTCATCTTATGCGAGAGAAAGTTCAAGAAAGGATGATCAAAATGACTCATGTGAGCACATCAAGTCAGCCAGCAGACATTTTCACAAAACCTTTGAGTTCCTTGTAATTCTCGACTCTACTGAGCAAGTTAGGAATAATCAATATTCATTCCAAACTTGAGGGGGAGTGTTAAGGAAAACCATTACATCAAATCAGAATATTCCTCTAATTAGGACAATTAACAGTTGTCAAATCTGTATTTATTTGTTTCTATTTGTATAGGACTCTAAATAAGAATTAACCGTAGTCATTATAGTGTATATATATGTTCTTGTTTTTGCTGTCCATAATATAAGAAAAATGTTTTTCATTTATTCTTTTCAACGCGAGCAGGGTGAATATATTTTTTTTCTCTTTTCTCTAGGAATTTGGCAAGAATTTTGATCCTTGTTACTTAATTGAATTTGAATTCTTAAAATTTGAATTCTTAAATCTTTCATTTCGATTTAGGTAACTAATTAACAATGTTTGCAATACACATTGATATTCTGCATCTGTATAATTGTTGGTTAATTAATTTGGAAGCTATAGTTTTTTAACCACAATTGTTAAAGAAGACAGTACCAATAAGGCTTGTTTCAAATTGCTGAAGATCACAGCACCTTAGCGTACCCATATCTTCTGTCAAGAAGTTTTCCTAGCCATTATAAACTCAAAACTCAAATGTCGAAACTCATTTTTATTTAAGTTTTTGTTGTTGGGCTTTGTCGTTGTGGTTCTATGATGAAATAGAAATTACAAGAGAAAGCTAGTCGAAGAAAATTATAAGTATTGTAATGCAAATCGCAAAACGGCATCGTTGTACAGATTGAAATAAAAAAAAAAAAACCAAAACGGTGTCATTTTATCTAAGTTTCGGGATTTAACTTGGGACAAACATTAGCGCTGAAACAGTTATAATTTTGGGCCCAGAGGGGAATTCGATATAGTTTAAGGGTAGTTGAAGAGAGATTAATGCTAGGCTACAGTTTATTATAAATTGTTGAAAATTTTATTTGTAATAATCTTTGTCTAATTTTGAATTGATCAAATTTCAGACAAGAATTAAAATAGTTTAAAGTCTTAAACAAATAATAAATCTAATTATTTTCACAATATTCTGAAAAGTAAACATCATTAACAAAAGTACAAAACCAGGGCGAGAGCGAGAGAATAAAAGAAATTGGACAAGAAAACAAGTGGCACTTATTGTTTGATGATTCAATTATTGTGTTCATCAGAAATAAAAGTACACAAATAACAGCAATGATTTCCACCAATTCACACACAAGCGAAGAAGAAAAGAAAATAGGGAAAGAAAATTTTTTAGAAATGGAAGAACTCTTTGGGAAAGCATAAGTTACGACTCTCATAACTTACGGTTTTTTTTCTTATAATTTTCTTATAGTCCTTGTATTTTATTTTATTTATAACTATTATAAAATTTTTTACTTACATATATTATTAAAATTTTATTAAAATCCTAATGCTTTTTTATTTTATTTAAACCTTTAGAGTATTGAATTCACCCCCTATAATTTTTAAAATTTAAAAATAATCTTCATTAATTAAAAATATAATAATTATTAAATAAATTATAATTATAATTTATTTAATAATTTTTTAAATGGATTATTATGATTATTGTTGTTGTTATTGTTATTATTATTGTTGTTATTATTATTATTATTATTATTATTATACATTAACAAATTAATAATAATATTTAGTTAAATTTTTAACAATAATAACTAACAATAATATTATTAATAATTAATTTTATGAGATAAAATTTTATAATATTATAAAATAAATATATTGTTAATGTTAGAAAATATATTTATTTTCACGATCATGTTTTATGGTGTTTGGATTTTGTCTGCTAAGCTAGAATCAACAAGATTTTACACATTTCACTACAAATGTATATTTATATTTAAAATATATTTATTTTATAATATCAACAATATATTTATTAATAAAAATTTATTACTAAAAATTTTAAAATATATTTATTTTATAATATTAATAATATATTTATTTTATAATATCATGAAATTTCATCTCATAAAATTAATTATTAATAATATTATTGTTAGTTATTATTATTAACAATTCAATTAAAAAATTATTATTAATTATTGTTAGTGTATTAATTAATTATAATATTTTTTTGTTGTTGTTAATAATAACAATAGTAATCCATTTTAAAAAATATAATAATAATTATAATTATATTTTAATTAAATGAAGAGTATTTTTAAAATTTAAAAATTATTGGGGTGAATTGAATACTTTGAAGATTTAAATAAAATAAAAATATAAGAATTTCTACGATATTTTAATAATACAGGTATGTAAAAAATTTTATAATATTTATAAATAAAATAAAAAATAAAATAAAATACAGGGACTTTAGTGAAATTATACATAAAAAAAGACAATAAGTTGTAAGTTACGAGAGTCGTAACTTAGGGAGATCCGCACTCTTTTTAATTATTTTTTTCTATTTATATGAGTAGTTTGTGGAGTCCAAGGCCTCCCAATAATAAAAGTATACCAAATGTGTGGCCATGCACTATATTGTGAGTGACGTATGATAGACACTAGGTCTATCCTTTTTAAATATCAAATTTGTTGTATGAGTTTGAATGACGAATTCATAAGATAACTAAAATCAATTAGTAAAAGAAATAAATAACATAAATGAAAAAAAGGGAAACGATTTAGTAAGCATGGACTAGTTATAATTGGTCAAATCATGATATCATGTAAGATTTCCTAATAAATTTTGCACACATAATCAAATAATTGCAATGGTTTGACGATGTGAGGAATGAGGTTTTTAAGGACCTATTTCAAAAGTTTTAAGATTGTTGTGACCTAATTATAGATTAACTTCAGTTCAGGGTCGATTTGAAAATTGTTGCTGATGTGGCTGAAGGTCATTATGATTATTATGAATGATTCAGGAAAATTTTCAAAACTAGAGCTGTATAAAAGCCTCTAGTGTAGAGAGCTTTCCTCATTTATTGTTTCATCCAAATTCAGTGATTTTTATTTCTTTGTAAAGCTTGTAATCTCATTTACAAGACTTGATAGATTTGTAATCAGTTTGAGTAACAAAAGTATGCTAATTTTTTCCTTCAAAATGTGTTGCTCGTAAATTGTGTTTGTTCATTTATTTTTTTATCTTGATCTTTAATTCTTTGTTTGCTTCAATTCCAAAGGTTCTTTTAGGCATCCTTATTATTGAAATCATCACAATTGGTATCAGAGCCTAGGTGATCATAGTAATGTCACTTTCAAAGCCAGATATTGGGAAATTCACCATTATATGGTACTGTTCATATGTATGATACTGTTCATGATATTATTTATGACATTGTTCATATATACTATATGATGACATGGCATTGACTGATGATGTAGCGTTGACCGATGATGTGTGTTATGCAAATTTTATTGAATTCGCAAGCGCACGAATCTATTGTAGAATAGATTAATGGTGACGAGTGTCCATCCCACGAGAAGATTGATTTTAATTATATGCAGAATTAATTTTCTTTTTAATGGGAACAATTAAATTATGGTAATTTTATCCTAAATTGTGAATTAAAATGGCGAGAATAATTAAAAATGAAACTAATATAATAAAGCACTTGGGTATCCGAATCTGCATCAACATGCTCCATGGGCTAAATATTCCATATTAATATTAATTAAATCATAAAGGGGGATTCCACACCTCATGAACCACTCTCCAATAAGTATGGTGTCAAGGGCTTATCGTGCCAAATAATAATAACCTTATACTAGGGTGCCGGTTTAACCAGGGCTGTATCTAGACAAGACTATTATTATTTGTCGACGAAAAGTCAAAACAACCACAAATATTAGAGGGGAAGAGAAAATAAATTTATCAAATTAAGCCCATGGAACATGTTGAAACTTCACCTTCAACCCAAGCTTAAAAGAAAATTAGCCACTCATATTTTAACTAAGGATAAAAAAGGAAATTTTATTAAAATACAAAGAAACTACAAGAAGGAGAAGGAATTTTGGAAATCTAAGCTTAAAAATGAATTCAGGGGTATTAAATTAGGGGGAGAGAGCCCCCTTTTTATAGATACATTAAGTGAATCGTGACCATCGAATTAAAAACAGTTCGAATGCTTAGGATTGCGCCACGTCATCAGTCAACAGTCAACAGTCAACATTTGTACAGTAACGCTGCCTGAATAATAAATAATCCCATGTACGCGCATGTACTGTACACACGATTTTTGCTCCACTAAGATGCTGCCATGTCATCGATCTACAATACATAAGAAATTTAACCCAATAAGATCGTGACACATCATCGTTTGATGCCACGTCATCGGTCAATGCCATATAAGCAGTCAATACCACATACTTCGTCCAATCAGATACTGCCACGTTATAGGTAGTTGCCACATCATCAATCCGTATATATGAACAGTACCGTATATGTAAACAGTAACTTTTTTCTTTTAATTCTCCTCTTAAGGTTGTCGACCGTCCTGAGTCCAAATATGACGTCCGTTTTGCTGTATGATCACTCGTTCATTGTGAAACGATCGTGATGCCCCTAAAATACATAAAATACATAATTATAATAAAACACATATAATTAAATAACAAAATACTTAAATAAATAAAAGTAGAAATGTTAGTGAGATTTAAAGTGTAAAATGACGATTTTCTCCTTTATAAATATACACTTTCTAACACTCAATAATGTGGCACCGACCAATGACGTGGTAGCATTTGATTGGAGAAATAATATGGCATTAACTGATGACGTGGCTTGACTAATGAGGTGTCATAATTTTATTGGATAAAACTATTTATGCACTGTTGACCGATGACGTGACAGTATGTTAATGGATTAGAAAAATATACATTCGGTACATGCATATACACACAATAATAACCCTAATGATGTGTTCAAACCAATCAGAACTTACCACGTGGTGATAATTTCTCACTTTAGAAAATGAAGATGAGGGCTCTGCTTATTTATTAAGGACTAAGTCAGAATTAGAAGAAGAAAATCCAATGATTGTTGGAAGCCCTAGAAACAAGAAGAAAATGAAGCAAATTCAGAATTGAGCCCACAATACCTTGATATTAAGTCTCAGTGACTCAATCTTGAGGGAGATCTAAGACGAAAAGATAAACTTTAGAATTTGAAATAAAGTGGAAGCTTTGCGTATGAAAAAATCTTTAGCTCACAGACTTTTTTTAAAGAAGAGATTGTACACTTTTTTCATGAAAGAAGATGTGTTAATTCAAGAACATATTAATGTGTTTAACAAAATTACTCTTGATCTTGAAGGGGTGGAGAACATAAAAATTGGTAACGAGGATAAAGGTTTCTTCTTGTTAAGTTCGCTATAAAAATCTTATGAAGGTTTTGTAAATACCATGCTGTATGGTAGAACTACTCTCACTTTAGAAAATGTGAAGGCCTCTCTGTGCTCAAAAGAAATTCAGAGGCACTAAGGAGATTTTAATCTAAATCCTAGTAAAAGTTTGATAGCAAAGTCAAAAAAGAAGAAAAAAATAAGAATCACTCTAAGAAAGAGAATAAATCTGAAAAAAATGAAAAGAAAAAAGTGCTTTTATGGTAAGAAACCAGGCCATTATGTCAGAGATTATATTGAAAAGAAGAGAGACAACAAAGATGCTGCTGTGGCCTCAGATGAGTCTTCAAATTGAGATTATCAGAGTACTGATTTATTAGTGGCATCA
Organism: Aegle marmelos; assembly: GCA_030449875.1. NCBI lineage: Eukaryota > Viridiplantae > Streptophyta > Magnoliopsida > Sapindales > Rutaceae > Aegle > Aegle marmelos. Next base: position 13,197,433 of record JASUUL010000115.1, read on the forward strand.
AATAAAAAGATTAAAGGTCAGTAGGTTCTTGGCTCTGGATGTTCTTTCTATATGAACCCTCCTAAAAGTCTTTTCTATGATTATAAGAGTATAGATAGAGGTAGAGTCTTAATGGGTAACTACAATGCTTGTGAAATTATTGGTATTGGATCTGTTAAAATCAAAATGTATGATAGGATCACCAGGACTTTAGAGCATGTGAGATATGTGCCTGGATTAAAGAAGAATTTGATTTCCCTGGGCATGTTAGATAGCTCAGGTTATATCTTTAAATCTGACCATGGTGGTTTAAAGATAATGAAAAACTCTGATATAGTCATGAAATGAGTCAAGAGAAATGAGCTGTATGTGTTGGAAGGCTCATCTATACTTATGTTATCTATATTACACATTGTTACTGATGTGGATAGAGCAAAATTGTGGCACTTAAGACTAGGGCATATAAGTGCAAGAGGTTTGCAAGAATTAAGTAGACAAGGGCTGTTGTGTAGAGATAAGGCTGAAGAGTTTTTGTGAAAACTGTATCTTTGGAAAGGCTCATAGGTTAAAGTTTGAGAGACATTAGCATAAATCCAAAAATATATTGGATTATGTACACTTAGACTTATGGGGGCCTACTCAAGTGCCTTCTCTAAGTGGTGGCAAATACTTTGCTATATTTATAGATGGTCACTCAATGAAAATTTGGTTGTATATACTCCAAAGTAAAGATCAAGCTTTTAAGAAGTTTGAAATATGAAAAGCACTTGTTGAAAATCATACTCGAATGAAGTTAAAAGGCTCTAAAACTGATAATGGGCTTGAATTCTGCAACAAGGAGTTTGATGAATACTGACAGAAGCATAGAATCACCAGACATAAAACTATTAGGTTCACTCCTCAGTAAAATAACCTAGCGAAAAAGATTAACAGAACACTCATTGACAAAACCAAATGCTTATTAATTAACTCTAAATTATTAAGGAGTTTTTGGGCATCTATGATCACAGCTTGCTACTTAGTGAATATGAGTCCAGTTGCAACCTTTAAGTTTAAAACATCAAAAGATGTTTGGGCTAGTGTGCCTGTAGACTACAAATACCTAGTAATCTTTAGATATCCAACTTATATCTATGTTAAGCATGTGAAGTTAGACTCAAGGGCTCTAAAAAGTGTATTTGTAGAATATCTTGAAGGAGTTAAAGGGTATAAAGTCTGGTGTGAAGCTACACATAAATGTATCATCAGTAGATATATTACTTTTCATGAGGAAGCAATAATGAAAAATAAAGACAAAATTATCTTTAATTTAAGTTCTCACATCAATGAATTAATAAAAGGCATTACAACTGAGGATAATTTCAGAATTGAGGTAAAGTCAACTAGCAACAGTGATGGTGATATGTAAGATGGAAGTGCTATGAAGAATGCATAAAATAAGTTTGAGGCTGATAAATTGACAACTTCAAAAACTGATCTGCATGGTTATCAGTTAGTAAGAGATAGAGTTGAAAGAGAAATAGAACTATTTTCTAGATATGCATATGCTAGGATGATTGCATATCACTCAATAGTGCAGAAGATATAGCTATTGAGGAACCAAGAAACTATAGAAAATTTATGAAAAGTACTGAAAGCAGTAAATGAGTCAAAGCTATGAATTAAGAAATGGATGCATTGATAAAGAATGAAACTTGGATTCTTGTTCAAAATCCAGGTAATAAAAGGCTAGTAAACTATAAATGGATTTTTAAGAGGAAAGAAGAGATTCCAGGTGCTGAAGCTTTAAGGTTCAAGTCTAAGTTAGTTGTTAGATACTTTACACAAAAGGAAAGTGTGAACTTTAATAAAGTTTTCTCATCTGTGATTAAACACAACTCTATGAGAATGTTTCTATCCATGGTAACTTTACTAGATATGGAGCTTAAGCAGATGGATGTGAAAATTGCTTTTCTACATGGTAAGCTTAAGGAAGAAATATTGATGATTTAACCAGAGGGTTTTGAGGTTAAAAGGAAGGAGGATCATGTTTGTCTCCTAAATAAGTCCCTCTATGGACTTAAGCAATCTCTAAGGCAATGTTATAGGAGTTTTGATAAGTTCATGGTCTCTAATGGGTACTTTAGGAGCAAATATGATAGCTCTATTTATCTTGAAAGCTCAAGCTCAGGTGAAGTTGTTTATCTTTTGTTGTATATTGATGATATATTTCTTATTAGCAAGGATAAGAGTGAAATCAATAAGCTTAAAGAGTTGTTAAATGTAGAATTTGAATTGAAAGAGCTTGGATGTGTTAGGAGGATACTTAGTATGGATATTATTAGGGATAGAAATGCTAAAACTGTGTTTGTAAGCCATGAGAGATATATTGTAAAGGTTCTTAACAGATTTGACATGCTAAATGCAAAACCTGTTCAGATACCTTTTAGGGTCACAGCTTAAACTCTCAAAATTACAAGTCCTTGTTACAAGTCAAGAAAACTTCTTAATGAGTGAAATGCTATATGCACAAATAGTGGGGAGCCTCATTATGCAATAGTCTATACTAGGCTAATATTGCTTATGATGTAAGTGTTGTAAGTAGGTTCATGAATGATCTGGGAAAGGAGCATTGAGATGATATAAAATGGATCGTGAGGTATTTTAAAGGCACCTCCAGTCATGGCCTAATATATGGAAGGTCTAAGAAAGGTGAGAATAAAGTGGTAGGGTATATAGACTTTGATTTTGCTAGAGACTTAGATGGAAGAAAATCAATCTCAGACTACTTGTCCATGGTAAATGGTTGCTTGATTAGTTGGAAGGAAACTCTTTAATTTGTTGTTGCTTTATCATCTACAGAGGCTGAATTTATTGTTGCAACAGAGGCAGTAGAGGAAGGAAAGTGGTTGAGTGGGATTATAAATGAACTTTGGTTAAAACAAAAGATTTTCACTATCTTTTCTAATAATTAAAGTGTTATCCACCTCATTAAGAACCAAGTCTATCACGAGAGGACTAAGCACATTGATGTTAAGCTTTATTTTATTAAAAATGAAGTAACTAAAGGTTCTATGACATTGTCTAAAATACATACTGATGTTAACCTTGCTGATGTGCTCACTAAAGTTACTCAAATTGCAAAATTCAAGTTTTGTGTAGACTTAATTGGGATTATGACAACATCTCGGTAATTACTATGTGTAATTAAGTGATAGTTGCGTGCTTGAAGGGTTGTTTAGGGTAATTTTTTTGGTAAAGTATCAAACTGAATTGAATATGCAAGGTAGAGAGTGTAAGGAATGAGATTATGTTTTTAGGAACCTATTTGAAAATTTTTAAGACTATTGTGAGCTAATTACAAATTGACTTCAGTTCAGGGGTCGATTTGCAAATAGTTGCTAATGTGGCTGAAGGTCGTTATAGTTGTTACGAATGATTTTGGAAAATTTCAAAAAATAGAGCTGTATAAAAGCCTTTGGTGTAGAGAGCTTTTCTTATTCGTTGTTTCATCCAAATTAAGTGATTCTTTTTTCTTTGTAAAGCTTATAATCTCATTTACAAGATTTGATAGTTTTATAATTAGTTTGAGTAATAAAAGTGTGCTAATTTTTTCTTTCAAATTGTACTGCTTGTAAACTGTGTTTGTTCATTTGTTTTTTTATCTTGATCTTTAATTCTTTGTTTGCTTCGATTCCAAAGATCCTTTTAGGTATTCTTATTACCAAAATCACCACAGATGACTTAGCTAATTTATGCCCGTACAATTTCTTAGTTAGCTAACACATATAGTGCTTAATCAACCAATCGCTACAAATGTTGTGTGGATCTTTGCGAAGGCATGATCATTAAAAAATTGGTAGTTAGCGTTATAAGATCAAGTCTAAATCTAGGCTAGAGATAGCAAAAAAGTTTCGGTCTATTTTAACTTATAAAGGGTTTATCTAGATATGCGAGCTTTAAATTTGACCCGCAGCAAATGAGTCTAGTCATAGGCTAAAAATTAAAAAGCCTACAGTAGATAAGTCTAGATATAAGCCCATAAAAAAAGTCTAAATATTTATAAATAAAATTTTTTATTTTATAAATTATGAACTTTATATTTAAAATTTTATATATTTTTTATTTTGTATATTCAATTATAGTCTATTATGTATTATATAATCAATTAATCATCTTTAATTTAAGTATTCATTTATTTTTTATTTGTCTCTACTAAAATTTTATTTTAAAAAATTTATCTAAACCTACGCCCCACCCAAACACGATCAGTTTATATATGAATAAGATTTTAAAGGATTAGAGTCTATTGTCAACAATTTAGACCTAAGTTTAAACTTGAAAAAGCTCCGCCCAAACTCTTAAATTGTCATCCATGATTTAGGCCGATGATAGCCACGAACACGGATCGTACAAAACTTTTTGGTGGGTGCTTAGGGCTGAGTGATTTGCAATATCGGTATATCATTTTTCGGTCGGCAGTCGGCACATAGAATCTGCCGCTGATTTGCAAATCATTTGGCTATTGAAGACAAAATTTAAGAAAAAGAATACTATGGAACACTAGTTAGTTATCTTCATGGCTCCCAAACTTGTTACCGCCTCCACCTCGACCAACACAGTTCCATTCGAAGATAATCCAGAAAACCAATTTATCTCTACTCTTTACAGTCCCGAAATGATCTATAAATTCTTGGGTCTCTATCATCTGAGAAGATTAATGGGAGAGAGATGCAAAGAGCTCCCGGAATCTATGAAGCAAGTTTCCGAAATTGAGCAGAAGTACGAAATCTCTTTTTCACTCCTTGTGAAAGTGAAACAAGCAGTCCTATGTCGCTCTCATCCGTTATGTGTACAAACTCTATTCCTGGAGTGAACCCGTTTGTTTTCATGGATCTTGTCTATATAATAAGACAAGCTGAAATTCTCCGGAACATCCAATCTTGGGAAAATTAAAATCTTACACTATCAACGGTGCTTCAAGTTTCTCAGGAAAACAGAAATGAGAATCAAACAAGAGTACCTAATAAATCCATGAAATTGGGATAAACATTCTTTCCGTTCACGGTACAAGCAGGACTTTCTGTGATGACTTCCATTTTGACGCCGGTGGCTTCTCCTCCACCGATGAAGTTAAACAGCTCCTTGAGGTAGCTGCTGTGAGCAACGTGGTCGGATATATCGGATGCGCAGCTGATATTTTGTTAAACCAGCATGGCAAGCACAAGGCTGCGGATATTATGGGAAGAATTGATTCTAGTGCCGCGGTATTTGGATTTTTGGCTATGATGGGCACTCTGATTGAGGTCAACCCAGTGGTGATGATTGGTATCTCCATCCTGGTAACACTAGTTTTTCTTGTAGCCATCACCAAGCTGTAACAATCAGACAATTATCTAGTGATTATTAGGAGGAACGCTCATGTGAATTAAGCGCACCATCTCAATATAGCGAGATGGTGCATTCAATTAATCAGAAATTACCGTTTGGTAAATCTGGTGAATCTTGTAATAGGACGAATAGGAAAACCATACACTTTAATGTTGCGGAATCCACTAAATTAAATAAATAACATTCTAAATTCCGTGGAAAATTTTCAACCTGCCGCTAATTTCAATATATGTGTGTGTATCAAATGTACCTTCCTCTGTCCTGTTAAAAAGAAGTAAATAGTGACAAATAAAGAGTTTAAAAGATTCAAATTGTTTGATAGTTTAATGAGAACGTTTCGGGTAATTGACAACTAATTTTTCATCAGTTTTTTATATAGGATTTGCATAGGCAAGAAGTAGGAGGTCAATTCAGTTCTGTTAATTTCTTAATTAGTTTAAACTTTTTTTAAACTAGTTATAAAAATTGAATTCTTCCCGAACATTTCAGATCAGGGACATGATTTTCAGTTTATTAATTCCATTTGGTAAGCATGAAGGGCCTATCCTGCAAAGGAAAACATTAAAGGGGAAAAAAAAAAAAAAGAAACTGACTAAAAGCATAAAGGAAAACAAATATAATAGTATAGTCTTAATTTCTCTCCAATCAGGCAACGGCACTTCATACATTGCTTATATTATATATATGAGTAATAGCAATTTCAAAGAGTTGGTGATGTTTTTGTTGTTATGTGATGAGATCAAGTGTTTTATTTAATTATTCAAAGTCTTTTAAATAGCAGTTTCTTTAAAAAATCATAAATATATTAGAGCAAACTTCATGAAGTAATTCAAAAAGAGAAAATAATCGCCGCTTTCAAAGTTTCCGTGATGACTTTTTAGTATAGTATATTAAGTAAAAAATATTGCTGATGGCCTTTGGTAAGAAGAGTGATTACCGTTGAATATTTAATATAACTGCCAGCTTTGACAGTTGCTCAATTGCGTCTTTTTAATATTATTATTGTTTTTGGTTCCTTAAATTTGTTAACCGATTTTCTCTATCTGCTGCAACAGTTGTCAGATTCTGATGTTAAAGGAAACTCAAGATACATATAAAAAAGGAAACATGAAGAAAAAACAAATTGCTTCAGCTTTCACAAAAAAAAAAAAAAAAAAAAAAATCGAACAGTTGCTTGCATCAGTTCAATCAGTTTCTGCAGATTTTCTGTTCTTCATTTCCTACAATTCCTTAATTTTATTTCGTCGACCCGCTCACCCGAAAAAAAAAATGAAAAAGAAAAAAGGCAATGATTGGAGAAACCATTCTGTCCGTCTCAATTGAGATGTGTGAAGCTTGAAGTAGCTATATTCTATTAAGATTGAATGGGGTGACGTACTGAGCTGATGTTAGTGGGGGCCATCTGCTGTTAAAGTTGTTGTAATGAATAACAGCTTATTTTCTTTCATATAAAAGAAAAAACAAGCTGGTAGATTAGATTCTTTGTGATTGATTTTGAGTGTTTTAGTAAGAGAGATGGAAAAATCTCAATAGGAAAGTTTTAATGAATCATATGTAACTCATCTCATTCTAATAAAGTTTCAAAGTAGGGCTAATTTCAATTGTGGATATAGGCATTTTGTTACCGAAGCATGTTATATGATCTTTTCATAGTTTTTGATGTATGCTGGTTCTTGGTTTTGGTTCCATTCAATCTTTGCTTTCTTGATTTGATCCACTCTATTAAAGGCTTTGTTTTTTATCAATTTCTATAACAAACTGGTATTAGAGCAGTGGTACTTGTTCCTCTTGGGTCTACAATAGCTACTTCCAGATTTGATCTTGAAAAATTCAATGCGGAGAATGATTTCTATTTGCAAAGTCTTAATATGCAGCAATCCTCATCCAACAGGGTCTTGATAGTGCCCTTGAGGAAGATGATGATCCAAAGGCTAAGAAAGAAAAAAGAAAAGACTCTTCTAGTTCTGGCGGAGATTTGAAGACTATCAAAAACAAAGCACACAACACCATCATCTTGCACCTTTCAGATGAAGTGCTGAGAGAGGTGGCAAAAGAAAGATTTGTATCTGGATAGTGAGCGAAACTTGAAGAACTATATTTGAAAAAATCTTCAGTTAAGAGATTGAATATCAAAAGAAAGCTGTATACATCCTCAATGAAGGCAGAGACCAGTATGAAGATCATTTAGATTCGCTTAAAAAACTGATCTTGGATCTTGAAAATATAAAAATTGTCTTGGAAGGTGAAGATAGGGCAGTTATCCTCCTTAATTCATTGCTACATTCATATGAACACTTTGCGGATACTCTACTCTATGGTAGACAAACTCTTACTCTAAAGGATTTCAAGAACACTCTAGAATCAGAGGCTTTGAAGAAGAGAACAAAAGATAGGGATCAAAACTAAAGTAAGAGTCTAGTCGGCAAGTCCAGGTCAGAGAAGAAAGGTAATAAAAATGAAATGAATAATAATAAAAAAGATAAAGTTGATAAGAAGAAGAAGAAAAGGAAATGTTACTTCTGTCATAAAGGACATTACATCAAAGATTGCTTTAAGAAAACACTTGAGAAGCTACAAAAGGAAACTAATATGAAAGCTATCATTGTATCTTAAAGTGAAGGAGATTTAGAAAGTACAGATGTTCTTATTGACACCCCACTGGTGAGTGGATACTGGACTCTAGATGTTCTTCTCATATGTGTCCAGATAGAGATTTCTTTAAGACTTTTAAGAGTATAGATGGTGGCAAAGTCATGTTGGGAAACAACCTTGCTTGTAAGGTTGCTGGAATTAATACTATTAGTATCAAGATATTTGATCGGATAACTAGAGAAGTGAAACAAGTGAGGTATGTTTCAGACTTGAAAAGAAATCTTATTTCCCTAGGGATGATTGATCAGTTGGGTTGTAGCATTAAGGCAAAAAATAGACAAATATAGATCATGGATAAAGATGATGTTATTACGAAGGGAATCAAAAGGAGTAGGTTATACGTTTTAGTTGGATCATTGCCTTAAGTTAGGGATAAATGTTAGTGCACGTAGTGATAAAACTGAACTTCGGCATATGAGACTTACATATATGAGAGAGGTATGAAAGAGTTGGAAAAAGAAGGCTTATTTGGTCATTATCACATTTCCCATTTGGAGTTTTTATGAAAGGTGAGCATTTGATAAAGCCACTAGATAGAAGTTTATCTCAGGCAAACATGAAACCTACAAAACTTGGATTATGTTCATTCAGATATTTGGGAGTCTTCTTAGGCTCCATCTCATGATGAAGCTAAATACTTCATTATCTTTATAGATGACTTTTCAAGGAAGCATTGGGTTTATGCATTAAAATATAAGAGTGAAGCCTTAGAGAAATTCAAAGAATGAACAGCCCTGAACCCAATTGAGAGAAAAGTGAATAGATTTAGAACAGATAATTGATTGGAGTATTGTAGCAATGAGTTTGATGAATTTTATGAGAGGAATAGCATTGTGAAGCACAAGACAGTAAGGAATACATCACAGCAAAATGGCCTTGCTGAAAGAATAAATAGAACCTTGATTGAAAAGGTCAGATGCATGTTGTTAAGCTCTAATCTTTCTAAGCATTTCTAGTTTAAAGTTGTCTCTACAGCTACATTTCTAATTAACAGAAGTCCACCATCAATGTTGGAGTTTAAAACTACTCAAGAGGTCTGCTTTGGTAAACCACCTAATTTAAGTAACCTAAGAATCTTTGGTTGCCCTGCCTGTGCATATTTGAGTTAGGGAAAAGTTAAACCAAATGCTGTTACATGTTACTTCATCGGATGTTTTAAAGACATTAAAGGGTATAAGATCTGGAGTATTAATAGTAAACATATCAGAACTTTTATAAGAAGAGATTTTGTGCTTAATAAGAAGGCATTGATACATACAAAAGCTGAAACACAGATCTTTGCTTAAATTCAAATGTTAAGGAAGATTCTGAGCTGAAGTTAAAGTCAACTAGTACTCGAGAATCCAAAGAAGAAAAAGAACAGAGAAAGCAAGCATGTTCATATGTGACAATGCCATGATTCACTTTCTGCTAAGTACTAACAAGCTTTGAAGTTCTTCAGGTGAAGGAGAATCTATTTCTTTACGTTCTTCAATTGAGCAAACAACATATTATATTTTGGAGCCATAGAACGTAAAATTTTAAAACAATGGTAGTATCCTCCACCACTTCGGCATGAACCGGCATTTTATTTTCTATTCTTATAACCCTATCACATTAATTAATGACTGATTCATTTATTTTTCATCTGTTAAGACTCAAAATCCATTCTTAGAGCTTATAGTCGTGCATGCTTCACTTTCGACGAGCCTTTATATTTTCTTCTTTATTGCATCCCAGATTTGTTTGGATGTTTCTTTTCGAAGAATGTCTCCATGATGGAGTGATCAATTACCTGAAACAAATGGTTCTTTGCTTTCAAATCCTTTAACTTCAAGCTCTCTATTTCTGACTTTTGTTCATCTGTCAAAACAACACCAGCTGCTTGTTCTAGTACTATAGTTTCAATCCCTTGCCAATACTCCTTAGGCCGTAAGAAATTCTCTATTAGCATGCTCTAACGGTCATGGTGACCATCGAAGTGAGAAATTACTGGTTGCACAAAACAGATATCATGTTCGAGAGGTTTGTGTATAATAGCTCTATTATAATTGCTCTCAAGAGAAAACATGCTGGAAATTCTGATTACGGAATATTTCCAACTCTTGTTGAGGCCTTACCATGTTTAATATGGAGTAGGCTTTTATGGCAACGAAAACAAGTCCTAGCGAGAAACCCGAAGTGTTGTTTCATATGGTGAATTAAAGGAAAAGGATGGATCCAGCACTATGTGATCATACATTAGTTTCAAAAGGGAATATAATGTTAAAAAAATAGCATAGTGGCTATTTTGAGGCCATTTTGCAAGATAGATATTGAAAAAAAATATACGTGCATAGTAGAGCTCTTCACAACAAATCATAGGATGCTCAAGTTGGTATTTTTGGGCGAATACGAAATTGGATAGCTCTCATTGGTACGAAAAAATGAGGAAAATTTCACATAGAATTTTTAGTTAACTAATGCCCCCTTGAAACCTATATGGATTGGCTTCCATTTTCAATTGCAATACATGCCAAAATCCTAGTTATTTTCTTCTCTTAAGCAAATATTATAGCTTTAGGATGCTTACACTATTTGAATCCATTGATCCATTGTGTCCTAGGAGATAGATGCCGATATTATTCAAACAGTGTTGTATAGATGGCGAATCTGTTTTAAAGACATCGTAATTTTATAGGCCTTAGATTAGTTAATTTTTTTATTTACATATTATTGATATAATTATTGCATCTTTACTGCTGCTGCTGCTGCTAATAATAATAATAATAATAATAATAATAATATAACTAATGTACTAGAATCTAAGTTTTGAGTGTGACCATTATGACTCGCTACTCTTTCTTGAGAAACTAACTAATGTATTTTTGTATACGAAATGGGCTATCTTATATCACTTGCAATTAACATCACTACAATCTTAAAACAGATTATATATTGAAATGGCAGTTAATATGAGCCATCGAGTTAGAACTTTTGACCCTCCTACTCTTGTATCATGTGCCGATGTTGACACTAGTGCTGCTACATTTGTGGCTATACCTTTATACAGGAAGATTCAAGAAATTCACTAGACATAATTTCAAACAGAGGCAACAGAAAATTCTTTTTTACTTGACCACCTTGGATCTTGTGAGATTCTTAAAAGAAAATGGCCTTATACCGAAAGAGACTGAAGTTAATCCTCAAGTGATCGATGCAACAGATGTTTGGAATTATTCCAATTTTCTTTGGAGAAATTATGTGTTGAATGGCTTAAATATTGTTTGTAAAGAGTGTATGCTTGAAAGAAAAGGTCGAAGGAGCTATGGGAGTCTTTGGAACGGAAATATAAAACTGAGGATATTGGCATTAAGAAATTTATCGTAGCCCGCTTTCTAGATTACAAGCTAATGGACTCCAAAACTATTACAAGTTCAAGAATTGCAAATAATTCTGTTAGAAATTCATGCTGAAGGAATGGGTTTGAGTGAAATTTTTTTAAATGGCTAGTGTCATTGAAAAGCTGCCTTCAACATAGATGGATTTTAAAAGTTAACTAAAGTACAAGAGAAACGAAATAAGTCTTCAAGATCTGATATTGAGCTTTAGGTTGAAGAAGATAATAAAAATAATAACAAGAAAAGTGTCATTTCTAAAGTCAATATTGCGGAATATAGTCAGAATATCAAGAATAAAAAGGACAATAAGAACAAGTAGGGTCCAAAAGGAGGGGGCTCCACGAAGCAAACGAAATTTTAAGGGAAATACTTCAACTATGATAAAGTAGGTCACAAGGCTTTGAAATGTAGATTATTAAAAAAAAAAAAATGAAACCTGGAAATAATGTGGTAGAGAACATTTTAAAGATGTGTCAGACATTAATCTTTCTATAGTGGTTTCTGAAATGAATTTGGTTGGCTTCAATTCAAGGGAATAGTGGATTGATACTTGTGCCACTTGAAAGTAATTCCCTCAGAATTACTTTTCCTTTGACCTTATGTCTCAGATGTGGTTAAATTTCCCATATACAGCTTTTCAAAGGAAATAAATATTATATTCATGAGAAGATACTTATATATATAAGAGGTGCTATGTTGATCAAAGTCATTTTTGTAATATGGGTTAATCAAAGTTGGTATCGGACTGTAATATCAACAAAATGTAAATTTTTCTTCTTGAAATTAGCAAAATATAATCTTTAAAAAGAAAAAAGAAATCGAAAGAACAGAAGAGATAAAAGGCGGCAGAGAGTGGGTGAAAAATAATAGGACTCCACGCATTATTATCACAATGATGATTGTTATCCCTTAGATAGCTGTTGTTACTTGTGACCTTTGAAAAAAAATCTAATGAAACAAAATTGATTTTTTTTTTTTTCGCGTAGCGTAAAATGAGTGTGGATCCTCATTTTTAAATGATAAGATGCGCAAAGCATTTTGTGGAAGCAAGCTTTTTTTTATTTTTATGTTGATAAATGGACATACGACTCGGTAATGGTTTAAGATTTTACTTGTCCCGTGCAAAAGCCAAGAACGCAATCCAAAAAATCAAGCTGACTCTAAATAATGTTTTGTACATACCAAAAATGTGTAAGAATCTCATAGTAATTTTCCTTTTCATAGATCATCTTCACTTATGGCAGTGAAAAATCTTTGAAGCTGTGACTGCAATTCATCATCTTCCCACTCCAGCGCATCCCACCAATTCTTTTTCTGCCTTGATCTCTACTATTGTGTCATTTAACTTGGAACCTGCACCAACGTTCTTAAACCTCGGGCAATCATAGAAGCTTTTGTGCTCTGATGAGGACCAAGAACTTGTCCAATAACTTCTCCAAACTTGGCAGGATGATGCAGTCAGAATCAATTGTCTACCCTTCATATCTGATTTATTCCATGGCTGGACAATCCTAAACTACCAACTGCTCTAATTTAGTGAGAAATTGAGTCATAGAGCTTCTAAACACATACTTTAACCTTGTACGCGCATATGCAGATGAAATTCTTAGCTCAGCAAAGCTTCCTTTTGGGACTATTCCCTCCCAAACACACATCAAGTTCCATAAAGGATGAATACTCAAGTTCTCCAGGCTTGGGAAAACAGTTGCAGTAAGCTCCTTGCTATCCACAACTGCTTCAATCTTGGGGCATAAAAATTGTTAGTCAATCAAAGTTTTTAATTTGTCGACAACCTGCTGAGCATATATATGGCCAAAACGTGAAACATTTGGACTGGTAGTCCGTAAGCCAGAAACATAAAAGACAGTTGCAGTAAGCTCCTTGCTATCCACAACATAACAAAACGTGGAGCATTATGTAGTAATGAGTATAACAAACACATGCAGTCAGTAAAATTATTTACAAATAGTAAGAGAAATGAAAGTAGTCTTATGCACTTGAAGATGTCAACTATTCAATTTAAATTATTATTTTTTTAGTTCAAACTTTTTAAGTGTTTCATTTAAGCGGATATCTTTAGGTATTCAAAATGCCCAAAGCAGATTTTATCTTCGGCTGCCAATCACCTTGTGCGATTTCTAGTTCCGGCAATGATGACGGAACTGATGGCGTTTCCAATGACAATTGGCACGTGGTTTCACCGTTGTATGTTATTTCAAATGCGCTGGGTCATCGATGAGCTGCTGCAGTTTCTTTCCTTGCAAGGCATCCATGTGAATGTCCATGGTTGAGCCTGTAGCAATTCCTGAAAGAGACCCTGAAGTAAAATAACCAACAGCAACAAGATTAGACACTTCATGACTACGTTACGCTGCCACTTCATTTTGAAAAAACATTCTTTCATTTTCATTCGCGGCCAAGCGGAGAAATAAAGGAGACTTTATTGGCCTTTCACTAACTATTTGTACAAAAAGGACATTTTATGCAAATAATCAAGCAATCTCAATCAGTTCCGGAATAAATTTTAGCCTTCTAGTGTCTACTTGGTCAATCATTTCGAAATACATTAAAGAAATTTGACCGTAAGAGCAATTTCAAAAGCAATAACTGACAAGTTAACCAGTAAGCTGCCTCATGTTATGCCTGGATGTTTCAGATAATCATGTTCAATCTGAAGCAGCCATGGCTAGTAAGCCAGATAGTGGGACTAGATACTGTACCTTGGAAACTTTGAGCCCAGAATTTCTTGCAGGCCATACTTCCTCCACGTGTAGCCATCGTCCTGTGGAATCTGAGGTGCGTCTACTCTCACTGTTTATCGATACTTACTACATATGCATAGTCAAACATTGCTGTCAGCTTAAGTGTTCACAAGGACTTAATGGAACTTGCTACTTGCTAGCAACAACCTATATAACTGTTTAGAGTATGTTGTAAGGATGCAGGTCCATTAAGAATATGTTAATAAAATCGTCAAATCATTTCTTCTTCTTCTTCTTTCTCTTCTACTTCTTTTTCTTTTCTTTTCTTTTCACTTTTTTAAAGAAAAAACCAATTTGTAAATTAAAAAACAGTCAGAAACGAATTATATAATATCTTCCATTTAAACATGCATAAAAACAAGAACTAATTTAACTAGATTATGTGTGGTTGTATTAGCCAACTGTAGAACATTTCGAGTCATAAAGTGTGCTGGGAAGGAACATAATTCACTTCCCCTTGACATCGTCTCAACTGTTGACAATCCCCCTCTCTCATTTCTTTTCCCCTCTCTCGAGCGGCTGCAAAACATGGGATGAAAGTATCACTTCTCGTCTCTCTTGAATAAACACTATCCAAGAATCACTTTTGGCTCTTAGAAGGGGGAAAAGAACTATTTTATTGAACTTTTTTATATACATCTTTAAATTTTCACTTCTTTATTAAATAAATATATTAATCATTTGTCATATTTTAAGTATGGATTAACCTATTTTAATTTAAATTTTTTGGGTTAACCTATTTTAATTTAAATTTTTTACTTTAAATTTTGATACAATCAAAATTTCTGAATCATTTAATTCAAAGTCAAAAAAATAGTATTTATATTATCAATTTACATTCAACGGCTAAAAAAAAATAATTTTTGGCAAGTATCCTCCTAAAAAAAGATGGTTGT
This sequence comes from Aegle marmelos, assembly GCA_030449875.1. Taxonomy (NCBI): domain Eukaryota; kingdom Viridiplantae; phylum Streptophyta; class Magnoliopsida; order Sapindales; family Rutaceae; genus Aegle; species Aegle marmelos. Next base: position 13,212,451 of record JASUUL010000115.1, read on the forward strand.
ATTAAGGTATTGTTGACACTATTTTTGCACGATAGACAAGCAAAAGATTTGATGGGGATAGATACCAATTTGGTAATGTTATGGATTTTAAAATAATTATTATTAATTGTATTATAAAAATAATCAATTAAATATTTATTAAAATTTATTGTTAAAAATATTATAAATTTAAAAAATAACATATGTGTTTGGTAAATTTTAATGTTCAATCAGTATTATGATATAAATAATTAAATTAGATATAAATAAAATTTATTTATATATTTATAAATATGTATATAAAATATTTTTTATTATATAAATATAATAATTAATAATTAAAATAAATATTTTATAATATTAATTTTATTTTTTATTTTATTATCTCAATATAATTAATAATAGGACAAAACTACTTTGCAATATGCATTTGGTACCCTTTTATTTGGTCTTTTTAAGGTCAACTATGATAAAGTCCTGTCATTTGTTATAAAAAAAAAAATTAAATTTTTACACATTAATCCTGCACCTACACGTAGCATTATTTCCCTCACCCATTTTAGGCGTATTGGACTTCGGTTATATTATACTTTGGTTTGGGTCGGTTTTTCAGGTTTCGATATGGGTTAGAACGCATTTGGATTAGAGAAATTCAAATCCAAACTCAACCGAACCTAATTTACTTCGGTTCAGTTTGGCTCAAGTAACAAATTCGAGTTGGCAAGAATTTCTTTTTTTTTTTTAATTTTTCCCTGCACTTTGCTATCAACGAAACAAAATTTTCCCATCAATCGAACAAAGAATCCAAAGAAACCACAAAGCTGAAAAGAAAAAAAAACGATAGTAACAAATAAAAAATGGGAAAAAATTGTGAAGATTAAGTACAAAATTATCGTGGAAGCTTCACGCCTGGATCTGGGATTAAAAGTTCAGCTTGACAAAGAACGGGACAACGGCGATCGTTGGCATGCAACAATAAGCTAGGTACGGTAGACGACGGTGGCTGTAGCGCGTGTGTTTGTACGAAGAAGAAGAAGAAGAAGAAGAAGAAGAAGAATTAGCCAGCGACTAGTCGGCTAGTTGGCAATTTTCTTGTATGTATTTTTGACCCAACAAACATAAAAAAATCCCACATCAGCACAAGCGAAAGATGATAATGTGATAAGAACGAATATCAGGCAAAGTCGAATATCCTAACATGCTTTGGGATTCTGTTTGATCTGGACTGATCTTCCATGTTGATGCCGATTCCCATCTTAGCCATATAATCATCATCATACTATTCATGTGGGCTGGATTTTTCTAGTGACGTCAAGATTAGTGCTAATTTATTTTTTGAGAATTTTTTATTTTTATTTTAACATTGAGACTTTAAGTGAGACAGATGCATTTGTGAGAATTGAAAAATTAGAGGTGGAAGAGATGAAGAATTATTGAATTACATTTAGAAATTTAAGGATTTCTTTTTTTTTTTTTTTTTAAAGCAACTCGTTTGAGATTTCATTCAGTTTGGGGTTAACCCAAATCGAATTGCAACATGTTTAGGTTGCAAACTTCAACACAAATGAGCTTTCTACCCAAATTGAATAAAAAATCAATATAAATTTAAGGTTTAATTTAGTTTTGGTTTATCTCAATCACTAATATCGTCAATGATATCAGTTTTTTCACCTATTTTAATTAAAATTAATTTTAATATAGAAACAAAATAATAAAACAAAATTATTATTATTATTCTTTAATTAATTATAAAAACATAGTTTACATTAAAAATATAAATAATAACTGTTAGTCATAGTTTCTTGGGAAATTTATAAAAACAACTAAAAAAGTTATGTATTTTTTAAAGTTAACTCTTGTAATTTTTTTTATCATAATTAGTCAAAAAATAAAAATTTGACCTAAATTATCTTTTTTATTTTCTTATCATAAATTCTCTGTAGTCACAAAATTAACCTCAACCTTTGAACAGTGATCGGCAATCTACAACCGGTGACGACAACGGCAAGACGACATTAACGGCAACTCCATCTTAAGTAACCTATCTCCAAAACAAATCTAGAAACTTTCAAACAACTCAAACCGTAGATAAATAAATTTTAAAAAAATTTTTAATGACTTGAGTAAATTTGATTAGAATTTTAATCATTATATGTTATAAAAATTGTATAATAAAATTGAACTTTAGATATAGGTTTTAAAGTTGTATAATGAAATGAAATCTAGTGAGAATGATGTGTTATAAAATATCTCATATTAGGTATTTGATAAAATTTCTCTTAAAAAATTAATGCTAAGCTTTGCACAATGAAGATGTGATGGGTGAGGTGTGTATATTTTTTTATTGTTGAAGTGAAAAAAAAGACAAAATTGGACAAATATCGCATGCACGGGCTGCATCCCGCGATCATGTCACGCACAGCCTGCGGGTGTCAGTGCCTCCTAGTGCAACATGTTTTGCGCTAAAAATTTTTATTTTTATTTTATTATTTATTTATATTACGTTTTTAATTTTATTATTTTTAAAGTTGTGAATTTTTTCTGAAATAATTGTTTAATATAACAATTTAATTTTGTATTGTTTATCAGATAAATGGAAAAATCAAAGCTAGTAAGATATAATCCACCCGGACCGGCAAAGAATCGAGCATGATGAAGGTACCTTATGGCTTACACTTCCCTAGCCGTGTAACAAGCATGTGTAAATTAGATGTAGTTATAGGAGCAATCCGAGAAACATTAACAAAACAACAGTTGAAATTGTTCAAGAATAACGTATTTGGGTATTTTTTGGAATACCGTAAGTATCTTTTTAGTGGCATAATTGTCCATAACTTGTTGCTTAGGCAAATTACCCATGAAAAAAGTAACGAGAAAAATAAATTGTGGTTTCAAATTGGTGAGGAGTTGATTCGCTTCTCAATTGGAGAGTGGTGCTTAATGACAGGTCTTTCCTATGATAATGATATTGCACTGAAAAATCAAAAAATATTGTATCGATTACTTAACAAGTATTTCAATGGTTTGTTTCGTCGGATAACTCTTGGACAATTCGACACAATGTTTATGAACTTGGATTTTGAAGTTATAAATGACATTGATGGGCTAAAGATCGCATTATTTTACTTTACAGATAGAGTACTGAATGACAGGAAAGAACACTGTCAAATTAATTTCTCATGGTTTAATAAAGTAGACGACATATATCATTTCTGAAATCGTCTGTAAGAGCGTTTGTCTTGAGAAATAATATATGACGGTCTCGACAATACATTGAATGGCAAAGCTACCAAATTTAAGACCGAGCACGTGAAAAAACTAAAGCATACAATTAAAAAATACAATATTTACAACTTTACGTCTAGAGTACAGGTATGTAAAGAAATGAATGTTAACATATTTTTTATTACTTAATTTGTCAAAACTAATAATGCTTTATATCTTTATTTGTTATAAGCGAAGATTTATAAATATATTAGAGGATTGCCTAAAGAGTGGGTGGTTAAAATAAAGAGGAAGATTCCTCGCATTATGCAGTGGAGGCCAAAGGCTTCTTCTCTGATAAACTATGCCGAAGTATATTCATATTTAAATGACAACTCTTACCTTGTAAGTAATATATTAGATTATTTTAATGATAATTATTTTTCATTAGACAAATATATCATAAATTCTTGCTAATTTAAAACATCGTATTATTTACAAAAAGAAAACATTTTACAAACTCTTAAACCGGATGCAAAAGAAAGAGCCTCACAATATTAGTTGAGTGTTCAGGATTATGTGTCATGTATTTCTGATTGGGTCCGTAATGTGGGTATCCTTACTTGATCCCTCTTAGCACATTTGAAAAATAATGAAAACTCGAATTTTTCTAACTCACTCATGACTTATGTTTAATGTTACTTTATTCAACATCAATCTTCAATCAACGTGCCATGCGTTATAGGGACAGAAGAGGAGTCTTACAATGCCAAAAACCTAAAACAAAATGAACAGACTCCCTTTGAGGATGAGAATGATGCAGCTGAATAAAATGAATCTGTCTATAATTTTGATGACACCCAATATTCAGAGGTAACTTTCTAATTTAAATGATTAATTTATTTTTTAATTTATAGCTGATTTAAATACTCTCTCATTATTATTTTATTTCATAGTAATAAGAGAGAACAAAATTTCGTTATGATTATGTCATTAAACGGATAGACATGATTGATTATACTCTCGATCAACTAAGATCAGATTTCAGGCTAACCGATGAGAACAAGAACAGTATAGAGAAGTGTTTCAAGCTGAGCAAAAAGAACAATAGCTGTATAGAAAAGCGTTTCAGGCTGAGTGAAGAGAACAACAGCTGTATAAAGAAGCGTTTCAAGCCGATCGAAGAGATCAACAGCTGTATAGAGGAGCGTTTCTAGTTGAGCGAAGAGAACAATAGCTGTATAGAAAAGCGGTTATGAAATTTATGGGGTCTTTTAGTAAGAGTTCCTCAAGGCACTCATACGATGATTATCTAATTTGACAGTCGTACATGGTCAACCCCTCTTATTATAAACAACTATGTGTCATTTGAATTTTAAATTTGATATTACTCTTAAGTGTTTATGTTGGTAAATTGACAGCCGCCGGACAAGCATGAACCGTATACTGATGTTTACAATCATAATGATCACACTCTTATGTCATTGTATAGTTTCTTTAGGGATGTAAATGACAACAGTGTACAGATTATCACAGAAGCACCTCCTAGGGTAATCAAGTTTGGACATCCGTACAGACCATCATATGTCTTTAATAATCTCAGATACTAACTAGGTAACCCAAGAGGGGGGTGAATTAGGTTTTTGAAATTTTAGAAAATAAAATATTAAAAATGATATAAATTAAGCAATTAAATTTGAGATAAATAAATAAATGAACAATAAAACTAGAGAGATAGAGTAAGAGAGATCAAACACAATAATTTTTACGTGGTTCGGCTATCCCCGCCTACGTCCACACCTCCAAGCACACCGAACTTGAGGATTCCACTAAGTAAGCCTCCAAGGCTTCAAAGTTTTATAATTGAATTCCAAGGTGTCAATAAACATTTATAAGAAGAGATTTTTCCAGTCTCTTAATCTAAGTGTATCCCAACACTTACAATCACTCAAAAACAAAGATCACAAATTTGATTTTTCTTTCCCACAATTTTTAAGATTACAAATCAATACCTAATGCCCAATGTGTGAGTAGATGAAGTAAAAAAATTTATTCTTAAGCTCAATGTAGATTGTATATCTGTGGATATGCTCAGTAGATGTGTTGTTTTTTTACCATGATTTGACTTGGATAAACTTATTTATAGTTGGAGCTGAAAAATAGCCGTTATTCAACATTTTTGACAGAAAACGGATTACCGTTAATCGTTGACGGATAACCGTTTTTCACTGGTCAATGTTACCGTTGGCCTTGATTTCAAATTATCGATTGACCGTTAATAATTGCTCTTTCGCCATTAAAATCCAGGAACCTGCATAACAAAAATCCTCTATTCGTTTTTACTAAACGGTTAAACACTAACAAGAATGTTAGTCTGGATATTATCATTAGCCATTATATATTAATGATGTACCGTTAATTTCCAGCAACTCATAAAACAAAAAGCTTAACCGGTTTCCTTTAAACGGTAAAAGATTAACAAAATAAGAGAATCTGGATATTATCGGTTAGCCATTTTAATTCCAATGTTTGATTTGTTGAAGTTCTTAGAAAACAACCTCTCTGCATTTTATCGGTTAACCGTTAAAATTAACAGTTTGCCGATTATAACCAGAAAATCATATTTTTGTGCAGAATGTTCCAAATTTCTCTAAGGCTTGTAAACACATGCAGAAAGTTTTAACTTTTAAGAACAATATCTGAATTTTCAACAAACATTATCAACAGAGATTAATTGTTTGTTATCATCAAAATCAATAAACAAAACATGTATATGTTAACATAGTCCTTTCTTGATTCCTCCTGTTAAGAAAGTAAAAAATGTCAGACCACATACAACGCTTGAAATAATAGAGCATGAGATCGATAAAAGATCGAGTGTAGATATAAATCCACTTAGAGGCTTCGATGATCCAAGTATTTTTGAGGAGTTTGATCAGTAATTTACTAGTAAAATTGCAGTACACTGCATCATCCAACAGTCACACATGTTCTTCAATGTACTTTTGGAAAATGCTTCAATGGGATGCTTGACGATGAAGTAAGTATTTTTATTATATTTTTTTGTTTGTTAATGATACATTGTTGTTTTTTCTTTTGTATTGTACTCAATTCTTCTGTTAACATCTTTTTATTTTTTCACAACATGTTCATGTGTATTTCCACTTGATCAGCAAGAAGCAACAGCAGTATTCGAATGCTTTACCTTAGCGTATCACGCATATAGATATATTTTTTTAGGTAATGAGTTAATAGAAAATTAATAATCAACAACATTACATTTGGTTACTTATAATATCTCGGAGTCTCACTAATTGCTTAATATATGTACTAGGTATTCTTGGGACAATTGTTGAACAATGGTGACTGCGATATCCATTCATTACAGTATAGTAGCAACTTCAATATCTATTTTGATGGCCAAGAAGATATCATGTCGAATCGGTTCGCGGACGTCAATGTGGTAAGTATTGCTGCATAATCCAACGAGGTTTCTTTTTTAAAATATTTTAGATAAACCAAGTATAAAAATTCATGATATTTCTTATATACAGGTATTAATTCCTGTGAATATTGGTTGTGATCATTGGGCATTAGCCAAAGCGGATCTTCGCAAGAAAAGGGTATAGATTTATGACTCATTGGTGGCATTTCGCGACAAGAAAACATACTTAACTCAATTTCAGCCATTTAATGTCATTTTTCCTCAATGACTAAAAGATATTAGATTTTACAACATTCAGCATGAGTTGCAGACTATTGATTCTTGAAAAGTTAGGATAGTAAAGGACGTGCCACAACAAGAGGCTGAAACTGGTGATTGCACCATTTTTATGTTGGTGTTTGTGATGTATTTAATGTTTAGACTCAAATTTGATTTTGATAGTAACCACATGCAATACTTTAGGAAAAAAATTGTTATGGATATATTTAATAACAATATTAGACTATAAGTCATAATAGTTGTATAAACAATGATGTATGAGTATTTATATCATTTTATTTAAATCTTGCAATTAATGATGGTTTATTTTATTTTAAATCGTGTCGCACACAATCCATGGGCGCCGAAGCCTCCTGTTGCAATATTTTTTATGCGAAAAATTTTTATTTTTATTTTATTATTTAATCATATTACTTTTTTAATTTTTTAATTTTTAAAGTTGTGAACTTATTCTCAAATAATTGTTTAATATAACAATTTAATTTTATATTATTTATCAAATAAATGGAGAAATCAAAGCTAGCAACATATAATCCTAACTAGAAAATTAATGCTAAGATTTTGCATAACGAAAGTGTAATGGATGAGGTGTGTGTATTTTTTTTTTTAAAGTGAAAAATGAGAAAAAAATTGGACAAAGCTCACACTTGAAGACAACGTGCAACAGTCGCACGTCGCGCGTAGCCCTTGCTTGATAGGCACGGGCATCGTACCAAGAGACAACGCGCTCCTGGTGCGATGCCCGGGCTTGTAAAAAATTAATCAAACGTACAATCTTTTTGAACTAAAAAAACTGTATTTTTAACATTCACGTACTCTATATGACCATCTACCAATATCTCCCAACAGCCATCATAACATAATTAAAGCACAATTGAATCCATTAAACCTAAAAAAATATTAAAAGAATAAAAGAAATAAGATTACACATTACAAAATATGATTAAGTGAATATGAATAACATGTCTATGGATGACGGATATGTTGTGATTATGCGCTTAAGTGCAATGGTTTTTATTGAAGTAAATTTTTTATTCAAACATATCATAGAGTGGAATATATAATGTTAGAGTTGATTTGTCTCGTCGCAGGCTTCAAAACGATAAATTATATGCCCAAAACAAACATATCTAGCTCAGGTTATGACTTATAAAAATATCATAAATTCAATGAGATAAGCAGTAGAACAGCGCACCTGTCTCACATAAATACAAAACAGTAATGTGAAATAGACAATGGGACAGGCGCCTGTCTTACATAAGCATAGAACTATTATGTGCGACAGGCACCTATCTCACTTAAGTTGGTGAAACAGGCAGTGGAAAAGGTGTCTATCGCATATAATGGTCTTGTACTTATGTGAGACAGACATCTATATCATTACCTGTCTCACCAACTTATATGAGACAAGCAGTGGGATAAGCATCTATCTCACATAAGCACAGAACCATTATGTGCGACAGGCACCTGTCTCACCAACTTATGTGAGATAGACACCTGTCCCGCTACCTGTCTCACTAACTTATGTGAGATAGGTAGTGGGACAGGTACCTATCTCACATAAACTCAGAACAGTTATGCGAGACAGACAATGGAACATGTACCTATCTCATATAAGTACAGAACCATTAAGTGCGATAGGCACTTGTCCCATTGTCTGTCTCACTAACTTAAGTGAGACAGGCAGTGGGATAGTTGTCTGTCGCATATAATGGTTCTGTGCTTATGTGAGACAGGCACATATTCCACTACCTGTCACATCAACTTATATGAGACAGACAGTGGGATAGGTGTCTGTCACATATAATGGTTTTGTGCTTATGTGAGACAGATACTTGTCCCACTACCTGTCTCACTTATTCTAGGCTCGGTTTTTCGCTCGAGTTTTTTTATCTTTTTTATGATTTCTCTTAATTTCTCAACTTAAACAATGTACACTATTTTATTGATGAAAAATAATAATATTTACAACAAAAATAACTTTAATTTCAAACTTAATTTTCAATCTCAATATATTAAAAGTTTATGTTATATAGAAATATATATTGACCTTAACAAGCTTTCTCCAATTGATGATTATATCTTCAGTTATGTAATGTTTCTTAAAGAGTGTTGAAAATTTGTTGAGAGTGATGAAAAATCTTTAAGTATATTGAGTGTGTTGAGATTTCTTTAGTTTCTATTTTGAAGATTATAAGAGTGGCATTATTTGAAAATTTGAAGAACGTGATGAGAGTAATTTCGTCTAAAGTGTTGATCTTTAGCTAGTTATGATAAAAAAAATTTTATATGATCAAAATTGAAAAATACAAAACTTTTTTTGTTATTTTTGTAAATTTCTCTTGTTTCTTTGTGTGGAACCACATTATTGATCGAAAGGGAGACATGGAAAGTATCATTAAACTCGAAATTGGATGATCTAACAATAATAGTCTTAATATAAAAAAAAATGGTTATATATGAAGTTGTACATTCCTTCTGAAATAACTATAATCATAACTATACCATAAAAACATAACAAGTAACATTTCCTTTTTTCAATTTAAATACTCTTAAGTTGGTTGTTAAAAGTGATGAACCTGGAAATACCACCTAATTATAAGGTCTTCCTATAGTTGTTTGCATTGAAAGGTACATCTTTACCGCTACTCTATTTATCCAATAATGTTGCCACCATTACATAGATCAGAGAATTTTGAATTTGTTGATAGTATTTATGTTTTTGTTCACCCACTTTTTATTTTGTAGTGGTGGTGCTGTCGTTTTTATCATTAATAATTCAATAATTTTTGGCAATGTAGTTCTAATTTTTCCTTTATTTACAAAACTTAAATATTAATTAAATATTCAATTTTGTCTCATACACTTAAATATTATTAATACTCAAGTTCATGAATGGATATCGGATAAATCAAATCCAAAGTATTTTGAATGAATATTATTCAATATATTTGAATTAAATATTTCTAGAACATTTTGGATAGATATTATCTAATCTATTTGAATTAGATACTTAGAGGTCCAACTTGAATAGATTTATTTGCTTTTCCTAGCCATTAATAATTGTATTGGACTCTATTTTAAAACTTTTACTATGATCACCCATATATGACACAATTGATTATTCAGTTAATTATACTAATTGACTTATATTTTAATTGATAAATACGTGTTAAATTTTTATCTCTATTGTTATCCACGTGTGATAAAAGTAAGAGAGAAGAAAGAATAGACAATATTTATTTTTACTAAATAAATATTTAAATTATTTTTAAATAAAAAAATTATTTAGAATTTTTTAACACTTCTTGTAGATAAGTTAAAAAAAGATTTTAAACATATGGATGTGTGCTAATGATCATTTTAACGGTTAGGCTAACATAACAAATATCAATTTATTTAAGTGTGTAATTAAATTTATTCTTTTTATTTAAGGATGAAAACTCAACCAAAATAGAAAACTCATTATTCAAACAAACAAAATTGATTCTACAAATTCATAAACTAACATTTTATTATTAGTAGTAAATTAATGTCTTTTTTTATTACGTAATTAAATAGTTGATAGTATATTAAATAAATATTATGTTACAAAAAAAAAGTTGACTACATAGAATATGAAATTAAATTTTTTTTTACAGTTTGCACATTTCACCTACTTAAGATAGTAAAATCTCTTGTGTTGGGAAAAAAAAAATTATGGGATTGAATCTTGTTCACATGGGTGAGAGAAAATTTGTTGTCGTTATGTTAAATTAAAAAATAATATTTATATTTAATTATGTAATAAATTAGTTAATTTATTAATTTAAATAGATATTGATAAATATATGAATAAGTCATTTAATTGAAAACTTAGTTCAATAGTAAAAAAAAAAGATAATATTATGGGTTTATATACCATAATTTTAAAATGTTTAAATTTTCTTATTTTTCATAAATAGTACGGCTTTTAATGTTAATAACCCAACAATTCCATCTGAGCCGTTATACAACTCACGCCTTAGATTGCACACTTAAAAAAGACAAAATATGAGGTACCAAATTTTATGGGTAATATAACTGAACCTTTCATAATAATAATAATTTTTTTAAAATTAATAATTTTATTAAGGATAATTTTATATTTTATAACATATAAGAAGTTATATATAAAATTGTATTAAATATAAAATTAATTTTAAAAATTAATTTTTTTTATTTTTTAGAATCTAATTTATGATTTGATAATTTTATTATAAATTTATTATTAAATATAAAAATTAATTTTTAATTTTTTAAAAATAATCTCAAACAGCCTTTTTAGTTAGGCAGCACTGTTTCATTTTTTCAAAAAAAGTTTTTCCTCTGTTTCATTTTTCAATTGACGCGGTCAAATCTAAAAGTATTATTGTCAAAAGTGCTTTTGTAGCTACGGAATTTGTAAATTATTAATAATTTGGGGTCATTTTTTCATAAATTTCCCACAACATGAAATCTTGTTCTATTCTCTGTTGCGTCCACACGTCGAAGACAATTTCTCACTTATTACCTATCAATGGCGGAAGCTGTAGCGTATCCTTTCCTCGATACTGTCTGCAACAGATTGGATTCACACGCCAGTGTTCTTTCGAGGAGTACAAGCTTCGTACAAATGCGTGTCAAGTTAGCAGAAATACGAGCGCTCCTTGATGAAGCAAACTCAGACCATGAACATCAGAACTCGAGTCTCAGGCGCTGGTTCTCCGTTCTTAGAGACCTCGCTTATGATGTCGATAGAGTAATCGATAACTGGGAGGAATCTGAGAATAAGAAAGCAACCTGTTCGTTATCAATATTTGTGAATAGTTCCAAAATCGAGCATGAGGTTAAGAACATTCATGTCAGATTGGTTTCGCTCTTAAATTTGTTTTATAAATTTTCCCCTGATTTTTTTCTAAAAAGTGAAACAATTTCTGATATGGGTTTTGTAAGATCTGATCAATTTGTTGTTATTGGTAGAGATTTTGAGGTGTTAAATGTTGTGCATATGATGGTTTGTAATGAAAAAGATGAGCTTGAGATTTTTCCCATTGTGGGGATGGGTGGAATAGGAAAGACTATTCTTGCTCAAAGAATTTACGATGATGAGGTTGTGAAATCTTATTTCCAAATCAGGGTTTGGGTTTCTGTAGGTGAGAAAAGTCTTGACGTGGGAGCAATTTGTCAGGCAATAGAAGTAGAGTGCAGTAAAACTCGTGGGAAGGGGAATGTGGTGGAAACTAGATGTATATTGGAAGGGAGGAGATTCTTGATTGTGTTGGATGATGTGTGGGACGAAGATGGTGAAAATATCGATAAAGTGCTGTCGTGGTTAAATGTTGGTGCTTCAGGATCTTGTGTTTTGGTAACTACACGTTCTAGTCATGTGGCAAGTATGATGGGCACTGTCCCAACTCAGCACTTGATGTGCTTGTCCTGTGAGGATTCTTGGGTTCTTTTCAAGCATTTTGCATTTGGATCTGTGGAAGATGAGAGTACAGAGTTGGAGGAAATTGGTCGGAATATTGTTGCTAAATGCAGGGGTTTGCCTATTGCAATTACGACTATTGGCAGCTTTTTGTGTTTCAAAGACAAGGAAGAATGGTTGTCTGTAGCGGATTGTGATTTATGGACGTTGCTTGAATTTAAGTCTCACGTCTTGCCAGTTTTAAAACGGAGCTATGATAATCTACCTTGGTATTTGAAACAATGCTTCGCATATTTTTCAATATTTCCAAAAGATGATTGGATAAACAAGGACAAGTTAGTCCGCTTGTGGGTTGCAGAGGGCTTCATTCGATCGGACGGTGGAAGTGAAGACTTAGAAGAAACTGCTGATGACTACTTCATGGAATTATTGCAGCACTCATTCTTTGATAACATAATGAGGGGTATTTTTGGGGAAGTAGTAATGTGCAAAGTTCATGATTATATGCATTTTCTTGCTCAGTCGGTTGCAGGGGTTGAATACTCAATTGTGTCTATTGGAGATCCACAAAATATTCATGCAGACATCCGGCATTGTGCTTTGGTTGGTGATTTATCATCATCAACAGTTCCAAGAGCAATAAAACTGCGGACAATGCTTTTGTCGACTGTTAAGAGGGAAAACTTATCTTTCCCTTGTCAAGAGTTCCAATGCTTACGGGTTTTGGACTTGGGTCAGAGTGGCATTATTAAGTTGCCAGTATCTATTGGTACATTGAAACATTTGAGGTATCTTGATCTATCTCATACATATATAAGAAGGATGCCAGAATCCATCAGTAAGCTGAAGCATCTGCAGACTTTGGATCTCTCCAACTGTTACAACCTTGAAGAGTTACCTAAAGCTATTTGTCAGCTGACAAACCTTAGAACTCTGGATATCAGTTCATGCTATTCTTTGACTCACATGCCATTAGAGATTGGGAAACTAAGGCCTCTCCGGAATTTGCCGGCCTTCATTCTGGGTAGGAAACATTTCTGTGCTGGCCTTGGAGAGCTAAAGTTGCTTGACCTTCGAGGAAGATTAGAGATTAAGAACCTGGAGAACTTGAAAAATGTTGTTGATGCAGAAGAAGCAAAACTACATGATAAAGTACATATTCATTCATTAGGATTATCATGGAGTCGGAATGCCCCAATGAGAGATGACAAAGTACACGTTCTTATAGAATTTCTCAGGCCACCCCAAGATCTCAAAGTATTGGATATAAAAGGCTACAGAGGTTCCATCTTTCCTTCATGGCTGAGTTCAGGTCTCCCGAATCTAGTGAAGGTTTCTCTTGTTGATTGCACTTGTCAGGATCTTCCACCTCTGGGGCAACTACCAAACCTTAAGGATCTGTACGTGAAAGGGATGTCTGCTGTGCAAATTATAGGCTATAAATTTTATGGAAATGATGCTATGAGAGGATTTCCATCATTGAAACTGTTCCAGCTTTATGATATGCCTAATTTAATGGAATGGAATGGCCAAATGACGGAGGGAAAAGATGAATTTGATGGAATGCAAGAACCATTCCCCTGCCTGGAGAAACTGGTAGTTGAAGGATGCAGTATGTTGAGTACCTTACCATTTATTCGAAATCTCAAGAACTTAGCTCTATGCAACAGCAATGAGAGGCTACTACATTCGTTATCTCGTTTCCCATCACTTTCCTCCCTGGTTGTTGACAACTTTCCAGAGTTTAACTGCTTATCTGATAAGAACGGAAACTTAAACTCTCTCGTCAAACTGACAGTACATGAGTGTGACAATCTGGAGTCTCTTCTTGCTTTCATGCAGAGTTTCTCTTCTCTTAGGCATCTCAGTATTCTGCATTGTGACAAAGTGGAATCCCTGCCTAAGAGCCTGGAAAATTTCCGTTCCCTACAAAAGTTAGATATTGTAGAGTGTCCAAGGTTAGTCCATATCCCTAATATTATGGGCCAACATTCTTCCCTGCTAGAGCTGACTATAGAGGGTTGTCCAATGTTGAAGTTGTCACCCAAAACCATTGAGTTGCTTAGCCATCTTGAAAGTTTGATAATCAAAAAATGTCCCGAGTTGGAGCGAAAGCTGCTGATGAATGCACTTCAGCAATCATTCACGCCAATTGACTCAGACGCAGGTGGTATCGATGACGACTCAGATGGAGGTGGTATTGATTATGACATGGAACTTGAATGCAGATGAAGATACCAATAGAGACTGAATAGGAGCTCTTTTTGTCCTGCATGCAGGTATGTTAGCAAAATCTCTTTGACAAAATTATTTATTGTCTGGTGTTTTTATATAAATAATTTTCCATTTAATGATGTTTATTGTTGTCCATTAAATGTGGTTTCTTATCAAAGTTATATTTTGTTAATTTTGCAGGTACTTCTCTTCATGAAAAACAAACATGGGTAAAGGCTTTGGGCTTTAGAAGACCCAGAAACATCACCAGCTGTAACTTCATCAACAGAACTTAGTCCTAAAAAAAATGGAACAATGATTACTCACTCCTTAGTCGTTCCTGAGCAATGGCTCTTCGAATTATTCCAAGTAGGTCAATGTAAAAGTGTAAATCAAATCTCTTCACAATTTAGATGTGATCGGGAGTCATATCCTTTACTATTTGAAGTGAAATATAGTAAGATGCATGTGAAGCAGGATAATTTATTTCAATTTCATTTTGATTTTACATAGCATGTGATTGTTAATGAATGGTACATTTAGGGTGTGTATGTGCATGTTTCCAAATTAGAAATAATTTGTTTCTGCCGGGTAGCAGGGTATTTCATCACTTTGTCAGCAAATTCTTAACGAAATCAAAACGAGTTTTACACAATATTGCTATTGAAACGACGTACAATAATCAAACTTAGTTCACGCGCAACTATATAATTCAATGAAAAAAATTGCAGAATTAAAATATATTTTAATTTAATTTTTTGAAAGTGTTATGAAATGTTATAATGTGAAAGTTATTAATATCTAATTTCGTATCTGTTTGGTGTTGTTTAACTCATTGTTACGAGTGTTTATTTACTTTTATAAATTTTTTAAAATTTTTTATTAGTTTTTTATTATTTTTTAATTGATGTTTTGAGTTTAAATAAGTTATTGTGTTCAAAGTTCAAATTTTAAAGTTGATGCAAATACAGATTGGAGTTCTTTTCTTTTTCTCTTTTTTAAGTTTAATTATATAAAATGTTCACGATTTATCTTATATTCTTATATAACATAACTATAAAATTTGTTTATTAAAATAATTTTTTATTTTTTAAAAAATTTCTTATTAATGAGCAAGCAACATTTTTCTAAATAATAGATCTACTTATAAAAATTTTAGTAACAAAATTTTATTTAAATAAATTCTATTTGAAAAGATATTTCAAATGAAACTTTCAAGAAAAGTTAAGTGTGAACTATTACTTATGATAAATTCTAAAAATATAAAAATAAATAAAATTATTATGCATATAAAAAGAAAGAAAATCATGAGTTTTACATCTAATTTCAACCAAAGCTTGTATATATATATATATATATATTTCTAATGGTTGACCCAAATTTAAAGGGTAGTATTAATTATTTTATTGCATTACAACATTAATTTAGGTATTAAATATTATGGCATCACGTATATTACAAAACAAAAAAAAAAGAATTTTCTATTTTTATTTAAATATGCCATGTTTGTCCTAAAATATCAAATCTATACCTATTACATACATATACCTCATGAAAGTAGAAAAGCCAAAATTACCTTTAAAAAACCATGAGTCTACATCATTTCTTTAACGTAGGGCGAAAGTGATACTAAATTTCATTATAACATACATTCTTAAAAACTCAATAAAAAGACTCTCATAAAAGAAAAAATATCTAAATAAAAACTATTGAATATTATTAATGAAAAAGCTTATGTATAGAAACAAGTACAATAAGCCTATTTATACTAATTATAATTATCCCATTGATAATAAAATTATGATATCTTTTAGGTAAAGAAATATGACTTAAATAAGAAAAATATAAATTAAATTCTAATCAAACTAGAAAAAGAAATTGAATTTATAATCCTATGACTAGGTTGTCCTCTTTCTCTCATGGTTTCTTTCCCCCATTCTTTTCTCATGGTTTTCTCTTCTCAACATTTTTTTCCTTTCTAATGATTTTATTCTCTCTCACCATTTCATTTCTTACCTACAGTAAAAAGTTTTAATAAAAATAAAGTGTTCAAAAGCTACATTGTCGACAGGTAAATTGAGTCGAGTATTAATAATTTTTAAAATAAATTGAGTAAAAGTCGAATAGATATTTTGAACAAGTCAAGTAATAATTATATTATTTTTTTAAAGAAGTCGAGTAGGTCAAGCATTTGATCAAATAAGAAATGAAGTGAATTGAGTAAATAGACCGAATGAATCAAGTATTAAATTGAGAAAAAAGTGAATAATTTTTTAAACAAGTCAAGTAAACATCAAGTAAATTTTTGAATACATCAAGTAAGAGCCAAGTAATAATATTGAGTAAAAAGTCATTTAATCAAATCGAGTAAGTATATTGAATGATTTAAGTATTAAGTCGAGTAATATTTATAACAAATTAAGTAAAAGTCGAGTAAGCTTTTTTAAACTAATTGAGTAAAAATTATATATATTTTTTAAAGAAATTGAGTATGAAGTTAGATAAATCAAGCATTCAATCAAGTAAGAAGTGAAGTAAGTGAGTTGAGTGTAAAAAATTGAGTAAGTATATTAAATGATCTGAGTATTAAGTTAAGTAAAAGTTGAGTTATTTTTTAAACAAGTTAAGTAAACATTAAACATTATTTTTGTTACTTCTTTTGATCTTGTTTGATTTTGTAATTTAGGGAATTAGTTCATTTTTTTATGATTTTATGGAGGTTATTTATGTACGTTTCTTAATTTTTTTTAAGTATAAGCATATATATACGTGTGTGTGTGTATATATACACACACACATAATTAAAGATTTTATTGGTTTAAGGCATGTTTTAGGTGTGCTGGGAGAAATAGGGTATAGCCCGTGCAATCCCCTCATTTTCAAACTTCCACCAAACTTTGATGCAAATCTGAAATTTTGCCATAAAAAACCTTTGAAATTTGTCGGGACTTGGTCTTAAAACTTGTTGAGACAAAAAGCAACTCAGAATTTATTAATTTTTTTTTTTTACTCCTTGAATAAAGGGCAGGTGAATAGTCCAAATCGTACAGATGTATAAAGCTCAGCACAGAATGAAGATGACATCGCCTCTCGAGACATTTTGTCACGGCTTACGAAATTAGAAGGAGATCGGTTCGGCCCTTTCTCTCCATCAAGCGGGTTGTAGCTGTTTGGTTAGTTCAAATTTTTAAAGAATCATTCTTTAGATGTTTGTTTCGGCTTACACTTCAAATTACAGGCTCGATAGTTTATGAACGGACAATTCATCCTGTTATATCCTTTTTTCTTTTTTCCTTTTTTTCAACATTATACACAGCGGGAGGATAAAGCGAATATAGGGATGTCATTGTCCGACTGAAACTATGCGTAATCCCTTATCTTTGAAATTGTTATCCGCAATTGGACGAAGAGAGAGTTTCTAGCTTTGTGGTGAATATCCCCAAAAACCAGTATACTTGCCCTATGATGGGGGATCTTTTTATAAGGAGACCTCATTAAGTCTGTGTCATATTTGAATTGTCACAATTAATTTGGTTTATCTTCCCCGTGTGTGTAATGTGAGAAATAGGGTATAACGGGTCCAACTCTAGTTTCTGTTATTGTTGTCGTCGTTAGTTAAGAATAATATTTGTACATGTTAGTGCTTTAAGTTTGAAAGTGCAATGTAGTTTAAAAGTGTTTAGTAAGCATAACTTTTACTCACTGGTGATTCATTAAGAATTTATAGCACCTCAGTATCAAACAATTCCATTCAACTGATTTTTAGGTTGCCAATGATATTGTTTTCCATATGCTGTTCTTTTGACAAAAATTGAAAAGGGCAAAATCCATAGTCTATATTTATTTCTCAAGATATATTTACCAAATATATTTCCAATATTTAGTTCTATGAAAAGATTGGCCTCATAAAATGATGGTAAACATGCTTTTAGGTGAGGTTCATATGATATGTATAGCTGAAAACATGTTACGAGAATCATATTTGTACAGTGTTAACCGTTTGCTGTTCAATTTATTGCTCCTTACATTACCGATCTAAATGTTCTATGTTAGTCTTTCATTATACTTTGGATGTTATTCCTGTGTCACTACATTTTTCTTGGGACCAATCTTTCAGTCATTGAACCTCTGACTCTATTAACTGAAAAGGAAGGGAATGGAAGCTTCCCAAATTCTTAAATTTCATCACAGTGCCTTCACAAATTTAGCTCTAAATAGTGAGACACTCAACTTGCTGTATGAGAAACATTTGTAAACAAATCACATACCCTTCATGTATCTTCTACATTAATTAATGTGGATGTTATTGCTTCTCTTATTAGCACAGAAGATAACTTATAAAAGATCATTCAAATGAGAACAAGTATGAATCTGCACACAATTCACTTAGACAACCTTATCTCGTGTATTGATGGATATTGTATAAATTTTGATATAATTATAGTTTTGGTGCATGGTATTACATACTTTTTACTATGCAGCACACTTTAAATTCCTTATTTTTTTTTTAACACTGCAGGTGAAATGGAATTTACTTGGTCCATGCTGATCTCACCTGTGGTTTCACTGTTTTGGAAAATTGCACCTTCCAAAAGGCTTGGAAGGGATGCTGAATTGCTTATTCAGAAATATGAAGGTTTGTATGATATGAGAGATTTTGTTAAGGAAGAAAAAGTTAAAGTATTAATGCTGGGTTCAATTCAAACAGAGGACTATCAGAAATGGCTTTACAAGGAGAGGGAAATTGAAAGTCATGTGAATGCTATGTTAAAATTAAATAAGGAGAATTCACATCCGCTGTTATGTTCATGCACGAAACTGCCGCATGGTGATCTCATGAATGCTCTTGATGAGGTTACTTACCACTTAGAGAATCTTCCACCAGCACACGGTTCAATATCTCATGCAGAGCATCAGACAGCAACAGCATTAATCAGTCCAAGAATTGAAAGCATGACACATGGCCAGGTTGAAGTGACTAAGAATTTGAACAAGAAAAGAAAAGCTGAGACAGTAGGTGAATCAAGTGTACAAGTTCATGCACAGAGAGACAAAGCTGCACAATGGAAAGAAATGCAATGTAGTAACTCACAACCCTCAGTTGAGGGACATGAAAAGCATGTCGGAGTTACTGAACCAGAAACTCTGACATTTACTAAAGTATTGCATGGTTCAGTGGCTCAATCATCACATGCGGAAACAAAGACATTAAACAGCCAAGGAGTTGGAGGCAATACATGCGGACAAATTGAAAAGGTTGGGACTGTGAACCCTAAAAGAACGGCTGAGATAAAAGGTAAATCAAGTGTAAGAGCAAGTACAGAGATGTTGACCTCTTCACCAGCATCATTCAGATCTATGGTTGAGGCTTATACAGGAAATAGACCAGTATCTGGAAATAAAGATGAGCTGACTTATGGTATATCAGGTGGTGTTCAGATGCCAACTGAAACTGTGCCTACCACATTTGCAAAATCTTCGTCAGCTGCAGATCAGGTTTCTGCATCAAGTGTGGAACCTGTGACAGAAGATGAGATGATATGTCCAACACAAATTGATACACGAACAATGCATGAATCTGAAATTCAGCCTTCTTCTAGTGAAGTAGAATTGGGGTCATTTGTGCATGCTGCAGGGACTGTGGAAACTCTCTCGGATGGAAATGAAAGGATGCTGCCTGTGCAGAGGGAGGAATTTGAAGCTGCTCCATCTCAAAGTGAAGTTAGTTCTGCTGCCAAAGTAGTAACATTCAAATCAGGCCCAGCTAACATAGCTGCAGTGGAACAAGCAACTTTTTCTCCTTTCAAAATACAAGATGAAATGCCACTTGTGGATAAAGCTGAGGCTGAGATTTCTTCTAAAACTAAAACAAATCAGTGGTTGCACGAATTCGGCTTGATTGTCAATCGATCAACTGAGAGAACTATGCTGAAGATTCTCCAATGCATAAGTGGCATTGAAGCAGGAAAAATTGGCATTCATGGAATTGGTGGGATTGGGAAGACCACAGTTTTGAAAGCCTTGATCAGTTATCCAAAAACCAAACTCATGTTTGACATGATCATTGTGGTGACTGTCTCAAGATATTGGAGTGCAAGAAAGATCCGAAATGATATTCTACGACAGCTATCACTTTATTCTGAAGATTCTGAAACTGATTCTGATGTCGCGGAAAAGTTATTCCATTTTTTAAATGGGAAGAAGTTTTTGTTGCTACTTGATGATGTTTGGGAGCATATTAATTTACAGGTAGTGGGAATTCCTGATCCCAGTTCAGAAAATGGCGGCAAGATTGTAGTGGCATCTAGAACAGTGGGTGTTTGTCTTGAGATGGATGTAACTGAGTTGATTGAAGTGCAAACTGTCTCTAAGAAGGAAGCTTGGGAACTGTTTTATGAACAAGTGGGACGAGTCATTGAATTGCCACATATCCAGCCATTTGCACAAACTATAGTTGAGGGCTGTGGTGGCTTGCCATTGTTGATTATTGCTACGGGAAGGGCTTTAACTGAGGAAAATAATGTTCTTGTGTGGAAGCAAGCAGCAAAGCAATTCTCAAAGACTATTGGTAGTGCAACGATTGAGGAAGTAATTCAACTGTTGAAATTCAGCTTTGACCAATTGAAGGATTTTGACACAAAGAGTTGTTTCCTGTATTCTAGTTTGTTTCCAGAAGATAAAGAGGTTAATGTTTTTGAGTTCATCGAAAATTGCATCCATGATGGTGTAATTGCTGGGAGTTTGGGTGATGCACGTAAAAGGGGACAGGATATAATTGATATTCTTGTTGGTGCTTCTCTGCTGCAAGTCACTGAAGCTGGTGATTCCATCAAAATGCATGATTTAATCAGAGATTTAGCTTGGGGGATCGTATCTGTCTCAGAAGATAGTCAGTTTCTGTTGAGAGCTTATTCTAGATTGACAGAACCTTCAAATTCAGCATGCAGTTCTTCATCCAGGGCACTCAAAGTCCCTGAAGGTCATCATTTCTTATTGAGAGCTGGTGCTGGTCTTACAGAACCCCCTTCACTGAAGGAGTGGGAACAAGCTAAGTTGATATATTTGATGGATAATGAGTTGTGCACTCTGCCTGAGAGGCCAAATTGTTCTGAACTTTCGGCGTTGTTCCTTCAACGCAACTATCAGCTGAAAGTCATACCCATGTCCTTTTTCCAATTCATGACTTCTCTCAAAGTCTTGAACGTATCCAAGACCAGAATCAACTGCTTGCCAAAAACACTTTCTGAGCTTAAAAACCTCCAAATTCTCATTTTACGTGATTGTGAACGTCTATCTGCGCTCCCCTCTGATGTTGGATCTCTTGAAAATCTTGAGGTGCTTGATCTCCGAGGCACTGAAATTAGCAAATTTCCTGATGAAATTGGTGGATTGACAAATTTGACCTACTTGGACGTGTGCTTTTATGGATCTATCAGCCACATTGAGTATGTGAAAATGCCTCCTGAGTTGATTTCTGGTGGGATTATAGCAAGGCTTCATGCATTGAAAACATTAAGTATTGTTGTATACCCTGGAGATAAACGGTGGCATAAGGATGTCAAATCTTTTGTACTTGAGGTCTGCAATTTGACAGAGTTGAGTTCTCTCTGTTTCTATTTCCCAGAAATAAAGCTTCTCGAACTATTTCTCCAAAGATGCATAGCATGGAATGCTCAATGCTTAACTGAGTTCAAAATTGTTGTTGGCCATGATGTTAAGAACATTGTCTCTCGGGTCCCGGACTCCGTGGTGTTTGATTATAATAAACAATGCAAGTGCTTGAGGTTCATAAATGGTGGGAATATACCCGATGCAGTTCTTCAAATATTAGCTTGCTGTACTGCTTTCTATTTAGATAATCACCTTGAGATAAAAAGTCTGTCAGACTTTGGGATCTGGAGTATCAATGGCTTAAAATTTTGTATAATAAGTGAATGCCCAAAGATTGAAACTGTTGTGGATAGCAAGAAGCTTACTACAGTCGTCTTTCCAAGCCTTGAGAATCTAAGTATTCATCATTTGTGGAATTTGACGTACATATGTGAGGGAATTGTACCAAATGGAAGCTTTGCTAGGTTAAGAGTTTTGTCGGTGCATGCATGTCCAAAATTGAAATTTGTCTTTGGCAGCTTCGTGAATCAATTTATGTCTAACTTGGAAGATCTGACAGTTGAAGACTGTCCAGCCATCGAGGAAATCATATCTGAAGGTGAGATAATTGATTCTGGTTGCGTTGCACTTCCCAGGTTGAAGAAGTTAACACTTCATTATCTGCCCACATTGGTTAACATTTGGAGTAGCGCTTGGCCTTCACTAGAATATGTCAGTTTCTATGATTGCCCTAAGTTGAAGAATATTGGTTTGGATTCTAACTTAAAGCATAGCATTATGGAGATTAAGGCAGAGAAGATTTGGTGGGATAATTTGGAGTGGGAAGATACTGCATTGCAATTGCACCTTCAAAATTGTTTCACTACCATCAGTGAAGATGATCTGTAGGGAAAAAAACTACATCTGTAGGCATATGTAATGTTTTTAAAGTAAATTAACAGTTGGTATACTGTCAACATTCCATGTATGATTGCTGTGATGAAATGTAAAAAGAAAGGTCGGGGGCCTTGATTTTTTCATTTTAAGATAGTGTTTTGCTGAAAAAAATTGGAGGAAAAAAAAAAAAAGATCATAGCATGGATAAAGCACTGAATGAAATGTTAAGAAATCTCCTTGACCCTTTTGGGAGCAGAAAAACAAAGTGTAATTGAATGGGTAGATATAAACAAAGCCATTGTAATTATTGGCACCATTTTGAAGGAGCTAAAATCTTCCCTGCTATTCTGAAAGTGTTATAATATTATTCATTCGAAGAATGACAATAAGCAAAGTATTACCAACCACATATGCTGCACTGCAAAGAGAAAACAACAGTGAAAATGCAAAACTGAAAAAACCAGCAAGATCACAACTGAAAGTACAGATTCTGCAGGCCAAAGCAGCTTATGAACCAGTCTACTAAGGTAAATAGCGGCGAACACAAAACATCAACAACTCCCACAAACATAGTTATGTACTGCATCACAACAGGCTGCGTTTTAGTGCAAAACTGCTGGCGTCACCATACACTAAAGCACAACAGGTAAATATTTACAGTGACCCAGCACTATCTATTATCCACCAAAAGCCAAAAGAAATCTGCAGACACCAAATTCCGGCAGTAGCTCAAAATAATTATTACAATCTCTATCTTAAAAAATCAAATCTGTTGTGAAGCATCGAAACAATTCTGTGTATCTGATTTTCCTCATATGAATTGACAAAAGCTTTGGAAGTGGTCTCTAACGTGCTCATTTGGCCAGACCAATGTGCTCCACCAAGCTCGATTGCACTGGATACCTGTCAATTTGGATGCATTTTCAATGGTAGATGGAAAATTTCTCAGCTCATCACAGGCCTTAATTGTTATCGTTTCCAAGGAGCGCCATTCCAATGACAAGTTATGGCAAATGTTTGATAATTTCGGCAAATTAATGAGTTGCAAACTCTTTAATTTAGGAAAGGTCCCAAAATCAACTGCACTTCCAGCCTCAATGATTTCTTCCATCTCTTTACAGTCCTCAACTTGTAGATATTGTATCTGATTAAGTTGGAAGACAATCTCCTCTGAGAAGAGAGTTTTCATGCTTTGGCATCCTTTCAGCGTCAGGGTTGTAAGCATAATGAGGCTTTCGCATTCTATTGAACCTTTCCAAATATGCATCAGTTTTGGAAGATGGCTAATATGCAGCTTCTTCAAGTGTTGAAATGTGACACCTTCTGTAAGGTTACCATCAATGATGCTTATCATTTCATTGCAATCTTCGACTATACAAGCTTCAACATCTCCAAATTTATTAGCACCAAATTCTGACAAATTGGTAGCAGTCCTATGACCAATCAGCTCGAAAGCACATGCCTGCTCCAGTATCTTTACAACTGCATCAGGAAATCCTTCACCATCAGCAAATCTAAAATACTTTTCAGCTGAGCATCCTGAGAAATCAAATTCCATGTGAGAGCTACTTCTTTGGCAATAGCCAACAAGGATGCTGAATGATCTAAAGTTGCAGTTTCCATTCCATGATTTACTTGCATTGACAAAATTCTCTAGCAAGTCCACCTTGGGAAAGTAGAAACAAAGAGTTGTCAAATCTTCCAGAGAAGCAACTTCTATGGCTATGTTTTCTACATTCTGATTCCATCTTCTGTTGTTGGGATCCACAACAATGCTCAACTCTTCTAATGAATGAAGCTTGGAAATTATGTTTGAAGAAATCATCTCCATCGATCTAGCTGCAAAACAGTTTTCTTCTCCAATATTTGCAAGAAATGAGACTCTCAAACACTTGAGATTGACTAATTGACCAATTTCAGATGGTAAACAATGAATTCCAGTGTGGCTTATATCAAAGATTTCAAGATTATGAAGATCTCCTACTTCTCCAGGCAGTTGCATTAATTGACAACAGTTGTTTAGGAACAACGCCTTGAGATTTATCAAACTGGAGATAGATGATGGAAGCAGCTTGATTTTCGTATCATGCAAGTCAAGCAGTTGAAGGCTACACATATATCCAAAGAATGATCTTGGAAGTTCTGCCAGACTACTTTCTTGAAGTAACAATGTTAAGATTCTGCAACACTTTGGCCTTTTTGGCAGGGTGGATAGACACAAACGAATCAATGAGATCCTATTTGCCACTTCCCACTCTTCTTCACTAATCTTCTCTCCCTCCTTTACTAGAATTTTGAAACTATTCTCATTGAGATTGGCAATTCTTAATGCTGCTCGTTGAAAATGCTCAAACATCTTATAGCACGAAGCCTTTCTACCCTTTTCTAGTAGGGATTTTTTAACAAACTCATCCAATATAGATTGCCCTCTATCACGTGCCTCCCCAAGCTTTCTTAAGTAAGCAAAAAACTGCTCTGCTCTCCAGCATTCAATAATGTAGTCTTGGTGAAGTTCATAGCCAATAGGAAAGATTGCCCAATAAAGTAAGCAAAGCTGCTTATCTGACGGTAGCTTGTCACATACAAGTTTAAAGGACTTGTAAACTTCTTCCAGTTCTTGTTTTGGTGCCATACTTGGAGATCTTAATTGATACAGCGTATCCCGCCATATTGCTGGGTTGTTCACATTGGCCAATCTACTTCCTATCAATTTAATCATGTGGGGCATGCCACCACACTCATTGATAATTAGTCTTGCCACAGGTTTGATGTCTCGACAATCCTTCAAATGCACACCCACTGTTTCCCAAAACAGCTTTTGGGCATCCTCACGGGACAATCTCTGCACATTGATCTCCTCATCTATCTGCCCACAGATGTTTCTGAAAATACATGCAAAGACCACCTTTCCATTTTTATGCTCATCATGAATGCCAATATCTCTCAAATTGATCTCGTTGGAAACTTCATCGAGAAACAAGACATAACTCTTGTCCTTTAGCTCTTCAGATATCATGTCTGCCCTTTGCTCAATGTTGTGTTCATCCGCTCTTAGGTCCAACCGCTTGAGAAGAACTTCTTGTATATCTCTTATGTTCCCCTCTGAGTTCACAGTTACCCAGAAGATGAAGTCAAATTGACGAGACTCACCAACTGCATCATGCAAGTTCTCCATTATTGTTGTTTTTCCAACTCCAGGCGGTCCCCATATGCAAATTCTCTTTGTTCCTACATTTTTTAGACACTCCTGGAGCATTTCCACATGCTTATTAAGCGATGGAACCTCTTCTATTTTTTTGGCATGCTTTTTTATGACTGGAACTGGTGCCTTCTCAACCATAATGGCTATTTGGCCAATTTGTTTTCTTAGAGAAACTACCTCTGCCGTCAGTTTCACAATTTGTTTACCAAGCTTCAGCAGACTAGGAAATGGGCATATGCCACACAAGAATTTGTGGGTACTGCTGTAGCTGGACTTCAGTTTTTCAATCTCATCTTTCATCTTTTCCACCTCATTGAGCCAGGTTTCACATCTGCGCGACTTCTCCATTTTTAACTTATTCCTTTCAAGTCTTGTTTTCACATCTGCCTCTTCATCACATAGATATTTTTCTTCTCTTTCCAGGTTCCTGAAGTTCTTGCTCATGTTTTTCACAAATAAATACTTGCGCTTCAGACAATGGAACATGTCTGTGCCACCTTCTACTGCTGGTCCAACTAATGAACCAGCTGCTTGCCCAGCTACTGCTTCCATCCTGCAGATATTTTTTGAGAAATTTTTATCACTTGCCTAACCAAAAACAGAAAAAGAGTTCCATGCATTGCTTTTGCTGGTAAAAAGCCATAAATTTCATATATATGCTGATAGCCATCTTGAGTGGAAATTGCTTTCACAGCCATGTACCTATATATTAATAACTTTACATAACACTGCTGATAAACTAAAGTGTAGTCTTTCAGTGCTAATGAAGAAATCATATATCTATATGTATATGTCATTGAACACACTAGTGTTTTTGTCTCTTCTGTTAAAGATAACAATCTAATGATGCAGACATTGATATTTTTCAACTTGTTACACTAATGCAAAAGTTATGGATACAATGAGAGCATTAACATTTTGTGAAGCAACATGTGATTAATATTCTGTTCTGCTTTCTGGCAAAATAGGCTGCTTATATATGCCGAAAGAAAATATTTGTGTGATATTAACTACAAAGAAAGTCTGAATTATCGTACATGCTATTGCTAATTGACCCAAACAATATAAAAAAGCAGAAAAGTGAAAAAGACATCTGCACAACACTTATCCTTTAATAGTAAATCTTTGTTTTAGTAGAGATAAAGTCAACTTCACTGATGGTGATGATGATGCATAACCAGAAGCATCTTCTTCACAAAAGCACTTTTCAGACCATAAAACATTGATTTTCAACTAAAATTATTGCATTGCAAAAATTAATGCACAACCAGCAGTTGCATTGCTCAAGATTATCAGTTATAAATGTTAATTAGCTAACAAAATCAACTTAAATATATCAAACCTGAAAAATATAACTCGTTTGTTTTGATGTCTCCTGCTTCTTGGATAAACGGTTGCAGCTCGAAAATGAATGAACCAGCTCCTTCATTTTAAGGCTCCAGTGAGAAACGTCCCCGTAGGTGCATGGGGGACCCATTTTTTTTAATTTTTTTTTCCTATTATCGCCGAATACTCTATAAAATCTCCGAGCATTTTCTGCTGGATAATAGAATTTCGGTCCTTAAATTTTAGTAAATTCACGAGAAATATACAATTTGTGTTTTTTCATATGTCAATCTTTTGTTTTCGGGATGGAGTAATACTAGACATAAAATTAAAATGTTTTTTTTATAGTAAATGATGCAACATTTAATAGTGTTATTTATTCATTAGTACTATGTAATTATCACATTAATAATGATAAAAAAAAAGTTAGCCATCATACAATACAAGGAAGTTGTTGATAGGTGACAAAATAATTGGAAAATAGATTATCTAATCTTCGCATTAGTTCCCATAGTCTAATTGTGACCAAACTTTGTAAGGTCAATATTATTCTCTCGAATTTTAATAGACAAATTTGTTTTACACTCTTGAAGTTTTTAAGATAAGAACTTAATCAATAAATTGATTTTAGGAGTATGAGAGTACAACAGTCAAAGTTATTAATTTTATTAGATTATGATGATATGAATTTTCGTATTAACTATATACATGCTTTATTATTATTATTATTAGAACAATAAAATCTTGTACATTGATGTGGCGCTCTATGATATTGTTGAATGCAAAATAAAATAATAAAAATAAATTAATTAGATCATGTGATGATCTTCATTTAACAGCATCTTTTTATTTACATTATTTCTATATTTTTTGATTTTTCACCTCGATCTGGATATCATGTATCAGTGTAGATTTAACCTAAACTATATCAAGAATAAAAAATATTACAGTTTTTGTGTGGGTGGCTTACATTGATACGAGCTAATGCGGCCCATTATTGGCTCCACATATTTTTTGTTTAAAACCTTACTTACAAAATAAGGAAAAAAAATTTATAAATTCCTAATTTTAGAGTTTGAATTAGAGGGGTTACTATTTGGTTTAGTTTGGTTTAGGTTTAGAATCAAGCCAAGCCTAAGCTAATTGGTTTATGATTTTGTGAACCAAATACAAACCAAGAACTAGATCTTAATCATATTAATTAAGTTTAGTTTAATTTTATTGTTGGGTTTAGTTGGTTCGAATAATTTTACCCTATAGATTTTTTTAAAAAATTAAGTAACACAAATATACTAGTACAACATTAATAATCTTCTTAAATTTATAAATAGTCTAGATATAATCCAACAATAGTCTAGAAATGCACCCTCTAAAAAGTCCAAAAATCCACTACAATTTACAAACGAAACTTCTGATCAAAGTTCCATCACCACCGAATACTCTCTTAATCATCATTTCTTGATCTTTCAACTTCCATATCTACAATACTGTCATTATCTCTCAAAGTCAGCCACTAGCCAAGCATCAGTAATTAAATAAAATAAAATAGAGTGTGTTGCCACATTGATAATCACATTTATTTTACTAACAAATAAAAGTATCACCTTCATTAAAAAAATTTCATAGTGAACCATGTGAACAAAAGTTACACAAATCAAAATTTTATAATCTATTTAAAATAAACTTAAATTTAATTTTGACAAATATGTCTTTCAAAAGTTGATCTACAAACTTATTTTCTTGAATTAATAGATTAAGATTTATTGTCATATCCAAGAAAATAAAAGACCACAACTAATTTTGTGTTAATATCAACGTTTCAAGCATGTTGGGAGTCAAAGACTTTCTATATTGATCTAGTTTAAGTTAGGGTTTAGTTTTTTAATTTTAATTTTTATAAATTGTATTCTTAATTTTTTTTAGTGAATCATTTCATTCTATTTGGTTTTAAGCTGAAGTAAACAAAGTCTAATTGTTTTAGATATTTTTGAACCATTTCAGTTTTTGCTGCCCAAATGTAACTGATAGAATATGATTCAAACCGAATTGAACCACCCCCAATTTGAATCAAACGGATTGCTGCAATTTCACTTTAAGACGGTAAAAAAATCGGTCGTTTTGATTTTGTTTTCATTGTTGAGATAATTGGGATTAAAAGGTCTAATTTTTACTGTTGTTTTATTTGTTTACTTAATGAATCATTGAAATATTAGCCAATTATTTATTCTGCAATTTCATTAAGTTAATTTGAAGGGTCGGGCATGGGTGGAAATGGTCAAAAGCCAGGCAACAAGAAGTCTAATAGAAGATTGCGAGATCTGAAACCGGAAGACATTGAACTTCTGGTTGTAAAACATGGGTCCAAAAAAGGTAAAATAATAAAATATCTCAAATTAAATGAGTGCGGTTTTATCATTGAATTCTAGAGTCTTTAAAAAAAAAAAAAGGAACAATAGAGGTTAATTTTTTAATAAATAATTGAAAGAGAGAAAGTTTTTTTTTTTTTAGCTTGGTTTTCATTTTTATTAAGATAACGATGTCATTAAACTAGAGAAAGAAAAAATACTACAAGTATAATTTTGAAAGAGAATAAATGTATAATTGAGAACGTCAAAATATTGTCAACAACCCTTAAAGAACTAAGTTTTTACTTTAAAAAATTAGAATTGAAATAAATAACGTACTTTAGAAAAGCCAAAATATTGATAATAATTATGAAAGAATTAAATTTTTGATCCAACAAAATTAGATAAAAACAAAACACACTTAAAAAAGTTTTAATCTGTCATCTATAAATTAAGAGGATTGAAATATAAAATTTTTGAAAAAAATTATATTTTAATTAAAATTTTTATCATCATTAATTTTATTTTACCTTAATTTTTTATTTTCAAATGAAGTAATCTATTTGATTGCCAGATAGACATCAGTATATGAAAGGGGTATCTTTGTTTGGAAATTGTAGCATTTAGAAGGGAAAATATCATTTGAAAATTGTAGTATTTGTGTTACCCACTATTCAATGTGACAGTAAGTAATATAAGGAGGCATTGAGGACTTAAATGTAAATTACGTTAAAAGTTGGAAGACAGATAAGAGAAGGTCATGGGCCAAGGCAAAAGGTATGTGGTCCCACGTAAATCATTAGAAATTTTATTAGAATTTTTATTTTCTTAAATTTTAGTTGACTATCATTTTTTTGTCCAAGTAAACTCATTTCCAGTCTTCCACTGTCTCAAAAACTTCATCTTCAACATTTGAGCCGCATCTGAGAATCGAAGAACGACCATTTTCAGACCCAAAAAGTAAAATTTTCAGGTTTGTTATGAACTTTGCTTTCATTTAACTGTTTGGATAGGAAGAAAATATTTGTGTAACTATACGATTCATTTGACTTTATCTTGAGCTATGAAATATTGATCAAAATACATGAGATATAATTATTGGTTGAAGTAGTGACAATGTGTCTTCAAAAATGTGCGTTCTCCTTTGAAAGCTAGGCTTTTTCAGAAAGCTATCTCAATAAAAGAAAAAGTTGAAGATGTCAAAGGCTATCTCAAAATACTTATTCCATTAGGCTAAAAGATAACTAACTTCAAAAAAAAAAAAAAAAAAGTGATGGATGCCTGTTGGTATATTACATGACCGTTTCCCATCAATAAAACTAAATTTTGTTAGCTCAATTGTGATTTTTTTAAAAAAAAAAATTCCTTAAGAAGTTCCTTTTTCAAAAGTTCCCAGAATGGCGGAAGCTGCAATTGTACAGGCAGTTGGTTCAGTCCTTACACCAGCGGTGGAAGGTAGCCCAGGCATATTCCACTATTTGAAGCTTAATTATGGTTATGTGAGACATTTGAATAGAAACTTTGTTGAGCTTGAAAAGGAAGTAACATTTCTATGTGACCTGGAGACTTCAGTTCATGAAGAATTGAATAGCAATAGAACAAAAAAGAAGATGACGCAAGGATGTAAACTTTGGCTCGATCATGTCAAAGAGGTGAGGGATGAATTCGAAATCTTGAGGAGCAAGTATCAGCAAACCGGTGGATGCTTATGTGTAAAACATCCAATCCATAGTCGGCTTAAGCTTGGTAAAAAAATTGCAAAAATGATTGCGAAGATAAGTTCTCTGAGGACTGAAATTGGTCAAATACCAAAAATGTTGCCGAAGCCGCCAGATCCATTCGTAAGCAGGCATGCTAGTAAATTCCCATCGCATAAGAAGTATGTTGAAATATTGGCGGAGCATCTAAGCAGTGACGGATTGAAGAAGATCTGCATATGGGGACCTCTGGGTGTTGGGAAAACTACAATAATGGAGAATTCGCATGATTCAGTTGGTGAATCTGGTCTATTTGACATTATTTTCTGGGTAAATGTAAACACGGGTGGAAATATAAGTGATATACAAGTAACAATTTTGGAGCGATTGAGGGTAAATGCAAAAGAACTCAACAGTGACCTAAGAGCGGACATTATATCCAGAGAGTTGAAGGACAAGCGTTATGTATTGTTTCTTGATGGAGTTTCTTCAAAGATTAATTTTAAAGAAATTGGAATTCATGATGACCATAGACATGGAAAGGTAGTCTTTGCATGCAGGTCCAGAGAATTCCATTGGCAGGCAGATGATGTCATCCATGTGCAGCAATTGTGTCAAAAGGAAGCCAAAAAGTTGTTCTGGGAGGTTGTTGGTGTACATTTGAAGAGCAATCCAGACATCAAGCTAGTGGCAGATTCAATTGTCAATGAATGTGGTGGTATGCCATACATTCTGAGGTTGATAGGAAATGAGCTTGCAGGTGTGAGCAGTGCATCACTGTGGCGCGCTACATTGTATCAATTAAGATCACCTAGTATGGAAGAAAAGGAAGAACTGGAAGAAGTTTATAGGTTCTTTAGACTTGTGTACAACAAGCTAGCCCCAGAATTGAAATCTTGCTTACTAGGTTGGGCAATTTTTCCTACTGGTTGTGAACTTCACCAGGACTATCTCATTGATTGTTGGAGAGCACAAAATTTTTTGACACACTTCAAAAAGATTAGGGATGCACGTGATCATGGCCATGATATATTAGATAAGTTTGACAAGAAATCTCTGCTGCAAAAGGGAAGTAAAGTTACACATTATAAGATGTTTGAGTTTTTCCAAAGAGTAGCATTAAGAATTGCCAATGAGAATGGTGAGGGAATTTTGGTAAAAGAGAAAGAGCATATTTGTGAAGAAGAATGGAAAGACACAAAAAGGCTCTCGCTATTTGGTTTCCCACTATCCACTTTGCCAGACATGCCCAATTGCTGTAGAATCTTAACATTGATACTTGAAGAAAGAAGATTGGAAAAACTTCCGACGACATTCTTTGAGTATATGTGCCACCTTCAACTTCTTGACCTGCACAATACAAATATTAGCTGTCTTCCACCATCTATATCCAGGTTGATAAATCTCAATGCACTCTTCTTACACTCTTGTGGTCTATTATTGCAGCTGCCTGCAGAAATAGGATGTCTCCAGAAGCTTGAAATCCTTGATGTACGTGATACTAGAATTCAGTGTCTGCCATCCGAAGTTGGACTATTGATTAAACTCAAGTGTCTCAGACTTTCGTGGGTAGAAAATGTCGGGAATCATAACCATGTTGATACTGGGTCAGGGGAGATAATTTCTTCAAACATAATTTCAAAGCTTCATTTATTGGAAGAGTTGATAGTTGAGGTACCAGATCCCTCTGATAGAAGATGGAAGCAAAATGTGGAGAGTATTGCTGGGGAAATTGCTGTCCTGGAACAACTGACAACACTCTGTTTCTACTTTCCTACAATCAAGTGCTTCGAGACTTTTATCAACCGAAGAAAATCAGTAAATGGAAACAACTCATGGCAGGGAGACAACTTCAGATCATTCAACATCCTTGTTGGTTATCAGCAAAGTACCAGTCGTCTTGCTGTATTTGATGTCTCTGAATGCTCAGCCGAGAAACATTTGAGATTTTCTGCAGGTGTAGACGAGATTCCTGTTGAAATCTTAACAATATTGAAGCAAGCATATTCTTTCGAACTGATTGGTCATCAATATGCTGTCAACTTGTCCAACTTCGGTGTTGATAACCTAGGAGGGCTGGAAGCTTGCATAATTGAAGACTGCAATGAAATGACAAGCATTATTGATGGTAACCACATGGGAGGTGTTCCATTTCAAAGCTTGACTAAGTTGTACATAAACAATCTTCCAAAATTGATGCACATATGGGAAGGCTCTGTAGGATCTGAGAGCCTAAACA
Source organism: Aegle marmelos (assembly GCA_030449875.1). Classification (NCBI taxonomy): domain Eukaryota; kingdom Viridiplantae; phylum Streptophyta; class Magnoliopsida; order Sapindales; family Rutaceae; genus Aegle; species Aegle marmelos. The sequence goes on from JASUUL010000115.1 coordinate 13,246,296, forward strand.
GCCTCACAACCCTGACATTGAAAAAATGTCACAGTATTAAAACACTCTTCTCAAAGGATATGGTTGTACAACTCAATAAGCTACAGTATCTGCAAGTTGAGGACTGTCAAATGATTGAAGAGGTTGTCAAGGCTGGAGCTGTACTGGACACTGGGGTATTTCCAAAATTGAAGACTCTGGAACTGACTGATTTACCAAAACTGTGTACCATCTGCAGCAGTCTGTCATTGGTATGGCCCTCTTTGGAGACTATAATGATTAAGAGATGTGAGAAGCTGAAAAGTTTCCCATCTACCTTCAAAGACACGGCTAAGTTGAAAGTGATTGTGGGCAATCAGACTTGGTTTGATCAATTAGATTGGCAAAGTTGCACTGATCTTAAAGTCCGTTTTCAAGGAATACTTCAATCAATATGATGAAATTTGAATACACATTTTTTAAAATCTATTTCTTGTCTGTCAGGTAAGCTCCTAGGCTACATGATTAGTTTCAATGTTTTAAATCAGTTTTAAATATCTGGTGTGTACTAAATTTTTAGTGCTGGCGACTGAATTTGGTATCTGCAGCTTTTGCAGATTCTCCTCTGGTGGGAAGCGGATTGTTGCGTGTCTTTGTTAGCATAGCTTTGCTTGATATTCAGTTGTGGCTGATCCAGTGCTGGCAATGATGCTGCTTATAGCCGTGGAGGCTGGAGCCAATCAGCAGGAGTTAACTGAATATGTGGAACTTCCTCTTTCGTAGGTTCAATGTGGTTTGAATGCCTCACTAAGCAATCTTTTCCATATGCTGGAACAAGTGATATGATTGTTTAGATATCATATTTATATAGATGAGTGTTGCTTATTGTTATTTATCAATGACTGAAGAATTTGTATGTTTGATTGTCATGAATGAGTTGTTTGCAAAACTCAAAACATTTACGATTTTACAAATCAAATAGTACAGAATTCTCCTTGAAGAAATAAAGAGAGAACATTTTTTATTTTCAGTTAATTTCAATGTTGATATGAAGGCCCCTCTCTTCGCTTGTTCTATTTTTCTGTTCGTAGCTTAACGGCTAATTTGGAGTGTTTGTTCCTCTTCTCTTTATTTTTGTGAAAGTATCTTGGATATTGGGCATGAAAGTTTGATCAGTAATAACGAATTCATGTATAGGTTTCTGCCAAGTTTGCATTGTTTTGAAATCGTGGAGATGACAGAAAAAATTTCGTATGTGATTATGATTTATTACGATTGAATTTTATGAAATAGGCATTTTCAACGCATCACTAGCGAAATAGCCAAGCTTCTTAATTGAACAGAAGAGTAATTTCGCAAAAGAGACGATTCATAACTAGTTCCAGCAAATCTCAATGTTAGTAACTTTGGTCGAAAGCATATATTTACACAAATATTACACTTACAATACAATCTAAATCATTCTAAGTATATCAATACAAGGGTGTAAAAGCTTATGTACAAAATGAGGGTTCTTGATCCTCATCATCTTCAGAAAACATGCTCAGGCGATCTTCAAAGTGAATGGGCAATTCAGTATCGTTCCACTCCAACTCAGCCCACCATTTTTTCTCTGCTTTAATCCATATAACTGTATCTTTCAACTTGGAATCCATGCCAATCTTCTTAAGCTTGGGACAACCGTAAAAGCTGATGTATTCCAATGGAGGCCAATCATTGGTCCAAATGTCAACTAATTCAGGCAGATGATGAAGTCTTAACTTCTTCAGACTGGGCAACATGATGCCACTGGAATCAGTAATTTCAACATCAAGAATGATACTTTTAACTGACGGGCAATATTCAACTGTCAACTCCTCTAATTTAGTAAGAAATTGAATCATAGAGTTTGAAAAGATGTATTCCAACTGCTGACATGCATGAACTGACAAAATTCTTAGCTCCGCAAAACTCCCTTTTGGCAAAATTCCCTCCCAAATGCACGTCAGATTCCACAAATGATTCAGAGTTAAGTTCTCAAGGCTTGAAAGTACAGCTGTAGTATGTTCCTTGATATCGACAACTACTGTCTTAATCCTGGGACATTCACTTATTATACAAAACTTTAAGCCATTCGTATTACTAACACCAAAGTCAGAAAGACTGTCAATGCTAAGGTGATTATCTACATAGAAAGCAGTACAGCGAGCTAATATTTGAATGACTTCAGGAGAAACACTCTTACCATTCACAAATCGCAAGCATCTAGCATGCTGATTATAATCGCGCTGTGCATAGTCTGAAACCCGAGAAACAATGCTCTTGACATCATGGCCAACTACAAATTTAAACTCAGTTAACTGTTGTTTCTTCCATGCCACGCTTCCTTTCAAGAACTCTGCAACATACTCTGTTTTTGGAAAATGGAAACAGAGAGAACTCAACTTCGTCAAGTTGCTGACCTCAGTTACAACATGTTTCACATCCTCATCCCACCTTTTATCCCCTGGGTACACAACCACACTCAGACTTTCCAATGCTGGGAGCCCAGAGAGGGTGCCACTAGAAACCAAATTGCATGGCAATTTAATGTTCTCACTCCTGTCCATAGATCCATAAAAGAACACATTCAAATATCTCAGGGATGCCAACTTACTGATTTCATCAGGTAACTTGTTAATTTCAGTGCCTTCAAGATCAAGAACTTCAAGACATTCAAGAGATCCAACTTCAGAGGGGAGTACAAGTAGAAGTTCACACTCACGTAGAATGAGAATTTGGAGGCATTTAAGATTTACAAGTGTCGGAGGCAAGGATTTAATTCTGGTCTTGGATAAATTCAACACTTTGAGAGAAGTCATTAGCTCAAAAAAGGAAGGGGGTATCATTCTCAATCGACAATTTCTTTGTAGGAACAAAGTCAAAAGGTTAGGACAACTTGGTCTCTCAGGCAGAGTGCAGAGTTCATTATCCATCAAAAATATCATCTTTGCACATTTCCACTCCTCCTCTGCAGGTGGTTCTGTTAGACCAGCACGAGCCCGAAGTAAGACTTGATGAGCTTCAGGAATAAACATTCTGCTACTTTCAGGGCTTTTAAGTGAACTGGATGAGGAACTAGCTTTTGCATTTGTTGGTTCCACTATTCTTGAGTATGCTCTTAACAGAAATTGACAACCTTCTCCTCTCAATAATAAATGACTATCTCCTGCTGATGACAATAAGATCCCCAATGCCAAATCTTTGATTAAACAATGCATTTTGATGGAATCACGATCCTCACTGATTATCAATAGAGAAGCATGCACCAGAACATCGACTATATAAAGTCCTCTTTTACGTGCATCAGCCAGAGTCCCAACAATAACACCTTCCTGAATACAGTAGTCAATGAATTCAACAATTGAAACCTCTCGATCTTCCGGAAACAAACTAAAGTGAAGGAAACAACTTTTTATGTCATGATCTTTCAATTGGTCAAAGCTGAATTTCAATAGTTGGATTAAATCTTCAACACAACATTCTTCAGCAGTAATAGGCAATGAAAACTTCCTCGAAGCATGCTCCCAAACAGACACATTACTTTCCCCAGTTAGAGCCTTTCCAGTAATAATAGTAAGTAGTGGCAATCCAAAGCAGCCATTAGCTATAGCTCGAGCATAGAGCTGAATATCTGGTGACTGAATGATTCCACCCACCTCTTTACAAAACAGTTCCCAAGCTTCCTTCCTAGATAGAGTTTCCAATTTGACCACCATACTCACATCCATCTTGTGATAAACATCAAGTTCTCTAGATGCCATTATTATTTTGCTTCCATTTTCTGACCCGGTGACAGGAACGCCCACTGCCTCTAAATCAATCTTCTCCCAAACATCATCCAGAAGCAACAAAAACTTTTTCCCTTTTAGAACTTGCCATAATTTTTCTGCAACTTGGGCATCTGTTTCTTGATCTTCACGACACAACGATAACTGTCTTAAAACTTCATTTTGGATTTTTCTCATGTTCCAATATCTTGAGACAGTCACCCAAATAATCACATGAAACATGTTTTTGATTTCAGGGTAACTGATCAACGCTTTCAGTGCAGCAGTCTTGCCAATCCCACCAACACCATAAACACCGATCTTTGAGGCTGTAACATCATTCACACATCTCAAAATCTTCTGCACATTTCTCTTGGTGTGATTCACTGCAGTTACATTACTTGTGCATAATTTGATGACTGGAATAGACTCAACTGAAGGTTTAACACATGCATTCAATCTAGGATTGGTCTGAACTTCAAGTTCATGTATAGCTTGCTTATCTGGCTGTGGACTATATTTCATCTGATTTTCCGTCAAAGTCTCCGGTCTTGATGCAGGATCCTCAAACAAAAAAGGCATTGAATCTCTCTCTGCAGCAGGCACAGATTCACTTAGCAACTTGAAGCGCCCTGATAAATCAGAAGTCATTACAGCTTTACGTCCGGAGGTTGAATGTCTTTGTGGTTCAGTCATCACCAAAGATTCTGGTGCCATTAGTCTAAGATTCTCCCCATGTTCAAGCACTGGACTCTGAGCTGCTCCTAGTGATAGTGCTAATTCACTTTTGAAATAACCTTCAGAATCCAACTTGGGCAGAGTCATCAACTGCCCTTCTGAAACTGAACTCATCATAGTTGCCACACTATGAGAGTGAGTAGTTACCAAAAAGCAAGAACCCGAATCATGCATGTTTGAAATTAATAATCTGAAGTTGTGCAATTTTTCATCATCTATATCACACACATCATCCAGCACAACCAATAATCTCTCAGATAAATACTCCATATTTTCAGCATTACGAATTTCGTTAAATTGGACTGCTATTGCATTTAGAACTGTTGAAAGATCAAGATTCTTACCAATGGAAAACCAAACCCTGAATGGAAAATGGGATTTCATCTTCTTGTCAGTGTAAACTCTTTGAGCAAGAACAGTCTTCCCAGTTCCACCCATACCCAATATGGGTAGAATCCGTACCACGTTCACATCACGTAGCAACTCATAGTATATTTTATTAATAAGATGCACAAGATCTCCTTCAGAAACAGTGTGGTCATCAGACCTTCTAGAACTCAGCTCAGAAATAGCACTGCTTTCTTCTTCATGCCCAGTGGCAAGTTTATGGAGCAAATTCAAGAGCCCAACCAACTGCTGAAGAATTCTCCTTATCTCTTGGTCAAACTTGGATTTAGATATTTCAGAATGCTCCCAGTCATCAATTAACTCATCAACATCATACGTGAGACCTCTCAGATCTGTAAACAAATTGTCAATAATCAAATTTTGATCAGATCCACATTGTACACCATCCTCAAGGAGGTAATGCACTTCTGCTAATTTGAGATGCAGCTGTTTCAGATCTGTGTGGTTCCAGTAGGCTCTCACATGGGAGTCCAGTTTATCACACTCCACATCTAGCTTCTGCAAAATACCATTGACAACTCATCAGAAAGATATTTTTGGCCTTGAGGATGAAGCAATTTTGGAGATCATATAAAAGCTTAGGCTTATAAAACTTAAGCATTCTAAGAAAAGATGTATTCGCAAAGACTCCAAAATCAAGATATATGTTTCATACTTTCAATAAATCTAAGAATATGCCCTCACTTGAATGAATTCTTTAAGAACAAAAGCAAAGAATGAGTCAACTAAAGAGCACAAAAGCTTTGATAATTCATTCCCTATTTCTTTGACTAAGCTACTAGTTTTGAAATCTCATTTTTCCCCCTATTTGGGTGATCTATAGCGCCCTTCGTCTACTTCTTGCCCTGGGAAAGAATTTATGGAATTCACTACTAGAACATCCTATTCATCTCCAGTTACTCATCACCTTCCACCAAACTGACCTTATTCTATTTGCATTCTCATAGCTTATAACCACCACTGATTCTTTCTTTCATAAGCAAACCATTTCTGATGGATCCCATATGTGAAATTGCCTAAATTGTTGCCTTTGCGGCACGAAGTTGGACCTATTGGCATTCTTTGATAGCTACGTATGGGGGTTCGCTATTATAGGAGCTCCTGGTGTTGGAGACAAGCAGCATGCTTATATCTTTTCTCAGCCTATGCCAATAAATGGATTGCCACTTGGCAGGTCTTTTAAGATATAAGCCCGATATTGTTGCTTTAAGGTTCACTCCAGAATGGAGCATCAAAGAGTATATCCTTAAGCGAAGACAAAATTTGCAAGGGTAGAATTCTTATTGAACATCTTACAAGGGGGGAAAAAAGGTAATTAGACTTCTGCCATATTTTCTTTTTTCCAATACTTGATTCATCTTCATGAAACCAAAACCCACTATAATTACCCGGTTCTCTTTCAGATTCACAGTGAATTATCTCCTGACCTCTTTTCTTGAGCAGAAAATTAGTTTATTAAACAAGAAATATAAAGAGTACAAAGACGAAACAAATGTCCACAAACATCCAGAAAGATTAAAAAAAGGGGAAGGGAAATATTTTCCTGAACCATGTTTTGCAATAAACAATGCATTGGAACTTGTTGTCAATTGATGTTGCTATGAGTATCGACTGCGCATTCAATACATCATGTGAAAAGTAACAATTACCTAGTGTTATTGTGGCATGGATGAACTTCCAGTAACAAAAGAAAATTACTAGAATAAATTAGCATAGATGAATTTTGCAATTAATATTCCAATAAAACATATACTATTTAGGTATAACGAAATACCTTTTTTTCTTCCCAGATTTCTTCAACATTACTATAAGACAAGTTCAGCTCTCTAAGCTTCATTGTATCTAAAATCAGTGGCAATTTTCTCAAAGATTGGAGATATTTCGAGTCCTCATTAAGATGTTTTAGGAGTTGTGGCAGATGCACTTTAGAGCTCGTAATTGGAAGATAGGGGTGGAAATCAAGCAATATAAGATTTGGCATATGTGCAAAGCATTTGAAAGCTTCCTGAGAGAGGAGAAAATTACTAGAATAAATTAGCATAATTGAATTTTTCCCTTAATATTTAACTGAAAAGGAAAATTTCAGTATGATGCAATACCCTTTCTGGTTCCCAGATTTGTTCGACTTTACCATAAGGCAAGATCAGCCCGGTAAGGTTCTTCATATAAAAACTCAATGCCATTGTTCTCAAAGGATATTTGTGCCAATCTGAGCCGTCTAGAAGATGCATGGTAGAGCTGATAATTGGAACACCAAAATGCTGAGATGTATATAATTTAAGATTTCTAAGTTTTGGCATCTTTGGAAAATATATGAGCATGTCTCTTATTTTGAGCAAATCAAGGGATTCTTCCATTGCATCAGTCACCTCGCAAACAAAATCAAAGAACAAGTTAGCATATACACAAAAATTTTTGCAAAATTTATAAATAGATACTTAATTGATCACAAAATCTGCATATATTTGTTTCTTATTCAACATCTGTATGAGTTAAAAATCAAATGATGGACACATACTGTATTTCTCCCAAGTAAATTTTCATGAAACCAGAGCCTACTACGCTTGCCAGGCTCTTTGCTAGATTCTTGGCGAACAATCTCCCGTCCCATTTCTTGCAATAAGTCGTGCATTTGCAGCTTGTTAAAACATGATGTTGTTATGAGTGACTTATCAACAAGGCCATTCAGTCTAGACTTCACAGAAGTAGAATCACCATGGATCATTCTCACGTAATCTTGATCCTCTCCATTAAAGAAACATGCAATGTCCAGAAATATACTCTTCTCTTTTGGCTTTAGTTCATTATAACTGATTTTCAAAACATCATAGATATCAGGGTGAGAAATCCGTTTTAAGCTCTTGAGTGCATTTTCCCATTCTACTTTGCTCCTTTGATGAAGAAAAGAACCCAACACTTTAAGAGCTAACGGATTGCCATTGGCATAATCCACTACCCTCTTTGAGAGCACCAAGAGATCTATAGGGCAATGACTTTGTTTGAATGAATAATTAGAGAAGAGCTCAAGAGAATTATGATGGTCCAATCCCTCAACCTTATATAGGTACTCCACTCCGCATTTATCAAGAACTCGTTTATCTCTAGTTGTTACAATTATTCTGCTGCCTGAACCAAATCGATTAAGCCCGTGTGCCAAATATTCTAACTCTTCTGATTTACTTACATCATCGAGCACTATAAAAACCTTCATTAGCTGGAGCCTTTTCTTAAAATATTTAGGAAGATTGCGAGTTCCTAATTCGAGATCTTCATCCAGTATTAGAGAAAGAACTCGTTTTCGTACATGTACTAATCCAACCCTTTCTGATTCTTCTTTCACATTTATCATTAAGCACTTGCCATCAAAATCACTAGAAATCTGGTCGAAAACAGCTCTGGCTATGGTTGTTTTACCTATACCAGCCATGCCCCAAATTCCTACAATTCGAAAATCCAGCATTTCAATAAATAACAGTGATTTAATTTCCTCAATGTGTGACTTTATTCCAACAAGGCCTCCAAAAGAACTTGGGTGCGTCATATATTCCAATTTCTCCAAGATATCTTTAACAATTAGTTCCACAAGCTGTGCCTCAGGCCTAACATTAGCGAAGATAAAATGCAATGGTCAAATTATACTTAAGACCAGAAACAGAAAAATGAGATAGTATATTCATTTTCTCCTTCATTATGTTTTATTTCTTCCTATTTATTTTAAATATTTAAAAGGGTTCAGATGTACCTGGTTGTCATGGAATCCCATCCAGACAGATAGCATGCTTGGGTCAACACATCCCTCCATTTCTCAACCTTTGCTGGCATCTCCTCGAACCGTTTTACATGCTCAACAAACGCATCCCCGAAACCTCCAGTTTGCTTCCGCACATCGGATGGATCCACACGGTAGAAAACTGGTATGACAATTTGCCCATTCATTTCATGGCACTCAAGAATTTTGACAAGTTCATCCAAGCACCATCTCGAGGAAGCGTAGTTCTCTGAGAAAACGATTACACAAATCGTGGATTCTTCAATTGCATTCAAAAGAGAAGGCGAAATCTCTTCGCCTCGCCTAATCCCTTCATCATCGATAAAGGTTTTGATTTTCTTTCTAAACAAAGCAGCATAGAGATGGCTGATAAAGTTATCACGGGTATCCTCCCCTCTGAAACTGATGAAAACATCATATTTGGAGGAGGAAGAAGAAGAAGAATAAGAGGACATGAAGGTAAGTTTGGAGACTAATTTTTTTGTGTCAAACAAACAAACAGAGGATGATTCTCCTTAGATCTAAGATACAGGCATCGGACTGTAAAAGAATGGGCTTGGTTGACTAGGCATTGGAAAATCATGAGGAGTACCAAGGCAGCTAGCACAGTGGTGACAAGTCACAAAATAACGGCAAAAATTACATTTAACCCCAAAAAAAAAAATATTACATGTTGTTACTTGTTAAAGTATGGAAGCAAAGATTAGAACATTGCACCGTGGTGCAATCGTTGTATTAAAATATTATTTTTGTGGAAGTTTATATTTAGCCAAATTTTTAATTATATTATCTGATATTAAAAAAGTGACTAATATAATAAAAAAGAAGCATAAAATAACCTATAGAAGTAAGTAAGGTTTAGCTTATATAGTATTAAAATACTGTTTATATTTTAAATTTATCCATTTTTATTTTTATTATTCAATAATATATAATCAATTTAAAGTTATTAAATACTAATTTATATTTATATTTATATTAAAAATAAAATTTAATTAAATTTAAATGAAATAAAATTTAGTTTAATTTAAAAAACAACATAAATATTAATAAATATGAATATTTAATAAATAAATGATAATATATTATTTTACTCTTATTACATAAAATCATTTTAATTATCTTACTTTAAATGTGTAAAAAATATTTTAATTATTTAATCATTTATTATTTACTAAAACACTAAATTTAAAAATTAATTTAAATTAAATAATTACTTTTTACACTACTAAATAAAAATTAATTTATATTTTCTATTTTATTTATGTATAATATTATAAGATTATAATAATATATTATTAAATTATTTGTATGTTTTAAAAATTAATATATAAAACATAATTATTTAATAATTAATTTTAGAGACTTAATAATATAACACTAAAATATTAATAAATTTAAATTTAATTCTAATATTAATGTAAAAATATCACAAAATAATATTATATATAATACAATCCAAAGTATAGTAAACATTGATTTGCATTACAACTTAATGCACTATAATATAGATAATACAATATAATGCAATGTAGTTGCCGAACGCACTTTTGGAGAAAATTTTGTGTTGTTGTAATTAAAAAAATAGTAATAAAAATAAATTTTGTAAATAATAGATAAAATCAATAAATAAAAAATAAAATATGTAAATTGACATAAGAGTCATAAATTCGTATTTTAAATTTATAAACAAAACAAACACTTGTAAAAATAATAAAAAATTTATAAATTAATATTTTCCATCATAATATTTGTTTACTACACCAATCAAATAAGCAAAATAGTAAAATTATTTTTTCTTAATATGGATCGAGCCAAAACAAAATAAAAAGATGGCTTTAATTACCTTACATAATAAGGTAAGGTACATAACTCTTCTATAACCATTTGATAAAAATTCAACGATTGTGAAAATAATATAATTTTATTATTTTATATTTATATAACTGTTGAATTTTTATTAAATAGTTGAAAAATATTATGTACCTTACATAATAATATAAGATAACAAACTCCTGAAAAATATTCTTATATTATTATATATTAATAAAATTCGATCTAATTTATGGTCTTTTTGAAAAGTTTTAAAAATTTTGAAAACCCGAAACAGGCTTATTTATAAAGTTTTATGAAGATTTTGGCTATAGTATAAATGTAAAAATTTTTAGGATAAAATTATAATTTTATCAATAATTCACTATAGCAGTCACTATAACAAACGACTAATCATTTGTTGAAAATGGCAAACTGATAATTTTCAGAAAATATATTCTACAAAGAATTGTGAAAATGATGATTTTGGAAAATAACGGTGAATTATTTATAGAAAACAGTAAAATGATAATTTTTAGATTGTAACCGTGAATCATTTAGAAAGAATAGATAGTCAAAATTTATTATACAGGTTTCTGGAAATTAATGGCAAACCGAAATGTCAAATGGTAAACCAATTATTTAAAATTTCAGCTAGCATTCATTCAGATTAATCAAAATAGGGAACCGATAGCAGTTAACAGCAATCCGATTATTCTCAAAAAAAGTCAACAATAGTTAGTTTTCAACTCTAACTATCTTTGACTCATTCAAATTGAAATAAACATAAATCTAAGAGTTATCATTGAGCTTCCTACTTAAAATACACTTATTATTGAGCCTTAAACTTATTTTTATTTCTTTAATTTACACATTGATCATTCATTTATAATCAAATACATTATGTAAGAGAAAATTTATTTGTAATCTTTATCTTTCACAATTTGTAAGTGTTGAGATACACTTGAATTAAGAGATTGGGAATAATTTCTTATTGTAAAGGTTGATTAACACATATGAAGTCAATTATAAAAGTTCTTGAAGTCTTAGATGCTTGGATAATGAAATTCTTAAGGTCAGTGAACTTAAAAGCGTAAATATAGGCGATGTTGGTTAAATCATGTAAAATTCTTTATGTTTGTATCTCCCTTCTTTTATCTCTTTACATTTTAATTAGTTTATTTATTATTATTTTGAATTTGTTTAAGATTTATTAAATTTTGTTCAAACATTTTATAATTTTTAGAAATCTAATTCACCCTCCTCCTGGGTTGCCTAACCATCATTTTTATACTACTTTTGATGATGCCCATAAGGACCTAAGTTTGTAATATTCCTTATTGCTAATGAGTGAATTCCTGAATTGATTTATAAGAGCATCACCAAAAGTCTCTTATAATTTAACTCTTCAAATACTTATTTACTTATATATGTGGTAAATTGAAAAAAAAATTAGTCATTTTTTAAAACTCTTTAAATAAAAATAAGTTTATATTGTGTAACCAAACTTTTTTCTCTATCAAAATAATAATTACTATGATACATCTCTTCCTTCAAGAATGAGAAGGTAGGAAATAATACAATAGTAAATTAAAGACTCTAAAAATCTCTCCAAACAAGTTTCTTTAAATAAAATTATCATTTTCTTTCTTCAATATTGAAAAGAAAGACAACCTCATTTGGAGAGCATATTGAAATATTTTTTGCTTATAAGGCTATTCAAATAATAAGTAAAATTTCATTTGAAAACCCTTTAATGATGTTTTAAGCCTTTGGTTCTCTTAATTTAGTAGACTTGCTTTAGGTTACAAAGTTCAATAATAAAGCCAAGGGGGCACTATGTGCGATTGTAATCAAAGCGGACAATATTTGCATAATTCTTAAGCCGAATTGTTACATTACGACTTCTATGTTAATTTACTTGTTTCATTTTATATTTATAAGTCTTATGTTTTATTTATCTAATTTATGATTTATTTACATTTAACATTTATTTATATTTTTATGTTAAATTTATATTCTTATATTTTATTTGTATAGCTTATGTTTAATTACGGTATTAATAACATAATTTCAATTATAACATTAAAAAATAACTTTTAAAATTATAATTAAATTTATCATTAAAAAGAATCGATTCAATACCTTTTTTTTTTAATTACCCCTAGGTGCTAATATTAGATTTCAATCTAATTTGGATCAATCTAGATTGAGTAATTGCCTCTTATTATGCTAGTGCTAGCAAATATCATTATTTTTTGTTTTGGATATTCCAAGCCATTGCCGCATAAGATTTGAACCTTTTTTTTTTGGCTCTTATCCTATGATAAGAAGATTCATTCTCTTCATAAAAAAATAGGAAATAGAACCAAGAAAATTCTTTTTTTGATTTGTTCCCAAAGATTAATACCTCATTTAATAATTGGTTTTGGTCCAACATGTAGTAAAAGTAAAAAAGAACAATCCTATATGGCAAACCAAATGTGGCTCCATTATTGATAAAGTGAATAAATCTATCATTTTGTGAATTATCTCTTTTAATTCAAAATCATGGTGTAATTTATATCCCCTTGTTCCAATCATAGCATACATGAAATAAATCAAAAGAATAGATTTTTTTAAAGAAAGAAATCCTTGTTTTTATGAGTAGATGCTGTACTTGCTCAATTAAGTTACCCAATTGAAATACTGACTGCTCTTACATCTTGTGTGTTATTCAATTGATTGAGCATGTATTGATTAAATAATGAAATCAATTAATACAATACACATATTAATAATGATTGACAGCTGATCAATGGGTACTTCCAAATTAAGTACATCACCACTGTGTCACTTTTTAAGTTATTATTTTTGAATCATAATTGGTCTACTAGCAAATAAAAAGAAAATTTCTCAAAAATCAAAATTTACAATAACTTTTATTCCTAAAGGAATGGGATTGGTACAATGATGTGTACAAAGCAATTTATTGGCCCGTACTTATCTCAGAATTCAAACTTAACTTAAGGATTGGTTAACAAAATTACTTAAAAACCAATCAATCAAGCCTTCAGTTCCTGTAATTTCACCTTTTATTAGGATTTCCTCCTCGCACGCATCACGTTATTCAATGCTACACATAATTGGACGAAGTTTATATCATAAATAGGAATGTGAAACTCATTCATGTGAGACCATTTACACTGTACTATTCTGGATGTTGGAAACCATTTTATTTTGGACACCTCTTAACTTCCTTCAAATATATACTTTTATCCTACACACCATAGAAAATATCCAAACTCTCCTTAACAAATTTTGAACCATTACTTTCTGTCCTCTACTGGTACATTTTTAAAAAAATTAAAAAAGTTTTTTGTGATAGGATAATTTGATGTTGAGAATGAGGGCGCTAACTTTAAGCTAAAATAATATTTTTTTTGGGGAAAAAAAGAGTAAAATGAGTTTCCTTTTAGCATTCATTAAGATAAGATCTACATAAAAAAGTATACTGTAATAATAGTTTATTTAATTATAATAATTTTCCTTTATTAAAAATTACATTAAGGGTATTATATAAATTTTTATTAAAATTTGAGAATTCAAAATATTTTTAAGGTGAGATTATAAACTTCAGATTTTATGTAATCATTTTTTATAATCTGACCCTTTGTATACTGGATCACTGAATGATCCATCAAAGAAGTTTGACAATAAAATGATGACTTTATAAGAGAGTAAATAATTACCAATCGAATTGAGTTTGCTTATTCTATGTTGATGTAAATATGTGAAAATCAGAAACAAATTATAAAAACAAACAAATAAAGTTAAAAAAAAAATCTGAAAATGAAAATTCAGATTTACACCTTTAACATATAACAAATAACAAATAGGCCATTCTATGAGCAATAAGCCAAAAATCCAAAAAGAGGGCAAAATTACCATTTCCCCCATAGCGTTTGGCCAACTACAGCTGCCGCTAAGCGCCATATATTATTGGATTAATACACACTTAGAACATTAAGTTTAGAAATTAATTGAAAGGCGAAAGCGTCTTTTGGTATGGTACCAAAAGAATAAATTTCGAGGAAGTAAAAGACATAACGTTTTGAAAAAAGTTGAAAAACACAGAGAACGAACACCATCTTAATAGCAATCATCTTCTTCAATCAACCCTGCGGCATCCATTGGAGGCTGCACAATCTTCTTAATAGCAATCACCTTTCAGTTGCTTCCTGGTAGCTGAGCTTTGTAAACTTCTGCCCGCCAACCAGATCATATTTTCTCCGAAGAAGCAAGACCATCTTCTTTTTCAAAGATTTTTTTCCCTCATTTTTTTCTCCCTAACAGGGTGGAAATATGTATATAAGGAAGGGTTACTCCAACTTTAATTCTTGACTTGAAATTTTGACACAAATTAATATGAATTAGGCGGTAAAATGTCAATGCATGTCCAGTTAATAAAAATTCTTCAATGACAAAAAAAAGGTGGGACAAACCCAAACTTATTTGGTACGATGATCGATACTATTGGTCCAATCACATACTGTAATAGTTCTCAATATCAAATGCCACCATAGTCTTAGCGTCTGGTGCGATCACGGCTGTTAAAATCTTGATGATTCGCCTAAGGAATGCACTGTCTCTTCAATGTTCTGCTTCACCCACAAATTTTCTTGCGAACATTTCACCCTGTCAAGCTCCTCAAAAACTTGCTTCATCGTTGGCCTTTTTGTACCAACACTGCTCAAGCATTTAACTGCAAGGTCAGCAACAACTTCTATCTCCTCCATTTCACTTTCATCACCAACCTGAAAGTTCAGAATCTGACGCAAACTATTATTTTCAATAGAATCGAGAAAATATTCAACACTGCCATTATGCTCACTGGATGCCAATGCCTTGTAGCCAGGCTTCAGGCCAGTTAATAATTCCATAAGGACAGCCCCAAAGCTATACACATCACTCTTCATTGACAAATAACCTGTCATTAGATGGGTGCTAGTTAGCTTAATTAGAAAAGCATTCCGTGGGCAGTACAAAAGATTTGGCTTCAAACCAGCTCACATGAAGGAGAAAAAATTGAGCATGCCATCGGGCTAAAATTTAAAAAAAAAAAAAAAAATTACCTGTCATTACATACTCAGGATCTAAGTAACCATAAGTCCCTTGTATTAATTCCGTGGCCATAGCAGTTTCATCTGCGGGAATCAGCAATGAAAGACCAAAACCAGCCACTTTTGCTGTATAATTGTCATCCAAGAGTATTTTGGTGGACTTTACATCTCCATGAATGATTGGAGGGCTTGCTAAAGAATGCAAATAGTAAAGAGCTGAAGCAATTTCAGACGCAATCCTCAGACAAGGTTTCCAAGTGTTTAAAACTTGTGAACTCTTATCTCTGATGAGGTGAGACAAAGTTCCATTGGAAACAAATTCATAAACCAGTAGAGGCACTTTGGTTTGCAGACATACCCCTAAAATCTTGATCACATTCTTATGGTTTATTTGTGAAACAACTCTCATTTCATTTTGAAATAACTGATTTATCCGAATCTTGTCTGTCACTTTTGGCTTCTTAACTGCAACCTGGGTATAGTCAGGTAAGATGCCTTTGTAAACTGAGGTAAACTGACCTTTACCAACAAAATGGCTCTCATGATAATTTTTGGTGGCTTTTACCAGCTCTGACTTAGTAAAAATTTGCACTTGGTGATGCAAGAAAGCCAAGTCCTTAGCTTTCTTGATTGATGGACGACTAAAGACTGCAGGGCGAGGATCTCCACCTCCACCTCTAACTCCCACCAAGTTTTGCTTCGGAAAAGAACAGAAAACACATGGAATTAGCATTGGCAACTACTTTTTATTTTTCTAGCATTAACAATTCAACAATCTTCTATTTACCTTTTTCCCTACAATACATCAGTGAAAAATTCTAATAACAGAAAAATGTCCATTTTGCCTTATTTTTCAGTAGAGTAAACTGACACATTATCACAGTTTTTGTCTATGTTTTGTCAAATTTTTTGGTTTGAACATCATTACTAACACATTGGCTTCACTAGCCAAAGGGGTTGTGGGAACTAACACATTGGCATCACTTGCCAACGGGGTGGTGAGCAATCTTTGCCTAATATTTCTAGACTTGCCACCTGAAATTTCTTTCAAATCTAGTGGGTCTATTGCAATACAATATCTTGCAAGCTAGCATTGACCTCCTTTACTTAGACATTGCAATGGAATCAAAATCAATCATGGCACCATCATCTAGCAGCAACTTCCACTGGAAAGTTTCTGCAGGAAACCCATCCAACAAAGTACATCACAAGGGCCAAGTTCCGAAGTTTGTCTAGCCAGGGAATTATTGTAAGTGAACTAGGGCATCTTTTCCTCTGTCAATCAGTGGCTTCTTTCTGATTCAAATGGAAAATGGAGGGTAACAAGTAGCTCTGACTTCTTTTAGCAATGAACCAAAATAGGGGAGATTAACCATTTTCCACTAGTTTTTGGGCTAACTACCACTCAATCCCTGACTTTTGACTAATATGCAGTTAAAACATTAAGGAGAATTACTTTATGAAAGGCAAAACATCTTTTGCCATGCTGCTTTTTCTTTTTCCAAGCTAAAAAGACTGACTAATAAAGCAACAGATAAAATTCTTGGTAGATGTAAAAGACAAAAAGGTTAAAAACTAAGAGAATGAAAAGGAAAGAGATTACATAGAAAATTAATTCTTTCTCTGTTTTTTTCCTTCCCACTCATTCTCCCTCTATTCTCTTCCTTAATCATTTTCTCTTCCCTACACCAACTCAAAGACAGCCTAGAAGTGGCCAATATGGCTGCGAGAGGCTACCATACGGCCTATGTAGGCCTCGCTTGGCATTGCTGTAGCCTTGGGCAACCATATGTGCCTCCTCAATCCCACTGCAAGGCTCATGCCACCAGATATAGAGCCTGAAGATGTACTCAATTAATCAAATCTTTAATGTTATTTATTAATTTTCATTCTGACTCAACATGAATATGGGGTTACAATTAGGTTTATCCCATGTAAGGGTAATTATGGTTCGTTTTTCACTACTTGGTTTGTTGGTTACCCTTTTTTTCTTCTTTCTTACTCTCTTCTCTTTTTGAACCTTAAGCAAAACTATTGAATAAAAAGAACACAAACTTCAGACTTCTATTCAGTAAAACATTAACTTTTGTATTTAAACACCAACTCCATATTTTTTTTATAATCCAAAGAGAACTTTATTTAATACACAAATTTTATAATTCAATTATATTTATATTCCCAATGCAGGTACACTGATAGCAGACATGTCAAATCCAACAGTCTTCAAGGGAAAAAAAATATAAAAGAAGAAAAATGGTTGACATTTAATAGAATCTTTCTAAGGGCAGAAGTATCGCTATTAGCCAAAAATTTGATGTGTTTTGTCAGCTTTCCACTTTTCAGAATTTCTCAGTATAGATTTCACTAAACAGATGAATACGGTTTTTTGCGCATGAGTTCTAAGAGGGCCTGCAACAGTAACACTTTCTGGGCATATTGGAGAACCTACCACAGCTCATGTAGGATGAAAATTGCAATTCAAATGCTATTTCACCACATCAACAAGACGAAAAGGGGAAATCATAAGGATAGTGGACTTTCTAGTACCTAGCAACAGATAGTAACTAATAAGCTTCAGACTTGTTCTACTAGTGAGCATCACTCAATTTTATAAATGATGCAATCATGTAGAACCTCTTGAAGATCGTTGAAGCAATTAACATTGTAACATCATGCAGCAACTTTGCCTCCATAAGATGCGGTACATCACAGAATAGATCAGAACTGCTTAAATTTATATATAAACATATGTTGTATTTATTAATAGCGAAGGACAAAGATACATGAAATGAGATGCTAAAGGGTGTAGCTATCACACCTGACATTGACTTACTTATTTATGCATATAAAAGAAAGAGCAAATTGGAAGAAAACATATCAAAGAAACACATTAAGTTGGAGAAAACGCATGAGCACACAATATTGAATTGCAACGAACTGTTGCTTGCAAAATAGGAGCCATGAAGATAAGGATGAATTGTACCTGGGTTTTGTGGCTACCAAAGAGATTGGAGGAGACTTTGTTAACAGTAGCAGCTGCTGGAGGAGGTAACAAGGAAGAGGCATTCAGCGGCAATGATGACTCTGTCAAGAGAGACTGAGAAAAGGAATTAATATACTTTGGGAGTTAGGGCAAAGATTTTAAAGATATAAAATTGTAGTAGGGATAAGATGTTAAAGTGTTGAAACCAATAAACGTATGTGTCAATGAATGGAAATTTGGTTTTAGACTCGTAGGGATTGAGGTTATTTAATAAATGGATAAAAGAACATATATATCTATATATATATATAGGTCAATTTGGTTCGGTTATTTACTGATTGCTACATAAAATCCCACCAACAAATCCAACTGATTACATATTTCAATTTCAGGATTCAATTGAATCCCACATGCCAACTCACCAAAGTTGATCAAAATTGAATTGGTTTACCCAGCTTAGATGGGATTTTGAACCCCTTCGAACTCACAAAGTTAATACACAAGATTCAAAACTCAGAAGTTCTAGTAAACTCATTTACTTTCTATGGCTGTGCTGTCAGAGGTTCTGCAATAGTTACATGTTTGGGCACATTTGGGAAGCTATCTCATGTCAGATGGATGAACATTGCAATATAAATGATATTTTACCACATTAACTGGTAAATGACAAAAAGATGAAGTCACAAGGACATACTGTTTAGTATTTAGAAATAAGTTTCAGATATATTCTGGAGGTGAATCTTACTCAACTTATTAATTAGCATACCTAAATGCATGACACAATCACGTATAACCTCATGAATATAGTTGAAGCAATAAATTAAATTTGCAACATCATGCGGCAATTTTCCCTCCATTAGATGAGCTACATCACATGCTAGAGCAGAACTGCTCAAATTTATGTTACTAAATGTATGCAACCAGAATTATTTACCAGTGAACAATAAACTTACATTGAATGTTTCACCAAAAGATGAAGCTATTACACCTCACATTGACTTCAGTATTAACATACTTGACAAAAACATACTACTGTTTACAAAGAAAGACCCATATAGGTTAGGTTGACTTATACCTGGGTCTTATGGCTTCCAGTAAGATTAGAGGACAGTTCGTCAGCTCCGCTAGTGGCAGCAAGAGAGAACGTGGGAGCCATCAGCAGGGGCAACTGTGGCTGTAACAAGAAACTGAGAAGTGAATATAAATATATTTAAGGAGTAAGGGCTAAGAGATAATAGATTTTGGACTTTAGTTTCAAGTTGATTGATTAAATGGATGGAAAGAAAACAATAAATACATCATTGACAGACTACCATACACAAATCCACCAACAAATCCAATTCCTTCTGTTTTCCAGAACCTGGATTTGATCCGATTCAGACCGCCAAGTGACCAAAGCCAATCAAAATAGAACCCACTTTGTCAGAATAGATTAGATTTTGAGAAGATACCAGCCCTTGACACTTTACCAAATAAAAACTAATGATAAAAAGGCTTGGCCGTGAATCAAGCAATGGCAATTCTTAAACCTCAGACTTGTTTGGTAAGGTCCATTGCCAAATCTTAAGCAGCATATCTACATACACGGCACAGCCATGTAATACATCATGAATGGAGTTCAAGCGTTGAATGAGCACTGTAGCACAAAATAACAGTGTTGCTCTCTGTGAGGTAAGCTGCATTCACCACTCGATCAGCACTGCTAAACGTTATCTTATTAAAATTTTTTGACTATTTATTGTGAAGAAGAATCAAACAAATGTGAAGAAAACAAACTATTAGTTACAGAGAAGGCCTACATGGTAGGAATGAACCATACCTGAGATTTATGACTGCCCAAGAGATTTGAGGGGGGCTTCCCAGTGTTAGTAGCTTCATCAAGAGGAAATGAAGGAGACTTTATTGACAGCAGTGCGGATGATGACTGCAACAAGAGAGATGGAGAAGAGATCAATATGATTTAAGAGTAATGATTAAGCGGTTAAAGATACCTGATATGTTTCAATGTCCAGGCTTGAAGTTTTCGGCTTTAGGTTTTGAGCTGGTAGATTAAAATGGGCTGAATAAAAATTTAATTTATGCTTTGAGTCCATTAGATCGACTACCATAAGATATTTGTAGGAAAATAACCAACACTAATCCAGTGGGTTAAATTTTTCATTTTCTCAATCCAATCCAATAAACAGAGATTCAATTGGTGAAGGTGATAGTTTCAAACTTGTTCACCGTCTGCAGATACACTGTTAAAAGATTTTTTATCACTGGTACTTTTGGACATTATTGGGAGATCAACAATGACCCTACCAAAAAGCAAAAAGACAAAGATGAGATCTGACAATAGAAGATTGTTTAAATATCTTGCACCAACAGTTCTTACATTTCAACTCTAAAACTATGTAACAAGTATGAAAAGGAATCTACAGCCATCCACGAAATAGCATAACTCATACCTTTTTTTTATGTAACTGCTGTATGGTTGCATTAGGGTCACCCTCCCAGCACCCTTTATCTACTCCCCAATTTTGTCGTACCTCTTGTAACTTTGGCGTCTTCAAGTCTCTTGTAGAGAAAATCCTAAGGTTGGGACACTCTATCACAAATAAATCTTCCAGATGTGGGAAACTGAAAGTGCAATTGCCAGAATGGAAGCTTGTGAGACTTTCTAAATTTTCAAGTGACAACCACTTTAATTTGCTGAAAACAATCTCATCTTCTGTCACATCTCCTTCATTTGATATTATTTCTGTCATCATTTTACATCCATCTATCCTCAGTTTCATGAGTTGCACCAAGCTCTTGGCTGTGGATGAAGTTACTAGGTTTTTCAAACCTTTGCAATAACATACTTCCAAAGTTACTAGATTCCCAAAAGATGCTGATGATGGCACTAGATTTACCAAATTGTCACACCACCATACTTCCAACATTTCAAGATTTTCAACAATTGAGTCTAGTTTAAAATCTTGTTTCCACAAGTACATCAGATCAGAAAGTTCCCACAGGTTTAAACTCTTAATCTGAGTAAGCTTCCCAGCATGTTTCTCAGCCTCTTTATATGAGAATATATGTTTATACGAGCTCCATCTAAGTTCAAGCTTTTCTAGATTCTTAAAACACTGAAGGAAACAAATTGAAAGTTTATCTGATTTATCATTCACAACCTCAAGAATTTTAAGGTTTTGAAAAAGGTGTGACGGCAACCGGGCCTGGCATATCATCCTGATGTCTTTTCCACTCAGCTTCAGTTCTTCCAGATGGGAGCTAACCTGAACAACAATGGGACAAAAGTAGATTAGATTCCAACAAACTATTTCAGAATGTGCATTATATCTTCTTGACAAGTAAAAGGGGAACAATGTTGGATAGAATCCATAGAGCAACTAATGTGGAAAGTTTTTAGCATAGGCCAGCTTGAACTGAAAGAAAATAATGGGTTCACCCAAAAGCACTGTAGTAAAAGATTTTCCCTACTTTTTCATTTTTCTACCTCCTATGTTTTAAACCATATCAAAAGCCAAAATAATAAGTGCTCTATTTCCTTCTTTTCTGCTTCTTGCTCCTCAAATAGTATTTTCACTAGACTCGTGATCAATAAACTGGAAGAAGTTCTTCACTTATACCAAAATTTTCAGAACCTAATTAATCACTTCAATTAGCAGATTTCAAAGAGATAAGCTATACAAAACTTCAATGATCTCTTCTTTTAAAAAATAAAATAAATTAAAAGGCCTGGCAATGGGTTGTGCTTAAGCAAATTCGTGTCATGTTAAATGATACCTACCCAAACCCAACCACTAAGTTATTGGGTCAAGCAATGAAAACCCAAACCCATTCGTTATCATTATCGTGTTAACCGAACCAACCCATTTAACCCACTCTTTTTGGTAATTTAAAATAACTGTTTCATATTTTTAGTTTAAAAAACAAATAACAACTCGCAAAATAAAGTTTTTTAAACACAAAACTGTCCCTACCATTCGTAACATCCATCTATCCAAAAAAGGTAAAAAAACAATAGAAGAACAAGGTATTAATTATTAAGTGCACCAATATTATGAATTAATAATGATAATTATGCTAAGATCTTGGGAGGAAAAAAAATTCATAGAACGAGATTTTTTGGAAGAATTCATGTTTGGAGAAGAAAATTGACTAACGTTGGATGCAATCATACAATGATGTGCTCTAAGTTTTACAATAGACACCTAAGAATTTTAGGATTTGTGATAAATTTACATAAGTAGCGAATTTAAAGTCAATTTCTTTTTTGTTTAAAAACTTATAACTCAATTTATTAAATATATTAAAATATTAATATTAAGTGATAATGGGTAATGATGAATTGGGTTTTGATGCTTAAACCCAAATCCAACCCCCTATAGAATAGGTTTTAATGGGTTGGCCCATTAACACCCGATAAAGATTGATCCGACAGCTGTTTTTATCATGCGGGTTCATTTCGTATTATTAGATTGTGTGAACTTTTGCCAGGCCTTTTAAAGCTAATATCATTTTAAGTAAAAAATAGAGATGCCAAATGACATATGAATTACCAAAAGTCTACCATGTTGATAAGCAATTGTTTAAATTAACCAATCATAAGGCTAGTCCAAATTCTTTCCAACAATCTAAAATCAAATCAAGATTTAGCAAAATTCATTGGTCTACAAACATTGAATACACCTGGTTATGACTTCCAAAACAAATGCAAACTAGTGTCTCCAGGTAAGATTAACACACAATCTCAGCTTTAAATCTTTAATATTTTTAGAAACCTGCATATAATGTGAACATGATCATACTACTAATGTTGCTATGTTGCTTTAATTTATGTAACTTAAGTGCAGCTTTGAAAAGACTTTTCAAATCACTGCCTATACTTTTAGAAGAAAAAAGATGGTCTTGTACCTTTTCAACCAAGAAGAGTGCTTGCTCTGTCGAAATATTGAGTTGGATCCCGTCGCTAGTTTCCAGGAAGCTGAGATATTCCGAAGTGAATACCTTTACTTTGCTACAACCATGTACTTCCAACTTTTTCAACAATGGCCATTCTGAGGTATGTGTCCCGGGGTAGAATGCTACAAGTTCTGATAAGTTCCAAAGTTTCAGGTAGGTTACTTTTGGAAAGAAAAATGTAGCAGTTGCTTCTGCTCCTCTTTCCTTGCTAACAATCTCCTCCAAAACTGTGCAGTGGCATATCTCAAGGTGTTGGAGCTGGACAAAGTTTCGAACGATAGAAGACGGAAATAAATATTTTAATTTCTCATTGCCATGCACAATCAAGCGGGTTAAATTTTGTACACAAGAAGATATTGCCACAGGTTGGTTGTGCCAAATCCTTTCAGTATTAATTGCATAAAGTTCCAAGGTCTCCAAGTTAGTAAACACAACCTGCAGAAATAGTTCTTATTTCAATTTATTTCACAAAAACTAATCACTGTCATTCTCTGTAAAAAGTTAACATTTAACTTGCATGCACAAAAGTTTGCTGCTACTTTCTATTTAAAAACTATTCCTAATCCGAAAAGTAAAAGAACCAAGCCAGAGTTTAACTGGATTCAGAGTACTACAACAATTAATGCAAAAAAGTAAAGGAAAAACACAATAACATTGTAAATATGCACACACAAACACATTAATGGTGATGCATATAATATCATGCAAGAACTATCAAAGATAAAAACCTTCAATTGAAGGAGACAAAAAATGCAAGCCATTACAACACCCCCAGACTGAACTTAAAGGTGTTATGTAATTTATATTACATTAAGAGTTAACTGAGATCACACTCCCTTTTCCTTTCCTAAGGAGTTCATATTCCTAAATTTGTGTAACAATTGAAATGAGCAGAAAAGAAAAAAACAACAGAGGAAAAGGTACCTTTTCATTGAAAAGTGGCATGGGTTTATCAAGCTTATCAGATGACTTCAGTTGAGAGTAGAAGTTTGTGAGCTGTGGAAGAAATTTTAGAATCAGGGAGTGTAATTGCCCAAATTCAATCTTATTCACATCACTGTAGCCGACATCATCTTCTCTTCCCAAAGAGAAAATCTCTTCCATATTATTGCATTTTATCACCTTAAGTATCTGAAGTTGTGGAAGGCCTCTGGCAAAGGAGAATGAGAAGATATTTCTCAATTTATTGCAGTTTCTCACTTTTATGATTCTCAATTTACGGAAAGACTCTGCTGTAAGTAGACCATGACATATTTTCTCCAATTGAATCAAGTTCTGAAGAAACATTGACTCCAAAACAAGAAAGGCATTACAGAGCACCCGTGCAGTTGAGTCAACAATACATGAAATGAAGAGATTATTTTGGGCATGGAGGTGCTTCAATGCTGGAAAACCCTTTCTGTGTAATCCATAAAGAACATTCTCAATACCTGGAACTTCATCCAAACACAACTCTTCAATTCCCTTCAACTTCATTATTATATCATTCAAGTAAATGTTGGTAGGAAGCTTGAGTTTTAAAGTTCTTGTATACTCAGACTTACCAGGCCAGTCCCACACATCTCCTATAAGTATTTTATACCTTAAAAGTTTCTGGGAAAACAATCCCTTTGGCAGGATCACAGCATCTGCAATATGGATTTCCAAACCAGTCAGGTGAGACAAAATCTTCAACTCCTGAAGGCTAGCATGCTTTCTTTCAAGGTTGAGTCCTTCAAACTCCCATTCAACAGATGTATTAGCCATATAAAGTTCTTCTAATTGGGACAAGCTGGATACAATGTTTGGAGGAATAACATTTAGCTTTAAACAATTTGTCAAATCTAACAACTTTAGCTGAGTCAATTCACCTATTTCTTTGGGCAACTGCTCAATATCAGAACATTGTAAACTAAGGATTTCTAGTTTCTTCATGTTTCCAATAATCGCTATGTCTCCCAGTTGGCATTGATCCAGACACAGTGATTCAAGGTTTGGTAGGCGACAAAAGGATGATGGCAAAGTCAGTAATTTCATTCTAGTCAATCCCAAAACTCTTAGTTTTGGCATACCATCAAAAAAATTGTCAGGAATATGGAGAAAGGGATCCTTTGGATTCATAAAGAAAGATGTCAGGCGTGGACATTCCAACCCTTCAGGAAGCTCCCCAGTGTTAATATCATGAAGGAAGATTGCAATGCAGTTTTTAAGCATGTCCTTATTTGGCCATTCAATCAAAACATCATTTCTCACCATAAATATATGATGATTTCTGGATGCAATTGATGTGGCAACATTACGAACAATGCCAAGCATAGAAAACCAGCCTGTGGTATCATTATCAAGCAACAAATAAGACTCTTTGAGTCTACGGACCAATGCATAGATTCTATCTCGTCTTTCTTGCATTGTGCAAATGTCTTCAAATAAACCCAACCCCGTTCCATATTTCAACAAGTCCATAATGGGAGCATCACATGGATGTTTCATTAGACTACAAAGCAAAAAGGTTAATTTGAGTTCCTCACCTTCCAAATAATCGTAAATCAACTCTATAGTTGAATCCACCAGGGCATCCAATCCTGTAAAGTTTCTTCCAGAAAACCTCAATTCTTGCAAAGCTCTCCTCCATGCAAACAAAGGCTTATTTCTCAATGTCCTTGCAACTGTTAAAATGGCAATGGGTGAGCCTCCACATTCATTGGCCACCTGAATAGCAACAGTTTGCATATCAGGGTCTTCAACACAATCACCTATCACTTTTGAGAAAAGGCTCCAGGCTTCTTCCTTATTTAAAACAGAAATGCAGTAATTATTCTGACAATGCATCTCACCCACCAAAATGTCTCGATGTCTTGATGTCGCCAATATTTTACAACCCCTATGAACATCTCCAAAAGGAATCCCAATTTTCTCCAAATCAACGCTTGTCCAAATATCATCCAATACAACAAGTATCTTCCTTTCCCTCTTTAATCGGTCACATAACATCATTATTCTTTCAGAATCACTCTCCTGACAGAAAGTCAAACCTAGCTGATGCGCTATTTCTCCCTGAATCCTTTTCACATCTGGAGTCTGTGATACCTCAGCAAAAACCACCTCATCAAATATCCTGCCTTCCTTAGCCAGCCGAGCAACTTTCTTCACCAGTGTCGTCTTCCCAATGCCAGACATTCCATAGACCCCAATCATGTTGACAGAACGACCCCTCAATGCATCCAGTATATCATTCAAAATGGACTTTCTTGACTCAATAAACTCCTGACCTTCTGTACAACTTTCAGTATACGTAACCAATCTGTCCCTTGAAATGCCGCGAACAGAAACGCGATCAAAATTCCCTTCATCCTGTAGTTCAACAATGGCTTTCACCTCCCTTGCTGCTTTCTTGCGAAGCTGGTGCTGATTCTTCAGAGTTGGACACAAACCCTTGAAACAATGATTCTCTGCTTCCTCGTCATCTTCAACAAACTTCCCTGCCTCGTCAATGATCTTGTCCACTCTAGTCAGCCAATTCTCAACACTCTGTTCGATCTCTTCCCCATTTTCTTTAGCAAAATCAACCCTATGCTGAACACTTTCTCTCCTTTCCCTTAGCTTTTCAACTTCTTTCTCCCGATGATCGAAGTTGCTCTTGTAGCAACATAAATAACCAAATTGTTTCCCCTTCCCCATTACTTTTCTCTTTCAGCAAAATAATTCAGTAACAAAAGCAACTGTGACAACAATAGAATGACAGGATATTAATTTCTAACTTGAAGGAATTAATAGCATTGGGCTTTTTTCACCACAAGAGAGAGGGAGAGAATGAAAATCCTATTTTACCTCATAAAAGATTGGTTTCGATCTCATCAAATTTGATGGCATGGGCACTGAGTCGACTTAGACATCGATCGTGACAGAAACGGCGACGTTGAGCTTCGAGTGGTTGAGAAGATAGGGCGCCCAGTGAGAGATTTGAAGATTTGACTTGACTTTTGTTGTCTGAACTAAGCGGTGGAACCCAACCCGATTTTTTTATTCGGTATTCGATTCGGTTCGGGTAAAAAAAAAAAAAAACAAAAAACAAAAAACAAAAAGGTCGAAAACAATTACGATTTGCTAGCCACACTGCCAGAGTCCTAAACTCACAACTTCACAAAGGTGGAAAACAAAACTAACCCTAACTCAGCCACTGCCACACCCACAGCCGATCACCAATCCCTATCGATTGGCCCGTTCCTCCACGCCGCTTCACGTCAGGTACCGCCACATTCACAGCCCACAACCGCGCTCTTCTCTTTCAAATCAGCCGCACTCTTATCGCCGTCAGCTTGCCATCAGCTCTTCACGGTATGTCAGCTTTTCACAATCGCCGTCAGCTTCCTTTTTGCCTGTAATTGCTTGTGAATCTTGACAATTGCATGGAATATTTGCAAGTTGATTGAGATTTAAAGCCACTTGCTTCAATCCCGAGGACCACCCCATGTTAAATGGGTACTCGTATCTGTTCCTAGGAAACCATTTTCGTGCCTTTTATCTGTGTAAACTTTTTTTATTTGCCTGCATTTGTATCTTCTATCGCTTAATTGGTAGGTAATGACAACTTATTTGTTGTATTAATGTATTGATTCGGCTGCATTTGTATCTCTTATCAGTGCATTTGTCTTTTATCTGTTTAAACTGTATCAGTTTGTTGTCACCGATCGTTGTAGTATCTTTCTTTGTTCTTTCCATCTTCAGAACTGAATATTTTGTTGAAACCATATAATTTTACATTGCTTTGTAGGTAACCTAGAGCTTATTTTCTAAATGCTCGACTATGAATCACATTTATTTTATTAATTTAATAATACTCTTGCATGGCATAGCTCTTGTTGATTGGCCATAAGCACAAGTAGAAGCATGCATATCCAGAATATAATCATGAAAATCGTAGGTTTCTGGAGTTCATGGTCTGATGGGATTGGCTATTGACTTGTATGCTTATATGATGTTTTGGACAATCAAAAACGAATCCAAGGCCATCTGTACATCCCAAACATGCAATGTTGAATGAACTTTTTTGAATGAGCTCAACCGAGTTATTAACCTGAACCATTTTGTAACCCAAACAGTATTGTGACCCGAGATTAACAATCCGAAACTGAACCAACTAAGGAACCTAAACTCAACCGAATTTGAAACCAAACCGGACCAAAATACTTTTCCAACATGCGTTGGGTTGAATTCTTAAACCCGAATGGGTTGCAAACCACACCAAAAACCAGAAACCGAAATGCCCAACCCTCTCCAAAGGAAGCCACAAATTGACAAATGCCCGTAATTTTAAACACGCGCATGTTATTAAGAATAATGATAGGCATTTTAAATTCTTTATCCCATATTTGATCTCAAATAATGTGTTATTAATTAAGTAGTTGGTAATTTTTTATAAGATTTAAGTGAATTAATTTTATTATTTTATTAAATAATTAATAAGTTACTCATTGTTTGAAATAATTTTTTGAGATAAAAATTTTGGGATGTACAGTACTACTCAACTATTAAGTGCACACCATAAATGTGATAAATATGCCCACAATTAACAAAACAAAAATAGAGAGGTAAAACAAAAATAGATAAATAGACAAAACTACTAGAATAGCACCATGATTTTTAAAATTTTTTTTTGGGTGATGGGTACTACCATGTGAACATAATATCTCTCTTTACTAAGTATAGATTTAGTATGATTTTTATAGTGCATTTTTAATTCCAAAAGTGTTTATAAAAAAATTTTAATAATGCATAATTATTTTTTAGTAGAGCTTTTACTCATAAAAATCCAATATTTTGAAAAACAGAGGCAAAATAGTTTTCCTATCTTTTATACAATGTCAAGAATACCTTAACAAAGTTTCATTAATTTTTCTAGTACTCTTATTTATATTCGAACCTTAAAAACCCATCACCAGTAGCTGTGTACTGATGAATATTGTAGGGTTATTTTTCATGGTCCACTCACATGTTCATTATGCAGTCTATTATATGTATAGTTTTGTTTTATACGTATGCCTTATTAGCGCCACTAACCTGTTTCAATTCATATATACACAAATTTTGTATATCTAAATAAATGATGTGCGCGTAGATAAAAACTAAATAAAAAATTTAAAAAAGTTTTTTAAATAAATAAAAAATTTTGTACGACCGGCTCAAGAAAAAGCCCAGCAATTTTTCGGGCCTAATCAATGTGTTTTGCCAAGCCTAAAACCCTTCATGCAAACCTTGCTGACTCTTCTTGGGATTTTACGGGAACAAGAAAAATTAGGGTTTTAAAAATTTCCGATTCCAGAGAGGAACCAAACTTACTTCAATTTCACTCCAAACGAAAAAGATTTCTTTTTCCAGGTCATTTAAATTTGATTTTCTTTTCGAGCCAATCTCCATCGAAACGCCTAAAATGTACTTTTTTTTAAAAAAATTTTGGTACGTTATGAATTGTTGAAAATCATCTAATTTTTCTTCGTTTCGTAATTTAATTAAGTTAATTTGAAGTCATGGGCAAGAGGGGAAAGGGTCAAAAGCAAGGCAATAAGAACTCTAAGAGAAGATTGCGAGATGAAGACGTCAATCCTGAAGATATGGATGATGAAATTGATGCTTGTAAGTTTTTTTTTTTTAAAGAATCGTTTATTTAATAGTCAATTTTTTTATTTTTAAATGTTATCCACAAACCACATGTGCATTTTCTGTTCATTTATTTGCCACACTATTTTTTACCTTAGCCATTTATGTTTTGAGAAATGATGCTTGTTTGAGGAAATAAAAGATGGGATTTGGTTTACATTGTTTTCGCAGTTCACAAGCACAGGGATGTTATTCCTTTGGATGTAAATTGTGATGCTGGGGATTCTGATGACCATACTGAGCATCCGGTGTTTGATTTTGAGGTTTGCATTTTTGTTGTTTGCCACTGTTGGTTCTAGCTTTTCTGTTAATTTAAGTTGCAAAATGACAATTTATTATTGCAGGCAATTCAAAACTTCTGTATGTTTGATCAATGCAAGTTTGGGAGCATCCTGGATTTCTAAAGAATACTAAAATATTTCATATTATTTTTTTGGTATTGATCAGCCCTTAACCGAAGTCATAGGAAAATCACAAGTAATCCTTGATAAGAATCCAGTAACAAAACAAATAGCACTTTTCTTTTTTGTTTTCTTCCCCTTCTTGTTCTCTGATAATGTAGCTGATTATTTTTCCTTTTTCCCAAATCAATAATTACTGATGGGCTTTTTTACTAAACAAGTTTTGACCACATAAAGTTGACATATTTTTAAGATCCCAAATTTTCATGTGTATTTTTGTCTAAAGTTTTTTTTTTTTTTTTTTTGGTCTGCAATATGGATATAGATTCTTAACATCCCATTGTACCAACCATATGCTGCCTACAGGATGATGAAGGTGATGAAGATGATGAAGATAGTGATGTCAATGATGCTCGGGATACCGGAATGGCTGCAAAGAGTAAGAATTTTGGAATTTGAAATGTGTTACATTTAGTAGTACTTGAATGCTATAATAAATTTGGAGCTTCTTGAATTTATACTGCATTTGGTTAATCGTTGGTTTGCAGCGTACATGCTCGTATGAAAAATTTCTGATTAATAAAATATGATTTTTTTTTCATATAAAATCATACAAACTAGGCCCAGTTGTTTTTCTGGTTCCATTAGTATATTTTTATTTACACAATAGTTGTTTTCATTGTTGCCCATGATCATTTTTTTTCTTTTTTATGCCAGCTTTGAAGAGTAGGCTGGGACACTCTTCTAAAGTTTTCAATCATTCAGTAACCTGACTTGATCAGTTAAAATTGATAACTTGTAGTAAACTAATATATTTCACTAAACGGTCTCAGATAACATTATCAGTATCTAGTTTTAATTAATCCCAAAATTTTTTTGCCTTGTTTATGTTGAATGGTTTCGTTGTACTTCATCAATGTCTCTATCTCTATCGGAATTAACTTTTTAATTTTATTATTGGAGGCTCTTGCAATTGATTGTACTGCACAAGAGGTTAGAAGATTGATTTACTGAATAGTTGTTGCATGTGTGTATGTCATTGTCCACAGTTAAAAGGCAACAAAAATTTTTGCGAGCAAAGTATGGTGGCATTGAGGATGAGATGCATGATGATGAGGAAGATGATAAGGAAGAAAAAAAAGATTTGTGGGGTGGGATAAAGAACCAGTATTATTATGGTGACAATCGTGATTATGAAGTAAGGATTTAATCCCAATTGAGTGCTTACCCTCTTTCTATCCTTCTTTCCTCTGTTTATGCATCCAGTTAGAATCCTGTGTCCAAGTTTATGTTATTGTTCCAATTATATAACATTACTGATCTCATAGTTTCATGGTTTAATACACTTTAAAGTTGTTTTTAATGTTATTTAAATTCTTTTCATGTGACTATGTAGTTGCAATCAAGTGATGATGATTCCCCTGCTTTAGAGGAAGGATTGGTGCTAAAGGAGCTGGAAAAAAGAGCAAATTCTTTAGCAATGGAAGACTTTGGCCTTCAGGACGCTGGGGATAATGAAGATGAGGATGACAAGGGATTAACTTTAGCGGTCAGTTTTGCACATTGTGGTTTGACATTGTTAGCAATTTCCTTTATATCTGCAAGAATTTTGATCCTTAAAATTCAATGCCCAAAGTGGTTGTTCGTTAATTTTTTACAGGAAATCTCGGTTAAAGGGAAAAGTACAAGAAAGCCTTGGGCAAGCGAAGAAGCTGTAGATGATACTAGTACAAGTTATGAGGAGGTCAAGAAAGACTTGAATGCTTTGTCAAAGGAGGAGCAAATGGATGTGGTATACAGGTATAATTTTGCTGCCCCATCTCTTTTATGCTTTTGTTATGGAGAAATTTTCTGATCTGAAAAAAAATAGGTAGACAGTGGTGATAATGCTTATTCTTGAATAAATAGGATATTTCAGGGCTTTAATTTTTGTTATAATCTTGTATACTGGCATACCATGATATCAAGTTATTTACCTACCTCCTGTGTTTATACTTTATAAAGCTTACTAAATTCTCTACATGCTCATTTAATGAGTCAAAGCTTTGTGTTGGATACTTGGCAACTTTTGATAGTAAGAAAGGCTTCTTCTTAATATATGTTGTGTGGGAAGTATGTTTCTAGTTTGTGACATAGGGGCTAAATGACAACATATATGATCCTATCTGTATCTTTAGATGTTTTATTTTTAGTGGATTTTATAGTCTGATGATTAGTGCTTTAAATTGCATATAGTTGTTATGATAACAAGTCTTATATATATGATTCTTAGTTAATATACTGTCCTCTTCAGTTCTGCTCCAGAATTGGTTGGTTTGCTGTCAGAACTGAATGATGCACTTGAACATCTTGAGAACAAAGTTAACCCATTGTTAAGCAAGGTAATGTTCTTCTCTGACTACAATGCTTGGACATTTTATTGAGTAACCTCTAGAATTTCCCATGTGAGTCAATTGCTGCACTTTGAATCTTTGTACTAAGAAAAACTTACAATTGATCTCTTATTATTTTGGTTGTCTGTACATTTGATGCATTGGCACAGTTTTTGTGTGATTTGAAAGGATTGTAATTATCACATGTCATGCTATGAGATGTTTTCTATGCAGAGATTGTGATAGTTGAATTTTATGATAATTGTAACTGTACCAATGGTATGCTGGACCTGTAAACCATAAATAAAAAATTTGCTGACACTCTCATTTCTTAGTTTCTTCAGTGATTAAGGCTGAAGTAGTTTACATTTGATTGATGGCTTTGTATTCAGTATGCTAAGTGTCTGGTGATCTGTGTAGGTGAAAGAGAGGGAGATCATGCTGGAAGGTGGGATGTGCTATTTGGAGGTGAAGCAACTTCTACTGCTGGCCTATTGTCAAGCCATAACCTTTTATCTTCTTCTCAAGTCCGAGGGGGAGCCAGTTCGTGATCATCCTGTCATAGCTCGCCTTGTAGAGATCAAAGGATTGCTGGATAAGGTCTGCTGTTCTCTTTGAAGAGGCTACCCTGTCCTTTATGGTCATGAGATAATTTTTTGCTTGCGTAACCTTGATAGATTTTATATTGACTAAAGAATTATTTTTTCACTTTCAGCATGGATAGATTTTATATTGACAAAATAAAGAAATTCTTTATTATAATGACATTCGTTTGAACTATTGGATAATTTATGTTCTTCTAAATCTTGGAACATAGTAGTTACACAATGTAATGATACCATGCTCTAAAATTATATGTGACTGGGAGGTAGGGGGTCATAAGACGCAGTATGAAGCCCTAAATCTTTCTACATTCTTCATATATAAGGTTAGATTAAAGTTGTCGAGAGAGTAAAAGTAAATGACTACAGCTGATCAGGAAGTGTAAATCAATTTGGAAAGCCGGTAATTAATAGATGATAACTTTTTACTAATTCCAGTATTCACTTATTAAGCTTGTTAGCTATTTTTTTATGTAAATTATGTTTTATTGTCCACTTATTGTTCAATTTGTTTGAAGTTCATTAGTTTATTTTTATTACAATCTCTATTCTATTTATAATTTTTTTTCCTTTTTTTTTTGGGGGGGGGGGGGGGGTAGGGCGGGAGGTGTCATTTTTCTTTGGCTTGTATGAATTCATTTCCTAGTTTTGTCATCAAAGATGTAAGGGCTAATTATTTTTTAGCTTGAAACTTTCTTATGCATGGTCAACTTAACAGATTAAACAACTAGATGAGAATCTTCCCTCTGAGTTAGATGAGATTTTGAAGAATGATCATTCAGCAGGAACAACAGCAAAGTTGGTTAGAGAGAATGCGAAAATGACATCCGATTCTGTTGCGGAAAATCATCGCAACTCATCTTATATCTCAGCTGATACAGAGCATGCATCAGCGGTAGGCACAAGTTGTGTCTTTTCTGTGTCTTAAATAGGTTGTCTTTTACAAGTTAAGCTTTTCATATTTTTGTTTTCCTTTTGAATACTACAGGCTTCAGATGTAAATGAATTGAAAATGGATGACACTTTGAGGGATTATGATGATAAGGTATGGAAACGCAAGCATCAGGTGGATTATGTTGTGTTTGATATGTTCTTGCTTTCCTTTTCCCAAATGGCATTATATTTTCGTTGTTGTTGCCTCTGCTATTGGCAAATCTTTGACTCTTCAAGTATTGCAGAATGATCAAGTTGGTGTGCAGAGCATGGAAATGTTAAAAGTAAGAGCTGCCCTTGAGGAAAAACTGAAGAAGAAGGGAGTCTTTAGCACTATTGCGTCAATGCCTGAGAAAGCAAAGAAACGTTTGAAACCAGTGAACAGGTACTGCTTTGCTTTTAAATTCCTGAATTATGCTGATTATTGACAATTTGAATACTTATTCTTTCTGAATTTGCATGAAGCAGACAGCTTGAAACATTTGAAGATTTTGATGACGATGCTATGGGTGTTGAGAGCAGAAATCTTGAAATGAGTAATTGGCATGTAAGCTCATTGCAATCAAGTAAAATTTCCCAACTTGTCACTGCTCCGCCAAATAAGACAAAGGTGTGAAACTTGATAATATTATCTCCTCTTTGTATGTGTTTTTAATAGATTTCTATGATGGGCCAAAAACTCGTTCTTGAAAAAATGGACTCTGTATAAGAGATCAATCATTGGCTTAACATGGTTTGCAACTTTGCATATTATGTTCAGTTTCCATTTCCTTGTTTGAACATGGCAGAAGTTAATACTTTAAACATAATTTTGGAAACGACATTTATATTTAATTATGCTCTTAGTAAATCGATGAAGAGTTGTTGCTCTGTTGGGTTTTCAAATGACAGGCAGATTCCTTCTATTATTCTGGTATTTTAAGCTATAGTTTCATTAGATGAATATGATTTTCCAAATAATATTTGTTTTCAACCGTTAAGAAGTGAACTTATTACCCACCACAAGACAACCATCTCTTAACCCATTTGATTCAATGCTGGAGCTTGATGACGTTGGACTGAACGTAAGAAGGTCTGTTTTGTGGAGACTGGAATTGGAATTCTTATCAAATGTAGCTTGTGGTGATATTAATCAAACACCATGTTTTTATACCTTATAAGCTCCATTTAGATGTTTGTAGCATTCATGCAACTATTTATCTTTTCCTTTTGGAAGGTTGTTTCTGGTGATGATGATCTTCCTAAGAGGGACGACATTGGAGAGAGGCGGAGGAAACATGAGCTCAGAGTACTGGCAGGAGCAGGAATTAAGTCTGCAGATGATGCTCGGGATGAACTGGGCACGTTTGGGACTGATGAAGATGATAGTATGGAGGTTGGGGTTGATAGGGAAACCTGGGAGTCCGGGGATGAATTTTATGAACAAGTAAAACGTCAGCGAGCTGACAAACTAGCTGCTAAATCTGAGATTTATACAAGGTTTGTTTGTTTTGATGTGTTTAATTATTGATTTCCTCCTACATTTTGGTCAGATGGCTTTAAATTTTTGTTGATATGATTATCCTTTTTTCTCTCAAGTGGGAGTGCAATTTGATTTGTTCGAGACCCCTTTAGATTTTATCTCAAAACATATTTGTTTTTGCAGGACCCCAGCAACCCCATCTTTGCCTGAAACTGTAGATGGAAAGCGGCACATCACTTATCAGGTGAGTGTATCTTATTTTATCAGCTTATTCAATCTTTCCTTCCATTGCCTCCTATAGTTAATTTTGCTGGATTTACATCAGATGGAGAAGAACAGGGGTTTGACACGTACGCGCAAGAAGCTAACTAAGAATCCAAGAAAGAAGTACAGAGTATGTGTTGGAAATTCTTTGTACAATTAATTTACTTTGCTGCTTGATTCTGAAATGGTATATCACTTTCTTCTCTAATTGCAATGTGCAGTCAAAGCATGAAAAGGCAGTTGTGCGTCGTAAAGGGCAAGTTCGGGATATCAGGAAACCCACTGGTCCTTATGGCGGAGAAGCCACTGGCATTAACCCAGGAATCAGTCGAAGCACAAGATTCAAAAATTAGATGCTGTTGTTTCAATTCAATTTTCCTAACTGATAATCACAGAGGTAATATTGAGGTGGTGTTGCTGCAACCCAAAATTTTGTTGTTGCTCTGGGCACGTATTTATCAGTTGAAACTTGAACAGGTGATTTCAATTTTTCATTTCAAATTTGGTGGTGGTGGTTGTCGTTGTTGTTATTATTTACCCATGTTTTTCACAAAGCAAAATCCTTGTACATTTCATTTACATAAGTATTGAAAATCTCTCTGTTGAGTATATTGAAATTAAAAGTTTTTTAAGTTAAAAAATTATTTGGGTTTGTGAACTGGGAAACCAAGAAATTAAGTTGCCCGACAGGCGTTCACCGTCAACAGAATGGAATATGTTCTAGTATACTTAAAACCAAGAATGCGGCACGCTCCTATTTGTATTATCTCACTTCACACTATGCCTGGTTCGCTCGGCTGTATCTACAATGCAGGGATTAAAATACCCTTGACGCTGCAGAAGGTGTCTCTAAACCATTAGATTTAGCTCATTTAAATACAACGGTTGGGATTTTAAATCTAACAAAAAAAAAAAGAAGGGTGAATAAAAACCCAAAAAAAAGGCAACTGGTAGGAACTAAAACAAAAAGACAGCTTCTCTTCTCTCTGCCTTTGCATCTCGGCTAGGAAATCATCTTCTCTCTCCCTCTGATCATAAAACAAAAGTCTGTTCTCTCTTCGTCTCAATCTCATGCTCTACCTTTGCACGAAATCGTCTTCTCTCTCCACTGGGGTCTCAAAGTGTGCATCGCTTTCGCTCACACTCCCACTTCCACTCCCCTCTCGGTCTCGCTGGTGGTGGTCTTGATTCAACTTACACCCACGCTCCACCTTGCTCTCACTTTTGATTCTGCGCCAGGTCCGGCTCCTGATCCCAATCTTTCACCTTCTCATCAAGTAAATCAGCTTTAAACTCGGCCTTGTAAATTGTTAAAGTAATTAATTTCTAAACCATTGCATGTGGAGAAAACTAGTTGAAATGCCGTTTTTTAAACCATTTTAAAACCATTTCGTGATCCCAACAAATTTGAAATGCCGTTTTTTATGCATGGGGCATGATGATGAACATATTAAAAAAAAAATACAATTAATGCCATTTTGGAATTATCGTAAGGGTTAATTCCACCCTGCCCCCAAAATTTTTGACATTTTCCACTACACACCCAAATGTTTCAATAATTTTCACCCCACTCCCAATTCCATTAATTTGGGCAAATTTGGAAGTTCAAGCCTAAATATTATTTGATGATGATCAATTACATTTATTTGATAAGTTAATTGATTAGATTATGAATACTTATCTTTAATTAAGAATTTTTAATGTAAATATAAATTATTGGATTAGCACTTTATCTCATATAATTCTTCTCTAATTCTAGAAAGGGACATTTTGGACATTTAATTAAATTTCAACAGTTTGTTATTTTTAACGGTCAACTTAACGGAGGTGTGGAGTGGAAATTGTTGAAATATTTGAGTGTAAAGTGGAAAATGTTGAAACGTTTGGGGGCTGTATGGAAATAACCCTTACCGTAACTCACTAGAAATGATGCTTTAAAATCTGTACACGTTATT
Organism: Aegle marmelos; assembly: GCA_030449875.1. Lineage (NCBI taxonomy): Eukaryota > Viridiplantae > Streptophyta > Magnoliopsida > Sapindales > Rutaceae > Aegle > Aegle marmelos. The sequence continues at coordinate 13,284,432 of JASUUL010000115.1, forward strand.
GGTGGTGGTTCCCGAGCTCTATAACCATTTGTTCAAATATATTTCAGCCGTATATTCTTCCAAATTACAAAAATTATAAATGTTATTGACAGATCATAGTTGGACCAAACTTCGCACGACGAAGCTCATTTTTTCTAACACTAAAACTAATCATTCTTGAATAATTTATGTACCATGCATTTGTATCTTTTACTAAATTAAACTGAACTCCAAATACATTTGATGGGTGTAACTCAATAACATCAGATGAAATACTCATTTGTAAATCTTATAAAGTAATGTCATAAAATATGTATATAAAAACCAGATACAATGACAAGTGGTATATTAATAGAGAATCATCTTACAGCACACACATCTTGCTTATCTTTTTTTACTTATTGTTGTTTTTTAAATATTTTTTATTTAATATATATATATATTTTTTAATTTATTTAATTTTAAAAAATTAATGGCAGCAACCAGTTGGAAGACCGGTTGTTACCGATCATAAAAATTGTTTGGCTGCCAGATGGCAACCAAACAACAAGGGGGTCAATTAATAGTGATGCAAGCTAACCATATTATTAGTTTCAGCTCCACGAGCGAACATTAACTTTCGAAGAACTTGAGAACCCCTTGAATATCGCACAAGGGATGCTTGATTGTTCACCAAGTTCTAACTCGATGGCAATGACAATGGGAAAGCTAAAATTTGCATCATTTCTACCAAAAAAAAGTGTTAGGAAATTGAGATTACTCTTAAGATCACTCCAAGCAATTTATCAAATAACAATTAATAAAAAAAATTAAATAGAAAATACATCAATCACACAAAATAAGATTTACTTAAAAAATTCTAAATTTGAAGAAAAATCACAATCATTGTCAAAAGACAACCAGAGAAAAATATTTACTATGTGAAAATTTTTACAACCACATTTTCAGAAATAATTTTCTCTCACCCAAGCCCCAAATACATGATCCTCATAAATATTCCTTAATAAAACAAATCGATAATACTCATATTGAAGAGCTGAATGCTCTTTCAATATAGCTACATGCTTAAGAACGTTTCTCTCTATTTTGGAAGTTATGAACGCTTATCTTGCATTCCTTTGGTTCTCAAATTTAAGATAATCAAAACTTATAAAAAGCTTTCCTATTTATAACTAAAATGTATAGTACTGGTCAAATCGCGCTACTGTTTATGCTGCCTCATTGATCAAACCGCATGGTCAAACCATGTTATTGTTCGCCACTTGGTCAAATCCTTTTTTTAAAATTAATTTTCAACAAAAAGTACCTAAAAATTGGTAAAGGCATAAGAGTGTATTCTTTCCTAGCAGTAATCTCACCAACAGTATGGATCTCTCACTAAAGAATTTCCTATTCTCAATATTAGTCTTGAGGTAGTTTAGCCATCTCAATTTGCAACTCTTCCAACATTTGTATAGACCTCATCCAAAATCAACAAATTAGATATAAACTAATAAAAAAAGAACAATGGTTAGATGTAAAAAGTACCACGAAACCATCTATGTTTGATTTGATTTGATTATTAATTGTAATGATAGTTACCATCTTTCTTAGGAAGAGCAATCTAGTTACCACTAGTTCCTTGCTCAAATATGTGACTCAGAAGCTTTGAGTCTTCTTCTAGCGACCATATATAGTCCTTTCCTCACATTTACCTTGTCACAGCAAGGAGCCCTACCCATTTGATCAAGAGAAGTATGAAATAATAACGATGATGATGAAGCAGATGAATTAAAAAGGCAATGAATGAAAACAAAAGAAAGTAACAAATAGTATGGGAAGTAGGTGTCAGAAAGGTGGCTAAATGACTGGCAAATTCTAGAAGAGCAATCTTTGAAAGCCAACCAATTTAAAAGCTTGAACTAGAAATATAGTGGTCAGTCGGAAAAGTTTGAAGGGAAAATGGTGGTGTTGCAGCAAACTTTGACAAGAAAAACTAATAATAATAATAAAATAATAGCCAATTTTAGCTATAAAAAAGAAGCTTTCCATTTGATTTTTGGCATCTAAATATTTGAGAAGCGAACTCATTTTGTGAGAGAGAGCCAAGAGTGAAATAAATTTGAGAGCATAAAAGTTATAAAGTAATTCGTGAGTGAGAGATTGGGTGTATGGGAATTTTGGTAAAAAATATTTTCTTTTATCTTCGCTCGTAAACATTGGCTAAAAGTTGAACCACATAAATTTCGATATCTTTATATGATTATTATTGCTTTATTTCACTTTAATTATATGTTTGCCTCACCCACGAATGTCTGAATATGTGATATCAGATCTACTGGTTGTATTTTCCAGAGATTGAGGGTACTTTTTACTTATATAATATTATTTATGTATATGATATTATTCATATATACAAATAATATTCACGTGAAACAATTGGATCTGATTCTCACTATTTAAATTACCAATACACTTAACCTCTTACTTACTAATTACTTGACAGCTTTATAATTTTTGTGCTCTCAAATTTCTTTCACTCTTGGCTCTCTCTCACAAAATGAGTTGCTTCTCAAAATTTTGGATGCCAAAAACCAAATGGGGAGCTTCTTTTTATATAGCCAAAATTGGCTATTATTTTTTTTTATTTTTTCTTGTCAAAATTTGCTACAGCACCACCATTTTCCCTTCAAACTTTTCGAGTTGACTACCGCATTTCTAATTCAACATTTATAGCTTCTAGATTGATTGGCTTTTAAAGATTGTTGCTTCTAGAATTTGACAGCTATTTAGCCACCTCTCTTGACATTCTTCTACTTAAGAGATTTAATTGAGAACCAATCAAACATCTGCTATGTTTAAAGAAAAATTGGTGGCGTTGTAGCTAACTTTGATAAGAAAAAAAGATAATAATATTAAAATAATAGCCAATTTTGGCTATTAAATGGAAGTTCCCCATTTGAGTTTTAGCATCCAAACATCTAAGAAGCAAACTCCTTTTGTGAGAGAGAGCTAAGAGTGAAAGAAATATGAGTGCATGAAAATTATAAAGCTCTCAAGTAATCAATGAGTGAGAGATCGGATGTAAGGGAGCTTTGGATAGAAGTCAAAATATTATAATACTTATAATTTTTATTTTACTAATTAAAATATTTCATTTATCTTTACTTGTGGACGTAAGTTAAAAACTTAACCATATAAATTTTGGTATCCTTGTGTGATCATTATTTTTTTAATTTCACTTTATCTACATGTCTGCTTCACCCACCAATCTTCCAGTAGTAGGTGTGGCAACTTAACATTAAATATTTAACTTTAGAGTTAGAAAGACTTCGTGGTATGAATGCATAGTCATACCTCATCTAATAAGATTTAACTACATAATTTATATTCGTTTTAGACTTGATAGATCGACCATGAAAGTAATTATAATAATAAAAGAAAAAAATTAAACTCAACTTAATTTTATTGGATGATCTCATAATTAAAATCATCTATAGAAGTTAATTTCTCCCCCTCAGGTATTTACGGGAAACTTCCTAGCTGAAGTTGTTGGACATTAATAAATTTCAAATAAATTAATAGGTCACCAATTGTGTTAAGAGTCAAATAAACAGGTATAAATCATTTTTTCTCTTAGACCAAGCCTAGCTAGAAACGCAACATAATGTACATTAATGGGAAAATTAAAATAAAATAACAACTATAGTTTTGTTTATTGCTCATCTGTTTCTTCGCTGTAGAACCAAAATGGGTTTGAAGAGGAAGGAGATGGATTCTGAAAAACAAAATATTTTCATGATGGCTACTTTGTGTTTTACAATTTCTGTGGCTCAAGTTTTGCTTCCTCAAAATTACATAAATGAAGAGCCTGTTCCTTCTTCCATTTTTAAAGGGCGCCCATATATGTTTGATGCCTTTGTGGTCTCCATCATCTTCTCCTTCACTGGTGCATTTAGCTTGTTGCTGATCCGAAACGCAGATACTATTTCATAATTTCCATGGTTTTCACTACATTGGCTTTATCAACCCTGGCCTGTACCTTGATGCTGCAGCATTGTTTCCGGGTGGTTTTGCTGGGAATCAAATTGTGGAATATGAAGATAGAGCTCAATATTGACGGGAAAAAAGAAAAATACACATACCTTGTTTCTTTAAGAAATCTTTGAAGTTGCAGCGTCATGTTTAGACGGATTTAATTCTAATTGATTCTCTGTTGTAATTTATGTGTACATAACTTCATGATCATGATAATGTGGCTTTTTTTTAGCTATTAAATCTGATAGACAAATGGCTGTCTTCGGTTTTTTTCCTTAATTTTAATTTTAATATATAGATAGACTAACCCAAAATTATTTATGATTGTGGAAATGTGCCATGATTGTTCCTCTTTTCCCCGTCAACAGAATCATTATTGATTAACGGAGCTTCTAATTTCCCTGGATTTGTTATACGCTTATAATGTTTGAATCCCAAATGATTTATCAGTGCTTCGAAATTATCTCTTAATGAAAATATAAAAATTCAATTATTACCAAATACATAATTGTTTTCTATTGATGATGCATCATTTAGAATACAGATTTTGTATTCTATTTATGTAAGTGTATACCTATTAAAGAAATAATTCTTAGCATCCTTGTATTTGATATTAAGGAACATATTTTTTTGGCCTAGTAATAACACCCAAGAAACAACTTTGACATGACACCATTGTATTTGTTACGAACTTAGAATTCAGAAATGACTTTTTCCAAAGGCAAATGTGTATTTCCGAGGTTTTGCCCATGAAAATAACCTTGACTTCTCGTTCGAAAAATCCTATATTATAATAAACCATTTTAAAAGAGAAAGAAGAAGTAGTGTCTTACAATATGAAAATCATAAGTTTGAGGGGGCCTAATAATAAAATGTGCGAAAATGCTAAAATTATTTGGAAAGTTAGTGTCTTATTCATGGAATTTTTTTTTTTTTGGTTCTCAATATTCCCTCATATTTCCACCAATAGCCAATCCAGGTTCAAACCTATCTTCATGCCGTTTTATATATATCTCTTTCAACAAAGAGTATTTTATTTGGTGCTGGCCAAAATCTTCAATAATATAATTCCTTTGAAAATGATCACCAAGAACACAATTGCAAAGAAAGTATTGAATATTTTGGCCTGCACTTTTATCAACAACGTGACAAAAACAGATATAACGCCAGTGTGAGAGTAGGACTGCCGGCTATGCTTGTGGCTGAGCTGACATGTCACTCTTGCGGTATCTTATGCTGTCATGAGTAAATATGGTTATGTCACGTCAGTTTATAACTATAGTATTACCGATACATTTATATAAAGTAAATAGGAATAAGAATATATACAAGTTAAAATCGTCTGCATTCTCACTCACCTGGAAGAAGAAAGGAGGTAAACATGCTCACAATTGCAGTCATCTTCTTCATATTTGCCTTAGTTGCCGGATGGTATTTTTTACAACCCATTAACAAAAATTTACCACCTTCTCCACCAAAGCTCCCGATCATTGGAAACCTTCACCAAATTGGCCCTTACCCTCATGATCCATCGCTCAATGATTTAGCTCAACGCTATGGCCCCCTCATGTTGCTTCACTTTGGCAAAGTTCCAGTTCTTGTTGTCTCCTCAGTTGATGCCGCCCGCGAGATCTTGAAAACACATGATGTCATCTTTGCAAACCGGCCAAAATATACCTCATTTGAAAAATTTTTCTACGGTTGCAAGGACGTGGCCACGGCGCCTTATGGTGAGTATTGGAGACAAATTAAAAGCATATGCGTGCAACATCTTTTAAGTAACAATAGGATTCATTCTTTCCGTAATTTTATAGCAGAAGAGGTAGCCCTTATGATCAAAAAAATTAAACCGTTTGTTGTTTCTTCTTCTAATTTGCCAATAGATTTAAGTGATGTCCTGTGTACACTAACAAATGATGTAGTGTGTAGAATAGCTTTGGGAAAAAAGTACAGTGATGAATGGGAAGGTGGTAGTGCCGGTGGACGTAAGTTTAGGAAGCTTTTGGGGGAGACTGTGGAGTTGCTAGGTACTTTCAATGTGGGAGACTACATTCCATGGCTTGGTTATTGGGTGTGCCATTTCAATGGATTTGAATCGAAGCTCGAGAAAACGGCGAAGGAGATGGATGATTTTCTAGAGGCAGTGGTTGAAGAACATGAGACTAAGATGATGAGTGGAGGAGTTCGAGAGGATCAGAAGGACTTCGTAGATGTCTTGCTTTGGATTCAGAAAGAAAATATGATTGACTTTCCCCTGGAAAGAGCTACCATAAAGGCTATCATCTTGGTAAGAATTTTCCTTTTCTTGGATTTGGATGTTATGTAATGATATGAGTTTCGTAAGTTTTTAAAGACTTACTGTAGTACGCTCATTTATAATAGTAAATCGTTAAAATTTTAACTATTTTTACATTTTTATTGAATAATTCCCAATGGAATGAAATTTGAGTCTATAAAAGTAATATTATTTTTTCTGGCCAGGAATTATACATTTCATATAACACACACACACACAAATACGAAAAGTATAATTTTGTCTGGTCAAGAATTATGCCTTATCTACTTCATATATATTGGGCTGTTGGCTCAAATTAGATTCATTTCAATTATAACAAAAACTAATTCATATTTGAAAACTCCCTTAAGAGGCTTAGTTATTAGTTATGTAATGACATGCGTGAGACCTCTATTCTCCGTTCTATTTTGACTTAATTTTTACTAGACTCCAATGTATATAATAAAATAATAATAATAAAACCAACTCATATATGCCAATTCATTTGAATTTTCCCCTTTCTTGTAGAATATGTTTGGGGCTGGTACGGACACAACTTACACAGCCCTTGAATGGACAATGACAGAACTCTTGAGGCACCCAAAGATAATGAAGAAACTACAGAGTGAAGTTAGAAGAATTGTTGGTGATAATAAATCAGACATAACAGACGATGATTTGGATAAAATGCATTACTTAAAAGCTGTGTTTAAAGAGACTCTTCGTTTTCATCCACCGGTTCCATTACTGCTTCCTCGACAATCGACTCAGGCTGTCAAAATAAAAGGCTACGACATTCCTGAGGGAACACAAGTGCATATTAATTATGGGATGATTGCAAAAGATCCTGCGTTATGGGATCGAGCGGAAGGGTTTTGGCCAGAGAGGTTTCTAAATTCTTCTATAAATTTTCTTGGCAATGATGCTCAGTTCATTCCATTTGGAGGTGGTAGAAGGGGTTGCCCAGGCATGGAGTTTGCAATGACGGTGTATGAGGTAGCATTGGCAAATCTTTTGAACGAGTTTGATTGGTCCTTGCCTCGTGGAGAAAGAGATGGAAATTTGGACATTCATGTATCAACTGGTAGCGCCATACATAAGAAATCTCCTTTGATTGCCTTGGCAACTCCATACATGTTCCCACAAAAATCGTGACGGAAACAGGATTTTGGTTCGACAAAGACCAGAATGAAGAAATAACAAATTTCTGAAGTTGATTTGTAAACTTTGAGGGCAAAACGTATTTATTAAGAAGAAATTAAATTGACTAAATTTAAATCCGTACTTTTATATATTTTTTTTCGGGGGGCCCCGGGGAGAGGGTGGTGGGGAGGTACCTGGCTCCCTGCCTCTGTGAGCAAGGAGGATGATAAAATAGTTAATGTCCAGTCAACATTCTTATTCATCAGCTTTGGTTTCAGAATTTTCTCCATACGTTTCGGGAAAGAGTCCTGCCGGTGGATGATGAAAGCCAAGGGTCTCTTTAATTTTTTTTTTTTCATTTATCAGCTTTCATTAATTTTTCTCATCGAAAAATTAATTGTAAGTGTATTCTTAGAAAAACTTTTCTCGATCTGAAATCAAATTATGCAGCTACATCCCTTGAGCAAATTTTAAACCCATGATTTGTGATAAAATTAATTAAATCATAATCATATGCAATCATGAAAAACGCGGGCCAATGCATTCACATATTTATTCCAACACTACTTGTCCAACAGAAGAAAACATCAAGAAAAACTGAAAGCATAATGAAAACGATTAATAACTTAACATATGCAATAGTATAGGTGTAATTTCTGTTCTGCGGATATCTGTACCTTATAAAATACAAATTTGAGAAATAAAACGCCGTTTTGCAGCGTTATATTGCAGCAAAACCGCGTTGTATTTGTCTAATTTGTATTTTATAAATTACAGATGTCTGTATTTTAGAATTATTATGTAGTAGTATAACTATATACTTTCCTTCTCACCCGCCTGAGAAATCCATCTGTTCCGGAACATGGCACAAATGAATATCGCGAAAGCCGAAGCCATGGAAAACATTGAACAATACCTGCAAAATGGAGCAAATTTTACCTTCGCATCGATGAGAATTGCGCAATACGAAGCAGCGAAGGCGAAAATGATGAACACAACGAAGGCGTGAAATTCAGAAGGAAGCCCCTTGAAGATGATTGTTGGTATTGGATTTCCATCAATAGACTCATAAGGTATCAGCATCAGAATTGAACCTATTAGTAAGGAACTGATACAGACTATATACTCCAAGATTCGGTCATCCCTCTCAAGGATTTTAGGAAGCTTTAAAGAGATTTTACAGGATTTGAACTCAAATTTTCTGAGTTCCATTAGTGCCGTAACACCTCAGAACTCCATGCTTTAATTGTTTCCTTTATACAAAGACAATGACCATACGGACAAAGCCTTAGTAGAAAAATGTTTTCTAATCAGCTAATCAACAACTAGCCTTAAAAAGTTTGGGACAATTGCTTTTGAGATTAATTGTATTATTCATATTTTATACCTAGTTGATTAGAGCAATTATCCCATACAATAATATGACAATTAGACTCTTAGTGCTTCTACTGGGTCTCTTTAATTTAAAAATGCTAACATCGGGTCATTATATATCTGGTTGATTATTTTAAATAATAATTCATGTGTAATTATATTCAATTATATACTGGATTTAAATTACATTATGTCATCCCAAGATTTTTTTTTTTGTATGACTCAATTGTTGCTTCTAAAATTATATTAATTTGTATTTCTTGTTGTCACCAGAAGATAAGTTTTTACATAATATTATTTTTAAAACAAATAATGTTTCTATTTGAATATTTCAACCATACTATTCTTCTTACCAAAAGTCTACAACAATACTTAATTCATAATAAATTCATTAGAAAATACTTCAACACGAAAACTTGAAACATTGACCGTTATAATTTCTTTTTCTTTTTTTTTCATCAGTTGGATTATGTATTAGCTATTTACAGCGAAAGAGATAAGTCTGACACGTTTTTGGTCGTAAGCTTGTCAGAAAATAAAATGTTTTTTGGATGATGTATTGGTTCTAACTTGAAAGCGTGGAGTGCATCCTCATGTTATTCTTAGGTGGCAGAAACCGTGCCAGATTTTAATTTAAGGAAGCTAGAGTTAAAGTATACCTAATCCGATTTAATTTCAATTTCAAAATGTGTCTTTACAAAACTGATTATCATATACCTTTCTTTGCTTATTTATTTTAATCTAGTGCGGAGGCCCCCTAGGTCACAGCGTACGTAAACCATGAGTTTGAGCTAACATCAATGGCAGAAAGTGATGCTTTCAATGTTAAACTTTTTTCCCCCTTTTGTTAAAGTAAATTTAGGTATTCTTGCGATCTAATCATGAAAAAACTCTAATATGATAAAATGATGTCATTGTATGATAGTCTCAAATCAGTGTTCAAAATTTTAGTACCGTTGACATCGAATTGTACAATTTCTTAAGAAACAAGGCAGCACTTTATAAACCATTTTATCGCCATTATTAGTTACGGCCAAAAGTCTGCAAATTTTTTTAATGCACTATATATATTAGAGAAAATCTTCATCACGGAAACAACACTGAGTACTCGAACACAGTAATGTGTTTATCCAACTTTATTATATATTTATACATGCCAGGGTTGTTATTACACGGGATAGAAGTCTCAATTTTGATTTTAGTTGTAGGTTTCGGCGTTTACTTTTTAAGTATCTAATTTCAGGCTGATTCTGTTTTCAATCCTTTTTTTGGGTTCAACATTAAAATATTTAGGTGTGACATTTGAAGATTTGAAATATATTCTCTCCACACCAATAAGAGAGGGATTAGTTTATGAAATCCAAGTATTATTCCAATTTTATGTATCCCAATAGCATTTGTAACCAGCGAATACCTTATTAGTAAACCGGCTCTAGCTCTTACTACAATTACTAATAAACTATAATGTTATAAAGAATTTCTGGTTCTTTCACTACACCTAGCCCTTCTGGTAATATAGCCTCAATATTTTAACAAAAAGACAATTATGACTACTTCATGTATCATAATTTTACATTACCATGATTACTAATAATCATGCATAATGTCATGATATTTTTATCTTCGAATGGTTTATTATGGAGTTTTAAACAAGAATCAATGTGACTGAAACTTCAGTATTACATTGAAATTAGATGTTATTATTATTCTTTTCCCTCATCCAAATCATAGATCGACCATTGTTTAATCAAAGTAATGAATTAGATTTACAGATTATCACATCAATTTGATTAATTATAAATACTATGGAGCTCATTGGATTTTAAATGTATAATAATTTTTTCACTTTATGTAAATTTACATCTTGTGGGAAAAAAAAAGTCTCTATAGAAAGCATAAACTTTATTATGTTTTGATTATTGTATAATGAAAAAACTGCTTTATTATATTTTGATTACTATATAATGAAAAAATATTTTAATAATAAAATTAACCGGACCAGCATACTTTTTGGCATAACTAATCATTTCATCATTACAGGAGAAGAATATAATTTTGTAAACCATGGCGATCTCAAAACCAAGGGGTAGAATCAAGATTTCAATTTTTAAGGGTAATAGAAATGCATATAAAAGTACATTTCGACAAAATTGAAATAAATGCTATTCAGATATTAAATTAATGAAAATAGAAAAATAATTGTATATTGCACTATCTAATTCAATCATATAGTGGAAACAAATTTACGTTTTTTCAATCAATATGAACGTTACATTATTGAATGTTGAGATATAGTTGGTGACCTTGGCCCTTGTGGGAGAGAACCAAAGAACTTAAGAAAGAAGGTGAATTATTATGTAAAATAAACTTGAAAAAAAATGAAGAGACCAATTTCAAATCATGGGTACTTTACTTAATGTACAGTTATGACTCTTTTATGGGAAAGAAAAATGTTGGATAATTTAGTGCTTATATAAATAAAAAGTAAAATAATAATGACTACAAAGTGGAAGGGTTATTTATGTATTTTCAACTCTTAAGAGTTTTAAGTTTTTAAATTTTTTTTTGACTTTTACTTTTTGCTTAATATTTTCAATATTTTCTTAGAATTAGGAAAAAGTTTCCAAATTTTTTGGGGTTGCCCAAGCAGCGCCGGGCACCAGAGTGTTTAGGTTGCTGCCCAAAACTTGCCGTTAAATAACTTAACCCTTAGAGCTTTCCTATTTAACAGATGAAATCTCGAAGGAAACAATACTTCAATTTAATCAAATCAATTTCCAGTTATTTTTAATGTGTTCTCCTTCTTCTTCACGATCATCTTTACAGTTATTGTTAGTCTTGTCTTGCTTTTCCTCCTCCCCTTTGTAATGGCTTCCCTTCTTAAAAGTTGCACCGCGGACCCGAATTTTCACCTTAAAATCCTGGAAACCGGATAAGAGAAAAAGTAAGTAGTCTCGCTAGCTCTCACAGCTTTTGAGTGTTAAAATAACAATCATTTATGGAAGAGCCTGTGACAGATACTCAAGAAGCAGGAGTGGTGGCCGACGAGCGCTTTGAATCCGGAGATGAAAATAAAATGGAAGTGGAGATCAATTCAACGGCTAATGAGATTGTCGCGGCGGCTGATCATAGCAGTAGCAACAGCCCTCTTGAAATCCAAATTCGTCTCTCGTTTAACACAACCAAGAAGGTTTATGACATCGAAATGCAGACCCCGGAAAAGAAAGATGAAGCACCACAGCCTGTTGAACTTGGAAAGACATTTCTACCCTTCACTATTCAGTTATGTCTTTCGGCCTTAACAATTCTTTTGGGCACCGGTAGCCTCTCTTCGTTCGCAGAGGCTAAACAGATTCTTCATGTAGCCGCGGCTTGCAACATTCTCGGATACATTGGGTGCTTGGCCGATATTTTATTGGCCCACAAAAAATCTGAGGTTGCCAAGATTGCTGGAAAAATTGGGGCCACCGCTTCAGTTTTTGGATTTTCGTCCACGATGTGCACACTATTCTCACAAAACTTTTGGGTGTCCATTGCAGTTGCTGCTCTGGTCTCGCTCTCATTCATGATAGCCCTTGTGAAGGTATAAATATATACACGCGAACCACGTAGAAAAACTTCTCCGTCTATGCAATTACAAGAGAATCGCTCTATATATTTGCAGCGGGTTTCCTAGTTAAGATTACATCTTTTTCCTTAAGAGTCTTGAATTTGAATTTTGCATTCGCTGGATTCATCACCAATGAATTGAATGCGTCTAATCCATTCAATCAAATGGTAGATGAATACAACGGATCAAAATTTAAGTCATTACTGTCATTTAAAAAATCTTATGTTCCAAGCTCTATGCAAATATATATAACAAGAATTATCAAGACCATATTTAAATATGAAAAATGAATCTCCTATTATGGTATTTTGATTGTTTTCCTTGATTGGATAATCTGTTGTTGCTATCTTGTGTAAATTGGGCCTTGGAGCTATTTGACATAAATAACATAGAATTATTATTTCCTCTCATATTATTCTTTAAATATTTCATAATGGGGAAAATAAATAAATAAATAAGGTCGCCGCTGCCCTAGCCTTTGCGAGTTCACTATTATCATCGTTCCAATAATCTATTTACGATACCATTACTTTTGAGACAGCGTCGATCAATCTCGAAAAAATATTTTCTGTTCATTACTTCCGTTGTCCGACTTACCGGGATATGACGTGTTGATATATTGATTTCAATTCATCTTAAATCGCATGTGATTCTTCCAGTTGTAATTAACATGTAGTTGAACTCATCTAAAAGAGTAGTCAGCTGGGGATTGGGACGTCTATTTTTCAGGTTCAAGTTTCAATTGGAACTTAGTATTTAAATTAGTACCACCGTCAATAATGGGTGTCTTGATCCAATCTAATTGTAGCAAGTTGATAATTATTTTTAGGAGTTGTTGCTTCTCCAGAGTACCAACAATATTAATTGGAAGCAGTAGATTCCCTTCGATTTTACATGTATCTACTGTCAAATGCCAAAACACGTCACGAAGACTGGAGAGCTCTTGTACTTAGTCACGTATGCGTCACACGATTACTTTAAATTCCATGGACAGTGCCTCTTCTACTTGGTCAAGTATAACTCATACAGCCGCATGTATGAATTACTTGTGGAGTTCTTATGCCTATATTAATCATGTTCCTTTTCACTTGAATTTTTTATTTAAAATATTTTCTTTATTTTTCAATTATCGGAATTATTCAATCCAATTAGTAGTAGATTAATGATAACAGTAGTGTAGGTGTATAAAAATTATCATAAAAAAATAAACACATCACTCCTACAAGGGAGGAAAAATTATTACAAGACAAATATTTTTTTGGTCTCTTACAATTAATCCCTGTTCTTTTTCGAGCTTGAAATCTAGCTAAGACATCAGAGTCTCAAGAAGGCTGTAGTTTGGAGTCTTCTTTTATCTAATATAACAGTATTTAATACACGAGGTTTTGATGAAGTTATGTATTTGAAGGATACGTTGTCTGATAATGTTTACAGTGTACTATGCATTTAATTGTAATTTGAACCTAAACGACAAGTCTATAGAATATGCGCTAGAACATCCAATCTTGGGAAATCGAAAATCGTACACTATCACAGTGCTTAAATTTTCCCAGGAAAATGGAAATGAGAATCAAACAAGAGCACCTAATAGATCTATGAAATTAGGAAGGGCATGCTTTCCACTGACGGTACAAGCAGGTCTTTCGGTGTTGACTTCCGTTTTTGATGCCGATGGCTTCTTCTGCACACACACACATACGGTAATGTTTTAATGAAGACTTTCTTATTTTATTAGAGTAAGAGTTATAAAAAAAAAATTGCACACTTTAATATGTTATAGGAAAAATACAGTATTTTGGATTATTTGTTTTTCTTATCTTTTTATTTTTTTCTTACTTTAACAAAATAAGAAATTTTTCTTATTTTAACAAAATAAGAAATTCCTTATTATAAATTGACTTTGTCTTTGCGTATGTTATCCTTCTGTCACACATATGCCTGCATCATTTAAATTGTTGATTTGCTATATACATGATAAGAGTATTAATGTCTTTATCATGTTTAAGTCAATTAATTAATAGGCCATAAAATGTGTGCGAGCATCCAAACATGAGAATAATTATATATACAAATTGTTCGTTCTCCATAATACGTGGAACACATATACACTGCAGTTGTAACATGACTCACCTTGTTCTTGTTGTGAATATGGGTTAGGTTATTTCAAAATACTAAATCCCCACATTGAAAATGAGTACCCAAGTGGAGAAATTATTTTTCATTGGTGACAAGCCAAGCTTGGGGCCTCCTATTCACACGAACTGAGCCAAAAATAGTTATTGTTACGGGCCCAGAGGAGAATTCGATATCGTTTAATGGTAGTTGAAGAGAGATTAATGGGAGGCTACAATTTATTATAAATTGTTAAAAATTTTATTTTTAATAATCTTTATCAAAATGTGAATTAATCAAATTTCGGATAAGTATTAAAATAGTTTAAAGTCTTAAACAAATAATAAATTCAATTATTTTCACAATATTCTGAAAAGTAAACATCATCAACAAAAGTACAAAACCAGGGGCGAGAGCGAGAGAATAAAAGAAATTGGACAAGAAAACAAGGGGCGACCATTAGCACTTACTGTTTGATGATTCAATTACTGTATTCATGAGAAATAAAAGTACAAAGATAACAGCAAGGATTTCCACCAATTCACACACAAGCGAAGGGAAAAAAAAATAGGAAAAGAAAATTTTGTGAGAACGCAAGAACTCTTCGGGGAAAGCTTACGTTACAATTATCGTAACTTAAAGTTTTTTGTTTTTTTTCTGTATATAATTTTTTTAAAGTTGTTGCATTTTATTTTATTTATAAATATTATGAAATTTTTTACTTACATATATTATTAAAATTTCATTAAAATCTTTATATTTTTTTATTTTATTTAAATCTTTAGAGTATTAAATTTACCCCTATAAATTTTAAAATTTGAAAATACTCTTCATTAATTAAAAATATAAATAATTATTAAATAAATTATAATTATAATCTATTTAATAATTTTTTAAATGGATTATTCTTGTTGTTGTTGTTGTTGTTGTTATACATTAACAAAATTAATAATAATTTTTTTAAATTTTTAATAATAATAACTAATAATATTATTATTAATAATTAATTTTATGAGATAAAATTTCATAATATTATAAAATAAATATATTGTTAACATTATAAAATATATTTATTTTCATAATTATGTTTCTATGGTGTTTGGATTTGTCTGCTAAGCTGGAATTAACAAGATTTTGCACATTTCACTAAGAATGTAATTTATTTTATAATATATTTATTTTATAATATTCACAATATAGTTATTTTATAAAATAATGAAATTTCATCTTATAAAATTAATTATTAATAATATTATTGTTAGTTATTATTATTAACAATTTAACTAAAAAATTATTATTAATTATTGTTAGTGTATTAATTAATTATAATATTTTTTGTTGTTGTTAATAATAATAATAATGATAATCCATTTAAAAAATTATAATAATATTTATAATAATAATAATATGATAATAATTATAATTAGAATTTATTTAAAAATAATTATATTTTTAATTAAATGAAGAGTATTTTTAAAATTTAAAAATTATATAGGCAAATTTAATACTTTGAAGATTTAAATAAAATAAAAAATATAAGAATTTTCTATGAAATTTTAATAATATAGATAAGTAGAAAATTTTATAATATTTATGAATAAAATAAAATAAAATACAAGGACTTTAGTGAAATTATACACTGAAAAAGACAATAAGTTATAAGTTACAAGAGTTGTAACTTAGGGAGATCCTCACTCTTCTTAATTATTGCCTTTCTATTTATATGAGTAGTTTGTAGAGCCCAATGCCTCCTAATAATAAAAGTATACCAAATGTGCGGTCGCACACTATACTATGAGTGATGTACAATTCAGACTAGGTCTATCCTTCATAAATATCAAATTTGTTATATGAGTTCGAACAATGAATTCATAAGATAACTAAAATCGATTAGTGAAAGAAACAAATAACATAAAATGAAAGAAGGGAAACGATTTAGTAAACATGGACTAGTTATAATTGGCCAAATCATGTTATCATGTAAGATTTCCTAATAAATTTTGCACACATAATCACATAACTGTAATGGTTTGACAATGTGAGGAATGAGATTATGTTTTTGGGAACCTATTTGAAAAGTTTTAAGACTATTATGACCTAAGTGTAGATTGACTTCAGTTCAGGGGTTCATTTGTAAATAGTTACTGATGTGGCTAGAGGTCATTATGGTTGTTACGAATGATTCTGAAAAATTCTAGAAATAGAGCTATATAAAAGCCTCTAGTGTAGAGAGCTTTTTTCATTCATTGTTTCGTCCAAATTCAGTGATTCTTGTTTCTTTGTGAAGTTTGTAATCTCATTTATAAAGTTTGGTAGAGTTGTAATCAGGTTGAGTAATAAAAGTGTGCTATTTTTTCTTTTCAAACTTATGCTACCTGTAAATTGTGCTTGTTCATTTAGTTTTTATCTTGATCTTTAATTCTTTATTTGCTTCGATTCCAAAGGTTTTTTTAGATATTCTTGTTGCCGAAATCATCATAATTGATATCAAAGCCCTGGGTGATCGTAATAATATCACTTCTAAAGTCAAATATTGAGACTTTTGACCAAGCTTGAATTTCATAATTTTTAAAATTTTAAAATAATTTATATTTAAAAAATAGACATAATCTTCCTCATGTATTAAAATTTAATATAAATATAAAAATTACTTAAGATTTCAACTATATAACCATATAAATAATAAAATAAATATAATTTAAAATTATATCTTATAAAACTTTTAAATAAAATTATTTTTATATAATTTTCTATTATGGGTGGGGTTGGATTGGGCTAGTTAAGGCCTGATCCTTATTAAATTTTGATCGAGCCCTCATATTTAAGCCCGAGTCAACCTAAAATTCTTAAATTCAAATGAAAACCTAAAAAATATCGTTCAAGTTATTGGGCCAAAATTCGGATAAGATTTTTTGTTATTCTTAAATTCGATATAGTTTGATGGGGTGGCTGAACAGAGAATTACTTGGAGGCTACAGCTTACTATTAATTGTTGAAAATTTTATTTTTAATAGCCTTTGTCTAATTGTGAATTGATCAAATTTTGGACAATAATTAAAATAGTTTGAAGTCTTAAACAAATAATTAATCCGATTATTTTCACAATATCCTGAAAAGTAAAAATCATTAACAAAAGTACAAAACCAGGGGTGATAGCGGGAGAATAAAAGAAACTGAACAAGAAAACGGGGGGCGACCATTAGCACCTACTGTTTGACAATTCAATTATTGTGCTCGTGAGAAAATAAAGGTACAAAATAACAATAGCGAGTTCCACCATTTCACACATAAGCAAAGAAGGGTTAAAAAATGAAAATGTTGTGAGAATGCGACAATTCTTCTTAATTATTGTCTTTCTATTTGTATGAATAGTCTGTGGAGCCCAGTGCCTCCCATCAATGAAAGTGTACCGAATGTGCGGTCGCGCTATACTGTGACTGACGTGCGGTACGCACTAGACCTATTCTCCTTCGTAAAAACCAAATTCGTGGTATGAGTTCAAAGGATGAATTCATAAGATAACTTAAATCAATTAGTGAAAAAAAAAAAACAAATAACACAAAAAAGAAAGAAGGAAATTGATTTAGTAAGCATGGACTAGTTATAATTGGCCAAATCATGTTATCACATAATATTTCCCAACAAATTTTGCACACATAACTGCAGTGGTTTGACGACTTGGCTAACTTGTGCCTTTACAGTTTCCTAGTTAGCTAACGCAGATGATCCTCAATCAACCAATTGCTGCAAATGTTGTGTGGATCTTTGTGAAGGCATGATCTTGGGCTTCATGATCATTAATAAATTGGCTAATTAGCCTTGTGAGATCAAGTTTAAACCTAGGCGGATGATAGCCTCGGAGCAGTGATCACACAACAGAATCAAATTAGTTTAACTCTATGGTGGGTCTTTAGGGCTGGGGTTCTCGCAACGTCGCCACATTATTTTTGGTCGGCAGTCCGCACACAGAATGCGCCGCTGATTTTGAAAACCGTTTGGCTATTTAAGACTAAATACAAGAAAAAGAAAACTACGGAACACTAGTTAGTTATCTTCATGGCTCCCAATCTTGTTACTACCTCCACCTCGATCAGCACAGTTCCGTTCGAAGATAATCCAGAAAACCAATTTATCTCTACTCTTTACAGCCCTGAAATGATCTATGAATTCTTGGGTCTCTATCATCGGAGAACATTAACGGGAGGGAGATGCGAAGAGCCTCATGAATTGATGAAGAAAGTTTCCGAATTTGAGGAAAAGTACGAAATCCCTTTTTCACTTCTCGTCAAAGTAAAACAAGCAGTCCTATGTCGCCCTCATTCGTTGTGTGTACAAAATTCGATTCCTGGAGTGAACCCGTTTGTTTTCATGGACCTCGTCGATATGATAAGACAAGCTGAAATTCTCCGGAACATCCAATCTTGGGAAGCTCAAAATCTTACACTATCAACGGTGCTTCAAGTTTCTCAGGAAAACAGAAATGAGAATCAAACAAGAGTACCTAATAAATCTATGAAATTGGGAAAGACATTCTTTCCGTTGACGGTACAAGCAGGTCTTTCTGTGTTGACTTCCGTTTTCGATGCCGGCGGCTTCTCCTCCACCGATGGAGCCAAACAGCTCCTGCAGGTAGCTGCTGTGAGCAACGTGGTGGGATATATCGGATGCTTAGCTGATGTTTTGTTAAACCAGCATGGCAAGCACAAGGCTGCAGATGTTATGGGAAGAATTGGCTCTAGTGCTGCTGTATTTGGATTTTTGGCAATGATGGGTACTGTGATGGAGGTCAACCCAGTGGTGATGATTGGAATCTCTGCTCTGGTAACACTAGTTTTTCTTGTAGCCATCACCAAATTGTAACAATCAAACAATTATCTTGCGATTATAAGGAGAAACGCTTTTGTTAATTAAGCTCGCCATCTCAATATAGGGAGATGGTGCATCCCATTAATCAGAAATTACCGTTTGGTAACTCTGGTGAATCTTGTACGAGTCGGAAAACCATACACTTTAATGTTATGGGATCCACTAAATTAAAATAGATAACATTCTAAATTCCGTAGGAATTTTTTCAACGCGCCGCTAATTTCAATATATATGTATGTGTGTGTGTGCGCGCGCGCGTGTGTGCGTGTGTGCGTGTGTCAAGTATACCTTCCTATGTTCTGTTAAAAAGAAGTAAACAGTTACAAATAAAGAGTTTGAAAGATTCAAATCTTTTGATGGTTTAAAGAGAGTGTTTCGGGTAATTGACAACTAATTTTTCACTAGTTTTTTATATAGGATTTGCATAGGCGAGAAGTAGGAGGTCAATTCAGTTCTGTTAATTTCTTAATTAGTTTAAAAGTTTTTATGACTAGCTAATAAAATTGAATTCTTGCCGTAGATTCCAGATCAGGGATATGATTTTCAGTTAATTAATTCCATTTGGTTCCCACGAAGGGCCTATCGTGGAACTGAAAACATTAAAGGGAAAAACTAATAATAATAATAATAATAACTAAAAGCATAAAGGGGAACAAGTAGCAAACAAATATAATAGTATAGTATTAATTTCTCTCCAATCAGACAACGGCACTTTATACATTACTTATATTATATATTTGAGTGATAGCACTTTTCAAAGAGTTGGTGATGTTTTTGTTGTTATGCGATGATGTCAAATGTTTTATTTAATCATTCAAAGTCTTTTATATAGCAATTTCTTTCAAAAACCATAAATATATTCTAGCGAACTTCATCACGGAAACTCAGGGAAGTAAAATAGTTCAAAGGGAGAAAATGAGCGTCGATTTCAAAGTTTCCGAGATAAAGATTTTGTATGGTATATTAAGTTAAAAAATATTGCTCATGGCCTTGGTAAGAAGAAGGATTACCGTTGAAATATTCAATATAACTGCCAGCGTTGACAGTTGCTCAATTTCGTCTTTTGAATATAATTATTTTTTTTTCTTTTTGGTTCCTTAAATTTGTTAACCAACTTTCTGTATTTGCTGCAATAGTTGTCTGATTCTGATGTCGAAAGAAACAAGAGATACATATAGAAAAGAAGACATTAACACAAACCAAATTGCTTCGGCTTTCACAAACAAAAACCAACTAGCTCCTTGCATCAGTTCAACTCAATTTCTGCAGATTTTCTCTTCTTAATTTTGTTTCTTCAACCACCCAAAAAAAAAAAAAAAAAGAAACAAAGAAATCGCAATGATTGGGAGACCATTCCGTCAGTCTCTATTGAGACGCTTGTCAATAAGATGGCTTCGGAGGCAGTTCTGTTGTTTTCACGCCAAAAAAAAATGCAGTCCGATCTGAAGAAGCGGAAGAAGATGTTGCTGAAGATTAATGCGGTGCTCGATGATGCAGAGAAGAATCAGAACAGGGAGCAATCAGTTAAAATGTGACTTGACGAGCTCCTGAACTTGGCTTACGATGTTGATTACTTGTTGGATGAGTTCGAAACCAAAGCTCTCCGGCGGAAGTTGCTGCTTCAAGAACCAGGAGCTGCAGATCAACCGAGTACTAGTGAGTTTCGGAACCTCATTCCAACCTGCTGCACAAGTTTTACTCCTCAATCAATTAAATTCGATCACTCGATGATGTCCAAAGTAAAGGCGATCGACTCCAGATTTGACGAGATTGTGACATGGGAAGACCAATTGCACTTGAAGGAGAATTCCTTGGGGAAGTCTAGGAAAGTCCGATAAAGACTACCCACACTCCACTTGGTGAATGAAGCTAAAATATACCGCTGGGACAAAGAAAAGAATGAGATTGTCGAAATTTTGGTGAGGGATGATTTAAGAAGTAATGATGGATACTCTGTAATTTCTATTGTAGCAATGGGCTGTATGGGCAGGACTACACTTGCCTAGCGTGTCTATAATGATGCTCGAGTGCAAGATTATTTTTTATCTTGTGTGCCTAGCATGGACTTGTGTCTCTGAAGACTTCGATGTCAACAGGCTCACTAAAACAATCCTCAGGCTCATTGCCACTGCTGATCAGACTGTCAACGAAACTGATGAGTCCGGATTGCTTCAAGAGAAGTTAAAGGAGCAAATGTCTGGAAAGGAATTTTTGCTCGCTCTGGATGATGTTTGGAATGAAAATATATAGTGATTGGAACAGCCTGAGCCTCCCATTTGAAGCTCGCGCATCAGAAAGCAAGATTATTGTCACAACTCGCAATCAAGATGTTGCAGCAATCATGGGGAGTGCTCGGATTATCCATCGAAAGAGTTAACAAAAGATGATTGCTTGCAAGTGTTCACCCCACATTGCTTGGGAGCGAGAGATTTCAGCATGCAGCGATCCCTGAAGGATACTGCCGAGAAGATAGTGATCAAATGCAACGCTTGCCCTCGGCAGCAAAGACTTGCTGGCCTTCTACGAGGAAAAATGATCCGCATGACTGGGAAAGCGTGCTCAATAGCAGGATATGGGATTTATCAGAAGAAAGATGCGACATAATACCAGCTTTTAGAGTGAGCTCTCACTCTCACTATCTAACTCCAAACTTGAAACAGTGTTTTGCATATTGCTTCTCATCCCTAGAGGATTGTGAATTTGATGAAGATGAAGTGTATGTTATTGTGGATGGCCGAAGGTTTTCTGTATCATATAGTACAAATTCAAGATTTGGGCGCAAGTTTTTTCATGAGCTGCATTCAAAGTCCTTCTTTCAACAATTAAGCAGCGGTCCATCTCGATTTGTGATGCATGATCTGATCAACGATCTTGCTCAGTGGGCTGCGAGAGGATTATGCTTTAGAATGGAGGATACATCGGTGTGTAGCTTTCGACAAAGATTTTCCAAAATTCTTCGACATTTGTCATACATTCAGGGAGATTTGGATGGGATTAAAAAGTTTGGGCCCTTGTTTGAGGTCGAAAATTTGCGAACCTTTTTACCAATAATGGTTTCCCATGGAGATAGTTACTTAGCTTCTACTGTTCATCATCGATTGTTGAGACTCCCTCGCATAAGGATCTTTTCTTTGCGTGGGATTGGATCTCCGATTTACCAGATTCAGATGGAGATTTGAAGCATTTACGGCATCTTGGTCTATCTGAAACTGATATTCACATTCTGCCTGAGTCAGTGAACACACTGTACAATTTGCGGACGCTTAGGCTACAAAAGCGTGATCAACTGAAGAAGATGTGTTCAGACATGGGAAACTCACACTGCATCATCTGAACAATTCTGATGTAGATGCATTGGAAGAAACGCTGAAGGGAATCGGAAAATTGACGTCTCTTTTGACGCTGTGTGTAGTTTTGTTGTTGGAGAAGACATTGGTTCTGGGGTACAAGAGTTGAAGTTGTTGTTGCATCTTCTGGAAACACTGGAAATTTAAAAGTTGGAAAGCGGAAGACATGTAGGTGAAGCCAGGGAGGCTCAGTTGAACGGCAAGAAAAATCTTAGAACGTTATTGCTTCAATGAACAAACAATCATGGTGATTCAAGGGAGCCAGAGACTGAAATACATGTGATCGACATGCTTAAATCTCATCAAAATCTGGAACCATTTTGTATCAGTGGCTGTGTTAGAAGATTCTTCATTCAAAAATTTAGTTCCCTTGAGGTTTGAAGGTCGCAGCGTGTGTCTTTCTTGGCCATCAGTTGGGAAACTACCATATCTTAAGCATCTCAAGATATGTGAAATGTGCAGCCCAAGAAGTGCGGGCTCTGAGTTTTATGGCAACGGTTTTTTGATTCATTTACCATCACTGCAGAGACTTCGGTTTGAGGATATGCAAGAATGGGAAGATTGGATTCCTTACAGTTGCAGCCAAGAAGTTGAAGTCTTTCCTAATCTCCATGAGCTTTATCTGTTTAGATGTCCTAAACTACTAGGGACGTTGCCAGAACATCTTCCTTCACTGGAGAAGCTTGTCATTCAAACATGCGAAAAATTGCTTGTTGATCTTCCAAGTCTTCCATCTTTCAGTGCATTAAAACTTGGTGGGCGTTAAAAGGTGGTCCCCAGAAGTTACAACCGATCATAGGTCGCAGAATCCAGTGATTCATGAAGCCATATGGAGTCTAAGTGTTTCTCACGAGGCCATTGAAGCTAGAGCTACCGAAAGAAACATCAACGGATGTCCGTTGATGAAAGAAAGATGCAGAAAGGATGAAGGACAGTATTGACTCTTGCTAACCAATGCATCTTATGTCAGCATAAATTTTAGATTAGTAATTGATTGGCAAACAGATGATAATGAGTGATGACGAGTTACCTTAACCTCAAAATCTCTGGTACTACTCTTTACTGATACGTATTAGGTTGTGTAAGAGCAACATCAGTGTAATGGACTTTAAGGTTAATTAAGAACCATGAATTTTGATGGGTGTTGCCCAAATTATGTAATCAATTTAATGTGATATGGGACTGGCTTGATTAGTAATCAAATTGTCCAACGTTATCTTTGATCAAAGCATAAATTAATATTATACATAAAATGGCATCATTTTTCTCTATCATACGCCGCTGATTTTCATTCACTTCTATTTTACAAAATAAAAATTAGAAAAACGAGAAATTAAAAAATATACTAAAATTACCAATTTAACCCGACTCTTTCTAAAACCCAAGGCCAAAACCCGATGCAATTCCCAGCTTGGTTTCCTCCTGCTGTCCGTTAACGCGAAGAGCAAGCAAACCAACGGCATCGTCTCCGGTCAGTTTCTCTTTACGAACTTCTCTTTTGTTCGTTACAATCAAATCCACCATTTGCGTTTTGTTTCTTTATTTACAATATAAATTTTAACATCAGAATTTTATTTTTTTTTTGCGTTATTCTTGAGGGTTTAATTCGCGAATCTGTTAAAACACTTCTTTTATAATTTATAATCACTTCTCAATCAAAGCTCTAGTTTATCCTTACTGGATTCAATTAGAGTTAAAATGGAGGCTTCACGTTTGTTCTGATCCTCCGTTCAAGCTTAATTTATATTTGTTGGCATGTATAATTGATGGTGACTATTGTTTAGTTCATTTATTTCCCATCTAACCCATATGCTTGTCTTGGACGGTATCTCTGTATTTTGTCAAAAATAAATGAAATTTTTATTACTTAGTTTGGATTATAGCTAGTTTACGTTTTTATTTTTTGGTGCTGAGAATGCTGAATGGAATTTTGGCCAAACTTTTATATGTGTTATTTAAGACAGCATAAGGGGTCTAGTTTATTTTCTATTCAGAAGATATCTAGTTGGTTAGATGAATAGTTTGTGCTGTTGTATTGCGGAAATTTCTCACTATGTATATTTTTGTAGCAAAGATGGCACTAAGAGGTACCTGGCAACTTCAAAAGCTGATTGTGAGCTTCTGTGATTGGGGAGGAAGCAGTAGGGGCATCAGGTATGATCTGAAACTGTTGTGCTAATTTGCTTTGGGAGCTGATGAACATTTGCTGAGGTAATTAATTATTATTGAAAGAAGTGAAATGAAGATTAGCAACTGATGCAGCAGTTTCTGCTTGGTCAGCATGTACCTTATACAACACATGCTTTGAACTTGTTATACGCATTTAGTATCATTGCCCTGCACCATTTTACCTCTCAGTGTTGCTTCCATTTCCCTTTTGCTTCTAGTAGAAAGTTACTGTTCTCATCATTCTTGTAGAATGAGTAACTGGGTAGTATATTCCTGTTGAATTTTATCCTTAATGTGTTGGCTTTAGTTTTAGTATAAATTGGTTGAGAATAAAAGATCAAGTTAGTTAGCAAATGAAGTGTGTGTTGCATGGCTAGATCATATGTTTCCAATATTTTGAATTGACACAGATCCTTCGTTGTGATTTATATGAAAAAATGACAAGAGAAGAAGGTTTAAAAGCTCTGAGATGAATGTGATCTCTATATCCAGGATTTTCTATTACCTTAGTAGGTCTAGATTACGCATTTGATACCATCTGCTAAACAGCCTGCAACTTACAAATGATTAGTAGTACAAGCTGATTGTCAACATTCAATTTCCCATTTCATTTGTGTCATCAAAACTTATTATTGGACTTGTATTGCATGGTAGCAATGAATATGCTTGTAGTGCATGAGCTTGGTATGGTCAATAGTCATGTATGGATACTGAATTCTTTTAAATCTTATGGTTTCACTTCCTTAATGGGGCAGGGCTTTTATGGAGTCACATTTGCCAGCATTGAAAGCAAGCAACCCTCAGCTGGAAGTGGTTACTGAACTTATTCGTGGTCAGCATCCACATTTAAAGGGCTTGTATAGTAAGCTTGCTATTCCTTCCTCTCTTCCTGCATGTATTTTGCATTTATATGTGCTTGTTTGTTTATGCATGCATACCTGTGTGTTTCATATCTTTGAGAATTGTTCTTACTTTGTTAAGAGTGTCTTTCACCACATGATTAGGGAACAAAAATGAGCGCGTTATATGTGTGAAGAATTTGACCCCAGAAGAGATACACCTGCATGCCACAAGGCTACGAAATGCATTGGGAAGGAAGGTTGTAAAATTGAAGACAAGACATGTAACCAAACATCCTAGTGTACAAGGTACATGGTCCACAGCTCTGAAATTTTGAGGGACAAGAAGATGACTCCTAAAAAATATCCTTTTAGCAGTGTTTCATGGTAGTTTTTGTCTTGCTACTATGGCAATTGCAAGGAAGGAGCATCCTTAATTTGGGTCATAATTTGGATATTCAAAATATTTTGGATGCATTTCTTTTTTGGATTTGAAGGTTTATTTATTTTTATTTCAGCAGTTTTTCATGTTTCCTTCCATTCCCTTCGGAATGTGGTTTGCACAAACGAGATAGGATACATTTAGTACTTTTGCAAATTGCAACACAATTATTTTCATTTCTTCTGAAAAATGGTGATCAAGTTGGGATCACTCACCCTTTATCTCGTATTTCAATTGATTTAGTAAAATTTTGGGCAGACACGTACAAGGCATGTATTAGAAGGGGCCAAAAAAGGGACTGAATTATGAATATTTGAGATTCATCACAGGTAATGTATAACAACAATACGTCACAATATTGTATAATGTGAAAATGATACATCTCAGATTAGATCTTTGCTTCATAAATTTCTGACGACAATAAACAAGGCATATGGAAATTTCTCTCAAACAAAATCGTGCACTTGCATAAGTGATAACCTTAGAATTTTTTTGTTGAAACCATGAACAATGAGAATTGCATCAATATGATGCTAACTTGCGGAGGGTTAATTTCAGCTTCCTCTCGATAAAATCTACTTCCTTATATGGGTTGATAAAGGTGCCATTATGCAGGATCCTTGCATTAAATCATAAACCAGCAGCAGCAGCCTCGGCTGCCTTTTTCTCCTTCAGTTTCTCCCTTTTCTTCTTGTTTCTCAGAGCGTTTTTGCTCATTTCTCTGAATCAATGTGTAAGATATGATGAGCAATTTAACATTGCCGTAACACAAGCTACGTAAATGCAAATAGAAATATACAGGTGTACTTACGGCGTGGGGCTCTCTCCTAACAACTGCCATTACAAGATCATGAGAAATCATTAGAACTAGAAAAAAATAAATGGGGAACAAGTACTACACTGTTTAAATGATTAAATCAATAAAAAATAGATTTGGACCGTGAAGTTGAAGCTGTAGTTTGTGTATACCTCTGCCTGAATGGCGGCAGCTTGCTTGGCATGGGGTGGGCGATAGGCAGCAGGTTTCATTGCAGTTGGGTTACCAGGAGCAGCTTTTCTAGAAGCTGATCCTGAACCTAAATAAAAAGCAGGGACTTTGGTAAACCAAAAATAATGTGACATATCCATCTTCAAAGTTCAAATTCTGAAAGATGAAACAAGAGATGGGACCTTGTGGTTTGGTTTCTGCAACCTTTAATGAACCGACCGACTCGATGAGTTCAGAAATATCACCAAACTTATCTGGAGACACTGGTTTCCACTCAGCCTGAGAAAATAGATGATATCAGATACCAAGGTGCTGGCTAAGACAAACTGGTAAAATAACATCTCAAGAAAGTATTATTTATAATAAATACTAACTTGGAATAGCTTGTCAAACATCTTCTTGAAGAACAATGATCCATTGTGGTGGAAAATTTTAATCCTTCAATAACAAACAAAATGAAAATCACAAAATGATCTTTCAACGTGTTGCAGCTCACCTATGATCAAATTAACTCACATATCCCCAAAATAACTGCAAATGAAATAACGCAACTAGCATGTACGGAAATAGTAGTGTACGTGCTAAGACCATCCTTAGGTGCTAAACGAAAGCACAGCCTCCTTTTCACTTGATGATTTTATTCATTATTTATTGATTGTCACAACAGATAAAATGCAAGGCATTTGAAAATGTTAAAAAGATCAGAATTCCATCATCGGAACAACTGTTCTGCAAATGCATACAAATGTGGGATACCATACCATATACTGGGCATCAGACAAAGTTATTTCAGAATGAGATCCCCTTGTATAGTTATGTACATACATTAGATATATTTTTTAAATTCTCTTATTCAATTCAAACATATTTAGGTGTATATATATTACATGAAAATTTCAAATTAGAGGTGGAAATCATATAAATGAAAACAGTGTCCAAGGCTTGGTTAAGTTATTTTGATCCAACTGATGGAACAGACTCTGCAGTGTAATACATGCTTCAAAGAATAATAGATCCATGAATATATGGCAGATGCAAACTGTACCTTTAATCTGCAGATCGGACACCAGCAATGAGGTCCCAGCCACAGATTAGGTACTAGTTATAATTGTCTTTATTTAAGGAGGAACCCTCCAAAATCAATTTTTTAAAAAATAAACATTGATCCAAGTTGATATGTAGTGAAGTTTACCTATGAATCCCCTCCCTAAATCTTAAAATCCACAAAATCAATATAGCAGAAAATCAACTTACCCATTGTCAATTTGGAGTCTCGGAGCTGTTGTGGCAGTCATAAAATAGCATCCGTCTGGGGACCATTCACTAGTTACAGAGCATTCAGCCCGAGTCGTTCCAAGTTGTTTTCCATCTACATAGTCCCAGAATGCCTGAAAGATAAAGGGAAAACATAACAGTTTATAAAGACACTAAATAGCAACTAACACCATCAGTTGTTGAATACATGAGGGACTTCAGAATATATTGCCAAACAAAATAGCATCACTAACCAGAAAGCAATTATCAGACATCATTTAAGCACATAAAGGACACTCAAAGAAGTCACTTTAAATGGTTTTTCTAACTTGAAATAAAAATAAAAAATAAAAAAATATACTTCAAAAACTACATTAGTAAAAGGATCAACACAAGAAAGTCCCCCAGTGAGCAAGAAACAAGAAAAGCAACCAGGAAAAGACTATCAGTCACAAATCACACTACCGAACTAGCATCAATTTCCTCTGAGAATTCCGTTTCTGTTGGAGAAACATTTCTTCCAAGAGTTTACACTAAAAAATTATCATTCTTCTCCTCAAAGGCTACTATAAGCAACAACAATAGGCAACTCCATAAATTCCATGCCCACAATCTGACTAATATGTCACTTTTTATGAAGAAGCACAGAACAGTGGTTGTGTAAAGCTGGTTGGCTAGCTCATTGGAAGCAAAGCACATGACACATCAAAAAAACTACATTCTGGAATATCAGAATTCAATTGCACTGTGAAGTCACTTTTCTACTTTTTTTTGTTTTAAAGAAAAAGGAAAAATTAAAGGAAGGATTAGTCCAGGTGATCTTAAGAAC
This sequence comes from Aegle marmelos, assembly GCA_030449875.1. Taxonomy (NCBI): domain Eukaryota; kingdom Viridiplantae; phylum Streptophyta; class Magnoliopsida; order Sapindales; family Rutaceae; genus Aegle; species Aegle marmelos. The sequence goes on from JASUUL010000115.1 coordinate 13,313,676, forward strand.
AAGGAATATAAAAATACAAAGTTGAGGCACCCATGCAGACATACCATATCACCAGGTAAGTTACCAAAACCAGCCAAACATAAAACTGCAGACCAGAGAGTTAAGGCCACGAATATATGTAGGAAAGAGAACATAGATGGAACTGGTTCAAACTTTTCAAACTATGTTTAACACAGAAAAATACAACAGAAACTTTGAATAGGATACATTTTCCTTTTGGGTTCCACCGGACAGTATTATAAGGGCCACTTCCAAGCTCTAGTATCGGCCTGCACTTCTTGTTAAAAATTGTTGCACTTGCAGGCATAACTATTATAGGTCAAAGGAAAACAGAATATTCACAAGTTTGTTATTAGTCGAAGGAAATTAAGGACCCAATAGTTTGTCAAATAATCAACATGACCCCCCAAATCCCACCACCAACACAAAGGGTACAAAATTTTATCTCAACCTCAATAGCAGTTTGATCACAGAAACATAACTGGCAAACGATTTTGTTCTATTAGACATAATGATTTTCTATGTGTTCTGTCTCCAATTCATATTAAATAAAACAGTCCAAATCTCTAATAACAATCATTAAAAACCAACCCCAACTTCTGATTCCAGCAAACAGATGCTTACTGAAGTCCAAGTACTCTTGATATCCAATGCCCTTTGGATAATAGATGACCCTCATACGAAAGGAGATGAATTGAACATTGCAAATGTCTGGCTGATTTTTGTGTTAAATTGTCTTTGTGAAAAGGATACATCCATAAACGACAGCAAACTCTGAGCCTGAATAAGACCACTGAACATCATGAACAGGACCCTCTTTACCTGCCAAAAATATATTGCACTAATAAATAACACCCAAGAAGTACCAAATGTGCACAGAGTAAGCTAGAACGTACGAAGAGGCACAAGGCCTTCGTGGGTTCCATCAGTTGTAAGGTAGTTTAGCTTTGACTCCCCATAATAACTCTGATTGGTCTTATCTACATCTGACTGTGCCACAGCCAGAAGCCCAGTTGAACCACGATTCCAATTCAGTTGCACAGTAGAACAACGGAAAAAGCTCCTTCGAGCAAGAGGTTGACTTTGCAAATCTCTTCCACAAGCATATAACTGGATACTGGCAGGATTCCCCTACATTGTAATAAAATTTTTTTTAATATTTATAAGTTGAATATAAAAGTTACTTGAAAATCAAATACAAGAAGGAACGCTTAAGACCAAAGTGAAACATCAAATACATTTGTATATGCTGCCAACCATGAAGCAACGCTAATTGTCTTGATAACCTAGAATGTTGGCCTAAGATTGGATCTACCACAGCCCACGAGATCAAATAGATAGATCAATATTCAGTAATGCAATCTTCTTACAATTAAACTCCTCCAACATCAATAAAATTTGAACCCTCTGAAAGTTCAGCTTTAACAAATTTTAAGCGTTTAAGTAATACATCAATATAACACACACAAACTAACTAGATACTTGTGTAAACCCCTTCAAATCTATGACATGATTGACAATTCAAACAGACAAAGTTTCAGCACATTTTTCACCCAAAATAGGAAAATTGTAATCAGTAACTTGCATTCAAGGCTTGACATCTTAAGCCATTTCTTCATTAGTTCCTCCATCAATTAACGTAAACAAAATTGAGCTCCTAGACTAAGCTAAAACCAGGGAGGACAAACCTTAGATTCTGGAACAAATACCGCCACATGAGAACCAGGAACCTTAGAAACCTCAAAAGCAGCCACCCCAGGAACTCTCAACCGATATAAGATTCCTTTAGGAAAATCCATGGTATCAAAAAATTGTATTTCGTTTGTTGCCATACGACATGCAACAGCTTCATCTGAACTAAATCTGATTGACGGCCTGAAGGATAAACATACTATAAACAATTGAAAAATTATGAAAAATATAATACTGAATGGCAAATATGTCCAAACACGGTAGGAAAGCATAGATAAACACACTGTCAGATTTTTAATCCTCCATTATGATTTGTTGACCTCAATTTTACAGTGATATAATCATAATTGGATACAGACTTTGCAAATCTCATTGATACACAAGAACTTTGAATATTAAAGAAAATGGTTCCAAATCTTAATTTTCCTCAAAAATATAATATCCCAACAATAATTTTAATTACCATGTGGTTTTTGTCATGTTCTTCTGGAATAGCTGATAAACAGCTTCACCAGTTTCCGTCTTCCAAAGGATCACATTCTTTTCCTGTGGTGTTGAGGATTTCTGAAATGTCTGAAGAAAAGTCCCACACGGAGACAAGTCAGCAGCAGCAACATCAGGAACTTGAAATGACCTTATCTCTTTAAAGCTGCCACAATCGTATATGCTAATAACTGAGTCAGATTTCATGACCATGAGTCTGGACCCATCCTCACTGAATCTCACATTGGTGCATGGAACTCTTTCAAGCTTGACACTAGGTTGTCCATTGCTGAATGGAGGCCCATTCCAGACAAAGAAACCCTCTGGCTCTCGAACTGACAAAAGGAGCAAAATAAATAATATCAGAAAATGAAAAAGAAAATGCACTGATGATTCTACTGAGCAGCGTGATCGAGCACCTAAAATGTCCAAAGACGGTGAAGCATCCTCTGATGCCATTGGAGGCGAGCACACCAGTTTGCAAAACAGATTCTAGTTGTCGATGGTGCAACTGCAAATATAACAGTTAGTACAGATATTTCCTAAAAGCTTGCCGCATGGTAAGCACCGAACTTCAACTAGAAAGTAAAATCAAAATCTAGATATATATTCATGCTTTAGGGAAATCAACTAATCAGGCCAGATTTTAAATTAACCTAAAACAAGCAAATATATGTATTCAATAATTTACTAAGTACAAGATTCAATTAGCAAGCACATGTAGACTAAATAATCAAACCATGTCGAATCTAAAATCAACTTGTCCCAAAAAGGATAACACGCGCACGTACTAGAACGTTTGTAAACCGAATCAATTATCAAACTTAAAATGTGCAAGATATTTAAAAAATATATACAAAAATAGATTTCTTTAAACAATGACAACTCATACAGTCAACAATTTCATATCCTCAACATTTGGATAGAATAATTAATTAATTAAAAAATGAATAGATCGAATTAATATGTTTAACAAGTCCAAACGCAAAAATGAAACTGAAAATCGGAATTGTTTTTTATTTTCTTGCACTTTCTCGGAAGCCAAACAGAAGAGAAAGAAAGAGAGATAAATACCGGAACTGGAGGATGTAATCGAAGCGGTTTCAGCTGCCGGCGAGTGAGATTTTGGCGGTGGAAAATGATTTGAGAATCAGATACAGAGTATCTACTTCACTATACGACGTCGGCTTAGGAGTTACAAGCAAATTCAAAAAATGAAAAAGGGAGTGTTTTAAAAAAAAATTTTAAATCGCTAGGTTTTAAAAATTTAAAATTTAAAACATAAAGGGATTTGTGTTTTTTTTTTTTCAACATTCTTATATTTTAAAATTTTAGATTAAAATATTTCTATATATATAATTTTAAATATGCATTTAGGATATTTCAAAAAAAAATTCTTTTAGTATTGTTTTCATTTTAAAGTTTGTGAGAAAAATTTAATCCCTTTGATCAAACCAACAAGGCCAATGAGACACCATCACACATGCAATCATGCATGAATTGCAAAGCACGCATAGTTTGGTCAAAAATCTCACAATGTTTATACACGCAGGTAAATATAGATTCTTTTCAAAATTTTGCTTCAGTTTCATTTAAACGTAAATCATGTTGAAAAGTTTCCAAGTTTCAACTCCTCATGTCGTGTAAAGGGGTAAATATGGAAAGCCGCTTGAATATTACACCAAGGTTCAATACCAAAAAATATATATATATATACATTTTTATCAAGAGTAGAATTTCTGACACCCTTTTTAAACTTTAAGAAAACCCACGTCTTATATTTTTTTTATTTTTATGAAATTATAAAAAAGCCACAAAATTACAATAGAATTTTAATTAGATTTTACTATCATTTAGAATAATTATTGTAAAATAATTTTTCATAGTAAAATTATTGTGATTAGATAATGTATTTCTTCATTGTTTTAAAATTATTTTAATTTTATAAACAACATTAATTATATCATATATTAGGATTAAAAAAATAATTAGGGTCCATTTTAGTTTAATTAAATTCATATTTGCCTTTTTTATATAATTTTTATTAACTGTACAATTATGATTACAAAAGTGTGTAATATTGTTATGTAATATTTTTATGCAAAGAAAGTACTTTTTTTTTGGGTGGGGGGTTAAAAAGTGTTTCTCTTCTACCATGCATGAGGCCAAAAAAATAAATAAGCTTGAAATGTTTTGCTGATCTAAACAGTGTCACAAAGATTTTGAGTTCGTAATATGGGTTGGTGGATTGATAAACAAACATGTCGAATTTTAAGGTCTGTTTGGTCTGGGTGTTTTTTGTTTTCCAAAAATAAAAAATACAGAACGTGCTTGGTTAAGTCATCTTTTAATAAACAGTAAAACAAATGGAGAACAAAACAATTTTGTTTCTTAAGTTTTGTAAAGAAAACTCAAAAATGTCAAAATGGTGTTCGTGAGCTGGTGGAGAGCAAAATAAAAAGGGTGAGTGAAAAAGTTTTTAGAGCCACTACTATTATTTATTTAATTATTATTTTATTGATTACTTTTATCTTATTTTTTTCTTTTAGTTACTTTTACGATTATCTTCTTGATTTTTCTTTTTCTTTTTTTCTTCTTTAATTATGATTTCCTTTGTCTTCTTCGGCTATTATTATCATTATTAAATATCCTATAACTTTTTTTTTTTTATTTGCAAGGGACACCCTTCATGTTGAGAGGAATATATGTAAATATTTAGCCATATTTTGGATGCAAATATTTTCTACTCTTTTGTTCTTTATATTTTGGTTGTAAAATATAATTAGTACTAACAAACAACTTAAATGTCTATAATAAATATAATTGTAATATGATTTTTATTCTTTTATACTAATTATTTTATTTTTATTTTATTTTCTTAAACTCAATAAAATAGGGTTTTCTAAAACTTATTATTTTTTTGTGAAATTTGATTTCATTTTGATTAAAATTACAATTATAAAAGATAAAATGTATAAATAAATTGAAGAAAATTATTTTATAAGATATTCTATTAAAAAAATCTATATTTTTAGATAAACAACCAAACACATTTTTACTGCTTTTCACATTTCCAGACAAACAACCAAATAATTTTTATTGTTTTTATTTTTATATACCATTTTGAAAGCAGAATATCAAACAAATTTTGATTTAAAAAAAAAATCACATCAGAGACATTATTTTCTTTCTCTAAAATAAGAGTCGAAAACAATAGTTAAAAAATTACCAAACGTGCTCTTAGTTTACCTGAACTTAACCCACTTATGGCATATTTGGTACTACCATTTGAGCCATACTGTCGTAGTTATGAAGTACTTGATAAATATTTGTAGTCATAATAAATGAAACACTTGAAAAACTATAGAACATCAATACCAAACAAACTCTTAATAATTGAATCATTATATCAAGTTTTGAATTTAACCTATTTAATAAAAAAAATGGCATAAATCAAACGCAATTAATGAATGAATATTTTTTGGATTTTTGACATTACAATGTTCTTTTTACGTTCGTTATACTTGGAGGATGTTCGTTTTTTTGACTTAATGAATTAAGTCAATTAAAAATATTTTTTTTAACTTAGTGAAATTTTTTAAATAATTTTAACTGAATAAAATGAGTAAGAGCACCTTTAAAAACAACTCCTCAAATAAAATTTTATTACTTATTTAAAGAGTCACATTAGCATTTAAGATTTTCAAAAATACTTCAATTAAGATTCTTTGAATAATAAATGATTCTCTCTCTTCAATTTTATATAGTTATTTTTTTCCTATTTAACTTATATTTTATTACTTTTTATTAGAGAGAAAAAGAGAAGTATTTTAATTACTATTTATTTTTTCTTTAAAAAAATATTTATTTGATTAAAATAATATTAACTTATTTCTATTTAAAGAGTCTTTTTTATAATAACATATATTTTCACCCTCCTATTTGTCACATAACTAAGCAAATAACTATTTGAAGAGTAAAATTAATAAAGTCTTTTGAAAATGCTCTAATAATATATATCTCAAAATTTTTATCCCATTTCATCCTGAATGATGTGTTCTTCATTAAGTGGTTAGTAATTCCTTGTGAAATCTAATTAAATCAATTATATCATTTTAATAATTATTTACAAAACTTAAGTGAATTAATTATATTTTTTCACTAACTAATTGATAAATGACACATTATTTGGGATAATTTTTTAGAACTTAAAACGTGGAATATGTTGCACTATTGGAATAAATTAACCACTTATTTTGGCTTGTTTTGTGAATTGAAAATTCTAATAAGCCAAGTAAATTCTATTGTAAATCTTCAAAAAAAAAAATCTATCGTCAAAAATATCTTTATTTTTCCATATGTATCCATAAAGCTAGGCATGTTTTCCAAAGTAATAAACTCTTCTTTATATAATCTTGTGTTCATAAAATTTATTTTCCTGAATTGGATTTTAATTCATCCTTTTAAGTGTGAGTCTGGGGTTAGGGCCTTTAGGGTTCGGAGCGCTCTATCATTTTTCAATTTGTAATGCTTTTGCTTGATTTTATCGCAAGCTATCGTGATCTCTTGAATTTATTTATTGATTTGTATTTAACGTGCTCGTCTAACGAAAAGCCAGATATTTTTTGGGTTGATGACATGGCAATTTAGTTGGCCTTCAGATTCCACCATTGAGGAAGGATGTCTATGCATGAGGCATAGTTTTTTATTTTTTATTTTTTTTTATTTTTAGAGTATTTGTGCCTCCCCAAAAAAAAAAAAAAACAACAAGTTGTTAGTTTTTTTTTCTTATATTAAGCACTATTATTTTGAGCTTGTGATAATTTTAAAGCTTAAAGTGTTTTGTATATATCATAACTTTATAATCATTCACTTGAAAATGGTTTTAAGTTATGATAAAATATTATCGTACTTAAAATTTTTAATAAATATATTATTTATTTAATATTTAAATTTATTATGAGTATCGATATAAAAGTAAAGGTTTTTATTTGTTAAATATTAAAAAATAAATAATTTAACACTTATTTTTAAAGATTAAAAAAAATTATTTAGTTTTAAATATTCACATCTATTTAAATTTTAAATCAATTTAATCCTATTTAAAATTCAGAAGAGAAAAAAAAAAACTACCACCTTAAACATGAATAGAATAAGGTTAGACCCAAATCTAATTAGTTTAATTTTAAATTTGTACGCGTACCCGACAACATCATTAACACATTTAACAAACCGAATCAATGTCCATTTATTTCGTGTCAAACAAATGAATTGTGAAATTAGGATTCGAGACTAACAAACGCCTCAAGTTACATACAACCAATAGCACAATTTATGCTGTAACAATGTCAAGTTTTTTTAATAATAATTATTTAATGAGGACATTATCATACTAACCCATAAACATATAATTTTAATATATTAAAATCTGCCTGCTTTATATTTTAATAATATATTCAATAAAAAAAAAATTGACTATGCATATATATTCACACACAATTATATAATTCGGTAGGTGTAGACAATCGGCCCGAGTGGTCTATTTTTCTCGTAGAATTAACTGTCAAGTCCTTTCAAACAAATGAATGATTGGACCCAAGTGCTCGAAACGAGCAAGCCTGCAGGCGCATGGTCACTCGCCTCGAAATCATTTGCTCTTTTTCCAAAATGAAATGACCCCAACGCAGGGAGAATCACCATTTATGTAGACTGTGTTTGCTGTTTTCCAACAACTGTTTGACGTTGTCAATGCCACTATCCAATAATTAAAATTCTATCAGGTTCGGATCGCGTAAATATAAATATAATGTTCTCTTCAAACAATAAAATGTGTACGTTCGAGGCAGATACCTGCGCATAGAATTAACATCCCCTCTCTATATGAGCTGACAGAAGTTTAGAAGCAAAATACCATAGTATGACTCATTCAATTAATGATGATTGTATGGATCAACAAACTTTGTACACATTTAGTTATGAAATGCATACACATGTGATATGTATTGCGCACACAACACACACAACACACACACACACACACACACACACACACACACACACACACACACACACACACACAAAAGAAAAGAATCATGATAAATTGATAATGTCTTAGACATCTTTACGCTTCATTGTCCAACTTGTCCCTTCAGCCTCCACTTAGAGCATGCATGCCTGGAGCCTCTCTTTTCCCCACTATTTTCTATCGCCCGTCATTATAAGGATTTGCACCCAACAAATTCATAAACAAATCCAACCCAAAACCCACTACAATATCTTATTTACTCATTTATCTTTTTGTTTAATTTCATCTCTCTCCCCTTGTAGGCCTTTTATTAAACGTTGACAGAACCACCATAAATAATTAAAATAAAAAGAAATACATCTTATTCAAATGATTTTAATACAGCTGTCCAAATGTACGACTGTATGCTGCCTTTGTAAACATATGAGTGGCTCTAATATTTTTTTTCTATTAGCTTTGTGATTTGACAAAGCTCTTGAAAAGGATGTTAGCCCTCTATTTTTGGACATTAGGTAATACGTCTTGTACCATGAGGCAATGTAATTGTAAATAAAGTAGGCATTTGGTAACATGTTCGTCGTTAAAGCCAAAATTGTGAGTAGCATTAGAATAGTCATAGCTTCGCAGGGTTTTCAAACCATGTGGGAAATTCTTGCATATAATTTTTCATTTAAGAATGGCAATTTGAAGTCGTCGAGTAGGATCAATTTGCTTTTTGTCTTGATTTTGCAATCTTTTGCTACAACAAATACAAGAGTTCTTTTGTTGTATTGTTCTTATCTTTTCCTCAAATTGGGGCTTGTTTTAGGTACTGTTGTAATGTTGTTGTCCTACTTTATGCTTTTTTTTTTTTTTTAAAATATTATTTGTAGTTACCGTATAATTAATCATACTTCACGAGAGTCCAAATGATATAAACTAGAGAAAGTTGTACAATATATAAGTTTAGAAAAATTTTTGAAAGACGTATTGTTATGTCTTATGTGACCTCAAAAGAAGGAAAAACAAAAAATTGAAGTCCAAACTAATTTAAATTATTTTCAAACCTAATAGACAATTATAAATTTATAATTTTTTTTGTTTATTTTCTCTTAGTTTATATATCTCCATGTGGAAAGTGGGAACGGAAGGCTAGTATTTTTCTTAATGATAGAAAATTTGTATTAGTTATTATCGATTTATTTTGTACAATAATATTTTAAGAGACCATTTGGAAAAATAGTCAATAATGGTCATTTTTTTCATATTAGAAAAATGAATGCTTCAATTAAAAAAATTCACCGATGACAACTCCTAGTTAAATTAAAATAAATAAAATAAAATAAACACTCCGCAGTTGGACCTCGTCAAAACAAAGAAACTATTGAAAATGGGATAATTAATTTTGATACCCAATTTTTTAGGTTTCTTTCAAATAAGAACATATTTTTTAGTTTATATTAAACAGGTCCTTCACTTTTTTCAACCGAGCCAGGTGATTAAATTAATATTCCAACAGCTGCATTTTAAATTCTAGTGTCGTCCTTTTATATCTATGATTATTGTAAAATAAAATTTAAATTGATAAATAAAAATTAATGAATTGATATTAAATGTTTTAATGATCGAATAAAAATTTTGTAATTTTATTTTTGAAAGATTATTTTCAAGTAAATAGTTGTGAAAAAAATACACGTGTACAAATGATTCAACACAAGATAATAAACATGATTATTATAAAATATTTCATTATAAAATCTCTTGTAAAAATCATATGACAAATGTAAAAGTAGACTTCTGTAAATTAAATAATAAATAATAAATATTCTAACTATATCACAAAGTTTTTAATTCAAAATAATAAACAATAATGATGTTGAGAAAGCAAGGCAAAAATAAAAAGAACACAAAAATTGCATTATAAAGGGAAAAAATGATAAGATTTCAAAAATAAATACATAATGCATGATAATTCAAAAGCATAATAATTATATTTTTAAGAATATTTTAGATGGATGTACAAATATTATCACAAAGTTAATAATAAATAATTACTCAAAGTCTATAAAATTAATACAGAATATAGTAGAAATGAGGCTTTGAGCTCATCCCTGGCATCAAAGATTCAAAATACCCTCTCCCCAAAAATTTAGTTTTATAAAAAATATATAGGTATCTTTTGATCCATCTCTTTACCAAAATTAGACCGAAAAAATGAATATAAAATTATGCCCCTTTATTTGAGAAATTATAAAACATAAAGGATCTCCCTGTTATTACACATGCAAAGTACCAAAAGATATTTTGTCTGACACACAACTCAAAACTGTAAATGAAAGCAACGGCAAGGGACAGTCAGGTCCATCCGGGAGCCAATGACTGGTTCGTTTCGTAAATTCCGCCACATTCCAACACTGTGCTTCAGCTTTTTTAATACAGCCACTTCCTCTCGCCACACACTCTCTCCCTCTCTTGATCCCTGTAGTTTTACTTTATGTCTTCTATACATTTGAAGGGGGAAACATCTGTACACAGATAATATATACACATATACATACAGAGAGACAGAAACACAAGAGTGAAAAGCTGGCAATGGTGGATGATTTCATGGTGTGTGTGGACAGGATTATAGCAACGGCTTGCTTTGAGAGGCCCTTAGAATCACAAGCACAAGCGCAGGCGCAAACCCCTGCACAAAATGCAACATTGAGTAGTGTTAATGTCGTTGTTGCAGAACAACAAGAGAGGAGCAGTAAAGATTGTAAAAATGGAGGTGAGGGGTGTTCATCATCCTCAGCAGTAGCTTTAATGGTGATGGTCGAGTGTAGGATTTGTCAAGAGGAAGATGAAGCTCATAACATGGAAGCTCCTTGCGCCTGTAATGGCACTCTCAAGGTGTGATTTCGATTAAAAAAGAAAAAATATATTTTTCTTGTTTCTTTTGCTTTTTTGCTTTTGTGGGTAATTTTAATTTCTGTTTAAATTTTTGTGGGGTTTTGATACATTGTTTATTCTCTCTTTTTTTTAATGAATTTTTCTTTCTTTCTTTTCAAATTTGGAAAGCACTTTAATTATTCAGTATGAATGTCTTAAATTTCTTTTCGGTTGAAATATGAATGTGTGGGTATTGGTTGGTGTTTGCATTTAATGAGTCATGTTGTGAGCGTACTTTTCTTCTTTTGAAAAAAAAAATTCTAAGTTCTTTATTTAACATGCAATTTTTCTATCGTAAATCAGTAAATAATACGGATTTACTTGGTCAAAGAGAGATTTTCGTTTCAATTTTTTTTTTTTGTGTGGATCACTATGTGTTTGTTGGTTGTGATTGAATCCCCTGTTTGGTTACCAAGAAAGCCCAGGAAAGCAAATGAAAGTACCGAGTATTGACCTTTATAATATATGGTTGTGTTTATTTTCTCTTGAGTGAAAAAGGGAGAAAAATATAAAAGAGTTTGTAGCTCATTCAGTAAAAGATCAAAATATATTCTTTTGCTGTATTTTCAGGTAGCCAAAGTAATTTCTGTTTCGAACTAAGTACATTTGCTGGCGATTGTTAATATATTTTTTTCCTTGATGCAAGTGCCTAGTATTTTTATTTCTTTCTCTATTTTTATTGAACAAATAGTATTGCAATTTTTTCTTTCTTATTTTGATGTATTTTCTTCTCCTGCTGTAAAACTTCCCCAAAAAAATTTTATTCTGTCAATGTGGTAGATATATTTTCATTTGGAGCAAGCTGTATTTTGAGCTTAACAATATAGTCAATATCTGAAGATGAAGACTTTGATTTGTTTTTCCAAAATTCCCCACATTAAGTTTTTCCTACGTTGAAGAACTTTCTGCACAAAACGTTTTGGAGTGAGATTGAGCTTTTGATATTATGGCAAAACACTGTAATATGAGTCCATGTGTTGCCTTGATGATTTCTGATTACTTGAGATAAATTGTAAGTTGAGTTTTGGAAATAATCTGCTGAACTCTCCTCTTTGTTGATGTAGTTTGCTCATCGGAAATGCATCCAGAGATGGTGTAATAAGAAAGGTGACATCACATGTGAAATCTGCAATCAGGTAAAAGTTTCTGTAAGCATATATAACACTCGTTATGGTCAAATAATTATGTCTTTTGAAATTTTAACTTATATATGTTGTACTGAGTAATTGCAGATATTTTCACCAAATTATTCTCTTCCTCCAGCCAGAAGCAATTCAGATGCTATGGCGATTGATATCAGGTAAGGCTTCATTGCTTTTTTTCTCTGTTCTCTTGCTTATGCTTCATTCTGGAGTATTTATGTCTCATAAATTGACTCATCATGTTTAATAGAACTTTACCCCCTGGTTTTAGGCAAGCTTGGGGTCCGCACATTGATATCCGTGATTCTCATTTACTAGCACTAGCAGCTGCTGAACGTCAGTTTCTGCAGTCAGAATATGAGGATTACGCTGTTGCTAATACAAGTAGCATTGCCTGTTTGCGATCTATTGCTCTAATTGTAAGATTAACCTTGTGGATTTCTGTTTGTTTTTTTCATAACAGTCATAAGCTCAATGGACTAATGTGCTTGTTGTTGTTGGTAGTTGCTGATGATTTGGATTATACACCAAGTTCTGGTAGCCACTAGAGATTCCGGGGTGGCACAGGCATCATCAACTTTCTTCAATGTAAGCTATGCTGGCACTGGAGTATTTGTCATTCACGCCCTTTTCCTTCTGCATTATGACAAGCATAAGTACATATATGCCTTCACAACAAAGTATAAAGCCTTTACATGCAGAAATGTGTGCATATATTGAATGAAATTAGGTAGAAATTTCCATAAATTTTCCTTTATTAAAAAAAAAAATTGTAGATGCAATTTTCTGACTTCATTACTGCATTTTTATTTTTTATTTTTTCCTTTCGGATGTTGAGCACTGAATTTGAATCCTTGAGATCAGTTTCAGGTTTCACTTCTTCAATTTGCTGGGTTTTTTCTTCCATGCTATGTCATGGCCCGCTCTTGGTACATCATGCAAAACCGAAGGAGGAGACAGGTGGGTAATGGGGTCCTTTCCATCTATGCTTACCATCTAAAACACGTAATAAGTGAAAAAAAAAAACATATTAACTTGCCCTGCTTTTCCTCACAGTTAGGATCCTCTTTTTTTTTTTTGGTGCCAGGGTGGGGGGGGGGGGAGGGGAGGGTGGTGCGTGGGGGAAGAATCCTCTGTTTACACCCAATTATCTAGGATTGTGGAAACTCACCAGTGCTCCTCTGTTTAATAGTATCTTAGAATTTAAATTGATTTTGAACGGGGAAATATAATACAATTTGAAGCTGTGGATATATGTTCATTCGTTTCTTGACATGCTTTGATAAAACTGTTCTCTAGGTTGGTTCCTATAAAAGCTCTTCATGCATGCATACAAATTTTAAGGTGTTAGAGAAATTAGTGCATTGTTAAGGTGGTCCTCCAGAAGACTGGGTTGAAATTATCTAGGATGGTGGGACTATATGATTGCTGATAGAAGAGTAATTTGTTTATGCATATATTTATGGCACTCCTAAAATAATTTTAATGGTTCAATTTTCTTCAGCATGTTCATTTTCTATTTCCTCTCTTCTTCAGGGCTCATTTTCTATTTCCTCTCTCCTTCAGGGCTTATTTGTCCAACGTTGATGTAGATCTCTAATATTTTCATCGAAATGGAGGTGCTTTCCTTGTTTCCTCAACCCCGTTTACAGAAGCAAGTGCCTTTGCAAATGGTAATTTCTAGTATAAATCAAAAGATGCCATGAAAATTTGGCAGAAAAGTCTATTGCTGAGAAAGTACTTGTAGTTCTTCATTGCTACCTAATAGCTCATCAGAAGTGTAAATGTAAACCTTGAGTTAATTAGGGGCTTTTGTTTCCATTTGGAATGCTAGATGTCATTAAATATATATGATATGCTTGATTCGGTTAAAAAGTGAAAGTTTTGGCTTGTATAAGTTCCTACTTAAGATCTTATTTCACAGCTGCTAATGGGAATCCTTCCATATCATTTCGTTATTATTATTATTTTTTTTTTCATTTTGGTTACATCTTACCTTTTTTTTCGTTTTGGTTACATCTTACCTTAAATCAAATCTTTTTACGCTATTAACAAGTCTTATCGATATGGCTGATTTACTAGAATCGCTCTTTCTATGGTTATTTCCGCTGGAATTTCAGTGATTGTAGTACATGTCTCGGATAAATATGCTCATTTGCATTTTTATAATTATCTTTTGGAGGTCGCTAGCTGCACCTTAGGCAAATCCTTGTCTTTATAATTGAGCATGTCTTTATAATTGTACCATAGAGTCTGCTTGCGACAGCTGGACAGATATTTAGACTCGGTTCCAGAGAGTTTTACACACTTTTTATGACACACACAGTTATGCCCATTTGGTCGCAATAATCAAAGTGATTCTGCATAAAATGCATTGGATCGCAATAATCAAAGTGAGTCGGCACAAGCCACTCGGCTTTTGGCCTAAGTGCAATTGGAACCCCATAAATGTATTGTGGTTGTATTTTTTTTTCTTTAATTATAAAGTGTGATTAACTGAAGTTAATTTTTTCTGTTATTAAGTGTGAGTGGGGTTTTTATGAGAATTGATATAAATTTTAGATGAATTTTAATAATAATTTAATTTATAAATATTAATTTAGTGTGGATAATAATCAATAATCTCATGTAATTTTTTTTTTTAAAAAAGATGAGGCTGCATAAGTATTTCTGAAATAAAAGGTGTCCACGTGTACATTTGTGCCCCACGTCTGTAAACAGAATAGGGTGAAGGACCCGAAATTTTTTTGAAAACTATTTAGAGTGGATGTGTCAACGGGGCTCAGCCTGTTATGGGTTTGGGCTTCAACTTTTGGTCTTCACTCATCCCAATTTACCTGTTCGATTACTTTAGCTTAAGAAAGAGTCCACAACATATATACATATAATTTATTGGTGCTTTTTTTTTTAAAAAAATGAAAGCTTAAATCAGAGGTTAAAGAATCTTATTGCCATCATTAGAAAAGAAGAAAAGAACAAGTTATGCTTGTTATTGTCATAGCAAAAACCAAAAAGCATGTGTCCTGATAAGGATTTTGCACCTTCAAGAAGCCTTTTTTGAATCTTAAAGAAAATAGAAAGGTAGATGCTGACGACATCATCTTTTGACCTTATTTAACCACTTTTGCTAACATAGGCAAATAGTGACAATTTTTTTTTGGAATTTTTTTTCTTTCAAATATGTGAAAATTGGTCACTCCCAAATCACAGTGCAACGAACTTGACTGAAATTATGAGATTCGATTCTATTCAACGGTTTTGATAATAAATCAATAGGAGGTTAATTTAGATTACAAAATGCAAATGGAGATATTTTCACTCACCGACTGCCTTAGTTAACGAACTAATTGACAAATTGAATTTAAAGTTTAAAAACACAATATCGTAAGCTTTATTTCCAACGGTTTTGTCCTTAAAATAATAATATGAAAAAAATCCTCACTGCCATATATTCACACATGCATTTTCTACCGTTATAAGGCATTACTTAATATTGAGGAGCTAAATTTTTTAAGTTATAGTTGTTGTGAAAAAAAAAAGTATTGTAGAAAATACAAACTTTAAATGATAATTTTGATAAAATTAATAAAGATATAATATATTTTTATCATATAAATATAAAATCAAATTAACTTATTTTTCGAACGATAATAATTAATATTTATCAAATATTTTATTTTTAATAAATTTTTTAAGTTATAACTGCTAACACCAATTCTAAACATGATTTAATAGCTGTCCGACTTTAATCTCGAGTATACCTAAATTTAATTTAAAACTTCATGCGTACATCTATTAAATTGTAAACTATTTCAATTTTGTTTCTTTAGTTTTTGAACTTGTTTAACAACATGAGGAGCCACAAACTTTCCTTTAGTACATTCAATTTTTAGAAAATGATATTTAAAATAAATAGAAGAGAATAAAAAGGAAAGTTCTAGTATTTTTGTGAGATTGTATGCAAATTATATCGATTTTTTTTCTTTTTGAGTGATTACTAAGTAGTCAATCATCATCCTCATATCTTATAACTAGAAAATATTTGAAGCAATCATTGAATGCTCTTGTTCTTAAAGTTGGTTGAAATTTTATTAATTACAATATGAATGTGACCCCAAAAAAGTAAAAAAAAAAAAAAAAAAAAAAAAGAGAGAGACATATAAAATAATGATCTTGCCCATGAAACCTCTAACGTTATTCAGAAAGAGGGTTGAGCTGTATAATAAAACGACTTATATTTTCATTTAAATGAGAAAAAGTCGCATTATTTGTTTGACTATAGTTTGTTATTAACAAATAAATAAATAAATAACTATGAGTTCAGATCAATAAAAATATCCGTGTACAATATAAATTAAACAACTTCCTACTCTGCTAAATTTTGTTCACATTATTCAAATCTCAACCAAAGTATCATTATTTTAGTTGTTAAAACAAGATTAGCTCTAAATTTTGTCTTCCTAATTAGAGTACTCATTACTTCTTTATTTATGTTTTATTTCTCTTTGCTAGTCGCGTATGCGCGTTGTTTGAGCTACGTGCATTATTTCATATAATTACTGTCAATGCAAGATATCAAATCCTACAGTTGGCATCACACAGCTACACCAATACTTTTAATCAAATAATAAGACGAGAATGATGACAATAATTAAGTGTGTTTTAAGCGTATGTTTTTATTTTTAATTGAATTTCATTGTCAAAGAATCTAGAGCCATGCAAAATTTCAAGATTTGGTGTCTTTTTCATTCAACTTCTTTTAATAAATGACACCGAATTTTCTGCCATAATTAGCGGTGGCTTCATCCTCGTGAATCCATTAGCGAAATGGTCTAAGAAAACGACTAATTACCCAACTAAGCTCATATGTTCCTGCGTAATACATTAACAATAAGAGGGATTAAGGTGAATGAATGCGAACTAAATGACTAAGAGATACATAATTATCTCGTGATCGGTGGAAATTTTCTAGGTCATAATCTCTCGTCTTCAACTTGGAATTAAATTCGCCTTGACCATTTTGCCTGGAATTATAATAAATTTCTCGAAGCACAATGGTTGTTGAACAACACAGTTCTGTGCTGCTGTTTTTGAAACAAAAGGCAGGCTGACTCAAATGGTGAATTGTTGAAACAATCTTTCTTCATGCAGCCAGTTAATAGGCAAGGAACTGTCATATTTATGGTGACAATGAAAAGATTTCTTTTAGCTAATTCATATAAGTGAAAAACATAAACAAGAGCATGAACATCAGAATCAAAAACCCAAGCTAGATTGACCATTTGTATATAGGTCTATATTTAGGGCTCCTGTGCTATTTTGGAGATTGGATATTCAGAGCTTGGAGAGTTGGTAAATATTAGTTACTTCATACTCCTGCTTACAACAAAAGAAGCCAGTTTTTGGTTCATTTTACAATGGGCAGTTGGGCACTTTTAAAACATAGAATCAGTCACTTTGATTTGCTCATAAGTTGAAACCAACTAAGCCTGTATACAGTATGAAATCAGTGGGATTTTGTGGGAACTCATATATCTTTACTATAACGGACAAATTTTGACTTGAGAATCGGAATCTAATCCAGTTTATTACTTTTCAAATTAGAAGAATCCTATCCATTCTAATATATCTTTTTTCGTGAAACAATAATGTTACATTTGAAATTTAATGATCGACATGAATAAGAAATGAATAAATCTATAAAGATTAATTTCTAATATATAAATTTGTTTTATTTATCATAATATCATAAGTGGTTTTCAATTCCTTTGCCTAATCTACGCCCCCAGAGTTTCATTATGCGAAAAGTAGATTTGGATTTCGGTGGTGATAAGTTAAACTTTGTACTAACTTTTTAAAAGTATATAACAGTTAATTATTGGAGAAGAATATAAAACTAATTAAATCTTAATTATATATTATTATATATGTACATGTAATAAAAAGATTACGGAAATTTGAATATAGTTTAGCGCCATATTATATCTCTATTTGTGAGAAGTGAAATTTTAAATTTTAAGTTCTCACAAGTATCACCAAATAATTTTTAAACTATTTCTTTGATTGATCACCTAAATTTGAATTTAGAAAAAAAATATAAATTAAAAATTTAATTCAAACTTTGCTCACATTCATGCTCTTTTGTATGTGCAGAAGTCTAAACACAGTAAAAACTATATTTTTTTTTTTGTATTTTACAGAAATTTCAAAAGCTTAAGTTTCCCACACAATACTTTTTTCATTTTATAACGTTGAATTTTTATACGAAAGCCGTAGAAGTTACTGAACTTGAAATTCAAAGCACCTCATAATCTTATATAAAATACGATAAATTAAGATTGATAAAACATGCCATTAATAAAATTATATTATTGCCATAAAACATCGATTTCAAAGTTCATTTAGAACATCTTCCGAAGTATCTAAACGAAATCTCATCCAAAAATACTCAGAACTCTCCATCTAAATTTCAAAGGGAACCATCAACGATTTCAAGGGCCCTTAATTTATTTGCATAAACCAAAAAGCATGCGAGCATGCATGCTCGTAGCTAATTAACTACATAATTTTCTTCGGTTTTAGATAATTGAATTGTTAATTGTACTATATAATTGATCTTCATCTACGACTAACGAGTGGAACTAATCCACAATTAAAAAAATTAAAAAAATTACTGATTATTGTTATAATTATATTGGGAGAAGACCTAGCCCACTATTAAAAAAAAATAAAATAAAATAAAATAAAATTTATCGATGGTTGTTTTTATTATATTTATTTGTTTTAAAAAAGAAAAGAAAAGAAAAGAAAGAGGGACAATCCGTATAAGCAACAGACAAATATCAAAACCGTGTGGGTCCCCAAGACGACTTCTAACTCTCTCTTGGCTTTCCCTCGTGGACTTTTGTGCGCACGGCTCCCAGGTCTTCGTGGGTCCCACGCCTCAATCTCCTCTTTACTTTTGCGTTTACGCTTTACATTAGAGCGTACGACATACGTACAGTCTATTAGCCAAAAGGCGTAATAGTGGACGCTTTAATTTAGCGCCTACTTTAACTGTCGAGAGACGAGGGCGTCGCGGGCGTTAGGCCGACTGCGGGACACGCCGGGGCCCACTGTCGGAAGAGCTCTGACCCCAGCTGAGAAACCGCTCTGACAGCGAGTTCCCGCCAAAAATAAAAACTACGCAAGACACCCTTTATATATAATTATTTTTAATATATAATAAATCTAAAATATTTTATTTTGCAGCATTACTTATAATCACGAGGTTTTGATTACTTAAAAAAAAAAAAAAGAGCTATGCAATCTTATAATATTAAATTTATTATAATTTACTATAATCCAATAACAATGGAGTTTTCTAACTTATAATTTATTCTTCTTATTTATTATAATATTATAAAATATATATAATATTATAATATAAGAGAAGAATAAATTATAATTTAATATTTATCTCAATAGTATGATAGTATATAAAAAATTAAAAAAATATAAAAAAAATATATAAAAAATGAATTTGATTCTACGGAGATAATTTTGTTGGATAAATTTAATAAAAACGGCTAGTAATCCAGATTAGAGGAGACAAGAAATTAAACCCGGCACGAGTTTGTTAAATTTTCAAAAAATTTTTCAATGATCAATGAACCAGTCCACGTCCATTTGCCTCACCCGATTCGCTTTAATTCACTATTTATATACCTTTGAAATAATTTATGACGAGTTTTTTCTTTGAAATTTTGTTACAAAAACAAAAAAAAATTAAATCTATACAGTAAAACTTTAAAGATGAAAAATCAAAAGAATCTAAATAATCTATCTCTTTTAGTCTTTTTCCTTTTATGTATAAAATAAAATCTAAACCACATTTAACATCACGTGACTGTATATCTCGTGAGCTAGATGCCTTGTCCCTCACTATTGTATATGTGTGTGTGCGCGCCGCGTGTGCATATAATATAAGAGAGCCATGACTAGTAAACTCTGTAAATTTTTGCTAGATTTTTTTTTGTTTTGTTTTTTTCTTGGTGGGGGGGGGGTGACGAAGCCAGAATATATTATAACAGCCTATGCGCCCGGGTCTATATGATTTTACTTGTTTATCGGAGTGGGCGAGAGCTAGAAAAATATAGCTTAGGACCTCAAATTTTGGGGCCGTATGCTTTTTTCCTTTTATATGAAAAAATTCAACGACATATTAATAATTATTACAAAATAATTTTGAATTTCTGCGTGTTTTTCTTTCCTCTTTCCTTTCGTTTTCAAGATAATGTTTTCCATGGATTGATTGGTGAGGACATATTTATATAAATTTCAAGAGATTTATATAAATTAGAAAAGAATCAGAATTTGCATTAGGTCTCTAGCATGAACAGTCTTTGGTAATAACATAAGACAAGAAAAAGTAATAAAATGAATCTTTTAATTTCGAAAAAAAAATGATATTAGTCTAACTAACTTACGAACTTGATCGATGATAAATTATAAAATTTTAGTAAGAGATCTATTAATAAAGAATGTCTTTAATCAATTATCACATTTAAACCAAAATGTAAGGCCGCTCTATTATAATATGTTATTAATGGTATTGCATCGATTTTATGTTAGAAATACATGTTACATGTAGACTTAAATGTGTTGAATTTAAAATTCATAATATTTTATAAAATGTAATTTTTTTTTTGAGAAGAAATGTAATTTTTTTTAACAAGTCATACGATCACTAATCAATACCAAGTTGATACAATAATTGAACCTTTGAATAATCGACCCGCTATTTTTGACTTTTAAGACTCAAAGTCGATTTCTGGAGTGAATGATGACACGAGTTTAAAAAAAATAAAAAAATAAATTCCTTGTGATTATTTTTCCTTCTCTCTTTCTACAGTAAGTATCTTAAAAAAAAAAAAGAATACCCTTCTACTATAAGTGATTAAGTATGAAATTTCCAAGATACCTTAATGCAAATTTTGACATTTGTAATAATCAGAATACCAAAATAGCGCATTAATTTTATGAGAATGTTAGAATAATAGTAAATAAACAGATAATATTAAATGTCAATATTGACTGTATAGTAATTTGAATATACTAAATTTTTACCGCTTTTTATGTGCCAAGTAATTTAAGTCTATTAAGTCAAATAACTCTACCATGCTTAAGTATTATCCTAAAATTTGCATTGTTAGCGACATAAATAACATGATGTTTATTTTATCATCAATAAGATCCTATCATGTGAATGGTATAATTCACATATGACTAAGAAGGAAAAATTGAATAATAATTAAGAATAGTCACTTAACTAGCATAAATTTTTTTCCCATCACATTAATTTGTTGGGCCACAGTATAAAATATAAAATAGAAAACAAATTAATATTTAAGTGCAATTAATGGGTCGACACTTCTTAAAACAAGTATTACTTTTACTTTTTCTTTTTAAATTTATTTTCTCAAATATCAATAGCGTTCTTGGTATAAGAGAATAAGAGATGTTTTAAATTTTGTTTGAAACTGAAATATTATAATTTTTAAATTATAGTTGTTGTAGAAAGACAAGCTGTAATTATGAATCAAAAGTTAATAGAACGTAGTACATATAAATTTTAAATAATCTTGACAAAATTATCAAACATATAATAAATTTTTCATCATATAAGTAAAAAATCATATTCATATAATTTTTAAATTTAGTTAGTATTTATCAAATACTTTAATATTATAATTTCTAAACTATAACTATCTGTCTTTAATTTCAAATGGGTCCTCAACCATTTGGCATTGTAAGTATCAATCGTTATAACATAAGTAGATCCACATTTATAAATTATTAAAAGTACAATGTAAGCCAAGCCACAGATGAAGGATCAAGGAATGAAAGAAAATAGAGTTTATGTTTTCGATTTCAGTTTCAGTATTAATAGGCAGTAAAAAGAAAAAGAAAAAGAATTTTATTATTAATAGAGTGGGTCTATTTATCTTCTAAGATTTACTCTGATCATTTTCTTATTTTGTAAACTCATTTACTAATTTAAAAAGATTAATTTTTATTTTACACTCTCTTTAAAATTTTAAAAAATTCTTACTTAAATTATTTAAATCAATTAATTTCATTTACTTGAAATGTCAATAAAACTATTCAACACACTCAATTTTAAAAGATTTAACGCATGTTTAAAATAATAGAATCTAATAAGTTGTAAACAAATTATTTAACACAAGTTTATTTATTATTATTTTTATTTATGTCCAATATTAGATTCTGCATCCAAAATAACTTGTAATGAGAACATCATAATAATAATAGTAGTAGCAGTAATAATAATAATAATAATAATAATAATAAATTTCAAAGATACTACCAACAAAAAGAGGAAAAAAGGTGTTTTACAATAATTTAGATTTATTTTATTTTTAAAAAATAGAAAGCATCACACATGTTTTTTTAACAAAATTTTTTTAAAATATTAATTTTCTTATTGTTCGTCTAAATATTGATTAAGATGTTTAATATAAAAATTTAAAATTTAAAGTATGAAAATTATATATCAAATAATAAGTATAATATATGGGTGCTCAAAATAATTATTTAATACTAATTTATACTAATTTTTTTAATAATAATTCATATAATAAGTATTTTTATATTAAAATTTTTATTATAATTAAAGTGTTCAAAAAATTATTTTTGGAGCAGAAATAACTAGTCCCTCATAAGGATTAGGTCCTGCTTAAAACGATGTCACATTAAAAAATAGTAGCATCAATGACGTCATCTATCGTTGAACTAACTACTTCAGTCCTCTCATTTCTTGGCTCTTTCATTTTTGCATGGTTGGATATTAGCTGTCAAAATTATTCCCAAAGAAAAAAAAAAAAAAAAAACATATTCTGTTTAACAGACTTTGTTTTCACAAAATATTTTATTGTTTTTAAAACCTTATAAAAGCACTTTCACACAACAACACTTATTCCTCTTCTCCTAAACTTTCCACACTTCCTCCTTTTCTTCCCTTTCTGCAACTTCACAACCCATTTATGGCTTCTCTTTTTTAACCCTGTCGATGCTCAAATTTCAACTAGATTTTGGTGAATTTAGTGAACTCTTTTGGATTATTGATTAAAGGGTTCAATTTTTTCGCAAAGCTCTCAACTTTTTAGGCGCAAAAACTGACAATTTAAGCAGAAAGTTACATTTTCTTGAAAGGGAAACCGTTTTTTGTGCCCAAAGACCGACTTTTGGGTTCATTTTTTTCTTTTTGAAAAAACTTGGAATAAAGCCATTTCTTCTGGCTTTCACTTAACACTTTGGTGGAACTTTGAGTGATACTTGAACTGGGTTGTGATTGTTTTTAGCATCTAAAGTTCAGACTTTTATTGTCAGCTCTCTTGGCAATGCTGACTCTGTACTCTTGGTGAGTTCTAAATTATGCTTGTTTCTTCTTCTTAATTTTTAAACAACTCTGCTTCACTTAGTTTCCTTAATTTACTGAAATTTCGTTAAATCTGCTGCTTGATTTCCTCTTTATTCTTGTTTGAGTATGCTTTTGCTATGTGTGCTAATTGCATGGTAGTTATCATAATTTCTTGGTTACTATTTATTTAATTGTATTTATGTTGGTTAATTATATTCCTTGATTGATATTAGATTAAGATGATATTCCGTGATATTAAATAATAGTTAATTGGAAGATCAAACACGCAAATTAATTTATGATTCATTCATGCATCCTAAGTATTGATTTTCATTAGGGACCCACAAAAATCATTTCTTTTTTCTGGGTTTGTTCCCCATCAAATACACAAAAAGACACCATTATAATCCTAAGTTCATTTATATATTTGGTGTTTGTGCTTTAGTCGATTAATAAAGTTATGAATAGTTAGCCATGTTTAAATTCATGGGAGGGTCTAGATTGTGTAGATATACCAAGCCAATACATCACTTGTTTTCAATATTAAGTAGGTGAACGTGACTTTCACTGATAGATGGAAAAGTTGTCTATTAGTGCGCCCAGAATTAGTTCATTATAGTGATAGTTTTTCTTAATTATGCAAATGTGTATTTTGTATTGTGTTTTGCGTTTCATTTCTGACCAAAACAGTGGATGTTTGTTTTATTTATGCAAATATTAGCCATGTTATGATATTTATTTGAATGATGTCTTGTACGGCTATAAAATATTTGATTATTTTAATCAATAATGATAATGGTGTTTTGTTTCACCTTAGATGATTGTTTAATCGAACTCACCTCATTGGATGGTCAACTGTGATTTTACATTATTTTGGGTATTGTCACACGGGCTTGTACTGCTGTTGATCTCTAGGCAGAAGCTTCATCTCCGTGATCAGTGGTATTGGTATCTGAAGTCTTGACTGGGACCTACCTCCTTGGAGGTAAGGGATGAACCAACTACTCAAAGGGATCCACATCTTTCATGGACTTCCTTTGAGTAGTTGTATTATTATTTCCCTTTTAATGAAAAGCTCTATAGATGGACTATTAATCAGTTAATCACGCTTCTTCATTTTGTCTTGCTTCATATTGATTAGCCTAAGTTTCTTCCCCATACAAATTCTAAAGTAGTAAAAGTTTATGTTGGTTTTAGCTGTAATAAGATGTTGATGACTCTTTTCAGTTTTTGTTATAACACGTTTTTGTGCTTTCTTGTTTCTTGACTGGAAAAAAAGGAGCAACTATTCTTTAAAATACAAGTCCATATGAGTAATGTTATATCATTTTAGGTTGGGGTTGTATTTAGTATGAAAAATCCTTTATTATTCAGGTTGCAACAATAATATCTATTAATTTGGAGTTGGTCAGCTTTGATTAAGTTACCAGTTCTGAATATATTACGATGAATTTGTTAACTGAACTGTCTGGTTGATATTCTTATCTTGTAACTTACTTGATGACTATCTGGTAGAAATTATTGCTAAATTTGATTTGGTTGTTTGGATACTTTGTGCTGTTTTGGTGGGACTTCTATAAGTGGCATGTATCTCTTGATTGCCTGTGTGTTTTCGTCTTTTGCCATGAATTTAAGTCATTTGCAATTTTTTTTTAGGGACAATAAGGTTTAACAGTGTCAAAGATGATGGAAAATAAAAGAAGTCCTTGCGCTGTTGACCAAGGCAGTCTCCCTACTCTTACATCCAAGCGACACAAAACTGATCTGTCCATCTCTGCCAAGGTTTCTTCACCTTCGTGTCCTGTCGTTTTTTCATTTTTCCATTTGGACTATGTTTTTCACCTTTGACAGAAATAGTAATGTTAATGTGCACCAAAAGTTGCCTGTAAAATTCTCAGCTGATTATGGGGCTACATGTGATGCTTGTTTATCTTTGTGGTTCTGGAACACTTTTATTTGATTCTGATTAGTCCATGGGAGTCATGCTTTTTCCAATCTGCAGCTGTTGATATCTTATTGTGCCTTCTTCTGGTACTTCGGGTCCTTATTTTTGATTTTCTCATATAAATGCATGCAATAAAGGCTAGTTTACTTCATAGTTCTATAACAATTCATCATCGCAACTGAATCTTTTTCTTGCCAGTTAGAAAAACTGTTAATCTGACAGCTCATAACATTATTTCAAAAAAAGAAAAATTGAAATTGCTTCAAATGAGTTTAAATATTTGATGTAAATTTTGGCATTTGAACATTTGGTTGGTTAAAACAGAACCCAGATTTGACCCTCATTTGTGGTTTACTGAGCACAAAGAAATGATTCTTCTATGTCTTGGTCTTAGATTCTTTGCTGCAGCAACTTGTTTGGTTGGGGCCTCTCTTTTTTACAATGTGAAAAGTATGTTGCTCTTAACAATTGTTTAATTTACTTCTTGGGTATAGGAGAGGAAGGAGAAGCTTGGTGAACGCATCATTGCTCTGCAACAGCTTGTTTCACCATATGGAAAGGTAAATATTGAGATTACTCTTTCCATTAAAAGTGGAAAATAGTGCAACTGTATTATAAATGATATTCCAGTGGTGATTGAAGGTGGGAAACTAATCCCTACAGAAATCTTCATTGATCTCTTTACTGATGTCTTTTCGAGTATTAGCTTCATTATTTATTTTTCACTTATGCCTCATCCTTTACAGCTTTCAATCTTCAGAGTTGTGAATTGTAGATGTAGATTCAAAAATTCTATATTTTTTTACATATTATATTATTTGTTGCAGACTGATACTGCATCTGTTCTTTGGGAGGCAATGGAGTACATACAATTTCTACATGAACAAGTAAAGGTGTGGCAATTTTCCTTCTTGCTATAGCTGGGTTATTTCTGTAGCCTACCCGCTTAATTGGCACAGCTCAATAGACATTTCTCCAGAGATCAGAACCGATAATTTGAATGTTGACGTGGCGTGTGCATTTGCATGTGCATGTGTTTTAGTTTTAGGACATGGAATTTTTTGCCTCCAGTCAACAATCTGTGTCCTACGAATTTTTGTTTCTGTTTTTCTTTTCTTTCTGGAAAGAAGAGAGAAAATGGACAAAGTGTAAAAATAAAAGAACAAGATGCTTTTGGTGTTAGGACAATATGCATGTGCCATATCTATCGTATGTTTTTTGAGTGCTTTGGAGAGAATTTTGACTTTGTTCTCAATTATTTTGTTTTCTTGGAATGGTTTCAGGTGTTGAGTGCTCCATACCTCCAAAGTATGCCAGCAGCTAAGGTGCAGGTGAGCATGAGCTGGACCCAGATAATATTATTAAGTGGATAATAGTCATGATAATTGAGACTGTAAAAGAAAAGGGGTCAAGTTTAGGGTCTCTTTCTGTAAAGCTATATCTGGGTGGTGCTTTTCATAATGCATTCTAGTCCCTATCAATCACAAAACATTTTGGGTCCCTATAATGCCATGATTGAGAACATCTTAGTATAAAGGGTTTAATTTGATATTAGTTGGTTCCAAAAATTAGTCTATCTTCTTACTTCCGAAAGAAAGCATCATTGATTTAACTAACGCTCATTGACTGAAACTGGGGCATATCATCTTTTCAGGAATTAGAGCAGTATAGCCTGAGAAACCGAGGTTTATGTCTCGTTCCAATTTCCTGTACTGCTGGAGTTGCTCGGAGCAACGGTGCTGACATTTGGGCACCCATCAAGACCACTTCACCTAAATTTGAGAAAGCCATCACACAATTCCATTGACACAAGCCATCGCTCACCTGCCCTAAAGGCTTCCAGAGGTGCTGCTGTGGGTAAACCGACTTTTCACATGTAGTGCATAACAAATTTTTGTTGGGCGGTTGTAATGGGATTGTGGTATGTGAAATAGTTGGTCATTGAATATGTACACCATGTAGTTGCAGTCCCACACCATTATAGTTTTAACCGGTGGTGGGTTCATTCTGCCCTATTATGTTCTCCGTTTCTAATTAATCAAGCTAAATGTATATCTATGACTTGCGTTGTATAATGATCCTGATATATTAAAATCATAACATATGGTGGAGCTTCCTGATTCATCACGTGGCTTTCTCAGAGTCAAGCACACTACTGCATATTTAATGCTACTTTGGACTTTCCAACATTCTGGCAAATCATAGTTGGGTGGCGCTCCAATTTCCCTTACTTAAGGGAAAGGGTTCAACTACCTAGTTTGTAAATATAGGACCAAATTTTCTTCTAAATGTTTGAAAATGACTTCGACTTAAATGAGCTTTAGTTGTATAGGCTGTCTTATGACATATTTGATTTGAACCACATGTTCCCTGCTATGACCACATCTTAGGCATGGGTTACCATTCATAACTTGCTTATAATGATAGGCACCATACGAATTTCCACCGACCCGCAGGGTTCCTGAAGCTGCATGCAATGTTGGGATGTTTTGTCGTGAGATCTAGATGATATTTGCTTATATAGCCATTTGTAATACCGACAATTGATCTTCAATTGGCCTTTGAGACAGTGGCATTTTCGGTACAAGATTATCAGCATCCTCTATAATGAAATGGCTCTATAATCTGTTCCTTCGGAGTGCGATCATTCTGAATAAAGCTTAGAAACCGTAGAACTTGGGGATAACGTTTGTGTTCGGAAATTGGTTTGAATGCTGAGAGTCTGGGAATCCACCTGCTATTGTAGATTAAAAATCTGTCTTCCATTTCCTTTCCGATCATCCCTAACCTACCTCAAAAGAACCTCGCGCCCAAAGGGTTGCTCCTCCACAGGGAATGAGTGTTATATGCGCTCAATTTCATTGGTCATTTTCACAAAAATACATCACAAATGGATTAGGAAACAGACATAAGTTTATGAGATATCTTGTTCTACCAAGAGCCTAAGTCAGGACTCATTTCCTTTCTTAGTTCAAATCTGATTAACAGTTTGTTGTACAAAAGAACAAAGAAAAAAAAATATGATCACTCCAATTTTCAAGTAGCTGGATACCTGTGTTCGCTTAAGTAACCTGAACAAGTTTGTTACAGGGAAAAGCAGAAATACTGAAATTGCAAACACTTCAGTTGAGCAGGTCACAAAATTCATTCCTCAGTCTGAGACATCCAAAACACATCTGAAATTTATGTAGACACAAGGAATATCGGATATCAAGTGCCAATATTGTCCTCCATCCTTTGTACAACTTTCTTCGATTAACGGACAGTTTGAAATATGTAGTTGCAAAAGGGAGGTAGGCAGGCCCTTGTCTGGAAAGTATCTAAGCTTTGGACAGTCATCTAGAATCAGACATTCCAATGAAGTGAGGCTTTCACCAACTGAAGATAGGTATTCCAGATTTGAAAATCGGACAATCTCCAGTTTGGTCAGGGAAGCAGGTAACATCATTCCAATGTTTTCTTGTGGAAATGACACCATGTCGTGACATCCATGGATTGATAGTTGTCTGAGAGAGGTGAATCTGTTCAATGGCTCCCATTCGATCAATGACTTCCACATCTTGATATCACGAATCTCAAGTGAATGAAGGTTGGTGGGAAAGCCATCCTCAGGGAAACATAACATGCTCGGAAGGTCTCCTATCTTTAACTCCTGAAGAGATGTCAGATTGTGCATGCCATTAGGCAGAGCCTTCAATTTCTCACACTCATATATCCAGAGCTTAGTCAGAGTCGAAGAAAGAAACCCTCCATCAGGAAAGGAAATGAGATTTGGACAATGGCTTATAAAAATCTCTTGAAGATGGTTTAGCTTAAGCAAATCATCAGGTAAAACTATAAGATTCTCACAGTAGGAAATCTTAACGGCTTCAAGAGATGAGTTGTTGTCCAACCTTTCTGCCAGTGACTTGAGCTTTAGACAATGATCCACTGAAAGGTACTTGAGAGCCTTAGGTAGATTACCCATCAATGAAAAGAAAGCAAGATTCCCGCAAGATTTAATATGGAAATGCTCAAGTGTGGCTGGCAACTCATTCTTGGGCAACAAGGATGTGAGGGATGCACAATCATCAATGTACAGGTACTCAAGGAGGGAGGTGTACCTTGTGCTGCTGCTTTGGATACTCTCTTCTTTTATCAAATTCCTTAGTCTATTGCAATTGCTGATGTGCAGCCACTTAAGGCTTGGTTGTAGCTGGACTTGAGAAATATACGTCAAGGAATTACACTGAGAAATATACAATCTACCAAGAGATGTATTGGGGTTGTCCATCCATGTATCAGGTAAGGATTCCAGTGCATTGCATTGCACAATTTTAATTGTTCTCAGCTGAGAAGGAAGAACAGCCTCTGGAAAGGAAACAAGTGAAGGGCAACCAGATATCTCCATCTCTTTGAGGGAGCCAAGGCTGAGCAATGCTTGCGGTAGCTTCGCAAGGTATCTGCACTGGCTCAATTCCAGATACTGACGACTGCAGGGAAACACTGGCTGCTGTTGATCTTGTTCTTCCTCTGCAATCAACCAAAGAAGCTGGGGGCAACACCTGTTTATATCGTTTGTACTTCTCCATTCCATTCCTTTACATCCACCAATTTCTAATTTGCAGAGTTTTGGAAGACTTGAAACTAACACAGTCAATTGTTGACATCCTTGAACAACTAATATCTCCAATGAAGAAAGACATTCTGGCAATCTTCCCTGCAATTTCGGGCATCCTATGAGAGAAAGCTCTCTCAGCTGTGGAAAAACATTAATTTCGTTACCAGATCCATAAGGAATCCATCCTTCCCATTGTCGACAATCCTGAAAACATAAGGTCTCCAGAGATGGAAAAGGCACTGACCAACGGTTTCCATAAAACTCCGAACCCACCATTTTTACACTTGTCATTCCGATGATAAAAAGATGCTTTAGTAGAGGTAGTTGTCCGACTGATGGCAATGAGGTACACCTGTGACAACCTTCAAATCTTAGGAGCACTAAGTTGGTAAATGAAGAATCTCCTATCCAAGTTGGAAATGTTGTGCCGCCATAGCCTCTGATGGTGAGCTCTTCCAGGTTTCGATGAGGTTTTAGCCCATACAACATAAGTGTTACATTTTCATACTCCATAGGGTTGTCACTGGAACTACTAGTCCATTCAAGCAATAGCCTTAAAAGTTTCCTCTTTTCAATTAACTGAGCCTCCTTGGCCTCACTAGCATCTTTTACATTCTCCAACTTCGAAATTTCAAGTGTCCCCTGAAGATGCTTCAGTAACTTC
The DNA here is from genome assembly GCA_030449875.1 of Aegle marmelos. Lineage (NCBI taxonomy): Eukaryota > Viridiplantae > Streptophyta > Magnoliopsida > Sapindales > Rutaceae > Aegle > Aegle marmelos. The sequence continues at coordinate 13,344,562 of JASUUL010000115.1, forward strand.
AATGTTCGTAACCCAGAGCCAACGTCTTTTCCCACAACAAATCTGCTCAGCGTTAAAAGACGAGTCAAATTACCAATTCCTTCAGGCATTTCTTCCAATGCTCTGACATTAGAGTTTTTGAGGTGATGAAGTTTGATTAGACTCCCCATGTTTGCGCACAACTTCTTGAGTCGATGACAGTTTTCTAAGAGCAGTGTATGTAAATTCCAAAGTTTGTTCACTGATTCGGGCAAAGTTTTAATTTTAGTCTCTGATAGGTCAAGGTATTGTAAATGTTTCAAGTCACCAATGGAAGATGGCACATGGAAGATACTATACCCCCGCAAAGACAATACCCTTAAGCGCTCTAGCTTGAATAACATATGAAGAACACCGTGCGCCAAGTAAGCCTTCCCGCTCCAGGTATTTGACAGCACTAGTGGTAAAAAGGTCCGCAAACTTTTGGCATCAGAGAGGACCTCAAACATTTTCAGGCTATCATATTCCCCACGAAGGTACGAGAAATGACGAAAATTTTCGGAAAAACGATGTCGCTTGTGATCCTCCAATACATCCTCCATTCTAAAGTATATGTCTCCTGCAGCCCATTGAGCAAGGTCGTTGATAAGGTGATGCATCACAAACCGTGATGTATCACAGCTGGACTGCTGAAAGAATGACTTTGCATGTAGATCTCGGAAAAATTTGCGGCCTAAATCTTCCATTTTCTTGTAATTATCTTCGTCACCCAAAAAACCTTCAGCCATCCATAACAGAATCGTCTCTTCTTCCTGAAATTCATAATCTTTTGGAAACAATGAGCAGTATGCAAAGCATGTTTTTAATGGACGAGATAGATAATGGTAGCTCAGAGCAAGGGTGTGTACAATGTCACATCTCCCTTGTGATAGATCCCATATCCTGCTATTCAACACACCTTCCCAATCCCTTGGGTCATATTTACCGTGTAATAGGCAACCAAGAGCTTTTGCCGCCAGAGGCAAGCCGTTACACTTGATCACTATCTTCGCACCAATTTCCTTCAATGGTTGATGCATGCCGAGGTCTCTTGTCTCCAAGGAATGTTGAGCAAACAAACACATACAATCATCATTTGACAACCCTTTCAACGGGTATGCTCGAACAGTCCCCATCATCAATGCAGCATCTCCATTGCGAGTAGTGATAATAATCTTACTTCCCGGCGCTCCATCTTGAAATGGGCGGCTGAGATCGATCCAGTCATTGTAATTTTCGTTCCATACATCATCTAAAACAAGCAAAAATCTTTTTCCAAACAATTGCTTCTTCAGTTTCCATTGAAGCAAATTCAAATCATTATGATCAACAATCCCCATAGCAACGGACCTTAGAATTGACTTTGTTACCCTGATGATATCAAAATCTTGAGAGACATAGGTCCACGCTTTCAGATCAAAATGACACTGAACTCTACTATCATTATACACGAGCTGAGCAAGAGTTGTCTTGCCCAACCCACCCATTCCAACAATAGAAATAACAGAGAAGTGGTTGTTGTTGTGGCCCGTTCCCTCCTCCTTCAACAACAATTCAACTATCTCTTCCCTTTCTTTTGCCCTGCCATACACTTTGGCTTCATTGACCAAGGAAGTTGTGGGGCGTCTCTGTCTGAATCTTCTGGACCTCCCTCCATATTTTTCTCTCAAATCTAGTGGTTGGATCTGCATTGCAATATCTTGCAATCTAGCATTGACCGTCTCTACTTTAGACACCACTTTGTCATCCAGCTTAATAGATGGTAAGCCCAAATTTATGCCCCAAGTACGTATGAGCTTTGGAAACTTACTTGTACTGGGTTGGTGGTGATCAGCTGCTCCAGGTTCAAGCAACAACTTCCTCCGCAAAGCTTCAGTTTCAAACTCACCCAACAAGTCTTCGACATCGTATGCCAGATTCTGAAGCTCGCACAGCCACATCTTCACTGACTCCTCCCTCGTCTGCTTCTCCTCTGCGTCGTCAATCACTGCCTTGATTTTCTCCAATGTTTTCTTCCACTGCACGAGATAGTCGTGGATCCGCTCACGGCGAGCAAACAGCACAACTGCTTCCGAAGCCAGCTTTTCCAATAGCATCTCAATGGACACCGAAACTATTTTAGACATAGTTTCTTTTTGGTTGCGGAAACGAAAGGAATTATCGAGATGGAACTTAGGCATCTTCCAAGCTTTTTCTTTCCCCGTGGACAGCTTTTTCTCTCTGATTCAAATTGGAACTTCGGATCAAATGAACTTTCAAATCTCAAACGTTAATCAGCACGGTAATTGAGGTCAACTACTGGTTCATTTTATCTGCTCAGCAACCGAAAAATTAAAATAAAAAAGGACAATTAATTAATTCGATTCCAGTAAGCTTGTCAGAGTTCTCTTAAAGCGTCAGTCATGCATACCGGCCACAATGCATGCTTTGATCTCAACAAGTTTATTAATGTATGTCAAAAACAAAAAATTCATTTATGGCCATGGGGATAGAAGCAACTAGAACAAATTAGTTCAAACATGAAGTGAAGTTAGTTAAAGACATACATAAATCATGAAAAATCACCTTGCTTATAAAGATACCTTGATTATAAAGATTCATAAACTCTACAAGTCCCTCCTACACAAACTATACATATATATATATATATATATAGTGACACAAACTAAGAAGAAAATTACCTCAATGGAACAAAACCATCATCCTTTAATCCTCAAAAATTTTTATTGTAGACTTGTAGTTGATGAGACAGAGGAAGGGGATGGATTTTGTTTGACTAATTGAAGGAGTGCTGAAGGTTTGGTAGCTGAAGCAAAGATGATAATGATCAGATGAAAGGAAATTAAAAATTGTTTTTGTTATATAACTTTGGCCTTGACCAATAGAAGGAAAACCAGAAGCTATTGGATGGGCAACTACGTAACATTATTCTGTGAGAGTTACTTATAAATTTGTTTCTTTTAAGGAAAAGGGCGGAGTATTTTGAACCACTAAATTTTTCTGTCTCTTTTAAATAATTTTTTATTATTAAGATACTCCTAAAAAACTATTATAAACACTTAAATATAATTTAATAAATGAATTTTTATTATTTGAAGTCGTTAAACTTTAATTTATTTCCTTTTGAACTCTGAATTGATACTCTTTACTCAGATTAATCGTACACGTTAAAATGATACACCTTTGTTCTATGCAGGACGGAGTAGGTGTTTGAAAGAATTTAATGACAAAATGTTATATGCTTCTTCTATTTTATTTTTTCTAAGTGTTTCTTTATTTAAAATTTGATTACTAATTAGTTTTTCAAAGTTATTGGAAGAGCTATATATGCTTAGTCGAAACTAACGGTGGGTATAAAATTAACTGATGGTTCAACCTGAATCCCAATTGAATTAAACCAACTGAATTAAATGGTTTGACTTGCGCAAATAGTCAACGTAATTATGTTTGAGTTTTATTATAGTAAGAGTGTTTTTGAAATTGAGATGATCTAATTTTTAAGCTGCAGTTGTTATGGAAAAAATTATAATTATGAAATAAAAATTAATAATATGTAATAAATATAAATTTTAAATAATAATTTTGATAAAATTATTAAATATATAATAAATTTTTCATTATATAAGTGACATATTAACATAACGTTCTATCTACAATAAATAGTATCTACTAAAACTTTACTATTATAAATTAAAAGTTATAACTGTTTAATCTCAATATCAAATACATCCTAAATCGTCTAAAAATTATTTAGGTTTGGTCAACTTATTTGACACACATATTTTCATGGTTTGTCTATTGGAACCCATAAAATTTATTTTTACACCTACTTTCTTAATGAAACCATATTAAAATTTAAAATTTTTATTCCATAAAACTCTCAAACTACCAAAAATGCCCTAATATTTTATATTCAATATCAATTTTCATCTCTTCTTCGTTGTCCTCATTTTCTTCTCCACCAATAATTGTTTGAAACTTCAAATTCATATAGAGCATTATCAATATTTAGAATGCCATAAAATTGTCATTCTAACATCAATACTATGAAATGGAGGCAATAATGGCACATATGATCACTAGGAAATAAATGACCCTTCCTTGGTGGTGTCTTCCGCAATTGATTGACTCAGTTGAGAATAAGTAAGTTTTATGTCGATTTTATTTTTCTATATTACCTTGATATTTCATAAATTTTACTTTATACCTGACGATTCTTAATATAACATAAAATTATAAATATTAATAACTTTAGATGTCAATATGAATCATGCTTCAAAAGATATTTAAATTTGATATAGAAAAGAAAGAGGAACAGAGAATTAGCATAGTGATCCATGAAGCAGGTGCACAAATTTTTTAAGATATTTATTATAATTATAATAATATTTTACTTTGTACCTATTAGTAATTTTCTTCATCGATCTTCTTTAATATCAAATTTTACAAATGAATGGGTATATCAATTATGGGTTTAAATAACCCCACCTAAATATAAAACTACATATTTTCCACAACAAATTTATTAAAAATTAAGATTTATGAAATAAATAAATAAATCATATTATAACTGTTCTGTTTCCAACAATGGCCCCGCCATATCTTTCGCTGCCATTGGCGGAGATTTGGTCTTATGTTGATGAAACATAAACTATCAGATTTTAAATTTTCTGATCTATTCAAATATAGAACCACTATCGGAAAATCAGACATTATGTTCTGAAACGGCCACGTATAGAGGTTGCAACACCATTATTTTGCTAAATTTTCCAAGTTTTTCAATAATTTTTTCTATAATTGTCTTACCATAGAATTTATTGGAAAATTCTTACTGTGATAATGCTGATCATTGTTCATTTATCGTTGCTGGCAACGGTGATGGGGAGCACTTGAGGATATCAGAAAATCCGACTTCTTTTCTTATTCTTAATCTTAAACTCACCGAAGAAAACATTCATTTCTCTTCAAGAAGAATTTCATAGGTGGAGAAATATTAGTGAATGCACTTTATTCACGGGAAAATCTCTAAGCATCCTCTTCCATAAATATATAACCTAAGAGCTTAACTATTGACACTCCTCTGTACTTTGTTATAAAGCCCATATCCCACTATAATTATATTAAAGGACAAAATAAATTTAAGTGTACTCTCTTACGTTGATCTCTCTAATTTTTAACATCCATACAACTGCATCAAAGTCTCTTCCATTTTCTTTCTGCTCACAAACACTTTTGTATTCTAAATCTTTTTTTTTAACTTAAAAATGTAACATGATAATTATTTGAGTCCACTTTTGATTCTTCTTAATTCATACATATATTCGTTTCAATTAAATAGATGTGATTTGATCATTCAAAAAATTGTAAAAAAAAAACTGCAATTTAAATTGTTTAGAAGAAACTGAAAATATATATTTTTTGAAACTGTAAAAAAACTTAAAAAAGTGAAAAGGATATTTTGAGAATTAAAAAGGTTTTCACAGACAAGAGGCTTAAAAAGAAGATTATAGTTATGCTAATAGTCCCACTCATAACCTAAAACCCAATCCAAATTAACTGAGGCTGACCCTCAACCGAAACATTATGAACATATTATGTCTATTGGGAAATAGTCCCACTCGTAACCTAAAACCGAATCCAAATTAACCGAGGCTGACCCCGGCCGAAATATTATGAACATATTATGTCTATTAGGAAATAAAATATCGAAAAAATTTGAACATATAACTCAAGAATTGAACATTTTATTATTGATTTTCACACGGTGACCTGGCTGAAAAGATAAATATATCGATTAGATCTGAGATCTCTTATGACAAATAAAATTGACTATTGTTGATTTCGCACTCTTGTTGAAAGTTCCTCTCATGTTTTAGTCTAATCATTTACATTAAATTAACAAAAAGCAGCCAAGATTCAACTTGCTATGGGCCCTGACTCGCATCTTACAATAATCTTTCTTTTTTAAATATTGCTGGTGCATATTTTATTCTTCAAAGAACTTCAAATATTTAATATATATCATATTGTTCTTCTAAATAAAATTCCTAATAAAATAGTAATTATATAGAACTTATCTGAACAGGGAAAGCATCCATATCCAGCACTTAAAGTAAAAAAAGGTGGCTACAATAATAAATACTGTTTTAGCTACAGACCATGGGTAAGAATCTAGTGGTGGATGTATGCAACGAAACACATTGCCCGCTTGAAACATGAAAGTCCAACAAACCATTTTCCGAACCTATAATTGTAGAATAGAACAAATTGCTTGTATAGCAGTGAGTACAAGGAGAGTAACTGCTGCAATAACAGAGACAGATGCCCAAGGATTGTTGAAATAATCTTGTTTCAAGATTGTCTTCCACCTATGCCAACGGTGTTCGCAATAGGCCTGGAGATTTTCAATAAGATCAGAATATTGGAAATCAGCGGCAGACAATGAAGTTTCTTGGACAAGGTTGTGAAAAAGAGTCGACACAGCTTCATTGTTCCATAGCCAATTTTCAATAACTCGGCTTTGAACAAGTAACTCAACATCTTGTGGAGCGTTGACGAGGTAATTCATGATGATAATGTAGTCATTTATGTACCTGGTGTCACAACGCAATCTCTCGAAAGCTTGAAGATTTCGGAATAAAACTTCAGTGGATTCGCTTATTCTAAATAGTGGAATTTCCAGAATGCCCTTATTGAATGTGAATGTAATGTCAAACAGATTTTTGCTTGAACCCATCTGAAACTTGACTCCAGCTTGGTAAAGTTCCGTTGCGGAAGGTATGTTTTGAGTTCTGAGTTTGTTAGGCTGAGCTAGGGAATGGGACTGGGACTGGGTCGGGGGTGGCTGAAAACAAAGTCTTAGCAAATCAAGGAAATGTTCAGCTTCCGAAAAATGGGTTTCAAACAAATTCTCCTCAATCGAGGGAAACTCATGAATGTCTTTGTAGAAGCGACGAGTGAGAAAGAGCAAGGAAATTCCATAGTAATCATCGTGATACATTTCGGCTTTGGCAAGACTAAACAAGTCAACAAGAATGAATAATGGGAGCTGATTTTCTAAGAGCCAAATGTCAAGCCACATGTCGGATATCATCTTTGATTTTGTGAAAATGGGGTCACCGATTGTAATCGATCTGGGGAAGCTGTATCTGAGTAAGAATTCAATAAGAAACACAGCATCCACTAAAACCATGGTTACAAAGTCTTCACTTTTAAGTCTAATGGTTTCTGCATAACAATCACGCAATTTGGCTTCCTCGTTCTTTATGGATGTAAGAAATGTCTCGATGCTTACCTCAGTACGTTGAAGAAAGTATTCAAGGTATCTCAGTTTGTGCTCTTCCATTGCTTTGAGCTCTTCATTATTGCCATGATGAAGTGGACCAATAGAAACCAATTGCGGAGAGTGAGCTTTTGGATTTAAACACCGCACTTGCTGAGGAACTCTGTAGATGCAACACTTTTCGGGTAAGCGATGCAAGGTCCTGAACTTATTTCTTAAAGAATTTGCCAAGCTCTCTATATCAATGGGTTCTTGCTCGCCGTTGGCCATCTTCGATCGCTTGCTGCGTAAGCACCATCAAAACAAATGTAACCAATTAAAAAAATAATAAACGAAAATAAAAAAAATATCCTTACTTATCTAAACAACATAGTAATAATCGGGATATGTTTCTGAAGGATCAAAGTCGAAACGCAAGAATTAGAGAGAAGAATATATAAAACTTACTTTGCTCTGTCTGTAGCTTGCCAGTCATCGAGATGACAAGTAATATACGATAGCCTCTCCTCACCGTCAAGTCTTTTTTTATTTAGAAAAGAAATCTACCTAAAAAATTGAATAAGTCAACGAGTCTTCAGCATTATACATCGTATGTGGTCATTCCACTGGAAGTTAGAACATAGAAATCATATCTTTTAAAAAAGTCTCGTAATGGGTGGGAACTCGAAATTACATATAATATAACTTACTTCATAACAATAAAAAAATTGGTTTCTAAATTTAATAACCGAAAGACTGAAGCTTAATATTAATACCCTTCGTTATGTTTATAAAATTTCACTTTAAATAAAATTATATTTAAGGACAAATAATTAAACACATTTAAACATTTTTCCAACAAATTACTCGTATTCATAATCAAGTCATTTTTTTTTATTTTCCACCTATCACTTCTATCTAACTAAAATAAATTATAAAAATTAAAATAATTTATTTTTCTTTTTTAATTTCTTACTGACTAAGTTTTTTTTTTGTTGCTTAAGATTGCTTTTAATTACAATTTAAAATATGTAATTTAACTTAACGATTGACATTCAAGAATCCATTATCTACAAAAATTTTTAAACTTATTTGTATGATGACGACAAATAATGTACTTCTATTTCACAGAGATTTATATCCAGGTCTAAGGGTTTAAACACGTAGGGTACACCATATGAATAATGTACGTCTATTTGAATGAGATTTAAATATACATTTAAGCGGCCCCGCCCTTCCCTTTACGCTTGTTTAGAGAGTGGTAATTGATGAAGATTTATTGGTGACATGGTTCATGGTGGGAATGGGGAGGCTCCCTGTGTATTTGAAGGGGTGCAACCCCTATTCTTTAAGACTTATAAGATAACACGAAATCATGGCCTACAAGGTAGAGATTCGGGCTAAGAACTATACTTTCTTTTATATTTTATACTCATTTATTGAAATGATAAATGCATAATTATTACGTAATATTATTCTACTATCTAATTAATAAATGGTACATCAATTAACTCAAGTAAATATTAGGATCCCTAAAATTAAATATTTATTAAATTATCAATAAAAACTTTGAATTATATTATAAATAATATAAAAATAATACTATATCTAAAATCAATATTGTTGATGTTGAAATATGATGTGTTGAACAATAACTGGATGCCAACGTCAACACCTAAAATTTATAATGGTGGGATAGATAATCTTAACCATAAACTTCCTACTCAAACGAATATAGGCAATCACGAGTATTTCTAGAAAAGTATCTGCACTCACAATAAACAATTAAGGGAAAGCTGTGGATTTTCTTGGTGCTAAACCCTTCGATGCTCAAATCAGTTCTTTGGGTTTAATGGATTAATGTGTGTTAAGTTGCAACTAGTTTAATTAAAAAGCTTTAAAAATGAAAAGAAGAAAGAAAGAATGAACTCGCAATGCTATTTTCTCTAAGAGAGTTTTGAGGTAGCAAGAGAGAAGATCACTTACTTGTTTCAAATTTTTGGAAGCTTTTATAGATTTCAGAGTCCTTGGCCCCCTAGACTGTGGGATAACCGTTGAGGGGATAGAGCTCAAACCCTTATTTTTTGGAGAAAATTTGCGGGTTGACTCTGATCAAGTCGATTCTTCAGGTTGACTTAGATGAATATGTGCTCCCATCTTCCTCGAGAAGATGTCTGTTCAAATCTTCATAACTAAGGAAAATATTCTAGCGAGCACAAGCCAGACCTACTTCGAGGAGATTTCCGCTGCTTTTCCTTGTTTAACACCGAGAGGAGCACGGTTTTTTGTGGAGGAAACATTTAATTGTGCTCCCTCTTTTCATTCACAAAACAAATACATTATTATTTATTTATAGCATCATTAGATTGCAGATTTACAAAAAAATTTAGAAACTCGGTATGAAAGGTTTACAAAAGGCGCCGGCTTACTTGACTTCCAGTTCAATATAATGTTAAGGTTGTTTTCAATCTATATATATTTATAATTTTCGATGAATCTGTACATTCTTTTCCTTATATTTTGAAGGAAGGCAATATATTTTCCTGGCCCAATTATTAGCAGAGTAAATACTAAAATACTTGTGGCTTGTTTAAAGTTCCAACAACTAATAATTTGCACTATCAATTAAGTTCTACACAGATTACATATGTATATAGAATGACTCGTTAATGGGGATATCTTCATTTTAACAAAATAAAGATGTTACTAATAAATAAAAAAACACATATGTATTCTCATTAAGAGCTCATAGATCCATCATGTACGTATATAGATTCTCATTATTACCAAAGTTAAGGTTTGAAATAAAGAAGGGAGGAGAAAATCGGACGCGAGAAGGAAAATAGAGTGAAAGAAAGTGGTAAAAGGAAACATGATAATAAATTTATTTTTTGTCAAAGAAAGAACATAAAAGAAAATGAGTTACAATTCATTGTCCGTTAGTATGTATTTATGTTTGAAAGGAAAACTAAGAAAATTAGTTTTATTAGTGTAGTTATTACTAATTTTTTATTTTTTATTTTTAAATATCAAAGCCTACCTATCAACAAACAATTGTAAATAGTACTAGTTAACTTTATTGGTAAAATTTATTAAGGTGAGATATATACATTTGAGGTTCAAACCCATTCATATAAGTAAAGTAGGAATCGAGTTACCATAGATAAGGCGATACATTAAAAAAATTATATACATATATAGTGTGTGGGCATCTTTTTTTTTTTTTTAATCTAGATATGATGTTAAACAATGAGATTTAATAAAATCAATATATGTATGCTATTAAAGGATATGCTTCAATAGTGCATTGAAGATTGATTGTATTAATGCACACTATTTAACAATGTATCCACATAATAAAAGAAAGAGCTTATGTATATGTGTGTGCGTGCGCAGAGGACTTCAATAAAATCATATAGGCAAAAGGGAATGTGATATGTGAAATAGTTGGTCATTAAGGATGTACAAAGTAATTATACATGCACAACATTTTATTTGATTTGGTAGTGGGTGCATGCTGATCTATTATGTTGTTCTTTGCTTCTAATTAATCAATTTAATAATGCTGTGTTTACTAAATTAGAATCGAAATGAGTTGGAATCGAAATGAGCATAAATAAGAATGGAGAGTGTGAATAAGAATAAGTTATTTACTTGACTGTAAGAATAAAAATCAAGATGAATTAGATTGCGATTAATATGTTTACTTTATCTTAGAATAAAAAACAAAATGAATTAGATTGTTACAAATTACTAAAAAGTACTTAATAATAATGGCAATAGTATTAATTAAAACAATAAAATTAATAAATTTTGATGACGACGACGATGATAACAATAAATTTTAATAATGATAATATTAGTAAAAATAATAATAACAAAAATTAATAATAACAAAAATTAATAATAACTAAAATAATAAATTTAATAATAAAAAATAAATAAAATATTAAATTTTAATAATATTAATATTAATAAAATAATAAAATAAATAAATTTTAATGAATCATATTAAAATAATAATAATGACAATTAAAAACTAAAAGACCTATGTGCAATAATACAAAAATTTTTAGTATTTTCATAAATTTCATTGGGACAAAATGTAAAAGTGATAAACATTGATGGGAGCAATTTAAAAATTATAAAAATTTCGCAAGGGTAAAATGAAAAATTTAAGAAAGGAGAGATTGATTCCCAAAGAAAAAACTTGGAAAAAAATCTCTTCTTCTCCATTCTCAAATTTAAATAAGGTCCATAATTTTTATTTTAATTCTTTCCTATATTTTATAAAATAAACATTGTAATATTTTTAATTTCCTAATTCGTGAAGTAAATACTATTTAAATGTACTTTTATCTGACTTATGTTACAGTACTACAATGATCGTAATATTAAAATCATAGTCTAAGGTGGAGTTTCATGGTTCATTGTCTGGCTTTTTGCTGGTAAAGCACAGAACTAGACTTTTAATGCTGTTGAGGACTTTCAATTTCAAACGTTTGGTATGGGACAGACTTTCTTTTTCTGTGCATTTGAAAATGACTACGGCTTTCCGTTTTCCCCCACGGAGCCATGAGCCCATGAGCCCATAACATTTCTGATTTGAGGAGGGTGCTGCTAGACCTCTACTTTTTTTTTTTGGTTGAAGAGAAGGATAAATATTATTAGTCTTGCTAGAGTTGCAATTTTTTGAATAAAATGTGGCAACACTTCTCCAATAAAATAAAGGAAATGTTGCTACCCAACTTGCAGTCCATTAAGCCACAGTGTGGGAAAAAATCTAGCTTTGGAGTATTCCGTATTTATTAGCCATTTTCAGAGAATTAGTTTTGTATATCTAACAGTAGGGAGCATTTGGTTTTCCGAAGTCCACTAAGGCATTAACATAGCCTCTCTTTCTCCCCATCTACTACTAGTTTTTTCCTGGCCATCATTTCACATTTCCTCTTTGTTGGCCAACCGTCATGCCTCTGCAGTGAACTATGGTCTACTGAGCATGACAGTGGACCGGATGGCTTAGATGAATCCTCTGGCTGCAACATTCAAAAAATAAGTCCACCCTCAGTGATATATTTTTCTGCTTGTGAATTTCAAGGACCACTTTTGATGTCTCTGATCGCTTTTATCTCAACTTAAACACGGTTTCAAACATTCTAGCTTTTCATGCTTATGCTTTGATTTACTTTTTATAATGTGCACGCCTCAAGTGTTTCCACCGGCCAGACGATTTTTTTTTTTAATTATTCGGAAATTTTGAAAGCTTCTTGGAAATGGTTTGTAAATAAAATATGGAGACGCAGTCAGAATCAAAATGTAAAGCACGGTTAGTTGCTGTTTAAAGGAACTTTTTTTTCTTTTTTTGAAAAAGGCACTTGCCTGGAACTTTCCGTTTTGTCACAATACGCGTTAGAATATGCTTACGGAAGGGACTACGAACCAATAGCGAGTTGTTGTCGCTACTTTTCTTATGCAAAATAAAAGGCTTGATGCGTTGCCAGGAACATATGACCGCTGGAATATAGAAAACATGCCACATTTCAGAAATGTTTTCTATTTTGTACAATGAGCTGATCCACTCTGTATAGATTATTTGAAGTAAAAACTCAGAGGGAATCATAACCGTCCAATGAGCTGAGAGACTCTGTATAGATTTCTTGTTGGATGAGTTCATTACAATCGTCACTATCAGAGTCATCACTATCAAAATCCATTCTCTTGTGCATTTTCGAAAAATCCACATCCTTAATTAATGCTGTGTCTGACAACATGCACCTAACATCCTTACTGTTAGGTCTCTCATCTGGATCTTCCAAAGTGCAAAAGCAGGCGAGCTTCAAAACAAGAAGCATTTGCTCCTCATACCCATTGCCGAGGAGCCTCGGATCAATAGCCCTGTTAAGATTCTCAGAGCTCCTGACATTTCTCACCCTTTCAGAAAAACATAATTCCTCTGTATTTTGGAAAAGGACAGATAATGGATATCTTCCCGTCACCAAACTAAATAGCAACATCCCAAAGTTGAATATATCATCACACTTTTCGCTAAGTTCTAGATCCTGGAGATACTTTCCTAAAATATATGAAACTGGTGGGAGTAGTGTATTACCATCAGGGATTACCATGGCAAGACCAAAATCAGAAATGCAGGCTTCCATACCATCGTTTAGAAGTACGTTTTCTGGCTTTATATCTGCATGGACTACACGAGTGCTGTGGTACATATGCAGATACTCAAGCCCGGAAGCTACTCCAAGCGCAATCCTGTGTCTAGATAGCCAATCTAATTCTCTTCTTCCTTTCGAGACATCATTTAGAACGTCTTGTAAACTTCCATTCTTCATGAATTCGTAAACAAGTAAATGGCAGTCAGGCCGGACCATATGAGCCAGCAAAGGAAGAATATTCCTGTGCCTAATTTGACTCGCAGTGATTATCTTAGACCGAATCTGCCTCATGTTGATCAACTCTGCTGCGGTCATTGGAGCATAAGTATCAACCTTCTTAATAGTAATCATCTTTCCATTGCTTCCTGGTAGCTCGGCTTTGTAAACTTTTCCGCACCTACCTGATCCTATTTTCTCCAAAGAAGCAAAACAATCTTCTTTTCTCAGAAAAACCAAGTCCTCTTTCTCGATTAATGGACTAAAGATTGTTGGAACGCGATCTCGACCTCCACCTCTTACTGCCGCTAAGATTAGCTTCAAAACAAAGGAAAACATTTTGAATTAGCATCAGCATTTAATCTTTGTTTTTGTAGTATGGGCGATTCAATATCTCTTCTTTATCTTTTTCCCTACCATTTATGTTGGGGAACTGAAAATTGCTGAAGAGATCGAGATATTGATAAAATCAGTGACAAATCGGTATCGAATGTCTTAATTTTTTAATCAAATGAATAAATTGATATCGACTTATGACTATTTCTGTCGGTTTGATGTAAATTTTTCTGTTTGAATATCAATATTTATAAGGTAGCTTACTCACCGAAGGGGTGGGAAATCTTTGCCTGACAGTTTTAGACTTGCCACCGGAACTTTCTTCCAGAGCTAGTATGTTTATTTGCCATGCAATATCTTGCAATCTAGCAGCGACCTCCTTTACTTTAGACATGGCCGTAGAATCATCGGAATTATCCACGGCATCATCAACACCACCTCGCAGCAGCATCCTCTGGAAAGCTTCCGTTTGAAACTCATCCAACAAGTAATCAACATCACAAGCCAAGTGCTGAAGTTTGTCTAGCCATATCTTCACTAACTCCTCCTCCGTCTGCTTCTCTATGGCATCATCTGGCACCTTATTAATCTTCACCATCATCTTCTTGCACCCAATTAGATAGGCCTGGATCTGCGCTTCTCGAGCAAACTGCCCAAGCCAATCGTTAGTCAACTTTTTTAGCGTCCTCTCGATATTTTCAAAATGAAAGTTAGAGACGGTTTCTCTTTTGCTGCCAAAACGAAAGGAATTACCAAGAGTGAACTTTGGCATCTTTTTCTCTGTCGATCGGTTGGTCTGGTGGCTTCTGCTTCCCTATTTAAATGCAGGAAATTAACAAACGAGTAATTGTGATTAATTAAAATGCACTTGCCTGGAACTTTTTAAAATTTTATAGACTTTCTCAATATGTATTAGAAAATGGTTATAGAAGGAACTGCCAATATTGAGCTATTATTGCTATTTTTCTTATGCAAAATGAAAGGCCTGATAAGTTGCCAGAAACACATGAATGCTGAAATATAGGAAACATGCCACATTAACAAAGAGAAGAAGACTCGGCTGACTTAGATGTGGGTATCCAACTATGCGCACGGAAGTGGAATAACTTATCACGCGGGACCAACACGGTTATGTCATTTGTCTTTTATTTTTTTAATAAAACAAATGTTTAGTCAAGTTGAATAACTTATCACGAGGGGCCCACACGGTTATGTCATTTGTCTTTTATTTTTTAATAAAACAAGTGTTTAGTTAAGTTGAACCGATCAATGGTGGAACTACAATTTTTTGAATTTGATTTGACTTGCCGTAAGCAATTTCTGCCGAGCTGGAGTACTCAAAAGTTTCGGTTTGGGTTCAAGCAAAATTCTATTTGACATTCTAGTATTTAGAATCAGGCGAATCTACAGAAATTTTGTTCAAAGGTCCTCAAGCTTTTGGGAGATTGCATTGCGGTGGTAGCTGGTACATAAATGAATATACGCCTAAAAATATGATGGAGCATTTAGAGCCACTAAATTATCTACTATGCTTAATGTTTTAATTATTAAAATACCTCATAAAAAATTATTATAGGCACTACAATATAGATGAATGAGTTGATTAGAAAAGATATTAACCTACAATACAAAATAAAGAAATAATACAAAATAAAAAGTAAAATCAGAGAGCAATAAATTACAAAGTGATTTTATTTATTCAAGTGTGTACAAAATATAGTGATGAACTCTTCTTTTTATAGTTACACAATTAGGATATGAAACTAATGGACACATGAAAGATCATAATTCATTGTAAGATAATGGGAGTCATAGAAAAGCCAATGGTTACTAGTGGGAGATAGTAAAGACAAAGAGATGTATATTTTGAATATCTATATTTATTTTAATAAATTCATAACAATCCCCCTTTGGTGTTAATTACAAAAAGATATACCTCATTAAAACCTTTAGGAAAAAAAAAAGAAAAAGAAAAGATCCTTGTGGGAAAATTATATTAGAAAAGGAAAACAAGTATATTATTTATTGATGCCTTGAACTAAATAATTTTGGAGATATAAAGTTGACTCATTAAAATCTTAATAGAAAAAATCCTATGAGATAAAAACTAGTAAGGACAAAGAGTGCACCAAATAAAATTCCCTCCAAAATAAATTATTTTCCTTAGAAAGTATACTTCTCTTATCTTGACATAGATGCTTCAAGATTTGGATAAAAATCTTGGAGTTGTATCCTAATTTTTTGAACGTTGTAGTTGGTAGAGATTTTGTAAATATATTTGTTGAAGTTTCAAAGAATTCTTAATCAATTTTCAACCAATCTTGAAGAAAACTTGCAGCAACTAGAACAAGATTAATTAGAAATACAAACCCTAAACAGAATGAACAAAAATGAGGAATCAATATTAGGAAGAAAAATATGCTTATCTTTTTTAATCACAATGAATCAAATACAACGAAAGATCGAGAAGAGATTACAAGCTGTTGAACTAAATAATTTATAGCTCATTTCACAAAGAATTGGAGAAGGGAAAAGGAATACATCAGAGGCTAACAATCAGCTCATTTTATACTGCTAAATCTAAAAATGAAATATCGAACTTGACAAACTCTTGCCACCTCATCACGAACATATTTGCAACACCCCTTTAACTGAAGTCATACTACACTTAATCCCCAAACTTCTTCAAAACTTTCATCTAGGTCCTCAAACCATATCAGAGCATACCTTCACAATTCTCCACCTTGCAGTTTGATTCAATTGATCCTATTGATAAAGCAGCATTCAAAAAACTTCCTATCGACTGTAATTCACTCCTCAATTCAGTTTGGTTTAGGTGACACACCCATAAAGTCCATACAAAACTCAAATTTTACAGAGGGCAAAACCTTAATAAGTGCATCAGCTGGGTTTATGTCAGTGTGAATCTTGGATACAGCCACTGCTCTTTTAGTTACTTCATCCCTAATGAATTGAAGTTTCAATTCATATCTATATGCTTTGTCCTCTCATGATACATCTGATTTTTGATCAAATGTATAGCATTTTGAATATCACAAAAAACTTGAACTGTTTTCTGATCTAATCAAAACTCATTAAGAAGACCTTTGAGCCATATAGTCTCATTTATAGCTTTAGTAGCTGTAATAAATTCAGCTTTCTTTTGAGTACAAAGCCACCACATACTGAAGTGAAGCTTTCTAACTAATCAAGCACATGTTTAACATGAACATATACCCTGAAATTGACTTCCTTTTATCCAAATCTCCACCAAAGTCAGAATCCATATATCCCTTAACTAAAGTTGACTTGTTTCTTGATTTCTCATAAAGTAAACTATATGTAACTAATCCTCTGAGATACTTAATTATCCACTACACAGCACCCCATTGAGTCTTGTTAGGATAGCTGAGAAATTTGCTAACCACACTCACTGCATGGGCTATATCAGGCATAGTGCATGCCATTGCATATATTAGCCTTTCAATAGCTTGTGCATATAGAAAATCATTCACTTGAACTTTGATGTTTGAAGATTGTTCTGTTGACAATTTGAAGTAGGCACCTAAGGGAGTTAGAATAGGTTTGCAATCTAGCATGTTAAACCTTTTAAAGACCTTCTTTATGTACCTTTTTTGACTTAAGAACAAAGGAATAGCTGCCTTGTTTCTAAAAATTTCCATGCTAAGAATCCTTTTGGCTTACCAAGGTTCTTCATCTCAAATTTTTTATTCAGTAAATTCTTCAGTTTATCTATTCAGACTTATGCTTACTTGCAATAAGCATATCATCTATATACACCAGTAAGTATACAACTCTCTCTTCATCTGAGCCACCAAAATGCACAAAACTATCATATTTGATTTTGTGGAAATCAATTGAAGTCATGAACTCATCAAATCTCCTATGCCACTGTCTAGGAGATTGCTTAAGTCCATATAAAGACTTATATAGTAAACAAACAGAATCTTCTTTTCTTTTACTCTTAAAACCCTCAGATTATTTCATCAGTATCTATTCTTCAAGTGCACCATAAAAGAAGGTTGTTTTAACATCCAATTACTCCAATTCCATATCAAGTAAAGCCACCATAGCTAGGAGAGCTCTTATAGAGCTATGTTTTATGATAGGAGAAAAATTTCATTGAAATCTATCCCTTCTTGCTGTGTGAAGCCTCTAGCTACCAGTCTTGCTTTGAACCTGAAAGGTTCAGTAACTAAAAGTCCTTTCTTCTTCTTGAAAATCCCCTTGCAACTAACTACTTTCTTATTTCTTACATTTGGTACCAGAGACTAGGTCTTGTTTCTCAACAATGAATCCATTTCCTCATTCATTGCTTCAAGCTATTTATTGTTGACTTTACTTTTAACAGCTTCAGTGTAGCTTCCAAGTTCTTTAATTGTTATATCATTAGCACACAACAATGCATAGGTAATTAAGTCAACATAACCGTACCTCACTAGTGCCTTGGTTACCTTCTAATCTTGTCTCTTGCTAACTGATAGTTTTTTAGATCAGCTTACAGCAATTCTGATTCATCAGCATCCTCAGTGTCATTTCTTATTCTACATTCATCATCAGTCTCGGCATTCTCATTATCTTTATCATCAGATGACTCTACCTTAAGCTTGGAATAGACAGCAGGACTGTTCTTGTCTTGATCACCAAACAATCAATATCAATCTTTGTACTTTCTTTAATAAGGCAGCTTTATGAAAAACATCCCTGCCGATGATGTATTTTTTTTTTACTCTCTATACCAGATTCTGTATCCTTTGACCTTATTTGGATATCCAACAAAGACTCTCTTTAAGGCTCTTACATTAAGCTTGCCTTAATTTATGTGGACATATGCAGGGTACCAAAAAATCCTTAGATTTTTATATTTTGCAGGTCTTGTTGACCATAACTCTTCTAGTGTCTTAAAACCAATGGCTGCTGAAGGGCTTCTGTTAACTAAATAGCATGCTGTATTTATAACTTCTGTCCAAAAATAGAATTTAACAGTATGTATTTAGTTTTATCTACTAAAGTCCTATTCATGCTCTCAGCTAAACCATTTTACTGAGGGGTGAATCTCACTATTTTATGTCTTTTTATTCCATGATTTTGGTAGAAACTTTCAAACTTTTTGTTGTAAAATTCCAGGCTATTGTCTGTTCTAAGGCATTTAAGTTTAAAACCTAATTGGTTTTCCACCAACGCCTTTCATACCTTAAATTTCTCCAATGCCTCATCTTTAGCCTTTAATATGTAAATCCATATATTTCTTGAAAAATCATTTATAAAAAACATGAAATATTTTCTATCACTTAATGATGAGACTTGCGCTGGTTTCCAAAGGTCAATATGCATATAATCTAAAATTTTCTCAGATGCTAGGGAATTTTTGACTTGTGAGCCTTGCCAAATATGCAATTTTCACAAAAGTCTAGATCCTTAATTCTATCTCTACCTAACAGCCCTTATTTGCTGAGATCTTATATCCCTTTTACACTCATGTGTCTAAGCCTAAGGTGCTATATTTTGGTTTTATCTTCCTCAGAAATAGCAGTTAATCCTACTGCTATAGGCACTGATGATCTTTGCAATACATACAGACCATTCTCTTTAACTCATTTCATTACCACTTCAGTCCTTTTCATTACCTTTAAGCCACCATTTTTAGACTTAAAGCAATGTCTTAAGCTATCCAGCATGCCTAAAAAGATTAAGTTTCTATTTAGCCTAGGAGCATGCCTTACTTTATGTAGAGCTCTTATGGTTCCATCAAACATCTTTATTTTTACAGAACCAATCCCAATAATTTTACGCACATTGTTATTCTCCATCAAGACTTTCCCACAATCTATAGTCTCATATTTGTAAAATAAATTTCTATCAAGGCACAAATGAAAGCAGCAGCCTAAGTCAATCACCCACTAACCTTTTGTATTACCATTTGAAGCCATAAGCAAATTAGCACTAAGATATCTATCTTTTGAAGCATCATATGAGGTTGTTGCTGCATCTCTTAACTTCTCTTGATTATCTTTCTTATTCTTTTCAAGACAGTCTCTTATATAGTGACCTTTCTTTTTGTAGTAAAAGCATTTTCTTTAATTCTTTTTCTTCTCTGCAGCATCTTGATTCTTTCCTTGGTTTTTGTTTTTCTAATTCTTTTCTTCTCTATTCTTACAATCAACCTATCACTATTTTTCACCTCATGTCTACTGTTATTTTGTATCTCTTTGAACTTAATAAAGCTTTAACATCTTTTAAAATCAAAGCTATTCTTTCATACAATATAGTGTCTATAAAACCTTCATAAGACTTTAGTAATGAACTCAGTAGAAAGAAGACTTTATCTTTATCAATAATTTTCATATTTTCAACTTCTTCAAGATCAAGAATGATCTTATTGAAGGTATCAATATGATCAAGAATGATTTCATTTTCAACATCTTTATACATAGGGCCTCTACCTTATTTCATATACCTAAGGCTGTTTTCTCTTCAGAAATTTCTCTCAAAATTGAGTCATTAAGACTCAAGATTAAGATACTATGAGCCCTTTTTTGTATCTATTTTTCCTATTCATCAAACTTAGAGCTACTTACTCCATATTGATCTTCTTCTTCCTCCAAGGTAGATTTAAGACCTTAATGAATAAGAAATGCCCTCATCTTCATCTTTCATAGAGAGAAGTCACCATTAATGGTGAATTTCTCTATTTCGAATTTTAGAAGAGACATGGTTCAAAAACACCAAGCTCTGATACCACTTGTTGAAGTTTCAAAGAATTCTTGATCAATTTTCAACCAATCTTGAAGAAACTTAGAGCAACTGGAATAAGATTAATTAGAAACACAAACCCAAAACAGAATGAATAAAAAATGAAGAATCGGTATTAGGAAAAAAATATGCTCCTCTTTATTAATCACAATGAATTAAATACAACGAAAGATCGAAAAAAGATTACAAACTGTTGAACAAAATAATTTGTAGCTTATTTTACAAAGAATCGGAGAAAGGAAAAGGAATACATCAGAGGCTAACAATTAGTTGCTTTTATACTACTAAATCTGAAAACGAAATAACGATCTTAACAAACTCTTGCCACCTCATCACTAACATATCTGTAACACCCCTTTAACTGAAGTCATATTACACTTAATCTCCAAACTTCTTCAAAGCTTTCATCTATGTTCTTAAACTAGATTAGAGCACACTGTCATAGGATGAGAGTTTTTACGTAACTAACCTGTGCGGTACTTAGCGACTTCTAGCACTTAAGTTGCTAAGTAAGCCTAGATCACTTCTCAAGCTTAATCAAGCTATAAAGCTTGCTGGAAATGCAAGAGAAGCAAGAGCAATATTAGCAAAAAATAACTTATATTGCACACTAAGAGAATAAATTACAAGAGAGCTATTTTACAAGGCTTTTTGTAAGCTTGTGAGTGTGTTGTGTGTGCTGGAATGTGTTGTGTGTGTGTTGAAAAATTTAGCAAGGGTGATGGGGAATTTATAGACTTAGATAGCTAAGTCTATAACCTCCCATGCAACTTGCAAAATTATCACATGGGTTAATATGCAAGGCGCTGGAATTTTCTAACCCAATTATAATTATAGAAAGCTCTAGATTGCGGGCCGGGCTTACAGAGCACTAAGCGCACCATGGCTGTCCACTTGTGCTAGGCGACCCATTTCTAAGCGCAATCATTACTAAGTGCATTCTGTCTTGAGCGCTAAGAGCACCTGAATTCTAAACGCACCCGCCTCATTACTAAGCACATCTCACTTCTAAATGCACCCACCATCGAGGTGGACTTTTGCTAAGAGCACCCATGCATGCGGAGTTAGGATCCGTTTTAGGGATAAATGCGCGGCCCGTGACAACACGCTCATAATATCTGTAAGATTGTCGCTTGAGCATATTTGCTGAATATCTATATCATAATTCCTTTAAAGCTCATGTGTATAAAAGAATTTTAGTGAAATATACTTGGTTATAATTTTAGTGAAATATACTTGGTCGTATAACGTTTTATATAACAACCTTTAATTGGGGCAATGCATGTTGCATTATCCTCATATAATATTGTAGGGTAATTTTTAGTTGATGATAATCCAGATGTTTCTCAAATCTGTTATATCATTGATCTTAATAACTAAATACATTCATGACTTGCTTTATAAATAACAATTAATTCTAAATGATTTAAAGACATTGAAATTCTAACTAGACTACCTAAGAGGGGGTGAATTGGGTTTTTATTAATTATGGAAATAAATCGCTCAATCACTCTCTAACAAATTCGAAATAATTGAATAAATAAATAGACAGTGATAAATAAATTAAGAGAAAGCAAACACAATAATTTTTTACGTGGTTCGGCTATCTCCGCCTACGTCCACGCCTCCAAGCACTCCGGGCTTGAGGGTTCTACTATGCAAGCCTCCGAGGGTTCTACTATGCAAGCCTCCAAGGCTTCAACAACTTACAAATGCTTCCCAGGTGTCAATGGACCTTTACAACCAGAGATTATTCCCAATCTCTTAACCCAAATGTATCCCCACACTTGCAGTCACTCAAGACAGAGAAATACAGATTGATTTATCTCTCACACAATCTTTCAAGGTTACAAGTTAAAGCGCAAATTGTGTAAATGAATGAAGTACAAATCTATTTAAAGCTTTCTGTAGTTGGTAAACTTGTATATAAGCTCAGTAGTTACATTGTCGTCAGTCCTTAATTTGAATTGGATGAGCATATTTATAGTTGAAGCTGAAAACTAGCAGTTACTCTTCCATCTGACAAAAAATGGTTTGCCGTTAACTGTTAACGGTTAGCCGTTTTTCTTTGGTCAATGTTACCGTTGAGCATGATTTCAAATAAACGGTTGACCGTTAATAATTATCCTTTCGCCGTTAACTTCCAGAAACCTGCACAACAAAAACACTTGATCCGTTTTCTCTAAACGGTTAAGGGTTAACAAAGAATGTCAATTCTGAAACTTATCAGTTAACCGTTATATGTTAACGGTTTGCCGTTAAAATCCAGAATCCTTATAATTCAAAGCTCTGTAACCGGTTTCTTTTACTATTAAAGTATTTTAAAGAATTGACGATATCGATTAGCCGTTATAAATTAACGGTTTGCCGATTACTTTCAGTATCTCACAAATTACCTATCGGTTAAGTCTTAAGCTATTAACCTTTTAACTTTAAAGAGTTCACGATATCGATTAGCTGTTATATGTTAACGGTTCACCGATTTCTTCCAGTATCTCACAAAATGCCTATCGGTTAAGGCTTAAGCTGTTAACCTTTTATAGAGTTAAGACAGCTTCACTAACAGTTAACCGTTTAATATAATCGGTTAGCCGTTTATACTCAGAATTTCATTTAACTTATAAATTGTTCTAGTTCTTCTAAGAAATGTTAAATACATACCTAGTTTTGACTCTTAAAAGAATACTTGAAACTTTTGTAAGTCTTAAAAACACATTTATTAACTTAAATTCATTATTTGTTATCATCAAAATCAATTACCAAAATATGTATATGTTAACAGACATTGTAACCATTGTTTATTTCATTGATCACTATAACGCAACACTATTATCAGAAGTAAATAAATAATCTGTTTGTGATTGGGCTTTATATGAATAAGAGAGATATCAAGCATATGCATATCAAAGTAGTGGTGATTTTGATTATTTTAAATAAAATAAACCAATGTCAATCATTCGATGCAAATAGCGTAACACATACTATGCACTATTCCAAAGCCTATGAGTTAGTACAGTATCTTGCTAAAAAATTAACTAAAAATATAAGATTAGGTCTAGTACAATTTGCAAGATACATGAGTGCAATAGTTGCACTTAATACAGTACTTCAGGACAAAGAATTGCTTCGCCATCTTAGTTAAGAAAAATAGATCTTTTTCCATATCAAATGATCGTATCACTATTATACTACCTAATGAATGAACTTTATCTATATTAAAATATTTTTAAAACTTTTTTTAGCGTATGTTGATTGATGTAAAAATGTTCCATCTTGGCAGATACTTAATTTGCAAACCAAGATAAGATTTGGCTTTCCAGGATCTTTATTTAAAACCTAATTTTCAAACAAAAAGCTATTTTTGAAGGCTTCTTAGGAGTTCTAATAAGATTGAAATCATCAACATATATTGTAACTATTGCAAATATAATTTTAGATTCCTTTCTAAAAAGATAAGAAGAAATTAGGTTATTTACATGTCTTTTTTTTTAATAAATAATTGTTTAGGTAATTGTACCACATACAAGAATCATTGTAGTTTAAAAACATAAACTACAAGGTTTAAATTTGTTTGCTTCTAACATTTTAAATCATTCAAGAATATTTAAATAAATATTTATACCAATAGAACCATCCAAATAGGCAATTACAATATCCATAGGATGCATATCAAGCCCTTCAAAGGCTGTGAGACTAACTAAAAACCAGAGTGTTATTGCATCTATAACGTGAGAATATGTCCTTTCATAATTCGTGCTAGGTCTTTAAGGAAAACCTTATATTATTAATCTTGCATTATATCTTACAATCTTGTTTTTCTCATTTTGTTTTCTAAAGGACACCCATTTATAATGAATAGGTTTGACATCCTTATCTGTTAGAACTATTGGTCCAAATATTTTACATTTTATAAGTGAATTTAACTTTCCTTGAATATCATGTCTCCACTTTAGCTAATAATTTCTGTGTCAACATTCTTCCATAGTTTTTAGATTAGGTCCCTTATAATCATTTGTGATATTAAAAGCAATAGTTAATAAAAAAAAATATCATCAATGATTATTTTATTTTGATCCCAAGATTTTTTATGCTACAAAATCAATCATAATTTTATTATTCTCTTTCTCTTTTAGGAGAAACTAATGCTTCTCTAGTTGTTGGCAAAATTTCTTCTTTTAGGTCCATGGGATGGATATTGTTTGATTGATCAATCTCTGTTATGTGATTAGGAGGCAATGACTCTTTTAGAGTGCTAATTTTATTTTGTAACTTTTCTTATATTTTCTTCTTGTAAGGAATTTTGTCTTTTGAGCCAATTACTCTTCCACGTTTCAAATATGCTTTACTTTCATTTGTTTTATTATGTTGTCTTTCATGGATCTCAATATATGCTGGGCATTTTCAACTAGACTATATGACATTATTATTTTTCTTGAATTAGTAAATACATCATGAATTTGGTTTGTAATATGTTGTAAATGAATAATTCTTTGAACTTTAAGTTCACGTTGATTTGTGCAAAGATCAAGGTGAGATAATGACGGTGCATGCCATGTAATTTCATTTTGTTCATTTATTTTTGTCTTTTCTCTCCCTAATGACGAGAAAACTTGTTCATTAAAATGAGAATCCACGAATTGTGTAGAGAAAAGGTCTCTAGTTAAACATTCAAGATATGTAATATTGATGGAGAATCAAAACTGACATAAATTCCAAGTCTTTGCTACAAACCTATTTTATTTCTTTGTATGGGAGCAACTAGGATATAAATAGCATATCTAAAAATTAAATATTTGGCTGTTAGTAGTGAGGTGAATATGTATGATAATAACTTAGTCTGATATAAATAATGATGCAACATGTAATATTGCATGTCTCTAACACAAAAATGGCAAATTTAATCTAAGAATTAATGGTTTTGCAATTACTTGTGAATGATTGAATAAAGATTTAACTAAACCATTTTGTGTACGAGTGTATGCAACATAATGCTCAACATCAATTCCAATAGGAGTTCAATAATCATTAAAAAATTATCATTATCAACTATAATTTTTTTAATAGAAACTCAAAAAATTATGCTCTTAAACTTATGATTTGAGTAAGAAACTAGGCAAATACAACATTATTATTAGAAAATAAATAGACATCTGATGCATCTATTAACACAAAAAAATAACAAAAATTTAGGAGTTTCAAGAATTACTTTCATTAGAGATTGTTGAATTATTAATTTCCCTTAAGAATAAGTAGCATATGAACCTTAGTTGGCAAAAGAATTTTTTGTTCTTTAATTGATGTCCACGTTAATTTTTTTATAATACGTCGCATCATCATTGATCTAGGATGCCTAAGTTTATCATGCTAAAGTTTAAAAATCATTAGACTAGAAAAGTTCAGGCTCATTGTAAAATTTATTTCTATTGTTTTTTAGTTATATGATACATCTTGGAAGAAAGGGAAGGTAGTTTTTCTGATACATCTTTTAACATGAAATAATTGAAGTGATGTAAAGAAATTTAGAATTATCTTCCCTTGATGTTCAATATGATATCTATTTTGACGAATATCTATGAAACTAAGTAGATTTCTATTGGATCTGCTAGAGTATAAAGCATTATTTATTTGTAATTTTGTATCATTTGGTAACATAATATTGGCTCTTTAGAGCCTTCAATTAGATTAGCATAACAAATATTGTATTAACATTAACTTTAGTTAATACTAAATTACATAAATATTTTTTATTTTCTAGAATTATGTGTGTGCCAAACATTGATCTTTATTATTCACCAAGTGATTGTTCAAATTTATTGTATATTTTCACATATAGCTATAAAATAGGTCAATTGAATAAAAAGAACAATAAAGTTTGTACAAAAAATATTTTATTAAGAAATATTTTACAAAACACTCAAAATAATAAACACCCTTTTAGCATAAATTTAAACACACCATAACTATAAAGAAATATACCAAAATTTAAACTAATTCTTATTTTAGAATTCTTTTTGAAGTAAAATAGGTTTCATTAAACAGAAGAATGCAACAAGACAGGCATCAGCCAGGCAGGTGGAACAAGTCTCCACTCTCCCGGATCTGACATAGAACCTCCCACCTTAGCAATTATGTGGGCGCCAATGTTCGCAGATCTTCGATCGAAAGAGAAACATAAATCACCTATGGATCGAGCCAAAGCTCTACAATCATCAATGATAAAACCAAACCCATTAGAGCTAGAAATACTATTAGTTAAAGCATTATAAACTTGCAAGCAATCCAACTCCAACACAACACGAGAAAGCTGTAACTCCTTAATCCAACTAAGAACTTCTCTAACACCTAACACCTCAGCATCACGAGCAACAAAATTACCAGGCAAATGAAAGCGTTTGGCCGCAATGAACTTCCCCTCTGAACAGCGAAGCACATCCCCAAGACTAATCCTATGCCTTGATCCAAAAATTGCCTCATCAACATTGTATTTCTGCCGCCAACGTAACCAATATTAGACATCACCCAACAAGATTTCGCAAAACGACATTCAACTAGAACATGGATCACAGATTCATTGTAATTAGAGCAAATGGAACATACAGGCTGTGCATCAACATGTTTACGAAGTAGATTATCTCTGGTAGGTAAAACATTAGCTAAAGCACGCCAAAGGAAATTTTTTACTTTACTTGGCACCTCCAGCTGCAACACCTTACACCAGATACCACCATTAGGAGACATAGGAATATCCACCAACAATTTATAGCAACTCCTCACAGAGTACAGCCTTCGCGAATCAGCCATCCAAAACCACTCATCAACATCACGTCTGTGACTTAGGGGAATTTACATGATTAGATCTCGGTCCATAGCATTAAAAATATCATCCACCAATTCATAATCCCATCGACGCTAAGAAGGAACGATTAAACAACTGACAGGAGCTGTGGTGATGTGGGAAGGAAGCTATGTTGTGATGAGACCATTCTCCAAATTAGGAAGCCAAGGTGCCGTTTCAATTTTAGTATTCCGCCCACTGCTAATCTGAATACGACTGCCTTGCACAATCACATCCTTTGCTACCATAATAGAGCGCCCAGCATAGCTTGGGTTATACCCCAAAGAAGCCTCCGCAAAAGAAGATTTCGGATAATACCTTGCCTTAAGAACTCTAGCAATGAGAGTGCACGATTTGGTTACAAGACGCCATCCTTGCTTTGCTAACGTTGCAATATTAAAAGCATGAAGCTTTTTAAAATCGATTCCCCCACATGATTTCGGCTTACACAAATAATCCCAACGCAACCAATTAATACCACCCCTGCCATGTCGTTGGCTACCCCACCAAACTGAATTCATCATCCTTTCCAAATCTTTACAGAGATCCAAATGGAGAAAGTACATATTCATTGCATAATTTGGCATTGCTTAAGCTATCGTCTTTAAGAGAATTTCTTTCCCAGCACGAGACAACGTCTTCTGTTTCCAACCATGAAGAAGCTTTCATATTTTATCCTTAATATAACTGAAGACCTCTCTCTTTTTCATATCAATGCAAGAAGGCAACCCAAGATAAACACCATGGCCACTGGTGAAAGAAACTCTAAGACTTGCACAAATCTGTCCAGCAATACATTCATTCACATTGGAGCTAAATGAAATAGAGGATTTGTTATAATTGACCAACTGCCCCGACGCAGCTCCATAAGTGGTCAGAATATTCTTCACAGTTTCGGCTCCTGATGATTAGCTTTGAAGAAAAGAAAACAATTATCGGTAAAAAATAGATGAGTGATAATTGGTGCACCCCGAGCAACTTGAATCCCATGAAGCAAACCAGCTCCTTCTTTTTGTTTGATCAAAAAGCTCAACCCTTCCGCACAAATGATGAATAAATAGGGCGATAAAGGATCTCCTTGCCGATGCCCACGACATCGAATGATCAGCCTCACCTCATTGCCACCACAAAGCACTTTGTACCTCACTGTGGAAACACATAGCGTAACCAACTTAACCCAATTTGTATCAAAGCCCAGCTGTAACATCATAAATTTATTTTAGAATTACACACACTAAAATTTAAAAGTATTTTACTAAAAATACCGACGATTTTGATTTCAGCTTAGAATTGAGTGCTGAATTTATTTTTTGCTAAGCAAAGAATTAATGTTAAGTTTTATTTTATTTTTATTTTTTAATTTCTCTTACCTCTTATTTGATAGATTAATTATTCTTACCTAACAACCATTGATTTAGTATAACTGATTAATGAGGATATTTTCATTTTAATAAAATAAATATATCACTAATAAATAAGAAAAACACATATGTATTCTCATTAAGGGCTCACATATCCATCATGTACATACATAGATTCTCATTATTACCAAAGTTAAGGTTTGAGATAAAGAAAGGAGAAGGAAATCAGATGCAAAAAGGAAAATAGCACGAAAGAAAGAGGTAAAAAGAAATAGAATACATATATTCATTATCAGGTGAGGACATTCGTAATTTTTTTAATATGGACATACTTTTAAATCATGCGATTTAAGAGAGTTAGTTTTTGAATGAATTGTAAAATTGTACGATTTAAGAGAGTTAAAAACTAACTCTATTAAACCCCACAATTTTAAAGTATGTCCAAATGAATAAAAAATAGAATTATGTTATTGTACTAATTTATGTTCAACAAGGAAAACTAAGAAATTAGTTTTATTGGTATAGTTTTACTAATTTTTTACTTTTTTTAAATATCAAAGCCTATCAACAAACAATTGTAATTAGTGCTAGTTAACTTTATTGGTAAAAGTTATTGAGGTGAGATATATACATTTGAAGTTCAAACCCACTCACATGAATAAAGTGGGAATTCAGTTACCATATATAAGACGATTTTTGAAAAAAAATTATAAAATGCTAACAAAAACATGTAAAAAGTTTATGTTAAAATGTCTTCACACACACATACACAATCCTTCTTTAGTGTGTGTATTTTTTTTTTTGAATCCGGACATATTTTTTAATAGTAAGGTTTAACAGAGTTAGTACTGATATAATATTAAACCATATAGTTTTATAGTACATTAAAGATTGACTCTAGTAATTCGCATAGTTGTTTCTACCTTAAAAAAAAAAAAAAGAGAAAGAGAGAATGTCCACACCTAAAAATAACTATATGACTATATATATATATATATATATGTAGTTATATATATAGTTATATGTATGTATGTACGTATATAGGCAAAGGACTTCAATGAAACCAAACTGGCTAAAGGGGCTGTGGTATGTGAAATAGTTGGTCATTGAGGATGTACCAAGTACTTGCAGTTGCACAACATAATAGTTTATCTGGTGGTGAGTTCATACTGACGTATTATCTTTTTCTCTGTTTCTATTTAATCAAAGCTAATAAATATATTCTAGTATGACTTATGTTGTGGTACTATACAATGATCCTGATAATAAAATCATAGAATATGGTGGAATTTTTCATGGTTCATTGTGTGGCTTTTCTCAAGAGTAAAGCACGCTACCACATTTTTGAATGCTATTGAGGACTTTCAAACATTTGGTGTGGGACCAAGTTTCTTTTTCTGAATATTTGAAAATGACTTCGGTTTTCCGTTTTCCCCACTGAGCCTAGTTATTTTAGACTCTGCCATAAGACCAAAACAAGTTTGATTCGAACAGGATGCAGGTACCCCTCGACTTCATGTTATTTTATTTTTTGAAGAGAAGGGTAAATATCATTAATCACACTAGCGTTACATTCTTTGGATAAAATATGGCAATACTTCTCCAAATAAATAAAAGGAAAGGTTGCTACCGAACTTGCAGTCCGTTAGGGTACATTGTGGAAATGGAGTATTCTCTGTATTTATTAGCCACTTTCAGTGAATTAGGTGTGTGTCTCTAACAATAGAGTGCATTTGATTTTCCCAGCGACCAGTCCGTCAAGGCATTAACATGTAAGTACATGACCTCTCTTGCTCCGTATCTGCTGTAGTTTACCGGCCATCATTTTACATTGCTTTTCTGTTGGGCTGTAGTCATGCCTCCTTTAGCGGGCTTTGCCGTATTGAGCATGAAAGTGGGACGGATGCCTTAGATGCATCCTCTAGTTGCCACATTCAAAAACATAAGGTTCCATTCCCTTTGAGATACTTTTCTGTTTTCCAATTTCTAGCCCCGACTTTTGGTATCTTTGATCTCCCTTCGCACAAATTAAAAACACCTTCCGACATTTTAGCCTTTCATATTTGTTCTTTGATTTACCTTTTGCAATACGCGGGTTGAGAGGCCTTCAAGTGTTCCCGCTTGCCAGAATGATTCTGAAATTTCTAAAGCTCTTTTGAACCGGTTTGTAAATAAAAAATAATGGAGACGCATTCAGAATCGAAATGTAAAACACGGTTAATTGCTTTTCAAACGAATTTTTTTAAAATAATAATAAATAAAACGCGCTTGCCTGGAACTTTCCCTTTTCTCAAAATACGTGTTAGATTATGCTTGTGGAGAGGAATACGTGCCAATAGTGAGCTGTTCTTACTATTTTTTTTATGCAAAATGAAAGGCTTGATATGTTGCCTGAAACGTATGATTGCTGAAAAATAGAAAGCATGCCACATTTCAGAAATGGCTTTTACTTTGTCTAATGACCCGAACAACTCTGTATCGATAAGTAAGTGAAAACTCAGAGGGAATCGTAATTGTACAACTTAATTAGAGAGCATACATTGTTCATCACGAGTGACGTTGTTATGCTCTTGTACATTTTCAAAAAATTCACATCCTTAACTAGTGCTGAATCTGAGACAACATGCATCTAACATCCTTACTGTTAGGTCTCTCCTTTGGATTATCCAAAGTGCAAAAGTAAGCAATCTTCAAAACAAGAAGCATTTGCTCCTCATACCCATTGACGAGGAGCTTCGAATCGATGGCCCGCTTAGGATTCTCAGAAGTCATGACACTTCTCATCCATTTAACCAAACTCATCCCTTCTGTATGTTGGAAAAAATCATCGGATGGAAATTTTCCCATCACTAAAACAGCTAGCAACACCCCAAAGCTGTATATATCACACTTGTCAGTAATTGACAGTGTCTGTTGATACTCTGGATCTATGTATCCCGCCGTTCCAGCAAAATTCAAAGTTCTGATTCCTGGACGACCATTAGGAATTGGCGTTGCAAGGCGAAAATCAGAAATTCTGGATTCCATATTATCGTCTATAAGCACGTTCGCTGGCTTAATATCTCCATGGATAATACGAGGCACATGGAGCATATGCAGAAACTCAAGTGCCAAAGCTATTCCTAGCGCAATCCTGTGTCTAGCCGGCCAAGCTAATTCTCTTCTTCCTTGTGAGACATCATATAGAATGTCATGCAAACTTCCATTCTTCCTGAATTGGTAGACAAGTAAATGGCAGTCAGGCCGGACCATATGAGCCAGCAAAGGAACAATATTTCGATGCCTAATTTGGCCTGCAATAATAATCTCAGATCGAATTTCGCTCATTGTTTGGAGCAGTAGCTCACTATCGTGTTTAATCAACTCTGCTCCACTCTTTGGAGGTCGAGTAACCTTCTTAATAGTAATCACCCTTTCATCGCTTCCTGGTAGCTCGGCTTTGTAAACTTCTTCATTCCAACATGATGTTATTTTCTCCAAAGAAGCAAAACAATCTTCTTTTTCCAAAAAAGGAGGTCGAGTAACCTTCTTAATAGTAATCACCCTTTCATCGCTTCCTGGTAGCTCGGCTTTGTAAACTTCTTCATTCCAACATGATGTTATTTTCTCCAAAGAAGCAAAACAATCTTCTTTTTCCAAAAAAGCCAAGTCCCTTTCCTTGATTAATGGACTAAAGATTGTAGGACCACGACCTCGACTTCCACCTCTTACTGCCGCTAAGATTAGCTTCAAAACAAAACAAAATATTTTGAATTAGCATTAGTATTTAGTCTTTATATTTGTAGCATGCGTGATTCAGTATCTCTTCTTTATCTTTTTCCCTACCATTTACATTGGCGAAAAATTGCTAAAGAGATCGAGATGTTGATAAAAAGACAGTGATAAATCGGTATCTAACGTCTTCTTTTTTTAATTAAGTGAATAAATTGATCCGATTTATCACTACTTCTGTCAGGTTTACGTAAAAATTTTCTGTTTGCATATCAATACTAATAAGCTAGCTTTACTCACCGAAGGGGTTGTGAGAAATCTTTGCCTGACATTTCTAGACTTCCCACCGGAACTTTCTTTCAAACCTAGTACGTTCATTTGCCATGCAATATCTTGCAATCGAGCATCGACCTCCTTCACTTTAGACATCGCATCAGCATCTTGCAGCAACATCCTCCGGAAAGCTTCCGTTTGGAACTCATCCAACAAGTAATCAACATCACAAGCCAAGTGCTGAAGTTTGCCTAGCCATGTCTTCACTGACTCCTCCTTCGTCTGCTTCTCCATGGCATCATCTAGCACCTTATTAATCTTCACCATCGTCGTCTTCCACCCAATCAGATCGGCCTGGATCTGCGCTTCTCGAGCAAACTGCCACAGCCAATCTTTAGTCAACTTCTGTAGCATCGTCTCAATAGATTCAGAATCAAAGTCAGAGACGGTTTCTCTTCTGCTGCCAAAACGAAAGGAATTACCAAGAGTGAACTTTGGCATTTTTTTTTTTTTTCGCTCTGTCGATCGGTCGGTCCGGTGGCTTCTTCTTCCTTATTTAAATGGAGGGAATAAACAATCAAGTCACTGTGATTGAGCTTCCGGTTCTTTTACATCCCACGCGCTTTCCTTTTTTCACTTTTTTGTTCTCTCTCGCCGAACAACAACCGTTCGATGCCGGATTAAAAAGTTAATCATTTGATTTTACGCGGTTAGACTACAACTTTTTTATTTGTGTCAGCACTCTCAGTACGTGGTTTATTCAATCGTCACATGCTGCTTTCTCATTAATATTTTCAAGTTTAATAGTCGATAATTTATCTTCGGATTTTTCGTATAAGTTACAAAGGATGGGTGATTAGTCCCAACCATCTCACCTTAATGAGCATTGCCTGCGCGATATTCTTTCAGATAACTGGGGCCGCGCGCATGGAAATCCACTGGGGGAAAGAGAGGAATAAAGCCATCATCTTGGATCAACACGGTTTTGTCGCATTGTCTTTTTCATTTTTTTTTCCCCCTAAAAGGTTACTTCTTTGTTGTTTAACTGTTTTATGTTTATAAAACAAATAATTAGCCAATTCTGAACTCCTCGAAAGAAAAAAATATATATTTAAACCCCAATGAATAAAAAATAACCCGCATTTCAATCTCACATATTTTAACCAACCATTACTCATTATTATTCGTGCTCCAGCTCGGGTGGCTGAGTGCACTCAAGATAAGGTTGGTGAAACGCGGACTTGCGCTTGGGGGTGTGTGTGTGTGTACTTGAAAAAGAAAACTATAAGCACTATGTTGGACTTAGGTCAGGCTTCAGCTTTCACTATATTTTAATTTTTTTATTATTATAAACTTAAAAGAAATTAATAATCAACAAGCTGTTTATATTTAATAATGAATTAAAACTAAATATTTTAAAATAAAATAAAAAATAAATAAAATTTAGAGATTTATTTTTTTGATATTAAATCTCTGATTCATGCAATCTCTTAAATATATCAATATTTACGAGAGGGTTTAATATTATAATTTTATATTTTTTAAATTATTAGTAATTTATGAATTATGAATTTTATTTTTTTATTTTTCTATTACTTTTTTCAAATTTTAATTTGATGTTCTAATTTACAAATTTTATTTTAAAAAAATAGAGGATCAAGCCTAGCGGAGTATTTTTTTTTTTTTTTTTCTATCTTAAACTATTGTCCAGGCCTTTATGTGGAGGGCTAGGTCAAATGCCCATAAACTCGAGCCGACTGAGATACGCTTAGGCTAACTCGATCTTTTTTGCCCATCTTAACTCAACTGAGCTTTTGTTAAGAAGCGGTTTAAACTCGTTAAAATGACCGAAAATTACTCCTATGACCTTTCTATTGCTGTATGAATTAGTAGAGCGAACTCACTTGTGAATGCTTGACTTTTCGCAACTAAGTCAAATCCTGATTTAACTTTTAAAAAAAAAAAACCACCAATGATGGTTAGGTCGGACTACTACTTATTGTATATATAAGATAATGAAAAAAAAACATAAGGAGAGAGATATAAACTAAAATCTCTTAACAGAAATAAGGGTGACAAACAATAGACCAGAAGGTTTTCAAAAACAAGTTAATAGGGCAAAATCAATGTCGAACATATGGTATCTAAGAATATTCAAATGAAGAATACCATACAAACCAATTGATTGAAAGGTCGAAAGAACAAAAATCCTTACTACCACAGTCACAAATCACTCCTAAAAAATAACCACGGTATAGCCATAACTCTACAACTTCCAATGCAACACTGTAACCACATCCACCACAATTCACAAAGCCATCACTAGAAACACCTTTTGCTAGCTATAGGCTTTATAATCTTAGACCATTTCATTGCGATTACTAGAAAGCATCCCAAACTTTGGCTCGTCAATTTTTTACCTATATTTTCATTGATGTCAAATTCTATCTCTTCTAGTTCACACACACATTTTAAATCAATCTCTTCTAATTCATTCAATTCTTTAACTTCATCCACTTTGTTTCAGATTCTCTATTGCTACACCAAATTTATAAAAAGAACTTTCTTATAATATGTATCTCGATCTCTTGCTTTAGGCCTTAATCTCATCACACATAGCTTAGCATCTTGGTCATAGGCCTTAGATCTTATAATATTTAGCAAGTGATGATCATAAAATCTAACGTAGTATAAACTGTCACTATAAGAAAACATATAATAAATGACGGAAAATAACTGTTATAAAATATAGTGCATAACAAACAATTCATCCATCACATATATAACTGTCATTAATTTATAATAGAATATTTTTTATCGTAAATTCATGATATTATTTCACAGTTATATATTTGTTACACAATATTTTAGTATAAAATATAAAATATAAAATTTAAATTTATTTAAACTTTTGCACCATTTTTTCAAAATTTCATCGGAAATTAAATTGTAATTCGTAAATTTATTATTCAATTTTGGAAAAATGTTTTATGACTGGGTATTTAGTCATAAAGTTATGTACTTTTTTAAAAAAATTATATTATGATTATAATTTATTTGTGAATTTCTCTTTACAAATTTAATTAATTAATAAAAAATTGATATCATCAAAAAGCTAAAAATAATTAATATTAATTAACATCCATTAAATCCAACAAATTAATCTTAAAATAAGTACATCTAGTATCTAATGTCATTACCAGCAACAAATAATAAAACATCCCAAATTAAAAAAGACCAAACCAAAATATAAAACAATAGTGAAATTCCAATTAAAATTCAAGAAAAATTTCAAATTCTAGCCACTAAACCAAAGTTACCCAACAGAACTTCTAAAGATTATTTGAACTTCATGTGCCTGTGTAACATAGACAGAAACAAGAAGTGAGATAATAGACAAAAACACTCAAATGCCTTAAGATAAATAGCCTTCACATTCTCAAAAATTTGAAGCATGCTGCCATCACTGCAATAAATTTGGCAAAACAAAAAACAAAGTTAGAGACCTCCCATTCAGCAGCGTCCCAATTATTCCACAAAAGCAAGAAACATCTCACTATCACTGCAACATAAATTTGTACAAATGATAACCGAATTAGAATGAGGAGTAATAAACTAGAAGATTTAAAAACTCAGTAGACTAACCAAATTACAAGTTGATTTTATGTGCATAAGAAAAGAATAAAAATCTATTGGGTAGCATAGTCCAACAATCCACAAAAACATAGAAATGATATCCCTGAGGTACATAGAAATGATAGTGAGATGTTTCTTGCTTTGTGAAATAACTGGGATTGTACTGTATGGGGGTCTCTACTTTTGCTTGCTTTTCTTTTTTGGCCAGATTTGGTTGCACTGATGGCAGTGTGTTTCAAATTTTTGAGGTACATGAAGGCTATTTATCTTGAGGGATTTAACTGTTTTTGTTTCTTATCTCACTTCTCACTGCTATCTATGTTACACAAGCACATCAAGTTCATATAGTATGTTAGTCTTCCCCCCCCCCCCCCCCCCCCCCCAACCCCAATTTTTTATGCTGCAGTTGTGGAAATGTTCCTGTTCTTTTAAGGAAATTCTAGAATACGTTCAGCTTTTTAAGGAAATTCTGAAATTACAAGTTAATTTTGTATGTCTAGACAGCCAGAAAAAAGGAGTCATTAACTAGAAGATTAAAAAGGTCAACAGACTAATTAAATTATGAGTTGAAATTACATAATTCATTTCGTTATCAAGTAATACAACCGCAACAACAAAGAGGAATAATAAACTAGAAAGAAGAATTAAAAAACTCACCAGACGTCCACCTGAGTAGTGGAATAGCTGACACTCCTTGAAAACTAAGAATATTTCTCAACCCCAACAACAAAAAATTGCAAAATATGAACAGGCTGAAAATAAATAGACACCCTCTAGTACGGTAGTTCCGATGCTCATAAAAAAACTAACCATTTCTCTTACACTGCATCACAAAAAATATTGCTCTAAAGCATTCATAATAGAAGAGATAAACTAAAGAGAGGTAAAAGGGGGGAAAAAAGGAAATGCATTAACAAACCCCAAATAGTAGAGTCCAGATAATTCACATAAACTACGAACATGCCAACATCACTACAACAAAAATTTGCATGAATAAAAAACTAGAACATAACCGCAAATGTTTAGATTTCATGTATTCAAAGATACAAGTGCAAACGCAGAAATTGTCTAAAAAAACTCATCAGACTTCGAGTAGTACACTCCTAATACTTCTCAAGAACTCAGACCATTTCTCTAACACAGCAGCATAAAGCTTTACAACAGGGACATGACCAACATACACACTGCTCCTGAGCGATTTAAGTGGTTAACTAAGAAAAGGTCAAAAATAACTCTTTATGGACACCCTCCAGACAGGTAGTTCCAATACTCATAAAAAACTAACCATTTCTATTACACTACAACATAAAAAATATTGCTCTAAAGCATCCATAATAGAAGAGATATACTAAAGAGAGATAGGGGAAAAAAGAAACACGCAATAGAGACCCCATAGCAGAGTCTGGATACTCCACATAAACTTCGAACATTCCAACATCACTACAACAAAAATTCATAAAAATGAAATACTAGAACATAACTGCAACTTTATAGTATTTAGATAGACATAGATGGAAGCCAAAAACAAAAAGAAAGAACGGAAATGTCATTAGAAACCCCTCCGGTAGAGGATGCCCCAAAAATACCACATAAACAAGGAACATTTCGCTATCATTCACAACCTGACACATATAACATAAATTATGAAAAAGAATAAGGAGTTACAACCCAGATTAGCAGAGTCGCAGTATTTCATTAAAACCTATAAACTCTCCAAATCATTGTAACATAAATTTGCAAAAGCAGCAAGACATTATAATGAAGCTTTAGCAATCGGATAGCTAGAAATAAAAGAAATCAACAAAAGGTAGCAGCAAAAATACTCACGAGCAATCTACATGTGTAGTACGATTAATGAGCCCTCAACACTGGATAACGTCTGGTAAGTGTACGGGAAGACGATGGCAAGATGACGACGTTCAAGATTCCGGCAAGACGACGGCAAAAGGAAATCAATATCGAGAGATTGATAGAAGTCTGGGGCTTTAAGTCAACATCCTTTGCCTTCCCTCTATTTT
Organism: Aegle marmelos; assembly: GCA_030449875.1. NCBI lineage: Eukaryota > Viridiplantae > Streptophyta > Magnoliopsida > Sapindales > Rutaceae > Aegle > Aegle marmelos. The sequence goes on from JASUUL010000115.1 coordinate 13,383,147, forward strand.
ATTTTGTTCGATCGATACTCTGAAGAAAATTAGGGATTAGAGTTTAGAGAGCACCAAAATGATGCGTTTTTGTCTTTAAATTTTATTTTATAATAAAATATTGTAAAAAATTAATAGTGTACGTTTAAAAGAAAAACGCCACTCTTCCAACTTACTTGAAACAACGACATTTCTTCATTCACATAACATTTTATTTCATATGGTACCTAAATTTTCGGTCAAAAACGCGCCAAAATCTAGTCAACACAAAAATTCTATGATGAAATATTGATGTAATAATTTCCATCACTTCGTCATCATACATTATTAACATAATTCATTTCTATCATACATTCTTGACATAATTTCATCACAAGCTTGTCATGAATACATGATAGACAAAAATTCTATCATAAATCTACCATGCTTTCATGATTTATATTTTTTTTCTTAGAATCTATTATCTATTGTTAGTTTTCTTATAGTGTATATCAACTTATAGTGTTCGATTACAGATCCGTGAATACTATAAACTAAAGACTCCTGCTATGTCCATATTTTTACCCAACCCAAGGATCACATCCAATGATATATCATAATCTAAGTAATATAAATTGTAATCCTGGCCAAACTCAAATTCTACAAGATAGTAGATAAGTTATCCTAATCTAATTTTACTTGTAATTATTCTTTTATATAAAGAGGTCACTACTTAAAAATATATAATATGACATGAAGGTATACAGGAGAAATATTAATTTTAGATTTAAACTAAATTTTTTAATGTATAATAATCTTTATGGGTTCGACCTCATTACTACTATTATATTTTTAGATTCATACGTTTGTGAGTACGTTAAAATTTTTTACAACACTTATCTTCCAAATTCTCCTCATCTTTTCATCTCCTCTCTTCAGCTAGCTTATGTTTTATTGTATTAAAATTCCCTAGTTTGGTATATTAATTTGTGGATTTGGATACAAAAACCGTATTGCTTGGATTACTGTAGTATATCATCAATGGAAATACAAGAGGCACAGATGAATTCGATACTTGGCATGAAATGAATAAATTCTAATGGTTAGTTCACTTTTCTCGCTTTGTTTAATTGATGCACTGCCTTGTATCTTAGTTTCGTATGTACGTGTGTGTAAATGAATTTCATTCAATCTAAAGTTTCTACATATTCATATGCAGGGAATCAAGAGCTCTTAACAATTTTTCATTGTATGAGATTCAAATCCGCATTTTTGTCAAATATTGATGTTTGGTTTTATCTTTTAACAATACCGAGAAGTTGTGTAATATTCTTGTGAATGTTTCATAGTAGAAATATGAATTTTAAAGCTTATTGCATGTATATATTGTTGGAAGCAATTCATTTACATGTTGGATTATTACTAAAAGTCTGTTACAAAAGATTTTAGTTGAGTTTTCTTCTTTAATTTTACTACTCTTATTGAAACGTACTTACAAATAGCTTTTGATAATTGATATCTTTATTTTCAATAATAATTTGATCAAATACAGAGTAAATAATTATTTATGACAACAATCTAAGGGCCTAACCAAAAAAACTATTTTGAACAATAAACGCATTACTTTCGACCGTCAAACTTGTTGATATATACATTTTGTGATAATCATAAATTATTTTCGATTGTCATCTTATTCTCATATTCAATTATTGATTAAAATCAAATTTTTTTTATTGAAAATTAATACATTTCAACCTGTCTAAGAGATTGAAAGCAAAAGCTTAAAATTTGATAATTTCATTTATGATTGGATTTTTTGTTTTCATAATGACATACCGTTTACGGTATTTAAAATAGCTAATTAAAAAAAAAAAGAATATTTCTACCCCCGAGTATTAACGACAGCCTTCGACGACATCATGCCATCAAATATACCCGTTTTCAACGACATGACACTTATTTCAACGGTTTTTGGCCAGCATAAAAAATTAATCTTCTTGTAGTTATGATTCACCTAACAAATGCTCTGCCTCTTCTCGGTTTTTCTGTGCCCACAAATTTTCATGCAAAATTTTCAACCCGTCAAGCTCCTCCGAAACTTGCTTCATTGTTGGCCTTCTTTTGCCGCTAAGGCTTAAGCATTTACTTGCAAGCTCAGCGACCCTTTCTATCTCCTCCATTTCACTTTCATCAGCAACCTGAAAGTTTAGAATCTGACGCAAACTATTATTTTCAATCGAGTATAGAAAATATTGAACCATGCTAATCTCTTCATTAGATGCCAATGCTATGCCGGAGCCAGGCTTCAAGCCGGTTAACAATTCAGCAAGGACAACCCCAAAGCTATACGCATCACTCTTCTCTGTCAATTTACCTGTCATTATGTGAGTGCTAATTATCTTAACTAGTAACAAATTTTGGAATGGCACAAGGGATCTGCGGTTCAAAGTGACTTACATGGAGAAAAGAATCGGGCATGCCGTAAGGCTATGAATAAAAAAAGGCAAATTAAAAAAAAATTACCTGTTATTAGGTACTCTGGATCTAAGTTTAAAAAAGTCCCTATTTTTTCTGTGGGGGTTGCAGTTTGATCATCTGATGAAATCAGCACTGAAGACCCGAAATCAGCTACTTTTACCGTATAATTGTCAGCCAAGAGTATGTTGGTGCACTTTACATCTCCATGGATGATTGGGGGGCTTGCTAAAAAATGCAAATAGTCAAGAGCTGAAGCAGTTTCGGCCGCAATCCTCAGACGAGTTCTCCAATTTCTTAAAACTTGTGAACTCTTGTCATGGATATGATCAAACAGAGTTCCGTTGGGAACAAATTCATAAACCAGTAGAGGCACTTTGGTTTCCAGACAGACCCCTAAAAGCTTGACCACATTCTTGTGGTCTATTTGTGAAACAACTGTCAGTTCCTGCTGAAACACCTGATTTATCGGAATCTTACCTACCGCTTTGGGCTTCTTAACTGCAACTACGGTACAGTCAGGTAAGACGCCTTTGTAAACAGAGGCAAAACCACCTTCGCCAAGAAATAGACGTGTATCGTAGTTTCCAGTGGCTTGTATTAGTTCTGACTTGGTAAAAATTTGCAGTTGCTGATGCAAGAAAGCTAACTCCTTAGCATTCTCAACTAATGAACGACTAAAGATTGTAGGCCCAGGATATCCACCTCCACCTCTTCGTGCATCCAAGATTTGCTTTTTAAAAAAGAACAGAAAACAAAACGGAATCAGCATTACCGATTAGTCTTTATTTTTCTCGCATTAGCCGTTCAACAATCTCCGCTTTGTCTTTTTTCTAACATATAAATTGGGGAAAAATGATAAACAGAGCCACTCCAAAACAGTGGCAGAGCCAGTGGGGTTAAATTCTATTACTCCAAGAATTTGACCTCGTTTCAAGTGTTGTAACTAAATTTTTGATAGAATGTGCATATTTTAAGTTGATTTTGGTGATGAAAATGCAATTTTGTAAATTTTCTTTTGTATTTTATTCAAAGCTAATGGGGAAAAATCACAAATTTTACTAGAGACAAATACAAAATTTGGGTGAAATTAACTAAAATCTTTTTTTAAACCTTAGATGGCACTGTCATCGACTAACAAACCAATCCCCAATTTATTTTATTGTATCAATTAAATGAGTAAACAGCTTTTAATCACTGTTTTTCTCAGCATTACCATCAAAAGCATTATATCAAAACTTTTTGTTTGAATATCAAAGTGCTAACACGGTGGGTGGACTCACCGAAGGGGTTGCGCGTACTCTTTGCCTGACATTTCTTGACTTCCCAACTGAACTTCCTTTCAGTCCTAGTAGGTCCATCTGCGCTGCAATATCTTGGAATCTTGCATTGACATCCTTTGCTTTAGACATCGCCGTGGAATCAAACTTATCCATAGCATCATCGTCTGGCAGCAACTTCCTCGGGAAAGCTTCAGCTTGAAATTCATCGAACAAGAAATCAACATCGCAAGCCAAGTCATGAAGATGGCCTAGCCATGTCTTCACGGACTCCTCCTTCGTCTGCTTCTCCAAGGCATCATCTAGCACCTCATTAATCTTCACCAACATCTTCTTCCACCCAATCAGATCATCCAGGATCTGCTTTTCGTGTGCAAACTGCCACAGCCGATTCGAAGTCATCCTGTTTAGTAGCGTCTCGATAGTTTCAGTGTGTAAGTTAGTGATGGTTCGCTTTTGGCTGCAGAAACGAAAGGAATTATCGAGAGTAAACTCTGGCATCTTTTTCTTTGTAGAACAGTGGCTTCTTCTTTCCGATCCTATTGAAGGGCATTAAGAAACATTGCGTGTACACAAGTCAGCAAAAACACTTTAAAGACAAATTAATTGTGGAACAAACCCAAAATTATTTTTAACAATGTTCGAGATCCGATCATGTACCGTAACAGTTCTCAATATCAATTGACACCACAGTCTTAGTGTCTGGTTGAGCAATCTCAGCCGCTGCATGTGTTGATGGTTCGCCTAATAAATGCTCTGTCTCTTCATTGTTCTTCTGTGCCCAAAAATTTTCATGCAACCTTCTCAACCTGTCAAGCTCCTCAGAAACTTGCTTCATTGTTGGCCTTTCGGTGCCTCTAATCCTTAGGCATCTACTCGCAAGCTCAGCAACAATTTCTATCTGCTTCATTTCACTTTCATCAGCAGCATGAAAGTTCAGAATCTGACATAAGCTATTATTTTCAATCGAGTCTAGAAAATATGGAACCATGCTAATCTTCTTATTGGATGCCGATGCAATGTAAGAGCCAGGTTTCTTGCCGGTTAGCAATTCCGCAAGGACAACCCCAAAGCTATACACATCACTCTTCTTCGTCAATTTACCTGTCATTGTTTGGTGCTAATTAGATTAACTGGTGAAAATTTTTACGTTGGTACGGCCACAAAAGATTGGGGTTCAAACTGGTTTTTATAGGGGGAAAAAATTAGGCATGCCGTGAGGCTATTAAAAAAAAAAAAGACAATTTTTTTTTTTTTAATACCTGTGCTTATACTCTGTGGATCTAAGTAACCACAAGTCCCTCTTAAAATCGTGCTCATTGCAGTTTCAGCATCAGGCGAAATCAACACTAAAGACTCAAAATCAGCCACTTTTGCCGTATAATTGTCATCCAAGAGTATGTTGGCGGACTTTATGTCTCCGTGAATGATTGGAGGGTTTGCTAAAGAATGCAAATAGTCAAGAGCTGAAGCAGCTTCAGCCGCGATCCTCAGACAAGTTTTCCAAGTTTTTAAAACCTGCGAACTCTCATGACGGATATGGTCCAACAGAGTTCCATTGGGAACAAATTCATAAACCAGTAGAGGCACTTCGGTTTCTGGACATAGCCCCAATATCTTGACCACATTCTTATGGTTTATTTGTGAAATACTACGCAGAAGCTCCTGTTCTGTTATGCGGATCTTATCTGCCCGTCCATACGTCTTCACAGCAACCTGGATATTGTCGTGTAAGATGCCTTTGTAAACAGAGACAAAACCACCTTCGCTAAGACGGCGACTCCTATCAAAATTTTTGGTCGCACTTATCATCTCTGACTTGCTAAAAATTTTCATTCGCAAGAAAGCTAAGCCTGGATGACTATAGATTGTAGGCCCAAGATCTCTACCTCCTCCTCCTTGTCTTACTGCCGACAAGATAACTCCGCGGGCATTTCTAGACTTTCCACCTGTTTTTTTTCTCAAACCTAGTAGTTCTATCTGCGATGCAATTTTCTGCAATCTAGCATTGACCTCCTTTACTGTAGACATCACACCATCATCTAGCGGCAACATTCTTTGGAAAGCCTCCGTTTGAAACTCATCCAACAAGTAATCAACATCGCAGGCCAAGTTCCGAAGTTTGCCTAGCCACTTCTTCACTGGCTCCTCCTTCGTCTGCTTCTCCATGGCATCATCTAGCACCTCATTAATCTTCAACAACATCTTCTTCCACCCAATGAGATCGGCCTGGCTCTGCTCTTCGCATGCAAACTGCCCAAGCCAATCTTTATTCAGCTTTTTTAGTATCGTCTCAATGCGTTCAGAGTGAAAGTTAGTGATAGTTTCTTTTCGGCTGCCGAAACGAAAGGAGTTACCGAGAGTGAACTTTGGCATTTTTTTTCTCTGACGATCACTCTGGTGGCTTCTTCCTTCGGATTCAAATGGAAAATGGAGGGCATTCTATATTTTGGGCCTTGGGCGAATTATTTTAAAATAATAGTCAATCGATCCCACAACTCATTACATGAGACTCGTCTAATATTGAAATTACCATGAAGGACAGAAATTGTGATGTGTTCAATTTTCAATCAAACTCAGTAACGCAGCATTTCTTGTCTTCTGCATTTTCACTTGCACGCTATAAGCGTCAAATGTCTTTATGTTTGGAAACAAAGTATTCCATTCATTCTATAGCGATTTGATGAGCTTTACAACATTATCTCGCTTTAATTTTTTTTTTTTAAATTTTTCGTTTTCACTCTAAAATATTGAACTTTAGAAATTTATTTGTTCTAAAAGAGCCGCCAATAAATACTTACATAACAGACGATTAATTTAAAAAAAAAACAAAATAATAAAAAATAGATTTGTATCTAAGTGTGTTGATACAATTCTTTAAAAAGAAAAAGATAATCTAATAGGACATAAGGAATTTAGAAGTAGATGGCCCCCGCCGGGAGGGGGGGTGGAGAGGTCTTGTGAGATGAGAGGGTAACTTTAGAAATTAATGGATATAAAAGACAAAGGGGTCTTGTGGGATAGTATGTGGTGGTTGAATAGTAATAATGTTGTTTTAATTAAGCCTTCCAAAATATTTGAAGTAAAATATATGATTTACTATTATTTAAGATTTGTTTATTTAAAATCAAATTTTCTAGCTTTGTAAGATGCAAAATTATTAATTATTTATAAAAAAATAAATAACAAAAAATTTTAAATTAAAAAAACTGCCCTTAGTACCTTGTTATTAAGTTTATTATTAAGCCAATTTTTTATTGTTAAAAAAACAAAGGAATACATTACATATACACAGAGTTGGAAAGCCCGGCGGAAGGATAATTCGATTGTGTTTACAACATAATCAATTTTTTATATTCTAATTTTGCTCGTGTATCTCGTTTAAGGGATAAAAAGGAGAAAAATAATGAAAGTAGAGGGGCCAGGCAAGAGAAGAAAAAGGAGAAGAAGGAGGAAATTGAAGGAATTGAGTGGCTTTTGGCTCTACTCTCCTAATCGTTTTCCAAGTCAATAAATGGCTTCTCTCAAAGGCACGTGGATTAAGCCGACTAATTAGTACTTGGTTTTCTTTTCTCAGCCTTGTTTTTCTTTTGTCAGCCTTTGATCTCCTAAACACTCTGCATTTGTGGTTTTAAATGCAAATTATTTCTTTTTATAAACTTATAAGATAATTTGAGTGTTGGAGGTTAACGTAAAAAAAAAAAAAATTTCCTACACCTCTTACTATTTTTTATAGTTTCAGGTGCTTATAGATCATTTATTTTCATATTATCAACTAGTGGTCTACTGTGTCTTCGGAGATAGATAAGTTGCTTCCCTTCCAAACAAATTTAATATTGGCATAGGAGTGCGAGATCAAGCCACTAATTGACTTGACCAGATTTTGGCATCAATACATCTTTAGACAATTTAGATAATTCAGTAATTCTTTTTATGACATAGCTGATCTTAATTAGTTTTTATTAAGGGCTCTATTATTCTTACCTTTGACAAATTGATCGAGGGCTCCTTTCTAAGATTAAATTAACTTTTTTATTCTTTTCTCTTTTTTTTGAATTTTTTTTGTATCGTAAAGGATATTTCTAATAGAATTTTTTTTTTCTAGTGAACCAAAGTAAACAAGCAAACAATTATGCTAGATAATTAAAAAAAATTATGAATACAAAAATATTTTAAAAAAACAACTAAATACACAACTAATTAATAAGAGTATGGGAAGATAAAACCTCCAAAAAAATTTGAAAACTTCTACTTTGATGGATTGGGGTTTCTAGTAGCAGTGATCAATAGAATTGTAAAATAATTGTTTTTTTTTTAAAGTGGAAAGTAGAATAGAGAAAGCAAATTTTTCACCACAGCATTAAAAGTAGGGTATGTCTCTTTTTTTTTTTAGATGGAAAAAGATATCAACGGATAATAATTTAACAAATATGTGGTTTTTATAGAGTTTTAATTGAAATATATAATGTTATAATTACAACATGAAATAGATACTTTCTAGAAACTAAATGGATACAATTTGTTAGTTACAATTTTAAAAGGAGATTTTATAGGAATTTAATAGTTTGCTTATGGAAAATATAATCATTAAATAATAATAAATATAAATTAATAATTAATAACTATAATCTAGGAATAAAACTGGGGCTTTCATTTGCAGTGCGCATTGACAAGTAATTGCGTAAATTAAGCAAGGGTCTCTAACATTGTAGTGACAAGAACATTGATTGACTCAGTTGTGGGCATTTGGTGCAAACTTCCGCACAAAAAGTCCAGAAGGGACAGAGAGGAATAACTCACAAGTGGGACCAACACGGTTTCGTCCTTTGACTTTTATTTTGTTTTTTAATACAACGAATATTTAGTTGAGCTTGATCGCTGGTGGGACTTCAATTTAATGAATTTGAATTGACTTGCTTTAAGCAATTTCCGCCAAGCTGGAGTCAAGTTTACGATTGGGTTCAAGCAAAAAGCTATTTGAAATTACATTCACTTTCGATAAATGGCATCCTGGAAATTCCACTACTGAGAATCAGCCAATCCTCAGAAATTTTGTTCAGAAATCCTCAGGTTTTTGAGAAATTGCATCGTGGTGGTATCAGGTACATACATATGGTTATGACTCACCCCGTCAACACGGCAGAGGAAGTTGGGTTACTTTGTTCGAAACCGAGTTATTGAAAGTGGGCAATGGGACAATGAAGCTGTGTTGACTCTTTTTCACAAACCCTTGTCCAAGGAAAATTCGTCGTAAGCTAAACGTTTCAATATACAGATCTTTTTGAAGATCTGAGGAGGAGATACCGTTGGCATAGGTGGAAGGCAACATTGAAACAAGATTATTTCAGTGGGCAGCTATCTTTGTTACCGCAGTAGTTGGTCTCCTTCTAATCACTTTAAATAGTACAAACAGTTTGCTCTGTCTCCACAATGTTTCGGGTTCTCTGTTTCAGTTTTTATTTTTCTTTTTTTCTTTTTTTTCGTGGGCAAAACCTCAACAGTTTGAGAGAAATTGATTAATTAAATAAAAAATATGACACCTGGTCAGGAGATGTAATCAGTATTACCCTCAAGAGATGCATGGCGCTACAAAAATGCAAATCTAGAGCTAGAAAATTGAGAAACACGCATGCAACAATGTAGAGAAAAAATAAAAATAAAAAACTAGCATAAACGGCACATTTTTGTCATTATGTTGAGTTTGATCCTGATAATAAGCATCCTGCTGCAGTTTTAACGCCATCATGGACTTTCAAACATTTTGGGAGACCTGAGGTGGGTGGTATCCCAATTCCCTTAACAGAGGAAGGCGCTCAACTCCGTAGTATGCAAAGATGAAAGCAATTTTTCTTTTAAATATTTAAAAAAAACTTCTATTTTCTTGAGCATAATATTCTAGGCAGTTCCAGAACATATTTCACCCGAACAGGGTGCCTCTAGACCTCCACCTCTACTTCTAAGGCAGAAAAAAGGAAAAAAAAATTGCGAGCATTTAATTTCGTACTTGTGCTCAGATTTGCTTTTTTTTTTTTTTTAATTAAACGAATGGGGCCTTTTGTCTGAAAAAACAAATTGGAAAAAAAAAAATTGAACCAAATGATTGAAGTAGAAAATATGCTAGGCTTCAGAAATAGTTTTTAGTATGTTCAACTACAATGTCATGAACCACATTATAAATCATTTAAAGTATAAACTCAGACGGGATCGTAATAATTATACAACTTTATTAGAGAACATTCAATATTCATCACAAATAACGTTATAATTCTTTCACATTTAAAAACATCCACATGTACTGTGATTAGTGCTGGATCTAAGACAACATGCACCTAACACTGTTGCTGTTAGGTCCCTCCTCTGGGTCATCCAAAATGCAGAAGTAAGCAATCTTCAGAACGGGAAGCATTTGCTAACGGTTTATTGCTTTCGAAGCAACCTTGTCTGGGAAACTACTTGTCGTGAACTTTCCTTTTCTCACAAGTCACAGGATACGCGTTAGAATACGCTTGTCGAATTGAGTTGTCCTTGCTGTACATTTTTTACATGAAAAACTAAATAAACAAATAAAAGACATAGATTTTGCAATTGACCCTCCTTCGTTAGGTTGCAGGGATTTGTTGCTTAACATGAGTATTGTCTGTTAAAATGGGAAATATGCCACATTTCAGAGATAGTTTCTAGTTTGTAAACACTATCTTGAACCACATAATTGTACAACTTAAAAAGTATACTCAAGAAGGGGATTATAATAATTGTACAATTCAATCAGAGAGCATGCATTGTTCATCACAGGTAACGTCCCAACAACCTAGATTTGGCAAAATATCGTCCACTTTGGACTAGTAAATGACACTTTGTCCACTTCCGTTCTTCACGAATTCGTATACTGGTAAAGGGCAGCCAGGCCTGGCTATACGAGTCTCCAAAGGATGAAAATTCCTGTGCGGAGTTTGACCCGCAGGTTTAATCTCAGACTGAATTTGCATCTTTATCATGTTCAGTAGCTTACCATCTCCTTCAATCAACCCTGCGGCATCCTTCGGATGCAGAACAATTTTCCTCATTGCAGTCATCTTTCCATTGCTTCATGGAAGTTCGGCATTGTAAACTTCTCACACCCACCTCATGTGCTGCATGGTCGTCCAACTCTGCCTTTTCATTTGTCTTCTGAGCCAAAAAATTTTCATCCAACCTTCTCAACCTGTCAAGCTCCTCAGAAACTTGCTTCATTGTTGGCCTTTCTGTGCCTCTAATTCTTAAGCATTTACTGGCAAGCTTAGCAACAATTTCTATCTCCTCCGTTTCACTTTCATCAGCTAGCTGAGAGTTCAGGATCTGATGCAAACTATTATTTTCAATCGAATCAAGGAAATATGGAACCATACTAACCTCCTCATTGGATGCCAATGCCATGCAAGAGCGGGGGTTCATGCGGGTTAACAATTCTACAAGGACAACCCCAAAGCTATACACATCACTCTTCTTTGTCAATTTACCTGTCATAGTTGGGTGCTAGTTAGATTAATTGGTAAAAAATTTTTAGGTGGTACAATAGATTTAGGGTTCCAACTACTTTTTTTTTTTTTTGTGGGGGGGGGGGGGGGAGTTTGGTGGGGGAAACCAATAAAAAAGAGACCCTTTTCATTTTTTTTTTGACTTACCTGTGAACAAACACTCTGGGTCTATGTAACCAAGAGTCCCTACTCGTCCCATGATCATACCAGTTTCATCATCTGACGAAATCAGCATTGAAGACTCAAAATCAGCCAATTTTGCCGTATAATTATCATCCAAGAATATGCTGGCGGACTTTACATCTGCGTGAATGATTGGAGGGCTTGCTACAGAATGCAAATAGTCAAGAGCTGAAGCAGTTTCGGCCGCAATCCTCAGACAGGTTTTCCAATTTCTTAAAACTTGTGAACTCTTATCATGGATATGGTGAAACAGAGTTCCATTGGAAACAAATTCATAAATCAGTAGAGGCACTTTGGTTTCTAGACACAGCCCTAATATCTTGACCACATTCTTATGGTTCACTTGTGAAATAATGCCAAGAAATTCCGCTATCCGGCCCCTATCTGCACACATATACTTATTCACTGCAACCTGGGTATTGTCAGGTAAGAAGCCTTTGTAAACAGGGCCAAAACCACCTTCACCAAGACAACGATGAAAATTTTTGGTGGCTTTTACCAGCTCTGCCTTGGTAAAAATTTTTATTCGCGAGAAAGCTAAGCCCGGAACATCTCTGCCTCCTCCCCCTAGTCTTACTGCCGACAAGATTACGCTGCGGACATTTCTAGACTTTCCAGCTGATTTTTTTCTCAATTCTAGTGGGTCTATCTGTGATGCAGTATCTTGCAATCTAGCACTGATCTCCTTTACTTTAGACATCGCATCATCATCTTGCAGCAACATCCTCTGGAAAGCTTCCGTTTGAAACTCATCCAGCAAGTAATCAACATCGCAAGCCAAGTTGTGAAGCTGGCCTAGCCACCTCTTCACTGACTCCTCCTTCGTCTGTTTCTCCACCGCATCATCTACCACCTCATTAATCTTCACAAACACCTTCTTCCACCAAATCAGATCGGCCTGGATCTGCTCTTCGCGTGCAAACTGCCCAAGCCAATCTTTAGTCAACTTTTCTATTATCTTCCCAATAGATTCAGAGTGAAAGTTAGTGATAGTTTCTTTTCGGCTGCCGAAACGAAAGGAATTATCGAGAGTAAACTTTGGCATCCTTTTGTCCGTCGAGTGTCGATCTGTCCGGTGGATCCCTTTTCCTGATTCGAATGGAAAATGGAGGGCATTAATAACCAATTTAAGTATTAAACTACCCTCTCATTTCTCTTCTAAAAATAAGAGTTGCCAAATTCGTTTTGAATTTCGCGGTTGACTTTTAGATTTGACGACAACCGTTGGATTTTGAACAACTATCTAACGGCTTGGATTAAAAGTTAGGATAGTAGTATATTGGTGGTTAGCGGGAACCATGGGCTTTACAAGTTGTAACAGTCCACAAGGGGAAGCTCAAAGCAGACAGGCTAATTAGGCGGCATTGTTGGTGGACCCACACGTGTTGGGTTTTTTCTACTGGTTCTTTTTTTTTTTTGGGTTAAATTTCAATTTACCTAGGTCAATCTTCTGTTCACAAAATTTTGAAAACATCGATTTAACTCGGATTTATCGTTCAAAAAATAAGGGAAAATAGCGAAACATTAATGAAAATTTTAATATCTTCTTAATAATAAATAGAGTTAGTTGATATTTTTAGAATCTTAGGGAAAAAATATTGAAGATTATAATTCAAGGTGGGAAATAAACTAAAATTTACATTTTTCTTGAAAAAATAATTAGCAGTATTTTTCTGATAATAAAATAACTACTTTGAACTTGGTTGAAATCCAAGGATCATTCTAGTAGAAACTAGAAATTGCGAGTTATCTAACAATTGAATTCAAAATCACGTTTTTCTTCACAAACATTCTTTGACTCTAGATTTTACAACTGGAGAAATTATCTTGTACCTTATTACGTCAAACAACCGTCTAGAGGAATGAAATTGCCTCTTAACCTTTGCGTTGTGTAATCTCACGTCATATTTTAGTTTTCTATTTTATATTGTACTTTAGTAGTGGGTTAATTTGGATGCACTTCCCGGATAAAATAAGTGACATGTTTCAACTAACCTCATAAATTATTGAAAGCATCCTGCCGCCCCCATTTATCATTAAGAAGTAAAAAGTTTCATGAAAAAATTTATCAATGTGATCCCAACTTATTTACCATAAAATTTTGAATTGTAAATAAGAACCTGTTGATGTTTTTAGTAATTTGAGAGATGAGTTAAAATATATTTAAGGGTAAACTAAAATGCACTATTTTTACTTAATCCACATGAAATTAAATTTAAAGCAATTTTGATGAATCTAGAAGGTAGACAGTTTTTTTCCTTAGGCACTTCCACATTTATTTTCAAATAAAAATATGTTTTTGATCTTATAAAACCATTTTAGAAAATATTTCTCTCTCTTTTCTTTCATCTATTTAATTTTTTTTCAGTCTTCTTACCTCTCTTTAATTTCCACTCCTTTACACATGTTTCTTTTGTAAGCATTAACAAGCACGTTGTCATAGGACGATAGTTTTGTACAGTAATCCTGTGCTGTACTTAGACGACTTCCTAGCACTTAAGATGCTGAGTAAACCTAGAGCACTTCTCGATCTAGAAAAGCAACGATACTTGTGGAAAATACTAGTGAGAAATAAGAATGATTATTGCCAAATAAATGTTTATTATATACTAAAGAAATAATTACAAGAGAGCTTGTGTGAGTTGTGTGTTGTGTGTGTTGGATTGGGCTTGTGTGTGGGGTGGTGGTGTTGTGCAAAATAAGGGGACTCACCCCTATTTATAAGTGTTGATTGTCAAGCAAGTGGATGAGGGGACTTAAATGCTCAATCCTAGAAACTTCTAAGATATTTGTAATTATAGAGAACTCTAGAACTTAAGCCGGACTAACATTTTGCTAAGCATACCACGATTGACTTAGTTATGTAGGTGGCCTATTTCTAAGCGTAGCCTGCTTTTAAGTACCACCTGCCTTTTGTGCTGAGAGAATCCCGCTTCCAAGTACAACCCGCCTTGAGTACTAAAGACATTTCGCTTCTAAACGCACTTTGGATTTAGGCAGACTTTTGCTGACTAGCCCGTGGGCACGAAATTAACCTATAATCATAGCAGATTTGAGTGGCTTGTGACAATGTGCTCTAATAATTGTTGATGCCAAATCTTTGAGTGAGTTGATGGGTCTAATATAGACTTATAAGGCATGAGTCAAGAATGTCATAGTTATGTTCTTTAAAAGAAGGTGTTTTAGTTCTTCATAATCCTTAACGATCCACGGTGCCTGATGATCTTTTATTCATGAAAAAAAAAATATCTATACTCCTAAGATTTATAAAAATAGTCACTAACATCCCAAGTTTTTTAAAAGAGATATCAAGATTTTTTTAACTATTATACTGTTTACCTCTATTATTTTAAAAACTAATGTTACAAATACCATATAAATAATGTAATCTATGTAGTAGATTAACAATATTAAAATACTTAATATTTTAATAAATTTTAATATGTAAATTATTATATATTTTTATTTATTGTAGAGATTTTAAATAATATTTACATTAAATACATTCTACAACGAAAAACATTCTCACATATTAATATTGTTAAAATTATTATTTTCCACAACATTCAAAATAATTTAAATTTTTAATATATTTATCTTAATATTACAATTCTATTTATCATAAAATTTACTTTAATATAATAAAATATATTTGATGATTATAAAGGATTAAAAATTTTTAAATATTAAAATATTTTAAAATACATATATTACTACATTTATTTTAATATTATAGTTCTATTTATTGTAAAATATTAGAATCATTTTTTTGTAATAATAAAGATAAAGGGTATAATGTTCAAAAGGGAGAATTGGTGTCTCTCTTTAAAATTTAGGATATTAGTGATCATTTTCCCAAACCCTAAGGTGTAAATATCCTTTTTCCTTTGTTTATTAATATTTAATGATCCATAACATTTTGGATGTCATGGGAGTGTAGAATAATTCTGATTTTAAAGTTCTATTTTCTTCAATTGTTGTTTGAAAATTAAACTCCAGCATCCATGAGGATTTTCATCAATCGGTAATTTTTCTAGTTCCCTATGAGCACCTTTTTTTTAAAAAAAATTTTGACACAACTAGAAATTCTATTTCTCTTACCAGAGCCATGCATCAAATTCCTATCAAACATTCAAATCAAATTATAGTCAATCCATTAGCATCCAAACAGTTGGATAAACTATTGAAAAAATCTTGATAACCCGAGATGAAACACCATCTATTGATATTCCTATTGAAAAATAGCATATTAATATGCTATTTTGAGTGGAAATCACTTAACGAAAGTAAAAAATTTTGAGTGATTTGGATTCTACTCTGTGAACACTTTAAAATGGTATATTTATTTACTCAAAATGATGCTAGGATAAATAAAAAATTGACTCTCAAAGTGCACCTTGAAGTTAAAAATTTAAAAGAAGATAACACTTATCCCACAAGAGAAAAATAAGCTAAAAGATTTATATTTATATATAGATACTTATCCATACATGAGTAAGAATTTTAAGAATAAAAGTTCTTTCCACATGTGCGAGTACAAGAGGTGTAAATCCAAGACCAATTTGATTGAACTCATTCAAAACAAGTCCTAACTAAAATATATATTTTTTAATCAAAAGTAGTTTTGATTTGTGAATAAATTTCAGTTGTATCACATAAGATTTAAATCATTTATTGAATTTAGAAAATTCAATTGTATTCCAATAGTTACATTCTCTCTATGTATAAAAATGCAGCCTTTCTTTTGTTTTTAGACACACAAATAACACACAAAAAGCACTTTAAAATTTTTTCCTTCCTTTAATGTTTTATTTGTGATCGAGATTCTACACTGTTGTTGTTCGCCAAAATTATTTGTGCGTGCTTCACAAATAATTTGTTTCCATTGTATCTTGAGAAACAGATACAATTAAACTAAAAGCACGAGGGTAAGTGGTAAATTTATTTTAAGAAAATTAGTTTTACAGGCCTCAGGTTTTTCCTCTGTTTGGTTTTTAGCTTCTTTCATTTATTTCTTTCTTTTTCTGTTACAGCAGAATTCACATTTTGTTATAAAACTCTAATATTATTGCATTTTCTTTCAATAATTCCAAGAATTAAAAAATATTTATTTTAGTTAGGACATATTTTATATTTTGACCGGACAATTATAATTTAAAATTAAGCAACAACATATAATGTGGTTTAAAAGTTACGTTGATTTTATTTTCTAATTATACAATAAAAAATTATAATACTTTTATTATTTTTTGCCAAAATTAATATAACAATTACATTTACTAAAGACTACCAATTTTTATTTAACAATTACAATCATTATAATACTTTTATTACAATCATGAACACCGAAAAAGGCAACCATCTGACCATCAACCTCCGATAAGCTTGCCGCACAATGTTCTTCCATTGAAGAGATTTTACCATTAAAATAGGAATATCCATAGCTAAACTTCGCCGTTCGGCTTCCAGTCAGATGGCTCTTACCGCTGCGCTGAAGTGCCAATGCCGATCATGAGCCGCTATCATAATCTAAAAGCTCGAAATTAGTATCCCCAGAAGAACGTGCAGACGGGTCCGCTTTCGAATCTTCAAGTGTTGGTGTAAGTATTAAGTCTAGTAAAGGCACGATTACACCTATAGGATCTCCAATTATTACTGCTCTTACCAGCGCCACGGTTGCTCTGCCGACATTTCTAGACTTTCCACCTGATTTTTTCCCCAAAGCCAGTAGTTCTATCTGTGATGCAATATCTTGCAATCTAGCGTTGACCTCCTTTACTTTAGACATCCCAACATCATCTAGCAGCAACATCCTCTGAAAAGCTTCCGTTTGGAACTCATCCAACAGGTAATCAACATCGCAAGCCAAGTTCCGAAGTTTGCCTAGCCACATCTTCACGGACTCCTCCTTCCTCTGTCTCTCTACCGCATCATCTAGCACCATATTTATCTTCACCAACATCTTCTTCCAACCAATCAGATCGGCCTGGATCTTCTCTTCCCTCGCAAACTGCCTAAGCCAATCTTCACTCAACTTTTTTAGTATCTTCTCAATGGATTCAGAGTGAAAGTTAGTGATAGTTTCTCGTCGGCTACCGAAGCGAAAGGAATTATCGAGAGTGAACCTTGGCATCTTTTTTCTATGTTGATCGGTCCCGGTGGCCTGTTCCTTCTGATTCAAAATGGAAAATATGGAGGCATTAACAAGTAATTGTGTAAAGTAAGCAAGTTTTTTTTTTTTTTAAGGAAAAAAAAAAGTAGAAGAAGATTGATTGACTTGGGTTCGGGTATGTGACGCAACCTGCGGACTTCATAGAGAGCATAACTCATCATGTGGGACCAACACGGTTTAAGCAATTTCTGCCAAGCTGTAGTACTCAAGTTCCGGTCGAGGGCGAACCTCAACGGCAGGAGGGAAATTTTTTAATTAAAATAAATTATGACACGTAATGAGTCTTACCCCTCGTGAGATGCGTGGCTCTACAAAAATGCAAACCTTGAGCTAGAAAATTAGAAAAAATCATTGCAATAACGCAGAAAATACTAAAAAAACTAGTAGAAACGGTGTATTTATGTCTTATTTTGTGTATGATCCTGATAATAAAATCATATAACTTGGCAGAGTTTTATGGTTCAATGCGTGGCTTTCTCAGAGTCAAACATCCTACGTCATTTTATATGCGCATAATTTCATTAGGCCTCTATATCTATTATTATTTATATTTTATTTATATATATTATAAAATTATTTATTTACATATATTACAAAATTTCATTAAAATTTAATATTTTTATTTTATTTAAATTTTTAATGTATTAAACTGACCTCTATAATTTTTAAATTCTAAAAATACTCTTTATTTAAATTAAAAGAATAAAATCATTAAATAAATTTTAATTATAATTATTATATTAAATTATTATTATTATTATAACAATAAAATTTTTTAAAATTATTAATAATAATAACTAACAATAATAGTTATTATTAAAGATTAATAAAATAAAAATAAATTATAAAAATATAAATGAAGAGTATTTTTAAACTCTAACTGAGACAATGGGGCTTGCATCAGTCGACAAGGGAAAGCTCAAAGTAGAAAGGCTAATTTAGTCATATGATGGACCAAAGTATGCTAGGTAATTTTCTACTGGTTCTTTTCTTTTTTTTTGGGGGGGGATTAGATTTCAATTTAGATCACATAAAATGACAATCTTCTATTCATAAAATTTTGAAAACATCAGTTTAACTCTATTTATTATAAAAAAAGATATTAAAACTTTCATTAATGCGTCATTCTATTTGTGTCCTCCAATTACCATTATTTTTTAAACAATAAATAGGTGTTAATCGATAATTTTAGAATCTTACATATGTAGGAGAATAAATAGTGCCGATTATAATTCTTCATGGGAAATACAATAAAATTTAATATTTTTCTTAAAAAAATAATTATCAGTATTTATTAAATAATAAGATAACTATTTTTATGTTAGTTGAAGTCCAAGGATTATTTGAGTAGAAACTAGAGATTGCAAGTCATCTAACAATTCAATTCATGTGTTTCTTCATAAATATTCTTTGAGTCTAGGTTTTACAATTAGAAATGATCTTGTACTTTGTTGTATCAAACAATGGCATAGAGGAATGAAACTGCTTCTTAACCACTGCTTCATATAATCTCACGGTCATATTTTATTTTTTAATTTTATATTATATTTTAGTACTCAGTTAATTTTAATTTACTTCCTAGATAAATTGACTGCTTTAATTTATCACATAAATGATCGAAAACACCAGCCCACCCCCATTTGTCATGAAGAATTTTATCAATAAGATCCCAAGTCATTTCCATAGTTTTTTGAATAGTAAATAAGAACATGTTGATGTTTGTAATAATAATTTGAGAGATAAATAAAAGTATGTCTACTTGTGAAGGCAAAAATATACCATTTTTAATAATCCACACAAAATCGAATTTGAAGCAGTTTCGGTGAATCAGTAAGCTAGATAGTTTACTTGTTTTTCTTTAGACATTTTCGTGTTTTCAAATCAAAAGACTTTTTGATTTTATTGGGTCCATCTTATTTGGGTTTTCTAAGCCTAAAGTTTAGTAATTTTAAGTATTTAAGCTATTAAAGGGAACGTAGAGGGTGCCGATGAAATTTCTCATGAAACTAGGTTATAAATAAGACTAAGTGGAGCGGCAGCAACTTTTTATGCGCAGAAGACGCGGCGCAAGAGAGAGTCTGAGAAAACAGAGGCGGCAGCAACCTTTTTTTGTGTAGAACAAGCGGCGAGAGAGAGAGAGAGAGAGAGAGAGAGAAAACAGTGGAGGTTTTAATTTAGAAATAATAATTTCAATCTTTAATTGGGAACCTGCTATGTTACCGTACCCGTCTTTTATGATTTAACTATTGTCAAATTTTCTTGAACACCTTGTACTCCTTCCGTTGACGATTTGTTTATAATTCTCAGAAGGATAAAATTACCCTTCTTGACAGATGTTGAAGAAAATTGATAAGGTGCGGAGTTCTAAGTACTTTTGCGGTCATAAAAAGCTGTGGCAGCAACGGACTTTGCTTGCGGAAGTAGAAAGAAAGAGATTGGCTAAGTGGAATTTGATGGGTAGAATTTGGAATAAAATTATGTGTTTGGCAGTACAACTTTCATGAGGTTGAAAATAATTTATGTTGAGAAGCATGAAGCAGGTTTATTAATGTCAGTCAGATTTTTTTTTTTTTTTTTTGGCGATGTTGCTTATTTTGGATCGAAAAGCAAAATAATATCATCTTCTTCTTTTTCGGGGTTTTGCCAATTTTAGATCCAAATATAAAATAATATCTTCATCTTTTTTTTAGGCTTCATTTGATGCAATTTTTCAAATAGAGTTTATTTAAGTAGAATTTTTGTTAGTAGCATTTTTACTCAAAAAATTTTAATTGTTTGGTTGTTAATAAGAGTTTTCATAAAAAAATTTATGAAGTTAGATAAACTTTTTAAAGTTATATTAAAAAAAATAAAATAAAATTATGAAATAAGTGAAGGATATTTTAGATATTTTAATATTTAAAAAAAATTTCAACCTCTACTCGTAAAAACTCAAAATTTTAGTTTTTGTAAGTAGAGACAAAATAATTTATTTAAGCTCTAAAAACTCTACTGAAAAAACAACTAAACAATAACAAAAATTATAATAAAAGATTATGAAATTAAATAATCATTTATGATTATTAAATAAGTCATGCCAAATAGGTACTTAAAATATGTGGGGGATGAAGGTGAAGATGATAATGATGGAGGAAGATGAAGGAGTGATGATGATGGAGACGAATTCGTGCATATTTGATATGGCTTATTTAATAAATATAAGTGTTTATTTAATCATATAAGCTCTTATCATAATTTTTATTGTTATTTAATTTATTTTTTAGTAAAGCTTTTAAAGTTTAAATAAGTTATTTTACTTTTACTAGTAAAAAATCAAATTTTAGATTTTTGGGAGTAGAGTTTGAAAAGTTTTTTTAAAATGCTAAAATATCATCTACTTATTTAACAATCTAATTTTATTATTTTCTTAACATAACTTTAAAATAAATTGTCTATTCAGATAATTTCATAAATTTTTAATAAAAACTCTTATTAATAATCAAACAACTAAAATTTTTAGGTAAAAAGTCTATTTATAAAAATTCTACTAACAAAAGATCTATTTGAAAAGTTATAACAAATTAAGTCAAAGGGGAAAGAAAAGAGAAACAACTTTTAAAAATTTATTTTTAATTTATAAATTTAGGGGTATTGTTGTCTTTTTATTTATATTACTGTTTTCCTTTGGTTAATATGTCTTGAATGTAAACAAATAAATATTCTAATACTTGTAAAAATAATAAATAAAAAGAATGTAATGTGTTAAATAGAATTTTAGTAGTGCATGTCAGTAAAGAATATCATAATATCTCTCTCCATCTTATGAATAAAAAGGGAGTATAAGGTACTTAGTGAAATTTAACATTAGTTAAATCTAAGAAAACAAAAAAATGGGTATAGTATAACGGTTGCAACGAAGTTGGACCCCTTTTTAATTGGATGAACGGAAGGTGAGGTTAATTTTTTTTTTTTTAAAAAAAAAAATTTTGAGCGAATATTTTTGGCATCGCTATTACACAATCTATTAGTCTTTATTTCTATTTTATCTTCTCATTGGCTATTATTTAATATACTTATTTGTTAGAGCGATAGATATTAGAGCATTTTAAATATTTATTTATTCACTTATATAAGTAAATAAAATAGTAAAAAAATATGTTATTCTTCAAAAGATTTTTTAAATAGAAATAAATTAATATTATTTTAATCAAATAAGTACTGTTTTAAAGGAAAATTAAAGCATTTCTCTCTCTTTTTTAATAAAAAATAATAAAATAAATTAAAAAAATAACTCTCTAAATTTGAAGAGAGAGAATTATTTCTTATTCAAAGAATTTTATTTAGAGAATCATTTTAAGGCTCCAAGGGAGAAATTTGTGTTGTAATTCCATTAATATAGTTGAAAGATTTTATCGAGTTACGGTCCAATAATTTTTTTTGCTTTGAATTTTCTATATAAAAATTTATGTCTCTTATGACTGGTCTTAGCTTTGAATTTTATTAATTTATTTTTTTGACTATTTATTTGTGAAATACCTCCTATTTTAATTACATAAATAGAGAAAAGATTTTGTTTTTGCTTAATTTACTAATACTAGATCTCCGAGTGGGTTGATGGGTCAAGTATAGACATTTAGGCGTGAGGTAGGAGTGTCATGGTTGTGTTTGTAAAAACCTGTTTTAGTTCTTCACGATCCTTAATGTGAAATGGTGCTGGATGATCTTTTGTTTATTAATATTTAATGATTTATGGCAATTTGAATGTCGTGGGAACATAGAATAATTCTGATTTCAACGTTCTATTTTCTTGAATTGTTGGCTGAAAATTGAACTCCAGCATCCATGAGGATTTTTATCAACCGGTGATTCTTCCGCTTCGTATGGGCGCTTCAAACCACGCCCACACCCCCCGGCGGGACCCCCGAGGGGATCACACAACCTGAAATCCTGATCCTCCAACTAAAAGCAGGCATGAAGTCCGTATTGGAGATCCAAATCAAATTACAATCAATCCGTGCAATCCAAAAGCAAGCTGCGCTTGGGGCATTCTCTTAAAAATAATCGGATAAACAAAAATATAATAAAGCACCGAAGAATCTTCTATGACATTAGAAGAATTAAAAATCATGTATTCAGATTATGTCGCATTTTGCATCGTGGTTAGATTATTATAATTTAAAAGTTACTCTACATAATATTTAAAAAATATTTTATATTATGATTTGAAAAGTAAGTTGGTTTTATCATATTCTTATATGATAAAAAAATTATAATATTTTTATTATTTTTATCAAAATTAAGATAAAAATTATGTTTACCAAACACTTCTAATTCAATTTTAAATTACAATAATTTATTCACATTAATTGTGGCTTAAAATCTACTAAACATTACTAATTTTATTTTAAGTTACAATTATTTATCCATATCACTTATGTCTAAAAAGTCACGTCACCTTAATACTACACATTGTCTTTATCTCTAGTCCCTACCTCATTAGTCAACATTTTACCATGCATTAGTGTAGAAATTATAGACACAGTGAATTGTCCTTTCCGATTTTCTCTAGTGCCATTTTCCATAATATCCCTGATGAACCAAAAGTTCATAGGAAGAAGGAAGGGTCCTTCAAACTTCAATGCAAGAGCCATTTCGCTTTTGATAGTGACTCCTTTTTATTTCAAACCAGTCCAAAAAATGCTACGTTTTAAAAGTAGTGTATAGTCTGTTCAATGTGGAAAACTCAATATAGATTAGGTACAAAATCGAAAGGACAGTGTGATTACAGAACTAATTAATTAGAGAGCGTCCTCTGTTCATCACAAATAACGTTATAATTCTTACACATGTAAAAGCATACGCATATAAGGTGATTAGTGCTTGATCTGAGACAACATGCACCTAACGTCCTTGCTACTAGGTCTCTCCTGTGGATCATCCAAAGTGCAAAAATAAGCAATCTTCAACACAAGAAGCATTTGCTCCTCATACCCATTGCCAAGTAGCTTCGAATTGATAGCCCTTTTAGGATTCTCAGAGGAGATGACATTTCTCATCCATCTTACCATATTCATCTCCTCTGTATATTGTAAGAACTCATTGGATGGAAGTTTTCCTATCACTAAAACAGCTAGCACCACCCCAAAGCTGTAAATATCACACTTGTCAGAAATTGTTAGCGCCTGGTGATACTCGGGCGCTATGTATCCCGTCGTTCCCGCCACACTCGAAGTTCTGATTTGTGTATGACCATCAGGCATTAGTTTTGCAAGACCAAAATCAGAAATCCTGGCTTCCATATCATCGTCCATAAGCACGTTCGCTGGCTTGATATCTCTATGGATTATACAAGGTCTATGGTACATATGCAGATACTCAAGTCCAGAAGCTATTCCTCGCGCAATCCTGTGTCTAGCTAGCCAATCTAATTCTCTTCTTCCTTGTGAGACATCATATAGAATGTCTTGTAAAGTTCCATTCTTCATGAATTCGTAGACGAGTAAATGGCAGTCAGGCCTTGTCACATGAGCCAGCAAAGGTTGAAGACTCCTGTGCCAAATTTGACCCGCAGTTTTAATCTCAGTTTTAATTTGCCTCATTTTCCTGTTGATCAGCCTACTCTGTACTTTAAGCAACTCTGTGGCAGCCATTGGAGGCTGATCAATCTTCTTGACAGCAATCATCTTTCCGTTGCCTCCTGGTACCTCAGCTTTGTAAACTACACCACACCCACCTGCTCCTATTATCTCCAAAGAAGCAAGACTATCTTCTTTCGTCAAGAAAGCTATGTCACCTTTCTTGATTATTGGAAGAGCACAGATTGCAGGGCTAGGATCTCTACCTTCACCTCTACCCTTCAATGCCGACTCTTTAGCTTTTACCCTAGCATGTACTTTGGCTTCACTCACCAAAGAAATTGTGGATAATCTTTTCCTGACATTCCTAGACTTCCCATCTGAAATTTCTTTCAACTCTAGTGAGTCTATCTGCGAGGCAATACCTTGCAATCTAGTATGGACCTCCATTACTTTAGTCTTTGCCAAGGAATCGAACTCATCGTCGGTACTATAATCATAATCTAGCGGCAGCAACTTGCTCCGGAAAGCCTCGGTTTGAAACTCATCAAACAGGTATTCAACATCACAAGCCAAGTTCTGAAGCTCGCCCAGCCACAGCTTCACATGCTGATTCGTCGTCTGCTTCTCCACCGCATCATCTACTACCTCATTAATCTTCTCCAACATCTTTATCCACCCCATCAGGTTGGCCTGGATATGCGCTTCACCCGCAAACTTTCGAAGCCAATCTGAATCCAAATTTTGTATAATCGTCTCAATTGATTCAGAGTGAAAGTAGTAAGACGTAGTTTCCTCTTGACTGAAGAAACGAAAGGAATTATTGAGAGTTAACTTCGGCATCTTTTTCCCTGATGATGGCTCAAATGGAAAATGGAGGCATAATTAATAAGCTTAATTTCTTAATAAAATTGCGTGCATTAACAAGTAATTAAGCTACCAGTTCATCTTAAATTCCAGGAGCTTTCCGGACATTATAGGCTGCCTAACAACCATTAGATTTAAGTCAAATCAAAAGTATCTGTCTTGGATAATTCGTTTTATTAAAATATATATCTACGTATAGACAAATAATGAAAACGTGTGAGCCCCACGATACACGCAAACACACACCCACATACATGCACTTTCTCTGCCATCGCACGTGAACTTTACCCATTAATTTACTATTATCCTAACTTTTATTGCCCAATCAATAAGAAAATTTCTTCAAGTTATAAAATATTATATAAATCCCATTGGATAAAAAATAATCTGCAATAATATCATTGATTCCATAGTATTATCTCCTGTTAGATTTCAACCTCCCCCTCCTCCTCCATTTATTTATTTATTTATTTATTTTAAATATAAATGAAAAATATTATCCATTAAATACCATCTCTTATTCGTTATAAAATTAATTAATTATTTGAATTCAAAGAAACAGAGACCATTAGAGTTAAGAATATTCGTAACTAGCAAATCAGAATGACTAAAAACTAATCCAGTGAGAACTAATAATTACAATATTAATTAGTTGATCCAATTATTATGGTGGACGTGATTGAAGAATAGTTAAAGAAATTCCTGTTAGAACCGTGATTTGGTGTGTTCATGTTAAATGGAGATATTCTTTAGCTGTCTCAATACACACTGCATTTTCTCCTTGCACAATAAATTTTCGATTGTTTAGCTAACTGCAAACTATCATAATAAATCTTGTAAATTAATCTAAGTCTCAATTCCATCGATGTGCTGTTATTTCTGAAAGGATGTTACTAAATTTTTGTTGAAATATCATTGTGAAAGAAAAATAATAAAAAAAGTTATTTATCAGAGGATAAATTTTAAATTACTCTTATGAAATAACAATATTTAAAATATTTACTAAATTATTGTATACTTTAATGTACCATTCTTTTTGGTTCAAACATTAGAGAAAAGTGAAGGTTATTGATAAAATTTCTGTATCTTCATCTTCTTTAAAAAAATGGGAGTTGAATTAAAATTTATAATAATTTAGAGGGTATTTTAGAAAATTCCAATTCGTGGGGGACTACTTGAACGCTACCCTTGATTGTATTTATCAACTCAAAATGCGGGTGCGCCGGCGCCTTTTACATATCATTATTGATTGACTGAGGTGAATTTTTGTTTTTTTTTTTTTTTTGGATGACTTGGTATAAGCTACTTCGGAAGAAATTGCACAATCGAGTGAGCACTCGATTGTGTCTAAATAAATTTCTCTCTGTCTCTTGTCTATGTGGTTGGGTCTGTTAAGACGTATGCACAGTACAGGCCAGCCATAAACTGAGGAAAGTAAGTTTTTTTTTTCTTAATTTTCCTTTAATTTTTTTGACATTATATGCATCTGGATTATTGTTCTGCTTTTGAGAACTTCAGATTTTAGTTTTTTGCTTACTTTCTGGGTCTACTGCAGCGGGACAGAAGATGGAGAACGGCGGATATCATCAATCCGTTAATATCGAGAGATTAGCAGATATTTTGAGAGGCAAGTTCAGGAGCTTGCATCGGTTACCCGAGAAGTGTTGCATCTACAGAGTTCCTCAGCAAATCCGGTGTTTAAATCCGAAAGCTCACACTCCGCAATTGGTCTCTATTGGTCCGTTTCATCACCGTGACAACGAAGGGCTAAGAGCCATGGAAGAGATTAAAGTAAGATACCTTGAATATTTTCTTCAACGAACTGAGGTAAGCATCGAGACATTTCTTGCATATGTTAAAAACAAGGAAGAGCAATTGCGTGATTGTTATGCAGAAACAATTGGACTTGAAAATGAAGATTTTGTAACTATGGTTTTAATGGATGCTGCGTTTCTTATCGAGTTCTTACTCAGATATAGCTTCCCCAAATTGGTTTCCACTGGTGACCCCATATTCACCAAATCAAGGCTGATCTCTAACATGTGGCTTGACATTTGGCTCTTAGAGAATCAGCTTCCGTTGTTCATTCTTGATGACTTGTTTAATCTTGCCAAGACAGCAGTGAATCATGATTCCTACAATGGAGTTTCATTGCTCTCACTCACCCGTCGCTTCTACAAAGATAATTATGAGTTTCCCTTGATGGAGGCGAATTTGTTCGAAACCCATTTCAAGCAAGCTCAACATTTCCTTGATTTGTTAAGACTCTGTTTTCAGCCACCCCAGTCACGGTCCTGCAGAGCACAAAATAAACTCAGAACTGAAACTCAGAATATACCTACAGCGACGCAACTTCACCAAGCTGGAGTCAAGTTTCAGTTGGGTTCAAGCGCAAGTCTCTTCGACATAACGTTCAATGCTAAGGGCATTCTGGAAATTCCGCTGTTGAGAATTAGCGAGTCCACAGAGATTTTATTCAGAAACCTTCAAGCCTTTGAGAGATTGCATTGCGGCACCAGGTACATAAACGACTATGTCATCATTATGAATTACCTCGTCAACACGGCACGCGATGTTGACTTACTTGTTCAAAGCCGGGTAATCGAAAACTGGCTATGGAACGGTGAAGCCGTGTCAACTCTTTTTCACAACCTCGTCCAGGAAACTTCATTGTCTGCTAAAAATTTCCAGTATACCGATCTTGTTGAAGATTTGAGGGCCTATTGCAGATACCGCTGGCATAGGTGGAAAGCAATGTTGAGACAAGATTACTTCAATAGTCCATGGGCATCTATCTCCGTTATTGCAGCCGTTATTCTCCTTTTACTGACTTTGATCCAAACAGTTTGTTCTGTTATCGGACTGTAGTTCCTACAATTTTAATCCGTATATTGTCATATTTAATATTGAGTGTCTGTGTGCAGCTCAACCTAAAAAGTGTCAAAGACCTTGTTCGCCGTATGAACTATTATTCAATAATTATCAATCAAAACTTTTATAGCAACATGAAAAAAAGGCCTAGATTATATAATCTTGTATTCTTTTCTACCATGCATATCCCAGAAGTTCTCAAAACTTGTCATTGAAGTACAAGAGTGTCAGAGTAGCAGAATTCATCTCAGAAGCAAACAAGTTCTCCAGTATCTGTCCAAGATGCACTTCAAATGTATGCTGGATGGTAAGTCATTCATTACATTTGGATTTAATATTCAATCTAAGAAAAAAAAAAAGGGTAATAATTTATGCCCATTCTCATTGTATACAACATTGCATATAAATTCCATTTTCCAGTAAAAAGTTAAGCCAATTATACATCACTCCAAATCTTTGCTGAAGTAGGCTTAACCTTCTCTTGTAGGAACTGCAGAATATGTTCCCGTTTCCAATTGTCAATTCTGCAAAGGAGTCGTGGCAAATAAATCATAATTTGTTACAGGACTTTGTTACTCCATGGGAAAGGAAATGAGAAAATGAAAGTAAATAAGTTATGCACATGCAAGATATTAAGCGCTCAGGAAAACCTGATAACGAAGCATTAATTCAATTGACAACAGAAAAGAGGACCTATGAATTTTACAATGCCAGCATTGAATTACTAGTTCCTCAGGCCACAACCTCATATATCACAATGTTTATGAAATTGTGTGGGAACAATGTGAGCTTTAACGCACACAACAGGAGGACATCATAATCATTTAGAGCTGCTTGGTCAGGCGAAATTTATTTGCTATATCTCAGAGGGAAAATATAGTCTTTTAAATGCTCTTGCCCCAAGGAAAAGGTAATAGTGGGGAAATATGGAGGTAAAAGGCAACAACCAATGATAACATGTAAGCCTAAAACTCCACCAGTCTCCCTTAATTATCCTGCTGGCAATTTTTAGAAAAGAGTAGTTAATATTAACAAAAGCAGCTCACCTTATGGTTTCCTTGTGTTGCCCCTCCTCATCCAGCATGATCAACTTAGGGGGAGAATTGAAAACATATTGAACTCTAACAGTAGGAAACTTATCCTTTTCTTCTTCAATGAAACCAACAATTTCAGGGTAGAAAACCAATTTCCTCATGCACGCCTCCAATATTGCACCTGAATATGTAATCTGCAATTTCACCAGATCATTGTATGTCATTCTATTGTCGCTGAAGAAACAAAAAGGTACCCCAAAAACAAACAAAGGCAACTCTTGATGTAAATGTTTAAAAAGTAGACTTCTTTTTGTGCAAATGAGCCAATACAGGACAAGTTGTTTGACTTTCCAAGACAACAATTTATTCCCCAAGAAAGAAAAACAGACACATGCGCAGACACACAAGACTAAAAATGATTCATAACCATGCAAAGAGGAGAGGTGCACCTCATGAGAACTGGTGCGGTTGGGGAGTCAAGGATCTTGTCCTCAAAACATTTAGAAAAGGGACTTGAAGACTATGGTTATCTCAGGCGACCTAGTAAAAATTCAAATCCTCATTTGAATATTTCCTATCATAAAGGCATGAAGGCGTACCATGGGAATTCTCAAACCTTTTTTTTTTTTTTTCCCCATGTATTATAGTATAGATTGCTGTTCTTGTTAAATATTTAACAAACATGCAAAAAAGATCTCCTTTCTCACACATATTTCTCATGGTGATAAAGAAAAAATTTTTTAGATAGAAGCAATGAATATTTGCCTTCATATCAGCAAGTCAGCAGGGAGAAGGTATATGCAGCACAAAATTGTTTCAAATAAGGGAATTGGTGTACAAAAATGTCATTATCAAAGGAAGTTAACCATTTCTTCTTCCTTAGAAACGTATATATTTGCTTCCGGCATTTAGAGCTATAGAGTTCCATGCCTGTACTCATTAGAAGAAAGACAAGTAGAAAACTAAAGACTTATTTACTAAAGATAAAGGAAGCAAATAAGCAAACAATGAAGATGTCTAGAGAATTCCCCTTTGTCAAAAACAAAAATCTCTGTTTGAATTTCCGATATGTCTACCTTAAAACAGTGCTTTCAAGAAAATGGAAGGATCGTTGACATAACAGAAAGAAATTAAAAGAACTAAAACAAGTCAACAACAGATTCATAAACATTTCATCAAATTTCTAATCAGGAAATCATGCTTATCGTTCCTTCTGAAAGATCTGTACCTTGCTCATGGAATCATCAGAATCCTCTGTGCAACATTTCAAGCAGTCAGATACCAACTCTGCAACCAAAAGTTCAACTTTAGCATTTTTGGAACAATGTGAAAGAGCCGGTCTTATAAATTTTTTGGGCAGAAATTGAGTTCAATAAATATATCAAACACACAGGAAGACGAATACAGCAGTCGAAATTCCAATACTTGACCAAACTCAAATTACAGTCACTGCATTTTTACTATAGGGTTGCCAATGCTACTGCCCGCAACTTTACATTGTCACGCATTTTCACCATGAGGTTGCCAAGGCTACCTTCAGCAATTGTACATTTTTACCTACTGTGGCTATCTTTTTAATTAAAACAACATTAATACTGCATTCAACCTTCAATCACTTTAATAATAAGAGAAAAAAAACTTTTACAGAGGGGAAAAAAATATGAAGAACAAAAAGCGAACAACAATATAAACAACTCCATGCAGTATATTTTAGGGAAGGCAAAATTTGTAAGCCTAATGTTTATCTAGCTTCAAGCTGGATGATGTCATAAGGTCAGCAACTAAAGATTCAGTGTTACAGACTAGCAAAGATATCAACAATCAAGCAACACGAAACTGAAGGAAAAAGTCAAGCACTAAAATCACATCCACTAGCACACTTTCATCCACATGGAACGGAAAGGTGAAAAAATATCTTTACATCCTTTTAATTAATTGTTGTTTCAGATGATTAAACTGTTAAGAGTAAATGCTGAGGTGTTCAGTATATTGATGAGTCAGCATCCAAGTTGGAAAACAGTTAAGCGAGTTGTTACAAGTTGTTATTTTCCCTCCAATCTCAGAGCTGATTGTTATTCATGCTCACGACTTTGTTAAGAGAGAAGCTTCTACAGACAGCTATATATATACTATTGTACTCTGAATTCATTTTGGTTAATATACAAAAATCAAGCTTGTAAACTCTCTCTTCAAAATCAATAAACATTTTCCATTCATTTTCTAATCTACCAAACAGAAAATACAGAGCTTGTTTGATTTCAATTTGGTATCAGAACTTGTTTGAACAATGGTGATTTTTATGAACCAGGTTATCATACTCAAGTTCAGCATATATAATTGCCGTTTCAGATGATCAAACTGTACAATGGTGAATTTTTATGAACCAGGTTATCATACTCAAGTTCAGAAAAACTTTTTTTGCTTAATTATGCCCTCCACTTTCAAACTCAAAAAACAAAATATCCTTGGACCTGAAAATTTAGTCTCTTGCAGAGATAAAATTGCCAGATAAAGTTTCTATCTAAACAAGCAAGTACAACTAGAAAAACTTTGTATAATTGTTTACAGTTAATTGATGGCATGGGCATCCCCAATTTCATGCTTCCACATTTTCAGCCTAAACCCAAAATAACCAACTTGAGGGTCAGCATTAGAACCCAATTATCTAAGAATAACACAGAAACCAAAAAAAAAAAAAAAATCCCCTAATTTGCCCAGAAACACAATTCTTCAATCCACTTTGAAAACCCCCCCAGGTTCTACTACTAAACCAATAACAAAAACCTTAAACTCAGATTCCAAACCAAATACATCACCGCAATCCAAATAACTGAAACCCCAGAAAATTACTAGAAACCGGTTTTTTTTTTTTAAAATGTGAAATTTACAGTTAAAGCAATCACCCAAAAAAAAAAATCAAAAAGAGAAAAAATGGAAACTCGAGAGGAGAAATGGAAAAGGGTGAAAAAGGTGACCTTGGTCTTTGACGTACTCAGCAAAGGTGCTGCAATCAGAGCAAAGAGCAAGCCCTGTGAATCCCAGATCCTCACATTCTCTTGTGCTCAGTTGCTCTTTTGATGTCACTGCAGCTGCTGATATAATCACTATAAACAATACCACTTCATAAATAGTCGACAAACCCATCTCTCTTTTTCTCCTCCTCCAAACTCTAATCTCGAATTTCTCTCGTTGTTGCTGCGTCGTTAAGATCAGAGAAGACATGGAGTCAAGGTTTTCAATCGAGGATACGACGTCGTTTATCCCTGCTAGTAAACGATGTCGTATTAGTTTATGCACGTTTAAAACTGGAAATCTGATTACAGTTTATAAATCCTAATATTTGTGCTGTTTCCCAAAAAAAAGTTTTAAAATATTTCTAATGGGTGAAAACTCACTTAATCCTTACATTTTGAGGATGATGTCTGATTAATTTTTATAATTTAAAAATTATCTCAAGATATTTATGTCGTTAAATTATTAATGCTTCCACTATTGCTTTTTTTTTTTTACTTGCATTTATAATATTATTTTCTTATAATAATATTTTTTAACATTAATAAAAAATTAAATTACCTATTTACTCAAAAATAAAATAAAAATAAAAAAGAATAATTTCTATGGAGGCTCATGTACGTCAAAAAAATTAATATTGCAAAAAAAATTAAATTACCAATTTTTGAATGTTAATAAAAAAACTAATATATTAACTCATTGTCAGAGTGTTTCACAAAAATTAATATATATATATTTTGTTCTTATTTTATTTATTGTGGTTAAATTGATAATTTAGTTTTTTTCTTTTTATTAATATCAAAAAAATAATATAAGAGGGTAATATTGTAAAATTAAATCAAAAGGAATACAAAGTAAAGGGCGAGATAACAATAATTTAATAGTAAAGATATTTTAAGATGTTTATAAAAATATAGAGATTATATGAACTTTAACTCAAAATATAAGAACTAAATAAGTTTTCACTTATTTTTTAAAAATCTAAAAAGAGACAGTTACTCTCCAAATAAAAAAGCTTCAATGTAAAATTTGAATTAATTAGGTGATTGAAAGGAAATCTAAAGCTTAATTGGTCATTCAATTTCATAGAAATTAATAAAGTCGATGACTGGACCTTAGCATGCATTGAATGTATGAGTGCATGTATGTGTGTAGTGATTTTACAAGAAAGGAAAAAGTTAAAAGATAATTATACGCACACACACACTCACATTTTAAGTGAGAGTTCCCAAAAGTTGGATTGTGTAACAACTTTCTCGCATTTTATTTAAGTGCTCGAACCCTCGTTGGATAATTTGTACATATAGATGCAAGCTTGCCAAAGGAATTAATATAATAAAGCAAATAATCCTTCGCATTTAACGTTGAATAAGCTTTCCTTGTATAGGTAAATCGAAGCGGTCGTTATATCATCATCAAGTTGAAGGTCCTTGAATTTTTTTTCAGCAGTAGGATCATATAAAAATATGCGTCCCTCGTCAGTTATTGCAAATAGAAAGGCACCATTCTTCCAAAATCCATGAACTTCATACGCTTCTAATTCTTCATCGTTTGCAACAAAAGGCGCAGTAACGGTGAATTGTTTGGTCCAATTATAATTGTGACCCTCCTTGTTCATTATCCAAATGTCATAACAGTTCTTCTTTTCATCAAATATCAAATAAGAAAGAGAATCATTCTGTACCCGCAAAGCTTTACATGGCCAGCGAACTGGGCTTTCAAAACGGCATTCAGGCGGCTGTATCTCTTGGAAAACTTCATCACTCATGTCAAATAAAAGGATCACCTTATAATCGGGATGTTTAATTTCAAATCTAGTCTTCTTCAAGCTTTGAAAATTTCTCCAGGAATTAGTGTTAAAGCTGTAAATTGCAACTTGATTTGAATCTGACGATTTTAGGACATCATTCTGATCATAATCGAAAATAGCCATCGTGCATACTAACTTGTCGTAATTACTTTTCCGATCCAATCCCAATCCAACGCCAAAACTACTCCAGGATGAGTCTGGCTTGAGCTGCGGGAGAATTTTGTAATCTCGAGTGGCAAAGTTCCATAAACCTATTTCTTGCTTATGCCGTGGAATGCAACAAAATAAACCACATTCGAAAGGGCCCATTGGATATGCTTCCCTGGGCATTACTGGAAGAATGTCTTCTCGTAAAGACACATCTGCCAATGTTTCATCGTGGAATAAACAAATACAAGGATGCTTGTCAGGTAGATCATCATCGTCATAAGCCAAATAGCGTACAATGAGACGCGTATTGTGTTCATTTTTTCGGTGTTTGGAAATGAAACTAGGGCTTCCAAACAATTCATGCCAAAATTTACAAACGCACTTGAACCGTAGTAATGATTTCACCGGCAATCTTCATAGAACTTCCATGATAATTTCTTCAACCATGGATCCTTCACTTGTCGCCATCATCTCATCTGCCTTCAAAAGTTTCTGTCTTTTCATTTTCTTTTTTCTTCGTCTGGTCAATCTACCCCTACATTTTTCTGTCAAAATAGTATTACTCAAGAGACTAAATTGCTATCAGATCCTTCTAAATTAAAGACATCTTAGTTCTTTCTTTGTTTTTTTCTTTTTTTCCCTATGGTACTTTTAACCAGAAAAAATCTCGGCCTATTATACACATTGCTTAATTTAGAGAAAAGGAAAGGAAAAAGGGCCGATGCAGAAGTAAAATCGAAAATAATTTGTGGTACCTATATACCTTCTCAATTCATGTCCCTGGCTGAATAAAGAAAAGTTCTCAATTATGATATATGATGATTGGATAAAACCCGGCTCAATTATGATATATGCAATCTAACACATCATCAAGCTCACCATACGTACTCAATTCAAAGGTTTGAAAATAACTTTAGGAATTAGTACTAAAGCTGAAAATAGAAGCTTCTTTTGAATCATAAAAAATTTCCAGAGTTTTACCATCAAATGAAGTTACAGTGTGTAAACTAACTTCTTGTAATTACTTTTCAATTGGCTTCAATCACAATCCAACATTAATTCCAGAGCATGAACAATTTTTTGAATAGAGCAATTGTCAATTGAAATAGACTCCAAAATCACTTTAACAACCAATTAACTCTGTATCATATAGATAAATGCTCATTTAATCCTTATATTTTAAGTATTTATTTAGTCTTTATATATATATATTTTTAAAAAGTTTCAAGGCACTCCTATTATTAAATACATTACATCTTACCTCTGACTTTTTATTTCTTTTTAGAATAATATATTTACAATAATAGTCCTACAAATATTAATAAAAAGAAAAAAAATTGGCAATATGTCAAATTAGCCTTACAAATAGTAGAAAAATTTACTCAAATTACTATATGATTTTTTTATTTTAAAGATTAATTTAGAAAATTAATTTTTTATAAAAATAATTATTAGCAAAATTATTGTAAAGACATCAAATATTACTTTAAGTTGGCTAACATTAATTATTACTATGATTGCTGCATGAGTACAAAGAAAAACGGATACGTATACTCTCAAGATTTAGAAAATGGTTATACAGATTCTTAAGTTTTCAATAAGGGATACTAGGACTCCCTTTTAACGATAATATTCTTTAACTCTACAAACTCAAAAAAATTGATGCTAAAATTTTATAATAAATGAAAATATAGTATTAAAATAAATGTAATAATATATGTATTTTAAAATAATTTTAATATTTAAAAATATTTTTACACTTTACAATCTATTAGAAATATTTTATTATATTACAGTAGTTTTTAATAATAAATGGAAATAAAATATTTAAATTAATTAATTAAAATTAAATTATTTTGAATATTATATAAAAAATAATTTTAATATTATTGAGAGGGCAATATTTTATAATTGTAAAATTTATTTAATCCCAAAAATTATTTAAATTTTATAATAAATACAAAAATATTATTAAAATAAATTTATAATTTATAATTTTAATTCTATTTTAAATGTTAATATTATTATTTTACTAGATAAATTATGTTAAAAAAACTTGAAAGTAAATTTTCTAGTTATTATATTTTCAAAAAGGGATCTTAGTGTCATTTTAAAAAAAATTTAAAGTCTTTGTGACTATTCCCCAAAACCATAGGAGATAGGTGTCCTTTTCCTTTGTCATTGGTCCTTCATGGATCCTTAATCAGTCTTGTGAAGCTTTGGCAATTTAATTCACATCCATTACAGCTGCAAATCATACACTGATCATTTCTTGGCAAAGAAAAATGTATATTATGTAAAATTTTGTTTGCTGATCCTAAGTCCTTTATTTTAAAATCCCTAGCCAATTGTACTTCTAATTCTTAGACTTGATCTTTGTTTGGGCTTACTACTAATATGTCGTCTATGTACAATAGTAAAATGATGAAATTATTATCTTCAAATCTTTTGTAATATACATAGTGGCTTGAATTGAGTGTGCTATATCTAAGGCTCATAATAAAAGAATCAAATCTCTTATACCAACAACTCGACACCTGTTTGAGACTATATAGAGATTTGTTCAATCAGCAAACCAAGTTCACCTTTTCCTTCTTAGTAAAACCTTCTGGTTTGAACATATAAATTTTTTCTTTAAGTTCTCTATAAAGAAATGCAGTTTTCACATTTAACTACTTTATATGTAAGTTAAATATAGTACACATTACCGAAACTACTGTGATTGTTATAAGTTGAACCGCAAAAAAAAATCTTATCGAAGTCAATACCTTTTTTCTTTAAGGATATCTTTTAACTACCAATCTTGCATGGTACTGCTCTACTTAGTTATTGCTATTACGCTTGATCTTAAGACTTATTTATTACTAATAGCTTTTTCTTTATGTGGTACTGGTATGAGTTTTCATATCTTATTCTTGTGTAGATCCTCAATTTCTTCCTGTATTGCTGTCATCCATAAAACAATATTTAAGGTGTTTAAGGCTTCATAAAAGTTGATGGCTCTTTATTCGTTTTTAGAAGATAATATGCAACATTTTCTTTGTGATATAATCTGAGTGTCAAACTGACAGACGTCTCTCACAAGTTGATTGACAAACTTCTAAAGCTTCTGAATTGACTGTTTTTTATTCCTCGTGCTTTGGTGTTGTTTAAGAAAAATATAAATTTTTTGAATTATTTTCCACATATACCGACATAGTTTTTTACTTTTCTTTTACAGTACTACTATCCTTATCTCTTTTTTGTAGTTGATTTTCTATAAAGATATTATTTCTGGTGATGATGATCTTGTGGGTAATAGAGTTTCATAGACGAAACACTTTTACTCTATCAGAATACCTCACGAAAATATATTTTCTAGATTTTATATCCAATTTTGTTCTTTCTTAGACATTATACAGGACATATACACGACATCTAAATGCATATGCACTTTAAGTCTCACTAACATTACTACTTTTATTTATTTAAGTATTTTGTTATTTAATTATATGTGTTTTATTATAATTATGTATTTTAGGGGCATCACAATCGTTTCACAATGAACGAGTGATCAGACAGCAAAACAGACATCATATTTGGACTCAAGACAGTCGAAAACCTTAAAAGGAGTATTAAAGGAAAAAGTCAATGTTCACATATACGGTACTGTTCACGACACTGTTTATATATACGGACCGATGATGTGGCAACTACCTATGACGTGGCAGTATCTGATTGGACGAATTATGTGGTATTGACTGCTTATGTGGCGTTGATTGATGACGTGACATCGACCGATGATGTGTCACGATCTTATTGGGCTAAATTTCTTATGTATTGTAGATCGATAACGTGGCAGCATCTCAGTGGAGCAAAATCGTGTGTGCAGTACATGCATATACATGGGATTATTTATTATTCAAACAGTGTTACTATTCAAACGTTGACTGCTGACTGTTGACTGTTGACTGTTGACTGATGACGTGGTGCAATCCTGAGTGTCCGAACTATTTTTAATCTGATGGTCATGATTAACTCAATGTATCTATAAACAAGGGGCTCTCCCCCCCTAATTTGACACCCCTGAATTCATTTTTAAGCTTAGATTTCTGAAATTGTTTCTCCTTCTTGTAGTTTCTTTATATTTTAATAAAATTTTCTTTTTATCCCTAGTTAAAATATGAGTAGCTAATTTCCTTTTAAGCTTGGGTTGAAGGTGAAGTTTCAACATGTCCCATGAGCCTAATTTGGTAAATTTACTTTCTCTTCCCTTCTAATATTTACGGTTGTTTTGACTTTTCGTCGACAAATAATAATAGTCTTGTCTAGATACCGCCTTGATTAAACCGGCATATAAGGTTATTATTATTTGGCACGGTAAGCCCTTGGCACTATATTTATCAGAGCGTGGTTCATGAGGTGTGGAATCCCCCTTATGATTTAATTGGTATTAATATGGAATATTTAGCCCATGGAGTATGTTGATGCAGATTCGGATACCCAAGCACGTCATTTCAATAGATTTCAGTTTAATTTAATTCCTGACATTGTAATTTAAATTTAAGCATAGTTTATATCAATTTCACCACAAATTCATTCACCCATTAAAGAAAATTAATTCTATACATAATTAAAATCAACCTCCTCATGGGATCGACACTCGTCACCATTAATCTATTCTATAATAGATTCGTGCGCTTGTGAGATTAATAAAATTCGCACAACATCTTCAAATCAATTGTTATTGACGGAGATCTATTAACCATATAGTAGGAAGTTTTAGTAGCTTTTGCCGATAATGAGTTGAGTAGATTAGTAGTCCTCAACATGACTCTATTCTTTTTATAAGAGTTTTATTCATTCGTTATACTATTCCATATTTTTAAAGAGTGTACGCCACCATGAATTGCCTCCAAATACTTTTTTTCTTATAGAAAGTAAGAAACTCGTTATCTATATGCACTCCACTATTATTTATCCTCAAGCACTTTATTTTCTTTTCAAATTCAAGTTCTACTCTTGTTTTATACTGTTTGAATGCTAGAAATACATGTGATTTTTTTAATTAGATACGCCTAATATCTCCTGAAATAATTATTAATAAAAGTCATCAAGTACTTTGCACCTCCTATGGACATCTCTGACAAATCCTGAACATAAGAATGAATCAACTCTAAATATATTTATTTCTGGCAACAGGTCTGCTAAACTTTAATTCATATTCTTACTTGTAATATAATACTCGCAAAATCGTAAGTTTACCAATTTAAGCCCTAAAAGTAGGTTTTACTTAAAGAGAGTTTCCAAACCTTATTTTGCTATGTGACTGAGTTTAAAGTGTCACATCATTATCAACTCTTCTCCATTTGACGCGATACATGTATCAACTTCTTATAGTGTTTTTCCTTTAAGTATGAATAAATTAGCATTAATCTTTTCTGCTTTCATCAATACAACCACACCTCTGGCAATTTCATAATCTCATTCTCTATATGAGTTTTGTACCAATTCCTATCTATTTATCCTAAAGACAATAGCTTCTTTTTCAGGCTTTGACATGTTATACCTCCTCAATTGTATAAACCGTACTATTAAATATTTTTATATTTTGACAGTATTAATTCTAATGATTTCTAAGGCATAATTATCACCCATATATACAGATCCTCTTGAGATAAGTTCATATGTGTGGAACCATTTTATTCGAGAGATTATGTACTACGTTGCTTCTAAGTCTATAAGCCAAATATTAGATAGTTGTTTTTTATCTTTTGTAACTGTTGATGCTTTGTTATAGAGAATTTCTCTATCATCTGAGATACTTGCTATATAATTTTGAGCATTTGATAACTATGATCTTTACTCTTTTTTTTTTTTTTTAGTTATTCCAATACTCTTTCTTAACATCCCATTTCTTGCCATAATTATAGTACTTGATATTCTTCCTAATTCTTAATTTTGATCTACTATAATTCTAACTCCAGCCACATTTCGTTAATCTCCTATCATCACCGATAGCGCCTCTACTTGCTACGAACTTGCTTGCATATCTTCCTTGCTGTTCCATTTATTCTCCTCGTTTATTATGGGGGCTACAACATCATTAAAGACTAAACTATCCTCTTGATTGGTATTTATCAAATTAATAATCAGCTAATCTGGTAGGCTCTGAATAGAATCTTCGAATGTTCATTTTTCTCTATATTTATGACCTAGTCTTATAAAGAGTTCTAAGGTGTTGATATAGTCAGTTACT
The DNA here is from genome assembly GCA_030449875.1 of Aegle marmelos. Taxonomy (NCBI): domain Eukaryota; kingdom Viridiplantae; phylum Streptophyta; class Magnoliopsida; order Sapindales; family Rutaceae; genus Aegle; species Aegle marmelos. The sequence continues at coordinate 13,423,265 of JASUUL010000115.1, forward strand.
AATGTAAATTCTGTCATTTGAAGAGTATAGAGTCTTCTCCTTAAAAAGATTTTATTGTGTAATAATTTAACCTCGTATATCCTTGAGAGAATATCTTATATCTCCTTTGCTCTTTCTTTTTTTGCCACATTAAATAATACCTCATATGCAAGTGCCAAGTGTAAATCAGTAACTACATTGTCATCCATCTCATCGTATTTGTCATTAGTGATTTCTATAGGCCTTTTCTCAATTGCTGCAAAGTAATTATTTTTACTTAAAATAGCCCACGTCTTTATTTTTCATAATGAGAAATTATTTCCGTTGAATTTCTCAATTTTAAACTTTGCTACCATTTTGTTATGGCACACAAGGTAATATATCTTCTTGAATAATTATGAGTATGTGTGAAAATATATACCATGAAAGTTTTTGGGAAAGAATAGAGTGGACATAGTGGTCTTACTTAAAGAAGAAAATTGTCATTTTACACTTCAAGTTTTACTAACTTTTTTATTTTTATGTATTCAAGTTTCTTGTGAATTTAATTATATGTGTTTTATTATAATTAAATATTTTACACATTTTAGGAATAATATGGTTATTTTGCAATAAACGAGATATCGAATGATAAAACAGATGGTAAATCTGAACTCAGAACAATCTAAAATTTTAAGAGGAGAATAAAAATATAAATGTCATTGTTCATAGATACGATACTGTTCACATGTATGGTACTGTTTATGGTACTATTCATAACACTGTTTATATATATTATTCGATGATATGGTATTGACTGACGACATAATGCTGACCGATGATGTGGTACTGACCAATAACATGACAGTATTAGACTAGAGGAATGATGTGGTATTGACTGATTATGTGAGATTGACTGATGACGTGCTTTGATTGATGAAGTTTCACAATCTTATTGGATAAAAATATTTATGCACTGTTGACCGATGACGTGGTAGTATATTAGTGGATTAGAAAAATATGTATACGGTACATATATATACACGGAATAATAGCCCTGATGATGTGTTTAAACCAATCAGAACTTGTCACATGGTGCAATCTTGTGCATCCAAATTGTTTTAATTCGATGGCTATGATTTACTCGTTGTATCTATAAAAAAAGGGTTTTCCCTCTAATTTGACATCCCTGAGTTCATTTTTGAGCTCCATTTTTTAAAATTTCTTCTCTATCTTGTATTTTCTTTGTATTTTAGTAAAATTCTCATTTTATCTCTAGTTCAAATATGAGTAACTAATTTTCTTTCAAGCTTGAGTTGAAGGTAAAGTCTTAACATATTTCATGGGCTTAATTGGTAAATTTATTTTATTTTTTCCTCTAATTTCTGTGGATGTTTTGACTTTTCGTTGATAGATAATAATAACATATTATTACTATTTGCCACGATAAGTCCTTAACACCATATTAATTAGAGTATAGCTCATGAGAAGTAGATTTTTCCTCATGATTTAATTAGTATTAATAAGGAATATTGAGGCCTAGAGCATGTTGATACAGATCTAAATATCTAATTGCTTTATTATAACAGTTACATTTTTAATTATTCTCATAATTTTAATTCAAAATTTAGGATAAATTTACTATAATTTAACCACTCACTTAGAAAGTTAATTTAACACATTATTAAAATTCATCTCTTCGTGGGATCGACACTCGACACCAATAATTTATTCTACAATAGATTCGTATACTTGCGAGTTTAATAAAATTTGCTCAATAAATTTTTGGCACTGTTGCCGGGGAGGTAAGTTAATTTAATTTGTTGAATTAATTTTTTTTCTTGTATTTTTTCCTTATAAAAAATAATAATTCTGTAATTTAATTTTTGTAATTTAAATTTCTTTTAATTTCTGTAATTTAATTGTATTTTATAATTTCTTTAAATTTTTGTAATTTAGTTTTTCTTTTACTTTTCTTTGTAATTTTTTATTTATCTTTTAATTATTTTAATTTTATTAACCTATTTCTTGTATTTTCTTTTTAGTACTTGAGTGGATGTTCATAGTAAAGTGGTAACAATGTGATAAGATTAGTATTGTAATTTCTCTCTTCTTTATTTTTATTTATTTTGTTCTCATTTTTTGTTTTATTTTTCATTAAATTTTTTTTATGCATGATCGAAAGTCACAATTACTTAATCATGAACCTATAGATTTAGAATTAGAAAAAATACTTCGCACACAGAAACACAACGCATTTAAAAATAAAATTGAAATGGATTTGTAATAACAAAAACCACCATAGAATGGGTCATCTAAGGACTATTTCATCTCTTAACTAATTTAAGCACATTATGTATACGATACCTAAATGTAGCTGTTAGGAGTTTTGAATTAAAGCCTAATGTGCTGAATTATCTTCCAACATTTTATGGCCTAGAAAATAAGAACCCATATAATTATTTCAATGATTTTCATGCTGTTTGTCAAACTTTTAGATATGAAAGTTTTTCAAATGATATTATTAAACTCAGACTATTCCCGTTTTCTTTAAAGGATAGAGCTCGTTCATGGTTTAATATATTACCTACTAATAGCATTACATCATGAGAATAAATGATTATAAAATTTTTAAATAAATACTTCCCAGTTCATAAAACCAATTTTAATCACAGGAAAATTTCAGAGTTCATCCAGAGAGAAGACGAGCAGTTTTTCGAAGCATGGGAGTGATTCAACGGGCTACTCTTGAAATGTCCACATCGTGGATATGAAAAATGGCACCGATGCCAATACTTTTTAGAGAGATATTGTCAAATGTGCAAAAATGGCTAATGACAACAAGTGGAGGAGAACTAATGTCTAAAAGTACATCAGAAATTTAGGATTTCTTCAGTAACAAACTAATAATTCCCAATAATGAAGTCGATTTTTTAGGAACAATAAAAGAATTAAGGGAGTAAATGAGGTCCAAGTTGGCGAGTCAAGCTCAAGAATTAGATAAGTCAAAGAAATAAGTGAAGGATTTATCCGACAAATCGCATCTTTAACAACTGCTAAATCAATAGAACCATATGACCATGACTCATACCCAGATCAAGCTAATGCCATAGGTATAATGAAAAAACTATCAAACTATAACCCTTACTCCAACACAAATAACCATGGATGAAGAGATCACCTAATTTTTTCTGGTCTCAAGGATTCCAATAAAATGGACCAATAACTCCAACTCCACCAGTGTAACTAATTTCTCAAGTTCCACAAGCCTTCCAGGCACCATTCAGACCTTACAACCAGAATTTAAATTATTCTCAACCTAGACCATGGAAGGATACATTCTAGAATTTCAAGAATTCTACCTACTCTACAATCGAGTAACAGAACCGCACCATTGATGGATTATGAACAAGATGAAAGCAGGCTTCAATTACAAATCCTATCAATTTCAAACCTTGAGAAAATAGTTGGCCAACTTGCCTCTTTAGTTCAAACCCTAGTAATGATTGTTGAGAAAGATAAATTTCCAAGTCAACCAATGTCAAACCCTAAAGGAGTGCACGAAGCAAGTACTAATTTACCTTAACAACATAGAGAGGTCAAAGCCATTATGACCCTGCGAAAAGGAAGAGAAGTCAACAACAAAATGGAGATGCTGATGACCAAAACAACTCAAATTATACCTGTAAATGCTAAAGATTCATCATCAAAAGGAAAAGAAGAAATCAAACCACAAGAGTATGTTCTTAAAACTCCATTTCCCCAGAAGTTAACTAAAGCAAAGAAGGAAAAAATCTATTAGTGAGATTTTTGAAATCTTCAAACATGTAAGTGTTAACATTCCTTTACTTGATTTTATAAAATAAGTGTCATCTGCTACCAAATTTTATAAAGATCTTTGTACTAAAAAGAGAAATATTCATGTTCAAAAAAAGATATTTTTTAACAGAAAATATTAATTCTATACTCCAACACAAAATTTCTCTAAAATACAAAAATCCAGGCTCCCCCACTATCTCATATAGTATAAGGAACCACACAATTGAGAATACTTTGTTAGACTTAGGAGCTAGTATTAATCTGTTGACTTATTTAGTATTGTAAAACTTGGACTGAGAGAATTACACCCAACTCCAGTGGTGTACAGCTTGTAAATCGATCCACGAAAATACCTCGTCGTATTATCTATATGAATCATTAAAGACAAAAGATACATCCTTAGCAAGTAAATTGCATGAAAGTCTAGAAATTTTAATAAAATCTTTAGTGAAACATCTATAGTTTTACGCAGGTAGATAATTTTTATTTTCCTATTGATTTCATTATAATTGACACTCAACCAGTGCAAGATTCAAGAAAGTACATCCTCATTATCTTAGGTCATCCATTTTTGATAACTACCGATGCTCACATTCAATTCAAAACTGAAAATATGCAGTTGTCATTTGGCAATATGACCATGAAACTAAATATTTTTAACATTGCCAAATAACCTCGCAATGCAGATGATGAAATTGTAGATATGGATTTAATTGACGAATTAGTTGATCATACTTTTCTTTTAAACGTTAGTGATGACCCTTTACTAATATGTTTAACTCACTTTGGTAACCCACAAACGTCGACGATACCAGATTTGATCGTCGTCACTATAAGTGGAATATATAAAACTTATTTTCTCTGTAGATTATTATTATTTTTAATTATGATAAAACATGATTGCAAATAAATTTTTGAATGCTTAATTTAATGATTTTATGAAAAATAAATTTTATCTGCATAATGGTGTTTATTATTAGAATTGTGTACGATAAATGATTTTATTTCTGATTTTGAATATATGTGTATTAATAATATTTTTAAAGAAAAGAAATGGATTTTAAAGGTTGTTGAAAAAAAAAATATAATTTCTGATATTATCGGATGTTTATGTATATGTATATTTTCGATCACTTACAAAGTCATTAGAAAGTATCCTTCCCCATACACTATGATGAAATGATATGAGATGATATGTGATAATATGAGATACAAGCCTTTGGGTGTTTATTGTGATGTTGATTGATAGAGTTGGTCGTATTTGAAAATTATTTTGGGAGTGCTATTTTATTAATTGCAAGATTGGGAATGTTAAAACCATAAGGAAACTTTGCCAGAATTTCAATAGAAATATTATTGGAAACTCTGTCAAAATTTCAATAAAAATATTATTATTATTATTATTATTATTATTATTATTATTATTATTATTATTATAGAATTATTTTTAGTTTGAATTTCGAGAATTAGAAAAACTCGTCCTAGGGTTCGAGTCAGGTCGTGACACATTTGGACCTCGATTACACAAGTTGCAGAAGAAGAGAAGGACCAAAATGATCTAAAATCAAAGGTTAATTCCCTAGTAAGCAATTCTAACTACCGAAAGGCTGGTAATAGTGAGAATGTAGAAGCATTTTTAAAAGTTTATCGATTGTGATAAGCCTTTACTACTCGAGAAAAAATTAGCAATGCATTTGTCAAAGAAGCATGGGTCTTCAAGCACTCCAAACCAACAAGTGGGAATTTAGTAAAAGTTTCCTGATGGCTGTTTAATTCTTATTGGAGCTATTGGGAGTAGCGTAATCATTCCTTTTCTATTGGTGCATACTTAAGTACATGAACATCGAGTGTCAGACAAAAAAGTGCAGTGTAGTAACTTAAAGGGGAGGAAGGCATATGTGGTTGTCGAATTCATGGATGCTTTAAATTTTCTAGGCAACATTACAATAAAGGCAAATCCTTATTGTGTAGTCTGCAAGGACGATAAGCGAGGGCTTCTGCAGACACAAAAGCTTACAGTAAGCTAGGAAAGAACAACTATGCAACAAATATATTATTAGACAGAATGGTTGCTCGAGAAGCTATTGGTATGGGATCATATTGCAGTACCAAATAGTTTTATATAGGAAAAATATTTAGGGGCTTAAGGATGGCATCGTAGGTGCATAATGAGCCCAATATTCGTATATTGGCATACGTAAAAGAGAAAAAAGTGCGGACTTTATTTTGGCTATGTGAGGGGAAGCTTATGACAGAATTAGTTATCCTACCGATAAAGACGTCTGGCTTTTTTAGTAGGGGAGGTTTATCACCATCATAAACTACGTTATCAATCTATGTATAAACTAAGATAACGGCCACTACTATTAAGACAAGAAGCCCATGGTTAGGCTTCCACATCAAAGTGAACTAGATTCTTTTTTCTTTCATTTTATGCCTATTGGTGCCATTGCCAAGGCTTAGCTTAAGGCCCTAGCCAAGCCACGGCAACAACATGGGCATGCTTGTGGGCAAGTACGAAAGGAAGGCAAGACTAGCACACAGGCTGAAAGCAAGCGCACTTTGTAGAGAGAAGAGTAAGGAGCGCGGGACAGGATGCCCAAGGGCCTGCACGGGCAAGGCACATAACGTCTAGCAAGGGCGCAAGTTGTATGCGGCACACAGGCCAAGTTGGTAGAATGTAGGATGGCGCGAGGCAGTAGCAAAAATGAATTCAAGGGTCACGCGCATAACATACAATAAATAGAGGCATGCACGGGGACTAAACTATACAAATATAAGAAGCATTTGGATCACACATACGGCCAGTATCGAGTATTGGCAGTCAAATATAGAGCATGTTGGCTAGAGATTCAATTAGAAATTGGTCCCAAAAACTACCATAAGTGGGTAGTTGCTATTGCAACTAGTGGGAGAACATTGCCTTGGAGTACATGTCTAAAACAGTCGAGACAAACAAAATAGGTAGTGAGAGTTCTTATCAAGGGAAGTGAGCAGTGGCGGTTACTCATCACTTTCTTGCTTCAAGGCTAGTGGGGCAACGATTGCTTTATCCTTATGGAAGCATGGATGTGCTTTCATGCAGCATGCTTAGTGTTGCCTAGTTCTGAGCAAAATGGGTGCGGGCAACACGCCACCTCACCTTATAAATATAGGGTGCCATTTGTAACTTGTATGTATAGTGAGGTGTGTGTATATCATAGGGTATCCGGATTTTGATAGAGAGTTTGATTCTAGAGCAAACAAAACCTAGAGCTCTATTGTAATCTTTTCTTATTGCGTGAATAGAAAAGTTGGGGGCCAATGCCTTTGTGAAAAGCAATACCTTGTGTTCTATTATCGCTTGTTTTTAATCTTTATGGTTTGCTTGGTTAGTCTCTGGCAAGAACCTCCATTGCGAGTCTTGTAGTTTGTCCTATTGTGTTTAAATTTGTTTCCGCAAAGCATTGTTGGAGTGGCTGCTAAGTGGGAACTTACCGCCATCGCCATCACGCAAGTTGCCACATCTACTAGAAAGGCCCAGTGACACTAGCTAGAGTGGAAGCATTTATCCTAGGATTGTGTCTATCTTCATGCTCGGATTCTGTTGGATCTCATTAATTTATGAATGTTTATATTCCGGACTGTGGTTCAAATCCTCATATAATTAACCACTAATCAACTAACAGTCTCTAACAGCAATGTCTTCAACTATATATCCATTGTTTGTTGCCATCATCTTATCAGCCTTCAAAGTGTTTAGTCTTTACATTTTTTTTTTTGGTTCAATTTGTCACCATGTTTATTAAATTGACCAACGACTTTCCAACTTTTATATTGCTTTTTACTAAAAAAAATTCATTTCTTAATTTAGGAAAAAGAAAACTAAAAAAGACCAATGCAAAAGTAAAATCAAAATTTGTGGTGGCTCTTATATCAACTCAAACTCATGTTCGTGCATGGCTAAAGATTTTAATTCTTCTGTTTAGTCTCGACTTAAAGACATGATCTCAAGCTACATATAGACATATATATAATATTCTTAGGTTCTGATGCCTCCATTTTTAGTAATGTGGATACATTTTTAAATTGTGCAGTTTGAAAGAGTAATTTTTCAAATAAACTTTAAAATCAAAATCATGTGATTTTAAAGAGTTAAAAATTAACTTTCTTAAACCTCATGGTTTTAAATATGTTTGCATTTAAAAAATACCTACAGTAAAAAATGACTAGATATATATACGTATATATAATCATTCTCAGATGTGAGTGCCTACATCTTTTTTTAATTCAAATGAAATAAGGGTGTGTGTGTGTGTGTTTAATGGTTATTTATCGTCTAATGGGATTTTTTCATTTTTGACAAATTACAAACATACATTAACACACTTAAAAATGAGATTAATGATATATAGCTACAGATATTGTCATAAGAATAATATAGTATAAACTAATGTAGCATATTATTATTACTTTGAATTAAATATTACAACTTCAAAATAACCAAAAATGACATCATTGAAGAGATGAAATTGAAAATGGCCAACAACTACGAATTCCATTACTATCAAATCCTTGTAAATTAAACATTTCCTTCTTTGATTCTTTTTTTTTTTTTGTTAATTTTTATTGGAGGGTACTTTCAAGTGAAAATATCTCCTTCTGCTATATATATTTCTTTAATTTAGGAAAATGAAAATGGATTTGATATCAATTACAATCAAGTCCATTAATCGATTTGATATCTCAATGCCATGGCAAGTGGTGAAGAAAAAGAGCACTTTATTCCATCCGAGTATCATGCAAGTTGTGAAAAGCATTTGCCGATCGCAGTAAATTTTTTAGTACACATAAAGGAAGCATAAAAGATTCTACACAAACTTGAGAAAAAAATTTAGCTGTTCAATCATTAATAACTGGTACTGTTGATGGATTGTGTAATGACTAACAATCTCTCTGCTCTCACATCAAACGATTTGAATCACCGGACTTGATTTTGCATGGGATTGTACGGTCTGATACTTGGCCAACAATGTCCGTCACAGTTTCTAGGCCTATCTGATTAGCCAAAAAGATCCAGCAAGCACATTAATTATAATGACCATTTCATCGTCGTAACTGTTTTTAATACAATAAACAAGTCAAACAACTCTTTGGTGCCAAGGCAGTGCTTTATTAATTAAAATTATAGCGCAACCTCATAATTGATGCTCGGATTACTGCAGTTTGTCTATTCTTTTGCTCGAGGAATAACAAACAAGTGACAGTGGAATCAAGAAGTAAAAATCGAAGTAAATTCAAAGCAGAGTAGAAGATTAAGATGTTAAGATGTTCAAATTTCTCTAAAGTGTTGGAAAAGAGATTCCTAAGCAGTTGCAAATTAAGTGAAAATAAATTTTTTTTCTCTTTGTGTGATTAAAATAAGATATGTACCATAAATAATTATACAAAAATTAAATTAACACAATTCAAAGTAATTAATCAACCACAAAAGATATCAATTTTTACGTGAAAAATTCAAATTGAAAAAAATCATAGGACCATAGTCCGATAAAAAAAATCTATTATATTAATGAGATTATTATAGCATAAATTATTCTCCAACTAACACTAGAGGCTAACAACATCAAGATTCTTAACAATCTTAGCTTACAATAATTGATTAAATATATATTTTTCTAATAAATGGGTATTTCAAATAATAACTACTAAGATGATGAAATATAAATTAACACTAGTAAAAAAGTAGAGGGTGATGTTAGAAACTTATCCTTTAAATTTGGGAAAACTCAAGAGTTAAAATTACTTTCTGATCATTTAATCAAAAATTAAAAGCCTAAAAATACCTCTTTCTCTCTTGCAGCTTCTTCTTTTCATGAAATGTCTTGTAGCTTCTTTTCATGAAATGGCTACAAATCTCGTAGTTCTTCACGTATTTCATTTTTTTAGTTAATTTCATCCAAGTCTAAAATTTTAAAATAATTAGACATCAATAAAAATATTTTAGAATTTTAACTTTTTGGTCCATCGAAATGAGATAAATCTTACAAATCTCCCTCCATCTCATCTGAAGGGCATCATTAAGCCTATTCTCTGTTTACAATTCTCTAGTTTTTCCTTGGGTAATGACTTTGTCATCATATTTAGATCATTCTTCATTGTGTGAATTTTCTCAAGTTCTAGATGTTTTTGTCAAGCGCAGCTTGTATCCAACGATACCTCATATTAATATCTTAGATTTCGAATGATAATGGAGTTCTTTATTAAAGGAATGACACTCTAACTATCGTAATGCACTATATAGCTATCTTGCTCCACACCAACTTTTGTAAAAAATTCTTCATCCGCAAGATTTCTTTACAACTTTTAGTAATTGCAATATTCTCTAGTTTAGTAGTAGAAAAACAACACATTGTTGAAGTTTAAACTGCCATGAGATTGTTCCCCTTGCAAAATGAGCAAATATCACAAGAAGGATTTTCTATTTTCCCCATCTCCTGTCATCTCTACATCTGTGCATATTTGTAGCATAAGTTTGTCACATCCAAAATACAAACATGCCTTGATAGTGCCTCTAAGATATTTAAGCATTCATTTCACTGTTATCCAATGTTCTTTGCCTGGACTAGAAAGAAATTGACTAACTACACCAACTATATGAGTAATCTTAAGTTTTGTCAAATCGTGACGCATATTTAACTACCAACTGTTGAAGTATAAAGAACTCTTTTCATCTCTTACTTCTCTTTTTCACTTGTACGACAATGCTCAAAACTAAGTTTCAAATGGCCTGCAAGCATAGAATAAACAGGATTTGCCTTGCCCATATTAAATCTTTCAAGAACTTATTCAATATATGCTTCTTGAGATAACCATAACTTCTCAGCTTTTCTATTATGGGAAATCTTCATGTCAAGAATCTACTTTTCGATCCCAAATCCTTTATTGCAAAAGACTTGTTGAGCTCTCTCTTGAGATGGTCAATCTTACTTTTCTAACTAATAATTAACATGTCATTCTCATAAAGAAAAAATAATAAAATTATTATCACTAAACTTCTTCATGAAAACATATTAGTCACATATAGTCTTGTTTAAAACTATAATTCTTTATAAAAAAAATCAAAATTTTTATACCATTGCCTTGATACCTGTTTCAGCCTAAACAAACTTTTCTTCAACTTACACACAAGTTCTTCTTTGTCTTTGATAGTGAACCATTTAGGTTGTTTTATGTATATTTTCTCATCTAAGTTATCATGTAAGAAAGCTGTCTTTACATTAAGCTATTTAATCTTGAAGTTTAAGCTAGCTACTAATCCTAAAACAACTAGGATATAAAGCATTTTTACCACAAGAGAAAATATTTCTTTAAAATCAACACCTTTCTTCTGACCAAAGTCTATCATAACTAATCTAGTCTTGTACCATTATTGTGAGTCATTTTCAGTCTTTAACTTGTAAACTCATTTGTTCTTCAATGTCCTCTTTCCTTTAGGCAGTTTCATTAAGTCATAAATATGGTTCTCATTCAAGAATTTCATCTCTTCTTATGTTACTTTAACCCATTCATTTTTATACTGGTAAGACATGGGTTTTTTAAAATATTTTAACTCACTTTCATCTATAGCATCACATATTCATATAGAGGATATCTAGTGAAAAATCATTATTTTCTAATAAATCTTCTCAATTCTGACTCAACTTATGGTGTAAATGACTCTGGAGGTGCTTGCTTAACTGATTCTACTGGACCATCATTATTCTTATCTTTAGCTCTCTCATGATCATCACGAACTACAATTGGATGAACTAGAGTTAGAATAATATGAATCTCTAGAGATAGTTGAGATTCATCACTCTTCTCTGTATCACTAACTTTCTGATCTTCAAGAAATATAATATCTCTACTTTGGATCATTTTTCTTACCATTAAATCTCATAATATGTACCCAAATTCTTCATGTTTATAGTCTAAAAAGATATATTACTTGCCTTTGTCATCAAGTTTTTATCTTTCATCTTTAGAAATCTGAATGTATGCTATACAGCCAAACACTCTTAAGTGTTTATAAGAAACATCTTTTTCAATCCAAACTTACTCAGGTACATTGCCATCTAATGGAAATAAAGAAGAAAGATTAATCACCATCTAAAAAGCCTTTACTAAGCTTCTATTTTCATTCACCAAATTGGTTAATATAGTCATCATCATCAAGCTTGCCTGTAAAGATTAAATTAAGGTGAATATCTAGTATATGTCTGACATCTTTAAGCTGTTTTATAGTCAATGTTGGTTTCCAAGTAAATATCTCATATGTCTAAAATCTTGGATGTCCCTCATTTCCCATCCAAATATGGCCATAATCACCATTAATATAAAATATGAAATAATCACGATATGCAATAACATGAAACGGGCACTCAAATCAATTACCCAAAAACTAGTATGGCATATGAAATTTACTGAGCTCTCATCGTAAACATACCTAGATCATTATCAACTGTGGTTATAGGATTCTTTTTTCATTTTTCTAAGCATCGCCTTTTTCTTTCATATAGTCTTTTTTCCATGGTTTGCACTCTCTTTTAACATGACCTATTTTTTGACAATGAAAAATACTTGAGATTTCTCTTTTAGGACTTAGATCTTTCTCTGAGGCTATCATTGTTCTATTGGCGAAAATTTTTGTTTTGGTTCCTCTCTCATTTTTTTTTTGTTTTTCTGAAACAAGTTTATTTGACTAAGAGGAAATTGCTTCCACACTCTTTCTTTTAGATTCTTCATTTCACAACTTATCTGTAATCATATCCAAGATTAATTTTTTATTTGGTGTTGGATTATCCATTGACACCACTAATGTCTCCCAACTATCAGGTAAAGAACTAAATAACAAAAATACTTACTACTCATTATCTAACATGATATTTATAGTAGTCAACTAATTAACTAAGCCCTGCGACTCACTAATGTATTTAGTTATACTATGCCCCTTTTTGTATTTCAAGTTAACAAGCCTTTTTATCAAATTAGTTTTATTTTGTGCTGTTGACTGCTCATAAATTGTTTTCAATTTCCTTTAAAGAACATCAGCCCCAGATTCTTTTGCAACATAGTGGTACAAATTTTGATCAATCCATAACTTAATAATATCTACAGCCTTTTGGTTTAATTGAACCCATTTCTTTTCATCTAAATCAACGAGTTCAGTATCTTCACCTTCAATGAGTTTATATAAGTTTTTCATGTACAACAAATATTCGGACATCTAAATACCATAATCCCATAATTTTAATTTAATCATGCATGCCAAGGATTCCTTTATCTTAACCACACAAGTAATAAAAATTACAACCCATTGCTTTGATACCATTGTGTTGGGAAAAAGGGTTACAAAACAGTTGCAAATTAAATAAAAATGAGCTCTTTCCCTCTTTGTGTAATACAAATACGATGCATACCATAAATAAATATGTAGAAATTAAATCAACACAATTCAAAGCATTTAAATCAACCACAATACACATTGATTTTTACATAAAAAAATCTAAAGCAAAAAAAAAAACAATAGAACCATGGTCTGATAAAAATTTTTATTATATTAATAGAATTATAACATAGATTATATCTCTAGATAACACTAGAGGCTAACAACATTAAGATTTTCAACAATCTTGACTTACAATAATAGATTTACTATATATTTCTCTAGTAAATAAGTATCTCAAATAATAGCTACTGAGAGAATAAAATACAGATTAATACTAATAAAAAAGTAAAGGATAATGTTAGGAATATGCCTTCTAAATTTGAGAGAAAACAAAGTTAAAATCATCTTCTGATTGTTTAATCAAATATTAAAAGCCCAAAAATATCTCTTTCTCTTTCGTAGCTTCCTCTCTTTGTAAACTGGCTACAACTCTCGTGATTCTTCACTTATTTCCTTTATATATTTTTTCTAATTAATTTCATTTAAGTCTAAAATTTTGTAATAATTACACATTAAATAAAATATTTTAGACTTTAAGCTTTTTGGCCCACCAAAATGGGATGGACCTTACAAGAGGAAGAGTGCATTTATAAGGTCGATGATTATTGTCTATTCTACATGTGATTTTCTTTTGATGGAGTGAGAATTCCAAAGAGTTTAAGTGGTACATGCTCTCTTATAGTGAGTCGAGTAAATATTGTGTCATTACCATCATCAATAAAGTTTTCTAAAGATTAATTTTCTTCATGGATGTAGGCAAACCTACCAATTCAATTAATTTTTTGGTGTTGATCTTGATCAGCTATTTTTTAAAATTTTCTAATTGATTAATTATTTCAATTGATCATAGATTATTACAAGATTGCTTTTTTAATACCAAAGAGAAGGAAAGGGTAAAACGAATGCTAGGTTAATTGCTAGGTTCTGACTAAGGAAAAATTTACAAGGGCTTATTATATCAACAGTGTAAATTGATCTAATCTCTATTTGAGTTTACCATCAGAATATACATTGTTGATTTTTTTCTTAGATACAGGGTTCCCAAAAAGGTTTTGTAAAAGTTACAGAAGTTGCTTTGGCAAAAAATGGTCTTTCGAAGTTTATTTAACTATTTCTAAAAACATGCAGGTTAAAAACACCTTCAACTCTTTATCAACACCCTAAAATGCCTTTTCAAAATATTAATGACTAAATAGGCTAACAGAAACCATGTTTAAAAAAAAAGATTTTAGAAAATCAATAGAAACTTTTACTAAGTTCTTATTGTTTTTGCCAAAAATAAAAATCTTGATTTTTATAAAACTTTCCCTTTGAATTTTCTTTACTTTTGAATAATAATGAGGATCACTTTGTATTAATGCTTTAAATATAATTTTTACTTTGTTAACTTGGCTAGACTTCTGAACCTGAAAGCTAAATAAATAAAAAGATAAAAACTAAAGAAGTTAAATTTGAATTGCTAAGATGACTAAATGTGTTTAAATAAGAAAATTTTATTGCTTTTGTGTTTAAGTATAAGAGTCTCGTATCCATGTATTGTCTACTCTATTTACATCTTGACTCATAGTCATTTATATACACTAAAGACTTATGATTCAAAAGGAAAATACAAAAACTAAGATTACACTTTACATGTGGTAAAAAGCCAACAAAAAATCATTTAGGTACCTATCACTTTCTAATGACTTTGTCTAAGTACATTTATTTTCATGCTGAAAAGATAAAACTAAGACTTGTCTGAATACATTCACTTTGTAGTGACTCACTTTCTATAAATAGTAATTAATTATTGTTTTTATAAGGACTCACTATTGATAAGAGAAAATTGGAAAAGATGCCTTCACAATTTTTTCCTTATCAGGTAGTGAGTAGAGGAAGGTCATCTGTAAAGACACATGATCTTGACTATGTGTACAAACACATAACTATATATGACTCTGATTTTTTTACTTTTGCTAGCTATCTATTGTTGACTAATTGTCTTTAGTGGTGTCTCCTATTTGTCTATCATTTCATTAATGACTTCAGCTATAACCTCATCTAAAGATTGATGACTTATAGCCTCTGGTCCTACTCCTAATGATGGCATGTCATTGATTTCTAGTAGTGCCTCTAGATATTCTTTACGTTTTTCTGGGTTGTCAATTTTAATCTATAATACAATGATAAGTAATTTCTCACAGACAATATGCATTTGACCTATAATTTTATAGTATTCTACTTGAGTTATAATCTTATCATGAGTATGTAATCACTCATAGAAGGTCATCATTTCATGAGTTCTTCTGTAAATGTCTTTTACAGAGAAGCTAGGATTGTCATGATAGAATCCTCTTATAAACTTCTTTACTCCTTCGTAGATAAAAATGACATGATGTGCTAGTAATATGACATCAGTTTTATTTTTATTAACTACCTGTGGTCTAAGTGGTATAAAATTGAAATTTATTATTAGATTGGTTGGCGTTATAATGTCTAAGGCTTTATTTAAAGTTGGAGAAAAGAATTTGAATCTATCATGGCTAAAAATATAAATAGTTCTTATCATTCTAAAACTAAGGGCTTTGTACAAAATATCTTTATCTTTTAATGTTCTGACTAAAGAATAATCGAAAGAGATGGTAGGAAATTTATGTCCAAGTGAAGTACTATTTTTTTATTTTGACTAGTTAGGTCCAAATTCTAGCAAGAAATTTAACTGGCTATAGAATAATTGATTGGCGAATGAAACAAAGTTTATGTATAGTTTTCTGCTATACTATTTCTATACTGTCTCCAAGAAAAGATGAGATTTAGTTGATTTTAAATAACTGTCCAGCTGGGGTCTAATAGAATAATTCATCTAATGGTTTCTATCTGAAATTTTTTAGGCTTTTGTATTTTTTGGGTTTTTGGGTGATCTAGTAAAAGAATTTGGTATTTATTTTCTAATACAATATTTTGTCTAATTAATTCTTCTTTAGCATTTTCTAATGTAATTACTTATTGTCTACATGCTTCTACTATACCGTCTACATAATATCTGATCTTGTTAAGCTTTCTAATTATGCATTTCATTACTTCACAATGGTTACAAAATTATATTGATGATGATGATGATGCACTGTCTAATGTATTATTTAACTTTCTATTTGATGATGCTGATGCATTGTCTAAAGGATTAACTAAATGACTAACATAATAGTTTGGTCCTATTTCATGTCTAGCAAACTATATAGCTTCTGAAATGCATAAAAACCTCTATAATATGGATTAGAATAAATAACTATTAAATCAACAACCTCTCTCCACTGACTAGAAATACTCGACTGTCTACCTCTAACTAATACGAAAAATGCAAGTGATTACTATCTACATGTTCATTAATCTATCCAAAATAAAGCATGAGTGCATTAACTACTTTTAATTTATCACGTGAGTTATTGTAACACCACAAATTATCTAAAAGGCATTGCTAACTGTCTAATAACTAAAATTTAATTTTAAAACTTAAATTTGTTCTTGATGGGAACTGTTTAAGCTTAATTAGACGAAATTCATAAATCACTCCATTCTTGCAAAATAATTATTGATTAATCAATCTTGAAAGAATATCTATTAAAGTATTATCTTTCTACGTTCAAATTTTACATTGTATCATCTAAATGTTATTACTTCTAAAAAGTATATCCATCTTTTGCTAATAAAAGAATTTTTCTTTTCAAAGTTTTTCTTCTATACTTTTTTATAAAATTCTATAATATTATTACAATCAGTTCTTCTTGTACAGGCCACCAATAGCTTTTGCTAACAAAGATAATCCGTAGCATTTAATCACCGGCTTCTTTCCAATTTCTATCAAGCATTTATGCTTGATGAAATCTGTTGTTCCTAGGGATTGGTTAGTGAGTTTACAGAGACGGTCTTCATCTGACAAATATTCTAGAGGATAAGTTGAAGTAGTCGCCATCATTGTTGCAACATTCAGACTGCGAGTAATGATAACAACCTTACTACGCGGTGCACAAGATTCAAATGGACGGCCGAGGTCGTTCCAATGATTATAATTGTCATTCCACGTGTCATCTAAAAAAATTATTGTTATTTTTAAATTTTATTATAGTAATATTATTTATAAAATTATATTTTTATTTAAAATTTTTTATAATTATATTATGACTCATAAATTTATAAAATTTTATAAATAAATTTATTTTTAAATAGTTTAAACTTATTACAATATTATTATTTATAAAATTATAATTTTACTCAATATATTTTTATAATTGTACTATAGCTCAAAATATCAGAAATCTTTACAAACAAGTTTAATTTCAGAATTTCTAAATAATATTTCTCATTCTCATAATTTTTTGAAATTATGATATGATCTAAAATATTTCTAATTTTGTAAATAAACTCAAATTTATAGTTAAAAAATATTATTAAAATCAAAGATTGTAAAATTTTTTTATTTTAGTCCATATTTAGATAATCAATTAATATATATGAATTATTTGATTTATGATAAAAAAACTTTAGGTTAATGAAAATAATAATTAATTGATTAATAACTTGAGCTTCATAAATTGTTAAATCAAATATAAATTAAATCATACCAATTTTACAATAATTTATTATAATAATAAATTCGTTAAACTCTAAACTTTGCTTTTAATCAAGCCTTTGTCCGTTGAATGTTTTGGAATTGATTTTACTTGATAAATATATCCTCAAAAAACTTAGTGAAAATGTGAAATACATTACTAATTAAAATAATTAAGATATATGTTTATTATCATCAAAATTATATTTTGTATAATCTTTAGGCTAATAGTATAGTGTCAACCCGAATCTCTAATACGACCCACTCAAATATGACATTTAAAAAAAATTATAAGAATACATTTATAATTGAGATAAATAAAAATTTAAAAAATTAATAGTTAAATCAATAGATAAAATTTTTCTTGCCATCAATTAAAAAAATAATCACCGCCTAAAAAATCTAGATTGCGGCCAATTAGAAATTGGCAATAAAAACCCCAAGTTGCTATCATTAAATAAAGAACAAAAAGCAAATTGCCACTTTGCCAGTTACACAGTCTATTTACGGATATACCTTTGTCTTATCCATACGACACACCCAGTTTTGTTTCCATTACCAAACACTTAATTAAATCTCAAGTTTCAATTGTAGCAAGTTTCAAGACTTTTCGTTAGCTGTTCTTGTGCTCAAGCTTTCATGGTTAGGTTAGTTTAAAAAGTAATTTCTCAATTATTTAAATTTTGTGTATCTTTTAATGGGCTTTGTTTTCTATTGCCTTTTTCGTCCGTTTGCTTACACCTTTTGCAATTTGCTTTGATAGTAATCTTTTTAAATTTATTTTTTTAACACTTAATTGCATTTCTCTGTTAATAACTTAATGTTACAATCATTGTCGATATTATTTTTTTTTGGTACAGTAATAACATGGAAATAGATCCAAGTAACGGTAAGTCAGCTAACATTGAAGCCTTTTTACATGGACATTGAGTGAATTTGGAGGAATTAGAGCAAGATGGTGACATTGATGTTCCAAAAAAACAATGCAAGAGGAGAAGAACATCTAAAGCATGGGATATGTTCACTATATTGCCATTAGATGCATATCCAGATGGAAAGGAAAAGTCTGTGTATTTGTGGAAAAGTTTACAATAGCGAAAGTAATTATGGGACTGGTAACATGATTAAGCATACTAAAAAATGTGCTAGGTTAAAAAAGCCCCGTGACCCCCGTTAAATGATTTTAGACCATTTAAGTTCTATAAGGTCATGTTCTATAGGGTCATATTCTTCAGAATTTGATCAAGATGTCTTTTGTGAGTTATTATCTACAATAATTATGAAGCATGGGTTACCATTTTAGTTTGTTGAGCTTGATGCAATTAGAACTTGTTTCGAGTTTTTAAATTTTGAAGTTCAAAATATTTCTCAAAATATAGCAAAAGTGAATATCTTAAAAGCTTACATTACAAAAAGACTTGGGATTAAAGCTATGTTAGAGGAGATTCATGGTAGAATTTGTTTACCTATGATTTGTGGACTGTCCGCTCTATTGATAGATATATGAGTCTCACTATACATTTTATCGATAAAAATTGGGTTTTACAAAAAAAAAAATTATTGAACTTCACCTTGATACTACTTTCATATACCAAACTTTATTTTTTTGAAAAGTTATTATCTTTATGGACAGAATGGGGTGTTGAGAAAAAAGAATTTTCTATAATATTGGACAATGCTTCAGCTAACAAGGCATATGTTACTATGTTATAATCTCAGTTAAAAATTAGGAAATCATTACTATCTAATGGAAATTATTTACATATGCGTTCTTGTACTTATATTATTAATTTAATTGTTCAAGAAAGATTAAAAGCAATAAAGGAAGAACTTTATATGGTTCCTGAAAGTGTGAAACATGTGAAAGCATCTCAATGTAGAAAACAAAAGTTTTTGGAATGTGTTAATCAAATGTCATTGGGTAGGAAAAAGGATTAAGACAAGATGTCCCTACAAGATGGAATTCCACTTATATTATGCTTGATTGTGCACTTTGTTACAAAATTGTTTTTTCCCAATTAGCTTTAAGTAACTCTAATTATAAGTATTGCTCTTAAAAAGATGAGTTGAATAAATTAGAGAAAATTAGTAATTTTTTTAATACTTTTTATGAGATTACTTGCATATTTTTTGGGTCAAATATCCTACTTCGAATTTGTATTTTCCAAAAGTATTTGTAATTTATATAAGTTCGAGGCAATACTCAGAAAATGGTGATGGGTATATGAAAGATATGGGCAAGAGGACGCTGGAGAAATTCTTAAAGTATTAGTCTGACTTCTGTACAATTTTGACAATTGCTGTTATCTTGGATTCTCGTTACAGGTTACAATTTGTTGAATGGGCATACAAGAAGGTTTTATGACGATGATTCAAATGAGTTGAAAAATATTAGAGAGAAATAATTTTCAATGTTCAATGAATACATGCTCATTGCAACTCAAGCCACCAGCATGCCTTCTATGCAAGGTTCTTTTTCTCACTCAAATGAGAATGATGATAGAAAGGGCCAAGGAAAATTTGGATTCATGTCTATAGGTTACTTCACAATTAAATTTAATGTTTAATGAATTTTAATTACATTTCATGTTTGTTGAATTATTCTTTTTTTTTTCATATACAACAGGAATTTAATAATTTTAAGAGTGTGGAATCTAATTTTATCCAAAAAACTCAATTATAGCTTTATTTGAGTGAACCACGAGCTGATAAGAGTAAATCCTTTGGGGGGAACATGCCAATATTAGATTTTCCATTACTAAATGTTGAACAGAAGTCAGATTGTGCAAGCCGTTGAGCAAAGCCCCTAGTTTCTCACATCTTACGACGAGATTTCCCAGTTTCATAGAAGACATTCCTCCTTTGGCGAAAGACAAAAAGATGGTCACACTGCCAAATTGTTAACTCTTGAAGATGGTGCAGCGTATGCACTCACCAGCTAAACTTTTACGATTTTCACAGCTCCAAAATATAATTTTTTTTTACCACATATATTAACTGCAAGGTGCCCAAGTACGGCAGGCAACTCGGTTTCTGAGAATAAGGATGTGATGGACACGTACATACATACAAAGCAATATTAGCTGCAAAATATTAGCAATCCACTTTTATAATATCATATGTCTCATTTTTTATAGAACCACCTACAATTTGAAAACTTGCCTTTTATTTACATCAGATCAAAATAACTTAATTTTCTCAGCAGGGATTGCCGCTACACTGGAGGAGAAATCCAGTTAAATTACAAGGGGTAAAAAATGAAAATCGTCATTACACAGCAAATAACTACTTCAGCGCTCAAGGTAAGGTGACGATACTATCACCATCACGAGGGACCTCGGGCTGTTCATATGTGTGTGTGTGTGTGTGCACGCGCGTGCACGTGTGTATTATACATTCAAAAATGGGGACTTCTACAACATAAATCACTGGATCTGATACGGCTGCACTACTAGTTACAATCTGGAGTTACAGAGGGAATGGACGATTGGTTGTTAGTCTCTCCATTGGAAGTATGTGTCTTGATATATAAACGTGCCGTTTCTAACATCAGCTCAACTTCTTTCTTGTACTGGCATAGAACAAAAGAATTCATTGCATACTAAATTCATTCGTATTTCAAAAATTATGGAGCTCATTTTTCATTGTAATAAAACAAAGATTAAAAAGAAAATTGTACAATGAGAGTACCAACCTCGTTAACAGCACCTGTCTTGATTTTGGATTGCATGACACACCATTTCTTAAAATGTGCACCTGCAGATATTGCACAAACAGTGAATTCCAAGCACCAGAAATAAAAAAGAAAAGAAAGGTTGGAGTTGCTCAATATTTTGACCCAAAGGTTGAATGCAATGCAACAATAATATTCCAACACCTTCGGCATTAATATACATGCTTCTGTGTCCTCACAGGACTCCATGAGAGGTCTTGATGCAAGCTTGTTTCAACCATTATTAGGGCATGAAAAATCATCTCAGCAATAGGAAAAGATAGTCAAAGAGACGAACATCAAACCAAAACTTACCAACTTTAATATCAATAGTAGAGGAATTTTCAGCAATGGTCTCCAAATGCCATCGACAATGAATCTGATACAGCAAAACAACTACATTGCATTAACAAAGTGGAATATTTTTCTTATGGGTTGCAACCCTCTAAGCAAGGAAATACAACCAGAAAACACATTACTCTAAAATATTTTGGAAAATGCTGGTTCACCTATCTTAGCACAGAAACCAAGTAATGATGACCATACAAATTTTAAATAAATCAAACGTTATACTTATTTATTTTTTGAACATAATAAAATAAAACAAAACAACTTGTCTTGCTTAACATTGACATCTAATAAGAAATGCGAACCAAAGTATGATCTCCAAATAGAAACATATTTCATACCTCAAAGTAAGACCCGAATGGAACGTCATGTGCCTGTTGGACTGTCTCAAAAACCTGAAAGAAAAGACACATGTTTAATTGAAAATTTACAAGGAAAAAAAAAATCATTGAAGTCAGTTTTTAACAACCAAGGGTACCATTTGAAGATAATAAGATAGAAATAGTAACGATGAGAATTTTTTAAAACTACTAGATAATAAATAAGAAAAAACAATAGCAAGCACATTATCAACGCTGCTAAAAATTTAAGGCATTGAGACAGATAGCCTTACAAATATTTTCTTATCTGGTGATAAAACTGCATGCTGATACTCTGTCATGGCTGTGTCAGGCGGACACATGGGACTGTTACAGAGAGATCTAAATGTGATCTCTCTTACCTGACCATCATATTCATCTGCAGCATGCCACTGTCCCATCTGGATGGAGCATAAGATAGTAAGCAAATATTTCAATATCAACCAACCATCATTCAGAATCCAGAAATAAAATCTTCATCTTAGATAGAAAAGCACACGGAACTGGAAAGATAAGTGATCCATATGGATAATCATAAGAAATGAAACTGTTTACCAGTACCCTTATCAACCCCCAACCCCAAAACAGAAGCTCTATTTGGATGGACAAGAGCAGGCCTTTTGAGGCAATATTTGCCCATTCAACTAGAAATTGGGCTAATAAAATAGTCTCAACTTCACAGGTAGCGCATACAATGTACACAGGATAATTAGAACAAACGAAAGCAATACTCAGTGCTAACCAAACAAGGTTCCAAGTGCTACATTAGAAAATACATAAAGTTGTTTCCTCCATAATTAGTTTTTTAAGGAACCATTTGTCCTGCACGTCATGGAGAGCACTACCAGCTCAGCATTAGTCCTAATGCCTCTTATAAGCCTTAATTCTAGAATGTGCAAATCCTAACCACAAACGATATAATAGAAAAATGGGAAATATCCTTTCCAAACAATCAAAAACCAGAATTTAATAATCTTCTTTTCTATAATTTAATGAATGTTTTAATTATCCTTGTCATTCCACTGGCTGGAACACCTAAACCAATTATGCAACATATAAACTTCCATATCCAATTTAGGTAATTATAATCAGAACCACGTTTAAGGTACTTTCTCATCCTTCAAAGATTTAGCTCGTAATCCTTTGTAACATATCAACATGAATATTCCTTAAATCATAAATGCATTACCATGAGAAGCTCTTTTGTTCTTTTTGGTAAAGAAAACTACATTGGTCAAATATAGAGAATACAAGAGGAAGAAACAATTTTCTAGGGTTTATGATTTCAAAAAATGAACTTGGACTTACAGCAAGATTAGTATCTTTTCTAGCTGCGCGATACTCATTTGTGAACTTAGAATCATCACTAAACAATAGAGTAAAGAATTGTTCCGCTGTGCATGGGAAAACATCCTGCAAAATATATCAATGCATTCTATAATGGTAATAACACAACTATAAAATTCATAGACCATGAAAGAAGAAAAGAGATGATGCGTACATTGTGTATACCAACAAGAACCTCTTCTTTGATAAATGGTTGAAGCTTTTCAGGTTTGGTCACTGTTTCTTCCGCAATCTTAGCCTGCCTTCTACTACCTCTAACAGAGCTACTATGTGCACGCAATGCTGATTCTGCCTTCTCCTATAGAGCAGCAAGCAGATCCCATTAACTTTTTTCTTCATTAAATCATACAGTTCAGAGAAAAAGTTCAGCAAAATACATATCCAAGATCTGATCCTAATCCCATTTCAAAAGGATTAGATGTATCTTGTCAGGACATATGCCCAACATAAGTGTAGCAGCTCAGATATCAAAAGTTTCAGCAAAACAGAAAAAACTATCAATTCCAACAAGGAAGACAACCATCGATGCCTGACACAAGAGGATAGAAAATTCGTCACTGTTAGTAGCAGCACTTAAAGAGACTGACTTAACTTCTAAAATAGAACAAAATGGTTGAACTTTGGCCTTCCTATGGCGGTAATTTATGTGGGCATCTCAAAAATGTGTTGACAAAGCCATGAATACTTAGCAGTTTAGATTAATTAATAGATGTGCTCATAATATGTACTTTAATATGTAAGTTTTATTCTCAACAAAAGATTTGTTAGCGAATAAACTCCACTAGAGGGGCACATCCTGCCACATCAGAAGTGTGTAAGAAGCTTAAGTAGCAGCAATAGAGAAAAAGAGCCATACAGACAACAGAAAGGAAATATACATTGTTTAGGTATTATATTACTAATAAACCAGTGCTATTGTATTACTAATAAACTAGTATAAGAGTTCTAGTTCGCTAATTCAAGAACTTGGAAAGACAGCTCATTGATGATACAACTCTTAGTAAATACCAGATAATGAAACCCCATGCATTCATATTTTAACTTCAACAGGTGGAAAGAGCTATGTGAATCTACTTATTTCCATAGTCATTACGGGGCTCAGTACCACTTGGAGATTATGTCTCAGACCTCTTCACAATTTTAAACAATGACCATTCTATCCATATGGTTGAGAACCAAGATTAAAGTTGTAAACGTAAAAAATGATAAAAGTTACAGACACAATGATTCATGAAGCAATAGGAACGAACCTTCTTCTCAGCCTCTAACATTGTATGATAGTTCTTTGCAGTACGTTGCAATTGTCTCAAGGCATGATTCCTGTTCCAAAATGATGCAAATTTATATCTGACCCTACCTGAAAATTAAAGAGAAAATGAAGGCCAAAAAGAAACCTCAACAACTCAGATCAAACTGAAAATGTATCCAAATCACAGATGATGTTCCACTATTCTAAAAAAACACATTCAATAACTTTAACAGAACACAAAAGTAATAATAATACCCATCAAGGGAGCCAGTACACTAGATATTAGTTCATACGATAATTAGATGTTTTAAATGGGAGTACAATTCAAATATATTACAATACACTCCAGTCATCATAGAAGTTCTTGATTTTCAACAAACCAAAAATTGACCTAGTGTTTTATTCCAGCATGACATTTGAAACACAAGCATAACAGGAACCTTAAAAACGGCATATTTCAAAGAATCCTTGATAAATTTCCAAAGTGAGAGCTGGTGTATTTAAATGTAACTTTTCATTTAAATGGAAATATCAATCTGCACATCAGATTCAGAATTTTTACAGAGCAACCACTCTAGCCCTAAGAGAAAGCTATGAAAAATATTTATTCAGAGGCAGCATTATGCAATGCTAGCATATCAACCAAGGACAGTTTGAACTTGAGAAGAGTGAAACAGTTTACAAACTTGCATCAGGACACACATATAATACACCATAATTATTAAAATCAAACACATTCTTATACAAACAAAACTAATTAAAAAAAGAAGCTACAGAAAAGTTAGCTAAATTCATAATCAGGGTGAACCTTACATGCAATCAAGATTCTGAGTGGGGTACTTTTTCAGAATCTTCATGCACTCAAGTCTACTAAGTGAATCCTATGATATGATTCATTACTATTTGCAATCTGAAATGAAACATGTTAAAAATCAGGGCAAAGTTTGCAACTGAAATTACAGCCACAAAAGTAAAGCTTTGTCAACACATCTGATGAAGCACCTATAATCCACTCCAGTTTGAACAAGCACTTCAAAGTCAAAAGGGGAAAAAACCATTCAAATGGATAAGTTTCAATAGATATAAATCCAGATGTAACATAAGACACTTTAAATTGACAATATACAAACTAAATATCTCCATGTTTCATTTTACCAACGATCAACAGTTTTTCTAACAAAATCTCTCCCCCTTGAAAAATACAAAACCTGAATATATCAATTTCAAAATTGAGACCAACCTGACCAGTGAATCAAAATAAACAGTATATCCTTTATGTACTTTGAAAATGAACTCTATAAACCTCTAGCATGCCTGTTTGGTATGTAACACTACAAGCATTATGCGATTCTTAGAATAATTTCATTATAAGAATTTAATAAAGAAAAAACTCTTTGCTTTTAAGCTAAATCCTTTGAACCCACCCACTCTGCTCTTCCATTCCTATTCCTCCATCAAACATAAAGCAGATAATTGAGTATACACTCAAAGAAACTTCTAATGAGAACAGCTATGGACCAGCTGAAAAATGTTTTTAAAAAGAAAAAAGAAACAAAGAAATCAATAGATAAAATGAAGATTATCTACCCATCGTTTAAATCACTCCTCAAATTTGACAAAGTTGAAAAGTGTCTAATTTATCCTCTATCTTTGATATTCAGTAAACATTCTTACCGAAGCTAGCATCTCCAAACTCCCTCCCTTTTTTTTGGTTTGATAAGAAACTGTATGCTATATTAATGATGAAGAATCATTACAAGGAGTGGACCAGCTGTCCGCTGAGAAAGCAGAAAAATGGAAAATGTTTCTGTGCTATACAAAATATGTCAAACATAGATACTACACTAGCATCTCCATATTCCTCACAGAAAGGAACTATAATCTCCACAAACTTTTAGCTGCAATGGTGTTATTCCATCTTTTAGCGAAAACTACCAAACAGAAATTTTTGTCAAACATAGAGTTGATACACATCAATCACAGAATGAAGATGCTTATTTGCTATGACTAACCAGACAAATTAAGGCATCATCCAGCCCCCAACGCCCCCCCCCCCCCTCCCCAAAAAAAAAAAAAGAGGCAATTCCAATGCACAGAAGTGACATCATAAAGGTAGATCTATATTTCAGACTATAACACAAATATACATCAACCAAATCAGCACTTAAAAGCTTGCAAATATTTTATCGCTAGCATGCTGATTCAATTGAAAAAATGCTGAGAATCAAAAGTGCAAGCCCAAAGCATGATTCTCTTCCAGATACAGAAAAATCTGAAGGAAGACAGAAAAAAAATGTTTATATAAACCTTTTAAAAGCATTGTCGAAAAAAGAAATAGCTACTCACCATCTGGACTTCCCAAAGGAGGTACACCATGCCCACCAGCACCCATCCGGAGAATAATTGTTATAGCAGGATTAATGAATGCATGCTGGCTCCTCCGTATCTACATAAAGAAACTTGGTATATAAGCACTTCATATCATTTATCACACTGTAGGCAGTAGGCACTGGATAAAAAAAGATTTTGTAATAGATATCTTCAAAAGAAAAAGTATCGAAAGAAATTACCTCATCAATATCTCCAATTGGTATAATGACCTGCCAAAAGCAAACAAAATGCCATTAAAACATACAACCACAAATCATGCCAATCAATTAGTAAGATTCTTCATGGGTATGCTGTAAATACTATCAGAATATTCTTAAGAGGGGGGCCACCAAAAAAAAAAAGAACAGTTAAAAATAACTTAGCAAATGGCATAAAAAGAAATACCAACTAACCTTCATCTGCTTTGAAAAGACATTAGAATGGAAGCATATGTGCCATGCAGAGACATACATACGACCATGATACAAGAATGACCTCTCAAGTGCACAAGAGTAACTATGTTCCACAAGCTGTTAGCAGAAACACTAAATTAAGGATTCATTCACATCCATAATCCAAAAGCTTTAAATGCTATAAGCTGAGCAGGTAAATAATTCTACCAAGTCATGACTGCTGTGCAACTCACCTCATCTGGAAGGAGATTAAAGATTGTTTGCAAAGGCCCTGGTTTTTGATGAACCACTGTTGGCCCTTGTTTATCCAAAGAAGCCCTTCTTCGAGCATTGGCTCCAGCATATCCATTCATTTCCCTGCCAGTGAATAATACTCTGTCATACTATTGAGAGCAATTACAATGATAACAACAGAAGTCCACCAATATTTTGCAGTGAATAGGCAATCTAGTCATTCTGTATCATACAGATTTAAAAGGGTAAACAATATGACATAATCTTATTTATCAGGTATAAGAAATTGATAAACAAATAAATAAATTGTAAGGTAGGTCAATTAAAAGTTTGCTCTCAGTGCAGAATAATGTTGAACAAAATACAAACAAACCACATTTTCAACTATAAATACAGAAATATCTCTCCCTCTCCCGAAAAACTTTGGATTGCCCCTTGTAGATAGGGTC
This sequence comes from Aegle marmelos, assembly GCA_030449875.1. Lineage (NCBI taxonomy): Eukaryota > Viridiplantae > Streptophyta > Magnoliopsida > Sapindales > Rutaceae > Aegle > Aegle marmelos. The sequence goes on from JASUUL010000115.1 coordinate 13,451,577, forward strand.
CAAGATACAACAGAAATGTCCAGAACTTGAAACCAAGTCCAGACACAATATCTTAAATGGAACATTATCACTGCCCGCTCAGATATTTTAAGGGGAAAAAAACATAAATACAGAGGATTTAAGAAAAAATAATATTGTCAAATGAACCACATTTTCAACTACAAATGCAGAAATCACTCTCCCTCTCCCAAAAACTCCAGATTCCCCCTTGTGGATAGGATGCAAGAGATAACAGAAATGTCCAGAACTTGACCCTAAGGTCAGATACAACATCAGAAATAGAACAATGCTACTGCCTGCTCGGATAATTATAGGAAAAGACAGATGCACAGGATCTAAGACATAGGAAGAGTTCAAGAAACCATACAAAGAACCCTCTTTATCCTTTTTCAACACTCCTTTAATCTTCATCTTTTTTAAACACTCCTTTACACATTTTTTAATTCTAAATAATCATCCCAGACACTCCTTTACTCTTTCCAATGCTAAAACACCAAAATAGCAACCATCAAAAAAAATTCAAAACATTGTTAACCGTGCAGGGTGAAGCAAGAAATCACCCAATGAAAACATTCTTGAAAAGATTTCTTAAAACGAGTTATAACAATATTGACCAACCCCAACGTGTAAAATATTAAAGAAGAAAAAAATGTCTGCTCAGTGACGGAGCAATGTTTTAGTGTAGCGGTCTGAATATTGTATACAAATGAAAAACAATACAAACAAATGCAAAAAGGACAAAAGAAATGAACCAAAAGATACCTGGAAGCATTTACAGGCAGTTTAATTGTTTTAATATGTAGACACACCTGATAAAATGGTATTTACATTGGTCATTACAAAAAATAAGGAAAACTGAGAAGGACAAGAAAGTAATGAAAATAGTAAAATAATATTACAAAATTTACAAAAGAAGACTACCTGCCCAGACGGGCTATCTAAAGTATACCACACTGCACCAGTTTGTCCTTCACTTTCAACTGTTACAGTCACTGAACCAAGAACAGTACTTTTCCAAATTATATCCCAGTCATAAATCGTAACAATAATCTGTCAGGGCAGTAGATAAAGCTATTAGTATATTAAATGAAACAACCAAAAATTAAAAAAAAAATCCATAAAAAATCTTCATTGGCTCACTGCATAAGAGTATAACTTCACAGGATCTCTCGCTACATATAAGATTTTCTATTTTAGGAAAAAATTGAGAATTATACATTGATCGAAGAAAGAAATCAAATACAAGAGTGAACCTGTTGTCAGCAAAGAAAATCAAAAGGAAAAAATATAAAAGCAGCAAAATAATACATACAAAACCCATCTAACCACCCCACAACATCACACCATATCAGTATATCATTCATAACTACAATTGTCAATGCCAAGTAACTATGAAAACGTTGATTTTAAATGCAAATCAACTGCACAAAAAGAGACACGCTGATACAACAATTATGGACCATCAAGGAAATATAAATATTATAAAACAAAGAGATTTCTTTCACCAGTAAATTTAAATAGTGTTTAAACAAAAAGGGTTAGGTCCAAGGATCTGATCAATTCATCAGGTAACAGAACAAACTCATTTGGGGCACTAAATAACAATAAACAAAACAATTTAAATATTTCGTGTGTATCTTAAGAGAAACAGACATCTGCCAATAATATTTATGAGATTAGACCACAAGTGCATGCATAAATTCTCAAAGAACAATACTTTCACTTATTGGCCAAGCTTTTACATGCGAGGTATAAACCGAAGGCTATCCAGTCAGCTCAGAATCACGCTGTCTCTTAGTGGCATTTGATAAATTATACGATTATACATTAAACATCTTTACCAGAACTAGAGTCACGACATTGATCTCATCATTCAGCAACTGAAAACAAGTCAATCAATAATTAACCTAAACAAGAAACAGTAATAAAAATGGTGAATCATAACAGGAACCTGAACAGGAAGCTCATCAACAGAAAAATTAAACTCCTCTCCCCACATTGGATTTCTGGAACCAGGGACCATTGAACTGCACCAACAACACAAGCAGAAATTTTAGAACTGAAGACACAATAAAGTTAGAGCTACACCGTATAAAACCAACCAAACATTTACCACAAGAAAATAAAAGGACATTTACTAAAGCATGAAAGTATTTTACCATTTAAATCTTAAATAAATTAGTTGCAATTCCCGACTTTGATCAACTAACAATTTCTTTTGAATATTTAACTGTCCTGTCTCTTTGTTAAAATCACATACTGGCACACAATTCATATTCATGCACTCTACTAATAAATGAAACTTTTGCCCACATTCATTTCTAATGATGCAAACAGATCAAGTATATCATCAAGCAGGAAATTTCATTCCCAAGTACCTTGAAGTGCTTATATTAAGCATGCATAATAAAATAAAACAAAAAAGCCTAGCCATATACAGGATCAAGTTACCCAACTTTCAATCTAAACAGTACCACAATTTCTCAAAACCCTCATTGTACAGTTATTCTCCCTCATGTTCCAAAATAATAATTAAATATAAATGCAAATTGGTGATAGCACCAAAATCTAACAATAATAACCTGAGGAACTGAAAGATCCAATTGTGAGAGCAATTCAACGAATCAGCGGGAAATAATCATCTATTAAGAAAAATGTGAACAAGCAGAAGATAGATCAAATAACCTGAATCGTTTTTCTGAACCACACGTAATAATGGCATATGGATCTGATGTGCCATTTAAGTTTGCACCAATAAGATTCTTAGCTGCCAACAATTCCAACTGAAAAACAGGGCAAACATAATCTTGCTGTCAAACCAAAGGAGATTCCATAACATTGGTCAAGACATAACATTTAATCCTAAGAAAACTTGCAGATGATTGAATTCGTTTACAAGTTACCATATACAAGATTAAAGCATAAATAAGATCAAAAAGAAAATATACCTTAATTAAATATGCAGAATTGGTTTGAGGATCTCCTTTAAACTGGACCATCTACAAAATAAGTGAAGAACTGCATGTCAAAGAAGTGGAAAATTACTGCATGAAACAAGAACCACGCAGAATAGACTATTACAGCGAACTAGAATTTCAATCTTCATGTTAAAGGACAACGTAAAACTCAACAGCTTCAGCAATGTGGGCTTCACTTACAAAACCGAGAAAAATAACACACTGCATTGAAGAAGATGATTGCAAAGCCTCAAACTTAAAATTCTTCGTGTGCAAGAAAGAACAGAAATACTGTTATGTGTTTGCTAACCAATATCTTGAGAATTGTCCTTCATTCTGACTCTATAAAAAGTGAAGCACACTACTTCATAGAGTCTTGTAGCAACTATGGTGTAAACTAAGACAAAACTAATATACTTGGCCAACTTAGTTACTATTTTGGTCCCAAATTACAAAATTGGTAAGACACAGAAATCAATAACTTTCCCTTTCCTGTGTTTTTTGGCAACCAAAAACCAAACTATATTATTAAACATGAAGGAAAATTGTAACTTTTCATGCATCAATCACATTATACAGCATGGAAACTATAAAGATAGGAATCAAACAAATAATGAATAACCAAAACTCAAGGAAAAAAAGATTCCCTAGTTGTAGTGAATTAGACACCACGCTGCACAATCACATAAAAGATCACACAGGTATTACATAAAATTAAAAAGACAATTCATATTTGTGTAAATATCACGAACCACCTATTTATTACAACTTTATAAAACTCAACCCTGATGTTTTAAAATTCATTAGATATATCCCTCGAAAGAAAGGAAATTTATCAAGGGCCTCCCTCCAGTTTCTAATCCGAAACAAACCTTAGTGTATGTTTGCAGCTGTTATGTTTCTGCTTAATATTGAAAGCTCAGTGGCATATGAGTTTGGTAATATCCAGATTTACTTGACAGATAATATTTATCAACCACAAACCAAAAGCCCTCAAACGGTGTATTCTTTTTTTGTAAACCTTTTTTGAATTTCATAAACCTAAATTAAACCAAAGCTAAACGATAATAGAAGCAAAATCCACTAAAGAATTTTCCACAAAGAATAATGAGATGACTTATATCAATCTCCGGACCACTGTAATGTATATGCTCACATAAAAATAAATCAAATAATGTTCGCTTTCTTAATTTATTCTGCCAAGATCAAACTTCCCCCAACTTTCATTCACAGTTGGGAGCTATACTAACATATTAGATCAGTGACCCTCAAAAAAAGAGGAAGAAACTTTCTCAATTTATTTTCCTTATATAATATCAAACAAACAGAGGACAGCCGCAAAATGAATTGATAACCATCATGTTACTGATATGAAGATCTAAGCTCTATGAAAATTTAATTATTTGGCGTCGAAGAAGTCAAGAAAATGACAGGTATCCTAGAAAAGAAATAGAATAGCATTTCATAATTAACTTACATATAAGAAAAAATCAAATAATTTTTAAATAAACTGAATTTATTACAATTTTCCTATTCTATAAAATAAAGTAGAAAAAATGAAATGTCCGGGCACCTTGAACCCAAAAAATATACCCAAACCAAAATTATATTGTACTTGACAGTTACTGATTCCAACCAACAGCAACTTTTGGATTAAAAGCCACAGTACGTCAAACCCGAAACATGCTCCTGGAATTGTCAAGAATCTTCCTTGCAGAGGAGGTTATTAATTAATGGAACATTGATAAGTCTCTATTAACATATAATCAAAGACATTTTTTCATTATTCTACCCAATTGCCTAATCATATACAAGCATCAGATTCACCTCAATTTTTTTGGCCCATTTTCACCAATCTTTCAACACTCAAACAGAGCTAATCCCTCAAAAAAAAAAAACTTCAAATATTCTCATCATGTAGATCAAAACTTTGCAGCATGAAAAAGATTAAAAGTAAACAGGAAATTAAAAAGGTGTACAGAAAAAATTTCCTTGACCTTGTCTTTATCATCAATAGCACTAATTGAAGGATTCTCAACAAGCTGCGATCGGTCAACGCCGAAATCTCCGGTTTTAGAAAAGAAAAACCAATAGGAGGCGATCACGCACAGCGACGCAGCCATCGTCACTTGAATCTCCCACCACGACGGCACCAGAATCTCCATTGCCGTTTCAATCATCATGTCTGTCGTTTTGGACCTTCTCTTTCTCTTTCTCTTCGTCTACCGCTACCTCCTCTCTTCCTTTTAATTTAAAATTTTCGAATAAATTAATTCAAATGGAGGTTTTAAGGGTTTAGTTTGTTCGGAGAGAAATTAATAAAAAAAAAACAGAACAAGAAAATAAATAAATAAAAGAAAAGTCGGAGAGAAAATTGGACCGTTGTACTTTGAAGAGCGACATTTAACACATGAAAATGGAGAAAAAGCCAGGGATAGAAACCAGGGAAGTTTTCTGTGACGAAATATTCTCGCCTCCGTTGCCTAATTTACGGTTGTGCCTATATGAGTTGGCTGTAGTTTTGGGTAACGTTGAGGGTATGTTTGGCATCTGGATTTTAGAAATTCCAACTGACCTTTTGAATTTTATGCATGGGAGAGAGACCGCGTGTAGACTTGCGTTACCAAGGACGATTAAAATATTTAAATATTTTAATTTCTGGTTTTTTAATAAATTCCACGTAGGATATTTTAGATTTTGTTCAATGATGCATAATTATGACCTCATTAATAATTATAGAGAAAATAAATTGTTTATGATGACCTTACAGATAATTGATATTATGCTTTAAAATACGTTGGATGGTGTATAATAAGAAATAATCAATAAAAATTATTAATCATAATATTAATAATTTTCTCTTTTTAAATTGTTTTCTAAATACAAACTCAAAAAGTTACTTACTATCGAAAATATTACTATAATATTTGCATAGGTTTTTATTGGATAAAAGAATATTTTATTTTAAATTATGATACTAAAATTTCTAATTTTTTGTGAAATCAACATCAGATTGTTGTAAGAAAGAAGCAATTATTGGATTGGTATTAAACAATAATTTAGCTTGATGGTCCAAATTTGACCATCAATATTTAATTTCAATTTTATTGTCTTTTCTTTTTAAGTATTTTTTAAGCACACGCTCAAATTTTAATACTAAGGACGCGTTTGTTGACTAGAGGGGGAAATTCGAGCTTCGAGGGATAACATTGTTAATTTGTTATTATCCACATTCAAGATTGTTTATATAACGAAGAGGTGGAATCAAGATAAAAATATGCTTTGTGAAACACTGTGGATATAAGACATTACGAAAATTTTCGCATCAAATTTTTTGTCAATCGAAAAATAGAAAGACGTGACATGTTCCTAAATGTATTTAATTATTTTTATTTGAGGTGACAACTTTTGACATGATGGATCAATTTAATTGACACGAAATAATAAATTTATAATAATTAAAATTTACATAATTATTAAATAAGTTAAGTTTAGATTAACTAATAATAGCATCAAGTTTGAACTTATGAGTTTTTAATATGGTTAACAATTCACTTATTTATATTATACTCATTTATATTTCATTTTAATAAAATTTTGTTATATTTCTCATATTTTAAATTAGGGAATACTCATATAAATCCCTAAATTTTCAATAAGGAATATCAATATCTCTTTTTATTATAATATTATTTACCTCTATTAAATCAAAAAAATTAATTTTATTATTATATAATAAATAAAAATATAACATTAAAATAAATTTAACTATATATACATTTTAAAATAATTTTAATATTTAAAAAATTGTTTAATACCTTAGAATCTTATATTATATTAAACTAAATTTTATAATAAACAAAAACATAATATAAAAATAAATATATAAAAAATTTAAAATTATTGAAGAAAAAATAATTTTTGTAGTATTAATACATGAGATATATTTTATTAATTGTAAAATATATTTAACCCAAAGATTTGTTTAAAATTTTTATAATAAATACAAATATATTATCAAAATAAAAATAATAATTTACATTTTAAAAATTAGTTTATATATTAAAAAATATTATAATATTATATGCTACTAGACAAATTAAATAACTTATAATTATATTTGTATTTATTAAAAAAATTTAAAGTTAATTTTTTAGTTATTATCTACAAAAGGTATTGTAGTTCAAAGAGAGTCTTATTTTTGCTTATTGAAAACTTAAGGACTTATATGATAATTTTTCCTAATTTTGAGGATATAAGAGTCATTTTCCCTAAAATTATTGACATACATTTAAAAATAAAAATTGAATAGAGTTCCAAGTATTTAATACTACAAATATTTGTACATACAATAAATAATTTTAAAATATAATAAAAAAATTTTAAATAAGAGATTTTAGTAGTAAAATATTAAACTTATGTTAAATGGGTGAAACAATCATTTATGGGTCAAATTAGTATTTGAAAAATTTTTAACACAATTAATAGATGAATTGAGTTTGAAGTGATTGAAATTTGTATGATACAATTAAAAGCAAAAGAAAACATAGACACGTCAACTAAAAAATTCTTATTAATTGTCATACATGTAAAAGAAAATAATAATAATAAGTCATCTTACCTTGATTACGATATATTTGAGAGTACTTTTAACAATTCAACATTTTAAATTAGACAAAGAACAGTTTCATAGATAAGCTTTGACAAAAATATTTTTGAAAATTTTATTAAGTTACAACTGTTGTAACTTATAACTTTTTGAAAAATTATATAAGTTCTATTATCTATTATAATTTTTTATACTTTTTAAAAGGGCTATAACTTTAAAAAATTATATAAGTTCTACCATCTATTATAATTTTTTGTACTATTTTAAAAGAGTTATAAACTACAACTAACTATAACTTAATAGCATCCTTTCTTTGGATAAATAGCATTTGAAAAATACACAAAAGGAGTGGTAAAACCTATGATTTGGATAAAAACCAGCCCATTTTTTATTTAAAAAAAAAGTTTTCTGAGACGCTACCTGTGGCAGGAACAATTGGATGAAGGAAAATGATACTTGCCCTAACTTAAGCCCCAAATGAAATCTTGAAACAAAACCACCGTTTAACTAATCCAAAAACACATCGTTTGGTGTCAAATTTCTTTTCCCTTTCACAGCCACTAACAAACAGTCAAATCCCTTAAAACTTATTTCCTTCTTCCCTCCTTTCTCTTTCCTTCTCTCTTTCATAGCCACCATCAAACGCACTTTTCCCCAGCCACAACCACAGCTTACTCGAACTTTTTTCTTTCTTCTTTATCTTTAATTATAGGCTACTATTTGATGTGCCTAACTGTAGCTGTCAGAAGTTTAACAAATTTGTGGAAAGAAATGCAAATAAGGAGTTAATTTCTTCTTCTATCTATTAGACTATTATAAATGCGAGTAAGGTGAATATATATTTTTTTCTGTTTTCTCTATGAATTTAGCAAGAATTTCTGCTTTTCTCCTTTTCTTATGTCTGATTTGGGCAAAACCCTAACTCACAACCTGAGGTAATATATGGTCGCTGCTTTTCTTCTTTTTTACGAAGGGTAAAAAATGGTTGTTAATTTTCTTGTTGTTCGTTGTTGATTTTCTTGTTATTGGTTTCTAATTTTCTTCTTGTTGGTTTGTCCAGGGCTCATTCTCCTCTTCGTTAGTTGTCCGATTGGGGCAAAACGCTAACCTGCAGCCTGAGGTAATGTTCATTAAAACAAATTAATTTTGAGTAAACCAATAGTTTAGCAAGGTTTAATTCAAAATCAGCTTTCCTGGGTGTACAATTTCTGTTGGTTATTATTTTTGGGTGTATAATTTCTGTTGGTTATTATTATTTTTTTTTTGGTGTAATACTCTTTTTGTTGTTTAAAATTTCATGCTGAAGTTGGTTATTTGTTGCTGGGTTGTAGATTGTAGGGTTCTTTAAACACTAAAATATTACATATTTCCATTAAAGTTTATCAAAACTCTTCCTGTCACTATGTGCATTTAGCTGAGATCATATTATGAAATTATAAGCTTGGCTCATCTTTTACTGCACTAGCAATCTTCTAGTTAGATTCTGTGTTAACTTTGTAGAACATTGGTGATGTGTAGCTATTGTTGGTTATCTTTGTATTTGTTACTGAGTATACACCAAGTCTTCATATGAAAAAAAAAATGTGCTGAGTTATTTTCATTGTTTTTACTAATTGGAAAAATTGATATAAAATTAAAATTTCTTACTTTTTCATTTATATGAAAAATCTATTGATTTTGTAGTACTGACATCCTGAAAAAGTTATAAAACACAGAGAATAGATGTGTACATACCGAATTATGAGTGACAATTCTGATCACATGATTATAACAATAACTTCTAAATGTAATTACCTCTTGTAATTTTATTGGGTTGGAATTGGTCTAGAATATGTGCTGAATTGTTTGCATTCAAAATTGTTGAATTGTCTGCATTCAAAATTGCTGAATTTTCTGCATTAAGTGCATTTACAATTGCTCTGCATTTTATATAGCTAATTTTTTTTTCAATTTTTAGGCAATTTCTTCCCAACATTGATTAATCATAAAATTTCATCCGACACAAGTGAGAATCAGAGCTCATTGCATCCAATGTGTAATGGATGTGATGATCAAATGGAGTTGTTAACATCACATACGACAAAGAATCTGAATCGCAAATTTTGGACTTGTAGAGGATGTAAGAACTTTCAATGGGTAGAAGATCGTAGACCCAGTGAAGAGAAAATAAACTTATTAGTTGAGGAAGTTAGGAAGTTGGTTCTGGAGATTGAGTGTTTGTCCGTTAAATTTCAATTATTGCATAAAGAACTTGAGCATATGCGAGAATGTGAAGTTCAGAGGCGATTGTTGGATGACGAAATTCGAAGTAGACAAGCACCGCGATGTGATTTTATTAAAATACTCATGATTTTTATATTTTGCTTTTTATTCAAATATTATTTTTAAGTTGTCTCAATTTTTACCATGTAACTCGAAAAGACTTGTAAACATATGTAACTCAGTTAGAAATTAATATATGTTCTTGAAAGAGGAAAAGGCTTATGAACTCCAAAAATTACATATTTTTTTATATTATTACTTAAATCTTAGAAGCATTTATATTCATAACCATAAGACCTTAGTTTTCAAAAATAATAAGTTACACATACATCAAATTACATCATCCTCACAATAATACATAAAATGAAAAGTTAATTTCGATGAACTTAGTTTCCGAAACACATATACCAAATTACATTATCCATTCTGACAAGAACCATAAACTAATTTCAATAAACTTAAATCATGTTCTTGGTTCATTATTTGAAAACTCCCCTTGATTGACATCTTTAAAATTTTGTTGTGATAATTGTTGCAAGTTTATCTGATACACTCCCTCATAATTTACCCAGGACTGATAGTAAGGGGAGAAAAATACATGTTGTGGTGGTGCTTGCTGTAGGGGTGCTAGCTGTTGTAGAAACAAAAACTAATAATTATTAAATACAAATTATCAAACATACAACTATAAATGGAATTGGAAAAACAACACATGAACAAAAAAAATATTACCGTAGCTATATTACTTTATTGTGTTGCAATTGAAGTAGTCATCTAAGAAGATAAATCATGCATCTCTAAGCCCTACAAAAGCAATCAAACACATTAAAGTATATATTAAATAAATTTAATACTTTTTTTTAAAAGTAATTTAAATTTCTTTTATAGTTGTGCTTACCGAAACATTCGTCGATTTCCGTTTTACCTTCTTAAATTGCTTTTGTTTTCTTTGAGAAGGTGAACGACCTTTACGACGAGTTATCACGGGATCTTGTATGTTCTCAACATAACTTCCTGATCCACAATCAATAGTTGTATCATCCTTGTGACATCCAATATTTAAAGATAAATCCTTCATTACTTTCTCGATCCAGCCCATTATATTTTTATGACTTTCTTCAGTTTTTAAAGCTATCTCAGCAACATCATAGAAAGCAATGCACTCCTCTTTATACCATTGATGTTCAATGCTTGAACTCTTGGCATCATAACTGACTTTGATTTTACTATAAAATCTCTACACATCTTTCCTCCATTTTCGTATGATATACTTTTCAGGAAGCAATTGTATACGGTTACGTGACAACACTGTAATAGCATGTCTGTAAAGAATTCCCCTATATTCAAACATCAAACACACACAATGAATTTCACCCTCATCTTTTTCATAAATGACTTTAAAAGTCTTTTCTCGACTAGCTTCATCATTTTCAATATCTTTATATTCTGATCCCCCACAATTAAAAACCTCACAATATATCTTATTTAATAGCTCTTATTGAAATTATTGAAACTTCGAAATAGTGTACACTTCTTCAATTTGTTTCTCCATTGCAAAACCGGTACGACATGGTATCCGTTGGCTAAAACACCTAGCATCTGCTTGCCATTCTTTCTCAATTTTACCTTTCATTGCTTTCTCATATTTCTCTACAAATTGCTTCAAAGTTGTTTTTGAGTTAACATACCCATCAAAGAAAGCATTCATACTCTCACTACGCTGAGTGGTTGATATTCCAGTCCAAAAAGTTATCTTCACAAAACATGGAACCCAACGATTTCTTTCCTCAAATAAACTATTTAACCACTGATTATGACCAAGATTATATTTATCTAACATTTCATGCCAAGCTTCCTCAAATTCAACAGGGGTATGTGAATCATAAACAACAGAATGCAAGAAAATTCTAATGGCATGATATTCTGCATACCTTCCCAACTTCTCAAGCACTTTCTTTAGTATATGCCACAAACACCATCGATGCCTAGTATTTGGAAAAACAATCTCAATTGTGTTTTTCATTACTTTATCTTGGTCTGTAATGATTCTAAGGAGAGGAGAGCTAAACATACAAGATTTCCATGTATCAAATAACCAAATAAATGTCTCTATGTCCTCGTGCGAAATTAACCCACATCCTAATAAAATTGATTGACCATGATAATTTACTTTCACAAAAGAAGCAAATGGCATGTCATACTTATTTGAAAGGTATGTAGTGTCAAGTGTAACAACATCCCCAAAATCTTTATAGGCTACCCTGGTATGTAGATCTGCCCAAAATACATTTTTTAACTTACCTTCATCATCCAAGTCAACACTAAAGAAAAACCTATCATTTTCTGTTTGCATTTTTTAAAAAATATCTTTAAATTGTAACAGCATTCCCTTCTCCAAGCCTTAATTGCCTCACTTTGTCAATATAATTTCTAGTATATCTTTCTAAGAATGAGACATTTTCATAACCACCAGCTTCGATAACAATTGACTTAAAACTTTGAGCCATTTTAATTCTCACTTCTTTATTTATTTCAAGTTGCTTTTTAACAGAAGGACTAATGATGCGATTGCATCGGTAATACCTACTCTTACTCGGACTCACAGCATGATTGTGTTCAAGAATCAAATTTCTAATCACCCATTTTCCACTAACACCATCCAAACATCCTCCAATTTTAGCATTGCATTCAATTTTTTGGTTTGGTTGAAGCCGCAACACATGAGTAGATTTAGCTTTTAACTTGTCGTTACGCCCATAAGTAAATGTTACATATCTCAAACCCCCATCATCTCCTTTTCTAGAAGATCTCTGCATCACTGGAAAACCCTCTTGTACGCCATAGGCTTTGTAATATTCAAACATTTCATTTGGACTATTAAACACATCCCCACCTCAGGCTCAACAACTTTCTCCACCAATTCCTCATTATTTTCTTCCAAATCAGTTCGCTGTAAATCTAATTTCTCAACTTCATCAACATCCCCCACTTGTTCCAAAGTATCCATTAACTACAACAAATAAAAATGATTCAGCATACAATAAAAAGAAAATTTTGCATACAATATTTTGCTGCCTGAAGAAAATTTTCTATCAAAAATTTTTACAAGTCGCTGAAATAAAATTCATAAGGAAAATGATTATCTATTAACTGCAACAAATGAAAATAATTCAATATATTATTAATTTATTTACACAATTTCATTAAATTTAAAAATAATAATTAAAAAGAAAATGAAGTTGATTTACGAAATATCACAATGAAGTTATTAACTTAGTTTTATTGAAATTATTATTGACAAGATTATTCATTTAATCATAATAAAGATCAATATCAGCATACATTATTTTGCAATTGGGATATTCAGCATGCAATATTCTATTGCATTAAGAAAATTTTCTGCTGAAAATTTTTACAACTCACTGAAATAAAATTCATAAGGAAAATTATTATCCATTAACTACAACAAATGAAAATAATTCAATATATTATTAATTATTTGCACAATTTCATTAAATTTATAAACAATAATTAAAAATAATACGAAGTTAATTTACGAAATTTGTGACTTGGTTTTATTGACAAGGTTATTTATTTAATCATAATAAAATCAATTTCAGCATACAATGATTTGGATTGCAGCAGAAATGCAGAAAATTTACAAGTCACCGAAACAAATATGACAATTTAAGAAGCCAAGATGATAGTACCATAGTTTACGAAAATTCTGTTATTCATTTAATCATGATAAAATCAATTTCAGCATACAATGATTTGGATTGGAGCAGAAATGCAGAAAATTTACAAGTCACCGAAACAAATATGACAGTTTAAGAAGCCAAGATGACAGTACCATAGTTTAAGAAAATTGTGTTTACGTTTTGAAACAAATTTTGAAATGCAGCAGCAACACAGCAATGCAATAAAAATTTTGAAATGCAGCAGCAAAAATAACAACCAGCAACCCAGCAAAAATAACCCACAACAACACAGCAATGATGAGGAGATCTTGAAATAGAACAGAAGCAACGCAGCAACGTGACGAGCAAGAGATTTTAAAATAGAGCAGCAATAACGCAGTAACAAAATAAAGTAGCAGCAGCAACCCAGCAATGATGAAAAGAGTTTAGGTTACAAATCTTCAGTTTAAAACGACATCGTTTAATTCAAAACAAAAAAAATCAAACGACATCGTTTTAAAAGTATTCGGGGTTTGACCCGAGGCAAGTATTAGTGCTCTTGGATGAAAACTAGCCTATTTTTGTTGAGATTTGTTTGGCGGACATGCTAGTGTTAAAAATTTATTAGAGGTCAATTATTTAACTCTGATTGCAAACCCCAAATATTATGTTATCTACTGCAACCTTATCCAATAATTTACAGCCTCATTGATAGTTTCAGTGGTGAAACAGCTATTGCCTAAAGACATAATATTACTAAGAAATTTATGGGCAATTGAACATGTATATACAATGGATTGAAATAAAATTTGAAGAAGATATTACTTAGTATGGATTTGATTTATTTGATGGAGTTTGATTAATGAAAATGCACAAAAAAATTGCTTAGAAAAATGGGTTATGTAAATGCTATGTAGGCAACATATTATTGTAATAATCCAATCAAGTTATAGGTGTGGTTGAGATTGAGGTTGGACAACTGTAGATTTTAAGTTATAGTAGTAAAATATTTAATAAACGGGAGCCACTACGTTATGTTTTGATGTAACGTACGTGTCTCACAGTGCACAGTGAAATCACTGTGCACTGTACTGTGCACCGTGAGACGCGTACGTTACGCGAAAACGTAACGTAGTGTTTCCCTTAATAAACACTAGCTGTTTTAATTTTGAAGTTATGTTAATATGATTTTTATTTGTATAATAGAAAATTTATTATATTTTTAATAATTTTATCAAAATTATTACTTAAAATTTATATTTATTATATATTATTAACTTTTATTTTATAGTTAGAGTTTTTTTTCTACAGCAGCTGTAGCTTAAAATCTATAACACAACAATTCCAATCACACTCTATATCTGATTGTTAATAATTGAGTAAATACAAATAGATTCATGTATGCTTTATAGATGGTTACCACATAAACTTGTAGAGTATTAAAAAAGAAAAATAATCAGGTTTGTACAAGATATTTTGGATAATACCATTAAAAAATTATAAAATATTTTATAAACCATCTTTTATATAGAAGAATCTTATTTTTTATTTAAAGATAGATTATAATTTTTTTAATTAATGATACATCTTTGCCAAAGGCCTCCTAGACAGCATTTGGATTTAATTGTATATTGAGATCTAGTTTAGTAATAATATAATTTTTAAAATAGCTATTGTAACTTGTTTTATATAAATAATTAACTGTAAAAAGAATTAATTAAATACTTAATAACATTTATTTGTAAAATACTATGAGTTTTAAAATATGTATTTAATAAATCTTACTATTAAATTACTATAAGAATTTAAATGACTGAAATAGAATTTATTTACACATTTATGAACTTGTGCATATACTTTTTTTATTGTATATATATAATTAATCACAAAAATAAATATTTTTGGAGTAATTTTAGAAAGCCAAAAGTGATTTTTTTAAAAAATAACTATGCATGAAATTAAACTTTTATTTTTTAAAAATTACTTTCAAATCTTCTAAAATAATTGATTTTTCACAAAATATGCTTACGGAGTTCCAAAATATTGTTTTATCCTTACTCCATCTTTCTCTGCCTCTTGTTTTTAAGCCCTAGATATCATTTCATTTTTCAATCATTTCAACATGTTAAAGAATTACTTTCGGTTAGCAAAATCCAAATCCGAATTTAGACTGATATTCTTATATCTGGATCTATAGAAAAAATAGGGGGATCTAACGGTTATTCTAAATATTCACTCATAATCTAAAATCCACACATATTTTATTTGAATATTTAGATTCGTAAAAATTAAAATTGAATAATTTAAAATATAATCTAAAATTCAATAATTTACTTAATAATATCAAATACAATCCAATTACAATTTAATAATTAATAATATAATATCTAAAATAACATACAACATCACAAATAAAACTACCACAACATAAATCAAATATCAAGAATAATATAAATCCAAGTCTAGCATCACCACAAATCCACAAATAAAATTATAAAAAGACCAAAATCCACATAAAGTAATACATATCACATCATATTTCCGAATGTAACTTAACTTCCATTTTTTTAATTAATCCTATAATTTTTTATTTGACTTATATATTTTTATCTAATTTTAATTTAATTAAAAAATAATACAAATCCAAATATTCAGTTTTGCATTTGGATTCAAATCCGGAACCTCTTAAATCCTAATTTTAAAGATTTAGATATATATTTGTTATTATGTGAATTTAAATTTTACAGGAACTGGATCTTTTGAATTTATATATTTTTACCATCTCTAGAGTTACTCTTACAATAGGTTGGCACCGCGTAATTTTTTGATGCACGTTTATACACCACATCCGTTCGATTTTCGAATCAAAATCCAAAACTCATTTTTGTCAGTTTCATGCATTTGTATGTAATGTAGCCGCAGCCACAATCGTAATATGAAATCTTATAAGAGGGACCCCCAAAAAAAAAAAAACACAGCATTGTGTTGATGACATAGTTTATAAGCGCTACCCGAAATGTTCATTAGCTACATATAAAATTGTGCTAGCAACGTTTAATTTTACAGTAGTAACACTAAAAATAAAAATTATATAATAGATTGTTATTAATGTTGAACCTTTGTTTGTTACAAATGAAACCATATTAGTAACAAAAAGTATAAGATGAAAACATTAAACACTTCACTAGAGGAAGGTATTCTGGATAAAGTTAAGATCTAGCTCTAGTGGTAACGAGCGAGAAACATGATATTTGACCTAAAATTTCATTAAATTGAATATATCAAAACCCTTTTTTTTTTTTTTTGGTTGGGATGATGGTCTATCTCGCAATTAGAGTGATAAGCCATCGCTCAAGCAAAGTGAGTCAATGATGAACCGTCTCTCAATTTTAATTTGATTTTATATAAGAGAATGCTAGTTTCAGTAGTTTCATAGAAAGATTTTTTAGCCAAATACTAATGTTGAAAGACTGGCTTTTTTAAAATTCAAGTCCTTGTTCGGACTTTAATGGTGGGTGAGTTAATAATGATAAAAATAAAAAATTCATGTTTGATGAAAAAAATAATTGTAATATATGTGTGTGTGCACGCACATATGTTTATGGGGAGACAGAAAAAAATAATATTAAAGATCTCAATTATTTAAGTTTTGTTGTTTTGGCAAAACTTATTTTACAAATAATATAACAAACATCTAATAAATATTCATTATTGATTTTGATATTTCTTAAATGTAATAAATAAAATTAATTTTAACATAAAATGAGGTATGGGGTAATAATAATTTATAAAAAATGTTATTTTTAATCAACTATTTATTTATTTTTTCAAATAAGTCTTTAATGATTTTATATAATTAAATAATTTTACTATCCATCTCTTCTAAAACTATTTTTAAAACTTTATAATGTTTTTACTATATTTTTATAAAGATCTAAATAAATAAATGTTCATAAATATTTATAAATTTGAATATATTTTTACTCTTTATTTATATTTTCTTATCTCTCTTGAGGTATAGACTAAATTTTTCTTCTAACACACATACACACACAAACAGAAATATTCAATCTCTCTCTCTCTCTCTCTCTCTCTATATATATATATATTGAATTATAAGAGATATTATAAGTCATAAATATTTTATGAATCTAATAAGTTACTAAAAAGATGATACAATGAATAAATCATCATAATATAGAATAATTTCATAAAATATATAAATTAATAAATTATCACATTCTAGCTATAGGAAAGATCATCTTTTTTTTTATGAAAAATTTCAATCCTTTAATTTAATCAACGATTCAGACCTACAAGGAAACAATCAATTAAATTAAATTTTACTATATTGATTAGATAAATTATGAAACACAAATTTATTTATAAATGATATAGAAAATACAAATGAAATATTAAAGATTAATAATTTTAATAAAAAACATAAACTAAATTATAAACTTAGGAGATCATATGAGTACGAAATTCAATAAAGGTAAACAATTAATAAAAGACATAAATATTAAAGATCATGATATGCTAAAGTAAGATATTGTTAATATAATAAATAAAAACTTAATAAATATAAGTTTAAATAACTTAGAGATTTAATTAGATAAAATAAAAACTTGATACTAAATTTGATATAAATATAAATAAAAAACTTTAAAAAATTAAAGTATAGCTTGAGAGTAGTTTTTAAAAAATTAAAGTGTAGGATAGGGATAGTTTGGATTTTAAAATAAAAATTTAAAAGTTATTGACCTTTTCTATAATTATTAACTTTTCTAAGGATTTAGATGTTACATCAATATAACACACAACTGACATAAGCTTTGCCTTTAAGTTTGAATATGACGTAGCATTTATTTTTTAGATAATATAATAAAATAATTAATAATTTTATATTTATTATCTAATAAATAAGTGACATATATCATTAAAATTTAAATTAAGGATCAAATATTAGAATCTCAATCATTACTTATGTCTGATGTTTAAAATGTATATTATGTGATTTTGATCGAGAGATCAAATGTTTATAAACTTTAATTTAATCTCATATTTGGTGCAAATAAAATGAATTATAATAATTTTTCTTGTGCAACTTAAATAAGATACCAACAAAAATTTTGTTGATTGAGTGCGTACCCTCGAGATAATTAGGATATCCCAAATATATTATAATATTTAAATTTAAATTTAGATATTTAGTTATTTTTGTTATTTAGCAAATAATTTTAACTAATAAATAATAAAGATTATATTTAATTGATACTATATAAATTTATACTTTTTTAACTTGTTAATTTTTATTAATTATGGGATGAAACAGTCATAAATTTTTTACTCCAGTATAAGAATCTTATGATATGTCATCTATGTTTTGAATATGTAAACGTAATGTCAGATACATCTATAATTCTATTACGATATGTCATACCTTTAAAAATTTTATAGACGCCATGTCATACAAATTTTGCTGTAGAGCAAAAATATTCAATATATATATATCTAGTTGTACCCAAAGAAAAATCATGACATATCATCTATGTGACGAATTTATAAATGATAAGCCATACATAAAATTTAAATAAAATTTTTAATTATTAATTTAATATTATAAACAAAATACGTTTATATGTCTAATAATTAATATTATCATATTTTTAATTTTCTCATGAGTTGATTCAATTATCAAAGGAATAATGATGTTTGTATTGAAAAGCATGAAATTAGCACAAAAATTATAAGAGATAAAAATGTTTGGAGTGATATTGTGCAATTTAAACATGCTAATTTTGATACATTTTAACACTACTTTTATTAGAGTCCATTCACATAATTCAGAGAATTAAGACAATATTAAATATAACTCAATTTAATCCTATCTTTTTTTATCCTATCTGATTTATCTCAAATTGAGATATAAAATGTGTCTATGGAGTAAAGTTTATTATGATTTTTCTCCGAACTAAAGAATAATTTAAATAGTCCATACTTAAAAAAAGCTATATCAATAAACCTTTATAGCAGTTGCATGTGAATATATTTTGTAACCAACCGTATGTTAGAACGACAATAAAAAGATAATAAGAGTTAATGTTTAGTTGGAGATATTTCTTATCCTAATCTAAACCTTAAAAAGAGAAATAAAAACTTTAAAAAGTTAAAGAAAAAGGAAAAAAATGATGGGTAAAAACTCTCTAATCGAATGAAATTGGGATTTAAAATTATCCATGTAAATAACCCAAGTTAAACAGTAAAACCCTAAACAAAAAATAAAAATAAAAATCTACCCACAACCAATAAATCCATCACGTGTCAAGAAAAAAATAATAAAGCCAATCAAGTCTCAGTCTATTTGTACTAGGCTGGGATTCCTTCCATTTCTCTCTTTATAGCAAACACATATTTGCAAAGGCCAACTTTAGGTTATACAAGAGCGCGCGCGCGCGCACACACACATGTGTGTGTGTGTGTAAAAGCAACGTCAAACATAACTCAGTTACATTTTTAACTTGTGTCTTCCTCCTCAGCCGCCTGCCTCTTCTTCACTCTCTCTTCACACTCTGGTACTTCACTTCACCTTTCCCACATTTCCTTTACATCTCTTCGCATTTCTCCAGCTATCTCTTTCTCAAGTTTGATTTCTGTTGTTTTTTATTTTATTTTGCAGCTGCCTTTGTTTGTTCTGTTTGTTAGTTTAGTTATTTGTTTAAAGTCATTCTTTCATTTTCATGCTAGTAATGTCTCTTAATGCTTTCCAAGTACCCGGCTTTAGCATCATTACCTCAGTAGTACTGCTTTTATATTAATATTATTATCTGTGTTACCTGTTTTTGATATTCATGTCTGTGACTGTACGTATGTATGCATATTCCAGTATATGCATGGAGCTGTACGAAGTTTCTAGTGAATTGGATTTTTTTGTTTTCTGCTATTTTGGCGTGTTATGGAGTGAATTCGGGTTGTTCATGCCATGTTACTACTGCATCATCTCTGGTCTTTGCTACGAGAAAGCTTTTTTGAAATGCCACATACTCCAATTTAGTAGAATGAAGAATTGGGTTTGATTGAATAAAAATTCTGCTCCAATTCAGCTGGTGTGCTCACATTATATGAAGATAGTTGTTGGCGGGTTTTGATTCTTGTAAATTGTTGGGCAATGCATTTAGCATGCAGAATTTACTAGTCAAACTCCGTTGTCTATTATACAAGAGAGATGTGAAACTAATTTCTTGGTGAAATATTCAATTAAGCACATCTTGTTGCAATTATATAAGTGCTGTACGTCTAACGCTGTGGTCAAACTTGGTGGTTAACTAGCTTGAAGTTGATCTTTATCTTTGAAGTAAAAGATTTATGTAAAGTGATCACAAGAAAGGTTCCTGCTTATTTCTATTCAAGCTGATGAATGTTAACAGCATGTATCTCTCTTGGTTCTCTTTTGTTACTTATCCAACAATGGCAATTGAAAATTATCATAATGGCTAATTGAAAATCACCCGTTTTGTGGTAAATTGCAGAATGTATGTTAGGATTAGTTTTTCCTTGCCGACTGGCAACAGAAGGACTTCATTTTTCCTGAATTGTTTTGGTTACTTATGATTTTGTTCACAGATGGTAATACTAATATGTTCACAGTCATATTTATTTTGGGACTGAACTTGGAGAGCATTTATTGGATAAATTATCTGACCAAGATAAATAGTTATTTTCTTCACCAATTTAAGTAGGTTCATTTTCTTTTCAGTCCAACTATAAAGGAGTTTCTTTTCGAGTATTACTGATTAATAAAAGCGAATTTTGCTTACGTAAGATTGCAGTGCATGGTGCCTGCTCATTCGTAAGATGGATATCACTCCAAGCGGTGAACCACATAAAACCATAAAAGTTGAACCTGACGAAGAAGTCAAATGTGTCTTGGAAAAATCAGACGAAACAAGTTTGAAATGCTTGAATGACCACATAGAAAGTATCATTGGGAAGGATGCTTTGTCAAATGGGCAGAGCATGTCTCCCAAAGGTTCTGAGGATGTGGAAGTTGATATAGTCAAATTTACAGCTGATGGTGAAACCAGATTGACAGAAGCTGAAGATCCTGATGCAACTGAATATTCAAGCTCATTCGGGAACACTGAATCTGATACTGAGAGGTGCACTGGATTGAGTGAAGCTGAAGTGGAATCCCAATATTTTGATGTCAGTGGTTTGAGAACCGACTGTGATTCATTTGGTCGCTTGTTTCAAATGAGGTGTGTTGTGGTTCCTTATTTTAACTTATTGTGTGTCATGTTTAATTGTCAAAAATCATAGGTAGAACGGTACTGTAAAATTGTTAGCATTTCTATTTACACTGTTTTCATAAGTTAATATGTTTTGTAGATATTACCAAAAATATAATATTTATTGCAAGAAAAAGAGCAAAAAAAAAAAATCCTAGCAGTGTTATCTACTCTCTTTGGATTTATGTGAGGTTACCATGCATTAAGTAGGAAAGCAAGGGGATAAACCGTAGATGGGAAAATGACATATTCAGCATTGCAATTGTAGGAGAATTATCTTTTTGTTTGTCTTAATTAGAAATATTCTTAGCATTCATATGAATAAGGTGCAACTATAGCCTATATTTTTTGTTTTGTAGAAATGGATGCTCTTGATTGCCTACGCTTAGCTTGTAATGTTGACCAGGTAACTGACTATTATTTAGGAAATAGGAAGATATTAAGAAATTGCTTTTGGAGGTCATGAAAATTGTTTATTTGAATCCGGGGAGTCTGTCAAATTTCCATTATAAAGTTCTGACTTAGAAACCTCAAATTTAAACATAGATTTGGCCTAGGAGCTTCGTCATTGATTAAAAATCAGTTTATCTGAAGCTTTTGCATTGTCAGCAGCACCATCTGAGGAAAATCCAATTTTTAATCAGTTAACCTTTTGTTTAGTTTCATTGGTTCATGTTATGTTAAATGTTTCTCTATGCTTATGAAGTTTGTTAGTCCCAGCAGCCAATGAATCTTCCCAGTCATAATCTAAATATTGCCCGATGGGATCTATACATGCACAGATAATTTTATCCATTGATTCCAGCCTGTGTTTAGGTGGTTTATTTATTGATACTGCTTAACTTCCATTATAGGAAGAAGAAGTTGACCAATCACTGGAGGAGCTTTATACGTCCTCTTATGTGGCGTTGCAAATGGGCAGAGCTGAGAATTAACGAGATACAGTCTCAAGCGCTAAAATATGCCAGAGAACTTGCAGCATATGACCAGAATAAACTATCAAGGGTCAATCAATCTACAGTAGAAGAGTTTGGTTCGAAGTCTTTGGCATTTTCTAGTCAATGGTATAGAAAGAAGGCCGTGAAGAGGAGGAAACGGAAAAGAGCTGAAGACACAACTGATTTAGCATCATACATGTCACATCATAGCCTTTTTTCCTATCTCGGTAAAAAGCTTGTTTTTTGTAGTTGTACATCATGGTCTGAGTGCTTCGCTTTTATTCCTCCTTCACTCTTGTTCATTATTTCCGACTCCTTCCTTCCAATGATGATGTTGATGTGTGATTTTGCAGAAAACAAGCGATCTAATCCAGATGGAAATTCAACAGCTGATGATTTTGGTAATACAGGTAACTATTTATTCTGCACGTTGATTTCGTTTCTGTGGCCCTAAAATGTGAACATTACAGAAAAATTCGAAAAACTCGCTTGGATCTGAAAGGTTTCTTAAACTGTGATCTGGTAATCGGAAATTACTGTTGTTTGACATATAATTAAGTTTGTGACTCTTTTAATTTATTTGTTTACTAAGGGAGATAACAGGTCTTATCCAATAGGGTCAGTGACTGTACACCCTTGGTAATAATATTTAAAATCACTAGATGTGAAGCTGGTTAATTTTTTTCAACTATCAGTGAAACAGAGTAGCCTCTGGAGGGCATACACTTTATGTCATACCGGTTCTAATTTCTCTCTTCTTTTGCTTTTATTTTATTCACTTCTATCTTGATTTTTTCCTTTCCATGTTAAAACTATTTGGTATATAAAGTCATATTTTTAAATGAGCTACTGGCAATGGGTATAGTCAGCCAATTAAATTTTGGTTTTTATCTTCCTTTTTTGTAACTTCATTACATCAATATGTTGGCCTAGCTGGGATTCTGAGACGTGTTTCTGGTGAATGTGTCTGAATTTCTCTGGAAGATGATGGGCTTTTAGTAGTTATAATAATTTACTGACTCAGTTAGTTTGGATAAGCGAAATTGTATATATCATTCTCAAGTGGTATGCATCCTAGGAAAATGCTTTAACTTTGACACCTAGTGCTTACGGAAGTTGCACATCTAGAGGGCAAAGAATCTGATGTCTATCCTACCCGTCTTACCCTGCTAGATTTATTTGAATTTTTTCTTTACTCCTGTTTCTGTTGCTCTGACCACTTTGCATTGCTTATTCTGTAATTTTGTGCGTTATACATATTTGATTTATTTTGCTAAATCTGTCCTCTGTTCTTGTGTTGGGGCAGTAATCATGGACCAACCAGTGGATTGCAATGACAAGTTTGGAAGTAATGAAGATGCATTACTTTTTGAGCTCAAAGATGGTTATAGTTCCTTAGAGCAGGTCCTTTTGAAAATTGAAATTGTTCACTCGCGGGTTCACAAGCTGAAAAGTCAACTTGACATTGTCATGTCCAAAAATGCCTCAAGGTTCTCTTCCTCGGAGAACTTAAGCCTGCTTGCACCCTGTGATGGACAAACTAGTTCTGCTCCTAGCCCTACATTCTCCGCTGGCAATGCGGACACAACTTCTATCGGAGCCATATATAATCCGACTCAGCCCATTTCAGAATATGATATTGGAGATCTTGTCCTGCCCGAAAGTGCTATTTCAAGTTATGCAGACACCATTCACGTTCCCGATATAATAGAAAGCACAGTGGGATTGCTATCTGCCGCTGATGTTACTTTCCATCAGCCACAAATAGGAGACTCATGCGAAGATGTGAGCCTTTTAAACATAGTTAAATTTGGTTTATCCAAGCAATTTGGTTATGTTGACTGGATGTAAAGCTTTTCAAGGATAAGTTTTAATTTTACAGTCACAGAGTTTCTTAAAATATTTCAAGGTTAAAGAATTCAATAATTATTTGATGCTATACATTATTCAATGCCTGCAGATTTTGGATAACATCCTCATTCAAACTGATGGAGCTGAAGAAGAGCAGCACACTTTCTTAAGAACAAGTGATCAATCCATAGAGAAGCATAATGATCCAGAGAATGGGGAAGAAGGAGAAAGTGCCAACCCTTCTCCAATCCCTGCTTCAGCACCTGATTCTGTGGCAAAATCAGAGGTAGCTCAGGATCAATCGACACTGAAATCGTGTTTAGCATCAGATATCAATTTTCCTAGGAATAAGAGAAAGCGAGGGGAACGCAAAGCTGGTCCTGGCAGCAGTTGGAGCAAGAAGGGCTCCAGTGAGCCTGATAGCCAGTGAGTTATGAAATTGCTCTTTCTTTATCGTTTGCTTCATTAATGATGAGAATGATGATGATGAAAGCTTTTAGTAAGTTGATAGACTCTGACAGTCTGACAAGTAGAGTGAGTACATTAAGTGAAGATTGAGAGTTAGCATTTTAATGTCATTGGATAATGAGGATTGCTGTAAGCACAATTAAAGTCATGTTGCTTTAATTGGAGAGAATTGATGTGAGAGCTTGCAGTCTAAGGTACTCTACTCTCATGCCAAATTTTCCTTGGAGTGATTGAACGCGATATAACTGTCTCTCTACCATGTTAAGTTTCTGCTTAACCCTAATGCTTAAACTATTATATAATAGCTTGAACAGAATTTTTAAGCTTCAAAAACTGGCCACAATTTTGAACTAATTGGGATTGAAATAGAGGTCAGTATATATGAGAGTAAGATCATATGTTAGATTATTTCTATCCACAAATCTTATCGATTCTGGGTTGAATAGGATCCAAACTCGAGACCTCTTGATGGCTTAACCAACTTTATACATCTAAAAAGCTTGTTAAATGATTATCTTCTGTCAATTATCACCTGAAAAACAATAAAAAAGGACCATTTAAACAGTTATCTACTATCTATTTGCAAAGAAAAAAGTCTCAAAATCTGAAAGAAAGTAATGTTTATAGCAAAAAGGAGAGATAAAAGCTGGGAATTTGATTTGTATGAAGTAATAAATTGGTGAATGCAAGCATTAGCATTGATTGCAATGGGGCCAAATGGGCTGTACTAATTGATGATTTTCAGAAGTTGCACGTGTTGATAGCACAATGCCACTGCCATTGCATTCCTATTTTCACATGATCTGCAAGCAAGCAATGAAAATGTTTTATTTCCTTTTTCTCTATTTTCTTCTTCCTTCCCACCTTCCCCAATCTTCTCCCTCCCCCCCCCCCCCCCGGGGGGTCCCCCAACAAGCAAATAAATCAGAAGAGTTTGGCCTTTAAGCAGAACTTTTGGGCAATTTTGACGTTAAAACTCGAGGCCAAAGCCGAAGAAAACTGATGACAAAAGCCAAAAAATTACCAATTTATTGAATTTCAAGTGAAGTCATTATCTTTGCTTTGATTGAATTTTTTTTTTTTTTCACTTGACCTTAAATTCAGGACTAAAGTTTCATAGCCTAGCAACTTACTGCTGCTTTATTTTTCTATAACTGTCTCTTTCTTCTGTTTGTGGGGAGCTTTTAATTTCTGTCCAAAGTTGGACAAAATCATTTCTATGGTCTACGATGTACAAAAAGCTTGAGATGACTCCATAACCTTGAAAGCACTTTTGACTCAAAAAATCACTTGTCTATCTATGCATGCCAATACTAATAAGCAATTGCTGTTTTTTAAGTCTTCACGACAATTTACACACTCTACTACTGTCAATTGGCACTCAAAAGTGGTTAATTCGCAAAATTGGCATCCAAACTTGGGGCCTTGCAGCAACGTAAGTTGCTAATGAAGCCATCTGATGCGAAACTTGTTTAGGAAAGAATTCAATTTCAGTATTTGAAATTGAGTTTGATCAATATTTGACATTAGTTGTTAATGATACTAATTGATCCAAAAGTTAAGTAACAACTTTTCTCCCAAAAAAAAAAAAAGTTAAGTAACAACTCAATACTAAATAAGACTAAATAGATGTGAATGAAATGATTATAAAAAAAGAAAAATAGTGCAACATTATTTAAATTTTAATAATCGAATCTAAAAATTTTTTAAGATAGCTTGATTGGTTGGCTATAAATATACTTTCCACCCTCGATCATCCTAATTCGAATAATAATAGAAGGCAAAGTATTTAGTGGATGATGTTTAAACCTCTAACCTTAATTTACAATAATCTTCATATCTAATGACAAATTTTGTACCACAGCTGACAGCTTTGATCATTTTTTCTTTTCTTTTCTTTTTTTTCCCCCTTTATCTTGCAAAAGTAAATTATAAAGAATACAAGTTGTGTACTGGGGGTAATCTTCAATCCAAGCATCACCAATCATCACATCTTTCTTTCGCTTTTGTAGCAGCTTTTAGGGTTTATGGATATAACACACACATCACGCACAGATGAAGAATGATGATGCCATCCATCGGCAAATTATTTATAACCAGACTGGATCTCAATACATGCCCACACCCTGAATAATTCTACTCTCCTTTTAAGACAAATTAAAGAATATACTTTCTTTCCTTCTAGGTCCAATCTTTCACAATTACATGCATATAAATCTATCTATATTTGTTTAAGAGATCATTGCTTTCAATAAGCTAATAATCAGAACCAAATTCAGCACTTGGGTAATAATTTTATTGGTCTTAAAGTATCCCTTAAAAAAAAAAAAGTTGATCCTAGTCCTATCTACTAATTAGCTAGGTATAAGATTCTAAATATATTTAATGTCATTTTGTAAACACAAAGAACTTCCATGCATGAGAAATATTTTAATATTTATGAATGTGATGCAGAATCTTTCTAATAAATTGTAATCGCTTGTAGACATGCTTATTTGAAATAACCAATCAAGAAAATATAAATACATACATTGCATGGCTGACAGTAATTTATAAGTAAACTATCATCCCAAACAACAAAATTATTCAAATTTCTTTATAAAAAATGTAATAGATTAACAAATAGTACAGCATTATAGTCAATGAAAGCACGTCTAAGGGCCATTTGGGAATACTGTAACTTTTAAAATAATTATTATTAACTATACTATAAAAATAATCAATTATGATGAGAATCTGTTAACTATTCAATAAATTTTATTTTCAAAAGTACGATGAGTTTTTAAAGTAATTATTGGTATTTAATAAATTTTACTATTAAATTACTGTAAAAAAATAAATGACTAAAATGCACGTAATAGAGGATGAAATTTACTTATACATGTAAAAATATATATGATAATTTTTAATTGTGTATTATAATAATCTTAACTAAGAATAAAATTTATACACCACTGATTTTAATTGTGTATTATAATAATTTTAATTATAAATAAAATTTTCATTATAATGCTACAAAGAACTTTTGATATAATGTAAAATATAAAAAAGAAATAGGGTGAACAAAGAAAATGTGTGAATTATAATAAAAACTATTAAAATATTATTTTTTAATTTAAATAAGGATAATTCTAGGTTTAAGTAATAATTATAAGAAATTTATAAAATTATATTAAATGATAAAATCGATTTTCAAAATCAAAATTTAAAAGCTATTCTTTCCTTATTTTTTAAAATCAGCTGTAGGAGAAATTGATTTGAATAAAAATGATTTCGATTTTTTTTTTTACTAAATACCAAAATTAACTTTAAATTTTTAAAATCACTTTTAAGCCTTTCAAAAGCAATCCCAAACGAGGCCTAAGTGATATACAAGTTTAATCTCACTTTCCTGAATTGGCAGCAGAAATTGCATTGAACCTGTTTTAGGGCAACAATTCTAATATCTACAATTTTGGACTACATCCTATGCATGTAATGATTTTGCCTGGAAAGAATGTACATAGTTAAGACGAAAAAGCATGACACAAATCAAAAGTTTTTCGCAGTTAGTGTTGTGCTTAATTACTTTGATCGTCTCATGATTTCTTCTAACACAAAGGCAGGCCAAGCATGTCTCAAAAATATCAAGAAAGAAATACATTTTAGTGTTTATATCTCTCTTCGAAATTGTTTTATCATTGGAGTCCTGAAAGTCTTTAGTTCTTAATGTATTAAAATAATAACTGAACAACATCAAGTTAAATGTTACATACTTACATGTGACATTTAGCAAATGAATTAACTAGCGATAATTTGTAAAAGTCTCAAATAATCAACTTGTATGGTAAAATGTCAAATAATTTTAACATTAGGGAACGAAAGAAGTATTAAAAAGTTACTAAATGCTTAAGTGATAAAATAATTTTTAAAAAGAATTAAATTGTCATTGTCATAAATATCAATACCTCTAGCAGAAGAAATTAGGTACCATGTTATTCGTATAACAAATCAATAACATGCATCATAAGTAGACCTTAATTGCATGCATGGTTGCTCATAATGATGTTTAACGGTAGCTAATTAAACATGATTGCAAGAGTCCGAATACTTTCCACATTTATTTTTTTAAAAAAAAAAAAAAACTTCAAAAGTTGAGAGAAGATGGATGGGTACTTTTGTCAATTGCATGAAAAGTAACAATGTTTGCTTTGGCTTTGAAATTTGAAATTCTTTTGAGCTTCTCTCTCAATAAAACCAATAGGAATCATGCCTGCCAAAGTAAAAGAGGTGAGGGCTTGTAATAAAGAATGTGAGGAAAAAGAAAGGGAGCTTGCTCATTCACAAATTTGAAGCCAAAAGCCCAGCTAGCTCTCCTCCTCCTCCTCCTCCTTTGTCTATAACCCAGATGAAAATTCATTGCTCTTACCATAATTCAGTTAGTTTATTAATTTATTCATGCAAGATCAAAAGAACTCACACTCAAGGTATGCCAAATTTTATTTCTTTTTCTTTTAAACGTTAATGCTAAGACCTAAGTTTGCTCCATGCTTTCATCTAGCTTATACAATTGAAACAACAATGCCAAATTTTCTCTACAGCATATGATTGATTTAGTTCAGTTTTTTGAGTTTCTTTTTCTTGTTTTAATTTACATATTGTATCATTATTTCTTTAATTTGCTTTGCTAAAATACGAGTACTGTTCATGAATGTTTGCTAGATTTTTCCCGTACAATTCTTACACATCTCTCATAATTATCATTAAAGGGTGTACCTAGAAATTTAATTATGTTAGATGACTCAAAACTACTAAATTGGATTATTATGCGTCATTTTCTGATTTTATTAAAGAATTTTTTAAGGATTTGAATAAGCAGATAAGCAATATTCAATGGAATTAACACTTAATTTCGTCATTGATTGTATTTGTATTGTCAAATAGAAAACCAATTGATCATGTTGGAGAATCATACTTACTAGAATGAAAATTCGCTGGCAAATGTATTTTATTTTTCCAAATCATGCATTTTGTTGAAAAAAAATTTTGTAAAGCATGTCATTGGTATATTTTATTAATTCTATCTAATCTGAATGATTAAAATGATTAGTCGAACCCAAAATTTAAGATTTTTTGTTATATCTTTGAGCATTTAGCACTGTTGCCGATTTTTCGTGTGTGGGCCTAATACAAAATGGGTTCATAGGTAGTGGGCCTAGAAGATTACAAAAAATGGGCCAATGGACATTATCAGAAAGGCCCATTAGCTTATCAAATGATGATGCTTCTTAAGCAGCAGACAAATGTATTTTTAGATTATTCTAATATCTAAATAAATTTTTAGCTCTCACTTGGTTTTTAGTTTAATAGAATTTGTACATGTTCAAAGAAAATGTAGCTAAGAATTATATATATATATAGTGGATTAAACTGAAGTATTTGTTTAATGAATTCCTTTTTTTTTTTAATACGTTTAATGAATTCCTTAAAATTATATTTATAGCTTCTAAATGTTCTTGATACACTATATATATATATATCAATTGCTTAGTTCAATAGTTAATCTGTTGATATTCAGTCAAATCTTTGAAATTAGTCAGTCAATATGTCTAGAATAATTCCAATTATATAGTCCGTGATTTTTTAAGAAAATAGATTAGAATTGAAATTTTTGCTTATAATAGGTCATTTATTGAATACTACACAACAATTTCGGATTATTAATATTGAACTATGTAAAGAAATAGCATAAGAATATTAATTATTCAAAATTTTTTTATATTTAGAAATTGACTAAGTAGTCAATATTTGACATCAAATTACAGAGAATTATTTTTGACCTAGTCCAAAAAATGTTGTAAAATTAACAAAAATTAAGTCATATTCCGTACCCTCGGGTTCATAAATATAATTAATTACTTATATTTTTGTAAATTAAACTCAAATAGTTGTTGAAGTTGTCAAAAATATACGGCATGATCAAGTTTTAACCTGTCTAAACTTGGAAGCTAGCTGTACCACTGTTAACAATTATAGACAAATTTAGTATTTGATTTAATATAAGAAACTCAAAGATTTTTCTTTTGTTTAATTTGCAAAATAAAATAAAATGACTCTAAACAATTACCAGCGGCATTCTTTCTCTGGGATTATTTTTGCGCTAATTTCTTTTATCAATGTAAGGAAGCAAATTCCAAATGTTTCAAATCAAGAAATGATGCATGAGATGCAATTTTTGGGAGATTACAGGAAACGTTGGTATCAAAGAGCAATGGAAATGGCAACAACTCAATGGAAAACACTTTCAAATAGTCATGCAACAACAGCAGCATCAGCAGCAGCAGCAACAACAAAAAATTCCAAGCTATGGAAAAATAACATTCCCAAGCATTCAACAAATGATGGGAAGCTGAGGAAATGTAGCTCATTGAGCATGGCAAGTTCATTCACTAGGGTATGTTTATGTGCCCCAATATCTTCATACAATGAAGTATTTAGAGCCGATCACCACCAATATGTTCCGCCAAGAAGAAGCAACAGTTACCCGAGATCGAAACCGTTTCCAGCAACTACTCATCATCAAAGGATGATCAACCCTAATATTATCAATAATACTCCTCCTAGGGTTAGCACTGAAGGGAGAGGGAGAAGGGTGTTTAGAGGAAAGTCGTTGACTGATGATGTGTTGATGAGAAGATTTGTCGTGGAAGAAGAAGCAATGACGCAAATGAGGAGGAGGAATCAAATGGAAGTTATAAGAAGGAGAAGTGTGGTGAGAAGGAAGAAGCTTGGCCCTAGTCCTTTGAGCAGAATGGCTGTGGCTGAGGAACATGAGATGCTACACTTTTCTTGATTGGGAAACAAAGGTTTTTGATTAAGAACTGTTTTAGTATTCCCTTTTTCTGCTATCAATTTATTTTGTGATCATTTAATATTGGGGTTAATTAATTAATGGTTTGTACTTTTTTTCCCAATTTCCTCTCATTTTCTATGAAAACAAACCCAAAATCTGACTTGCAGATAGATTGAGCCAGCTGATCAGTAGAACAGGCATGGTTCCTATGAAGACAAACCCAAAACCTAACTTTCAGATAGATTGAGCTAGCTGATCATTCGATGAACATGCATGGTTTCTATCACCTGGTTTTTGATTAAGGGAGAATGTCTCTTTAGAAGTTTTAGTGCTTTACATGAAAAAAGGTTTTACTTGGCTACCAGGATGAGTTTATTCCATGAAAGTTTTGACGTTAGAGGTCTGAGTATAGTATTTAAACCGTAAAAAATAAGTGGTAAAAGGAAAACTGAAAATTCTAAAAGCACTAATAATGTTTTAGTTAGTGATATTATTTTTCATAGTACCAAAAAAACTTTCAGTCACTAAGAGTATATCAGGATAAAATTCTTACTTGACATCTGGTTAAGAAATCACCAACATGACCAAACTTATTCTTTACACCATTCCAAAAGTTATCTAAAACCACCAACAACGCCACCTTCTCTTTTTTGGCTTTTATTTATTTTGAAACTTCTACATACGTTCCAAAAACACAATGGAGTTTTGGTTAACAACCTTGCTAACTTAATACTAAATGTAGCTTGAATCAATGGGTTTGCTTATACTCGACTCTAATTCAAATATTTTTTTAACTTAAGGATCAAGCTTGTCAGTAGTTACTTAATCTATATCATGAATTTCCTAGTTAGGTAATTATTTTTGTGAGTATTTATTTCACTTCACTCCAAATTTTGATTTTTTTTTTTTCCAATTCCTTCTTTGCTCTCACAACAACCGCTTTTAACAGCTTTATTCTTTTTGTTGGCTGAATCAAGTCATTTATCCAATGTTAGGCATATGAATTTCCAATTAAGTTTCTTCTGTTTGTGGAAAGTGTTTTAATTTCAATGCAAATGGAATTACAACTTTTTTTTTTCTTATTTTTGTTAATTTTGCAATTTTTATTATTTATTTACTTATTTTTTGGCAGGGCAAAGATAAAAGAGCATTGACCAAGACACAAAAATGGGAGACTCCAAATGAGAGCGCGGGGCCAGGATAAATGGGATGATGATCAATGAAGAGACCAAAATTTATCCCACATCACATTGTTACAAAAGATCAACGAGCCAAAATACAAACAATTACCAAACCTTTGGAGTGAAACTTGAAGAACAAAATCACACAAGCTTGAGATGTTGGATTTTCTAAAATTCTTTTATTCTTTTTAATTATTTACTTTTTTTTCAGTTTGAATTTCTTTGTTTCATATAAATTGCACTATATGAATTTTTCTGTGTTGATAAATAATAATTGATTCATTGAATTTGAATTGTTTGCGATCTATTGGTAACAATTCTCGACTTGTCATGGGGGTGGCTTTTTATTTATTTATTTTTTATAAAGTCACATTTGAAGCTTTACTGTGGCATATAATCTGTTTCAGATTTTGATTTTTTTTTTCAAATTGAAAAAGGATAATTTTTATGCATTTGATCAAATTCGATATTAATATTTTTACATGAAGGGTAAAACCGATTAGATAATTTTACCATCAAAATATTTAAGTAATAATGGATTTGCAATTGAATATAATTTTTTTTAATGATCATAAATAATAATAAAGGTTTTTTAAAAATAAATGTTAACAAGTCATTGTCAAAAACAACTGCTATTAATTTCGTATGGCAAAATTGGATTTTACCGAAACATGTTTTTGCCAAATCCTCTTTTTTTTTTCCACAAATGATATCACCGTTAATGATGAAAAATTGACTACTACTAATTAAAGTTCTATCTAATTCATAGATTCCGTGTGTTAATTAATTAATAAATTGGTTAAAAGACAGCGCGCAGCACACTTCATATTTTGACGAAATAGTTATGGAGATTTCTTCAATTTCAGTGATGGTCATATACATTTCTACATAAACGTATTTTATTGTATAGATATTATAGTTAATGTGACTATTTCTGAACATAAAAATAAAGTTTTTACGTTCTAAAAATATATATTATCATTTTTGAAAATGAGAGGATCCTCTCTCATTATTTCACCAAATCAGAATATATCCTTTATCATTTTTTTTTCTTTTAATTAAGTTTAGATGTTTAGATGCTTCAAGAACCACTTTGGTACGCAATGAATTATTCAACGCATGCATAACATTTTTAATATTTAGTGGCCTGATCAAGTTTATCTTTTTGACTTGTACATTTTTATATGTGGCAAAACGTTTGAACCACTCAAGAAGGACGTTTATAATTCTATTCTCGTTCTGAAAACAACTCAATGAGAATAGTGATTATGACCCCCGATCGAAATCCAGTCATTTTTTTCACTTAAAACACGATAATATTTTTATAAATTATTTCAGAAACGAATGACTAGAAGCTGGGAGATTTTTCTTCAGATAATACAAATTTAAATACTTTCAAATTGACAATAATATACGCATGACTTATAATTTGCAGAAAATGTGATTAAAATGTAAGGCGTGGATAGAACATAAAATTTTGCATCATCAATCGGATGTAAGATTATTAACTCCAAATCATTCTATGTTATGAGAAAATATTAATTAATTTTTCGCAGTTTCACGTTGTACATTAGTTACTGATACGCACTCGATACAATAATTTGATTTATGAATGTACAATCTTCAAATTATACATAATTTTTGTTCTTTAAAAAAAATGGTTGAGAAAAAAAAAAAAAACTATTTCTATCGACCTCTGTTTCAGAGATCGATTTTAGACCTCTCAATCTACAAAACAGATTCTGTATGAACATAGGGTACCAAACTTTATCTCAATCTACCAAATCTTGCTGAACAAATTTTTTTGTTGACCAACAACCTGAGATAAGAAATATATACATATATATATACTTTCCAAAGATAGAATTATTTGTTCCCATGCAACAATATTAATGTAAGGTTTGGCTAAATTTAAAATATATTTAAATAAGGAGTAATGATACAGTCAGAAACTTATGTATAAATTTAGTTTGTATAAATTAATATAATATTAACTAATTAAGTGTATAAAAATAAAAAATAATTAAAATAAATTACGTATAACATGATTACTAGGAAATATATTGTAATTGCCTTACAAGTTTCATTATTAAACTAAACTTGTAACTAGAGATGTTAAATTCTGTAATATTTGATATATCTTTATATGTTTAATAGTACGCATACGCAATGACATTCCATTTTTAATTAATAACATAAATTATTTTTGATAACTCTGAATATATATTCTCAAACATAGTTTACATGATTAGGTCATCTTATTATAAATTAATAAGCTCATTTAGTAACTTTAATTTAATATCTAGTTGTCATTCGGTTGGACATGTTACATGTAGGGCTCATGCCCTAAATTGGAGGATTAATTAGACCCTTTCATCTTTTAGAAAGGAACTTTATCATATTTTTTTCTTAATTGATGAATTGGTGCCCACAATTTGTTAAACAACAATTTTCTGTCGATGTAAAAGGAATCTAATCTTCGTCAACACAAGCTAGTGGAGATTCCAGTTTCGTCAAAATAATGATGAAATTAACACACTTTGTCATAATGCTTTATTTTATTAATTGCTTAATTATAACATGCTCCATTGTAAGATTGAAAAACGTAAAGATAACAATAAAACTAACTCAAGTCGGTACGTGGTAATTATAAATATAGTTTCTTCTGTTATATTCAAAATCTTGCAAAAGATTTTAGGGAATGATTGACACTTATTTTATAAATCAACTAGTTATGATAACTAGGATCCATGATGATATATACTTTACTATCTCGTTAAGCTTCAAGTACTAATGAAATTTTTACTTTTTTAAGTAAATGTGCAATAAATAGTGGTGTGAATAAAGAATTAATGTGTGAATTTTTTTTAATGGAACAATTAAATTCATCAGGCGGTCGGTTGATAATCTTTCAAATCTAATGGTTTCAATTAATGAACATCTTAATATAAAAATATATTGTTCTGAGAAGATATGCCATCATCGCATCCATGATCCATTATGATCATAAAGGAAAAAAAAATTTCAGGAGATTTGATATAAGTACAAATAGAATCAATTGATTTAGAAATGACATTGTAAAAAAATTATTAGAGTCTTACAAAAACATTAGTTAATAAGTCATTTTTACAATATTAATGTTGTTACTAAATTATTAAATTATATAATTTAAATAATATTTTTAAATTTTAAATATATTAATCCGTTTTACTCTCTGACAAATAAATGTCATTATTTTTATTCTATATTATTACTGTATTAATTTTTAATAATGTTAAGATTCAGTCACGTAAATTTTTTCGAGTTTAAACTTAAACTATAAAATGGAGAACGTTAAGTTACTGTTTACGTAACTTACCATCTCTCACATTATATAATAAAATTAATATACAACCTCTCATATTATATAATAAAATTAATATTGAGAGGCTATAAGTTACCTAAACAGTATCTTAGCAGCCTCCCTATAAAATTTATGTATGCCTTTTCTTCATTCCATTTATCCAAAAACAAGCGCTACACGTGGACAAACAAGGGCCATCGATGACGTCATATTTCCATCGAAACCAATGTTGTCAAAGTCTCACGTGCGTAGACAGCGGAGTGATAATGCTACATCAATGACTACGAATTTATTTGGAGAACAACAAAAACACAATCATGAATCATGCTTCGGCCTCCTCAATCCCGCGAACTTTTCAGAGCCTTTGTACAGATCCAATGGCTCAGATCACATGCATCCACTTGAATGCCTCGGGCCGAAATTTCCATCTCGTGAGGACCACCTCAGATTATCAACCTTACTTTTTTCTTTTCTTTTTTTTTATTTTTATTTTTTTGTTTTCAAACTCAAGTGGATTATTTGGTTGGTAGCCATTATGTCTCGATTGTCTTATAAAGTGACATATCCCTCACTTGCAATTGCAAGCAAGCGTACTACACGCTCCAAACTTGAAATCAACCGGAGGCAAAAACAACCCGACCGTTGTTAACAGTCTTTTTTTTTTTTTTAAAGTTAGTTATAATTATTTTTTAAACATTAATTTTATATTTTTTTTACTGTCTCTAATATAGGTAGTTTTTTTTAATTATCTAAAACGCCGTATATCTAAAAATGAAGAAAAAAGGAAAGAAATTCAACACAAGAAAAATTTATATTAACAATAATTCTTTTATATCAACACGTTATTTTTTTATCTTAAGATCTTAATTAAGTAGTTTGTTTAGTAATTTTATAGGACTAGACATTTAAAATTTAATCATAAGAAAGGTAAGAATTAAAAAATTAATTTAAGTTTAATCCACCCCTCTACTAACATTTTCTTTAATATGAACAAAAGTATATTTCAAATTTTTACTTTTATTCTTTCTTAAATCCTTTTGAAAAAAAATCATTCTCATAAAAACAAATAATTCGATGACGTCAAATAGCAATGAAGTTTCAAAACATGGGAACACACAATCCTGCATAAGTTGAAAGTGAGATTGATAATTAATTATTGTATATATGCACTTGCAAGTAACTCAATCATCAATTATGCTTGATATGGAGCATTGATTTTTTTTTTTAAATAAAACAAATAAAATAATCAAATTTATCTAAACCAATGAAATCTAAGACTTTCCATGTAGTACAACACTAGCTTGACTTGCTAATTGATATGATTGTGCCCTTTTGTTTTTAATTCATATATATATTCAAGATTAGGACTTGGACTTAGACATAAACTTGAAATCTGGTTAAGATATTTTCAGATCATAGTTCAAGAACTTGTGTTAAGGTTCAAGAATAATACTTTGTCTAAACTTCAAATCTAGTGGGTTATATTTTAATATTTTATAATACTCGGTCAAATAGCAATGAAGTTTCAATTCACGACCTCTCATATACGCTTACAGGGTCAAAAAGAGAGAAACAAAATTCAATTTTTCGTTGGCTAGCAATAGCCATTTTTAGACCACAAAGGACAATTGATGATTTTTGGAACAAAAATCATATTCTTTTTCTCCAATCAAAATTTTTCAGTGTTGGCCGGGCCAATCAGATGCAAACAAATAAACCAGATGTAATAGATAGTTATTTATCGAACACATGGACTGTTCCTATTAGTTTCTACTTTCTAGGCTTTTATCATATTGTTACCTCCTTTAGAATACACGTTGCAAACTAATGATTTGATGTGAAAAAGATTCAAAGTCCCATACATTTTGTACACCTGAAACAATTTATTAATTAGGCCCATTTGCACTCAAGATTATTAGCAAACGAATTTGATTTAAAACAAGCAGTTAATGCAGTTGATATTAGTTTTTTTTTATGTTTTTTTAGAAAAGCAAAATAATTTAGGTTATCTCTATAAAACAATATTTTAAATTTGATCTATATTTTATCTTTTTAAATATTGAAAGAAAATTTCCAGAACGTGGAGCATGAGTAATCTTGAGGGTGTCGCATAATCTGACCCAAATTTTTAATGATTATTCTTAGCATAGATTGATCATAGATCCCAATAATTTTGAATTTTATTTCCAAATTTCTGTTAGTTTTTATACTATAAGAACATTTCATAAATCTGTTTTAAAATTGTAAGTGAGCTCTCCTAAAGCAGCATTCTAATTTTTATACTATAAGAAAATTTTTATACTTTTTTTGGGATAAAATATATTTTTCAAAATCACCAGATTGAGCCAAATGTTTTTTTCTAGATAAGTATAAAGTGGTATTCTCCACAAAAGAAGGGAAATAATCAGACAAAGAAATTAAAAGTACCTACTCATGAAACACATTGGAAGTTTCCATTGGAGCGTGCAATACACTCGCCAACGAGAAAAGGTGAGCATAGAACTCGCATCCACCTTAAATTATAAACCATTAAAAAACTCCTCAAGAGTCAAGATTACCATCTGACTAACGCAATAATGGTGATGGTGTACATCACAATAATAATAATGAAAATAAATAATTTAAAGATAATAAAATTAATTAAAAAACAAAAAAAACAAAATTGAAACAAGAGTACCAAACCTAACCGTTTTAAACAGTAGACAGACATAGTTGCTGTCCAAATTGTCTTTCCATTGAAGTAAAGTTAGTTGAAGTTGGCTACATTGAGTGACAAAGTGGCCAACCCTCTCTCTCTCTCTCTCTTAATGATTATGATTAATTTTTTTATTTATTTTTTTTGTTAAAATAACACACAAACTAAATTATAAATCCAAAAGGTGGCAAGCGGAATGAAAAGAAAATATTTCACAACTCAATTCATACAAGCAACAGCAGAAGCCCAGTTTCAAAGAGTGAGAATGAGAGAGATGTTAAAAAAAGAAAAAAGAGTAAATGTAATAAAATAAGCAAAAACAAAACTATTTATGTGGTAAAAGTTGATCATCAAATCGAAGAGTGAAAAAGAAAAAAGAAGAAGAAGAAGAAGAAGAAGAAGAATTGGGAACCATGTTGTATTACAAAGCGGAGGATGGCTAAAGAAACAGAGAAAGCAGAATAAAGAAACAGTCTTCTTTGGCAGGCTGGTTTGCTGGCTTGCTCTTTTCGCTTTCTGCTTATTAACAGCTTTTTGAAAGTTTTGATATTTTTTCTGAAGACCTGGGAGCTTCCCATGAGGCAATTCATTTCTGGGTATGTTTTATTTTCTTGTTTACACTGACGATTCATGTTGTTGTTGTTATTATTATTATTTTGTGTGGTGTCAGGAGAATTAGTATTAAATTGTTCTGTGTCATTGGTTGCTTTTTGTCTTGTCAGATGATATTTCCTTGGAGAATTTGTCTTTTAAACTCTTGATTCTGAGAATAATTAACTCTTCTTGTACCAAAAGATGGAGAATTCTGAAATAGTAGATTCTCTGTCTCTAATCTTGACGATGACTGATAAACTATTTTGTTTATTTTATTTTTTCTTTTTCCTTGTACCGAGGAGATGTATAAAGCTTGAGCAGGATGTGCTTAATTTATATTTTAATTATTAAAAATTTGGAATTTCTGTATCAATGGTGTTTACCTGGAATAATTTTGCTTTGGCTGTATTTGTTTGTGTAGATTATATAAGCAAGTATAATTTAGGCCCCACGGAGTAAATTTCATCCTGTCGAACCACGGCTGATCCCGTTGGTTCTTAATGCAAACTCTGGATCCAATTAGAAGATTCATCTGTGTTCGTCTTGTCTTTCTTTATTTTATTCTCTTTGATGGAGTTTTGCTTTCCATTCAGTTTCAACTCATCGTCCTTCTTGATTTGTTTCTTAAAAATATTTCAAAGAGTTGCTCGTGGGAATCAATTGTTCGGTTTCATATCTGTCTGTGCTTTTTTATTGAGTAAAACTGTGGATCATAAGGGCTTAAAAAACGATAAGAAGCTGGATCATAGGAGCTTAAAAAACAATAAGAAGCATGTGCTTGTTGGGTACTTTTTCATCTCTCGACTTGCAACATGTTAAGGTTTGAGATCCTTCGGGCGATAACTCTTTTGAATTACAGTTCACAATTTCAT
Organism: Aegle marmelos; assembly: GCA_030449875.1. Taxonomy (NCBI): domain Eukaryota; kingdom Viridiplantae; phylum Streptophyta; class Magnoliopsida; order Sapindales; family Rutaceae; genus Aegle; species Aegle marmelos. The sequence goes on from JASUUL010000115.1 coordinate 13,492,147, forward strand.
TGCACTGGCCGATACTTCCACTTATGTGTGTTTCTTGGAGCTGCATATGCTCAACTGTTGTGTTTAATTTCATGTGCAGGCTGAGACAGTAATGCTCAAAATATGGGAAAGAAAGGGAGTTGGTTTTCAGCAATTAAGAGGGTTTTTACACCCCATTCCAAAGAGAAACTAGCCAATGTAAGTGATCCTGTGGCCATGGTGTTTGTCAGAAGCTATCGAAAGGACAAATGAAATTTCTTCACTGTTGAATAATATATTTGCCTTTTCAGATATTCCTTTCTGCTGGTTTCTTTAAAACAAAGGAAAAAGAAAGAAACAGTTGTTGCTGGCCTTATGTATAACTGAAATTGAGTACTGAAAACCTCATGATTCCTGATGGATTGGCACTGCTTCCTGCTTCAAAACACAAAAATGATCAAACTTACTTAATATGCTATTTGGAAAAGCTGTAAAATTGTCTGATGCAATAAGTTTTGAATATATATGATGGGCACGTGAATCAATTGGGATGTACAATTTTGAATTCTTTTGCAGAATAAAGGCTACAAAGTCTCTATTTCGGTTTTGAAGTTGTGTCCCTGCTCTTGTCAACTGTTGAAATTCGTATGTCTCTGTTCTCTAGTCAAAGAAAATGAAATTGTCTAGGGAAAACTAGTTCATGACATTTTATGTATTTTCACATCATGATTACTTTGCCTTGAAGGAAAAGTGTTGTATAGTGTGCTTATATATGAGCAGCAATGATTTCTCTTTGCTAATTCTTGATCATATTGCAGGAATCAGATAAGAAAAGCACAAAAGAAAAGAAAAAGAAAGGGCTAGGAAAACTAAGACATGGAGAGACCAATTCATTTATTCCCCTCTTTAGAGAGCCGAGCAGTATTGAGAAAATTTTGGGGGAAGCTGAAAGAGAGCAGAAATTAGTATTCAGGCCTCCAACCCCTCCCGAGCAACCCAGAACACCACCTTTTGTGGCTCAGAGAGTTGCTTCTCCAAGGGTTCCTTCTCAAAGGATTACCTCTCCGAGGGTTGCTTCCCCAAGGGTTGCCTCTCCAAGGGCAGCATCTCCAAAGGCAGCTTCTCCAAGGGCTGCTTCTCCAAGAGCTGCTTCTCCTCGAATTGTTCAACATCGTAGGGAAAGACCTGAACCAACTCTAAGATATCGTCATGCTTCAGCTACTAAGATCCAAGCAGTGTACCGAGGCTATATGGTAAGCTTGTGTTTTGTATTCTCTTGTGATGATATTAAAGGTAACTATTTTAGGACTGGCCATATTCATGATACATGCTATGAGAGAACTTGAAAGCATCATGTTAGAACTAATGGAAGAACTGTTAGCCATAGATTAATTTTTTCTCCAAAATTGTTGTGCATATTGGATAGATTTTGGAGAAAAGCTGGCCCATAAATTATTTGCTGCATTTACATAGCTGTTATTTAACTTACTTGTAAGGTTCTATCCAGAGTCCACACATTAAATTTGGATTGTAGTTGAGCCATATAAAATTGTTCTGTAGATACATTGAGATCAGGTACTTGATACGTTTAGATCATTTTGCTGTTGCATCCATTGCAAGACAGCACCATGCTCTGTTTCAATTCAGGAATTTAACTCAAATTTGGTAATGATGAACTTTGTTTTATAGGCAAGGAGGAGCTTTAGAGCTCTGAAGGGACTGGTCAGGCTTCAAGGAGTGGTACGGGGACAGAATGTAAAGCGCCAAACAACAAATGCCATGAAATACATGCAGCTGTTGGTACGTGTCCAATCTCAGATTCAGTCTAGGAGGATCCAGATGTTAGAGAACCAAGCACGGCGTCAGGCACAACACAAGAATGATAAGGAAGCAGAAAGCACCTTAGGCAAATGGACGTTTGGGGTAAGTTTTGGTTTTCTCTGTTCCCAGTGTTTTTTTTTAATTAATATTTTTCGGGTTGAGGGCTCAAACCACTTTTAAACACATACTCGTGTTCCAAAAACATGTTTCACATGGACCGCTTGAGGTTTGCTTGCTCAGTCAGAACACTACTATTGTATGCCTTTAATTGGAGTTGCAGATTTGAGGGACCAATTTATATCTTGATGTTAATTTGATAGTTTAATGAAATTCAAATCATCTGATGCTTACTTCTTGGTCCATATCAAACATTAACCTCTTCCTATCAGAATTGTATCTTCTAAGTGAGTTTGAACTTCCAACCCTTAGCTAAAAAATTATCCTCTTCTATAAGTATTCAGTGAGTATAAGTATTTTATAAACTCTATTACATTGTTGTTGTTTGTTTTTTTGGTTATTTTTCTATTGCTTTCAATATTTTACGTAAGATAATCAACCTTAATTGTTTAAAATACTGGCATAGTCTGAGGCAGGAAGTCATGAAGACTGGGATGCCAGCTTGCTTACAAAAGAAGAGATGGAGGCAAGAATGCAGAGAAAGGTAGAGGCAATCATCAAGAGAGAAAGAGCAATGGCCTATGCATACTCCCACCAGGTACTTTATTTTAACTTTTGATGATCCAGCTTCAGTTGCATCAAGATTCTCTTTAGAGAGCCAGTTTCCTTTACATTTGGTTAATCTGGGACAGAAAATGTTCCCAATTATGTGGCCTGACCTTCATCTTTGTCATAAACATTTCAAGTTACCTTTTTCCAGTCTCCAATACTATATATTACTGCATTTTCACAACGATTGTTCAATGTTTCGTAATAATTATGTCTTAGGTTTAGAGTGTCATAAATGTTCTTATCCCAAATGATAATCCAGCACTGTTGCACATTATGATTATATCAATCAATTCATTGTCGATGGAGTCTGTAACATTGCATAGTTTTATTTCCCAATTTCCAAAATCAATCAGTTTGGGTCTCATAACTAGCTGTTTAAAGCCATAAGCTTATTCTTATAATTGATATCATTCGATGCATGTGCATTGGCACATATTCTCCAAGAACAAGCCATAAACACACAGATGAATTATTTTTGAACCTAGGTCTTACATGTTGTCAGGTTGTCTCACGCAGTGTTTAACATATGTTTTATCATTGTTTCTTTTCTGCTGTTTTTTGTTTTTGGGCCACCAGTTGTGGAAATCCACTCCAAAATCAGCTCAGACATCTCTTGCGGATATCAGAGCAGGAGGATTCCCGTGGTGGTGGAACTGGTTAGAACGTCAGCTGCCTGGGGCTAATACTCCTGAAACTTCAGGCATGAAGAATTTCCAACTTACACCACCAAGGCCAAATTCTGAGATCAAGCCTAGCCCACAGGTACAAGCTAGCACTCACAAGCAACATAATTTCGAGTTCAGTAACATGGATACTCCCACACCGAAATCCACAAAATCAACCATACTCACAGCAACACGACCTCTTCGAAGTCCAGCTTCAAGTAAGATCCCACAAGGCAGTCCAAGCTTGTCAAAATACTCTAGAGCAAGAGCTAGTGGAGCTGCTTCTCCTTTTGACGTACCATTGAAGGATGATGACAGCCTCATGAGCTGCCCGCCGTTTTCTGTTCCGAACTACATGACCCCAACTGTTTCGGCAAAAGCAAAAGTGAGAGCTAATAGCAATCCTAAGGAGAGGTTCCCAGGAACTCCAGGCAGTGAATCAGAAAGAAGGCTTTCTTTCCCTTTAACACAAGGTGTTGGCTCTTTCAAGTGGAAAAAGGGTTCATTGTTCTCTGCGAGCAAGGATTCCAGCTCTCAAAGGGTTTTAGACAAGAATCAATCACTACAATCTATAGGAAATTTGAGTGTGGATTCAACTGTTTCTATGCCGGCTACTGTCGGTAGGAAGCCGTTTAACCGATTCGTGTGATTTTTTTTCCCATAATTTTTTAACTTTTTTCTTTGATTTCTTGGTGTTATTTGATTGAGTGTATTATTACATATATTTGGGTTTCTTTTTTCTCCCCTTATAAAAGATACTGATGTAAGATAATAAACAAACATAGGAAATGATGTATTGGGTGCTACAGGATTGGTGTTTCTTTTGAAGATATCAAAATACTTAATCTTTTCTTTTATTTTTATTGACTTGGTGATGTATATCTCAACCTAATGAACCTTATTTGTGCTAACCTCAGCCCAAGACAAATTACAGAAACTTTTGGATTTGTGTTGGTACTAAAATTGATTGAAAAGAGAAACTCTGATTATATCGTTGTCAAGATAAAAAATTTCATCACATTCTACAGTTCTGTAACATCATAGCTTCAGCTATCAACAGCCAAGCAGTCTATAGAGGCTCTATGGCAAAGCTTAGTTGTATTTTTCATTCTCTTTGGGTAAAAAATGAGCTTTAGAGCTCTCAAAGATTTGGAGGACGAAATGTCACTCTTGATGTAATATTACAGCATAATCATATATGAAATTATCTGATACTTCCTTAATTTAATGGTACATCAAACATTAACCTATTCCTATTAGCAGTGCGGTATACTAATTAAGTGAATTTAAGGGTATGCTTGGTATTATCTTCTAAATGGTTTTTTTCAAATTTTGTTTAGAAAATCAAAACGTACTTGACAATTTATGTTGAAACTAACATTTGAAAAAAACATTAAAATATGCTTACTGGTTTGCCTGAAAAAATGCGGAGAGTAAAAATATATTTGGTAAAATTTTAAATAAAATTATTTTGTAATAAACAGGTAAAATAAATGGTGATAAATTTTAATATAAATATTAGCAGTTATTTATTTCATTTTAATATTTTTTACTTTACAAAGTCTTATTAAATAAAAATAAAAATAATTATTTTATTTTAACATTTTTTAACAAACGTTAATGCTGACACGATCTACCATGTATAATTTATTTATCACTTAAGTCTAAGTTTGTATTGCATTTAATATCTTTTCGGGCCCATTATTTTCTCGATGATAGAAGTGACAAAAGTCACAAGAGTGTGGCCTCCGTACATTTAATTTATGCTGGACAAGAAACAAAATTTAGGACAAGTATCAAGAAAAGTTAGTGAAAGGAAAATCCATAGTTTCCCATTATAGCCCGGAGATGTCCACACCAAACATGTTTTTCATTTTGTTGTTTTTATAAAACTAAAAATGACCGGTAAAATATTATACCAGACGCACCCTAAAACTTCCACCATTTGCTAAATTTTTCGTTTCACTGGCTTGTGTGCACATAACAGAAAGAAAAATAGAAATGAAGAAATCACGTAACAGACGAGAATTAGGGTATAAAATTAGAAGTATAAACCTCTAATAAATTTATCGCAATTTTATAATAACTTGCTTAAGTGGAGGTAAGGTTGCAATGGGTACTATTTGTTGTGAGTTTGCTGTTATTAAATTTATACTTAAAAAAATTTAAATTACTAAGTTCACAAGTAACTTGTAGAGTATTTTTATTAACTGTAGTTTAACTTACACTTAAACTAAATTAGGGATATCAATTTGATCCAATTCGAATTTCGATCCAATTAACCCTATCAAAATTTTTTAAACTTTAACTTGAATTTTTTAAATTTTAAATCAAATTTGAATTAAAAAATTTAAGTCCTATTAAAATTCGAGTAAGGATAAAATTAACTACCGACCTAACCCTATGTTATAATAGAACTTTACATTTGAATAGACACTTAAAAGATATAAATAAAAAGGGTGTTCTCTCAGTTTCTGAAAGCCTATAAAAACTATAAATGTGATGAGGAAAGATGATAAATAAGTTGTGTTGAGATAAGAGAATTTAATTTAATTGTTGCTCAACAAAAGATAGGAATGTTGGTTACAAAACATGAGCTATTATTTAATTTTGTGAAATATGATGTATTTAGGGATTTGATGTCTTAATTTTGTGTAGGAACACTTTAGTGAAATTCTTAAATTGTATCAAGCTAAAAAGGCAAAAGTAATAGCTTTGTTGAAGAATAATGATAGTAGGATGACAATTAATACATACATATGGACTACAAGTAATCAAAACAAGAGGTGTATAGTTGTTACGAGTCATTTTGTAGATAAATCTTGGTTGTTACAAAGTTAAATTTTAAGATATTTTTCTTATTAATTGATATTTATTTTCAATTCAATTTAATTAATTTAACATTTTAGTTTTTTGGTAACGAATATATTAAAATATTTACAAAGTTGATATTTTGTTTATTTATTTTTAATTCAATTTAATTAATTATAATTTTTTTTTTGGTAATGAATAGGTCAATATATTTGCAAAGTTGATATTATCTTTACTTTTTTCTAATTCAATTTAATTAATTCTAAATTTTAGTTTTTTTGGTAATGAATATCTTAATATATTTGCAAAGTTGATATTATGTTTACTTTTTTTCTAATTCAATTTAATTAGTTCTAAAATTTAATTTTTTTTTGTAATGAATATGTTCATGTATTTGCTAGCTCCACGTATCACTGAATTTCTTTCTGAAATATTTTTTAAATGTATGTTAGATTGAAATATGGATAAAAGAATATCGATTATAACTTCAAATAATTATTCCACCAATGATGCTATGGTTAATAGGTTAATGGGATTGATTTCAATTCATTTTATGTTAATAGGTAGAGTTTTTTTGTTATAAAGTGTGTGGCTTATATATTAAATCTAATTTTGAAAGAGGGGATGACAATGATTAAGGAGTGGATTAAGAAAATTAAGGATAGTGTAACTTATTAGACGGGCAAATCAAAGAGGGTATAAACTTTTGAGATAGTTGCACGACAATTAATAATGATATCTCATCATTAGAAAGAAAGAACACAAAAAGAATTAAAGGACCCTCTAGGAAAATACGTAAACCTGAAAGATTAATCACACAACCCCAGAGAGTAATTAAGTATTATGAATTTAGATACGTTTCCACATAATTTAATTATTAATTCTTGGTGATACAATATAATACTCTTAAAGTTATAAATAATTATTTTTATCAAATATTATTTGTCCCATAGAAGTATATCGTAGGTAACAAAAAAAAAACGTACTGAGCCGCACTTATTAAACGATTAGTCAATTGAAATTCTGTGGGACGCCCTCAAGGTGAAGTATTAAATAGCCACACAGATGTGTCATGGTCAATATAAATATTAATAGCTCTTCTTTCTTTAGGTCTTCTCAATTTCAATCATTCTAGTAAATCCTCTTTTTCTTGTTTTCGCATCTTAGGTTCAAATACAAGATTGGGATAATTTTGTGAGGTTCAATATGTTTTATTATTTCAAATGTGCTATGACTTATTTTTTTGGTATTACCTATTAAAATCAATGAACAAATAGGTGGCCACCGTAAGAGAGACATCTTATTCAAATCGTGAAAGCCAGAGCATAGAAATTAGAAATTAGAAATTTGACTGTTATCACTCAGCACCAGGCAGTTCTCTTACTTATGTCATGCACTTGACTAGTTTGGACACTTTCAATTACATCCCTAAATACAGATTTTCAGTAAATTGTCACCAGCTAATTAATGTCCATTATCATGACAAAAATATACATACATGTTAGGCAATAAGCACAATCGTAATATCAATTAATTCTGTCATTACAAACTATAAGACAAATTTAATAGGCTAATAAAATCTGCATGCATAGAGATATAATTGAAAAGTCGAAATTTTGATTATATCAGTTTCACTTAATGCATGCTTAAAACATTTCTTGATGGCTAAAATAATAAACTTAAGACTCAAAGGAAAAAATGAAAATTGATTCCAAAATAGAGCGTGTTGAACTTTAAAAAAAGGAACAAAAACTAATTATTATAGGCAAGGCATAACAGTAGCCCACAATTAAATTAACTAGCTTGGCATGCAATTCATTGGTTCAGAAATCTAAATTCAAGTGTGGCTTTTTTGTCATCCCAATGCGATCCAACTTGTTCTCCTACATTAGGGTTCCAGCGACGAATCAAATCCTTCCATCCCAAAACGTAATAAGAACCGCTGTATTTTCCTTGCAAATACATGTCCCTAACAAAATTGCTGTTATCAGTGTAATCACGTACGTGAATGTGAGACTTCTTGCCTTGGTCAATCTACTGCAAATATCAAGAGTTAAATATTGAAAAATATAATTAAAAATAGCGTCCCGTGACAATGTAAGCTTTCCAGTTGTGATGTCTTCATTGGTGATCCGTTTTATGATCGGCCATGGATGCGTAGTGAGTTCTGGTTGTACCGGATGATCAGTGCCTCTTATTTCGATGACAGTACGAGTGGTTCTACTTGAAAAAGCATCGGCTTCTTCATCTTTGGAGTGAAATAATTTGTAGAAGATTGTTTTCTTTATGGCTGCTACGTTGGTTGTTTATGTTAATTCAAGACCTTTAGTTAGTTTTATTCAAATTTATAACTAAAGATATGTGTTCAGTTAAGGAAGTGAAATCTTGCACTAACATTTTAGAACCAGGCTAGCTTATGGCTGTAATTTTTGGAGAAATCTTTTGTTTCTCTTTTGGGAAAGCTAAATTGTTATGTCAATAGAAATATATTCCCTTCTTCTTGTTAATATTAATTATCGACGAACCACTTTTTACCTAGTCCAAAAATCGCAAACAAATGTATTGAACCGGACTTATCAAGGTGAACTAATAAAGAGCCACTTAACAATAGTGCTAAAAAATGTTTTGAGATTAGGGGAAGTATGTATAAGTGTCACTTTTCGAATACCCAATAGAGGAAAATGAAAAATACTAGTTTGTGAGTGAAATTATTATATATCTGTTTTGTTACATCATTTGATATAGCATTTTTCTCTTGTGCATTCTTGGCCTTGAAATGGATTGCTTTTGTTGTTATTCACTACTCTCTGAAAAAGAAGAAGAAGAAGAAGAAGAAGAAATTACGTTAGAGCCATATTTCCTTTAAAAAGCAGTGATTAATTTGATAATACGACGAACATGCAATTATTTTTAATTGGATAAAATTTAGAGCCTGCAAATAATAGAATATATTTAAGACAATATTTTTTGTGCGTAGATATTATAGTGTGAGTGTGAATCATGTGGCGCTCCTGTAGCAACCAAGACCTTCTCGAATGGAATAAATTTAGCTTTGGACGTGTTTATATTGTAATTGAAATGGTATATACACAGTACACACAACCCTTATATAAATTCGGCATGTAGGACGGTCTCCCGTGACTTTAAAGGAGCATTTCGAGGTTGTTTTCCTATGCTTCTGGGTTATCAAACATCATTTTATGCTAAAATATATGCTATAAATGCAGCTTCACATTGCATTTTCCATGAACCGCCATTCAATTTAGTTGAAAAGTGATTCAGCTTCTGTTCTTGTTTGTTTACGGAGTTCCATTTTAAGACGTCACGGCAGCTTCGTATCCAACAGCGGAATTGTAAAAGCAAGCTCAGTGGTATGAATTGTTATTTTAGTCATATTTTTTCGATATGTTAATTCTGTTTATAAAACTATTTGACAGACACGAGAGTTGTCAGCTCATTGTACATTTGGTGGGATACTCCGCCTGCCCAATTTGTAAACTTTTGCATGAAATTTTGCAAATTACTAAAGTATCAATTTACTTAGCCGATTTGTAATTCAGTATTATTCTTTCTCTTTTTTTTTTCTCTTTAATATAATTTATATTGTTCATTATTAAAATATTGATTCACATTGAATGCACATAAGTTAGAAATTCTTGTATTTGGAAAGCACTTATCTATATTGATTCAAACATATGCGATTATATGGTTAGCTTAATAAAAACATACTCTAAAGTCGAAACACTCACTTAAACCCCTATAACATATGAGCTCTGAAATTGAATTACTGTATGTTGTAATATAATTTTATTATTCAAGTAACAGTGAAATTTTAATTCATTACTTCTTTTTATTTTAATAGTAAAATTTTCTCAAAGGTAATATTATTAATCTTATTATTATTATTATTATATGCTCAACTACTTTTGCATTGACAAAGCTTATGAGTAACATTTACATATGATTAGAATTGCAATGACTAGTTGAAAGCATTGTACAAGTATAATTCAATTCATTTCAAGATTCATACAACTCATTATAGTATTCTCTTTCTTGTCGTATCCTTCATTTTTTTAAGTCCCAAAAGAATTATTTTTCCAAAAAAAAAAATGACGTAATAAAAGGTATTAACTGGACTTATAATAAGATGCCAACTCTATAAATAATGGGCTTAATAAAACTAATCTCTATCATCTCAATTCTTTTTCTGTTTACTTAATTCTACACGTAAGCATTATACATCAACTTCTGAAGAAGATGGAAGAGAGAGAGAGAGAGAGAGAGAGAGAGAGAGAGAGAGAGAGAGAGAGAGAGAGAGAGAGAGAGAATCAGACGTTTCACAATAATATTTAAGAACCATAAACAATGAAGAACGAATGAAGGAATCCAAATTGGAGCAACCACAAAGATGCTGAGGATCAAAGTTAACATTGCTATTCTCGTCGGCCCAAAATACCCACAAAGGAAATGGGCCATTACAGCCGCAGTCGAGCAGCCCATATCTGCCAAGGCGGTTGCTTTTTGTGTTTTATTTCTTTTCCGTTTTCCTTTCCTTCTACTAATTTCCTAATGCAATCGATTTTACAATTCAACCGAAAAAAAAAATCCAACATCTAAAAAAGGAGTAGACTGAAATTTTGTATAACAAATGCTGTTATCAATAATACTGACATGTTTTTTTTTACATTTTTCAAATTGACTAATTGAGCATTAAGGCTTTGTAAATTTTGCATCAATAAAATTAAAAGTTCTTTTGTCGTACAGCTCGATATTTCATTTATAAGGGTCATCTGGGACCGAAGCGAAAGAAAAGTAATGATATTTTACTCCAGTTTATTTATTCATCCCCACCTTTGTTTTTAACTCATTTATTTCCATAATTACTCTTATTAAAAAGTAGTTATTATTTTTGTTTTTTTTTCGCTATCTTAATCATCATCTTCATCACCTCCCTCTAGTTCATTATCCTCGTCGCCATCGGCACACTGCCTTTTTTCATCACTGCCATTCCATAACCATATACAAACTAGAAATCTAAAGATTTATTATCCACAAGAAATGGATATTTACTAAGTTTAGCCACGCTGATCATCTAAAGTTAATTGTTTCTTTTTCCACTTTAGGAATTTGTTTTGTTCTATTTAACCAATCATCTCTTTTCTTAATCTAGCGAGTTTGAATTTAATGATTGATACCATTTACTTGACATAAAGATAATTTTCGTTTTTGAAACTTTAATGGTAGATGGAGTTCGTATACAAAAAAAAAAAATCGTATATTATGATTTTAGAGATATATTGGAGAAATATATTTATTTTATTATTTTCTGTTTTGTACTATTTTTTAGTTAAATTATATTTGTCAATGAGAGAGAGTGAAAGAATTTGTCAATGAGAGAGAAAGAAAACAAATAAGATTATTTTAATTATTTTATTTTTTAATAAGATTAATCTTGTAATTATGTAGAGTTAATTTTAAAAATAAAAGTCGATAAAATAAATTAAAAGGATTAAATATTAGCACTCGCAAATAAAAAATAGAAAAGGCCCAAGATTTGAAGCTTGCCGGGAGCCGAATATAAAGATTAGTGGGACATCACATACTCCAGCTCACCTTTGAAAAATTCCAATGCATGATTTTGGTGAAGATCTTGTTTTCTATGAAATTAGAAGATTTTGAACGCATGAGTTTAGTAAATATCCTGTTATTCTTTAAAATTTACAAAATTGCCCCATTTGAATTTTGAAAATTATAAAACACTCCGACTGATATTTGAGAAAATTTTTCAACCTGCCATAGTCTAAAAGCCCAATTCCTCAAAATTCAATCAGTTATTTTGATTTGTAAAATTGTATTACCCATCCCGGATAACTAGTAACTCATAAATATAAATAAACTAAAAGAAATAATATTTTATACTTTTTCATTCTTTTCTTAGTATTTGAAAAACAAACAATAATGGGCATACACTATTAGTGATTTGGAAATTTTGACTACATCATCGTAGAAAAAGGGCAAAGAAAAAAAAAACCAACAAGTCACGAAAGCAAACCATAAATCCATCGTCTAAATATATTGGACACCATTTTTATTGTTGTTATTATTACGCCGCCATCACCAAGTGTGCTATCTAAATACGCAATAAAATAAGCAGTAAAACATCGAAAGCCATTTTTAAAACATGAAAACTAGTTGATGAGCATAAATATTAGCAATATGTAATGGGGACAAGTTCAAAAGAAACAATTATAAAACTAGATTTTAGTAGGAGAGAAATACTAGATTTTAGAAGCGAATTATTTAATTGAAAGCCACATCTACACTTGATTGCCACCATCTCAAATCCTCCAATTGCATAAAACTTAAAAGAGCTTACAGATTTTCTTGGAATTAAACTTCAAATGGTTTGTCTGGTGCTGATATAAAATATCGATCTTGATAGCTTTAATTAAACTTCTACGGATAATTATGGTAAAAAAAAAAAAAAAAAATTCTACCACAGCCTTCTAAATCAACTTTATATGACAATATCTAAATGTCTAAACCTTGGAGGCAAAAACCTAAGATTTAAAACATTAGTAAAGTTTCAAACCCCAAAGAGTTCGATTTCATATTTGAAAAATTGTGTAGCGCTCCTATGAATATGCTCCACGCGTACGGATGCCATATCCTGAAGAGTGAAAACAAACAAAGAAACAGAGAAGCAAAGGGCGTGAATTGAAATGAAGGTGACGACTGGGACACGCTACGAAACAATCAACAACAGAGAAGCAATTGCCATGTATGCTTGTTTTCTGACAATTATTTTACATGATTTTTATTTACCAGTAACCATAAAATGGAACTGTTTTATCATGTATATCATTAATAGTAACTGTCTGATCATATTAGTGGGCGAGTGTAAATTTAATATATAATTATATAATTATCAGTAGTGTTACATCGTAGAGCAATTTCAATAAATTGAATCATTTTTATTTTAATTTGGAATACAACATTAAAAGAAAATTATAGAAGTACAAAATGATGGACACAAGACACAAAGCCACTAAAGGAAACACATGTACTCATACAAATTAATTAAAGTAGGTGAATTATCCTTTGCCGGGTCCAATCGATCAACGAACATGTATGCTATGATAAGTTATATATTTAATTTTAATATTAATTCAATTATTAGAAAAAAGACTCAAATTATTCAATTTATATTATTTTAACCGATTACTCTCCTTTCACATCTTTATCTACTTAATGCGACCAAATTATAATATTACATCATAAACCACCACGACTCTCTATCAATCGTCTCTCTCTCTCTCTCTTTCTCTTTTTTAAAAAAAAAACATTTTTTCTCTTTTTTTATTTTTATTTATTTGAACCCTAAAATGTTGTCATTAATTGATCAAATTATGAAAGAAGACTTGATATTGTAACGTTAGCAAATCAATTTTAAGAAAGATATTCTCGTTCATAAATTTGTAATTTAGCTAAAACATAACTAGATAAAACCGGAGAGCTTATTTTTTTTAAGAAAGTTTCATGAGTCATCCTCTATCAAATAAAAAAGGGGGAAAAAAAATATACAGATATATATATATATATATATACGGGATTAGAAATGAGGTAGGGTCGACGTGGAAGCAAATGACAACGATGGGTTGTTAAGTCAGTGACCCATCCCATCAATAATCCCTAACGCGACCGCATCAAGATTTAATACTTAATAAATAGAGACATCCAAATAAAAATTAAAAAAAAAATGAATAAATTGATAAGACGTCACTCTTTATTTGTTTTATTGCATTCCCAGATAAATATACAGAGACATGTCATTTTCAGTGCGATTCTCTAAAGAAAAGAAAAAAAATTAATGCCTAATTATTCTCCGTTGACATAATCAAAGGATCATATTTGTCAACAAATAATTCAATGGTGCGTAACCTTTTTCTAATTGAATAAGAGCGTGTTTAGGCTTGTATTAAATTGCCAAATAATAAATACTTCGTTCGAATAAATTATTTAAAAATCTGATTCTAAAATAATCTACTTTTATTTTTCGCACAATTTCCAAATTGTTATGTTGAGAGAAAAAAAAAAAGTAGAAGTAAAATGAGTTTTTTTTTTCTTTTTCTTTTTCTATTTTTCTTCAGAGAGAGAAATGATTCATATATAAAACAAACGCTCGACAATAATGGCTAGCTGAGGTATGCGGACTGCCCTAGATTCTGAACAGACCGAACACTGTGGGCGTGGGGAGACAGTTTTAATGAACTCGCGGTCTCCGCAGAATTTTTGTACTCTGCATTCATTACGTGTTGTATCAGAAATTAAAAATACCACGCAGTGGTAAATTCGTGAATATTTGCAAAATTTTAGACCCCTTTGTTAACTGTTTGAAAATGGTTATAACATCGGCCTCCCCAAGACTTCATGTTTATCGAAATAACGTCACACTTTTCGTCAGCATTTCTTGGTTCACTTGTCTGGCGCCATTCACTTAAAATGCACAAAAAGTTTTTCATTCGTTTACTCTTTGTTAGTTTGTTATTAATTCTTGTTCTTTGATTTTTCATTATGCTTTTTTATATTTCTTTTAAATTTAGAGATTTTGATTTATGTTCTCTTCGTTCATATTTGTCATTTAATGATGCATGTTATAGGTAGAGTCCAGTCTAATCTCCAACCGTGATGGCGGTCTTTAAAAAAAAAAAAAAAGAAAAAAAAACTCTATTTACTTCACTTTGGAGGGTATTTTAGTCATTATGGTAGAGGCTATAAAGCGATGGACCTATTTGACGCACATGAAAAAAAAATGCCTTTATATAAGAATCATAAAAGTTCAGGGACTGACAATCGATTACCACAATATAAAAACAAAAAAAAAAGTGCTTCATCAAGTGGGCTGGTATAATTTTGACCATTGTCACTCATTTTCTCTTCTGTGGAGGAAAACTGAAGCTGAAAGGAAGAGAAAGAGAGAGAGAGAGGGGAAAAAAAGGGGGAAAAAAAAAAACCTCGAAGAAACAGAAAATGGCTCTCAAGGTCAGCCCTTTCACCACTCAAACCCAGAAATTTCCTTCCTTTGCTCTTCCTCAAATGGCCAGCCTCAGATCTCCAAAGTTCTCCATGGCTTCAACTCTTCGCTCTAACACCAAGTTTGTTTCTTGTTCATTTCATTTCTCCCTAATATTTTGTGTGTTGGCATATGGATTCTTATATCAAAGTAAAATTCTTTGCAATTTTTTCTTTCCTTTGAGCCGACTTTGGATCTGGGTTTTTGTTTCTATGCTTTAGTTTGGCTTATGGCTGCATTACTTCAAATGATCTTATTAGCATTGATTTCGCATGCTTATTTGTATTCTTCTCTTCTTTTCGTTTGAATTTATTGAGATGGCGTTACATTTTTCTTTCATCGATTGCTATTTACTTCAAATTGTGTTCTTGTATCTATTTTAGTTTGCTGGAATGGGTATAATTACTTTTATATTTGTCCTCTCCTAGCTCTCTGTTGATCAAATTTTGATTTTTTCGAGGTGGGGCTCTGTTTTTCTGGGTGACAGTTGGTGACTTTTTATAGCAATTTAAATTTTATTACTGGGTTTGATTCAAGTTCGTGTATAGTATTTGAGTTATATCTGGTCTCATATAATTTGATGGAAAGTGATTTTCTTTATTTATATATTATATATTGTTTTGGAAGTAGTGGTTCTGTGGTATCTTTTTCAATCTCAGACATATGCCTCTTGATATTATGTTTGGAGCTTTATTTACAGGACTGAACTATGAATTTGATTGTGATGTAGATGGCCGGTTTCCTTGTTTTATTTATTTTGTTTTTGGCTTGATCTTTTAGTTAAATGGAAGAATAAAGAATATTGAAATGAATATTGTTCCTTTGACGCTCTGCTTTCATTAGCGCCCTTAGGATACCATTTGAAGAGAATGGTCAAATTCTTGGTTTTGCAGGTAAATGTCCTTTTCTTGTTTTCAAGCTTAGGAAAGAAGATTAGAACCAATTTTTCTTACAAAGCAGAAGGCTTTCAAAACTATTTTTGCTTACTCTGCATTGTGGAAGATTTTGTCTTATTCCTCCGGACTGAAATAAAAGCTCTTTAATTTTTAGTATGAATCTTTTTTTTTTTTTAAAAAGGGGAAGAAGAATTATATATCTGAAATGCGGTGGTTGAAATGGTTCTGCTGGATTGGCTGGTTTTAAATGCAATCTGTGGTTTCAATTGCACGCATGGTTTTCTGTTTGTCGTTTTCGGTTAGGTGGGGTTGGGGACGGTTACAACATTTGATTTATATTTTATTATTACTATCATCTAGAATGTCTGCTTTTTGAATTGTCTGCTTAATTTGTTGAGATTTATGGGTTTCCTATTTCTTCCTCCCTTTTTCTTATTTTGTGTTGGCTATTTGGTTTTGGCTAGGTTCAGTAGCTTTTAATTTTGGCTGCTCCCTATTAGTTCATTTATTATGCTTATATTTTATGTTTTGACAAGTGCATGCATGCATACTTCCCCAGCTGCTGCTTTCTTATGATGTGGCATATAAATAGTTTTTTTTGTCTATATGTGTAAGCTTCTTGAATGATGTGTTCTTGTTCCTGCATTACATCAGGCTGTGTGCAGGTGGCATTATGGCCCTTTTTTGTCTAGTTCTACCCCTATAACATGTGTTGTTGCCTATTCTTCTTTTGTATTCACATTAGTGATTCAAAAAATATGATCAATGATCCTTGTTGCAATTCTTTTAGCTTGATTTGTATAGCATAATTATGTTTATTTTGCTTTATTTGATTAGTATTTACTTCTTTCATCTTTTTTATCTTCTTTTAATTTTTTTTTCCTGAATGTGATTGAGTCTTCATCTTGATAAAGAATATTCAAGTTGGTGAGAGTAGGTCGGATACCTTTGCATAGATTCTTTGTTTATAATCCTTCCTGCCTTTTCTTAGTTGGTGGTGGATCTTTGACTTATTTCACCATTCTTTAAGAGATGGTGGGATCGATTACTTAATTGACTGTTGTTTAATAGTTGGTGGATCTTTTATGTATTTCTAAATTGCAATGGTAGGCCTTCTTTTCAAGAAACTGGAGATCATTGGTTGCGGTTCTAAATGTTCAAACTTCTATCTTTTGGAATTTTTAGAACCTTCTGTGTTTTATTGATTTGAAAGTTTTCAATGTTCCAAAATTTTGAACTTTCTAAATGTTAATTTTTGTGGCTATTGTTATACATGTGTGTTAAGATGGTTATACAGAAAACTTTAGCTGCTAATCATGTTTATAGGAGCTGAGATAATCTTTGTGTTGTCTCCTTTAAAATTTCTGTGCCCGTCTGGTTTTGGTAGTCATTAGCAAACTACTACTTATGATTCTGCTTTAATTCATATATTATTTTTTCCCCCTCTTCTTTGTTGTATTTGGTATGACCGCCCCCTCTTTAATATCCATTATAACGTGTTTGTTATTTAATGGGAGCTCAGATGGTCAAATGGTTATTACGTTATTTTGTGAGTTCTGCCGTAGTTTTTACCCACAAGCCTTTTTTAATGTAAATTTCTGGAAAAGGAAGTTGTCTATTTGGTGTTGCCATGGGGACGTCTTTTATTTATGTTCTGCTTTCCCTTTAGTTCCAGTTCCATAGTATTTATATGTCAGATATGATGGGCCATAAACAAGTCTCTACTATCGTCATATGCTGATTTTCTGTGCCTTCTGATAACTATGAGCTTCAACTATTTTATTGTCCTTGCTGGAAATCCAAACTCAGCTGTAAGTGTCTGATCGTCAATTCTTTGTTTCATGAAGGGAGGTTGAGAACCTCAAGAAGCCTTTTATGCCCCCGCGAGAGGTGCATGTTCAAGTCACCCACTCCATGCCACCTCAAAAGATTGAGATCTTCAAATCCATGGAGGATTGGGCTGAGAAGAATATTTTGGTTCACCTGAAGCCAGTTGAAAAGTGTTGGCAACCACAGGATTTTCTGCCGGATCCTGCCTCTGATGGATTTGATGAACAAGTCAAGGAACTAAGGGAGAGGGCAAAAGAGCTTCCAGATGATTACTTTGTTGTCTTGGTTGGAGATATGATTACAGAAGAAGCTCTTCCAACATATCAAACAATGCTTAATACCTTGGATGGGGTTCGTGATGAAACAGGTGCTAGCCTCACTTCTTGGGCTATTTGGACCAGAGCATGGACTGCTGAAGAGAACAGGCATGGAGACCTTCTGAATAAGTATCTCTACCTGAGTGGACGGGTAGACATGAGACAAATTGAGAAGACTATTCAGTATTTGATTGGATCCGGAATGGTAAGTTCTTTACCTACTAAATTAGCAGCCCTGTTCTGAAACTCTAATAGGAAGTCATTGTAAAAGACGGGTGTTAACAATGGCTATAACTAACAATGCAAGACTACAAAGTTGGTCAATTTAGAGTTCACTGTCTAATTTTGCTAGTTTATGTGGATTTACTTCTTATCCTTTTATTTAAATCCATTGGTGTAAGTGATATGCTCTGTCTTTTGTATTTTTTTCCCCTCCTCCCTCTCATTTTGTAGGATCCCCGTACTGAAAACAGTCCTTACCTTGGTTTCATCTACACTTCATTCCAAGAAAGGGCAACTTTTATTTCTCATGGAAACACAGCTCGCCTTGCCAAGGAGCGTGGTGACGTGAAGTTGGCTCAAATATGTGGTACAATTGCTTCAGATGAGAAGCGCCACGAGACTGCCTACACCAAGATAGTGGAAAAGCTCTTTGAGATCGATCCTGATGGAACCATCATGTCTTTTGCTGACATGATGAGGAAGAAAATCTCTATGCCTGCTCACTTGATGTACGATGGCCGCGACGATAACCTCTTTGAGCACTTTTCAGCTGTTGCTCAGCGGCTCGGTGTCTACACTGCCAAAGACTACGCTGACATTTTGGAATTCTTGGTGGGCAGATGGAAGGTTGAGAAGTTATCTGGGCTGTCTGCTGAGGGACAGAAAGCTCAAGACTATGTTTGTGGGTTACCTGCAAGAATCAGAAGGCTGGAGGAGAGAGCTCAAGGAAGGGCAAAGCAACGACCCGCCATCCCTTTCAGTTGGATTTACGACAGACAAGTGCAACTCTAATTGCAGAAATGAAATGCAACATTCAGTGTCACTTGTTGTAGTACCCTCATACAGAATGGTAAATAATGCTAGAAATTTTGAAGTAGCTTTGTTCGTTCGGATTGCAGTCTGTTGTTCTGTGTGAGGAGAAATTTGATGGGCAGTGAACCTTGGTTGGTTGTAGGTACAGTTGTTTCTCTTTTTGTGCCATTAGTTTATGCAGATAGGGGCAGCTGTAGTTTGTTCTTTATTGTTATGGTTCTCCGTTTTATTTTTCCCCCTTTTTGACTATCTTCTCTTGTATGGGTCTGTTTAATTTTATTCCAGCAGTTTGTTTCGTTCAGTGTAAGCAAATAAATAATCTCTATGATGCCAATTTTGATGGTGGCGATAATATATGTTGGTGAAGAAAAATGATGTGTTATGAACTCGTAAGTCACCTAATAGGTTGTGCAGGATATCATGTTATTAATGTCTACCGTAAAACTTTCTGGACTTGTAGAACTTAATAAATGTCTTCAATTGATCAATGTTACGGTTTGCCTTTGATTTTGAAAAAGAAAAAGATGACTTTGATTTTGAAAAAGAAAAAGATGACGATACCCGCAGATTTGGTAAAATGGTTTGTCCTTTTATTTCGCACAAATTCTTATTAGGGATACGCGAAACTTTCTATTGTCTTGAAAAATAGTGTCTTAGTTTCTGGTCAAGTGCCTGCGGTGCCAACGAGAGATGCATTATTTTGGCACTTTACCAGAAACGGCCATTTTACCAGAACTGGCCATTATTCGGTGAAGAATGAGTACCACGTCGCATTGCGAATGAGATTCGCAGACTCTCCTAGTTTGGAGAGCTTCATTAGTTGGTGGAAGTTTATATGGCATCTCCCGATTCTTCCTAAAATGAAACACTTTTTTCGGAGAGCTCTAAAAGACATACTACTCACACAATGTGATTTGGCAAAAAGGAACATCGTGCATAATGAATTTTGCCAGAGATGTCATGCCTACGTGGAAGATGTCTACCATAGCCTTATTGCTTGTAAATATGCACCGAAGGTTTGGAAGCTCAAGCTCTGTTTTTCATGGCTTGCTAGTTCACGGTATATGCCTTTCTCTTGTTTAGCATAGCAAGGGGCTGAAATTTTGTCACAAGAAGAGTGTGCTTTGTTTGTCGAGGTGGCTTGGTCAATTCGGGCACGAAATAAGGCTCTGCATGGTAGTTCAAGAGATGATTGTCATCGTGTTTTAAATAGGGTTAAAGCATTGCTTGATTCTATCAAAGGTGGGATAGCTAGACAATCCCAAACAGATATAAATCTTTCTCAACCTCATATTTAGCTCCCTCCAGATCCTTCATGGTTCAAACTTAACACTGATGTCGCTGTGGACATGGAAGGAGGTTTCGCAGGATTGGAATGCATCGTTAGGAATTGTGACAGAGAAGTCATGGCGGCGGCAATGTTTAGGAGACGTTGAAATTGCCGAAGCTTTAGCTATTTTGAAAGGCCTACGACTAGTTGCACTTGCTGCTTTGGCCCCGTTAATTGTAGAGTCCGATTCCAAGAAGGTTGTAAATTTTATCCTCAACGATATTTCTAACCAAGGTAAGTTAGGTTGGATTATCAATGAAATTAGAGACTTACTAAATCAAAACAATCAGTATAGGATAGTTTATACCCAAAGATCTTGTAATGTAGCGGCTCATAAATTAGCTAGATTAGCCCTTTCTACTGCAGAACCTCAGCTGTGGATCGAGAGGATTCCGCGACAACATGATAATGTTCTGTTGTCTCGCAAATAAATTTCCTTTTTTTTTTTTTAAAAAAGACAAATTATTATTTTCAAAAAGTAAGAGGTCTTGGTGGCAATTTTACCAAATTTTGGGATGATTTTATCAATTTTCCCGGTTTAAAGCATGATTTTTATGTTTTAGTTTCTGAAAGTGGAAATAATGAAAATGATTATTGTTTTTCATGTTTTGGAAAAAGGAAAATGAGACCTTAATATTTGAAAAAAGGATATAAAACTCTTTAATGTTTTAATATAATTTCTATTTTTATTATTAAAATTTATTTATTTTAATAGTAAATTTATTTTTAATTTATAATAATTATTATATCCTATAATAAGTAAATTAATATATTAACTGAAAATATATCATTGGTATAATAAAATAAATAATTTTTATTTAAAATTTAAAATTAAGATATAATTATCTTTTGATCAAATTATTCATTTCAAATTACGAAAGTACCTTTCCCAGTGATAAATGTAATTTTTATTTTACCTATTATTTATTATTTTTTATCATTTTATCATTACAAATGGGTATATTCATAATTTAAATTGAATAATTATGGTAAAAGATAATTACAACTCAATTTTTAATTTTAAATAAAAAGTTATTAATTTCATTATATACCTCAATTATTAATGGCATATTTTAAGTCAATATATTAAATTATTTAATATGGAGAAAGAACAGTAATTATAAATTAAAATTAATTCACTATTAAATAAATAGAATTTAATAATAAAAAAGTTATGTGTTCTTTTTAAAAAAATTAAAAGATTTTGTTTTTTTTTTCTCAAACATTAAGGTCTCATTGTCCTTTATCTTGTTTTAAAATCTACATAAGACATCCTTTTGTATCCCTTGTTCGTGAAAATAGTCAATCTTATTTTGGACTACATTATTAGTAAATGATCGTCTTTTTCAGATGTTTAAGAAATTAAAGTGTGTTTGAAGTGTCATTACAAGGGATTGAGATTTTACTCTTAACTCAACTTTATGAGCCTTTAAGCATTGCGCCATTGCCGCACTGGCTGTGATTGTATGCCACGTACACCTTAAGGGTTCGAGTAATAAATAATAGAGAATATACTTTCATATTTAGTGAGAGATTTTCTCTCAAAAGTGTTTCAAGGAGCAAATCCATTAATAGAAACTCAGTTTGTTCTCTCAAAAGTATTTTAGTATCGCCTCTCATTAAGAACAACGACCAAGCCCTAATTTGAGCCGCAGATTGAATTTAATAGGACGCTTCAAAAATTTTCGTTTCTTTTGCTCCTATTCCTTCTAAAGTAATAAGTCAAAAAACAATTCAATTCTCTCTCTACTCGTATACCAATAATCTAAACAGCCAAGATTCGAATTCCAAATCCCTTATTTATTTTTGATACGCAAAAGATTTTACCCAACTCTCTTATCAAAACTCAATCCCCTGTCGTGAGATCGGAGGGGACGCGGAATCAGCCTCCAGTTACAAGAGATCTTGGCGGTCCGTGACACTCTGCTGCTGTATTGTTTGAGTGATTTATAATACGAAAGTTTTCTTAAAAATTAATTACCTTGATAAATCCCATTTTAGAATTCATAGTTCTTGCGGACAAGTAACAACCATTGATGTTGTTGCCCAATGCCAATCAATTTTTCTTCGGTCTCATTCCCTTTTTTTTTTTCATAATT
The DNA here is from genome assembly GCA_030449875.1 of Aegle marmelos. Taxonomy (NCBI): domain Eukaryota; kingdom Viridiplantae; phylum Streptophyta; class Magnoliopsida; order Sapindales; family Rutaceae; genus Aegle; species Aegle marmelos. The sequence goes on from JASUUL010000115.1 coordinate 13,514,711, forward strand.
TAAATTTCTTTAGTATTGTTATTTTAAATAGACTCAATCTCTTCTTTTTATCTCTCTTTTTCAATTTACCTAAGTTTTAAGCCATCATCCCCATCGAGTGCACTCATAAAATTTCTTTCCATCTTCTGAATCCAAGTTAAAGAAAGTTCTCTTGAAGAAACAAAATCTCAATTTAAAGTGCATACAAGAAATTGAAAAATAAAAACCTTAAAAAATATTACTTTTCAAAAATTAAAAAAAAAAGTTCAGTTGATAATTTAATAACAGATAATTCATAAATCTAATCCACAATAATAAAGGAACTTGATTTGTCTCTAATCGAATGGTTTTTTTTTTAAAATAAAGATATGAATACATTTTTTCCAAAAAAAAAAAATGTCGCGACTTGTTCGAGGCCATAATCAAAACGAGAAAACAGAATTTGATAGGCACGGAGAATCGCTGATGAAATTTTAATATCGCCAACCTTCAATGCAAATCACGCCATTGATTTTTTTCAGACGCCCTTGCTCTGCAAATTGGCTTTTTCTATTTTTTATTTCTCATAAGATTATTTTCAAATAAAATAAGAACTGTTGAGATAGAACCCTAAACCTAGATTCAGAGGAATTAGAAGAGGAAGAATTAGGAGCACGATCGAATGGCTTTTCAACGTTATGAAAAAGACTGCACTTTATAGAAGGGAGAGGAAACCCTAGCTTGAGTGAAATGACAATACTAGCCTGATAATGGGCTCGATATGACCATAGTAGGCCGAATTTCATTTCATCACTGCAAGCCCAACGAGATATTATTAAACTCGCATTTTTCGAGGGAATTAACAACTGGATTACTGAACTTCGACAAAACTATAATTAGGGGTATAGTTTTTATGATTTTCCATAAAGGTCAGTGTCGAATTAAAATCGAAAGCAATAAGAGGTCAAGCCGTCAAGAAATTAATAATCTATTTCGGCAAGATCGGTATTACGTATAAACAAATATATCATTACTGGTTAGAAGAAACGCAAGTATACAACCAGCAAGTTGCCAAGAGGAAAAGAGTGCAAGTCCAAGAGAGAAACCAGCAGTTGATGCTCGGATGCTCAAAAATTGTGAGCCTTCCCTCTCAAACACCAATTAAACCAAACCAAATGAACCCTGCTTCGTGATTATGAACAAAGCAATGAATGTTATGTTCAAGTTCTGTCCATAGAGTCATCGAAAGTTTTGCAATATTCCAACAATGTGCTGTTATAATCAGTCGGCTGCAAAAAACCCAGGCATTTTATTTCCCCTCCTCTCCGTTATGTTGAAGAGGTAGCTCAAGGTTCTTGGTATCTCCAGAGTTTGAGGAACCATACATAAACTACTACTCACTACTATGAAGTAACTCACTTTGAAACTTTGAAAATGTTGCGATATTACCAAGACACACATATCATACAGAAGAACCTCTCAATAAGTGAATAGAAAGTAGAAATTACAGAGGCAGTTACCTTCGGACTTATAATATTTATAGAAATTATATTGAGAGAAATACATCAAAGATTTAAACTTTTGAAATGACTTTAAATATCTCGATCTTATAAGATTATCGTAGTGGATACTTCACCTTTATATCACTTCTGCTAAGGATAACTAAGTCAAACCAATAATTTTTGTAACCATACCTCGATTTAATAATGACCTCCTTATAGTATTAAAAATAGTTGGTTCCAACATTATGACCATAGAGAGACTTTACCGTATATAGGAATTCAATTTCAGAATTGCTTCCAAGCTTTTCAAGCAATTTTTCTATTAATTGAATTTCCTACATCAATGTTCAACAGTGCTACAGACATATAATCAGTGTTTATCAAATGATTTATCCTACTAGGCTACCAGCAAAAGAATATATACTCGAGAGAACTAGAGTACTTTTGCAAAGAGATGATGGTCAAACCATTAAGCTTTCACTTCCACTTGTTTTGGCTCGTAATCTGGGAGCAACAAACCAAGCCCTTCCTTACTATCGGGAGCCAAATAAACTTTGTTCTTGTTCTTATACAATGGATTCACTGTCAAAACAAGCAACTCAGAATTTCCATTAATCTCCAAGACCTCAGGCAACCCATCATAGCATCCCCTGGACAAGCCCACATCAATTCTTACCGCTCTATTATCACAAACAGCATTTATCCCCTTTTCCTGTATCGTATGACCCATGATCATTCTCTTCACGCCAGGAATAGCCGCAAGAGCATTTTCAAGAGCTGAACAATCACATTTCTTTTCCTCATCAGAAAACTTCCTCAACCAAACCACAGCATTCCTCCCTTTACAACATCCTGGGGCTGACTTCCCCATTAACCCATTGATCCAATCCCTCACTTCTCTATTAATCCTCTCCAAACCATACTCTACGTGTTGCTTCAACAACCCTCCATGAACAAATACAGAGTCCCCAACTACTAACACGGTCGTATTCTCAGACAAAAACCGCCTTGCAATCGGACCATCTGGTCTCAATGCAGCAATTCTAGCCCTAATGCCATTATGATACTCTTTAGCCATACTTTTGAAAGCTAAGGGAATCCCTCTAAACAAATCTTTTGGCTTTTCTAACCCTACACATAAAGATTTCATTTTGTTGCCAATACAATACCAATTAGCCCAATCCTCAAACTCTTTTAAACCCATTTTAGTAGCATATCTAAAATCAGCTTCAATATTCATAATTTCATGATTGCCATTCATAGTAATAAATTTACCTCCACTTTTCTCAGCTTCCCTCTTCAATTTCTCCAACAAATAAAGAATCTTGATCTCATCATCACCTCGATCAAGCACATCACCAATTTGTACAACAGTGGCCGTCCCACCAGTCCATTGATCAGAACCGTTGATCAAGCCAGCCAGTCTGAGCGCTTGCTTTGATTTCTCCAAGTCCCCGTGAAGGTCACCAACGGCAACAAGACGATCAACGCGTGGGAGGCGCGTGGTGGGTTCACAAGCATTTTGGGAAGTTTTGGGATCTGGGTTCGGTAAGAAAAGGCCACCGCTGACTGTGAAATCGACGAAAGTGTCTACGAATGAAGAGAGTAAGGTAGGCACGTTTCTGCATGAAGGGTTTTTGTGTTCTGCGTCCGTCATTCTCTACGTCGTCGTTTTGTGCTTGAGAGCCGGATGTTACACAGAGAGAGAGAGAGAGAGAGTTTGAATTACGGATTGGGAGAGTTTGTCAATCGTGGTGGCTGGCTGCAGTTAAGTATTGGCTTACCCAGAGCTTGAGCTGTATGACGAGTCGGTTTTCTTTAGGATCCAGACGTAAACGAAGTTGTTTGGATTTTCATTTTACGTGCAACGAGTCGTTTTACTTCGACATTCCTTTTTTATAATAAATCTTTTAAAGAAATAATTTTTTTTAATTTTTTGTTTCTAATTGTATTAAATAATGTAAGAAAACCGAAAAGCATATTAAGCAGTTTTCTACCATTATTTATGTCGCACAATATATTATCAAACGATTTTTGCTAATTTTGAGATTGAAAAGATAAAATTGAAAATGTTGTAGTTTTATTCAAGCAAAGTTTAAAAATATTTTCTTCGAAAAAAGTTTGAAAAAACTTTTTTTTAAATAATAAGACGCGTGGTTCGTGTTCTATTACTACGACTGACATGTCGGCTTGCTCCATTGCAGCCACAAAATAGTGAAATAAATAAACGAAAAACAGAGGTGGTAGTAAAAGCCCTAAGGCCTAAAACCCCACCATACATAACGTAACAAAGGATAAACAAAGAAGAAAAGGGTGAAGAAGATGAATCACGTAGCAGCAATGGAGGAGCAAATTGTGTCAGAAAGAATGAGAAGAAAGTTGGAGGAAGTTAATGCCGCTGCTCAAGCCCATCTTGCTCCTGTTCAAGATCATGTCAATTTCACCCTTCAGGTCTCCTCTTTGTTTTTTGTTATTATTATTGTTATTATTAATAATAATTTTTTTGGTTGCAAATCTAGGGATTTTTCTAGTTTTTATCAAATGGGCATGTTCCAAATAATCATATTTGTTTCAGTAATGCAAGCTTCTAGATTGCTGAGTTAGTAAAAAGATTTGTTTATTTTTTTTTAATTGCTGGGTTTGAATTTTATTATGCTTTGATTCATGTTCTATAATTGGCTGTTTTTGATTTTCTCTTGTCAAAAATCACGTTTTACTGATTGTATTGAAATTGATTGTTTTTTGAATGGTAACTGCCTGCAGCAAGCATACTTCAAATGTGCCTATGAGTGCTTTGACAGGACAAGGAAGCAAGAGGAGATAAGCAATTGTGTTGAACATTGCAGTGTTCCTGTTGTTAGAGCTCAGCAGCATTTTGAGAATGAGATGGCTAAGTTTCAAGTAAGTTCTTTTGATCTTATCATTTGATTTCAGAGAAAATTTTTATGCGATTCTCACTTTCATAGTATTTCTAGCTTATTGATTTATTTGCACACTTAATCCTACTGTTATGATCATGTTTTGGATATGATGCTGATAAGTTGTGTATAGCAATTTATAGAACTTTCTGATTGTTGTTTTATCGTAGATTTCAAGAACTAGCTTGTGGCTAAACTACTAGGCATATTGTAATTTGAAAATGTATGTCTTGTATTTTCTAAAATCTCCTCTCTGTCCTTGTGTTATCATTATGGAGAATTAATTGACTGCCTAAACATACAGACGATTGTGACTGCATTTTCAGTCTTCTAGGAAGCTTGAGTGTGTTGCTTTTTCACCAGTAAGTAATCAATGTAATTATGTAACTAATGAATTTTAAGTACTTCCATTATTATGCATGGAGCAGTATTACTAGCTCTTTGTGTATTTAGGTGCTGATAAAGCTTAGTGACTAACTTTGTAGTTGGTATAAGATATGCATGTGTTATATATGCCATTGTTATGATGCTTTGTAATTGATATCAGAAACAGCACATAGATTCAGCAATGTAGAAAGGTGCCAGTATCACATGCATACATGTACACTGGTGTACGCTCTTTATTTTCTTCTTCCTGTTTCATAAGAACCTCAAAATTTCTCCCATTCTCAATACTATTTTTTTTTTAAAATGATCAAAATGCTGATTGTTCATATGGTTTTCGCATCATCTAATTTTTGTTTTTATTCCTTTTTTAAATTGACAAGTAATCAGACGGTCTTCTATCATGGTTTATAAAGTGAATGCTCAGTATCACGCTAGTTGGTCTTGTGTTTTATAATGTATTTTGCTGAGGTTGCTCAAGTTTTAAACAATTTTCATTTTAACATCAGTTTCTGGAGCTCATGGTTCTTCCCTTTTTGCTTTCTGCAATTAATCTTGTTCCTAAACAATGTCTGGATCCTGTTTGTTATCACTTAGGAAATCTTTGTTTAAGAAACTTACTGGTTTAAGTTTGTATTACCTCCAATGACTTTAAATTAATAGGCTCATGTTTAGGTGATACAAGGCATTTTTTAACTGCTTTCACCCTGAAGAAACAGAAGTAAAATGCATGTCTATGTTATAATTTGTGTATCTATGTATTTTAGTTCTTCATAATATCATACACTTGATCTCTTTATCTTGAAACTATCTTGTGAAGCTGTCATGACATGCTCAATATGCAATAACTTGTTCAGTTCTTTTATTGTCAATGAATTTCTTATAGAATCTTTTCCTTCTGGATGCAGGAGAGATTGAATAGGTCTCTAATGGTTTGCCAGGACAAGTATGAGTCGGCTAAGCTGCAAAAGATTGGGAATGAAGCTGTAAATGATTTGGAGTCCTGTGTTAACCAGTCAATAGATGACAACATCAAGACATTGCCACCTCTTGTTGAAAGATTGAAGACTCAATTCTCTATCAAGGATTAAGTCAAAAGATTATTGCTGACTCAGTGACTGTTTTGTATTTTTGCTTTGGATTAATCATTATATTAATATTTAAGCGAATAAAATTCTGAGAGCACGTGGAGTTCTATTAGGCAATGCTTAAGATTTTGTTAATGGTTGATGTTACAGCCTTTGAGAAATTGTTTCCTGGGATTATGGGGCATATAGAATGGCAATGCTGCACTTTGGTTCAATGTCATTTTCAATTAATTCATGTACCCATTATAACCATGGCTCTTGGATTTTTTCTTAATTGATACTCGGTATTTTTCGTATCTCATCAAATGTTAATACTAATTAATTAAATGTAGACTGTGATTAATAAGGTGATGGTAAGGAATGAACTCGTCACGCATTTTTCATGCTTCAAATCAAAGAAGGAAGAAGAATGCTAAATGATGCAAAAATTATTTGACCCATCTAAGTAAACATGTACAATGAATGAGTTTTAAATTATGATGACTACCTTAATTTATTTGTCTCATACCATTGTACAAGTGATTTGTTTTTTTGCAGGATTTTTTTTTTAAAAAAACTTACAGGAAACTAATTTGTAAATCACGAATAGCAGAAATTTTGAGCAAATTATAATATTAAGATAAAAACACTCTCGCGGAAGATGTTGCCATAATTGTTCAATTGAAGTCACGGAAGATATTACTATAGTTATTTGATTGAATCAAAATCCGTGAGAGAAAAAAAAAAAAAAAACTCTACAATCAGATTAGAAGAATGTGAAGGCGACCTGAGTTGTACGTGTGTGTGTGTGTGTGTGTATTTTAAAGGGTTTACTGCAGTTAGTTAATTTCGTAATAGTGCAAAGGTAAGTTTGGACATTATACATTGATGCAATTTGTGATTATTCAACCTCTCACACCGGAAACCAAAAGAAAAGCATAAAATTAGCAAAACAATAATAACAAAACTTATTACATTCGTTCGCAGATTTAACGGTTTATGAAGCCAAGATTTAACTCCAATAATATAAATGATTTTTTATTATTAAGAAGTCACACAACCATCAAAGTTCAATCCCCTATACCAGCTTTGGCGGGGTGGGTGGGTGTTGGGGAGGTAATAATAAGAAAAAGGACGATAATTTTCCAATGAAAAAGATTAGATTGCAGAAAATCATAATGAACATATCATTGTTAGGGCAGAAAATCTGATTATAAGCCAATGACATCCAATAGTTTAATAATATCTACAAACTAAATATAAGAGGCTTTGGCAGGTCTACACATGACCAAAGCATCAAGATGTGGGGAGGTCCAACTGAAGGTAATAGAAACTTCAGATGTCAATCCTCAAAACCTTAACAGCTGTGTTGAACTCCTGCAGAATGACTTAGCACCTACAAATACTTTCTTGCAAGTGCGCGAACTTTTGTATCAAAATGAGATGATGTGATCCGGGAACCAGGCAAGTAGAGTGGGTTAAGAAGAATCTGCAAATTCCCAATATTATTAATCAACAAAGAGAAAGCGGTAAAATTATTCTTTTAAGTTCATTTCTCAATACTGAAAAACAAGAAGCATTGCAGATCTTAAATGATCAACAAAGTGCCACAAAATTTCATAAATAATTCCTACAAAGAGCTCCAAAAGCTAGGGGCACAGTTGACACATCCCAGAAATTGCCAATTATTAAGTTCAAATAGCAAATAATGGGAAATTATTTTGTCCACATGGATGGTTCAAACAGTTCATGAGATAGTGACTTCCAACATTGTATAATAATGAATGTATGGTATACAGGAATGCCTATAAGATTTCTAAATATCACATCTTCACCAAGCATCAGAATGGCAAAATATAGATTCTTGAGGCATATATAATGAATGTAATTTATATTAAACGAAATGATAGCTCCAAAATATAGATATCCCTGGTAATTACAGTCAATCCACAAGAAGAAATTGCTTTGCATGCAAGCCAAATTAAGAACAGGGAAACTTCATTAGAGAAGCAAATGTTACCTTTATATAGAGCTCATGGACCTCTTGGAAAAAGCTCTTGATCCCATCATCATTCCTAGAGTCGTGAAGTAGCATAAATCGTGTATGTGCGGAAAGTCAAAGAAAATACCAACACAGAAAACGGACAGAAAACTCCAGCAATTGATAAATTGAAACTTGGATTTTCATATTTAATAGCATTTTTTTGTCAATAAAGCAGTATCCGATACTTTCGCCCAATTTTCAGTGATTTGCTCTGATCACTCAACATCTATGACAAAGATGAACAATGGAAATGTCATGGCATTTATTTAAGTAGATTTACAAAGGATATGACCTGCTGTAACATATACTGATACCACCAAATCATTGAACCTGTCAATTGCTTTCAAGAACCTGCCAAAGAAAAAAGTACGATTATAAAAATATGAAATTTCAGAAAAAAAGCAAAATCAGATTATAGTAGAAAATTTCCAGTACCATTAGCATGAATAGTTATGGAGAAATAGAACTCACATAGCACTGGTAGTCCATGCAAGGTCCTGAACAATATCCAGAGCAGCATGTAATATGAACTGATGCAGCTGAGCAGCATCTTCTCTCTGTCATAAAGCAGACATGGGATCAGGCTAGCAACATCCAAACAACTTGCAAAGCAAGGCCATGAAAATACAAGTAGATATAAAAATAAACTGAATATAAGGACATGAAATTATGTCACCACACATACTTGAGTATCTTAGCCCGGAAGTTCAGCAGAGTACCACTTCCATATTCCACTACATATGACAGCACCAAACATCCATACAACTATAATATTCCCTTAGACAAGGGTCTAGCACTATAATGCCCTTTTTGGTGCAAGTACAGTACCTTATGATTATCAGATTACATGCTGAAAATTGAAAATAGACTATGAAATGATTCTTTTCTCAAGGTTAACTCATAGCCAGTAATCACCATGAATCTCAAAAGACACAACCATAGGCCCTTGATGCTCACCTCCAAGGATGCAACATCCAATACATACAATTTACGAGGTACTGCAGAAGTCCATTATTGACAAGAAAAATATAATTTGAAATCAACAAACTAAAAAAATAGAACTCCCCTTACAACTAAATATATAAAAGGCAAACAGAAACAAGCAAGAGAAATTAGCATACTTTAGCAGCAGATCCAACTTCAGCTTCATAGATAGGAATCTCATTCCTGCTCACAATAATAAAACAAGCTGTTGTTGCCATCCTCCTCCGTCACAATACCTGTTCAAAATAATAGGATTCAAACTCCAAATATAAGGGACAGTCAAATAAAATGCACCACAAAAAGTAAAACATCACAAGGATGTGGCTTGCTTTTCATCAAAAACCACAGCAATAACTTATCAAACTCGACCAATAAGATGTCTAATCAGTTTCAATTCATCCCTCTTTTCCTTTTGATGTTTGTTACAGTGAAGATTGGACCAATTTATTATATAATTTGGATTGAATATGAAAATGACAATATCTCAATTAAGCTACTCTAGCATATATAGTTAATTTTGACCAATCACTTTACAAATTAAGTGATGTGTTCCAATTGAAAGTGAGCTAATTATTGTGATATGTTCAATGTATTAAAATGTGCATTTTTTTTTCTAATTTTGTAATAAAGATAATATTCTTTGCGAATCTATACAACGAAGGGAGGTAAGATTAAGGGTGTAACGGAGGATCTGATATGGAAAGTACAATCAAAAGAAAAAATATATTAAAATGCAGACTTACGGTTGATGAGTTGCAGTTGAAATCGGCGGCGATGCGGAGGTCCCGGCGACGGAGAGAGGAGGTTTGAGCTTAATTTGAAGGAAAGTGACGGAAGGGAAAATAATCAAGAACGGTTTTAGAGTTTCTTTGGAGATTCAGTGTGACAGAGACGACGGAACGGCAATGGAATACAAATCGTAAACGGACACGTGTCTCAAAAAGTCTCGAAGTTCGTAATGTTGCATGTAAGTCCTTGTTATTTGTATTTATTTTATTTAAGGTTGATATTTTGGCGAATTGAGCAAAACGATACCCTTGTCCTTAAGCAAGTCACTTGACTAATATCCAAAATTGGATAAAGTAATTAAAGCTTGAACAATATTATTGAACTGAAATTTAACACCGAAATTAAGAATACAACTCTTTTTTATCAGAAACAAAGCAAGATAGGGCATTGCACAACAGAGGGAACAAAATTGAAGTGTTCCACCACCACATTACATGACTTAATTTGAACAGGAAACAACAGTAAAACAAATGGCTAATTTTGGAGATCACAATCCGTGATCAAATAATAAACATGCTTTCCGTATCCAAACTGAAGAGATAGAGATTCTGATGGAGTTTAATCACAAGTCTCTGATGAAGATGAAGTGCATTCATTCTCATCGGCTGGATCAATGCTGTTTGAATCACATAGTTTATGTATTTGTCACAAGCTACTTGAAAAATTTGGTCACTGTTAAGAAGAAACTGTTGAGAATGTCAAATAAAATGGCATTGAAGGAAGTTTTTCAAAGGCATAATCCGCACTTGTCAAAGGCATGATCTGCACTTGTCAAAGACATGACCCGCACCAAACGGATCGACACATTTCCTTCCGTAATTACATATGTAATTTTTGAAAATTTATAGTTTTTACATCTATAAATAACGCTCAATGTATAGTGCTTTTTTTAAGAAATGATAAACAAGTTTCTTCATAGTATCAGAGCCATGAATACGCTCAAGTTTCTTGAAGCTTCGCTACTCTGTTCGTAACAAAAACAGAGGAAACCAAATTCTTTCCACAACCTTTTTTTCTATCATTTTTCTTTCCTAAAATCATTCTTACCACTATAGAAACCCATGCCGATAAAAAAACAAGCCACCCATACGTAAAAAAACTTGAGTTTACAAAACCATCAACAGTCCCATAAATTTTCCAAGAAAGTATTCTTCAAAAACTAAGAATACCATCAAATTTTTCAGTTTCCATTAAGAAAACTGTAAACATTTCGAACTTAAACACATCTTTAGGTGCCTTCACGCGCCACCTAAACTCACGGCCAACCACCACGCACCTATGTCACCATACATGCGCTGTCACGTACTCTAGAGGTTGAAGAAGACCACAAACGACATGTTGTTTTTTTCCAGAACTGCAGCAGCATAAAAAACGACGGGTCGTTTTTTTATTCCATAACAACCGACATGTCATTCACAAGCAGAAAATAAATGACTTGTCTTTTTTTACTCCAGAGCCGCAATTGTATTAAAATGACGTGTCGTTTTTTTTGTTGCATCAGAACCGACATATCGTTTTGTAAAAAAATGACTTGCCATTTAAAAAAAAAAAGAAAAAAAGCAACAAAAAGAAAGAAAAAAGGGAAAAAACTTCAACTGATTCTGCTCGTGTTGTTATTCAACTTGTTCAATCTGATGGAGTATTTAATGCTGGAATTATTCTCACTGAGATAAACTACGATGTTTGGTCCCAAATAATGGAGATGCATCTCACAGAAAGAGAAAAACTCTCATATATTCGTAGCAACATAAAGCCATTTGATGAATTTTCAAAGGAATATGAGAAATGGTATAGTGAGAATAAAAAAGTAAAAAGATGGTTGCTCATATCTATGTCTTCGGAGATCATGAAGCGATACTTGTGAATTCCTATAGCCTACGAAATCTGGAATGCATTATCAAAAGCCTTCTATGATGGAAGCGATGAATTACAAGTTTTCATTCTAAACCAGAAGGTGTTCTCCACCAAGCAAAATAGACAACCACTCCCTAAATTCTATGGAGAATTAATCAAAATATTCTGAGAACTTGATCACCGAGATAAAGTGGTCATGAAGGATCCATAAGATGTTGTAATATATAGAAAGTTTGTTGAAAGATTAAGAGTGCACATTTTTCTTGCTGGACTAGATGAAGAATTTGATCAAGTCCATGGAGAAATTCTACGAAAAGATGTTATGCTAGATTTAGAAGAATGCTATTCTCTGATCCGAAGAGAAGATGTACGGCAAAGCAAACTAAACAAGAAGGTCAACTCAGAAACGTCTGCTATGATAGCACGACAGCAGCCTCAAAAGAAGCTTGTGGACAAGTCATCACTCCATTGTATTCATTGTAGAAAGAAGGGTCATATGAAAGAACAATGTTTTGAAATCATTGGATATCCTGATTGGTGGAATACTAAAAAAAAGAATACCAAGCAGGGATAAAAAACTACAGTAGCTGAATCCACAACCACTACAGAGCTTAGAAAAGAATCTTCAATACAAATTACAACCTCAGTCAGTCTAGGTAAGGCCCTTAAAACTCTTACACCTGTTATTAATAATACATGGATAATTGATTCTGGTGCAACTGATCATATGACTTTTGATTCTCGACAAGTTTCTCAATTGAAATCATCTTCACAAAAATATGTTTCCACTGCAAATGGAACCACAACCTCAGTTAGTGGGGAAGGATCTTTACGACTCACAGATAAATTAAATTTAGACTTTGTGTTAATTGTTCCATCTTTAGATTATAATCTTTTATCTATGTCTCAAATAACTACTTACTTATCATGTGTTATAATTTTTTGGTCTGATCATTGCGTGTTTAAGGACATCCAAATGAAGCAAATAATTGGTTATGGTATTAGAGAAGGCAATTTGTGCTACCTAGAGATGGCATCAACAAACACTGAAAAGCTAAGCCCTGCATTAGTGGCAGATAGTTTCATGGAAAAAAAGAAATCAGAAATTTGGTTATGGCACAGACGTTTAGGGCATGTGTCATTTAGTTACTTAAAAAAATTATTTCCTAGTTTGTTTTTGAAATTTGATGTTTGTAGCTTTAAATGTGATGTTTGTGAGCTTTCAAAAACCATCGAACTACTTTTCGATTATCCTTAAATAGGAATCCAGTTTCTTTCGTGGTAATACATTTTGATGTATGGGGACTATCTAAAGTTTCTACAATTAGAGGTGCTTGTTGGTTTGTTACATTTATTGATGAAGACACATTTAGACATGAATTTTTCTGATGAAATTGAAAGACGAAGTAAACTCTTTATTTCAAAGATTTCATAAGATGGTGACAACTCAATTTTAGACAAGAATTCAGATCCTACATACTGATAATAGAGGCGAGTATATGAGCACAGCAATTCAATAGTTTCTGAAATCACAAGGAACTATCCATCAAACCACATGTGTAGGGACACCACAATAAAATGGCGTTGCTGAATGGAAAAACAGGCATTTGCTAGAAGTTGTTCGAGCATCACTAATTTAGCCTATATGCCACTATCTTATTGGGGAAAAGCACTGACATCTACAGCATACTTAATTAATCGAACACCTTCAAGCTCCCTTAGATTCCAGACACTTTTCCAGGTTCTAAAAGATGCAATTATGTCGCCAAATGTGTCGAATTTACCCCCACATATGTTTGGTTGTGTTGCCTTCGTTTATTTGCCACAATAAGATAAATTATCCCTTCGAGCATTACGTTGTATGTTTGTAGGGCATGCCTTACATCAAAAGGGATATCGATGCTATTACCCACCATCAAGAAAAGTATATATCACTATAGATGTCGTCTTTCATGAAGATATCATATACTACCTGTCGTAGCCTAAATTTTAAGGGGGTATAATGAAGAGGAAATTCATACTCTTACATATCTTCCACATGAAGAAGATCAATCTTCCACCTGAAGAAGATCAATCTTCCATTGAGGTAGTAAATTTTCAAGATACTGGAAAAGAAAATAGTGATGATTCTCAAGCTGAAATAAGTGAAGACACATTTAGAGAGCAAAATAACTCAGACATAGCTACAGTCGAGAACGAGTCCCATGAAGAACCACATAGAGAAATACCTAACCAATCGTCTGCAGAGGATGTTCCTACCATAAGTCCTAGCCTAATAAGAAAAATTCTTCCCTAGCGTGGAAATAGAGGTATCCCTAAACCTACATATGAGCTTGACCTCTCTAGTAGAGTCAAATACCCTATGAGTCATTTTATGTCAATCATCACTTGTCAGAATCAAATAAGTTATTTATGAATCAATTATCTACTGTATCTATTCTTAATAGTGTGCAGGAAGCTTTAAACGACCCAAAGTGGAAAGCGGCTATGAATGACGAAATGGAATCTTTTCAGAAAAATCAAACATGGGAACTAGTAGATCTTCCATCAGGAAAGAAACCAGTGGGTTGTCGATGGATCTACACTATAAAGTACAAGGCAGATGGCTTTATTGAACGATACAAAGCAAGGCTTGTAGCTAAGGGTTACACCCAAACCTACGGGATATATTATATCGATATATTTGCACTAGTAGCAAAACTTAATACTGTTCGTATCTTATTATCATTAGCCAATTTGGATTGGCTAGTGCAATAGTTTGATGTAAAGAATGCTTTCCTCCATCGAGATCTGTCTGAAAAAATTTATATGGATCTGCTGCCAGGATGCTGTGAAACAGAATGACTCAATCAGAAAGTATGCAAATTGAAGAAATTATTGTACGGGTTGAAGCAATCCTCAAGAGCATGGTTCGAAAAATTCACAAAAGCTATGATTTTATTTAGGTATAATCAAAGCAATTCAGATCATACCTTGTTTATTAAAAAATGACAAGGTAAAATCACTGCTCTTATTGTCTATGTGGATGATATGGTAGTTATAGACAACGACAGGGAAGAAAGAAAGGCTCTTCAGAAGTATTTGTTGAGAGAGTTTGAGATGAAGGATAGAAGCCTTAAAATACTTTCTTGGAATTAAGGTGTCTCGATCTAAGGAAGGAATCTTTCTATCACAAAGGAAATATGCCTTAAATCTATTGCACGAAATGGGAATGATAGCTTGTCAGCCTATTGACACCCCAATTGAAGGAGGACTGAAGTTTTGTATTGCTTCAGACCAAGTTCTAGTAGATAAAGGAAGGTATCAAAGGTTGATTGGAAGATTGATGTACTTATCCCACACAAGATCAGATCTTGCTTATGCATTGAGTGTTGTAAGTCAATTTATGCATAATCCCGGAAAACAGCATATGAAAGTAGTAATGCGGATCCTGCGGTACTTGAAGTCAAATCCAGGAAAAGGAATCTTATTATGCAGAATACAGCAACATAGAAGTTTACACTGATGCAGACTGGGCTAGGTCAGCTAGTGATAGACGGTCTAGCTCAGGATACTTTACCTTTGTGGGAGGCAACCTTGTCACATGGAGAAGCAAGAAACATGTTGTTGCACGTTCAAGTGCTGAGGCAGAATATAGAGGCATGGCCCTTGGGGTATGTGAAGGCTTATGAATAAGCTTTATCTTAAAAGATTTGAGCTATCCATCACAACAACCAATACAATTATACTGTGACAACAAAGCTGCACGAGATATTGCTCATAACCCAGTTCAGCATGATCGAACAAAACATGTCAAGGTAGATAGAGTTTTCATCAAGGAGAAATTAGATGGAAAAATCTTAGAATTGTTGAAAATTCGATCAGAAGATCAACTTACAGATATTTTAACGAAGGCCATTTCGAGCAGAGCATTTACAAAATTCCTGGACAAGCTGGGCATGCAAGACATCTATGCACTAGCTTGAGGTGGAGTGTTGAGAATGTCAAATAAAACAGCATTGAAGAAAGCATTTTAAAGGCATAATCCGCAATTGTCAAAGGTATGATTTGCACTTGTTAAAGACACGACTCGCACCAAACGGATCAACGCATTTTCTTCCGTAATTACATATTTAATCTTTGAAAATTTGTAACTTTTACATCTATAAATAACACTCAATGTATAATGCTTTTTTTAAGAAATGATAAACGAGTTTCTTCAGAACTCTTCAACTATATAATTCACTGTGATTCGATACTTCAAGCAGCTTTGAACTACAAAGCTGCCGCATTTGGTCAAGGAGAGATCTATGTAATGGCCTCTAAGCGGAAGGAGATTGTTTCGATCAAGTAAGGGTCCTCGAGTTCTAGAACATGCTGGACTACATAGTTCCCGGAGAAATTCCTGGAGAGGCTCGCTGCTGCGTTCACAGAAATTAAATACAAAACCTGTTTTCTTTGCGGACCTTTCATCTTCTCAATGAGATTGTTCTTGTTGATGCATCCTTGTTCGTGACAGGCCATATATAGACAATGCTCCTAGGCAGCTTGATAGATGGAGTCATTCTTGTTGTTGTGATGATAAATTGGCTCTAAGCATTGCATTACAACAGAGGCGCCAGATTTTGACATCATCAGAAACCTGAACAATCTTTTTAAAGCTTTCATAACGTGATCAAGCAAAGGCCGCAGTGTAATCTGCAATAGCTGGTTCTCGTTGCATGTTTCAATGAACTTGCCAAAAACAAAACGAGAATATTGTTTGCATATAATATCAAAAGTAAACTCGGAAATCGCGTTAAATACTTTGTCCAGAAACCTGGAGTCCTTGGAAATTAACCCTTCCTGTAAGCATTGTGAGCCCTGTTGGATCTTTGAGCCAGTAAAATAACACCAGTCACCAGAATTAGCACAATGATGAAAAGGGTTTCCTAGCAGGGTTTGAAAATTGGAGCTTGTGATCGTCGTTTACCGCTGGTTTGATCTGCCATTCAAGCTAGGAACTGCCCATGTACTTTGTGGGTAGAATGGAACTGTAACAGGGGATGGGTGTGTTTGATTAAACGAAGAATAAGAAGGATAATTCACATGAATGTTGTCAAAAAAAGCGAAAGATTGTTGAATTCTGTTTCAGAAACAGTGTGTGTTTGTGAAGTCTAGCAAGATATTAGAAGGAGATTAAAGAAGAAGATGCAGAGAAAAATTTGTTTATGACCATATTTTAATACTGCAAAGATATTTCAGTTTCTGAATAGAAACACTATTTATGCAAGATTCAGAATTAGAGCTTACATTGATTCATAAATTCTCTTCTTATTAAGAAACGAAACCCAATGTTTTTTAATAAATAAAAAATAGGGTGTCAACGGCTAGGCCGCTAGGCGGCTGCCAAGTCAGCATCGGTGTGATGAGTGAATAAAAAAATCTTTAATTTGTAAGACAATAGTGTGCATATATCTACGAAGGCATTCTTTGAGTGGAATCAAATTCTTTATTTTTGTTTACCTGGAAGTGGAATTCCTGTCTGGTTCCGCATACAAAAGTTCAGGACCTTCAATAACTATTCAACTGCCACAGCATTGAAGTGATAGATGCGGCTTGCCTTCTCGGAGTAAGTTGTCGGTACTAGTTTGGAAGCAAGACTCTGTCAAAACCAAAAGCCTTGACAAGGTTTGTTATACTTGATGGCTACACGACTTGATGGCTACACGAGGCTACAACTTTTTGGTTGACTCAGATCACATTTTACTTGTTTGAATACGATGCTAGTGTCATTAAAGCTTTCCTTTATGATGCTTACCCCAAAAAAACAAAAGGTTGCTGTTTGAAATGTTGTGGGGATGTGTCCGCAACATGCCTCTCCCAAGGAAACTCAATCCAACGTTCTTACTGAATAGGCACTGGCGCCAATGAAAGCACTATTTATGAAATCCTCTAATGATAGGCTGGAACAAATGGAAAGGGAAGATCTGATCGCAAGGAAGTGAAACCGGAACCAAATCCTAATTTAAGAGAATTTGCAGAAAGCAAGTCTAAGCTCCTTAGCAACAATACACACACACACACGCACGCACACTCACACACACATATATTGGTACAAAAACAAGGCCTAACAAAAGTTAAGAGCCTAACAAGACGAGGGGTCGCATTCTCAAAACCATCATACCGCAACCAAAAATCTACGCCCGGAGCAACAATATTTTTTCTTATGCAAGTCCGTCACTTGTTGACTTCATGCTCCTTTTTTCTTTTTATATGCTTCATTTTTTTTTTAATTAGAGCCCTAGATTTGCTCGTTCGTAAATGTGCCAAAAACAGGCAATGCATAACAGGTTTCATTTATATTAGATTCTTTGCCATTAGTCCACAATTTTAAGGAATAATTTTTGGCTTTTGCACTGTCAAGCTCTGTTTTATGCTTCTTACATATGAACTGCCACCATTCGATGCAGAGATGGGACTTAGGAGGAGTACTGCTTCAGCTCTTGACTTGGAATTTATGTCGTGGTAAGTGAGGTTTTGATGCTTGCTTGGTAAAGTTCATTGGGTGAGTACAATTTCCTTGCCCTGCTCTGAGGAAATCATCAAAATATTTCTAGCATCCCTAAATTCTTAACGATGTGTGATTGATTGATGCCTTTTGTGTTTGATCGTAGCCTATAACTAATTAACTACATAAAAAATATATCGTGTTTAGTTTTATCCACTTGTGTTTATTATTATTGATGTTGTTGTTATTTGATTTTTTTTCTTTTGAATTTCTTTCTAAAAGAGAGAAAACTGGCTATTTGCAAACATCTTGCTCAGATTGTATCATAGCATTGTAAACATCAACAAATACAAACACACAGAATCTTATAATCTTCATTCTCAATCTACGGAGATTAGCTACTTCCTAGCCAGCTCTAAATGGGATATCATACAACGATACAAGTGTACAAGACTACAACAGAAAGCTAACTGCCGCACATGGTGTGTTCCTAAGTGGACAAAGAAAGACTGAAACAGTTATCTAAGCTAGACCTGGATGAGAGGCAGTGATCCATTTATAAACATTGCTTCCATATTTCATCACCCGAAGAACAGCGAGGTGCTGCTGTAGTTTCGTTAGAAATCTCTGATGAATACTAAGTCTATCCCGTCTCATAGTCTCTCCCAATGCTGTTTGAATCACATAGTTTCCGTATTTGTCATTGGCTACTTGCAAAATTTGGTCACTGTTCAATAACTCTTCAACCATATAATGCACTGTGTTTTGATACTTCAAGCATTTTTGAACCACAAAACTGCCACATTTTGTCAAGGAGAGATCAACATAATGGCCTTTAAGCGCAAAGCAGATTGCGTCAATAAAAGATGGGTCTTCGAGATTCAGGACGTGCTGCACCACATAGTTTCCCGAGCGATTCCTGGAGAGGCTGGCTGCATTCACGGAAATTAAATGTAAAATTTGTTTTCTTCGCGAACCTTTCATATTGTCAATGAAATTGTTGAGGTTGATGCATCCTTGTTCGTGACAGGCTAGATATAGACAATGCTCTAATGCCGCTTGATATATAAGGTCATTCTTGTTATTATAAAATGGCTCTAAGCACTGCAATATAACAGAGGATCCCGGCTTTGTCATCATCAAAACCTTGAACAATCTTTTTAAGGCTGACATAACGTGATAAAACAATCGCGGCGATTGAGCTACTACTTTGATCAGCTTCTTGATTGACGATGAACCAAATTTATCAACAGATGCCAGGAGAAATAATTGATCCTGGAACGTTATCTTCAGGATAATCAGCGCCAGCTGAGACTCATTGCACGATTCAATAAACCTTCCAAAGACAAAACGGCCATATTGGTTACTCATAAGCTCGAAAGTGAACCCGGCAACCACCCAAAATAACCGGTCAAGAAAACTGGAATCCCTGGAAATTAACTTTTCTTGCAAGTACTGTGAGCCCTCTTGATCTTGAGCAAGTGAAAAAAGATCATGATTGGTACAATGCTCAAAAGCGATTCTCGGGAGTGCTGGAGGGAATCGAAAATTGGATGCGCCAAAGTCTCCCCTCAAGCTTTGAACCGCCCACAAACTTTCTGAGTACAACGGAACTGGTACTGGAACAGAAGATGAAGAAGAAGAAGAACATGAAGAATCAGCAGCAATGCTGGTTTGACCAGTACCATCACTTATAGCTTCAAGAACGTCAAAACAACGCAAAATATTTTCGCATTCTGTTTCAAAATCAGAACCTGTTGATGATTTCTCCATTATAAAACTTGAAATTATAGTTAGAATAAAGAAGAATAGGCGAAGAAAAATTTTAATTGGCTGCATTTATAATGCATAGATTCAAATTTTAGTTTGCAGATAGGATTCCTAATCATTTTAAGAGTTATAACAGTGATAAAAATTCTCCCTATAGAATTAGGAATCAGAATTATTATTATTATTATTATTATTATTATTATTATTATTATTATTATTTTACACAAACAGTTCGTTTATCTCATTTTATCCAGATTCATACAGGAATAAGTTAATCATACGTAGGCCCACCTGTTACATTTCAAGTTTATTAAAGCTTCTATCTTCAATAAAAATTGATTAAGTTACTGCAATTGTTTATTTATTTTTTAATATTACAATATTCAATACTACTAATATAATTAGGAATGGTTTTTCTTTTAAAAAATTTATATGCAAATTTACTAGTATTGGAGATAGAATTCTGAGAAGACAAAACTTGTTCAGCTCAGTCGATCACAATTAGAAAATCGCCCAAACAAAATTCGGCCTACCCTTGTGTTTGTTTGTTATACTCTTGTTGTAATTTTAATTACAAAAAAAAGGGAGCACTAACAGTAGAAATGTGATTTTTTTTATTAAAACACATATCAAACGCAACCTAAAAGTTATAAATAATCTCACAATAAAAAAATTGTCAAAACTTACTTAAAATATATATATATTTTAATTTTTGGAGCCAAAATGAAGAGTAGGATTCAATAATAAGTTAAATTTTTACTGAACAGTGATTTAGTAGTTTGAATTATTTTAAATTTTTATTTTTTTTACTTATATTATCTAACAATTATTGATTCAGTACCTAATAAAAACTCAGCTCAGCACTGAATCTTTATTCATAAAATATTTCTATTATACCTAAATAGTAAGAATCTACCCCCAAATAATTAAAAAAAAAATGTATCTCCCTCTAAAACTTAGAGCCAGTCACCTAGAAACATAATGTTTTAAAATTGACGCAAGTAATCAAAAAGCAAGTAAGACAGAACCTGAGAAGTTCAAAAATTTATAAAATTAAGAAAAATAAATATCAATTAGAGTAAAATTAAGAAATGGCATACCTGAATTTATTAGAGGCGAGACTAGGGGCGAAACCGGAACATTTTTTGTGTGACTTTGGAGGGACGGTGGGTGTTAAGAGACATGCAAGTTCATTTCAAGAGTTCGTTATTGTGGGCCCCAAAGCCCAACACAAAAATCTGCTGGGAGTTGTCCTTGATATGGCATAATTTAAGCCCGATTGAATTGAATTAATTATTAGGATTTGATTAGGCTATACTACATTCGATTAGTCTGAATTATATAATATTATGTAACGTTTGGTATCTCATTATATTAGATTATATTAAAATGAATTTAAATTAACTTGAATAGTATTTAAGTCGATTTTTCATGGATATTACTAAAAGGTAAATATTAAGAAAACTAAACATATAATAAATTAATTACTTAAAATATATGTTATTACATACGAGATATATATTATGGATCATTAAATAAACTATGTAAAACTATTTATATATTTAATTAAATATTATTAACTTATTTATATGATAATCAAATAACAAATTGCATGTTTATTATCAATAATTATGTTCCCAGATATAATATATTAATAAGTAATTATTTATATTTAATATTCAATATTATAAATAAATTATTGAATTAAAAGTTTGATATTTAATCTTAAATTAAATACAGTTAAAATAAATTATTGAATAAAATTTTAATAAATTAAATAGATGCTAAACTAATTTATCGAACAAAATATTGATATCTTATATAATATAATATTCTATGTTAAAAATTATGAAATTAATTTTTTTTATATTTTATTTGAATTTAACATTAGTTTAAATGAAAAATAAAAGAATGATAAAAGAGGATCAAAACATTTCATTTTATCTTATCTTACTTAAACCTAAACAATAGTGAGGAATGGCTGCTCCATTAGTTTGGACTAAATCTTAGACTAATCTATTAGTCTTAAAAGTTAAATATATGATGGGCTAAATTTTCGGTCAGATAATCTAATTCAATTCCGCACTTTATTCAAGCTCCCATACGTAGTTTTATAGTATTGAAAAAAGACTAAGAATAGGCTAGGGAGCGATTTTCTAACAGATTGCATAATTTTATGTTGATTGAGAGAGAACTTGCCAATACTATTTATTGATTTTTGTTTGATTTATATAAGCTGTAATACAGAAGAGCAACACTCAAATAGTGGTTCATCGTACTTGCATTAAATATCTGGGGATGTTTTAATAAAACATGGAACACAATCTAGGGAGAGCGGACATGCAGCCACGCAAGGGAGGCGTGCATCAAAATTCTCAAATAGTGATACAGGGTCTTTGAGGCTGCATTAAATTTATCACAGTACCGTGTATGGATGTAATGTTATTTATATTAAATTTGGTTTATTATTCACACACACACACACACCCCAAAACCAGAAAAAAAAAGCGTACGTGGTTTTGGTTGTCGGCAGTGATGTCCTCAGAGTAAATAGATTCTCACTTTAAATTTGAGGCTCAGTCTCATTGCTTTGTCAAAAGCAGGGGCAGCGAAATCCTGTTTGTGCGAAGAACTGCATTCACTAAGAGAGTGAATGTTAGCTGACCTTCCCTTGTCGCCTTCACCGATGAAATGCCATTCCACTCAAAATGAACAGCTGATGCACAAATCTGTATAGGACAATTTCGGCAAGTGTAAACAATTTTTTCTTCAAAATATTGAATGAAAAATAAACCAATTTGCACTTACATAAGAAAAGCCAAAAAACCTCCTCTATTATGAAAAATTTGAGAACACAAGCAATTTTGTTGTTGAAAATTGTTGCTGTTCTCTCTGCAAACTGAACCGGGAATATTTCCAGTAGCTCCACTCCTGCCAGGCTTATCATGAAACTCGATTCGAGGTTTGGTGCATTCTTCTTCACTGCTGCCAGCAAATTTTAGAGTAAATGTATTGGGTTTGGTCCTGTTGAGATTTGCAGACACTGGATTCACCCGACGACATTTTACTTGGTGACATTTTTTGTTTTCAATCAAGAATTTAAGAGAGACAGCTGCAGGATGGTCACCATCAGGTCGCTGAATATCCCAACAAGGTTGAAATCCAAGTATGACATGATCCGAGTCAGTGGTCAGGTGCTGAACCAAATGAAAATGGCCAACATGTTTGGGCTGAATATCCCAACTGTAGTCACATTGGACGTGAAAATATTCACCCTTTCCGTCAGAATCTTTCTGAAATTCAATAACAGCACAAACAGCAAATCCAATGAAAATTCTGTTGCAACAGTGCCGTGGCAGTTGAATAGTTATTGAAGAACCTGAAGATCGATTGCTGAACCAAACAGGGATTCCACTTCCAGGCAAACAAATGCCGATTCCCCGTCGTGTATCAAATTTTTGTAATATGAAAATCATGATTTCAGATGTAACTTGTATGGATCAAAACCATAATCTTCCCTGCAGAGAGCAATAAATGTAAAGAAAGACAAGAAACAAGCAATCATGGCACTTTTTATAGTAATCCACATTGCATATGACAGCTACATCCACTTTTAAGCCGCTGCAGGGTTTCACTACGAAGAAAAGAAATTGCAAGCAATTAACACTCAAACTCAAGCCAGATCCTTGTATACAAGTCGGCTCTCTAGCATCCTTTATATCTACTGAAGGGATAGAGAAGAGATAGAGCAAGAAAATTGCATACCTTTTCATTGACTAGCCTTAGTTTCATATCTGCCAAAATGTTGTATGCCTTTCTACTAAGTTTCAAACAATTTGTAAAATTGAAATATATCCGTGGCTGTGTAGCTTCCCTGGAGTGTTAGGTAATGATTCCAGGATGGATGCATCTAATTCTTCTGGACATGATGGAAGCTCTTGCAAAGTTCGGAGCCACTTGCAGTTCCTTGCATCTAAACAAATGAGACATGTCGGAAGCTCTGGCAATGACCGAAGCATATTGCAACCGCTCAAGTTAAGATAAGTCAGCCGAGAAATTTTATTGGTACTTGCTGGTAAATGCTCAAAGTTATTGCCACTTAGAACTAACCATTCCAATGAGGATAGAGAGCCAATATCTTGAGGGATTTTTATCAAATCACAGTCTCTTAATTCCAGCCATTTTAAAGAAGTTAAACCTGATAATACTGGAGGCAATACCAAACCCTTGCATCCGAAAAATGAAGGGTCTTCGAGTTTGTTCAAATCTGCAATAGAGGATGGCAGATGACTAACAGCCAATCCATCTACATTGAGATACTTCAAAGATTTTAAATTACTGAAGCTCTCAGGAAATGTATCGAGTTTAGAACATTCCCCCAACCACAACTCTTTAAGCCCTTCAAGATTTTCAATTGAAGATGGTAGCACTTTAATTCCTGTCGAGGCCAAGCCTATATATTCCGAACGATCCGTTTTCTCCAAAATATCTGTGAAGCTCTTTAGGTTGTAGCAGTAGCAAATAAGAGATTTCAATTTGCAAATGCTGGTTGGAAGACACTTCAACCTTGTGCAGTGCCTAAAATCTAACATGTGAAGATTGCTTAGGCTCTCGACTGATGAGAGAACTTCTTTTATCGGTGTTTTGCATAATCTCAGTTCTATAATATTTCCCGAAAAATTTGGGAATTTTGTGAGATTACAACAGTAAGAGAAATCAATGGTTATGGGAGATGTAAAATCAATGGTGCTTGGAAACAACCTAAGACTTTCACAGCCTTCCAAGCACAACATTCTGAGATTGTTAAAATTATTGAATGATGAAGGGATATAAGGCAAGTTTGTGCAATTCGGAAGATTTATTCTTTCAAGATTTGGGATCTCGGAATGACTTGGAATCCAAGTAAGATGTTGAGAGTTGTGGAGATCAATAGATTTCGACTTGAAAGCTTCCTGAAAAATAAGGTACATGGATAATTATTGTATTAATCTTTCAATTGGTCATTATATTAAAGAATAAAGAAAAAATTAAATGTGTTAGGATTAGGGTTATAGTGTACCTTTTTCCCTTGCCAAATTCGCTTGATTTTACTGCAAGGCAAGTTGAGTGCAATAAGGTTCTCTGGATCAAAATTCGATGGCAATGTTATCAAAGGATATCCGCCCAATGAAGATATCTTAATTCCTCAGGAAGATACTCTAGACCTTGATCAAGATGCACTTTAGAGCTCATAATTGGAAAACCATCCCGATTAGGCATATAGAATTTAAGCAATCTAAGATTTGGCATACTAGTAGAGGTTCCAGAAGATAGATGTATGTCTCTTATTTTGGACATATCAAGGAATATTCCTTCAATTGCCATGGTCCCCCTTATAAAATAAACAATGAGTTAGTTCAAAATCCATAAAAGCTCAACGTAAATTTATGAAGAGCTCCTCATTAATTCCAAATCCATAAAAGCTCAACGTAAATTTATGAAGAGCTCCTCATTAATTGAAAACAAAACCGGCACATATTAATAGATTCTTACCTTATTTCTCTTAGTGCATTATAGACATCCTCATGATACCACAACCTACTCCGCTTAATTGGATTTCATACAGATTCTTGGCGAACAATCTCTTGACCCATTTCTTGCAGTAAATCATGCATTTGCAGCTTGTTGTTGCATGAGATTGTTATGAGTGATTTGTCTACAAGAACGTTCACTCCATAAGCCGCATAATCAGGATAATCTTGTAACATTGTCATGAAGTCTTTATCCTCTCCTTTAAAGGAACATGTAATGTCTAAAAATATGCTCTTCTCTTCTTGCTTTAGCTCATTATAACTTATTTTTAACACATCATAAATGTTAGGGTCAGATATCTGTGTCAAGCATTGAATGCATTTTTCCAGTCTACTTTACTCTTCCGATGGAAAAAAGAACCCAACAATTTAAGAGCTAATGGATTGCCATTAGCATGATCCTCTACAAGCTTTAAAAGCACCACAAAATCTTTGGGACAAATTTTTTGTCTAAAGGCAAAATTGGAAAAGAGCTCAAGAGACTAATCCTGGTTTAATCCCTCAACCTCATATATGCTGCTATCTACTTCACATTCATCAAAAACTCGTTTATCTCTAGTAGTTACGATGATATATTCTACTTCCAGGACCAAATCGGTTAAGCCCACCAGCTAAAAAGATTAATTGTTCTGGTTTATTTACATCATCGACAGCTATTAGAACTTTCATCTGTTGGAGCCTCTCCTTAATATATTCAGGAATATTAGGAGTTCTTATTTTGAGATTTTCGTCTAGTATTTCAGAAAGAATTCGCTCTCGTAAATGTACCATCCCAATCCTCTCTAGTTCTTCTCTAACATTTCTGATAAAGCAGTCAACTTCAAACTCAGAAGAAATTTGGTTAAAAATGGCTCCAGCTAGGGTAGTTTTACCTATACCATCCATGCCCCAAATTCCTAAAATTCGAAAATCTGGCAATCCCAGAAATAGCAACGATTTAAGTTGCTTAATTCTTGAATCTACTCCGACTAAGCCTGTGAAATCAATTGACAATGATTTATCTTTTAATTTCTTCAAAATATCTTTGACGATTTCCTCCACAAGGTATGCCTCAGGCCTAGCAGATTGTGAAAGCAAATGACAGTGAGTCGAGATAGTCTGGAGTAAGAAGGAATTAAAAAAATAAAATAAAAAATGAAAAGACCACCTACACCTTAAAGGTTTGCGTAAATAACTATACAAGTCTTTTTAATTTCATAAATGATCACAAAGACTCCTTTTTCACTATTCTACTCTTATTACGACAAATCAATTATTAACTTTAAATAAATTTTATAACAAATATAATTAAAAATAAAATTAAAATATTATAATACATAAAATAATATAAAATTTATAAAATATTTTGAATACTAAAATTTATTTTAACATTATTAATCTGTCATAATCTTTTGGTAATAATAAAATCTATTTGACATATTAATAATATAAAAATAATTATATCTAACATTTACAGTAATTTACAAAATTTATATGATTTTATTTTCAATATATCCTTTTTAATTATGTCTATATTGGTACAAATTTTGAAGTCAATTCTTAAATGAATAGATTTTACTACTA
This sequence comes from Aegle marmelos, assembly GCA_030449875.1. Classification (NCBI taxonomy): domain Eukaryota; kingdom Viridiplantae; phylum Streptophyta; class Magnoliopsida; order Sapindales; family Rutaceae; genus Aegle; species Aegle marmelos. The sequence goes on from JASUUL010000115.1 coordinate 13,541,583, forward strand.
ATAAAATCCATCAATTTAGACTAATAATAACTTAATATTAACATTGATTTTTATTGTATACATTATTTTATTTATTATACTTATTGTAATATTTTATTTGTATCATATGATATTTATTTATTATTTTTATCATATGAGTTGTTATAATCAAAGAGCATAATCGTTATTTATAAAAATAGGGGATTTGTATGATTATTTATGAAACTAAGGGGTCTATATAATTATTTAAATAAATCTTGGGGCCGTGAGTGATGTTTTCCTAAAAAAGGTTATCTAATGCCTTATATCATTGTGATACAAATATTTTTACCAATTGATCTATAATTTGTAAATATGATATTCGTTGAATAATTTTCATCATGTGGGTCCACTTACTAATTAAATTTGACTTCATATATTTTTTATCTAACCAATATTTTTTGCACCCGTAAAAGGAGTTTATATTCACATCATTACTAGTTTTAGATACGAAAATGAATATTAACACCGGAAATTTCAACATTTGAGTTCTAACTTATTAATATGGCTTCTTATTGGTAACTGGCACTTCATGTTAAACCAAAAATAAATAAATAAATAACTTATTGTCATTTCTCCATGGATGAGTTGAGAGTTACCAGATATTTGCGGAATCCCATCTGGATAGATTGGATGCTTCAGTCAAAGCAACGCTTCATTTATGAACTAGTTCTGGCGGCATCTTGAAACTGTTTTTCAATCTTAACAAAACCATCCCCAAAACTTCCAGTTTGGTTCCGAACATCGGATGGATGAACATGATAGAAAACTGGAACAACCATTTGGCCAGCAAAGTGTTAGAAAAATATGCTCTTTAAAAGTATATTGGTTTAATTATAATAAACTTTTTTTTTTATTAATAAAATAATTGAGGTATTTTATTCAAATATTTTATTTACATTAATTTTTTATTAAAATCTATTTAATCATATTATATATATTTATGTGATCACTATATGGATTCACAGAAGACATAAATACAAGTTATCTTATGATTTAATAAATTGAGTTCGCAGTTGATAAATAAAATTGGGTACTTTATTGAGGTATAAATTGTAATAAATTCATTGAATGATTTGTCTTAATCATATATGAATTTATTGATGAAGATCTGACTACATCAAGCACGAGGATCGCATATGAGATTTAATTAACTTTCTAATAACTGTCAAACTTATTAAATCTCATAAGCATTGATTTTACTGTAATCTTAATCTTAAGTTAGTTATAATTTCATGATTGTGGTTGTCATTCCATTTGAGTTAGCAATGGACACGACATATACTTGTAGTCAAGATTACCCGGTATCTCAGTGGGAGCAATTATAAGTATTGAAGTTATAGATTAACAATATGGAATTTGTACAACACATCTCTTGATAGGTTTTCAATACTTGATCATAAAAATATCTGGCCAGAGTGTGTTGACATATTTAATATGTTAAAAATGATCATTAGAGAAAACCAGTAAGTATCAAAGAATAAGATGTTATTAAATTCATTGGACAGTTGAGATATCAATTTAATTAACGATGTGGTACAAAGGATTATGCGGTAAAGAGATCAATGTGGCTTAGGATGAATTATTATTCGAGCATACAATTATGGAGGTCAATTCCAATCTTATAGTGGAATAGAATTGGAATTAAATAATTAAGTTAGTTTGATTATAGGCTTAATTATCAGAAACTATATGTATGTTCCCAAACGATTTAAAATTTGAAATTATTTATTTAATCGATCGCACCACTACTGGACTCAAAAATAATAAAATTGGTATATTAGGTGATAAACCTAAATATAATATTTGTTAAGGCCCTATGTGTTATATTTAAGTGTAAATGGGGTCTTGTGATATTTTATAAGGTGGGCCCTAAAGTTATTACACTTTATCTCCACTCTAACGTAAGTGGAGAGAAAAATATTAAATATAATATATTTAATATTTTAAATTATTATATAATAAGGATAATACAAATTAGGGTTTTAACTAGGGTAATATTATATATAAGTATTCTTTTCTTTTTTAAAAAAAAAAAGAGAGACGCCAGTTGAGAAAAACACTGGAAAAAAGAAGCTAGAGATTTTTGGGAGTGGTGAAATGAACGCCCACACGTTCAGTGTAGATCAAACTTGAGTCATTGCCTGAAAGATCGTTGGGTGGCGGATTTATTACCTGATGTTGTTCATCTTCTCAGATTATTAAAGTATGATTTTCTAAATTACGAATTTCTTATATATTATATGAGATCGGTCCTAAATTTTATTTTTATGAGAAAAATTATGATTTTTCACCAATAATTGGTATCAGAACCATCTCATATTCATATATAAGAATATCGTATGAAATAAATCTTGATATTTATGTATTAGAGTTTCACAATTTTATTTAGATATATATTATTTGAATAATATATAAATAAAGTATGTTAATAGTTTATCTTAATTCATAGTTAGATTTTTATTTATATATTTTTTTAAATTTATAACATGAGGGGTGATTTTTCATCACCATATTTCCCTCTTGATTTAATTTACTGTAATGAATTTGTAAATCGCTGGAGATTAACCGGAGATCAAAGAATTGGACGCTGGAAATTTTCGACCACTGCACACCCGCTGGAAACGAAGCCGGCAGCGCACGGGCCGCTGGAAACGAAGCCGGTAGCGCACGGGCTGCGTGTGCAGCAGCCAGCGTGCGCTGCAACAGCTGCGGCCAGGAGCGCGCGGGCTGCTAAGTGTTGCTTTTGGCTTGGTGGCATCCCGGGGAGGCAGCAGTAGCAAAAATCCTGCACCGGAAAACGGCAGTTGGTGATGGTGGTGGCGGCGGCTGGAGAAAGAAAACGAAGAAAAAGTGGATTTTAGGGTTTTTGATTGGCTTTTATCACTTGGACCCTTATAGTTTTTAAGTTTTTCTTTTGGGCAGAAGGTGTTTTAATTTTTTGCATTTAAGTCTAAAAGTAATTTTGGACTTGGTAAATCCTAGATTTGGGTCCAATTTTAATTGGGCTTAATGGATTAAAATGCATAGATAAAATTTTAACACATTAAATTTATTTTTGGTCAAAAAATTTTTTTATTTATAAAATAAAAATATTTTTATTTTTCATTCAAAATTAAAATTAGACTTATAATAAATTTAAAAGGCCCAATTTTCCCTAATCCATCAACAGAAGCAAGCCCATGGAAAATGAATATTGACAAGAAGCCCAATAAAGATTAGGCTTAGGGTTAATGTAATTATTTATTTTATTTTATTTTAGAAAAGCCATAAATTAAGATTATTTAATTATTTTTCTATATGTTATGTTTGGATGATAACATGCCATGATAACATGTCATATAGAATAAGTAGTGCCACTCTATGCATAATAATATATGTCATTCATTAATTATGAATATTATTATATTGTTTGAAGTTTTGCAAATGCTTAATAATATTAGATATCATTTAGATAATATTATAGGAAGCATGCAATTAACAATATATAATTAATGTATATTTTAAAACAGAAAAAACGAATTTTAAAATATTGAGTGGGAGAGGAAAAATTCAAGATAATTTTTCCCATGGGCTCCATTGTTAGTTTAATAATAAAATTATATATATATCTCGACTTCATGATACGGTGATGCTCCCTACGGAGGATATATCTATTAGATATTTTATTTAATGAACTTCTTTAAAGATAAAATTGAAATATTTTTCAATCGATTGTTCACCCCAACGGTAACTATTGATATGAGAAGTATATAGATTGAAACAATGGTTATACACTCAACTAAAATTTGTTATTAACCTTCCCAACGAAGCTCTGTTAACAAATTTAGGCCCAAAAAGGATAACGATAGTTATTTATCATGTTTCCACACGAAAGTAAATAATCCAATAAATAATTGGGTCTAGTAAGTGTAGACATGACTTTCCCATTGGATAGCTTGTCAAAACGGTACTAGATTATCGTTGCAATAAATTAAAAATGCTTTTATGATTTTTTGCATTTTTTGTCATTTATTGTAAATTTTTTATCAAATTTTTTATGCATGGATATTTTATTTTTCAGAAAATGTCTTCCCTGAACCCACTTACTATTATTCTGAGTTAAAACAAACTCACTGGAGAGAACTATATAGATTGGAAAAGAAATCTATTTATTGTTCTAACTACTGAAAATTACAAATATGTTTTAACCCAGCCATGTCCCTTAATTCCAGTGGAAGATACTCATAGAAATCAGAGGAGGCTTTATGAGAAATGGCAAAAGGCCAATAAAATGACAAAATGCTACATTTTAGCCTCGATTTCTAATATTCTGCAGACCAAACATCAGAATTTGGAGACCGCTACCGAAATAATGAATAGTCTCCAAGAGATGTTTGGGCAAAGCACTCGCTCAGCGAGACAAGCAGTGCTGAAAGGTATTATGAACAATAAAATGGAGAAGGGCACAAGAGCTCGTGATCATGTCTTTAAAATGATGGACTATTTGAATGAGGCTAAGATTCAGGGTGCACAAATCGATGATAACTCAAAGATTGACATGGTGTTAGAATCTTTGCTAGAAACATTCAAAGAGTTTAAGGTCAACTATAATATGAATAAAAGAAACATGACCTTAGCAGAATTGATGAACGAACTCCATTCTGCTGAAGAGATCTATCGTGCTGAGAAATCTCTAAGAAACATAAATATTGCGAAAAAATGTTCTTCTTCTAGACCTAAGTCGAAAGGTAAGGGTAAGAAGAAAACTGGGAAAAAGAAATTGTCTACCAAGCAAGATGGCAAGCCAAAGGGCAAATGCTTTAAGTGTGGACAAAAAGGTCACTGGAAAAAAGATTGCCCTAAGATTGTAAAATCAGATATAGGAAATCTTTTTGTGATTGAAGCCTGTTTAGTTCAGAATCCTAGTGACACTTGGGTGTTGGATTCAGGAGCAACTAATCATATTTGTAATTCACTTTATTGGTTTCAGGAAACCAAGAAACTAAGTGAAGGAAGCGTTAAACTGCAGTTAGGGACAAGACAGTTCGTGTCAACAGTGAAGACTGGATCAGTTTTATTATCTTTTAATAATGAGACTTTAGTTTTAAATAATTGTCTTTATGTTCTAGACATTAAGAGGAATTTAATTTCAGTAGCTTGCTTGTCAAAGTAAGGGTACACTGTAAATTTTAGATCTTCTGTTTCTATTTTTCATAATGAGAGACTTGTTTGTTATGGTACATTGAGAGATAATTTATATCATATAAGTCCTATGATCCATTCTATGCATGACATAGTAATCAATAACGATGAGCATATACATGTATCTAAGAAAAGAAATATTTCTTCTAACCAATGTTACCTCTAGCATTTGCGCTTGGGTCACATAAACCAAAATAGGATACAGAGAATGATTAAAGATGGGCTCTTGGGTCCATTGGAAAATGAATTGTTACCACTCTCTGAATCCTGTTTAGAAGGTAAAATGACCAAAAGGTCATTCTCGGCTAAAGGAGTGCGTGCAACAGTACCACTTGAATTGGTACATACAGATGTATGTGGACCAATCAATGTACAAGTAAGAGGAGGTTATGAGTATTTCATCACTTTCACTGATGATTACTCAAGATACGGTTATGTTTATCTAATGCGCCATAAGTCTGAAGCTCTTGAGAAATTTAAAGAGTATAAGGCTGAGACAGAAAAGTAATTAGATAAGAACATAAAGAAACTTCGATCTGATCGAGGTGATGAATTTCTCTCTGGAGATTTCAAAGAGTATTTGGTTGAAAATAGGATTATTTCTCAATTGACTGCCCCAGGCACACCACAACAAAATGGGGTAGCTGAAAGAAGAAATAGAACTCTTTTAGATATGCTAAGATCAATGCTTAGTTATTCATCATTACCAATCTCTTTTTGGGGACTAGCACTAGAAACTGCAGTTTACCTCTTGAACTTAGTTCTATCTAAGTCAGTGCCTAAAACTCCAATAGAATTATGGTCAAGTCGTAAACCAAGTTTGCGACATATCCGTATTTGGGGATCACCAGCACATGTACTGAAACCAAAGGCAAACAAAATGGATTCACGTTCTGAGGTTTGCATGTTTGTGGGGTATCCTAAAGGGACAAGTGGAGGTTTATTTTATAGTCCTCAAGATAGAAAAGTGATTGTGAGCACACATTTCACTTCCCTCGAGGAAGACTATATGAATAACTTCAAACCTAAGAGTAAAGTAATACTTGAAGAACTATCAGCTGATTAGGTTGATGTTCCACTTTCCACACCTGATATAGAACAGGAAGAACAACAACAACCAGACGATCAATACATGATTATCTCTGAACAACAATCTCTTTTAGAACCTCGTCGCAGTGGGAGGGTAACTAGGTTACCTACGAGATATATGTTACTGGGAGAAACCTATAAGGCTATCTCAGATAAACATATACAAGATCCCATTAGTTATAACGAAGCTCTAATAGATAGAGATGTTAAATTTTGGAAAAAGGCCATGAATTAAGAAATGGAATCTATGTATTTGAATAAAGTCTGGGAACTTGTAGAGACACCAAATGGGGTAAAACCTATAGGGTGCAAATGGATTTACAAAAGAAAAAGAGGAGTAGATGGAAAGGTGGAGACATTTAAAGCTAGATTAGTAGCCAAAGGATTTACTTAGAAAGAGGGAATCGATTATGAGAAAACCTTTTCTTCGGTTGCTATGCTTAAATCCATCAGGATTCTGCTCTCTATTGTTACAGTGCTAGATTATGAAATTTGGCAAATGGATGTTAAGACTACTTTTCTTAATGGGCATCTTGAAGAAAACATCTACATGCAGCAACTAAATAGATTCATACAAAAAGGTCAAGAACACATGGTATGTAAGTTGCAAAGATCTATTTACGGATTGAAGCAAGCATCTCGATTATGGAATATTAGATTTGATCAAGCGATTAAATCGTTTGGATTCATTCAGAATATTGATGAACCATGTGTGTATAAGAAAATTCAGGAAAAATCTGTAGCCTTCCTAGTCCTTTATGTAGACGATATTCTCTTAATTGGAAACGATATAGGAGTTTTGACTACAATAAAGAGTTGGTTAGCAAAACAGTTTGATATGAAAGACCTGGGAGAGGCAAGTTATATTCTTGGTATCAAATTACTGCGAGACCGGAAGAATAAAACTTTAGCCTTATCTCAAGCAGTCTATATCGACAAGATACTGGTTAAATTTAGCATGGAAAATTCCAAGACTGGTTTATTACCATTCAGACATGGAATTGTATTCTCTAAAGATCAATCACCTAAAACATCTGAAGAGATAGAGAAAATGAGACGAGTTCCTTATGCAGAAGCTGTAGGAAGTCTTATGTATGCCATGCTTTGCACTAGGCCAAACATTTGTTTTGCAGTAGGAATGGTTAGTAGATATCAATCGAATCCTGGACTTGAACACTGGACTGCGGTTAAGCATATAATGAAGTATTTGAAAAGAACTAAAAATTATATGCTTGTGTATTCTGGTGATGAACTTATTCCAATGGGTTATACTGATTCTGATTTTATGTCAGATAAGGATTTCAGAAAATCAACTTCTGGTTATGTGTTTACATTAGGAAGTGGAGCTATTAGTTGGAGGAGTGTGAAACAATCTTGTATCGCAGACTCCACAACTGAAGCTGAATATGTGGCTGTATCTGAAGCTGCAAAAGAAGCTGTATGGCTCCGCAAGTTCCCACAAGATCTTGAGGTGGTTCCTGCTATAATTGCGCCCTTTAAACTATTTTATGATAATAGTGGTGCAGTAGCTCAATCTAAAGAACTAAGGAACTACAAGGAACCACAAGAAACAAAAACATATTGAGAGGAAGTATCATCTTATAAGGGATATAGTGCAGAGAGGTGATGTGGAGGTTACTCAGATTGCATCACAGCAAAACTTGACAGATCCTTTCACAAAGGCCATACCAGGGAAACTCTTTAACTTGCACTTAGAATCCATGGGCATGCGTGAGATCCCAAATATGCTTTAAGAGCTAGTGGGAGATTGTTGGGAAAATATACTCTTTAAAAGCATATTGGTTTATTTAATTGTAATAAACTTTTTTTATTAATAAAATAATTGAGGTATTTTATTCAAATATCTTATTTGTATTAATTTTTTATTAAACTCCATTTAATCATATTATATGTATTTATGTGATCACTATGTGGATTCACAGAAGAAATAAATACAAGTTATCTTATGATTTAATAAATTGAGTTCGCAGTTGATAAATAAAGTTAGGTACTTTATTGAGGTATAAACTGTAATAAATTCATTGAATGATTTATCTTAATCATATATGATTTTATTGATGTAGTACGACTACATTGAACGGGATCGCATATGAGATTTAATTAACTTTATAATAACTGTCAAACTTATTAAATCTTATAGGCATTGATTTTACTGTAATCTTAATCTTGAGTTAGTTATAATTTCATGATTGTGGTTGTCATTCCATTTGAGTTACCAATGGGTACGACACATACTTGTAGTCAAGATTACCCGGTATCTTAGTGAGAGCAATTATAAGTATTGAAGTTATAGATTAATACTATGGAATTTGTACAACACATCTCTTGATAGGTTTTCAGTACTTGATTATAGAAATCTCTGGCCAGAGTGTGTTGACATATTTAATATGTTGAAAATGATTATTAGAGAAAACCAGTAAGTATCAAAGAATAAGATGTTATTAAATTCATTGGACAGTTGAGATATCAATTTAATTAACGATGTGGTACAAAGGATTGTTCGATAAAGAGATCAATGTGGCTTAGGACGAATTATTATTCGAGCATACAATTATGGAGGTCAATTCCAATCTTATAGTGGAATAGAATTGGAATTAAATAATTAAGCTAATTTAATTACAGGCTTAATTATTGTAGCCACTATTGTATGTTCCCAAATTATTCCCGAGTTAGCTTATTTAATTGACTGCACCACTACTGGACTCAAAAATAATAAAATTAGCATATTAGGTGATAAATCTAAATATAATATTTGTTAAGGCCCTATGTGTTATATTTAAGTGTAAATGGGGCCTTGTGATATTTTACAAGGTGGGTCCCAAAGTTGTTACACTTTATTTCCACTCTTACGTAAGTGGAGAGGAAAAATATTAAATATAATATATTTAATATTTTGAATTATTATATAATAAAGATAACATAAATTAGGGTTTTAACTAGGGTAATATTATATATAAGTGTTCTTTTTTCTTTAAAAAAAAAAGAGAGACGCCAGTTGAGAAAAACATTGGAAAAAAGAAGCTAGAGATTTTTGAGAGTGGTGAAACGAACGCCCACATGTTCAGTGCAGATCAAACTTGAGTCATAGCCTGGAAGATCGTTGGGTGGTGGATTTATTACCTGATCTTGTTCATCTTCTCAGATTATCAAGGTATGATTTTCTGAATTACGAATTTCTTATTATTATATGAGATCGGTCCTAAATTTTATTTTTATGAGAAAAATTATGATTTTTCACCAACACAAAAATCTTGCGTTCCAGAATCCTGACAAGTTCGTCCAAGCACCACTTCGAAGAACCAAAGTTTTGTGAGAAAATGACTACGGAAATCTTTGAGCCTTCAATTGCATTCAAAAGAGCAAGCGAAATCTCGTCTCCCCTATTAGCTTCGTCATCAATGATGATTTTAATTTTTTTCGACGGAAATTTAATTTAATTTAATTTTTTTGACGCAAAGCAGCATATAGATGGCTAGTGAAGTTATCATGGGTATCCCCCCCTCTGAAGCTTAAGAAGACATCATAATTGGATTATGTAGCAAGCGAAGAAGAAGCCATGAACGAAAATTGTTCAGATGTGTTGTGATAGAAAAATAGATTCTTAAGAGTGTAGTTTTACGAATAAAATATGCCCAAGTTTGAATATATATAGCATAGAAATGGCAATAAAATTAATTAGTCAAGTCAAGATTTTTTTTTTCAAAAAACTCCTGTAATTTTTCACACAGAAAATCGGAGTCAAGTCAATATGAATTTTTAAACATCTAGAAAATGACTAAATATTTTATGCAATTAATATCAGCGAAGAATGAAAGTTATTGATTACTAATTAAGCTAGTAATATTGTTGCTAGTCAAGCCAGCCATGATCTCCACTGCTATTAAAAAATCTCGTTTTATGTTAGACACATCATAAACCATAAATTTTTGTGATCTTTACAAAAAATAGACAATAATTTAAATATTTACAAAAAGAAAGGAACTTTTGATAGTGGGAACACAGAATGACAGTAGTGAAAGTCAAGTCCCACCACAAAAAAAGAAAAAAGAGAGGAAGGTTCGTTAGTTAAAGCTGTAAAACACGCATTGATTGTGGATAGGGATTATTATTTTTTTAATAAAAAAAAGAATAATTAAAAAAATTACGATATCGAATTAATTTTATTACACACGAACTTAGTGCACGTGTCTCTCCTTCAGAAAAATTATATATAGTTATTAATTAATAAGGGGCTCTTCTAAAGATAAACAACGATTCTGTTGAAACAGTAATGAGAACTATGCATGTTCTTTGTTTTTGCCTTGTTGTAGGTGTTAGTTTTCTTACAATCGGACAACTATGACGCTGTTGATTTATTGGCTTGAATAGTGCTGAAGTGAAAATACAAATGGTTGACAGGTAACCATCCTTTTTATCACCAGCTCTCTAGGCCACTTTCTTCACATTTTTGAAGTGGCCATTTTGCCGAAATTTGGCAGCAATGAGTTAAGCTTCCATAAATGCTCCTTAACTTCATTTCATGCATGATGGCATGCAAGATAAATTCGGCTCCATTATTGATCACATTGGCCACTATCGTGTTCATTTTATGGCTTATAAAATTCAAGATTATGAAGCTCAAATGGAGGCTATTCCAGCGGAGCTGGTGTCGAATTATTTGACAATTGAAGGGTCACTTTACCTATAACTATAGAGAGGTCTTGGAAGCCAGGGGCTTCGGAGCGTGAGTGATGCTCTCTGACAATTTGAGAGCTCCGAGTGTTTCCTGAGAAGGAATTCTTTAGCATTTCAGAGTTACAGTGTTGTTGAGTGATTTAAGAGTTTGAATTTATTAGGATTTTATGTTATGAGATAAATAATAAATACTTATATTCTCTTTTTTTAGTGTAAAATAGTTTTCTTTGTTTTCATCAGTGAACATAACCTAAAAAGCCGAACTATATATATCATGGTTTGTTTTGTGTGATTATTTCTATTTTTCTCTATCACCTCATTAATATTTGATATATAATGTGGGACAGTCACAATAGACGCCATCACATGCATGTTCAGAAACAAAAAGGATAAGCAAAACTGACAAAATAAAAACTTTCAGAAATACCAGGACGAGTAAGATGCCAATAACTTCTTAACCATAACGTGAAGGGCTCGACTTCCGAGTGTCAGCATGTTTATGGGCATAAAATTAAAAAAAAAAAGGGCCAAAATTCAAGATTAAGAAAGAGACGACTCACATCCAATTAAGAGGAGCAATTCATTTTCATGCTTAAAGTAAGTGCGAAAAAACAGCGGAAAATTTAACTGGTATTATTCATTCTATATTCGATAACAATCTCACATTTTTCTGCAAATTTCTCTCATGTTATATTTTCTTTCTCATAATTGTTTTCATCAAACTAAACACTTGACTTGAGCGTTAGATTGCCTTTCTTTGGCACGCGACGCAGATGCTTTGTAGCTCTAAGTCTACAGATCAAAGAAGAAAACAAGGAATATCTGAAGATGCTGCTGACTATCTCAATCCATGTTTGTCTTGTCTAATTTAAATACTAATATCTGTCGATTTCATGTTTAATGAAATCAATTATAGTCAAAGATTTATGGAGCCCCATTACTTCATGCTTAAATTTTTTGGACTCATCAACAAAGCTCTCTATGCAATCCTTTTCGCCCCGATTCTTTTAATCCATAATATTTTCTCTTTTATAATGTCTTAACTACCCCGGCTATATAACTGCCATGTTATTACATCTGTCCTTGTTAATAAACAGAAATAATAAAGACTCCGGGCAAAGTTTATTTTCCTTGTACCCTCCCTTAATTTGTTAAAAGATGAACTAGCGGTCCTCATAATTGTATTCTAATTTTTATTCAATAGGAAACTTATATTAAGAACTCAGAATCACAAGCAATCTCCTAATTCAGTTGCGAAATCTTCTAACCAAACCTGAAATTTATGCAACCTCAGAGCAGGGCTGATGACGAACTTTAAAATCGTTACCTAGAATTAGATGTTGATGAATACCACGAATTACCCAAAAAGGTTCTCCCTTCAGCTACCACACTTGTTATGAATTAAGTTTACCATCGTCAACGAATCAGATACAAGAACAATGGTCAAATGTACATAATAATTGATGCTTGTGTTTTACTATGTATATTGTAGTGTGGAGCTAGTCACAACCCATCATTTATCTCTTTGTTACTACCATTTTTAATTGAGTTACATTTTTATTCTTAACCAAAATTGTTGAAAAGAGCAATAAATCCTTTAAATAGTGCCAAATTAATTAACAGTCTATGAATAGTACCAAATCCAATTCGTACTAGACAATCTTATCTTTTTCTACAGTCTCGATTTCTCTGGTCTTATTCGTTTCTCTTACGTTTGCGTTATCGCCCAAATCCCCTGACGAAGGATTCAACTCCTCCCACATCTTAAAACATAAATTAATATTGTGTCATATGATGGTGCGATTGCTAGTCTAGTCTCATTTAATAACTTAGCTCAGTTGATTTAATCAAAATTTGATGTAATCAAATGCATTATGAATGATTCGTAAAGGTTCCCACTACTTTATATTTTTACTTTGTGGACTTCATCAAAATATTATGATGCTATCTCTGGAAACCTACAACTAGAGTATTTTTAATTGGCTTCAGTTTCACACGGGTCATAACCGATCCTTGGGTTATATAGACTCAATCTATTAATGGACCCATATGTCGGCTAGGCAAACGCTTGGTCAAATGATGATATAACATAATTAATTATATGAACAATTAATTCTTTTCTAATAATATTGAATCATAATGCTTGCATTTTTACTACAAATTAATACCTAACTTCCATATCTATGAGGCTCCTCTTATGCTGGTGAGTTCATCTGAAATTCTTCGAAGCGACATGTAGGTATAATTGGTCAAAAATATCATCATCTCCATCAGTTGTAAGATCTAGGATTTTTACTTCTACACTTTCTTCCACAGGAGAATTCAATTCAAAATCAGGACATGAACAAATTATTTTCAATAGATGTTCCATACATATCAACCAAGATATTCCCAGGATCAAGAACAGATATATATATATAGCAGTTTTGAATTTGGAGCAATCCTCCTTATAGCAGGGCCAGCCAATCCTGCTTGTGCAAAGAACATCATTCACCAAATTAACATCAAAACTGCCTTTGAATAAATTAAGTTGGGTGTCAAATAAAAGATGATTATTCTTGCCACTTATACTAGCTTCCGATGCCACACCAAAATGGCAGCATGAAAGCAAGTACAGTTTATCAAACCGCTAAAATTGAAGTTATGACAGTCCTTCCATTGCTAGATAGAATGAAAAGAACAGAAACTGACAGCACAATTGCGCGAACTTTTCAAAATGCTTCTTATGGAGATGAATTTAATAGGGGAATTCTTAATCCAAGCTTATGGCGTAATAGGATCTACGGTTCACATATGAGGCCTATGAAAATAAGAAGAGAAGAAGACTTCAGAATTAGTGTTAGGCTCTTATGAACAAGTTGAAATCAAATTGTTAAAAAAAAAAAAAGGTTTTGAAGCTCAAATAGGAGTGACAAAGTGTCCTACAATATTAGTCTGCTACAACGTCAAAGCAAAACTAATTGAATAAGAATTTGAAGAATTTATGTGTACCTCCAACAATTCTCATATCTCGGGACCACACCTATGTTTTTCAAATCTTCAAACTAGCCTGGAAGGAATTATTATTTTCGAAAATCTTGGCATATCACAAAGGAATATGTTCTGAAGACTCGCAGACTAACTTATATCAAAAGCAGTTATAACTGTACATGTGCATAAACACCAAAATCCAAGAATATGGCGGACCAAAACTATAAAGTAATGATAAAATCACCACATGTTAATGAACATTAAAAAACAATATGTTATTAATTTTTGCAGTGATGGGTTAAACCTATTTATTCTAATAAATATCTACTGAAACTTAAGTAGAAAATTGTAAGGGGAAAAAACAAAGAAATACAGGATTTAACTTTGATTATTGCACTTTAAATGAACAAAGGGATTGCTTAAAGCAGGGTAAGGAATAGGCTTGGCAATTTGTCGGGTCGGGCTCGGGTTTGATCAAGCCCTAGCCCGACCTGGAAAAAAAGTTATAAGGCCCGACCCGATCAAAACCCGAACATTTATAATTCGGGCCGGGTCGAGCCCGACCCGATAGTGACCCGATTCTGGTCGGGCCCGACCCGACTCTCCAAGAATTGTTGTGACACAAATTAATAATTTGAGCTCAAAATTTAAATTTATTAATATCTTGTAATTTTATAACTATATACTAAATTCATTTATATTATTTTTTATTTTTATTCTCTTCTAATTACAATTCTATAAATATAAAATAAAAAATAATTTTTGATTTAAAATAATTAACAACATAAAGGCAAAATATATGATACAATTAATCACAAAATTATTTTTTAAACAATTGATTGATAAGAATAATCTTTTGCAATTCAATTCCACAATCAACATTAAGGCGTAAAAACATATAATTAAATTAAAAAAATATAATTTAATTCTATACTATTTAATTTTATTATATTGTGTATTTTTTTCAATTGGGTCGGGTCGGGTCGGGTTGATATTTGACCCAACCCGACCCGAATTTTGATCGGGCTTTAATTTTTTGACCCGAGCCCGACCCGAAACCCGAATATTCGGGCTAAAATCTAAAAAATTCGGGCTGGGTCAATCGGGCTAAAATCGGGTCGGGTCAAATTGCCAAGCCTAGTAGGGAAATCCTACTTTGTTCAAAGCTCTTAATGTAGCAAAAATGTAAAAGAAAGAGATAATTTCTGGACAAAAATTTTTAAACAACATTATCATGGTGTTATTTGTATCGTCACTTTCACACAATCACATGAAAAAGACAAATAATAGAAATTATTTAGAGCATTCTGTCACGGGATGAGTGTTTTGCGTAGCAAACCTGTGCGGCACTTAGACAACTTTTGTCAAATGTTACTAAGTAAGCTTTTGTACTTCTTGACTAACTAAGCTGAAGGTTATCAAAAGAGCTAGAGAGAAAAGAGCAATGGAGCCAAAAGCGAAAACTTGTTTTACTAACAAGAATGCTTACAAGAGAGCTTATAAGAGTGCTTGAGATGATTGCTCAAGGCTTGATGTCTAAATGTTAAATGTTATGCCTTTTTTATACGGAGGCTTGCCAAGCTCTAAAGTTCTAGAAAATTCTTACAATTTGCCTATATTTTAATATTTACAAGTACTAGACATGTGTAGAGAATTCTAAACTATGTACAAGCTTGTCATGTGCTAGTGTGTGCTAGAATTTTTTAGAATCGGATCAAGCTAGCACTCTTAGCCAATGCTTAGGCTTGTGGCCTAAATTTGTGTGCTTGTGGGTTGAAAACTTAGTGGACCGCAATATTCTCCCCCATGTAAGCTTGCGGCATCTTCATCTTGATCTTGTGCTTATAGCTTTGGATGTGCTTAGTGAATTGTCATAAATTATCTTCACATTCTCAAGTGGCTTTGCTCTCAGGAAGGGTTTTCCACTTCATCAAGTACTTATTGTATGAAGGCACGTCTCATCTTCGAATCACACTATCAGCAATGATGTAGTCCACATCCTTATCAAAAACGGTGACAATGACAATTGGCGCGCACCTTGATTCTTTGTGCCTTGGGTTTTCTGTATCTTTATGATATGGCTTGAAAAAACTCACGCGGAAGACCGAATGAATTTTGAGCCTTAGCAGAGGTTGTACTTGATATGAGACATTGTCCACATGTCGAACAACTCAGAAGGGTTCTTCGTAGTGCCTTATTAATCCCTTATGCACTTTCTGCTTCTTCATGCTATTCACGGGCGAGCTTGTGAGTTATGGGACTTTTTCCTTCCTAAGTTGAGGCTATGACATTGAGTGTCAAGGGTTGAAATCCCATGACAATTTTGAATGGGCTCTTGCCGGTAGCCTCGTTTCATTACAAGTTATAAGAAAATTGGGCGATGTCAAGTAGTTTCGCCCAATCCCACTGATAAGCACTCACATAATGCCTTAAGTATATCTCGAAGAGAGTATTGATGCACTCGGTTTGCCCATTCGTTTGTGGGTGAAAGCTTATCGAGAACTGAAGGCCAGTCCCCAACATTTTGAAGAGGTTCGTCCAAAACTTTCCACTGAACCGAGCGTCTCGATCACTCATAATGCTCTTAAAACTCTCTAATACTTTATAACATGTTTGATGAAGAAGGGGACTACTTCATCGAATTTACAATCAGCTGGTGTAGCAATGAAGGTAGCGTACTTGCTATATCGATTGACCACGACCATGATATTGCCGCATCCTTTGAACTTAGGCAATGTTGTAATGAAGTCTATGGAAACACTTTCCCATGGCTTAGATGCAAATGGTAGTGGCTTCAATAGTCTGACTGGGAGTTGGTGATCTATTTTGTCTTGTTGGCACACAAAACAAGTTGGCACATATGCCTCGATGTCATCCTTTATATGCGGCTACGAGGCTTGTTCAAGTGCAGTAGTGCACTCGATCCTTGAGTGACTAGCTCATTTTGAATTATAGGACTCCTTGATTACTTTTTTCCATAAATTTTTCTACCTAGGTATGAACAATCGATCTCCTTTGGTGAGAAGAACGCATCTTTTTGCCAAAATCAATCTTACCCTCGAGCAATTTCTTTAACAAGTCTTGTGCGAAAGGGTCTTATTTGAGGGCTTCTTTGATGCATGAGACAAGGTTGGACTTTGGTTGGCTCATGCTCAATGGGGTCAATTTAGCCTTGCGGCTTAGAGCGTTCATAACGATATTGTCTTTGCCCAATTTCTACTCAAGCCGATAGTCAAACTTCACAAGAAAATTTTACACAGTGCTCGCTTTGGACTCAACTTCTTTTGTATTTAAAAGTAGCTTGTCACCACATTATCCATCATGATTGTAAAATTTAAGCCAAGTAGGTAATGTTGCCATACTTACAAGTAATGGATGATAGCAGTCATTTTTTTCTCTTGCACCATATAATGGCATTCCGTGTCATTCGAACGTTATAGGGTAGCCATCTTGTATAAAGACTCCATCGACGACGAAGTCAGAGGCATCCATGTGTACTTTAAAAGACTTCATGTGGTCTGGAAGAATAAGGTCTAGTTCCTCAAAAATTGTCTTCTTTAGTTCTTTGAATGCATTTGGTACTCTTCGGACTAATGCCACTTCTGATTCCTCTTGAGTAAATCTATCAAGGGTGCTGCCTTAGCTGAGTAGCCCCTAATGAAGTGCCAATAGTAATTCATTAAGGTAAAGAATGAGCATAGCTCGGACACTTTTGAGGAAGGCTCTTATTTGAGTATGGCCTTCACCTTAGAATTATCTATCATGAGCTTCCGGTCCATAATCTTGTGGGCAAGGAACTCCATCTCCTATTGGGTAAATAAGCACTTCTCCATTTTAAGGAAGAACTTCTTGTCTTGAAGTACTTAGAAGACTTGGCATAGATGTTGGACATGTTTCTCAAGTGTGGTATTATACACCACGATATCGTCCAAATATACGATCACAAAATAGTCCAGAAATGGTTGGAGTACATTGTTTATAAGCGTGCAAAATATGATGGGTGCATTAGTGAGGCCGAAAGGCATAACAAGAAATTCATAGCCCATACCTTATTGTGTACGTTGTTTTAGGCTTGTCTCCATTGGTAATTCAAACTTGGTAGTACCTAGAGCACAAGTCAAGGTTGTTGAAGTATCGCGTTTTGCCAAGTTAGTCAAACAAGTTCATGATCAATGAAATCAGATACTTGTTCTTGATTGTGATCTTGTTGAACACCCTATAGTCATTACACATTTGCAATGAGCCAATATTTTTCTTTTGAAATAGCATGGACGCTCCGAATGGGGCCTTGGATGAGTAGATGTATTCATTATCTAGTAATTCTTTGAGTTTTCTCCGTAATTCCTTAAGCTCAAGTGGAGCCATGTGGTAAGATGGTAAGGTGCTAAGGCCAGTGGTTTAGTGCCTTATTCCAGCTCAATCTTATGATCTATCTTTCATCGAGACAGGAGTTTTTTTGAAAGCTGAGGAGGCATAACGTCCTTGAATTCTTCGAGGACAGTTTGTATGTGCAAGGGGACTTGGCTTGGTAGTTTTTCACAATCTTCTCCCTCGTTTAACTCTAAAATAGAGACTAAGAAGCTTGAGTCCTTTTTGAATGCCTTTTTGAACTGTATGGCCGAGAGTGTCTTCTCTTCGGACTTATTCTGCTCCATGGTTCCTATGCATGACTTACTCTCATTGAGAATGCTTAGGGGGTTTGTGGTAGGCAATTGGAAGGTATAGACTTGGTCAAAGAATTCTATGCCGAGGACCATCTTAAAGTCGTCTATAGGTACAATAGAGAAATTAAGCTTTCTGCTCCATGTCCCAAGCATTGTGTACACACTTTGGGTGATGTCCGCAACGGGCTTGGCAGGCAAGTTCACTGTCTTCATTGTGCCTCCATTTTTTGTGGCCTTAAGGTTTGGCTGGTTGGCCTCATCCTCAAACATGAGGTTGTACATAGCTCTCGTGTCAAGCAACGCACACACGGACTGGTCATTGATGCTTGTACTCACGTACATGAGGCATTTCTTGGTGAATGCGAGCTGCCTATTGAGTGCTGTAAGGAATTGGAGTGAACCTATACTAGGTCGGGACTCCTCCGATGATGTTGTGGCATTACCCTTGAATTGAGTAGCGAGGGTATTGAATGACTTTTTTTCTGAACAGTCGCGCATCTAATGAGGATAATTACAAATAAAGCATAGGCTTCGTGGCTTTGGCGACTCTTTCTTTTCCTTTAATTTGTCTTATCCGCTCTTATTAGTAGGAGGCTTTTTCTGTCCTTAATCTTTATGATTTCATCTTTGCCCTTGCGTCTCTCTCCACCATCTTTGCCTTGGCCTAATTTCTTATCCTTGGATTAGGTAGAGTACTCGGTGAGGGATTTTATAATAGCAATGATGTCATCAAGCTTCTGCACGCCCCGCCTATCGAGCTCCGTCTTGGCCCAATTCTTGAGGCCAACTTGGAAGTAAAAGATAGAGTCCTTTTCAAATATGTCATAGATGCTTACTCGATTGCTTGGGGTGAATTGCTTTCAGAGTTCTTACTTGAAATCCGTCCATGTGTCAATGGTGGATGTGTTTTTACCCATCTCATCATGCTTCTGACGATACCATAATTGTGCGACGCCTCGAAGATAAATGAGTGTAGTGCCTACTTTCGATGCCTCGTCTCGATCGCCAATGGCATTGAAGTATTAGTCTAATCTGAAGAGAAAATTGTCCACTACAGTGGCGTTGTGTATGCCATCATAAGTATTGAGCTTTTTCACTTCGATGAGGTACGTATCACTTCTGCTTGTCGAAGCCAGGCTAGCAGACAGTGTGTGCTTGTGTCATGCCCAATCCATATGGAATTCCTCTATTTTTGCATGGATAGCTTATAGCTCCTCTTGGATGAAGCTATGAATTTTCAACAACTCTTAGTGGAATGCTAGAAATTCCCCTCGAAGGGTGTTAGTTTAATCTTTGATGAGAGCCTTGGTTGCCATCGTAAAATCGATATATTCTCTTTCCAGACCTTCTATGCGTTCCTCCAATTCTTTAAGGGTGTCCTGAGCAGCGGACATTGCATTCTTAAGCGTAACCACACGAGACTACAAGGCATTGACAGATGGAGCCTTAGACTTGCTGCGGGACTTACCATGTTTCTCTTTGCGGTCACGGGTTGGCTTCGATGGAACTTTGGTGCCAGCAACGTCCTCTTGAGATGCAATAGGAAGATTAGTCATTGCTTGAAAGTTTGGTTGTGTTGGTGCAAACTTTTTCACTAATACCACTTGTCACGGAATGAGTGTTTTGTGTAACAAACCCATATAGCACTTACACAACTCTTGTCGAAAGTTACTTAGTAAGCCTTTGTACTTCTTGACTAGATAAGCCAGATGTTATCGAAAGAGATAGAGAGAAAAGAGCAATGGAACCAAAATCAGAACTTATATTGCTAAAAAGAATACTTATAAGAGAGCTTACAAAAGTATTTGAGATGATTGATCAAGGCTTGAGGTTTAAATGCTAAATGTCATTTTCTATTTATAGGGAGGCTTGCCAATGTCTAGGGTTCTAGATAATTTTTACCACTTATTTTTATTTTAATATTTACAAACACTAGATATATGTAGAGAATTTTAGAATATGTTGAAGTTGTCATATGCTATATTTTGGGCTGATTTAATCAAGATGGTTCCCCATCATGATCCCAAAAGTAAGAATACGGACGCCCTTGTAAAATCTGATGGTGATCTCCGCGTATTTGCTGCTGTGGCCAAGCTTTTTTGGCATGATAGGAAGGTTGATAAAGCAAGGAATTGGTTCAACAAGGCAGTGAACCTAGATCCGGACATTGGGGATTTCTGGGCATGCTACTACAAGTTTGAGTTGCAGCATGGCAGTGTTGAGAACCAGAAGGAAGTGCTGAGTAGATGTATTGCGGCAGAGCGAAAGCATGGCGAGAAATGGAAGGCAGTTTCCAAGGCTGTGGAGAACTCCCACCGGCCAACTGAACCAATCTTAAGGAAAGTAGTTAATGCCCTTGGAGAAGGAGGAGAGTACTGCTGAAAATGGTAGAATCTAGTTTATTTTGAGGTAGATAGTATCGTTTTCATTTTCTTTTTTGATTTTTCTTTATTATTTGTTTTTTGAATGTTGAATTTATGTTATCTATGTTATGTCGAGGAGATGGGAGGGGGGATGCCGTGAATATTTTGATGGCAATACAAGGATTTTAATGATTTGAAATTGACATTGGAGTGCAATCATTGAAGTGCTTAATCTTAATGATCTGGGCTTTAGGATGTTGTTTTGTTTTTGATCTACTTTGTGCTAACTGTTTTGATTTATCAACTTAGAGGGCTGACGTTGGATTTTGCTTTGCAGAATGTTTAGTGGATGTGCTCACCAGAGCAGAGAAGTTTGTTAAACAACTTGATGAGCTAACAATTTAGTTATATGGTAAGGGCCTCGTGCTAGTACTGAGTGTGAATCCTACTAGAATGGTTGGGCTAAACGCTGTTTAGGCTTGAATTAAGTAAGAGCCTTCATTGAACATGAACTCCTGCAGGCTGTTTCTGATACCTGGCAATTTAACAGTTTCGTGCAGGTATCCGTTTTTATTATCATGAACAGTAGTATTGTTTTCAAATTTAAATAAGTTTAGAATTTGTTGTTTGCTTCTAACCTGCAAAATGCCACATATCCAACAACAGATGGGAGAGGATTGTCTTAGCTTCAATTGACAGGTCTGGATGTAAAGTGTTTGTGTTTGCTTGCAGGGAGCCTAACTGTTACGTACTGACTGGTGTAGGAAGAATGTGCAGCAAGAACATTCATTATATATATTTTTTCAATTTAAAATGAAATTCATTTTGTCAGATGCAATTTTTATTCTATCGTATCCAAGCAGTTATTTTGCCTACTGACTTTGGACAGTTTTATTAATGCAGCTCCTCGGCATTTGCTGTCTATCTGCATTGGTATGAATACTTGTCTACGAGTCGTATTGTCTCTCATAGATGAGAAAAGCTGCCGCAGAAGTTGAGTGGGCTTACTGCTGATAATAACCAAAGTTAGAAAATTTTAGGTTGTGTCGATTGATGAATAAACGTGAGTGCCAATGTTCAATCACATTTGCAAAAGTCATGCGAAACATACAGATAGGAAATTGCACTGACAGCACTAATTTCCAACTTCACGGCTATTTGAATGCTTCTCCATTAGCATATTGTTAGCACTTTCAATTCAATTTCTCTTTATAACAAATAAAATCGCAGGATAATCAAATCAGATGCTAACTGACAGTACAGAAATGCGGGCTTTTGTTTTCCTTGTTGCCCTATTCTCTTATATCTTCTCAGCAATCAGATTGAAAACGACAATGACATACAGTCCCAACTGCATCAAACAGAGACAAAAGTCAGGAATATCCACTTAGGTATTACACAAGTTATGGCAATTAAAGGAGGAAAACGGAATGGTAAATGAGATACCTGCAGATTCAGAATGGATGCACCTCACAAAAATGATTTAAGATTGTTTCCTCAATGCAGGCTTACAAATTCTGCACTTACCAAACGACATAAACGAATCATTCGCCTATGAAATAAATTGCATGTTAAACAAAGAGCGAATATGCTCTCTTTGTAAGCTTTCAAAGCCCAACCAAAATAAATAGTTTTGCACCTTGAAAGCAGAGCACAAATGTACGATTGTAAGGAAATAAATAGTTTTACAATGAAAAAGCAAAAACAGAATTTGAATCCGTAATAAGACACAGAAATGATATACGAATACTAGACGCAATTGAGCTATATATAACACAATTTAGGATTAACGTTGAATAGAAATTATAGATTTATAAAATATAAATCAAAACATAAAACACTGGAGAAACAGCATAGAACTTACATGAGAAAATAGGATTAGGTTTGTTTTTTTCTCTGCAAATTCTCTTCAGATTCGGCTCCAATTCCTCCTCTCCGGATATGCAAATAATCCCAGTAGTTCCCTTGGTGCTGGCCCAATCATGGACCTCATGATAGTCACTGACATTGTGGAATTTCCTCATTTTAGTGCATTCTTCTTCACTGGAGGTAGCAGAATTCTCTGTAAAAATCTTGGATTTGGTCTCATTGGTACTTGCAGTTAGTGGACACACCCCAATACACTTGACATTGCAGCCAATTCTGTTATCTGGGTAGATGCAGTCATCACAGAGAAGAGAGAAGTGAAATGTGGCAGTTGCATGGTGGTCACCATCCGGTAGCTGAGCATTCAAACAAGGATCAAATACAAGTAAGACGTGATCTGAGTAAATTAACAAGTCCTCAACTTTATAGTCACTGGCAGAAGTCAAATAGCAAACCCAATCACCCTTTTGGTTTCCAGAGATTGTCTTCGTTTCAAATTGGTACTCACATCTGACTCCAAAACTGTATCCACCATAAAAGACTTCATCAAATTCAATAACAAGAGAAAGAGCCAATCCTATAAGTCTTCTATTACACTGAGGCAGTTGAATAGTTATTGAGGATCCTGAAGTTTGATAGCTGAACCAGTCAGGAATTCTATTTCCGGGTAAACAAATGCTGAATTGAGGACGTACATCAAATACCTGCAACATGAAAATGAGTATTCTCAGAGTGTGATAGAAAGATGTTAGTGAGAAAGAATGTTACCTTTTCGTAGAATAGTCTTAGTGATGCAGTTGCCATATGTTGTATTCTCAGCTCTGAATCTGCCAAAATATTGCAAGCTTTTCGATTCAGTTTAAGGCAATTTGTAAATGTGAATGCTATTCTGGGCTGTGCAAAGACATCGGAGTGCTCAGATAGTGTTTCCAGCTTGGATGCATCCAATTCTTCTAAACGTGACGAAAGCTCTGGTAGGGACTGGAGCTGCTTGCAATTCCTTGCCTCTAACCATATTAGACTTGGTGGAAGCTCTGGTAATGACTGAAGCATATTACAATTGCTCAGGATAAGTTCTTCCATCTGTGTAAACTGCTTGATACTTGCAGGCAAACTCTCAAAATTATTTCCCCTTAGATCTAAAGTTCGCAATGAGGATAGACAGCCAATATCCCTAGGGATTTCTGTTATATTACGAAAGCTTAAGTTCAGCCCTGTTAAAGAGGATAAACCTGGTAAAGGAGGTAATATCAAACCTCTGCATCCGTAACTCCAATTTGGAATGGAGGATGGTATAATTCCATCTTCAATTGAAGATGGCAGCTCCTGAATTGTTGTTGAAGCCAAGGAAAAATATTCTAAACATTCCATTGTCTCCATGATTGCCGGGAATCTCTCAAGTCTCCAGCAGTCGTCGAGGTTAAGCAAATGAAGAGATTTCAATTTACAAATGCTAGATGATATACTTTTCAGCCTTGTACATTGCCTCATGTATAGCTCAGCAAGCTCAGTTAGGCACTCAATTGATGAAGGAACTTCTTCAATTGCTGTCCCACATAAATATAGCTGCTTTATATTCCCAGAAAACAGCGGGAAGTCTGTGAGATTAAGACAATCTGAAAAATCAAGAGTAACAGGAGATCTAAAATGAATGTTGCTTGGAAAGTGCCTAAGACTCTCACAACCCCGCAAACACAAGATACTAAGGTTGTTGAAATTCTCAATGGATGAGGGAATGCAAGGCAAGTCTATGCAGTCCGAAAGGCATATCCTCTCAAGATTTGGGGTTTCCAAGGGGTCTGGGAATCTAATCAGGTGTAGGCAGTTATCAAGATCAATCCATTTTAACTTGAAAGCCTCCTGCCAAAAAAAAAAATAAAAACTAAAAATTAAAAATTAAAAAATTAAAAAAAATCAATAACTAGATTTACTATTATAAGTTTATAATCCATAGAGAACTATAAATTTTATGTATGACATGATACCTTTTTTCCTTCCCACATTTGTTCAATGTCACTATAAGGCAGATTAAGTTCAATAAGATTTTCTGGACTAAAATTTGATGGCAATGTTTTCAAAGGATATCCGTGCCAATGGAGATATCTCAATTCATCAGAAAGATATTCTAAACCATTGGGAAGATGCACTTTTACATCTGAAAAGTTAGAAAGCTTGGGCACGTAGAACTTGAGCATTCTAAGATTAGTCATATTAGCGAAGGCTCCAGAACTAAGATGTATCTCTCTTATTTTAGACATGTCTAGGAATATGCCTACAATTGAATCAGTCCCCTGCAAAACAAAGAATATAAAGTATGAGTCAGTATAAGTCAACATGAGCTTCATAAACTATGATGTAAAGAGTTCGTCTTAAGAAAGGAAATTTGATTGTATATAGTCTTGAAAGACAAAGTCAAAATGAGTAGGCACTTACCTTGTTTTTCTTCAATACATGATATATATCCTCATGATGCCACAATCTGCTACGTTTGCCTGGCTCTCTGACAGATTCACGGCGAACAATTTCACGACCCATTTCTTCCAATAAATCATGCATTTCTAGCTTGTTGCAACTCGATATTGTTATGAGGGACTTGTTTACTAGGACATTCAATACATAATGCACAAAATCAGGATCATCTTGTATCCTTGTCACGTAGTCTTTATCCTCCCCTTTGAAAAAACATGCTATATCTAAAAATGTATTCTTCTCTTCCCAATTTAATTCATCATAACTGATTTTCAACACTTCATATATATCTCTGTCAGTAATTCGTTTTAGGTTGTGCAATGCATTTTCCCAATCTACTTTTCTCCTTCCATAGAAGAAGGAACCCAGCACTTTAAGTGCCAATGGATTGCCTTTGGCATAATCTACTACCCTCGATGAGAGCACCATAAGATCATGAGGGTGAGTACTTTGTCTGAAGGCATAATTACAAAAGAGATAAAGTGCTTCGTCATGGGTGAAATGATCAACACTATATATATTGTCTACTCCAAATTTATCAAGCACTTTTTTATCTCTAGTGGTTACAATTATTCTACTTCCTGGACCATATTGATCAACCCCCCCGGCTAAATACTCTAATTGTCTAAAGCTATTAACATCATCAAGAACAATAAAAACTTTCTTTTGCTTGAGTCTTTCCTTAATGTATAGGGGTATAGCAGGAGCTCCTATTTTAAGGTTTTCTTCCAATATTTGAGAAAGAACTTGCTCACGTAAATGTACTAATCCACCGCATTTTTGTGATTCTTCTCTTACATTTGCCATAAAACACTTACCCTCAAATTCACAGGAAATCTGATTGAAAATAGTCCCAGCAAGAGTTGTTTTGCCTATACCACCCATGCCCCAGATTCCTACAATTCTAAAATCTGGCAATCCCATACATAGAAGTGATTTTATCTGCTTAATTCGTGACTCTAATCCAACTAAGCCTTTAGAATCACTTGAGAGTGAGATATGTTCCAATTTCCTCAATATATCATTGACAATTTCATCAACAAGTTTGGCCTCGGGCCTGCCAGTTGGAAGGATCAATGACAAAGAGTCAAAATAAAATGGTCTAGGACTAAAAATGTTAAAAGCAAATCAGTGCTTTTACTTTCATTTCTTTATAATACATAAATCCTTCCTCTGTAATTATTTGTTTTTCAACTCATAGTAATAGACACATGAAAGAGTATGAGTTATTGAGTTACCTCGTATTCATGGAATCCCATCCAGATAGATTGGAAGCTTCGGTGAGCACATTCCTCCATTTCTGAACCTTCTCTGGCATCTCCTGGAAACGACTTTCATGCTCAGCAAAAGCGTCACCAAAACTTCCAGTCTGCTTCCGCACATCAGATGGATTTACATGGTAGAAAACTGGAATAACCATTTGCCCATTTGTTTTCTGAGATTGAAGAATCTCGACAAGTTCATTGAGACACCATTTGGAAGAAGCATAGTGCTTTGAGAAAATGATAACCGCAATCTTTGATGCATTGATTGCCATCAACAAGGCAGGCGAAATCTCATCTCCTATCTCAAGTTCTTCTTCATCAATGAAAGTTTCTATTTTCTTCCGACATAAGGCAGCATAGAGATGGCTGGTGAAGTTATCACGAGTATCCTCCCCTCTGAAACTGAGGAAGACGTCATATTTGTATTGAGCAGCAATGCAAGAAGAACACGAAGATACTGATGAGGCCATAGACAAATTCTTCAAGATGTTCTTTCACAGAAAGAGAAGTTGTTGAGAGTAGGCAGTCTTTAGGATTCAATCTCTTGAATCATGTTCCTCAGAATACCATAACATACAAACAGTCGCTTTACCAAACAGTTGGTTGACAATTGCTTTCAGTAAAGTCAGTACCAGCTGGTTGCTAAACTCATAAGCAAAATGTCAGAATCTCTGACTTTACATGCAGACCATCAATGCGGCGGCCTAATTAGACACGTAGCATTTGAAAATGGACCAAGAAAAATATTAACAAAATTACCTATCTGATTTTGACTTTCTAACTCCATTTTCCTACTCAGTCGTATTATCGAACATCTTGATGACAGTTTAAAACAATCACTTGCAATAAGCCACAAAGCCAAACAGCATATACTTTTTTTTTTTTTAATATTACAATTAGAATTTTTATTGATCTTATACGATCAAAATTAAATTGAATTTTTTTATATTTTTTTATTATAACACAGTCTAGAGAATAACCCTTACTATAATAAAAAAAAATTTATAACTCTTATTTTAATATAAAAAAAAGAATTAGACTATCATAGTATAGAGACAATTAGGTTAGAACGTTGGCGCATGAGTTTACTAATGGATTATGAGCCCAGTACTCCATACAGCCTATACTTGAATAAATTAAAAAGCAACAAAACAAATCCATCTTCCGTATTACAATAATCTCATTGAGTCTCACTTATAAAGAAGTGGCCGCAAATATGCCAGCCTTATCATCCTTGGTTTTATTGCTTACGCAGACGCGCCAAAAGAACAGTCATAACAAGTAGATATTTGACGTGGACTTGACCTTAATTGGTGCAAGCGACACCCACGTGACTGACCTAATTTAACAGCCGGTTCAATTCTGTTAGTTGAATTTAGGCATTTAATCCGTGTAGATTTTTTTAAATTTCAGGCCAACGATTCTTCCAAAATACATGTAAATAATAAATACAATGAAATTACAATTGTACAACCCATCAAATAAGTTCTTTGACATAATCGTCCATAACCAAGATATACAAACTAACATGGCACTAGTTGATCATCGATATTTATGTGAAGTCATCATCTCCAGCTAGTAAAATATTAATTATCAAAGTTTCAAATCCCAACAAAAGCCTATTCATATAATTATGGTGCATTGGCTGGAATTGGATTGGAGAATAAGAATCCGAAAATTTTATTTGGGTTAGCTATATAAATTAGAATCAAAATGAGTTTTATTGTCATTAATATATTTATTTTATTTTAAAATTAAAATTAATTATAAGTTTCTAAAATCACTATTACTTATTATCATTTTTATTATAATAATTGTGATTATTATTATTCAAGATAATTTATTGTTATTATTAATAATAATTGTTAAAATTATTACTAGTAATAATAATAATAATAATAACGGCAAAAATTACAAAAATAAGAATGATAAAAGTAGTAATAATATAGTAATATTTTATTTGAGACCTAAATATATATACAATAATATTTTATTTGAGGCCTGAATATATATACACACATATAGAAGTCCAAGATTATCCAAAATAGTATTTTTATTTTATATAGCTTAAATATTCAAATAAATCTAACATACATACATATATACAGATATATATATATATATATATATATATATATATATAAAAGTAACATAAAACTTGTAAATCAATATTAAGTGTAAATAAAATATAAGAATTGTAAATGGAAAGTAAAACAAATAAATTAATATAAGAGTAGTAAATTAATTTATTATTGGTAAATAAAATAAAAATTTATAAATATAATATAAAACTCATAAATCAACGCTAAGTGTAAAATAAAACATAAATGATGTAAATGAAATATAAGACTTGTAAATGAAAAGTCAAATAAGTAAATTAATAAAGGAGTGATAAATTGATATATCATTGGTAAATAAAATAAAAAACTTATTAACATAATATAAAACTTATGAATCAACATTAAGTATAAAATAAAATATAAATTAAGTAAATCAAACATAAGACATGTGAATAGAATATAAAACAAGTAAATTGACAAAGGAGTGGTAAAATGATATATTATTAATAAAAAAACATAAACTTAGAGATGTTATACAAAACTTGTAAATTAACATTAAGTGTAAAATAAAATATAAAGTAAGTAAATAAAACATAAAATCTATAAATAGAAGGTAAAACAAGTAAACTAACCAAAGAATCATAAAAATGATGTATTATTGATAAATAAAACATGAATTTACAGATGAAACATAAAAATTATAAATCAACATTAAGTATAAAATAATATATGAATTATGTAAATCAAATAGAAGACTTATAAATGAAATGTAAAATAAATAAATATTATAAGAGTTATTAAGAAGATATAATTTACAAGTGTAAAATAAAAGCTCACTCTAATAATGATTACCTTATATATTTATTGTTTTTATTTCTAAATTGAATAATGATAATTTTGGGTCTATAAAATATGTGATGATATATGTAAAATTTTATTAAGGATAAAACTTATTTTCAAAATTAAATTTTAAATTTTTTATATTTTTCAAAATTATTTGTAAAATAAATGATTTTGCATCCTAAGCCTGATTGACAACAATCCTAACTAAACATGTCTTTTTATTTTGTTTTGCCTTGATCCATCAAGAAAAATAATTCTATTTAATTAACTTGCATAGCTAACACAAAATATGATAGAAAATGAAAAAAATTATAAATGTCCTAGCACAAACGTAAAATTTATTGTTAAACTAATTTTAGTAAACTTATTCCAATTGTTTTCAATACAAATTGATTGTTTTCCAATTGATAATTTATTCTTTTCATTACCTAAATAAATTGAATAAATAATTTTTAAATTAAAAATTAGTGCTGATTTACAAGTTTTATTTTATTTTATAAGTGTTTGTTTTTTTAATTTTAAAAAACTAATTTACTATTCTTATGTTAACTTACTTATTTTACTTTTCATTTACTAATTATATATATATATATTATAAAATTTGTGTTTATTACAATATTAATACCCTAATATTAATCACCGCATGATAAAACTTTTTTTAACGACAAATATGTGCTTGACATAATCTTTTCGACGGCAACATCCTTTCCATTTTTTTTTTTTTTTTTGAGTGCGCAACTTCCTTTAATTCTAAATTGGAAATTTTTGGCCCTTTGAACTTAACCTTACTTAACATCTTCGATCCTTTCACTGTATTCAAGTTTTGTCAGAATTTCAGGTCTCCCTACCCATGTCAAAAAGACTAAAATACCCTTCAGGCATCAAAATTTCCCAATAAGGCATGGAGATGAAAGAGAATTTATTCTGTGACTGCTCTAATGCTATATTGATGGTACGCAGGACATTACAATTGCAGGAAGAAGAGGATGAAGCCATGAAACACAGAGGAATGAAATTGATAGATACGGAAATAGTAGTATATACGTGTCAGGTGCTTGCAGCTTTCTTGTTTGCTTTGCTTCGGGTTTCCATGGAGGAGAACTTTCAACAGACCAGCAAAAATACAATATCAACTGAACAATATTGCATTATGCAATATCTTTTTTCTTCTTTCGGCTGAGACTAATTAATTTAACTTCAACTTTTTATAAAATACTTTTGATATAGTATTTTTTTTTATTTTGAATATCTAACATTAAATTATACAAGATTAATGGATGAGAATTTATGTCAATATTAGAAATTAAACATTTTAAATTAGAATAACTTGTCCTGTTTAAATACTTTTTAAATAAAATTCTTCAGTATAATATGACAGCCGAAATTTATACAAGATAATCTCAAAACCAAACGAATCAAAATCTAAAAATAAATTTCAGAACGCCTAAATAAGTATCCGATGAAAATCACTGATTAAGATAATATATTATATGGGTGAAGTTATCAATCTCCTTTATATCCATTGATTTTTTCTAGCACATTCATATTTTTTTTCTTGAATTTCCACAGATTAACTTTCGATAAATCATAAAATAAACTTAGGAATCATTCTTCAAAAATAGCTATGATTTTAATAAATGGACGGACTATCTAGAGTAGTATATATAATTTTGTTTAATTAATAAATTAAAAAAACTATGGAAAGAAATTATAATATTATGAGCTTAACACGAATTCTTTACTAATTCTAAAATGGGGAGTTGTTTTATAAAGATTGTGATTGGATTATCAGGTCTTACAAATTGAATATGAATAGAAAAATAAAACCAGTCGCAGTCGATGAAAAAAAAAAAAGTATCTCTTGGCCCCATACATGGATAAGCCGAGGCATTATTTGGGCGTTGGTCCAACGTGGGACCTACCATAATTAATCCCAAGATTTAGTATGGCCACCAGACGACTTTTGTTATTTTGTGTTAGGTGGAGGAAATTGAATCTTTAGTTTTAAATTAGCCATTCAACTAACCAGAAAATAAATAAAAATAAATGAAATGTTTGGATATTAATTTAAGTATTAATATCAGAGATATAAAGTAATTATAATATAATTCATTACATAAAATTATTTAAATTAATAAGTACACAAGAACATAGATGTACATGCATTCCAAAGTGCTCACAACATTTTTCTCACCAAACTTTCCTATGAATTTTCCGTAGCTTACTCCTTCGTATGCGTTTTTGGAAATTTCTCGGAACTTTTCTATTTAGTGTATTCTCTATTTTTTTTTTCTTGGGTGAGACTAACTTAACATAAATTAGAAAATCTTATCTTTTCTTTAAATATTATTTAAATAACATCTGTCTATCTTTCATTTTATTAGTCTACTTCCTGCCCATTAATTAAGACTGTTGAATTTCCTGCTTCCTTCCATTGACTATCTTTCAATAGACCATATAAATTACTGAGTTATTTATCGAAATGATGATACTTCAAAATATCAACTACAAGTTACCCCCCAAATATCTAATTAATAGACGAAGAATTGTGATTAGTGTGGACATCTACATAAAAATTATATTAAAACACATCTAAAGATAAAAAAAATAAAATAAAATAACACAAACATACAACCACTGTTTTAAAAAAAAAAAAACACCAACTAATACACTAAAATGTTTTAGCTGTTAGTTTTCAGTTTCATTACTTAAGTTCCACGTGCATAGGTCACGTGACTGAGGTCAAAAAAAGATTTTTCACATTAAAGTTGGAAGTACGAGAGTTTAAAAAAAAACAAAGTTTGAAGTACGAAGACGGTTGATTAAGAATCTACCATTACATTGTCAAACCAAAAAGACAATTGTATAAGACGAAGTTGTCTATTTGATTTTACTTGTACATCCATCATTTCTCATATCTTGAGAGCTTTTCCGTTTCAAATTAAAGTAGTAGTATCAAAATCGTAGTGCACATTCAATTAAACAAATAATAGTCTAAGAAGCAAACAGAGGATTTCAAGTTCACGACACCATTATTAAAGGAGTCAAAATTCCCACACGAAAATTTCAATGTACAGATATAAACAGTCCGAATTGGACATAAGAAAAACCCTTCAATGGATTGCATGCCTTCCCAATGCTATACACTTTGCAAACTGCGCACTGGCCAAGAAAATGTTTTCAATTTAGTGTAATTTTCAAAATGCTTATTTTTCTCAGAATATATATTAAGGAAAAAAAAAAAGAATTCAATATGAAACAGCCCTCATATATGTCTTGGCTCCTAAGCATTTTGGAGGTTTTTTTACATGGTTCATCAGATCAGCATGATTAAAATCAAAAAAGAAAGGGAAGACATAATGTCTCTGACATAATAAAATTACAAAAATAAAAAAAAAATGTCAAAACATATAATCTTCAGAAGCACATAATATAAGAACGCTTCCACAAAACTTACCTTTTTTCCTTCCCAAAGTTGCTCAACTTTACTAAACGCAAATTCAGTTCAACAAGGTTCTTTGGCTTGAAATCCGATGGCAGTGCTTCATTTGGATATTGGTACCAATGAAGATATCTCAATTTTGTAGGAAGATGATCTAGGCCATTTGGAAGCTGTACTTTAGAGTATGAAAGCTACTCTTTAAAGCTAGGTAGACAAAATTTAAGCTTTCTAAGATTAGACATATATGTAGAGGCTCTTGAATCTGAAAGCTGCATTTCACTCGGCATGTAAAATTTAAGCATTCTCATATTAGGCATATTTGTGAAGGCTCTTGGATGTAGACCGATGCCTTTCATTTTGGACAAATCCAAAAATATACCTTCAATTGCATCAGTTCCCTTATGAAGATAAACAAAGAATGAGTTAGCCTAAATCCAAAATAAGCATTCGTAAATTTTATTAATTAAGAGCTCCTTAAATAAAAACAAATTCTGCAATCTTTGATTTCTTTTTATATTGAACATCTATACAAGAGAAAAGAAAATTTTGGGGACCATTGCAAAATTAAACTAACCAAAAAATAAAATAAGATAAAATAAACTCTTAACATCGTTCAAATTTTCAAAATTTTTCCTAATTTACGAACCTGTTATTTTGACAACCTTAGTTATCCTTCCACAATACCCTCCTTCCCTCCACCTCTCTTTCTCTCTAAGTCTTAGTCTAGAAGTTGAGAAGATAGGCCTATTTGATTGGTATAAGATTTGGATATGAATTTTTCTTTTTAATTGATAGAACCCTAAATCTAGTTCAAAATTACAAAAGAAAAATGAAAGTTCTTTTTTTCTTTTGTCGTCTGCCCCAACTGTAATTGTATCTAAGTCAAATTCAAAGGATTTAGCTACCTTACAGCCTTTGTAAGGTACATTTAAGCTAAAATAAGTGACTGGAGATGGAACCATGTGGGCCGATCCTCATAGCTCCCTTTGTTTTGACACTTTTCACTAAATTTAGAAAAATAAAATTCTAATCTAAACACCTTTGCAACAACGAATAACTTTTATCATTTCATTTAAGATCTTTCGAAAATTACTAAGAGCATTTCAAAATTGAATTTTATAGTAATTATATCACTTAAGAACCACCTGTTCAAACTTAGGCCCCTTTCCGTATTTGATCGAACTCAAAAACCGAGTATGCACATTTTCATTTTTTTCTTTTTTATTCAAAATCTATATACGGGAAAGCAAAAAATGCATGGGCATTGGCCGTTCGTCAGCTTGTTTTTGACACTTTTCACTAGATTTTAAAAATAAAGTATGCCCTAAACACACTTATCGACATTCCAAAATTGATAAAATCTGGGGTTTTCTCTAAAAATTTAAAATATTAAAACTTGTTCTCTTGACACTCTTTGTCAATAATTTTACTGGATTATGGTTTTCGTGTTTTCGTTTGTTTTGTTCATAAAAATAATTTTGCTAAAGGATGTCCTGGAAATAATAAAATATATAAAAAAATATGGCTGTGCCAGTATGGTTGAAAAAAATGTGAGGGCATAGGTCGGAAAAAAATGTGAAAAAGGTGAATTCTTACTTTATTATGCTTGAGTACGCGGCGGATTTCCTTAGGATCCCACAACCTGCTGCGTTTGCCTGGCTCCTTCTCAGATTCTTGGCGAACAATCTCTCGGACCATTTCTTGCAATAAATCATGCATTCGCAAGCAGTTATTTGATGCTGCTATGAGTGACTTGTCAACGAGGACATCCAGTCCGGAAGAAAAAAATCTTGCAATAAATCATCAAGTATCCTTGTCACAAAATCTTTATTCTCTCCCTTAAAGAAACACGCAATATCTAGAAAAATACTCTTCACCTTGTACGTTAATTCGTTAAAACTAATCTTTAATATATCATAAATATCATGAATATCAGATTCACAAATCTGTTTTAAGTCGTGCAATACATTTTCCCAATGTCTTTTGCTCTTGAGGCACAGGGAGGAACCCAACACTTTAAGAACAAATGGATTGCCATAGGCATACCTTACAACCCTCCCTCCATAAGTGCCCTGTGAGATCTTCAGGACAATGATTTTCTTTAAAAGCGAATTTACAAAATAGCTCGAAAGCCTCACCAAATTTCAATTCATTGACCCTATATATTTTCTCCACTCCGATATTTTTGAGGACTCATTTATCCCTAGTGGTTACAACAATTCTACTTCCTGGAACATATTGATCACGCCCTCCAATCAGACCCTCTAATTGTCTTACTTTATTCACATCATCGAGTACTACCAACGCCTTCATGCGCCGGACTCTCTCTTTAGTAAATTGTGGAATATTGGGACCAGCTACTTCTAGTTTTTCACTTAATATTGTTGAAAGAATTAGCTTTTGTAGATGTTCTAATCCACCCCCTGTTTCTGAATTTCTCCTAACATCTGACACAAAGCACCTACCTTCAAACTCACTGGAGAATTGATTGAAAATAGCTGTAGCAAGGGTGGCTTTGCCTATACTGCCCATGGCCCAAATTCCAAGAATTTGGACAGTATCCGATAAATCCATGCATAGAAGTGGCTTTATCTGCTCAATTCGTGAACTTAATCCAACTAGGCCATCGGAGGAGTTCGTTGAGACTGTTATTTTTTCCAACTTCTTCAAGACATCTTCGACAATTTTGTCTACAAGTTGCGCATCATGCCTAATATACAGGTGTAAAGATTCAAAAACACTTAAGAGTCAAATCAGGTCAAGGCAGAAACGGAGAAATGATGAATGAGAAATGAGCGTTTCCTGAATTTCGTGGATTCGTGGCCAGCTAGATGGGATGTTTCTGTCAGTGCATCCCTCCACTTCTGAACCATTTCTGGTTTCTCTTTGAACTGTTGTTCGAGCTTTTCAAAACCGTCTCCAAAAGTTCCGGTTTGATGCCGCACATTGGATGGACTTACGATATAGAAAACTGGAATAACGATTTGGCCGTTCGTGTTCTTGCATTCAAGAATCTTGGCAAGTTCATTCAGGCACCATTTTGAAGAAGCGTGGTTCTCTGAGAAAATGATCACCTAAATCTTTGAACCTTGGATTGCTTTCAAAAGGGCAGGTGAAATCTCATCTCCTCTCCTAAGCCATTCATTATCACTAAATGTTTTGATTTTCTTTAGTTCATGCAAAGCATCATAGAGATGGCAAGTAAACCTCTGACGTGTGTCCTTCCCTCTAAAATTTAGAAAGACCTCATAAATGCAAGAAGAGGAGGAAGCCATGGCAGGAATTTTAGAAACTTGGAGACAGAAACAGAGAATTAATCTTGAGAGTTGAGAGAGGATATGTGAGAATGAAGATGCGGTGAAGATTCTTGCGAGTACATAGTAAAATAATTGAATGGCTGGAGCTTCCTCTTTCTTTTCTTTCGGGTTTCCAGGAAATTTCTTGGAGATTTCATATAAATGATTTGTCCAGTCAAGAAAGATAACCAATGTAACGGCGCAGACCAAGAAGAAAAGCAACAATGCAAACATCTGATTCAACAAATAAAGGAACGAAAAGCAAAGAAAAGAAATTTTGAACTCTAAACGAAAATAGAATTTTGTACAATTTCCCCAGCGAGGAACTTTCACTGTCATTACCTCACTGTTACAGTTTGGATTAAGATTTGAGCAAGCATTCTCCTAAATTTTACCTCCGCCTGTAAATTCGTAAGTCTTGAAAATTATGAGACCTTTCAATAGCGATATGCACACACACCACTTAGCACAACAAATAGCACCGAACGGTGAGTTTTGAGGCAAGTATTTTAGGTTACAGTAAATCATCAATTGTAACACTCTCGACCACAACACATGCTTTCTCACTCTCTCCCCCACGCTCTTCCTCACCAAGCCACTAATCTCACTACGCTCCCTTCTTCGTCGACTGCATCTCCCACGGCACCTCACTCTCTCAGCTGTCTGAAAGAGAAAGACCAGATGCTGCTGATGTCATCTATAGTTCAGAAAAACATATCCGAAAAAGAATTACCTCATGAAGTTCTATTAGGGGCCATACCAGAGGCAAAAGGAAATGAAATCCAATAGCATTACTAAGGGAAACTTCTCACCACAATCCCTGAAGCTGCCATTTTCTATTACTAGAGTGGATGGGGATTGTTATTTCCTCTAGTATGCATCCATGGATCTTGGATTTTGAGGTTCGGGGGAGCAAGAGGGACCCACGGCTGCTGGATTTGGAAGGCGGAAGAGAGAGCCCTGTGTTGTGAGGAAGAATAGAGAGTGCTTGGGGAAGAGCGTGGGGGAGAGACCGTATGCTGTAGTTGAGAGCATGTGTGTTGTAATTATCAATTTACTGTGACCTTTTATACTTGCCTCAAAACGCACCGTTCGGTGCCATGTGTTGTACTAAATGCGGTGTGAATCTCAATTTTGTATAACAAGAAGCTCAAAGAAAATGGACTTTTGTCCAATTTCTCCGGTGAGGAACTTTCAACATCATTACCTCACTGTTACAATTTGTATTCAGATTTGAGCAAGCACTTAGCTAAACATTACCTCTGCCTGTAAATTCATAAGTTTTGAAAATTATGAGACCTTATATTGGGAGATATTATAATCGAATTAAAATTTAAAATTTCAATAATATTTATTCTTTTAAAAAAATTTAGATAACAGAGTAAATAGAGAAAAACTTGTCCACGGTAAGCCAAAAGTCTAGTCAAGCACATGCATGCACAGAAATGTGATGGATTGAAAAAGAAATTAAAGTAATAATGCACCTGGTCCATAAAAGAAAATGCGAAATCGCTTGGTTTTAAATTAAGACTGAATTTTTTCATAAAAGAAGTCAAACTCACAGATAGAGCTCACAAAATGAGTCATTGGATCGTAATCATATCATATTAGGTTTGTATTATGTTAAATTTAAATTGAACCAAACTGATTTATTTAATAATTATGTCAAAATATTAAAACTCAAAATTGATATAAAAAATAATTAAATTACTCAATAACTCGCTTAATATCTATATATTAAATAAAATTTATATAAAATATTTATACATTGTTATATATATATATATATACATATAAACATACATACATACATAATATACATGCATACATAATTTATCAATATCATAAAATATGCATATTTATCAAAATATTACATATTTATGCTATTGAAGCTCTAAATATATATAAAATTTTATAAATAAAATATTGTGTTTATATTCACCCTTTTAAAAAGTAAAATAAAAAAATATAATTATTTTTAATATTTGAGTTTTGATGATAAGATCACAAGAATTTACAAATTATTTTGAAATAAAAAATATAATTATATTATTGATAAATTAAATGAGTTAAGAACATTAACTTTAACCAACATGAAAAAAAATCAGGTCGATTCAAATCTAATCTATTAAATAATCATATTAAAATCGATAACTCATACCCATTTTTTCCATATTCGTATTGAGTATTTTGATCGTGCCAAACTTTACCAACTCTACTCACAAATAAGCCATTTCATTTCCCTTTTACACGTCATTAACTTCTGTAACACGGTGAACAATAATGCACGGTCAAGTGAGGCAAAAGGGTGTTTCGATTATAGTGGCAAAACATGAACAATAATGCAAAATGAATAATTCCTTCGAAAAAGAAAAAAAATAAACACAGAACAATCCTAAAATTTAACTCTAATATATTATAATGTATTGATTAAAAAATAATCTTAAGATTTCCCAATTGAAACTTTCGTAAGTATTTTTATTTATTTTTTATAAACAAATTGCAATAAGATAAAAATTTAGCAAATTCAGAGGATAATGGAAAATAGTTGTGCCTCAAAAAGCCAAAGGCTAGAGAACAAAGAAGAATTAGACTTCAATAATCTAAACGCAAAAAGCAGCAATTAAGCATTCTTGCCAACATAATATGATAAAAGAATTAAATTAATTAATTAGACTAGAAAGACCAAAGAAGACTTATTGGTACCTTATTGAAATAACATTATGGAATTTCATGTTTCGTTTAGTTATCAGTAATCAGAATGGACTGAAACTGAAATGAGCTAGAATCAGAATGAACTTGGACTAGGGATTAGAATCAAAATAAGTCGTTTACTTGATTGGCATGAATCAAATTGGAATCCTATTGATTTGTTCATTTTATCTTGGAATCGAAATTAGAATAAGTCAGATTATAATAAATTACTAAAAGGTACTTACTAGATTATTGTCATAATTATTATTTTATATTTTAGTTATAGTTATTATTTATTCAAAAATTATGATTATTAATTATTGTCAATAATGAATTAATATATTAATTATTTGTAAAAAAATTAATTAATTATCATAATATACTAATTAATCATAAGAATCATATTAATTATTTTTATAATAATAATAATATATGAAGAAATTCAAATAATTATGTTAATAATTATTAAAATAGTATATTAATTAATTAATTAATTATAATTATTAATAATTATTTTAATAATATATTATTATAGTAATTATGTTAATAATTATTATAGTAGTATATTGATTAACTAATTAATAATATTATTAACTATTATAATTATTTATTCAAAAACTATAATTATTGTTAATTAATATATTAATATATTAATTAATTATAATAATATACTAATTAGTTATAAATGAAGACAATATGTACATTATTGACTATAAAATAATTAATTCAGGAAATAAGATTCCATTTCCACATCCTTTACGGGAATGAAAACTTTAGTAGTTATTCTCAATTTTAAGTAGAGTCTACGATTTTGATTCTCATTTAAGTAAGTAAATATATTATTCATTCTCATTCTCTCATTTTTATTTTCATTCACATTTCTAATTAGTAAAACATCATCAATGTTATTACCTCATTATTACAATTTTTATTGAGATTTGTGTAAGCATTTACTTAAATCTTACCTCTACCTGTAAACTGTGAGACCTTATATTGGGAGATATTATAATCGAATTAAAATTTAAAATTTAAAATTTCAATATTATTATTCTTTTAAAAAAATTGAGATATCATAATAATATCACATAGAAAAACTTGTCAACGGTAAGCCAAATGTCTAATGAAGCACATGCAAGAAGCTGACTAGAACCAGAGAACGCGAAAATTCTGATGGATTCAAAAGAAATTAAGGTAATAATTGCGTGGGTCCTTAAAAGAACAGGAAAAATCTTTTGGTGGTCCAATAGAATTAAGACTGCACACACACACACACACACAAAAACATAAATCTCCCCCACTCCACATCCCCCCCCCCCCCCCCCCAACCAAAAGCAAAAAACAATCAGTCATGCACGTAAATGACAAAAGGCATTCCATTTCTATTTTACATGTCAAGTAACATGGTGTGGCAGCATTGCACAATCAAGTGAGGCTAAAGGGTTTCGATTATTGTGGTAAAACATGAACAATGAACAAGGACGCGTAATAAATAATTCCTTCGATGAAACGGAAAACAGACGCAGAAAAAAGGATTTGTTATATGCCTTCATATTGATTTCCCCTTGATGATACAAAATGACCTCTGAATGTAATGTTAACGTTGTATTTAAGTGCAGTGATGTTTCAATTTGTTTAATATTCAGCGATAGCTTAACGCTTACCATCGAGCAACTTTGAAGATATATACAAAGTTCTTAAAATACTTGGATCCCTCAAGTCTATAGCAAAAATCGTCGATTGCAAGACCAGTTATGGAGCAATGTCGATGCAAGTAAGAGTCAAGCACATGAAAGCAGGAAGCTATATATGACGAGAAATCAAAGTAATGTCAAGGAACACGATGAAGAAATTGCAGTTCAGCAACCAAAAAAAAAAAAAAAATGCACTCCTGATTTATTTAAATGTACACAAAGAACTTAAAGGATGGTTTAAAGAAATCACACAAACCTTAAGGACTACCATTGGTTTTTTGAAGAAAAAAAATTGAATCTAAAGATTTTTACGAAATGATCCATTATAAGTTCAACTTATATTATAAATATTTTCTCCTCACAAGGACAACCATAAAAAAAGACCGATTAATTACGGCCATGGACTGCTATAAATCCAACCAACATAACAATTCCAATCTTACCAAACTCTTGAGTTGAGTTTATTCAATGCTTTTTTTTCTTCAATGGCAAATTTCTTCCAATGCTACTTTTCCCTTTTTGGAGAAATTAGAACCGCCGTATATATAGAAGATATATATTGAGGTGTGAAGCGACATTAATTTCATGGGTTATGCGTTATCGATAATATATTTTCAGTCCAAATTCAACTATGCAAAGAGGATTGAGAACTTAAAATTAAGCACAGACTAAACAGAAGTAAATGTATGATTATGTAACATAACATTAATTTTCTCAATTTAACTATTTCTGCTACATGAATTTGCACAGTTAATCCTAATTAAAGACTAAAAAGGAACAATTGGAACAAGGTTTTGGAATAGAATCATATACAATCGATATGATTCATATCCGGTCGTTAACGCTAATAAACTGCATTTTCTGAACTCCTGATTAGACTTAATGGCCGTAATCCTTTAAATGAGTTGGCTTTGGAAAGTCTTGTCCTAAGATTCTTTGACGCCATATTCTTTCATAAAACAAAATTCATTTTGTAATACTCCTCGTCCGAATAAACAAAGACACTCTCTCATAACTTCAGCCGAATACTTATGATGATGATCATCTGTGATTTCATCAGGCATAGGCAAGAACTTGAACTTGTCTTCTACCAACCAAATGCCGAAATTTGCCTGCCACCCTAATGGATAGCTCCCTTAAGAGGGATTCCTAATCCTATTTCAATACCAGCTTGGATCACAAGATAAGAATCAGATTTACCACATTTCCAAGTGCTGCTGTTCAAAGACAAGGCATGCGCATTTTCTTTTCTACCAGGAAACTGTTGTACTGTTAGGAATTTGTAATCATTGATGGATTGAACATAGCAAAATGCAATTATCGGTCTTGGAATTCTTTTCAACTCTCTGGTGGAAGGATTTTATATCTTACATAAATAGATATTATAATTACGCTCTGAGTCTCTCTTTAATCCTCAAGCACAATAAGCCATTACAAGAGCCCATGATCAAAACCAATTCATAAAGTTACCCATTGCTTTAATTTGTTGGAAAATTTATTGGGTGAAGCAGACACACAACTAAAGTAAAATTGAGAAATAATGAAACAACAAAATCACACAGGATACTAGAAATTACGTGGCTCGACTTTTAGCTTACGTCCACGGGCGAAGACAGAAGGAAATAATTTTACTAGCGAAAAGGAATTATAAAATATTGTGATATTTTAGCTCACTTCCCAAAATTCCAATACATCCAAACTCTCAAATCACTAATCACTCAAGAGTTTATTAAACTCTTAAAATACTCTCTAAATATTAGAGAGAAACTAAAGAAACTCGATGCTGAGGAAGGAAATGAAGCCATATATTTATAGCTTCATTTCCTCTCCCCTTTTCAATTAAAATAATAATATCATTATTATTTTAATAATTTTTTCTTTTTGGCGTGCACCTTTTTTCTTCTTTCTCTTTCCTTTTTCATTTTTTCTTCTTTCTCTTTTGTTTCTTTCTTTAAATCAACACAGTGCCACTAAAATGGCATGGCGTGTTGAATGGCATGGCGCCGCCCATCTAGAAGGGTGGTGTCAGCCATGACTTTTGACATTCTCCCACTTGGAGATTAGATCGAGTATCAATCAATCTCCACACCAGCCTTTCTGCTTCGTCATTTCCATATTGCTTACGTTTCTAAAAGGCCACAAGAGAATCTACTCCACAAACTTCTCAGCATTTATTGGCTTGGTCAAAATATCTATTAAGTTTTCCTTGGTATGGATTTTCTATAAATTCACACTTCCGTCTTCCACTACTTCACGAATGAAGTGATATTGAATTCTTATGTGCTTTGTCCTGGAATGAAAGGCTAGATTCTTTATAATGTGTAAGGCACTCTGACTATCACAAAACACAAAAATTTTCTGTTGTTTGTGCCCAAATTCTTCCAATAACCTTTGAATTCAAATAGCCTCTTTGCAAGCTTGTGTAGCTGTTATGTATTTTGCTTCTATTGTAGATAGAGCCACACTGGTTTGCAGTTTTGAAACTGAGCTTACAGCTCTTCCTATAAGTGTAAACACATAGTGGATTTTCTTTTATCAAAATCTCCTGCAAAATCTGAATCTACATATCCCTTAACAGTAAACTCTGATCCTTCATAACATAATGCAACATATGAGGTTCCTTTGATGTACTTTAGAATTCTTTTCACAGCTTTCCAATGCTCTTCACCAGAATTCGCCATGTATAGACTGACTGCTCCCATTGCTTATGCAATATCTAGTCTTGTGCATATCATAGCGAACATCAAACTTTCCACTGCTGATGCATACGGTATTCGAGACATCTCCTTCCTTTTTGCTTCATTGTCAGGACACATACTTGAGGATAATTTGAAATTAACAAAAAGTGGGGTAGAAATTGGCTTACAATCATGCATGTTGAAGGGTCGCAGGAGTTTCTTCAAGTAATTCTTTTAGTAAAGTCAAATCTTCCTGTTATCTCTGTCTTGGTAAATTTGCATCCCTAAAATTTTGTTTGATAGTCCTAAGTTGTTCATTTCAAACTCCCTAGCCAATTGTGCCTTCAATTCTTGGACTTGATCTTTGTTGGAGCCTACTACCAACACGTCATCTATATACAACAGTAAAATACTGAAATCATTATCTTTAAACCTTTTGTAATATGCACAATATTCTGAACTGAGTTTGTTGTATCCAAGGCTTATAATAAAGGAATCAAATCTCATATACCAGTAGTTCGATGTCTGTTTGAGACCGTATAGAGATTTGTTGAACCTGCAAACTAAGTTCTCCTTACTCTTTTCAGTAAAACCTTCTAGTTGGAGCATATAAATTTCCTTTTTAAGTTTTTCATGAATAAATGCAGTTTTCACATCTAATTATTTTAGATGTAGGTCAAACGTAGCATTTATT
Organism: Aegle marmelos; assembly: GCA_030449875.1. Lineage (NCBI taxonomy): Eukaryota > Viridiplantae > Streptophyta > Magnoliopsida > Sapindales > Rutaceae > Aegle > Aegle marmelos. Next base: position 13,585,564 of record JASUUL010000115.1, read on the forward strand.
GCCAAGACCACTTTGATTATTGTGAGTCAAACCACCAGAAAAAATATTTCATTGAAATCAATATCTTCTTTCTGAGTATATCCTTTTACCACCAATCTTGCATGATACCGCTCCACTTCATTATTGCCATCACGTTTAATCTTGTAGACCTATTTATTTCCAATGGCTTTTCTTTCATGTAGTAGTGGTACAAGTGCTTAAGTCTTGTTCTTGTATAGAGCTTCAATTTCTTCCTATATTATTGCCATTCACAAAAAAAATCTAAATTTTTTAAAGTTTTATAGAAAGTTGATGGTGTTGTGCAAATTTTAATGAACTTGCAAGCGCACGAATCTATTGTAGAATAGATTAATGGTGACGAGTGTCGATCCCACGAGGAGGTTGATTTTAATTATGTGCTGAATTAATTTTCTTTTAATGGGAACAATTAAATTATGGTAACTTTATCCTAAATTGTGAATTAAAATGGCGGGAATAATTGAAATTGTAACTATTATAATAAAGCACTTGGGTATCCGGATCCGCATCAACATGCTCCATGGGCTAAATATTCCATATTAATACCAATTAAATCATAAAGGAGGATTCCACATCTCATGAACCACTCTCCAATAAGTATGGTGCCAAGGGCTTATCGTGCCAAATAATAATAACCTTGTACTAGGGTGCCGGTTTAACCAGGGTTGTAACTAGATAAGACTATTATTATTTGTCGAGGAAAAGTCAAAACAACCACAAATATTAGAGGGGAAGAGAAAGTAAATTTATCAAATTAAGCTCATGGAACATGTTGAGACTTCACCTTCAACCCAAGCTCAAAAGAAATTAGCCACTCATATTTTAACTAAGGATAAAAAAGGAAATTTTATTAAAATACAAAGAAACTACAAGAAGGAGAAGGAATTTCAGAAATCTAAGCTTAGAAATGAATTCAGGGGTGCCAAATTAGGGAGGGAGAGCCCCCTTTTTATAGATACATTGAGTGAATCGTGACCATCGGATTAAAAATAATTCGGATGCTTAGGATTGCGCCACGTCATCAGTCAACAGTACAGTACGTATGAACAGTACCGTATGTGTGAACAGTAACTTTTTCGTTTAATGCTCTTCTTAAGGTTTTCGACCGTCCTGAGTCCAAATATGACGTCCGTTTTGCTGTCTGATCACTCGTTTATTGTGAAACGATTATGATACCCCTAAAATACATAAAATACACAATTATAATAAAATACATATAATTAAATAACAAAATACTTAAATAAATAAAAATAGCAATGTTAGTGAGATTTAAAGTGTAAAATGACGATTTTCTCCTTTATAAATATACACTTTCTAACACTCAACACACCCCCCAACCAGCTTATTGCTAGTCCCTAGCAAATAAAGCGAAGATAAAATTCAAAACTTTTTTTTTTTTTGGAAAGGAAACACATGTGTTTATTCAATCAGGTTAATGATAGCAATAAAATAAAAGTACAAGCATTATCTCCAGTCTAAAGGAATATTACACCCACATCAACCATCCATATGCATCAGTTCAGCAGACTTTGTTGTAGCATTAGTAATGAGACCACTTTCAAGAATGACATATCCAACCTCAAAATCTCACTGGTTGTAGTGACACTCTCACAAAGAAATTAATCCCAATAAAATTTTGTCACTACAATGAATGGTAAATTGAGAGAAAATAATAAAAAAATATCATACATTCTCACCAAGATGAAAAATATGCCCATAACTTAGAAATAATACGATCTCAAATAAAGTATTAGTCAACCCAATGTATTCATCATTTTTTTTTCATTTTTTTTTTGTATATGCATCATTACATCTTAATTACCCATATAACTAGCTTTTATATTAAACTATAGTTTCCTAAAATCAGGAAGGACTTTTATTAGTACGTAACGTAGGTTAGGGACATGACTAACAACGAAAGAAAAATAGGAAAACAATATATATATATATATATATATATATGTTTGAGAAAAAATTCAAGAACTTTTTACAAGATACATTTTTATTGCTATTGTACATCTTTTTTTTTCTTTTTTTTTCTTTTTTTTGAAATTTTTTTTATATATGTAACACAACTTCGCTGAACAAAATAATTATTTATCATTTTTTTCTCAAACATGAATAGGTGGATGGAACTTGTATGATATCGGGTAATACTCCAAATTGGAGTGGGTCAGGATGATAAGTTAATAAAGAAAAGGGTTTTTTTTTTAAATAAAAGGCTCAAAAGGGCTAACTATGGATATTACATAATAGGGATGGCTAGAAAGGCTCAAACGGGTCAAAAATGGCCTTCCATCATCTTTTAGGACTCTAAATAATCTTCCATATCTACTAATTAAGTGGACATTTAGATGCAGTAACACACACTTTTTTTTTTAAAGGGTTGACTCAAAGAAAATCTAGAGATCATGTATGAAATAATAAACTGCTAAGCTACATGAAGAATGAGCAAAAAGGGTTACTCTTCAAGAAAAATTAATAGGCTCAAAAACTCACTTGGAATTTATTATGACATGTACATTCTTTCAAGCAACTCATATTTGTCCCCAATATCAACATATAGAATAGTAAATATGGTGTAACATCACTGAGGACCAAAGATAATACAAATACTAAAATTCGAAAGTCATCATATCATCCAATATCAAGAACTCATAAATTTTTTTTTTTACAGAATTCTTTCCCCTCAACCTATTCTAAACATAAAAAGAAAACATACATGCAGAAAAATTAAAGAAAAATGATTTTTTTTATAAAGAAGATACATTTCTAGAGTTATTACACTCCATATTCAACCATCTTCGACTTTAAAAACTTGAAAACATATATTTATAAAGGAGAAAAACGAAAGGTTAGAAAAGAAACACACACAAATATATATATATATATATATTTGTTTTTTTTTATTTTTTTGTTTTTTTTAACTAAGAAGATGCGTTTCTAGAGTCACTATACTCCATATTCAGCCATCTTCTATTCAAAAAGTTAGTCATGGTTAGTTCAACATTCCATAATTGTCAACTGTTCCCTCCTTCTAATCAGAACGAAACATTGTTCTCAATGTTTGAAAGGAAAGAAGTAGAGTTTAGAAGACATCACCTGGGTGCTGCAACACAGAAGAAAATATTCACAAGTGGAGAGTTAAATCTAATTTGTACTTCTTACTGCCGTTACTGTTACCATCATTATTTGAACACTCCAACACAATAGCCTTAGGATCTGACTCTGGTTGATAAGCTTGTAACATATCAAGTAGCGCATTAGCAGTATGTGCACAAATAAAGATGTTTTTCACTGAGGAAGGAAGAAAATAATTTTTTATTGCATGGTTAAGAAATGTGAGAAAGCCATCATAAAAGTTATTGACATTTAATAAACCAATGGGTTTCTGATGAATGTTCAGATGGGACCAAGATGCTAATGTCATTAGTGCCTCAAGAGTTGTAAGATCGCCTGGAAGGAAAATAAAAGCATCAGCATGATTTAACATTTCAGTTATTCGTTCTTGCATACCTGAGACGACTAACTCTTCTCCAGTTGGTGAATGAGACAAATAACCCAAAGGTTTTAGGATTTGAGGGATGATGCCTAACACTTGGCTCCCTCTGACAAAAACAGCTTCTGATACCATTTTGGATAACCCTCAGTCACCTCCTCCATACACCAAGTGCAATTTTCTCTCTGCTATTCTTAGACCAAGATCTATGGAAGCCTCCATGAACTCTTTATGTTTGCCATAATGGAACCCAGAAAGCACACAAATGTTCTTGAATTGTTTACTAGAAGAAGCTGCCATTAAGATATTACTCAAAAACAACTTGTGAGTGCTCAGTAAAAACAATTCACATTTAAAGACCTTGGTGACAGTTGGTTACAGCTGTGTATGGGACATTATGTCAATTAACGTGTAAGGCACATGGCTCAAAAGTCAAAAAGAAAATAGTAAAAAGAAAAAGTAAATGAAATTATTAAACAACAATAATGTAAATAGTAAAATAACAGTGAAATAAAAGAACAGAGAGGTAAAAGGATATTTACAGATAGTTGTGATTGTGGCTCACATTTTTCTCTGGTTTTACATCCAGAAACAACTTGAACGCCCTCTATGGGTCAAGGATAGGCTTCCCATCTAGTTTTCTTACAAACTGGCAAACAGGGTCTTTTATAGTCAGATTTTCGAGACTATAGTTTGCACATTCTTTCTGGAATAATGGCCATAACTGGAGTATTGCATGTTGGACGTATCCACTGGGATGCGTTTCAAGAGACAAAAGGATATCATCCAATGACTCCTTATTCAAGCCATCCCTAATGAATTGAATTTTATCTTCTCTGTTATCAGACACCATTCCTAAAGAACATTATTTTTTATTGCATATCATTCTGGCATATTTATGACAAGCAACAGAAAGTCTTCGAGCTCGTCGTTTTCTCGCATAATTTCCTTTACCACAACCAGGCATGTATGCAATAAATTTGGGAGGTAACTCACCTGCTAAGCGAACTTTTGCCTCGATTAACCAACGGATGTCAGCAGGGATGTTATTCTTCATAAGCAATCGCATGCGTTCGGACCGGGCTTTATAAATTAAAAGTAGGGCATTCTGAGGAAGCGAAGGGAATCGTTTGTGAAGCTTTTCTAAAATCTCATTTCTGTCCATACCTTCGTCTCAGAATATCAGTTATTGTGGGAAAACTGAAGTAACCGACTTGATTGTCATGGAGTACCGTTATCCGCCACTTGACCAGGGTTACAGACTTTAAATACACAAAGCAAATTAAAACACACAAATAAGAAAATAAATTAAAACACACAAAACAAACTAAAATCGTCCTCTTATTGAATTTACCTCAAGCTCTAATTGGATGTTGTAGATGCCTCTCTCAATTTCTTGGAGTTGGCTTTCTAAATCCTTAACATGGGCTACTAACTCTGGTGGTTGTAGCTGCCAGATACGATGTGTTTTACAAAATCGTATCTGACCTCTGAGATGAGATTGTATACGTCAAAACTGTCTAAGAATGTTTAAGAGGAACTGTCTCATGATTAAATGGATAAAAAAACTTAACGGTTAAATAAACACACTTAAAGAAAAAAATAATTTCAATCAGCAAAAGAATGAATAAAAGAAAGAAAATAAATAATCAAATCACCGAAAAGAAAAACCTCAATTTAAAATAGGTGGGTCACTCAAATTTATTTCGATGTCCTCTCTATGTGGTTGGTATTCTAGATATGGCTTTAATCTTTGACCATTAACTTTGAAAGTAACATCATTCATTGGATCCTTAATTTCAATTGCACCATGTGGAAAAACAGTATGAACAATAAATGGGCCAGACCATCGAGAGCGTAACTTACTTGGAGAAACGTGCCATTGAGAATTGAAAGAAAATACTTTCTGACCTAGTGTGAAAGATTTTCCAATGCTCCGCTTGTTACGGAGGATTTTCATTCGCTTTCTGTAGTCCTTAGCATTTTTGTTGTTACGAATCTCCTCTAGTTTTGCAAGTTGTATCCTCCTTTTTGAACCAAAAATGGGGTCAATGATGTCTGTGTTCTTTTTTTTGTAATCAGGAGAGGATGGGATGATTTCTGACAATATTTCTTCTTTCTCCAAGAATGTAGAATTCAAAGGGTCGAGTGAAGGTTTGAACTCAATTTCTAGTGGTGATTCTGATGATGGGATGAGATTTTCTTTTAATGGTGCCAATTGCTCTATCCTTGCCTTCCACTTATCAATGTCCATGCATGGCGATGAATCCAATAAGGCATTAACCTCATCAATCGATCTGTCACTATTAAAATCCAAACCAAAGTGAGTTAAACATGTCAGTAAAGGGTCATCACTAAGGTTTATAGGAAATGTGTGATCAATTAATTCATCAATTAAATCCACATCTACAATTTCATCATCAGTACTGTGAGGTTGTTTGGCAATATTAAAAATATTTAGTTCCATGGTCATATTGCCAAATGACAACTGCATATTTCCAGTCCTGCATTGAATGTGAGCATCGGCAGTTGCCAAAAATGGATGACCCAAGATAATGGGGATATGCTTCCTTGAATCTTGCATTGGTTGAGTGTCAATTACAATGAAATCAACAGGAAAATAAAACTTATCTACCTGGATAAGCACGTCCTCCACAATACCACGTGGTATTTTCATAGATCGATCTGCAAGCTGTAACACCACTGGAGTTGGGTGTAATTCGCCCAGTCCAAGTTTCACAAATACAGAGTAAGGTAACAGATTTACACTAATTCCTAAATCCAACAAAGCATTCTCAATTGTGTGGTTCCCTATACTACATGAGATAATGGGGGAGCCTGGATTTTTACATTTTAGAGGCATTTTATGTTGGAGTATAGAACTAATATTTTCTGTTAGAAAGGCCTTTTTCTGAACATGAATGTTTCTCTTTTTAGTACAAAGGTCTTTAAGAAACTTGACATATGATGACACTTGTTTTATAGCTTCAAGTAAAGGGATGTTAACACTTACCTGTTTGAAGATTTCAAGAATCTCACCTGTGGATTTTCCTTTCTTTCCTTTAGCTAACCTCTGAGGAAATGGAGCTTTAGGAACATATTCTCGTGGGTTGGTTTCCTCTTTCTCCTCTGATGATGATTCCTCAGTGTTCAAAGGTACAATCTGAGTTGATTTTGGCATCTCCACATTGTTGTCGACTTCTTTTCCTTTTCGCAAGGTCATCACTGATTTGACCTCTCCATACTGCTGTGGTGAACTGATACTTATCTCATGCACTCCTTTAGGGTTTGGCACTGGTTGACTTGGGAATTTGCCTTTCTCAACGGTCATGGCCAAAGTTTGAACTGAAGAGGCAAGTTGTCCTACCATTTTCTCAAGGTTAGAAATTGATTGAGCTTGTGAGTTGAAACCCGGTCTCATCTCATTTCGTAATTCATCAATGGTGCGGTTCTGCTGCTCGATCTTGGAGTTAGTAAGATTTCTGAAATTTTGGGATGTCTCCTCCCATGGTTTGGATTCTGATTGTATGGTCTAAATAATGGTTGAGAGGCTTGAGATATTTGAGGAACTGGTTGCATTGGTGGAGGTGGAACTGATGGTCCATTTTGTTGGAATCCTTGAGACCATAAAAAATTGGAGCGATCTCTCCATCCAGGGTTATATGTGTTGGACTAAGGATTGTAGTTTGGTGGTTTTCTCATGATACCTATGGCATTGGCTTGATTTAAATATGAGTCAGGGTCATGTGGCTCTGTTGATTTAGCAGTTGTCAAAGATGCTATTTGTTGAGTAAGGCCTTCGACTATCTCTTTGACTTCTTTAATTCCTGAGCTTGACTCGCCAATGTTAACCTCATTCACTCCCTTAATTCTCCTGGTATTTCTGAGTGATCGACTCCGTTGTTGAGAATTATCCGATTGCCGTTGGAAAAATTCCCAAATCTCTGATGCGCTTTTGGACATTAGCTCTCCTCCACTGGTTGCCATTAGCCATTCTTGCACATGTGGCAATAATTCCTCCAAAAAGTATTGGCATTGGTGCCATTTCTCGTACCCATGATGTGGACACTTTAAGAGTAGCCCATTAAATCGCTCCCATGCTTCGAAAAACTGCTCGTCATCTTTTTGTGTAAACTCTGAAATTTCCCTGCGAATAGCATTGGTTTTATGAACTGAAAAATATTTATTTAAAAATTTAGTTACCATTTGTTCCCATGATGTAATGCTATTAGCAGGTAATGTATTAAACCATGAACGAGCTCTATCTTTTAATGAAAATGGGAATAATCTAAGTTTAACATTATCATCTGAAAAATTCTCATATTTAAAAGTTTGACAAATAGCATGAAAATCATTCAGATGATTATATGGGTCCTCATTTTCTAGGCCATAGAATGTGGGGAGACAGTTTAGCACACTAGGTTTTAATTCAAAACTCCTAGCAGCTACATTTGGGTACCTTATGCATGATGTGCTCAAATTAGCTAAAGGACTAAAATAATTCTTAAATGGCCTCTCTTGTGGTTCTGGTTGCTGATTTTGCAGATCCATTTCAAATTTCTTTTGAAAAACAGTGTGTTTGTGCGTGCGAAGTGTTTTTTCCAAATCAAGGTCTAAAGGTTCAAGATTAGGTGATAATGACCTTCGACCATGCATGCAAAGAATAAAATAAATGAAAATAAAACAAATAAAAATAAAGAGGAGAGAGAAATTACGATACTAACCTTATGACGTTGTTATAACCGTACTATAAACATACATTCAAGTGCTAAAAAGAAAATACAAGAAATAGATTAACTAAAAATAAAATAAGAAGATAAATTACAACGAAAAATGAAGAATTAAATTACAGAAATATAAAAAAGAGAAAAAAATAAAATTAAATTACAGGAAACAAATTTACTTTTAAAAAATTTAATTCTATGAAATAATAAATTAACAGAATAAATAAAAATTACAAAGAAAAATAACTCAGAAATTAAATTATAGAAATTTAAAGAAATTACAAAGAAATTAAATTATTGAAATTTAAAGAAATTTAAATTACCAAAAATTAAATTACAAATTCACTTTTTTTTAATTTTTTTTAATTTTTTTATAATTTTTTTATAATTTTTTTATAATTTTTTTATAATTTTTAAAGAAAGCAATAAAAAAATTTACTTAAAAAAATAATTCTATGAATTAATTCTACGAATAAATTAAAAAAAATTACAAAATAAACAAAATAAATTACAAAGAAAAGTAAAGCAAAAATTAAAGTATAGAAATTTTAAGAAATCACAGAATAAAATTAAATTAAAAAAATTAAAATTACAAAAATTAAATTATAGAATTATTTTATAAGGAAAAGAGTACAAGAAAATAAAAAAATTAATTCAACAAATTAAAATAACTTACCTTCCCGGCAACGGCGCCAAAAACTTGTTGTGTAAATTTTAATGAACTCGCAAGCGCACGAATCTATTGTAGAATAGATTAATGGTGACAAGTGTCGATCCCACGAGGAGGTTGATTTTAATTATGTGCTGAATTAATTTTCTTTTAATGGGAACAATTAAATTATGGTAACTTTATCCTAAATTGTGAATTAAAATGGCGGGAATAATTGAAATTGTAACTGTTATAATAAAGCACTTGGGTATCCGGATCCGCATCAACATGCTCCATGGGCTAAATATTTCATATTAATACTGTTAGCCTAATAGGCTATAAATAATATGATTTTGATGATAACAAACATATGCATTAAAGTGTTTTTATTTTGTATTTCACAAGTTCACTAATTTTGAAGGATAATGAATCAAGTGGAACAAGTGAAATCAAGTTCAAGACACTCAACGGACAACGGCGAAGTCAAGAATACAATTTGATTTAACGCGGATAATTTATCGACAATTTTTTCTTGTAAAAGCCGGTATGATTTAAATTATACTTGGATTAGCATTTGTGAAGCTCAATTTTATGTTAATAAAATAATTGTTTTTCAAACTAAATTAATTTTATATTTATGAGATAAAATATTTTATGATTTTAAGTTATTTGGATAAAAATGAAATAGCTTTAATTTTCGGAGTTGGACTTATTTCTAAGCTCTAAAAACATTTGGCTATATTGTAACTTATGATAGATTGGGCTTAAGTGAAAAGTTTTGAAAACTTTGAAAACTATGGTGATTTAGCTAAAACTCGAAAAGGACTTATTTGAAAAAATATTCTTGAGTTTGGGTAATCGTAATTTGAGAAAGTTTTTAGAATTAAATAATAATTAAAATTTTCGAGTTTGGAGTCTGTTTGAAAAGTTTTATACGTTTTGTAATAGCATAAAGATAATTTGAGTAAATTTTGAGATAAAGCGTAATTTCGTGAGCGATTATTCTTATCAGAAGAAATTCAAAATTAACAGTAACTTCATTTACATTACGAGCGGGAATAGGTTAAATTAAGGTGGCCGCTGAAAGACTGGAATTTGACAATAACGGCTAGTTTTCGAGCTTTAAACATAAAAACTCATTTCCAACTTCATTTTAACAACTCTGGCAATCAAAAACAAGTTTGTAAAACATATATTGAGCTTCCATATTGCAAATCACAATAGATTAAATCATTCTTGAGCCATTGTTTGTGAATCTACTCTTGTAGAGAGTGTTTTGCTGTATTTTCTATTTTGCATTATATTGAGAGTGTTCAAGTGAAAAAACAGGGTAAAGAGATTAGGGTGATAATCTCTTGATTGTAAAGGTCCATTGACACCTTGGAAGTTAATTGTAAACGTTTGAAGCCTTGGGAGGCTTGGATAGTAAAATCCTCAAGCTTGGTTGGCTTGGAGGCGTGGACGTAGGCGGGGATTGCCGAACCACGTAAAAATTGCTGTGTTTGCATTCTCTTCCCTTACTTATTTATTTTACAAGCATTATCTAATTTATTATATTGCTGTGAAACTTAATTTTTGTTTACATTAAGGCATTAGATTGAATCATTTGTAAAATAATTTTTAATAACCCAATTCACCCCCCCTCTTGGGTTGGTTATTTGTATTTCAAATACCAATTAAATTATAAGGAGAGATTCCACACCTCATGAACCACTCTCCAATAAGTATGGTGCCAAGGGCTTATCGTGCCAAATAATAATAACCTTGTACTAGGGTGCCGGTTTAACCAGGGTTGTAACTAGATAAGACTATTATTATTTGTCGACGAAAAGTCAAAACAACCACAAATATTAGAGGGGAAGAGAAAGTAAATTTACCAAATTAAGCCCATGGAACATGTTGAGACTTCACCTTCAACCCAAGCTCAAAAAGAAATTAACTACTCATATTTTAACTAAGGATAAAAAAGGAATTTTATTAAAATACAAAGAAACTACAAGAAGGAGAAGGAATTTCATAAATCTAAGCTTAGAAATGAATTCAGGGGTGCCAAATTAGGGAGGGAGAGCCCTCTTTTTATAGATACATTGAGTGAATCGTGACCATCGGATTAAAAACAATTCGGATGCTCAGGATTGCGCCACGTCATCGATCAGCAATCAACATTTTGACGAAGAACGCCGCTGAATAGTAAATAATCCCATGTAGCGCATATCTTTGTACACCCGATTTCTACTCCAATGAGATCGCCACGTCATCGATCGATGACATAAGAAATTTAGTCCAATAAGATCGTGACACATCATCGGTCAACGCCACGTCATCGGTCAACGCCACATAAGCAGTCAATCCACATAATTCGTCTAATCAGATACTGCCACGTCATAGGTAGTCGCCACATCATCGGTCCGTATACATGAACAGTATCGTGAACAGTACCGTATGTATGAACAGTACCGTATGTGTGAACAGTACCGTATGTGTGAATAGTAACTTTTTCGTTTAATGCTCTTCTTAAGGTTTTCGACCGTCCTGAGTCCAAATATGACGTCCGTTTTGCTGTCTGATCACTCTTTTATTGTGAAACGATTATGATACCCCTAAAATACATAAAATACACAATTATAATAAAACACATATAATTAAATAACAAAATACTTAAATAAATAAAAATAGCAATGTTAGTGAGATTTAAAGTGTAAAATGACGATTTTCTTCTTTATAAATATACACTTTCTAACACTCAACAGATGGCTATCCATCCTCTATTAAAACACAGTATGCAACATTAAGCTCTGTGACATAATCAAAGTGCCACACTGGTGATCGTCTCTCTCGAGTTGACTGACGAACTTCTGGAGCCTCAGACTCGACTGAATCTTGTTCCTCATGTTCTGATGCTGCTTCAAGAGAATCTTATTTTTTTGAATTATTTACCATATATACTGGCATAGACTCTGACTTTTCTTTTACAATACTATCATTCCCACTCTCCTTTATAGTTGATCTTCTACAAATATAACATCTCTACTGATGACAATCTTGTGGGCAGTGGGGTCCCATAAATGATACCCTTTACTCCATCAGCATACCCTAAGAAAATATATCTTTTAGTTTTTAGATCCAGTTTTGTTCTTTTTTGGGTATTGTACATTGTTGAGTGTTAGAAAGTGTATATTTATAAAGGAGAAAATCATCATTTTACACTTTAAATCTCACTAACATTGCTACTTTTATTTATTTAAGTATTTTGTTATTTAATTATATGTGTTTTATTATAATTGTGTATTTTATGTATTTTAGGGGTATCATAATCGTTTCACAATAAACGAGTGATCAAACAGCAAAATAGATGTCATATTTGGACTCAGGATGGTCGAAAACCTTAAGAAGAGCATTAAAGGAAAAAGTTGCTGTTCACACATACTGATCTTTGTTCATACGTGCAGATCGCTTGTTCATGACGTTTTATTCATGTATATACGGACCGATGATGTGGCAACTACCTACGACGTGGCAGTATCTGATTGGACGAATTATGTGGATTGACTGCTTATGTGGCATTGACCGATGACGTGGCGTTGACCGATGATGTGTCATGATCTCATTGGACTAAATTTCTTATGTATTGTAGATCGATGACGTGGCAGCATCTCATTGGAGTAGAAATCGGGTGTACAGTACATGCGCTTACATGGGATTATTTACTATTCAGGCGGCGTTCTTTGTATCGCACAATGTTGCTGATTGATTGGTTGTTATTGTTGATCGCTGATCGATGACGTGGCGCAATCCTGAGCATCCGAATTGTTTTTAATCCGATGGTCACGATTCACTCAATGTATCTATAAAAAGGGGGCTCTCCCCCCCTAATTTGACACCCCTGAATTCATTTCTAAGCTTAGATTTATGAAATTCCTTCTCCTTCTTGTAGTTTCTTTGTATTTTAATAAAATTCCTTTTTTATCCTTAGTTAAAATAAGAGTAGTTAATTTCTTTTTGAGCTTGGGTTGAAGGTGAAGTCTCAACATGTTCCATGAGCTTAATTTGGTAAATTTACTTTCTCTTCCCCTCTAATATTTGTGGTTGTTTTGACTTTTCGTCGACAAATAATAATAGTCTTGTCTAGTTCTGATTTCGTTAAACCTAAGACCCTAGTACAAGGTTATTATTATTTGGCACGATAAGCCCTTGGCACCATACTTATTAGAGAGTGGTTCATGAGGTGTGGAATCCCCCCTTATGATTTAATTGGTATTAATATGGAATATTTAGCCCATGGAGCATGTTGATGCGGATCCGGATACCCAAGTACTTTATTATAACAGTTTCATTTTCATTTATTCCCGCCATTTTAATTCATAATTTAGAATAAAATTTATCATAATTTAATTGTTCCCATTAAAAGAAAATTAATTCAGCATATAATTAAAATCAACCTCCTCGTGGGATCAACACTCGTCACCATTAATCTATTCTACAATAGATTCGTGCGCTTGCGAGTTCATTAAAATTTGCACAACATACATCATGTACACAGGACATCTAAATACATGTAGGTGAGAATAATTTATTGACTTTCTAGTCCACATCTTCATTAGAGTTTTTAATCCAATTATGGTTTATGGAGACCTATTAACCACATAATAAGTAGTTTTGGCTGCTTCTACCCAAAATGAGTTGGGTAGACCAGTAGTCTTTAACATAGCTCTTATTCTTTCTGTAAGAGTTCTGTTTATTCGCTCCACCACTCCATTTTATTGAGGAGTATATGCCACCGTGAACTGTCTTTGAATACCTTCTTGTTTATAGAAAATAAGAAACTCATCGTCTATATACTGTCCACCATTATCTATTCTCAAACACTTTATTCTCTTTTTAGATTCAAGTTCTACTTGTACTTTGTACTACTTAAATGTTGCAAATACATCTGAATTTTTCCTGATTGGATACGCCCAACATCTTCTGAAATAATCATTTATAAAAGTCACTAAGTACTTTAATCCTCCTATGGATATATCAGGCAATTTCTAAACATCATAATGAATTAAGTCTAGAATACATTTACTTCTAGCAACAGATCTATTAAACTTCAATCTATGCTGCTTACTTGTAATACAATGCATGCAAAATGGTAAACTTACCGATTTGAGCCCTGGAAGTAGTTTTCGATCAGAAAGAATCTTTAAATATTATTCTAACATGTAGCCGAGTCTGAGATATCTTATCATTATTGAATCTTCTCTATTTGATAGGACATACGCATTAACTTCATGTAGTGTCTCCCCTTTAAGCATGAATAAATTAACATCAATCTTTTACGCCTTTTTCAAAACAAGTGCGCCTCTGGCAATCTTCATAATCCCATTTTCAACATGAGTTTTGCACCATAACTATCAATTTATCCTAAAGATAATAAATTTTTCTTCAGTCCTTTGACATGTCGTACTTTCTCAATTGTGCGAATTGTACCATTAAACATTTTGATTTTGATAGTACCAATACTAATGATCTCCAAGGTATGATCATCTCCCATGTATACAGATCTTCCTGAGATTGATTCATATATGTGGAACTATTCTCTCTGAGAGATCATGTGCCAGGTAGTTCCTGAATCTATAAGCCAGACATCAAATAGCTATTTTTTACCTTCTGTAACTATTGTTGCCTCGTTGTAGAGAATTTCTCCATCATCTGAGGTACTTACTACACACCCCTGAGCATTTGATGACTCATGGTTTTTGCCCTCTTTTGTCTTCTGGTTACTCTAATACTCTTTCTTGACATGACCTTTCTTGCCACAGTTATAATACTTGACATTCTTCTTACTCTTCAATTTTGATCTACCATGATTCTTACTCCCACTGGGTCTTCGTTCTATTGCTCTCCCTTTTGTCACCAATAATGCTTTTGCTTGTTGCGAACTCATTTGTTTATCCTCCTTACTTTTTCGTCTACTCTCTTTATTTAATACGGAGGCTGCAACATCATTGAAGACTAGACTATCCATCTAGTTGTTGTTTGTCAAATTAATAATAAGTTGATCATATGAATATGGTAGACTCTAAAGTGAAAGTTCTGCACATTCATTTTTTTCTATTTTATAACTCAGCGTTATAAGTTGTGAAAATAGAGTTTTCAAAGTATTGATATGATCGGTCACCGTTGTAGATTCCGTCATTCAAAGAGTATAAAGTCTCCTCTTTAAGAAGATTTTATTGTGTAGTGGCTTGGCCTTATACAATTTTGTGAAAATATCCCAAATTTCCTTTGTTGTCTTTTTCTCTACCACACTGGATAATATCACACCTGCAAGTGTCAAATGTAGATCAGTAATTGCATTACCGTCCATCTCGTTCCACTTGTCATCAGTGATTTCTGTAGATCTTTCACTAATTGCTGCCACGCAATTATTTTTCTGCAAAATTGCCTGCATCTTCATTTTCTATAACAAAAAATTATTCCCATTGAACTTCTTAATTTCAAACTATGTTGCCATTTTGTTACCGCACACAAGTTAGTGTACTTTCTTGAATAGTTGTGAGTATGTGTGAAAAGGCACACTAAGAAAGTTTTCAAGAAAGAATAGAGGGATCACAAACGATTCCATTTAAAATCCAGACTCCTTAGGCTCTTATTGCCTTTGTGACAGAACTTTCTTAGACATATAAAAATCACACAACTAGTCTACCACACTACTATTCCCTATTTTACATCGTAAAATTCTTAAATAGTAACTGTATAGTTAAACAGTAACTGTATATATGAATAGTGATTGTATACATATATAATAACCACATATGTGTACAGTACTATATATGTGAATAGTGCCATCGTGTGAATAGTATCTTGACTCTAAAATTATAACCAATAGCTCTAATACCACTATTGAAGAATTTATTGGGTGAAACAGACACAACTAAAATAAAATTTAGAAATAATGAGACAACAAAATCACATAGGACATTAGAAATTACGTGGTTCGACTTTTAGTCTACGTCCATGGACGAAGACAGAAGAAAATAATTTTACTAGTGAAAAGGAATTACAAAATATTGTGATATTTTAGCTCACTTTTCAAAATCACAATATACCCAAAATCTCAAATCATTAATCACTCAAGAGTTTATTAAATTCTTTAAAATATTCTCTAAATATTAGAGAGAAACTAAAGAAACTTAATGTTGAGGAAGGAAATGAAGCCTTCTATTTATAGCTTTATTTCCTCTTTCCTTTTCAATTAAAATAATAATAATATTATTATTTTAATAATTTATTTTCTTTCTTTTTGGCGTACACCCTTTTTCTTCCTTCTCTTTCCTTCTTTATTTTTCCTTATTCCTCTTTTGTTTCTTTTTTCAAATCAACACAGCGCTACAAAAAATAACAGGCCATGTTGAATGACATGGCATCGCCCATCTAGAAGGGTGGTGCCAGCGATGACTTTTGACATAATTTGTAAGTTAAGGTAAAAATCACTTCAGGTTTTGGGGATACTATACTAAAATCGAGGAAGGTAATCGAAAAGCAATTGTACATATGTCAAGAAAACTGGAGGATTTGTGATAATGTGTAAAATAGATAAGATTGATAATAAAGCAATCGCATGCACATGCCAATCCCAGTGGAGTAAGAACTCTCATGCCACTAGAATTTTAATTATTAAATTCCGGGAGAACACTGATCACTGATGCCACTGAAAAATTCTATACCTTTTTTTATTATTATTACTATATATAATTTGTAGAATAAATGTTGAATGAAAGTTTAACGTACAACCGAAACCCAAATGAAACTTGCTATAGTCCAAGATAAGAAATGAAAAGAAATACTTCTACATATTGGGATATTTGAATCCTTCGTTTTCCTGGACATTAGAATTAAGGAGAGGAGATGGAGACGAACCCCGGTTGATGGCGAAAATTATGTATGTAAATTCTGAACTCTAGTGACTTATAATGTATTGATCAAGAATAATCCTAAAGAGTTTCCAATTGAAACTTTTAATGAGTATTTTTTTTTTTTTTGGATATACAAATTGCCTAAGAAAAATTTTTGTCAAATTCAGAGGATAACGGGAAACAATTATGCTTCAAAAGGCCAAAGATTAGAGAAAGAGAAGAATTCATTGTTGATATACAAAAGAGAGACACTCCAAAATTGCAAGCGAAATAGTTTCGTATACTATGGATTTTAGAAGGGGTGAGGTTTTGAACTTCATTAGTTTCCTCTAAACTCAAAAGCAGCAATTAAGCACTATTGCCAGGATAGCATGATAAAAGAGTTAAATTAACTAATTAGACTAGAAAGAGCAAAAAAGACTTATTGGTAAATTATTGAAGCTAACATTATGGCACGGTTGTTCATATACAATGGCTGCTCTGTTATGCTAGTTTCTCCGCTTTTGCTTTATTTTTGCTTCACTTTTGAACATAAATTCTTGCTCAAATAACCAATAATTAAGAGACAATTGATATGATTTGTGAAATCCCATAATAGCTATTTATGCAACTTTATTCTTTACCTAATTCTACCTTCGACTGCCTCTGCACTAAATTCAAAATTCAAAACTCAATGCCCCTAAACAACACGGGAAATCTTTTAGGTAATTCATGACCATTTTAAACATAGTAGCAACTGAAAAAGGAAAAAGAAGAAAAGAGTTAATTATTATTCGTACCTCCACTTATTAGGAAGATTGTTTCGCTATTGGGTGAGGTCAACCTCTCAGCATATACTTCCACATAATACTTTTTAACATTTTCTTGAAGGCCATCAACAATCATAAGTACAAATTTCTCATCTAAAGCCGACAAAATAAAATCACTGTCCTTCATGGGACGCAATGGCTGCAATGCCTGAATTGAATTGGAATGATATTTGCAAACACTATCAGGTAAGGCTGCGAATTTTAATTTGTGTTTTGCCAAATCAAATGCAACAATCATGTAATCAGAATTGAGCCTAACAAAACAAAAGTGGACAGTTTCGTTGAGATTGGTTGCCCGAGGACAATGATGACAATACTTTAAATTAGTTTCAAAGGTTTTCCAAGTATTGTTCCCTAAAGAGAAAATATGCACACCAACTACTGCTTTGTCATCTCTACAAGAATAGGAAAATCCTAAAACCTTGAACTCATCCACTGACTGAGCATAACCTCAGCTAACAAATGGTGTATTTCTTTTAGTGAAAGATTCATAGTTGTTTGGCACTCTCTTGAATTCTCTAGTTGAACAATTGTATATAAAGCAATTTTCTGTTGTAGCTTCACCTTCAAGGGATAAGCACAGCAGATCATTATAAGAACCGCAGATCCTAAGAAAACCACAAGAGCTTTCTTTAATCAGAAAATCAAGCTGATCTTCCGTAATAGTTTTTCTATCAAGGTCTGTATGCAGAAGAGAATTTCTTACTGAGCTCCTGACCATATCAACATGAACCAGTGTTTGCCTTTGTTGGTTTTGAGTTTGGTGCATCTTGACAAACCGAGGATTAGTAATTAAAGCCCTGAATGACTTGGATAAACACTTGAATCGGCAGAGAGACTTGGCGGGCAGTTTTGTAAATACGTCGATGGTCGACAATGATAACCAGAGGAAGAGCCGCCATTGCTTCTTCAGCAAGTTAAGCAAGGACTTTAGGGTTTTTTAATCTCAATTTGGTAGCTGTGATGTTTGGAAAAATTCATAAAAACTCTTAAATATATTTTCTTTTTATTCTAAAAGCACTATCAAAGCGTTTTTTTTTTTTTTTCAAGTGTGTGGTTAATTTTGAAGTAGAGTTTTGGGGCTCTCTTCAAGCTATTTTACCTCTCCTCTTAAAGCCCAAGGTAGAGGTTAATTAAACATATAGAGAAATTTGAGATTACATCCGGAAGGGGCATGGTCTTGAACTAGTCTTCCACCAAGTCAAATGCAGCAATATGGTTAGTATCAAATACCCAATGAATAGCCCCGCCTCGAATATCAGATGCATGTCTCTAATGAAAACCATGTTCAACACCCCCCCCCCCCCAAAAAAAAAAAGCTTTTCACAGAGAGAACATTTGCAATTTTGTCAACATAAACGAAAACCTCACAATTTATAGTCATCAATATGCTCAGAATAACCAAGCCCATATAAACTTTTTGCCATTTTACGTATAGTATAATGTAACTCTCCTCCTCACTCTACTCTTATGAAAAAACGGAAAATACACCTCTCCTTCTTCGATAACAAATTGTTTCTCACGTTCAAACCCTCAAAAATTACAAGACATCGTAAAACTTTATAATAAAGGAGAGAGAAACAATGCATTCATATCCTCAAAAGTAAATGAAAACTTGCAATAATTAAAGCAAGTAGCAACAAGGTTCTTGATGGAAAACTGCAACCCTGTTGATGATAGACGTCTAGGCTAGCAAGTGGTTTTTACATGTAAAACTAATCAGAATCAAAATCAATGTACATTCGATAAGTGGGTCGGTCAGAAGAGTAGTAAACCTGGATCAGGGCGTCAACTTGGAAACCAAATTTCTTGTAGAGAGTCACAGCAGGAGTTCTCAAAGGATCAACATGAAGCATTATGCGGAGCACAGTTCTGGTTTTGCACTTCTTAACTGTGGCTTCCAGCAGTGCCTCTCTGTGACCTTGTCTCCTGTAATGCCCCATCACTAGTATTTCTCTGAGGACTTTTAACGAACAGATTGAGACTACGGGCATACGATTGAAAATTTTCATAACCGGGACAAAAATATGGGACCCGCAAGCTTGGTGATAGAAGCAGATAAGGAAGTAGGCCAAGAGTACATGACATAGTGAACGACTTGTCCATGAATCTGAATGTAAAGCAAGCCTGAGTTCTTCTTCTTCAGTTGTTCATCAAAAGATCTTGCCAGTGATTCGTGTTTAGGAAAAATCTTCTTCACCATTTTCACAATCTCATCCACTACATTAGTCTAGTTCGTTGAGTTTCTCTGCAGCTCCGTGACGGTCTCATTACTCCCCATGGCTGGTGGCTTTTGTTGCACTTACAGTTGTAGAAAATTAGAATGAAGCTTACTAGCCTAAGCGAATCGCACGGGATATACCACGTTTCTCTCCAAATGCTCAAAATATACCTCAAACAATTAAAATCTTTAATTTTACCTATATATACTTAAAAACTAAGAAAAAGTATAAAAATAACCTTAAATAAAATGCCAATAAAACTAAACTTGTTCCCTCCTAAATTAAATCAAGTAAGGTTAAAATATATGAAAAAAATTAAAAATACTAATAAAACTTAACTCCCTTCACTTCTCACTCAACTAAATACTTGACTTGTCAGACTTCATACTCGATTTCTTTAAATGAATAACATAATTGTTACTCGACTTATTTAAAAAAGTTATTCCACTTTTACTCAACTAAATACTGGACTCATTTAATCTATCTACTCGACTTAATACTTAATTAGATATTCGACTCACTCAATCATCTTACTTCACTTTTTACTCGACTAAATACTCGATTTATTTAATGGACTTCTCACTTAACTAAATGTTCGACTTATTAGATTTCACACTCTACTTCTTTAAAAAAATAACATAATTATTACTCTACTTGTTTAAGAAACCCTACTTTTACTTGACTAAATACTCGACTCATTTAATCTCTCGACTCGACTTAATACTCGACTAGATACTCAACTTATACATTTCTCTTACTTTACTCCTTATTCGATTAAAAGCTCACTTAACAGACTTCATATTTGATTTCTTTAAAAAATAACATAAATATTACTTAACTTAATACTCGATTCATTCAACCAACCTACTTGACTTTTTACTTGACTAGATACTGGACTTATGCTCTCTTACTTCACTTCTTTCTCGACTAAATACTTGACTCATTTAATATACTTACTCGACTTAATACTCGACTTACTTATCTCCTTCACTTCTTACTCGATTAAATTCTCGACTTCTCCGATTTCGTACTAGACTTCTTCCTGTATTGATTCTTCAATCACTCATAACTTAAATGGAGGCTAAATCATACATTCAATAGTGTGTTTCTAAGTACAAAATGAATAATGTACTATTAAAATTCATAAATCATTGGCAATTATACTCGTAATGAAATCAAATCAAACCCTAAACATATTTATTTTTTTGCATTTCATACATACCTCAATCACACTTAATAATGCACCTTCTTAACATTTTATTTTTATAAAAAATCCTTGTAGTAAAGGTAAGAAATCAAATAGTGAGAGAGAGAACTTGTTAAAGAGGGAAATGGTGGAAAAAAAAACATATGGTAAAAGAGAAAGAACAAAAGACTCCATGAGAGGAAAAAAGGTGAGAATTTATGATTGTTTTAAGAATATTTTTTATTTTTCCTATCTTTATGAAACATGTGTGTAACGTATGGGAATAAATATAAAAGGCTCGAAACAGAGGACACACACACGCAGACTTGAGAGAGAGAGAGAGAGAGAGAGAGAGAGAGGGAGAGGGAGAGAGAGTTGACCCGAGTTGATCGACTCAAACCTGTGAGTTGACCCGACCGAATCTCAAGATTTCAACCACTATTCTAGGCGAGTAAGGTACTATTGTGAAGCTTGTGAGACGTCAGTCATATCCCTACTGTTCTCATTACTGGAAAACGGCGAAAAC
This sequence comes from Aegle marmelos, assembly GCA_030449875.1. NCBI lineage: Eukaryota > Viridiplantae > Streptophyta > Magnoliopsida > Sapindales > Rutaceae > Aegle > Aegle marmelos. The sequence continues at coordinate 13,607,098 of JASUUL010000115.1, forward strand.
ACCATAGGTGAAACTCAAAATTTTCAGCCAAAAATTCATTCTTGCTGCCATCGATCTCGTCGAAGTTTGGCCATGCCACCGGCTGAGTTCCATTCCTCTCACCTCCAGCTTCCATTTCCAACTGGTCTTGTCACTGAAACGGCCGACTTACTGATGATCGATAACTTGCAAACCTGCTGTTTTGAGAGCTCGATCCATCGCCCTTACCATGCGTGGGGAGTCACCGCTAACACCATTAGACTCACCAAGGCCAGAACTACAAGATCTGAGCTTTTCGTCATCGTTGACTACATTTTAGTCACCGTTGACTAGTATGAGATAATTTGATAAATTCATAAAACTTAGTGGTTAATTCTGTAATTTAAAAAATTTTTAGGTAATTTGGTAATTGTGGACTAGGGCAGTAGGTAATTTAAAATTCTGAGAAAAAATTAGTAATTTGTGATATCAGCGGCAATTTGGTAATTTTGCACTTTAGAGTAATTTTGTAAATTCATAATGCAGTTAGGTAATTTGAAATATAAGGGTAAATTGGTAATCTGTGATATCAGGGGCATTTTTTTAATTTCACATTTCAGAGTAATTTTGTAAATTCATAATACAGTTAGGTAATTTAAAATTATAAGGGTAAATTGGTAATCTATTATATCAGGGACATTCTGATAATTTCACAATTCAAGGGAAATTTTATAAATTCACAATCTGTGGATGATGTCAGTAAAATAAATTGAAGGTATTTTGGTCATTTAAGATTCTGAGGATAATTCGATAAATTATGATTTTGACTTCTGAGAGTAATTTAGTAAGTTTAAACATCGGGGGCAGTTTGGTAATTTTTAGACATGAGGGTATTTTTATAATTTTAACTATTCGAGAGTTATATTATATGGATTCGAGCTTTATTGAGCACAATTGGTTGTATTTTATGTTATCAATAATAATTATACTGTTTATTTGATTGGAAGATCTACGAATGAGAATCAATCTGCAGATATCGACGATATCGGATGTGATCGTCGTCACTGTGAGTCGAATATACAAAACCTATTTTTGTAGATTATTATGATTTTAAATGTGGTAATGCATGTTTGCAAATGAATTTTTAAAAGTTTCGATTTAATGATTTTCTGAAAATGGATTTTATTGGCAAAATCGATATTTATTGTTAAAGACATTTATGATTTAATGATTGTGCTATTGATTTTGAATAAATGCATAATAATGATATTTTAAAGAAAATGAAATGGATTTAAAGTTTATTTAATGAAAAATGAAATGAGATTTTGGACATTATCAGATGTTTACGTATATGTGTAAATATATTTGTTTTCAAAATTATTAGACAGTACCTTTCCCTATATACAATGATATTGATGAGATGATATAAGATAATATGTGATGATATGAGATATAGGCTTTTGGGGCCTGTCTGAGTACATATAGAGGCCTTGGGGTGTACTTTGATGCTTTTGTCTTTTGGAAATCGGTAACGTATGCATAACTATGATGATGACATATAATGAGTATGATGAGATGTGATGAGATATGATGAGTATGATGCGATGTGATGATTGATGATGAGATATGTTGAGTATGATGAGATGTGATGAGATGTTATTTCGTCATCTATCTGTGTAGCTCTGGGATATGTTTAACTGTGTAGCTCTGAGGTATGATGGTTCACTGATTATCCATTCGTCGAGGTCCGGACATGATGACATATGAGATGTTATTTTCCTATCTATCTGTGTAGGTCTAGGGTATGATGGTTTCTTGATTGTCCGTCTGCTGAGGTTTGAATAATTCGTGTAGCTCCAAGGCATAATGGTTTCTTGATTACTCATCCATTAAGGTTCGGGTATGATGAGATTATTTTCCTTGGGTACTTGTTTCATGATAGTTTTTAGTATTCAGTATTGATATTATGTGTTGTGAATTTTTCTTGGTTTTATACAGTATTTTATGACGATTTCAAATTAAGTATTTATATAATATTATGACATGTTATTCCTTAGTTATTTCACATGACATTAAATATGTTTTTGAAGTTAGTGATTTGATTATAAATATTAAGTGATTTATTAATATTTCTTGTCTATGGTTTGATGAAATTGTATATTTAAAATGATATAATTATTTTTAAAAATTACTATCTAGTCACCGACTTTTATTGAGTTTTATATCCATTTTTATTATATTTTTCCCCCTACAGAAGATTTACAGGTGCAATAATTGACTTAACAATAATAGATATTTGTATTTTGGTCACGTAATAGTATTAGAAGTCATAAAATTTTTTAGTCTAAATATTTCAGATTGTATAATTTTGTGATTAAAGATAATTTACTGTATTTGGTATTAAAATATTTCGGACAATATTTGGTATTGTTGAGTTGTTGATTGGTAGAGTTTGTTGAAATTTAAAATTATTTTGGGAGTGTTATTTTATTATTTGCAGGATTGGAGAATGCCAAAATTATAGAGCAAATTTTAGTAGAAATATTATTATTATTATAGAATTGTTATTAGTTTAATTTCGAGGATTAGAGAGATTCATCCTAGGGTTCGAGATGGGTCGTGACAGAGTTGGTTTCAGAGTATGATTTTAGGTTCTATAGACTTTACTATTTTAATTTAAATAAGTTGTACTATTATTAAAGTCGGAATTGATATTTTATAGAATTATCATGCTTCGTCGTAGCAGTAGATGTGGTTGTGTTTGTCGTCCTCCTAGGCTAATTGAAGCTGAGTCGACTCTAGATGTTGTACTTGTGGAGGAGAATGAACCCATAAATGAGGGAGCAATTGAGTCTTTGACGCATGAGGTTGAGCCATTATTTTTATGGAAGCCTTGAAAAAAAAAATTTTTAACTGCAATCTCTAAAAGATTTATACTAATGGATACACATAGGTAGATAGAATCAATTTTATATCCTTCTAAATTTTTACTCAAATAACTATACTATATGTGTCCAAATTGATTCAATTGGTACAAGGATCATTGTAGCTTGATTAAAAAAGACTACGATCCTTTGATTTATATGCTTTCAGGCATAGTAAATCCTTAAGGGATTTTCATGTAAAATATTATGACCAAGTGAGCCAAGCAAATATGTTGTCACTACATGCATGAGGTGCGTGTTAAGTCTTTTCTAAGGCTCTTAAACATTGTTTAAAATCGAAAACATCATATTATCTATCATTGGGGATATATATACTTTATTAATCTATACCAGTTCGCTGTAGAAAACCTTGTGAACAAATTTTATGCAATCAGTATTTAGTGATTTCATTGTGCTTATTACATTTCTTGAAAAATATTCACTTATATATAATGAACTAGACATGTTAGGTGTCTAGACTACAGGTCCATAAACTTCATGTTTAGCTAAAGAAATCAATTCTACCAAAATTGTTGTCATTCATAAAGGCCAATAATGACTTTATCTATATTCACCAATAGTTTATAGATTATAATCATTACGACGTGAGTAGCTATAACAAACACAAACATGTCATTGATGATATTTACTTTACTATTTTCACACGTGTGTAAACTATATAGAGATTTTTATAAGTCCAATCACATTAAAGGCTTTATGCCTCATCTATGGACATTTATTTACCCTTGATGGAGTTTGCTTACTGTAGTGCAAATTTTATTGAACTCGCAAGCGCACGAATCTATTGTAGAATAGATTAATGGTGACGAGTGTCAATCCCACGAGAAGGTTAATTTTAATTATGTGCAGAATTAATTTTCTAAGTGACAATTAAATTATGGTAAATTTTTCCTAAATTGTGAATTAAAATAGTGGGAGTAAATAAAAATGAAACTGTAATAATAAAACACTTGGGTATCTGGATCTGCATCAACATGCTCCATGGGCTAAATATTTCATATTAATACCAATTAAATCATAAGGGGGGATTCCATACCTCATGAACCACGCTCAAATAATAATAATCTTGTACTAGGGTGCCGGTTTAACCAGCGCGGTATCTAGACAAGACCATTACTATTTGTAGGCGAAAAGTCAAAATAACCACAAATATTAGAGGGAAAGAGAAAGTAAATTTATCAAATTAAACCCATGGAATATGTTGAGACTTCACCTTCAATCCAAGTTTAAAAGAAAATTAGCCACTCATATTTTAACTAGAGATAAAAAGGAAATTTTATTAAAATACAAAGAAACTACAAAAAGGAGAATGAATTTCAGAAATCTAAGTTTAAAAATGAATTTAGGGGTCTCAAATTAGGAAGGGAGAGCCCCCTTTTTATAGATGTTGAGTGTTAGAAAGTGTATATTTATAAAGGAGAAAATCGTCATTTTCACTTTAAATCTCACTCACATTGCTACTTTTATTTATTTAAGTATTTTGTTATTTAATTATATGTGTTTTATTATAATTGTGTATTTTATATATTTTAGGGGTATTATAATCGTTTCACAATAAACGAGTGATCAGATAGTAAAACGGACGTCATATTTGGACTCAGGATGGTCGAAAACCTTAAGAAGAGCATTAAAGGAAAAGGTTACTGTTCACACATACAGATCGTTCATACGTGCAGATCGCATTCACGATCTTTGTTCATGTATACGGACCGATGATGTGGTAACTACCTACGACGTGGCAGTATCTGATTGGACGAATTATGTGGATTGACTGCTTATGTGGCATTGACCGATGATGTGGCGTTGATCGATGATGTGTCATGATCTCATTGGACTAAATTTCTTATGTACTGTAGATCGATGACGTGGCAGCATCTCATTGGAGTAGAAATCGGGTGTACAGTACATGCGCTTACATGGGATTATTTACTATTCAGGCGGCGTTCTTTGCACAAATGTTGATTGTTGATTGTTGATCGTTGATCGTTGGATGGTGACGTGGCGCAATCTCGAGCATCCGAATTGTTTTTAATCCGATGGTCACGATTCACTCAATGTATCTATAAAAGGGCTCTCCCCTAATTTGGCACCCCTGAATTCATTTCTAAGCTTAGATTTCTGAAATTCCTTCTCCTTCTTGTAGTTTCTTTGTATTTTAATAAAATTTCCTTTTTATCCCTAGTTAAAATATGAGTAGCTAATTTCTTTTTGAGCTTGGGTTGAAGGTGAAGTCTCAACATGTTCCATGGGCTTAATTTGGTAAATTTACTTTCTCTTCCCCTCTAATATTTGTGGTTGTTTTGACTTTTCATTGACAAATAATAATAGTCTTGTCTAGATACAGCTCTGGTTAAACCGGCACCCTAGTACAAGGTTATTATTATTTGGCACGATAAGCCCTTGGCACCATACTTATTGGAGAGTGGTTCATGAGGTGTGGAATCCCCCCTTATGATTTAATTGGTATTAATATGAAATATTTAGCCCATGGAGCATGTTGATGCGGATCCGGATACCCAAGTGCTTTATTATAACAGTTTCATTTTTAATTATTTCCGTCATTTTAATTCACGATTTAGAATAAAGTTACCATAATTTAATTGTTCTCATTAAAAGAAAATTAATTCAGCACATAATTAAAATCAACCTCCTCGTGGGATCGACACTCGTCACCATTAATCTATTCTACAATAGATTCGTGCGCTTGCGAGTTCATTAAAATTTGCACAACAATAGATACATTGAGTGAATTGTGACCATCGAATTAAAAATAGTTCGGACACTCAGGATTGCGCCATGTCATCAGTCAACAGTCAACATTCAACAGTCAATGTTTGAATAGTAAATAATCCCATGTATGCGCATATACCGTACACACAATTTTTGCTCCACTGAGATGCTGCCACGTCATCGATCTACAGTACATAAGAAATTTAGTCTAATAAGATTGTGACATATCATCAGTCAATGCCACGTCATCGGTTAATGCCACGTAAGCAATCAATTCCACATAATTCGTCAAATTAAATACTGCCATGTCATAGGTAGTTGCCACATCATCAGTCCGTATATATAAACAGTGTCGTGAATAGTACCGTGAACAGTACTATACGTATGAACAATACTTTTTCTTTTAATGCTCCTCTTAAGGTTTTCGACCGTCCTGAGTCCAAATATGACGTCTGTTTTGCTGTCTGATCACTCGTTCATTGTGAAACGATCGTGATGCTTGTAAAATACATAAAATACATAATTATAATAAAACACATATAATTAAATAACAAAATACTTAAATAAATAAAAGTAGTAATGTTAGTGAGAGTTAAAGTGTAAAATGATGATTTTCTCCTTTATAAATATACACTTTCTAACACTCAACACACTCCCCAACCAGCTTATTGCTAGTCCCTAGTAAATAAAGCGAAGACAAAATTGAAAACTCTTTTTTTTTAAAGAAACACATGTGTTTATTCAATCAGATTAATGATAGCAATCAAATAAAAGTACAAGTATTATCTCTGGTATAAAGGAATATCACACCCACATCAACCATCTATATGCATCAGTCCAGCAGACTTTGTTGTGGCAATAGTAATCAGGTCCCTTTCAGGAATGACATATCCAACCCCAAAATCTCACCGATTGTAGTGACACTCTCACAAATAAATTAATCCCAATAAAATTTTGTCATTACAATGAATGGTAAATTGAGAGAAAATAATAAAGAAATATCATACACTCTCACCAAGATGAAAAAAATATGCTTATAACTTAAAAATAATGTGATCTCAAATAAAGTATTAGTCAACCCAATGTATTCATTTTTTTCTCTTTCTTTTTTTCTTTTTTTTTTTATGTATATGCATCACTACATCTTAATTGCTCATATAACTAGCTTTTATTTCAGACTATAGTTCCCTAAAATCAAGAAAGACTTTTATTAGGACGTAACGTAGGCTAGGGTCATGGCTAACAAAGAAAGGGAAATAGGGAAACAAAATATATATGTTTTAGAAGAATTCAAGAATTTTTGTTTTAAAAAAAATTACAAGATGCATTTTACTTATTTATTACTATGGTATATTTTTTTCTTTTTTTTCTCTTTTTTTAAATTTTTTTTATATAGCACAACTTCGCTGAATAAAATAATTATTTATCTTTTTTCTCAAACATGAATAGGTGGATAAAACTTGTATGATATCGGGTAATACTCCAAATTGGAGTGGGTCAGGATGATAAGTTAATAAAAAAAAGTTTTTTTTTTAAAATAAAAGGCTCAAAAAGGTTAATTATGGATATTACATAATAGGAATGGCTAGAAAGGCTCAAACGGGTCAAAAATGGCCTTCCATTATCTTTTAGAACTTTAAATAATCTTCCATATCTACTAATTAGGTGGGCATTTAAATGCAGTATCACGCATATTTTTTTTTAAAAAAAACGGGATGACTCAAAGAAAATTTAAAGATCATGTATGAAATAATAAACTGCTAAGTTACATGAAAAATGGGCAAAAAGGGTTATTTTCCAAGAAAAATTAATAGGCTCAAAAACTCACTTGGAATTTATTATGACATGTGCATTCTTTCAAGCAACTCATATGTGTCCCCAACATCAATATGTAGAATAGTAAACATGGTGTAACATCACTCAAGACTAAAGATAATACAAATACTAAAATTAGAAAGTCATCATATCATCCAATATCAAAAACTCACACACAATTTTTTTTTAACATAATTCTTTCTCCCAACCTATTCTAAACATAAAAAGAAAACATACAGGCAGAAAAATTAAAGAAAAATAAATTTTTTTTCTTTTTTTTTAAAGAAGATGCGTTTCTAAAGTCGCTATACTCTATATTCAGCCATCTTTGACTTTAAAAACTTGAAAACATATATTTATAAAGGAGAAAAATGAAAAGTTAGAAAAAAACACACACAATTTTTTTTTTTACTAAGAAGATGCGTTTCTAGAGTCACTACACTCCATATTCAGCCATCTTCTACTCAAAAAGTTAGTCATAGGTAGTTCAACATTCCACAATTGTCAACTATTCCCTCCCCCAACCAGAACGAAACATTGTCTTCAATGTTTGAAAGGAAAGAAGTAGAGTTTAGAAGATATCACCTAGGTGCTGTAACACAAGAAAATATTTACAAGCGAAGAGTTAAATCTAATTTGTACTTCTTACTGCCGCTACTGTTACTATCATTATTTGAACAATCCAACACAATATCCCTGTGATCTGGCTCTGGTTAATAAGCTTGTAACAGATCAAGTAGTGCATTAGCAGTGTGTGCACAAATAGAGATTTTTTTCACTGAAGAAGGAATGAAATAATTTTTTATTGCATGGTTGAGAAATGCGAGAAAGCCATCATAAAAGTTATTGACATTTAACAAACCAATGAGTTTCTGATGAATGTTCAGATGGGACCAATATGCTAATGTCATTAGTGCCTCAAGAGTTGTAAGATCGCCTAGAAGGAAAATAAAAGTATCAGCATGATTGAGCATTTTAGTTATTTATTCTTGCATACCTGAGACGACTAACTCTTCTCCAGTTGGTGAATGAGACAAATAACCCAAAGGTTTTAAGATTTGAGGGATGATGCCTAACACTTGGCTCCCTTTGACAAAAGCAGCTTCTGATACCATTTTGGATAACCCTCGGTCACCTCCTCCATACACCAAGTGCAATTTTCTCTCTGCTATTCTTAGACCAAGATCTATGGCTGCCTCAATGAACTCTTTATGTTTGCTATAATGAAACCCTGAAAGCACACAAATGCTCAGTTAAAAAAAATTGTATTTAAAGACCTTGATGACAGTTGGTTACAGCTATGTATGGGACATTATATCAATTAACGTGTAAGGCACATGGCTCAAAAGTCAATAAGAAAATAGTAAAAAGAAAAGAAAAAAATAAATAAAATTATTAAAAATAATAATGCAAATAGTAAAATAACAGTGAAATAAAAGAACAGAGAGGTAAAAGGATATTTACAAATAGTTGTGATTGTGGCTCACATCTTCCTCTCGTTTTACGTTCAGAAACGACTTGAACGCCCTCTATGGGTCGAGGATAGGCTTCCCATCTAGTTTTCTTACAAACTGGCAAATATGGTCTTTTATAGTTAGATTCCTGAGACTATAGTTTGCACATTCTTTCTGGAATAATGGCCATAACTGGAGTATTGCATTTTGGACGTATCCACTGGGATGCGTTTTAAGAGACAAAAGGATATCATCTAATAACTCCTTATTCAAGTCATCCCTAATAAATTGAATCTTATCTTCTCTGTTATCAGACACCATTCCTAAAGAACATGATTTTTTATTACATATCATTCTGGCACATTTATGACAAGCAACAGAAAGTCTTCGAGCTCGTCGTTTTCTTACATAATTTTCTTTACCACAACCAGACATGTATGCAATAAATTTAGGAGGTAACTCACCTGCTAAGTGAACTTTTGCCTCGATTAACCAACGTATGTCAGTAGGGATGTTATTCTTCATAAGCAATCACATGCGTTCGGACCGAGCTTTATAAATAGTGAGGAGAGCATTCGGAGGAAGTAAAGGAAATCACTTGTGAAGTTTTGCTAAGATCTCGTCTCTTTCCATGCCTGCTTTCGTCTCAGAATATCAGTTATTATGGGAAACTAAAGTGACCGACTTGATTGTCACAGAGTACCGTTATCCGCCACTTGACCGAGGTTACCAACTTTAAACACACAAAGTAAACTAAAACACACAAACAAGAAAAGAAATTAAAACACACAAAACAAACTAAAATCGTCCTCTTATTGAATTCACCTTAAGCTTCAATTGGATGTTGTAGATGCCTCTCTCAATTTATCTGAGATCTCTTTCTAAATCCTCAACATGGGCTACTAACTCTAGTAGTTGTAGCTGCCAGATACGATGTGTTTAACAAAATCATATCTGACCTCTGAGATGAGATTGTATACGTCGAATCTGTCTAAGAATGTTTAAGAGGAACTGCCTCATGATTAAAATGATAAGAAAAAAAACTTAATGGTTAAACAAATATACTTAAACAAAAATAATTTCAATCAGCAAAGGAATGATAAAAACTAAAAAATAAAGAAAATAAACAATCAAATCAGTGAAAAGAAAAGTCTTAATTTAAATAGGTGGGTCACTCAAATTTATTTCGCTGTCCTCTTCAAGTGGTTGGTATTCTAGATATGTCTTTAATCTTTGACCATTAACTTTGAAAGTGACACCATTTGTTGGATCCTTAATTTCAATTGCCCCATGTGGAAAAACAGTGTGAATAATAAATGGGCCAGACCATCGAGAGCATAACTTACCTGGGAATAAGTGCCAGCGAGAATTAAATAAAAGTACTTTCTGACTTAGAGTGAAAGATTTTTCATAATGTGCCTGTCGTGAAAGACTTTCATTCGTTGCTTGTAAAATTTGGCATTCTCGTATGCGTCATTTTGAATTTCTTCAAGTTCTACCAACTGTAATCTTCTTTCGAGCCAGCTTGCTGTATGTCAAAATTGAATTTCTTGATGGCCCAATATGCAGGATACTCGAGTTCCACAGGTAGGTGGCATGCTTTTTCATACACTAGCCTGTAGTGTGACATCCCAATCAAAGTCTTAAAAGCCGTTCTATATGCCCATAATGCATCATCAAGCCGCAACGACCAATCTTTTCTGTCGGGCCTCACTGTTTCTTTCTAAAATGTACTTTATTTCTCGATTAGAGATCTCAACTTGGCCGCTAGTCTGTGGGTGATATGGGGTCGCCACTTTATAAGTGATGGAGTACTTTATCAAAAGTGCTTTGAAAAATTTATTACAAAAGTAGGCACCACCATCACTAATTATTGCTCGAGGAAATCCAAAGCGGAAACAATATTACTTTTAAAAAATCCTATTACCACTTTATGATCATTGTTCCTACATGGAATTGCCTCTACCCATTTCGAAACATAGTCAACAGTGACCAATATGTATTGATGGCTAAAAGATGGGGGAAAGGGTCCCATGAAATCAATACCCCATATGTCAAAAATTTCAACCACTAGAATTAGGTTTAGTGGCATCGTATTCCTTCGTGTAATGCTCCCCATTCGTTGACACCTATCACATGAAGAAAAAAAGGTGTAAGCATCTCGAAATATAGTTGGCCAATAGAAACCACATTATAAAATTTTAGTAGCTTTTTCTTAGCACTGAAGTGGCCTCCACAAGCTTGTTCATGGCAGAAAGAGAGAATATTCTGAAATTTATTCTCTGGGACACATCGTCTAACAATTTGGTCTGCATAGTATTTAAATAGATAAGGATCATCCCAAAAAAAATTCTTTATTTATGCAAAGAATTTGGCCTTGTCCTGCTTAGTCTAATGCTTTAGAAGTTGACCTATAACAAGATAATTAACTATATCAGCATACCATGGTACTACTTCCACACTCATTTATTGTTCATCTGGAAACGACTCATTCAAAAGTAAATGTTCTATTGTTGTGTCAAAATGGAGACGAGAAAGATGATCAACCACAACATTTTCTGTTCCTTTCTTGTCTTTGAATTCTAAGTCAAATTCCTACAAAAGTAGCACCCAACGAATTAGTCTAGCTTTTGCATCTTTCTTTATGAGAAGATATTTAAGAGCAGCATAATCTGTAAATATAATTATTTTACAACCAATGAGATAAGATCAAAATTTTTCTAATGCAAACACAACTGCTAGCATTTCTTTTTCAGTGGTTGAATAATTTAACTGTGCATCATTCAATGTCATACTAGTATAGTAAATCACATGGGGAATTTGATCTACTCTTTGTCCTAATACTGCTCCTACTGCATAGTCAGATGCATCACACATAAGCTCAAATGGTAAATTCTAATTTGGGGGCTGAATGATAAGTGATGATGTCAACAATTGTTTTAATTTTTCAAATGCCACAAGACATAAATCATCAAAAACAAAAGATACATCTTTAGCAAGTAAATTGCATAAGGGTCTAGAAACTTTGTTAAAATCTTTAATGAAACGTCAATAAAATCTAGCATGCCCAAGAAAAGATCTTACTTCTCTGACTGTTTTAAGTGGAAGAAGATTGGAAATGAGATCCACCTTGGCTTTATCAACCTCAATACCTTTGCTTGAAATGATGTGACTGAGAACGATACCTTGTTTAACCATAAAATGGCATTTCTCCCAATTCAAGACTAAATTCTTCTCGATATGTCTCTATAAAACTAGAGTTAGATGATGTAGACATTGATCAAATGAATCTCTAAAAATAGAAAAGTCATCCATAAAAACCTCAAGGAATCGTTCAACCATATTAGAAAAAATGCTCAACATGCATCGTTGAAATGTAGCAGGTGCATTACATAATCTAAATGGCATTTTCCTATATGCAAAAGTACCAAAAGGACAGTGAAGGCAGTCTTCTCTTGATCTTTTGGTGCTATAGAAATCTGATTGTATCCAAAATAGCCATCTAGAAAGTAATAAAACTCATGACCTGCTAATCTATCAAGCATTTGATCGATAAATGGTAAAGGAAAATGGTCTTTATGTGTGACAAAATTCAACTTTCTGTAATCAATGCATACACGCCATCCTGTAGTTACTCTAGTGGGTACTAATTCATTATCAGCATTGATAACTACTGTAACTCCTGACTTTTTAGGAATAACTTGCACATGACTGACCTATGAACTATTAGAAATGGGGTAAATGATACCTGCATCTAATAGTTTAAGGACTTCAGTGTGAACAACCTCTTTCATGTTAGGATTTAACCGACGTAGCATTTCCCTAGTAAGTTTAGCATTTTCATCAAGGTAAATGTAATGCATGCAATCCACTGGGTTTATACCTTTTATGTCTGCTATGGTCCATCCTAATACTCCTTTATGCTTTTTTAAAACATCCAACAACTTACCTTTTTGTTCATCATTGAGAGAGGAAGAGATGATTACTGGCAAAGTGCTTTCTTCTCCTAGGAATGCATATTCCAAAGTGTTGGGTAATGGCTTGAGCTCGAGTTTTAGTGGTGATTCTAATGATGGGCTGAGTTTCTTTTCTGATGGCACTAGTTGTTCAACTCCTAACTTCCATTTATTAGTGTCCATAGATGGTACTGAGTCAAGTAGGGCGTTGACTTCATCGATTGATCTGTCAATATCAAAATTCAAATCAAAGTGAATTAAACAAGTTTGCAAAGGGTCATCACTAAGGCTTGAAAAAAAATTGTTATCAACTAGTGTTTCTATTAAATCCACATCAACAATTCCATCATCTGCACTGTAAAGCTGTTTGGAAATGTTAAAGATATTGAGTTCCATGGTCATATTGCCAAAAGACAACTGCATATTTCCAGTTCCGCATTGAATATGTGCATCGGCAGTTGCCAAGAAAGGTCGGCCCAGAATAATGGGAATGTACTTTTTTTAATCCTGCACTGGTTGAGTATCAATTACAATGAAATCAACAGGAAAATAAAACTTGTCTACCTGGATAAGCACGTCTTCCATAATACCATGAGGTATTTTTGTGGACCGATCTGCAAGCTGTAACACCATTGGAGTTGGATGTAATCCGCCCAGTCCAAGTTTCACAAATATAGAGTAAGGCAACAGATTTACACTACCTCTTAAATCCAACAAAGCATTCTTAATTGTGTGGTTCCCTATACTACATGAGATAGTGGGGGAGCCTAGGTCTTTACATTTTAGAGGTATTTTATGTTGGAGTATAGAACTAATATTTTCTGTTAGAAAGGCCTTTTTCTGAACATGAATATTTCTCTTTTTTGTACAAAGGTCTTTAAGAAACTTGGCATATGATGACACTTGTTTTATAGCTTCAAGTAAATGAATGTTAACACTGACCTGTTTGAAGATTTCAAGAATCTCACCTGTTGATTTTCCTTTCTTCCCTTTAGCTAACCTTTAAGGAAATGGAGCTTTAGGAACATATTCTCGTGGGTTGGTTTTCACTTTCTCCTCTGATGATGATTCCTTAGTGTTCACAGGTACAATTTGAGTTGATTTTGGCATCTCCACTTTGTCATCAACTTCTTTTCCTTTTCGCAAGGTCATCACTACTTTGACCTTTCCATGCTGCTATGGTGAACTATAACTTGCTTCATTCACTACTTTAGGGTTAGGCACTGATTGACTTAGAAATTTACCCTTTTCAACGGTCATGGCCAAAGTTTGAACTGAAAAGGCAAGTTGTCCTACCATTTTCTCAAGGCTCGAAACAGATTGAGCTTGTGACTTAAAGCTCGCTCTCATCTCATTTCGTAATTCATCAATGGTGCAGTTCTACTGCTCGATCTTGGAGTTAGTAAGATTTCTGACATTTTGGAATATCTCCTCCCATGGTTTGGGTTGAGAATGGTTTGGATTCTGATTGTATGGTCTAAATGGTGGTTGAGAGGTTTGAGACATTTGAGGAACTGGTTACATCGGTAGAGGTGGAACTGATGGTCCATTTTGTTGGAATCCTTGAGACCATGAAAAATTGGGTGATCTCTCCATCCAGGGTTATATGTGTTGGAGTAAGGCTTGTAGTTTGGTGGTTTTCTCATGACACCTATGGCATTGGCTTGATTTGAATATGAGTCGTGGTCATGTGGCTCTGTTGATTTAGCAGTTGTCAAAGATGCTATTTGTCGAGCAAGGCCTTCGACCATTTCTTTAACTTCTTTAATTCCTAAGCTTGACTCGCCAATGTTAACCTCATTCACTCCCTTAATTCTCCTGGTATTTCTGAGTGATCGAGTCCGTTGTTGAGAATTATCCGATTTCCATTGGAAAAATTACCAAATCTCTTATGTGCTTTTGGACATTAACTCTCTTCCACTAGTTGCCATTAGCCATTCTTACATATGTGGCAATAATCCCTCCAAAAAGTATTGGCATTGGTGCCATTTCTCGTACCCATGATGTGGACACTTTAAGAGTAACGCATTAAATCTCTCATGCTTTGAAAAACTGCTCGTCGTCTCTTTGGGTAAACTCTGAAATTTTCCTGCTAATAGCATTGGTTTTATGAATTTTGAAATATTTATTTAAAAATTTGGTTACCATTTGTTCCCATGATGTAATGCTATTAGCAGGCAATGTATTAAACCATGAACGAGCTCTATCTTTTAATGAAAATGGGAATAATCTAAGTTTAACATCATCATCTGAAAAATTCTCGTATTTAAAAGTTTGACAAATAGCATGAAAATCATTCAGATGATTATATGGGTCATCATTTTCTAAGCTATAAAATGTGGGGAGACAGTTTAGCACACTAGATTTTAATTCAAAACTCCTATCAGCTACATTTGGGTACCTTATGCATAATGTGCTCAAATTAGATAAATGACTAAAATAATCTTTAAACGGCCTCTCTTGTGGTTCTGATTGCTGATTTTGCAATTCCATTTCAAGTTTCTTTTGAAAAACAGTGTGTTTGTGCGTGCGAAGTGTTTTTCCAAATCAAGGTCTAAAGTTTCAAGATTAGGTGATAATGACCTTCGACCATGCATGCAAAGAATAAAATAAAATAAATAAAAATAAAGAGGAGAGAGAAATTACGATACTAACCTTGTGACGTTGTTACAATGAAAATACACTGAATAGCTATAAAAAGAAATTACGTGAAATAAATATTAACTAAAATAAATAACAAAGAAAGATAACAAGATAAATTAAAAAAATTACAAAGAAAAATAACATAGAAATTAAATTATACAAATTTAAAGAAGAGAGAAAGAAATAAAATTCTAATCTAATTTCTCTTTTTTTTTTAGAAGAAAAAAATTACAAAAAATAAATATTAAGGAAAAAAAAACTAATTTTATGAATTAAAATACTTACCTCCCCGGCAACGGCGCCAAAAACTTGTTGTGCAAATTTTATTGAACTCGCAAGCGCACGAATCTATTGTAAAATAGATTAATGGTGACAAGTGTCGATCCCACGAGGAAGTTGATTTTAATTATCTGCAGAATTAATTTTCTAATTTTCTAAATTATGAATTAAAATGGCGGGAGTAAATAAAAATGAAACTGTAATAATGAAACACTTGGGTATCCGAATCTGCATCAACATGCTCCATGAGCTAAATATTTCATATTAATACCAATTAAAAGGAAATTAGCCACTCATATTTTAACTAGGGATAAAAAGGAAATTTTATTAAAATATAAAGAAACTACAAGAAAGAGAAGGAATTTTAGAAATCTAAACTTAAAAATGAATTTAAGGGTCTCAAATTAGGGGGGAGACCCCCCTTTTTATAGATACATTGAGTGAATCGTGACCATCGGATTAAAAATAGTTCGGACACTCAGGATTGCGCCACGTCATCAGTCAACAGTCAACAGTCAACATTAAACAGTCAATGTTTGAATAGTAAATAATTCCATGTATGCACACGTACCGTACACACGATTTTTGCTCCACTGAGATGTTGCCACATTATCGATCTATAGTACATAACAAATTTAGCCCAATAAGATTGTGACACATCATCAGTCAATACCACGTAATCGGTCAATGCCACGTAAGCAATCAATTCCACATAATTCGTCAAATCAAATACTATCATGTCATAGGTAATTGTCACATCATCGGTCCGTATATATGAACAGTATCGTGAACAGTACCGTGAACAGTACCGTACGTATGAACAATACTTTTTCTTTTAATACTCCTCTTAAAGTTTTCGACCGTCCTGAGTGCAAATATGACGTCCGTTTTGCTGTCTGATCACTCGTTCATTGTGAAACGATCGTGATCCAAACCCGCAAGTTAAACCCGACTAAATCTCATGATTCCGGCCACTGTTCTAGGCGAGTAAGGTGCCATTGCGAAGCTGTTGAGCCGCCGATCATATCCTTGCCATTCTCGTTGCTAGAAAATTGCCAGAACACCACCAATGAAGCTCAAAAATTTCGACCAAAACCCCATTCTTGCTGCCGTCGATCCTATCGAAGTTTGGCCACGCCATCTGCTGGATTCCACTCCTCCCACCTCCAGCTTCTATTTTCGACTGGTCTCGTCACCTAAAACAGTCAGATTCTCGATGATCAATAACTTATAAACCCGCTGTTTTGGGAGCTCGATTCGCCTCCGTCACCACGCATGGAGAGTTACTGCCAGCACCATTAGACTCACCATGGCTGGAACTATAAGATCTAACCTTTCCATTTTCGTTAACTAAATTTCGATCACCGTTGATTGGTATGGGGCAATTTGATAAATTCATAAAACTTGGTAGTTAATTCTATAATTTTAAAAATTTTTGGGTAATTTAGTAATTATGGACTAAGGCAGTAGGTAATTTAAAATTCTGAGGAAAAATTGGTAATTTGTGATATTATGGGCAATTTGATAATTTCACACTTCAGAGTAATTTTTTAAATTAATAATGCAGTTAGGTAATTTGAAATTATAAGGGTAAATTGGTAATTTGTTATATCAGGGGCATTTTTGGTCATTTCACATTTCAGAGTAATTTTGTAAATTTATAATATAGTTAGGTAATTTGAAATTATAAGGTAAATTGATAATCTGTGATATCAGAGATATTGTAATAATTTCACACTTTAAGGGTAATTTTATACATTCATAATCTGTAGATTATGTTAGTAAAATAAATTAAAGGTATTTTGGTAATTTAAGGTTCTCAGAATAATATGATAAATTATGGCTCTGACTTCTGAGGGTAATTTAGTAAGTTTAAATATCGGAGAGTGTTTGTAATTTTTCGACATAAGGGTATTTTGGTAATTTTAACTATTCAAGAGTTATATTATATGGATTCGAGCTTTATTGAGTATAATTAGTCATACTTTATGCTATCGGTAATACTTATACTATTTATTTGGTTAGGAGGATCTATGAACGATAATCAATCCGCAGACGTCGACGATATCGGATGTGATCATCATCACTGTCAGTGAAATATATAAAACATATTTTCTTTGTGGATCATTATGATTTTAAATATGGTAATGCATGTTTGCAAATGAATTTTTAAAGGCTCCAATTTAGTGATTTTCTTAAAATGGATTTTATCGGCAGAATCGGTATTTATTGTTAAAGATATTTATGATTTAATGATTTTGCTATTGATTTTGAATAAATGCATAATGATGATATTTAAAAAAATGAAATGGATTTAAAGTTTGTTTAATGAAAAATAAAATGAAATTTCGGACATTATCAGATATTTACGTATATGTGTAAATATAGTTGTTTTCAAAATTATTAGACAATATCTTTCTCTATATAAAACAATACTGATGAGATGATATGAGATAATATATGATGATATGAGATATATGCTTTTGGGGCTCGTTTGAGTACACATAGAGACTTTCGGTCGTGTACTTGGATGCTTTTGTCTTTTGGAAACCAGTTATGCATGCATAACTATGGTAATGAGATATAATGAGTATGATGAGATGCGATGAGAAATGATGAGATATGGATGTGATGAGAGATGATGAGATATGTTGAGCTTGATGAGATGTAATGAGATGTTATTTCCTCATTTATCTGTGTAGCTCCAGGATATGCCTATCCGTGTTGCTTTGGGGTATGCCTATCCATGTAACTCTGGGGTATGATGGTCAAGGTTCGGATATGATGATATATGAGATGTTATTTCCCTATCTATCTGTGTAGGTCTGAAATATGATAGTTTCTTGATTGCCCATTTATTGAGGTCTGAATTATCTCTATAGCTCCGGGGCATGATGGTTTCTTGATTACTCATCCGTTGAGGTCCTGGTATGACGAGATTATTTTCCTTGGGTACTTATTTCGTGATAGTTTTCAGTATTCAGTATTGATATCATGTGTTGTGAATTTTCCTTGATTTTATGTAGTATTTTGTGACGATTTCAGATTGAGTATTTATATGATATTATGACATGTTCTTCCTTGGTTATTTGACATAACATTAAATATGTTTTTGAGGTTAGTGATTTGATTATAAATGTTAAGTGATTTATTAATATTTCTCGTTAATAGTTTGATGAAATTGTATATTTAAAATGATATAATTATTTTCAAAATAAAATTATTTTAAAAAATTATTATCCACTCACTTATTTTAACTAAGTTTTTTACTCGCCCTCATTTTTATTATATTTTTTCCCTCAGGAGATTTGTAGAGACAATAATCGACTCAGTAATGATAGATATTTATATTTTGACCACTTAATGGTATTTGGAGTCATGGAATTTTTTAGTCTAAATATTTTGGATTGTATAATTTTGTGATTAAGGATAATTTACTGTATTTGGTATTAAAATATTTCGGACGATATTTGGTATTATTGAGATGTTGATTGGTTGAGTTTATTAAAATTTGAAATTATTTTGGAGTGTTATTTAATTGTTTGCAAGATTGAGAAATGTTAAAATTATAGAGCAAACTTTGCCGAAATTTCGGTAGAAATATTAATATTATTATAGAATCGTTATTAGTTTAATTTTGAGAATTAAAGAGACTCATCTTAAGATTCGATATAGATCATGACAATATATATAAAATAGAGTATAAATTTAATATTTAAAGATAAATTTAGAATATTTAAATAAAAAAAAACCCTACAAGCCTTCTTTCTAACAGGCAAAAAAGTCCATGGGGGTAGAGGCGCCAATTGTGGAAATGTTAAGAAGATAGTGAAGCCCCCAAGATGCGAGTCCGGTGCGGTGGCATATCAGCGCGTTTTGTGGTAATCTGTACAGCGGCCCAGAATGGTTTATTGATTGGCAAAGCCCAATCAAACCCAATACTCTCCTTGACGCTAAAATAGGAGTCTTAAATATTTGGGCCGAGCGTGGCATTAATTAATACATCTAAAAAATACACTGGGCAGTGCGGACAAAGATGGTTTGTGGAGAAAAATTTTAAAAAACAAGTAAATAATATTATTTTATATGTATATGTATTTTAAAAAATTAGTGTACAAATAATAGTTATGCAAAATTTAATTATATATATTATATATGCGTTATCTAATTTAGTTGTATTACCTTAAATATACTTTAAACTTACTCCATATAAAGATGTGTTGGATGAATTATGAGATGAGAGCTATAAATGATTGAAATTATTCCACAAAAATCTACAGATCCACAAAAATATATATAATATTTATTTTAAAATTTACACTTGTAAATGTGTCATTATTACTTACAAATAACGAAATAAGTTAAAATTTAGTTATACTAACACCATATTTTATCTTATCTATATTAATATAAAAAATAATTAAATAAGGAAGTATAACTTTCTAAATTATTAATTTTCATAATTTTAATTATTTTTTATGTATTGATGGTGGTTTATATGTTGAAACTTTAAATCTATTATTCTAGTTTTATTTAAGCAATTAATTTATTTATATCTTATTCAACTTTTAAATTTGTTTGTAGTAAAATTACTTTTGTATTATATATTTTTTATTTAATTAGCTCAGGAGTTTAACAAAATTAAAGATTTTTACCTGCAAACTAATTGCAAAATAGTGGATTGAGTATGGTTTACGTTAAATTCACATTTGATCTACAGACACATAAATTGAATATGAATTAAATTTTATCAATCGTTGATTGAATTGGATTGAAACTTTATAATCCGTAAAATTATGAATCGAATATGAATTGATGTTAATTCTACAAAAACCATTTAGCTAACATCCCTAGTAAAAATTGAGTTATCCCTGCAATCTGTTTGAAGTTACAAATTAAGAATTAATCTAATCATTCAATAGTGGGTAGAATTAATCTAATCATTCAATGGTGGGTATGACATTAAAATTCTTTTTTTTAAAAAAAAGTGGATATTATATTTACAGGATAAATTAAAGATAACAATTTAAAAGACTTGATAATCCTCCAATTAAATTAAAGATGCAGAACACTAAAGAAAATTACCCTTACGAACAACTAGTTTTACCGATGAGTCATTTTATCGAACACTTAAATGGAAGTCTTTAAAACAATTAATTGCAATCAACCAAAATCCAGCATTTAAATAAATTCTAAAGCAACAAACCCAGCTTTGGGATAAAAAGTAGAAGCATCTAAAACTGAACAACGAGAGTCACTGCCTTTTGAAGGAGGAAGGAGAGAGGAAAAAGGAAAAAGAAAAGAAAAAGCTGAGGCTAAAAGATAAAGACACAACTATGAACTAATTACTTCATCGCCGGTGCTTTGACAGTTGATACCCAAATTTACCAGTGAATTTATTTGTTTTAAGCTATCTTCATGGGCTTTGAGCTTTATAATTGGGCCTCAGTGGGCCATATTTAGATTTAATCAAGATTTGATCTAAAGTGGCGAAGACATACTAGAGTCCCCAGACTTGTGAAATAATAGGACAAATTAATTTATTTAAAAAAATTTGGTCTTTGTTTACTTATTTTTATTTAATTTTGTATTTACCTAATGTTGGTGATGAATCCGTAATCTATGACGTAATTTTATTTTATTTCATTCCAAGTCTATGGGATGAAGGCAAGTCAAAAGTTCAGTGGGACAAAATAGAAAATTTCCAACAATTTTTATGTTTTATTTTAAATAAGAGCCCGGTCCAACAATTCTAATTGCAAGAGAATACATGATCTAAGCAATATTGCTGTGCTTCGACTCTTATATGAGTAGGAAACCAAAATAGAAGAGAGAAATCTTTAATTTCTGTATAGCAGCTTGGCTCATCTCTTTGTTAATTTTAGGTTGGTCAAGAGTCTAATGGAAGAAGTTCTAAAATAAATTATGCTGATCTCATTTTCTTACGCGATTCAAAAACTATGGCCTTAGTTCTTTCATAATCGCTAGTAAAATGATACCTTGATGAGAATGGTACAGGTACTGTTTTAAAAATTTAGTTCATATTAATTGTCGGTTTAATTTTTCACACGAAAAATAACACATATACGATGATCTCACAATCCCCCCTCCCCCCCAAAAAAAAAAAGAGAGACTAATAACAAGTTGTTATAAAATTAAGATTCCTCTTAAAATTACTCTAAGTAATTTGTCAAGTAATAAATTAATAGAAAAAATTAAATGGAGAATACATTAATTATATAAGACAATTTTAGGTAGGAAAATCACGACTGTTATTAAAAGACAATTAGAGAATATATTCACTATATGAAAAATTATTACAATCACACATTCAAAAATAATTTTTTTTCACCCAAGTCCTAAATACTCCCGATATCTCATGAAACTCTAGAGAGTTTTATAAACCCCTCAGCTCTCTTTCTCTCACATGAAATTAAATTGAAGAATGAATGATGAATGAGGGAGGAGAATATCTCCTTTTATAACCACCAAGTGCCACTGTTTATTACTGTTCATCTGGCTACATCAATTTTTTTTCCTTTGAACAGTGCCATTTTAAAATATTTCGGCTTCCAAAATTTTGACTTGGATTCTTAACTTTCCAGAAGCCCAACTATTTAACACAAGTCACATTGTTGCTACCCAAATTGCAATGAACAATTAATGTCAATACAATAATCTCTCTAGAATAAAGAACGTGTTAGATTTTACCATAAAATCCAGCCTTATTATCCCGGGTTTTGCTGTTTAGCCGCGCCCAAAATAACCACCATGACAGAATTTTGACCAGGGCCTGACTTACGTGAATCACGCGACACGCGAGGGATTAAAGTACGACTGCATTTTGGTTCCTTAACTTCAAATACGGTTTCCGTCTTACGGAAGGCTAAAGTAAAGTCCCAGCGTTTTGGTTGAAATTGCATCAGAGAGTGATGAAAACTGTCGTTCATCTGAGACTTAATTATGGTCAATAACTCCACTCTTTTATGATTAATGCTTGTGAACCAATGACAGCCTCCTATATATTATATGTAACTGTAATGGCTTTTCATGTTCACTTTTTTCCAAGTCTTTTGATGCTGAAGCAGTGAACTCCAGAATTATTGATTAATATTTTAATAGTGCCAGAGAATATATATTACAGTATTGGACATTTATAAGTTAACTTTAACATCATACATTGCGTTTAGTCGCTTCCAAAATGTGTCTAATTTTCTCTCCAACGATTCCATTTGATTTTATTTTCTCCAACTATTCCAAATTTTCTTGCCAACAATTAATTCAAAAACCGGTTCAGTTCAATTTTTTAAGCATTCCATATATTAAAAAGAAAAAAAATTCAAACAATCCTTCCAAAATACATGTAAATAAAAAATAAAATAAAATTACGAGTGTCTAATCCATCAAATGAGTTCTTTGACATATTCATGTATAACCAAAATTCACAAACTAACATCGTATTAGTCAATCATCCATAATTATATGAAGTGATCATCTCAAGTAAACATAAACGATCAAAACTTGAAATCCCAACAGAAGCTTTTTCTTATACAATATACTTAAGTGTTAAGAGTTTTGCTGCATTGCCTCGACTTGGTCGTACTTTTTGCTTACATTTTAATCATATCCTATTCCTGGATCCATCTGAGAAGAGAAAGAAGGAGAATAAATGAACATCAAATACGCATCGAGCAAAAGGAAAAAAAAAAAAATAATGAAGTCATGTTAAAAGACAAAAAATTTATATGATTAACAAGTCAATAGTGCTCTAATAATAATAAAAGACTATCAATTTATCATCACACACTTCAAATTAAGATTCCCGAAGTTCTTCCAATCCAATTCCCCTTCGTCAGAAGTTCCACTTGCGCTTGCCATACCATGAAATTTCCAAACTTCGGTGGCAAAATTGAGATTAAAAGTGTTGGGTTTGGTCTCGTTGGGATTTACATATACTGGACAAACGCCGCAGCATTTCATCTCGATGGACATTGAGGAGAATTTAAATGAGACACTTGTATGGTGGTTACCGTCGGGAAACCCAAGATTCCCGAAGGGACGAAATCAAAGAATAACATGATCTGTTTTAACGCAAGGGCGACGAGCCCGTTTCCTTCCGGAGAGAGTCTTCATTTCAAAGCTGTATCGGAAGTAGACATGAAATCCGTTCCATTTCGAATCAAACGATACAAGAGCAGCACAAAAAGCAAACCCGATTAAGTTTCGACAACAATGCTGCGGCAGTTGAAGAGTTGCTTCAGATCCTGAAATTTGATTGCCGAACCACCCTGGGATGTTGCTCCCGGGTAAATTATGGTGGCACCGGCCCAGAGTTCACGGGGTGTCTGTAAAAGGAAAATCACGATTTCAAATGTAACCAAGAGTGATAGAGGATCACAGAGAGATTTGGCGTACCTTGTCGTCCAATTCACAAAATAGTCTCAATCATGCAACCGCCATATGCTGAATCCTTAGATGTGAATTTGCCAAATTCTTGTTGTTTGCTTCGTCATTCATCAGTTTCAAGCAATTAGTAGACATGAACTTAATGTACGAAATGACATCCTCTTCAAAGGAGTGTCTAGATACCCTTTCAAGTACGGATGCATCTAGTTGCCCTAGACATGTTGGAATCTCAGGCAAAAATCGGAGTCGCTCGCAATCTTCTGAAGGCTGTTGCAATCGCTCAAGTCTAAGAACTTCCAACCGTAAAAGTTGCGTGATACTTGCAGGTAAACTCTCACTGTTATTGCCACCTAGAAAATAGAAATCATGTTTTCAATGAGGATAGACAGCCAATCCCTTGCAGAATAGCTGTTAAACCACAGTTATCTAAATCTAGCCAACACAAAGAAGACAACCCGGATAATAACGATGCAGATAATGACACCAAACCTGATGATAAGGATGGTAGTTAATTAATGGCTGATCCATGTTCAACCATGTACTCAAATTTAAAATTGCCAATGTTGCCTGGCAAGTTATCTAGTTTAGAACAACCCAGCGTTACAATTCCTTCTACATTTTCAATTGAAGATGGCAGCTGCTCTGTAATTGGAGTCCTGCCAAGATTGAATTGCTTTGAATGTTCTTTTTCTCTAAGCTTTCTTGGAACCTCTTGAGGTTTAAGAACCCACAAACAGAAAGCGCAGTCAGAGTTTTCAATTTAGAAATGCTAGTTGAAACTCTCTTCAGCCTTTTGCATCTATTTATATGTAAGCGTTGAAGATTAGTCAGGCACTTTATTGATGAGGGAACTTTTTCTATTGCAGTCTCGTCTAAAGTACAGCCTTGTTATATTCCCAGAAATATGTCGAAACTCTGTTAGATTAACACGATAGGTCAAATCAATAGTCACACGAGAAACAAAATAAAGGTTACTCGGAAAGGACCTAAGACTTTTGCAGCCCTTGAAACACAACATAATGAGGTGGTGGAAATTCTGGATTGATGAGGGAACACAAGCTAAACTTACACAATTCCAAAGGTATATTTTTTCAAGATTTGGCGTTTCTGATGGATCCAACATCTTATTGAGATATTGAGAATGGCGGAGGTCAATAGATTTTAACTTGAAAGCTTTCTATAACAAAAGATATACGAAGACTATATTAATAAAAAAAAGCAACATTGAATTCAACAATTAATTATAGGTATATTTAAAGATAGAAAAGTTAATTTTTCAGTATTTGTACAAAACATACCTTTTTTCCTTCCCAAATTTACGTAACTCTACTAAATGGTAAATTCAGTTCAATAAGGCTCTTATGCTTGAAATTTGATGGCATTGTTCTCAATGGATATTTGTGCTAGTGAAAATATCTGAATTTCTTAGGAAGATAATCTAGGCCATTTGGATGCTGTACTTTAGGGTCTGAAAGCTGCTCTTCAATGCTCATATGGACCACAATCTCGGGTATATAAAATTTAAGCAATCTCAAATTAGACATATTTAAGAAGGCTCTTGAGTCTAGAATGATGCCTTTTATTTTGGAAAAATTCAAAAATATGTCTTCAATTGCTTCCGTCCCTTGTAAACAAAAGCAAAAAATGAGCTAGCCTAAAATCCAAAAGAAACATTAATAAACTTTATTAATTAAGAGCTCCTTAAATGAAAACAAATTCTTCAATCATTGTTTTTTTTTTTTGGGGAATATACATATAAGAGAAAAAGAAAATTTTGGGACCATTTGCCAAATTAAACTAGCAAAAAAAAATAATCTCTAAACACCGCTCAAAATTTCAAAATTGATAAAATTTTGGAGTTTCTGTGAATTAGAAACCTATTATCTTGACACCCTCAGTTTTTTTTTTTTAATTTTTCCTCTCTCTCTCTCTCTCTCTATCTAAATCTTAATTTGCTGGGCCAATCTTGGATTGATATAAGATTTGGATATGATTTTTTTTTAATTGGTAGAATCCTAAAAGTTAGTTCAAAATTTTAAAAAAATGAAATTCATTCTTTATCATCACTACATTTGAGTCTCCAATAATATGATATTCATCCATTAATGGTCAAATTGAGCAAAAAATAATTTTATATTCATCATCTAATAAATAAGTGACATATAGATGAAGATTTTTCTTTAAAAAATAATGAAATAAAAATAAGCAATTGCAGAGAAAAGAAAAAAAAGCATGAAGCAGGCGAAGAAGATAAAAATCGTTAGTATTTTATGCACAAACATAAGCATCAAACGACATTGGTTGATGGGTGTAAGAATGTAATGAGAATTATTTTGATACTTACAAGAGTTTTCACATTAAAAAGTGATCTTTGAGAATTTATAAATGCGTGTACGTGGTAAGAGTGTTCAAAGTACATTATAGAGAGCAAAATGCCACACCCTTGTGCAAAACTCTTAACTAACATGACTTTAATGATAGCGTCTTTAGCTTGAAATTATTTCACTAAATCAGTTATTTAAGTCCTCTGCGGTAAGAAAGCTTTTCACCTTATTCTGCTTCAATACATGACGAACATCCCTGTGATGCCATAATCTGCAACGTTTGCCTGGTTCTTTGACAGATTCTTGACGAACAATCTCTTGTCCCACTTCTTGTAATAAATCATGCATCTGCAACGTGTTCGTAAATTCAGGTATAGGGATGGCCATGGCGTGGGGTGGGGTGGGGAGGCCTACCCCATTCCCCACCCCATTAAAAATTCAACCTTCATTTCCCACCCCATTCTCCAATAAATTTAGTGGGGCTGGGGATGAAAAATCTCTATGTGGAGAATGAGTTCCTTATCCTTACTCATTCCTCATTTTATAATAGATATAGATATATAATTTTAATAAATTAAAAATTAAAAACTTGAATAAAATCTTTATCATATTATAAAGTACTTAAATTATTTTTAAAAAAGTCCCTAAATGTTTGAAATAATATCTTGAAATGATATCAAAATTAAAAAATATTCGAAGATAATAGTTCTTAAGAGAGAAAAGAAGCGTAATAAATATTTTAAGATTGAATAAAATTATATTATAGAGTTTTCTTTTAGTTATATATATTGATATTAAGTAAAAATAAAAAAATTACTAACTAATATATATTAAGTAAAAATAAAAAAATTACTAACTAATATTGTAATTGATAAAATAAAAAATATTAGAAAAAATATTTATACATAAAAAGAATTGAGGTCGAAAGTACAAAACTAAACTCCATTTCATTAAGAATTTGGAGATTATTTTTTTCCCATTTCTTATCTTATTCTCTAAAAATTATTTAAAATTCATCTATTAAGAGTGAGGCCTTATGGAACTTCAAACCCATTGAGAATTTTGCCATCCCTATTCACGTATTATAATGACCGACTTATCAACGAGGGTACTCATTGCATGAGTCACGCAGTAATGACAATCATGTAGTAAATTAAGATCCCCAAAACTAATTCCCAGCAACTTACAAGTGCGATTGATGTAGTGTTTGTTCGTAACAGAGAACATAAACAGTTCCTTCATATATTCAATTGCTTTTTAATCTTAGACACTAAAAACGGTTAAGAGTTACCGGATCGTCATGGATTCCCATCCAGATAAATTGGATGTTTCTGTCAAAACAGCCCTGCAATTTTGAACTTCTTCTTTTACTGTTTTCCATGCTTACAAAAGGCATCCTCAAAACTTCCAGTTTGCTTCTGCATATCGGATAGAATCTTGACAAGTTCATCCAAGCGCCATTTGGAGGAAGCATATTCTTGGAGAAAATGATTACTGAAATCTTTGATCCTTGGATTGCTCTCAGAAGGGCAGGCATAATCTCATCTCCTATGTTAAGTTGTTCATCAATGAAGGCTTTAACTTTCTTTCAACATAAACCAGCATGAAGATCCCCAAAACTAAGCCTTGGATATCCTTATTCATGTTCTTGGAAACCCATAAAATGCCAACAAATCTTCTTCGGCATATTTTAATGATTTATCAAACCACCTCTAGTTTGCCAGCTAACTAACATATGAAAGAAAATATGATATTGAGAGTGCATACCACGAATAACAAATATGTGCTTGGGATGGACTTTGTAACTGCAACTTTATTTCGTTATAATTTTAGCCCTTTCAACCTTACTAAAGATCTTCCACTCGTTGACCACATTAAAGATTTTTTGTACCCTTGTCCCTTAACAATTTGGAAAAGACGGTAATATCCTTCAGACATCAAGTTTTCCAAATAAGGCATATAGATGAGGTGAAGTCATTAATAAAAAAAAAATAATCAAAAGGTTCCAAATGTTGACATTTACAAAGTTTAAATTTGTATACCAAATGACAATGACACTGCTACAACCGACTATGTGTTCAGTGGCTATTTTATCATCTCATCATGCACTAAATTGAAATACAACTTTGTAAACGCACCATTGTTATCAGCATATACCATTTCATAAAAGTCGGCGCAAAACCGAGTCAATTTGGACTTGGTGTTTATCTTGCAAATCAGTTTTCTTGTAACTTCTTCAGATTGTCTAATTAGATTTTTTAATTACTCCAAAGAGGAGCATCAATTCCTCTCTTTCCTTTTCTGCACTATTCGTATCCCAACCCCTAGATGTAGTGCATTGAAAATCCTTCTCCTGTTTGTTGATATTGAAATTGTTGAAAAGAAGGGATTAAGATTTTTGGTGGCGGATAGCGTGTGGAGAAATGACGAATAATGTTAATTTATTTAATTAAAAAATTAGTAAATCTATACTTAGTTGTAAAATATATAAGGATTTTTTAATTAATATAAAAAATTATCAAAAGTAAATACAAAAGAATGTTTTTATGAATTTAAACAGTTCGGCCTCAAAACTTTTTTTAAGGGGTAAATTAATCACTGGGGTGGTTTAAAGAACAAGGGTGGGAAATATCAACGCCCATGCAAAACCAAGATGCAACTGTGAATTCTGAAAGCGGATACAAAACGCAGCGTTTTTGCTGTTGTTAATTGGTTTCAGTTCTCAGGTATAATAGCTTAGACCTTTTGGGTCAGCAAATGATTTATTTTTCACAAAGAAATTGAAGTTTGAAGCTCTCTTGGGTTGTTCCCCCCATTACAGCAAAATATTGCATGTGACGCCAATTTAATTCAATTTCAGCAAATGATCAGGGAAATATGTCAGTATAAATTAAACAATCTTTAGTATAGCATTAAGTTATACAACTAGAAATTTAAAATGCAAATGCACTATGCATAATTATTATAACAGAAATATGCCATGTCACATTGGAATTTATTGGACTGGGTCGAAATGTGCCATGTCACAATGGAATTTATCGGACCGGATTGGACAGCGTGAAATAAGATTGGATTATTTACTAGTATTTTGTTGTGTTTGGTTGAAGAAGCTGTACATTTAACTTAACGCCGGCTTTAGAATGTTTAGGGTTTTAAGCGAATTTTTTTGTTGGGATTTTTTGTAATTTTGTAATTTTAATACTCAAAAAAACATAAAATAACTCAAAATTAATTTTATTTTTAATTCTTAAATTTCAACAATAATAAAAAATATCCTAAAAATTTTCGCAAACAAAACCTACCAAAATAGTCGAGAAGATGTCTTTTTTACTCCCATTAGAATCATTACAAAAATAAACAAATGAACAAGTAAGAACAATTCTATCAAATAGAATATTTAGAATGGTAGCATATAGAAAATTGAAATGATGAAAGGATAACCAGATGGTAGAAATGGACTTTGTATTTTAAGAAATTCATTTTTTATTTTTTAAATGAACTAATGAATGCAATAATTTTCTTTGTATATTAATTTTTAATAGAAATTAAAAAGATTACTAAAAGTAAAAAGCTCTAATGTCAAACTTTTTTTTAGAAAATCAAAATTTTAAAAACTTGATATCTTTTTTCTTGAAAAGACTAATAATAAATGAATTAATTATTAGACAATTTTATTAATTATGTCTTTGGAACACAAAGGTTATTAAATATAGATTTATACACACACACATACACACATATATCTTGTTAATAGTAGGATAATTATTAATTAGAGAGATATCTAATAAGTTTTCCTACAATAAGTAATTTTTTTTTAAAAAAAAATCTCTACTAGTTAAAGAATCATTAAGAAAATATTCAAAAATGAAGACTTCTTAAAATTTGGAGCCTTAGGGACTGCTTCTTTTGCTTATAATTAAAGCTACCTTTGCTTTCTATCCACTAATTTCATATAATTTCCAGTTTCATTTGTTAGGGTTTACGTGTAGTAACTTCCAATAGACCATAAAAATAATCTAAGAAATCATTTCCTCGAGCTGTTGCACATTCAATATTGTTTTTAAATTTCATTTGCTATTTTCTAAATTTAATAAATACCAAATACACGTTCATCAGATTATTTCTAAAAATATTTTTAAAAATATAAAATTCATTCTATACTTTTGACATAGAAAAAAAAAACTTTTTTTTTGGTTCTTCCATCTAGTATTAATTTCTAAAATGAATAATTTTCTTTCATCATTGCTCAAAATAATAATAATATCAACAACAACAATAAGAAAATTATTGTTGTTGTCATTGTTGTTGTTGATGGTGATATTATTATTAGGAAAATTATCCACCGATCACCTTTTTTTTCTGCTTTTCAAAAAAAAAAAAAATACACATATCTTTGATTTTTTGGCTGATTTACACCTAAAGTTACATTTTCTTGCACCTGTTCAATCTCATTTGCACATTATTAAGAGAACTAATGGAAAATTAGATAAATGAATTTTTTACCCCAAATTTAAAACTATGATTTTGCCTTATATAAATGCCAAAAAAATTAGATTTGAAAAAAAAAATTCAGATTTAATATTCGAAGTGGAAGCAACATCCTTATGAGATAATTGAATATAATGGCTATGCCATGTTATCTTATATCTTCTTCATTTCTCTCCAAGATCCATGATGAGTACCCTCCAATGTAATCTACATGCATGTAAAACAGCGAAAAAAGAAAAGAAAGCAACTTCACATAAGTAAAAGAAAAATAACAATACTCCATTTTTTTAAATAGTGAATAAAAAGTAAATGATACCTTAAATTTAGGAACTAAATTATGAGAGACAAGAATTTTCTTTAAGAGCCTTAGCCACGGGCCAATCCTAGGGTTACGCAATGCGGCCTAGTGGCTCTCTTTGACACAAATGAGGTACTCTTGCCAAATAATAAAGAATAAATGATTAAAGTAAATTATTAATATTAAGAAGAAGAAATTAAAGAAATTTACTAAAGAATGTAAACTGTACTGGATGAACTGTGAGTGCGGGGCGATTCAAAATGATAGTGTGTTTGCTAAAAAATATAACTTCATCAACGACTTAGTAGGTAGCTTCTTGCGAACGCTGGTCTAGTTAGTCGTTCAAAGAACAGTGGCGGCAGCAGAAGCTTCTTCTTATTGTTACCATAAACAATGGCTTTTGTTGTGGCTTCTTGTGCAATCGACCGCTTTTCCATTTTTTTTGGTCTTGTTTAAACGATGTTTAAACGACATCATTTTTCTATTGTGCAATGAAATGACATATTAGCCGTTGTGTATTTAAAAAAAAAGGAAAAAGAAAAAAATTGATGGTCGGTGGCTAATTTCCCTCTTTATTATTATGATGCCCAAAAATTAAATTTCCTCCACGATAATCTTGACTTTTTATATACATTTAAGATTTATGTTTTTATTGTTAAAATTATATATGCTGAGTCAGATTGCCATAAAAGTAGATTGCTTAATCAGTTGCTAAGCTGTCATATGGTAATGCAGAATATTATTAACATTCAGTTTGTCAAGTTCTCACTAAAAAGTTTGTTGTAATTAGCTTGCTCTTAGCTCATGCCTTGCATGATGCAGAAGAATCCAGATCATACTATAAATATCTTTATAATAATTAGTTTGTTGTGCGAGCTTAATAAAAGTAATTCTTCCAGTTTCTAGATTTCTCTTGTTAAACATTTTCATTTATTTTCTTGCCAAACAAACAATGTCTGATACTTTTTTAACTTGGTAGCAGATCAAATAAGTAATATTTAGTAATAACAAAAAGGTAAATAGATAATGTGATTATTAATTCGCCATTAATAACTAACACATTTTATTTTCTTTATTTTTAAAAATATAAATAAATTTATCTTGTTATCATAATGAAAACTATATTACGTGTTAATTAATAAAAGGATTAATCATGAACAAAAATTAAAATAATTGAAAATGCATTCTAAATTTATAATTTTATATTGATTTATCATATTTGTAATTAATATGACAGACTTTTAGCCACAAAATATTTAGTTGCTAAAAATACAATTAGCGACCAAAATTATTTCGTTGCGAAAGAGTAATCTTTAGCGACCAAGTTTTTCATCGCCAAAGAGCAATATTGGCGACGAAATATCTCGTTGCTAAAATGTATTACAGCTTCTATTTTAGGTCCCTTTGTTGCGACTAAGCATGTCGTCGCAAAAGAAAAAGCTTTAGCTTCGAAACCATATTTGTCGCCAAATGAATTCTTCAGCGACTAAATATTTTGTGGCAAAAAAGGAGAAAGGCGACCAATCTACTTTCGTCGCTAAATATCCTTTTAGCGAAGAAATATATCGTCGCGAAAGAGTCCGTTTTCGTTGCTGATTATATACTTTCAGCGACATAATAATTCGTCGCAAAAGATTGTCAATTCGTCGCTAAAAGCCAGCGCCAATAATTCTTTTGCCACCTAATTTTTTGGTGACGAAAAAAGATAATCGTCGCAATATGTAATTTTTAGCGACCCACATTGCGTCGCTAAAACCCACAATTAAATATTAATTCTTTCTTCACTAGATTTGGCGACGAAATCCTTATTTCGTTGCCAAAAGTCCCTTTTAGCGACCAAAATAATTTCATCGCTAAAAAATTCGTCGCTAAAGGCTAAAATTCTTGTAGTGAGAGCTAGCTTCAAAGCATGTTAATTGCTTCAACAAGCTCAAATCCACAGCCTAAATCTTCTCTCATTTTCACTACTCTAGTGAAGCTTGATTGCACCAATTATACGATCTAGAAGCAACAAGTGCTGTCATCAATTGGTAGATGGTCTCGAATGTTACATTAATGGATCCAAACTCTGTCTTGATCAATATCTGCCTTCTGAATCTGGATTTGCAGGTTCTTCAACTGCTGATGGTCAAGAGAATCCTGAGAATGAAGCATGGAAATGTCAAGATCAGCTCCTTCTTAGCTGGACCATGTCCTTTATGAGTGTGGATGTACTTAGTCTTGCGGTAAGTTCTTAAGCGTCTTTTGAGCTTTGGAAATATCTAGAAAAACAGTTTGGATTTGAGTCAATGGCAAAGAAGGTTCGTCTGAAAATGCTTTTCAATAATTTGAGGAAAGGATCTTTGCTACAGATAATCTTGCATTAGCTGGTAGTCTAGTGAGTGATATTGATCTTATTACTCATCTTATTATTGGTTTGGATTACTCTTACTATCTGGTTGTTGTTCATATTAAGGCAAATATGTTGAATATGGATCTAAGTGAAGCATATGCTATGTTGCTAACAAATGAAGCTAGACTTGAGAATAGTAAGTTCCTTGAGAATAAAGAGATGAAAAACAACTATGCAGCAAATGTAGCTTAGACTGTAAATTTTCAAAAGAAAAGAGGCAATTACAATAATTCTTAAGGAAATTGGAACAAAAGTAATGGAAACAACTGGAATTCGAATGGTGGAAGAAGTGGATTTGTTGGATATCGAGGTGGATTTGCTAGAAATGAAAAAGGAAACTATCAAGGATAGAGCTCAGGTAGAGGAAATAACTGGAGTGGTAACTTCAAAGTTTTCTCTGGTGGATTTAATAGTGGATATGGCAGATGTACTGGTGGTTATAGTAAAGGTGGTTCTAGCTCTACTGGTGTTATCATCCAGATCTACTTTAAATATAATCACAATGCTGCTGAATGCAGAGATCAATTCAACAGGAACTTTGTTCCAAATTATCAGCCTCAAAATCATTTTTCAGGTCGGCATCGAGGATCAAGAGTAGCCTATGTAGTGACATCTGAGGAAGTAGCAGATCAAGGTTGGTATCTTGATAGTGAAGCAACATACCATCTCATCCAACTCTGTGCAGAACTTGAATGATGGTAAGCTTACTAAGGCTTTAACTGATTATTGTAGGAAATGGTAAAGGCTTACAAATCACACATGTTGGTTACATCGGTCTTTACGCTTCTTTTGGATAATGCATTCATTTTAAAGACATATTATGTGTTCCTAAAATAACTAGAAACCTAATCAGTATTTCCATGCTTCTTACTAACAGTAACATTACCGTTGAATTCATTTTTGATGTTTGGTTTGTTAAGGACAAAGTGAAGGAAATATTGTTGGCTTAAGGGATTGGCAAGGGTGGTTTGTATAAGCTGTTGTCAAGTGAAAATCAAGTCATCTCCTTTAGTACTTCAATTTTCAGTCCAAATTATACGATGTCAGTTTTATCTTCCAATACTAGTGTCAATTTCAATAAAAAATGTCCTAGTCCATTATCTTTTAATAAAGAGTCTGTCACACTCGTAAACTTCTATGTTGCAAAAACTCTCTCTGCAAATTTGCTGTATAATTGATTTGGACACCCAAGCAAACATGTCATCCAAACCATCTTGAAAAATGCATGTATGTTTTCTGCTTATGGTAATAAACAATCATTTGAGTTTTGCAATGTTTGTCAACTTGGAAAATTGCACAAACTCTATTTCTCAACTATTAAAATTAAAACCAAGCATCCAGTAGAACTGATTCATATAGATCTTTAGGGACCAACTTCAGTTATGTCAATGGATGGTTACAAGTATTATATCTCATTTGTTGATGATTATACTCGATATTGTTGGATTTTTCCCTTTGTTTTGAAGCCTGATGCTTTAGAAATATTTAAAAATTTCAAGTGTCTAGTTGAAAAATAATTTAACTTGTCTATTAAAACCTTACAATTTGATATGGGAGAAGAATTTAGGATCTTCGATACCTTTCTTCAGCAAGAAGGCATATAGTTTGGGCATAGTTGTCCTCACTCACAACACCAAAATGGTGTTGTTGAAAGGAAACATAGGCATATTGTTGAAACTGGTTTAACTGTCCTAGCATAAGTCAACATGCCCTTGTCTTTTTGGTGGGAAGCTTTTCATACTACATCTTTCCTCATAAATAGAATGCCTACAACAATTCTAAACAATCTGTTATCTTATCAAAAACTACAGCGTCAACCACAAAATTATTAATTTCTCAAGGTCTTTGGTTGTACTTGTTGTCCACTTTTCAAAACCTATAATCAACAGAAACTTGATTTTTATTCACAAAAGTGTTTATTCTGGGGTAAAGTCCTCTTCATAAAGGATATAGGTGCTTAGCTAAAACATGGAGAGTCTATATTATTGTCAATGTTCACTTCAATGAGTCTGAGTTTCTTTATTCAGAGCTGTTTTCAGCTTCCTCATCATCTTTTTATTCTTCTTAGTCAAGCTCATCAGTGTGTTATTCATGACAGTAGCTTTTGTCAATCTCTTGCTACTTTACCCTTCCTAGCTGTACTACCAATATCAAGGCCTTCATCTTCAAACCAGCATCACATACAATCTCTCAATCTTCTTCATTTTTCAATATTCCACAACTTTTTCAGTCTTCACCTTATCCTCATAATTCTCTTTTACCTCAATAAACAACCAATCAACAACCTTTGAACTAACATTTAATGATTACAAGAGCCAAATTAGCATTTTCAAACCTAAAACTCACATAATTGTTAGTCAAAACTATGAACTAACAAGTGTTAAAGAAGCATTGACAGATCATAAGTGGTGTATGACAATGAAACAAGAGTTTACTACTTTAGAAAGAAATAAAACCTGAACATTGGTACTAACATAAATAATAATTAAAATTATTGAGAATAAGTGGGTGTTTTAGGTGAAGTACAATCTAGATAGACGCATCTCAAAGTATAAGGCCAAGTTAGTAGCTAAAGGATTTCATCAAAAATATAGAATTGATTTTTTTTAGACTTTTAGGCCGATTGTCAAGACTTTCATTGTCAAAATCATCTTAAGTCTTATTATAATGCATCATTGGATAGTTAAGTAATTAGATATAAATAATGCTTTTTTGAATGAAGTACTTACATAGGATGTATATATGCATTAACCTAAAGGATTCATTAATCCACAATATCCTTCTCATGTATGCAAGTTAAATAAAGCCTTGTATGGTCTTAAACAGGCTCTACAAACCTGTCATACGAGGCTAAAGGACTATTTACTGTAATGGGGTCTTCAAACCTTAATATTTGACACTTCTTTATTTTTTCAACACATTGGTAAAGAAGTTATTATGATTATTGTCTATATTGATGATATAGTAGTTACTGGCTCAAATACAGCACTCATAGAAGATGTAATTCAGCAACTTGGTTCTGAGTTTACACTTAAAGATCTAGGGGATTTCAATTATTTCCTTGGCTTAGAAGTTACACCATCTGTTGAGGGTTTACATTTTTCACAAATGAAATACATTGGTGATATTTTAGAAAAGGCTAATATACTTAACAGTAAAAGTTGCTCTACTCTTAAGTGTGATAAAGAAACTGCAAAAAGACTTCAGGAGTGCTTTTGAGAATCCTTCTCTTTATGGTAGCATCATTGGATTACTTCAATATGTTACTTTGACAAGGCTAATAGCCTTCGCTGTCAATAAACTCAGTCAGCTTTTGACTGCGCCTATTGTTTTCCATTGGCAAGCCCGTAAGAGGTTGCTCAGGTATCTTTAAGGTACTGCACATTTTGGCCTTCAATTCCTTCACTCAGCTTCTCTTACCTTGACAACATACTCAAATGCAGACTAGGGACATAATCCAGATGATAAAAGATCAGTAAGAGGTTATTGTGTGTTCTTTGGATCAAATTTGGTTTCATGGTCATCAAAGAAACAAACTATTGTCTCTCAGTTCTCCGTTGAATATGAATATAGAGCACTTGCCTAAACTACTTCTGAAATACTATGGATAACATATCTATTAAAGGAATTAAAAGTGCAGTTGAATACATCTCTTGTTCTGCACTGTGATAGTAAAAGGGTAAAAGCATTAGCCAGTAATCCAAAATGCCATACAAAAACAAAACATATTGAGTTAGATCTTTATTTTATCAGAGAGCATGTAGTTAAAAAAGAGTTAGTCATTGAACACGTGCCAAGTTATGATAAACTTGCCGATATTCTTACCAAGTCTTTTGCACATGATCATTTTGCAAATATAAGGACTAAGAGCATCTCCAAAAGGCTCTATAAATTTTAACCTTTAAATATCTATTTATTTACTTATGTGGTAAATAAGAGCGTGAAAAAATATGTTATTCTTCAAAAAAATCTTTAAATGGAAATAAGTTAATATTATTTTAATCAAATAACCATCTTTTAAAAGAAAAGTCAACAACAATTAAAGCGCTTCTCTATTTTTTTAATAAAATGTAATAAAATATAAATTGAAGAGGGAGAAAATAATTCTCCAAATTTGAAAGAAGAGATTCATTTTTTATTTAAAGAATTTTAATTAAATTATCTTTTGAAAATTCAAATAATGATGCAACTTTTCATATAAGTAATAAAATCTTATTTGAACAGTCTTTTAGTGATGATCTAAGCTTAAAGTCTTTCTAAGACTTTGAGCTTAAGGGAAAAAGTTAAGATTATATATGCTGAGTCAAAGTGCCACATAAGCTGTTGCGTCAAATTGCCATATAAGCAGATTGCTTAATCATTTGTTAAGCTGTTAATTATTATTAACCTTGAGTTTGTTAAGTTTTTGCCAAAATGTTTGTTGTAATTAGCTTGCTCTTAGCTCATGCCTTGCACGATGTAGAAGAATCTGGATCATACTATAAATATCTTTGTAATAATTAGTTTGTTGTGCAAGCTTAATACAAATAATTCTCCCAGTTTCTAGATTTCTCTTGTTAAAACATTTTCCTTTATTT
This sequence comes from Aegle marmelos, assembly GCA_030449875.1. Classification (NCBI taxonomy): domain Eukaryota; kingdom Viridiplantae; phylum Streptophyta; class Magnoliopsida; order Sapindales; family Rutaceae; genus Aegle; species Aegle marmelos. The sequence goes on from JASUUL010000115.1 coordinate 13,645,363, forward strand.
TCTTGCCAAACAAACGAGGTCTGATACTTCTTTAACTTTTATTTAGTAATTAAATCAAATATGTAGCATTTATCATTTTTCTTTAAATAAAAAAATTAATAAGATCACCTAGTTATTAATAAAATTAAGGTAATCAAATTAAATCTTTAAAATATTTCATAACTTTAAGTTTATGAAAATAATTTTAATAGTATTCTTTAAAATATTTCCACCGAACTTTTTTTTCTTTTTCTTGCTTTCAAGATTATTTTTTGAAAATTGATACTGAACACATTATTACATTTTTTTAAAAAAAATTAAAAAAATGATATTTTCATTCTATTTTTGTTTTATGAAAACAACAATTGAAAAACAATATCGAACGGATAGATAATCACAACTTCCGAAACAGCTATGATTTTAAATGGGGCGGACCATCTATAATACTATAATTTTCTTTAATTAAAATGTTGAAAAAACCATCAAAGGAAATCATCATATGCATGAGCTTGGCACAAACTCATAGCTAATTCCAAAAAAGTTGTTGTGTTATAAGGTCTTACAGTTTGAATATGAATAGAAAATAAAATCAGTCGCAGCCAGTGTGTTCGATTAAAGTAATCCGATCCATCGCTCCAAGGTAATTCATCCAACGGCTGCTGCCGAATATCCTTGCGTATGTTAGCTCTCATTTATCCAATTTAGTTCTTTCTTCTCAGACTTGAGATATGCTGAGTCATCTGGAAGCGTCATCAACACTTGCTGAATCAAGCGGCCATGTCACTTTTACAGCTAGTAAGACCGTTCTGAGTTTCCTAAATATATCTGGCGCTTGCACATGCTAACAGTCGCTTAACACTAACACAACTCAACTGTTAGCAGAAGCTCTCGGATTCAAAGTATGTGGTGGTGGGAATTGAACTAGATTATATATCTAGAGCGCATCTGGTTTGGGAGGTAAGATATGAGAGCATATGGGATCAGATTAGATAGGACGCAAATGTATTTAAGAATATCTTCTTCTTGTTTACAGTTTGGTGTAGCATAGGATTAGATAGGATTATAAAATTTGTTTATTGGTAATAAAAAATAAACAATTAATTAAAAATAAATAAGTTAAAAATAATTTGACTAAACACTTCAATAATTTTTACAGCTAATATTATACCTTTTTTTACACTACAAAAGATCTTTTTATGTTGTTAACTAAAGCATAATATCAAAATTAAGTTTTCATATAAAATTAATATTATTAATAAAAGTAATTAATTTTATTTACCAAAATATATTCTTTTAATTTTAATAATTAAATTTGTTAATTTACAATTCATACAATTAAATAATTAAATAATTTTAAATTAATTACTTTGTTCCAACTTATCCCATGGCCTGCCATCGGATAAGTTGAGGCATTATTTTGGCAATGTATTGCAGATCCAAGATGGGGCGCACCATAATCAATCCCATGATTGAGTATGGCCACCAAGCAACTAGTGTTATTTTGTGTTCGGTTGAAGAAATTGAATATTTAATTTTAACTGAGCCATTGAACTAGTCAAAAAGTAAATAAAATTAAATCAAATGCTTGGATATTAATTTGAATATTAACATGGGGTATATAGATTAATTATAATATACTTTTCTTCACAATTGATTAAATTAATAATTAGACATGAAAATAGATATGTATACATTTCAAGTGGTTACACCAAATTTCCCTATAAATTTCATGTGACTTTCCCCTAGCTGACTCTTTTCTTTTTTCTTTTTTATGGAAATTCTCTGAAATTTTATATTTAGTATATTATACAATTATTTTTTCAAGTGAGACTAATTTAACTTAAATTAGAAAATCTCATCCCCTTTTTAATATTATTTAAACAAAATTTTCTATCTTTCATTTTGTCAGTCTACTTTCCACCCATTAATTTTTTCCTAACTTTGGTTCCTTTTTCCTTGAGGTTCCCATTGAGTAACTCTCAATAAATCATAAAAATATCAACGACTACAAATTGGCCCTAAAAAATATCATTTTGTTTAATTAATAGTTAAGGAATGGTGATAAAGTGTCGATATCCATGTAAAAATTGTATCGAGATAGTGTAAAAGGGTAAAAAAGAGAAAAGAAAAAGAAAAAGGACATTTACTCCTTTGAAAGTTTAGAGAAATAGTTTAAAGAAAAAGGACACTAAAACCCTTATTTAACCATTATACCCTTTACTTCTATTATTTTAAAAAAATTAAACTTAAAATTTTTCATAAATATAAATACCATAAAAATAATGTAATCTATACAATAGATGAATAATATTATATATTCTTATTTATTGTAAAGATTTTAAATAAATAGTTGCATTAAATATATTCTCGCATACTAATATTTTTAAAATTATTATTTTATATAATATTCAAAATAATTTAATTTTTTAATGTATTTATTTTAATATTATGATTCTATTTATCATAAAATTTATTTTAACATAACATAATATATATAATAGATTATAAAATATTAAAGTATTTTTTAAGTATTGAAATTATTTTAAAACATATATATTATTAATTTTAATAATATATTTATATTATTGTAAAGTAGTAGAGTTAATAATAGAGATAAAGTAAATAATGATCAAAAGGGAGTATTAATGTCTCATTTTAGAAACTTAAAGATGTTGGTGACTATTTTTTCAAACCTTAACAGGGTTGATGTAAAAGGAACTCTAGTTACTCTAAAATAAAAACTTATATTTTCGCCTTTTTTTAATTCTGTTTGCATGTTAAATCCATCGTACTAGAGCACCACTTAAGAGTTTAAAAAAGCATCTAAGTGAAATTATTGCAACTATGAGCTTGAATAGAAATTTATCGTACTAGAGCACCACTTAATAGTTGAGAAAAGCATCTAAGTGAAATTATTGCAAATCTAAGCTTGAATAGAAATTTGACAACTTTTATTTCGTGCAAAAAAATAAACTCAGGGGTTTTTCTAATCCAAGCAGTAACAGAATTTGCGTAGTCCGACAATACTGTCTCTGTTCTTATCATAGTCTTTGGATTTTACTTTCGAACCGATGAGTCAGCAAATTAAATTACCATTGATGAAAGTGAATTAAAAGCAGCTTCAAGAGGCTGCGTCTTAGCTGCTGTTAGTCTTGAGTTCCATTACTTAAGTCCCACGTGCATAAGTCACGTGACTGAGGGTTAAAGAATGATTCACCAAGAGAGTGATTTAGAATCTTGTATTCCGCATTACATTGCCATGAGCAGGGGAAAAAAAAATCGCATAAGAAGATGAAGTTGTCTATTTGATTTTATTTGTACATCCAACATTTCTCATATCTTGAAAGCCCTTCCATACTAAATCAAAGTATTAGTAGCAAAAGCCTAGTGCATTCCGTTAAACAACTCATAGCCTAGGAAGCAAACAGAGGATTGCAAGTTCATTACACCATTGCAAGGATCCAAAATAAAACAACATTCGCACAAAACATCAATGCAGAGAGATAAACTAACCGAGATGAACATATGAAAAAGCCTTTAATGGATTGCTTGCCTCTAGAGTCTGGCTTGATTTTTCTGCTCTTCAAAGTTACCTTTATATAGCTTCCCAATCATATATACTGTATAAGATGCGCACTGGCCAAGAAAATGTTTTCAATTTAGTGTATTTTCAAACTGCTTATTTTCTTAGAATCGAAAAAAAATTAATTAATTTGAAACAGCCCTCACATATGTCTTGGCTCCCTAAGCATTTTGGAGATTTCTTATTTGGTTTATCAGCAAGATTAAAATCAAAGAAGAAAGAAAAATAATGTCTCTGACATAACAAAATTACAAATTTGAAAAAAAAAAGATTGTAAAAAATGTAACTTTCCGAACCGGATACCATAAGAACACGTCCACAAATTACTTCAACTTAGTAGAGACTGAAGAGTTGAATTCCACTCAAAGACACAGCCTACTTGTTTTTGTCTAATGTTAACAACGAAAACAACAACAGAGGATTAACCGATGCTTGACTTACTAACAGATTGCAATGTATTATTAGTGAGAAGTGATAAGTAATGCGTAGATAAAACATCAGTCTTAAACAAAATCATAATCTAGAATTGGAGCATTTTGGACATACATAAGGAAAAAGGATGCGTGAAAAGGAGTGACTCGCTAGTTAAGGAGTGCTAATTTGATCGTCTATGCAAATTCTCTTGGGACTCGGTTCCAATTCCTCCTCACCAGAAGTTCCTCTTGCGCTTGCCATATCATCCAATTTCCAAACTTCGCTAGCAAAATTGAGGGTAAAAGTGTTGGCATTGGCCCCGTTGGGATTTGCATATACCGGACACACCCCACAACGTGATACCTTGTTGAATATAGAGAAGAAGTCAAATGAGACAGTTGCATGGTGGTTGTCATCAGGGAACCCAACATTCCCGCAAGGATTGAATCCAAGCGCGACATGATCCATTTTAGTCATCGGATAAACAAACCATAATGTCTTAAAGCACCAGCGACGAACATGTTTCCTTCCAGAGAGAGTCGTCATTTCAAAGCTGTATCGAAAGTCGATGTTAAACCCACTCCACTCCAGATCACACGATACAAGGACAACACAGAGAGCAACCCCGATTAAGTTTTGACAGCAATGCTGCGGCAGTTGAAGAATTATTTCGGATCCTGCGCTCTGATTGCTGAACCATTCTGGAATTTCGCTCCCAGGTAAAAGTAGAACGGGACCCCTGAGTTTACAGCATTCCTGTAAAATGAAAATCATGATTTGAGATACAACGAAACGAAGAGAGAGATAGAGAGGAGGGATCAAAAGAGAAAGAATTGCGTATCACTTGCAACTCATAAAATAGTCGCAATGATGTAACTGCCATATGCTGAATCCTTAGTTGTGAATCTGCCAAATTATTTTTGCTTTCTTCTTCATACATTTTGATGCAATCCATAAACAAGAACTTAATGGACGAACTGACATTTGCACCTTCCACCTCATCATCATAGGAGTATTTGGATAGCTTTTGGAGTAGGAATGCATCTAGTTCTCCTGGCCGTGACGGAATCTCTGGCAAAGATTGGAGTCGCTTGCAGTTACTTGCTTGTAACCATTTCAAACTTGGTGGCAGCTCTGGTATTGACTGAAGCATACTGCAATTGCTCAAGTCAAGCCTTTTCAGTCGTGAAAGTTGCTTGATACTTACAGGTAAACTCTCAAAGTTATTTCCTCTTAGCTCTAACCATTCCAATGAGGGTAGACAGCCAATCTCTTGCGGAATAGCCGTTAAGGAACAGTTATTAACCAATTCAAGGAAGATAAACCGGATAATGACGATGCAGGCAGTGACACAAGGCGTGATAATAAGTGTGGTAATTTACTTATGGTTGATCCATGCGCACCTATGTACTGAAAAGATTTTAAATTATCTAGTTCAGAGCAACCCAGCGTTCCAAGCCCTCCCAGATTTTCAAACGAAGATGGCAACTCTGTAACTGTAGTTCTGCCTAAATTGATTTTCTCTAAGCTTTCTGGGAAACTCTCGAGGTTTAAGCACTCATTAAGACAAAGCCAAATCAGAGATTTCAATTTACAAATGCTAGTTGAAACCCTCTTTAGCCGTTTACACCTATTTATATACAAGTATTCAAGATTAGTTAGGCACTCTACCGACGAAGGAACTTCTTCTATTGCAGTATCGGACAGGTTTAGCTTTGTTATATTCCCAGAAATCTGTGGAAACTCTATGAGATTAACACAAAAGGAGCAATCAATAGTTACAGGAGAAACAAAATGAAGGTTGCTTTGAAAGGACCTAAGACTTTTGCAGCCTTGAAAACACAACAAGCTGAGGTGGTTGAAGTTCTGGATTGATGAGGGAACCCAAGCTAACTTTGTACAATTCCAAAGATATATTCTTTCAAGATTTGGTGTTTCTGATGGATCAGGTATCCTAATGAGATGTTGAGAATGGCTGAGGTTAATAGATTTTAACTTGAAAGCTTTCTGTAACAAAAGATATACAAAGACAGCATTACTTAAAAAAGTAACAGTGAATTTGACAATTATCACATGTATATTAAAATAATAATATTTTGCTGATAGTACAACATACCTTTTTCTCTTCCCAGATTTGCACAATTTTACTGAAAGGTAAGTTCAGTTCAATAAGGTTCGTAGGCTTGAAATTCGATGGTAGTGTTCTCAATGGATATTTGTGGAAGTGAAGATATCTCAATTTCTTAGAAAGATAATTTAAGCCGTCTGGAAATTGGACCTTAGAATGTGAATGCTGCCCTTCAAAGCTCATATCTAAGCTCTCAGGCATATAAAATTTAAGCACCCTCAGATTTGACATATTTGTGAAGACTGTTGAGTCTAGATTGATGCCTTTTATTTTGGACAAATTCAGAAATATGCCTTCAATTGCATCGGTCCCCTTATAAACAAAAACAAATAAAGAGTTAGCCTCAACCCAATCCAAATGAAACATTCGTAAAGTTCATTAACGAAGAGGGCCTTGGACGAAAACAACTTTTGCAATCCCTAATTTTTTTCCCCTTTCTTTTTTTTTTTTTTTAATATTGAATATCTATATGAGAGTAAAGGAAAATTCGGGACTATTCGCAAAATTAAAAGAAAAAAAAAACTTTGAACACCGTTCAAAATTGATAAATTGATATTTTAGAATTTGTTCTAAATTACAAACATGTTATCCTGACACTGTCAGATTTATATTAAATATTGATTATATATACATAGAAGTTGAGAACATTGGGCCTATATGTCTGATATAAGATTTAGATATGATTTTTTTTCTTTTTTTTAAATTTATAGAATCGTAAATTGTTAGTTCAATACCTTGAAAAAAAGAAAGAAAGAAAGAAGCAAGGCAAGTCGAGTTTTTTTTTTTTTTTTTTTTACGTAATTGTATTCATAGTCAAATTCAGATACAATTTTCGGAAATATACCTTGATAGATCATTTTTGATAATTTTTAATTAAAAAGACCAATATACCCTTAACAGAAGGTAAATATGGATCTATGGAACAATTACTTTTAACACTTTTTTGAGAGACATATACATTCATATATCTACAACCTAAAACGCTTTTTCTCAACAAGAAATCTAATTTTATCATTCGAAAGTTTGTTTCAAAAAATATTGCACTGCACAAATATTCTATGATCCGAATTTCTTTGAGTTGATTTCAAATTCAGTTAAGCTAATATACTTCAATTGAAGAGTTACAGACTTTACCTTATTGTGCTTCAGTACACGGCGAACATCCTTGTGATACCATAACCTGCTACGTTGCCCTGGTTCTTTGATATCTTCTTGACGAACAATTTCTTGTCCCATTTCTTGCAATAATTTATGCATGTGCAATCTGTTGTTGTATTCTGTAATGAGTGACTTGTCGATGAGGATACTCAGTACATGAGTCACGTTGTATTGACGATCATGTAGTAACATTAGCACCCGATCTTTACATTCTCCTTTGAAGAAACATGCAATATCCAAAAATATGCTTTTCTCCTCGAAAGTAAGTTCCTCATAACTAATTCTCAGTACTTTATAAATGCGATTGACGCCAGAAATTTGTTTTAAATTATCCAACACATTTTCCCAGTCTTGTTTGCATTTTTGATGAAGGGAGGAACCCAAGACTTCAAGTGCTAAAGGATTGCCCTCGGCATATCGTACTGCCTTCTTCGACAGCTCAGTAAGATGTTGAGGGCATTGATTTTGTCTAAAGGCATATTTATAAAAGAGCTCAAGCCCTTCATCCTCGTTAAGTCTCTCAACCTCATAAACATGTTCGTCGTTCAGTCCATGTTTACGAAGTACTTGTTTGTCTCTAGTGGTGACAAGGATTCTACTTCCAGGACAAAATCCATCAAGCCATCCAACTAAATAATTTAATTGTTCGAATTCACTGACATCATCAAGAACAATGAAAACCTCTGTGCGTCGGAGCCTCTCTAGAGTGTACGCTGGTATGTTAGGGCCTCCCATTTCAAGTCTTTCTCCTAATAATAGAGAAATAACTTGCTTATGTAGATGCATTAATCCAACACCATTTTCTATTTCTTCTCTGACATTTTCTATAAAGCACTTTCCTTCAAACTCATTCGAAATCTGGTTAAAAAGAGCTTTAGCAATGGTTGTTTTACCGATACCACCCATACCCCAAATTCCCACAATTCGAACATCCGGCAAACCTGTGCATAGAAGTGATTTAATGCACTCAATTCGGGAATTGAGACCAACTAGACCCTTTGATGCATCACTCGACATTGATGGACATTCCAATTTCTTCAAAATATCTTTGACAATCACTTCAACAAGCTTCGCCTCAGGCCTAGCATGTATCATGCACGACATTGAAAACAGTGAGTGAAAATTAACAAACGAAAGAATTAAAAGAAAAAAAATGAAGACATAAGTGATGAATGATGAGAGTTACCTTATTTTCGTAGATTCATGTCCAGATAGATAATATGTTTGGGTCAGTGCATCCCTCCACCTCAGAACCATTTCTGTCTTCTCTTTGAATTGTTGTTCAAGCTTAACAAAGCCCTCCCCAAAAGTTCCAGTTTGCTTCCGCACATCGGATGGACTTACGTGATAGAAAACTGGAATAACAATTCGGCCATTGGTTTTCTTGCAATTAAGAATCTTGACAAGTTCATTCAGGCACCATTCTGAAGAAGCGTAATGCGCTGAGAAAATGATTACCGAAATCTTTGAACCATCAATTGCGTTCAAGAGGGTTGGTGAAATATCATCTCCTCGCCTAAGCTCTTTACCATCAATGAAGGTCTTGGTTTTCTTTTGGCACAAAGCAGCGTATAGGTGGCTTGTAAAGTTCTCACGAGTATCCTCCCCTCTGAAACTGAGGAAGACATCATAATTGCAAGACGAAAAGGGTGAAGCCATGAACGAATTTTGGAATTTTGGTGACAGAAAGGAAGAATATTTAATCTTGAGGGTTAAGAGAGTAGATGTAAGAATGAATTGGATATGAAAATAGAAATATATCCATGTCAAGTGCTACAGTTTTCTTCTCACCAAACTTCCCCATAACTTTCCTGTTGAAACGACACTTTTAGTGTTTTTAGAAAATTTCGTGTAACTTTTCTATTTAATATATTATAAAATTTATTGTTATTATTATTTTTGGGTGAGACTAACTTAGCTTAAACTTTTTATATAAAATTTTGACACAATTTATCTAATTTTTTACTTTGAATATCTATCATTGACATTGAATTATATGACTTTGAATATCTATCTTGACATTAAATTATACAAGATCAATAGATGAGAATTTATTCAAATTTCGAAAAAAATTTAAATTAAAATAACTTGTCCCTTTTTTAATTTTTTTCTAAATAAATTCTTCGGTCTACGGCTGAAAAAGTTACAAGGAACCTAAAATCTACAAAGCACTTTCAAAATGTCCAACTAAATTGTTTGAGCCTCTGCCAAAGTCAGATGTCCTCAGCTGAAAAAATTACAAGGAACCTAAAATCTGCAAAGCACTTCCAAAATGTCCAAATAAATTGTTTCAGCCTTTGTCAAATTGCTATTCCCGCAAGGATTAAATCCTTCAACTTGTGAACCGTTTCTGCCTTCTCCTTGGACTGTTGTTGGAGGCTAACTAAACCTTCCCCAAAAGTCGCAGTTTGCTTCTGCACATCGGATCGACTTACATGATAGTAAGTTGGAATAGCAATTTGGCCGTTCTAGTTCTTGCATTCAAGAATCTTGACAAGTTCATTTAGGTACAATTTTGAAGAAGAATAGTCCTTTGATAGAATGATTACCGAAATCTTTGAACCTTCGATTGCGTTCAAAAGGGCAGGTGAAATCTCATCTCCTTTGTTGAAATCTTCACGAGTGAAGGTTTTTATTTTCTTTCCGCACAAAGCAGCATAGAGATGACTAGTAAAATTCTGACGGGGATCTCCTCTGGAACTGAAGAAGACGTCATAATTGCAAGAAGAAGAAGTGAACCCATGAACAAGTATTTGGAAATTTAGTGACAGAATCGGAGGATCTTGAGAGTTGAGAGAGCAAATGTAAGACTGGAATGAAAAACTTGTAAAAAATATATAAATTGACTGCTTACCATGTTTTTTTTTTTTTCCTCACCAAACTTTCCTGAACAACACATTAAATTTCCTAAGATGTCCTGTTACTGACTTTTTTCGGGTTTCCAGGAAATTCAAGGAGTTTTCTACATCTATTTTTCCAACGAAGATGGGGCCATAGAGAGTTTACTGTAAACAAAATGGCCAAAAATTTGGTGCAAGAATGAAGAAAGAAATATGAGCATTGCTATCTGGACAAAAAAAAAAAGACAAAAAAATTATTTAGAATCATAGAGTTTTATTTATTTATTTATTTTCTAAAGATGTTGAATAGAATTTCCAAAATAATTAATTAGAAACCATAATTCTGATATATTTAGTCACTTCTTTGAGTTGTTTGTTTTATTTTTGAAGTTTTAATTTGGCATGTTTTGAGATATTTTAATATTTTAACTTGTTTATTTTTGTGAAAAAAACTTATTATAAGGTGTTTTAATTTTAATGGAAAAAGTAAAAAGCCCTTACTTTCATTAGAATGATCATATATGTTCGAATGAAAATATATTTTTTTTTCCTGACAAATACTCTGATTGGTGTACTTACTTCCTACCATGAGGAAACAAAAAATCCACCCTTTTATTTTTTTTTCCAAATTAAAAAAATATTTTTATAATTAAATTAACTAGGACGTAATTTATATGCCGTATCACAATTTCTCCTGCTCTTGAATTGGACTAGGTTCAACGAAAGATTAAATAACTAACATATGTCCAAGTTCAATTTTATGCAAATTCATTTATTATTGACTAAAATATGTACAAAATTATGTAAAATTCTTGTTGGACCGAGGTGATTTGATATCAAAATTAAATTTTCATTATATCTATATTTCAATTGCTTACCTCATAAACATTTATGATATATAACGTCGTAATTAAATATTGAAGTAGATAAAGTTTTAGTATATGAATATCAGCGGGAGAATAAGAGTGTCGAGTAGGATAAATTTATTTTAAATACATGTAATACTTAAAAAGATTTATATTTTGATTTTGGTAGCATAAATACTATACTTCCAAATATATATAATACTTTCAGGATAAGCATAAAACTTATTAGATTTAAGATAATCTATAAAGTTAAAGAACTTACTACTTAGAGTTAAGCGTAAGGATTCAATATTGAAATTGACCTTTCTACTAATTTTTCAGGAAGATACAATTGGTTATTATTTGATAAGAATATGAAACTAATTAAAATCTTAATTGATATTGCTATTTTATGTACATGTGGCAAAAAGTTACAAAGAGTTGAACACATTTTAGCCCAAGTTTTTTAGTTAGGAATTAAAAAAATGAAGAATAAACATATAATTTATATATATGCATTTAAACTCACTCAGACTTTAGTATCATTTAGTTCTATTTAAATTTAAAACAAAAAAAAACATCGTTTAAAATTATGTGTGTGTGTGTGAAGTAACAAATAAATTTCAAATATTGAAGAAAAAAATAAATCAGTATGAAGCATGGTCCAGCCAGCGCAAGACTTGAAGGGAGTCGAGTCAACAAGTCAAATATATAAAGAAAAGCTACGGAGACTACATGAAATGACTTTGGCAACTGATTCCGTGCAAAGCCCGGCATAAGAGTCTTATGGTCAGTCCATACAGCACGCCTTCGGTCATATGAATTTCTCTGTTTTCGCTGCCACTAATGGAAAAGCTACAAAGACTCTGAAAATACTGACAACTGGAGCTCATTAATGGTTTCGTTTCCAGATTGCTGTTCAACTTTAGTAAACCCAACTTTTAAGACGCAACTGCGCAGTATTTAACAAATACTAACAGCTATAAAGTCAAGAACACACCAATCCAGAAATGACTTGTTTAGGATTGACGCCTCACTAATGAAATGACTTGGTTGGAGACTTAGGAATTGCAGTTGGTGATAAAATACGATGTTTTTATTTTAGGGATGAAATAATTTATCAATTAAAAAAATAACTCATTATTTGATAAATAATGTTGTTATGCTTATTTTAAATTTTAAAAACAGAATATATGATTTTAATAAATTTTATTATAGAAGTGATGTATTATTAAATGATTAAAATATTTATAATTTTAAATTATCTTTTATTTATATATTCTGATTTATTGAAAAGTAAAAAATAATTATCATTTTATCAAAATATTAATATTATAATAAAAATTTTTAAAATGTATGGTAATTTATTTAATAAATTTCTTGTAAAAGTAACCCTTGTTTATTTAAAACTACTGTTAAAATAGAAAAACTTATTAAATAAGTAACATCTTAAAAATTTGCCAAACCACGGCCATCTGGAAGTTAGATACAGCTACGTGCTTGGCACGGCTTTGAGTCTTGGACTGCAACGAGTTTGAAAAGACTTAAAAGCATCGAAATACCAGTTTTTTCGTTGAGTCATTTTCTCGAACAATTGGATTACAATCGTCTGCCATCTGCCTGTACATAACAAACCCATGCAGAAATGTGTTACTAGTCACTAGTATCAAATTATACAATCTTTAGTGTTATTTAAGAGGGGACTAGCATTATTTTGTGTTGGGTGGAAGAATTTGTGTAATTAACATAACCATATGACTGATTAGAAATAAATAAAGTTAAATAAAATGTTTAAATTTAATATTAATGTAAACGTATAAAAAATAATTATAGTATAATTTATTACCTAAACTAAGAGTGCAAATTAGGTGAATATTTTATTTGTTTTGAACAACGTAATTATGCTTTCATTCTTTTATTAAAAGGATATAAATTGCTATTTTGGTGAGAAAAATAATGTTGTAGGTTTTTAATTAAAATTTCAGTGCACTACAATTTGTTATGATTTCGGACTAGATGAATAGCAAACAATTGATAATGTAATAAAGGAAAAAGGATACAGACACCCTTAAAGATTTAGGAAAATAATTGTATCGATCCTTAAATTTTCAATAAGAGACATTTAAACTCTTTTAACTATAATACTTTTTTTAAATAGTAACTAAAGAATTAATATCAATAATTGAAAACTTAGTACGATCATTCCGCTCAACTTTGAGGAGTAGGTGTTCTTTGTCTCTTAATCAAATACTAACAAGATAACCTTAAATAGAATCCAAGGAGACGCAAGATCAAAACAAAACAGAGGATTTATTTCGATGCGCACATTCCCAGGGACAACAGATGAGAGATAGGTTTGTTTCGATCAGGAAACTGCAAATGTTTACACTCCAGATTTTAGGGAATTTGAATCTGCAAAAATGACCAAGTAAATCTTGATCGAAATCACAATTGTTCAGCTCTGGTCGACAGTACTTTGCTGAGCTTTAGCTACTAAAACAGTAGCTTGATTCATGCATTCTCTTACTGGGAAACATAAGGACAAGCCTTCAATTAATTGCTTGCATTAAGAGTCTTGCTTGGTTTTCCTCTTTTCGAACTTATGAAAAGCTTTTCAAAGCTCTTCAGTGGTGCCATCAGCTCTCATTGTATAATTTACATTACCAATGAGCAAATTATTTCAAGCCACCAGCGACTACCAGGTTCTTGGTCTTTGGAGCAAATAAAAACTGAAGTAAGGCTCATAATATAAAGAGATTACATAAAACTTCAAAATTACGATACTTAGGTTTTTGGGAATTGCCGCACCTGACCTCAGCAATATGATCAAAAGTATTTTCCAAAGAAGGGGAAGAAATCATACTTGTGCAAAGGATGTATATATAAGTTTATATATGTCTGCACACACACACACACACACACACACAACATCATCAAGATAAAGAAATACAAAAAGAAATCAATTCAAGAGCTGGACTTAATTTTTAAAGTTCGTATTTTTGGCATTCGTATTATTGTGGTAGGCGAAGAACAAGAATGTATCTGATAGGTCCCAATCAGAGTCAAGAGAGATAAATTAGAATTAATTCTCTTAGGGTGAGAATCAGATCACAATTTGAAACTTCTCTCCTGTCCATTCCTTCTTCAACTTCTTTTTTATACAATCAATAACAAACTGGAAGAAGGTAAACAACTAAAGCGAGTAACGTGAATTAGGCTTGGGAGCCCGCAAGGATCTCCTAGGCTTATCAACGCCCATCCCATGAAGTGGATGCTTGTCCTCAAGCTCTAAATTAGGAAATTGCTGGAAAAACAGTTTGGTGGACTCCCGAGTGACATCTTTCTTAGGTAGGTGTCACCATTGGACCAATTGTTCTTCAGTGAATACCTCCCCTTTTTTTGACCCAGCATCTATCTAAAATTTGTTGTGGTACTGGCGTCACAACTCGGTCATCATTAATAGGTAGAAAGTCATGGGCTGTGCCAACATGATCTCCAACAAATTTTTAAGCAAAGAAACATGAAAGACCAGATGAATTTAGGTAGAAGCTGGCAATTGTAATTTGTGAGCCACACCCCTATTTTCTTTGAGACAGGGTGGGTCCATCGTAGCAGCTGGACAGTTTCTAATGAGCACGTTTAAAGATAGTCTGTTGGCGATAAGGATGAAGCTTGAGCACAACTAACTCTTCAATTTCAAAGGTAACATCACGACATTTAGCGTCTGCTTACTGCTTCATTCTATTGATTTAAATTGGTTTTGAGTTGATGTAGCAATTTATCATGAGTGAGGAGAGCTTGGTCTATTTCATGCACCAGGGAAGTACAAAATAAGCTGGGATCAGTGCTAGAAGGCAACCGTAAAGTGGTTGGAACTGTGTTATCTTGGTGGAGGCATGATAAGTGGTGTTGTACCAATATTCAGCCCATGCAATATAGATACTCCATCTATGCGGCCATCAATTAGTGGAGCAATAAAGATATTGCTCGAAAAAACGGTTGACTACTTTGGTTTGTCCATTCTTCTGTGGGAGCTACGTTAAACTAAGATTGAGTTTGAACCTTGAAAGCTTGAAAAACTCCTACCGGAATTTGCTAATGAAGATTGCATCACGATCACTAATAATAGACCATGGCATGCCGTGCAGTTTGACAATGCCCTCAGTAAATTTTTTGGCAATGGTCTTAGTTGAAAAAGGCTGTGTGAATGGGATAAAGTGAGCAAAGTTATTGAGCCAGTCAACAACCACCAATATTGTATCTTTTCCCTACGAATGCGGAAGTCCCTCATTGGAGGCAAGAATTATATCTTTTCAAACTTGTGATGGAATAGGCAGGGGTTGTAAGAGTCCAACAGGTGAGCAGGTGTCAGATTTTATGCGTTGACAGATGTCACACTTTTAAATTTATTCCTGGACTGATTTGTACATCTATGGCCAAAAGAATTGCTGTTGTAACTGCTTGCAGGTCTTAAGAATACCTGTCCACCCATTTTGGATTCATGTACTTCATGTAAGAGTTTGGCTCGGATTGCAGAATCAATCGGAACTACAACATTGCCTTTGTGTAAAAGGAGTCCTTGGTGCCAATCAAAAGCTTCTTGTATATTCTTTGAACACTTCTGCCCCTGCCCCTTAACTTAGGCATAAGCATCTATTTTGCCAACCTTTCTTATTTCATCCTATGTACTCGTAGTCGACCAATGAATAACATTGAGTCTTGGGCTCTCAACTTTTCACGACAAAGCATCGACGGCTGAATTTTCTCTTCTAGGTCTATAAATAATCTCATAGTCATACTCAGTCTGCTCGTGGGTTGCAACTCGTTTCGCCAGGAAGAACTGGAGTCTTCTTTAGTTAGTTTCAATGTAGATTTTAGTTCAAGTAAATATGGTCTCCATAATCGTCTTGCCACCACTATAGCCAGCATCTCTGTAGCATAAATGAACCACGATTTTTTGTTATTCCCAAAGCTCGATTCATATAGGAAATTGGTTTAGATTGTTGAGTCAGAATCGTCCAATGCCATTGCCAGAACCGTCCGTCTCAATGGTGAAAGGCTCATCGAAATTGGCACGGCTAGTGCAGGTGTTGTAGTTATAGCTTTCTTTAAAGCCAAAAAAGCTACTTCTGCATAATCACTCTATTATAATTTTCCTTTCTTGAGGAGATTAAAGAGTGGTCAAGCTATTATGTTACACGCTTGCACAAAGTTTCGGTAGTACTCCATTAAGCTTAAAAAACCTCACAGCTCAGTAATGTTGCAAAGTCTGGGCTAAGCAACCATTGCTTCAATCCTCTTGTCATCCTTCTTAACCCTTGGTGAGTGATTTTGTGACCAGGTATTCCAACTCTTGTCTGCGAAAAGCACATTTGTTGTAATTGACAAAGAATTGGTGGTGTCTTTATATCAGTAAGGCTAGTTGAACATGTTATAAATGCTACTCCGAAGTCGGACTATAAATCAGAATGTCGTCAAAGAATACGAGGATAAACTTCCGTAAATGAGGTCAGAAAATAGCATTTATCACAGCTTGGAAAGTAAAGGGTGCATTGCAGAGTCGGAAGTGCATGACTAAATATTCATAGTGTCCATTATTAAAACCAGTTCTCGGTATGTCAGAAGTGCTTATCCTGATTTGCTAATAAATTGCCCAGAGAAATAGCTTGATAAGAAATGAAACTCCATATAGATCGACTAACATACCATCAACTGTTGAGATTGACAAAGAGCTTTTTCCTGTTGCAGCATCGAGAACTCGTTGATCAGTGCAGAACCTTCCCGTTTTATCTTTCTTCTTCACTAAGAATACTCACTACTATAAAACATGACAAAGATGATATGTAATATATAACAAATACGCTATTAACTATCATCTATTCATTTAGGTGACTTTTATTTATTTATTTTAAATATCATTTATGATAAAATTATTTTTACTTACAATATTAAAATGACTCATCACTAAATAACAAATCATCTTTAATTAAAAAAAAATTAACCTTATTTTTAAAATTTATCATTTATTTCTTGGTATAAAAGCTCAACCTCCCCTTTTCATATTCTGCGTCTCCAACAAAATACCAACTCCCTCTATCTCCCTCAATTATTCTGAAATTGCACGATCTTTGCCAGTAAATTTCCCTTTCCCTCGTATGAAACATCTTCTTGTCGTCCACTTCTAACTTGCAGACCCCTAATTTCACCCATTATTCATACAGCCCCAAAATAGTAAAACGTAACAGTTCAAACATTGTTGAAGCGAGGAGAAAGAAGAAATCTTAAAGCTCTGGAGCATACATATTGGGGAGAAGATTATAAAACTTGAGACCACAGCACTAACAATATTGAAGCATTCGGCCACCTTTAATCTTGGATATTAAAACTTTTGGTCTCCGCATAAAGGTAATTTCTTTTCTTTTGTGGACATTTGCTTCTTTCTCTATGCCGAAGGGAGGCCATCTTTCTTTGGCGAGTTTTCTTTTTTACTTTTATTTTCTAGAGTTTTTTTTGTCTTCCCTTTTAATGAGAGGTTTTATATCCATCTGGATCTATAATTTAGGACTGTTTCTCTACACCCAAATCTCTTTTTGTAGTGGTTTATCTAGTCCGTTCTAGTGGCTTTAGTTTATTTCGGTTGTTAATGGTGGTTTGATTCTAGATTTGAAGCTTTCATAGTTCAGATCTAAAAAGTCTTAAGGTGTAAAATTTTGATCTTTGCCAAGGATCCATTATTATACTGATCGGAAGAGTTAAATCTCGTGACAAAGAGAAATTAAAAAGAACGAAGCAGGTATATCTCATATAACTCTAAGTTATTGTGCACATTATTATGGAGATGCCGCTGTATAGATATCTCTTGTAAACTTAATTCATCTTGTTCTCCATTGTACAAGTAAAGGCTTCATCAATTATGTATTGTAATGGTTTTTCTATAAATTGAGATCTAAATCGGTAAAATGATCTCTTGCAGTTCTAAATAGATCTACAACGGTAAATTATTGTGCTCTTATTACGTTGGTTAATAAAATCTATGTTTGTGTTTCAAGGGGAGAAAAGGTCATGCTTGTCATAGGTTGTTTGTTTGTGGGTGACCCACATACGTGTTTCTTTTTATTTAATTTATTCATGTTCATATAATAGATACTGAAAATATTGGTGAACACTAAAGTTATTAGATTTTATGAAGGAGTTTGTAATGTTTATACATGTATATTTTAAGGAAGATACGAATATCATAATATTTTATCATATGCTCAACACCTAATGCAAATGCTTAGCATTGTAGCTATCGATTTTTTGTGCTTTAGTTTTTGACACTTGTGTCCATCAAGGTTCGATCTATTTTGTTATGTGCTTTAGAAAATTAATGTTTTATTGATATGATTCAGTTAGGATAAGAATACTGAGGTCAAATATTTTACTTTTTCTCAATTTAGGACATGACAATCATGAAGAGATTATTTACATTATTTTAGTATGATATATTTATATTTAACATTCAGAATCTCGGATGTCTGTGGATCGAAAATCAAAAGATCATAAGATTGGTGTTGGAAGATTTCTAATTTTGATAGTGAATCAGGTAAAGAATTCTAATCACATACTATGTCCATATATGACAATGGAAATGTGAAACATCCGTTATAGTAATTGGATTTTGCATGGAGAAAAATGCGGTAGTCATTGCTTATCCTTTTAAAATTTATAGATTTGATAAGATTGATGCATGTATGAATATCGACTATTTTGTATATGATAGATAGTTTGTTGGACAAGACAATTACTCTCAAAAGATATTGATGAAGTAAGAAAGTAGGCAGAGCACATATGGCTGAATTTTCTTCGCTAGATTTTGTAACACGATGACTTTGGGTGGTTGGTAATGATTAGAAATATTTTTTACTATTTCTTCCTCCTTGTCTTTGTTTTGAATAAGACACTAAAATGATTTATGAAATTATTTCAGTTATTTTGATATAGTAATCAAGTAAGGTTTGTCAAAATGGTTGCACTTTCAACACTCTCTAGCTTCGGTATGATTATTAGAGCCAAACAGAATGGCCATATTTTGTTGATCTCGTGGGGAATGTATTATTTTTCTTTGAAGAAAAAAGAGTTATGGATATCTGGTTACTTTAACTTGGGAATTGTAAACACAATATTTTTTAGTATCGTTTGTAATATACCAAATCTATACATGATTAATGTAGTTGCTTGATGAATATTTATTTTTATAAGATAGCCTTCAAAAAAAAAATTATTGCACTACAGGTAGCATAAATAATAATAATAATAATAATAGCCATTTGAGATCTCTAGTAATCTATTTCATATTAGGATGACATCTATTGTTGACTTTCACTATTTAAAATGAGTAATTTATTCTCCAAGGAAGGATAGTTCTTTTAAAACATAAGATGAATCTTTTTTTTAAAATAATTGTGTTAGTTATGATACTAAATATATGATTCTCTTTACACGACATCTATACCCTTTTAGATGACTATTGCTAAGATGATTGATTTTACTTCGTCATCATACAGTAAATTTAAGCGTCATCTATACCCTTTTTTATAGTAGTGACTTGTAAGGAAAATGGGCTCATACTTGGATGAATTAAACTCGCACTAAGCATGTCTCGAACTTGTTGCTTTATTTTATTCTTTTGGAAATAGGCAAACCTATCTAGTCTAACATTAATGGCCTTAGTTCCCCCTTTAAGTAGAATGTTGTGATCTATTCCTGGAACTAGTTGTAATTGGTTAGGTTTAGTGAAGATATCTTAATACTTGTCCAGGGTAGATTACATATTTGATGGTTGTCTCCTTTTTTGACTTGTTCCTCAAGTTGAACATAAAGGGCAAACAAGGCTTGTCGTTACTAATAGTCCTTAAACCAAGCTCTATAGTAAGGTCAGTTGTGTAGGGAAAATTTCTACTCCCAGCAGCCTTTTAAATTGTTGTTCCCATACAAAGTCTATAGTCATTTTTTTTCAATCATAGATCACCATGTCTAGTGTTTAAGGCATTGTATTCCCAATACCATATCTAATTTACTCATACGTAATGAATAAAAATCAAGTTGGAATATGGTACCTTGTAAATCAACAGTAAGCTTTTCATACTTTTCTTCACATGTCAATCATTTCCTATTGGAAACACATAGTGAATAGTTCAGTGGGCTTCACCGATAAGTGAAGGGTATTAATTACTCGATCATTGATAAACTTGTAGGTTCAACCATTATCAATTAATACAGCCACCTCTTGAGATCTAATTAGCCTTTGATTCATGTAGATTTGGGGACTATCCATCCTACAAGTGCATGTAGCATGATCTTTGGTTCTTTTGCTTATGTTATCTTCTCTATTTTAACTAGCTCTTCTTTTTGGATCAAAAGAGTATTCTTATTGGTTGTCGAATCATTCATAGTTAGATTTTCCAATATCATTAACTAAAATGCTTGGCATTTTTATTCTAGAGTAAACTTGTCATTACAATTGAAACACAGTCCTTAAGACCTTTTTTATATCTCATCATATCATATTTGTTTAACTGTTACTTATGTCAGAGCTAAGGTTATGATTAGGTTACTTACTATGGTTAAAGTTCATATGATGCTCAGCCATGCAAATCGCCTTTGTCTAGTAATTTGGTCATCATCCATTTTAGCTAAACTAATTACCTTATTGGCAATTTATTGTTTGAACATTCGAATGCCATTTGCCACTTCTGATTTCAATTTGCCCATGAGCATTCACACTAATTCCTTCTGAGTCTATCCTCACACTTTGTTTCCCACTCTCTTTAATTTACCTTCATACTCTCATAATAATCCCATTTGTTTGACATGAGATAGAGCCTTATCAAAATTCTCTAAATTAGGTGGCCTGAATCTTGCTCTTATATCATCTTTGAAGTTTTCCCAAGTTATTGCCTTTTGTTCTTTATCATAAGCCCTTTGAAGCCACTGCCATTATTGATTGACTTCTCCCTCTAGATGAAATAATGCTAAACAAACCTTCTGTTCTTCAATAACTTCTTGAAATTCAAAGAATTGGTTTACTAAGTTGAGCTAATCGATCGGATCATCACCTAAAAATCTTTAGAAATTCTATCTTTGCAATTTAGGAGAAAATGGTTAATTGTTGTCATTGAATTCTTGATTAGTCTGACTTGGCCTTTTTTGGATGTAGTTGTTATAGTTGGGAGAATCACAAATTAAAAGGAATGCATCTAAGAGTCTTGTGTTAACTATTGAAGAATGCATATTTATAAAGGGTAAAATTATTATTTTATACTCTAAATCTTTGTAATATTTATGTTTTTATGTGGTTAAATCTTTTAAGCTTTTATTATGAGTTTTACTATAATTTAATTATTTTATATACTTAAGAATATTTTGGTTATTTCACAACTAAGGAGAAGTCGAATAACCAAATGGATGACATTTTTTTATACTAATGATATGTTCCAACTAATCAAAATTTACCACGTGGCGTAATCTTAAGCGTTTGAATTATTTTCATCTGACGATCATAATTTACCCATTGTATCTACAAATAGAGGGTTCACCTCCCTAATTTGATACTCTTAAATTTATTTTTTGACTTTATTTTTAGAAATTTTCTCCTTATATTGTATTTTCTACATATTTTAATCAAATTATTATTTTACACTTAATTCAATTATAAGTGATTAATTTAATTTCAAATTTAGGTTGAAGGTGAAGTCTCAACATAATTTACGGATTTAATTAGGTAAGTTTATGTTCCTTTCCTCTTTGATTTATGTGGTTGTTTTGACTTATTTTCAATAAATAGTGTATCCTATCTAAATTTTATTGATTTACTAGCTTTTTAGTGAAGTATTATTATTATTTTACACAATAGGCACTTAGCACTATATTTATTAGAGAAAAAAATTCTTCTTTAGTATCTTGTGAGTCATCTCGACTCAGTGTTGACAAAAAGTATATCTAAGCTATTTAGTTGATTGTCTTGCCATGTTGTTAATAAAAAATTATTATCATCTGGCACAACATGTTTTTAAAACCGCACTTAATAGAAGATCATTATTCTCTGACACACTGAGTGTTTGATATCATATTTATCAAAGTAGGGTTATAAGGAGTGAAAATATCCCTTCATGAATTAATTAGACTTAAAAAAAAAATATTAAGTCTATGGTGAATGTTGAGTGTGAATCCATAGACTTAAGTATTTTATTTACATTTTTGTTATTTTTAATTCATTCTAGCCTTTTATTTTAAATCTTAATATAAAAGTAAATTTACTTCTAACCAATTTACATTTATACTTAGAAAATTAAATCTACGTATAATTAAATATATCTCCTTATGAGATTAACAGTCGTCATCACAAAATCTATTATACAATAAATTCATGTGCTTACGAGTTTAATAAAATTTGCACAACATCTTGTAATTATGTCTTTCAGTCATTGAATTTTGTTAGTAATCTCTACCTCTATCTTTTGCAACCCGTCGTATACTTCTCTAAGCCCTATTTTTAAGAGCTTAATTTGTTCTTTATTGGCAGCCATTAACCTAGCTTTGATACCAATGATATGTCCTAATAAAAGTCAAGATAGATAAATTAGAATTAATTATTAATTAGACCACGATTTGAAACAACGTCTCTCCTCTTTATTCCTTCTTTAACTTCTTTTTTATATAATCAAATAACAAAGTAAACAACTGGACTTAGCCTTTAGGAGATTCAACTATCCACTACTCTTACATGTTAAGATAATTCGTCTTCAAGGCATCTATAACATGAAATAAATGAAATAGAAATAAAAACTACTAAATTAACAATAGAAGGATGATTGTGTTATCGACCTCAGTAACATGAATTGGGCTTGGGAGTCGTAAGGATCTCCTAGGCTCATCAGCGTTTACTATGGATAATTAATTCAACAAAATGAGAAATAAAAATAGGAAAAAGATTGTAAAATAAAAAACATTGTAAGATTGCTTAAAGTAATCTGTAGCTTTGTTCTCAGAGGGCATCATATTGATGAAATACAATAGCTAACATTTGACCCTCCAGGATTTGAGAAAAAGGCCTCAATAGCTTACTTTTTTTGAAATTATCAATAACTGCTTATAATTTATCCGCATCTCCATTGACTAACTCCTATGGTGTGGAAATTGAACAAAAGAAAAAGACCATCAAAACTTTAACAACTACCAAGTTCTTTGTCTTAAAATCAAGTGGAGATTAGGCCTTGGAGATACATAAGATAAGGGAATGAGACAACACTTTCCTAAAATAAATAACGAAAAGAGTTTTATTGTTTAGGAGGAATGATTTTTTTCCTCTCCAAATTATTATTGGACTAGTTCCATTTCCTTTTCTTTAGATCTACCAATAATCCTAGTACTTCCGGTTGCACCAACTTTATTTATATATCTCATAATAGTCATTGTCGTTATAAGATTTCCTAAATACAATGCATTCTTTTCACTTATGATAGAAAATTCCTCTGTAAAATTTTTAGATTGGGTTTTGTTGGGATTTATTTTCAGATATAGTGGGACATCGCACAATAATTCTCCTAGCAACCTCTTGAGTTTGATGGGTAGTTGCCATTAATACAGAGAAGATAGAAGAGAAATGAGGCAGCTCCATGGTTGTTACCATCAAATGACTAAACATCTAAACAATGATCAAATTCAAATAAGGGATTTTGATAAGTAAAATATAAAACCCTAATTATCCAAAGAAGAAGGTATTAAAGATCACATTTTAAAGTGAACTCACGAAACACTTTTTTTTTTAAATAAACAAATCGAGACACAAAGGCTAATTATCTTATTTGTTTTATTTCTTCTTGAATGATTATACAAATATAGCACAAGTTATATTTAAAGTTTACCAAATACATTTTAAGCTACACATTAAAGGAGCTAAGAAAAAATTACAACCATATATGACATTACCTTACATGTTTGCTTTCCATTATTTCCACTCACATTAAAAAACTATATAACTTTTTGCTTGCATTCCCTTATTTCCATTTACATTAAAAAATTATATTGCTTCACACATTTGCACTTAATTATTGTAATGTATATTAGATACAATTTATCACAACTTAGTTTATAAGCATCTCATTCTCGAGCTTGGATTTTAAATTATTTCTAACACATTTAGACTTTGATATTGGGCTAATGTTGTTTAATTTCAACATTCCCCCTCAACACCAACTCCCACTTTTTGCACCATACCAACTTAGTAATGAAATAATTCAAACTTACTAATACTCAAACCTTTTGTGAATAAGTTTGCAACTTGTTCATTTGTCTTTATTTTCCCGCTAAATCTCTCTTTGTAGAACTTTTTCTCTAATAAAGGAATAATCTCTGTCAAACAAATTACTGATTGATTGTTACAATACAATGGAATAAGATAACCAATTGATTAATGTAGATTAATTACTAGTTCATCAATAATGTACTCTTTTGAGCTCGATATTCAACTTCCATTGTTGACAATGATATTGTGGTCTGACTTTTGCTACACCAAGAAATTGTTTAAGAATAAAGTTTAAACACATACCTAGCTGCTGATCTCTTAGTGCAATGATCTTCTGCATAGTCAACATCTCAGTAACTAACTAACTTGTAGTTTTCACCTTTTTTATACAAAAGACCACAGTCAATTATACTCTTCACATATATCAATATTCATTGATCTATTTCCAAAAGAGGCTTCTTTGAATTTTGTATATATAAACTTATTATAGTAACTACATAAGAAATTTCAAGTCGAGTCAAGGTTAAATACATAAGATTACTAACTAATTGTCATTACTCTATTTTATTTTCCAATTCTTTTCCTTGATTTGCACACAACTTGCCATTTTTCATCAAAATAGAAATTGCCATTCGGTTCTATCAATGATGAGATCAGTTTGCATTCGAGTATTTCAAACTTCTTCAACAAATCTCCATAATTTTTTTATTGACAGAGAAATATTCCTTTTTGTGTGCAATTAACTTCTAAGCTAACGAAGTGCTTAGGTTGTCCAAGTTCTTTTATCTAGAAGTGAACTGATAAATTCTTTTTTGTTCAAAGAATTTCTACCTCATCATTATTGATTATGATTAAATCACTTATATATACAAGCACGATGCTAATTTTCTTCTATTTGCTTTAACAAATAAACTAGAATTTGCATGTGTTATTAAATAACCATTTGAGTTAGGAATTCAAAAATCTTATCATACTATTCCTTATGCATTTGTTTTAATATGTATAGTGCTTTCAACATCTTATACCCATATTTAGGATGATTTCGGCTTTGAAAGCTCATTGGTTGGGTCAAGTAGATTTCCTAATCTAGCACTCTATAAAGAAAAAGCATTGTTTACATCTATCTGTCACAATTTCTAGTTTTTGTTGGCTCCAAGTGTAAGTAAGACTCATATAGTTGTACATTGTGCCATTAGATTAAATATTTCATAATAGTCTAGTCCATATTGCTGAAAGAAACCACAATCTACCAATCGAGTGTTATACTTCTCAATCGACTCATCTAGATAACATTTTATCTTGTAAATTCACTTGCAAACTATGGGTTTTACATCTTTTAGCTTTGGCACCAGATCTTAAGTTTGATTTTGTTCAAATGCAATGATCTTTTTTATTTTTTACAACTGTCATCCATTCAAAACTCTATGATGTTTCTTTAAATATCTCAGGTTTAGTTGCCTTTTCAACTATAACTATATCGACATATTTGGGATTTGACCTTCTCATTCTTGTTGAGCTTCGAAGTTATGATTGCATTATTGATACATCTGCTTCTAGTTGTTGATTGATAACTTTATGAGATTAAGTTATTATAGCATTTTTAAATTTAAAATCAATATTACTTAAAGAGTAAATGATGTATTTTATTATATTTTTAGTTATATTTTACATGAGCAGCTGTTCAAGTTCATTTTTGATAACGTAATCTTATTTTGGATAAGTTGGTGCCCTGATCATATGTGTTTTCAGTGATAAAAAAGCCCAAGTTTTATGGATGAATGCTGCTATAATAGACTTGTAGAGATGACAAAAGAATTTGGTTATAGAAGAATTAAACTAAGTTTGGAACATTTAAGATGCTATAGCCATTGCTATAATAACCTTTTAGCAATGATAAATTGGATTTCACATGTGATCACTAAAAGATTACGATATAAAGTTTTCAAAAATAGAAGATATGCAACCACACACTTTTGGTTACCCTAATTCTAAGTTGTAAAATGAGTACATACGAAAGAAAAGAGAGAGCCATCGTTAACAAAAAATAATA
The DNA here is from genome assembly GCA_030449875.1 of Aegle marmelos. NCBI lineage: Eukaryota > Viridiplantae > Streptophyta > Magnoliopsida > Sapindales > Rutaceae > Aegle > Aegle marmelos. The sequence continues at coordinate 13,671,645 of JASUUL010000115.1, forward strand.
GAAAAAATGATAAGGAGGTAGAAAATAAAAGTGAATCAAGACTTGTAACAGAAGATTCATAATGAAAAAAAAAGAGAAGAGATTACAAGATCAAGTATATTTCAATTCTTTATCTTACTTTCTTTTTTTATTTATTTATCTATAAGAATGTATTTGATGGCTAAAACTATTTTTATTATTGTTTCATCATAAATCATAAATTAAACTTTGTTATGGTTAAGTGAAAAACAAACTTAAGAGATACTTGACTTATATTTGTGTGTTGTGCAAAGTTTGTTACAGTATTTTGTCTTGATTTTATTATTACAATTTCTTATTTCAATTGACCACACCATTTAATGGATTCTAGCTAAGAAGACGCTTGAAAAATGGTTAACTTAGTTGAACTAATCAAGAAGATACATGATTTTAGATTAGGTTTTCCAAGTTGAGTTAATCTTAATTTGAAAAGAGCTATACTTGATTTGAAATTGGTGAAGAACTAAATATAAAAATTTACCTTATAAGGTAATTGCATCTCTGTGTTTGACTTAGGATTTTCTTCATTGTTTTATTTTATTTATTGCATTTTTAATTTAGTTAGTTTATTAGTTTCAATAATTATTTAAATCTTGATTTAATCTAAAAATTACATTGTTAAGGTTGTTGTAGCAAATTCCATAACATCAATTCCTATAGAGATGATTTGAATACTCATCAGTATATTACTTATTATATACACTTGCACATTAACATATATAAGAGTAAGTAAACCAAAAAATATCAAAGCACACTAGTTTGCCAAGGATTTTGAGCTAACCCTTGATCATCATCATCAACATCAACGTCATCACTAGCTTCATTAAGACTTTATTAGACTTGGACAGTATGCGACCTTAGCTTTTAAAAATTTTAAATTAATAACTTAATTAATTTTGAAAACATTGTTCATCGTTATTGTTCACTATTACTATTCATCGTTCAACCTAAAACGTAAACCTTTTTCTTTCCTAGAATTCAAAATCAAGTAGTTAGTCTTATAGACCATCAAATTTCTTTTAAGTAAACCCCTAATCACACCAGACATATTAGCATATTCTTTAGTGACCAAAAGTTTAGGATGGTATCTAAGATGAATAGATCTTAAGATTTTTTTTATAAATTTCTTCCTCATAAATAGATTTTCTAAGAATAAAAAAATTATTGATCATAGCAAGGATTCTCGAATTAAATTCAAATATGATTTCATGTGTATACATTTTTAGATTTTCAAAATCATATGTAAGTTTCTAAAGTTTAAAACATTTTAGCATATTGTCACATTCAAAAGTATTTTAGAGTATATCCCCAGCACCTTTAGATGTTTTGCATGTAGAAATTAGTTGGTGTTGAAACACATCAACCTCATTGACAATGGCATTAAGTCATTTTGCATAATATCCAGATGCTTTAAACTTATCATTAGGCCACTCTCTCAATGGCTTTCGAGATTCTATACTATTTTCATCAATTCTGGTGGGTGGAATATATCTAATAAGTACAAATTGCCAAACTCTTTCATCAATAGTTGTGAGATAAACTTTTATCATTTTCTTTTAATAAGCATAATTTGTTCCATCTAATATAGATAGACGAGCCATAGAGTATCTCTCTCTTTGCAAATACATACCTACAAAATAGATCTACATTCTAAGATTCTCACCAAATAAATAGTAAATGTCTCGCTCTGATAACATTTGAAAGAAATTTAGGTTTATCACAAATAAATGTAGACAATTAAAAACTTAATTAATTTTTAAAAATATTGTTCACCGTTATTGTTTATCATCATATTCATGATTACTGTTCATCTGCATAAAAAATATTAATTTTCTAAAAACATAATAAATTGTAGAAAATAATGATACAAAAATTTTTACGTGATTTGGATTAATCAATCTTACATTTATGAGGCCACACCTAGATGAAAAGTAATTCACTAAATTAAAATGTTATAACCTATAGATTTATCAAATTTTAAACTTTTACTTATAATTTATCATCATACAACTTATTCAACCTTAGATTGAATCTACTCCTCTTTAATAATTACTATCCCTCTTGATCAACGATTTTTAAAGTATCTCATAAAGTAATCAATAGCAATTCTTCAATTATTTAATGTTGAGTGATCCACGATCTATACAATTCTCCACAGAGATGAAACAAAGATAAGAAAATAAATCAACACAATATTATATGTCAAATTCAGATTCTTTAGGGAAGAGATCAAATTTTGCTTCTCTACTTTAAACTTTATGTTGTACGTGTCTTTAATCGTGAAATATCTCGCTTTATATAAGTACTAGAGTTTCACAAAAAATACCAAGTCTTAAAAAGAATTAGATTCTTTCCTAAATAAATATTTTTTTCTCTTACAATGTCTACGAATTTGAATAGGAAAGAACTTGATTTTTTTGCTTTACTTGTCTCTCAAAGAATAACTAAAGTATTAATAAACTATTTGTTTGAGCTAATTTCATTCTCTAAATAAATCTTACGTGCCAAATATAAAATTCGCTCATTAATAGACTTCCTAAATTAGCCATCTAATTAACTTAAAAAATAAATATTCTTAATAAATTAGAATCTCATTAAATTAAAAAATTAAAAAATTAATCTTTACTATAATATATGCAATAAATAATTTTTTAATTTAATTAAACTTGCCATAAAATGCCAATTTGATAAATGATGGACTTAACACTTATTTTTAAATTCTTTCAATTATGGAAACACTTGCTTTTCTTAGGACCATTAAAAAGACACCACATTGAACACCACATCTCTTGAACTGTAGCAATTTCCACTCATTAGATCATAACATTTCCGCCCTTTGCTTTGGCTATCATATCCTACAAAGATACATTTAAGAGCTCTCTTGTTAGACTAGCTTCACAAATGATTTAAGAATAAATACATAACACATACAACCAAATACTTGAAAATAACTAACCGTAGGTTTAATATCCCATAATTTCTTAAAAGGGTGAAACAAATCTTAACCTCGGGTAAGGAATTTTGTTAATTATAAAGGCTGCAGCTCTTATTACATTAGCCTAAAACCTTTTAGGTATATTCTTTACATATAACTTACTTTAATAAATTTATGTAAAGTGCTTATTCTTTCTCTTAGCTATACCATTTTGTTGTAGTATGTTGGCATAAGTTTACTAATGGTGTATTCAACATTCCCTTAGGTATTAAGAGAACTCAGTTGAGTTATATTCTACCTGGTTGTCTGTAGGCAAGTAATAGATTCTCTTTTCCACTTCTCTTTCACTGACTTTTTAAACTTTTTTAGCTTTGAGAATATGTTATATTTTTCTTTCATTTTCTTTCATAAAGAGATTCCATATATAGCAAGAGAAGTCATTAATGAATGTTACCATGTATTACATACTATTAATTAATGAAATATTAAAAAAGCAATCCAAGAGAGGAGTGAGTTAGTTTCTAAAAACTTAAGCAACTAAGAGACTTACGACAATTTAAACAAAGCAATCAAATTCAAAATAAATAAACAAATATAAAAAAAATAAAAAGATACAATAAAATAGAGTAAATACATGATTTTATGTAGTTCAACCATTTGTGCCTATGTCCATACCTTTAAGCTCACTGAGCTTAAGGATTTCACTAATTAAGTCTCCAAAATTTCAACAACTCTTATAATTGACTTCTAAGGTGTCAATATACCTTTACAATAAGAAGTTATCCCTAATCTCTTAATTCAAATGTATTTCAATACTTGCAATCACTCAAAAATAAAAGGATAAATGAACTTTCTTTGAAATAATGTGTTTGATTACAAATAAGAGCTCAATGTGTAAATAAATGAAACAAAGACAAGTTTAAAAGCTCAATGAAGCTTGTATTCTCAATTACATCCTTAATGACAACTCTTTGATCTGTTTCATTTTGAATTTGCGTAAGCTATTTCAAAGTTAGAGTTAAAAATTAGTCATTGTTGACTTTTTGTACATAATTAGATTGTCAATTAGCTTTTATTGGATCATCATTTTGACTTGAACAAGTAACCATTATATCAAAAATTTAAATTTTTAGATCACCATTCTTCTAATGTTGGCTAGCCATTATTGACCTGAAACTAATGTTTGATTTTGTTCGATCTTGTTAGTTGTTATCTTTCAAATGGTTAGTCATTTGTTACAGTAAAAGTGTTGTAATTTACCCCAAAACTTTTGTATTTATAATATAGTCTAAATCTTTATAAAACTTTAAAATAACCCCATTTTAAGATTTCAAAGTTTTCAAAACTTTTTCAATTAGAGCATGAGCTTGAAAAATAATCAATTTCATGAAATCACTTTTTCTTTAAATATAAATATAAAACCTTCATAAAATCATAAAAGTGATTTAGTTAAAATGTATGAAAAATAGTTTGAGCTTTCAAAAACTTAATTAATCTTAGTCCTATTTGTTATCATCAAAATCATCATTATAGACACATCTATGTTAACAATTGATGGTTGTTTAATGGGTCTAAATACATCAAAGTCAGCTGAATCTAATGGTTCCTTTGTTCTATATTTTGATTCGTCGTACGGCAATTAATGTGCTTTACCGTACTAGCATCTCGTACAAATTGTGTTTGTTTGTGAGTTAACTTGAGCAAGCCCCTAAAGTATCAAATTTCTCACCAGCACATTTACTTAAAATAACTAACGTGATCTAACTGCATGTGTTGTAGATTTACTATCTTATTTTTTCTTGTCTTGCCTACATATACAAATTCTGCTGATATTATATGGATTGATTCCAATCGTTGCCTCTTTATTATCCTTTCGTTTATGATTTTGAGATGACGGTACACCTTTGTATCTAGGGTATTGAACAAGATATTATGGCCTGATAATAACAATTGAGTCCTAGGTAATAAATTTTTCTTCATTCCTAGGACATGATAAACATCTTGAAGTGCACTTGGTTAGAATTATATCTAGGTGTAACTATTATCTAACCAATAATGTGTTATAAGTAATCCTGAGTTGTCAGCTATCACCATCATATGACTTCCGTTATATTTAGATAGGTTTTGCAACTTATATTTATTAATAGTCATATGATTTGAGCTAGTTCATTATGATGTTGTTACCATGAGAGCTAGTTCTTCTTCTTTTATAGCAAAAGTACCTTTGTAATTTTCATTAGGATTAAAGTAGCAGCATTACTCTCAATAGACTTTTTCTTGCACCAATAAACTTTCGCCATATGACCTGTCTTCCTATAGTTGTAACGCTTGCCATCAAACTTTCTAATATTATCTCAATTCCTCAAAGCCCTCCTTCGATGAAAGGCTCCCTTGCCTTGGTGACTTTTCACCTTTGCTTTTTAAATCCACTATCAGTGTACCGTTTGAAACTACCTTTGCTTTCGTTAATGTACAATGCTTCCTCTTCTCCCTTAAGTAAGACTCTTCTCATTAGCTTGGTAATAGCTTTTTGACCCGTAGATAAATTTTTAAACTTAACAAGCAATGGTTATGTCAACCACTCCTATATATGGCAATAAACCCTTAGTATTCAAGTCTTAAACCATAAATAATTATTTTCTTTCCTCACATCCTTAAGAGTAGTGATAGATCTAACTATAAAATTTCACAGCATATTGACTTCACCTTGTGAAAGTACTGAGCAATTGTCATGTCATGTTACACTATTGACAACGTCTCATTCTCGAGAAGTTGTAAACTTATATCATTCTTCTTTGAAAAAAGTGTAACAAGAGTGTCCCAAGAGCAACTAATAGATATATTTCTAAAATTTTACAACGTATTGACTTCACCTTGAGAAAGTACTAACAATCTTCATGTCACGTTGCACTCTTAATAACAACTCATGCTCAAGAAGTTGCAACCTTATATCATTTTTCTTTGAAGAAAGTGTCATAAGAGTTTCCCATGCTTCCTTAGTGTTTTGGCTTCTTGAACATGTTCCAACATTTCGTCTTCAATTGTGGTCTTTGCAGCAAATATTGCTTTGCCTACTTTAATCTTCCACTTTCGCAAAATGCCATTGGCATCTTTAGCTGTTGTTTAAGTAAAAGGTCTTGACCTTGTAGGTAAAACCCTATACACATTGACCACAAGTTATAGTTTTGGTTGTTGAGTGTCTTGATGTCTTCAACTACTTGAAGATTACCCATCATGTCGACAAGACTTTGATTATATCAAATGAGATTGATTAGCAACCTTGTGGAGTACTATACTTGTCACGAGTCAAGATAGCTCCACAAAGAATGATTCTTGACCGTCCTACTCTAATACCAAATGCTGAATAAATAGAGTATGAAACTCTAATTATCCAAAGAAGAAGAAATTAAAAAGCATTCTTTAAAAAAAAAACCGGGACACAAAGGCTAATTGTCTTATTTGTTTATTTCTTCTTGGATAATTATACAAACATATTACAACCATATATAGCATTGCCTTACACATTTGCTTTCCATTATTTCCACTCCCATTAAAAAATTATATAGCTTATTGCTTCAGTGTAATGCGTACTAGGTGTAGCTTATCAAAACCTCATTTAGAAGCTTCTCATGCCTAAGCTTTGACTTCAAATTATTTCTAACCCACTTGGATTTTGATATTGGGTTGGTGTTGTTTAATTTCAACAAGGCATGATCTGAGTAAATTAACAAATTCGCAACACTACAGCCACCGATACCTGTAAGCATAGAAACCCAAATCAAGAGAAATATGAGGTCTAAGAAATAAATACTGGTTGGGAAGCGCCAAAGTCACAGCCTCAAAGACATAAGACACTACGGTTGTTGAAATTTTGGACAGTTAAGGAATTGAAAGGCAAGCCCATGCAACTGGAAAGGTATGTTCTCTCAAGATTAAGGGTTTGTAAGAATTTTGGGATCCTAATTTGGTAATGGTAAAGATGAATCCATTTTATCTTCAAAGCTACCATGTGGAAATAATAATAATAATAATAATTCTTCAATGATTTACTACCGTGAGTTTCACATCCATATTCAATGGAAAAAAATATATAATTTTAATCATAAAAGTGAAATTTTAAAAGATAAATAAATAAAAATTACCCAAAAATTCAATCATTTAATCAGAGACAGAAAAGTGCTCCAATTATCAGTTTATCTATTTGTTTTGGTCCACTCCATTGATTATTTGAGATTGAGATTGCTAAACCGATAGCACGTGAGACGCACATGGTTAATTAAGTCAGCGTTGGTTAAAGTCAGTTCAAACAGTTAGTTATTTTTGGTGCCGTCGATTTAGCAAACCAAGTTTGTTTCAAAAGCTGGTTTTCGGGCATCATTGAGCGTTTGATCTACTCTGTTATCTGTGAGATTGAGAGTCGCGATTGTTGTGACATGCCTACTCCATGCGATCTTGTACTTCCATCGTATTAATGCTCGAGTGTCAGAGAATCCCCTGTTCTCATGCGGTGTTTAGATCCCCTTTGCTGTTGGAATAATGATTTTATTAATTCTCAAAGTGGCATTTGGATCATTGTCTCACGTCAGCAAATCACTCAGATATGCTGAGCCTCCCTCTATAATTTTCCTCGGCGAATGATATTAATTACAGTTAATTACAATACTCTTAAACAAGGACTGGCTTTCTGTTAATGGAAACCCAAAACGATTTTTGAGTCGGAGAATCTTAAGCACTTGAGGAGGTTAATCTTTGTGATTTCTTTAGTAAATATAAGCCAAATATTATCAAATGGCCTCATTGAAGGTCTGACCTACACATGAGAAACGCCACAGCCGAAACTATTAGAGAATGACTATGCGTTTAATTAATTTTTTTCCTTTTTTACCAAGTTATAATCCATAAATAAACTTAAAAAAGTACCAAATACAAAGAGAATATTTGGTGAATGCACAGCTTGATTTTTCCAATCCTTGAAACTTTCAATTTATACAACAGTTTGCCTTGCTTTGCAAGCTTACGCAAGTGCTACTTGCAGCTTTCATGTTGATCTGATGGCTATCAACGACTCAATCTAATATTCTGATGGCTCTCGTTCTTTGTACTTGAGTTAGTCACATGGCCAGTCTCAACGTGGTATTTTTGCTCTATCTCATCCGATACAGAGAGTTCTGGAGAGCAAGCTGAATCAACTTTCCAAGTTATCACGTTTTGTACACATCACTGCCTCTTCGGCAGAGCCTGCTGGCCATGTTTGCTGCATTGTCTTCATTGAGGCATTCTCTCAAACACTTCTGCATTTGCATCAAGCACCTAGTTCAATCATCCAGGAATCAATCGGAGGACTAAAACACAGTTAGCAGTCAAAATAAAACAGCATTCACTCACAAGACTTCAACAAACTAGAAGACTGAACTATAATAAAAGCACAACTCAAAATTATTTCCATTTTAAATTCAAGCAAAACAGACCAACTTGGTTCATGTATAATCAAGAAATTATGAAATAAAAAAAACGTAATATTTACATTTCTAAATGAAGTCCAAAGACTAAACAATGTCAAATGTCATCGTGCTCATTTTATAAAAAATACAATATCTATTGTAAGGCCATTATAAACACCTTACTGGCTAGAAGTGAATCCTTTAGTCTCATATACCTTCTCTGAATTTGTATTGATGCATGACTAGAGAGACTGCATAAAGCAGGGGCAGAAAACCCTGCCTATGTGCAAGCTGCATTCACAAAACAAGTAAACAGTAACAAAACCTTATTCATATTAAATTCATTAGTAGTGTGTAAAAAGTCAATTTTCTTGCCTCGTTTGCCTAGAAAATAAATTGTATGATAAAATAAATATAAAGCACATAGCACTTACGCAAGAAACGCATATAAGCCTCGTCCCTTGGCGATTAAATGGGAAAACAAGGAATTTCTTTGTTGTTGGGGAGCGTTGATTTGCTCTCTGCAAAGTGATTCCACTTCCAGCTCCCCAGATCTGTCAATATTTTCAGAAGTCGCACTTGTTCCAACATTTTCACGATAATCATAATGCAATTTCTTGATTCGAGTGCATTCCTCTTCATTTGGTGGCAGCATATTTACGGTAAAAGTGTTCGGTTTGGTCCCATTGGGATGTGCATATACCGGACAGACCCCGCAACTTTGCACTGTGGGACCTCTTTCGGAACAAGGATACTGAATGGAAAACTTAAATGAGATACAGCCGTCATTATCAGGCAGCCCAATATTCCAACAGGGAAAAAATCCAAGTATGACTTGATCTGAGTGAAAAGATTGCTCAAAAACTGAAGGGTGATCAGTTTTGATTTCAGAGGGTGTCTTTATTTCAAAATGATAGTAAATCATATCACGAGCCTTATGATCTTTCTCCAGTTCAATGACAATACAGAAGGCAAATCCAATGAAGCTTCCATTACAACTATGTTGTGGCAGTTGAATAGTTAATGAAGATCCTAAACACTGATGGCTGAACCAGTCAGGAATTTCATTTCCAGGTAAACAAATTTTGATTACAGGTGCTTCACGACATTCCTGTAATACGAAATCATGAATTTAGATATGACGAGGAGGGAGGGAGAGGGGAGAGAAGAGAAAGAGAATACCTTTACAGACATTAATAGTCTCAGTGATGCAATTGCCATGTGCTGAATTCTAAGTTTTGAATCTGCCAAAGTCTTCTTGTTTGCTTTGTCATTCAGTTTCAGGCAATTAATAAAGTTGAAATATATTCGGGAGTGTTTGGATAATGTTTCCAGTATGGATGCGTCTATTTCTTCTCGTTCCCCTAGACATGAAGGAATCTCAGGCAGGGACTGGAGCTGCTTGCAATTCCTTGCATCTAAAAAACATAAACCCAATGGAAGCTCTGGTAATGACTTAAGTCTATTGCAATTTCTCAAGTAGAGCCATCTCAGTTGTGAAAGTTGCTTGATACTTGCAGGTAAACTCTCAAAGTTATTTCCACTTATATCTAACTTTTCCAATGAAAGTAGGCTGCCAATATCTTCTGGAATTTCTATTATATTGCAGTCTCTCAAATTCAGCCGTTGCAAAGAAGATAAACCTGATAAGACTGAAGTCAATACTAAACCCCTGCATCCATAAAAGGAAAGTTCTTCAACTAGTTTGAGATCTGCGATTGAGGATGGCAGTTGACTGATGGCTGATCTGCCGGCATGGAGATGCTTCAGAGACCTTAAACTATCCAAGTTATCTGGCAATTTACCAAGTTTATGACAATACTCCAATCTCAACTCTCTGAGCCCTTCTAGGTGTTCGATTGAAGATGGCAGCTCTTTAATTGCTGTCAATCTTAAATCAATATATTCTAAACATGCCATATTCTCCAAGATTTCTGGGAAACTCTGAAGCTTTGAACAGTTATAAAGACGAAGCCAACTAAGAGATTTCAATTTACAAATGCTAGCCGAAAGCCTGTTCAGCCTTTTGCAATGCCCCAGATCTAACACTTCAAGACTAGTTAGGCTCTCGATTGATGAGGGAACTTCTTCTATCCAAGTTCTGGATAACTTTAATACTTTGATATTCCCTGAAATCTTTGGGAACTCGGCGAGATTAATACAGCTGGTGAAATCAATGGTTACAGAATAAGTGAAATGAATGCAGGGAAAGGTCCTCAGATTTTTGCAGCCCTCAAAACGCAACATACTAAGATTGTTTAAATTTTCAATTGATGAGGAAATTAAAGGTAAGTTTGTGCAGTTCAAAAGATACATTCTCTCGAGATTTGGGGTTTCTGATAGGTCTGGCATTCTAGTGAGATTTTGAGAATTGCAAAGGTCCACAGATTTTAGCTTGAAAGCTTCCTGTAACAGAAGATAAATTGCTAGTCAAAGACTTGTACGGTTAATTTTCATATAATGCATCGCTCAAGTAAGCATGTCCTTATTTTCTAAAGTGTATACAGACACATGCATGCACTATGCTATACCTTTTTTTCTTCCCAAAGTAGTTCAACATTACTGCAAGGTAAGGCAAGTACGGCAAGTTTATCCATACTTAAATTTGTTGGCAACGTTTGCAAGGGATATCCATGCCAATGGAGATATCTCAATTCCTCGGGAAGATAATCCAAACCTTGGTCAAGATGCACTTTAGAGCTCATAATTGGATCACCACGACGATTAGGCAGATAAAATTTCAACAATCTAAGGTTATTCATATTTTTGAAGGCTTTAGAATCTAGATGTATGTCTTTTATTTTGGACAAATCCAAGAATATACCTGCAATCGCATCGGTCCCCTTATAAACAAAAAATGAACATTAAGTTAGCATAAGAAACAAAAGGATTTTGGTAAAATTTGCAAAGAGCTTATTAATTGAAGACAAAATCTGGATTCGTTAATATGTGAAGTTATTTACGCCCTCCAAATTACTACAATAGAACACTCAAATTTTGCCCACGCACTTCATTAAATTTGAAGAATAAAAAATTGTACTCTACACCATCCAATATCCCAGAATTGATAAATTAAAGCTTGTTCTTGATACGCACGATCATCCTCATTTCCACTTCTTTGAAACTTAAGACAACATTTTAGCAAATTCGTAAACCACGATTTTTAACCATCATAAGCTTTTAAATCGCATCAGTCGTTAATCTAATATTCATCGACAATGGTGCTTAATAAGGCAAATCTGTGCGCAAAGTGTTCTGGTCTATGTCTTAAAGTTTGAACATTTGAACTCCGATTGCACTCATATAGGCAATCATAAAAGCAATTTTTTTATCACTAAAAATTTTTATCCTGTTTGATACTTTTTTTAATTTCAATTTTTTTTTTTGCTATAAAAATATAATTTTTAAACTAACTGTGAGCACGTAATAATGAACTTACTGAAAAATGGCCGTAGATTCTTACCCTATTTCTTTTTAGTACACGATAGACATCCTCATGATACCACAATCTGCTACGTTTGCCCGGCTCTTTCACTGATTCTTGGCGAACAATCTCTCGACCCATTTCTTGCAATAAATCATGCATTTGGAGCTTGTTATAACGTGATATTCTTAAGAGTGATTTATCAACAAGGACATCCAGTGCATAATTAGAGTCATCTAGTATCTTTGTCACAAGATTTTTATCCTCTCCTGCAAAGAAGCACGCAATGTCCAAAAATACGTTCTTCTCTTCTGGGTTTAATTCGTTATAACTGATTTTCAACACGTCATAGATTTCAAAATCAGAACTCCGTTTTAAGTTTTTCAATGCGTTTTCCCAATCAAGTTTACTTTTCCGGTGGAAGAAAGAACCCAACACTCTGAGTGCTAATGGATTGCCTTTGCAATAACCAGCTATGTGCTTTGAGAGCGTAAATAGATCATCAGGGCAATTGCTTTGTTTAAAAGCGAAGTTGCAGAAGAGCTCAAGTGCTTCACTGTAGTTCAATCCCCTAACTTTATATATGTTAGTGTCAGGTACTCCAAAATTATCAAGAACCCGTTTATCTCTAGTGGTTACAATGATTCTACTTCCCGGACCAAATCGATCAAGCCCTCCAGTTAAATATTCTAACTGCCTAACTTTGTTTACATCATCGAGAACTATAAATATCTTCATCCGCTTGAGCCTTTCCCTAATATATTCAGGAAGATCAGGAGTTCTTATTACGATATTTTCTTCTAATACGTCAGAAAGAACTTGCTCCCTTAGATGAACCAATCCACCTACTTTCTCGGATTCTCCCCTAACATTTGCCATGAAGCACTTGCCTTCAAATTCACTAGAAATTAGGTTGAAAATAGCTCCAGCAATGGTTGTTTTACCCATACCGCCCATGCCCCAAATCCCAACAATTCGGAAAACCGGCAATCCAATACACAGCAGTGATTTAATTTTCTGAATTCGTGAATTTAAACCAATTAGACCATCAAAGTCCTTTGGTATAGTTATTTTTTCCAATTTCTCCAAAATGTCTTTAACAATTACATCTACAAGCTGTGCCTCAGACCTAGCAGATGTGAAGATGAAAATCAATGACTCAAATTACTTTGGACCATGACAAAATCAAAATAATAGGACATAAGATAAACTGTTCCTTCATTTTTTTTTCCCCCATTAATCTTAAATAATAAAAAGGTAAATGGATTAATAGTCACCTGATTGTCATGGAATCCCATCCAGATAAATTGGATGCTTCTGTCAATGCAGCCCTCCAATTTTGGATTTTTTCTGGCATATCCTTGAATTGCTTTTCATGCTTAACAAAGGCATCCTTGAATCTTCCACTTTGTTTCCGCACCTCAGATGGATCTACACGGTAAAACACTGGTACCACCATTTGGCTATTTATTTTATGGCATTCAAGAATCTCGACAAGCTCATCCAAGCACCATTTTGAAGAAGCGTAGTTTTTTGAGAAAATGATAACTGAAATCTTTGATCCTTCAATTGCTTTCAAAATGGCAGGCGAAATCTCATCTCCTCTGTTAAGTTCGTCATCAATAAAGGTTTTAATTTTCTTTCGACACAAAGCAGCATGTAGATGGCTAGTAAAGTTGTCGCGGGTGTCCTCCCCTCTGAAACTGAGGAAGACATCATATTTACTTTGAGAAGTTAGCCCAAAAGAAGAAGACGCCATAACGGAAGTTTCAGGCTCATTGGGACAGAAACAGAGATCCTAGGAAATATATAACATATGCAAGTGCTGGAAGCTTTCTTCTCCAGGTTTTTATTGATTATTTAATTTAATTTAATTTAATATTACTATTAATATTCTTTTCCAATTCTTTGATTTCTATATTTATGTTCTTGGAAAACCATGAAATACCAAGAGGTCATCAATCATGCATCACAACATTTATATGACTATTTTAAACAAACCACCATTAGTTTGCCAGACTAATATTTAAAAGAAAATTGAAAAGGCAAGAATTAAACCTCTAGCAGCTCTGACTTTATATGTCGACCAGCTAGAATAGCAATTAATTATATAATTAATCCCTAGAAGTAAAAGTTGACCAAGAATCACAAATGTGTGCTTGACATAGACTATATAACTGCAACTTCCACTAATTAAAAATATCAGCCACTTCAACCCAACTAATGTGTTTCAATTCTAAATCCAACTTTTTCTGTCCCCTTAGCAACTTGGAAAAGACTGTAATATTCCTTATACATTACATTTTCACAATAAAGCAAGAAGATGAAGATGAAGGCGAAGCGATGACTACGTGTTGACTTTATGACCGTATAATGCAATGCTTATATTTAGAAAGCTATAACACAAAGTTTGTGAGCTAACTGGTTTTGGCACTTGTTGAACCAATCAAATCAAAAGATTGAAGAAACGACAGCAAGTAATGCGTTTTGGTGACTGAAGTCTAAGCAAAACGACACTCCAATCTGTGTCTCAAGATGTCTTTACATTTGTTTAAACGACTCAAGACTTTGCCGTTTTCAGCTTAAAGAAGCGTGAGCACTGCACGTGAGTTTTAAATGACGAGTGAAGGTTGTGTGCACAATTTTGGCACTTTGATATTCCCTGAAATCTTTGGAATCTCAGCAAGATTAACACAACCGGAGAAATCAGCAGTTACACAAATAACATGAATACCAGGAAGGGTCCTATGACCTTTGCAGCCCTTCTAAACACAACCTACAGAGATATTTTAAGTTTTCGATTAATGAGGAAACATGAATTCTAAGTTTATACAATTCAAAAAATTTGTTCTCTTAAGATTTGGGTTTCTGATTAGTTTGGAATCTTAAAGAGATTTTGGGAACGTTGGAGGTCAAGAGATTTTAACTTGAAAGCTATTCGTAACGAAAGATAAATACATACTGAATTTCACAGCAATAAATAAAAACGAATAATTAATATTTTAGTATTAGGACACTGTACCTCTTTTTCCTTCCCAAATATGCACAATTCAGTTGAACAAGGTTCTTTGGCATGAAATTGGATGGCAGTATCTCTCATGGATATGCATCAATGTAACTATTCAATTTTTCCAGGACGATAATTTAGACCATTTAGAAGTTGCACAGTGCTCAAATCCAAAACAGCAGAACCCTTGGGTATATAAAATTTAAGAACTCTAAAATTAGACATATTTATGAAGGCTCTAGAGCCTAAGTTTCATTTATTTTGGGCAAATCCATAAATATGCCTGCAATTGCATCGGTCCCTTGAAAACAAAAAGCAAAAAATGAGTTAGCCTAAAATCCGAAAGAAACATTCATAAACTTTATTACTTAAGAGCTCCTCAAATGAAAACAAAGTCTTCATTCTTTGAATTTTTTGTTTTTTTTTTCCGCGTTTGCAATTATCTCATTGCGACAATGATTTACCTTAATCTCCACTAAGAAAATTTTTTCTAACAATTGCTTATATTATTATTTGACTCTTTCTACTCGTTGTTTATGAGATTAAATAATTGTTTGAATAATTACCAAGAATTATATGAAAAAATCTTGGATGTTAAGTAAAATATTTAAAGAAAATTACTATTGAAAATAATTAAAATCAAATATATATCTTTAATTATAGATATAATTGTTGAAATCAATCAGAAGCATAAGTTTGGCAGCACCTCCCCCCCCCCCCCCTTTATAAGGTAATGAGTTTAAGTCTCTTCAAAATTGTGGTAGTAGTACTAAAAAACTATAGAATAGTTTATAATATGATAATAAACATATTTTTTATTATTAAAAATTACTTAATGTACAATTCAAAGATTTAATATTGTCTCCAATTTTTAAATCACGAATCAAAGGGGCCCAAGCTATTACATTGATCATTGGTTGATTTAATATTCTGTTAGTAATGAACTTTCATGATAAAATAATATTCTTTCTCTAAAAATCTAATATGACATGATACATCAACCATTAAGTGGTTAATCATTTTCATAAATTATAAATGAATTAATTACATTATCTCTTCAATTAATGAATGAATACTACATCATTTGAGATATAATTTTAAAATACGTAGCACTACTTGATTGCTTAGTTATAAATGTATTTTCCTTAGTACTCTAAATAAAAAATTTAAAATGCTCATAAGTGTTAAGTACTAGAAAATGTATATTTATAAAGGAGAAAATCGTCATTTTACACTTTAAGTTTCATTAACTTTCTTGTTTTTATGTATTTAATCTTTTATGATTTTAATTATGTGTGTTTTATTATAATTAAATATTTTATGTATTTTAGAGACATAATGATTATTTCACTATAAACGAAACATCATATGACAAAATGGATGGCAAATCTGAACTCAAAACGGTCGAAAACTTTAGGAGGAGTATAAATGCATAAATATCATTATTCACATGTACGGCACTGTTTATGGTACTATTTATGACACTATTCATAACACTATTCATATATATTGTGTGATGACATAGTATTGATCGATGATGTGGCACCAACCGATGATGTGACAGTATTTGATTGGAGAAAAGATGTGGTATTGACTGATTATGTGGTATTGATTGATGACGTGACTTGACTGATGAGATGTCACAATCTTATTGGATAAAAATATTTTCGCACTGTTGATCGATGACGTAGTAGTATGTTAGTGGATCACAAAAACTTACGTACAGTACATGCATATACATGAGATAATAGCCTTAATGATGTGTTCAACCTAATCAGAACTTGTCACGTGGTGCAATCTTGTGTATCTAAATTGTTTAATCTGATGGCCATAATTTACTCTCTGTATCTATAAAAGAAGGGCTCTTCTCTTTAATTTGACACCGTTAATTCATTTTTTAGCTCTATTTTCTCTAATTCCTTTTCCATCTTGTATTTTCTATATATTTTAGTAAAATTCTCATTTTACCCCTAGTTCAAATATGAGTAGCTAATTTTCTTTCAAACTTGGGTTGAAGGTAAAGTCTCAAGATACTCCATAAGCTTAATCGGTAAATTTATTTTTTCTTCCTCTCTAATTTCTGTGGATGTTTGATTTTTCATCTATAGATAGTAATAACACATTTATTACTATTTAGCACGATAAACCCTTAACACCATATTAATTAGAGCGTGGTTCATGAGTAGTAAATTTTTCCTTCATGATTTAATTAGTACTAATAAGAAATATTAAGCTCTGGTGCATATTGATGCGGATCCAGATACCCAAGTGCTTTATTAATAGTTGTTATTTTTAATTATTCCCGCCATTTCAATTTAAAATTTAGAATAATTTCATCGCAATTCAACCACTCAGTTAGAAAATTAATTCAACATTTAATTAAAATCTACCTCTTCATGGGATTGACACTCGTCGTTATTAATTTATTCTACAATATATTCGTGCACTTGTGAGTTTAATAAAATTTGCACAACAAATTTTTGGCGCCGTCACCAGAGAAGTAAGTTATTTTAATTTATTAAAGTAATTTTTTATTGTATTTTTTCCTTATTAAAAAAATAATTCCGTAATTTAACTTTTTTAATTTAAATTTCTGTAATTTAATTTTCAAGTTATTTTCTTTGGTAATTTTTCATTTTATCTTGTTAATTTATTTTAATTAATTCATAGAATTAATTTTTTAAGTAATTTTTGTTGTCAATTTTTTTTAAAATTGTTATAAAAAATTAAAAAAGTGAATTTTTAATTTTCGTAAATTAATTTCTTTTCTTTTTCTCTTTTCAAATTATTAAAAAAATAAATTAAAAAATTAAAAAAAATTGAATTTGTAATTTAATTTTTATAATTTAAATTTCTTTAAATTTCAATAATTTAATTTCTTTGTAATTTCTTTAAATCTCTATAATTTAATTTTTAAGTTATTTTTCTTTGTAATTTTTTGTTTATTTTGTTTATTTATTAATTCATAGAATTATTTTTTTAAGTAATTTTTTTAGTTGTTTACTTTTAAATTTTGTTTATTAAAAAATAAAAAAAGTAAATCTATAATTTCTGTAATTTAATTTCTTTTCTTCTTTAAATTTTTGTGATTTTATTTTCATATTATTTTAATTCATAATTTTTAGTGTTATGTTCTTGTATTTTTTTTGTCCTATAAAAAAATATTCTGTAATTTAATTTTTATAATTTAAATTTTTTTAAATTTTTGTAATTTAATTTCTTTGTAATTTCTTTAAATTTCTGTAATTTAATTTTTGCTTTATTTTTAAAAAAATTTATTTATCTTATAATTTATTTTAATTTTATTTAATTTATTTCTTGTATTTTCTTTTAGTACTTGAGTGTTTGTTTATAGTAAAGTGATAATAGAGTGATAACAAAATGATAAGATTAGTATCGTAAATTCTCCATCTTCTTTATTTTTATTAATTTTGTTCTCATTTTTTGTTGTATTTTGTTATTATTATTATTATTATTATTATTATTATTATTATTATTATTATTATTATTATTATTATTATTATTATGTATAGTCGAAGGTTGCAATTACCTAAACTTGAATTTATAGACTTAGAATTGAAAAAAATACTTTGCACACACAAACACATTACATTTAAAGATAAAATTGAAATGGATTTGCAATAACTAGAACCACTATAGGAGAGGCCATTTAAGGACTATTTCAGTCCCTTAGCTAACTTGAACATATCATGTATATGATACTCAAATGTAGCAGTTAGAAGTTTTGAATTAAAACCCAGTATGCTAAATTATCTCTCAACATTTTATGGCCTAAAAAATGAGGACTTATATAATCATTTGAATAGCTTTCAAGCTATTTGTCAAACTTTTAGATATGAAAATTTTTCAGATGATGATGTTAAACTCAGACTATTCTTATTTTCTTTAAAGGATAGAGCTCGTTTATGATTTAATACATTGTTTGCTAATAGCATTATATTATGGGAACAAATGGTCACAAAATTTTTAAATAAATACTTACTAGTTCATAAAACTAATTCTATTCACAGAGAAATTTCAGAGTTCATTTAGAGAGAAGACGATCAGTTTTTTGAAGTATAAGAGCAATTCAACGGGCTATTCTTGAAATGTCCACATTATGGATATAAAAAATGACACCAATGCTAATACTTTTTGGAGGAATTATTGTCAAATGTGTAAGAATGGCTAATGGCAATAAGTGGTGAAGAACTAATGTCTAAAAGTGCATCAGAAATTTAAAATTTCTTCTAGTGATAAGCGGATAATTTCTAACAATGGAGTCAATAATCTAGGAACAATAAAAGAATTAAGGGAGTGAATGAGGTCCAAGTTGGCCCGTCAAGATCAGGAATCAAAGAAGTTAAAGAAATGGTTGAAGGATTTTCCCAACAAATTACATCTTTAACAGCTACTAAACCAATAGAGCCACATGACCATGACCCATACCCAGATCAAGCGAATGCCATAGGTATAATAAGAAAGCTATCAAACTATAACCCTTACTCCAATACATATAACTCTAGATGAAGAGACCATCCCAATTTTTTGTAGGCTCATGGATTCCAACAGAATGGACCAATAATTCTAGCTCTACTAATGCAACCAATTTCCTCAAGGTCCTTAAGCCTCTTAGTCACCATTCAAACCTTACAATCAGAACTCAAATTATTCTCAACCCAGACTATAAGAGGATGCATTCCAGAATTTCAAGAATTCTACCTTCTACGATCGAGCAATAAAACCGCACCATTGATGGATTACGAAATGAGATGAGGGTAGGCTTTAACTTATAGACCCAATCAATTTCAAACTTTGAGAACATGGTGGGCCAGCTTGCCTCTTCATTTCAAACCCTAGCAATGATTGTTGAGAAAGGTAAATTTTCAAGTCAACTAGTGTTAAACCCTAAAGGAGTGGAAGCAAGTACCAATTCACCTCAGCAATATGGAGAGGTCAAAGCCATCATAACCCTACAAAAAAAAAAAGAAGTTGACAACAAAGTGGAGATGCCAGTGACAAAAACGACTCAAATTGTACCTGTAAATGCTAAGGACTCATCATTAGAGGAGAAAGAAGAAACTAACCCACGAGAGTATGCTTCTAAAGCTTCGTTTCCCTAGAGGTTAGCTAAAGTAAAGAAGGAAAAATCCACGGGTGAAATTTTTGAAATCTTCAAATAGGTAAGTGTTAACATCTTTTTGCTTGATGCTATAAAACAAGTGTCATCTTATGCCAAGTTTCTTAAAGATTTTTGTACTAAAAAGAGAAATATTCATGTTCAAAAGAAGACATTTTTAACAAAAAATATTAATTTTATACTCCACTACAAAATTCCTCTAAAATACAAAGATCCAGACTCTCCCACTATCTTATGTAGTATAAGGAATCATACAATTGAGAATGCTTTGTTGGACTTAAGAGCTAGTGTTAATCTATTGTCTTACTCAGTGTTTGTGAGACTTAGACTAGAAGAATTACACCCAACTCCAGTGGTATTGCAACTTGTAGAATGATCCACAAAAATACCTCGTGGTATTATAGAAGACATGCTTATCCAAGTAGATAAGTTTTATTTTGCTGTTGATTTCATTGTAATTGACACTCATTCAGTGCAAGATTCAAGAAGCACATTCCCATTATCTTGGGCCGTCCATTCTTGGCAACTGTCGATGCTCACATTCAATGCAGAATTAGAAATATGCAGTTGTCATTTGGCAACATGACTATGGAATAAAATATTTTCAATATTGTCAAATAACCTCACAATGCAGATGACGAAATTGTAGATATGGATTTAATTGATGAATTAGCTGATTATACTTTTTATTTAATCCTTAGTGATGACTTTTTACTAATATGTTTAATTCACTTTGGTTTGAATTTTAATATTACAAATCGATTAAGGAGGTTAATGCTTTATTAGATTTATTGCTATGCATGAACACTGATAAATAGAAGACAAATATAGAGCAATTGGCACTATCAAGAAAAAATCTCATCCCATCACCATAATCACTACTAAATATTGAGCTCAAATATTCACCTGACTCTTTGAATTCTACATTCTTGGAAGAAGAAAAAATATTGTTAGAAATCATCTCATCTTCCCCCGGTGACAAACAAAATAATACTTACATCATTGACCCCATTTTTAGTTCAAAAAGAAGGATACAACTGATAAAACAAGAGAAGATTTGCAACAATAAAAATGCTAAAAACTACAAAAAGCGAATGAAAATCTTTTATGACAAGTGAAGCATGAGAAAATCTTTCACATCAGGTCAGGAAATATTTTGTTCAATTCTCAATGGTATGTTTCTCCAAGTAAGTTATGCTTTCAATGGTCTGTTCCATTTACTGATCATACTATTTTTTTTATATGAAGTAATTAAAATTAAGGATCCACAGAATGGTTTCAGTTTTAAAGTTAATGGTCAAAGATTAAAGCCATATTTCGAGTACCAATCACGTGGAAAGGATATCGAAATAAATTTGCGTAACCTACCAAATTTGAATTGAGATTTTTCAGTGATTTACTTTTTCTTTTATTTTTTTGATTATTTTTATATAAATTTTTTTTATTAACCATTAAATTTTCTCTGATCACTTGTAATCATGAGTACCTTAACTAAACAGTTTCTCTTGAACATTCTTAGATAGTTTCGATGTATACAATCTCATCTCAGAAGTCAGATATGATTTTGTGAAACACTTCCTATTTGGGAGCTACGACCACTAGAATTAGTTTCCTATGTTGAGGATTTAAAAGGACAACTCAGGGAAATTGAGAGAGGCATCTACGAAATTCAATTGGAGCTTGAGGTAAATTTAATAAGAGTATGATTCTGACATTAATTTTTCTTTGTGTGTTTTAGTTTGTTACTCCGGTTAAGTGGCGGATAATAATACTCTGTGACAATCAATATCGATTACTTTAGTTTCCCATAATAACTGATATTCTGAGTTAAAGGCATGGATAGAGACACGATCTTAATAAAGCTTCATAAGTAATTTTCTTCACTTCCTCAAAATGCTCTTCTCACTATCTATAAAGTTTGGTCCGAATGCATACGATTGCTTATAAAGAATCATATCTCTGCTAACATTCGATGGATAATCAAAGTCAAAGTGCAGTTGGCAGGTGAGTTACCTCTTAAATTTATTGCATACATGTCTGATTGTGGTAAAGGAAATTATTTAAGAAAACGAAGAATTCGAAAGCTTTCTAATGTTTATCATAAGTATGCCAGGATGAGATGCGATGAAAAGTCATGTTCTTTGGGAATGATATCTGATAATAGGGAAGATAAGATTTAATTCATTAGGGATGACTTGAATAAAAAGTCATTAGATGATATCTTTTTGTCTCTTAAAATACATCCCAGTGGATACGTACAAAATGCAATACTCTAGTTATGGCTATTATTCCAGAAAGAATGTGTAAAATATAATCTTAGGAATTTAACTATAAGCAACCTTATTTGCCAATTTATAAGAAAACTAGATAAAAAACCTATCTTCAACCCATAGAATGGCATTTAAGCCATTTCTAGACGTAAAACCCGAGAAAGATATGAGCTACAATCGTAACTACTTGTAAATATCCATTTATTTCAGTATTGTTTTATTTCACTCTTGTTTAATCACTTACATTTTGATCTTTAATAATTTCTTACTATCATTATTTGCTTTATCTTTTTACTATTTCTTTTTTTACTCTCGAGCCATGTGCTTCACGAGTTATTTGACATAGACATGCTACCTCATTTACAGTTGTGAACCATTATCACCAAGATTATTAAATATGATTTTTTTGTTAAGACACTCATAAATTATTTTTGAGAAGTATCTAATGGCAACTACTCCCAACAACCAAATTAAAAACATTTATGTACTCTCTAGATTTAACTGTGGTAAATATAAAGAATTTTTGAGGCGGCTGTAGATCTTAGTTGAAGAATAGTAGCTAGAAAACAACACTTGGTTTATAAAGGAGGTGATCGAGGGTTATCCAAAATGGTTTCAGAAACCGCTTATATTAGAGAGAGCCAAGTGTTAGGCATTATTCCAACAATCCTGAAATCTTTTGGCTATTTGTTTGACTCATCAATTAAATAAGAGTTAGTCGTCTCAAGTATGCAAAAGAGAATAACTGAAATATTGAATCATGTTGATGCCTTTATTTTTTTACTAAGAGATCTTACAACTCTAAAGGCACTAATGATATTAGCATCTTGATTCCATCTGAACATTCATCAGAAACCCATCAGTTTGTTAAATGTCAATAACTTTTATGATAGCTTTCTCGCATTTCTTAACCATGCAATAAAAAATTATTTCATTCCTTCTATAGTAAAATAAATCTTTATTTGTGCTCACACTGCTAATGAGTTACTTGATCTATTACAAACTTATAGATTAGAGCCACATCTTAGGACTTTAGTGTTGAAGTGGCCAACTAATGATGGTAGTAGTAGTCATAGTAAGAAGTGCAAATTAGATTTAACTCTCCGCTTGTAAATATTTTTTTTATGTATTACAACATCCAGGTGATATATTTTAATATCTAATTTTTTCCTTTAAAACATTGAGGAGAATGTTCCATTCTGGTTGGGGGAGAGAATAGTTAATAATTGTAGAATGTCTCAATTTTAGTGAAATTTTTATTAATTTTTGTTGTAGAAACTAACTGTGATTAACTTTTTACGTTGAAGATGACTAAATATAGAGTATAGTGACTCTAGAAACGCATCTTCTCAGTTTGAAAGTTAAAAAAAAATATCAATCATTTTTTTAAACCTCATTTTAAGTGTGATTTTTCTAACTTCCTCTTTCTAATTTCTCCTTTATAAATATACACTTTCAAAATTTTGAGTTGAAGATGGTTGAATCTAAAATGTCTTGATTCTAGAAATGCATCTTCTTAGTTTTTTTTTAACCCAAAAATTTAAAAAAATATTTTATAGTTTTTTTTACATGATGACTTTTAAATTTTAGTATTTGTATTATCCTTAGTCTTCAATTTTGTTACACCATGTTTACTACTCTATATGTTGATGTCGGAGACAAAAGTATGAATTGTTTGAAGGAATATATATGTCATAAGAAATTCTAAGTGAATTCTTGAACCTGTTATTTTCATTGGAGAGTAACCCTTTTTGCCCATTCTTTATACAGCTTAGTAGTTTATTATTTGATACACGATTTATAAATTTCTTTTGAGTCAGCCTTTTAAAAAAAAGAGAAAAAAATTTGTGTGTTGTTACATTTGAAAGTTTATCTAACTAGTAGATATGAAAGATAAGTTAGTATCCTAAAAGATGATTGAAAGGCTATCTTTGACCCATTTAAGCCTTTCTAGCCATCTCTTTTGTGAAATATCCTTAATTAATCCTTTTGAGTCTTTAAGAAAAATTATTATCCTTTTCTTTGTTAACCTATCATCTCGACCTAATTCTAATCTGAAATATTATTCAATGTCATACAAGTTCTATTACCTATTCATGTTTGAGAAATTTGTAAATAATTATTTTGTTCAATAAAATTGTGCCTTAGTAAAAAAAAAAGAAGAAAAAAAGAAAGAAAATTCATAATTTATATATTAGTTTAAAAAAAGAGAGAGATTTACCCTATAATCTTAAAAAAAAAACTCTATTTTTTTTCAAACATGTATTTTATTTTTCTTTCTTTATTTTTTTGTCTTTATTCACTATATCCCTAGCCTATGTTACATCCTAATAAAAGTCTTTCTTGATTTTAGAAAACTATAGTCTGAAGTAGAAACTATTTACATGGGCTGTAAAGATATAATAATGCATAAAAAAAGAAAAAAAGAAAAATATATATATAAAAAAAAAAGAAATAAATATATTGGTCCAACTCACATTTTAGCTTAAGATCATATTATTTCTAAGTTGTGAACACATTTTATTTCATCTTAGTGAGAGTATGTGCTATTACTTTAATATTTTCTCTCAATTGATCATTCATGGGAGTTACTATTATTATTGAGTTTAATTTCTTTGTGAGAGTGTCACTACTAGTGAGATTTTAGAATATTGACATGTCATTCTTAAAAATAACTTAATTACAATAGCTGTGACAAAGTCTATTGGATTGATTTATGTGGATGATTGATTTGAGAGTAATATTTTTTGAAGACTAAAAATAATGTTTATACTTTTATTTGATTGACATCATAAGTTTAATTAAATAAACATGATAGTTTAAAAAAATTAGGTTTAAATTTATTTTCACTTAATTTGCTAGGGACTAGCAATAAGTTGGTTGGGGGGTATGTTAAGTACTAAAAAATATATATTTATAAAGGAGAAAATCATCATTTTACACTTCAAATTCTATTAACATCCTTGTTTTTATGTATTTAAGTCTCTTATGATTTTAATTATGTGTGTTTTATTATAATTAAATATTTTATATATTTTAAGGGTTATGGTCATTTCACTATAAACAAGACATTGGATGATAAAACAGATAGCAAATCTGAACTCAGAACGGTTGAAAACCTTAGAAGAAATATAAAACTATCAATGTTGTGTTACATATACGGTACTGTTCACATGTACGGTACTGTTTATGATACTATTCATGACATTGTTCATACATACTGTACGATGACATATCATTTGATTGATGATGTGGCATTAATAGATGATGTGCCACTGACTAATGATGTGGCGACATTTGATTGGAGAAAGGATGTGGCATTGACTGATTATGTGGCGTTGACTGATGATGTGACTTGACTAATGAGGTGTCACAACCTTATTGGATAAAAATATTTATACATTGTTGACTGATAACATAACAATATGTCAGTGGATTAGAAAAACGTACGTACGGTACATGCATATACACGAAATAATAGCCCTGATGATGTGTTCAAACCAATCAGAATTTGTCACGTGGCGCAATCCTGTGCATCCAAATTGTTTTAATCCAATGATTATGATTTAGTCGTTGTATCTATAAAAGAAGGATTCTCCCTCCTAATTTAATACCCCTGAATTTATTTTTAAACTCCATTCTCTCTTATTCCTTCTCCATATTATATTTTCTATGTATTTTAGTAAAATTTCTATTTTGTCCCTAATTCAAATATGAGTAACTAATTTTCTTTCAAACTTGGGTTGAAGGTGAAGTTTCAATATGTTCCATGGGCTTTAATTGGTAAATTTATTTTTCTTCCCCTTTATTTTCTATAGATGTTTTAACTTTTTGTTGATAAATAGTAATAACACAGTTATTATTATTTAGCACGATAGACTCTTAGCACCATATTAATTAGAATGTGGTTCATGAGGAGTGGATGTTTCCTTTATATTTAATTGGTACTAATAAAGAATATTGAGCTATGCATGTTAATGTAGATTCAGATATCCAAATACTTTATTAATAGTTATTATTTTTAATTATTCTCGCCATTCCCATTCAAAATTTAGGAGAATTTCACCACAATTCAACTACTCATTTAAAAAATTAATTTAATACTCAATTAAAATCTACTTCTTTGTAGGATCAATACTCGTTATCATTAATCTATTCTACCATAGATTAATATACTTATGAGTTCAATAAAATTTGTACAATAATAAGCTGTTTCAAAAAGGTTTTAAATGAGGTTATAAGTGTTAAATAATAATTTGTTTAGTTTTTTTGTTCATAAAGTAAAAATAAGGATGCGTTGTTAACAATAGATTTAAAAAAAAATGGATGTGGTGAATAAAAATATAAGTTGGTGATGGATTTAGGCATATAGACCCCAAGCAAAAGAGATAATAAGTAGGTAGATTCATACTTTTTCTTTGCTCGAATACATGATAGATGTCTTTGGGATACCATAACTTGCTACGTTTGCCTAGTTCTTTAATAGATTCTCGATGAACAATCTCTTGTCCTATTTCTTGAAATCTATTGTAAGTTAGGAGGTAGATCATATTTAGATTGATCCAGTTCGATTGCTATAATTTCAAATCATATTCGAATTTGGCTCAATATTTAATTGAATATGATTTGCGCCATTTAATTAGATTTTATTTGGATTGGATCAAATCCAAGTTGGTTTGAATAATTTGATCAATTTGCATTGTTAACTTTAAAAATAAGAACAAAAAATCCACTAATACTCTAAAAGGTTACTTAAATAGTTACACAAGCCCTCTTAATTTTTTAAATGGTCACACTCACCGCCTTAATTTATAAAATAACTATTATAACCTTTGATTATAATAATCTAAATAAACATAAATATAATATTAGATAAAATAATAAATAAGTATTATATGATATAAACAAAATATTACAATAAGCATAATTAATAAACTAATGTATATAATGAAAATTACTTTCAATATTAAGTTATTATTTGTCTATCCCTATGGATTTCATTAATACTGGAATCTATTAATCCCAAAATTGACTTTAAGATTTATATTGATATAGATATAATTAAAAATATATATATTATAAATAAAATAATAAAAATTTTACACATTATTATGAATTTTAGGTATAGTTATTTTAATATTATTAATATGTCAAATAGATTTTATTACTATTAAAAGAATATGATGATTAATAATGTTAAAATAATATTTTAACATTCAAATTTTTTTATAAATCTTGTCTTATTTTATAATAATTTATTGTAATTATAATTTAATTTATCATAGTAGCCGATTATTGGGTTGTTATAATTAAGGATTAAAAAAATTTATGTGACCATTTATAAATTTTAAGAGATTTGTGTGATTATTTTGAGCAAATGTAGAAGAGCGTGATGGCCTTTCTCGAAAATAAATAAGCACAAAAGTAAAAATCCTAAATTGAAAGCTCTTCCAGACGAACAGACCGCCGCCGCCGACACAACCAAGCGATCCCAGCCGCCACGACATTTAAGGTTTTAAACTCCTCCAGGCCCACGACGCCGAATACACAACCCAACGATTCCAGCCGCATCTTGATTGACATAGACGTCCAGCCGGTGAGTTGCACGCTGCCCGCCATCGACATTCCAGATTAGTAGCTGACACCGACAGCAACTTCCTACTTGTTCATGGTAATCCTGACGCATTTGTATCTGAATTTTTGTTATCTAATATGTGATTTTGGTGTTCTGTGCTCTGCGAATATCTATGTTCTGTATTGAAATTTGAAACCAAACCATAATCGATACTGTTATCTTATTCTCAATGCTAAATTTTGCGCCAGGGCAAGCCCCATTATATTATTATTATTATAGTATGGATTGCTAAAACTTAGCAAATGGTTCACTTTGATGTTGTATTGTTTGCAGTCACACGTATATTTGGTAGCATGAGGTTGGTTTTGAACAAGTTATTGTATTTGTGACCTGTTGTTGCGGTCATTTTTTTTGACCATTCCAAGTTTAAAATTTAAGCGTTATGGCCATTATTTCCTCAATCTGTTCTCATCCGAATTCAAAATATCACCCAAGTCTGAACTCATCCAAATCAATCCAAATCTGAACTTATCTGAAATAATCATATTTGAGTTTCCGACTGAAATTGGATGGATTTTTTCCCCTATCCGAATGATCTGAAATGCGATCAGATTCATCAAAAGTTGCCCAGCCCTAATTTCACAATCTCCTATTAGGTTAGCTAATTGCATATTGATTACAATTATGCCTTATGTGTAAAGCAGGGATAGCTAAGGTTTCTGGCTTCTTAGTGGAAGAAAGGCAAAAAATAGAAAATAAAAGAGTTTTTACATGTAAAACTTTGAGCATAGCTTCATATGAATTTAGTTGAGGAAAACTTTAATTGCTTATTTGTGTTAGTATCAATGACCTACATATCATTTATTGGGACCTTATGACGTAAAAGTCGAATCAGGTTGCACCATTGATAGTGGGAATGGCAGTTGCTGCTGCTGCATATGCTGGTAAGTATGGCGTCAGGGCCTGGCAGGCATTCAAGGCAAGACCTCCGACAGCTAGAATGCAGGAATTTTATGAAGGTGGTTTTCAGCTTGTCATGACGAGGAGGGAAGCGGCTATGATACTTGGAGTCAGGTACAATTGACATCCGCTTGTCAAATAATATATCTATGTTTAATAGCACTAGTTGAAAATTTCACTTGATTTGATGTTGTAATGTTAATATAACGGAGGAGCTCACTCCTATTTGGGTGATTTTTCTTGTGTGGGAAGATAAGGGCTAGTGTTTTAAGGTTTCATTTTATCTTCAGTTGGCTTTTAGTTAGTTTGAGGTGCTTAGATAGTTATGAAATGGACCTCATTTCAAATTAAAGACTTGTTTAGTTACCTACTAATCCTGAAATTCTTTGAGCCCTTTTATCATTTGACCATAAGCTGTTGATGATTGTTTGGTTCTGTTAATTTAGAACCAGAGGAAGTTGTTGGCTGATCTGTGAGTGTGAATATGAACCCTTGTTTCTCATTCAAATTTCAATATCTTACTGTGGCTACGTCACCAATGAGTTCTTCATTTTAGATTTAGGACAATGAATAAGTTTGTGGTGAAGGTGCAACTTAAATTCCCATTTGCACGATATACTTCAAATTGTAAAGCCACAGTTGTATATGCTTCTGCTACTATTGTTGACACAAGGATACAAAACCAGTGCTTTTTTCCTTTTCATGGAATTTGGTTGCTTTCTTCTGCTTGTGGTCGATACCATTATGCAAATTCTACTGTTAAAAGTGTTTCTTTTCAATCTGAGCCTTAATTTCACTCTTTTAACTTCTTCATTCTTCTTTTAATTGTCAGAGTAAGTACTCCAACAGAAAAGGTCAAAGAAGCTCATAGAAGAGTGATGGTAGCAAACCATCCAGATGCAAAGGGTAGTCATTACCTTGCATCTAAAATTAATGAAGCAAAAGATATCATGCTCAGAAGAACCAATGGCAGCAATTCTGCATTTTAGTCGGACTATCCCAATCTTTGGGAGGCTAATTTGCAAAAGCTTCGGGAGTTGAGTTTCAAAAGTCAATTCCATAGGGTAATTATTCAATGGATTCCTTCAGATCATTATTGTGCAGTACATGGAAAATCTGATTCCCCCGGCGGAACCCTAAGAGTTGAGGGATACTTGTTTGTGTCAGCTTCTATATTAGTGATTAAATTGATGGTAATGATTGTAATCTTTGTTGCTTATTTTTTTATTTTTTCTAATGATGCTAGCCTGTAACATTCAGTCCTTCACACTCTAGTTCTGCTTGGGATAATTGAAATCATTTTGTGTATCATTAAAGCTTCGAGGACTGAGCAAGCTATGTGAATATTGTCAGATGTAACGAAACAGGGAGAGCGGATCGGAGAAAGAGAGAGCAGCAGGAATAGAACTGCGGACCTCGTCTTCCAATTCACAAAACAGTGTAAATGATGCAATTGCCATATGCTGAATCCTTAGTTGTGAATCTGCCAAATTCTTGTCATTTGCTTCATCATCCAGTTTCAGGCAATTACAAAACCAGAACCCAATGGACAAAATGTCATCATCATCTTTAAAGGAATGTTTGGATAGCTTTTCCAGTAGCGATGCATCAATTTCTTCTAGACATGATGGAATCTCTGCCAAAAATTGCAGCCGCACGCACCTATTTGCATCCAATATTTGCAAACATAGGGGGAGCTCCGGTATTGACTGAAGCATACTACAATTGCTCAAATAAAGACCTGTCAACCATGAAAGTTGCTTGATACTTGCAGGTAAACTCTCAAAGCTATTTCCACTTAGAAGTAACCATTGCAATAAAGAGAGACAGCCAATCTCCTGCGGTATAGCCGTTAAACCACAGTCAGTTAGATCTAGCTTATACGAAGGATATAAACCGAATAATAATGGTCATCCACTCAATATAACAGATGAAGGTTCGATTGAATCCATAAGAGAGGATGATAGTTGACTAATGGCTGTTCCATGTGCATCAATGTGATTTAAATGTTCCATTTTCACCAAGCTTTCTGGGAAATTCTTGAGGTTTAAGCAATCAACAACAGTAAGCCAAGTCAGATTTCAATTTACAAATGCTAGTTGAAACCCTGTTTAGCCTGGTGCACCTTATCATATACAACCGTTCAAGATTAGTTAGGCGCTCTATTGATGAGGGAACTTCTTCTATTGCAGTCTCACTTGAGTCCAGCACTATTATGTCCCAGAAATGTATGGAAACTCTGTGATATTCACACAATAGGAGAAACCAATACTTATTGGAGAAACAAAATGAAGGTCGCTTGGAAAGGATCTAAGGTTTTTGCATTGCTGGAAAAGCAACATAGTGAGATGTTTGAAATTCTGGATGGATGAGGTAACGCTAGACAAGTTTGTACAATTTAAAAGATTTGTTCTGTTAAGATTTGGCATTTTGATAAGTCCGGCATCCTCATGAGACATCGGGAATAACTGAGGTTAATATATTTTATCTCGAAAGCTTCCTGTAATAATAATTAAAAAAAAGATAAACAAATAATAAATTAATTAAATTAGAAACATTGAATTCAACAATTAATTTAATGAATATTTAAACAAAGAAAAATTAATTAGCATTTTGGTATTAGAGAACGGCAAACCTTTTTGTCTTCCCAAATTAAGTTCAATAAGATTTTCTGGTTCAAAATCAAATGGCAGTGTTTCTAAAGGATATTCGTGCCAATGAAGAAATCTTAATTTCTTTGGATTTATTGATTGAGATTATTTCTTTGAGTATTCATTTAGTGAAAGTTTTCAGTATTTAATATTGATATCATGTGTTGTGAATTTTTCTTGGTTTTATGTAGTATTTTGTAATGATTTTGATTGAGTATTTATTTGATGTTATGACATATTCTTCCTTGATTATTTTACATGACATTAAATATGTTTTCAAAGTTAGTGATTTGATTATAAATATTAAGTAATTTATTAATATTTCTCGTTTATGGTTTGATGAAATTGTATAATTAAAATTGATACGATTATTTTGAAAATAAAATTATTTTTGAAAATTACTATCAATTTACTGATTTTCATTGAGTTTTATATTCACTCACGATTTTATCATATTTTTCCCTCTATAGGAGATTTATAGGTACAACATTTGATTCAATAACAATAGATATTTATATTTTGGTCACATAATAGTGATAGGAACCACAGATTTTCTAATTGAAATATTTCAGATTGTATAATATTTTGATTAAGAATAAAATTATTGTATTTGGTATTAAAACATTTCAATCGATATTTGGTATTTATTGAAATGTTGATTGGTGGAATTTATTGTATTTTGAAAGTATTTTGAAAGTGTTATTTTCATGAATTTTAAGATTGATAGTGTCAAAATCTTAGGGAAAATTCTATCGAAATTTTTAATAGAAATATTATTATTATTAATATAAAATTGTTATTAGTTAAATTTTGAAGATTAGAGAGACTTGTTTTAAGATTTGAGACGGGACGTGACAATTGATGAGGAAATGTAAGCCAAGTCTATACAGATCAAAAGATCTATTGTTTCAAGATTTGGTATTTTGGTTAAGTCTGGCATATTGATGAGATTTTGGGAATCGTGAAGGTCAATAGATTTTAACTGAAAAGTTTTCCATCAAAAAAGATTAAACAAAGATTACGTTAATTTAGCGACAATGAATTCAACAATTGATTACACACACGTGTGCGCGCGCGCACACACAATTTGCACCAGTTTACAATAATGCAAATTCAACTAGGTTCTTTGGCTAGAAATTATATGGCAGAGTTCTTAATGGAAAAATGTGCCGATGAAAATATTTCAACTTCTTCAGAAAATAATATAGGCCATCTGGCAGTTGCAGTTTAGTGCTCATATCGAAAATACCAGAATCCTCTGGTACATAAAATTTAAGCGGAAGTCTCTAAGGTGTAGTTTGCTGTACCTTAGAGCCTCTCACGATAACAGTTTCTTGTGGATTCCAGGGAACTATTCCCGTGAAGGGCTGTAAGGTGCACAAGCTGCAGCATAGGAATTTCCAATTTAAGCAATCTAAGATTAGTCATCTTAGTGAAGGCTCTAGAGCCTAGATTGACGTCCTTTATTCTGGGCAAATTCAAAAAGATGCCTTCAATTGCTTCTGTTCCCAGCTACTTGTGTTTTTGCCCACTTTTCCCCTAGTATTTCAAAAATACCCGCTTTCCACTTGGATGGCAGGGGAAACGAGGAGTTTCCTAAGATTTGGATAGAATTCTAATATATATTAGATAAAAAAAAAAATTTTTTTTTTTTTTTAAGTAGAAGTCGTATTTTTGTGTTTTCTCGCTCATTGCAATCAAGTCAAATTCAAATCGAAGTCTCCTTTTTATGTTAAATGCATAGTTTTTTTTTTTTTAGAAATCTGACCTTAAATAGCTTTTTGGCGCATAGCATTCTTACTGTTTTAAATTATTTCTTTCTAACAAGTACATCAAATAAGATTATTCGCAATTTTTAAATTTTAAGAACAGTTTTCCAATAAGATATCAAACTCATTTTTTAACATTAAAATGAATTAAAATACAACTCAAAAGTTTTTGAATTAAATATATCAATTTTTTTTAAAAAATAAATTTTGATTCACAAATCAAACCTGCCAAACTTTTTTTGATTATTACATTACTAGTTGACTAATTGTTAAGTCACCATTGTGCTTTCATTGGATTAATGTTTTTTCCCATCAATTCTGACCTAAATGTCAGGTCCTATTTGGTAGTGTAGTTAGATAGCCGTATAAATTATAATAATAAAATATTTTATAAATATTTATTATTGTAATTTAAAAATTAAGTTAATTTGATTTAATAATTTTAAGTGAAAAATTTATAATATTCTTCACTATTTTTACCAAAATTTTTATTAAAAGTCATATTTACAATACACTAATAACTTTTATCATTTCATTTAAAATCTTTCTAAAAATGCTAAGAACTTTTCAAATTTGAATTTTATAGTAATTAGCAAAATACGTTTATCACTTAAGAATCACCTGTTCAAGCCCAGGCCCCTTTCGTTAATTAACGGAACTCAAAAAGCAGGTATGCATATTTTCATATTTTCCTTTTTTATTCAAAATCTATATATGGGAAAAAAAAATGCATGGGCATTTACCGTTCGTAACATTTTAAATACTCATAGCACTCACATTATTTTTGACACTCTTCACAAAATTTAAAAATATATATATATATTCTAAACACACTTATTCAACATTCCAAAATTGATAAAATCTAGAGTTTTCTCTAGAAATTTAAAATTTGAAAACTTGTTCTCTTTATATTCTCAGTCAATAATTTTACTTGATTATGGTTTTTATGTTTTCGGGATGTTCTAGAAATAATAAAATATATATATATAAAAATATGGTTGTGCCTGTATGGTTGAAAAAATATGAGGCCATAACTGAAAACCAAAAAAATTAAAAAAAATAAAAATATTAAAAAAGGTAGATTCTTACCTTATTATATTTTAGTACACGACGGATGTCCTTATGATTCCATAACCTACTGCATCTGCCTGGCCCTTCCTCAGATGCTTAGCGACCAATCTCTTGGCCCATTTCTTTGCAATAAATCATGCATTTGCAAGCAGTTATTTGATATTGTTATGAGTGACTTGTCAGTGAGGACATCCAGTCTGTAAGACCCAAAATCAGCAAGTATCACTGTTACAAAATCTTTATCCTCTCCCACAAAGAAACACGCAATATCTAGAAAAATACTCTTCTCCTTGTACGTTAATTCATTAAAACTAATCTTTAATATATCATAAATATCATGAATATCAGATTCACAAATCTGATTTAAGTTGTGCAATACATTTTCCCAATGTCTTTTGGTCTTAAGGCACAGGAAGGAAACCAACGCTTTAAGATTGTAATCCTCAATGAGTGCTAATTGAGATTTTTGTTGAAAAATCAAAGCCAGTTTGACTTTCTTTACATAGTTGGCAACAAGCTTGCCGCAGCTAGATGCAAGCTTGCTACAGCTAGCTTGCAAGCTTGCATAAATAGACAAATTGCCCAGTTGCTTCTGAGGTTAATTTTTTGGCTATAAATAGAGAAGTGATGAGAGTTTGAATTATATCTCAATTTGAGAGATTTGAGAGCAATTATAAGTGAAGTAATTTGAGAGAATTTTTACTTGAGTACTGTAGTAAGTATTTATTTGGGTGTATTAGAGTATTGGGTATTGAGTGTTTTTCTTATTTTGTAAATTTCTATTTGTTAGTAAAATTATCTTCGAATCTTTGCTCGTGGACGTAGGCTTTACATTGAACCATGTAAATTACTGTGTCATTTTTTTATGTATTTATTTGTCACATTATATTTCTCTAGAAGTCGCATTCACTGTAATTTGATAACTGCTCAACCCGGCATTTTCGCAACAATTGGTATCAGAGTCAAAGGTTCATACTTAGGGCGTATAGTACTGTTCACATATATAATACTATTCACATATACAGTACTATTTACATATATGGTATTGTTCATATATATGAAATTATTTACAATTACAGTACTACTTATTGATATGGTGGAAACAGTAATTTATATTTAGGAGACTGTATTGTATGTAGTGTGTATTTTTTGTATGTCTAGAAAAGTTATGTCAATAAGGCGATAAGAGCTTAGGGAGTCTAAGTTTTAAGTTGGACCGTTATGACCCCTCTATTCTCCTAGGAACTTTTCTAGTGTATTTATTCATGTAAAATAAATATCATAGAGGCTATTTGTCAAGTGTAAATATTTGTTGATATCACTGATTATTTGAGTTAAGAAGGATGACAGAGGCATCATCATCATTCTTATTAGCAAGGACTACTGTGATTAATGCAAAATTTAAAGTGGAGAAATTTGATAGTACTAATAATTTTGGTATATGGCAATATGAGGTGTTGGATGTCTTATGTCAACAGGAGTTGGATATTGTCCTAGAAGAAAAGCCTGACATAATGGACAACAAGGAGTGGATAAAGATCAATATACATGCATGTGGTACTATCGCTTATGTCTGGCTAAAGAGAAAAAATAAATTTGTTATAAGAGAGACATTAGTAAAGAAATTATGTGAGGCACTAGAAGAAAAGTATATGAAAAAAATTCTTGAAAATAAGCTGAAGAAAAAACTCTATAGATTCAAGTATGCACCTAAGATGTCTATGAGTGACCATGTGAACTCATTCAACAAGTTATTGGCAGATTTGCTAAATTTAGATGAGAAATTTAAAGATGAAGATAAGACATTGCTGCTGTTGAATTCCCTCCCTAATAAATATGATCACCTCACCATTACCTTGCTTCATGGGAAAGATAGTGTCACATTTGATGTTATATGCAGTACATTGTATAACTCTGATACCAGAAAGAAAGACAGAAAAGATCACAAAGATACAGTTACAGAAGCATTGACAACGATAGGTCGTTCATAAAGCTGCAAACCTAGAAAAAGGGGACAAGTCTAAAGGGAAGCCTGCTAAGGACGAATGTGTTTTTTGTCATAAGAAAGAGCATTAGAAAAAGAATTATCCTAAGTTACAAAAGGGCAAGGCTAATTCCGGTACATATGTAGCAGAACATGATGAGGAGTCAAACATTAGTCTGGTTGGCATGACGTTAACATCTCACTCAGATGAGTGAATTTTGAATTTGAGTTATACTTACCATATGTGTCTTAATAAGGGATAGTTTTCTAGCTTTAAAGAGCTAAATAGTAGAGTTGTCTTTATGGATACTAATAATGCTTATAAAATAATAGGGATAGGTACAATCTAATTAAAGAATTATGATGGCTCAATCCAAGTCTTGACGGATGTTCACTATGTACCAAGTTTGAAGAAAAATCTTATCTCATTAGAAGTCCTTGAATCTAAAGGGCTTACAACTACTTTAAGAGATAAATTTTTAAAAGTAGCAGCTAGGTGTCACAATCCGCGCCTTTTCTCATGGCCCAGCCCGTGGAGGATTCTAGAAACCTTAGAACTTGTGTAAATATTATTAAGGTAGGTGGTAGATGGTAGTTGGCATTAACTTTAGATGCTTCTTTGTATCCTATAAATAGGAGAAGCCTCATTTGGCTCAAGACATCCAGAAACATAGCAACCTTAAGCTTTGTAAACTTTCTCAAGTAATATAAGTCTTTTCCTCCAATCTTGAGTGTCTCCAAGTGAATCCACTTTCCGGTCTTCGGATCCAGTAGCGGATTTGAGTGAAAGGCTGACTTAGGGCCAAGAGAGTGTGAGTTTGGCGCCTAAGGCCGCACGGTATCGCGAGGAAATAAACCGGTTCGTGACATAGGGCACTGGCGGTGATGAAAGACACAAGAAGAAATAACTTATACTATTTCCAAGGAAGTACAGTTATTGGATCAAGATTAATAATTTCTAAAAAAATATAGATTCAAAAGCAACCAAATTGTGGCATATGCATTTGGGGTATGCTGATGAAAAAATAATGCAAATATTGGTAAAACAAAGCTTATTGAAAGTTACAAATTCTTGCAAAATAGAATTTTGCGAACATTATGTTTTAGGCAAGCATACAAGGGTAAAGTTTGCTTCAGCAAACTTATGATACAAAAGGAATTTTTGGCTATGTTCACAGTGACGTGTAGGGATTTACCAAAACAGTTTTTTTGGGAAGTATGCATTATTTTGTTACTTTTGTTGATGATTATTCAAGAAAAGTGTGGGTGTATTTAATGAAGAACAAGAATAAAATTTTTAGGCATATTTCTGAAATGAAAAGAGATAGTCGAGACTCAAATTGGTCGAAAGGTCAAAAGACTTCACTCAGACAATGGTGGTAAGTATAAGAATGATCTATTTCTACAAATATGCCAAGATAAGGGCATTATGTGACACTTCACTATTTGAGATATACCACAATAGAATAGGGTGACAGAGCGCATGAATTGGACGATATTAGAGAAAGTTCGGTATATGTTGTCTAATGTTGGATTAGGGAAATAATTTTAGGCTGAGGCAGTTATATATACGTGTCATCTAATCAACCATTTACCATCAGCTGCAATGAATGGTAAAACATCCATAGAGATATGGACTGGTAAAACTATTACTAATTATGATTCTTTACATGTTTTTGGTTCCACTGCTTATTATCATATAAAAGAATATAAGTTAGACCTAAGAGCAAAGAAAATATTATTCATGGGTATAACTACTGAAGAAAAAGGATACCATCTCTAGTGTCCTATTACAAAAAAGATTATTTTAAGTAGAGATGTGACTTTTGATGAATTAATTACGTTGAAACAAAAAAATTCTAAAAAAGATGACAAGATTAGTAGTACTTTACAATAGGTGAAGCTTGAAAAAGTTAAAAATGATTCAACTAATGTTGGAGAGACAAAAAATGATGAAGAAGAGGTTCTGGCCTAAAAACCTTCGCAGTAACAAGATTTAATTGCATATAGAATGCCACGAAAAAAAATTTACAAACCTACTCGCTTTGTTGATATGGTGGCTTATACACTTCCAATTGTAGATGATGATGTTCTTTCCACTTACAGAGAAGTAATAAGTAGCCCTGAAAGTGTATAATGGAAGCTAGCAATGGATGGGCAAATGTAGTCTTTTCATAAAAATAAAACTTAGGAGTTAATCACATTACCCAAGGAAAAAAAGGCAATTGGGTGCAAATGGGTATATGCAAAGAAGAAAGAATTTCTTTATAAAAACAAAATTCAATAAAAGATTAGATTGGTAGCGAAGGGTTACCCTCAAAATAAAGGAATAGACAACAATAATGTATTTTCTCCAATTGTAAAGCACTTGTTTATTCAAATTTTGCTAGCCATAGTTACGCAATTTAATCTTGAACTAGTTCAACTTGATGTAAAACTATATTTTTACACGATGTTTTGAAAGAGAAAATCTACATAACTCAACCAAATGTATTCAAAGTTGCTAAAAAAGAAAATTAGATTTGCAAATTGACTAAGTTACTTTATGGATTAAAACAATCTTCGAGACAGTGGTATAAGCGATTTGATAGGTTTATGAAAAGACAAAAGTACATAAGAAATAAATTTGATTATTGTGTTTATTTTTACAAGTTACAGCATGGATCTTTCATACATTTGCTTTTATATGTTAATGATATACTAATAGCATCCAAGAGTAAAAATGAGATAAAAAAGTTAAAAATAAAACTCAGTCAAGAATTTAAGATGAAAGATCTAGGTAAAGCTAAGAAGACTTTTGGTATAGAGATATGCAGAGATAGAATTCATGGAAAAATTAGCTTATCTCAGAAGCAATATCTAAATAAGGTACTACAAAAGTTTGGCATGACTGAGCAAACAAAACTTGTAAGTACCCAATTAACTTCTCATTTCAAGCTTTTTGCGTAACTATCTCCTTCAACAGATGTGAAACAAGAATACATATTATAAGTTCTGTATTCAATTATAGTAGGAAGCGTGATGTATGTAATGGTATGTACAAGACCTGACATTTCACATGCAGTTGGTATAGTAAGCAGATGTGCATAATCTTGGTAAAAGACATTGGCAAGCTATGAAATGGATTCTATGGTACATTTTGAAAACCTTAAATGTTGGATTACTATTTGAGTAAA
Organism: Aegle marmelos; assembly: GCA_030449875.1. Lineage (NCBI taxonomy): Eukaryota > Viridiplantae > Streptophyta > Magnoliopsida > Sapindales > Rutaceae > Aegle > Aegle marmelos. The sequence continues at coordinate 13,711,066 of JASUUL010000115.1, forward strand.
ATAATACACTTGGTCAAAATATGATTGGGTACGTTAATTCTGATTATGCTGGTGATTTGGATAAATGATGATCAACCATCGGATATGTATTTACTTTTACTGAAGGGACAATTAGTTGGAAGTCTATACTATAGTCTACAGTTCTCTATCGACCACAAAGGTTGAGTACATGGCAATTAAAGAGGCTATTTAATTACGAGGCTTGCTTGAAAACTTGGAATTGGTATAATAGCATATTAATGTGTATTGCGATAGTCAAAGTACCATTCACTTAATAAAGAATTAAGTTTATCATGCACGTACGAAACATATTGATATACGATTTCATTTTGTGTGGGAAGTTGTTGATGAAGGAAAGATTATTCTTTAAAAAATCAAGACTTCAGAGAATCCCTCGGATATGTTGACTAAGGTAGTGACAATGATCAAGTTTGAGCATTATCTAAACTTGATTAATATCCTATAAATTTGAAAGTAGTCAAAGAAGCCAAAGACTAGAGGATGATTTGTTGATAATCGGCTCAAGTTTATTAAATCTTTGCCAATGTAGAAAATTATTGAAAAGTCAAAGCCAATTTGGCTTTCTTTACACGATTGGCAGCAAGTTGCCACAGCTACATGCAAGCTTGCTATAGTTAGCATGCAAGCTTGCACAAATGAACGAATTACCTAGTTGCTTCTTAGGCCATTTTTTTTGCTATAAATAAAGAAATGATGAAAGCTTGAATTGTATCCCAATTTGAGGGATTTGAGAGCAATTGCCTGTGGAGCAATTTGAGAGAGCTTTTACTTGTGTGCTCTAGTAAGTATTTATTTAGGTGTATTGGGGTATATGGTATTGAGAGTTTTTCTCATTTTGTAAATTTTTATTTGTTAATAAAATTATCTTTCAGTTTTTGTCCGTGGATGTAGGCTTTACACCGAGCCACGTAAATTATTGTGTCTTATTTTTGTTTATTTATTTATCATATTTATATTTCTCCAGAAGTCGCATTCACTATAATTTGGTAATTGCTCAATCTGACATTTACACAACAATCTTTTAGATAATGACTTTCTTTAAACACAAAGTTAGAAAATAGCTCGAAAGCCTCTTCAAATTTCAATCTATTAACCCTTTATATTTTCTCCATTCTAAATTTTTTGAGGATGCGTTTATCCTTAATGGTTACAACAATTCTACTTCCTGGACCATATTAATCATGCCTTCTAATCAAACCTTTTAATTATCCAACTTTATTCACGTCATCGAGTACTACCAACACCTTCATGCATCAGACCCCTTTTTTAGTAAATTATGGAATATTGAGACCGGCCACTTCAAATTTTTTACTTAATATTGTTAAAATCATTTGTTTTTGTAGAGGTTCCAATCCACCTCCTCTTCTACATTTCTCCTAACACCTGACAAAGAGCACTTATCTTCAAACTCACTAGAGAATTGATTGAAGATAGCTTTGGCAAGGGTGGTTTTGCCTATACCACCCATGCCCTAAATTCCAACAATTTGGATAGTATTCGACAAATCAATACATAAAAATGGTTTAATTTGCTTGATTTGTGAATTTAATCCAACCAGGCCATTAGATGAGTCCGTTGAGATTGTTATTTTTTTATCAAGTTCTTTAAAACATCTTCTACAGTTTTGTCTACAAGTTATGCATCGCATAATATGTAGGTGCAAAGATGCAAAAAATAATTAAGTCAAATCTGATGAAGACATAACCAGAGAAAAAATGAATTAAGAAAGAGAGTTACGTGAATTTAGTGGATATATGGCCAGCTAGATGGGATGTTTCTGTTAGTGCATCCCTCTACTTCCGTACCATTTCTAGCTTTCCTTGGGTTATTGTTCAAGCTCACCAAAATCGACCCTAAAAATTTTAGTTTAATGCCATAGTTCGGATGAACTAACTCCATAGAAAACCGCAATAATAATTTGGCCTTTATATTCTGGCATTTAAGAATCTTGATAAGTTTATTTAGGCACCATTTTGAAGAAGCATAGTCCTATGAGAAAATGATTATCGAAATTTTTAAATCTTGGATTTTGTTCAAAAGGGTAGGTGAAATCTCATCTTCTTGCCTAAGTTCTTCATCATCAATAAATGTTTTGATTTTCTATCTTTTAACCACAGCATCATAGAAATGGCAAGTAAAGCTTACACGAGTGTCCTCCCTTTTGAAACTAAGGAAGACCTCATAATTACAAGAAAAAAAGGCTATTTTGGCTACAATATTTCATGTTAGTTTCCGGTAATTTTGGCATACCTTACATTGTAAATTCTTTTTGTTTTTCATTTGCCTAAAATTAATTAATGACAGATGAGTGTATATATGATTATAGATGAGCATTAGGATTGATTGTCACTAAATATTAAAAATGATTTAATAAAAATTAGAGTTAATAAATGGCATATGAAGTGCTTGACAAAACACCTGTTAGGGTTTGTTTGTCTTGTTTTATGTAGATTAAGGTGTTGGTGATGCATTCATGCAAAGTCCTATTCTGTAAGCTCATCATCTCACACGAAAATGTTGCAGCAACGAGCCTAAAAGCCCATTTTGCGTTTCTGCACAATTAGACATACAACGAGGCCTATTGAGTATGCGATAAGCATTATTGCACACACAACAGGCACTATTGTGAGTGTTATTTCGTGTTCAATACGCGCGCATGATTCTGTATTGTTACGCAGGCAACATTTTATTTCTCTGACAAAATTGGTTTCTATAATTTTGTGCAACATGATCCTGTCTCCCGTGCAATAGACTTGTTACACGAAATTACAGAAAGGCGTATATGTGTTTATTAGTTATATTTTGAACTATGATTGTGATTAATGAATAAAAAATTAGATTTTCTCGTAGATACAATGACCAAGAAGCCATGGTCTAAGTGTAATCTACCCAGTCCATATAAAGAACTAGACACGATAAAGATTTTGATATCTGAACATTTCTCTGGGCATATTATGGATACCTTTAAATTTGGAAACATGATGGAAACTATCAAGAGGAAGCTGATGAAACAACAATTAAGATTATTCAAGAAAGACATATTTGGCCAATTCACAAAGATGGATGCCTACGTCTTTAGTGGCACAATCATGCACAACGCGTTACGTAGGCAAGTAGCACATGATGAGCTTGATGAAAATCAATTGTGGCTTGAACTTAGTGGCCAATTAGCACAATTATCGACCACTGAGTGGTGCTTAGGTACTGAACTTTGCTATAGTAGATACGACATACATAGAAAAACAGAGGTTGCGGTGAGCCACAGGTTACATAAATCTTAAATAATTTGATGTAAGATTTGAGGATTTGAACTTCGATGATATGGACAATGTTGATGCACTAAAGATTATGCTATAATATTTCACAAATGGAGTGCTCAGTAGAAGAAAAGATGAACATAAGCTAAATTTAGTATTAGTAAACGATGTTTTACGGGGTCGTTCATCTTGGCAAGCTATATATAACAATTTTGACATTGCACTAAACAAAAAATTAGAACTTTTCCAGGATAATAGTCTTAAAAAAATAAAGTACAACATTTATGGATTTTGTCCTGAAGTGCAAGTGCGTTGAAAAAGATAAAAAAATGATTATTTTATTTTATATTTAATAATCATTAGCATCTTTTTGGTTCTAAATTTTATATTTTTGCTTGCTACAGCCTTGGCTGTTCGAAGCAAGTGAAGGTTTTCCAAAAGAAAAGTAGGCCATTCAAACCAAAAAGAAGAGTCTGCATATATTGAAGTGAAAAGGCGTTTTGTCCTCAAGAATATGGTTTATTAAGGTGTATAAACTTATATTGTAAGTATTACATATATTTTTACATTGGCTGTAAAGATTTATTAAATAATAGATAGTTTGCCTAACAAGAAATTTTAGTTTCTTTATGAACATGGATTGTTAAACAAATTCTCCATCCAACCATTCATAAGAAAGACATGCAATTTTGGAAAAGCGTGAAGGATTATGCAAAACCAATCACTTATTGGGTCTATAATGTAACTAAATTATTGAACTTAGTTATAATGTTGTCATTCAATCTCAAACAGCTGCAAATTGTATAATTTTCTTTTATTATTTTTGTTACAACATCACCCCAATAGGTACATGCCAACCATCAAAGAAGACAAAAATAAGACACTAGTTGGTGATGAATATGAAGTGGACGATCAGCCACCTATTCGTGAAAAATATAAAGTCGAAGATTCACATGATGTATAGAGGTTATATGCTATTTTCAGCATTTTAGCTATTTTAAACACAGAAACGTAGGATTTAATAAATTATACATAAAGTTTTTATTTGGTTTCTGGTCACAAACAAAAGCAAACTTTCCCATGATTATGTTATTCGTCGAATAGAGAGGATTATTCATTTGATTATTAACATGAAAGAAATGATGAATAAGATTTTTTCGGAAGTTGAGGCTGAGCATAAAGAGCAAAGAGAAGAAAAGAATAGAGAGAGTTTAGAAAAGAGTAGAGAGAGTTTGCTACATTTGTAATAAGGTTTATTAATTCATATACCAATAATTTAGTTAAGCAATCCTATAGTGATACCCCAAAGAGGAGCTCTTATACAGTAAGCTACTTTAATAGTTGTTCTTTTTTGTTGACTACATTGTAACTACGGTGCTTAGCAATAATAATTATCATTGTTAATAAGCCCCTAATGATGCTCGAGATCATTATGATGACACCCTATTCTCATTACATAAAAACTGTGTTCATGCAACGTGAGTTTGTCACCCAAAAACATAGAAATTTTGTTCGTGCAATGTAAGTGCAACATGCCCCTATTGCTTAAAAACACAGAAACTGTATTTATGCGACAAATGCAGAAAAACACTACAAAATTCATAAACAAATCAACTTTGAAAAATTTTAGCTAAAAAACTTCTACTTTACATACTATTCGCATAAAGATCATAGATTATTGGCTTTGTGTGACTTATTACACTAGGTATGGTATAAATTATAAACAAAAAACAACCCATAACAATATTTTTTCAACTTATGTCCGCATATGACTGAACTTATTCTCCTCTTAATCAAAATTTCACCATTAATCCATGAATAAGACAAATCAAACACAACCAACAGCCACCTCCAAAAATAAAAAAAAAATCAAAGTTGAACAATAATTTTTAACTTTAATAGAGTAACTAACCTTTTATAAACTCCAATACTAATGGCATATCTTGACCGCTGTCGATCATTATTGGTCAATGGCTTTCTTTGACCACCCATGCTTATTTTGTTCATAGGTTATATATCCTCTTTGTGTTTATTTGCTTTTATTCCAGTAACTGAAAATAAGGGAGTGGAGTGAAAATACTTTGATTTGTTGATGAGAGAGCAAGAAATCTCCATTGCTTATTTGTGCTGGAGAGTGAGAAAATTCACTCTTTTATATGATGGATATTCAACTGGATAATACAATTATCCAATGAATTTCAAAGCATTTTTATTGTTACCTATTTTTTAGATTTTCAATATATCTTTTACACTTTTTCCCTCAAATCCTAACATTATATGCATTTGTATACTAACGGCAAAGAAAGTATGTGAGAATACATTCAATCTCATCATCTAGCTGTAATTATATCAATCCTCTGGAGAAGTATTTAAAAATAACCCACTTTTAATGTCATTACCTCATTGTTACAATTTTTCTTGTGATTGAGGAGCTAACAACAGTCGCTAACATCACTCGCTTGTACTGTCGCTAGCCTTGCTTCAAGCCATGTATACTTTTATTTGCTTTTTATTTACAATAAATGTGTTAATTATAAGACCCTTTCTTTTTCCAATTTATTTTGGCTTCCTTCATTCATTTATACACATTCTTTCTCAAGTCAAAATGCACAGGGAGAAAGAAGGCCGGGGAGGGGGGGGGGGGGGGAGCTACTATCACTTGTAGAATTTAATTCCAAATTCTGATTTTATTAAATACAAAAATTGATTACTAATTTTTAATCTTCAGATTTTTTTTTAATTTTTTGAATTGACTTCCATAATAAAGACACAAATTAAAAACTTAATAAATAATTTTTAATTTCATCTTTCATATCAAATTCTCTCTGTATTATACATTTTTTTCAAAGTTTTACAAATAAATTCTCGTTTATGAATTTCTTGGGAGAATTTATAAATTATATGTCGCCAAAGAGAGTTAAGTATGAAAGATGAATTTAAAAGTCATTTATTAAGATTTCAAATTTTTTCCTTTGTTATGGGAATTAGTTCAAAAAAAGTAAAAAATCAATAATAAATTTTGGTTTTTAACCAAATTAGAATTTGGAATTAAATTTTAGAAAAACTTATATTTGGAGATATTATAAATTCATAAGTTTTAAAAATTATGAGACCTTATATTTGGAGATATTATAATCGAATTAATTTTAAAATTTCAATGTTATTATTTTAAAAAATTAGAATAACAGAGTAATTTATAGCATAGAAAAACTTATCTATCGTAAGCCAAAAGTCTAGTCGACTGTCGACCACATGCATGCACTGAAATGTGATGGATTCAAAATAAATTAAAGTAATAACTGCCCGGTTCCTTAACAGGAAAGGTAAAATCGCTTCATAGCCCACTAAAATTAAGACTGAATGTTTTTTTTACACAATAAGTCGAGCACAGAAATGACAAAAGCCATTTCATGCCTCCTTTTACATGTCATTAACTTTTGTAACACAGTGCGGCAACATATGAACAAGAATGCGTAATGAATAATTCCTTCGATAAAGCGAAAAATAAACATAGAAAAACAAATTTCTTATATGCCATCATATTGATTTCGTTTTAATGATACAAAATGATCTCTAAGTGTAATGTTAACATCGTATTTAAGCGCAGCGATGTTTCAATTTTTTTAATATTCAGCGATAGCTTAATGTTTATCATCAAGGAACTTTAAAGATATATACAAAGTTATTGAAGTAGTTGGACCCCTTAAATTTATAACAAGAATCATCTATTACAAGTGCAATTATAAAGCAACATTTCCAAATTAAAATAACAAAAAAATAAAGATGGTAATGGAACGGAGTAGGGGTGGGAAAGGCTTACCCCACCCCTATCCCGTTCTTTACTCTATTAAAAATTTAGCCTCCATTCTCCACACTATATTTTAATAAATTTATGCTGCATTTACTTCTTATATTGAGAGATCAGAATTTAGAATCAAAATGATTGATAATATTTATTTCACAAAAATAAAGTGGGAATCAGAATCGAAATTTTAGAGCCCACCATTATTTGGAAATGAGAAATAAGAGATTGATTCTCATGGGAGGAGGTGGGAATCCCCCCCTTGACATTAAAATATTCCTAAAATGCCCCTCCTTTAAATCAAAAATAAAAAACCAAATATATAATTAATTAATATATTACTATAATTAATTAGTATATTATAGTTCATTAATATATTAATACATTATTAACAATAATTATTAATAATTATAATTTTTGAATAAATAATCATAATAATTAATATGTTATTTATTATAATTAATTGTTAATTAATTGATATAATTATCACCATTAATTAATATATAATAATAATAATCATTAATATAATTATTATAATTAATTAGTATATTATTATTAATTAATATACTAATTAATTAATATAATTATTACTATTAATTAATATATTAATACATTATTAACAATAATATATTAGAAACGATAGTTTTGAATAAATAATACTATAATTAAAATATAAAATAATAGTTATGATAATAATTTATTATGTACTTTTTAGTAATTTGTTACAATCTAACTTATTTTGATCTTGATTCCAAGACAAAATAAACACATTTATAGCAATTTAGCTCATTCTGATTTCAATTATTATAGTTCAAGTAAACAACTTATTCTGATTTTGATTCTCATTTCTTATTCTCAATCCAGCCCATTCTTGTTACTGTCTATTTTGATTCCAACTCATTCTGATTTCAATCTAATAAACATAGCATTAGTTGGGTGGAGATAGGAAATTCCCAAGTGGGAAATGAGTTCCCTATCCTCACCTTGTTCCCCATTTTATAATAGATATAAATACATAATTTCAATAAATTAAAACTTTAAGACTTTAATAAAATCATTATTATATTATAAAGTACTCAAATTACTTTTAAAAAAATCTCCAAATGTTAGAAACAACACCTTGAATTGATATCAAAATTGAAAAATGTTCAAAGATAGCAACTCTTAAGAGGGAAAAGAAAATGCAATAATATTTTAAAATTGAATAAAAATTGTAGAGTTTTTTTTAGTTATAGTCCATTTATATCAAGTAAAAATAAAAAGAAAATTTATTAATTACTATTGTAATTGATAAAATAAAAATTATTAAATAAAAATTAGAAAAATATTTATACATAATGGAGATTGAATAGGGATGGAGAGTACAAAACTAAACCCCGCCCCATTAAGAATTTAAGAATTATTTTTCTCTCATTCCTTATTGTTTTTTAAAAATTATTTAAAATTCACCTCATTGGAAGTGAGGCCTCGTATGGCTCCAGACTTATATTGGTTTTTGCCATTTCTAACTAAGTTGATGTAAAAGTCAAGCGCATAAAAGCAAGAAGCTATATACGACAAGAAATCAAAGTAATGTGAAGGAACATGATGAAGAAATTGCAAGCTCAAGAAAAAAGGGAAATTTACGAAAATAATCAAAAAAATTTTGTATTTTTCAATTCTAGTCCCTAGAAGTTTTTTCTATCATAACTAGCCAAATTAGTTTTTTGAGGACCAAATTATCCTTGTCATTCTCACCATTCTCTCTCACCCAAATTCTCTCTCTCTCAACGAACCAAAACCTAATATACATTGTCGGAGGCGTAGATCGATTCTGGAGTGCCCCAATCACCAAATCCTAGGTGAGCTATTACTTCTTCATTGATTTATATTGTAATTTTCGGGTGTTTTTGAGTTTAATAGTTGCTATTGTTGTTATGGTTGTTGGTTGTTTGTTAATGGAGGTGGTGAAATTTTGTCGAATGGGATGAAATTTCTTAATAAATTGAGTAAATTTGATTGAAATTTTAATCATTATATGTTTTAAAAATTGTATAATAAAATTAAACTTTAGATATAGGTTGTTAAGGTTGCATAAGAAATCTAGTGAAAATGATGTGTAACAAATATCGCATATTAGCTATTTGATAAAATTCCTCTTAGAAAATTAATGATAAGTTCTTACACAATGGAAGTGTGATTGGTGAGGTGTGTGTATTTTTTATGGATGAAATGAAAAAAAAATTGGAAAAACAATGCGCGAGGGACATGGGATATCGCACGTAGCCCGTGCGCGCACTGCACGCTATCTACGCGCGACCCTGTCCCCCGCGCAATGTTTTTCCAATTTTTTTTCACTTCATCTATAATATCCTTTTTTTTCTTTATTAATTAATTATTGTTTGTTTATTTATTTATTAAATATCCTATTTTAAAAAGGTTTTCTAAATGATTTAGGGTTTTAAAAAGGAGTGGCCTATAAAAACCTCCTTTACGTTCTTTTTTTTAAAAAACCCTAGAGGCTAATAAAGAAAAGAATATAGCAGCCGCATGAGAGTGGATCTATATTTTCTCAATACAAGAAAGGAAAAATCTTAATTGTGTTCTTGTTCTTCATTAAAGGCGTTCTTGAGTTTGGTTTTATTTTTAAGGTAGGAATGAATTTATAAGCCTTTAAACTTTGATTTTTGATTGAGATTTTTGTGTGTGTTGATTGAATGATTTTATATATGATTGTATTTATAGGAATCATGATACGTATGATCATGTGTTAATTAATGTATATTTGAGTGGGAATAATATTGTTATGATATTCTAGAAATTGTGAACAGTATAGATTAGACTTGAGATTATTGCTAATTTAATTAAGTTTCATGCATAAAACTTTATAGATTATTAAACTAGACATCTTTATCTTTCTATCCATTTTTTTTATTCAAAAACTCATTTTATATAAATTGTTTTGATTTTCCGAAGTTAGAACATTGATGCTGGAAAATTTTGATTTTCAGCAGTAATGCATACTTCCATAATTTATTTCGTAACCTAAATGACTTCTAAAAATTCTGGGAATTTTTTTTCTTGCTCTTGCATATACATATGTCTAGTTTCTGTATTTTAAATTTCGTAATTTTTGGATTTGTATAAAAACTATTAAAAATCATGGGGCTAAGCTGCTGCAATCCTAGAATCTATTTTCCAGAATTGCGACGGCTGATATTTAGGTCGGTTTGGGCGACGTTTTTCATTAGTAAATATTTTGTAAATTTTAATTCTGATTTCTTTTTGTGTTATCTAATTTCTACTGGAATCGCTATTTTTGAATAAGTATAAATAAAGTTATGAATTTTTGAGTCAGCAGTCCTTGGTATATATCATCATTGGACAGTTTTGATGTTTTTGGTGGAGAATCAGCCTTCAGCAACGATTATTAACTTTGACTAATATTTTCAGTTTTGTATTGGATATCAACATGTTACGATAGCGCTTTGTGATATTTATGATTTTTCCGATATAATTATACCTTAATAGAAATCAGCTCTTGTATGATGATCTAGTATAGCTAGTGAATTATTATGGTTGAGTAAGAGTACATGGTTTAGGGACTTTTGATTTTTCTATCTATATTATAATTGAATAAGATATTGATAAGAATTTTGTCTTGAAAATTATAGGCCAAGAGTGAGCTCGTTTGATTGGAGTTATTATTGATTTCATTGGATCGAGATAAGTGAATTCATGCATAATGTATTTATAAGTTATGGATTGAAGCTATTTTAAAATGTTTTTTTAAAATTAGTTTTAAATAAATACTCATTTTTCTATAAAATATTTTCCTTAAAACTATTGATAAAGCTTTGCCAATTTAATGTCTTACAAGTGTTTTATCGAAATATTATTGAATAATTGATATTGATAAACTAAAAATTATTTTAAGTTTTGGCTCATTGTCCGTAGTTACCGTTATTGATATTATTGAACAATTAGCTGTATTGTGCACACTTATTGACGATTATTACCAGGTAAAGTACCTTAATTGAACTATTGGTCGGGTCACCGGGAGTACAGGTGATATATTGAACTATTGACCAGGTCACTGGGGATACAGGTGACACTATGTGACATGAGCAGCTTTAGTAAAAGAAAAATTTTATTGATAAAGATTTCGCATGCAATTATTTATTGAAAATAAGTATAAACTTTTCATGTTACAAACTTTGTACATGAGTTTGCTTACCGAGTTGATGGCTCACCCCTCGTCTCCAATATTTTTGCAGATTCATTATTTTAGAGATGTGGGCTTATGGTCTAGCGAAGAGGATTTGTTAGCTAAAAACTTTGACATTTTCTAGAAGATTAATTTTAGCTACTTGGACTATTGTTTAGAGTTGGATTTTTATTTTGGAGGATTATTGATTCATTTATTATTTTGGAGACTATGTTTTATTCATGGACAACAGTGACTTTATTCGAATTTATTTACAAAATGAGTCTTATAAGATTTCATTTCAAATTCTTCTTGAGTTTTTCTTGAGTGAATTTGAGGTGTTACATCATCCATAAAATTATTTTTATTTTATTATTTATTTAAATTACTTTTTCAATTTTATTATTTTTTAAAATGTGAATTTTTTCTGAAATAATTGTTTAATATTAAATTAATTTTTTAATTTTATTATTTTTTAAAATTTAAATTTTTTATGAAATTATTGTTTAATATTAAATTACTTTTTTAATTTTATTATTTTTTAAAATATGAGTTTTTTATGAAATAATTGTTTAATATAACAATTTAATTTTCTATTGTTTATCAGATAAATGGCGAAATCAAAGCTAGGAAGATATCATTGGCGGTGATCATTAGGTATTAGCCAAAGCTGATCTTCGCAAGAAGAGGGTGTGGATTTATGACTCATTGGTGGCATTTCGCAACGAGAAAACATACTTAACTCAATTTCAGCCACTTAAAGTCATTTTTCCTCAATGGCTAGAAGATATTGGATTTTACAACATGCGGCCTGAGCTGCAAACTATGGATTCTTGGAAAATCAGGATAGTAAAAGACGTACCACAACAAGCGACTGGAACTGGTGATTGCGGCATTTTTTGTTGATGTTTGTGATGTATTTAATGTTCGGACTCAAATTTGATTTTGATAGTAGTCACGTCCAGTACTTTAGGAAGAAAATTGCTTTAGATATATTTAATGATGATATTAGCTATAAGTCATAATAGTTGTACAAATAATGATGGATGAGCTTTATTTATAGTTGGAGTCGAAAACCATATTTTCGGAAATGCTCCATTTTAGCTAAAGCTTGTAAACACACACATAAAATTTTTAAAAATTTTTCACATCTTTAAAAATAATAAAATTAATTTTATTTTGTTATTTATTTAATATTGTTAGCCTAAAAGACTATAAATATTATGATTTTGATGATAACAAACATTTGCATTAAAGTATTTTATTTTGTATTTCATAAGTTCACTAGCTTTGAAGGATAATGAATCAAGTGAAATCAAGTAAAATCAAATTCAAGACACTCAACGGACAATGGCGGCTCAACGGATAATTTATTACGATAATTTCTTGTAAAGCCAGTATGATTTAATTTATACTTGGATTAGCATTTGTGAAGCTCAATTTTATGTTAATAAAATAATTATTTTTCAAACTAAATTAATTTTATGTTTATGAGATAAAGTATTTTATAAATTTAAGTAATTTGGGTAAAAATGAAAAAGTTTTAAATTTAGGAGTTGGACTTATTTGTTAAACTTTAAAACATTTGGGCGTAACTTATAATAGATTGGGGATTTAAGTGAAAAATTTTGAAAACTTTAAAAATTATGGTGATTTAACTAAAACTCAAAAAGGACTTATTTAAAAAATTTTCTTTAGTTTGGGCCACACTGTAATTTTAGAATGTTTTTAGGAATTAAATAATAATTAAAATTTCTGAGATTGGATCTTTTTGAAAAGTTTTATAATGTTTTGAGTCATAGCATAGTTTGAATAAGTTTTAAGATAAAACTGTAATTTCATGAACAATATTACTGTAGCAAAATTCAAAATTAACGGTAACTTCACTGTTACGAGCGAGGAGCTGGTTAAATTAAGCGGCTAGTCGTTTGAGCACTGAAATTTGACAATAACAGCTAGTTTTCGAACTTTAATTATAAAAACTAAACTCTAACTTTATTTCTATCTCTCTAGCAAGAAAAAACAAGTTTATCAAACATATATTAAGCTTCCATATTGCAAATCACAATAGATTAAATTATTCTTATGCCATTATTTGTGAATATACTTTTATAGAGAGTTTCTTGCTGTATTTTGTATTTTGTATTATATTGAGAATATTCTAGTGAGGGAAACACTTAGGATAAAGAGATTAGGGTGATAATATCTAAATTGTAAAGGTCCATTGACACCTTAGAAGTCAAGTGTAAACATTTGAAGTCTTGGGAGGGTTGGGTAGTGAAATCCTCGACTCGGTTGGCTTGGAGGCGTGGATGTAGGCGGGGATTGCCGAACCACGTAAAAATTATTGTGTTTGCATTCTCTTCCCTTACTCATTTATTTTGCAAGCATTGTCTAATTTACTATATTTGATTTAATTGCTGTAAAACTTATTTTTTTTGTTTGCATTAAGGCGTTAGATTGAATCATTTGTAAAATAAATTTTAAAAACCCAATTCACCCCCCCTCATGGGTTGCTCATTTGCATTTCAAATATAAATAAATAATTTTATTATTTTTAAATTTGTGAAATTATTGTCAAATGATTATTTAATATAACAAAATAATTTTGTTTTGTTTATCAGATAATGGAGAAATCAAGACAATTTAAATTTGGCAGAAAAAATAATAATTTAAATTAAAATAATAAAATTAAAAAAGAAAAAAATAATTTAATTTAAAAATAATAAAATTAAAAAAGAAAAAAAATAATTTAAATTTGGAGGAAAAATGTTGCGCTCGCGACTGAGGCCTGTCGCACTAGAAGATAGCGTCTGCTCGTGTGACAGGATTGGGTATCGCACCAGGAGCCAGCGCGGGCTCCTGGTACGATAGGCGCGGTAGGCCATGCCAGTGCGCGGGAGCCCAGTCGCTCGCTCGTGCGAGCCTATTCCCTCGTGCTCACGAGGCCTGTCTCTAGGATCTTCTCGCGTCAATTTTTTTTTGTTCCAAAAATTTTTAATTTTATTTTGTTATTTATTTAAATTTCAAATAATTATTTAATATAACAATTTAATTTTGTTTTGTTTATCAGATAATTTAATTATCAAGACAATATTCTATATAATTTGTACGCAAAATAAAATACTTGATTACATAAAATCGTACATTAAACAAAAATTAATAGTCCAAAAAATTAAATAAATAATTTTATTATTTTTAAATTTGAGAAATTATTGTCAAATAATTTTTTAATATAATAATTTTATTTTATTTTATTTATCAGATAAATGGAGAAATCAAGATAATATTCTATATAATTTGTGCGCAAAATAAAATACTTGATTACATAAAATTGTACATTAAACAAAAATTAATAGTCCAAAAAATTTTCATTATGTTAATTGCAACAATACAACTAGTTTTGATTTGAAGCAATGGGGTTCTTACATTTCTTGCGGTTATGACCTGGTTGATGACACCGCCCGCATTTCACAGTCCTCCTATTTACATCCTCACCAATAGAAGGTATTCTAAGTTATGGACGACGATCAGGTGGTGGCGTTTTGAGTGGCGGGTTAACCTTCATTTCTCGGATTTCTAGTGGAACTTCCCATTCTACCATGTTGTCAACCGGCTCCACTGGTTGTGCATATGCCATAACTAATGATTCCTTGGAGTAAAAATGCGAGCAAAGCCTTATGTAATTCACTCGAGTTGTCAGACAAGCAGCAATTGTATGTGCACAAATAAGTTGATCGAGTTGGAATACTCTACATGAGCATGTCTTATTATGTATGTCAACTATCTCTTCCTTAATACCACCACTTAAAACATGAAATTGATGCTGAGACACAGGACGGACAGTCATTTTTTCGGCTAAAATTCTTCTCTCGGCTACTATCTCATCAGCCTATGCCATTAGACGAGTACTCATCGATTTAGCAATATTTTTTCTATCATAAAACCATTGCTGCATAGTTTGTCTAAAGTGATCAATAAGACGAGTGATAGAAAATTTCTATATTGATGGTGTCATGAACAAGTATTATCAACTTCTGTATTGATGGTGTCATGAACAAGACTATCATTGATGTGGAAATCATTGTTGTGGTATGGAGAATAATGTCGCTCTAACAGTGGTGGTACCACCTCTTCTTCAGTATTAGGAAAAGAGTTATTTACTCTAAATGAAGTTTTAGTTTCTACAAATTGCTTAGGATCTTCTACTAGAACTCGAGGAGATGTGGTGAGAAATATAGGGATGCATCCATAATTGATCACATCAGACGCCATGTGTAGTACAACCTTAACCATTTCATTATTCAATATGTCCATAGGCAGTGAATATGCACAATATACGGTGTTACTAGACCTCAAAGTTGTCTTCATCTCAAGACTATATTCGTTAGGATTTATCTACAAAACCTCATGCACTCTGTCAAAAATTGATCAAACGTACAATCTTTTCGAACCAAAAAAGCTGTATTCTTGGCATTCACGTACTCCATATGCCCATCTGCCAATATCTCCCAACAATCATCATAACACAATTGAAGCACAACTGAATTCATTAAACTTAAAAAAAAAGAATAAAAGAAATAATATTACACATTGCAAAATATAAATAAGTGAATATGCATAACATGTATGTGGAGTATATAATGGTTCTTAATGGTAATGGTTCTTATTGAAGTAAATTTCTTGTTCAAACATATCATAGAATGATTTGTCTCGTCGCAAGCTTCGAAACGGTATATCATACGCCTAAAACAAACATATGTAGCTCAGGTTATGACCTATAAAAATATCATAAATTCAGTAAGACAGGCAGTGGGATAGACGCCTGTCTCACATAAATACAAAACTTTAATGTGAGACAGGTAGTGGAACAGGTGCCTGTCTCACATAAATACAGAACAGTTATGTGAGATAGGCAGTGGGACAGGTGCCTGCTTCACATAAACACAGAATGACTATGTGAGACAGGCAGTGGGTTAGGCACTTGTCTCACATAAGCACAAAACCATTATGTGCAACAGGCACTTGTTGTACATAAGTTAGTGAAACAGGCAGTGGGACAGGCACCAGTCTCACATAAATACAGAACATTAATGTGAGACAGGCAGTGGGACAGGCGTCTGTCTCACATAAGGACAAAACCAAAATGTGCGACAGGCACATGTCTCACAGCCTGTCTCACATAAGCACAGAATGTTTAAGTGCGATAGGCTCTTGTCTCATTTCCTGTCTCACCAACTTAAGTGAGATAGGTGCCTGTCCCACTGCTTATCTCACATAACCGTTCTGAGATATAATAGATAGGCACCTATCCCACTACCTGTCTCACCAACTTATGTGAGACAGGCTGTGGGACATTTGTCTGTCGCACATAATGTTTCTGTGCTTAAGTGAGACAGGTGCCTGTCTCACTTGTTCTGGGCTCCGTTTTTCGATCGAGTTTGTTTGTTTTTTTATGATTTCTCTTAATTGCTCAACTTAAACAATGTATACTATTTTATTGATGAAAAATAATAATATTTACAAAAAGAATAACTTTAATTTCAAACTAAATTTTCAATCTCAATATATTAAAAATTTATGTTATGTAAAAACATATACTGACCTTAACAAGTTTTCCCCAATTGATGATTGTATCTTCAGCTATGTAATGTTTCTTGGAGAGTGTTGAAAATTTGTTGAGAGTAATGAAAAATCTCTAAGTGTATTGACTGTGTTGAAATTTCTTTAGTTTCCGTTTTGAATATTATAAGGATGGCATTATTTGAAAATTTCAAGAACGTGATGAGGGTAATTTCGTTTTAAAATTTTATGTTTGGCTAGTTATGATAGAAAAAACTTCCAGGGACTAGAATTGAAAATACAAAATCTTTTTGGTTATTTTCGTAAATTTCCCAAGAAAAAAGGATCTACAGTCATGATTTGTTTAAGGAAGCAGCTACCTTACATTCAATGTAAGGTACAGCCTCTCACAAAGATTGATTTGTAGGCCCACAGCTATAGAGAGGCTGTACCTTATACTCAACATAAGATAGAAAAATCTTTTGTTTAAATGTATACATGACTTTAATGTTTGAATAGGTCATTTCTTTATAATCACACAGTTTTTATTTTTTTGGCCAACACTAACATTTGATTTTTATTAAAAAAAAATTGAATTCAAATATTTTAAAGAAATGACCCATTATAAGTTTAACCATTTATTAACTTTTCTACTTACAAGGCCAACCATAGAAAATGACCTATGAGTTAAACTCAACCAATATAACAATGCCAATTTTACCAAATTCTTGAGTTAAATTTATTCAGTACTTTTTTTTTTTAATAGGAAATTTTACTCAATGCTAACTTTTCCCTCTTTGGCGAAACCACAACCGTGGTATATATAGAAGATATTGAGATGTAAAGCGACATTAATTTCATGGGTTATGCTTAATATATTTTCAGTCCAAATTCAATTATGCAAAGAGGTTTCAGAACTTAAAATTAACACAAGCTACACTGACAAAGTAAATTTATGATTATGTAACATGATTACTTAACATAACATTTTTTAATTAATACCAGTTTAGCCTACATGAATCTTGTAGAATCAGTCCAACCGAAGACTAAAACAGAACAATTGGGACAAGGTTTTGGAATAAAATGATATACAATCAATATGATCCATTTCCTTTCGTCAACGTTCCTGAAAAGCAGCATAGGAAACCCTTTAGAAAACTGATGATCAGATTAGATTTTGAAAAGAAATAATTTTTATTTTCCCTTAACAAAGAATTATATAATAATGCATCAATTTGGAAGGAGGAGAAAAGGGGTGGGGGTGGGGGGAGTGACTCGGTTGTTAAGGAGTGTTGATTTGGTCTCTGCAAATTCTCTTGGGACTCCGTTCCAATTCTTCTTCACCAGAAGTTCCACTTGTGCTTGCCTTACCATCCAATTGCCAAATATCAGCAGCAAAATCGAGAGTAAAACTGTTGGGCTTGGTCTCCTTGGGACTTGCGTATACTGGGCACACTCCACAACATTTCACCATGGTGGACTCTGAGAAGAACTCAAACGAGACGGTTGTACGGCGGTTATCGTCAGGAAACCCAATATTCCCGGAGGGATTAAATCCAAGCATGACATGTTCTGTCTTAGTGCGGTCAAAACTACTAAAACTGCAACCGCGACGAACGTGTTTCCTTTCAGAGAGTGTATTCATTTCAAAGCTGTATCGACAGCCAACGTGAAAACCATTCCATGCCCTGTAACCCGACTCAAGAACAGCACAAAAAGCAAACCCGATTAAATTTTGACAATAATATTCCTGTGGCAATTGAAGAGTTATTTCAGATCCCGAACTTTGATTGCTGAACCACTCCGGAATTTCACTTCCAGGTAAAATTATGGTCGGACCCCCGAGTTCACAGCGTTCCTGTAAAATAAAACTCATGGTTTCAGATTTAACGAAGAGGGAGAGAGGATCGGAGAAATGAGAGAGAATTGCATACCTTGTCTTCCAGTTCATAAAACAGTTTCAATGATACAAATGCCATTTGCTGAATCCTTAGTTGTGAATCTACTAAATGCTTGCTGTTTGCTTCTTCATCCAGTTTGAAGCAATTAATAAACCAGAACTCAATGGACGAACTGTGTTCACGCATCAAAGAGTATGAATCCATCGAAAAATCATTTTCACGGGAGTGTTTGGATAGCTTTCCAAGTACGGATGAATCTAGTTCTTCCAGAAATGATGAAATCAGTGGTAAACATTGGAGTCGCTCGCAATTACTAGCATCTAAGCTTTTCAAACTTAGTGGGAGCTCTGGCAACGACTGAAGCATATTGCAATTCCACAAGTAAAGACATCTCAACCGTGAAAGTTGCTTGATACTTGTAGGTAAACTCTCAAAGTTATTTTTAGTTAGCCATAATATTTCCAATGAGGATAGACAGCCAATATCTTGCGGAATAGCCGTTAAAGCAGAGTCACCTAAATTCAGCTTTACCAAGGGAGATGAACCTGATAGTAACGATGTAGGAAATGACACCAAACCTCGACATCCTCGGAAAGAAAGTTCTTTAAGTTCGTTTGAATTTGCAACATAGGATGGTAGTTGACTAACAATGGCTGATCCATCTACACCAATGTGCTCAAAAGATTTTAAATTGCCAAAGTAATCTGCCAAATTATCTAGTTTAGAGCAACCCTCTAAGCGCAGGAGCCCTTCTACTTTTCTAGATGAAGATAGCAGCTCTCTAGTTTCCGTCCTTTCTAAAGCTATGGAATTTAAATGTTCCATTTTTCCCAAAATTTCTGTGAAACTCTCGAGGTTTAAGCAGCCGTCAAGATGAAGATAAATAAGTGATGCCAATTTAAAAATACCAGTTGAAACCCTCTTAAGCCTCCGGCAAAATCTTAAATCTAAGGTTTTAAGATTTGTTAGGTGCTCTATTGACGAAGGAACCACTTCTATTGCAGTCTCCCGCAAGTTTAACTTTCTTATATTCCCAGACATCTGTGGCAACTCTGTTAGATTAATACAATAGGAGAAATCAATGGTTGCAGAAGAAGCAAAATGAAGGTTGCTTGGAAAGGACCTAAGACTTTTGCAGCCCTTGAAACATAAGAAACTGAGATGACTGAATTTTTGATTGATGAGGTAATGCAAGCCAACTTTGTGCAATGCAAAAGATTAAGTCTCTCCAGATTTGGGATTTCTGATAGGTCTGGCATTGTTCTAAGATATGGGGAATAAGTAAGATCAATAGATTTTAACTTGGAAGCTTTCTGTGACAAAAGATAAACAAATATTAGAGATTACGTTAACTTATCATAACTGAATTTCATAATTAATTATATATATTTAAAGAAAGAAAATTAATGCTTTAGTCTTAGACACTTACCTTTTTTCCTTCCCAGAGTTGCTCAATTTTACCATAAGACAAGTTCAGCTCAAAAAGGTTCTTTGGTTTAAAATTTAACGGCAATGTCTTCAAAGGATATTGATGCCAATGGAGATATCTCAATTCCTTGGGAAGATACTCCAAACCTTGGTCAAGCTGCACTTTAGAACTTGAAAAAAATGGGACACGAATAGGCTCTAGCACGGAGAATTTAAGTAGTCTGAGATTGGACATATTTTTAAAGGCCCCGGAAGCTAGATATATGTCTTTTGTATTGGACAAATCAAAGAATATGCCTTTAATTTTATCCGTTCCCTAGTAAACAAAAGCAAACAATCAATTAGTATTAAGTCTGAAAAACGAAAAAAAAATCCATAAAATTTATTAAGAGCTCCTCAACCAAAGAACTGCATTTATTAATGTTGTTATTTCATTCACAATCTGCATGTGAGGAAAGCAGAAAATGCATGGGCCGTTTACACCCTTTTGAAGTCCTCAAAGCGCTCAATTTGTTTTGATACCCTTCAGTAAATTAAAAAGAAAACTAATAAATAAAATTAATAAATTATACTATAAAAACCCTCCAATATTCCAAAATTGATTAAATCTGGAGATTTCTCTAAAAATTTAAAATTAAAAGTCGTTCTCTTGACAGCTTCGGTTAACAATTTTACTTAATTATATGTAGTTTTTATAATAATAAAATCTACAGAAAACAGGCGTACACCAGTGTGGTCAGCAAAAATTCGTTCTCTGAACAAAAATGCTAAAAATCGGCTAGATTTTTACCTTATTATTTTTTAGTACATGACGAACATCCTTATGATCCCACAGCCTGCTACGTTTCCCTGGCTCTTCTTCAGATTCTTGGCGAACGATCTCGCGCCCCATTTCTTGCAATAAATCATGCATTTGCAAGCAGTTATGTGATATTGTTATAAGTGACTTATCAATAAGGACACCTAAACCA
Source organism: Aegle marmelos (assembly GCA_030449875.1). NCBI lineage: Eukaryota > Viridiplantae > Streptophyta > Magnoliopsida > Sapindales > Rutaceae > Aegle > Aegle marmelos. The sequence goes on from JASUUL010000115.1 coordinate 13,732,194, forward strand.
TAAGACTCAGAATCATCAAGTATCCTCATCACAATATCTTTTTTCTCTCCTTCAAAGAAACAAGCAATATCTAGAAATGTACTCTTCTCCTTTGGCGTTAATTCATTAAAACTAATGTTTAACACACCATAAATATCATATATATCAGAACTGCAAATCCCCCTTATGTTGTCCAATACGCTTTCCCAATCCGGTTTGCTCCTCTGCCGGAGGGAGGAACCTAACACTTTGAGAGCCAATGGATTGCCTTTAGTATATTCTACAACACTCCGTGAGTGCCCTTTTAGATCTTCAGGACAATGATTTTCTTTAAAAGCATAATTACAAAATAGCTCAAAAGCCTCCTCACCTTCCAATCCAACAACCCTATAGATTTTCCGCACTCCAAATTTTTCGAGAACTCCTTTATCCCTAGTGGTAACAACAATCCGACTTCCTGGACCAAATTGATCAAGCCCACCAATTAAATCCTCTAATTGTCCAACTCTATTCACATCATCGAGTACAATAAGCACCTTCATGCGTCGGAGCCTTTCTCTAGTAAATTGGGGAATATTGGGATCAGCTACTTCAAGTTTTTCACCTACTATTGCCGAAAGAATTTGCTTTTGCAAGTCTTCTAGTCCACCCTTTGTCTCTGATTTTCTTCTAACATTTTTTGCAAATTATTTACCATCAAACTCACCAGAGAATTGATCGAAACTAGCTGTAGCAAGGGTGGTTTTACCTATACCACCCATGCCCCAAATTCCAACAATTCGGACGGTATCCAGCGATTCAATACAGAGATATGGTTTAATTTGCTTAATTCGTGAATTTAATCCAACTAGGCCATTGGATGGGACAGTTGAGACACTTATCTTTTCCAAGTTCTTCAAAACATCTTCGACAATTTTGTCTACAAGTAGCGCATCATTCCTAACACGTGAATATGGACAAAAAAATAGTGAAATCGGGCCAAGATAGAAACAGAGAAATGATGGTTGATTAAGACTAATGCTAATTGCACATGATATTACCATTAAAAGTAAGAAAAAATTTACTACAACACAAACTAATTCATTTTATTAATTTTGTGTTTATGCACTAGTATCTGCGTTCTATTTGTTAAGAGCAATTTAATGTGCAAATGTCGTATACAATTAGCATTTTCCAAGTTCGTTTTTAATGACCATACACGACGCTCCAGATATTTAAGAGTTACCTGAATTTCGTGGATTCATGTCCAGCTAGATGGGATGTTTCCGTCAGTGCATCCCTCCACTTGGGAACCATTTCTGGCTTCTCTTTTAACTGTTGTTCGAGCTTATCAAAGCCATCGCCAAAAACTCCGGTCTGATGCCGCACATCGGATGCACTTACTCCATAGAAAACGGGAATAATAATTTGGCCCTTCGAATTCTTGCATTCAAGAATCTTGACAAGCTCATTCAGGCACCAATTTGAAGAAGCGTAATCCTTCGAGAAGATGATCACCGAAATTTTTGAACCTTGGATTGCATTCAAAAGGGCAGGTGAAATCTCATCTCCTCGCCTAAGCTCTTCATCATCAATAAATGTTTTTATTTTCTTTCTTTTAAACAAAGCATCATAGAGATGGCAAGTAAAGCTCACGCGAGTGTCCTCCCCTCTGAAACTGAGGAAAACGTCATAATTGCAACAAGAAGAAGCCATTAAGAAAAGTTTACAAATTTGGTGACGGAGTCAGGGAATTAATCTAGAGAGCTGAGAGAGGAGATGTGAGAACGAAATAGATACAAAATAGTACGTAGATGTATGATTGAAAATGTGTGAACTAAGTAAATAATTGAATGCCCGGAGCTTGCTTTCATTAAATAGTTTGATTCTTTTGACACCAACACAAAAATAATCCAGAGAATCCAATGTGTTAAATCTTTTTTTTTTCCAATTATCATTTTCTTCTTTATTATTTCTCGTGTAATCTATGTACAGTAAATTACAATAAATCTTTTCTTGTTTAATATGTAGCAGCAAATTATAGTGAAGGTAAATTATAGAAAATTGATTTTAATAATATCAAATTTCCTTAAAATATCAATATTTAAACTAAAATTTACAATAGTAAATGGTAATAACATTGAATATGAATCCAGTGCCAAGTTAAACGGCTTAACTTAACTCTTTATAATTTTCTACCACTTGTATATGCATAACAATATATGGTTAAGATTTAATTAAATGTTGAAATTTACCTACTGTCTCAATGGATGGCCCCTATTAAGAGGAATTCCTAATCATGTATTAATATCACTTTAATCAAATGATGAGAATTAGATTTAATATTTTTCCAAGTGTTGTTTCTTAAAGAGAAGACATGCACAATCTCTTTTCTACAACGAGGCTATTATAGATATTGAAAAGTCAAGAAATTTGATATGCATTATCTTCTAGCCAATATTGGAAGTATTGATATGGAATCACAGAAATCAAAGCCAAATGAGTTAGAGAAGCAAGTGACAATTTTACAATTTTACAGTGACGTTGAGAATTTGGCAAATTTTTGGCAAAATTAGTTGGGCACCGAATTTATGATAGTGCAAAACACTTCCCATAAATAGAGGGGGTTTTTCATTTGTAAATCATCCCAAAAATGAGAGAAACAATGCTAACTGAAGAGTTGTTAAGAGAGTGAACAATTAGAGAGTTTGTGTATTTAATATGTTTCTTTTTTCTTTCAAGTATGTAAAAGTACTAGGCATAATTAAGTTACGAGAAATGAGAATTTCTTTACTCAAATATTTTACTTTAATAATTGTTCGTAATATACTTATTTTTCTCTTGCTCTCATAGACGTAGGCATATTGCTAAACTACTTTAAATTTTATGTCCTTTATTTTTCTTTCATTCAGTGCATTTGATTTCAGATTCCACACACAACAAGTGCTATCAAAACTGATGGTTTGCACTTGGGGTAAACGGTGTTTTTTATTTATATTGTACTATTCATTATACAATACTATTCATAAATACTGTATTGTTCATAAATATAGTGGAGCTAGTAATTTATATTTAGAAGGATCAGTAGTTTGTATAGTGGTATGGATTTGTGCATGTTTAGGAAAGTTCTATTATAAAAGTTATAAGAGGATAAAGAGACTAAGTTTAAAGTGGGATCGGTGTGACCCCTCTAGTCTTTCTTAGAAACTTTACTAATGCATTTTTTCCATACTTATTGATCTCTCAATTGGGAATAATTTACTAAGAAATTGGTAGAATGTGAAACTTTGGGGAATAAAGAGAGATCTACCTATACTATTCCAAGAGACACTTTAGGTAGGAAGTGAGACTAGTCACATTGCCATTTAGCACTTGTCGTAGTAGGCCAGAAGATTAATGTTGAAAGTTGGATAGAAAAATCAATTCTGACATGTGAAGGTGTGAAGTTATAAATGTCCTTATCAAAATCAATCTCGATGTTGTTCTTAAAAAGAAAAGGCATTTATATGATAAAAAAACTTAGAATCGTATAAACAAGAAAGCTTGGGATCAGATCAGATCTTGTTTGATGAAGAAGATGAAATATCTAGTGAAAAATAAGGAGTGTGTAATGACTTTGTGGCGTACATTGAAGGAAAAGTACTTACTAAAAAGTTCTAAGATTTGCCTTCATGCAAATCCAATGTGTCAATGCACCATCATGTTTTAAGATTTGAGAAGTCACTTATAAATTTGAGGAATCTTGATGGAGATATTAAAGATAAAGTCAAGGCTATGATTTTACTACACTCACTTCTAGAAGAATATTGCTATATTTTGATTACTTTGTTATATGAGAAAAGTGTAATCATTTTTTAAGAATGTTTGTATAGTATTGATTAATTTGAAAATTTAGAATAATTATAAACATTCCAAAAGAGTGTCATTTAAAGCCTTGTTAACCAAACAAAAAATGATGGAGACAAAGAAAATGCATGGTAGAAAGAATTTCTGGTCTAAATAGAGGTGCAGAAACATAATTTGAGAAAAGTGAGCCTCTTGTCATGAAAAGGGCTATTGGTAGAAAGATTGCCCAAAGGCTCAAAAGAAAGATGAGAAGAAACTAGTACTAGCAAATATGGCACGTAAAGATAAAGATTCTGACTATTCACTAAGTATTACACCTAAAACATATATGACTAATTCAAATGAGTGGATACTTGATATCGAAGCAACCTATCATTTTTGTCCCATAAGAAAATGATTTACAAATTTTCGTGATCTAGAATATCATACAGTTTTAATTGTGAATGATCAACCCTGTTGCATAATAGGGATAAGAATAGTTTGGCTCAAAATATTCAATGGAATGGTTAGAAAATTAAAAGAAATTAGCTACATTTTAGCTTTGAAGAAAAATTCAATTTTTCATAATGCTTTAAAGGCTAAAGGCTACAAAGTTACCATTGAAGATGGCACAATCAAGTTCATACATAAGGCTATAGTGATTTTGCAAGGGATTTAACTTTAAAATTTATATTATTTAAAAAGAGATACAACTGATAAAGCTAATGTTTTGAGGTGTATAGTGACACCATCAAGCGATGGCATGTACGATTAGGATAAGCTGGAGAAAAGTCTTTGAAAACTCTAATGAAACATGAAATTTTAAAAAGTACCGACACTTACAAATTGAAATTCTATGAGCATTTTATTGTAGCAAGAAAACAAGGATCAATTTTGGTACAGTTAACCATGATACTCATGAAATCCTTAAATATATTCGTAGTGATGTATAGAGACCAACCAAGACTACATTAATTAGTGAAAACCACTATTTTATTTCATTTGTTGATATTTCTCTAGATGTATGTAGCTGTACACTAAACTTTTGTGAAATGAAAGAAATTAATAGAGATCCAAATTGATAAAAAGATTAAAGTATTACATTATGATAATGAGGTAAATAGACTTCTTATCCATTCTTACAAGTATGCCAGAGTGAGAGTATAAAAGGACATTTCATAGTGACACATACTCTATAATAGAATATTGTGACTCAGTCTATAAATCATACTTTGCTCGAGAAAGTATAGTATATGCTATCTAATACTAGATTAGACAAAAAGTTTTGAACTGAGGTTGCAAGCTACACAAGTCACTTAATAAACTAGTTGCCTTCTTCTGTAATTAGAGGTAAAACTCTAATAGAAATGTCGCTTGGAAAGCATGTATAAGATTATGACTCATTTATATGTTTGGATGCCTAGCTTGTTATCATGTAAAAAATGATAAGCTTAATACTCGTGCAAGAAAAGTTGTTTTTATGGGACTCAAAGGTTGACTTAAAAGTTATAAATTGTATGATTTCAAAGACAAAAGGTTTATATGATTTCAAAGACAAAAAGTTTATGTATAGCAAAGATGTCACTTTTGATTTAGCCTCTATGTTAAAGGCTTCAAGTTCTAAGTAGGTAGAAAACAAGAACAATGAGACACTACAATAGGTAGAATTTGATGCAACTCTATATGACCTATTAGTTTTCTCTAATAGTTTTACATTAGAGAAGATTTCAACTTTAGAAAAGAACCAAGAATAGGAGAAAAAGTTGTTTTCTATTGACTAATTTAGAAGAAAAAGAGGAAGAAACAATTGAAGATATAGAAGATGAAAATGAGAGTATAACAATATAGAGACCAAAAAAAGTGAAAAAGAAGCCTAGATGACTTATTAAAGATATAGTATTAGCTTATGCACTTTCAATTATTAATGATGACATCTCTAACACTTTCAGTGAAGCCATATGTAATAGTGAAAATAATCATTGGAAGTTAACCATGGAAGAAAAAATGAAGTCTCTTCATCAAAATCATATTTGAGAACTTATAAATATGTCTATGAAAAAAAGTAAGGTTATCCAAATCAAACAACTTTTCAATACAAGGTCAGACTTATAGCAAAAAAGTTATATTAAAAAAAAAGGTATTGACTATAATAAAGTATTTTCTCCATTTATAAAGTATACTTCCGTTCGTATCCTACTTGTCTTGGTAGTTAAATATGAGTTAGAGTTAACTTAATTGAATGTTAAAATGGTATTTTTACATAGAGATTTAGAGAAGAAAATCTATATGACTCAACCATATGGTTTCAAAGTTGCTAAAAAGGAGAATCACGTGTGTAGATTGATTAATTTTTTGTACAAATTAAAAAAAAATCACTAAGGCAATAGTATAAGATAATTGATCAATTCATACAAGTGCAGAAATTCATTAGAAGTGAACATATTATTATGTTTACTTTAAAAGACTATAAGATGGATTTTTCATCTGCATATTACTCTATATCGATGATATACTTATAGCTTCGAAGAATAAAGGTGAAATTGAGAGATTAAAGAAGCAGTTGACTTTTAATTTTGAGATGAAATGCTTCCGTAATGCACATAGAATACTTGGAATAAAGACTCATAGAGACAAAAAGAATAAGGGTGTATGATTTATCAAAAGATTTATTTAAAGAAAGTGCTAGAAAAGTTTTGTGTGGATGATAAAACCAACTACTATCTACTCTACTAGCTCTTCATTTCAAATTAAGCTCTTCTGTATATCTTACTTCTCAAGAGAAGCATGTTTACATGGTTTATGCTTCATATGGTAGTGCTATAGGTAGTCCTTTTTATGCTAAAGTGTGCATAAGACCAAATATATCTCAAGCTGTGAGCATGGTTAGTCGATACATGTATAATCTGAGTAAAAATCAATGGCTTATAATAAAATAAATTCTCAGATATCTATATGGGATTGTCAATGCCAGGTTATTATTTAAGAAGGATTTTGGTCAAAATGTATTAGGTATTGTGATTCTAATTTCGTTGGAGACTTAGACAAGCAAAGATCAATAATGAGCTATGTATTCACATTAGGTAGAGGTCTTATTAGTTAGAGGTCGATTCTACAATCAACAATTGTTCTTTTTTCTATGAAAACAGATTACATGATAGCAATAAAGGGTGAAAGTGAGCTACTTGGTTGAAAGCTTGCTATAAGATTTGAGAGTAATCTATAAGAATATTGAAGTCTTCTATGATAATTAAAGCATGATATTAACCAAATAGATTAGGGATGTCAGAAAAGCCCGCCCGGCCCGGATCCGGCCCGGACCCGGTCAATTCCGTCCGGGTTTTAACCCGGACCGGATAAAGAAAAAGCCAGATCCGGGTATAAAAAATTTAAACCCGGAAATTTCCAGTCCCGGATCCGGACATAATATAAAAATCCGGATTCAAGCCCGGACCCGGATTATAATTAAAAAAATTAAAATAAAATAAAACTGTAATAAATTACATTTAAAGTCAAACACTCAAACTACCCTTACGGCCTTACAAGTTACAAACAAAACCAAACCCTTACTGTATTACTCTTACTCGGCTACTGCCTGCCACATCTCCAAACACAGCCATAGATCTACCGATCTCGATTACTCCATCAAGATCAGTCGGTCTCGGACTCTCAGCTACTCTATCTCCACTTCTCCGGCGATCTTTGATTTGTCTCCCGCTCTGCTACTCGGCTGCTTGCTCAGTTGCTTGATGCTCGGCTGCCTTCACTTGATTTCGCCATCTGCAGTCTGCCCTCAGTTGTGTCTCTGCAGTTTGCTTTTGTGTTGAAAGTGAGTTGATCAATTTTGTTTCTTTCTGGATTATATTGCTTTGTTGACCACTTTTGTTGCTTCTTGTGCTTGGCTGCTTTTTCTTTTACTTTATTTTTTAGTTTATAATATACATATTGTGCTGGTGAAGTGAACGATTGCTTTTCCTTTTACTTTATTTTTTAGTTTATAGTATACATATTGTGCTGGTGAAGTGAACGATTGTGCATTTGCAAGAATATAATATTGTGCTAATTGCCTAATTCGGATTTGTAATTCAGTTTAATAGTAAGGTTTGTATGTTGCGTCAAAAGTTATAAAATATTATTGATCTCGTTATTTTAAATATTTTCTATCATAAAATCTGTAATTATAATTTTGTTATTTAATTAATTATGTGTACTGGAGAGAATATCTATATGATTATTTTTTAACATCTCTATTATTATTATTATTATTATTATTATTATTATTATTATTATTATTTTGTGGTGTCGTTATTATTGTTGTTGTTGTTATTATTATTATTATTATTATTTGGTGTTATATTTTTTTAATTATATTTACTTTGTTCCTTTTTTGGATGAAATGTTACTGAGTTAATTTTTTATAATAATAAAATCTTGTAATACAACAATAAATAGACTAATAGAGCTTATTTCTTATGATAAATTATGGGAGTTGATTTTTTAATATTTAATTTTTTAATATCAAATATGGAATTTGTTTGCACAAGTTTTTGGTGTAAAATTTTTGACAAACTCTTTATTTTCTTTGGTATTGTAACAGTTGAACTACTTGAGCAGTGCAATGTCAGATAACATAGAAATTAATTCATCGAGTGCCCCAATTTTATCTTGTAATGTCGAAGATAAAATTGATAATGATGATAAGGTTGAGGAAATTTCGGTGTCAACAGGGAATGATAATAAGAGAAAGCAAGAAATCAGAAAAAAGAAAAAAACTTCTGATGCTTGGGAGTACTTTACAAAAATAATGGTTAATGGGGAACAAAAGGCAAAGTGCATGCATTGTAGTGCGATTTTAAAAGCAAAATACCAATCGGGGACTACAACTTTGAATAGGCATGTGGCATCTTGTTTTAAAAAACATCAACCGAATATAGATGAAGCACTTCAAAGAAGTCTTAAGGTGATTAAAAGAGAGGATGGAACTTGTGGCATTAGTTATGGTAGTTTTGATCAAAATATTTTACGGAGTTTGATAGCAAGAATGGTTATAATGCATGAGCTTCCACTTAGATTTGTAGAATATATAGGCTTTCGAGAAATGATGGCACATGCTAATCCAGTGATTAAGCCTATGAGTAGAAATACTTTGAAGAGTGAGGTGTTGAAGTTATATCAAATCGAGAAGGTTAAGACTTTGCATTTATTGGAGAAAAATCATGGTAGAGTGGCCATTACGACGGATTTATGGACAGCTAGTAATCAAAAAAAGGGATATATGGTTGTGACAGCCCATTTCATTGACAACTCTTGGAAATTGCATAGTCGAATTTTAAGGTAATTTGTCTATAAATTTTTAGTGGCTTAATTTCACTTTTAAGATTTGGATTACTTATATTATTTTAAGTTTATGTATTTAATATTAACATTTAAATATTTTACAGGTTTATCTATGTTCCAAGCCCTCATACTGCTGATGCCCTTGCAAATGAATTAGTACAATGTCTATTGGATTGGAACGTGGATAGAAAGTTATCCTCAATAACATTGGATAATTGCAACACTAATGATGCGATGGTGGAGAAGTTGCTGTTAAGGTTTGATACCAATACCTTAATTTCTAGAGGTAAATTTTTTCACATGAGATGTACTGCTCATATCTTGAACTTGGTTGTGCGGGATGGGTTGAGAGTTATAGAAAATGGGGTTGGAAAGATTAGAGATAGTGTGAGTTATTGGACACAAACACCAAAAAGACATGAAACTTTTGAGCTAGCTGCTAGACAATTACAAATTAATTGTAAAAAAAATTTGAAATTGGATTGTCCTACTCGTTGGAATTCTACTTATGCCATGCTTGAAGTAGCATTGATGTATAGAAGTGTTTTTTCTCGATTGCAACAACGTGAGCCTCAGTATAAGAGCTTACCAAGTGAAGAGGAGTGGGATTTGGCAATTATGATGGTTGAGCATTTGAAATCATTTTACATGTTAACAGAGATGTTTTCGGGTACAAAATACCCAACTGCTAATTTGTTCTTTCCATTGATATGCAAAATGAAATTGTCAATTAATATGTGGCGCTCAGCTGATAACCCTGCTATTAGGATTATGGCTCATAAAATGACTGAAAAATTTGATAAATATTGGAATGATATTCATCCGATGTTAGTTGTGGCTGTTGTACTGGACCCAAGATATAAGATGATGTTAATTAATTTTTATTTCCCAAAGATATATGGTACTACAGCAAATGAGAATATTGAGCGTGCACATATTCTTTGTCATGATTTAGTGAAAGAATATGAATCAAAGGCAGTGGTTGTGAGTGGTAGCCAAAATATTGGATCGAAAAGTTCTCGTTTTGAATCTTATTCGAATTCAAATAAGTATTGGGATGTAGATGAGTTTGAAACATTTCGAAGTCAAAATAAGCGTGCTAAGGTAACTAAGTCAGAGTTGGATAGGTATTTAGATAAGGAATTATTGGATGCCACTCCGAACTTTGATATTTTAGCCTTTTGGAACATGCACACAGGCCAATATCCTATTTTAGCTCAGTTAGCTAAGGATATTTTAGCCATTCCGGTATCCACTGTTGCCTCTGAGTCAGCTTTTAGTGCTGGAGGCAGGTTTTTAAGTCTGCATCGCAGTAAACTTCTTCCTGACACTTTGGAAGCATTAATGTGTGCTCAGAATTGGATTTGGGCTTCTATTTCTGGAGGTATAAAGTTATTTAAATTATATTTTAATAGTATTTGTTTGCTTAAAATGGTTTGAATCTTATGATGCTAATTTTGTTGTTAGGTGGAGTTCCGGAAGATGAGCTTTTTATCACAGAGGAGATAATTTATGATGATGATGATGATGGGCCACAAGCGTCGAGCAACATGACATAAACTTTTTTTATGAAGAGGTATTTTCAATTTATTGGATGATAAGTTTTTGGGTATATAATTCAATTTCTTGTTAAATATAGTTGCTTGGCTATCATCAACAATGCTTGGAGTTCCATCAAGAATATAGTTGTGGCTATTGTATTGTTTAATGATTATATATGTGCTCCAGAAATGTGAATATGGTTGATATATCTTTTTTTTTTGCTTAATTATTTCACCAAGTCTGACTTTTTTCTCTAATAATTATTGGCACAAGGTTGGAGATGTATCACACAAGATTTCTGGCAGTCTTGAACACATATCCAAGAAATTTATGCCAAAATGATGATGTGCTATGGGACAATATAGCTACTGGTGGTGGTGGTTTTCAACATGACATAATTTTTCTTTATTAGATATGAATTTGTTATTTATTTATCATGAGTATTTGAAAACTTTTGTTATGAATTAATTTTTAAGTTATTGAATATTTTAGAATTTTTATATGTTATATTAGTAATTGATAAACTTATAATATATTAGATGTTATTTTGATTTATTTATTGATTATTATGTTGTTGAATTTAAATTTTTTTGATATAAATAGAATGAATATAGGTTAAAAATTTTGTGTTTCTTTAAAAAAAATATAGGTTAGAAATTATATGAGGAAAATAATAAATTAATAAATTTTATTTTTATTTTTTTAGAGATTTAGATATGTAAAAAAATATTTAATATTTGATTTATATATTTTTAAGAATAAACATTATGAATTAATAATTTTATTATATTAGTTATCAAAAAATTCATAAATATTAAGAACTAATATTTTTGAGTTAACCGGGTTTAAAAACCCGGCTTAAAAAACCCGGGCCCGGAGTGGTGCCGGGTTCGATCCGGCCCGCACTAAAAATTCCGGGTTTAAATCCGGGTCCGGATTTCATTCCTTCCTCATCCGGGCCGGTCCCGGACAATACCAAATCCGGCCCGGACCCGGCTTTTGCCAAGCCTAAAATAGATTATATTCGAATGGAATACATAAATGTGAAATATCATTATGTGAGAGAAAGTATTAAAAATGGTGTTGTGTAGTTGAAAAAGACTAATACAAAAGATAATCTATCAAATATGTTGACAAAGTTAATTTCTAGATTCAAGGTTCAACAGTGCTTGAAACGAATTCAAATATTTTAAATGTATTGAGTTTAAGAATTTTTGAACTACAGTTGGCTTAATCTCAAATTTTAGGTATGTAAGAAATCATAAAGATACAGCCACTTTGGGGATAATAGTTCATTAGTAGTTAGATCAGGTTTGGATAAATCTTTACCATGGTGGAGAATCATTAAAAAAGTCAAGAAATTTGATGTGAATAATCTTCTAGCTGCAATATTAGAAGTATTGATAAAGCACGTGGTTGGAATCATGAAAGTTGAAGCCAAATGAGTTGGAGAAGCATGTGACAATTTGACAATTTCACAACAACTTTGACTATTTGGCAAAATTAGCTGGGTTTTGAATTTATGATATTGCAAAATGCTTAATAAAAATAGAGGGAGTTTGACAATTGTTCATTTGTAAATCATCTTAAAATTAAAAGAAACAATTCTAAGTGAAGAATTGTTAAAAGAGTGAGTAATTGGAGAGTGTGTTCATTTAAGAGGCTTTTTCCCTTTAAATGTATAAGAGTACTGAGTGTATTTAAGTTTTAGAAACTGAGATTCTTTTACTCAAATATTATACTTTCATAATTGTTAGAGATATAATTATTTTTTCTTACTCTCGTGGGCATAGGCACATTGTTGAATCATGTTAAATTTTGTATCTTTTATTTTTTCTTGCGATTATTCAATGCATTTGCTTTCGTATTTCATGCACAACAATAGAATTAGAAATTTGTAATCATTAATGGATTAAACCTAGCAAAAAGTAAATGATGTAAAAAGCTCTTGATGACAGCTAATTCCAATCATGGAATTCTCTTCAATTATTTGGTGGAAGGATTATATATGATATATAAATAGTTATTATAATTACGTTCCGAGTCATCTTTAATCCTAAAGCACAATAAGCCATCACAATAACCCATGATCAGAACCAATTCATAATGACAACTTTTCTCATCCCATGAGATATTTGGGTGATCTAGTGTAATAAATTTATGATGCAAATATTTTCGAGATCTATAAATCGACGGAAGTTATAGAGGCAAAAGCAAGGGTTTGTATTTTGTTTTGAGCATGGTATATCTTGGCAAATCAAGGATTGTTGATTAAAGTTATGAAGCATATTTTATAAATACTTAAAGCAACAAAGCGATTTGATGGCTGATTTTGAGAATATGTAATGAAGATATCTGGTGGAAAGCTCACCACTACTATAATTTGCAAGTTAAAATAAAAATCACTTTTGGGCTTTGGGCAAACTGTACATAAAATCATGGAAGGCAACTAAAAAATAATTGTATATATGTCAAGCAAACTGCAGGATTTATGGATATATGTCATAAAATAGATAAGACTGATAAAGCAATCGCACATACATGTCAATCCAATTGGAGCAAGAACTTTATTGCCTCTAAATTCTGATTACTAAATTTCAAGAGAGCTCTAATGCCACTTACTTCTTCCTTTTAAATATTATATACAATATATTGAATAAATGTTCAACGACAGTGCAACATGCAGCTGAAGCCCACTAAAGTATAGGATAAGAAATTGGAAAAAAAAAAATACTTCCACAATCTAGGGTATTCGAATCCTCTATTGTCCTCCACATTAAAATCAAAGGGAAGAGGTGGCAACAAACCTAACCAGAGGGTTGAGAGGGTTGATAGCATAAAAATTTGTACCTGAAGCTTGAACTTTAATGGCTTATAATGCATTGATTAAGAATAATCCTAAGAGTTTCCAATTGAAACTTTCATGGGTATTTTTATTGTTTTGGATATATAAATTCCACCAAGAAAAAAATTTGACAAATTCAGAGGATAACGAAAAATAACTATGCTTCAAAATGCCAAAGATTCGGGAAAAAGCAAAAAAGAATTTATTATTGTTATACAAAACAATTTCATTTACCATTTGGATTTTGGAAGGGGAGAAGTCTTGAACTTCAATAGTTTCCTCTAAAATCAAAATCAGCAATTAAGTATTCTTCCAAGCATAAGATGATAAAAGAATTAAAATGATTAACTAGACTAGAAAGAGTAAAGAAGACTTATTGTACCTCTCTGAAGCTAACATTACGGCACTGATGCTCATATGTAATGGCTACTCTGTTATGCTAGCTTCTCTGCTTTTGCTTCTAATTTTGCTTCAGTTTTGAACATAAATTGTTGCTCAAATAATCAATAATTAAGTAACAATTAATATGACTTGTGAAATTCCATAATAGCTATTTATGCAACTTTCTCCTTTTCCTTAATTCTACCTTCCAGTGCCTCTGCACTAATTCAAAATTCAATGCCCCTAAAAGCAATATGAGAAATCTTTTAGTTAATTCATGACCAGTTTAAACATAGTAGTAATTTGAAAAAAAAACAAGAAGAAAAGAGTCAATTATTATTCATACCTTCACTTATTAAGAAGTTCATTCTGCTATTCAATGAGATCAAGCTCTCAGCATATACTTCCACATAATATTTTTTTACATTTTCTTGAAAGCCATCAATCATAAAATCTGCATACTTTTTCCCATCCTTTGGATCAATAAGTACAAACTTCTCATCTAAGTCGACAAAATAAGATCTCTGTCCTTCATGGAACACAATGTCTGCAATGCCCGAATTGAATTGGTCAATGAAATTGCAGTTCAGGATTCTCTCACCCCATATTCTTTCGTAATCCAAAATTCTTTGGGCCATAGTGTTGACTCTGCTATTAAACAAAGATAGTTTCCTATAATTGAATATAAATATTTGAAATGATATTGACAAACATTATTAGGTAAAGCTAAGAATTTAAACTTGTCTTTCACCAAATCAAATGCCACAATCATGTAATCAGAATTGAGCTTACAAATGTTAAAAAGTCATTTTGGCTTTCTTTATGCAGCTGGCAACAAGCTTGCCATAGCTACATGTGATCTTGCTACAGCTAGCATGCAAGTTTACACAAATGGGTAAATTGTCTGCTTAATTCTTAGGCCTTTTTTTTTTTGCTTTAAATAGATAAGTATTTTTGTAATTGAAAGCATCCCAATTTTGAGAGCAATTGCAAGTGAAGCAATTGAAAAATTTGAAAAAACTTTTACTTGAGTGTTCTAGTGAGTATTTATTGGGGTGTATTAGGATATTGGGTATTGAGAGTTTTTTTCATTTTGTAAATTTCTATTATTAGTAAAAATTATCTTCCAGTTTTTACCCGTGAATGTAGACTTTATACCGAACCACTTAAATTATTGTGTCCGATTTTTCTGTGCATTTATTTGTCATATTTATATTTCTCTAAAAGTTGTATTTACTATAATTTAGTAATTGCTCAACCCAGCATTTCCGTAACAATTGGTTTTAGGGCCAAAGGTTCGTGCTTGGGTCGTATGGTACTATTTATGTATACAGAACTGTTCACAAATATAGTATTATTCATTGATATAATGGAGACGACTATTTATTTTTAGGAGACAGTCTATTATAATTAGTGTGTATTTTTTGAATGTTTAGGAAAGTTCTATCAACAAGACGATAGAGCCTAAAGAATCTGGATTTTAAGTGGGACTGTTGTGACCCTTCCATTCTCCTTGAAACTTTCCTGGTGTATTTATTCACGCAAAATAAATATCATAGAGATTGTTTGTTAAGTGTAGATAGTTGTTGAAATCATTGATTATTTGAATTAAGAAAAATAACAGAGGCATCATCGTCGTCCTCATCAACAAGAACTACTGTGACAAATACAAAACTTAAAGTGGAGAAATTTGATAGTATCAATAATTTTGATATGTGGCAATGTGGGTTTTTAGATGTTTTATGTCAACAGAAGTTGGATATCGCCCTAGAAGAAAAACTTGACATGATGGATGACAAAGAGTGGATAAAGATCAATAGATAGACATGTGGTACTATTTGCCTATATTTGGCTAAAAATCAGAAATACTCTGTCGTAAGGGAGACATCAACAAAGAAATTATGGGAGACACTAAAAGAAAAGTATATGAAAAAAAGACTTGGAAATAGACTTTATATACAGACTCTATAAATTCACGTATGCACCTAGCATGTCAATGAATGACCATGCGAACTCATTTAATAAGATATTGGCAGATTTGCTAAATTTGGATGAGAAATTTGAAGATGAAAATAAGATATTGTTGTTGTTGAATTCCCTCCTTGGTGAATATGATCATCTCACCACCACTTTACTTTATGGAAAGGACAGTGTCACATTTGATACTGTATGCAGTGCAATCTACAACTCTGAGACTAGAAAAAAAGATAAAAAGGGCTACAGAGATATAGTTGCAAAAGCATTAACAGCAAAAGGTCGTTCACAAAGCCGCAAACTTAGAAAAAGAAGCAAGTCTAAAAGGAAGCCTGCTAAAGATGAATGTACTTTTTGCCGTGAGAAAACACATTGGAAAAAGATTGTCCTAAGTTACAAAAGGACAAAACTAATTCTAATGTATGTATAGTAGAATATGATGAGGAGTCAAACTTTAATCTGGTTGGCATGACATTAACGTGTCACTCAGATGAGTGAATTTTAGATTCGGGTTGTACTTACCATATGTGTCTTAATAAATGCTAGTTTTCTAGCTTCAAAGAGCTAGATAGTGGAGTTATTTTTATGGGCAATGATAATGCTTGTAAAACAATAAGGATAGTACAATCCAGTTAAAGAATCATGATGGCTCAATCCAAGTCTTGATGGATGTTCATTATGTACCAAGTTTAAAGAGAAATCTTATCTCATTAAGAATACTAGAATCTAAAAGGCTTACAATCACTTTGAAAGATAGTTTTTAAAAGTAGTAACTGGACAGTGACAGTAATAAAAGGCACAAAGAAAAATAAATTATACTATTTTTAAGGGAGTACGGTTATTAGATCAACATCAATAATTTCTAAAAGAGATGTAGATTTAGAAGCAATCAAATTGTGGCATATGCATTTAGGGCATGCTGGTGAAAAAAGTAATGCAAACTTTGGTAAAATAAGACTTATTAAAAGGTACAAATTCTTGCAAATTAGAATTTTGTGAACATTTTGTTTGGGTAAGAAGACAAGGGTAAAGTTTTGTTCAGTAATTTATAATACAAAAGAAATTTTGGACTATGTTTATAGTGACATGTAGAGACTTACCAAAATAGCTTCTTTGGGAGGTATGCACTATTTTGTTACTTTTGTTGATGATTATTCAAGAAAAGTATAAGTGTATTTAATGAAGAACAAGAATGAAGTTTTGGATATATTTTTAAAATAAAAAAAATGGTCAGGACTCAGACTAGTCGAAAGGTTATAAGACTTCGCTCAAACAATGGTGATGAGTATAAAAATTATCTATTTATGCAAATATGTCGAGGTGAGGGTATTATGCGACACTTCACTGTTTGAGATACACCACAGCAGAATAGGGTGGCAGAACGCATTAACCAAACAATATTACAGAAAATTCAGTGTATGTTATCCAATGCTGGATTGGGCAAAGAATTTTGGGTTGAGGTGGTTGTATGTGCATGCTATCTAATCAACTATTTACTATTAGCTGCAATTAATAGAAAAACACCTATGGAGATGTGAACGAGTAAAGGAATCTAAGTTAGACCCAAGAGCAAAGAAAGCATTGTGTATAGGTATAACCAATGGAGTAAAAGGATATCGTCCTGGTGTTCTATTACAAAGAAGATTATTTTTAGTAGAGATGTGACTTTTGATGAATCGATTATGTTGAAACCAAAAGATTCTTGAAAGGATTAAAAGACCAATAGTACTTCGCAATAGGTAGAGCTTAAAAAGGTTAAAAATAATTCAGCCAATATTAGGGAGACAAATACTGATGAAGAAGAGGTTTTGACCTAGGAACCTTCACAGCAACAAGATTCAATTATATATAGAAGGCCATAAAGAAAAATTCACAAACCTGCTTGCTTTGTTGATATGGTGACTTATACACTTCCAAAATTATAGATGATGATGTTCCTTTTACTTACAAAGAAGCAATAAGTAGCCCTGAAAGTGTATAGTAGAGGCTAGCAATGGATCAAGAAATGCAATCTCTTCATAAAAGTAAAACTTGGGAGTTAGTCACATTGCCCAAGGAAAAGAAGGCAATTGAGTGCAAATGGGTATATAGAAAGAAGGAAAGATTTCCTCACAAGAATTAAATTCGATATAAGGCTAGATTAGTAGCAAAGGGTTATGCTCAGAAAGAAGGAACAGACAACAATGAGGTATTTTCTCCAATTGTGAAAGACTCATCTATTTGAATTTTGCTAGCTATGGTTGCACAATTTAATCTTGAACTAGTTTAACTTGATGTAAAAACTGTATTTTTACATGGTGATTTGGAAGAGAAAATCTACATGACTCAATCAGATAAATTTAAAGTTGCTGAAAAAGAAAACTACGTTTGTAAATTGATAAAGTCATTTTACGGATTGAAACAATCTCCGAGGCAGTGATATAAGTGATTTGATCAGTTTAGGAAAAGATAAAGGTACACAAGAAATAAATTTGATCATTATGTTTACTTTTACAAGCTATAGTATGGATCATTCATATATTTGATCTTGTATGTTGATGATATGCTAATAGTATCTAAGAGTAAAAATGAGATTGAGAAATTAATGACTCAACTCAATCAAGAATTTGAGATGAAAGATCTGTGTAAAGCTAAGAAGATTCTTAGTATGGAGATATGCAGAGATAAAATTTATGGTAGAGTTAGCTTATCTCAGAAGCAATATCTACAAAAAGTACTACAACAATTTGGCATGATTGAACAAACAAAATCAGTGAGTACCCCATTGGCTTCTCATTTTAAATTTTCTGCATAACTATCTCTTTCAACAGATGCAGAACAAGAATATATATTAAAAGTTTCATATTCAAATAAAGTGGGTAGCTTGATGTATACAAAAGTATGTACAAAGCCTAACATTTTCACATACAGTTGGTATAGTGAGTAGGTACATGTATAATCCCAGTAAGGGATATTGGCAAATTGTGAAATAGATTCTACGGTATATTCAGAAAACCGTAGATGTTGGTTTACTTTTTAAGTGAAATAATACACTTGGTCAAAATGTGATTGGATACGTCAATTCTAATTATGCTGGTGATTTGGACAAACGATGATCAACCGTCGGATATGTATTTACTTTTGCTGGAGGGCCAATTAGTTGAAAGTCTACACTACAGTCCACAATTGCTCTGTCAACGACAGAAACTAAGTACATGGCAATTATAGAGGCTGCTAAAGAGGCTATTTGGTTACGAGACTTACTTGAAAACTTGGGATTGATATAAGAGCATATTAATGTGTATTGCGATAGTTAAAGTGCTATTCACTTAATAAAGAATTAAGTTTTCTTATGCACATACGAAGCATATTGACGTACAATTTCATTTTGTAAAGGAAATTATTGATGAGGAAAATATTCTTTTTCAAGAAATTAAAACTATAGAAAATCTCGCAGATATGTTAATCAAGGTAGTGACAACGATCAAGTTTGAGTATTGTCTAAATTTGATCAATATCCTACAATTTTGAAAGTAGTCAAAGAAGGCAAAGACTTAAGAATGGTTTGTTGATAGTCAGCTCATATTTATTAAATCTTTCCTGAGGTGGACAATTGTTGAAAAGTCAAAGCCAATTTGGCTTTCTTTACACAGTTGGTAGCAAGCTTGCCAGAACTACAGGCAAGCTTGCTACAACTAGCATGCAAGCTTGCACAAACGGGCAAATTGTCCACTTGCTTCTTAGGCCATTTTTTTTGCTATAAATAGAGAAGCATTTTTGTAATTGAAAGCATCCAAAATTTGAGAGCAATTGCAAGTGAAGCAATTGAGAAATTTGAGAAAACTTTTATTTGAATGCTCTAGTGAATATTTATTTGAGTGTATTGGGGTATTGGGGTATTAGATACTGAAAGTTTTTTTCATTTTGTAAATTTTCATTATTAGCAAAAATTATCTTTCAACCATTGCCCGTAGACGTAGGCTTTACGCCGAACCAGGTAAATTATTATGTCCTATTTTTCTATATATTTATTCATCACATTTATATTTCTCTAGAAACTGCATTTACCGTAATTTAGTAATTGCTTAACTCAGCATTTCCCTAACAACAAAAACCAAAATGGACAATTCCATTGAGATTGGTTGCCAGAGAACAATAATGAAAAAACTTAAGATTAGTTTCAAAGGTTTTCCAAGTATTGTTCCTTAAAGAGAAGACATGCACACCTACTACTACTTTGGCATTTCTATAAGAATTAGAAAACCCTAAAACCTTGAATTCATCTGTTGACTGAGTATGCTCATAACCTAAGCTAACTAACGGTGTGTCTTTATTAGAGAAAGGTTCATAGTCATTTGGTATTCTTTTGAACTCTCTAGTTGAACAATTATATACAAAGAAAGTTTCAATTGCAGTTTCATCTCAAAGGGATAGGCACAACAAACCATTACACGTGCAGTAGGTCCTAAGACAATCAAAAGAGCTTTCGTTAATCGGAAAATCAAGCTGATCTTCCGTAATACTTTTACTATCGAGGTCTATATGGAGAAGAGAATTTCTTACTAAGCTCTTGACCACATCAACAAGAACCAGTGTTTACCTTTCTTGGTTTTCAATTTGGTAAATCTTGACAAACCAAGGATTAGTAATTAAAGCTCGAATGACGTGGATAAACACCTAAATCGGCAGAGAGACTCGGCGGGTAGTTTTGCAAACACGTAAAGGATGATATCCGTAGGAAGAGCCGCCATTGCTTCTTCCGCAAGTTATGCAAAAGGCTTTAAGGTTTTTTTAAATCTCAGTTTGGTAGCTCTGATGTTTGTAAAACAGTCATATACATAAAGATGTTAGATATATTATATTTTTATTCTAAGGCACAATCAACTTTTTTTTATTAGTTTTTATTTAATTTTAAAGTAGAATGTATAAGCTTACTTTAAGATACTTTATCTCTATTTCCAAAAACCCAAGATAGACGTTACTTAAATATATAGAAACATTGTGATAACATTAGGAAGGAGAAGGATCTTGAACTTCTCTTCCATTAGAATCAAATACCCAATGAATAGCCAAAAAAAAAAAAAAAAGAGAGAGAATTGCTTTTTATGGAGGAAACATAGACAATTTTTTTACACAAGCAAAATCTCACAATTTTATAGCCATCGATATGCTCAGCATAACCAGACTCATATAATCTTTTCACTATTTTACAAATAAAATATTGTACCCGTCAAATAAAATATTTTACAAATAAAATACAAATAAAACAAAGATACAAATCTCCTTCAATTTCAAACCCTCAAAGATAACAAGACTAGGAAATTTTATGATAAAAGAAGAGAGAAAACAATGCATTCATTTCCTCAAAAGTAACTGACAACTTGCAATCATTAAAGCAAGCAGCAACATAAGTTCTAGATTGAAAGTGCAACCCCGTTGGCGATAGACTTCTAGGCTAGCAAGTGGTTTTGATATGTAAAACTGATTAGAATCAAAATCCATGTACAATCGATAAGGGGGTCGGTCAGAAGAGTAGTAACCTTGGATCAGGCTATCAACTTGGAAACCAAATTTCTTGTAGAGATTCACAGCGGGAGTTCTCAAGGGATCAACATGAAGCGTTATGCGGAGCACATTTCTGATTCTGCATTTCTTAATTGCTGCTTCCAGCAGTGCCTCTCCGTGACCTTGTCTCCGATATTTCTCCTTCACTAATTAAGTTCACCCCGAAACCCATTAATTCATGTCAATTAAAAAGAAAAAGAGAATGAACAACTAATAAATATTTCTTTGAGGGCTTTTATCAAGCAGAGTGAGATTATGGGCATGCAACAGAAATTAGAAAATTTAATAAGGGGGACTAGAATATGGGACTTGCAAGCTCAGTGATAGAAGCAGACTAGGAAGTAGGACAACAGTACATGACGTAACCAACTACTTGTCCTTGAATCTGAATGTAAAGCAAGCCTGAGTCCTTCTTCTTATGTTCTTCGTCAAAAGATCTTGCCGGTGATTGGTGTTTTGGAAAAATCTTCTCTTCCATCCTCAGAATCTCATCCACTACATTAGTCCAGTTCGTTGAGTTTCCCTGCAGCTCCGTCACGGTGCCATGACTCCCCATGGTTCATGGCTTTTTGCAACTTACGGTTGATCCAGCACGTATAGAAAGTTAGAAATGAAGTCTCCTAGCTTTCTTGCTGACAGGAAGAAAACGGCCTATGCATACAAAGGCGCCATTTCTTACAGTTGATCCGCAAGAGGCGAGCCTGGTATAAGTGGGGTGGTGTTGCATATCAACATTTTTTGCTAATCTGTAGAGCGGCCCAGAACGCTTTGCCCCAATGTAGTAATAGTTAAGCCCACCCAAGCCGAAAACCATCTGAGGTGCTCGACAAACTATTTGGGCCCAACATAGCATCGATGCACTCACTGTTCAGCGCGGGCAAAGATGCTTCGTGCATAAGATGCGTTTCTTTAATTGCTCATCACGTTTCGCAAAACTGTCAGTGACTTCGGATTTGGCTGCAATCCGTTTTGCACAACACACAAGTAGAATAGTCAATGTGCATAATGTTGGAAAATTTATCATAATATTTCAAAATACGCAATAATTGTTGATCCATATTAATGTTGGATTAATGTGAGGCATTAGTGTAATTCTTGCAACCACATGTGATGGCCCCAGCTTTACCCCCTCATACAAGCATCAGTTACGAGCTTCTCAAATGCCCCCGCCCAGCCGTCACAAGTAAACGCAACTCACCATGGGTAACAATACTGACACTTTTAGATGGTACCCAAGAAATTGTAGTAATTTTTCATTGCTGTGCACCTTCCGATATCACAAGTTATGATATGCTGTCGTTTTGAATAGTTGATAATTATTTATGGTCACTGTAGTAAGAAACTTTGTTCTGTTGGGGCGATTCAAAAAATAATTAAGATATGATTCCTAAATCAGCAATCATGGGTATCTAAATGTGGGAATATTTAATTCATAGAAATTTCAGTATTATTCCTTTTATATGGTTAATTATAACTATTTTATGAAATTTCATAAAATTATTGATTATGAGAAGGTTAGAACAAAACAAACATACGCATAAACTTTATGTGATTTTAGCTGTGTATACAAAAATAACCTCTTAAATTCTTTTTAGAAGATTTTTCCATAATCTTTTTTTGTCGCTC
This sequence comes from Aegle marmelos, assembly GCA_030449875.1. Classification (NCBI taxonomy): domain Eukaryota; kingdom Viridiplantae; phylum Streptophyta; class Magnoliopsida; order Sapindales; family Rutaceae; genus Aegle; species Aegle marmelos. The sequence goes on from JASUUL010000115.1 coordinate 13,755,223, forward strand.
CTTTTTTTGTTAACTTGAGAAGCAAAATTTTTATATCATCTTAGAATGTATGGGCACATTAGACTCATTAAACTCATACTATGCTATGTTGCAAAGAAATTGTAATGGATTAAAGGGGCTATGCATTAGCGTTTTGTTTTTTTAAAATAATAATAAATAAATATAATTTTTTAATTTAACATAATATTAATTTTTATTTTCTTTTATTTTTATATTATAATTATTAATATATAAATTGATAAATTCATAATATATTATTCATATTTTAATTTTTATTGTATTAAAAATATAAATAGAAGATGTATTATTTAATTATATAATAAGTAGTATATAAAATTGATTAATATTTAATAAGTCAATATAACTAATAATAAATAACTAAATAATATATAAAAATAAAATATAAGTGATATTATATTATTTAACTAGATTATAGTAATTAATATGTAAAATTAATTATTTTTTACAATTAAATATAACTAATAATAAATATTTATGTATGTGTAAATTTAAATAAAATTAATTTAAAGTTAATATCAATATGAATAATAATATAAATATTATTATATGTACTATAGAATTCTTTTTTGATTATTTAGCACAATTTATTTTGTTAGTGAATATATTACAATTATTGTACACTTTTTTATTTTGTAATTATCTTGTAGTATGTATAAACATTTATTCTATCATTCTAAAATAACCTTTAAATTAATCTTGTAGGTTTTAATTATTATTTACATTTTAATATTTAGAGATTATTTAATTAAATTATTTAGAGAAAAGAACATCTATGCCCCTAAGATTTAGGCAAATGGTTATCAACACCCCTAAATTTTCAAAGAGTGACACCAAAATCCTTTTCTTGAACATGATGCTCTTTACCTCTATTATTTCTAAAAGAATGACTCTAATATTTCACAAGAAATGGAAATATAATATCAAAACAAATGTAATAATATATATATATTTCCTTAATTGATTGCTTACTATTTTGCTCCTGTTTACGGTACTATTAGTTGGACTTCTTTATGAATGATTCATTCCCTACTTTACTTACTCTATTAGGGGCATACTCAATAGTTGTCTTTCCATTCCTGTACTATTCAAATTTCCCTATTTGATCTAGTAAGGGAAGGGTAGAGTTTAAAAAATACTTTAATATTTTATGATCTATTACATATATTTTATTATAGTAGTTCAAATTTTATAATAAATAAAATCATAATATTAAAATAAATATGTCAGAAATTTATATTAAATTGAATATTATGTAAAATAATAATTTTATCAATATGTATGTGAGAATGTTTTTAATTGCAAAATATATTTAATGCAAATATTTCTTTAAAATCCTTACAACAAATAAAAATATGTTATTAAAATAAATATAATAATTTACATATTAAAATTTATTAGAATATTAAAATATTTTAATATTATTAGTCTACTGCATAGATTACATTATTTATATGGTATTTGTATTTACTAAAAATTTTAAAGTCAATTTTTTAGAATAATACAGGTAAATGATAGAATAGTCCAAAAAAGGTCTTGGCGTTCCTATTTAAAAATTTGGGAGCGTTGGTGATTATTTGCCCAAACCTTAAGGGTGTAGATATCAATTTTCTAATTAGTTCTTTATTTCACAAATTATATATTTAGTTGTTTATTTTTTCTAATGTTATGCTACTAAAAATGTAAGGCTATAAGTTTGAATCTTTTATGAAAACTATGTTATTTTTAAAATTTAAATTAAAAATAATGTTAAATTTCTCAAATTTAAGACTTCTATATTAAGTATTTGTCTTACTACTGACAACTATTATTTTTTAAATATATAATTTAAACAAATCATAAAAATTTATACAATGCAATGTAGCACCAAAGTTGTATGATATTATTATGATATAGTATTAATATAATATAATACAATGCATCTAAATTAAAATAAAATAATATAGCATAATATAATATAGTGTGCAAAACATATCTTATAATCATTATATACCTCACCTATATCTAGTAATAAATTCTAATGAAATGTTGGAGACAATTAAATTAATGAAAAAATGAATTATCTGTTTCTTTCAAACTCAAATTCTATAAATGTGTCTCCAACTAAGACAAATGAATTTATTATATACTGCCCACTATCAAAAAGTTAATGGCATGTTTATTATTGGGAATGAGAAGATGCATTTATTTGCTTAAATAAGAGGTGGAATGGAATCAAAATTACAGGTCCTACTAAAATTAAAAATGGTTACTAGAGTTCTTATTCTCATGAGAGGAGATGGAAATAAAAATTTTATCCTCCAAAGTGATCATATTACCCCACTTAAATCTTAAAATTCTTATTTTATCCTTCGTCCTCCTCCTGCTTCTTTTTCTTAATTATAATGATTAATAATAATTACAATATTACTATAACAACAACAGCAACAATAACAAAAATAATAATTAATAATAAATTACAGTAACAGTAACAGCAACAATAATATTATTATTGTTGTTATAAATAATGACAATAATCAACTAAGGTTAGTTTAGTAATTTAAAATAATTTATTTTAATTTCAAAATAAAATAAATACATTAATAGCAATAAAATTCATTCAATTTTGATTTCCATGACCCAAGTAAATAATTTATTATAACTTTCATTTTTCATTAAGATTTCAAACCATTAAAATTATTGATTTGTAAATAGAGCATTATAGTGAAGTGAATGTGAAGGTGAACGATAAATGGAAGTTATAAAATATTGCTTAGAATTCATATGGTTTTATTAAATTTGTAGGTTTTTACATCAAATTTCGGCTCATTGGAATTATAACATGTAGTACAAATCTCGAGACAATAAACTGATGATTTTGAAAGCACTAGAGACGTTCTTATATAAAAATTAAATACGATAATTAACTCATTATGTTTCTTCGCTCCTTCTAAATAGCTCTCTGCTTACCCTGGACTTAAGCCCAAAAAAGAGAAAAAGTTTCTTCTTTATTTATTATTGTCTGCTTTATCTACTTGGCCGCATTCAATGTTCTTGATAAAATACGGTATATATGCATCTCAAAAATGATCTCAAAACAAAAACAGAAGTAAATTCCAAATGCTAATAGAAATTAACATCAAATAACCTAATGTAATTTCTTTCATGGCTATCACTTTGTGTGCAGGTCAAAATTAAAACAACCAATCAATAATAAGGTGGAAGGTAAAGGCTATTGCCTTGTGTAGTAGAGGAAACTGATAGAAGAGGAAAGGGATTCAACATTTGGGAAATTCAAAGCAGTTAATTAATCTCATTTATATCATATGATTCTTATAAAGTGAATAACAAATATTCACAATTTTCAAAATATTTTATTAACTAAACTGCACTCATCATTCGTCTCTCAATATCATATTACTTTAAGGTCATGTTTGGTTTGAAGAAAAAGAAGGAGAGAAAAAGAGTGGAATGAAGTAGAAAGGAAAAGGGGTGGATTAAAGTAGTGAGATTAGATTTTATTATTTGGTTTGACATAAAATTTAATAAGGAAAGAAATTATGATTTTTTTGGATAAATTTATTGTTTACTTTAAATATCAAATTATCTATTTTAGTAATGAAATATAATATATTTATTATCATGTATGTGTATTTATATATAAATGGCAGTCCAATGGCGACCCGATAATTTTTAAAAAGGTCCAACAGAGAAGTGGTAGCTTTCCAATGACGTTCAGTAATGTCTGATGGTGATCTAGTGGCTTAATTTATATTTATTAACTAAATTGCACTCATCATTCGTCTCTCAGTATCATATTACTTTAAGGTCATGTTTGGTTTGAAGAAAAAGAAGGAGAGAAAAAGAGTGGAATGAAGTAGAAAGGAAAAGGGGTGGATTAGAGTAGTGAGATTAGATTTTATTATTTGGTTTGACATAAAATTTAATAAGGAAAGAAATTATGATTTTTTTGGACAAATTTATTGTTTACTTTAAATATCAAATTATCTATTTTAGTAATGAAATATAATATATTTATTATCATGTGTGTGTATTTATATATAAATGGCAGTCCAATGGTGACCCGATAATTTTTAGAAAGGTCCAACGGAGAAGTGGTAGCTTTCCAATGACGTTCAGTAATGTCTGATGGTGATCTAGTGGCTTAATTTATATTTGTATACTTTCATATTAAATAATAAGTTTATTTATTTTGTTAAGTTTCTCAAATTATTTATTAATTTACTTAATATATAATTATTTATAATATTAAATGGATAAAATAATATTATAAATAATAATTATTAATGGTATTAAACAAATTACAAAGATGGATAATTTTGAAAAGTTTAGTTTTCAACATAAAAGAATTTTAAAATTTTCACTACTTGGTGCAAAATTCAAATTCTACATTATGATGAATATTAAATTCTAATGAAAATTAAATTCTTATATATTTTGTCCAACTAAAAAATAAAAAATAAAATAAAATTTAAATTACTTTTCTCTCCTCTATTCTCTCCTCCCAACCAAACATTACCTAAGGGAAAAAAATAAAATAAAAGATTGAGATGATTTTTCCATTGCTCAAGAAATTATTATAATGCAATTGTTACGGGGGCGTAATTTCAATGTTACAATTTATGATATGTTTTTATGAAAGGTCTATGTATAAAAAAAAGCAATAAATGAATAACTAATTTAAACAAAGAAAAAACCAAGAACAAATGTAGTTAATTTGTTTTGTATTTCCTGCAAGTGATTTTGTAGGTGTTATATTCTAGAGCCTATGTATTTTATTACAGTTATTACTTTGATAAATGGCTATGGTTGTGTCTAGAATAATTAAATAGAAACAAGATTATGAAATGGATTGAACAGATCAATCATTATATATATATATATATATATATATATATATATATCTATAAAATTGGGGCTAAAAGAGCTTATGTGGCATCACCATTCTTCATCTTTTTATATTCTCTTTTATCTAAAATTTTGGCTTAAATTAAAAAATAATTACATTATAAAAGATTTAAAATAAAAAATAAATAAAAATTAATTATAAAAGATTTGGTTGAGAAATTAAATTCAACAATATGTAACCACTAATAATACTTAATTATAAACCTTGAAACATTCTTTTCTTTTATTATACTAAAATTAAACTTTCGTGGCTTAAAATACATTAATCAATCAAATAATTAATATAAAAAGGAATGTTCTTTCATCTTTCCTCAATAATAAAGAAGCCAAACGTTTCCATAATTTTAATGCCATAATTCTATATTTAATTATGTAACCTTTTGACTTCTTCAAACTCTCTAAATACTAAGTATTTAAAGTTATATTTGGGTTATTTTTTTAATTATTTAACCAATATCCTCTTTAAAAGGATTCTTGTATTTTTATTATTTGATTTATTTGAATCAAATAATAAATATATGAAGGAAGATTTTTTTCATCTTCCCTCAACAATGAAGAAGCTAAAAAATTGCATAATTTTAATGCCATGATCTCATATTTAATTATGCAATATTTTGACTTCTTCAAACTCTCTAAACATTAAGTATTTAAGATTTATTATATTTGAATTTTTTTATTATTTAATCAACTTCCTTTTTAGAAAGATTTTTGTGTTTTCATTGTTTAATTTATTTGAGTTTTTCATATCGTGTGTTTCATAGAGTACTCTTTTTTTAATGAGTTGAATAATGATAGAGATAGTTAGATGACAAGGGTTAGACTTGATAGGATATAGGCATTTATTAATACCAAGAAGAATGGAGAATTGATTAGTGTGGACATAATTTTTATTGATAAAAAAGTTGTATAAAAAATTCCTTCTTCCATTATTTTTTCTAATTTTTTTCCAATTGTTTTACACTTAATGTTGCATTCTTTTTTCCATAGAAAAATCTAATGCATGCGATAATCAAGAAAAATTTAGTAATAAGGTGTAGGCACATATTGAGTGAAGGTTCTTTATACAATATTTGAGCATTAAATAATGATTTTGAGGCTGATTGGAACTCTTAAGTGAAGGTGGTTTTTTTATTTTTGTTTTTTTCTTTTCATCCATGTGTGTCATTTCTTCCTAAATATTGGAATGTCCATTCTATATTTTGTAAATATTTATTATTTAATTATAGTAATATATTGTTACTGTGGAGGGCAAGATTAATAATATATATAATTCAACTTATTGCTAAGAATCCTCAGTTATAAAATTTAATTTAGAACTTATTAACAACTATAAAAGGTATAAGATCTGTACGCTTAGATTATATATTAATATATATAGTTTTAAAATTAACGAACAATAGTTAACTTTTGTAAATAACATTAATTTTATAAGGCTGTTTTATCTTTTAAAAAATTAATTTATATTTCTTTGATAAGTTTCATCAAGTACAAAGTAAAATAAAAATAATACTATTTTTTTTTCAATACCACGCGAAGTGTGGATCTATTTCCTAGTTTTGATAATATAATAGTGTGAATTGTTACGTTAGAGATTAAGAATTGATAAGCATATTCTCTATTTGCAATCAGCAATAACAAAATTATAAATTATTTAATTATTTATTAATTTACCATAGATTTTAAACCAAAAAACAGCATTAACTCCTAAAACTAGCAACCTTCTTTGCTGAAATCCGTTACATTCACACGCTTTTTCTTTCACACATACAATTGATTTTTTCTTAAATTTTAATACTAATTACATAGTAATTTTTTAAAATAAATATACACATGTCATATGCACATTAATTATTTATTAATTTATAATAAATTTTAAACAAAAAATTAGAAAAAATAAACTCCTAAAACTGACAACCTCCTTCGCTGTAACCCCTTACATTTATACACTTTTTCTTCCACAAATATAATTGGTTTTTTCGTAAACTTTAATATTAATTACATATTAATTTTTGAAAATCAATATACAAGTTATATATACATTAAGTTAATATGGTACATTAGACTTATTTTAAACGAAATCTCAAAATCTCCCTAGTTTTTGAGAAATACTGGCCAAATATTTGACAATTATTGGGCTTGGCATCTGTCATACCAAAAGTTTGGGAGGCCTCTCCCATTCTTTCTACTCTGTCATAATTATTTTTATTAGAATATTCCAATCTCCTCCGTGACTGCGGCCTTCGCTTGTCCTCCTCGTCCTTGACTTCTCTAGCTCTGCCTTTGGCTCGGCCACATTGCCTTGAGCACATGATGCTTGATACTCCAAGGAGGGGCTCCATCTTAATACTCCAATTGCTGTTCTTTACTTTGATGATGGAATTTCCAATGACATAATGCGACTATTTACGGTAACTCTTAATAGAGTGAGAACTTAATTAGAAATTCTAATCACCTAGATGGATCTAGAACAGAAAAGCCCTAAGAAGAACTTAGACCGAAAGTCAGTCAACGGCCTTATCCATTTTTCCTTTGTGTCGTCTTAGTTCTTTTGGCTGAAACTTTTGGTGATATCGATGCTAGGATTCTTGGTGATTTCGCAGTAGTATGCTTGTCCCTTCGAGCTGCTTAGCACCAATACACTGTTTTGAAAATAAGGTCCTTAGACATCAGTTCATTCAACTATTAGAGCATTTCTAAAAATTTTTATAAATTTTACTCTTTAAATATGTATTTGTTTACCAATGTGGCAAATAGAAGAGTAAAAAAATATACTATTCTTCAAAAGACTCTTTAAATAAAAATAAGTTAATATTATTTTAATCAAAAAGTTATTGTTTTAAGAGAAGAAGTCAAAAGCAATTAAAATACTTTTCTCTCTTTCTTCAATAAAAAGTAATAAAATATAAATTGAAGAGGGAGAAAATAACTCTCTAAATTTGAAGAGAGAGAATTATTTTTTTTTAAGAATTTTAATTGAAGTGCCTTTTGGAGGTTTAAATGTTGACTTGACTCTTTAAATAAGTAATAAAATTTTAATTAAAGAGTCTTTTGGTGATTCTCTTACAAGCTAGGAAACACATAGTTGCTTGCACTCAAAATAAATTCCACACCTCATAGCTCCATAATTTCTTCTTTTCCCTTGTACAATAGCACTTTATTTCTTTTGTGCTTCTTTATTTTTGCTGTGCCTGGACAAACTAAGAGAAACAATATGTCTACATAATGAGAACTCATCAACGTACAACGCATTTCGACTACCAAACTGATTCCAACCACGCAAATGCTTATAAACACATTAATCAAACAATTATGTAATAGTAATCAAGCTGCATATTCAAAACTTACTTGGTTGCAAACTGCGCCAGTTGATAGTTAGAGCACTCTTTCTAAAGAAGCTATTGACTTTCTCGGTGTTTGTTTTAAGCTATTGACTTTCTAAAGCTATAGAAAATAATATTAAAAAACTAAAAGCAAAAGAAATAAACACGCGTTACAATTTATGCGAACAATTTCTTTATTTCAGTCATAGCATTACAATAACGAAAACAAAAACAGTCAAATACAAACATGACACGCCAATTTATTCAGACCTTAAAATAACTAAAGAAGACGGAACTACGTGGCTCACAAGCACTGCGAGCAACTATCTCGTAAAGAGTAATTAAAGAGAAACGCTACTCTTTTGGCGGCTTGCCACAGAGGCAGCGAGCACAACGAGGGGTTTTCGTCAGTGAACTCCAGATCCAATGGAGAAAGTAAAAAGTCCACATGTGGATGAAGTAATTGAACAAGATAAAAAGCCTCTTCAGTCTAAAGGGGACAACCAACTGAAATGAACGAAGCATTAGAATCAAAAGAAGACCTCTTTAATCACCGTAATGGCAACTGCAAATACTTCGGCGGTATCATTTCACATGTGAATCTGTATTTGCTTCTTTCTCCTAGTGGGTTTTGGGAAACTTTTGGACTATTTTTTCTAGATTCTCGGTGGTGCTTTACTTGCTCTCCACACTCGATTTTTTCTTAGGCCAATGCTTCTTGGGCCAAAATTTTATTTTTATTTGAATTTTACTCTTGGTTCCTGATTCCTGATTCCTAGTTCTTGGTTCTTGATTCTTGATTCCTAGTTCTTAGTTCCTGCAACTTTATGCGTTTATTTTCATAACTTCAAGATATGGTTTCAAATCAAGCTTCCAAGTCATGCTTCCTTGGTCAAGCTTCCAACTCTTGGTCTTAAGCTTCTTTTTTATTTACGTGGGCTTTGTGGCCTTATATTCCATGAACCAAAATCATGCATGCTTCCATTCTTTGTGTGCTCTTTGCACTCCATGCATGCTTCTATTCTTCACGTGCATTCTTTTCTTCTCACAACATTTACCCCTTAGTCCTTTGGAATTTTTACTTTTGAAAGCTACAAAGGACTATCATTTACTAATAAATGCGCTGAGCATAGTTGAACATTCTCTCACCCAAACATCGTTTTTTCTTTCTTTATGTTTTCTTTTCCTTTAACCATTTAAATCTTTCTCCAACAACTGACGTTCTCCTTCTCTTTCTTTTTTTTTTCCCTTTTTGGTGAGTATTAGTTTTTTTTGCTTTTAGCTTTCTTTGTTAATGAGTCTACAATCTCTTCAAATTCTAAAGGCTTTTCCGACCATGTTTTCTGTGATTTCTCTATAGATGATAATATTTGTCAGCCTTTGAGTCATCATTTTGTCCTTGTAAATTTTACTTCTGCTTCTTTTTTCCTCCTTCTATCTTTAAATCCACTGAATGGAATATTGGTAAAGAGATTAATCACATAGGTGAAATGTCACTCGAGACTCTTCGAATTTCTTATGGTATCCCTTACTCTATTTTTTGGAGTGGGCTAAAGAAAATAAGAGATCTAGTCATCCATCTCCTGGGTTGTCTCCATGCATCTAGAATTTTTTAATTATGATATCTGACTCTTTTCTCATCAATACCTTAGGTATATACTTAGTAATCTAAACTGCACTCTTGCTCAGTTGAGCCCTCACGTCTGGTGTGTTTTTATAGGGATATATATTCTTTGAACACAAAGAAATCTTTCCAAACCCACATTTTAGTATTCCAATTCTTTTATCAATTAAAGAGCATTCTTGCTTCCAATAGAGGCCCTCCCATTAAGGGTTAGTGTTATCTAAGAACCTGGACAAAACTTCCTCCTTTGATTATTCAAAAGAAGTCCTCTAGTGGGTCTTGAAAAGATTCGTGGTTTTTTACTGGTGGAAACTGGGAATTTAGGGATTTTCATGATAAAAATCTTGAGTGCTGAACTAAAACTCATTTGTGTACCTTAGATAACTAGCTTGGTATCAGTTTGGTACCATTTTAAACACTTTCATGTAACTTTGCTAATTTCACCTTTCTTTTTCATTTTGATGACGATGTGAAGTGCTCCTCATTCCTCTTCTGTTATATTAGATGATGAGAAAGGCCTGTTGTTGAGTGTCTTTGATATTTCACTAGAATATAGATCTCGAGAATACCTATCCCAACTAGGCTTCTTATCTTCATTTAGCTTTATCTCTTTTGCTGATCTTTTAGATCCTTCCAAAGTGAAACTTTTTATTCTTTTTTTTTACCTTTTTATAGCAGTCTAATCAAATGCATTTTCTTTAGTAGTCATGTCTTTTAGGGTTGGGCAGGGTTCGGTTCGAATAGATATTGAGCAGAACCGAATAAATTCAAATGTTTTATAAAATGAACCGAACAAGAATCGAATAGAATAAACAAATGAACATGAACCGATTCATTTGGTTTTGGACGTATTTTGAATTTTAAATTTTTGGCTTGTTGAGCTAAATTAATAGAATATTTTTTCTCAACAATAAATTCATTATAGTTTTATTATAATACTAATAATAAGCACAAGATATTAAAAACATGTTTATCAATGTTGTGTTACTAACTAGCTACTATTAATAAAATATAAAATATTAAGATTTAAGAATATAAATCTAGACTCTAATGCTCTATATATATAAACATAAAGTTGTATAGAAAAATAAAAATAACAATAATTACAACACAAGATAAAAATAAAAATCATGTGTGAGCAAGTTTATTGTAACTATTTTATATAGCCAATTAACATATAACACATTTCATGTTTTAGTAAAATTATAAAAATATTTTGGCTCTTCGGTTTGATTATTCAGTTCAGTTAAAAGAACAAAAATCTGAACTAGTATTTTGATTCTTTTATAAATTAAATATTCATATATTTATAAGAAAAAAAAAGATTCGAATAGGAACAAATCCACCAATTTGTTTTGGTTTTTCTTCGATCTCAATTTTTTCCCCCAACCTTAATATCTTTCAGAAATGATGTTGCTTGTAAAAGAATAAGATCAAGAAATAACCTATGGCTAGGGTTAATAAGAAGCTAAGAGATAAAATTACTTTTCATGCTGAGGGATCATCTTCTTAAGCGACTGTTGCTACCGCTTAATTTCAGTAGGAATTTGTGTTTCCACCCTTTACTACTACATGTCCACCAACAATGGGCTCTTGTTCAACCTCTACCACTACTAATTTTCCAGCTTTTACTCCATTTCCCTTGAATTCCAGTCATGGGACATTGCCTCTGCTTGAAGGCTAATCACACTTTGCATGGGAAGGTCCTTCTCAATCATATCTCAACTCTCTTAACCAACTTTAGTTGCAATATATTTCTTTTAATGGTGTGAGGAATATTGAGAGTTGTGATCCATCTGACTTTATGCTGACTAATATTTTATAGGTATATTATATGGTTTTTATGCGTAGTATACTTTATTTGACTGTAGTTGACTTGCACTATTCAAGCATTTAGAAAAAAGATAAAATATTTAATGTTAGAGAAAAATGCTTTATTTAAATCTGGTCGAGCTTCTGCACAGCAAATTACTGAGTTAGAGAGAAACTTGAATGAGAAAAAGGCTCATGTGGCTTAACTCAAAGTGAATTATAATAACTTAAAAGCATATTATAATAATCTAAAAGCTCAGTTTCAATCTTAAATTCAAGATTTATCTTACTTTTTCGATTGACTAAATCTTCAGATGTCTACTGCAAAAGCTTCTATTGTGGAGGAGTACAAGTCTTTTGTTGAGTTTGCTACTTTTAATGACAAAGAGTTTTTAAGGGTGTTGGAAAAGTTAGGTCCTTGATAAAGAGTCATTATCCCTAGCTTGACTACTCTTTTCTAAAAGACGATGAAGAGAAGGACTAATGATAATGTGTAGACCTTCTTTTGTTGCTTATGTACTCGCGCTTTTTTTTTTCTTTTTGTAGTGGATCACTTGCTTCTTAATGTATGTGCTAGCCTTGGAGTGTCTATTTATTATATAGAACTAGTGTTTGCTTATTTTTAGCTTTTCGTGTACTCTTACTTTTCTACTTTTTCTTTACTCAAAAGCAAAAACTCATTGACAGCTTTTTCTGTTTTCAGCACCTTAACTTTGCCTATTTTTGCTTTCAAGAATTTCTTTACTTGTTCTAGCACTAAAAAGTTCTCTTTTCTATAATTGAAAAAAATTTAAATTTTCATACACCAAGAATTGTTTAGCTTTAACATAAAGAATTTAATTACAAACTTTCTTGCTTTTAAGAATCTACTTAAACTTTTCCTACTTTCAGAGATTTACTTGAAATTTTCCTACTTCTAGAACTTTACTTGACCTTTTTGTGTACTAGAAATTTATTTGAACCTTTCCTAAATCCCTTACTTGAACCTTTCTTACTTTTAAGAATTTATTTAAACTTTTCCTGCTTTCAAGAACTCACTTGAACTTACTTGAAATTTTTACTTCCACGAACTTACTTGAACTTTTCTTGCTTCTAAGAATTTACTTAAACTTTTCTTGCTTCCAGGAATTTATTTGAACTTTTTTTGCTTCTAGGAATTTACTTGAACCTTTCCTGTATTAATAATTTATTTAAACTTTTCCTGCTTCAGGAATTCACTTAAATCTTTCCTACTTCTAGGAATTTACTTGAAATTTTCCTACTTTCAATAATTTACTTTTTGCTTTTTCTGCCCCTTAAGAGCAAGAAACTAAGCTTATTAGGGATGATATGCCAAAATAATGAAAGAAAATTGCTTTTATTAATGAATGTCTAAGAAGTTTATTGCAATAACTTTTTCTAGTATCTAAATGTTTTACTAGCTTTGAGAAAATCTTTTATTTACACCTACATTCTTGATGTGAGTGACTCGCCTACTCAAGTAGCCTTATTGTGGCCTTCTTTCTATAGTTGAATAGTGTTTAACTCTTTAACTAGTGAACCTATCTACTTATTTCTTTCCTCTCTAGGATGGAGCATGACTTGTAAGTTTTCATACTTGTCTATCTTGTCTTTTAAAGCCGTGGCATAATATCTCTTAGACTTCTCTTGGTCAGCTCTTAAAACACCAACTCCAATTTCAGTAGGAAACTTTACCATTAAATGGTAAGTGGAAGTGATTGTCCAAAATATGTTAAAAACTAGTTTACCTAGGATGACATTATATACTGAGGGATGCTTTACCACTAAGAAATTCACTATCTTAGTAACTTGGTAGGGTGGTTCACTAATGGTTACCAATAATTCAATACTGCCTAGAGGGATTAAACATTCTCTACCAAAACTAATTAAGGGTGTGTGTATTGGCTAAATCTTTCTCTTCCTATCTTCATTTTATCGAATGCCGTTGTATACAGGATATATGATAAACTTTCATTATCTATTAGGACTCTATAAACTTTCCTATTTGCCAAGATTATTGAGATGATCAGAGCATCATCTTGTGGCTTATGTATACCTATGGCCTTCTCATTTGTGAATGTGATGGTATTATGCATAATTTTAGCTTCTTTTTTAGGTTTGCTCATCAAATCCATTAGAAATATCCCAAGCGTATTCTTAGCCTTTCTAGCATCAGACTTTCAAACCTTGTTAGAATCTTTTCTACCTACAAGCCTATCAAATATGGTTCTTATAGGCGTGCCTTTTACAATATCTTAGTTCTCGACTTATGTAACTACAGATGTTGTTTTTTGTGTAGCACTAGGTGAGGCCTGATCAAGTATTCTTCTGCTATCTTTTCTTATGAACTCTCTGAGGTATCCTCTTTGAATCAGACACTTTATTTCTTCTTTGAGGTTAAAATAATCCTCTGTGCTGTGACCATGACTCAATGGTATTTGCAGTATTCACTTTTGTCTCTTCGATTTAAGGTTGTCTTAATTTTCTTAGTTTTTCGTAATAACTTAAAATTTCTGATCTGCATCAGTAGCTGTTCCCTTAGTGCATTGAGTGGTGTGTAACCAAAGAACTTGCTTCGGGGAATTATTGGACCCTTGCCATTCTCTGACCTATTATTTTTTATCAATTTTCAACTGGCTTTTCCTTCGGTTTCCTCTTTCCCTAGATCTTCATAAATCTAGATTTGCAGTCCTCTTTGCACTAACTATTTCATCTGTGTTAGAATATTTTTATGCTCTTACTTCTAGCTCTATGAAGCTTCTTAGAGCATTTTTTGTAAAGGAATAATGGAGCCTTCCTGGTTGCAATCCTGCCATGATGGTAGTTAAGGCCACTGCATCATTATAATTCTTAATCTTTACCACTTCCTTATTAAAATGAGTAATATAATCCTTTAATGACTCACCTTTCCCTTGTTTTATTGACAAAAGATGAGTTGGGGGAAGCTAATAGTCCCTGACTCTAAAAAATTAATTAATTAGCATTTAAGCCAATTGAGCAAATGGTGATATAAATCTTGGTTTCAACTTTTTATACCATCTACACGTTACTCTAGTGAGCGTGAAGGAGAAGGCTCTACACATGGCTACTTCGAATGCTCTTTGCAACTCTATCGAAGATCTATAAGTCTCTAAATGCTTTGCTGAATCTTATTCTTTGTATAATTTTATCTGAGACATCTTCAATTTGGGAGGGAGAGGTGCATCTAAGATATCTCTTATGAAATAAGGCTTTACTACTCCCTTAATTGGCCGAAAACAAAAGATTTTCTTATTGTCATCCTTTCTTTTCTAAAGTCTTCTTAATTCTGCTTCAAGGCCTATTGAGTCAACAATAGATTCAGCTTTCTCATGCTTCATGGATTGGCATTTCTCCTTTAGTTTCTCACACAGGTCTCACTCTTTAGAATTTAATATGTCCCGAAGATTGTTGTTCTCATGATTTGCCAGCTTGCATGGCTTCTGACTCTCAAAGAGATAACTCAAGACCTTTCTTCTTGATGTCTATGTTGTTGATTTTGGTGCTAATGTTGTTGCTGCTCTTCAACGTATAGAGCAAGCCCATGGTTTCTTTGGTCCTCTATGTATTGAAGCACTAAGGTTATGTTTTGCACCAAGTCAATCGTCTGTTAAGCAAGCGGTGGTGGGCCAATATTGTTGCGTTGTCTCTTTGGGGGCTTAGGACCCACAGTAACCCATGACTGTGCTGGCTTCATTGGATCATGACTTGGTGATGGCTGACTTTAATTACAACTAATTATATTTTCCCCACAGACGACACCAATCTGTTGACACTAATTTTTGTTGGTCAACTTAGAGAATTAAATATGGGAAAAATATAATAAATTGGACACAAAGAATTTATGTGGTTCACACTCAGTCTACGTCTATAGGAGTCAAAAAAGTAATTTTTTTTACTATTTAATAAAGAATTACAAATGAGAGAATTTCTTTATAGCTTTTTTACCTCTAATTTTTCTTCTCTCCTCTATACCTCTAAAGCTCTCTATTTATAATATAATTTGTTAGGTATCTAAGTTGGTGTTAATTTCTTATTTAAATAGAATTATATTTGGAATTTTTATTTGCTTTCTTCTTCAAATGGGTTTTGGGAAGCTTCTGAACTATTTTTCGTAGATTTTCGGTAGTCTTTTACTTGCTCTCCATGCTCAATTTTTTCTTAGGCCAACGCTTCTTGGGCCATATTTTTTTTAATTTGAATTTTGGTCTTGGCTCCTGGTTTCTGGTTCTTCGTTTTTGGTTCTTGGTTCCTGATTCTTGGTTCCTAGTTTCTGTAACTTTGTGCATTTATTTTTATGACTCTAAGACATGGTTTCAAGTCATGTTTTCTTGGTCAAGCTTCTAACTCTTGGTCTCAAGCTTCTTTTTTCTTTACGTGGGCTTTGTGGGCTTGTATTCCATGAACCAAAAGTATGCATGCTTCCATTCTTCACGCGCTCTTTGCACTCCAAAACCAAACCATGCTTCCATTCTTCACGTGCTCTTTGCACTCCCTGCAAGCTTCCATTTTTCACGTGCATTCTTTTCTTCTCACAACAAACATGGTAACTCAGGCTAGGAATATTGCCAGTTCTATTAGCGTCTGTCAGCATTCAGTGTTTTCAGCATCTTTCTAAAGAAAATGAAGCTATCCCCAAACGATAGTTTTCAGTAAACTATAATTTTTTTTTTTCATTTTAAAGTTTGAGAAGTTAGTAATGAATATAACAGGATAGAAACAAAAGATTCATCCACGCATGGATTGCCTACTATTTTAAGAATATAATAGGAATTCAAATAGAGGATGCATGCATTCATGCATATATTGCCTGCTAGAGTATACTACGTACTTACCCAGTTTTTGTAGCTCAATGGCAACCTTCACGGGGGACTTTCCCTCTAACTTAGTGGCGCAATTGTCGTTCACCGGCAGAGCTTTCAGAATATATTCCAGGATATCCTCGTTTTGGGACTCAACCGCCAGATACAGTGGAGATTTACATTCATGGTTTTTTACGTAGGGCGCATTTGGGTTTTCTGATACCAGGGTTCAAGCAAGAGAAACTAGTGAATTTACTCTATCTTCATTGTGTTTATTTTTGGGCTTCTTGGCATCCAGCAAAGCATTAAGAGCCTCGTGTAGAGCTGTGTTTCCTATATCGTTTCTCATCTTCATCTATCTTTTGACATCGCTTTGAGATGATGATGTCATTCCAGACTTTTTTACAAAATCGACAAGAATTTTCACTGTTTCTAACATCCCAGCTCTAGCAGCAACGTGAAGCGGAGTATCGCGTTTGGAGTTTTGCATGGTGATCATAAAGGGATACTTTCCCGTCAAGATTGTCGTCAAGTTTTCATGATCATGAATAGACCCTGCAGCTGCTATGCGCAGCAACGTATTGTCAGAAGGGCAGGTTATTGTTCTGAAAGCTACTGACATGTCTTGGTTTTCAATTTCAGAAAGGAGGAATGCGCTAAGATTGTAATTGATCAGTGCTGATTGAAGAGCCTTCTCAGCCTCTCCCATTTTTTGGAAATAAGTCAAGAAATGGCTTCCTAGGTTGTGGACAAACGATTTGCTGCTTTATACTGTGAATCAATCTTAGTGTGCATAGAGTGAAGCTTACTTTCTTTCTCAATCTTACGTACCCTAATTGCATGTATCACATCTGAAGGAAGGTAAGTCGAACGATTCTAATGAACATGAAAAACACCCGAAGAGACCTGGCAATGGCTAAAGCTGTATTAAATGTGTTTAGTGTGTGCAGACTTTTTTCTTTGTTCCAATCATAAATCCTATCCTTTTAAATTTTCTTAACTTCGTTTAGTTTGGAGCAGAGATTGCTTAAGCTTTCGCTAAAAAGGGTCGGTTAATAATTAGTACAACAACAAGGCTTACTCGAAGGATGATTCATTGATGAGTCAGTAAACATTAGGTTAGGTGGTACGGTTTTTTATCTAAGCCAGCAGTTGGTCTTTTTCTTTTTCTTATTATTTTATCTTTTCCAAACTCTCTAATTTAGACAGCAGAATATTATCATAAAGATGGAGTGAGCTAGGTAACGGGAGAGGTTTTACCTTTAGTGACCATCACACATAAAAAATAATCGGCACACTCATGTACATCAATTGTTAGCTTGAAAAGGAAATAAATGACTAGTGAAACCAGTGACTTAAAAGACCAACACTAAAAATAGAAAAGCATTGCTTATTTATTAATATAAAAAAAAGCATTCGAATTTAAATATAAATTATTAGATGTTAGATGCCCTTGAACTTTTAATACATTAATTTCTTTTTTCATCTGTTTAGTGAAAAACAATTTATCCACAACCTTCGCTATTAGTAATATGGAATCACTACATTTTTTTTAAAAATATTATATACTGTTATTTTGATTTGATGGATTGAATCAAAATGAAAATCGAAAACCTGGATTTATTAGGCAGGTTCATTGTTGATGTCGTATCAATATCCATCCAAAGAAGAAGTACAACAGAATCAATTCATAATCCTAAATTAAAAATAAAATGTTCAAAATAATTTTATTTTATTAGTTGAAGGCTACTATATACAATAGTAGACAATAATGTTCATCTTATGGTAAACGATAGTGACATGCAGTAGTGTTTGGTTCATCCGTAGCTTTAACGCCATCCATTCAAAGTTACAAAATTATGCCATATTTCCAGGTGTCACTAGATCATTTTTTTTATACATATAGAAATTGGTGTAGGTTTTTTTATTTTTTTAATATAAATATATTATTAAATCATACGATTTAATAAAATAAGTGTTAAATTCACTATAAAATTATATCATTTAATGTTAGTAGTGTGTTTGTACTAATTTTATTAAATTATATAGCTTAATAAGGTGTCACGCATAAGAAAAAATGAGCATCATAGGCTAGCGCTCCCATCACAACACTAGCCTAGCGCTGCTATGTAAGTTTCTCTAATATTCAACGGGTCATTAAATCCTGTCACATGTAGCCTCACACTTACCCAAAAGCCTTGTGATATTCCAATCCAATAACATTATATTTTTGTTCTCCCTCGTAATATTTTTCATAAAGGATTTACTTTCTATGTTGTGGAAGTGTGGATTGAGAAATTATCAATATTACGGGGACTGCAACTTATTCAGAAATATAAATATGGTGATAAACAAATGCAACAAAAAAAAGAGGACATAATAATTTACATTGTTTAACTTAAAACTTGTGTTTATAGATAAATTTTTTTTAAAAAAAAATTACTATGAAATAGGAGTAATAAAATTGAGAACTACTTTCAAAATTTAATAACTCAATACATTCAAATAGATCCTATTAGGTGGTGTTTGGTTGGGAGGAGAGAATGAAGGAAAGGAAAGTAATTTAAATTCTATTTTTATTTCTATTGTTTGGTTAGACAAAATATATAAGGGTATAATTTCTATTAAAATTTAATATCTATCATATTGTAGAATTTAAATTCCACACTAAGTAGTGAAGAATTTAAAATCCTCTTAGGTTGAAAACTAAAGTTTCTAAAATTATTCTTCAAGCTTTTTTAACTTATTTACTACCATTACTAATAATTATTTATAATTTTATTTTATTAATTTAATAAATGATTTAACAAATTTATCAAAATAAATAAACTTATTTATTTTTTATTTAATATGAAAATATAAAAATATAAATTAATCGTCATCGGAAAGTCATCGGAAATTCTCTGAAACTTCGCTAGAAAGTCACCAAACGTCCACTGGAATTACTAAAAGTCTCTAGAGCTCCACCAAAAATTTGATGGATGCCACCAGACTACCATTATATATAATATAATATAAATAGTTTAATATTTAAGGTAAAGGATAAAGTTATCCAAAGAAAAAAATTATAATTTCTTTTCTTATCAAGTCTTATGTCAAACCAAATAATAAAATTTAATTACACTATTCTCCCCCCACTTCTTTCTTCTCTCTTCATCTGCATTTCACTCTTTTCCTCTCCTTCTCTTTCTTTAAATCAAACATAACCTTAGGAGCCAGGAAAATGCTCTGTAAAAGCTACGGAAGAATTCACTTGCAAATGCTCTCGACTCTCACAATTTGTGATATCTTAACTCTCAAGAATGAACCTCTATTTATATTTATCTCACGGCTTTACCTCCAAAAATTGCGGTCCAAAATCCGCTGAGACTAGCCCCGATTTTGTTGAGCAAATCTTGACAAAAGGAGCATGAATTGCCATCACATGCAGATAGCCAGTTTCATTGCATGCATTAAACCCGTGCAGGTTTTTCAACAATTTTTATATGTACAATTGCCGACTTCTTCAGTGGTGTAAGAACCTCACTATTTAGCATTCAATTGCATGAGTACAATTTTACCATTTAATCTTCACACTTTTACCACGCAATTACTAACTTGGCCGTTTGTTATAAATGTTTCCCCTTATTCAAGTCAAATATTGGAACATTCGCCAAAATTGATGAGAATAGCTGTAGCAAGGTCGTTTTGCTTACATCACCGTGTCCCCAATATCCAGCAATTCACATCAGATGCACAATAATGATAATATATTAACCATTTGTATGGAGACATATATGTTGGTTGCAGAGAAGAATGTTCTAACCGTGTAGCTTTTGTTAAGGGTCTTTCTGCTTGTTTCCACTTGGGTCTAGTGCAATTATTTGGAGGACGGTCGATTTGATGAGGCTGAGAAGTTTATGAGTTCTACACCAGTCAACTAAGATGTTGTGCATGATTATTGATGAAGATTTGATGGGATTTGAGAAGCTGCAAAAGAAAATTACACAGATATTCACATCACAACTACAGAGGAAAAACAAAAAAAGAAAATGTTGAAAATATTATATCAAGTTCTGTACTTTTATTCCGCAAATGAGTTATGATTCAACAAAGCTCGTCTCCATAAACTTTACAAATTCCTTAAAATCTATCCTTCCGTCTCCATTTTCATCAAAAATTTTGATCATTTTCTTGCAATTCTCCACATCAAATCCCTCTCCCAAGCCCAAAATACAAAGCACCCTCTGCAACTCGGTGGCGTCAATAAAGCCATCGTTGTTCTCATCAAACACATCAAAAGCTCCTTTCACCTCCTCTAAGCTTGGCTCTTTCTCTTCAAACAACCACGAAAGCTCAGCAGAACCCAGCTTCTGCGGAAGCTCCTCATCTTCAGAGCTGCAAAAAAGTGTCAACTTTCTCATAACCATTTCCACTTCATCCCTAGAAAGACTCTCATAATCATGTTCCTTCTTGTTGAAGGAAGCATGCTTGCTCTTCTGATCCCAATTTCTTGACTTACAACACTGAACGGATTGGAGAACAGAACTATATATTAGAAACCTATAAGACAATATAACCTGAATGAATGCAGAGAATTGATTAAAGGGGTGTTGATTCTTTTTTGCTGATGATTTCAATTTCTTCAAAACATCATCCACAATTTTGTTTACGAGTTGTGCCTCAGACCTAGCAGGTGCGAAGATGGACAGAAATTAGTCAAATTTAAATTTTACTGACAGAAACAGAACAACGAAACGCATGCAAATTTTTATTTTTGTTAACAGAATACATGAATGGTTCCTATAATATTTATCTTTCCTTCCGATCAAGGGTTAACAGATACCTGATTGTCATGGAATCCCAGCCAGATAGATCGGATGCTTCCGTCAACGCAGCCCTCCATTTCTGAATTTTTCCTGGCATGTTCTTAAGCTGTTTTTCATGCTCAACAAACGCATTCCCAAAACTTCCATTTTGCTTCCGTACATCCGATGGATCTACGTGATAGAAAACTGGAATAACAATTTGACCATTTATTTTCTTGCTCTCAAGAATCTTGACAAGTTCATTAAGGCACCAATCTGAGGAAGCATAGTCCTTCGAGAAAATGATTATGGAAACCTTTGAGCCTTGGATTGCCTTGGCAATGGCAGGTGAAATCTTTTCTCCTCTGCTAATCTCTTCATCATCAATAAATGTTTTAATTTTCTTCTGACAAAAAGCAGCGTAGAGATGACTAGTAAAATTACAACGAGTATCCTCCCCTCTGAAACTGAGGAAGACATCATATTTGCAAGAAGAAGATGGCGATGAAGCCATGAAGCAAATTTCAGGCATCAGAATTTAAGTCTATTTTCCACCAATTGATTTTCCTATGACTTCCTAGTTTCCTTTTCTTGCTTTCATGGAGGAACTTTCAATAAACCATAAAATAGAAACGAGTCATTTTCTTTGAAGCAGTAATTAGACGACGATGTTTCAAGCAATCAACTACAAGTATGCCGCTAAACTCCATAAAAACCCTTTGATTTCATCTTGGCCGGCCATTTAGACTATTGTCATTTAGTCTAATTAATTATTATAAGCTGACAAAGACTAAAATAAAAAAAAATGATCGGGATTAAGAATCTTAAAATTCAGATATGAATAGAATTAATAATCTCTGTCACTAATTAATAATAACCCCACTAAACTAGCTGCTGACAGAGCCCTAATCTCTTTCTTTCTCTCTCGATTGGTCAGCTGCAAAGATTAACAATACTATGTATGGTGCTTTCTTTGGCAACCTCAGATTACTCCAAGAGTTGAAGTTTTTTCTTAGGAGTGCTGTTCTCAGATTTCTTACCAACTACAAATCTATTGATAGGTAAACAAGTCTCCTGTACTTCCTCTTGATTTTGATGTGGCTTTGATTGGGAGTTTTGGCTATGGCTACTTGGAAACATTCTCCTTTTTAAGGAGTTTGCAGGCTTGCAGCAGTTGGTGAGGGTTGAATATTTGGGGTCAGGATCATTGCGTGCTAGCATTTGACCATTTGTGATGGGGGGCTGGGCAGTGTGAGGTTTTGTTCTCAAATGAGTTTGACAAGCCATTAGCAGTGTGGTCACAAGGGTCCCATGACGAGAAGTCACACTTTACTGTTGACGGTCGCATCCAAAAAGGTTCCAATAATTTAAGTCGTAATGAAGGATTTGAATTCCATTTGATTGCCGCCACCTTGGTTCAAGTTGAGCATAGATGCCGCAATATGCTGGGCAAAGCGGGAATTGGGGCTGTTGTGCGTGATTATGCAACAAATCCTGATGATTTTCCTCCATTCTCCTTGATTCATCAAAAGCCGTTAATTTTTATCAAGAAATTTACAACCAATTCGAAGTTTCAAACTTTAAAGCGAAGAAATAACAAAAATAATAAAATGCTTGATGAGTAAGGCATGAAGATGCTGCGAAGCCATTAACAACAGCTACTAACACATCACATCAAAGAAATTGAAAGCAACTACTGTAACTAGAAAGCTTGGCAGCCGTAAGCCTCTAATTTAGTATCCCTGCTATGCATGCATAACCTCCAAATTAATCCATTTTTGCCAATGGTTTACTGCTCATCATCTCTGTGGTAGTTCTGGCAGAGTGATTGTAGCCCAGAGGATTCCTCTGGTTTGTTCTCTGATTTTGCATTAACTTTAGAGTCGGAGACTGCAGCTTCCAGATAACTTGAAATGGGATTGATGAACACTATGAAGGCAACTTTGCAAGAATCGCTTTTGCAAACAGATCTGATTTACTTTGAACTTCTTCAGAAAGTTTTCTTCAAATTGTTGCTTGACCCTTCACTGCTTTAGCTTGCAAATAGAAATAAATTCGTGGTATCACCAAGATAAAATCCTTTGAATAATTTCTTTTGTTTCTGGAATATTAAACTTGCGGGGCGCAAGTGTTTTGAGGTTTGAATCTTGGAAAGTTTCAGTGAGTGAATAGAAATAAATATAACCTAACCGACACTTAGCAGGTTTTTGGATTTAGGAGGGAGACTTAAATTAAACAACTGAGAGCTTCGATCCTTAGGCCAAAATTCGAGTTACCTTACTGATTTCGATAAGACTGAAATATGATATATAAGGATTCAAAACAAAATTAAAAAAAAAAATTCCACACAAAACATCAATGTAGAGAAATAAGCAATCCGAATTGAACGTATGAAAAAGCCTTCAATGGACTGCTTACGTCAAGATTCTGGCTTGATTTTCTGCTCTTCAGACTTATCTACTGATTCGCAAGGCCGCAAGAAAAATGTTTTCAATTTAGAATACTTTTCAAATGCTTATTTCCTCAGGAAAAAAAAGGCAAATTTTTAAAGAAAACGGATAAAACATGTAACTTTCAAAACTCCAAAACTTATTACAATTTTATGCGATAGAAGACCGACGAGTTGAATTAAACTTACCGACATAAAATACAGTACCGGATCATTGGAAAAAAAATAAAATCTTAAACATATGCTAAGACCAGCATCAATTGATGCAAAATTGTAAGAGGCGATTATTTCAAGAAAAATGAATAAATTAACCCTTTCTCTTCCATACCTTATTATTAGTAGACATGCTCTAGAGCCAGACCTATAGGATAAAGCGTTAGAGAGATGTGAAATAACAATTTAATAGTATCAAAATTTAACTTTATTAAATCCCATAACTTAAAATTGTTTCTGCATAAAAAATAAAAATAAAATAAAGGCGCCCACACTAAAGAATATATAAATATACATAGTTGACAAATTAATTTCAGTAAATTTAAAATATTGTAATTACCATCAAAAGATAAATCATATGGGAGGTAACAACTCATTAGTACTCAAACATTTACAAAATAATATGGCAATAAAGAAAACAGCTCTATACAATATTGAAAGCAAGTATAAGAAGATGAAACTATCTAAACTTTTCTCATATCCCAAAAATTTCGTTCACCTCAATGCTTACTAATGGAGCTAGGCATAGCGGAAGTGAAAATTTATAGAATAGCAAATACTAGATATCATTCTAGTACTGGACCAAATCAATACAATTAGATTACGTTCCAATCAAAGTGTAATTAGATCTCGTTTTAACTCAAACAACTCAATGAGATTTTTAATAACGCATAAAGTAAGATTAAATGACGTTCTAATCTAAACAATTTTACAAGAAAGATTTTAATAGATAATCCCAGATAAAATTATGAAAGAAGGAATTTTATTGAATAATTGAATTTGAAGTTTAAAAAAAAATTACAAGACCTCTCTATGTATAATAAAAGAAATTTACTTTCCTAAATTAACTTAAAAAAATAAATCAAAATTATAATAGAAATAAAATATGTTTTTCCTAAGTTAATCTAAAAATGGAAAATTAAACCACAATTATAATGAGAATAAAAGACTAAGGTGCATAATATAATTAACTCAAACTTAAATATAAAATTCTAAAACAATAAATATTTCAGAATTCTAAATTACCTAAAATAACATCATACATCACTTATAAAAGTAAAAAGATTTATAGTGCAAAGGGATAATTGCCTTTGTATACGGTTAATATTGGAAACGACAATATAGGACTAAAATTTAAAACGACATGGGAGTCAAAACACAAATCCAAATTAAGTTAAACTAAACTTATTTCATCAACGGAATATTTTCTCTGTTTTATTTCTTGAGAGGAAGAGATTGAGTATTAAGAAGAAATTAATAAAAAGGATAAAGAAATAGAGATCAATTGGAGCATTTTGGACTTACCTAAGGGAAAACAATACGTGAAAAGGAGTGACTCATTTGCTAAGAGTGTTGATTTGGTCGTCTCTGCAAATTCTCTTGGGACTCGATTTCAGTTCCTCTTCATCAGAAGTTCCAGTTGCGCTGGCCATGTCATCCAATTTCCAAACTTCTGTGGCAAAATTGAGCGTATAGGTGTTGGGTTTGTCTGGTTGGGATTTGCATATAACAGACGCACCCCATAACATTTCACCTTGTCAACTCTTGAGAGGAGCTCAAAGGAGATAGTTGTATGATGATTATCATCCGGAAACCCAAGCACGACACTGTCCCTCCTTAAAGCAACAGCGACGACCACGTTTCCTTCCAAAGAGAGTCTTCATTTCAAAGCTGAATCGAAAGTCGACGTCAAACCCACTCGGTTCTGAATCACATGATGCAAGGACAGCACAAAAAGCAAAACCAACTAAAGTTTGACGACAATGCTGCGGCATTTGAAGAGCTAATGAAGATCCTGAACTTTGATTGCCGAACCACTCTGGAATCTCGCTCCCCAGTAAAATTACGCTGGGACCCCCCGAGCCTACCTCGTTCCTGCAGAAAAAGAAAAAGATATGATTTCAGATGTAATGAATAGGGAGAGAGGATTGAAGAGAATAGAGAGAATTAAATATACATACCATTCCAATTCATAAAGTATTCTCAATGATGCAATTGCCGTATGCTGGACCCTTAGTTGTGAATCTGCCAAATTCTTGTTTGCTTCTTCAGCCAGTTTCGAGCAATTAATAAGCCAGAACTCACTGGACGAGGTGATTTGATGGTCGAAAAGTGAAATTCATCTTCATTACGGGAGTGTTTGGATAGCTTTTCAAGCAGGGATGATCTAGTTCGTTACTTCGTCTAGACATGACGGAATCTCTGGTAAATATTGTAGTCGCTGGCAATCAGTTGCATCTAATAATTCCAAGCTTGTTGGAAGCTCTGGTAATGACTGAAGCATATTGCAATCGATCAGGAAAAGTTCATATTTTGAGTTTTTGTTATTCATAAACTAGAATAAATTTCCTATTACTATCCTGTTTCTTTCTTCTCTCTTGGGATTATTCTCCTTACAAATTTACGTAGCTTTCCCCATCTGACTATATGAGAGAATGCAGTTTGAAACTGTAATATTTACGTGTATATATATATATATATATATTTATTTATATTTTAATAAAGAGAGAGAAGTCGAGAGAGAGAAAGAAAGAAAGAGAAAGAGAAAGAGAGAGAGAGAGAGAGAGAGAAAGACTCGACTCGGATCCGACCGCGACCCGCAACCTTGACCCGGCCGGATCTCCCAATTTCAGCCACCGTTTCCGACGATCTTGGTATCGATTTGAAGCTCTTGAGACGCTGGTCGTATCCTTGCCATTCTCACTGCCGAAAAACAACCAGAACGCCGCCGGTAAAGCTCGAAAGTTTCGGCCAAAACACTCGTTCTTGTTGCCGTCGATTCAGCCGGCGTTTGGCCACGCCACCGGCTGGGTTCCATTGCTCTCACCTCCAGCTTCCATTTCCGACTGGTCTCGCCACCTGAATCGGCCGGATTGCCGGTGAACGACAACTTGCAACCCGCGGCCTTAGGAAGCTCGATCCGGCTCCGTTACCGCGCGTGGAAGGTCACCGCTGGTACCGTTGGACTCACCGAGGCCGGAACTACAAGATCTAAGCTTCCCGTTACTGTTGATTGAAGTCCGGTCACCGTTGACCGGTGAGGGGCAATTCGGTAAAGACCGAGAATTTTGGGGTTAATTTTGTAGTTTCTAAAAGTTGTGGGTAATTTAATTGATTAAATTAAGGATAAGTAATAATTTATGATCTTGAGGATTAAATTGGTAAATTATGATTTTTGGGATATTTCGATAATTTTGAATTCAAGGTATTTCGGTAAATTTAAAGGATTTGAGGATATTTCAGAAATTGAGAATTTTATGGATAAATTAATAAATATATTATTGGGGGCAATTAAATAAAGTTTGATATCGAAATCATTAGTAATTTTTGGGAATAAGGAGAATTTAATAATTTTAAATATTCGGGAGTCATATTATGAGAATTCGGGTTTTATTAACTACAATTAGTTGTAGTTTAAGTAACTAATAATTATTATGCGATTTATTTGATTAGGAGGACCCGTGAACGAGAACCAACCCACGGACATCGACGATACCGGATTTGATCGTCGTCACTGTGAGTGGAATATACAAAACCTATTTTCTCTATGGATTATTATGATTTTTGATTATGATAAGTATGATTGCAAATGAATTTTTAAATGTCCAATTTAATGATTTTGTGGAAAATGGATTTTATCGGCATAATGTTGTTTATTATCTAATTGCGTATGATAAATGATTTTATCTTTGATTTTGAATATATGCGTATAAATAATATTTTTAAAGAAAAGAAAATGAATTTTAAATGTTGTTGAGAATAAAAGAGAATGTGATTTCGGATATTATCGGATGTTTATGAATATGTGTATTTTCGGTTGTTTTCAAGTCATTAGACAGTACCCTTCCCTGTACACTGTGATGTGATGATATGAGATATAGGCCTTTGGGGCCCGTCGGAGTACACATAGAGGCTTTGGGCCGTGTGCTTGGGCGCTTTTGTCCTTTGGGGACTATGCATGCATAATTATGATGATGAGATATGTCGATATGAGATGACATATGAGATATTATTTCCCCGTCTATCTGTGTAGCTCCGGGGTATGATGGTTTCTTGATTGCCCGTCCGTTGAGGTCCGGATTATCCGTGTAGCTCCGGGGCATGATGGTTGCTTGATTACCTGTCCGTTGAGGTCCGGATAGGATGAGATTATTTCCCCGGGTACTTGTTTGGTGAAAGTTTTCAGTATTCGAAATTGATATTTTATGTTGCGAATTTTCTTCGGTTTTACGCAGTATTTGGTGATGATTTCACAGTGAGTATTTATACGATGTTATGACATATACTTCCTTGGTTATTTCACATGTTATTATATATGTTTTCGAAGTTAGTGATTGAATTATAAATGTGAAGTAATTTATTAATATTTCTCGTTCATGATTTGATGAAATTGTGTATTTAAAGTTGCTACAGTTATTTTAAGAATAAAATTATTTTTGGAAAAACTATTATCCACTCACTGACCTTCACTGAGTTTTATACTCACCCCCATTCTTTTTCGTTTTATTATATTTTTCCCCCCCACAGGAGACTTGCAGTGACAACAAATTGACTCAAAGAACGCTAGTTATGTGTATTTGGCCACGTGTTTGTCCTAGGATTTGTGAAGTTCTGTGTAGAATATTTCGGATTGTATAATATTATAATTTAGAATAACTTACTGTGTTTGGTATTAAAATAATTCGGATGATATTTGGTAATTATTGAGATGTTGATTGACGGAGTTGGTTGTATATGGAAATTATTTTGGGAGTGTTATCTTATTAATTGCAGGATTGGAAATTTTAAAATTCTAGTGAAATTCTATTGGAAATTTTAGTAGAAATATTATTGTAATTAATATTAGAATAGTTACTAGTCGAATTTCGAGAATCAGTCGCGATTCGTCCCAGGGTTCGGGACGGGTCGTGACAGAGTTGGTATCAGAGCATGGTTTTAGATTCTGTAGACTTTACTGCTTTAGTTAGAATAATTTGTACGGTTATTAAAGTTTAAATAAATATTTTATAGGATTAATATGTACCATCGTAGCACTAGACGTGGCCGTGGTTGTCGTCCTCCTAGACTAATTGAAGCTGAGTCAACTCTAGATGTTGTACCAGCGGGGGAAAACCAACCCGTATCTGAGGGAGCATTTGAGTCTTCGACGCATGAAGTTGCTCAACAAGCTCTAGAAAATGTTCCGAACATTGAGCAGTCCATTGATAGACTGGCTCATATTATGACTACAGTGGTACAGAACCAGACCCAGACACATGCGGGGCCCACAAATACTATTGAGCGCGTGAGGAGCTTGGGGGCCAAAAGTTTTAATGGTTCTGGGGATCCACCTGAGGCAGAGTCATGGTTTATCAAGTTAGAGCGTATATTTGATGTCATGAGATGCTCAGAGGAGGATAAACTTACTTTTGCCACTTTCTTACTTGAGGATAGAGCTTATTATTGGTGGCAGACTGTAGAGCGACGATATCAGGGACAAGCTGTAATCACTTGGGCTATTTTTCGGAAGGAATTTTATGATCAGTACTTTCCAGTTGTGTACCAGGACATTAAACGGAGTGAATTCCTTCGATTAGTTCAGGGATCTGCGACAGTAGAGGAGTATGAGAAGAAATTTCTAGATCTTTCTAGATTTGCTATATCTGCCATTGGTGATGAGAGGGAGAGATGCAGACGATTTGAGGAGGGTCTTCGATTTGAGATCCGCACAACTATTACTGCATCTCGATACACTGAGTTTGTTGAGGTAGTAGAGGCAGCCAAGAGAGTGGAGCATAGTATTTCAGAGTCCCGCAGAGTTCAGGCCTTGAAACAGAGACGCAGCCAAAGTTGGACAGAGGGTGCTTCGAGTAGTAGGCCATTGAAGAAAGGCTCACAGATGAATTTTTCTCTTTGGAGCCCAGGAAGTCAGTACCGACTTTAGAAGAGATCGGGAAAGCCACCAGTCATGCCTCTATACAGCCATCTGTGGGGAGTAATGTCAGAACACAAGGACAGCATGATAGAGGTAGTGGGAGATATCGGGATGATCGTTCTAAGAATATTCAGCAGATTCCTTGTTCCTTGTGTGGTAGGCACCATCAGGGTCAGTGCCGTGTTGCAGATAAAATATGTTATTCATGCGGACAACCAGGACATATCAGGAGATTTTGTCCCACTTTATCCCAAGGTGATAACTCGCTCGAGAGATAGCCCCACCATATCAGTCCCATCCGAGACAAATTCAGGGTCACAAAGGTACACAACCAGGAGGGTCTTCATCTTCCACACCAGGTCAGAGAGGTCAGACTAATCGACCTCAGACTCAGGCTCGAGTTTTTGCTCTGACACAGCAGGAGGCTCATTCCACACCAGAAGTTATTATCGGTACACTGTCTATCTTTGGCCGTGAGGCTCATATTCTTATTGATCCTGGATCCACCCATTCTTTTATTTCCCGTACTTTTGCTATGCATATAGAGCGAGAACCTGAACTATTAGATTGTGGTTTGGTTGTTAGCACACCTATGGGAGAGTCATTACTTGCGGATAGGGTGTACCGAAATTGCATGATTAGATTGGGCGAGTATGAGTTTGGGGCAAATTTGATTATTTTAGATATTCATGATTTTGATGCTATTCTGGGTATGGATTGGCTTGAATCTCACCATGCAACTGTGGATTGTTTTAATAAGGAAGTCCTATTTAGTAAACCAGGAATAAGTGAAGTAAAATTCTATGGGGAGCGCAGAATTTTGCCTTCATGTGTCATATCGGCCATTAGTGCGAGACGTTTGTTAAGAAAAGGATGTTCAGCTTATCTTGCACATGTGATAGATACTGAAGTTCGAGAACTGAGATTAGAGGATATTCCAGTAGTTCAGGAGTTTTCAGATGTATTTCCGGATGAACTTCCTGGAATGCCACCTGATAGGGAGATTGAGTTTTCTATTGATTTAATTCCTGGAACAGCTCCTATATCTATAGCACCATATAGGATGGCCCCAGCGGAATTAAAAGAGCTTAAAGTTCAACTGCAGGAATTAGTAGATAAGGGGTTTATCCGACCTAGTGTATCACCGTGGGGAGCTCCAGTTTTGTTCGTTAAGAAAAAGGATGGTACACTTAGACTTTGTATTGACTATAGGCAGTTGAATAAAGTCACGGTGCGTAATAAGTATCCACTTCCGCGCATCGATGATTTGTTTGATCAGCTTCAGGGAGCGAAGGTATTTTCTAAGATCGATTTACGATCAGGATATCATCAGCTCAAAATTAAAGTGACCGATGTTCCTAAAACAGCGTTTAGAACCCGCTATGGGCATTATGAGTTCCTAGTGATGCCATTTGGGTTAACTAATGCTCCAGCAGCTTTTATGGATCTTATGAATAGGGTATTCCAACCCTATTTAGATCGATTTGTGATTGTATTTATTGATGATATTTTGATATATTCTCAGAATCGGGAGGATCACACTAAGCATTTGCGGACCATACTGCAAATCTTGAGGCAAAAGCAGTTGTATGCTAAGTTCAACAAGTGTGAGTTTTGGCTGGATAAAGTAGTATTTCTAGGCCATGTGATATCAGCTGAAGGTATTTATGTTGATCCTCAGAAAATTGAAGCAGTGGTGAAATGGGAACAGCCTACAAATGTTACAGAGGTTAGAAGTTTTCTTGGATTGGCTGGTTATTACCGTAGATTTGTGGAGGGATTTTCGAAGATTGCCACTCCTTTGACACGATTAACTAGAAAGAGTACTAAGTTCCATTGGGATGATGATTGTGAAAAGAGTTTTCAGGAACTTAAGGCACGTTTGACTTCAGCACCGGTTCTTACACTTCCATCCGGTAATGAAGGATTTGTGGTATATAGTGATGCCTCTAGACAAGGATTGGGATGTGTACTAATGCAGCATGGAAAAGTTGTGGCTTATGCTTCTAGACAACTTAAGAAGCATGAACATAATTATCCAACACATGATCTAGAGTTGGCAGCAGTGGTATTTGCACTCAAAATATGGAGACATTATTTGTATGGAGCAACATGTCAGATTTTCACTGATCATAAGAGTCTCAAATACTTGTTCACTCAGAAAGAATTAAATCTGAGACAGAGGAGATGGATTGAGCTAATTAAGGATTATGATTGCACTATTGACTATCACCCAGGCAAGGCAAATGTTGTAGCAGATGCACTAAGTAGAAAGTCCTCGAGTTCTGTAGCTCATTTACGGGTGGCTCACATGCCTCTGTTGATCAGATTGAGATCCTTGGGAGTTGAGTTAGAAGTTGACAATGGCAAAGCTTTGATAGCTAATTTTCATATTAGACCGACTTTGGTTGATAAAGTCCATCAAATGCAAGATCAAGATCCGCAGCTAGCAAAGTTGAGAGGAGATGTGCAAAAAGGCTTGCGAACTGATTTTACAGTGAGAGATGATGGAGTCTTAGTTATGAGAAATAGACTTTGTGTACCGGATATAGGGAATCTGAAAAGGGAGATTATGGAGGAAGCACATTGTTCAGTCTATGCGATGCATCCGGGTAGTACGAAAATGTATCGTACATTGAGAGATCATTATTGGTGGCAGGGCATGAAGAGAGAGATAGCAGAATTTGTTTCTCGATGTTTAGTCTGCCAGCAGATTAAGGCTGAACATCAGAAACCTGCAGGATTTTTACAACCACTTCCTATTCCTGAGTGGAAATGGGAGCATATCACTATAGACTTTGTAGCAGGACTTCCTCGTACTCAGACTGGACATGATAGTATTTGGGTGATTGTTGATCGACTCACGAAATCAGCACACTTTTTACCATGTAAGACCACTCATTCGATGGATAAGTCAAGATATTTATGGTTTGAGATAGTTCGACTTCATGGAGTGCCTCGTGTCGATTGTTTGAGATAGAGATTCTCGATTTACTTCTAAGTTCGGGACCGGCCATAGAGGGCTTTGGGCACTCAATTGAATTTTAATCGCTTTTCATCCATGATCGATGGCCAATCAGAGCGTACTATTCAGACATTGGAGGATATGCTTCGGGCATGTGTTTTAGAATTTAAGGGTAGTTGGGATAATTATTTACCCTTGATGGAGTTTGCATATAATAACAGTTTTCAAGCTAGTATTGAGATGGCACCATATGAGGCTTTGTATGGTCGAAAATGTAGAACTCCAGTGTGTTGGGATGAGGTTGGTGAGCGAAAACTAATTGGTCCCGAATTGGTTCAGGATACGAATGAAAAGATACAAGTTATTCGGGATAGGTTAAAGGTAGCCCAAGATAGACAAAAGAGCTACACTGATAAGCGCAGACGGGAACTTGAGTTCGAAGTTGGTGACAAGGTATTTATACGGATATCACCTTGGAAAGGAGTACTTAGATTTGGGAAACGCGGTAAGCTAAGCCCACGTTACATTGGGCCATATGAGATTGTAGAGCGTATTGGTCCATTAGCTTATCGATTAGCTCTACCACCTGAGTTATCCAGGATTCACGATGTATTCCATGTCTCGATGCTTCGGAAGTACATATATGATCCGAGTCATGTGTTATTGAACCAACCAATTGAGTTGAAAGAAGATTTGACTTATGAAGAGGAGCCAGTAGGAATATTGGAAAGGAGACATCAAGTTTTGCGTTCTAAGACCATTTCCTTAGTAAAGGTGTTGTGGAGGAATCACACAAAAGAAGAGGCTACTTGGGAACGCGAAGACTTAATAAGAGCTCAATATCCCCAGTTGTTCCCATCAGATTTGTAAATTTCGAGGACGGAATTTTTATAAGGGGGGAGGATTGTAATATTTACGTGTATATATATATATACATATATATATATATATTTATATTTTAATAAAGAGAGAGAAGTCGAGAGAGAGAAAGAAAGAAAGAGAAAGAGAAAGAGAGAGAGAGAGAGAGAGAGAGAGAGATAAAGACTCGACCCGGATCCGACCGCGACCCGCAACCTTGACCCGGCCGGATCTCCCAATTTCAGCCACCGTTTCCGACGATCTTGGTATCGATTTGAAGCTCTTGAGACGCTGGTCGTATCCTTGCCATTCTCACTGCCGAAAAACAACCAGAACGCCGCCGGTAAAGCTCGAAAGTTTCGGCCAAAACACTCGTTCTTGTTGCCGTCGATTCAGCCGGAGTTTGGCCACGCCACCGGCTGGGTTCCATTGCTCTCACCTCCAGCTTCCATTTCCGACTGGTCTCGCCACCTGAATCGGCCGGATTGCCGGTGAACGACAACTTGCAACCCGCGGCCTTAGGAAGCTCGATCCGGCTCCGTTACCGCGCGTGGAAGGTCACCGCTGGTACCGTTGGACTCACCGAGGCCGGAACTACAAGATCTAAGCTTCCCGTTACTGTTGATTGAAGTCCGGTCACCGTTGACCGGTGAGGGGCAATTCGGTAAAGACCGAGAATTTTGGGGTTAATTTTGTAGTTTCTAAAAGTTGTGGGTAATTTAATTGATTAAATTAAGGATAAGTAATAATTTATGATCTTGAGGATTAAATTGGTAAATTATGATTTTTGGGATATTTCGATAATTTTGAATTCAAGGTATTTCGGTAAATTTAAAGGATTTGAGGATATTTCAGAAATTGAGAATTTTATGGATAAATTAATAAATATATTATTGGGGGCAATTAAATAAAGTTTGATATCGAAATCATTAGTAATTTTTGGGAATAAGGAGAATTTAATAATTTTAAATATTCGGGAGTCATATTATGAGAATTCGGGTTTTATTAACTACAATTAGTTGTAGTTTAAGTAACTAATAATTATTATGCGATTTATTTGATTAGGAGGACCCGTGAACGAGAACCAACCCACGGACATCGACGATACCGGATTTGATCGTCGTCACTGTGAGTGGAATATACAAAACCTATTTTCTCTATGGATTATTATGATTTTTGATTATGATAAGTATGATTGCAAATGAATTTTTAAATGTCCAATTTAATGATTTTGTGGAAAATGGATTTTATCGGCATAATGTTGTTTATTATCGGAATTGCGTATGATAAATGATTTTATCTTTGATTTTGAATATATGCGTATAAATAATATTTTTAAAGAAAAGAAAATGAATTTTAAATGTTGTTGAGAATAAAAGAGAATGTGATTTCGGATATTATCGGATGTTTATGAATATGTGTATTTTCGGTTGTTTTCAAGTCATTAGACAGTACCCTTCCCTGTACACTGTGATGTGATGATATGAGATATAGGCCTTTGGGGCCCGTCGGAGTACACATAGAGGCTTTGGGCCGTGTGCTTGGGCGCTTTTGTCCTTTGGGGACTATGCATGCATAATTATGATGATGAGATATGTCGATATGAGATGACATATGAGATATTATTTCCCCGTCTATCTGTGTAGCTCCGGGGTATGATGGTTTCTTGATTGCCCGTCCGTTGAGGTCCGGATTATCCGTGTAGCTCGGGGCATGATGGTTGCTTGATTACCTGTCCGTTGAGGTCCGGATAGGATGAGATTATTTCCGGTACTTGTTTGGTGAAAGTTTTTATTCTAAATTGATATTTTATGTTGCGAATTTTCTTCGGTTTTACGCAGTATTTGGTGATGATTTCACAGTGAGTATTTATACGATGTTATGACATATACTTCCTTGGTTATTTCACATGTTATTATATATGTTTTCGAAGTTAGTGATTGAATTATAAATGTGAAGTAATTTATTAATATTTTCGTTCATGATTTGATGAAATTGTGTATTTAAAGTTGCTACTGATTATTTTAAGAATAAAATTATTTTTGGAAAAACTATTATCCACTTCGACCTTCACCGAGTTTTATACTCACCCCCATTCTTTTTCGTTTTATTATATTTTTCCCCCAAGTGAGGAGACTTGCACAACAATGTTGATTCAAAGAACGCTAGTTATGTGTATTTGGCCACGTGTTTGTCCTAGGATTTGTGAAGTTCTGTGTAGAATATTTCGGATTGTATAATATTATAATTTAGAATAACTTACTGTGTTTGGTATTAAAATAATTCGGATGATATTTGGTAATTATTGAGATGTTGATTGACGGAGTTGGTTGTATATGGAAATTATTTTGGGAGTGTTATCTTATTAATTGCAGGATTGGAAATTTTAAAATTCTAGTGAAATTCTATTGGAAATTTTAGTAGAAATATTATTGTAATTAATATTAGAATAGTTACTAGTTGAATTTCGAGAATCAGTCGCGATTCGTCCCAGGGTTCGGGTGACAGAAACTCTCGGCTCCTTACCGATTTTTAATATCTCATTTTGACTGTGATGTTAAAAAAATTAAAGAACAGCGCACTTTTGACTAATTAATAAATGTGCTCTAAAGAGGAAATTTCAATCTCTAGTAGGTACAATGTCTATTGAAAACCGCCAAATATAATTTCGTGATAATGCAATAGAACGGATTTATTTTCAACATTTGAGGAAAAAAACCAACATCATAGTTAAATATTGGAACCATCTATCTTAAGATTAGGATAATAAAATATCCACCAGTTGATTAAAGGAGTAGTTCGCACAAATAAATAAAATTTATAAGTACTTAAATTTTAACGGCCGAAATTGTCTGGACTTTTATGTAGTCATCTTTTTCCATGTGGACCTGAAGTCA
This sequence comes from Aegle marmelos, assembly GCA_030449875.1. Classification (NCBI taxonomy): domain Eukaryota; kingdom Viridiplantae; phylum Streptophyta; class Magnoliopsida; order Sapindales; family Rutaceae; genus Aegle; species Aegle marmelos. Next base: position 13,791,808 of record JASUUL010000115.1, read on the forward strand.
GGTCAAGAAACACAATGATAATGAAAGAAAGCGCAATTTGAAAAAAAAAAAATTGAAATATGCATGATGCATGATGGGTCCTCATGCTTTGTGTTCGTTACGGGAAAAAAAGGATAAATTTTTTTTTGATGAAATCAATAAAATAAACGCAAGTATTTTTTTAAAAAAGTGATAATATAGAAATAGAATATTTTTTGGTGCTATTAGAAAATTACTTTTATTCATTTATTATTTATTATAAGTATATGACCATAATTAATTAGGGTATATAAATAATAAAGAGTGAAAAAGGAGGGCAAGAGTACTAAAAAATATTCCATATATAAGAAGAAAAAGCACGTGCCGGCGACCTACCGCACACCGAAAATATTCCATATAGTAGAAGAAAAAGCATGACGGCGACGACCTAACAAACACCGAAGCGGGTCAACAAGTAAGCGGGTCAAAATAAAGTCGCTATTAACTGATGTATCGGTCTGAGAATGTGAATGATCTGAATAATCGAATCAGTTGTTCACCCGTTGCAGCACATATACTTTGCATGAGATGAGTGTTGAACCAATGAATATAGATTCTCAATGAGGGCCTTGCTTTACATTCAAATACTGGAATCATGCTGGTTGTCTTCTTTCTCTAGCACACTGATTTGGAGCGTTGGTGGTGACGTCTGTAATCATTGGTCCTTGGGTAACCATCAGTCCTCAGATTGATATATCTTTAGTTGTAGATTCACTTTCAATTCAAGAATCCCAGACTTTTAAAGTTTGAAATCCTCTTTACTACGTTGTAAACAGTTGTTTTCACGCATGATATTGTAGATTGACTTTTCTAGACTTTATAAAGTGGAAGATTCACATATTGGAAGACTTAAGCCATTTCATTTGTCTTTTACGCCGCGTGGAACAAATTATTATGTATTACATGCATATTCTTAATATGGTTTGTAAATATGTTACCTGTATTATCATTAAAATTAATACATGTGCTAATCTCAAAACAAGTATTGGATGCATGTATTTGATATGGCTCACGTCAACAAGTTGAGATAAATTAAGATAACACATGTTTTTATGATAAGATAATGATAATAATAATTATTCCAAATTTCTAAAAAATTAAGATAAGAATAATTTATTCACTTTTTAAATGGAAGGAAGCAAATAAAGTTCATTATAAATACTAAGGATCCTTAGTCTAGCCAATTATCAGCTTCGCCGGTAAATTACCCATCATATAAAAAAGCTATATAGACAAATAGCTAAGGATTTATATGAATAAGCGTCAATGACGCGTAAATTATGGAAATTATTGTATTTGTAATTGCAATACATTATGTATTGTTTAGTCTAATAGCTGAAATACGATAGATTAACCAGAGAATAATTATACGATCTGCATAAAGTTATGGAATCGTGTTCTATTAATGCCTTTTCTTTGTAATATCATCACATTTTTTAAAGAAGCCATAGCACTTCAAATATATGATGATATTTGTATAGCATCATATGTTATAAAAGGATTTTATTTCAACAATATGAAAGGCATTGAACATATTGCGATTAGTTTATAATTATTTAGCCTCAAAGGCAAATAATTATTATGCGAATTGGAATAAGATGGTAATTTGAGGATCAAAGTTAGAATTTCCTATGCCCATAGGTGTGGAATTTTTATTTTGGTGTTTATATTTGCTAGTCTTATTATTAAAGAACAATGTAAATTCAATACATTATGTAACTTTTGATTGAACTTATGACTGAATTTTTACATTGGTAAATTCAGTATTACGATTTAAATTTTCATAGCATTAATGTATTTTTTGTTCTCCCATACCGTGGTTCCTAATTATTTTAGTGAATCTCTGTCATGACCCATCCCGAAACCCCTGGACAAGTCTCTCTAATTCTCGAAAATCAAACTAATAACAATTCTATAATAGTAATAATAATTCAATCGAAATTTCGACAGAGTTTTCCCTATAATTTTGACACTCCCTAATCCTACAACTAACAAAATAACACTCCCAAAAGAATTTCAAATTTCAACCAACTCCACCAACTATCATCTCAACAATACCAAGTGTTATCCAAAGTAATTTAATACCAATACAGTGAATTATCCTTAATCAAAAAAATTTAAAATTTAAAATATTTAGACTAAAAAATTCCATGACTCTTAATACCATTACGTGGCCAAAATACAAACATCTATCATTATTGAGTCGATGGTTGTACCCGGTAAAATATAATAAAAATGGGGGTAAGTATAAAATTTAGTGAAAATCAGTGAATGGATAGTAATTTCAAAAATAATTTTATTTTAAAAATAATCATATTATTTTTAAATATACGATTTCATCAAATCATAAACGAGAGATATTAATAAAATTACTTAACATTTAAAATCAAATCACTAACTTTGAAAAACATATATAATGTCACATGAAATAATCAGGGAAAAACATGTCGTAACATCATATAAATACTCAATTTAAAATCGTCATAAACTATTGCATAAAACCAAGAAAAATTCATAACATGTGATATCAATATTGAATTCTGAAAACTATAACCAAACAAGTACTCGAGGAAATAATCTCATTATATCCAGATCTCAACGAATGAGTATCAAGAAACCATCATGCCCAGAAGCTACATGGATAGTCTGAACCTCAACGGACAGGCAATCAAGAACCATCATACCCTGGAGCTACATGGATAGATGAAAAAATAACGTCTCATATCTCATCACATCTCATCATGTCTCATCATATCACATCATTATAACTCATCATATCTATGCATGCATAATTAGTCCTCAAAAGACAAAAACGACCAAGTACATAGCCCAAAGCCACTGTGTGTATTCAGACGGGTCCTAAAAACCTGTATCTCATATAATCTCATCAGTATCAGTAGCACTGTATCTGGAAAAGGATACTGTCTAATAACTTTGCAAATAATAAAAAATAAATGAGTACGTAAATATCTAATAATATCTTAAATCACATCTCTTTTTTACTTTCAACAACCTTTAAAATCCATTTTCTTTTCTTTAAAAATATTATTAATACACATATATTCAAAATCAGAAATAAAATCATTTATAGCACATGTTTTTGATAATAAATACTATTATGCAAATAAAATCCTTTTTTCATAAAATCATTAAATCAAGCATTTAAAATTCATTTGCAAACATGTTTACTATAATTAAAAATCATAATAATCCGTTGAGAAAATAGGTTTTGTATATTCCACTTACAGTGATGACAATCAAAACCGGTATTGTCAACTTCTGCGGGTTGGTTTTCATTCGCAGGTCTTTCTAATTTAAGAAATAATATAATTATTATTTGTAGCATGAAATACAAGTAATTATACTCAACAAAGCTCGAAACTCACATAATACAACTCCTGATTATGTAAAATTATCAGAATACCGTTATGTCTAAAAATTACCAAACTACCCCCATGTTAAAACTTATTAAGTTACCCTCAGAAGTTAGAACCATAATTTATTGAATTATCCTCAGAATCTTAATTACCAAAATACCTTCAATTTATTTTACTAACATAACCCACATACTTTAAATTTATAAAATTACCCTTGAAGTGTGAAATTACCAAAATATCACTGATATCATAGATTACCAAGTTACCTTATAATTTCAAATTACCTAACTGTATTATGAATTTATAAAATTACTCTAAAATGTGAAATTACCAAATTACCCTGATATTACAAATTACCAATTTTTTCTCAAAATTTTAAATTACCTACTGCTCTAGTCCATAATTATAAAATTACCAAAAAAATTTATAAATGACAAAATTAATCACCAAATTTTATAAATTTATCAAATTGTCCCCTACCAGTCAATAGTGACCAAAATTTAGTCAACAGTGACAGAAAGCTCAAATTTTGTAGTTCCGATCTCGGTGAGTGTAATGGTGCCAGCGGTGACTCTTCAGGCGAGGTGACAGCGGCGGATCAAGCTCCCAAAGTTATGGGTTTGCAGGTTGTCGATCACTAGTAATCCGGTCATTTTAGGTGAGGGGACCAGTCGAAAATGAAAGCTGGAGGTGAGAGGAGTGGAACTTAGTCGGTGGCATGGCCAAACTCTGGTAGGATTGATGGCAGCAGGACTGAATTTTTTGGTCGAGACTTTCGAGCTTCACTAGTGGCGTTCTAGTCATTTTGCGGCAATAGGAATGGCAGGGATATGATCGTTGTCTTACAAGCTTTGCAACAGTACCTTACTTGCCTAGAAGATGGCCAGAATCGCGAACACACAAGTTTAGGTCGGTCAACTCAAGTCAACTCTCTCTCCTCCTCTCTCCTTCTCTCTCTCTCTCTCTCTCTCTCTCTCTCTCTCTCTCTCTCTCTCTCTCTCTCTCTCGCAAGTGTGCATGTGTGTGTCCCATGCTTTCAACCTTTTATATTTTTTCCCATTTGTTACAATTTACTCATGCTCTAATGTTATGTGGTGATAATTTTTTTGATCGAAAAGAGAGAGTTTTGTTAAATTCGAGGTGCGTTGATATTGACTTAGTGTTTTGTTTGTCCTCATGGAACTAAGTACGAAAAGTCAAAAAGATGCATATGAAAAGTGAAAGCAATCCAATTGCTTAAGTTTGATATTTATGCAATCTTATGTCAGCAAAAGCATTATAGGTTCCAACCTACAATGCACTAAAGCTAAGGATTTTATAAAAGCTATCAAGGAAAAATTTGTAAGTCTTGATAAGGCATTGGCAAGCATTTTAATGCAAAAACTTTCAAGGGTGAAGCTTGATAATACTAAAAGTGTGTGAGAGCGTATAATGGAAATGGAGAATATTGCTGCTCAACTTAAGTAACTTGAAGTGGAAATATCTTAGTCAATTTTGTTTCATTTCATACGCAATTCCTTTTCAATCGAATAAATAAAATATCATAAAACACACATAGAGAAAATTGGTCTGTAAATGAACTTTTGACTATACGTATTCATGAAGAAGAGAGATTAAAACATGAGAAGTTAAAGTGTTTATTTAACTATTCATGTAAAAGAAAATAACCAAAAGGGTAAAGGGATAAAGAGAAGCAAGTACCAAAAAAGAAATTCCATAAGAAGGATCAATACTTCTTTTGTAAGAAAAATGGACACATGAAGAAGAATTGCCAAAAATATAAAAAATGCCTAGTAAAGAAATATAAATCAATCTTTCATGTGTGTCATGAATTCATATTACTGCTAATAATACATGGTGCACTGATTTTGGTACTACAACTCACATTGTTAATATCACGTTGGTTTTCTCAATCTAAAGAAACCAAAGGTAAATGAGTAAGGCATTTATTCAGGAAACAGAATGCAGTCAAGTAGTAAAGCTATAGGAACTTTTAGATTGGTTTGAAAATCTAGGTTTTATTTAGGCCTTGAAAACACATTTTACATACCTATATTTTCTAGAAATTTAATTTTGACTGCCAGTCTTCTTTCGATAGATTATTTAGAGAAGAAGAGGAGAATTCATCGAAGAGGTAAAAGAATTAACAAGGGGTTGGAATTAATTTTATTATTGTTTGCTTAAAAATATGTTGTAAACCACTTATTTATGGTTGTCCAACACTATCCTAATTTTAACCTAGTTGTAACTCTAAATCATAATTGAAATTACAAAATGTAATCCTAATAAGAAAGAAATCATAATAAGCTACTATGGTCCTAAGAGTTCAAAGAAAATATTCTCACTGAGATGACTTGCCTCCTCTATCTTCTTCCTACTCATATTTAAGGAGAGGAGTAGCTGACCAAACCAACCAAGGGATTATTGGTTAACAAAATTTTGTATTTAAAGCTTGGACTCTAATGGCTTATAATTTATTGATTAAGAACAATCCCCAAGTACCCAATAGAAACTTTTGTGAGTATTTGTATTGTTTTGGATCTATAAATGGCACTAAAATAAAAAATTAGGTAAATTCGAGGATAACGAAAAATAACAATGCTCACATTAGGCCAAAGATTAAAGAACAAATAAAAAAATCGTTGATAACGAAACCCTCTGTAGGTGCCATATTCCAAAGGGTACCAAATCATGCAATATGTCTATCCTATTAGATAAGAGAAACTATTTCAAGGAAATAACATCAAATAAGAGAAGCTATTTCAAGAAAACAACACCTAAGCTATTCTGAGGTAAATAACACCTAAGCTATTCTTATGTTAATAATGCACAAGCTATTCCAAGGTAAATAACACCTAAGGAAAAGTTCTCCTGGAACTTATAAAAATGGCAAGAGTGGAGAATTAGCTTTGTGATCCATTAATCTAGGGAAATCACGCTCAAAGATCATATAAGTAAGGAAATACACAAGGTTGGAATAATTTCCTATATCAAATTCACCTTCACGTGTATAACAATGATGGATGACATATGTCATTAGATTGAGGGTTTAAAGCAAAAGCTTAAATCTACAATACTCATCATCTATAAATAGAGACTCATCTCCAAAAAAAGAGGTTTTTGGCCTCCAAAAGTACTTTCATACTTAGAGAGAAAAATCATTCTTTTCTATCTTTCTTCTTTCTTTAGTCTTGATCAAACACTAACTTGAACATTGAAATGCCTTTTTCAAGTACTCAATCCTTCAGATTCGAGGCCAATGATCGTGACAAACTCTCCACAAGCTACATATGCTTGTGAAGGTAAAAATCTAACACCTTCACCCTCCAAAATTACAAACATCTATAATTACAAATAAAATAGTTTCATATGCCGTTTCGATTTTGGAAAAGGTAAGGTTATGAACTTCAATAGTTTCCTCTAAAATCAAAAGCAATTAGGCATTCTTGCCAATGTAAGGTGATGAAATAGTTTAATTAATTAATTAATTAGACTAGAAAAAAAAAAGAGTACTTGTTGGTACCTTACTTGAAGCTAACGCTACGACACTGCTGCTCTAATAACATAATGGCTGGAGCAACAATCGCTCAGTTATACTCTGCTATGGCTTCGCTGCTATGCTCTGCCATAGATCTAAGTTTTATTTTTGCTTCGGTTTTTAACATAAATTCTTGCGCAAATAACCAACAACTTGGGAAATCCAGATAAACTAATTCTATATGACAAGCCAATATTTTAGTTAAAACAGCATAAGGAATCTTTTAGTTAATTCCTGACGTCAGTTTAAACGTAGTAGCAGTTGAAAAAGGAGAAAGAAAAGAGTTAATTATCATTCATACCTTCACTTACTAGAAGTTTGCTCTGCCATTAGGTGAGATCATGCTCTCGACATATATTTCCACATAATCTTTTCTTACATTTTCTTGAAAGCCATCAATCATTAAAAAAAAACACAAATTATTTTATATAAATTAATGTGATAAGTTATATATATATATATAAAACCATGTGAATCCCACTAAGTTTTTAATTCATATGCTCATTAATTTGTACAACATTATTGGTACAAAAACGTTGTGGTTGTATCATTGTCCATAAATTCAGTTAAAGCGATTGTCTCTTATGGGAGAAAATAATTAAACGGTTAAAATATTAATCTTGGATTGGAGCTATTGGAATTTGGACCCGATTTTGATCTCATAAACCTCTCTTCAATTAAAAGTTATCTAACTTTTATTCTATTCCAAGATTATGCTTCTTTAGATTTGAGGTTATTGAAATGATTGAAGTAATGTTCTCTTTGTCTACCACAAAAGGAATTCTAAAATATGTTAGAAGTATTATAATCAATTAATGCATGAATAACATCCAATAGAATTTTAAATAATTTCCTAACGTTGACCTCTAAGTCACTTGCTGGCATCTTTAAATCAGAAATTGTTGCTAGAACATGAAGCACAGGTTACGAAGAAATTCTAAAGAACGATATTGGAAACAAAAGAGGACTAAACTACTCAAAGCTAAAACTATTTGGGCAACAGAAAAATTTACTAAATTGAAAGACTTTGTTAATATTTTATCAGAGAGACACTACAACCCTTACGAACTCACTCATCTTTCTCTCTGCTAATTCTTCACTCTTCACGATGCCAATAACAAAGAATTTAGGGTATTTACTTACAACTAATACAAACCAGACAAATTTTAAATTACAAAAAATATAACAATCACATTTTACAAATATTTTTAAATATTCAAGAAGCGTCTAGATTTAAATATTTTTATATATTCAAGAAGCGTCTAGATTTAAATATTTTTGTGGTTATTAGATTCTTTAGCTTTAGAAATATTTTTTAATAGAACTATCTCTATTTCCCTTAACAATTCTTGAATCTTCCATGGATTGGTCTTTGAACTTGAGTTTGGACAAATATAATTAGATTGGATCATGAAATTAGTATTGGACTTTTAACGAATTAATCATTGATATTTCAACTGTATATAGATAGTTACAACAATAATGTCGGCGAGACAAGACTATCGATGTGCACGTCAATGGAAAATGCTTTTGACGAAAAGCCCTTAATCTGTAAAGGCTTAATCGTACCATTTTTTATGTTATAGAATATAAATGTCACGAAAACTAAACCTAGCATTATTTCATTGTTCTTCAATTAGCATAGAGGCTTCAGGTGGCATAATGGAAATCTAGTCAAAATTCTACTCCAAGATTTCTGTACGCCATATTCCTTCATAATCCAAAACTCTTGGCTTCCAAGTTCATAATATAAGAGAAGATAGCCTTCAAAAACTTTAAGTAACACATAGAAACGTCTGTGATAACATCAGGAAGGGGCAAGGTCTTGAACTTCTCTTCCACTAAATCAAATGCAACTATTTTGTCATTATCAAATACCCAATGGATAGCCCCATTAATGAAGCACCCGAAATATCAGATGCATGTCTCCAATGAAAATCATGTTCAACATTTTTCTAAGAACTTCTTTTCAAGGAGAAAACATTTACAATGTTTTTACAACTCCAAAATTTTACAATTCTATAGTCATGAATAGGCTCAGCATAACCAAACCCATATAACTTGTAATTATCACACAGGCATGAGTAATCTGCAGGAAGATTTGGTATTTTTTTGCACTCTTCGGTGGACGGATTCATGACCAAAAGGAACCGTCCGCACAAATTCTATAACTCTCATAGTTACCCAAGCTCACTAGACCATTACAAGATCCATAAATCCTAACTGGATAACTTAATGGAAAATAAATCTTTTCACAATTTTCTAGTGGAAAAGAAATTTTTCCAGCAACGGAGTTTTGATTATAAATTTTTTCATGATCTATGAAGTACCCATTATAACTATCAGAATAAAGAATAAGTCTTTTTGTTTGAGTCTGAGAAAGGTGACATTTGACGAAGCTAGGGTTACTGATTAAAGCGAGCCAAGACTTAGATACACACCTGAATCGGCAAAGAGACTTGGCTGGTAATTTCAAGAGTATGTCGAAGGTGATTTCTGATGGAAGTGTCGCCTTGGCCGCTTGCTGTTGAATGTTGAACGAGAAGGACTATATAATTTAGCTTGGTCTTTGTGGTAGATTTTGATTGTCTCAGCTGAATAAATAGGAAAACGAAATCGATTTTATTTGTACCAAATGCTCTAAGGAAACCAAAATCAACTAGGATTTTAATCTCTAAACGGAAACTAAATTCAGAAAGTCGGAAGTCTGTTAGGGGGAAAAAATCAAATGAACAGAATTTATTCAAATTTAAAATAAAGCAAAAAAGAAAGAAATTTCAATTTCAAAAGCATTATTAAAAGGGAAACTAGGGCAGGTAACTTAAAGTAAACAGAAGAAGTTTTCTGTCAAGGACCGTTCAATTGCTCTCTGCGAATTTATTAGAAAGAGGGCTAAGAAAAGAGTGGTATAGGATCATTATTTTCATGTCTAAATGGCATAAACAGGGCCTCTATTTATAAACACGTTTGTACCCTACCATTGAATTGTCATCTTTTATAATACCCTTGTTGGTGAAAAATCATAATTTTTCTCATAAAAATATTTTTAGGACCGATCTCATATAATATATAAGAAATTCGTAATCTAGAAAATCATACCTTGATAATCTGAGAAGATGAACGACGCCAGGCAATAAATCCGCCACCCAACGATCTTCCAGGCTATGACTCAAGTTTGATTTGCACTGAACGTGTGGGCGTTCGTTTCATCAATCCCAAAAATCTCTGGCTTCTTTTTCTCAATATTTTTCTCAAAAGGCATCTCTCTCTTTCTTTAAGAGAAAAGAACACTTATATATAATATTACTCTAGTTAAAACCCTAATTTGTGTTATCCTTATTATATAATAATTCAAAATATTAAATATATTATATTTAATATTTTTCCTCTCCACTTACGTAAAAATGGAGATAAGGTGTAACCACTTTGGGGCCCACCTTGTAAAATATCACAAGGCCCCATTTACACTTAAATATAACACAAAGGGCCTTAACAAATATTATATTTAGGTTTATCACCTAATATGCCAGTTTTATTATTTTTGAATCCAGCAGTGGTGCAGTCAATTAAATAAGCTAACCCGGGGATCATTTGGGAACATACAATAGTGGCTACAATAATTAAGCCTGTAATTAAACTAGCTTAATTATTTAATTCCAATTCTATTCCACTATAAGATTGGAACTGACCTCCATAATTGTATGCTCGAATAATAATTCGTCCCAAGCCACATTGATCTCTTTACTGCACAATCCTTTGCACCACATCGTTAATTAAATTGATATCTCAACTGTCCAATCAATTTAATAACATCTTATTCCTTGATACTTACTGGTTTTCTCTAATGATCATTTTCAACATATTAAATATGTCGATCCACTCTGGCCAGAGAATTTTATGATCAAGTACCGAAACCTATCAAGAGATGTGTTGTACAAATTTCATATTGTTAATCTATAACTTCAATACTTATAATTGCTCCCACCAAGATACCGGGTAATCTTGACTACAAGTATGTGTCGTGCCCATTGGTAACTCAAATGGAATGACAACCACAATCATGAAATTATAACTAACTCAAGATTAAGATTACAGTAAAATCAATGCCTATGAGATTTAATAAGTTTGACAGTTATTATAAAGTTAATTAAATCTCATATGCGATCCTGTTCAATGTAGTCGTACTACATTAATAAATTCATATATGATTAAGACAAATCATTCAATGAATTTATTACAGTTTATACCTAAATAAAGTGCCCAACTTTATTTATCAACTGCGAACTCAATTTATTAAATCATAAGATAACTTGTATTTATGTCTTCTGTGAATCCACATAGTGATCACATAAATACATATAATATGATTAAATGAATTTTAATAAAAAATTAATGCAAATAAGATATCTGAATAAAATACCTCAATTATTTTATTAATCAGAAAAAATATTTATTACAATTAAATAAACATATATGCCTTTAAAGAGCATATTTTACCAACAATCTCCCACTAGCTCTTAAAGCATATTTGGGATCTCACGCATGTCCATGGATTCTAAGTGCAAGTTAAAGAGTTTCCCGGGTATGGCCTTCGTGAAAGGATCTGTCAAGTTTTGCTGTGATGCAATCTGAGTAACCTCCACATCACCTCTCTACACTATATCCCTTATAAGATGATACTTCCTCTCAATATGTTTTTGTTTCTTGTGGTTCCTTGGTTCTTTAGATTGAGCTACTGCACCACTATTATCACAAAATAGTTTAAGGGGTGTAGTTACAACAGGAACCACCTCAAGATCTTGTAGGAACTTGCGGAGTCATACAGCTTCTTTTGCAGCTTCAGATGCAGCTACATATTCAGCTTCAGTTGTGGAGTCTGCGATACAAGATTGTTTCACACTCCTCCAACTAATGGCTCCACTTCCTAATGTAAACACATAGCCGGAAGTTGATTTTCTGGAATCCTTATCTGACATAAAATCAGAATCTGTATAACCCACTGGAATAAGTTCATCATTAGAATACACAAGCATATAATTTTTTAGTTCTTTTCAGATACTTCATTATATGCTTGACCGCAGTCCAGTATTCAAGTCCAGGATTAGATTGATATCTACTAACCATCCCTACTGCAAAACAGATGTTTGGCCTAGTGCAAAGCATGGCATACATAAGACTTCCTACAACTTCTGTATAAGAAACTCGTCTCATTTTCTCTATCTCTTCAGATGTTTTAGGTGACTGATCTTTATAGAATGCAATTTCATATCTGAATGGTAATAAACCAATCTTGGAATTTTCCATGCTAAATTTAGCCAACATTTTATCGATATAGACTGCTTGAGATAAGGCTAAAGTTTATTCTTCCGGTCTCGCAGTAATTTGATACCAAGAATATAACTTACCTCTCCCAGGTCTTTCATATCAAACTGTTTTGCTAACCAACTCTTTATTGTAGTCAACACTCCTATATCGTTTCCAATTAGGAGGATATCGTCTACAAAAAGAATTAGGAAGGCTACAGATTTTCCCTGAATTTTCTTATATACACATGGTTCATCAATATTATGAATGAATCCAAACGATTTAATCGCTTGATCAAATCTAATATTCCATGATCGGGATACTTGCTTCAATCCATAAATAGATCTCTACAACTTACATACCATGTGTTCTTGGCCTTTTTGTATGAATCCATCTGGTTGCTTCATATAGATGTTTTCTTCAAGATGCCCATTAAGAAAAGCAGTCTTGACATCCATTTGCCAAATTTCATAATCTAGTACTGCAGCAATGGAGAGCAGAATCCTGATGGATTTAAGCATAGCAACCGGAGAAAAGGTCTCCTCATAATCGATTCCCTCTTTCTGAGTAAATCCTTTGGCTACTAATCTATCTTTAAATGTCTCCACCATTCCGTCTACTCCTCTTTTTCTTTTGTAGATCCATTTGCACCCTATAGGTTTTACCCCATTTGGTGCTTCTACAAGTTCCCAGACTTTATTTAAATACATAGATTCCATTTCTTGATTCATGGCCTTTTTCCAAAATTCAACATCTCTATCTATTATAGCTTCGTTGTAATTAGTAGGATCTTGTATATATTCATCTGAGATAGCTTTATAGGTTTCTCCCAGTAACATGTATCTCGCAGGTAACCTAGTTACCCTCCCACTACGACGAGGTTCTAAAAGAGATTGTTGCTCAGGGATAATCCTGTGTTGATCGTCTGGTTGTTGCTGTTCTTCCTATTCTATAACAGGTGTGGAAAGTGGAGCATTAACCTGATCAGCTGACAGTTCTTCAAGTATTACTTTACTCTTAGGTTTAAAGTATTCATATAGTCTTCCTCGAGGGAAGTGAAATGTGTGCTCACAATCACTTTCCTATCTTGAGGACTATAAAATAAACCTCCCCTTGTCCTTTTAGGATACCCCACAAACATACAAACCTCAGAACGTGAATTTATTTTTTCTGCCTTTGGTTTCAGCACATGTGCTGGTGATCCCCAAATACGGATATGTTGCAAACTTGGTTTGCAACTTGACTATAATTCTATTAGAGTTTTAGGCACTGACTTAGATGGAACTAAGTTCAAGAGGTAAACCGCAGTTTCTAGTGCTAGTCCCCAAAAAGAGATTGGTAATGACGAATAACTAAGCATTGATCTTACCATATCCAAAAGAGTTCTATTTCTTCTTTTAGCTACCCCATTTTGTTGTGGTGTGCCTAGGGCAGTTAACTGAGAAATAATCCCATTTTCAACCAGATACTCTTTGAAATATCTAGAGAGAAATTCACCACCTCGATCAGATCGAAGTTTCTTTATGCTCTTATCTAATTGCTTTTCTGTCTCAGCCTTATACTCTTTGAATTTCTCAAGAGCTTCAGACTTATGACGCATTGGATAAACATAACCGTATCTTGAGTAATCATCAGTGAAAGTGATGAAATACTCACAACCTCCTCTTGCTTGTACATTGATTGGTCCACATACATCAGTATGTACCAATTCAAGTGGTATTGTTGCACGCACTCCTTTGGCCGAGAATGGCCTTTTGGTCATTTTACCTTCTAAATAGGATTCACAGAGTGGTAACAATTCATTTTCCAATGGACCCAAGAGCCCATCTTTAATCATTCTCTGTATCCTATTTTAGTTTATGTGACCCAAGCGCAAATGCCAAAGGTAACATTGGATGGAAGAAATATTTCTTTTCTTAGATATATGTATATGCTCATTGTTATTGATTACTGTGTCATGCATAGAATGGATCATAGGACTTATATGATATAAATTATCTCTCAATGTACCAGAACAAACAAGTCTCTCATTATGAAAAACAGAAACAGAGGATCCAAAATTTACAGTGTACCTTTGCTTTGACAAGCAAGCTACTGAAATTAAATTCCTCTTAATGTCTGGAACATAAAGACAATTATTCAAAAATAAAGTCTCATTATTAAAAGATAATAAAATTGATCCAGTCTTCACTGCTGACACAAACTGTCCTGTCCCTAACTGCAGCTTGACGCTTCCTTCACTTAGTTTCCTAGTTTTCTAAAACCAATAAAGTGAATTACAAATATAATTAGTTGCTCCTGAATCCAACACCCAAGTGTCACTAGGATTCTGAACTAAACAGGCCTCAATCACAAAAAGATTTCCCATACCTGATTTCACAATCTTAGAGCAATCCTTTTTCCAGTGACCTTTTTGTCCATACTTGAAGCATTTGCCCTTTGGCTTGCCATCTTGCTTGGTAGACAATTTCTTTTTCCTAACTTTCTTCTTACCCTTGCCTTTCGACTTAGGTCTAAAAGAAGAACCTTTTTCAGCAATATTTATGCTTTCCAGAGATTTCTCAGCACAATAGATCTCTTCAACAGAATGAAGTTCGTTCATCAATTCTGTTAAGGTCATGTTTTTTTTATTCATATTATAGTTGACCTTAAATTCCTTGAATGTTTCTAGCAAAGATTCTAGCACCATGTCAATTTTTGAGTTATCATCGATTTGTGCACCCTAAATCTCAGCCTCATTCAAATAATCCATCATTTTAAGGACATAATCACGAACTCTTGTGCCCTTCCCCATTTCACTGTTCATAATACCTTTACGCTTGTCTTGTCTCAAGCGAGTGTCTTCGCCCAAACATCTCTTGGAGACTATTCATTATTTCAGTGGCGGTCTCCAAGTTCTGATGTTTGGTCTGCAGAATATTAGAAATCGAGGCTAAAATGTAGCATTTTGCCATTTCATTGGCCTTTTGCCATTTCTCATAAAGCCTCCTTTGATTTCTATGAGCATCTTCCGCTGAAACTGAGGGGCATGGCTGAGTTAAAACACATTTGTAATCTTCAGCAATTAAGACAATAAATAGATTTCTTTTCCAATCTATATAGTTCTCTCCAGCGAGTTTGTTTTGACTCATAATAATAGTAAGTGGGCTTAGGGAAGACATTTTCTGAAAAATAAAACATCCATGCTTAAATAATTTGATAAAAATTTACAATAAATGACAAAAGTATAAAAAACCATAAAAGCATTTAAAATTTATTGCAACAATAATTTAGTACCGTTTTGACAAGCTATCCATTGGGGAAGTCATGTCTACACTTACTAGACTCAATTATTCATTGGATTATTTACTTTCATGTGGAAACATGATAAATAACTATCGTTATCCTTTTTAGGCCTAAATTTGTTAACAGAGCTTCGTTGGGAAGGTTAATAACAAATTTTAGTTGAGTGTATAACCATTGTTTCAATCTACATACTTCTCATATCAATAGTTACCATTTGGGTGAACAATTGATTGAAAAATATTTCTATTTTATCTTTAAAGAAGTTCATCAAATAAAATATCTAATATATATACCCTCCGTAGGGAGAATCACCGTATCACGAAGTTGAGGTATATATATAATTTTAATATTGAACTAACAATGGTGCCTATGGGAAAAATTATCTTAAATTCCTGCAATTCTCCACGCGAATTTGGATTTATTGGAAAAAAAAAGGCAAAGAAATGGATTTCTTATTCCATTCTTCATGCTAATGAAAGGCTCTGAAAAGGGTCGCTACAAGTCCGCCCTCCTCCTTCTCGTCTCGAGAAATTAAGGAGATTAATGAAGCCCCACCCACACTAACCAGGATAGGAGCATATCCGAATTTCCCTTTCCCACTCAATATTTTAAAATTGGTTTTTTCTGTTTTAAAATATACATTAATTATATATTGTTAATTACATGCTTCCTATAATATTATCTAGATGATATCTAATATTATTAAGCATTTGCAAAACTTCAAACAATTTAACATTATTCATAATTAATGAATGACATATATCATTATGCATAGAGTGGCACTACCTATTTATATGACATGTTATCATGGCATATTATCATCCAAACATAACATATAGAAAAATAATTAAATAATCTTAATTCATGGCTTTCCTAAAATAAAATAAAATAAAATAAAATAAAATAAATTACATTAACTCTAAGCCTAATCTTCATTGGGCTTCTTGTCAATATCCATCTTCCATGGGCTTATCTTTAATGGTGGACTAGGGTAAATTGGGCTTTAAATTTATTATTGATCCAATTTTAATTTTAAATGAAAATAAAAATATTTTATTTTATAAATGAAAAATAATTTTTTTTGGACCAAAAATAAATTTAATGTGTTAAAATTTTATTTATGTATTTTAATCCATTAAGCCCAATTAAAATTAGACCCAAATCTAGGATTTACCAAGCCCAAAATTACTTTTAGACTTAAATGCAAAAAATTAAAACACCTTCTGCCCAAAAGAAAAACGTGAAAACCATAGGGGTCCAAGTGATAATAACCAATTGAAACCCTAAAATCTAACTTTTCTTATTCGTTTTCTTTCTCCAGCCGCCGCCACCACCATCAATCGGCTGCTGTTCATTGTATCCAGTATCTCCGGTCACCGGTTTCCAGCTGCTGCCACGCCGGAAAATGCTTCCCTTTGGCCAGCACCCTGCGCGCGCACAGCACCAGCCCTTGCTCGCGCTGCTGGCCGCGCGGGCTGCGCACGCAGCTGGCAGCGTGTGCTGCCTGCAGCGCGCGCTTGCGGCCTGCATTGCGCGCTGCTGCTGCCGCTGTAGCCCGCACGGGCTGCTTGTCTGCACGGGCTGAACGCACTGCTGGTCTGTGCTGGAATTTCCAGCACCGGTCTGTGATGCTTCATCCGCACTAGTCTGCATCTTTCGCAATAATTTTCCAGCGATTTACGAACGTGATTTACAAATTTCCTACGCCAATTGTGGCATACAAAATTTCTATTACTGTAAGTTAAATCAAGAGGGAAATATGGTGATTAAAATCACTCCTCTTGTTACAGATCCAAAAAAAAATATAAACGAAAATCTAACCATGAATTAAAATAAGTCATTAACATACTTATTCATATATTAATCAAGTAATATATTTATAAATAAAATTGTGCCACTCTAATACATAAATATCAAGATTGATTTCATACGATATTCTTATATATGAATATGAGATGGCTCTGATACCAATTGTTGGTGAAAAATCATAATTTTTCTCATAAAAATATTTTTAGGACTGATCTTATATAATATATAAGAAATTCGTAATCTAGAAAATCATACCTTGATAATCTGAGAAGATGAACGACGTCAGGCAATAAATTTGCCACCCAACGATCTTCCAGGTTATGACTCAAGTTTGATCTACACTGAACGTGTGGGCGTTCGTTTCACCACTCCCAAAAATCCCTGATTTCTTTTTCTCAGTGTTTTTCTCAAAAGGCGTCTCTCTCTTTCTTTAAGAGAAAAGAATACTTATATATAATATTACTCTAGTTAAAACCCTAATTTGTGTTATCCTTATTATATAATAATTCAAAATATTAAATATATTATATTTAATATTTTTCCTCTCCACTTACGTAAAAATAGAGATAAGATGTAACAACTTTGGGGCCACCTTATAAAATATCACAAGGCCCCATTTACACTTAAATATAACACAAAGGGTCTTAACAAATATTATATTTAGGTTTATCACCTAATATGTCAGTTTTATTATTTTTGAGTCAAAGGTGGTGAATCAATTAAATAAAAGCCTAACTTAGGGGATCGTTTAACATACTGATAGTGCATTACTGATAATTAAGCTCGTAATTAAACTAATTTTAATTATTTAATTTCAATTCTATTCCACTATAAGATTGAATCGACCTCCATAATTGTATCTTTCGAATAATAATTCATCCAAGCCACATTGATCTCTTTTTTCGCACAATCTTTGACCACATCGTTAATTAAATTGATATCTCAATTGCCCAATCAATTTAATAACATCTTATTCCTTAATACTTACCTGGTTTTTTAATGATCATTTTCAACATATTAAATATGTCGATCCACTTCTGGTGAGGAGAATTTTATGATCAAGACCAAAACCTATCAAGAGATGTGTTGACATATTTCATATTATTAATCTATAACTCCAATACTTATAATTGCTCCCACCAAGATAGGGTAATCTTGACTACAAGATGTGTCGTGCCCATTTCGCAGAACTCAAATGGAATGACAACCACAATCATGAAATTATAACTAACTCAAGATTAAGATTACAAAGTAAAATCAACGTCCTATGAGATTTAATAAGTTTGTGAGTTATTATAAAGTTAATTAAATCTCATATGCGATCCCTGTTCAATGTAGTAAGATCTTACATTAATAAATTCATATATGATTAAGACAAATCATTCAATGAATTTATTACAGTTTATAATTAAATAAAGTGCCCAACTTTATTTATCAACTGCGAACTCAATTTATTAAACCATAAGATAATTTGTATTTATGTCTTCTGTGAATCCACATAGTGATCACATAAATACATATAATATGATTAATGGACTTTAATAAAAAATTAATACAAATAAGATATCTGAATAAAATACCTCAATTATTTTATTAATCAGAAAAAATATTTATTATAATTAAATAAACATATATGCCTTTAAAGAGCATATTTTCCCAACAACCCTTTCATTCATAACAATTGGATCAAGGTTTAATTTTAATCAATGATTTAAATTGAACCATCACCATTTTAAATGAAATATTACCATGAAATAATGCATCTCTAAGTGAAATATCACCACGAAAAGTTATATATTAAGTGAAAAGATACTTTTTTTATAAGGAATAATTAATTAGACATATCTTTATAATAAAATATTATTTATTTATACATGTCTTTACAACAAGGTATCATTTATTTTGAAAATTTTTTCCACAGATAATGCTGACAGCGCTGAAAGCACTGAAAGTGTTGTTGGACGTCACAAGGATGAAGTGGAATAAATTCTCTAGTTAAACTTGTTGGAGGAGATCTTGTTCAAACTTTTGTAGCTCATGATGTTATTGGCCGTTTAATGATTCAATGCGCTCCGTAGCCAGGACTGCACAGGTTCATTTTATCACATTATGCACATTGATTTAGTGAAGTCTGTTACAATAGTCACACATTTCCTCTGTTGACCTAACTGTACGCTGGAAGAATGAAACTTATGCTGCATCAATGTCTCCAATTATAATGTTTTTTTTTTTTTAAGAGTTTTGGAAGATCATTTGACAGAAAGCTGCAATTAAAGAAATCATTGGATGCTTTTAAAATATATTGCCAAACACCTAAAATAAAAACAAGAGGAGAAAGGGCAAACAGTGAACTGCAGTTGCGACAAATATTTTTTACTAAGAAAGATGGCATACTTTTTTCAGGCTAGGAATATGTCATGCGTGGAATTAAACTGAGTCGGGCATAAATTTTAAAACTTACATAAGTATAATCACTTTGATCGTTCAGGTCAAACAAGCATCTTTCATAAACATTGCTCAACCAGCAAAAATGCCACAAAAATTCTATTTTGTGGATGGAGGAGGGACATTCATGATATGATTGTGCTAAATTTATCTATTTAAGCCCCTAATCATTTTTGTTTCACCTAAATTGTAACTCCCTTTTATTATTATTATTATTATTATTATTATTATTTCTCATTTTTTCCCTTATTAAATTGGGTAGGATAATTATTATTAAATGTTTGTGTGCAAATAAAATTTATCAATTTGTTGTTTTAAATTACGTAGGTTATTAATTTCCAATAAAAAAAGAAATTTCCTTAAAACTCAATTTTTTTATAAATAAAATATTTATTGATTACTAAATATTTAAAAAAAAGCCGTCTTTTATTTTCTACATCATTATAAATCCTAAGAAAAAAGAGAAAGAGACATAAGACCTTGGAGAAGGAAAAGAAAATTTTATAACTTATTGTTTAGTGTTTGCCTTAATGGTATGAAGTTTTTTTTCTTTTTACTTATATAATTTATTTTTAGTGTTTCTTTGACTTATAACTTATTGTTTAGTGTTTGCCTTAAAAGTATCAAGTTTTTCTTTGACTTATATAATTTATTTTTATTAATTATTTTCCTTTAATAGTAGTATGATTTTGGTAATATATGTGTATTTATAATGCTGAGATGACATAAACAATTTGCTTTCTTTGTTTTAAATCTTCTTTACTTAGAATGACCTGAATATGTTTACATATCCTGAAAATAGACATTCTAATCTTTTCATTGATAGGTTTTGTGTTCAAATCTCTTTGAGTATGCATATTGTTATGATTTATCGAAGTTGGGTTACTGTTGCCCAAAAATTCTGATTTTCAGTAGTAGTTCTCACTTATGTAAATTTTTCCACAAAGTTACACATCTTTAACAATTATGAGATTTTTGTATCAACAGATCTATGTTCATATGATTGCATGTTTAATTTCGTAATTTTATTTATCATGATTAAATTACTAATAATCATAACATGCAGCTGCAACAGATCTGGAAACTATTTGTCAAAATTACAAAAGTTGAAATATGTAATAGTTTGGGATACTTTATGAACATTATATGCCATGTTAGGATTTTTAATGAAATTTCAATCTTTCTTGTGTCTTTAAAATCTAGAATCACAATTTTTGGGGATGTAAAATAAAAAATATGAGTTTTTGAATTTCTATCTTCATATCTGAAATTTTCTAGATAGGTTAGTTATTCTCAAAAATAAAAAGATTTAAAAATAGTTTCAGGCATCCAAAAAAATTTAAATTTTAATTATATACTTTCTGGATGTATCCATTGTAATTAGAAAAAGAAACGGATTATTTCAAGTACTAGAGAATATTTTATAAATTTCCTAATTGGCAAAGGTTTGTTTTAGTTAATGCTAGACAATTTTGTTTCTTTAGTGAAACGTTAATATTCTGACTTGATTTTCACTTATACTGATTTTTATGAAATTTTTTATTCAATGTTATGCATGTTCACAGTTGCATGTTCACAATATCTTTGTAAATGTTCATGGTTTTCTGACATATATATAGGTTATAAAAAATCAACATATGCAGAATACTCATGTTTATTTCTAGAATATGTATATGTATTGAACTAGTATAAGTATTTATGATTTAAGGATGATTAAGATTATGATTAAAGGTAGAGATGATATTGATAAGGATATTTTTATGATGATTATAAGACATGGGTGAACTCATTGGTTTGTTCTTAAAGTATTGAGTTGATTGCTACACATTGAGGTAAGTAAATTCATGTATGATGTGCTTTTTAACAAATGCAATTTATGTTATAAGAATTATGTTTAAATGAAAATTTATTCAAAAATAATTTCTAAAATATTCAAAAGAATTTTGTAAATAAAAACATTTTAAATGAATTTATATAAATTTATTTTAAAATGAATTGTTTTAAAGAAATTAGTTTTCTAAAACAAAATGTTTTCTTAAAGAATTTTGTAAAAGAATTAAATGATCAAAGAAAGGTTAAATGTTTTAGAAGACACTAAATGCTATTTATGAAAGGATGCAAGATGGATTTAAAAATATTTTAGTTCATAGTCCGTAGTAAAGTATAAGATGCAAATGTTTATGATGTTATGTAATGTTATGACTAGCTTACTGGTATGATGATGATCTTGTGCACAAGAATGTTATGAACAATACGAGATATAGTACCCTAAATAAGAAACAATGTAGGGTATCGTACCCTAAATAATGAATGATGAATGATGAATGATAAACGATGATGACTACAAGGCATGAGCTATAAAATATTTATGTTTCAATGTTTTATGAATGTTTTTAATGTTTTTAATGCTTTTAATGTTTTACATGAATCCATCTCTTTTGCTAAATGAAGATATTATTATAAGGTGTTATAAAATGTTTAAAAGTATAATGGCAATGATTTTCAAACATTATGTATGGAGTTGTTTATCGAGTTGATAACTCACCCCTCATCTTTAATATTTTACAAATTAATTAGAGCTATGACTTGGGTACGTAGATGAAGATTTCTTTTAGTGGATCTTTAGAGTTGCTTTAAAGTTTAAGTTTAGCTAAAGTTTTCATTTTAAATTAGAGACTTTATTTCAGATGTTCTCTTATTTCATAAGGATTCAGTTGGAGTATGAATAATGATTGTTTATCTTGAGGTATATTAATAAAAATAAATTATGTGAGGTTTTATTCTAATTTTACCCTTATGCTTTCATGGGTAGGTTATGTGGGATGTTACACGAATGCTGCAAGTACAAAGGGGTAATTTAACTAAAGACTTTAATCTGCCAAAGTCTGCAAAAAAGGATACTTTTTTCTGGGTGGCGATGGGATATGGAAGATATGATCATGTTAATGTTACAATATAAGGAATTTGAAACCATGGTTCCAAAACTTCATGGGTGTGATTGTAATATATATACTTTTATTTTCCTATTGAAGTGGATTATTTATTTTCCGTTCGGTATAGATTTTATAATTTTGGACTAGCTACATGTCATCGCGAGAAAAATTCGACGCATTATTAAATTAATTGTGTATGATAATTTTAAATTTTATCGCAATGTAAAACTAAGTCAAAATCGAATGCGATTTTAGAACTAGTTAGTCAGATTTTTGTTATCACGGAACCAGTATCGATTTAATCAGTATTAAAAAATAAAATAAATAAAAAGATTCAATTTCTTTAAATGGAGAGAGAGAAGCCAAGAGAGAGAGAGAGAGAAAGAAAGAGAGAGAGACCCGTTGACCCAAAGTTGACCTGTGGCCTGCGACCTTAACCTGGTTGGATCTCCTAATTTCGGCCATTGATCTGGGCAAGCTGGTATCGAAGCTTGTGAGATGCCGGTTATATCCCTACCATTTCCATCTCCAAAAACTGACCAAAACGCTATCGGTGAAGCTCGAAAGTTTCGGCCAAAAGATTTATGCTTGCTGCAATCAATCTGACCAAAGTTTGGCAACGCCACTGGTTGTATTCCATTTCTCTCACCTCCAACTTCCATTTTCAACTGGTCTCGTCACCTGAAACGGTCGGATTACCAATGAATGGCAACTTGCAACCCACGGCCTTATGAAGCTCGATCCACTGCCGTCAACGCACGTGGGAGGTCACCGCCAGCACCGTTGGACTCACTGAGGTTGAAACTACAAGATCTAAGTTTTCGATCACCGTTGATTGAAGTTCGGTCACCGTTGACTGGTGAGGAGCAATTTAGTAAAGCTTGAGAATGTTGGGATTAATTCTGTAATTTTTAAAAGTTATGGATAATTTAGAAATTATAGATAAGGATAGTTAGGTGATGTGAGATTTTGAGGGTAAATCGATAATTTAAGTGATCAGGGGTAATTCGGTAATTTTATACTCTAAGGGTAATTTTATAATTTTTAATATGTGATATTTTAGTAATTGAGGATAAGCTGGTAATTTATGATATTGAGGTTAAATTAGTAAATTATGATTTTGGGATATTTTGATGATTTTGAATTCAAAGACATTCTGGTAATTTTAAGGATTTAAAGATATTTCGATAATTTAGAATTTTGAGGATAAATTAATAAATTATATTTTTAAGGACAATTAAGTAAATTTTGATAGTGGAGGTATTTTGATAATTTTGGACCTAAGGACAATTTAATAATTATAAATATTCGAGAGTTATATTATGTGTTGTTCGAGTTTTATTGAGTAAAATTACTTGTACTTTATGTTATTAGTAATAATTATGTCGTTTATTTGATTAAGGAGATTCACGAACGAGAACTAACCCACGAGTATCGACAATACCAGATTTGATCGTCGTTACTGTGAGTAGAATATTGAAAACCTATTTTCTCTGTGGATTATTATTTTTTAATTATAATAAAGTATGATTGCAAATGAATTTTTAAATGCTTGATTTAATGATTTAATGAAAAATGAATTTTTATTTGCATAATGGTGTTTATTATTGGAATTTTATATGATAAATGATTTTATTTCTGATTTTGAATATGTACGTATTAATAATATTTTTAAACAAAAGAAATGGATTTAAAGGTTATTGAAAATAAAAGGAAATATGATTTTAGATATTATTGAATATTTATGTATATGTATATTTTCAATTATTTGCAAACTCATTAGACAGTACCCTTCCCCATATACTATGATGAGATGATATGTGATGATATGAGATATAGGCTTTTAGGGTCCATCCGAGTACACACAGAGGCTTTGGACCATGTACTTGGTCGTTTTTGTCCTTTGGGGACTATTTATGCATGCATAGTATGATGATGAGATATGTCGAGATGTGATGACATATGAGATGTTATTTTTCCGTCTATCTGTGTAGCTCCAAGGTATGATGGTTTCTTGATTGCCAATCCCTTGAGGTTCAGATTATCTGTGTAGCTCTGGGGCATGATGGTTTCTTGATTACTCGTTCGTTGAGGTCTAAATATGATGGATTATTTCCCCAAGTACTCGTTTGGTGAAAGTTTTAATATTCAATAAAGATATCATATATTGTGAATTTTCTTTGATTTTACGTAGTATTTTGTGATGATTTCAAATTGAGTATTTATAGGATGTTATGACGTATTTTTCCATGGTTATTTCATATGAAATTATATATATTTTTAAAATTAGTGATTTGATTATAAATGTTAAGTGATTTATTAATATTTCTCGTTTATAGTTTAATGAAATTGTATATTTAAAATTGTTACGATCATTTTAAAAATAAAATTATTTTTGAAAATTACTATCAACTCAGTGACCTTCACTGAGTTTTATACTCACTCCTGTTTTTATTATATTTTTCCCCTCACAGGAGATTTATAGGTACAGCAGTTGACTCAGCAACGATATCTATTTGTATTTTGATCACGTATTTATCCTAGGAGTTGTACTGTTTTGTGTGAGAATATTTCGGATTGTATAATATTATAATTAAGAATAACTTACTATGTTTGATACTAAAATATTTTAAATGATAATTGGTATTTATTGAGATGTTGATTGACGGAATTGGTTGTATTTGGAAATTATTTTGGATTGCTATTTTATTAATTGCAGGATTGGGAATGTCAAAACTATAGGAAAATTTCTATCAATTTCGGTAAAAATATTATTATTATAAAATCGTTATTAGTTAAATTTCGAAGATTAGAGAGACTCGTCCCAGGGTTCGGGACGGATCGTGACAGCGATCCTCAATATACACAAAGTGGTGGTAGTTCAGAATTTGTTTTCCACCATTGGTCAATTTCTTCTCACACAATAAATCATTTAGTATTCAGAAACATTCTTTTTCTTTGTCTAGTTTGACACATTATAGATAACTCATTTCATATTTACGGTGTTAATAGTGTTACTTGTTTACGTTTCTTTGGGTTTTAGATACCTTTCTAGCACCTAGTTCAGAGCTATGGGTGTTCAATAATGTCCCAGAAAATGACAGGGAAAAGAAGCTTATTGATGGTTGTCTGGACTTCAGCAGGTTAATGAATATATCTCTGGTTAATCGTGAAGGGAATGCAGTTATACGGCGTCCCTTAGAAAGCCTTCCTTTGGAATCTTTTAATTCAGTGACTAGATACACAATCAGCTTCTTTATCAGAAGCATATGTTTTAAAGTGAGAGAAATTAACTCTTGAGTCACAGAAATTAATAATCATTATGAATCAAATGTAAAAGGGATAAAATAATGGGAAGCCAAAGCATTCCCAAAACTATGTTCCTGATGTAAGTGCTCACTAGATGAGTGAACCTCTGGCTGTTGGACATTTCATTTTCGAAAGCATTTTTTTTTTCAATTATTTTAACTTTAGCACTTGATATGGTGTACACTAGGCAGGCAACAATCATTGATGGAACTAGTTGAAGTGAAACACAGAGTGGATTGGTGGGCTTGTTAAGGCTGTTTGTAGCTGATATCTGCATTTCCTTTCTTGATATGTTTCCTTTGTTTCTTAGTTTGATTATATTTTGATGTAGCTTTTCGTTTCACAGATTTTAATCTTGGCTAATGAGTCAGTGGAAGATTCGACCATTTAAGCTGATTCCAGATCTCTTGCCACGCTACTTCTGATTCGTGATATTCAGGTACTTTGAAATATGAGAATAAGTTAAATATTGATGATAGATATACTCTTTCTAGGTACTTCTTGAAGTAGTGATAGATATACTCTTTCAAGTTACTTCTTGAAGTAGTTTCATTCTAAAGACCAATACAGAGAAATTTCTCTCATTCTCTGGTTATTGCTGATCAAAGAGGACTTAACCCAGTTTGCCTTCCTGCTTGTTCACATGCTGCATAGAGATAGGTTTCTTTGTGAAAATGTTGGATCATATATCACATGATGTTTGGAGATTGAGTTGCGTTTTTCTGGTCTTTCTACTCATGATTAAAAGCAAAGCGTCTCCTGTTCAAAGAAGCAAGGGTTTCCGATGTCCACAGAGGAAGCTTCTCACAAGGCTCTTGGATTGGGGAGATGCAACAAGATTCTGATAAATCAGTGATAATCAGTGAAATTCTAAATCCACGGACTAGAAATCTCTTATCTATGTCAAAGGTTAGTGATTATATTCTGTCAAATGAGCTTGTCAGCATGGCTTTGGCTATGGTTGCAGAGGATCGATAGATAAATGATGTATTAGAAGAGCTACTTGCCGAAGAGGTACTTGAATTTACAGTTCTCTCATTCCGTACCCAGTTGCATCTAACGACCTACTTATGATTGGTCATTTGGAAAGATAAGATCTTGCTTGTTTTTCTTAGCCTAGTTAATGAATCTTTTTCGTTCTAACAGGGAAATGAATTGCATATAAGACAAGCTATCTTTACCTTCGTGAAGGTGAGGAGTTGAGTTTCCTTGAAATAATATTACGAGGTCGACAAAGAAGCGAGGTAGTTATTGGCTACCGTTCAGCTAATGCTGAGCGAGCTGTCATAAATCCACCTTTGAAAAGTGAGTGAATGAGGTAGTCACTACAGGGTGTGTTTGTGGTAATTGCAGAGAAGGAATGAACCATCTTCATTTCCACTCGGCCAAAAGTTGCTCTTGGAGAAAGGAGAAAATCCTCTTAAATGATCACGGTAGGGTCAAACATTTTACATGGAAGTGGTAAGTAAATATATGTCAACTGACACGTAGAGAATTCAACATCACAATTTAGATTACCTAACACAGGAAAAGAATCTCAATAGTTTTAAAAGACAGCCCATTTAGGATTTAAAGATAGGGGGTTGACTTCAGCAGATTGTCATTGTTGCCTCGCTTCTGCATGCGAAGTGATATTTCTTACCCTTGTTTTCCCACTCAGATTATGTTTCACGGTATAGATGAGTTAAAAGTAGTGTCGCAGATGAGTTAAAAATAGTGTCATCAAAGCAATGTCTTCATTTCACAAAATGTAGTAAGCTCCAGAAATGTATTGCAGCTTTTTACAATGATGATTGTGAGTAGAAATTGTTTGTTACATTGTTGAATACAAATGAACTAAGCTGCTGCTTTTTGAAAACGCAAGAATGTGATTGCAACTTCAGAAAGCTCACAAAAAAATTAACGTTGTAATTGATATGAATATCTACACAAGTCTATTCATTTTAATCAGATGACATAGAAGAGCTAAGCTTTATTTGTCTAGCGGAATGCACAAAAATAATTCTTCAGGTTTACATAAAGGCTAGTGTCAGAATAAGTTTCTTGGAATCTGCCATGCAGTTAACAGGAAGAATAATGAGAACCTAAAATCGAGGTCTCATACTGCACGAGAAATCTTTAACCTCTATGCTTCAGAAAGATCAATCTCATTCACTGAAGCCACTGATTCAGGAGATGGATCTTGGATTCCTTCAGCATCAGCTGGTTGAGATTCATGCTTGGCAGCAGCCTGCAACACCCGGTTTTGGACATCTACAGATGAAGGTGATGTCGGCAGACCAGGTCGATTTGTTTCTAATTTCCCAACAGCCCATGAAAATGCCTGAGCACCAATTCTAACAGGAGCTAGCAACAGCCTTCAAGGAACATAACAGAGATATCACAGCTAATTCGTCAGCTAACAGATTCGAAACTTAAAATCATGCTCGTATCAACTACCCTATACAACCAAGCTTCATGTCAATTTAAATTTCAATTTAGAATGTAATATTATCAGATAATACACCAGGGCACATTTTGTTTGCCAGTCTAGATTAGATAAAATAGGACATGATATGATTGCACTAGATTAAATTGGAATAAATTAAATTTAGTGATGTGTTGTCATATGTTCAGTGCAGCATAGTATAGGTTTGTATAATAAATTCAATTATTTTATTAAAATAAAAAAAATTAATTATTGTATAATTATTTAATTAAATGGTGGGTCTCAGTATCACAATTAATTATCTCATTTTCATTCCATTCTTACATGCACTAAACATGGAACTGAATAAAATATTATTCAATTTCATATTTTAATGATGCAAACAAACATGTTCATTGTAATACTAAATTGAACTATTTATTGTCCAAATCGATGTTTAGTGAATGTTAGGATAGGATGATATGAGAGAGTTAATTGTGACCCATCATCCAATCCCCAGTTGAAGCCAAAACTTATCCCATGGCCTTCAGGGGATAAGTATTCTTGTTAAATAAAATTATAGATTATATATTTACATTATTTTATACTAAAGCATAAATTATTTAATTATAATATTAAGACAAATTTATTTTATAATAGAAATCCTAATTAAAAATAAAAAAATTCTTTTATAGATTATATCTATTATAGAATTAATTCATTTTAAATAAAATTCATAACTTTAATATTAATTTTAGTTACGGGTAAAATACTATATATTTTTTAATAGTTTTAAATTTATATTATTTAGATATTTAATCTTTTTCATATGAACTATTTTACTAAATTAATGGTTAAATTAATATATAATAACTACTTTTTAATATAATATAATCTCAAACTATACAAAACACAAAGCAAGACAATATTATATATAATCTTATCTAACACAATCCTATCGATCTAGTCCAATTTAATCCAGTCCAATTTGACATATCAAATACAACTATGAAATGCCAATCATGATGCCCAATATTGGTTTTAGAAATCAGCATCCATATTTATATTCAATGCAACACCCAATGGCTTTAAATCACCTTATTATTTTCAGCTGGCAGTGCAATTAAAATGCTAACTCAGGGTATTCACGTCTATTAAGCATTCAATCTCCACACTACACTCTTCACAACGTAATACACAATGAACATCTATATTCTCTAAGATTTGGCATTTATTAAAACATTATTATAGCCTCAAGACAATATATAAAGAATAAATTAATCAGGTTGTAGTAGTTTGAGAAGAACGAGTGATCAATGTTAAGAGCTTATAATTTTCCAAGACCTAATTATTTTCAATATATATATTCAATGTGCGGATCAAAATTGGAATAAAATATTTAATGATGACTCTGTTTTCTAGATTTCTTATAAACTTAAGGAGAATTTACCTCACATCTTGCTTAAAATCTTCTGCATTATTGTATGAAGCCACCCGCCGGTAAATAGTCTGGTAGATTTACAGCAACCCAACCACAGAGTCAGTATAATTTGCAATACCCAAATACATAAAACATATGAGAAATTTTCAGTTTCATTTAATAAAAAAATCTGCACTGGTGCATGACAGCCAGTGGGTGGACCATATTATATAAACTGTTCCAAAATCAATGCAATATGATGATGTCATAACATTTATTGCAAAAGATCCAGAGGCGTTAATATTCCTTTTAACAGAAAAAGGACCAAAGAATAGATCAAAAAAGCTATCTTCTTGTCAGAAGCAACTAGCAAAATCAGACAATAGAGAATCATCAGATCATTCCCAATCTTTTATGACAAAATCCCAACCAGTTAACCTCTATAACCAGATCGCATATTTGAAACTAAATTGCAAAGGAAAAGGAATATGTGAGTGCACACTCATCATTTCACATAAGATTATATCATTTCATCATGTACTTCAATCTATACCAGCATTAAAAGTCAATATAGTAAGTAAAACAACTTTACAGGAGCACTTAAACTAGAGAAGAGTATGAGTACCTGACCAAGGCCAACGACACCAATGAATTGCAACGTCTTCTCCCACTCTGAGTCCAATTATTAATATGCAGTTAGCACAAAGCATGGCACATTATATATTTGTAGAAAAAGGCAATAGATTTAAAGGACAGTTGTCTATACAGAGGCCATTAATCTAAAACAAATCTCAATAAACATCCTATGAAACAGATATGCTATGATTGCATGCCAAAACAATCCAAACTAATGTCAGGCCACAGCAGAACAATGATACAGGTTGCTCCCAACAAAGTCTCAAAGTGTAACTATCCAACATTGGAATAAAACTGGGCCTTCTTTGTCATAGTAAATCCTAACACAATCCCCACCACCCTCAACCTTTGTCTTTCACCTCAGGCATCAATGTCCTACCATGTGCCACAATCATAGACATTGTAGAATGCTATCTATCATGGGCCGAGACCAGTATGTACTTGAATTTCAGAACCTTAACCTTTCATTTGATGTATGCTACCAAAACAATGCACAATTTGATGGTTTCGGTGAGTAATCCTAGAAAAAGTTTATCTCTGTTTTCCTCCTGGTAATAGTCACTAGATATAAAAGGAACCGAATGTAGACTTTGTTTGGTATTGCAGGTGGACAGGTCTAACTTTTAATGTATGCACTAAAGTGTTTGGTAAACACCAGTTGCTAAAGTTTGACAGCTGAGTTGATTTTTAGCATACACTTGTAAAATGAAAAACCTATAATATCTTTATTATTTTTGTCAAAAATTTTATTAAAAGTCATATTTATCACATACTATCAACTTTTACTTCATAACTACAGCTTTTCCCTTTTTTTTTTTTTTTCCAACAATAGCCATGGATTTTAAACTACAGCACCTTAACACTAAACAGGGCCTAATGGCGTTTTGTCTTTTACCACTAACTACCAGGCCATCCAACCAAAGGGAATAGATTGACACCCACAAAAGAGAATGAAAATGGAAATACACTAGGATACATCCTAAACAATGATTTATCCCATCCAACCCTTCATCCCAAAAGTTAGTCGACATGTATAACCTCCAACCTCTATGTATTGCCTACCCAACAAATACACAGCCAGATTATCTTAGCCAATAATTCAAGATAGAGGCATACAGGTATTAGTGCCTTGGTTATGAGTCTACTCTTAACCAGGCTCCTTCATGCAGGCTCCTTCGACAAGCATCTGTAAATTCCTAAAAGAATTGGAGGGAAATATTTCTTGGCATTAGTTGCTAGCAGATGCATGTCAACATTATTGTTTCTTTTCACTGGTAATCAATCCCATAGAGTACAAGCTTTTCATGTTCAATACATATATACATATATATATATATATATATATATATATATATATATATATATATATATAACACAAACTCGAATCATAATAAATCAAACTGCAAAAGGTCACATGTTACATTTTTTATGACCTGAACTTCAAAAGCAGTTCAACAATGTATATTGAACTAGTAAATTTGTACAAACCAAGGTTCATTAAGGACATATCCCAATGAATCATATTGCATTCCAGTTATGAATAAAATTGACATATCTGAACAAAGAAATATACGCACCTAATAGTGCATACAATGCTGTGAAACAGCCCTGGCCATAAATAAAAGCAGTTATTAGCAAAAGATGTACTTTAGAGCACATAAAAAGCTTATAACATTCATATTATGTACTTGATACTGCATCTAATCCATGAACTAGTATTTAAAGACTGAACAAAAATTTAATGTAGTAGATATTCAGAAAATAGATAAGAAGCAAAGACCAATTCAAAGAATGTTTTAATATATTTTCTTAAACTGCAAATAAAATTTACAGATAGATGATGAAATTTATCTACGTGGCCAAACTCTCTTCATCATATCGAAGGAACCTCAAGGAAAATGGGTTCCAACAATTGTGAATGCAATTCTATGCAGCTCTAAGCTTAGATAGAACTAGATGAATCGCTTTTACTCCATGCCTCCAATTATGACAAGTCAAACAAAAATGGCTCTAGAGGTGTACAAAATGGATTAAGTCATGTATGCATTTGAATATCCACACGAAAGTAACCTTACCACACCAAACCCAAGAAATTGCACCAGAGAAGGATTGATATCCTCTAAGATTGCCTCAGCATCCTGAAATGATCCAACTATGCATTAATAGGTAGCAAAAAAGTTTGATCTATTTTTAGGAAATGGAAAACAAGGAAACAAGTTCAGCCAGAATGAAATCTTATTCTACTGAAAGTTTAGAAGTTCAAAGAATAATAGTAACACTGTTGTGAATACCTCGTTGAGTATGGTTAATGCAGTCTCAGATTTTAGCTTCTTTATCCGTAGGCCCTCTTTCACCCAAGATTGAAAGCCACCTTGGACCAGGAATGGTCTCTATCATATGAAACAACACAACAATTAGTAAATGATTTTTAGATCTAACTATGATGATTCTGGAAATATATTTTTAGTTACTGCTACCTTCTAGTTCCCCAACGCATGAGATAAATTATACAGTGAACATGGGGATATGAATTTTGGGTCAGATTTTTTTTTTTCCAATTTTGATTCCATCTTAATTTCATCTTCATTTATTGCACAGAAGCATTGAAGAGTCGTAGTGAAACTTACCTTAATCCCAAGTTTTCTCAGTGATCTTGCAACACCTTTCGAACAAGTACCATCACCATCCATAACTATGATCTTGGACCTGTCCTACAGGTAGTACAAAGAGACATCATTTCCACATGCCATCGAGAAAAAACAAAAAGTGCATGACATAGGAGATATTATTGCAAATAAGAACAGCCTATCATACATTCTTGAAAAACTCAAAGAAGTATATATGCATAAATAAGACAGGATCACATTACTTACACCACAAAATATAATTTGTATCTTTACTTTTCATCAAATCATTGAATCAAAGGGAATGCTACCATCTGTGATACACACCAAATATCACATTCCAGCTCTAATTGTAGCTATCTAATCCATAAACTGCATTCCTACAGACAATTAAATGTTTGTTCTCTTAGTACAATCTCAATAGTACAGCTTCATTGAACAACTTGAAATTGGATGGTCAGTGAATATGATCAAACAACAAAACCGACCATTTTGGTTTGTGCATCACTTATGCTACACAGTTTTATTGAATGATGTAATATCTTAAGTATTTGCAAGTTATATGCCCCACTAGGTTGTTAAAAATGTAAAGAGCGGTAAGGTATACAAATCATGAGTCAAGCAAGACAAGGACACAGGGTAAAGCTTCATGATTTCTTCTGAGTGGCAATTAGCACATAAGAACAGAATTTGGTGAGTCAAGTAAAAAGTTTTTTAGCATTTTTTCAGAAAGCTTATTTTTATTTTTGACAATAGAAAGCTTTCTATTTGAAAAATTAAGGACTCTATAGAAATAAGCATTCTAAAAGTTTAAAGCTACCATACCTGAACAATTTTCAAATTACGAATAACAACAGCTGTTAAGGTGTCATCAAGCTGTCTGCCACCTCTTAACAATTTTTTTACTGCTCCACGTACCTAAATATAAACAATGAAAATTAGAATGAAACCATAAGATCCACATACACACCACCCTCTTTTTCTTTTTCTTTCTCCAAAACGTTACTCACCAATTTGCATCAAATTAGAGGAAATGGGCATTTTGATTTCCTTCACTATAACAAATTCACAAAAAATTACACTAGATACATGCTTAAACCAACCTCAGGCAAATATACACTTGCATAGCGAAATCGTGCTCCTCGTCGAAGATCAGGAATACCGTCTCTTTCTCTTAGATCCTTCAAAAGATTTAATTCCGAACATCAAGCAAAATTTGATAAAATTGAGCAGGAAACAAAAGCGTAGATTTGACTTTGGAGTGAAAACATTATCACTAATCAATCATACATTTGAACCCAAAAGAGAACTTCTTTTTTCTTAATAAGCACAAAAACAACTTTGAAAATAGTAGAGGTTCCAAGTAAAACTAGAATGACAGCAGTAAGAGAATTGTTTTAGTCTCCTTATGGGAGCACCACAACTTAACATGTCTGATTTAACCAAATAAAAGGCCAGAAAGATTTACAATCTCTTGCCTCATGCCGGACATCAATCAGGACAGCATTCTCCTTCCCTCTCAAAAGTTCCAAAGTCAACTTAGGAGATAAATCTCCAGAGTAACCACCATATGTCCACCACCAATAAAAAATCCTGCACAAATCTGATAGAACATTAAGTTTCCCATGCAATATGTAATTCATTAATTTATTTGCTAACATAAATGGTAACAAAATTCAATATTCAAAACAAAAGGAAATCCATACCACAGAGTAGCTGATGTACCCAAGAAAACAACAAATGGAACAACAGGATCATTTGGATCAAAGCCAAGACTTCTTTCCAACCCCTCAATAGCGACAGAAACCTGCTTACACAGTACTCAAATTTAATGCTCACAGGCAATGCAAGCTCAACGTGTTTATAATGAATTACTGTTAGAAAAACTTAATGGAAGTGATGCAACAACAAACAAAATGTCTAACCAAGAACCAAGGAAACAAATATTTTTCTGTATCATAATGGAGATTTCCGAGTTATGCTCTCAGTGAAAATAATCTCACTATAGAAGCTTACTAAATCATCAAATATCATGAAGCAATGAAACTGACTAGTATCCAAATTATAACAGTACCTGTTGTAAAGCTGACCCAACAGGCCTCAAGAGTTTTACCGCTCTGTCTTCATATAAATTAAGAGTACCCCTTATCTCTAGAGGAAGTGATTCCTTAGTGGTGCCATAATAGTAAACAACAAAAGAAGCCCCATTTGTTATAGAATCTTCCAATGCAACAATTGTATTCCTCAAGACATCAACAGCAGCAACAGTTGCTTTACTTGAGGCTTCATTCAAGTCAGTTGAAAAATTTGTCAACTTGCTGCCGGTAGATCCTCTTGTTTGATCAATAGAAGAAAACACCCTACTAACAACATTATCAACTGCTTCAGAAGTACTTTTCTTTATATATGTTAGTGATGAAGTAATGGTGTCAAGTGAGCTTTTCACGGCATTTTCTCCTTTAATCACGGAAGAACTGAAGGACTCACTTACTCCCGCTAAATACTCATCAAAACTGCTTTTGATATTGGGTATTGAACTGTTATCCATGTCCAGAGAATCAAATGTTGTGGTGGGATTCTCAGGTGTCAATTCTATAGCTGATGTGGTTTTGGGTTCCACAGATGCCAGCAACTTGTCTGCATTTTCAGTTGCTCGGTCTGTAAAATCCACAAGTCCTTCTTCGACAGCAGATACACTAGAATCTTCTATATATTTTAGCTCCACACTTACACTAGAATCTTCTATATATTTTAGCTCCACACTTTCCATAGGGTTCATCTCATTTGCCACTTCAACAGAATAATTCCATGCATTAGGTGGTTTGCAATTAATGTCATCTAATTCATTTGGACAGGAATTAATCAAATCTATGGAGACCAATTTACTGTTTTCAACAAAACTAGAGTACAAGGACTTTGTAGCTTGTGTTTTAAAGCAAATTCTCTGGAGATGAGCTCCATTTTTCAAGCCCAAACCAATACCATCTTCCACATTACACTTTGATTCAAAGTCCTTCCTGAATGGAGAAAAGGATTGCAGACCTCCATGGAATGATGTCTGCTAATTGAAAAATACAAATGCAATCAATGTTTCGACACAAGATTCTCAAGGCAATAGAAAAGAAAGAGATTTCAGGGACTGTCCTCTCTGTAATGCAAGGTAATTTTAGTGCCTATTGCAAGATTCCCATCATTTTTTGTACATTTTGATTCAAAGTCCTTACTGAGTGGAACTGTCCTCTCTGTAATGCAAGGTAATTTTAGTGCACATATTGCAGGTTCTATAACTCCTTTAAACCACTTGTGTGTTTTACCACAGCTCTTGGTTAAGAAAATCCTAGGCCAAGAGTATGATATATCAATCATGCAACAATGACCTACAACATCTATGTGGATTGATTTTTTTAAAACAAAGAACAATGCTGACTGAGGAACAAGATGCATAGCAGATTAGCAATATCTCAGCAAGTAACCAACAATTTTTTTATATAAGAAAAATATACATATTCTTGAAGATACATGAAACATTTTGCAGAAAGAACCATGTCATAATTTCGAGTACAAAAGAAGAATTATCAATACTTATCTCATGAAACGAAAGATACCCAAGTTTACCTAATGAAATTCTCATTTTTTTTTTCTTTAAAATCGAGACAAACAAAAACTTTTAACCATGGACAATCATCTAGTGATCTCAAGCAAATTAGGTTAGTATAAAACCATCATAACTTGTTCACTCATTGCCTAATTTTATTAATAGAGCCTGGAAGCAACTCAAAAAGAAAATAACTGCCATAGTAAGTGCCATCTCATATCTCACCAATGAATGGGAACGGCTTGATGTGGCTGAGCAAACTGGCAGAATTGTCATTTTAACACACATTCAAGAGACTCAGCAAATTCTCATATCTGTTTAAATTCCACAGCAAAATTAGTTGTAAGAAATCATATTAAATTTAAAATGTCAGAAGGCAAATCTTCCAATTAGGATCAAGATAAGATAATTATGATTTCTCATTTCAATTCTGGTTGTACAATTTTTTTTTATTTGTATTTTCTCTGCAAAATTTTGATGAACTTGGCAAATAATGAATTATACTGACTTGAATGCTATACAACTTATTAAGATAATAATACACCAAATTCAACATCGTCCGTCACAATCACAACGAGAAACTCAAATTTTTATACCCTCAAGTGGGTTCTTGAAACTGAAGCTTTATTGCTAGTACAATTTTCAAAGATTGTGATCAAATTAAAACATCAAATAAAATAAGACCTAACAAAAAGATGTCTTCAGAAAATTTGGATACAAATAAAGATAAGCTACAGAGACCTACTTTGATGAATTAGAAAAACTGTGATAAACTTGATACATTTCATAAAACAACAACAAATATTCCCACAAAAACAAAATAAGAAAAAGAAAACTTTGTTTAAACTTAGACAAAAATAACTAAGGACATATGAATGCATCATAATGGTATCTATTCCCCAATTGGGTCCACCAACATGAAATCAAAATGCAATAAAAGATATAATTTTAGTAAATTTGTGTGAAAATGGGCTAACTTAACCCCAAAACCATTTGAAATTCAATCTCTGATGGAGGAAATATCCAAAACTTAAGAAAAATAAAGTAAATTACACAACCCCATTTAATTTCATGGCAAAGAGATCAAATATTGAACAGGATATCTTGAAATTCAGTCGTTAGTAACTGCAAAATTATCAAAAAATGAGCTAAACATACAGAGCATTTCAGAGGAGTGCTTACTTGACAAATCACTGATATAAAGCTCAGTATGGGTATTCGGAATGTTTTAAGAGACTTGCACAGATGAAATATGTAGTCATTAAGTAATGACAAAGGAGAATCGTGTGGCTTGTAAAAGCCGTTAGCTTCATCTAATTTGTCTCCTCCTCTCGTTTTGTTACTGTGAGGACAAATTTCGGATTTTCAGATTTTGTCTAAAATTTGTCATGTTTTAGGATATTAACATCAACTGCTCTAGTATTTAATAAAAAATTTAGTTAAATTAACGTAATTTATGTTAAATATAATAATAATATTAATAATATTAAGACGTACCTTAATCAGTTTTTTAATAAAAAGAGTATTATTACAGTAGAATTGCTTTAAAAGTAAATTTTTTATTTTTTCATTTTAATTTTTTTAAAGTCATATTTTAGTATAAAGTTTATTAAATAACCAATAATTTGACTCTTCTTATTACATGGGATATCCTCGTCACGGAGACTGAAGCTCGTGCCCCCTCGACATTGGTAAAGGCACTAGCGGATTATTAATCGTTGATTTAAGGGTGGTCACGCAACACATTGGATCATATTTGTAAAATTCTAACCACCCCAATCAAATATTAATTGCATTGAAAAAAAATCAAAAACTCAACTAAATAAGTGTACTGCATTTGCCATCTTCCAAAAATCTTTATAAAACCCTTTTTTAAGGATATTTATTTAAAGATTATCAAAATTATATAGACTTTAATTATATTTAGAGTAGAACTATTTAAACCCATTAAATTCCTCTATACACCTATTAAAAAAATCATTAAATTTAAATTTTAAATTTTCAAAAATTACCCTTCATGAGCCTCTCTTTACCTTACAAGTGAACGTTCTCTCTCTACTTTAATATTCTATAAATCAAACACTTAATTTCACTCTTTTTAATTTTTTTTTGTCTTTTTTTAGTATATTATGATCCCTATTTCATGTTTTCTATATATAAAAATTTTTTTCTTGACACCTATTAAACTTTGTGTTCGATAAAAATTAATTTCTAGATATTTACTAATTTTTATAACTAATAAAAATATATTGATGTTCATTTCAAATAATGGGTTTTACTCCTTTTAGTTAGTTATAATAATTTTTGTAGGTAAAAGAATATGTTTGAACAAATTAAAAAGAAATTGTGAAATTAAGAATAAAAAGAGAAGAAAAAGTTAATTAGATAATTTTTTAAAAAATTATTTAAATAATAAAAATCTTAATTAAAAAGGGATGTGAAACCTTATCTTTATTTTAATTCTAAAAAAAACCAATAAAACAAACCAAAAGATGACGCTTTTCTCTCTCTACATTTGTCTTTTTACTTTTCTCTCTCTATTGATGCACACTTTTTCATATTTCTAAATATCATTTTTTTAGTTATGATTTATTTAATCATTTTATATTTTTAATGACAATTAATTAATATTTAGTTTTGATATTCATAAACCCGTTTGAAATGATATTTGGATTTCACTCATTATTCTCGTTCAAGATGAAATTATAAAA
Source organism: Aegle marmelos (assembly GCA_030449875.1). NCBI lineage: Eukaryota > Viridiplantae > Streptophyta > Magnoliopsida > Sapindales > Rutaceae > Aegle > Aegle marmelos. The sequence continues at coordinate 13,831,219 of JASUUL010000115.1, forward strand.
GCCAATAAATGAGGTTTCATAAAAAAAATTAATGGGCAATAAAATGTCTACTCACTAAATAAACATGTTTAATCTAAATCAATCTAATCTATAAGTTAGTGTATTAGATTGAGTTGGGTTGATTAGGTTAAATAATTCACTAAGTACTTAATGTGCTACAATTTTATTAAAGTATCAATATTATGAGAAAATATCATATAAATTTGAGAAGAATGTGATTAACATGATATAAAAGAAACTAGTAAAAAAATAAAATATAATAAATAAAATATACTTTAAAACTCACTTGAGAGAATAATTAATTAATAATTTAAATTATTTAGCTTCACCTTTTACTTTAACTCAGAAAATCAACCATTTATATTAATAAATAATATAAATTATTAATTAATCATTTAGCTTCACCTTTTACTTTAACTCAAAAAATCAACTATTTATATTATAAAAAAATTAATTAAAAAAAAAAAAACAATGGTCGAAAAGAAAGATCTGTTAGCTTCTTTCCTCTCTTGGCTCCCCCCTCTCCAATGCCTTTTTTCCATGCATTTCCTTACCTTTAAGGTGAGAAATGCTTCCTTTTCGTTTATTTTATTTATTTATTTTATTTTATAATATATATATATATTGAATTGTGTGATGATCATGAGGTATGATGACCTCGTGACCAGCACACATGATTCCATTCTTTCTTTCTTTCTTTTCTTTTTTTTTTTGGTTTATTTTTTATTATTTTAATATTTATTAATTATATCTCCTTTAAATTGCTTCAACAATTCTTCTAGTTTTCACCTTTAATTCTAATTCTATTTTTATTCCTGAAAAATATTTACAAGATAAAAATTAACATATTTTAAATTAAATTAACATAAATATTTATTATAACATATTTATTGTATAAATTTTATTGAACTCACAAGTACACAAATTTATTGTAGAATAGATTAATAGTGACGAGTGTCGATCCCACGAGGAGATTGATTTTAATTATGTGCAGAATTAATTTTCTTTAATGGTGAATGAATTTGTGGTGAAATTGATATAAATTATGCTTAAATTTAAATAACAATAACAGGAATTAAATTAAACTGAAATCTATTGAAATGACGTACTTGGGTATCCAGATCTGTATCAACATGTTCCATAGGATAAATATTTCATATTAATACCAATTAAATTGATATAAATTATACTTAAATTTAAATTACAATGGCAGGAATTAAATTAAACTGAAATCTATTGAAATGACGTGCTTAGATATCCGGATCTGTATTAACATGCTCCATAGGATAAATATTTCATATTAATATCAATTAAATCATAAGGGGGGATTCCACACCTCATGAACTATGCTCCAATAAATATGATGCCAAGGACTTATCGTGCCAAATAATAATAACCTTGTACTATGGTGCCGGTTTAACCAAGGCGGTATCTAGACAAGACTATTAGTATTTATCGACGAAAAGTCAAAACAACCAAAAATATTAGATGGGAAGAGAAAGTAAATTTATCAAATTAAGCTCATGGGACATGTTAAGACTTCACCTTCAACCCAAGCTTAAAAGGAAATTAGCTACTCATATTTTTACCTAGGGATAAAAAGGAAATTTTATTAAAATACAAAGAAACTATAAGATAGAGAGGGAATTATAAAAATCTAAACTTAAAAATGAATTCAGGGGTGTCCAATTAGGGGGGAAAAGTCCCCTTTTTATAGATATATTGAGTGAATCGTGACCATCAGATTAAAAACAATTCGAATGCTGAGGATTGCGCCACGTCATCAGTCAACAGTCAACCGTCAACTTTTGAACAGTAACGACTGCTATTTATACAGTAATATTATTTACACAGTAATAATATTTAAATAGTAAATAATCCCATATATGCGCATGTACTGTACACACGATTTTTGCTCCACTGAGATCGATACTGCCACATCATCGATCCACAGTACATAAGAAATTTAGCCCAATAAGATCGTGTCACATCATCGGTCGATACCATGTCATCAGTCAACATTACATAAGCAATCAATACCACATAATTCGTCCAATCAGATACTGCCACGTCATAAGTAGTTGTCACATCATTGGTCCGTATATATAAACAGTACCGTATGTATGAATAGTACCGTATATATGAACAGTGACTTTTTTCTTTAATGCTCCTCTTAAGGTTTTCGACCGTCCTGAATCCAAATATGACGTCCGCTTTGCTGTCTGATCACTCGTTCATTGTGAAACGATCGTGATGCCCTTAAAATACAAAAAATATATATAATTATAATAAAACACAAATATTTAAATAATAAAATACTTAAATAAATAAAAGTAGTAATGTTAGTGAGACTGAAAATGTAAAATGACAATTTTCTCCTTTATAAATATATATTTTCTAACACTCAACAGTATTCATATAATTTATAAGTTATTTGCGCAATAATTAACACTTTAACTAAAAAATTAATAATTTTATCTTATTAAATGTATTTTTTTAGTGTTAATTAATTAACATGAACAATAATTTGGTGACGGAACAAGGACAAGGAAACCTACACAAGCCATATAGTTCAATAATGTAATGACATTGTGATATTCCATATGATTTAATTTGTTAACATGATAAAACATTTGGTGAAGAAACAAAAGAAAAAAAAAACAATGATATTTAGAACAAGGATAGGGCAACCCTATATAAGAATCCATAGACAAAATATGCAAGCTGAATTGGCCAGGAGAGGGGATGTTGTTTAGTAATATGGTGTAGTGAGGACATCAAGTAAGTATTACTGCTACACTTGCTTACATGGACCAAGTAGTTATCAGCTCAACGATGAAGTTAATGAACTGAAGAGCATATATAATAGTTATAACAAATAATTAGTTATATGATCCCTTTTTTTAATATATAAATATGAAAATTGTAATCATTTGAGGCAGAATAAAAAATATGTACAAATTCTAGATTCCTCTATCCTTTCTCTTTTCATAATTTTCTCTCATTTTTTTGTTATCACTTGCCAAACATACAATTACAAAATCTTTCATGAAGACTAAGGCTTACTATATCTCTTATTTTTTTTGTGTTTTCTCTATCATTAATAGTAATATGCCTCTACAAAAAGGCTCCTTTAAAAAAAGAAAAAAGAAAAGAAAAGCTATAGCAAATGATATTAAAAAACTAAAAATAAAATGAATAAACACGCACGATAATTAAGCCAGACAGCTTCTTTATTGCATTCATTCATTCATATGATCACGGTACTAAAAACTAAAATAGTTAAATGCAAACATGTCATGCCAATTTATTCAATCCTTAAAATAAGGAAAAAGGATAGAACTACATAGCCTGCAGGCATTGCGAGCAACTATCTTATAAAGGGTAATTGAGGATAAAATGGTAATCTTTTGAAAGGTTGCTCCAGACGCAGATGGCAATAGTAACGAAGCATCAAGTGAGCGAAGTAGTAGGCCAAAATTCTCAGTCTAAGAGGGACAAGCAATAGAAATGCACCATGCAGTAGAACCGAAAGAAAGAGCCCTTAAATCACCAGGGTAGGAACAATGACTACTGTAACGATATGGTTTAACATGTGTATACGCTGGTGGAAAAGGCAATGGATTACGGGACAAGTGCTATCATTTAAAATAAAGATGCACTCCCAAAATCTAATGATGCTAGATTCGTGTTAAGTAGTTGCGCCCAGCATAGTACGACTGCAGCCGCGATGGATGTGTACATAGCTATAGTGCTGGAAACTGTGAAAACTTTTAACGATGGCGGTACTTCTTGTTTCTTCTTCTGAGACTCATCACCGCTGTCGTGACCATTCTTATGAAGAAACTTGTTTTATCATTTCTTAAAGGAAGCATTATATATTGAGAGTTATTTATAGATGTAAAGCTACAAATTTTCAAAAATTACATATGTAATTACGGAAGGAAATGTGCCAATCCATTTGGTGCGGGTTGTGTCTTTGACAAGTGTAGATCATGCCTTTGACAAGTGCGAATTATGCCTTTGAAAAACTTCCTTCAATGCCGTTTTATTTGACATTCTCAACACTCCCCCTCAAGTTGGAGCATAGATGTCTCGCATGCCCAGCTTGTCCAGGAATTTTGTGAATGCTCTGCTGGAGATAGCCTTCGTTAAAATATCTACAAGTTGATCTTCTGATCGAATTTTCAATAGTTCTAAGATTTTTCCATTTAATTTCTCCTTGATGAAAAATCTATCTACCTCGACATGTTTTGTTCGATCATGCTGAATTGGGTTATGAGCAATATCTCGTGCAGCTTTATTGTCACAGTATAATTGTATTGGTTGTTGTGTTGAATAGCTTAAATATTTTAAATAAAGCTTATCCATAAGCCTTCATATATCCCAAGGGCCATGCCTCGATATTCTACCTCAGCACTTGAACGTATAACGACATGTTGGTTCTTACTTCTCCATGTGACAAGGTTGCCTCCCACAAAGGTAAGGTATCCTGAGGTAGACCATCTATCACTAGCAGACCCGGCCCAATCTGCATCAGTGTAAACTTCTATGTTGCTGTATTCTGCATTTTTGGAAAATAAGATTCCTTTTCTTGGATTTGACTTAAGGTACCGCATCCGCATTACTGCTTTTATATGCTGTTCTTCGGGATTATGCATAAATTGACTTACAACACTCAATGCATAAGCAAGATCTGGCCTTGTGTGGGATAAGTACATCAATCTTCCAATTAGCCTTTGATATCTTCCTTTATCTATTGGAACTTGGTCTGAGGTAATACAAAACTTCAGTCCTTCTTCAATTGGGGTATCAATAGGCTGACAAGCTGTCATTCCCATTTCGTGCAATAGATCTAAGGCATATTTCCTTTGTGACAGGAAGATTCCTTCCTTAGATCGAGACACCTCAATTCCAAGAAAGTATTTTAAGGCTTCTAATCCTTCATCTCAAACTCTCTCGACAAATACTTTTGAAGAGCCTCTCTTTCTTCCTCGTCATTGCCTATAACTACCATATTATCCACATAGACAATAAGAGCAATGATTTTGCCTTGTTATTTTTTAATAAACAAGGTATGATTTGAATTGCTTTGATTATACCTAAACAAAATCATGGCCTTTGTGAATTTTTCGGACCATGCTCTTGGGGATTGCTTCAACCCGTACAGTGATTTCTTTAATTTGCATACTTTTTGATTGAGTCATTTTGTTCCACTACATCCTGGCGGCAGATCCATATAAATTTCTTCAAACAGATCTCCATGGAGGAAAGCATTCTTTATATCGAACTGTTGCACTGGCCAATCCAAATTGGCTGCTAATGATAATAAAATACGAACAGTATTAAGTTTTGCTACTGTGTAAATGTATCGGTATAATCTGCCTTGTACTTTATAGTGTAGATCCATCGACAACCCACTGGTTTCTTTCCTGGTGGGAGATAAACTAGTTCCCATGTTTGATTTTTCTGAAGAGATTCCATTTCGTCATTCATAGCCGCTTTCCACTTTGGGTCGTTTAAAGTTTCCTGCACACTGTTAGGAATAGATACAGTAGATAATTGATTTATAAATAACTGATTTGATTCTGATAAGTAATGGTTAGACACAAAATGACTCATAGGTTATTTGACTTTACTAGAGAGGTCAAGCTCATATGTGGGTTTAGGGATACCTCTATTTTCACGCTGGGGAAGAATTCTTCTTATTAGGCTAGAACTTGTGGTAGAAACATCCTCTGCAGACGATTGGTTATGTATTTCTCTATATGGTTCTTTCTGGGACTCGTTCTCTACTACAGTTGTGTCTGAGTTGTTTTGCTCTCTGAATGTGTCTTCACTTATTTCAGCCTGAGAATCATCACCATTTTCTTTTCCAGTATCTTGAAAATTTACTACCTCAATGGAAGATTGATCCTTTTCAAGTGGAAGATATATAAAAATATGAATTTCCTCTTCATTATACTCTCCTTGAAATTGAGGCTGCGACAAGTAGTACATGATGTCTTCATGAAAGACGACATCCATGGTGATATATGCTTTTCTTGATGGTGGGTAAAGCATCGGTATCCTTTTTTATGTAAGGCATACCCTATAAACACACATCGTAATACTCGAGGGGATAATTTATCTTGTTGTGGCAAATGAATGAAGGCAACATAGTCAAACACATGTGGAGGTAAATTCGACACATTTGGCGACATAATTGCATTATTTAGAACCTGAAAAGGTGTCTGGAATCCAAGGGAGCTTAAAGGTGTTCGATTGATTAAGTATGCTGCAGATATCAATGCTTCCCCCTAATAAGATAGTGGCATATGGGCTTGGATCAGTGATGCTCAAATAACTTCTAGCAAATGTCTATTTTTTTGTTTAGCAACGCCATTTTGTTGAAATATCCCCACACATGTGGTTTGATAGATAGTTCATTGTGATTTCAGAAACTGTTGAATTGTTGTGCTCATATACTCGCCTCTATTATCAGTATGTAGAATCTAAATTCTTGTCTGAAATTGAGTTGTCACCATCTTATGAAATCTTTGAAATACAGAGTTTACTTCGTCTTTCGATTTCATCAAAAAAAACCATGTCATTCTGCTACAATCATCAATAAATGTAACAAACCAACTGGCACCTCCAATTGTAGAAACTTTAGATGGTCCCCATATATCAGAATATATTACCATGAAAGGAACTGGATTCCTATTTAAAGATAATGGAAAAGTAGTTCGATGGCTTTTTAAAAGCTCACAAACATCACATTTAAAGCTACAAACATCAAATTTCAGAAACAAACTAAGAAATAATTTTTTTAAGTAACCAAATGACACATGCCCTAAACGTCTGTGCCATAACCAAATTTCTGATTTCCTTTTTTCCATGAAACTATCTGCCACTAATGCAGGGCTTAGCTTTTCAGTGTTTATTAATGTCATCTCCAGGTAGTACAAATTGCCTTGTCTAATACCATAACCAATCGTTTGCTTCGTTTGGATGTCCTTAAACACGCAATGATCAGGCTAAAAAATTAAGCACATGATAAGTAAGTGGTTATTTGAGACACAGATAAAAGATTATAATCTAAAGATGGAACTATTAACACAGAGTCTAAATTTAATTTATTTGTGAGTCGTAAAGATCCTTCCCTACTAACTGAGGTTGTGGTTCCATTTGCAGTAGAAACATGTTTTTGTGAAGATGATTTCAATTGAGAAATTTGTTGAGAATCAAAAGTCATATGATCAGTTACACCAGAATCAAAAGTCATATGATCAGTTACACCAGAATCAATTATCCATGTACTATTAATAACAGGTGTAAGAGTTTTAAGGGCCTTACCTAGACTGATCGAGGTTGTAATTTGTACTGAAGATTCTTTTCTAAGCTCTGTAGTGGCTGAGGATTCAGCTACTGCAGTTTTTTATCCCTGCTTGGTGTTCTTTTTTCGAGTATCCCACCAGTCAGGATATCCAATGATTTCAAAACATTGTTCTTTTGTATGACCCTTCTTTCTACAATGAGTGCAATGGAGTGATGACTTGCCAATAAGTTTCTTTTGAGGCTGCTGTCGTGCTATCATAGCAGATGTTTCTGAGTTGACTTTCTTGTTTAGTTTGCTTTGCCGTACATCTTCTCTTCGGATAAGAGAATAGCATTCTTCTAAGTTTAGCATAACATCTTTTCGTAGAATTTCTCCACGGACTTGGTCAAATTCTTCATCTAGTCCAGCAAGAAAAATGTGCACTCTCAATCTTTCAACAGACTTTTTGTATATTACAACATCTTCTGGATCCTTCATGACCACTTTATCTCAGTAATCAAGTTCTCGGAATATTTCGATTAATTCTCCGTAGAATTTAGGGAGTGGTTGTCCATTTTGCTTGGTGGAGAATGCCTTCTGATTTAGAGTGAAAACTTGTAATTCATCGCTTCCATCATAAAAGGCTTTTGATAATGCATTCCAAATTTCGTAGGCTGTAGGAATTCGCAAGTATCACTTCATGATCTCTGGAGACATGGATATGAGTAACCATCTTTTTTCTTTTTTATTCTTACTATACCATTTCTAATATTCCTTTGAAAAATCATAAGATGGCTTTGTGTTGCTACGAATATATGACAATTTTTCTCTTTCTGCGAGATGCATCTCTATTATTTGGGACCAAACATCGTAATTTGTCTCAGTGAGAATAATTCCAGCATTAAATACTCAATCAGATTGAACAAATTGAATGACAACACGAGCAGAATCTATTGAAGTTTGCTCCATTTTTTTCTTTCTTTTTTTTCTTTTTTCTTTTCTTCTTTTTTAAAAAATGACAAGTCGTTTTTTCTTCACAAAACGATATGTCGGTTCTGATGCAAAAAACACGACACGTCGTTTTAAGACAGCTGCGCCTCTGGAGATTAAAATGACAAGTCGTTTATTTTCTGTCTATGGACGACATGTCGGTTTATATGGAATAAAAAATGACCCGTCGTTTTTTATGTTGTTGCAGTTCTGGAAGAAATACGACATGTCGTTTGGGGTCTCCTTCAACATCTGGAATGCGTGACAGCGCGTGCTTGGTGACAGATGTGCGTGGTGGTTGCCGTGAGTTTGGGTAACGCGTGAAGGCGCGTGGAGGTTTGTTTAAGGTCGAAAGTTTTACAGTTTTCTTAATGGAAACTGAAAATTTTGATGGTATTCTTAGTTTTTGAGGAATACGTTTGGAAAGTTTATGGGACTGTTGATGGTTTTGTAAACTCAAGTTTTTTTTGCGTATGGATGGCTTTTTTTTTTTATCGGCATGGGTTTCTGTAGTGGTAGGAATGATTTTAGGAAAGAAAAATGATAGAAAAAATAGTTGTGGAAAGAATTTAGTTTCCTCTGTTTTTGTTACGAACAGAGTAGCGAAGCTTGAAGAAACTTGAGCGTATTTATGGCTCTGATACCATGAAGAAACTTGTTTTATCATTTCTTAAAGGAAGCATTATACATTGAGTGTTATTTATAGGTGTAAAAATTACAAATTTTTAAAGATTACATATGTAATTACGGAAGAAAATGTGTCAATCCGTTTGATGCGGATCGTGTTTTTGACAAGTGCAGATCATGCTTTTGACAAATGCGAATTATACCTTTGAAAAACTTCCTTCAATGTCGTTTTATCTGACATTCTCAACATCCTACTAGCCAGTGCAAAGGGAACAGTGCTCGCTCGGTGGATACTAATACCAGCAAGAGTATTAAAAGTAGCGGTTTCGCTGTCACTGTTGCTGCTGCCAGCCATTTGGACCGAAGCAGCAAAGAAAGCACTAGCAATAAGTGCTGCTACGACAATGATGGTGCTTATTCTGTTGTTAAAATCTGCTTTATTACCGAGACTTTCTTTGTTTCTCTCGTATGGATTTGCAATTAACCCAAAACCAGCTCGAATGAAGGTCTAAACAAAACGAAAAAGTCGATCGTTGTTATACACCACAAATAAGAGCGATAACATCATCATCTGATAGACCAACGAGAATTACAATAACTAAGCTATTTTATTTTTTTGTTATTTAAATCGAAAATCTCAACTATATGCACGAGAGACACGTGCGTAGTTGCATACCCTATAATACTGATATACATACATATATTAATTTTATCTCCAACCTTGTAAACTAACTTCTATAGTGTGCAAAATAGTAAAAGTGTTGTAAATCCTTCTTAAATTTAAATCCCAAATTTTAATTTTAGACCTGAAGATACACACACATATAGCATACGTAATTCTTCTTTAGACCTAGAGTTTGGGTTACTTTTACTTACAAGATTATCCAAAATAGTATTTTTATTTTATATAACTTAAAAATTCAAACAAATTCTATAGAATAATTAAATTTCTTAAAATAAGCATTTTATGATTAAAAGAAAATATTCGTGAAATGTAAATATAATATTTTAAAAGTTAATAAAATAATATTTTAAACCTTTGATACTTAGATTTAGAAGAATATTTACTTTTAAAAAAAAAATCAGTGACATTTATCATGTATGTATCTTTTTAGGAATTTCATACCATATCTTGTAGATTTGGTTTTAATTTCGAATCCTTTGTATTTTTGTCAGTTGTTTCATAATTGTAAATTCTAATTTGGAACTCAGCCTGACAAGAGCAATATGAATAAAGCAATTGCTATGTGCATAAAGTAAATAAATGAAGTACACACTCATACACGTTGTCACGACCCGTCCCGAACCCTGGGACGAATCGCGACTGATCCTCGAAATTCGACTAATAACTATTCTAATATTAATCACAATAATATTTTTATTAAAACTTCCGATAGAATTTCACTAAAATTTTTGAAATTTCCAATCCTGCAATTAATAAGATAACACTCCCAAAAAAAAATTTCCAAATACAACCAACTCCATTAATCAATATCCCAATAAAATATCAATTATCATCCGAATTATTTTAATACCAAATACAATAAGTTATTCTAAATTGTAATATTATACAATTCGAAATATTCTACCCAAAACTTCACAAATCCTAGGACAAACACGTGGCCAAATTGCAAATAGCTATTGATGCTGAGTCAACTGTTGTATCTGCAAGTCTCTTGTGGGGGGAAAAATATAATAAAACGAAAAAGAATGGGGGTGAGTATAAAACTCAGTGAAGGTCAGTGAGTGGATAATAGTTTTCGAAAAATAACTTTATTCTTAAAATAATCGTATCACTTTTAAATACACCATTTTATCAAATCATAAACGAGAAATATGAATAAATCATTTCACATTTGTAAACAAATCACTAACTTCGAAAACATATATAATAACATGTGAAATAATCAAGGAAGTATATGTCATAACATCGTATAAATACTCAATCTGAAATCATCACCAAATACTGCGTAAAACCGAAGAAAATTTGCAACATATAATATCAATTCGAACACTGAAAACTTTCACCAAACGAGTACCCGGGGAAATAATCTCATCCTATCTGGACCTCAACGGTCAGCAATCAGGAAACCATCATGCCCCGGAACTATCCAGATAGATGGGAAAATAACATCTCATATGTCGTCTCATCTCGACATATCTCATCATCATAATTATGCATGTATAGTCCCCAAAGGACAAAAGCGCCCAAGCACAAGGCCCAAAGCCTCTATGTGTACTCCGACGGGCCCCAAAGGCCTATATCTCATATCATCACATCACAGTGTACAGGGAAGGGTATTGTCTAATGACTTGTAAACCATCGAAAGTATACATATACATAAACATCTGATAAATATCCGAAATCACATTCTCATTTATTTCCAACAACATTTAAAATCCATTTTCTTTGCCTTAAAAATATTATTAATACGCATATATTCAAAATCAGAAATGAAATCATTTATCATACGCAATTCCGATAATAAACAACATTGTGCCGATAAAATCCATTTTCCACAAAATCATTAAATCAAGCATATGAAAATTCATTTGCAATCATACTTTATCATAATTAAAAATCATAATAATCCACATATAAATAAATTTTATATATTCCACTCACAGTGACGACGATCAAATACGATATCGTCGATGTCCGTGGGTTGGTTCTCGTTCACGAGTCCTCCTAATCAAATAAATCGCATAATAATTATTAGTTACTTAAACTACAACTAATTGTAGTTAATAAAACCCGAATTCTCATAATATGACTCTCGAATATTTAAAATTATTAAATTATCCTTATTCCCAAAAATTACTAATGATCTCGATATCAAACTTTATTTAATTGCCCCCAATAATATATTTATTAATTTATCCATAAAATTCTCAATTTCTGAAATATCCTCAAATCCTTTAAAATTACCGAAATGCCTTGAATTCAAAATTATCGAAATATCCCAAAAATCATAATTTACCAATTTAATCCTCAAGATCATAAATTATCACTTATCCTCAATTTAATCAATTACTAAAATACCCACATTTTAGAAATTATGAAATTATCTCTGAGGTGTAAAATTATCAAATTACCTCCAATCACTTAAATTACCGATTTACTATCGAAATTTCAAATTACCTAACTATCCTTATCCATAATCATCAAATTACCCACAACTTTTAGAGATTACAGAATTAACCCTAAAATTCTCAATCTTTACCGAATTGCCCCTCACCGGTCAACGGTGACCAAACTTCAATCAACAGTGACGGGAAGCTTAGATCTTGTAGTTCCGGCCTCGGTGAGTCCAACGGTACCGAACTCTACCGAAGATTTGGATGAATTCTTTGCCGGTGACCTTCCACGCACGGTGATGGAGCTGAATCGAGCTTCCTAAGGCCGCGGGTTGCAAGTTGCTGTTCACCGGCAATCCGGCCGATTCAGATGACGAGACCGGTCGGAAATGGAAGCTGGAGGTGAGAGCAATGGAACCCAGCCAGTGGCGTGGCCAAACTCCAGCTGAATCGACGGCAGCAAGAACGGGTGTTTTGGCCAAAACTTTCGAGCTTTACCCGCGGTGAAAATGGTAAGGATACGACCAGCGTTTTAAGGGCTTCAAATCAATACCAAGATCGTCGAAAACGGTGGCCGAAATTGAGAGATCCGGCCGGGTCAATTCGTGGGTCGTGGGTTGTGGGTCGGGTCGGGTCGGATTCGGGTCAACGCCTCTCTCTTTCTCTCTCTTTCTTTCTCTCTCTCCTTCTCTCTCTCTCTCTCTCGGCTTCTCTTACACAAATATTAAAAATAATATTATTATTTTATTAACCTAACTATTCGATATAATAATAATATCATACCAATTAAATGAATACCGGTTTCGTAATAACAATTTTTTAACTAATTGACTCGGAATCGTGCTCGATTTTATCCCGATTTTTCACCACGATAAAATATAAAATTTCTACACGCACAGTGTGTTTACTAATATATCGAATTTCCCCGCATTAACATGTAACGAGTTTCGAACTTATAAAATCGATACCAAATGAAAATTATACGATCTACTCTAATGGGAAAAATAAAAGTGTATATATTACACACGTGGAGGTCAAGTTGTTTATGCCATATTAATACATATATGGGTTTGATTTGGATTTCTTCTGGCTCTGGTTTTGCCCTTGAGAAAATCAAAATGTATGTAAATTTTTCGGAAAAAAACAAAAAGGAAGAAGGAAAAAGAAGAAAGTAACACAATTTACATCGTCGTCGTTTCCTAAGAACTTTGGATTTATTTCAGCAGATTGTTGCCGAGCAATACCGGAGGCTGTTTGGCCATGAAAGTTGATAATGTCTGACTTTGCTCGTCCATCCCATATGAGACTGGCAGCTGCCAAAGCACGACCGTACAAAGGTGCCAAAATGCAATGGCGTATTTCCAACGTCATCCATGTCATCAATTAGCTTATGGACTTTGCTTTGTTTAAGTAGGCGCCTCACGGAATGAAATACCCTGTCAGGCAAAGTGAATCCAAACACAGACCAAAACAAAACGACAGCGTTCTGAGCAAGGTTTCAGGTCGTTATGAAATCACGTGAGTAAGCTCGTGATTATTTTAAGTAAAACGACGCTCAGCTTTGCGTTTTGCTCTTAATGGATTAACAGAGTTGCTCGTGCCAGTCACGTGTTAACTCAAGCTTTTCAGAATCAGTTTTAACGGCTGGACACGTGGGAATCAGCTGTGCGTTCTGGGTTTTAAGTTTGTTATTCTTCTGTTGTATTAGCTGGCTCACCAGTTCATTGTAACGGGTTCTGTATAAGAATATTCCAGAGAGTTGTTCAGTTGAGAGGAAGGTGATCCTTGTGCTCTGTAAACACATCTCTGGAAACTTGTATTTTCTTCTTCATATATCAATCAAAGGAAGCTCTAATGTTTTCACTCGTAAATGTAGGTCTCATGAGAGACTGAACCATGTTATCTCTGTTTCTTTGTGATTGTGGCTCAGATTCGTTTCTTTCTTCCTTCTTGATTCAGTTCTTGATAGATTAAGTCTTGTTAGCTGAATATTTAATTGATTCAGCTTCGATTGTGTGCTTGTGAAGTAAACGCTATCAATCATTCCAATTCCTACTCCGTTTTTGTGAAGTAAACGCCATCGATCATTCCGATTCCGGATTCCGATTCCTCAATCGGGGAAGTAAACGCACCCTAAAGTTGGAAGTACGAAAGTTTCAGGAAAAAAAAAAAAAAAGGGTTTGAAGTACGAAGACGGTTGATTAAGAATCTACCATTACATTGTCAAACCGAAAAGACAATTGTATAAGATGAAGTTGTCTATTTGATTTTACTTGTACATCCATCATTTCTCATATCTTGAGAGCTTTTCCGTTTCAAATTAAAGTAGTAGTAGCAAAATCGTAGTGTACATTCAATTAAACAAATAATAGTCTAAGAAGCAAACAGAGGATTACAGGTTCACAACACCACTACAAAGGATTCAAAATTCGCACACGAAAACATCAATGTACAGATATAAACAGTCCGAATTGGACATAAGAAAAACCCTTCAATGGATTGCATGCCTTCCTAATGCTATATACTTTGCAAACTGCGCACTGGCCAAGAAAATGTTTTCAATTTAGTGTAATTCTCAAAATGCTTATTTTTCTCAGAATATATATTAAGGAAAAAAAAAAGAATTCAATATGAAACAGCCCTCATATATGTCTTGGCTCCTAAGCATTTTGGAGGTTTTTTTACATGGTTCATCAGATCAGCATGATTAAAATCAAATAAGAAAGGGAAGACATAATGTCTCTGACATAATAAAATTACAAAAATAAAAAAAATGTTAAAACATATAATCTTCAAAAGCACATAATATAAGAACGCTTCCACAAATTACTACAATTTCACCCAGTAGAGATTAAAGAGTTGAATTCTACTTATTGACCCAGACCACGTGTTTTGTCTAATGTTAATAATGAAAACAACAACAGTAGATTAACTGATGCTTTGACTTGTTACCAGATTGCAATGAATTATTAACTGATGCCGCGACTTATTAGTTCTGCAACTAAGTTAAATAAAATAAGGTATTTTTAAAAGCAAAAAGGAATACATAGATAAAAAAAAACATCGTCTTAAACAAATCATAATCTAGAATTAGAGCATTTTGGACATACCTAAGGAAAAAGAAATCGTGAAAACGGGGTGATTCATTCGTTAATGAGTGTTGATTTCATTGGCTGTTCAAATTCTCTGAGGACTCGGTTACAATTCCTCTTCATCACAAGTTCCACTTGCGCTTGCGAGATGATCCAATTTCCAAACTTCGTTAGCAAAATTGAGAGTAAAAGTATTGGGATTGGTCTCGTTGGGATTTGCATATACTGGACACACTCCACAACGTTTGACCTTGAAAAAACTTCCTTGACGCCAAGAGAAAAACGTAAATGAGACAGTTGTCTGGTCGTTACCATCAAGAAACCCAACGATCACGCAGGGATTAAATCCAAGTACGACATGATCTGCATCAATATTGAAGTCTGGAATGCAAGCCAAATGGCATAACAGATGATCATCTCTGGTTTCAGAGAGAGTCTTTATTTCTAAGTCTATTTGACACTGGACACAAAGTTTACCACGAGCACAAGATTCACTCCACCAGTCAGAATAAACTCGCTTAAAGTCAACAACAGCACAAAGAGCAAACCCGATTAAGTTTCTGCAAAAAGCATGCGGTGGCAGTTGAATACTCATCGAAGATCCTGAAATTTGATTGCTGAACCAGTCAGGAATTTCACTCCCAGGTAAAACAATTCTCGGTCCCTTGGCTTCACCAGGATTCCGTGAAACAATCGTTGAATAAAAATAATTTGCTTGAGCAAGATCCTGTGAAATGACCTTCGAAAAAAAAATGAAAATTCTAAAATGAAAACCATGATTTCAGATATAACAAAGAGGATAGAGTAAAAGAGAGAGGGAATTCGATACCTCGTTGTTTGCTATTTCATGGCCCAGTCTCAGTGATGCAATTGCCATGTGCTGAATTCTTAGTCGTGAATCTGCCAAAATCTCGTTGTTTGCTTTTTCATTCAGTTTCAAGCAGTTAGCAAACTCGAAAGAAATTTCTGAACGAGGTACCCATGTGAACAACTTATCACAGTCGCGTTTGGATAGCTTTTCGAGTACAGATGCGTCTAATTCTTCTAGACATGACCGAATCTCTGGCAAAGATTGAAGCCGCTTGCAGTTCCTTGCTTCTAGTAATTTTAGACGCAATGGAAGTTCTGGTAATGACCGAAGCATGTTACAATCCCTCATGTAAAGGTATTGTAGACGCCATGGTATTTCTGGTAGTGAATGAAGCATATTGCAACTGTTCAAGTGAAGTTCTATCAGCTGCGAAAGTTGCCTGATACTTGCAGGTAAACTCTCAAAGTCATTTCCACTTAAGAGTTAAGAACTGCAGTGGGGATAGACAGCCAATCTCTTGTGGAATAGCCGTTAAAGCACACCCCTATAAATCTAGCAGCAGCAAAGAAGATAAACCTGATAAGAATAATTCAGGCAATGACACCAGACCTCTGCACCGAGGGAATCTAAGAGATATAAGAACGTTTGAATCAGCAATAGAGGATGGTAGTTGACTAATAGCTGATCCATATGCTTCGATGCAGTACAAAGATTTTAAGTTGCCAATGTTAGCCTGCAAATAATTAAGTTTAGAGCAATCACTTATGTTCAAGCTTTTAAGCCCTTCTAGATTTTCAAGTGAAGATGGCAGCTTCGTAATTGCCGTCCCTTCCAAATCTATCTCTTGTAAATGTTCCATTTTCTCCAATATTTCTGGGAAATGCTCGAGGTTTAAGCAGGCTTCGAGAGAAAGCATAACCAGAGATTTCAATTTACAAAAGCCAGTTGAAACCCTCTTCAGCCGTTTGCAATTACTCAAAAGCAACACTTTAAGATCAGTTAGGTGCTCTATTGATGACGGAACTGTTTTTATTTTAGTCTTGCATAAGTATAGTTCTGTTATTTTCCCAGAAATCTGTGGAAACTCTCTGAGATTAACACAAGAGGAGAAATTAATAGTTACTGGACAAACAAAATGAAGATTGTCTGCAAAGGACATAAGATTGTTACAGCCCTCAAAACACAACATACTGAGGTGGTTAAAATGCTCGGTTGATGAGGGAACACAAGCCAATTTTGTACAATCCAAAAGATATGCTTTCAAGATTTTGGATTTCTGATAGGTCTGGCATCTTAACGAGACATTGAGAATAGCTGAGGTCAATAGATTTTAACTTTGAAACTTCCTGTGATAAAAGATATACAAAGACTACATTAATTAAAAAGCAACATTGAATTCAACAATTAATTATATGTAATTTAAAGAAAGAAAAATTTAATGTTTTATTATTAGTAGAAAACTTACCTTTTTTCCTTCCCAAAGTTGCTCAACTTCACTAAAGCGCAAATTCAGTTCAACAAGGTTCTTTGGCTTGAAATCCGATGGCAGTGTTTTATTTGGATATTGGTACCAATGAAGATATCTCAAATTTGTAGGAAGATAATCTAGTCCATTTGGAAGCTGCACTTTAGAGTATGAAAGCTGCTCTTTAAAGCTAGGTATACAAAATTGAAGCTTTTCTAAGATCAGACATATACGTAGAGGCTCCTGAATCTGAAAGCTGCAGTTCACTCGGCATATAAAATTTAAGCATTCTCATATTAGGCATATTTGTGAAGGCTCTTGGGTGTAGACTGATGCCTTTTATTTTGGACAAATCCAAAAATATACCTTCAATTGCATCAGTTCCCTTACGAAGATAAACAAAGAATGAGTTAGCCTAAATCCAAAATAAACATTCGTAAATTTTATTATTTAAGAGATCCTTAAATAAAAACAAATTCTGCAATCTTTGATTTCTTCTTATATTGAATATCTATACAAGAGAAAAGAAAATTTTGGGGACCATTGCAAAATTAAACTAACCAAAAAATAAAATAAGATAAAATAAACTCTTAACACCGTTCAAATTTTCAACATTTTTCCTAATTTACGAACCTGTTATTTTGACAACCTTAGTTATCCTTCCACAATATCCTCCTTCCCTCCACCTCTCTTTCTCTCTAAGTCTTAATCTATAAGTTGAGAAGATAGGCCTATTTGATTGGTATAAGATTTGGATATGAATTTTTCTTTTTAATTGATAGAACCCTAAATCTAGTTCAAAATTACAAAAGAAAAATGAAAGTTCTTTTTTTTTTTTTTGGTCCTCTGCCCTAACTGCAATTGTATCCAAGTCAAATTCAAAGGATTTAGCTATCTTACAGCCTTTGTAAGATACATTTAAGCTAGAATAAGTGACTGGAGATGGAACCATGTGGGCCGATCCTCATAGCACTCCCTTTGTTTTGACACTTTTCACTAAATTTAGAAAAATAAAATTCTATTCTAAACACCTTTGCAACAACGAATAACTTTTATCATTGCATTTAAGATCTTTCAAAAATTAGTAAGAGCATTTCAAAACTGAATTTTATAGCAATTATATCACTTAAGAATCACCTGTTCAAACTTAGGCCCCTTTCCGTATTTGATCGAACTCAAAAACCAAGTATGCATATTTTCAATTTTTTTCTTTTTTATTCAAAATCCATATACGGAAAGCAAAAAATGCATGGGCAGTGGCCGTTCGTAAGCTTTTAAATACTAATAGCACTCACATTGTTTTTTACACTGTTCACTACATTTAAAAAATAAAATTATACCCTAAACACACTTATCGACATTCCAAAATTGATAAAATCTGGGGTTTTCTCTAAAAATTTAAAATATGAAAACTTGTTCTCTTGACATTCTTTGTCAATAATTTTACTGGATTATGGTTTTAGTGCTTTCGGTTGTTTTGTTCATAAAAATAATTTTGTTAAAGGATGTTCTGGAAATAATAAAATATATAAAAAAATATGGCTGTGCCGGTATGGTCGAAAAAATATGAGGGCATAGGTAAAAAAAAAAAAAAATTAAAAAAGGTGAATTCTTACCTTATTATATTTTAGTACACGACGGACATCCTTATGACTCCACAACCTGCTGCGTTTGCCTGGCTCCTTCTCAGATTCTTGGCGAACAATCTCTCGGCCCATTTCTTGCAATAAATCATGCATTCGCAAGCAGTTATTTGATACTGTTATGAGTGACTTATCAACGAGGACGTCCAGTCCGGAAGACCTGGAATCATCAAGTATCCTTGTCACAAAATCTTTATCCTCTCCCTCAAAGAAACACGCAATATCTAGAAACATACTCTTCACCTTGTACGTTAATTCATTAAAACTAATCTTTAATACATCATAAATATCATGAATAATCGCAATGTCTTTTGGTCTTGAGGCACAGGGAGGAACCCAACACTTTAAGAACTAATGGATTGCCATTGGCAGACTCTACGACCCCCCCTGAGTGCCCTGTGAGATTTTCAGGACAATGATTTTCTTTAAAAGCGAATTTACAAAACAGCTCGAAAGCCTCACCAAATTTCAATTCATTGACCCTATATATTTTCTCCACTCCGAATTTTTCGAGGACTCGTTTATCCGTAGTGGTTATAACAATTCTACTTCCTGGACCATATTGATCACGCCCTCCAATCAGACCCTCTAATTGTCTAACTTTATTCACATCATCGAGTACTGCCAAGGGTGGTTTTGCCTATGCCGCCCATGCCCCAAATTCCAAGAATTTCGACAGTATCCGATAAATCCATGCATAGAAGTGGCTTTATCTGCTCAATTCGTGAAGTTAATCCAACTAGGCCATCGGAGAGTTCGTTGAGACTTTTATTTTTTCCAACTTCTTCAAGACATCTTCGACAATTTTGTCTACAAGTGGCGCATCGTTCCTAATATACAGGTATAAAGATGCAAAAACAATTTAGTCAAATCGGGTCAAGACAGAAACGGAGAAATGATGAAAGATAAATAAGAGTTACCTGAATTTCGTGGATTCGTGGCCAGCTAGGTGGGATGTTTCTGTCAGTGCATCCCTCCACTTCTGAACCATTTCTGGCTTCTCTTTGAACTGTTGTTCGAGCTTATCAAAACCGTGCCCAAAAATTCCAGTTTGATGCCGCACATCGGACGGACTTACTCTATAGAAAACTGGAATAACAATTTGGCCGTTTGTGTTCTTGCATTCAAGAATCTTGACAAGTTCATTCAGGCACCATTTTGAAGAAGCGTAATCGTTTGAGAAAATGACCACCGAAATTTTTGAGCCTTGGATTGCGTTCAAGAGGGCAGGTGAAATCTCATCTCCTCGCCTAAGCTCTTCATCATCAATAAATGTTTTGATTTTCTTTCTATCATACAAATTATCATAGAGATGGCAAGTAAAGCTCACGCGAGTGTCCTCCCCTCTGAAGTTGAGAAAGACGTCATAATTGTCAGAAGAAGGAGAGGAAGCCATGAAGGAAACTTTAGAAATTTGGTGGCAGAAACAGAGAAATATTGTTGAGAGCTGAGAGAGGAGATGTGAGAATGAACATGGGTGAAGACTCTTGCCAGTACATAGTAAGAAATTGAATGGCTGGAGCTTTCTTAGTTTCCTGGAAATTTCCTGGAGCTTTCGTACACATGATTTGTCAAGTCATGAACCTTAATAATCATAATGGGGCAGACCAGGAAAAAACCAATGCAAACATTTGATTCAACCCGTCAAGGAAGGAAAAGCTGTCACGACCCGTCCCGAACCCTGGGACGAATCGCGACTGATCCTCGAAATTCGACTAATAACTATTCTAATATTAATCACAATAATATTTTTATTAAAACTTCCGATAGAATTTCACTAAAATTTTTGAAATTTCCAATCCTGCAATTAATAAGATAACACTCCCAAAAAAAAATTTCCAAATACAACCAACTCCATTAATCAATATCCCAATAAAATATCAATTATCATCCGAATTATTTTAATACCAAATACAGTAAGTTATTCTAAATTATAATATTATACAATCCGAAATATTCTACCCAAAACTTCACAAATCCTAGGACAAACACGTGGCCAAATTGCAAATAGCTATTGATGCTGAGTCAACTGTTGTATCTGCAAGTCTCCTGTGGGGGGAAAAATATAATAAAACGAAAAAGAATGGGGGTGAGTATAAAACTCAGTGAAGGTCAGTGAGTGGATAATAGTTTTTCCAAAAAATAATTCTATTCTTAAAATAACTGTATCAATTTTAAATACACAATTCCATCAAATCATAAACGAGAAATATTAATAAATCACTTCACAATTATAATCAAATCACTAACTTCGAAAACATATATGATGTCACGTGAAATAACTAAGGAAGAATATGTCATAACATCGTATAAATATTCAAACTGAAATCCTCACAAAATACTGCGTAAAACCGAAGAAAATTCGCAACATATAATATCAATTTCGAATACTGAAAACTTTCACCAAACGAGTACCCGGGGAAATAATCTCATCCTATCTGGACCTCAATGGTCAGCAATCAAGAAACTATCATGCCCCGGAACTATCCAGATAGATGGGGAAATACCATCTCATATGTCGTCTCATCTCGACATATCTCATCATCATCATTATGCATGCATAGTCTCCAAAGGATAAAAGCGCCCAAGCACAAGGCCCAAAGCCTCTATGTGTACTCCGACGGGCCCCAAAGGCCTATATCTCATATCATCACATCACAGTGTACAGGGAAGGGTACTGTCTAATGACTTGAAAACAATCGAAAATACACATGTATATAAACATCCGATAATATCTGAAATCACATTTTCTTTTATTCTCAACAACATTTAAAATCTATTTTTCTTTTCTTTAAAAATATTATTAATACGCATATATTCAAAATCAGAAACAAAATCATAAATCATAACAATTCCGATAATGAATGCCATTATTCAGATAAAATCCATTCATCATAAAATCATTTAAATCAAGCATTTAAAAATTCATTTGCAATCATACTTTATCATAATTAAAAATCATAATAATCCACAAAGAAAATAGATTTTGTATATTCCACTCACAGTGACGACGATCAAATACGATATCGTCGATGTCCGTGGGTTGGTTCTCATTCGCGGGTCCCCCTAATCAAATAAATGGTATAATTATTACTAATCTCATAAAATACGATTAATTATACTTAATAAAACCCGAATTCTCATAATATAACTCCCGAATATTTAAAATTATTAAATTATCATTATTTCTAAAATCATCAAATTATTCTTATCTCTAAAAATTACCAATGATCTCGATATCAAACTTTATTTAATTGCCCCCAAATAATATATTTATTAACTTATTCTTAATATTCTCAATTTCTGAAATATCCTCGAATCCTTTAAAATTACTGAAATGTCTTGAATTCAAAATTATTGAAATATTCCAAAAATCATAATTTATCAATTTAACCTCAAAATCATAAATTACCAACCTATCCTCAATTTAATCAATCACTAAAATATCCATATTTTAGAAATTATGGAATTATCTTAGAGGTATAAAATCATCAAATTACTCCCAATTACTTAAATTACCGATTTACCATCGAAATCTCAAATTACCTATCTAACCTTATCCATAATTATCAAATTACCCACAACTTTTAGAAATTACAAAATTAACCCCAAAATTATCAATCTTTACCGAATTGCCCCTCACCGGTCAACGGTGACTGGACTTCAGTCAATGGTGACGGGAAGCTTAGATCTTGTAGTTCCGGCCTCGGTGAGTCCAAAGATGTCGGCGGTGACCTTCCACGTGCGGTGACGGAGCCGGATCGAGCTCTCTAAGTCCGCGGGTTTCAAGTTGCCGTTCACCAGCAATCCGGTCGATTCAGGTGACGAGACCAGTCGGGAATGGAAGCTGGAGGTGAGAGCGAATAAAATTGAGAGCGAATACTTCTTTACGCAAGTCAAGCTCATAATTAACGCGGGGTGTGCATCGTCAAAGTGAGGCAAAAGGGTTTTGATTGCAGTGGCAACACATAACAATAATTCATAATGAATAATTCCTTCGATAAAGCGAAAAATAAAACACAGAATGATCATAAAATTTAAACTCTAATATCTTATAATGTATTGATTAAAAACAATCCTAAGAGTTTCCAATTGAAAGTTTCATAAGTATTTTTATTGTTTTGGAGATACAAATTGCACTCTGATAAAACTTTGGCAAATTTAGAGAATAATGGAAGATAAATATGCTTCGAAAGGACAAAGATCAAAGAACAAAGAAGAATTAATTATTGATATACAAAAGAGAAACACTCCAAAATTCAAGCAAATTTCTTATATGCCTTCATATTGATTTCTCCTTAATGATAAAAAAAAATGACCTCTAAATATAATGTTAACGTTTTGTTTAAGTGCAGTGACGTTTCAATTTGTTTAATATTCAGCGACAGCTTAATGCTTGCCATCAAGCAACTTTGAAGATATATACAAAGTTAATAAAATAGTTGGATCCCTTAAATCTATAACAAAAATGGTCTATTGCAAGACCAATTATGGAGCAACTTTCCAAAAAAATAAAATAAAATAAATAAATCTGCAGTAAGTCGATGTAAAATTGAAGCACATGAAAGCAGGAAGCTATATATGGCAAGAAATCAAAGTAATGTGAAGGAACATGATGAAGAAATTGCAGGCCAGCCAAAAAAAAAAAAAAACTACATCCGTGATTTGTTTAAACGTACACGAAGACCTTAAGGTTTTGGGGAGGAAAAAAAAAAGGCTAATCTTATATTGTATTATAATATAATTTTTTTAAATCAAACCAAACTTATATTATATGGTTTTAAAAAATTCTTTAATATGGTTAAAAAAACCTTCTAATATACGGTCTTAAAAAAAAAAACTTATATTATATGTTTCAAAGAAATCACACAAACCCTAACGACTACCATTTGTTTTTTGAAGAAAAAAAATTAAATCTAAAGATTTTTAAGAAATAACCCATTATAAGTTGAACTTATATTATACATATTTTCTCCTTACAAGGACAACCATAGAAAAAGACCGATCAGCTATGTCCATGGACTTCTATAAATTCAACTAAAATTATAATTCCAATCTTACCAGATTCTTGAGTTAAATTTATTTAATGTTTTTTTTTTAGGAAATTTTTTCCAATGCTATTTTTCCTTTTTTGGGGAAATTAGAATCGTGGTGTATGTAGAAGTTATTGAGGTGTAAAGCAACATTAATTTCATGGAATATGGGGTTATGCATAATATATTTTCAGTCCAAATTCAACTATTCAAAGAGGATTGAGAACTCAAAATTAAGCACAAACTAAACAGACGAAGTAAACATATGATTATATATATGTAACATAACATTAATTTCCTCAATTTATAATGCTTCTGCTGCATGAATTTTGCACAGTTAATCCTAATTAAAGACTAAAAAAGAACAATTGGAACAAGGTTTTGGAATAGAATGATACACAATCAACATGATCCATTTCCAGTCGTCAACACTAATTAATTGCGTTTTCTAGACTCCTAATTATACTTGTCTAATATCGGATCCTCCATTAAATTCAAAATCTAACGCCCTTGAAAAGCAGCCATAGGATAAATTTGAAAAGAAATAATGTTAATTTTCCCTTCCCTACCTTCCTCTTTTAATCTTTTATAACAAAGAATTATATATGAAAAAGCATCGATTTAATCACCTTTGCCAACATTCCAGTTTTTGTTTTATAAAATTTGACCACGGAGACAAAGAAGAACTATTCATACCTTCATCACTAAGGAGGTACATGTCGGTATAGCTAGGGTGAAACAAGGCTTTCCACGAACACTTGCACTTTGTATTCCTATAAATTCTCTTTAAAGTCAATAACGAACATAAGATCTTTACAATTACCATCTCTTTGATCAAAAAGTGTCATACTCCTTTAGAATTTAAAACCAGCAAAACCGGATCAGTGTCTTTGAAGAGACATAATGGCCGTAAATCTTTAAATGAGTTGGGTATAGAAATCCTTGTCCAATAGTCTTTTACGCCATATTCTTTCATTAACCAAATTTCATTTTGTAATATGCCTCCTCCGAACATACAGCGACAGTCTCTCATAACTTTATTCGAATGCTTATGACGATGATCATCTGTGGTTTCATTAGGCATTGGCAATGTGATTCCATTAGGCATTAGAGTGAGTTTTTGTTGTGTGGAGTTAAAAAGAGTGAGAAGTAAAGAGTGTTGAAGGCGGGTTATGTGTGTTTTATATTTTTCTTTAAGGGTATTTTAAACAATGTATCATATCAAAAGGGATACCTAAATAATTTTTAAGCATGGGGTATATTTAATTAAATATCCCACTTTTAAGGCATCTTTAATTAAAACCCTGGAGAACTTTCAACAAACCACAAAAAATACAATATCAACCGAACAACATTGCTTTATGCAATATCTTTTTTCTTTTTTTGGGTGAGACTAATTAATTTAACTTCAAATTTTTATAAAAATCTTTTGACTTAGTCTTTTTTTTTTAATTTTAAATATCTACCATTAGATTATACAAGATTAATGAAGGGGAATTTATGTCAATATTTAAAATTAAAAATTTAATTAAATAACTTGTCCTTTTTTAATACTTTTTAAATAAATTCTTCAATCTAATATGACAACTGAAATTTGTACAAGATAATCTCAAAATTGAACAAATCTAAAATCTAAAAATAAATTTCAAAATGGCCAAGCAAATACTAATGAAAATCATCGATTAAGGATAATATATTATGTGGTAGAAAGCTTTATTTTTATCAATTTTCTTTGTACCCATTGATTTTTCTATGACGTTCATATTTCTTTTCTTGAAATTTCATGGATTAACTTTTGATAAACCATAAAATAAACTAGGGAATCATTTCTCGAAACAGCTATGATTTTAATAAAGGGGCGGACTATCTAGAATAGTACATATAATTTTGTTTAATTAATAAGTTGAAAAACCATAAAGAGAAATGATAATATTATGAGCTTGACACGAACCCTTTACTAATTCCAAAAAAGAGAGTTGTTCCATAAGAATTGTGATTGGGTTATCAGGTCTCACAAACTAAATGTGAATAGAAAAATAAAATCAATCGCAGTCAATGAAAAAAAAAAAGAAAAAAAGTTATCCCCTGGGCCCATAGATAAGTTGAGGCATTATTTGGGTAGTGCATGATGGGTTTAACATGAGACCTGCCATAATCAATCTCAAGATTTAGGGTTTATTTGAGATTATTTTTGTGAAATTTAAAAGTAATTCTAAAAATTTAAAAATTAATTTTAGTGTTTAGTAAAAAGAATTAAATAACTTTTTATCAAAATCAGTCCTTTTTATAATTATTTTTAAAAAGTAAGAAAAGAATAATTTTTAGATTCTAATTTTAGAAATTAATTTTATATTTTAATATAATTCTATAAATATCGTTGTAATTATTACCTAAACCTAAAATTATCCTTGATTAAATTAGAAAAAATTAATATTTAATTTTTTATTATAATTTACCTATTTATTTCACTTATCATATTTTGTCTTTAAATTTCACATTACATTAAAAGTTCTCTATGACAATATAGTCCAAGATTTTATTTTTAGTTAAATTGTTATAATACACAATTAAAACCAAAATAGTATAACTTTTTATTTTAATTAAAATTAGTATGATACCTAATTAAAAATATTGTATATACACATTTTTATATATGTAAATAAATTTTATTCTTCATTGTGTACATTCTAGTTATTTTTTTTCTCATAATAGTTCAACAACAAAATTTACCAAACATAAATAATTATTTTTAAAATTCACAATACTTTTAAAAATAAAATTTATGAAACACTTAACTAATTTTTTTCACAGCTTGTTATTTTTACAGTACAGTTAACAATAATTATTTTAAAAATTACAGCATTCCCAAATTGACCCTTAGCATAGGTACCAAACAGTTGATGTTATTTTGTGTTTGTTGGAAGAAATTGAATATTTAATTTTAAATTAACCATCAACTAACTAGAAAATAAATAAAATAAAATGAAATGTTTGGATATTAATTTAAGTATTAATATCAGGGATATAAATTAATTATAATTTAATTGATTACATAAAATTCATTAAATTAATGATTGCACAAGAACATAGATGTAGAGGTTGATTAAACATATAGAAACATCTGTGATAACATTAGGAAGGTGCAGGGTCTTGAACTTCTCTTCCACCCATCAAATGCAGCAATTTTGTTGTTACCAAATACCCAATGAATAGGCCCGCTGCAAATATCAGATGAATACTCCAATGGAAATCATGAACCACACCCCCCCCCCCCCCCCGGCGGGGAGGAAAAAAAGCTATTTTTCAGAGGAAACGTTTTACAATTTTTTTTCACACAAACCAAATTGAGTCATCAATTTGCTCAGCATAATCAAACCTATATAAACTTTTCACTATTTTAAATGTAGTATAATATAACTCTCCTCAGTCCTCAGTTCCCTCTTATGAGAAAATAAAAATACACCTCTCCTTGCTCGATAACAAATAGTTTCTCACGTTAAAACCCTAAAAAGTAAAAAGACTTGCCAAAATTTTATAATGAAGAAGAGAAAAACAACGCGTTCATATCTTCAACAGCGGGAGTTCTCAAAGGATCAACATGAAGCGTTATGCGGAGCACAGTTCTGGTTCTGCATTTCTTAATTGCAGCTTCCAGCAGTGCCTCTCCGTGACCTTGCCCCCTACAATTCTCCTTCACTGATTAAGCTTACCCCAAAACCCATCGATTTCATGTCAATTAAAAAGAAAAAGAGAATGAACAATTAACAAATATTTCTTTGAGGACTTTTATCAAACAGTTGAGATTATGGGCATGCTGTAGAAACTTTAATAAAGGACAAAGATATGGGACCTGTAAGCTTGGTGATAGAAGCGGACAAGGAAGTAGGCCATGCGTACATGACGTAGCCAACGACTTGCCCGTGAAGCTGAATGTAAAGCAAGCCTGAGTTTTTCTTTTTCAGCTCTTCATCAAAAGATCTTGCCAGTGATTCGTGCTTGGGAAAAATCTTCTTCTCCATCTTCACTATCTCGTCCACTACATTAGTCCAGTTCGTTGAGTTTCTCTGCAGCTCCGTAACGGTTCCATTACTCCCCATGGCACGTGGCTTGTTTGCAACTTACAGTTGATCCAGCACGAATAGAAAACTAGATACGAAGCTTCCCGGCATTCTTTCTAGCAGGCAAACAGGCCAATGGAAATAGAGGCGCCACGTGTGGAAATGTTAAGAGGCGTGGCGTTGCATATCATCAATTTTTTATGGTAATCTGTAGTGCGGCCCAAAATGCTTGACACAATATACAGCTGGCAAAGCCCACCCATGCCCAAACTATGCGAGACAGCAAATTTGGAGTGTTCAACTATTTAGGCCCACATAGCATAGATTAATACAAATGTAAAATGCACTGTACGGCGCAGACAAAGATCCTTCGTGCAGAGACGCGTTTCCTTAATTGCTCGTCATTTTTAGCAAACTGTGATTGGCCTTGGATCTGGCTGCAGTCTGTTTTGCACAATTGACAGGTATAGTCGACGGGCATGATGTTGGAAAATTAATTATAATATTTCAAAATATTCAATAATCGTTCAACTATACTAATGTTCGCTTAATATGATAAATTACGAGATGACAAGAGGCATTATATTTTAGAGGATAAATTAAAGATGACAATCTAAAATTCTAACTATACTTTTGAGTTTGTACAATTTTATAAATACAAATATTATTATGAACCCAAAGAGTGTAAGT
The DNA here is from genome assembly GCA_030449875.1 of Aegle marmelos. NCBI lineage: Eukaryota > Viridiplantae > Streptophyta > Magnoliopsida > Sapindales > Rutaceae > Aegle > Aegle marmelos. The sequence continues at coordinate 13,860,006 of JASUUL010000115.1, forward strand.
TACACGATTACAGAGGGCGAAATACTCATATTCAGAATAAAATATCTATATGTCATTGTACAGTATACAATTCATTTACAGCACAAATTCAGTCACAAATGAGATCTAAATGACATGCTTAAAATAATTATTGAGGTCAAGGACTTAATCACCTAATGGTATTTCTCTAAGACAATGTCTAAAGATATGCCAATGAGTTCATTTATTCTCGACAAAGAAAAGTAGCTTGAGATGCTAAAAGATGAAATATAATTTATTATTGATTAAAGTTTCTATTTGACAATTTTTGCGAGAATGTACATGATGTTTCTTGGAAGACAATGTTAAAAATGATGAGACTATTGATCTATCTAAGATTTTTTATAGAAGAGATACAACCTACTCTTGATTTGACTATTGAGCCTAATAAAGTGATTGAGATTGTTCAGCAAAATCAATTTGAATAAACCTTAGAAATATCAACATCATTATCCACATTAAAAAAAAAAGATTATTCATGAAGAAGATTTAATTGCAACAATAGAGTTAATTGGCAATAACACTAAGAGAGATTTGGCGAAAGATTTGAGAGGTTTAGAAGTGATTCATTCGTACAAGACTTCATCTTTTTGAATAAGAGTTACACGTAAGTGCAAGAAAAAGATGAAGCATTGAGAATTTTAAGCATCAAGCACGATTGACGCCCTAGGCAATCTCTAGGATGCATTAATACTTCACTTCAAATTCTATTCTCTAGGTAAACTTGAGATGAGTTTTCTTTTAAGAGGGGAAGATCGATGTAGGACATTATTTTAGATTTCAAAAATTCTATTATTTTAGTATTTTGATATTTTTTTATTTTTAATTAGAGTGAGTTATTGTATGCATTTTAGTCTTTTGTTTATAGTACACTTGTTATTTAGTTTCCTTACTTAGTTTTCCTTCTAGAATGAGTTGAGGAATAAGTTTACTTTATTAGAAACAGAGACGTCTTGTTATTATTTTCATAACATTTGATTAATAAAAGACGCCTCTTTTATAACTCGCTTTGTGGGATTATCTAACAAATCTCTCTTGTAAGGCTATTTGATTAGGGTATTATCTAATCTCACTTAATGCATTATTAAAAATAAAATACTAACTAGGAGACCCAAGAGGTAGGTGACTATGACAATACAATGAGCATAGGCTTTAATATATCATAAAACATTCATTATAATGACAATGCAATGAGCATAGGCTTTAATATATCAAACTTCAATTTAATAAATAATAAGACTAGTTGTGCATCAAACAACATAGATCCAATACAATATTGAATCGTAAATAAGTAGTAATATAATGGAAGTACAACACAATCATCATAATTATTTGCATGCTTAACCCAAATACTTGGTCTGTATATTATAAGCCCCTGGTCACCTCCCTTTGAAAATAATATAAGCCACACAAACACATTTATCCACCTGCGAAACAAAAGAGTAGAAATTTGTCATATACAGAAAATGTTTCTTGATACCTACAAACAACTAATGCATACTTACAAGGTAGTCGATCAAGTTGAAATCCTTAATAACTGCATGTTTTCTCAAGAATGTTCACATGACAATCACAGTTACTATCTTTAATAAAACCATTCCCATAGCTTATCAATGATCGAATCTTGTAACTTATAAAAGGGTAATTTTTAAGGCTTTTTAACAACAGAATCATAGATTCTACTATGTTTATTGTCATAATATCGTAATACAACCCATCAAAATGAGAATGAGCCCACTTTTCATATCCTACATCTTAAAGATATTTTGCAACTCTTTCATTGAGCATTTGTATCCCATTTATAAATTAATTAAAATATTGTGGTCGATAAGCCCTTGCAGCTAGTTCAACAATTGAATCTATCTCAATTTTTTTAAACTTAGCTTGTAAGTTTTGCTTTAAGTGTTACCTACAAATAGCATATGTAACATCTGGGAATGCGATGTCAACAATTTTCTTGATACTTGGGTGCTGATTAGAAATAAAAACCAAATTAGAAAAAATATATAATCGTTATACTAACCGAATACCAAGAGTCATAATAGCTAATATATCTCTTGTAATATTATTATCGTGTAAATTCATACATACACGACAAAGGTTGTGTAAATTACAAAAATACATGATTTAGAAAATAGTTAAAGAACATATTCCTTCGTCAAAAATATTTTTCTTGTACTGATAAAATATTAGAGTCTCATAACAATTAAAAAATTTTACATATATGCACAAGTATAGTATGTAAGTTTATACATATACTATAGTAGTTGTGTAACTTATTTAAATACATAACTATAGTCTAGCAATAGTAAAAGGACATATCTAATGAAAAAAAAATATTTTTTGCACCAATAGAATGCTAGTGTGTGATAAAAATTAGAATATTTTGCAAACTTTCACGATTGTAGTTGTATAAATCCATACATACACGATTGCTGTCGTGTATGTCGGGTGCAGAATAAAGATTTGGCAACAAATATAGGTTTTAACGAATGTAGTTATGTAATCCATCAAATAACAACTGTATGATGCAAATGTAATGAAAATGTGGGCTATTTTATTGTTTATCACAAGCTAAACAAAACCTTAAAATTAATATAATGTCAAAAAAATGAATAAATAACACAAAATAAAAATAAAGTTTCTAATATCTTATTCATGGAATTAATAATGCACCTAACTATAAACCAAAACCATATTGTATTAATTGTTCGTGAGTGATTTTGAAAGTATAGAGTGAGTTTTTATTGTGTGGAATTAAAAGAATGAGAAGTAAAGAGTGTTGGAGGAGGGTTATGTGTGTTTTATATTTTTCTTTAAGTGTACTTGAGACAATGTATCATATCAAAAGGGATACCTAAATAATTTTTAAGCATGAGGTGTATTTAACTAAATATCCTATTTTTAAGGCATCTTTAATTAAAAATCCCGAAGAACTTTCAACAGACCACAAAAAATAAAATATGAACCGAGCAATATTGCATTATGCAATTTTCTTTTTTCGGGTGAGACTAATTAATTAAACTTCAAATTTTTATAAAAATCTTTTGACTTAGTCTTTTTTTTATTTTTAAATATCTACCATTAGATTATACAAGATTAATGGAGGGGAATTTATGTCAATATTTAAAATTAAAAATTTAATTAAAATAACTTGTCCCTTTTTAATACTTTTTAAATAAATTCTTCAATCTAATATGACAGCAGAAATTTGTATTAGATAATCTCAAAATTAAATGAATCGAAAATCTAAAAATAAATTTCAAAATATCCAAGCAAATACTAATGAAAATCATCGATTAAAGATAATATATTATGTAGTTGAAAGCTTTCTTTTTATCAATCTTCTTTCTACCCATTGATTTTTCTATGACGTTCATATTTCTTTTCTTGAATTTCCACGGATTAACTTTCTATAAACCATAAAATAAACCAAGGAATCATTTCTCGAAATAGCTATGATTTTAATAAAGTGGCGGACCATCTAGAATAGTATATATAATTTTGTTTAAATAATAAATTGAAAAAACCATCGAGAGAAATGATAATATTATGAGCTTGACAATACTAATTCCAAAAAGGAGAGTTGTTCTATAAGAATTGCGATTGGATTATTAGGTCTTACAAATTGAATATGAATAGAAAAATAAAATCAGAGACAGTCGATGAAAAAAGAAGAAAAAGAAAAAAAAGTTATCCCCTAGGCCCATAGGATAAGTTGAGGCATTATTTGAGCAGTGTTTGATGGGTTTACCATGACACTTGCCTTAATCAATCTCAAGATTTGGGGTTCATTTGAGATTGTTTTTGCGAAATTTAAAAGTGATTTAAAAATTTAAAAATTAATTTTAGTATTTAGAAAAAGAAAATTAAAATCACTTTTTGTCAAAATCGGTTCCTTCTATAGCTGTTTTTGAAAAGTAGGAAAAGAGTAATTTTTAGATTCTGATTTTGAGAATTAATTTTATAGTTTAATATAATTATGTAAATATCCTTGTAATTATTACCTAAACCTAAAATTATCCTTGATTAAATTATAAACAAATTAATATTTAATATTTTTATTATAATTAACCTATTTATTTCATTTATCCTATTTATTTTTTAAATTTTACATTACATTAAAAGTTCTCTATGACAATATAGTCCAAAATTTTATTTTTAGTTAAATTATTATAATACACAATTAAAACCAATATAGTACAAATTTTATTCTTGTTTAAATTATTATGATTCTCAATTAAAATATTGTATATACACATTTATATATATATAAGTAAATTGTATTCTTTATTATGTACATTCTAATCATTTATTTTTTAACAATAAAATTTACCAAACATAAATAATTTTTTTAAACTCACAATACTTTTAAAAATAAAATTTATCAAACACTTAACTAATTTTTTTCACAGCTTAATATTTTTACAGTACAGCTAACAATAATTATTTTAAAAGTTTCAGCATTCCCAAACTGGCCCTTAGTATAGGTACCAAACAGTTAATGTTATTTTGTGTTTGCTGGAAGAAATTGAATATTTAATTTTAAATTAACCATTCAACTAACTAGAAAATAAATAAAATTAAATGAAATGTTTGGATATTAATTTAAGTATTAATATCAGGGATATAAATTAATTATAATTTAATTGATTACCTAAAATTCATTAAATTAATAATTGCACAAGAACATAGATGTACATGCATTCCAAAGTGCTCACAGTATTTTGCTCACTAAACTTTCCTTTGAATTTTCCGTGGCTGACTCCTTTGTTTGCGTTTTTTGAAATTTCTCCGAAAACTTTCCTATTTAGTAAATTATCCTTTTTTTTTTAGTGAGACTAATTTAACGTAAATTAGAATATCTAATCTTTTCTTTAGATATTATTTAAGTAACAACTATCTATCTTACATTTTGTTAGTCTACTTTCTACCTCTTAATTAAGACTGTTAGATTTCATTTTTCCTTCCATTAACTATCTTTCAATTGACCATAAAAAATACTGTGTCATTTGCTGAAAAATCAGATGATGATATTTCAAAATATCAAGCACAAGTTGCCCCCAAATATTTAATTAATAGTTAAAGAATTATGAACAGTGTAGACATCTACATAAAAATTATATTAAAAAACATCTAAAGATAAAAATAAATAAATAAATAAAATAGCACAAACATGCAACCAATTACGAAGGGAGTAATTAAGAATCTCCCATTACATTGCCAAACCAAAAAGACGATTCTATAAGACGAAGCTGTCTGTTTGATTTTAATTTTACATCCAACAGTTCTCATATCTTGAGAACCTTTCCGTTTCAAATTAAAATAGTAACAGCAAAATCGTAGTGCACATTCAATTAAACAACTAATAGTCTAAGAAGAAAACAGAGGATTACGAGTTCACAACACCATTATAAAGGATTCAAAATTCCCACAAGAAAACATCAATGTACAGATATAAACAGTCCGAATTGGACTTAAGAAAAACCGTTCAACGTATAGCTTGCCTTTCCAATGTTAGGAAAATATGTTCTTTAAAGGCATATATATTTATTTAATTGTAATAAATATTTTTTCTGATTAATAAAATAATTGAGGTATTTTATTCAGATATCTTATTTGCATTAATTTTTTAGTAAAATTCATTTAATCATATTATATGTATTTATGTGATCACTATGTAGATTCACAAAAAACATAAATATAAGTTATCTTATGATTTAATAAATTGAGTTCGCAGTTGATAAATAAAGTTAGACACTTTATTAAGGTATAAACTGTAATAAATTCATTGAATGATTTGTCTTAATCATATATGAATTTATTGATGTAGTATGACTACATTGAACAGGATCACATATGAGATTTAATTAACTTTATATTAACTGTCAAACTTATTAAATTTCATAGGCATTGATTTTACTGTAATCTTAATCCTAAGTTGATTGTAATTTCATGAATGTGGTTGTCATTCCATTTGAGTTACCAATGGGCACGACACATACTTATAGTCAAGATTACCTGGTATCTTAGTGGGAGCAATTATAAGTATTGAAATTATAGATTAACAATATAGAATTTGTACAACACATCTCTTAATAAGTTTTCGGTACTTGATCATAGAATTCTCTGGCTAGAGTGAATTGACATATTTAATATGTTAAAAATGATCATTAGAAAAAACCAGTAAGTATCAAGGAATAAGATGTTATTAAATTGATTGGACAGTTGAGATATCAATTTAATTAACGATGTGGTACAAAGGATTGTGCGGTAAAGAGATCAACGAGCAGGACGAATTATTATTCGAAAGATACTGATTATGGAGTCCAATCTTATAGTGGAATAGAATTGGAATTAAATAATTAAGCTAGTTTAATTACAAGCTTAATTATCAGAACCACTATCAGATGTATGTCCCAAATGATCAGGGTTAATTTTATTTAATCGACCGCGCACCATTTCTTTGACTCAAAAATAATAAAACTGGCATATTAGGTGATAAACCTAAATATAATATTTGTTAAGACCCTATGTGTTATATTTAAGTGTAAATGGGGTCTTGTGATATTTTACAAGGAAGCCCCAAAGTTGTTACACCTTATCTCTACTTTTATGTAAGTGGAGAGAAAAAATATTAAATATATTATATTTAATATTTTAAATTAATAAATAATAAGGATAACACAATTAAAGTTTTTAACTAGGGTAATATTATATATAAGTGCTCTTTTCTCTTTAAAAAAGAGAGAAACGCCTTTTGAGAAAAACACTGAGGAAAAGAAGCCAGGGATTTTTGGGGTAGTGAAATAAACGCCCACACGTTCAGTGCAGATCAAATTTGAGTCATAACCTGGAAGATCGTTGGATAGCAGATTTATTGTCTGGTGTCGTTCATCTTCTCAGATTATCAAGATATGATTTTCTGGATTACGAATTTCTTATATATTATATGATATCGGTCCTAAAATTTATTTTTATGAGAAAAATTATGATTTTTCAACAACAATTGGTATCAGAGCCATCTCATATTCATATATAAGAATATCGTATGAAATCAATCTTGATATTTATGTATTAGAGTGGCACAATTTTATTTAGATATATATTATTTGATTAATATATGAATAAAGTATATTAATGGTTTGTCTTAATTCATGATTAAATTTTTCTTTTGTATTTTTTTTTATCTGTAACAAGAAGAGTGGTTTATTATCACTATATTTCTTTCTTATTTAATTTCCTATAATAGAAATTTTGTAAGTCAAAAATTGACCTAAGAAATTTGTAAATTGCTGGAAATTAACCGGAATACAAATCGGAGAACGGAGGCTGGAAATTTCCGCGGCAAGCAACGGTGGCCAGCAGCAAGGAACTGTGGGCGGCCGTAAAACAGGACACGCGGCCAGCATGCCAGCAGCGTCCGCTGCATGAGCAGTAGCAGGCCGCGCGCTGCTAGTGCTGCAGCCCGCGTGCTGCCAGTCCAGCGCCCATGAAGCAAAATATTTTTCTGGCCGAGAACCTTCGTTTCTGGTTTTCCGGCGGTGAAGCAAAACGGCAGTTGGCGATGGTGGTGGCGGCGGCCGGAGAAAGAAAAACGAAGAAGAAAATATGGAATTTAGGGTTTTAGATGGTTTTTATCATTCAAGACCCTATGGTTTCTAATTTTTCTTTGTTGAGTAAATATATTTTAATTTTTTTCATTTAAGTCTAAAAGTAATTTTGGGTTTGGTAAATTCTGGATTTGGGTCCAATTTTAATTGGGCTTAATGGATTAAAATGTATACATAAAATTTTAACACATCCAATTTATTTTTGATCCAAAAATTTTTATTTTTTATTTTTTAAATAAAAATATTTTTATTTTTCATTCAAAATTAAAATTAGACCAATAATAAATTTAAAAGCTCAATTTGCCCTAGTCCACCATCAAAGACAAACCCATGGAAGATGGACATTGACAAGAAACCCAATGAAGATTAAGCTTAGAGTTAATGTAATTTATTTTATTTTATTTTATTTTAGGAAAGCCATGAATTAAGATTATTTAATTATTTTTCTATATTTTATTTTAGAATCCTAGTGACACTTGGGTGTTGGATTCAGGAGTAATTAATCATATTTATAATTCACTTTATTAGTTTCAGAAAATTAGGAAACTAAGTGAAGGAAGTGTCAAGCTGCAATTAGGGACAGGACAATTCGTGTCAGCAGTGAAGAGTGTTCCAGACATTAAGAGGAATTTAATTTCAGTAGCTTGCTTGTCAAAGTAAGGGTACACTGTAAATTTTGGATCCTCTGTTTCTGTTTTTTATAATAAGAGAGTTATTTGTTCTGGTACATTGAGAGATAATTTATATCATATAAGTCATATGATCCATTCTATGCATGACACAGTAATCAATAATGATGAGCATATGCATATATCTAAGAAAAGAAATATTTCTTCCAACCAATTTTACCTCTAGCATTTACGCTTGGGTCATATAAACCAGAATAGGATACAGAGAATGATTAAAGATGGGCTCTTGGGTCCATTGGAAAATAAATCATTACCACTTTGTGAATCCTATTTAAAAGGTAAAATGACCAAAAGGCCATTCTCGGCCAAAAGAGTGTATGCAACAATACCACTTGAATTGGTGCATACAGATGTATGTGGACCAATCAATGTACAAGTAAGAAGAGGTTATGAGTATTTCATCACTTTCACTGATGATTACTTAAGATACGGTTATATTTATCTAATGCATCATAAGCTTAAAGCCCTTGAGAAATTCAAGGAGTATAAGGCTGAGACAGAAAAGCAATTAGATAAGAGCATAAAGGAACTTCGATCTGATCGAGGTGGTAAATTTCTCTCTAGAGATTTCAAAGAGTATCTGGTTGAAAATGAGATTATTTCTCAGTTAACTGCCCCAGGCACACCACAACAAAATGGGGTAGCTGAAAGAAGAAATAGAACTCTTTTAGATATGGTAAGATCAATGCTAGTTATTCGTCATTACCAATCTCTTTTTGGGGACTAGCATTAGAAACTGCAGTTTACCTCTTGAATTTAGTTCCATCTAAGTCAGTGCCTAAAACTCCAATAGAATTATGATCAAGTCGCAAACCAAATTTGCGACATATCCGTATTTGGGGATTACCAGCACATGTGCTGAAACCAAAGGCAAACAAAATGGATTCACATTCTGAGGTTTGTATGTTTGTGGGGTATCCTAAAGGGACAATAGGAGGTTTATTTTATAGTCCTCAAGATATGAAAGTGATTGTGAGCACACATTTCACTTCCCTCGAGGAAGACTATATGAATAATTTCAAACCTAAGAGCAAGGTAATACTTAAAGAACTATCAGCTGATCAGGTTGATGCTTCGCTTTCCACACCTGTTATAGAATAGGAAAAACAGCAGCAACCAGACGATCAACACAAGATTATCCCTGAGCAACAATCTCTTTTAGAACCTTATCGTAGTGGGAGGGTAACTAGGTTACCTGCGAGATACATGTTATTGGGAGAAACCTATAAGGCTATCTTAGATAAATATATACAAGATCCCACTAGTTACAACGAAGCTCTAATATTTTACAAGGTGGGCCCCAAAGTTGTTACACCTTATCTCTACTTTTACGTAAGTGGAGAGGAAAAATATTAAATATAATATATTTAATATTTTGAATTAATATATAATAAGGATAACACAATTAGGGTTTTTAACTAGGGTAATATTATATATAAGTGTTCTTTTCTCTTTAAAAAAGAGACAGACGCCTTTTGAGAAAAATACTGAGGAAAAGAAGCCATGGATTTTTTGGGTAGTGAAATAAATGCCCACACGTTCAGTGCAGATCAAACTTGAGTCATAGCCTGGAAGATCGTTGGGTAGCGGATTTATTGCCTGGTGTCGTTCATCTTCTTAGATTATCAAGGTATGATTTTCTGGATTACGAATTTCTTATATATTATATGAGATCGGTCCTAAAATATTTTTTATGAAAAAAATTATGATTTTTCACCAACACCCAATGCTACATACTGCGCAAACTGCGCACGGGCCAAGAAAATGTTTTTCAATTTAGTGTACTTTCCAAAAAAAAATAAAAAGGAAAGTGTACTTGACACTTTCTGCCTTAGTTATAAAGAGAGAAATATGACAAAGATAAGTTTTTAAGTGGGAAAATTTAGGGTTTTAGATTTGAAAAAAGGTTTTTTTATCCAATTGTCTAAGTGAGGAAAGTAAACGAGGATCAATTTTTTTTAATAAATAACACTTTCTTTCTGGTCTGATTCTTATTCTTAGAATTGTGTCAATATTATCCATATATACTGACGAAAATATCCCTAATGCCAATACAGTTGCTCGCCTAAAATTACTCTCGTAAACTCACAATAACAATAAATTTAGATACAAAATTAGATATTACCAACAATTTTCATTTTATATATTCTTGATATTATAAATAAGCAAATTCATAGAATGATAGCCTGGTTTAAAAGTATACTCATTCTCACTCGAGATTTTAAAGTAAGATCAACTCACAACATTATATAAGATTATTATCCTTCATAAAATCTAAGGTAAGAAGATCTCATATATCTTTTTATAAGAATTAAAAATGTTAACTTATTATACTATTGAACTTAAATAGGATTCTATTTAGATGTGGATTTATCATTTGATTAAAAATATTATTTGAAAAAAAGCTAAAACATGTAACCTTCAGAAGCATACACTATAGAAACGCTTTCACGAATTATACAATTTAATGCGGAAGCATATAACATAAGAACACTTTCACAAATTACCACAATTTCATGCAGTAGAGACTTAAGAGTTGAATTCCACTTATAGACAGACAACTTGTTTTTGTCTAATGTTGATAATGAAAACAACAGAGGATTAACTGATGCTTAGACTTATTAAACATAACAACCACCGTGAATCTACAACATGGAGTGATAAGGATGAGAATTGGAGTGATAAGGACGTAAATCAAACTGTGGTTATCCTTCCCAAAAATAGAAGACCCGTGAAGAGTAATTCAAGGAGTCTTGTTGAAATCCAATCACAGCATAATGAGAAATCCTTTGAGCAATCCACTTCTTTAAAATAGCTATGTGACAGCATTAATTTACCAAGTTTCAATTTTCTAGTTTTACTCTTTAATTAGAATACTACCTTCCCTGCAACTTTATGTTTCGGTTGTAAATGCCTATATATTGAGGTTAATAAAAACTCTCTTCTTACGTCAAGCCAAGGAGAAGCTTTCCAACAAATATTGTTTGTTTTATATTTTTTTTTATGGTATCAGAGCTACTTGTGAGACAAGAGAGTTCTAACCTTTTATCAATGACTTCCATAATTTCCCTAAACGTTGCCAATTTTGTTACCCTCAAACTCACACCAGACAACTATCCCCTCTGGCGTGAACAGATGCTTGCATTAGCTGAAAGTCAAGACATGGTCGGGTTGCTCACAGGCGAGAAAATGAAACCTGCCATGTAGATCAATGCCACAACAGAACAGACATCAATAAACAACGAAGAAGAAAAGCAAATCTCGGAAGTTTTTCTTAAATGGAAAAAAGAAGATCGTCTCCTACATGGATGGATCATCGGGACATTTACAGAAGAAACTTTGGGTCTAGTCATTGGTCTTGACTCATCTCAATCAGTTTGGAATGCTTTAAAAAAAGCATATGCCCAAGACTCACAAGATAGGGAATTTACTCTATGACAGCAACTTACATATCTCAAAAAAGAACCAAGTCAATCCTTAGCAGAACATTTGAGAAAATTCAAAAGTATATGTGATAGCCTAGCAACCATAGGCAATTTTATGCTGGACAAAACAAAAGTTTATTTCTTACTAGCAAATCTTGGCCCCAAATATGAATCTTTCACAACAATAATGCTTAAACCTCCAATGCCATCCTACTCAGAGGTTGTCTCACTCTTACAAGGCTTTAAACAATGCAATTTATGGATTGAAGTGTCAAATACTCCATCATATGCGTTCTATGGAGAACGTAACCAGCATCGGCAGCAACAAAATTACAATAATCGAAATCATCAAAATAATCAATTCACATAAAAAAGAAGAAGATTTTAAGCTACAAATAACAGTTTTCAATACTTAAATTTTGCAGGTAATAACTTGGAATCACAACAATCATCCCAAAGAAGTAACAATCGTGTCACTCGACCACCACCACCTGGTAAAAGACGAATGAACATTACAGAGAGAGAGATGTACAAAAATGAGTACTGCCAGCTATGTAGAAAGCAAGGACACATCGCCAAAATATGTTGGAGTCTACCAGAACAATCAGGTAATGATGAACTTCCTCAAGCACTTGCGGCCCTCACCATAGACACCTCTATTGCTGATACTGAATGGACCACTGATACTGGTGCTTCGAATCACATGACTGTAAATTCAGGTATGCTTTCTAATCTCAAAAAATATGTTGGTTATGATTCTGTATTTATTGGTGATGATTCTCCTTTGAAGATAGATGCAATCGACGATACCTTAGTATCTGACGGTAAAAATGAATTAATGCTACATGATATTTTATTAGTCCCACAATTAACAAGGAACTTACTCTCCATTAGTCAATTGACAGCGCAATATCCCTTGAACTGTGAATTTACTAATGAGCTATTTTGTGTTAAGGAACGAGCAACAGGGCAGATCCTATTAGTGGGTCGGCGTAAAGGAGACCTTTATGTTTTATCTAAGATGAAAGAAGCAAATGTCTCAACTAGACAAAATTCAGGAACAGGGGAGTTATGGCACCAACGTCTTGGACATCCGCAAAGTTCTGCCGTCAAGATTTTGTAGAAAAAGAAGTTAATTGATGTTAATTCAAATAAAAAAGTTGATACTATTTGTGAAAGTTGTCAACTGGGAAAACTCAGCAAGTTACCTTTTAATTCATCTAGCTTTGTTAGTATTAGAATTTTTGAAAAAATTCATTGTGATATTTGGGGACCAGCTCCCATTTTATCTCTTGGAAAATTTTGATTTTATGCATGCTTTGTTGATGATTACTCTCATTATATATGGGTAATTCCTCTTCATGCTAAATCTGAATTTTTTGATGTTTATTTGGCATTTGAAAATTATGTGCAGCGACAATTTAACATGCAGATAAAATTTTTCCATTATGATGGAGGTGGAGAGTTCGTGAATACAAGACTAAAATCTCATTTTCAGCAACAAGGAATCATTCATCACATTTCATGCCCTTATACTCCTGAACAGACAGGGATTGTTGAACGTCGACATCACACTATTAGAGAACTTGGCATGACATGATTTTTCATAGTGGTGTGCCCAAGTTTCTATGGGTTGAGGCTTTTACTACAGCAGCCTTTTTAATCAATCGGTTGCCTTCTTCTTCACTAGCATTTGATACACCTTATTTTTGGTTATATAGTTCTCATCCTGCATATTCTATTTTACGTGTGTTTGGATCTAGATGTTATCCGTATACTTGGAATATGAAGAAAAACAATTTTGATGCTAAAACTATACCTTGTATTTTTGTAGGTTATAGTAACCAACATAAAGGGTATCGTTGTCTCGATCCACAAACTAATAGGTTTTTTGTTTCAAGACATGTGGTGTTTGATGAAACTCATTTCCCTTACAGAATGAACATGTCTCCACCTTCTTCACTCACAAGTTTCACTGATTTTTTGGATCCTTTTCTATCCTTACCAACAAATCAGACCACTGTTCCTGCAGTAGATGCATCTCCACCTATCCCAATATCGTGTAACACTTTACATGACCTCCAGCTATTTCTAATCCCGTAGTCGAAGACGTTCCCACTGCCTCTTCTTTAACTTGTGATCATAACCAATCTACTACACCTCAATCACCCCATGCTACAGACAATTTGACATGTCACAATGATTTACGGAAATATCACCTCCATCTACTGCCGATGACATATTACCTAGCACAGGTAGTTCCTCACCTATTTCCTCTCCCTTAAATTCTAACTCTCCTTTACATGTTGAACAGGTCCAACCACAGGCCCACTATATGGTCACTCGAGCTCAACATGGCATCTACAAACCCAATCCTCGTTATGCTCTCATTCACGTATGTAGTGATATTCATAAAGAACCGCATAGTGTTAAAATGGCTCTACAACATGCTGGTTGGAGACAAGCCATGATTAAGGAACTTGACGCACTACACAAAAATCGAACATGGACCTTGGTACCTCGGGAACCTCATATGAATGTTGTCGGTTCCAAATGGGTGTTTAAAGCTAAATTAAATGCAAATGGTACCCTTGATCGATTAAAGGCCAGGTTAGTTGTAAAGGGATACCATCAGGTTGATGGCATTGACTATATTGAAACATTTTCTCCGGTTATAAAACCAGGTACGATACGTTTAGTTCTTAGCCTAGCCTTAGTTCAAAAATGGGACATTAGACAGCTTGACATCAAAAATGCTTTTCTACATGGCTTCTTAAGTGAAGATATCTTTATGGATCAACCCCCTGGTATGCATGATTCCTTTTTTCCCTCTCATGTTTGTAAACTAAAAAAAGCTCTTTATGGTCTCAAGCAAGCACCACGAGCTTGGTTTGATCGTTTTAGCTCTTTTTTGCTTGCCAATGGATTTTTTTATAGTTTGGCTGATCCATCACTTTTTATTTTGCACTCATCACTTGGTACGTTAATTTTACTACTTTATGTTGATGGCATGCTTTTAACAGGATCCAATTCGAAGTTACTTGATGATTTTATTCAACTCTTGCACTCTGAATTTGCTATAAAAGACCTTGGTTCCATACATCATTTCCTTGGGATTGAAATTAAGCGGGATAACAATTCATTACATCTTTTTCAGACTCACTATGCCCATTCAATTCTTGATAAGTCACAAATGCTTGATTGCAAACCCATGAATACTCCAATGGAATCTAAAACTAAAGGGCTTAATGCTACCATACCTTATCCAGACCCTTCCTTTTATCGTAGCATTGTCGGTGCTCTACAATACTTGACACTTACTAGACCTGACCTTTCTTTTTCTGTCAATTACGTTTCTCAATTTATGCAATCTCCTTCTCTTGCAAATATGAAAATGGTTCATCGCATCTTAAGATATGTCAAAGGCACCATTCATTTTGGTTTACATTTAATTGGTGATATTACACTTGATCTTTGTGGTTTCTCTAATGCAGATTGGGGAGGTTGTCCAACTACACGAAGATCCACAATAGTTTTTGTACCTTCTTAGGGCGAAATATTATATCATGGTGCGCCAAAAAGCAACCAACCATTTCTCGATCTAGTACTGAAGTTGAATATCGTGCTATGGCTAACACTGCTGCAGAATTAACTTGGCTTACTTTTCTCTTACGTGATCTTCATGTTCCTTAATAGCAACCGCCAACTCTTTTTTGTGACAATTTGAGTGCGTTACATATGACTATTAATCCTGTCTTTCATGCTCGCAGTAAGCAGATTGAATTGGACTATCATTTTGTTCGTGAAAGGGTCTCAATGGGACTTCTTATTACTCGACACCTTTCCTCTACTCTTCAAATTGCGGATATCTTCACAAAGCCCATCTGTCAAGCTTCCTTAAGTCACTTTCGCAACAAACTATGCCTACAGCCTCGACATAGTTTGAGGGAGGGTATTAAACATAACAACCACCGTGAATCTACAACATGGAGTGATAAGGATGAGAATTGGGGTGATAAGGAAGTAAATCAAGCTGTGGTTATCCTTCCCAAAAATAGAAGAACCATGAAGAGTAATTCAAGAAGTCTTGTTGAAATCCAATCACAGCATAATGAGAAATCCTTTGAGCAATCTACTCCTTTAAAATAGCTATGTGACAGCATTAATTTACCAAGTTTCAGTTTTCTAGTTTTACTCTTTAATTAGAATACTACCTTCCCTGCAACTTTATTTTTTGGTTGTAAATGCCTATATATTGAGATTAATAAAAACTCTCTTCTCACGTCAAGCCAAGGAGAAGCTTTCCAACAAATATTGTTTGTTTTATATTTTCTTTAAGACTTACTAGCAGATTGCAATGAATTATTAACTGATGCTTTGACTTATCAGCTCTGCAACTAAGTTAAATGAAATAAGGCATTTTCAAAAGTAAAAAGGAATACATAGATAAAGCATCTATCTTAAACAAATCATAATCTAGAATTAAGGCATTTTGGACATAACCAAGGAAAAAGAACACGTGAAAACGGGTGACTAATTTGTTAAGGAGTGTTGATTTGACCAGCTCCGCAAATTCTCTTGGGACTCGGTTACAGTTCCTCTTCATCAGAAGTTCCACTGGCGCTGGCCAAATCATCCAATTTCCAAACTTCGGTGGCAAAACTGAGAGTAAAAGTGTTGGGTTTGGTCTCATTGGGGTTTGCATATACTGGACACACCCCACAAAGTTTAACCTCGTAATAATCTTGAACATAGTCATTATAATAACAATTGGCATCGAACCAAAATGAGACAGTTGCATGGTTGTTACCATCAGGAAACACAACATTCACGAAGGGATCAAATCCAAGCATGACATGATCTGAATCAATTAAACCTGGACTACGAGCCCACCTGGACCACCATTGAGCATTTTTGGTTTCAGAGCGAATCCTTATTTCTACGCTGAGTTCACACGAGACACCAAATTGACCCCACCAATTAGAAGGAAATTGCTTAAAATCAAGAACAGCGCAAAATGCAAACCCGATTAAGTTTCTGCAGAAAGAATGCGATGGCAGTTGAATACTTATCCAAGGTCCAGAATTTTGATAGCAGAACCATTCAGGAATTTTGCTCCCAGGTAAAACAATTCCGACTCTGTCGAGTGCACAACCCTCCTGTGAAATGACCTTCAAAAAAGAAAAAAAAAACCTGTAAAATGAAAACCCTGATTTCACATATAACAAAGAGGGACAGAGTAAAAGAAAGAGGGAAGTTGATACCCAGTATTTTGGTCTTTTATGAAATGGTCTCAATGAAGCAATTATCATATGCTGAATTCTTAGTCGTAAATCTGCCAAAATCTTGTTGTTTGCCTTTTCATTTAGCTTCAAGCAGTTAGTAAACACGAAACAAATTTTGAACGGCTCCGGATCCGGACACATCCAACCGGATTCACGATTGGGAAGCTCCTCGCGGAAGTGTTTGGATAGCTCTTCGAGTTCGGATGCACCTACTTCTTCTAGATATGACCGAATCTCTGGTAAAGATTGGAGCAACTTGCAGTTCCGTGCGTCTAGTGATTGCAGACACAATGGAAGTTCTGGTAATGACTGAAGCATGCTACAACCGTTCAAGTAAAGAGAATGCAGCCGTGACAGTTGCTTGAGACTTGCAGGTAAACTCTCGAAGTTATTTCCACTTAGATTTAACTCTTCCAGTGAGGATAGACAGCCAATCTCTTGTGGAATAGCTGTTAAACCACAGTCATCTAAATCTAGCTTATACACGGAAGATAAACCTGACAATAACAGTGGAGGCAATGACACCAAACCTCTGCATCCAGAGAAGGTAAACTGTTGAAGATCGTTTGAATCTGCTACAGAGGATGGTAGTTGACTAATAGCTGATCCAACTGCTGAGATGTCACGCAAATATGTTAAATTGCCAATGTTATCCGGCAAAATATCAAGTTTAGAGCAATCATGGAGAAACAATTCTGCAAGCCCTTCAAGATTTTCAAATGAAGATGGCAGCTCTGTGATTGCTGTCCCGCTTAAACTGATGCATTCTATATGTTTCATTTTCTCCAAGATTTCTGGGAAACGCTCAAGGTTTAAGCAGCCACAAAGAAAAAGATACTCCAGAGATTTCAGTTTACAAAAGCTAGTTGAAATACTCTTCAGCCGTTGGCAATTATGCAAACGCAACTCTTTAAGATCAGTTAAGCACTCTATTGATGGTGGAATTTCTTCTATTGCAGACCAGCTCAAATCTAGCCGTGTAATTTTCCCAGAAATCTGTGGAAACTCTATGAGATTAACACAAGAGGAGAAATTAATAGTTACTGGACAAACAAAATGGAGATTATTTGGAAAGGACCGAAGACTTTTGCAGCCCCTGAAATTCAACCTACTGAGATACTTGAAATTTTGGATGGATGAGTGAACGTGAACCAAGTTTCTACAGTTTGAAAGATATATTCTCTCAAGATTTGGGATTTCTGATAGGTCTGGTATCTCAATGAGATGTTGGGAATGGCTGAGGTCAACAAACTTTAACTTGAAAGCTTTCTGTAATAAAAAATATACAAAGACTGCATTAATTAAAAAGCAACATTGAAATCCACAATTAATCATATGCATATTTAAAGAAAGAAAATTTGATGTTTTAGTATTAGTACAAAAGTTACCCTTTTTCCTTCCCATATTTGCTCGACCTTACTAAAAGGCAAACTCAGTTCTACAATATTCTTTGGCTCGAAATTGGATGGCAGTGTTCTTAATGGATATTTATACCAGTGAAGATACCTCAAGTTTTTTGGAAGATAGACCAAGTCATTTGGAAGCTGCACAAGCTGCTCTTCAATGCTCAGAAACTTGGTTACATAAAATTTAAGCATTCTGAGATTAGACACATTTTTGAAGACTCCTGAGTCTAAATTGATGCCTTTTATCTTGGATAAATCCAGAAATATGCCTTCAATTGCATCGGTCCCCTTATAAAGAAAAACAAAGAATGAGTAAGCCTAAAACGCCCAAAAGAAACATTCGTAAACTTAATTAACTAAGAGCTGCTCAAACAAAAACAAATTCTGCAATCTTTGATTTTTTTTTAATATATTAAATATCTATATGCGAGAAAAGAAAAATTTGGGACCATCGCAAAATTAAACTAACCAAAAAAAAAAAGGAAAAAAACTCTGAACACCGTTCAAAATTTCGAAAATTTCTCTAATTTAGGAACCTGTTATCTTAAAAAACTCTGAAGGTGAGAAGATAGGGCCTATTTGATTGGCATAAGATTTCGACATATATATAAATAACTCAAAATTAGAGGAAAAAATGAAAGTCAGTTTCTTTTTTTCTTTTTTTTTTCCCCCAGCTGCAATTGTACCCAAGTCAAATTCATAGGCAATCCTTTTCGAAACGATTTAGCTATCCTACCGCCTCCGTAAAGACATTTATGCTATAAAAAATGCTTGGAGGCAGAACAGGTGGGCCAATCAGTCCATTTTATTGGGGACTGTAGCTTAAAAAATAAATTATACACCAAGCACACATACTCATAGCACTCACTCTGTTCCGACACTCTTCACTAATTTTTTTTTTTTTCAAATGTACTATAATCACACTTATTTAACATTCCAAAATTGATAAACTCTGGAGTTTTTTCTAAAAATTTAAAATTTGAAGACTTGTTCTCTTGACACCCTCGGTCATTAATTTTACCTAATAATGATTTTGGTAGTTTTGTTCATAAAAATGCTTTTACTAAAGGATGTTCTGGTAATAATAAAATTTATAGAAAAAAACATGGCTGTACTGGTACGGTTGGAAAAATATGAGTGCATAATATATGTAAAGGAGGATTCTTGCTTTATTATGCTTGAGTACGCGGCGGATTTCCTTAGGATCCCACAACCTGCTGCGTTTGCCTGGCTCTTTCTCAGATTCTCGGCGAACAATCTCTCGGCCCATTTCTTGCAATAAATCATGCATTTGCAAGCAGTTATTTGATACTGTTATGAGTGACTTGTCAACGAGGACGTCCAGTCCGAAAGACCCAGAATCATCAAGTATCCTTGTCACAAAATCTTTATCCTCTCCCTCAAAGAAACACGCAATATCTAGAAAAATACTCTTCACCTTGTACGTTAATTCGTTAAAACTAATCTTTAATACATCATAAATATCATGAATATCAGATTCACAAATCTGATTTAAGTCGTGCAATACATTTTCCCAATGTCTTTTGGTCTTGAGGCACAGGGAGGAACCCAACAGTTTAAGAACTAATGGATTGCCCTCCGCATACCATACAACCCTCCGTGAGTGCCCTGTGAGATCTTCAGGACAATGATTTTCTTTAAAAGCGAATTTACAAAATAGCTCGAAAGCCTCACCAAATTCCAATTCATTGACCCTATATATTTTCTCCACTCTGAATTTTTCGAGGACTCGTTTATCCCTAGTGGTTACAACAATTCTACTTCCTGGACCATATTGATCACGCCCTCCAATCAGACCCTCTAATTGTCTAACTTTATTCACATCATCGAGTACTACCAACGCCTTCATGCGCCGGACCCTCTCTTTAGTAAATTGTGGAATATTGGGACCAGTTACTTCTAGTTTTTCACTTAATATTGTTGAAATAATTAGCTTTTGTAGATGTTCTAATCCACCCCCTGTTTCTGAATTTCTCCTAACGTCTGACACAAAGCACCTACCTTCAAACTCACTGGAGAATTGATTGAAAATAGCTGTAGCAAGGGTGGTTTTGCCTATGCCGCCCATGCCCCAAATTCCAAGAATTTGGACAGTATCCGATAAATCCATGCATAGAAGTGGCTTTATCTGCTCAATTCGTGAAGTTAATCCAACTAGGCCATCGGATGAGTTCGTTGAGACTGTTATTCTTTCCAACTTCTTCAAGACATCTTCGACAATTTTGTCTACAAGTTGCGCATCATGCCTAATATACAGGTATAAAGATGCAAAAACAATTGAGTCAAATCGAGCCAAGAGAGAAACAGAGAAATGATGAATCAGGAAAGAGAGTTACCTGAATTTCGTGGATTCGTGGCCAGCTAGATGGGATGTTTCTGTCAGTGCATCCCTCCACTTCTGAACCATTTCTGGCTTCTCTTTGAACTGTTGTTGTTCGAGCTTATCAAAACCGTGCCCAAAAATTCCAGTTTGATGCCGCACATCGGACGGACTTACGCTATAGAAAACTGGAACAACAATTTGGCCGTTTGTGCTCTTGCATTCAAGAATCTTGACAAGTTCATTCAGGCACCATTTTGAAGAAGCGTAATCGTTTGAGAAAATGACCACCGAAGTTTTTGAACCTTGGATTGCGTTCAAGAGGGCAGGTGAAATCTCATCTCCTCGCCTAAGCTCTTCATCATCAATAAATGTTTTGATTTTCTTTTGTCTATGCAAAGCATCATAGAGATGGCAAGTAAAGCTCACGCGAGTGTCCTCCCCTCTGAAATTGAGGAAGACGTCATAATTGTCAGAAGAAGAAGAGGAAGCCATGAAGTAAACTTTAGAAATTTGGTGACAGAAACAGAGAATTATTGTTGAGAGCAGAGAGAGGAGATGTAAGAATGAACATGTGTGAAGACTCTTGCGAGTACATAGTAAGAAATTGAATGGCTGGAGCTTTCTTAGTTTCCTGGAAATTTCCTGGAGCTTTCGTATACATGATTAGTCAAGTCATGAACCTTAATCATCATAATGGGGCAGACCAGGAAAAAAACGCAACAATGCAAACATTTGATTCAACCCGTCAGGGAAGGAAAAGCAAAGAAGGAAAAATTTGACAGTAGATTCAGAGAATTGTAAAAAGCTAAAGGAAATTTGAATTTTGTATAATTTCTCCAGCGAGGAACTTCCACTGACATTTCGTCACCGTTACAGTTTGGATTAAGATTTGAGCAAGTATTTACCTAAATTTTGCCTCCGTCCGTAAATCCTTAAGTTTTGAGAATTATGAGACATTTGTATTGGGGGATATTATAATCGAATCAAAATTTAAAATTATGATATTATTAATTTTCTTTTTTAAAAAATTGAATAGCAGAGTAATTTCTAACTTCTAACGCAATAAAAGTTATCCACGATAAGTTAGAAAGACTAGTCAAGCAGATGCATCAAGCTATATAGAACGTGAGAACCACCAAAAAAAAATAATAAAAAAAAGGAGATTTCATTTCTCTTTTACGCAATATGTCAAGCACATAAATGACAAAATCCATTTCATTTCCCTTTTACACATCATTAATTTTTGTAAAACGGCGTGGCAACACATGCCTAATCACGGGAGGCAAAAGGGTGTCGATTATACTGGCAAAACATGGACGCGGATGCCAACTGAGTAATTCCTCTGATAAAACGAAAAATAATTACAGAAAAAGGAATCTTTTATAAAATGTTTGTGTATTTTTTATAAAGTTTAAAGCATTAGGTGGTCCGTCATAATTTTTTTATTAAATAATATATAAAAAATAAGTTAATTATTTATAATTTTAAATAATCCGGATTTGTATGTTAGAAATTTCGTATCTTTCATCTTTAAGAATTTTGCATAAACAATAGGGAACATAATATTAATACTTAAAGTAACACATCTCAGCCGTCGAAATTATTTTTGCATTAAATCCGACTATGACGAATTAAAGTAAGGAAAGAACAAAATTAGTGGTAGCTTGCAATAATTGCAAGGTAGCCGGACCCTTGAAAATGTGTGAAAGTATATAATTGAATGCGTGGAGCTTGCTTTCTTTCATTCGTTCCGGTTTCCTGGAAATTTCTTGGAGCTTTCAGGGCAAACATTTGATTCATCCAATAAAGGAAGGAAAAGCAAAGCAAGGAAAATTTGAAATTATAAGAAGCTAATGGAAAATGGAATTTTGTACCATTTCTTCGGTGAGGAGCATTCAACGTCGTTACCTCACTGTTACAATTTTTATTGAGATTTGAACAAACACTTGGCTAAACATATAATTCATAGGTTTAGAAAATTGTGAGACGGTAGATATCATAGTCGAATTAAAATTTAATATTATTACTCTCTTAAAAGAAAAATTTGAGATGACAGAGTGATTTATAATGTAGGGACACTTGTTCTCGGTAAGCCAAAAGTGTAGGCAAGCACACACACACAGAAATGTGACGGATTCAAAGAGAAACGAAAGCTATAATCCACGTGGATCCTCATTAAAAATAGCGAAATCGCTTGGTGGCCCAGTAAAATGATGTGAATACCTCTTTACGCAAGTCAAGCTCATAAACGACAGCATAACATAATAAAAGAATTAAATTAATAAATTAGACTAGAAAGAGCACAGAAGACTTATTGGTACCTTATCGAAGCTAACGTTGTGGAACTTTCAATGTCATTACCTCACTGTTATAATTTTTATTGAGATTTGTGCGAGCATTTACTTAAATCTGATCTCCAGTTGTAAATTCGTAAGTTTTGAAAATTATCAGACCTAATATTGGGAGATATTACGATCAAATTAAAATTTAAAATTTTAATATTATTATTTTTTTAAAAAAAAAATTGAGATATCAGAGTAACATCACGTAGAAAAACTTGCCCACGGCAAGTCAAAAGTCTAGTCAAGCACATGCGTAAAGCTAACGAGAACAACAGAACGCGGAAATTGTGATGGATGCAAAAGAAATTAAAGTAATAGCGTGCGTGGGTCCTTAAAAAAAAAGGGGCAAATAATTTGGCGGGCCAATTAAATTAGGACTGAATTTTTTTCTTTTTTTAATCGCAATCACTCAAGCATATAAATGACAACAGCCATACCATTTCTATTTTGCATGTCATTAATATTTGTGACACAGACGCGCGCAATCAAGCGATGCAAAAGGGTTTCGATTACTGCGGCAGAACATGAACGAGGAGGCGTGATGAACAATTCCTTCGATAAAACGACAAACAAACGCAGAGAAAAGAATTTCTTATATGCCTTCATATTGATTTCGATAAAAAAAATGACCTCTATTATTAAGACATAATTAATAATTCTTAATACATTACATAAACACAAATAAAAATTATAATAAAAATATAAAATAATATTTTTCTCACTTGATAATTAAATAATTTTTAATACTAATCACTTATTAGGCTTAGGTTGAATAAGAAAAACAATTCAAGTTGTATGTGACATTCAAAGTGCCATTTAACTAATCAAAAATCTAGTTTATCACGAGAGGATCCAACCCACACGTGTAAAGCTGCAGCTTATTACAGAAGAAGTTGCAAGGGGGAATGGAATAATGTCCAAAATTCGTGCACATTGAATCCAGCTGATGCACTTAGTTGCAAAGGAGATTGTAGTAGTGTCCAAAATTCGTACAGATTAATTCCAACCGATGCACTTTCTAAAGCGTTTTCTACCACAGAATTTGAGTTGTGTGTGAACTTAATGGGTTTTTTTGGCCCAACTCAAATTGAATTCTGAATTAAATTATAAATTGAAGGTTTTTTTAGATGTTGTTTTGGTGATATGTCAAACTGAATCAGCTCTGCAACGTGGAGGGTGCAAAGAATTGAGATGTGGATTTAAAGGACTTAAGTTTAATTGAAAGAGAGTTATTGGGCCATAGTATAGATTACATTCAGTTTATTGGGTCAATATGCAAATAATTTGCTGACGTGGCAAGAAACTGTTATCGTCGTTTGTTTCTGGAAATTTTCTAAAAACCTTAGTATAAAAGGGGCTTTTGCATCGCCTCTGGTGTGCAAGTGATTTCTCTTTCGTTTCCTCATCAAATTCTATAATTCTTGCCTTGATAGAATGCTTGTAATCTCTTCTGTAACGTGTGATCAGTATGTAATCAGTTTGAGCAATAAAAGTTTGTAGGTTTTCTGTTCTTGATTTGTTTTTGGAATTTTTCTTTGGTTACTTGTTCTCAAATTTTCAACAGCATTCAAAGCTTGAACTCTGATGGCTTATAATGTATTGATTAGGAATAATCCTAAGAGTTTCCGATTGAAACTTTTAATAATTTTTTTTTTTTTTTGG
This sequence comes from Aegle marmelos, assembly GCA_030449875.1. Classification (NCBI taxonomy): domain Eukaryota; kingdom Viridiplantae; phylum Streptophyta; class Magnoliopsida; order Sapindales; family Rutaceae; genus Aegle; species Aegle marmelos. The sequence goes on from JASUUL010000115.1 coordinate 13,884,790, forward strand.
TTTTGTATATACAAATTGCATTAAGAAAATTTTTTGACAAATTCAGAGGATTAGGGGAAATAATTATGCTCCAAAAGGCCAAAGATTAGATAACGAAGAAGCATTCATTACTAATATATAAAAGAGAAGCACTCCAAAATTGCAAGCAAACTAGTTTCATATACTATTAGGATTTTGGAACGGGTGAAGTTTTGAACTTCAATAGTTCCTCTAAAATCAAAAGCAGCAATTAAGCATTCTCAACTGGAAAGAGCAAAGAAGACTTCTCGGTATCTTACTGAAGCTGACATTATGGCACCGTTGTCCATATATAATGGCTACTCTGTTATGCTAGCTTCTCTGTTTTTGCTCTAGTTTTGAACATAAATTCTTGACGAACCAAGGATTAGTAATTAAAGCCCTTGGATAAACAATTGAATTGGCAGAGAGACTTGAATGGGAGTTTTGCAAATACATCAACGATGATATGTGGAGGAAGAGCGGCCATTGCTTCTTCAGCAAGTTAAGAAAAGACTTTAGAGTTTCTTAATCTCAATTTGGTGGCCACAATGTTTGTAAAGCGGTCATTCACATAAAAAACTGTTAAATATATTATATATTTTCATTCCAAAACACTATCAAAGTTTTTTTTTTTTTTAATACTGTTCCCTTAATTTTGTAGTAAAAATTTTGAGTTCCTTTTAAGATATTTAGCCTCTACTCCTAAAACCCCAACGTAGAGGTTGATTAAACATATAGAAACATCTATGATAACATTAGGAAGGTGCAGGGTCTTGAACTTCTCTTCCACCCAATCGAATGCAGCAATTTTGTTTTTAGCAAATACCCAGTGAATAGGCCCGCTGCAAAAATCAGATGAATGTCCCCAACGGAAAGCATGATCAACCCCCCCCACCCCCCCCAAAAAAAAAAAAAAAAAAAAGCTAGTTTTCGCAGAGGAAACATTTACAATTTTTTTCACACAAACCAAATTGAATCATCAATTTTATAATCACCAATTTGCTCAGCATAATCAAACCTATATAAACTTTTCACTATTTTAAATGTAGTATAATATAACTCTCCTCCTCAGTCCTCAGTTTCCTCTTATGAGAAAACAAAAATACACCTCTCCTAGCTCGATAACAAATAGTTTCTCACGTTAAAACCCTAAAAAATAAAAAGACTTGCCAAAATTTTATAACGAAGAAGAGAAAAACAACGCGTTCATATCTTTAAAGCAAATGAGAACTTGCAATAATTAAAATAGCAACATAAGGTTTGCGACTCTGTTGATGATAGGCATCCAGGCCAGCAAGTGGCGTTAGCATGTAAAACTAAATAGAATCAAAATCCACGTACATTCGATAAGCGGGTCGGTCAGCAGAGTAGTAACCTTGGATGAAGGCATCAACTTGGAAACCAAATTTCTTGTAGAGATTCAAAGCGGGAGTTCTCAAAGGATCAACATGCAGTGTTATGCGGAGCACAGTTCTGGTTCTGCATTTCTTAATTGCAGCTTCCAGCAGTGCCTCTCCGTGACCTTGCCCCCTACAATTCTCCTTCACTGATTAAGCTCGCCCCAAAAGCCATCAATTTCATGTCAATTAAAAAGAAAAAGAGAATGAACAATTAACAAATATTTCTTTGAGGACTTTTATCAAACAGTTGAGATTATGGGCATGCTGTAGAAACTTTAATAACAAGGACAAAGATATGGGACCTGCAAGCTTGGTGATAGAAGCGGACAAGGAAGTAGGCCATGCGTACATGACGTAGCCAACGACTTGCCCGTGAATCTGAATATAAAGCAAGCCTGAGTTTTTCTTTTTCAGCTCTTCATCAAAAGATCTTGCCAGTGATTCGTGCTTGGGAAAAATCTTCTTCTCCATCTTCACTATCTCGTCCACTACGTTAGTCCAGTTCGTTGAGTTTCTCTGCAGCTCCGTAACGGTTCCATTACTCCCCATGGCACGTGGCTTGTTTGCAACTTACAGTTGATCCAGCACGAATAGAAAACTAGATACGAAGCTTCCCAGCATTCTTTCTAGCAGGCAAACAGGCCAATGGAAATAGAGGCGCCACGTGTGGAAATGTTAAGAGGCGTGGCGTTGCATATCATCAATTTTTTATGGTAATCTGTAGTGCGGCCCAAAATGCTTGACACAATATACAGCTGGCAAAGCCCACCCATGCCCAAACTATGCTAGACAGTAAATTTGGAGTGTTCATATTTGGGCCCACGTAGCATAGATTAATACAAATGTAAAATGCACTGTACGGCGCAGACAAAGATCCTTCGTGCAGAGACGCGTTTCCTTTATTGCTCGTCCTTTTTAGCAAACTGTGATTGGCCTTGGATCTGGCTGCAGTCTGTTTTGCACAATTGACAGGTATAGTCGACGGGCATGATGTTGGAAAATTAATTATAATATTTCAAAATACTCAATAATCGTTCAACTATACTAATGTTCGCTTAATATGATAAATTACGAGATGACAAGAGGCATTATATTTTAGAGGATAAATTAAAGATAACAATCTAAAATTCTAACTATACTTTTGAGTTTGTTCAATTTTATAAATACAAATATTATTGTGAACCCAAAGAGTGTAAGTTATACGATTATAGAGGATGAAATACTCATATTCATAATAAAATACCTATATGTCATTGTACAGCATGCAATTTATTTACAGCACAAATTCAGTCACAAATGAGATTTAAATGACTGTCACGACCCGTCCCGAACCCTGGGACGAATCACGACTGATTCTCGAAATTTGACTAATAACTATTCTAATATTAATTACAATAATATTTCTACTAAAATTTCCAATAGAATTTCACTAAAATTTTGAAATTTCCAATCCTGTAATTAATAAGATAACACTCCCAAAATAATTTCCAAATACAACCAACTCCGTTAATCAATATCCCAATAAAATACCAATTATCATCCGAATTATTTTAATACCAAACACAGTAAGTTATTCTAAATTGTAATATTATACAATCCGAAATATTCTACTGTAACTTCACAAATCCAGAGACAAAAACACGCCAAAACACATAACTAAGCGTTCTTCAACAATCAATTGTCAGACTGCAAGTCTCCTGTGGGGGGAAAAATATAATAAAACGAAAAAGAATGGGGGTGAGTATAAAACTCAGTGAAGGTCAGTGAGTGGATAATAGTTTTTCCGAAAATAATTCTATTCTTAAAATAATCGTATCACTTTTAAATACACCATGTTATCAAATCATAAACGAGAAATATTAATAAATCACTTCACATTTATAATCAAATCACTAACTTCGAAAAACATATATAATAACATGTGAAATAACCAAGGAAGTATATGTCATAACATCGTATAAATACTCAATGTGAAATCATCACCAAATACTGCGTAGAACCGAAGAAAATTCGCAACATATAATATCAATTTCGAATACTGAAAACTTTCACCAAACAAGTACCCGGGGAAATAATCTCATCCTATCCGGACCTCAACGGACAGGTAATCAAGCAACCATCATGCCCCGGAGCTACACGGATAATCCGGACCTCAACGGACAGGCAATCAAGAAACCATCATACCCCGGAGCTACACAGATAGACGGGGAAATAATATCTCATATGTCATCTCATATCGACATATCTCATCATCATAATTATGCATGCATAGTCCCCAAAGGACAAAAGCGCCCAAGCACACGGCCCAAAACCTCTGTGTGTACTCCGACGGGCCCCAAAGGCCTGTATCTCATATCATCACATCACAGTGTACAGGGAAGGGTACTGTCTAATGACTTGGAAACAATCGAAAATACACATATTCATAAACATCCGATAATATCCGAAATCACATTCTCTTTTATTCTCAACAACTTTTAAAGTCTATTTTCTTTTCTTTAAAAATATTATTTATACGCATATATTCAAAATCAGAAATAAAATCATTTATCATACTCAATTCTGATAATAAACAACATAGTACCAATAAAAATCCATTTTCCACAAAATCATTAAATCAAGCATTTAAAAATTCATTTGCAATCATGCTTAATCATAATAAAAAAATCATAATAATCCACGGAGAAAATAAGTTTTGTATATTCCACTCACAGTGACGACGATCAAATCCGATATCATCGACGTCCGTGGTTTGATTCTCGTTCGCGGGTCTCCCTAATTAAATAAATGGTATAATTATTACTAATCTCATAAAATACGATTAATTATACTTAATAAAACCCGAATTCTCATAATATAACTCCCGAATATTTAAAATTACTAAATTATCCTTATGTCTAAAATTACCAAATTATCCTTATTTCCGAAAATTACCAAAATGCTCTCGATATCAAAATTTACTTAATTGCCCTCAATAATATATTTTATTAATTTATCCATAAAATTCTCAATTTCTGAAATATCCTCAAATCCTTTAAAATTACCGAAATGCCTTGAATTCAAAATTATCGAAATATCTCAAAAATCATAATTAATCAATTTAACCTCAAAATCACAAATTACCAACAAATCCTCAATTTCATCAATTAATAAAATATCCACATATCAGAAATTATTAAATTATCTCTGAGGTGTAAAATTATCGAATTACCTCCAATAACTTAAATTACCGATTTATTATCGAAATCTCAAATTACCTAACTATCCTTATCCATAATTATCAAATTACCCACAACTTTCAAAAACTACAAAATTAACCCCAAAATTCTCGGTCTTTACCGAATTGCCCCTCACGGTCAATGGTGACCGGACTTCAGTCAATGGTGACGGGAAGCTTAGATCTTGTAGTTCCAGCCTCGGTGAATCCAATGGTACCGGCGGTGACCTCCCACGCGCGGTGACGGAGCCGGATCGAGCTTCCTAAGGCCGCGGGTTGCAAGTTGCCGTTCACCGGCAATCCGGCCGATTCAGGTGACGAGACCGGTCGGAAATAGAAGCTGGAGGTGAGAGCAGTGGAACCCAGCCTGTGGCGTGGCCAAACTCCGGCTGAATCGACGGCGGTAAGAACGGGTGTTTTGGCCGAAACTTTCGAGCTTTACCGGCGGCGTTCTGGTTGTTTTCCGGCAGTGAGAATGGCAAGAATACGACCAGCGTCTCAAGAGCTTCAAATCGATACCAAAATCGTCAAAAACGGTGGCCGGAATTGGGAGATTCGGCCGGGTCAATTCGCGGGTCGCGGTCGGGTCGGATCCGGGTCTCTCTCTCTCTCTTTCTCTTTCTTTCTTTCTCTCTCTCGACTTCTCTCTCTTTATTAAAATATAAATAAATAAATATATATATATATACGTAAATATTACAATGACATGCTTAAAATAATTATTGAGGTCAAGGACCAAATCACCTAATGGTGTTTCTCTAAGATAATGCCTAAAGATAAACCAATGAGTTCATTTATTCTTGACAAAGAAAACTAGCTTGAGATGCTAAAAGATGAGATACAATTTATTATTGATTAAAGTTTTTATTTGATAATTTTTGCAAGAATCTACATGATGTTTCTTTGGAAGACAAATGTTAAAGATGATGAGACTATTAATCTATCTAAGATTTTTTTATAGAAGAGATACAACCTACTCTTAATGTGAGTATTGAGCCTAATAAAGTGATTGAGATTGTGTAGCAAAATCAATTTGAATAAACCTTAGCAATATCAACATGATTATGCCTATCCACATTGAAGACAAGAAGATTATTAATGAAGAAGATTTAATTGCAACAATAGAGTTAATTGACAATAACACTAAGCGAGATTTGGCAAAAGATTTGAGAGGCTAAGAAGTGATTCATTCATACAATACTATATTTTTTCTGGAGAAGAGTTACTCATAAGTGCAAGAAAAAGGTGAAGCATTGAGAATTTTGAGCATCAAGCAAGATTGGTAGCTTTAATTGATGGCCAAAGCTACAAGTTCAATCTCTAGGATGCATTAATACTCCACTTCAAGCTCTATCCTCTAGATAAACTTGAGATAAGTTTTTTTTAAGAGGGGAAGATTGATGTAGGACATTATTTTAGATTTAAAAAATTTTCTTATTTTAGGTACTTTGATTTTTTTATTTTTAATTAGAGCCAATTATTATATGCATTTTAGACCTTTATTTATAGTACACTTGTTATTTAGTTTCCTTTCTAAAATGAGTTGAGAAATAGGTTTACTTTATTAGAAATAGTGAAGTCTTGTTGTTATTTTCATAACCTTTGGTTAATAAAAGACTCCTCTTTTATAACTTTCTTTGTGGGATTATCTATCAAATCTCTCTTGTAAAGTCATTTGATTAAAGCATTATCTAATCTCAATTAACGTATTATTAAAGATGAAATACTAACTAGACAACTTAAGAGATGGGTGAATTAAGATTCTAAAAATTTAAGCAGCTAAAACTTAATACAATTTGAATATAGCAACTAAATTAGAAATAGATAAATTGATGCGTAATGATAAAGAGATAGAGATACAGTAACCGAGAGTAAATATGTGATTTTCAATTGGTTCGGTTAACTGTGCTTACGCCAACACCTCTAAACTCACCGAACTTAAAGATTTTACTAAGCGAGCCTCCAAAACTCTCGCAATTCTTATAATTAACTTCCAAAGTATCAATAAACTTTGACAACAAGAGATTATCCCCAATCTCTCAACTCAAATATACCTCAACACTTATAACCTTTTGACTTAATTTTACACAAATGGTTACCTCACACAAAATATTTGATTACAAGTGAATACTCAATGTATGAATGAATGAGTAAATGAATACACAAATTTTATACTCATATTATAGAGAAATGTTCAATGGTAACAATTGTTGTTGTCCTTACATTTTGAATTTGATTTAAGGCATTCTATAGTTCAAGCAGAAAACTAGCTATTATTGACTTTCTATTGATAACCGGCTTATTGTTTTATGTTAATCAGATTGCTACGTGATGTTACCAATATAATCAAAGATTTAGATTTTTGCACAATCGATTTGTCACTTTTCATTTTCAATTAGTCGTTTTGCTTCTAAAAGCTTATACTTCGTCACCAGTTTACCGCTTTTTTGAATCAGGTTAGCTGCTTGCTACAATGAAATAACTATTTTCTAAAATTATAGTTTTGCCTAAAACTTTAAAAAATTATATTATGGCCTAAATCTTTATAAAACTTTACAAATAGATACATCTATAGAATTTTAAAACAATACTTGTTGATTTCAAAATTTTCATAACTTTTTAATTTAAACCATAAACTTGAAAATGACTAATTTTAGAAAATCATTTTATTAATTCAAAAAATAATGTGTAATTCTTTGTTTATCCAAAACATGTGATTTGTTAACATCAAAATCAACATTTTATAACCATATAGGCTAACAAAAGAAAACTCATTGAATTGTCTAGACTAGAATGAAATCTAATTACGACTTCAATTAGAGTATAATTAAATCGTGTTGGTTTGATCTGGTACTGTAACAATATCTAATGTTTATTTATCCTTTCAACCTACTTCCATCATTGCCCTATCAAGGAATTAGTATTTATGCATGACGAGAGCTCATCATCAACACACAATATATTTTAACTACCAAACAATTCCAGCCACATAAATGCTTATAATGTATATTAATAAAAAAAACTATGCAATAGTAATCAAGCTGCATATTCAAAGCTTTCTTGGTGGCAAACTACCCTAGTTGATATCCATAGCACTTTTTTCTAAAGCTGCTAATGACATTCTTAGTGCTCGGTTTAATTAAGATGTTTCATGAGTTTTTCTATATGTGACTGTCATCGTACCAATTTGATTGATCAGCCATTTTACTTCCTTTTTTTTCCCCCTTTGTGTTTCTTCTGAAGAGTAAGGCTCACTGTATCCCCGATTTTTTGCATTCTTTCTGCATTATCAATAATATGCCTCTGCAACAAGGCTCATTCAGGAAAAATTTAAAAATAAAATTACAAAATATGATATTAAAAATTTAAAAATGAAGGAAATAAACCCGCATTACAATTAATGCAAACAATTTCTTTATTACACTCACTCGACCACAGTATTACAATAACGAAAGCAAAAATAGTCAGATACAAACATGGCGCCCCAATTTATTCAGTCCTTAAGTACAGAAGACAGAACTACTTAGCTCACAAGCACTGCGAGCGACTGCCTTATAAAGGGTGATCAGAGACAAAACGCTCCTCTTTTGGCAGCTTGCCAAGGAGGCACGGAGCACAACAAGAGGTTTTCTCCAGTGAACTCCAGATCCAGTGGAGAAAGTAAAAAACCCACGAGTGAACGAAGTAGTTGAACAAGATAAAGAGCTTCTTCATTCTAAAAGGGACAACCAACTGAAATGAACGAAGCAATAGAATCAAAAGAAAGAACCCTTGAATCACCGTAATGGCAATAATAAATATTTCGCCGGCATCGTTTAACATGAATATGCTGGCAAAAAAGGCAATGCATGACGCGTAAAGTGCTATCACTATCAACAGAGATGCGGCCCAAACGTCTATGGATGCTAGATTCGTATCAAGTAGTTGTGCCCAGCACAGTATGATTGCAGCCGTGATGGATGTGTACATAGCTATAGTGTTGAAAACTATAAAAGCTTTTAACGATGGTCGTACTTCTTGTTTCTTCTCCTGCGACTCATCACTGCCGTCGTGAGCATTGCTATGAGCCAGTGCAAAGGGAACAGCGCCGGCACCGTGGATACTAATACTAGTGGTGGTATTAGTGGTAGCCGTTTCACTGCCACTGTTGCTGCTGCTGCCCATTTGGACTGAAGCAGCGAAGGAAGCACCGGCAATAAGTGCTGCGACGACAATGAGGTTGGTTATCCTGTTGCTAACATCGCTTTTATTGACCGGACTTTTTTTGCTTGTCTTGTATAGATTTTTAATTAACCCCAAAAAATTTCCAAGGAAGGTACCACGAGAACGGAAAAGTTGATGGTAGTTATACGCCATAAATAAGAGCGATACCGTCATCATCTGCACGGACCAAACAGAATTACAATTACTAGGTTATTTTATTTTTTGTTTTTTAAATAGAAAATCTCAACTACATATATGATAGCTCACTACGCGCATAGTTGCATACCCTATAATATATATATATATATATATATATATATATATATATATATATATATATATATTATTTACAATCTTGTAAACTGATTTTTATAACTTTGTAAAATAGTAAAAATGTTGTAAACGCTTCTCAAATTTGAATCCCAAACTTTAATTCTAGACCTGAAAATAAATATTACATATACACACATATAGCATAGCTATTTCTTCTTTAGACCCTAGAATTTGGGTTAATTTTATTTCCAAGATTATCCAAAATAGTATTTTTATTTTGTCAAATGTATAAGTTCAAATAAATTCACCATATACATACATACATACATACATACGTACATATATATATATATATATATATATATATATATATAAAATAAGCATTTGAGAATTAAAGGAATATATTTGTCAAATATAGAAATAATTTTTTAAAAGTTTAATACGTAGAATTAAAATAATATTTACTAAAAAAAATTAGTCAGCGACATTTATCCTGTATGCAGCTATCTGGGAGTTTCATACCGTATCATATATATTTGATTTTGATTTTGAGTCCTTAGTATTTTTGCCGGCTGTTTCATAATTGTCAACTCTGACCTGGAACTCATCCTGATAAGAGCAATATGAATAAAGCAATCACTATGTAATTAGGAAAAGATAAAAAAGAAGCAAAAAGAAAAAGTAAACTAAGAAGTGCGTAAATTCGTTGGCATAAAAAAAAGTAAACGTCGAGGAAGAAGGAAAAAAAATGTCATAGTGGTCCTACCCAGTTTGGATATAAAAATAATATTTTAAAAAGCTAATACTTACTTAGAATTAAAAGAATATTTACTAAAAAAAAAATTAGTCATTGCCATTTATCCTACTGTCTAGGAATTTCATACCGTATCATATACATCTGGTTTTGGTTCCGAATCCTTTGTATTTTTGTCGGCTTTTTTATAATTGTCAACTCTGATCTGGAGCTCAGCCTGACCAGAGCAATACGAATAAAACCACCACTTTCAGTCAATATGCGCTAAAAAAGGACAGGCAAATATACGTAGAGGTCAAGTTATTTATACCGTATTATGTATATCTGGTTTTGAATTGGATTTCTTCTGTTTCTGGTCCTCTTCCTGAGAAAATCGACATGAATATATATAAAAAAGAAAAAAGAAAAAAGAAGAAGGAAGAAGAAGAAAGGAACACAATTTACATCGTCGTCTTTTCCGGAGAACTCTGGATTTATTTCAGCAGACAGTTGCTCAGCAATAGCGTAGGCTGTTTGGCCATGAAAGTTGATAATACCTGACTTTGCTCGTCCGTCCAATATCAGAGAGGCCACGGCCAAATGACGACCGTAAAAAGCTGCCAAATGCAATGGTGTATTTCCATCCTCATCCATCTCGTTTATTAGCCTATCGATATTGCTTGCTTTGAGTATTCGCCTAACGGAATCAAATTTGCCCTTCTTGGCTGCAACATGAAGAATATTCTGCCCTTTGTTATTGAACAATTCCGTTGGGTGAGGCATGTTCTCGTTTTCAAAAAACTCGCCCATTACTTGCACACAGCCATTTTCACTTGCAACATGGAAAGGATAAAAGCCCTCCTCGTTCCGCTGAAGGACACTATCACTATTGACTTTGTAGAGGAAACGAACTCCATGAAGATGATCTACGGAAGCTGCCCAATGCATTGGAGTATTCATTTGCTCATCTTGTATAAGTAATAGAGCTGGTTGTTTATCGTGCATCATTCTCAGCATACCTAAATCGAAGGAAACAAAATTGAAAATTTGATTTACACTTACAAATCAAGAACTAATAAAATACAGCATGTCTAATAGTGACAGATTTCTTAGGCACTCTCAATAGATCACTGAGTCCATAGATCCCTATTTGTAATATACATGTAAAATCATAATAACTTCAAACAAGAAAATATAATTAAAAGAGCAGTGGTAACTAAATAGAAAATTTTAACAGATTGCTAACAAAAATAATAGTACAACTGGCCAGAGTTATTGTGTTAACTGAAAAATAATCATTAAGGCCGTAACTCAGGCCGGATGTATCAACAGTTCTGTCAGTGCTCTGTCAGATACAGTGCTTTTTTCCATCTTTCTAAATAAAATGGAGCAATCCCCATAAGAGAATTTTCAATAAACTACAATTATTTTTTTTTTATGAATATTATAGGAAATCAAATAAAGGCTGCATGCATGCATGCATATATTGCCTGCTGGAAAATACTACTTACTTAGTTTTTGTAGCTTAAAGGCAACCTTCACGGGGGATTCTCCCTCTAACTTAGTGACGCAATCGTCATTCGCTGGTAGAGCTTCCAGGATGTGGTCTAGGATATCCTTGTTTTCGGACTCAACCGCCAGATACAGTGGAGATTTACCTTCAACGTTCTTTAAGTAGGACGCGGTTGGATCTTCCGACACTAGGTATCGAGCAAGAGAATCTAGTGAAGCTACTCTTTCTTCCTTGTGTTTGTTTTTGTCCTTCTTAGCATCCCGCAAAGCATTAAGAACCTCGTGTAGAGCTGTGTTTCCCCTAACGTTTTTCATTTCCATCAGACTTTTGAAATCTACTTGAACTGATGACGTCGCTCCAGAACTTTTTGCACAATCGACAAGAATTTCCACTGTTTCTAGCATCCCAGCTCTAGCAGCAACGTGAAGCGGAGTATCGCCTTTGGAGTTTTGCGTGGTGATCAAGAAGGGATACTTTCTCGCCAAGATTGTCGTCATATTTTCATGATTGGGAATAGACCCCGCAGCTGCTATGTGCAGCAACGTATTCCCAGAAGGGCTAGTTATTGTTTTGAAGGTTTCTGACATGTCCTGGGTTTCAATCACAGAAAGGAGGAATGCACTGGGATTGTGATTGCTCAGTGCTAATTTAAGAGCCGCACTAGCCTCTCCCATTTTTTGGAAATAAGTTAAGAAATGGCTTCCTAGGTTGTGGACAAACGATTTGCCGCTTTATATAATGAATCAATCCGAGTGTGCATAGAGTGAAGTTTACTTTCTTTCTCTGAATCAATTCTTTAACTCCTCCGTACCCTAATTGCATGCATCACATCCGAAGGAAGGTAAGTAGAAGGATTCCAGTGAACGCGAAAAACGCCCAAAGAAACTTGGCAATGGCTAAAGCTGTATCTAATGTGTTTAGCATGTTCATATTTTTTCCTTGTTCCAATCATAAATCTTAACCTTTTAAATTTTCTTAACTTCGTTTAATTTGGATCAGTGATTGTTCAAGCTTTTGCTAAAAAGGTTCTGTTAATAATTGGTATAACAACGAGGCTTACTCGAAGTATTGATTCATCGATGACTTAGCAAAATTTAGGTTAAGTAGTACGGATTTTTATATAAGCTAGCTGTCGGCGGAGTTATTCTTTTTCCTTTCCACTGTAGCGAGGAAATGTTCCTCTTACTTTTCTTCTTTTGTCTTTTCCAAATCCTGTAATTTAGTCAGTAGAATATTAGCATCGAGATGGAGTGAGCTAGGTAACAGGACAGCTTTTACCTTTAGTCACTATCACACATAAAAAAATAATCGGCAGACCGATGTAGATCTATTGATAGCTGGAAGAGGAAATAAATGAATATTGAAACCAGTAGTTAAAAGATCAACACTCAAAATAGAAAAGCATTGCTTATTTATCAATATAAAACATACAAATTTAAATATAAACATTGCATGTTAAATGCCCTCCAACTTTAATACATTAATTTCTTTTTTCAACTTTTTAGTTAAAAGCAATTCATCCACCACTTTCGTTAATGGTAATACGGAATCACTGACCTTATAAAACATATATATATATATATATATTATATACTGTAATTTGATTTGATGGATTAAATCCAAATGAAAAACGGAAACCCTGATTTTAGGGAAGTTCGCTGTTAATGGCGTATCAATATCTATCCAAAGATGCAATACAACTGAATCAATTCATAATCCTAAATTAAAAACAACATGTTTAAGATTATTTTATTTTACTGTTGAGGGCCATTATAAACAATAGTGGACGATAATATTCATCTTATGGTAAATGATAGTGAGATGCGCCAGTGTTTGGTCCATTCATAGTTTTAACATTATTCATTCAAAGTCACGATATTCTGCCATATGGCCAGGGGCCACCAGATCATTTTTCTATGTATACAAAAATTCTCTCAAGTGTAGACATCCTTATTTTTTTTTAATGCAAATATGTTGTTAAGCCAAATGGTTTAATAAAATCAATATTAAATTCACCATAAAACCATATCATTTAATATAGTTAGCGTATTTACACTAACTCTATTAAACCTTATAACTTAATAACATGTCACATATAAGAAAAAACAAGCATCATAGGCTAGCACTACCATCTCAGCGCTAGCCTATGTAAGTTTTTTCCCTACACAATAGGACATTAAACCTCAACATTATATATATCCTCACCCTTATCCAAAAGCCTTGTGATATTCCAATCCAATACTAACATTATATTATTTTCTCCCTCATAATATTTTTCATCAGACATTTACATTCTATGTTATGATAGTGTGGGCCAAGCAACTATTAATATTAAAGTGTCTGCAGCTTACTGAGGAAAAACAAATATGGCGATAAACAAATGCAAAAAAAAAAAAGGGACATAATAATTTACGTTGTTCAACTTAAAGGCTCCATGTAGGAATACAAATTAAAAAAAAAATTAGTATAAAATAGAACTAATAAAATTGAGAACTACTATCAAAATATAATAATTCAATACACTCAAATGCATTCTCTTAAGGCCCAGGAAAATGCTCTGTCCAAACTATGGAAGAATTCACTTGCAAATGCTCTCAACTCTTACAATTTGTGATATCTTAATTCTCAACAATGAACCTCTATTTATATGTATCTTACGGCTTTGACCTCCAATAATTGCGGTACAGTATGCGCTGAGACAAGCCGCGATTGTTGAGCAAATCTTGACAAACAAAAGAAGCCTGAATTGCCATCACGTGGAGAGAGCCACTTTCATTGCATGCATTAAACCCATGCAAGCATTTTCAACAATTTTGTATGTACCATTGAGGACTTCTTCAATGGTTTACCAACCTCACCATTTAGCATTTAATCGCACAAGTAGTCTTTACTTTTTTACCATGCAATTGCTAACTTGTCCGATTTGTCATAAATGCTTTTCCATATTTTAGTCAAATATTTCAACATTCAGCAAAATTGATGAAAATAGCTGTAGGAAGGTCGTATGGCTTATATCACCATGCCCCAATTTCCAATAATGTATCCAACAATTTCGTACAGAGTCAGTAGGAATTCAGATCTCATACACAATAATGATAATTTACTAATCATATGTATGGAAGCTCTGACTATGTTTGAGGACATGAATGTTGCTTTCAGAGATGAATGTTGTAAACATGTAACTTTTATTGGGTTCTCTCTGCTTGTTTCCACTTGGGTCTAGTGCAAGTATTTGAAGGCCGGTCGACTTGATGAGGCTGAGAGGTTTATGAGCTCTATACCAGTCAAATGGAATGTTATGTAGATTACTGATGAACGTTTGATGGGGATTCGAGAAAGCTACAAAAGAAAATTACATAGATATCCATGTCACAACTTCAGAGGGAAAACAAAAAAAAAAAATCGAAAATATTATATCAAGTTTTGTGCTTTTATTTATTTTTCAGAAATGAGTTTTGATTCAACAAAGCTCCTACCTATAAAATTTACAAATTCCTTAAAACCTATCTTTCCATCTTCATTTTCAACAAAAGCTTTGATCATTTCCTTACAATTCTCCCGCTCAAATCCCTCTTTCACCCGCAAAATACAGAGCACTCTCTGCAACTCCATGGCACTAATAAAGCCATTTTTTTCTCATCTAACACGTCAAAAGCCTCCTCCACCTTCTCCAAGCTTCGCTCTTTCTCCTCAAACAAACTCGGAAGCTTAGCGGAACCCAGCTTCTGCGGAAGCTCCTCATCTTCGAGGCTACAAAAAAGTTTCAACCTTCTCATGACTGTAAAGTTTGTAAAATGATTATTTGGTGAGAAAGAAAAAAACAGAAGAAAGAAAATTGAAGAGAAACTTTGTATTTTTAAAAAATTTTCATTCTGTAAATGTACACGAATAGACTGTATTTATACTATAATAGGGTAACAAACTTTCCAATAACAAAACCAGTGGCTAACCAATAATAGAATAACAGTTGTACATCTCTAAATAAACTCATGTCACGCTGGCTAACTAATTTATTCTACTTGTTGAGCTACTGAGCATGCTTTCACCCTTCTGATCTGTGCTAGAATCTTTTGGAATGTATACATACTCTAATATCCCCTCTCAAGCACAACATTGGATGTAATGTTGAGCTTGGAACGAAGATAGTGAAATGGCTGAGAGGGTAAAGCTTCAGTGAAAATATCTGCAGTCTGATCAAGACTAGGAATATATTGAATGTGTAAGCTTTTGTCAGTTACCTTTTCCCGTAAGAAATGAATATCCAATTCGATGTGTTTATTTCGGGAGTGAAACTAAGTATTGTTGACCAAAGTAGTTGCGCTTAGGTTATCACACCAAATAACAGGGATAGATGAAGGAGAAACAACAAGTTCAATAAGTAAGGACCTAATCTAAAGCACTTCTGAGGCTGCCAGAGCAAAAGTAGGATACTCAGATTCAGTGCTGGATCTGGAAACAACATGCTTCTTTTTAGAATACTAGGACACTAGGTTAGGTCTTAAAGATATATAATAGCTAGAGACTAATCTTCGATCATATCGATTAGTGATCCTGATGAATAGAACTGAAGACCAAGATGAATGGTGCCTTTGAGATATCTCAACACTTTTTTGCAAGCTTGCCAATGAACTTCAGTAAGAGCACTGAGGAATTGACTGAATTTATTAATAGAAAATGCAATTTCTAGTCTTGTAAGTGTGAGATAATAAAGAACTCCCACTATGCTTCTGTATAAACTCACGTCTGAGAAAGGAGCACCATTAATTTTAGTTAAAGGATTCTCAGTAGCTATAAATGTAGGACATGCTATCTTGCCTATTGACCTTGGTAAATAGATTAGCTACATATTTAGACTGAGAAAAAAGCAAGCCAATAGAATTTTAAGTAATTTGAATTCCCAAGAAGTAATGAAGATCTCCTAAATCCTTTATGGCTAATGTGAATTTCAATTCCGAAATAACTTGAGCAATTAAAGAAGGACTGGATCCATTTACTATGATATTATTAACATAAACTGAGAGAAGAGTGAGCAGATTAGCTTGTCTTTTAAAGAAGAGGGAAGTTTCTGACTTAGAATTAGAGAAATCCCACTAAGTAGTTTAAGTTAGTTTCAGTCTTTCAAACCATACTTGTAGAGCTTGTTTGAGACAATATAAAGCTTTATAAAGCTTATACTCATGACTTCTGGTTGCTGCATTTATACTCTTGTATCAAGTAGCCATAAAAAAAAAAAGCATTATTGATGTCAATTTATTTAAGTACCCAATCATGAGTCACTGCTATGCTTAAGATAAGGCTGATGGTTAAAGACTTCACCATTGGACCAAATGTTTTTGCATAATCAAGGCCTTGTGTTTAATGAAACCTTTTTGCCACAAGTCTAGCTTTATACCTACTGATGCTGCCATCTGTTTATACTTAATCTTAAACATCCATCTATTCCCAACAACTTTAATAAGATGTAAATGATTGACAAGTTTCCAAGTATTATTAGCAAGTAGAGCTTGAAACTCTTTTGTCATGGCTTTAATCGAATAGGGATCAACAAGAGCAGTTGAGAAACTAGTTGGTTCCTTCTGGTTAAACTAAAAGGTTGTGAGATAGATTTTAAGTTTGAAAATATCATCCTTTGATCTAATATTCATAAAACAACCAGATAAAGGAAGGTATAATAAAGATAAGTGATAAAGTTCATTTAAAAGTAAAGAAAGATGGGAAGTAGGAGGTGAGATTATATGAGGAAGTGGAGATGAGACTGGAGAGATAGAGTCGAGAGCATTTACCACAGGAGATGGAGATAGACTAAAAGGAAATTAAAGTTGCACTACCTTTGGAGAAGTTGATCAGAAGTTGGATGAGATTGAAAAGAAAATTGATGACAAGTATTTGACACTAAAGAAAAATCAACCCAGAGTTGAAAAAGAAAAGAAGATTCATCAAATATTACATGGTTATTAATGTACACTTTTCCAAAAAAATACAAATAGAGATACCTTTTGTGTAATGAACTATATCCTAGAGAAATACACCTGCTAGTTCTATAATCAAATTTATGCTGGCTAAATGATCTTAGATAAGGATAACAGGTATAGCCAAATATTCTTAGGTGAGAATAAGTAGGTTTCTTATGAAACAACATTTCAAAAGACGTTTTATTACTGAGAACTAGTGTAGGGAGTCTATTTATGAGATAAGTAGCTATATGGAAAGCATTCCACTAGAATTTCAAAGGTAAGTTTGCTTGAGCAAGAAACGTAAGGCCTGTTTGTATAATATATCTATATTTCCTCTCAATTTTTCTATTTTAATGATGAATGTATGGATAAAGGGGTCTAAATTGTATGCCCTGTTCAACAAGATACACAGTGAAAAGTCTAAATTCATCCTTCTAATCAATTTGAACACATTTTATCTTCTTATACAGACAACAGTGAAAAGTCTAAATTCACCCTTCTAATCAATTTGAACACATTTTATCTTCTTATACAGACAATTTTCAATTATTTCTTTAACTCTTTAAAGGTTTGAATAGTGGATTTGGCTATAAAAGGAAATATCCATGAAAACCTTGTGTAGTCATTAAGGAGGAACAGGTAATATTGGTAACCTTGAGATGAAAGTATAAGAGCTAGACCCCAAAGGTCAACATGTAGAATTTCTAAAGGTTATGTTATTGAAGTTTCAATAGAAGGAAATGTTGCATATGGCTTTTGCCAAACTGACAAGCACATCAAAAATCTATTGTGACATCTTTTTCTGAATCAAATGTATGATCATAATGTTCCATGACTTGTTTTAAAACATAAACTGTTGGATGTCCTATTCTTTTATGCAGGATATTGTAATTAAGAGACTTATGAGGATAAGCAAACAAGGCCATTTTGACATCTTTATTGAATTAAAAGTTGTTTACATCAAGGAGATGCATTTTATTAGATTCATTGTACTGAGAAAACATTGTCATAAGACCAATTTTAGAATTGATTATTACAAACATTGACTTGGAAGATGGTAAAACATGAGGTTCATTAGAAGCACAAATTTGTGGTAAGTCCTCAATTTGATAAAGTTCATCTCTAGCAATCCCCTTGAGCAATATAATCCTTGTGCTCTTATCCTTAATAAAACAAACAGATTTTTGAAACTCAATAATAGTATTATTATCATTTAATAATCTGGAAACACTAAGTAAATTTTTGGTAATAACTGGTACATGCAACATATTACTGAGGTATAAGTTTGTAAAGTTAAGGGTTTTTATAGCGACCATCCCAATAAATTTAATATGCAGGCCTAAACTATTTCCAATATTGAATTTCTCATTCCTAATATATCTAGAATAGGATAAAAATATACATGCATCTTGAGTAACATGGTTTGTAGCCCCTAAGTCAATGTACCAAGCTACATATGCAGCAACATTATAATTTGCCAAAAGAGTAGCAATAATAGCACCTTGATTGATTGCAGTTAAAGCATTGGGATTGGCATGTGAAGCAGCAGTAACACCTTGAGTAGGATCAGCGAAAACTTGTCTAGGATTTAAACTTGCATATCCTGAATACATGTTAGTAGTAGGATATACAAAGCTTGGATGCATTAAAGGTTGAAAATTGTAATTGTAAGGTGATTGATAAGTAACATATCCTTGATAATGTGCTGAGCTAAGAAATCCGCCACTGTTAAAACCTCTTCCAAAGCCTTTTCCATACTTTCCTCCAAAGAATTGGCCACCTCTAAGCCTAAAACCACTTGCACTCCTCTTTCCTTATCTAGGAATAAGTGCGTAATTGAACATGTTATAAGCACTATATCCACGTATGGAGTAGATTTGACAGATTATATTCTTATCTCCACCAAATTAGTTTCCAAATCCTCCATTTTCAGGTGTATTGTTGTTGGATTTATTATAGTGCTGTCCTTTTTGTGTAAGATTTGTACTCATATAATGAATCACATCAAACTGAGTTCTTTACTCATTTCAAGTCTAATTTCATGGCTGACCAGCATTGAAAATAATTCTTCAACTGTGATCTTTTCCTTCTCTAGTCTTGTTAGGATATTTGTAACAAGTGATTCATAAGAGTCATCCAGACTAGCAAGAATATGCCTAATGAGCTCATTTGATGAGAGTGCATTACCTTCAATGGCTAAGGTATTAGAAATTTTCTTCATCTTGTTAAAGTAATCGCTGGTGGATAGTGATCCTTTTTTAGTAGCCTTGATTTGCATCATTGGAGGCATAAATCGAGCCTTTGATTGAGACATGAAGATTTCTCTAAGTCATTTCCACAGATCCAGAGAAGTCTCACAACTTATAACCATTATCAGCGCATTATCCATCATTGAAGAGAACAACCAGCTCAGGAGTAGCTTATCAGTTTTTTTCCACTGAATATATTTTGGATTTTCAATTTTCTTTGCAGCTATAGCTCTCGATCTGCTTGATGCTGCCATAGATTCTAATAAAAATTGTGCAAGACACGGATTTTCTCCATTAATAAAGCCTTCTAGACCATTCCCGATGATAGAAGCAAGAACTTGTGTTTTCCGCACAAGATAGTTTGTTTGATCAAGCTTAACAGGTTGTACAATGCTAAAGGATAAAGATGATGAGGCTGCTGAATTATTTGCCATGTGATAAAGGCTTTGAGGCCAGGTTTGTAAAATGATTGTTTGGTTACTGAGAAAGAAAACAGAGGAAGAAAGAAAATTAAAGAGAAACTTTGTATTATTAAAACTTTTTCACTCTGCAAATGTACACGAAGAGATTGTATTTATACTACAACAATGTAACAAGCTTGCCAATATCAAATTCATTAGTTGACCAATAATAGAATGACAGTTATACATCTCTAAACAAACCCATGTCATGTTGGCTAACTAATTTATTCAACTTGCTGAGCTACTGAGCACGCTTTCACCCTTTTGATCTGTGCTGGAATCTTCTGGAATGTATTTATATTGTAACAATGATCATTTCCACTTCATCTCTGGAGAGACTCCCATCATTATGTTTGTTCTTAGTGAAAGAAGCTTGTTTGCTCTTCTGATCCCAGTTTCTTGACTTGCAAGACTGCAATTCGGATTGGATAAAAGACCAACACATTAGAAACTTATGGAACATTATAACCCGAGTGAATGCAAAGATTTGATGAAAGGGGTGTCGGCTCTTGTTTGCTGATGATTTCAATTTCTGCGAAATATCATCCACAATTTTGTTTACAAGTTGTGCCTCGGACTGAGCGTGTGCGAAGATGAAAAGAAATTAGTTAAATTTAAATTAGACTGACACAGACAGAACAACGAGAGACACAAATAAAATTTTCTTTTTGTTAACAGAATACATGAAATGGTTCCTTCATTGTCTATTTTTCCTCCGATCAAGGGTTAACAGATACCTGATTGTCATGGAATCCCATCCAGATAGATTGGATGCTTCGGTCAACGCAGCCCTCCATGTTGAATCTTTTCTGGCATGTTCTTGAACTGGGATAACAATTTGACCATTTATTTTCTTGCTCTCAAGAATCTTGACAAATTCACTGAGGCACCAATCTGAAGAAGCATAGTGCATCGAGAAAATGATTATCGAAACTTTTGAGAGCTGGATTGCCTTCGAAATGGCAGGTGAAAATCTTTTCTCCTCCGCTAATCTCTTTATCGTCAATAAATGTTTTGATTTTCTTCTGACAAAAAGCAGCGAGGAGATGACTAGTGAAATTGCAACGAGTATGCTCCCCTCTGAAACTGAGGAAGACCTCATATCTGCAAGAAGAAGATTGCGTTGAAGACATAAAGCAAATTTCTGAAATTTGGTATCAGAATTTAAGTCTATTTTCTACCAATTGATTTTCCTATTGACTTCCTAGTTCCTTTTCTTGTTTTCATGGAAGAACTTTCAATAAACCATAAAATACAAACAAGACATTTTTTTTAACACTAATTACACAACTATCTTTCAAACAATCGACTATAAGTATGCCGCTGACCCCCAAAAAAAGGCTTTGATTCTACTTTGGCGGGCCGCTTAGAGTAATATCATTTAGTTTCATTAATTATATATTATAAGTTGACAAATACTAAATAAAAAAATTTATTTATAAGTGTGAAAATCAGCTGGTTTAGGTTGTTTTAATTTAACTAAGATCCTTAGTTCGAGCTTTAGGAATGCAACTACATTAAATACTTATTGACGGATTAAGAAATCTTAAAATTTAAATATAAATAGAATTATTAATCTCCGTCATTAATTAACAATAACCCCACTAAACTAGCTGCTGACAGAGCCCTCATCTATTTCTTTCCCTCTCGATTGGTGAGCTGCAAAGATTAACTATCCATGGTATTTTATTTGGCAACTTCACTATGCATGGTATTTTATTAGGCAACTTCAGATTCCTCCAAGAGTTAAAGTATTTTTTAGGCGTGCTGTTTCCAGTTCCAAATTTCTTACCAACTGCAAATCTATTGCTACGTAAACAAATCTGTTGTATTTCCTCTTGATTTTGAGGTGGCTTTCATTGGGAGTTTTGGCTATGGCTACATGGAAACATTCTCTTTTTCCAGGAGTTGCAGCAGTTGATGAGGGTGAATCTTTGTGGTCAGTGTCGTTGCGCGCTACCATTTGTGATTGGGGGCTGGGCAGTGTGAGGTTCTTGTAACCAAGCTCTGTTCTCAGAGGAGTATGATTTGCTGTGTGGTCGCAAGTGTCTCATGGCAAGAAGTCACACTTCGCTGTTGATGGTCACATCGAAAAAGGTTCCAAAGACTTACAGTCATAACGAAGAATTTGAATTCCATTTGATTGCCGCCACCTTGGTTCAAGTTGAGCATACGTGCTCAATATTCTAGCAAAGCGGGATTTGGGGCTGTTGTGCGTGATTATGCAACAAATGCGGATGATATATCTATAACCATTCTCGAATGCAAAACAGTAATATAATAAATTTATAATTTTATTTTATTAAATTTTATAACTAAAAAATATGTCCACATAAAAAAAAAAAGAGGGAGCTTGCCCTCAAGAATATATAAATATACATAGTTAATAAATTAATTTCAGTATATTTGAAGTATTATAATTACCATTAAAAAAAATCATATGGAAGGTAAGTTGTACTAAAACATTTGCAAAAGTAATATGGCAATAAAGAAAAAGCTCTATACAATATTGAAAGCAAGTCTAAGAAGATGAAACTGTCTAAACTTTTCTCATCTTCCAAAAATTTATTCACCTTAATGCCTTATGAAGTAAAAAAATTTATAGCCCAAAAGGATAATTGCTTTTACCAACGTTTACTATTGAAAACGACAATCTATGATAAAATTTAAAGCAACGTGGGAGTTAAAACAGAAATCCAAATTAATTTAAACCAAACTTATTTCACCAAGGGAAGAGTTTCTCTGTTTTTATTGCTTGAGAGGGAGAGATTATTTATTAAGGAAAAAAATTAATAAAAAGGATAAAGAAATAGAGATCAATTGGAGCATTTTGGACTCACCTAAGGGAAGAGAATACATGAAAAGGAGTGACTCATTTGTTAAGGAGTGTTGATTTGGTCGTCTCTGCAAATTCTCTTGGGACTCGGTTCCAATTCCTCTTCATCAGAAGTTCCATCTTCGCTGGCCATTTCATCCAATTTCCAAACTTCGGAAGCAAACTTGAGGGTAAAGGCGTCGGGTTTGGTCTCGTTGAGATTTGCGTATACCGGACACACCCCATAACATTTCACCTTATCCACTCTCGAGAGGAACTCAAAGGAGACAGTTGTGCGGTGGTTATCATCAGGAAACCCAACATTCCCGCAGGGACTAAACCCCATCACGACATGATCTGTTTTCGTCACCTGATAGCCCCCAACCCATCCTTCCTCAAAGCAACAGCGACGAACACGTTTCCTTCCAGAGGGAGTCTTCATTTCAAAGCTGTACCGAAAGTCCACGTCAAACCCACTCCGGTCTGAATCGCATGACACAAGAACAGCACAAAAGGCAAACCCAATTAAAGTTTGACAACAGTGCTGCGGCATTTCAAGAGTTATTGAAGATCCTGAACTCTGATTGCTGAACCACTCTGGAATGTCGCTCCCTGGTAAAATTATGCTGTGAACCCCTAGTCTGCCGGGTTCCTGTGGAAAAAGTTCATGATTTCAGAGGTAATGAAGAGGGAGAGAGGATCGGAGAGTAGAGAGAGAATTACATATATATACCATTTCCAATTCATAAAGTCGTCTCAGTGATGCAATTGCCATATGCTGAATCCTTAGTTGTGAATCTGCCAAGTTCTTGTTTGCTTCTTCGGCCAGTGTCGAGCAATTAATAAGCCAGAATTCGCTGGACGAAGTGATTTGATGCCTCGAAAAGTGAAATTCATCTTCATTTTGAGGGTGCTTGGATAGCTTTTCAAGTAGGGATGCATCCAGTTCTTCTAGATATGATGGAATCTCCGGCAAAGATTGTAGTCGCTGGCAATCACTCGCATCTAATAATTCCAAACTAAGTGGGAGCTCTGGTGATGACCGAAGCATATTGCAATCGCTCAGGAAGAGTTCTCTCAGCCGTGAAATTTGCTTGATACTTGCAGGTAAACTCTCAAAGTTATTCCCACTTAGATGCAACCATTCCAATGAGGATAGACAGCCAATCTCTTGGGGAACAGCCGTTAAACCACAGTTATCTAAATCTAGCCAATTCAAAGAAGATAAACGGATAACAACGATGCAGGCAGTGACCCCAAACCTGATAATAAGGACGGGAGTTGACTAGTGGCTGATCCATGTGCACCCACGTACTCATGAGCTTTTAAATTGCCAATGTCATCTGGTTCAGAGCAACCATCTAAGCCGTGACTTTCAAGACCTTCTACATTTTCAAATGTAGGTGGCAGCGGCTCTGAAGTTGTAGTCCTGCCTAAATGGACTTGATCTAAATGTTCCATTTTCTCCAGGCTTTCTGGGAAACTCTCGAGGTTTAAGCAACCATGAACAGAAAGCCAAATCAGAGATTTCAATTTACAGATGCTAGTTGAAACCCTTTTCAGCCTTGTGCATCTACTTAGAGTTAAGAGTGTAAGATTAGTTAGGCACTCTATTGATGAGGGAACTTCTTCTATTGCCGTCTCGAATAAATATAGCGTTTTTATATTCCCAGAGATCTGTGGGAATTCTCTGAGATTAACACAAGAGGAGAAATCAATACTTATTGGACAAACAAAATGAAGGTTGCTTGGATATGACATTAGACTTTTGCAGCCCCTCAAACACAGCTCACTCAGATGGTTGAAATTCTGGATTGATGACGGAACGCAAGCTATGTTCGTACAGTTCAAAAGATTTATTCTCTCAAGATTTGGAGTTTCCGATAGGTCCGGCATTCTAATAAGATGTTGACAATGGCCAAGATCAATAGATTTTAAGTTGAAAGCTTTCTGTAACAAAGAAAAACAGATTGCATTAAATTAGTACCAATGAATTTCACAATTAATTATATATTATTGAAAGAAAGCAAAAGTAATTAATGTTTTAATACTAAAACACCATACCTTTTTTCCTTCCCAGATTTGCTCAATTTTACTGTAAGGCAAACTGAGCTCAATAAGGTTCTCCAATTCATCATCAAATGGTAGAGTCTTCAAAGGATATTCGTGCCAGTGGAGGTACCTCAATTCGTCAGGAAAATATTCTAAACCTTGGTCAAGATACACTTTAGAGCTTATAATTTGAACATCATTATGCTCGGCCATATAGAATTTAAGCAATCTAAGATTGGACATTTTGGCAAAGGTTTGAGAGTTTAGATGAATATCGTTTATCTTGGACAGATCAAGGAATATGCCTTCAATTTTATCCATCCCCTAACAAACATGAGCAAACAAAAAGTCAGCATAAAGTTTACAGAAACTTTTGCAAAAATGAGTAAGCATCAAATCTACTAAAACTTTTGAAAATTTGATTAAGAGCCTCCTAATTGGAGATATTCTCAGGTGCCAATGCCTTTATTTTTTTTTTAAATGCAAATACACTCTTAAGATGTGCAGTTTAATAAAATTAATTTTTAATACACAATAAAGTTGTGTAGTTTACTCTATATATATATATATATATATAAAGTTATGTTTGAATATTGGATAAAAGGTGGAATTATACTATTTTAAGGGAGAAAAAAATTAATATAAGGCTATATTTGGACATTGGATAAAATGTGGAAGTAGACTACCTTAAAGGAAAAAAAAATTAATCCAACTAGATTTATGTTTGATTGTCATGACTAATAAATTAGTATAAATCTTAGTCCATCATTCATAAGATTATTAGTTCTCCTCTTCATGTGGATTTAAATAGAACCAACTATTTTAATCTAAATTTGCTACTAATATCAAATTTTTATTCAATAATTTATTTTAACTTGTATATAATATTAAACACAAAAACTTATTGTATTATTTATTTACAATAATATAAAATATTAAATTTAACAAATTTTTAAAATATAATATATTATTTAAATAGGTATGTAGCTTCATTATATTAAATTTCATATAGTCTTGTCAAACGCTATACCAAACAAAAGATAAGATTATACAATCTAGTATAATTCAATATAATCTAATCGTAAAAAGTTTATCTTATTTAATCTGGCTTTTTCAACCTAACCTAAGCGTCAAGTTATTTAAATTCCACGGTGATTGTTCTCCTCTCTTCTACTTTTTAGTTTTTAGCTATTTTTATCCAAAAATTTAGGATAAACTTTAATTTATTCCAAAATTAGAATAATAAAATTTAACATATCCCTAAAAATATAAAAACTACAATTTATCCTAGAATATGGCTATCTTTTCATTAATTTCTGCAGCCAAAAAAGTAAATAACTAATTCATGAAAAATTAAAATTTTATCTTTTATACATACATAAATTATAAAAAAGATTGTCATGTTACATAATCATATAACATATATGATTATATAGTAATTATTTGATAAAAATTTAATAATTATATAAAATATAAAATAATAAAATTATATTATTTCTTCAACCGTTGAATGAACAAGATTTCATCTAACATAACATATATGATTATATAGTAATTATTTGATAAAAATTTAATAATTATATAAAATATAAAATAATAAAATTATATTATTTCTTCAACCGTTGAATGAACAAGATTTCATCTAACGACTGTTATATAATTATGTACATTACATAATTATATAACGTAACAAAAATCATATATATATGTGTTTCAATAATACCTAAATGTTTCAAAAAAGTTTCAACATTCACTTAAATATTTTAATAAATTTCTTTTTGACTAACAAAAATACCATATTGCCTTAACATTTTTATACGAGAAAAATTAACCTTTAAAGGGATATTTACAGTCTATATTATCACCATTTGTTGGGATAAAAATATAATTTAAAATATAAAAATAAATAAAATGTACAAAATTTAGAAAAATCGCCAAACCCCAATCTTAAATCCAGTTGTTGCTAATCTTAAATCCAATCGATGAAACCCAAACGCTAAACCTAATTAACCTAAAATTCAGTTTTAGTTGGCTTAAGGTTTTAAGGCGTTGTTCTGGGGATTTGAATTGAAAATAGATTTGAGGGAATTGAAAGGGCACTTGGGCTGAAAGACACTTCACAATCTTCCCGCCGCCGTGCCTAACTCCCTCAAAACCTCAAGCCACCGTGCGCAGCAGCAATCCAAGTCTAAAGCGGCCGCGGGCGGCACCAAGCAAGCCTCTAGCCATCGCGCAAAGCACCTCCCAACCTCTAGCCGCCGCCAAAGCAACCTCAATCCCCCAAATTGTGCCTCAAAAATCCCTATAATTTTACCAAAGCCATGTGCAGAAATGATAAGACTGATGAGGCAAACCCACCGTTACGACCTACGCCATCTAGTCAGAGCTCCCAATTTGGGTTTAAAAAAAAAAATTGCATAATTTTGACTATCACAATTGCAAACTATTATTTGTCAAAGTAAGAGTTGATTATTGCAAATTATTGAAATAAGAAGTAGAAGAAATGAAGAAGTATAGATATAGAAGAAAGGAAGAAGAAGAAAAAATAATAATAATAATAATAATAAAATTTCTAAGGTACTGCAAGTTAGATCTTAATAATAATAGTTGAAAAAAATAAAGAAGAAGAAAGGAAGAGAAGAGAAAAATAAAAGAAAAATAGGAAAAAAGGGAGAATTTTCTATTTATTCTATCAGCAATTGTTATTGATTTTTTAGAAAAATAAAGGATATTTTTGTAAGTGATGTACATAAAAATTTGAATTTATTTTATTTTAGAGACAATAAGAGTAAAGAACATATGCCTCCAGCAAAAAGTTTAACAATTCTAATTAATAAGGATATTATTATACTTTATTCAGCAATATCAATCAGTCAATGAATTTAATAAATTTTAGAGAATAAATTAAAATTTTTACATTTTTAAAAATAAATTTAAGATTACCGTTCTATTGAAAGTAAATTGAAGTTTGTCCAAAAATTTAATTTCAATGCTAAGTCCATGTTTAGTTGGAATAAATGATAGAAGAAGAGAGGAATGGAAAGGAAATAAAGGGAGAGACAATAAATGAAAAACATAATTAATTTTAATTTTATTGTTTGATAGGCTATGAAATTTATTTTTCTTCTTATTTCGTTCGTCTTTCTTTCTTTCTCTCTTTTCTTCTTACATTTTTTCAAATTAAATATATCATAAGAGTCTGAAAGGTAAAAGAATTCGTTCATCACTGCACAACCCATGCTAGTTAATAAGCTTGTAGATTCCCTCGTTGGTTAATCTAATTTCAGTTTATTGCAATGATAATCTCACTTCGTTTAATTGCCTAAAAACTAACCCAGTCTTTTTATTTTGAAAGTTGTGTTTTCTATTACCAAGTAATTTGCTTGCGATGCTCTTAAATTGTTCAACAAAAGTTTTAAATGATATTATAGTTAATGGGTGTAAAATGCAATTTAGGGTCCTTGTAAGTAACATCGACATCGACTAAGGTTAATTTTGGCAAATCGAAGCACTGGTTTGGAGAGGAAACATTAATAGTGCACGTAGCCTCACATATTAAAAGTCAAATAAATAGAAATTCTTACCTTATTTTTCTTTAGCACATGATAGACATCATTGTGATCCCACAATCTGCTGCGTTTGCACGGTTCTTTGACAGATTCTTGGCGAACGATTATCTGACCCATCTCTTGCAATAAATCATGCATTCGCAGCCGATTCCCAAACGGCGATATTGTAATGAGTGACTTATCAATCAGAACGTTCAGTCGATTACGTGTAGAGATAGGATCGTCTTGCATCCTTGTCACGAAGTCTATATATTCTCCATTAAAGAAACAAGCGATGTCAAGAAATATTTCCTTCTCTTCTGAATTCAGCTCATCATAACTGATTTTCAACACCTTATAAATGTTAGGTTCAGAAATCAATTTCAAGTTGTGCAGTTTATGTTCCCATTGCTGTTTGCTCTTTTGATGAAGAGAAGAACCCAAAACTTCGAGAGCTAACGGATTGCCAGCGGCATAACAGACTACATCCTGTGAAAGCTCAAGAAGATCATGGGAGCGATTGGTTTCTCTAAAGGCTTTTCTACAAAAGAGCTCAAGAGCCTTATTGTGTTCCAATCCCTTGATCTCGAATATTTTATCCACTCCACATTTATCAAGTACTCGTTTATCTCTGGTAGTAATGATGATTCTACTTCCAGGACTAAATTTATCAAACCCTCCAACTAAATTTTCTAAATGAGTGAATCCATCATGAACATCATCAAGAACGATCAACGATTTGATCCTCTGGAGCCTTTTTCTGATATTTTGGGGTACAGTGGGAGTTGCTATTTTAAGATTTTCTCCTAATACTCGAGAAATAACCTCATCTCGAACATGTATTACTCCCATTTTATTTGATTCTTCCCTGACGTCGGCCAGGAAGCACTTGCCTACAAAGTCTTTTGATATTTGATGGAAAACAACACTAGCAATGGTTGTTTTGCCGATACCGCCCATGCACCAAATTCCTACGATTCGAACATCACGAGATTCGAGATACAGCAGTGATTTCATTTCCTCAATTCGTGAACTTAATCCAACAAGGCCATCAAAATCAGTTGAGTTTGACATATCTTCCAATTTCTTGGAAATATCTTCAACAATATTTTCCACGAGTTCCGCCTCGTTCCTAACAAATTGTTATAAGATAATAATAAGATACGAATTACGGAACAATGGTATATTTATTTCATTATTTTGCGTCATTAATATTTTTAGAATTTTTAACTTTCTATTTATATTTTGTAATGCACTATCATGGTTAACTTATCAAATATATATGATAAATTATTTGACAAGTTACTATATAATAATATAAAATCACTGAAGATTTTATTAAAATATTTATAAAGTAGATTATTTATTTAACTAAAGAAATCCCGAACATATCCAGAAAAGAATTCTCTCATAATTTGATCATATCCTAATCCAACATAACCTAAACTAGGCCATAAAGCATCAATATTCTTTTATCCATTGAAAAAAAAAAAGGCCAAAATATTGTTGATACGAAAAAAAAAAAAAAAAGAGGGTGCTAATAATATTGAATACAAGGAACAGGAAGAGTTAAAAAGAGTGACCTGAATGTTCTTGACTCATGAAATCCAGATATATTTGATGCGGGGGTCAATGCATCCCTCCATTTTTGAACCATGTTTGGAAAGTTCTTTTCATACTCGTCAAAAGCTTCTCCGAAACTCCCACTCTGTTTTCGCACATCAGATGGATCTACTTGGTAGAAAACCGGGATCACAATTTGGCCATTTATTTTGTTGCAATCAAGAATCTTGACAAGCTCATTGAGGCACCATTTGGAAGCAGCATAGTCTTTTGAGAAGATAATTATCGAAATATCTGATGTTTCGATTGCCTTCAAAATGGTAGGCGAAATCTCATCACCTTTCTTAAGTTCTTCATCGTCAATGAAGAATTGTATCTGTTTCCGGTGTAAAGCTGCAGCTAGATGGCTAGCAAAGCCGTTACGTGTGTCCTCCCCTCGGAAACTGAGGAAGACCTCGTATCTGCTTTGAGAAGTAAGGCTGGAAAAAGAAGAAGATGACGATGCTGAAGCCATGGATGAAGGAAATTTTTGTGACTGATTTAAACAGGGAGGAGTGTTGAGTGTTGCTAAATATATGACTCTCCTACTTTGAGCTTTTATTATGCATAAACTATAATAAGTCTCCTATTACTTTGCCGTTTCCTTCTTCTCTCTTTGGATTATTTTCCTGACAAATTTCATGTAGCTTTGCCCACTGAATATATGAGATAATGCAGTTTGAAAGTCTGGGCTCCTTACAAATTTTTATTATCTCATTTTGACTGTGATGTTCAAAAATTTTTAAAAACGTGCATTATTGACAAATTAATAAATGTGTTCCGAAGAGGAAATTTCAATCTCTAGTAGGTACAAAGTCTATCGAGACCGCCAAATATAATTTCATGATAATGCACGCGATGAATTTATTTTCAATATTTGGGGGAAAAAAAACAACATCAGAGTTAAAGGTTCGAATTATCTATTTTAAGATTAGGATAATAACATGTCCACCAGTTGATTAAAGGGTCGTTTGTGCAAGTAAATAAAATTTATACAAATTTCAAATTTTTAACGCCGAAAGTATCTTGACTTTTATGTAGTTATATTTTCCACGTAGAGCTGAAGTCAAGTCAAGAAGCATAATGATAATGAAAGAAAACCCAACAAAAGAAATTTTGAAATGTGCATGATGCATGATGGGTCCTTATGTTTTGTGTTCTTAAGAATGGACAGAAAATTTTGATGAAATCAATAAAATAAACCCAAAAGTATATTTATATAAATTATGGAAGTCAGAAGAGTTTTGGTGCTCTTCCAACGTTACCCCTTATTCATTCATTATTCCTTGTAAGTACTAAGCATAAGGATGGTAATCCAATCCGGGAGTTCCGAATTGGATCACTTTCTGGGAAATCACCAAGGGCCATTTGATTGAAATCCAATGGTCCCTGATGGCTTCTCGAACTCCCAAATTGAAATAATTTAAAAAAAAAAACCCACGGGAGTACCCAAAAAAATTGCATTTATAAGAAGAAAAAGCACGTGGCGAGGACCTACCACACACCGAAAATATTCCATATAGAACAAGAAAAAGCACTTTGCGGCGACCTACCAAACCCCGAAGCGGGTCAAAATAAAGTCACCATCAACTGATGTATCAGTCTGAGAATGTGAACGATCTGAATAATGGAATCAGCTGTTTACCCGTCGCAGCACATATACTTTGCATGAGATGAGTGTTGAACCATTGAATATTGATTCTAATTGTAACGGTCTTGCTTTTCCTTCAAATACTAGAATCATGCTCGTTGTCTTCTTTTTTCTAGCACCCCGATTTGGAGCGTTGGTGGTGACACCCGCAGTTATCGGTCTTTGAGCAATAGTTGTGGAGTCACTTTCAATTCAAGAAAGTTCAAAATCCTCTTTATTACGTTCTAAACTGTTTTTTTCACGCATAATATTGTAGACGGAATTGATGTTACTGTATATTGAGAGAACCGTAAGTTACGATAGTTCGTAACTTAATTTTTCTCTATTGTAGACTGACTTAAGCCAGGTCATTTCATTTCTCTTTTACGGCGTGTGGAACAATGCATAATTGTGGATAGGGTATTAGGTCAAAGGTTTCAATTACACAAGAAGAAAGCATCTCCAATGAATAATTAATTCGACAACAAGAACAATTTTGCACACAAAAGAATTTTACATGGAACACGTACTCAAGATTTGATTGAAACAATTGCAGCTTCGTTAACAGACATCATCGTATTAATCTACCATCAAAAAATGTAATGTTGGTGTTCAAAAAATGACTAATGAATTAGATAGCATAGGGTTTTTCTTTTTCCTTTTTGTTTGCACTCAAAATAGGTTTGAAATTTTTTGTAGTTTGAATGAGCTTAAATAAAAATATTTAAATGACATAATTTTTTTAATAGATATTTTTTTAATATCTGAATATAAGTGGCATCTTATTTAATTTTATAAATAAAAAATATTTTAAGCATAGTCATTTAACATTTTTGTTCTTGTAAATCGAAATAATAAAATATTAGGTTTTATAGTTTAGGAAACAAGTTATTTCATAGAGATATTTTTGGAATATAATATTTACTTTTCATTTAGATATCTTTCATTCAAATAAAAATTACAAAATTTATTTTTCTATTCAATTGCAAATGTTTAAAAATCAAGCGCAAGTTGAAAGAAACAAATAAAAAATTTTGAAAAAAGTCTGAAATGAATAAAATTTCAGATGTCAAACTTTTAACAAACAAGCTCTTAGTCTTAATACTCTCTTTTTATTTTGCGATAAAACATAGTAGTTGACTGTAATATTTGCATATATATATATATATATTAATATAGAGAGAAGTCGAGAGAAAGAAAGAAAGAAAGAGAAAGAGAAAGAGAGAAAGAGAGAGAGACCCGTTGACCCGGATTCGACCCGACCCGACCCACGATCTTGACCCGGCTGGATCTCTCAATTCCGGCCACCGTTCGAGACGATCTTGGTATCGATTTGAAGCCCTCGAGACGTTGGTCATATCCTTGCCATTCTCACCGCCGGAAAACGACCAGAATACCACCGGTAAAGCTCGAAAGTTTCGACCAAAAGATCTTTTTTTGCTGTCGTCGATTTCGCCGGAGTTTGGTCATGCCACCGGTTGGGTTCTACTGCTCTCACGTCCAGCTTCCATTTCCGACCGGTCTCGTCACCTAAAACGGCCGGATTGCAGGTGAACGGCAACTTGCAACCCGCGCCCTTAGAAAGCTCGATCCGGCTCCATCACCACGCGTGGGAGAACACCACCAATACCGTTGGACTCACCAAGGCCGGAACTATAAGACCTAAGCTTCCCGTCACCGTTGACCGAAGTTCAGTCATTGTTGATCGATGAGGGGCAATTTGATAAAGCTTGAGAATTTTGTGGTTAATTCTATAATTTTTAAAAGTTATGGGTAATTGGATAATTATGGATAAGGACAGTTAGGTAATTTGAGATTTTAAGGGTAAATCGGTAATTTAAGTGATCAGGGGTAATTCGATAATTTTATACCTCCAGGGTAATTTTATAATTTCGAATATGTGGATATTTTAGTAATTGATAAAATTGAGGATATGTTGGTAATCTATGATCTTGAGGTTAAATTGATTAATTATGATTTTTGGGATATTTCGATAACTTTGAATTCAAGGCATTTCTATAATTTTAAAGGATTTGAGGATATTTCAGAAATTAAGAATTTTAAGGATAAATTAATAAATATATTATTGGAGGTAATTAAATAAAGTTTGATATCGAGCATTTTGGTAATTTTTGGAAATAAGAATAATTTGGTAATTTTGGAGATAAGGATAATTTCATGATTTTAAATATTCGGGAGTTATATTATGAGAATTCGGGTTTTATTGGGTACAATTAATTGTACTTTATGTGATTAGTAATAATTATACGATTTATTTGATTAGGGGGACCTGCGAACGAGAACTAGCCCACGGACGTCGGCGATATCGGATTTGATCGTCGTCACAGTGGAATATACAAAACTTATTTCCTCTGTGGATTATTATGATTTTTAATTATGATAAAACATGATTGCAAATGAATTTTTAAATGCCTGATTTAAATGATTTTATGATGAATGGATTTTATCTGAATAATATTGTTTATTATCAGAATTGCGTATGATAAATGATTTTATTTCTCATTTTGAATATATGCGTATTAATAATATTTTTAAAGAAAAGAAAATGGATTTTAAATGTTGTTGAGAATAAAAGAGAATGCGATTTTGGATATTATCGGATGTTTATATACATGTGTATTTTTTATTGTTTTCAAGTCATTAGACAAGATCTCCTCCCCATTAATCTGTTTGTGATGTGATGATATGAGATATAGGCCTTTGGGGCCCGTCGGAGTACATATAGAGGCTTTGGGCCGTGTGCTTGGGCGCTTTTGTCCTTTGGGGACTATGCATGCATAATTATGATGATGAGATATGTCGAGATAAGACGACATATGAGATGTTATTTCCCCATCTATCTGGATAGTTACGGGGCATATGGTTTTTTAATTGCCGCCGTTGAGGTCCAGATAGGATGAGATTATTTCCCTGGGTACTCATTTGGTGAAAGTTTTCAGTGTTCGAATTGATATATGTTGCGAATTTTCTTCGGTTTTACACAGTATTTTGTGATGATTTCAGTTTGAGTAGTTATACGATATTATGACATATTCTTCCTTGGTTATTTCACATGTTATTATACATGTTTTCGAAGTTAGTGATTTGATTATAAATGTGAAGTGATTTATTGATATTTCTCATTTATGATTTGATGAAATTGTGTATTTAAAGTTGATACAGTTATTTTAAGAATAAAATTATTTTCAAAAAAACTATTATCCACTCACTGACCTTCACTGAGTTTTATACTCACCCCCATTCTTTTTCGTTTCATTATATTTTTCCCCCCACAGGAGACTTGCAGGTACAACAGTTGACTCAGCAACGATAGTTATGTGTAATTGGTCACGTATTTGTTTTAGGAATTGTAGAGTTTGTGTAGAATATTTTGGGTTGTATGATATTACAATTAATAATAACTTACAGTGTTTGATATTAAAATATTTCGGATGATATTTGGTATTTATTGAGATGTTGATTGACGGAGTTGGTTGTATATAGAAATTATTTTGGGAGTGTTATCTTATTAATTGCAGCATTGGGAATTTCAAAATTTTAATGAAATTCTATCGGAAATTTTAGTAGAAATATTATTGTGATTAATATTAGATAATTATTAGTCGAATTTCGAAGATCAATCGCGATTCGTCCTAGGGTTCGGGACGGGTCGTGACATTGACATTTATATTTTAAGTTTAGTTCTTAGTAGAGGAAAAGAAAGTAAAGAGTAATTGATCTGCCAAATATTATGAAGTAATTAGAGATTTCTTGTGTTTGCTAGCTTCCATTCTTTGAAGCAACAACTTGAATGGCTAGAGATTTATATCGAAGTTGGAGATTTCTTTTTTCACAATATATACAACCTAAAAAATACAGCACTTCAATATATTAATTTTTTTTTCACAATTCATATAATTTAAAAGATGTACCTCAATACGTTAATGTAAAGATATTTAAACGCAAAGTTCATTGCAGGAATACATCTATTATTTCAAGTCCTAACTCGTATCAAACTTTATGGACGTTGGACCCCGCTGAGTACTTTTTTATGGGCTTGAGCCTTCAAGGGCAATCCAAACTGCAACTTATACGAACTTCAAGAGGCTTGAAAAAGGATCCGTTCAATAGGACTTGATCGACCCGAAAATTACCCAAAAGAATTCAGATCGCTTTCATTGATCAAACCCGACCCGCAAAATTTTCCAAAAGAAATCACCTACTATTTAGAAGGCGTTCATTGATTCCCCTTTTATTACCCATACTTGTAGTGCACAAAATGGCTGAGCTGTAAGTTACTCGTGCCGTAACTTAGCATGACCCTTTCTTTATTATTTCATCATCTCTTTCTTTTCTCTTTCGCTCCCAATAACAAATTTCATACAATCCCTATATTTCCACTTTTTTTTTCATGGCTTTTCGACCGTTGATACCTTAGAAAATTTTTTTAAAACAAAGAAAAAAGCTTTTCCTCATTTTTTTTCTCTTTCTGGGTTTCTGAATTTTCCCCTCAAATTTTCTCAGATTTCTTTTTTATTTGGGTATATCATTCAAAATGGGCAAAAACCAAGCGTACAAGGCCATGCAGAGAGCTCGCCTCGGGTCTTCCTCTGCTGCCCCTGAAGAGATCGAGGACGGCATGGTTCGTACCCTTTCATACTAGTATTTCTAAATCAAAATCTTTCCCCTTTTTCAATTTTTTAATTTTTTAAATAATTATCTCGATTAGGCTGGTTGCTTATGCTTGGTGGTTTATTGAATTTGTGCTTTTAATTTTGATAGTTTTAATAATTTGTCTAACTTTAAATTGCTGGCACATGTTTGTTGCTTGTGATTTGGATTGTTTCCTAGAGTCTGTTGAGCTAAATAGTTTTCGTTTTTGCTTACTAGCGGGAAAAATCTGATCGAATTGACTTGTTGGTTGGTGGTTTTGAGATACTGATTAGTGAGGAGTGAGCTTAGTTGGTTTATTAGAATTTCATATGGTGCACTAGTTTTTAATTTTATGCTATTTACTGTTTCTGCTGGTCAATTTTTTACAGCCTTATTGGGTAAGCTGCTTGTTAGCTTAACTGGTAAAACCTCTTAGAGTGCTTACAAGAGTAGGAAAGTAGTGACAGTAACTTTTGAGTTAAGTTTTTAAATTGAATGACAGAACAATTTATTCTCAATATGTTTATTAGATGAAGTTAGTTGTTAGATTGGATAGGTTGTGTTTAGAATAAATTTAGATCCTAAATCAGCTCCTAGAAGAAGAAGTGGACAAGGGTATTACTCTTGGCAAGCATTTGACGAGTTAGCTGTTATGTTATTAATTAGAGAAGTGATCTGCACATATACATAATGTTTTTCTTTCTCACTGTTGGTATGTTCGATTGCAAGTGCTTGCCAGTCCCACGGCCCTCTTTTATTTATTGATTTAACGATCGAGGGCATGCTAGCAAGTGTTATTTATTTGAATGACCAGTTAATAGTTTAGTGTTATTAGATGCTTACTGCTGAAAATTGTTAATGATGAGTGTTATCAGCTGTAAAATATTATCAGCTGCATAATTTTAGAGCTTAAAGATTAGATTAGTTGTGTATATTTTTATTTTAGATAAACTTCTATATTAGTGCCTATTTTATAGGTATTATTATTGCAATAATTATCTTCCTACTTTAGAATTCTTGTGTATATAAGCAAGGCTGTAAATTTTAGAAAGTAAGAAAGTTTTTTCTTCTCTTCCGTTCTTTTCTTATTCACAACATGGTATCAGAGCATGCGCTCTAGGTTGCTGCCTTTTTCTCAGATATAAATAATTATTTCTCTATTCTAATTCATGATGACGGAAGGGGAAAACTCTAAGGCTGCTTATGGAAATAATGGAGTTAAGGTTGGATCGCTGGTCGAAAATCCTTCACTACAAATTAGTCCAGTGAAGCTTGATGGAACAAATTACCTTGCGTGGTCAAGGTCATGTTTATTGTACATCCAAGCTCGAGGTTTGCAGGGTTACATTATAAGGGATAAACCAAAACCAGCCTCTACAGATCCAACGCTAGACAAATGGGAATCTGAAAATTCCCTCGTGATGTCATGGCTTATCAACTCTATGCAACCGCAGATTTCTCGAGGATATTTATTACTCAATACTGCCCAGAAAATTTGGAGTACAGTATCTCAAACCTATTCCCAAGTAGGCAATGATGCTTAGATCTATGAGCTACGGAATAAGGTGCATGGTACTATACAAGGAGAGATGACTATAGCACAGTAC
The DNA here is from genome assembly GCA_030449875.1 of Aegle marmelos. Classification (NCBI taxonomy): domain Eukaryota; kingdom Viridiplantae; phylum Streptophyta; class Magnoliopsida; order Sapindales; family Rutaceae; genus Aegle; species Aegle marmelos. The sequence continues at coordinate 13,922,700 of JASUUL010000115.1, forward strand.
TTTGCTGAATTGAGTGGTCTATGGCAAGAATTAGACTATTATCAGGATTTTCAGGCTGCATGCTCTGAAGATGCATCCAAATTTCAAAAGCTAATAGAGAAGGAGCATGTCTATGATTTTATAGCTGGTTTAAATATGGAATATGACCAGATTCGGGTTCAAGTACTTGGTAGGGACCCTCTACCTTCCTTGAGACAGGCTTATTCTCATGTCCAACAGGAGAAAAGTCGAAGAAGTGCAATGATACACATAGTTGCCATGGATAGAGCAGGGCTGATTGCTAATACTGTTCGTGAACAAAGCAACCAGGGTTCATCAGAAAAGGATCACTTAAAATGTGATTATTGCGGTAAACCAAGGCACACTAAAGAGAGTTGTTGGAAACTTCATGGCCGACCAGCTAGGGGTCGTGGTGGTAAACGAACGGGATCTACAAGGCCACAAGCAAATTTGTCTGAGGTTGTTGAAACACCAGTCTCTGGTGAAACAACAAACACTGGAATTTTCTCTAATGAAGAGATGCAGACCCTAAGGCATCTTTTGTCTCGGCTTGATTCAAATTCAACTACAATTGCTTCATCCAATTTTTTCAAATCAGGTATTGCATTTCTTGCCAATCTTAAAACTCATAATGACCCATGGATTATAGATTCTGGAGCATCAGACCATATGATAGGCTTTTCCAATGATTTTTTGACCTACACTCTATGTTCAGGTAAAGATAAAGTCCGTATTGCAGACGGTTCTTTATCTACCATAGCTGAAACAGGTTCTATTAATTGCACTCCCTCCATTAAATTGTCATCTGTTTTTCATATTTCTAATTTTCCAAATAATCTTTTGTCGATTAGTACTCTCACAAATGAACTCAATTGTAAAGCTGTATTTTATCCTACCTATTGTGTCTTGCAGGAACTGAAAACAGGGAAAACGATTGGCAATGGTAGAATGCAAGATGGTTTATATGTGCTAGAAGAAAACAGCTGTTTCGTTCCTCATAAAACCAAAGCTATGTTAGGAGATTCTATGGCTGTTAACCAACAATTGATTCAGTTGCATAGAAAACTAGGTCACCCATCCTTTCTTATTTTAGAAAAGTTATATCCATGTTTGTTCAAAAGATGCAATTCAGATTTACTATTTTGTGATGCTTGTGAGTTTGCAAAACATACAAGACATTCTTATCCTTTGATTAATAATAAGAGTCCTACTCCTTTTATGACTATTTATTCTGATGTGTGGGGGCCTACTCAAACTATTTCTTTGTCTGGTTATAGATGGTTTGTTATTTTCATTAATTGTTGTACTAGGATGACATGGGTGTATTTATTGCGAGCAAAGAGTGAAGTTTTTTCTTGTTTCAAGTCATTTCACAAAATGATTTGTACACAATTTGATGCTAAAGTTAAGATTTTTAGGACTGATAATGGCACAGAATACATGGAAGGTGTTTTTCGCGAGTACCTTAATTCACATGGAATATTGCACCAAACTAGCTGTGTAAATACCAGTGCCCAAAATGGAGTCTCAGAAAGGAAAAATAGGCATTTATTAGAAGTAGCCCGAGCACTAATGTTTACTATGAATGTTCCGAAAGTCTATTGGGGGGATGCAGTACTTTCAGCTGCATATCTTATTAATAGAATGTCTTTAAAAACATTAGGTTTTAAAAGTCCTTTGGAAATCTTGCATGGTACTAATTCTTATACTATTCCTCCGAAAGTCTTTGGCTGTGTATGTTTTGTTCATAGGAGTGTAGGAAATTAGATCCTCGAGCACTCAAATGCGTATTTGTTGGGTATTTTGCAACTCAAAAATGTTATAAGTGTTATCATCCCCCTACTAGAAAATTCTTTGTTAGTATGGATGTCACTTTTCGAGAGTTAGAACCTTATTTCTCTCAACATCAGTCACCTCTTCAGGGGGAAAATAAGGAAGAAGAGGCAACGCCATCAATTCATTGTGCACCTATACATGTTTTTAATCCTTTTGCTAGTGATGAGGGTGAAACACATCAAAGTGGAAGACTTGACAGGTTGGATTTGAAAACATAAGGATTTGAAAACATACACTCGCAGGAATAAAGCAGATAAAACCATTGAGAATGCTCTACCTAGTCAAGCGCCCAACCTGAATTCAGTTCCTGTAGATCAATCTGGTGAGTCTTTTTCAACTCTTGATTCTGTTAACTCTAATTTTATTACTAATGACCTTGATGTTCCTATTGCTATTAGAAAAGGAGTTAGAACTTATACTACTAAACACCCCATATCTAACTTTGTTTCATATGATTCATTGTCTCCATCCTATAGAGCCTTTGTATCGTCATTGTCTTCTGTTTTTATTCCTCAAGGTTGGCAAGAAGCTCTTCGTGATAGAAAATGGAAAGAAGCCATGGCTGATAAGATGAAAGCCTTGATGAAAAATGGGACATGGGAGTTTGTTACTCTTCCATTAGGAAAGAAACTAGTAGGATGCAGATGGGTGTTTACCATTAAACACAAGGTTAATGGATCAGTTGACAGGTTTAAGGCCCGATTAGTGGCGAAGGGGTTCACTCAAACCTATGGTATTGATTACCAAGACACATTTGCTCCAGTTGCAAAAATGAATACTATAAGAATTTTTTTGTCATGTGCAGTTAATCTTGGTTGGGATTTACAACAACTTGACGTCAAAAATGCATTTTTGCATGGAGATTTAGAAGAAGAGGTCTATATAGAGATTCCTCCAGGATTTAATAATATAGAAACTAAAGGGAAGGTTTGTAGATTAAAGAAGGCTTTATACGGCTTGAAGCAGTCACCAAGGGCATGGTTCGACAAGTTTAGTAAAGCCATGGTCAATTTTGGGTATCACCAAAGCAATGCTGATCATACCTTGTTTATCAAATACCATAATGATAAGGCCACAATCCTTATTGTGTATGTTGATGATATAGTGATAACAGGGGATGATGCAGAGGAAATGGCCAAATTGAAAAAATATTTAGCTCAAGAATTTGAGATCAAGGATTTAGGTAAATTGAAATATTTTCTTGGGATTGAAGTTGCTAGATCCGATAAGGGTATTTTTATTTCCCAACGTAAATATATCCTAGACCTTCTTGAAGATACTGGTATGTTGGGTTGCAAACCAGCAAATTCTCCTATAGAAGCCAATCATAAGCTACAAGGAGGGGTTGGTAAATCTGTTGACATTGGTCGATATCAAAGATTAGTTGGAAAATTGATTTATCTCTCACACACTAGACCTGATATAGCCTATGCTGTAAGTGTAGTGAGTCAATATATGCATGATCCTCGAGAACTACATCTAGATGCTGTCCTTCGTATCTTAAGGTATTTAAAATCAACTCCTGGCAAAGGATTACTCTTTTCTAAACATAGTCACCTAAAGATAGAAGGCTTTACAGATGCAGATTGGGCTGGATCTCCTGATGACAGGAGGTCTACATCTGGTTATTGCACATTTGTAGGTGGTAATTTAGTTACTTGGAGGAGTTAAAAGTAGACAGTAGTAGCACGATCCAGCGCAGAGGCTGAATATAGAGTTATGGCGCAAGGCGTGTGTGAGTTGCTATGGCTTCAAAAATTAATGCATGAATTAAGGTTACTAGAAGGGAAAAATCTGTCTTTGTACTGTGGTAACCAAGCTGCTATTCGCATTACTCATAATCCAGTTCAACATGACAGAACAAAGCACATTGAGATTGATCAACATTTCATAAAGGAAAAGATAAATTGTGGAATCTTGGATATTTCTCATATATCTTCAGAAAAACAGCTGGCTGATATTTTCACTAAAAGGCTTGGAAGTAAATCCTTTCATGTTTTGGTTTGCAAGATGGGCATGTGTGATATATATGCACCATCTTGAGGGGAAGTGTTGTTAGCTGTAAAATATTATCAGCTGCATAATTTTAGGGTTTAAAGATTAGATTAGTTGTGTATATTCCTATTTTAGGTAGACTTCTATATTAGTGCCTATTTTATAGGTATTATTATTGCAATAGTTATTTTCCTACTTTAGAATTCTTGTATATATAAATATGGCTGTAAATTTCAGAAAGTAAGAAAGTTTTTTCCTCTCTTCCGTTCTTTTCTTATTCACAACAATGAGGTTAACTTTTTAAATTCATTCTTCATTTTGGGGTATCTTAGGAAATGTTTTTCTTTTTGTCAATTAGACAATTTGATTGTTTTAAGTAATTCTGTAATATTATTTTGGATGATTACGTTTCCTGGAATATTTCTGATGGGGCCCTCACAGGTGGATGGGTCTTTTCATTCACCAGAATGGCATGCTGCTCGTTCGGCCAGCCTTAAAACATCTCACACGGTTACCTGGGAAGAGTTTAAAAAGAAGCAAAAGGTAAGCTGCAGTGCAAATTCGTACATGGTTTTATTTTTTATTTTTTAAATTATCAACTGTTGGCACAATCTTGCTACAATGTATGTTTAGTAAATGTGATAAACATAATTCTCTGTGACCACGTCCTATGTGGAGAAACATATCCACATGCATGAATGTGAGAAGTTATTTAGAGTAATGGAAAAAAAGAAATATATTTGGCACCTCTATTCGTCTGTGACATACAAAAGCTTATTCCATTTTTGATAATGCATTCTGATTTCGGATTGTAAAGTACTAAATTTTTTGAAAAAGTCGGTTAGTTATTTGATTAAGCTCGAATTTAAATGGACTTGTTTTCGAAATATTCCAGACAATTTCACTTGTTATATATCTAGGATTATGATTTTGTGCAATTTGGCATCTACGAGTTTAAAAATGATGCAGTCTTTTGTTGTCTGCACTTTTAGGTTTGTTCATAGCTATACCGGCTTTAAGATTGTGTTTGGGCTGTTCCTATGTATCACAGAACTGGACTGATGGAATGTTGCTGTGTCAGGATTTGTCAAATGTATTTAAACCCACCATAGTTTGTTAACCTGGCAAGTCCAATTTTTCACAATTCATTTAGTCCCAAGTTTGGATGATAACAATCGGGAAGTTTGAATTTGATATTTATTTATTTATTTTGAAACTCTTCAATGTAGCAATGTGTTGATTTACTTTGTGGTATTGATTTATTGTACGGTTTTGATTTGTGCAAACATACAGCCTTTAAGTGAGAATCCATGAAATTACCGAATACAATGGCCTCCTTAATCCCTCGCTGAAGAAGATGCGAATAGTGGGTCGTAAGAGACTTAACCTGTGACAAGGTTACCTTGATCCCCCTAAATATTCCAAAATCTTCTGTCTGATCTTAGAAACTCACATTATTATGATGTCCATGCTAAGAAAATATGAGAATAAAAAGTTGAAGCCAGAGTCAATATTGCTTGCAAATGGTTCTGACAGAGCTGGCCAAAGGTCCAGCTTACCCTTTGCTTGCACTTTGGATTCTACTATGATGCCTGTGTATTTCTTTCCTCTTCACATTAGAATCGTTACTGAAACCATTTTCTTATTCAGTTCCAAGTTTTCTTTATTCATACATTCTGAGTGTGTGCTGAGCTACTGGTGTTTGTGTTATTATGAATGGCATATTTGTCACTTATCTTTGTACTTGATGCGCTAGGAAGATGAACTGAGAAAAGGTGAACTGGAAAAAGATACTGATAGAATGATGTGAGAGTACAGATGTCAATTAGATGCTGACAGGGCACGCAAGCTGGCCCAAGGAAGGAATCACTCTAGCAGTAAGTCTGATCGTAAAAAAGTATGTACAAAACAGTTTGAGACAAGAACATGCATCTCATTTCTTATGATTACTGACCGTTATTCTCTACCTCTCTACTGATGAATGCATTCTTGTAGATAGGAAGGACAGAGACTTAAAGAAATGCAGCAGCAAAAAGAGAAAGGTGATTACCATTTCTAACAAGCCTTGCAGATTCTAGTTACTGGTCACTGTTTCATATAAATTGCATATGTGACTGATATGACAGTACTTATAGCACAGATTTTTTTTTATTTCCTTAACGATAAGCTAAGGGGAACTCCCTTTATGCTGCTTCCTTCATGGAATTTCTTTGAAACTAGAAACACGTTTCAGTCTTTGTTCTAAATTAGTTTCCAGGTAAAGGCTTTTACATTTCTTACTAGATTAAAATGGCCCAGTGCTACTATTTCTTTGAGAATTAAAATTGCTTATCCATTTACTAAATTTTGCGTCATTGATGCAGTCCAATATGTGAGAGGAGCATTTTCTTTTTTGGGAGGTTAAGCAAGTTAGACTGTTTCAAATAATTAATAATTGGTCCGTAGTTGGGTGCGAACATGATTTGCTCCTTGTATTGTGTGGTTTGTGCTTTCCTCAAGTTTGACACCTCTGGCTGCTTGTATTGCTGCTGTTTGTGCTTTCCTCAAGTTTGTATTCACTCACATCGTATGGTTTAGCAACCTTATGAATCTGACTGTTTCATGTTTGAAATACAGTCCAAAGTTTTAGTGCTTGGCATGTGTAAATATAATAATTTGAACTTTTACCAATAAACTGTGCTAAGAATCCTGTTTGGCCTAGCTTTATATTTCAGTGATTTTTTTTTTTTTAAATAGACACTCAAAAACTTATTGAAGATGAAGATTTAAAACAGATGGAGGACCAGCTGTCCGCTAAGAAAACAAAATTTTAAGACTATTTGTGTGATTAATGTACACCTAATCACCCCTATACACTGGTAGAATCAAATATAGTTCCCTATCTGAAAGTCCCTACCCAGTTTAGCTGAATGAAGAAAAATCATGGATCTTGAAACTCTTTAGAAACTCATCTGTCCATTTTGGTGCTTGCAGCATAAATATCAACCGCCAAGAATCTCCTGGAAGCTATTGTTTGTCATATTTAATAGTGATAAAAGAGGGGAGGGGGACCCATGCTTGAAAAACTGCATTTTAGCTTTTAATTTGTAACGGCTTCTTACCATCAGGTCAGTACATGACATTTCTTGGAAGGGTAGATGAATCCATGGGAACTCTTAACTGCAATTTTGGTTGCTCTATGAACTACAGAGAAAATTTAGTATTTGGTTGGAACAGAATCAGTATGTCGTTTCAGAAATGATGAGAGACAGGAGAGTTCTATTTTGGTGTTTAATTGTGGTACTCTGCTGCCAATCTGAATTGCTTAACATATGATTTAATATGTAAATATTGTTGGTTTTACTGTTAATCTGGTATACCACTGGATAGGTGGATTTGTTTCTTGCTTATGCCTGTCTTTGCTTCTCCATGGAACTATGCATTATCATGATTTTACTGTTCTCTTTGGATTATGTAATCACTAGCCGAATGTTCTAATCTTACGCTTTTTTTATTTTTCATCTTTTATTTATTTTTTTAACTAAAATTAGGGTTCTAGCTAGATCTGCTGACTCAATATCTTTCCTTTACAGCATTCGAGGCGGAGATCTTCTGACTCAAGTTCGTCAAGTTCATCATCAGAATCTTCTAGTAGTGATGAGGAAGAGAGAGAATCAAGAAAATCAAAGTCCTGGTCCACGAAATCAGAGAAGGAAAAGGATTGTACAAAAGTTTATAATTAAATTATTAGTCATAAATCATAGTCCTAAACATATCTTAAATCATGCAAAATGGTCTATAACAATCTAAAACCATATCAATAAAACCCTTTATAAAGTGATAGGAAAACTTGTGGAGAAAGGAGAGAGTAAAACTTACCTACCGTTAAGATTTTATTCTAAGTAAGGGCATGAATTGGAGGATATTAGTAAGAAAATCGTGAGCAATAAAGAAAATAGAAGAAAATGCTGTGGACTTAGGGTAATGGAAGTGGGAAATGTATGATTTTATAGGGAATTTTTGAAAACCTCATTAACTGTGAAAAGCATAAGTGTTTTCCACAATTAACTTCTATGAATCCTAATTGTAGTGTTAAAATGCTTACTAATAAGGGTTATAATGCCATAAAAGAGTTTTAAAAAAATTAAATTCCCACAATTTAAAATCATGAAAATTTGGTGTTACAATCATCTTTTTTATCTTGTGCTAGGCTTCTTGACTAGGTAGACAAGGTTGAGTGCTGGTGTATGGCTATGCACACTCCTAAAGAGAAGAAAGTATCATTTGCTTTTGTGAATGGGGAATAATTTTTTTAAAGCATTTACAAGATTCTCGACTTGATGAAGGCAAATGCAATATTCAATCATAGAACCTTATGAGCCATATTTTATGATCTAAGTTTGTTTCTTTTGATTATTGTTTGGCACAATAAGGTACGGGATCAATTTTAACTATTTTTATGAGTTTGAGTAATTTTATAGATGCAAATATTATTGTAAACCTAAAGAATGTAAAGTTACAAGATTATAAAGGGTTAAGCGTTCATATTTAGAATAAAATACCTACACGTCACTGTACAACATGCAATTCATTTACCACACAAATGGAGTTACAATATCAATAAGACCTAAATGACATGCTTGAAATTACTAATGAAGTCAAGGACAATCACCCAATGGTGTTTTTCTAAGATAATGTCTAAAGATGTATTAATGAGTTTATCTATTCGTGACAAAAAAAATATGCTTAAGATGTGAAAAGATGAGATATAATTTATTATTGATTTAAAGTTTTTATTTGAAAAATTTTAGAAGAACTTGCATGATATTTCTTTGGAAGATGATGTAAAAATAATGAGACTATTAATCTATTTAAGATTTTCATGGAAGAGGTACAACCAACTCTTAAATTGAGCATTCAACATAATAGAGTGACTAAGATTGTGAAGTAAAATTAAATTGAATAAGCCCCGGCAATATTGATATGATTATGCCTATCCATATTGAAGACAAGAAGATTATTCACGAAGAAGATTTATTTGTAACAATAAAGTTAATTGGTGAGAGCATTAAGTGAGATTTAGCAATAGGTTTGAGAGACTTAGAAGTTATTCATTTATATAAGACCTCATTTAAAAAAAAAAAAAAACAGTTACTCATAAGCACAAGAAAAGAAAAGGAAGTATTAAGAGAATTTTGAGCATTAAGCACGATTGATGGTCAAGGCTCCAAGTTCAATCTCTAAGATACGTTGATGCTCCACTTCAAGTTCTATCCTCTAGATAAATTTGAGGAGTTTCTTTTAAGAGGAGAAGATTGATATAGGACATTATTTTAGATTTTAGAATTTTTTTATTTTAGCTATTTTGATATTTTTATTTTTAATTAGAGTCCATTATTGTAGGCATTTTAGTTCTTTATTTATAGTACAATTGTTATTTAGTTTCCCTTCTACAATGGCTTGAATAATAGGTTTACTTTATTATAAATAAAAAAGTCATGTTATTATTTTCATAACCTTTGATTAATAAAAAATTCCTTTTTTATAACTCCCATCATGGGATTATCTATAAAATTTCTCTTGTAAAGTTATTTTGATTAGAGCATTATTTAATCTCACTAAACACATTGTTAAAGATTAAATACTAATTAGGCAAACCAAGAGGTAGGTGCATTAGGATTCTAATAATCTAAGCAACTAAAACTTAATGCAATTTAAATACAACTAAATTAGAAAGAGATAAATTGATGTGTGATGAAAAATAAAGAGATAGGATAAGAGAAAGCAAACACGTGGTTTTATGTGGTTTGGTCAATTATACTTATGTTCACACCTCTAAGCTTATCAAAATTAAAAATTTCACTAAGCAGCCTCCAAGACTACAACAGCTTTTACAATTGACTTTCAAGATGTCAATAAATTTTTACAATAAAAGATTATATCCAATCTTTCAACTTAAGTGTATCTCAACCTTTGTAATCTTTCTATTTGATTTTTCACAAATGATTACAAATAAATTTCCCTCACATAATGTATTTAATTACAAATGAAAGCCTAATGTGTGAATGAATAAATGAAATAAATACACAAATTTTATGCTCAGATTACAGAGGAATGCTCAATGATAACAATTGTTGTTGTCCCTACATTTTGAATTTGATTTAAGGCATTTTATAGTTGAAGTACAAAACCAGTCGTTATTGATTTTCTGATGATAATCGGCTCTCCACTTTATGTTAACTAGCTTGCTACTTGATGTTACTGTTATAATCAAATATTTAAATTTTTACACAATTGATTTGCCACTTTTCATTTTTTTGGTTAGTTGTTTTTACTCTAGAGAGCTTTTATTTCATAATAGATGTGCTGCTTTTGAGAATCAGGTTATCTACTTGCTATAATGAAATAACTATTTTCTAAAATTATAGTTTTACCTAAAATTTTATAAAATTATATTATAATTTAGATCTTTATAAAATTTTACAAATAGATCCATTTTCAAAATTGAAAATGATACTTATTGATTTCAAAGTTTGCAAAACTTTTCAATTTAACCCATAAACTTGAAAACGGTCAATTTCGTAAAATCATTTTCTTATTTTAAAAACATTATGTGTAATTCATTATTTATCTAAAACATATGGTTTGTTATAATCAAAATTAACATTTTATAACCATATAAGCTAACAAAAGAAAACTCATTGAGTTGTTTGGACTAGAGCGAGCTCTAGTCATGACTTCAATTAAAGTGTAACTAAATCATATTAGCTTGGACTAGTACTAAAATGATATCTAATGTTATTTATCCTATGAATCCCCTTCCATGACACTGCCCTCCTGTCCAAGAAGTAGTATTTATACATGATGAGAGCTCATCATCAACACAACATATTTTAACTACCAAACAATTCCAGGCACATAAATTCTTATAACATATATTAACAAAAAATTTATGTAATAGTAATGAAGCTGCATATTCAAAGCTTTCTTGGTGGCAAACTACCCTAGTTGCTATTCATAGCACCCTTTCTAAAGAAGCTAATGACATTTTCAGTGTTCGGTTTAATTCAGATGTTTCATAGTTTCTCTATATGTGCTATCATCGTACTGAGTTGTTTGATCCGTTATTTACTTCCTTTTTTCTTTTCTTCCCCTTGTGTCTCGTCTGAAGAGTAAGGCTCACTGTGTCCTCTGATTTTTTGTGTTTTTTTCTTCATGATCAACAATATGCCTCAGCAACAAGGCTCATTTCAGGAAAAAAATAATAATAATAAAACTACAGAAAATGATATTAAAAATTTTTAAAATGAAGGAAATAAACATGCATGACAATTAGTGCAAACAATTTCTTTATTGCATTCACTCAGCCATAGAATTAGAATAACGAAAGCAAAATAGTTAAATACAAACATGACACGCCAATTTATTAGTCCTTAAAATAGATAAAGAAGACAGAACTACGTAGCTCACAAGCACTGCCAGCGACTATATTATAAAGGGTGATCAGAGACAAAACGCTCCTCTTTTGGCAGCTTGCCGAGGAGGCATGGAGCACAACAACGGGTTTTTTCCAGTGAACTCCAGATCCAGTGGAGAAAGTAAAAAACCCACGAGTGGACGAAGTAGTTGAACAAGATAAAGAGCTTCTTCATTCTAAAGGGGATAGCCAACTGAAGTGATTTAAACAGTAGAATCAAAAGAAAGAACCCTTGAATCACCGTAATGGCAATAATAAATATTTCGCCGGTATCGTTTAACATGAATATGCTGGCAAAAAAGGCAATGCATGACGCGTAAAGTGCTATCACTATCAACAGAGATGCAGCCCAAACGTCTATGGATGCTAGGTTCGTATCAAGTAGTTGTGCCCAGCACAGTACGATTGCAGCCGTGATGGACGTGTACATAGCTATAGTGTTGAAAACTATAAAAGCTTTTAACGATGGTCGTACTTCTTGTTTCTTCTTCTGCGACTCATCACTGCCGTCGTGAGCATTGCTATGAGCCAGTGCAAAGGGAACAGCGCCGGCACCGTGGATACTAATACTAGCGGTGGTATTAGTGGTAGCCGTTTCACTGCCACTGTTGCTGCTGCTGCCCATTTGGACTGAAGCAGCGAAGGAAGCACCGGCAATAAGTGCTGCGACGACTATGAGGTTGGTTATCCTGTTGCTAACATCGCTTTTATTGACAGGACTTCTTTTGCTTGTCTTGTATAGATTTTTAATTAACCTCAGAAGATTTCCAAGGAAGGTGCCATGCGAACGGAAAAGTTGATGGTAGTTATACGCCATAAATAAGAGCGATACCGTCATCATCTGCACGGACCAAGGAGAATTACAATTACTAGGTTATTTTATTTTTTGTTTTTTAAATAGAAAATCTCAACTACATATATGACAGCTCACTACGCGCATAGTTGCATACCCTATAATACTCACACGCATATATATATATTAATTTTATTTACAATCTTGTAAACTGATTTTTATAACTTTGTAAAATAGTAAAAATGTTGCAAACACTTCTCAAATTTGAATCCCAAATTTTAATTCTAGACATGAAGATAAATATTACGTATGCACACATATAACATAGCTATTTCTTATTTAGACCCTAGAATTTGGGTTAATTTTATTTCCAAGATTATCCAAAATAGAATTTTTATTTTGCATAATTTATAAGCTCAGATAATATCACCATATGACAAATGAATATTTACACACACACACACACATATATATATAATAAGCATTTGAGAATTAAAGGAATATATTTGTCAAATAAATATAGAAATAATTTTTTAAAAGTTTAATATGTAGAATTAAAATAATATTTACTTTAAAAAATTAGTCTGTAACATTTATCCTATACGTAGCTATCTGGGAATTACATACCGTATCATATATATTTGATTTGGATTTTGAGTCCTTGATATTTTTGCCAGTTGTTTCATAATTGTCAACTCTGACTTGGAACTCACCCTGACAAGAGCAATATGAATAGAGCAATAACCATGTAATTAAATATTAAAAAAATAAAAGCAAACCAAGAAGTGTATAAATCAGTTGACACGAGGTGTAGAAAAATAAATGTTAAAAAAGAAGGGAGAAAAATTCCCTAATTGTCCTACCTGCCTTGGATGTAGAAATAATATTACAAAAAAGTTAAAACTTACTCAGAATTAAAAGAATATTTATTAAAATAAATTAGTCATTGACATTTATCCTGCTCTCTAGGAATTTCATACCGTATCATACACATCTGGTTTTGATTCCGAATCCTTCATATTTTTGTCGGTTGTTTTATAATTGTCAACTCTGATCTGGAGCTCAGCCTTGAGAAGGGCAATATGAATAAAACAATCATTATGTGCTAAAAAATAGGCAGGAAATATACATGGAGGTCAAGTCATTCATACCGTATTATATGTATCTGGTTTTGAATTGGATTTCTTCTGTTTCTGGTCCTCTTCCTGAGAAAATCGGCATGAATATATATATAAAAAAGAAAAAAGAAAAAAGAAGAAGGAAGAAGAAGAAAGGAACACAATTTACGTCGTCGTCTTTTCCGGAGAACTCTGGATTTATTTCAGCAGACAGTTGCTCAGCAATAGCGTAGGCTGTTTTGCCATCAAAGTTGACAATACCTGACTTTGCTCGTCCATCCAATATCAGAGAGGCCACGGCCAAATGACGACCGTAAAAAGCTGCCAAATGCAATGGTGTATTTCCATCGTCATCCATCTCGTTTATTAGCCTATCGATATTGCTTGCTTTGAGTATTCGCCTAACGGAATCAAATTTGCCCTTCTTGGCTGCAACATGAAGAATATTCTGCCCTTTGTTATTGAACAATTCGGTTGGGTGAGGCATGTTCTCGTTTTCAAAAAACTCGCCCATTACTTGCACACAGCCATTTTCACTTGCAACATGGAAAGGATAAAAGCCCTCGTCGTTCCGCTGAAGGACACTATCACGATTGATTTTGTAGAGGAAACGAACTCCATCAAGATGATCTACGGACGCTGCCCAATGCATCGGAGTATTCATTTGCTCGTCTTTTATAAGTAATAGAGCTGGTTGTTTATCGTGCATCGTTGTCAACATACCTAAATTGAAGGAAACAAAACTAAAAAGTTTATTTAACTTGCAAATTAAGAACTAATAAGATACAGCATGTCTAATAGTGACAGATTTCTTAGGCACCCTCAATAGATCACTGAGTCCATAGATCCCTATTTGTAATGTACATGTAAAATCATAATAACTTCAAACAAGAAAATATAATTAAAAGAGCAGTGGTAACTAAATAGAAAATTTTAACAGATTGCTAACAAAGATAATAGTACAACTGGCCAGAGTTATTGTGTTAACTGAAAAATAATCATTAACGACGTAACTCAGGCCGGATGTATCAACAGTTCTGTCAGTGCTCTGTCAGCGTACAGCGTTTTTTCCATCTTTCTAAATAAAATGGAGCAATCCCACAAGAGAATTTTCAATAAACTACAATTTTTTTTAATGAATATTATAGGAATTCAAATAAAGGCTGCATGCATGCATGCATATATTGCCTACTGGAAAATACTACTTACTTAGTTTTTGTAGCTTAATGGCAACCTTCACGGGGGATTCTCCCTCTAACTTAGTGACGCAATCGTCATTCGCTGGTAGAGCTTCCAGGATGTGGTCTAGGATATCCTTGTTTTCGGACTCAACGGCCAGATACAGTGGAGATTTTCCTTCAACGTTCTTTAAGTAGGACGCGCTTGGATCTTCCGACACTAGGTATCGAGCAAGAGAATCTAGTGAAGCTACTCTTTCTTTCTTGTGTTTGTTTTTGTCCTTCTTAGCATCCCGCAAAGCATTAAGAGCCTCGTGTAGAGCTGTGTTTCCCCTAACGTTTTTCATCTCCATCAGACTATTGAAATCTACTTGAACTGATGATGTCGCTCCAGAACTTTTTGCACAATCGACAAGAATTTCCACTGTTTCTAACATCCAAGCTCTAGCAGCAACGTGAAGCGGAGTATCGCCTTTGGAGTTTTGCGTGGTGATCAAGAAGGGATACTTTCTAGCCAAGATTGTCGTCATATTTTCATGATTGGGAATAGACCCCGCAGCTGCTATGTGCAGCAACGTATTTCCAGAAGGGCTAATTATTGTTTTCATGGTTTCTGACATGTCCTGGGTTTCAATCACAGAAAGGAGGAATGCACTGGGATTGTGATTGCTCAGTGCTAATTTAAGAGCCTCACTAGCCTCTCCCATTTTTGGAAATAAGTTAAGAAATGGCTTCCTAGGTTGTGGACAAACGATTTGCCGCTTTATATAATGAATCAATCCGAGTGTGCATAGAATGAAGTTTACTTTCTTTCTCTGAATCAATTCTTTAACTCCTCCGTACCCTAATTGCATGCATCACATCCGAAGGAAGGTAAGTAGAAGGATTCTAGGGAACGTGAAAAACACCCGAAGAAACTTGGCAATGGCTAAAGCTGTGTCTAATGTGTTTAGTGTGTTCAGACTTTTTTCTTTGTTCCAATCATAAATACTAACCTTTTAAATTTTCTTAACTTCGTTTAGTTTGGATAAGTGATTGCTCAAGCTTTTGCTAAGAAAGTTCTGTTAATAATTGGTATAACAACAAGGCTTACTCTAAGGATTGATTCATCGATGAGTTAGAAAACTTTAGGTTAAGTAGTACGGCTTTTTATATAAGCTAGCTGTTTGGCGGAGCTATTCTTTTTGCTTTCCACTGTAGCGAGGAAATGTTCCTCATATTTTTCTTCTTTCTCCTTTGCTTATTCTTTTGTCTTTTCCAAATCCTGTTATTTAGTCAGTAGAATATTAGCATCAAGATGGAGTGAGCAAGGTAATGGGACAGCTTTTACCTTTAATCACCATCACACCCAAAAAAAAAAATCGGCTGACCCATGTACATCAATCGATAGCTTTAAAAGGAAATAAATGAATATTGAAACCAGTGGCTTAAAAGATCAATACTGAAAATAGAAAAGCATTGTTTATTTATCAATATAAAAAGATCATAAAAATTTAAATATAAATTATTGCATGTTAGATGCCTTCGAACTTTTAATACATTAATTTCTTTTTTCAACTGTTTAGTTAAAAGCAATTTATCCACTACTTTCGCTAATAGTAATATGGAATCACTAACCTTTAGGGAAAAGAAATTATATACTGTAATTTGATTTGATGGATTGAATCACAATGAAACCGAAAACCCGGATTTATTAGGGAGGTTCGCCGTTAATGGCGTATCAATATCCACCCAGAGAAGCAATACAACAGAATCAATTCATAATCCTAAATTAAAAATAATATGTTCAAGATAATTTAAATATAAATATATGGATATTACAAACAATAGTGGACAATAATGTTCATCTTATGGTAAATGATAGTGACATGTGGCAATGTCTGGTCCATCCATAATTTTAACACTATTCATTCAAAGTCACAGAATTATGTCTCTTGTCCAGATGGTAATAGATCGTTTTTGTATATATACAAAAATTCTCAAGTATAGGCATCCTATTTTTTAATACGTATATATTATTAAGTCATATATTTTAATAAAATTAGTATCAAATTCACTATAAAGTCATATAGTTTAATATTAGTAGCATGTTTGCATTAACTCTATTAAACGGTATAACTTAATATCATGTTACACATAAGAAAAAATGAGTATCATAGGCTATTTTCTCCTACACAACAGGACATTAAACCCTGACATCATATATAGCCTCACAGTTATCCAAAAGCCTTGTGATAGTTTAATCCAATATTAACATTATATTATTTTCTTCCCCATAATATTTTTCAAAAAGCATTTACGTTCTATGTCGTGAGAGTGTGGGCTAAGTAACTATCAATATTACAATGATTTCAACTTATTGAGAAATACAAATATGGTGATAAACAAATAGAAAAAAAATGACATAATAATTTACATTGTTCAAAACCAAGCCTTTGTCTTTAGGCAAAAATTGAAACAAAATTTTATTGTGGAAGAGGATTAATAAAATTGAGAACTACTCTCAAAATCTAATAACCTAATACACTCAAATGGATCCTCTTAAGACCCAGGAAAATGCTCTGTCTAAACTATGGAAGAATTCATTTGCAAATGCTCTCAACTCTTACAATTTGCGATATCTTAATTCTCAACAATGAACCTCTATTTATATGTATCTTATGACTTTAACCTCCAATAATTGGGGTACAATACCGCTTAGACAAGCCGCGATTTTGTTGAGCAAATCTTGACAAACAAAAGGAGTATGAATTGCCATGACGTGGAGATAGCCGCCTTCGTTGCATGCGTTAAGCCGATGCAAGCTTTTTCAACAATTTTGTACGTGCAATTGTCTAGAGCTAGCAAAATTTGACATGACTCAATTATCTTACACGAATATAATACGAATAAATAAGTATGAGTCATCAAATTTAATATAATTATTAAATAAGTCGGGTCCAGTTCAATACGATTATTTTCCATGTCGAGTTAGGGTTCAGACTCTTGACTTATTTACCTGATTAATGAACCAATTATATTTTATATTTTTTAAAAGATTGTATAATTTTGTCATTAAAACTTAAATATTAGAGATGATTTTCTCTTTTATTTTATTCTTTTAAAGGGTGAATATAAACACATTATTTTATTTATAAAATTTTAAATATTTTTGGAGCTTCAATAGTGTAAATGTGTAAAATATTAGTAGATATATATATTTTATAATATTGATACATAATATTATTTACATATATATATATAAATTAAAACATCAATAATGTAAATGTTTAATATTTTGGTAGATATGAATACTTTATAATATTGATAAATTATGTATGTATATATGTACATACTAATTTATGACAATGTATAAATATTTGATGAAATTATTTTTAATATATAGATATTAAGTAGGTTATTGGGTAACTCATTTATTTTTTCGTGCCGGATTTAGGTATCAATATTTTAACATAATTATTAAATGAATTGGGTTTCAGTCAACTTAAATTTGATATGACACAAATATAATCCGATAACCCGTTTTACTAGCTCTACAATTGCCGACTTCTTCAATGGTTTACCAACATCACTATTTAGCATTTAATTGCATGAGTAATCTTTACGTTTCTACTATGCAATTACTAACTTGTCCGGTTTGAATGCTTTTCTATATTTTAGTCAAATATTTCAACATCCAGCAAAATTGATGAAAATAGCTGTAGTAAGGTCGTTTGGCTTATATCACCATGCCCCAAATTCCAATAATTAGGAGAGTATCCAACAATTTCGTACAGAGTCAGTAGGAATTCACATCCCGTACACAATAATGATAATTTACTAATCATATGTATGGAAGCTCTGACTATGTTTGAGGACATGAATGTTGCTTTCAGAGACGAATGTTGTAACCATGCAACTTTCATTGGGTTCTTTCTGCTTGTTTCCACGTGGGTCTATTGCAAGTATTTGAAGGCCGGTCGACTTGTTGAGGCCGAGAGGTTTATGAGCTCTATACCAGTCAAATGGAATGTTATGCAGATTACTGATGAACGTTTGATGGGGATTTGAGAAAGCTACAAAAGAAAATTACATAGATATCCATGCCACAGCTTCAGAGGTAAAACAAAAAAAGAATATCGAAAATATTATATCGAGTTCTGTGCTTTTATTTACTTTTCAGAAATGATTTTTGATTCAACAAAGCTCCTCACCACAAACTTTACACATTCCTTAAAATCTATCCTTCCATCTCCATTTTCATAGAAAACTTTTGATCATTTCCTAATTTTCCAGCTCAAATCCCTCTTTCACGCCCAAAATGCACAGCACTCTCTGCAACTCAATAAAGCCATCTTTGTTCTCATCAAACACATCAAAAGCCTCCATCACCTCCTCCAAGCTTGGCTCTTTCTCCTCACACAAACTCGAAAGCTCAGCGGAACCCAGCTTCTGCGGAAGCTCCTCATCTTCAGGGATGCAAAATTTCAACCTTCTCATGACTATTTCCACTTCATCTTTAGAGAGACTCCCATTATTATTCTTCTTCTTAGTGAAGGAAGCTTGTTTCCTCTTATGATCCCAATTTCTTGACTTGCAAGACCGCAATTCGAATTGGAGAAAATACCAATACATTAGAAACTTATGGAACAATATAACCGGAACGAATGCAAAGAATTGATGAAAGGGGTGTCGGTTCTTGTTTGCTGATGATTTCTATTTCTGCGAAACATCATTCACAATTTTATTACAAGTTGTGCCTCAGACAAATAATTGTTGCTTTTTGTTAACAGAATACATGAAACGGCTCCTTTATTATCTATTTTTCTTCCTCTCAAGGGTTAATAGATACCTGATTGTCACGGAATCCCATCCATTTCGGAATCTTCTGTGGCATGTCCTTGAACTGTTGTTCGTGCTCAACAAACGCATCTCCGAAACTTTCATTGTGCTTCCGCACATCCGATGGATATACGTAATAGAAAACTGGAATAACAATTTGACTATTTATTTTCTTGATCTCAAGAATCTCGACAAGTTCATTCAGGCACCAATCTGAAGAAGCATAGTCCATCGAAAAAATGGCGGGTGAAATCTTTTCTCCTCTGATAATCTCTTCATCGCTAATAAAAGTTTTAATTTTCTTCTGAAAAAAAGCAGCGTAGAGATGACTAGCGAAATTGCAAAGGGTATGCTCTCCTCTGAAACTGAGGAAGACGTCATATCTGCGAGAAGAAGATGGCGTTGAAGCCATAAAGCAAATTTCTGAAATTTGGTATCAGAATTTAAGTCTATTTTCTACCAATTGATTTTCCTTTGACTTCCTAGTTCCTTTTCTCGTTTTCATGGAGGAACTTTCAATAAACCATAAAATAAAAACAAGTCATATTTTTTTTAACAGTAATTAGACGACTATGTTTCAAACAATCAACTACAAGTATGCCGCTGAACTCCAAAAAAAGGCTTTGATTTTACTTTGGCCAGCCACTTAGAATAATATCATTTAGTTCAATTAATTATTATAAGCCGACAGCGACTAAAAAAAAAAAGAAAAAAAATTCACCGAGATTAAGAAATCTTAAAATTTAAATATAAATAGAATTAATAATCTCTGTCACTAATTAAAAATAGCCCCGGTCACCTACAAAGTTAACAATACTATGCGTGATGTTTTATTTGGCAACTTCAGATTCCTCCAAGAGTTAAGGTATTTTTTAGGCGTGCTGTTTCAAGTTTCAAATTTCTTACCAATTGCAAATCTATTGCTGCGTAAACAAGTCTCTTGTACTTCCTCTTGATTTTGATGTGGCTTTCGTTGGGAGTTTTGGTTATGGCTACTCGGAAACATTCTCCTTTTTCAAGAATTTGCAGCAGTTGGTGAGGGTGAATCTCCGTGTTCAGTATCGTTGCGCGCTAGCATTTGAAATGGGGCGCCGTGCAGTGTGAGGTTCTAGTAACAAAGTTCTGTTCTCAAATGAGTTCGACAAGCCATTAGCCGTGTGGTCGCAAGTGTCCCATGGCGAGAAGTCACGCTTCGCTGTTGATGGTCACATCGGAAAAGGTTCCAACAACTTACGGTCATAACGAAAGATTTGAATTCCATTTGACCGCCGCCACCTTGGTTCAAGTTGAGCATACGTGCTCAATATGCTAGCAAAGAGGTACTTGGGGCTGTTGTGCGTGATTATGCAACAAATGCGGATGATATATCTGTAACCATTCTCAAATGAAAAACAGTAATATAATAACTTTATAACTTGATTTTATAAAATTTTATAACTAAAAAATATGTCCACACGAAAAAATGAGGGGGCCTGCACTCAAGAATATATAAATATATATAGTTAATAAATTAATTTCAGTAAATTTGAAGTATTATAATTGCCATTAAAAAAAATCATATGGAAGGTAAGTTGCACTAAAACATTTACAAAAGTAATATGGCAATAAAGAAAAAAGCTCTATACAATATTGAAAGCAAGTCTAAAAAGATGAAACTGTCTAAACTTTTCTCATCTTCCAAAAATTTCATTCACCTTAATGCCTTATGAAGTAAAAAATTTTATAGCCCAAAAGGATAATTGCTTTTATCAACGTTTACTATTGAAAACGAGAATCTATGATTAAAATTTAAAGCAACGTGGGAGTTAAAACAGAAATCCAAATTAATTTAAACCAAATTTATTTCACCAAGGGAAGAGTTTCTCTGTTTTTATTTCTTGAGAGGGAGAGATTAACTATTAAGGAAAAAAATTAATAAAAAGGATAAAGAAATAGAGATCAATTGGAGCATTTTGGACTCACCTAAGGGAAGAGAATACGTGAAAAGGAATGACTCATTTGTTAAGGAGTGTTGATTTGGTCGTCTCTGCAAATTCTCTTGTGACTCGGTTCCAATTCCTCTTCATCAGAAGTTCCATCTTCGCTGGCCATTTCATCCAATTTCCAAACTTCGGAAGCAAAGTTGAGGGTAAAAGCGTCGGGTTTGGTCCCGTTGAGATTTGCATATACTGGACACACCCCATAACATTTCACCTTATCCACTCTCGAGAGGAGCTCAAAGGAGACAGTTGTGCGATGGTTATCATCAGGAAACCCCACATTCCCGCAGGGACTAAACCCAACCACGACATGATCTGTTTTCGTCACCTGATAGCCCCCAACCCATCCTTCCTCAAAGCAACAGTGACGAACACGTTTCCTTCCAGAGGGAGTCTTCATTTCAAAGCTGTGCCGAAAGTCGACGTCAAACCCACTCCGTTCTGAATCGCATGACACAAGAACAGCACAAAAAGCAAACCCAATTAAAGAGTGGCAAGAGTGCTGCGGCATTTCAAGAGTTATTGAAGATCCTGAACTCTGATTGCTGAACCACTATGGAATCTCGCTCACTGGTAAAATTATGCTGTGACCCCCTAGTCTGCCGGGTTCCTGTGGAAAAAGTTCATGATTTCAGAGGTAACGAAGAGGGAGAGAGGATCGGAGAGTAGAGAGAGAATTACATATATATACCATTTCCAATTCATAAAGTCGTCTCAGTGATGCAATTGCCATATGCTGAATCCTTAGTTGTGAATCTGCCAAGTTCTTGTTTGCTTCTTCAGCCAGTGTCGAGCTATTAATAAGCCAGAAATCGCTGGACGAAGTGATTTGATGCCTCGAAAAGTGAAACTCATCTTCATTTTGAGAGTGCTTGGATAGCTTTTCAAGTAGGGATGCATCCAGTTCTTCTAGATATGATAGAATCTCCGGCAAAGATTGTAGTGGCTGGCAATCACTCGCATCTAATAATTCCAAACTTCGTGGGAGCTCTGGTAATGACTGAAGCATATTGCAATCGCTCAAGAAGAGTTCTCTCAACCGTGAATTTGCTTGATACTTGCAGCTAAACTCTCAAAGTTATTCCCACTTAGATGCAACCATTCCAATGAGGATGGACAGCCAATCTCTTGGGGAACAGCGGTTAAACTACAGTTATCTAAATCTAGCCAATTCAAAGAGGATAAATCGGATAACAACGATGCAGGCAGTGACCCCAAACCTGATAATAAGGACGGGAGTTGACTAGTGGCTGATCCATGTGCACCCACGTACTCATGAGATTTTAAATTGCCAATGTCATCTGGTTCAGAGCAACCCTCCAAGCCGTGAGTTTCAAGCCCTTCTACATTTTCAAATGAAGGTGGCAGCCGCTCTGTAATTGTAGTCCTGCCTAAATTGATTTGATCTAGATGTTCCATTTTCTCCAGGCTTTCTGGGAAACTCCCGAGGTTTAAGCACCCATGAACAGAAAGACAAATCAGAGATTTCAATTTACAGATGCTAGTTGAACCCATTTTCAGCCTTGTGCGTCTACTAATAATTAAGAGTGTAAGATTAGTTAGGCACTCTATTGATGAGGGAACTTCTTCTATTGCCGTCTCGAATAAGTATAGCGTTTTTATATTCGCAGAGATCTGTGGGAATTCTCTGAGATTAACACAAGAGGAGAAATCAATACTTACTGGACAAACAAAATGAAGGTTGCTTGGAAATGACATGAGACTTTTGCAGCCCCTCAAACACAGCTCACTCAGATGGTTGAAATTCTGGATTGATGACGGAACGCAAGCTAAGTTCGTACAGTTCAAAAGATTTATTCTCCCAAGATTTGGAGTTTCCGAAAGGTCCGGCATTCTAATAAGAAGTTGAGAATGGCCAAGATCAATAGATTTTAAGTTGAAAGCTTTCTGTAACAAAGAATAACAGATTGCATTAAATTAGTACCAATCAATTTCACAATTAATTATATATTATTGAAAGAAAGCAAAAGTAATTAATGTTTTAATACTAAAACACCGTACCTTTTTTCCTTCCCAGATTTGCTCAATTTTACTGTGAGGCAAACTGAGCTCAATAAGGTTCTCCAATTCATCATCAAATGGTAGAGTCTTCAAAGGATATTCGTGCCAGTGGAGGTACCTCAATTCCTCAGGAAAATATTCTAAACCTTGGTCAAGATACACTTTAGAGCTTATAATTTGAACATCATTATGCTCGGGCATATAGAATTTAAGCAACCTAAGATTGGACATTTTCGCAAAGGTTTGAGAATTTAGATGAATGTCGTTTATCCTGGATAGATCAAGGAATATGCCTTCAATTTTATCGGTCCCCTAACAAACATAAGCAAAGAAAGAGTAAACATAACATTTATAGTAACTTTTGCAAAATTTGATTAAGATATTTACAAACAGAACCAAAGAATGAGCTAAGCATAAAATCTACCAAAACTTGAGAAAAATTGATTAAGAGCTTCCTAATCGGAGATATTCTCAAGTGCGAATTTCTTTTTTTTTTTTTAGTTTGGATACGTTTGTAAGGCATCTAGTTTAATACAGTTAGTTTTCAGTATACAATAAAGTTATTCGGCTTAATAAACTTACTAATTGACTCTATTGAACCCTCCACTTAAAAGCATTTTCATATAAAAGAAATAAAGGCACCCATACACACATATATAAGGCTATGTTTAGACATTAGATAGAACGTGGAATTAGACTAATTTGAAAAAAAAAAATTCAATCCTAAGTTATGTTTGACTATCATGACTAATAAATTAGTTTAAATTTTAGTCTAATATTTTAAAGATTATTAATCCTCATTTTCATATGAATTTAAATAGAACCAACTATTTTTATCTAAATTTGCTACAATATCAAAACTTTGTTCAATAATTTATTTTAACTAGTATGTATTATTAAACATAAAAAATTATGCCATTATTTATTTATAATAACATAAAATATTAAATTTAGCAATTATTTAGCTTCATTAGACTAAATTCTACATAGTCTTGTTCAACAATATACCAAACAAAAGATAACATTATACAATCTAATATAATCCAATTTAATCTAATCTTAAAAAATTATTCTTGTCTAAGCCGTTCTTCTAAACCTAGCCTAAGTGTTGGTTTATTTGAATTCCCTGGTGATTATCCTCCACTATTCTACTTTTTAATTTTTAATTATTTTATTTTATTTTTATCCAAAAATCTATGATAAACTTTAATTTATGCCACATTTAGAATAAACAATCTTAATTTATCTATAAAAATATAAAAACTACAATTTATCCTAGAATACAGTTATCTTTTCCTTAGTTTTAGCAGCCAAAAAAGTAATATTATACTCATATATCTTTTTGATAGATAACCAACTCATGAAAAGTTAAAATTTTATCTTTTATAAGGATTAATTTCTCCTCGAAAGAAAAAAAAAAAAGAGATGAATTTCAATAATATCTAAATGTTTCAAAAAAAATTCAACATACACTCAAATATTTTAATAAATTTCTTTTTGACCAACAAAAATACCATATTACCCCTTACATTTTTTTTACTTATAACGACAAATTAACCTTTAAAGGATATTCACATTCGGCATCATCATCATTTGTTGGGACAAAAATATAATATGAATATAAAAATAAATAAAATGTACAAAATACAGAAAAATCACCAAACCCCAATCTTAAATCCAGTTGTTGCTAATCTTAAATCCAATCAATGAAACCCAAACACTAAACCTAATTAACCTAAAACTCAGTTTTAGTTGGCTTAAAGGTTTTAAGGCATTGTTCTGGGGATTTGAATTGAAATTAGATTTGAGGGAATTGAAAGGGCACTTGGGTTGAAAGGCGCTTCACAAGCCTCCAGCCGCCGTGCCCAACGCCCTCAAAACCTCAAGCCAGCGTGCGCAGCAGCACTACAAGACTAAAGCTGCCGCGGGCGGCGCCGACCAAGTCTCTAGCCATCGCGCAAAGCAGCTCCCAACCTCCAGCCGCCGCCAAAGCACCCTCAATCCCAAAAATTTTGCCTCAAAAATCCCTATAATTTTACCAAAGCCCTGTGCAGAAATGATAAGACTGATAAGGCAAACCGACCATCACGACCTACGCCATCTAGTCAAGACTCCAATTTTTTTTTTTTAAAAAAAAATCTGCATAATTTTAACTATCACAGTTGCAATTGGAGATGGATTATTATTTGTCAAAGTAAGGGTTGATTATTGTAAATTATTCAAGTAAGAAGTGGAAGAAGAAGGGAAGAAGAAAGGAAGAAGAAGGAAATAATAATAATAATAATAACAGTAGCAGTAAATGAAACAAAGAATAAGAAACGAAGAAGAAGAGAAAAAGAAGCGAAAAATAAAAGAAAGCAGGAAAAAGAAGGAGAATTTTTTATTTATTCTATCATTTATTATTATTGATATTTAAAAAAAACAAGGGATATTTTTGTAAGTCATGTACATAAAGATTTCAATTCATTTTATTATTGAAACAATAAGAATAAAGAACATATGCCTCCAACAAAAGGTTTAACAATTCTAATTAATAAGGATATTATTATACTTTATTGAGTCAATTTTAATTAATAGATGAATTTAATAAATTTAAAGAATAAATTAAAATTTTTACATTTTTAAAAATAAAGAAGTAAATTGAAGTTCAAACAAAAGTTTGATCTCAATACTAAGCCTATGATTGGTTGAAACAAATGATGGAAGAGAAGAGGAACGGAAAGAAAATAAAGAGAGAGATAATAAGTAAAAAATAAGGTTAATTTCATTTTTTTTGTTTGATTGGATATGAAATTTTTTTTTTTATTTCTTTGCTCTCTCTTCTTTTTCTTTCCTCTCTTCTTTTATATTTTTTTAAAACAAATATGTCATAAGAGTATGAAAGGTAAACAAATTTGTCCACCAATGTACAGCCCATGCTTGTTAACAAGTTTTTAGAATCCCTTGTTGGTTAATCTAATTTCAGTGATTGCAATGATAATCTGATTACGTTTAATTGCCTAAAAGCTAACCTAGGCTTTTTATTTTGAAAGTTGTCTTTTCTATTACCAAGTAATTTGCTTGCGATGCTCTTTAGTTGTTCAACAAAAGTTTTAAATGATATTATAGTGAACGGGTGTAAAAAGCAATTTAGGGCCCGCGTAAGTAACATAGACTAAGTATAATTTTGGCAAATTAAAGCACATGGGTTTGGCGAGGAAAATTTAATGGTGCACATAGCTCACACATTAAAAGTCAAATAAACAGACATTCTTACCTTATTTTTCTTTAGCACATGATAGATATCATTGTGATCCCAAAATCTGCTACGTTTGCATGGCTCTTTGACAGATTCTTGGCGAACGATTATCTGACCCATCTCTTCCAATAAATCATGCATCGGTAGCCGATTCCCATATGACGATATTGTGATGAGTGACTTATCAATAAGAATTTTCAGTCGATTACGCATGGCCATAGGATCGTCTTGTATCCTTGTCACGAAATCTATATATTCTCCATTCGTGCGATGTCAAGAAATATTTCCTTCTCTTCTGAATTCAGTTCATCATAACTGATTTTCAACACCTTATAAATATTAGGTTCAGAAACCAATTTCAAGTTGTGCAATCTATCTTCCCATTGCTGTTTGCTCTTTTGATAAAGAGAAGAACCCAAAACTTCGAGAGCTAACGGATTGCCAGCGGCATAACATACTACTTCCTGTGAAAGCTCAAGAAGATCACGAGAGCGATTGTTTTGTCTAAAGGCTTTTCTACAGAAGAGCTCAAGAGCCTTTTTGTGTTCCAATCCCTTGACCTCAAATATGTTATCCACTCCACATTTATCAAGTACTCGTTTATCTCTAGTAGTTATAATGATTCTACTTCCAAGACTAAATTTATCAAACCCTCCGACTAAATTTTCTAATTGAGTGAATCCATCATTAACATCACCAAGTACGATCAACACTTGGATCCGTTGTAGCCTTTTCCTGATATTTTGGGGTACAGTGGGACTTGCTATTTTAAGATTTTCTCCTAATACTCGAGAAATAACCTCATCTCGAACATGTATTACTCCCATTTTGTTTGATTCTTCCCTGACGTCTGCCAGTATGCCCTTGCCTTCAAAGTATTATTTGATGGAAAACAACACTAGCAGTGGTTGTTTTGCGGATACCGCCCATGTCCTAAATTCCTACGATTCGAGCATCATGAGATTCGAGATACAGCGGTGATTTCATTTCCTCAATTCGTGAATTTAATCCAACGAAGCCATCAAAATCAGTTGAGTTTGACATATCTTCCAATTTCTTGGAAATATCTTCAACAAAATTTTCCACGAGTTCCGCCTCGTTCCTAGCAAATTGTTATAAGAAAATAATAAGATACGAATGGTATATTTATTTCATCATTTAGCGTTACTAATATTTTTAGAATTTTTAACTTCCTATTTATATTTTGTAATGCACTTTCATTGTTAACTTATCAAATATATATGATAAATTATTTGACAAGTTACTATATAATAATCTAAAATCACCGAACATTTTATTAAAATATTTATAAAGTAGATTATTTATTTAACTAAAGAAATCCCGAACATATCCAGAAAAGAATTCTCTCATAATTTGATCATATCCTAATCCAACATAACCTAAACTAGGCCATAAAACATCAATATTCTTTTATCCATTGAAAAAAAAAGGCCAAAATATTGTTGATACGAAAAAAAAAAAAAAGAGGGTGCTAATAATATTGAATACAAGGAACAGGAAGAGTTAAAAAGAGTGACCTGAATGTTCTTGACTCATGAAATCCAGATATATTTGATGCGGGGGTCAATGCATCCCTCCATTTTTGAACCATGTTTGGAAAGTTCTTTTCATACTCGTCAAAAGCTTCTCCGAAACTCCCACTCTGTTTTCGCACATCAGATGGATCTACTTGGTAGAAAACCGGGATCACAATTTGGCCATTTATTTTGTTGCAATCAAGAATCTTGACAAGCTCATTGAGGCACCATTTGGAAGCAGCATAGTCTTTTGAGAAGATAATTATCGAAATATCTGATGTTTCGATTGCTTTCAAAATGGTGGGCGAAATCTGATCACCTTTCTTAAGTTCTTCATCGTCAATGAAGAATTGTATCTGTTTCCGGTGTAAAGCTGCAGCTAGATGGCTAGCAAAGCCGTTACGTGTGTCCTCCCCTCGGAAACTGAGGAAGACCTCGTATCTGCTTTGAGAAGTAAGGCTGGAAAAAGAAGAAGATGACGATGCTGAAGCCATGGATGAAAGAAATTTTTGTGACTGAATTAAATAGAGAGGAGTGTTGAGTGTTGCTAAATATATGACTCTCCTTCTTTGAGCTTTTATTATGCATAAACTATAATAAGTCTCCTATTACTTTGCCGTTTCTTTCTTCTCTCTTTGGATTATTTTCCTTGCAAATTTCATGTAGCTTTGCCCACTGAATATACGAGATAATGCAGTTTGAAACTCCGGGCTCCATACAAATTTTTATTATCTCATTTTGACTGTGATATTCAAAAATTTAAAAAAACTTGCATTATTGACAAATTAATAAATGTGTTCCAAAGAGGAAATTTCAATCTCTAGTAGGTACAAAATCTATCGAGACCGCCAAATATAATTTCATGATAATGCAACGCGATGGATTTATTTTCAATATTTGGGGAAAAAAAACAACATTATAATTAAAGGTTCGATTATCTATCTTAAGATTAGGATAATAAAATGTCCACCAGTTGATTAAAGGAGTCGTTTGTACAAATAAATAAAATTTCTAAATACTTCAAATTTTAAATGCCGAAAGTGTCTTGACTTTTATGTAGTTATATTTTCCACATAGAGCTGAAGTCAAGTCAAGAAGCATAATGATAATGAAAGAAAACCCAATAAAAGAAAAGTTGAAATGTGCATGATGCATGATGGGTCCTTATATTTTGTGTTCTTAAGAATGGACAGAAAATTTTGATGAAATCAATAAAATAAACCCAAAAGTATATATAAAAGAAATTGATAATATGGAAGCAGAAGATTTTTAGTGCCCCTTATTCACTAATTATTTATTGTAAGTATTAAGCATCAGGATGGTGATCCAATCCAGGAGTTCCGAATTGGATCACTGTCTGGGGGAATCACCAGAGGCCATTCGATTGAAATCCAACGGTCCCTGATGGCTTCTCGGACTCCCAAATTGAAATAATTCCTATTATTATAATTAGTTGAAGGCTTGAAGCATATACATAATTTATTTTAAAAAACAAAAAAACACACAGGAGTACCCCAAAAAAATTCCATTTATAAGAAGAAAAAGCACGTACCACACACCGAAAATATTCCATATAGAAGAAGAAAAAGCACGTGGCGAAGCGGGTCAAAATAAAGTCACTATCAACTGATGTATCAGTCTGAGAATGTGAACGATCTGAATAATTGAATCAGCTGTTTACCCGTTGCAGCACATATACTTTGCAAGAGATGCGTGTTGAGCCATTGACTATTGATTCTAATTGTAACGGTCTTGCTTTACCTTCAAGTACTGGAACCATGCTCGTTGTCTTCTTTTTTCTAACACCCTGATTTGGAGCGTCGGCGGTGACATCTGCAATCATTGGTCTTTGAGTAATAATCGGTCCTTAGATTGATATATCTTTAGTTGAAGAGTCACTTTCAGATCAAGAATCCCAAACCTTAATAAAGTTTGGAATCCTCTTTACTACGTTCTAAACTATTTTTTTCACGCATAATGTTGTAGACTGACTTACGTCAAGCCATGTCATTTCTCTTTTACGGCGTGTGGAACAATGCATCATGTGGATAGGGCATTAGGGTTTCAATTACACAAGAAGAAGGGATCTCCGATGAATAATTTTTTCGACAACACAAAGAATTATTGCACACAAAAGAATTTTACATGGAACACGCACTCAAGATTTGATTGAAACAATTGCAGCTTTGTTAAAAGACAGCATCACATTAATCTACCTCAAAAAATGTAATGTTGGTGTTCAGAAAATGACCAGTGAATTAGATAGCATTTGCTTTTTCCTTCTTCTTTTTATTTGCACTTTTAATAGGTCTAAATTTTTTTTGTAATTTGAATGAGTTTGAATAGAAATATCTAAATGACACTTTTGTTTTTCTTTTTTAATAGAAATTTTTCTTTAATACCTAATATAAGTGGCATCTTGTTTGATTTAATAAATAAAAAAAATCTTAAGTATAGTTATTGGACATTTATGTTCTTGTAAATGAAAATAAAAAAAATTAGATTTTATAGTTTAGGAAACAAGTTATTTCATAGAGATATTGTTAAAATATAATATTTAATTGTCATTCAAATATTTTTTCACTTACATAAAAATTACAAAAGTTTACTTTTTCTATTCGGATGTAAATATCTAAGAATCAGATGCAAGCTTTAAGAAACAAACAAAATATTTTGGAAAAGATCTGAAACAAATAAAATTTCAAATCTCAAACTTTTAACAAACAAGCTCTTAGTCTTAACATTCTCTTTTTTATTTTGTGATTAAACATAGTGGTTGACATTTATATTTTAAGTCTAGTTGTTATTAGAGAAGAGGAAATCAAGGAGCAATTGATGTGCCAAATATTATGAAGTAACTGGAGATTTCCTTTGTTTGCTAGCTTCCATTCTTTGAAGCAACAACTTCAACGGCTAGAGATTTATATCGAAGTTGTAGATTTTTTTTTTTTCATAAGATGTACAATTTAAAAAATACAGCATCTCAATATATTAATTTTTTTTACAATATGTACGACTTAAAAAATGTAACACCTCCATACCCTTGCGAGATTTAACTGTTGAAATGCAAAGTTCACTGCTGGAATACATCTAATATTTTAAGTCCTAATTCGTATCAAACTTTATGGACGTTGGACCCCGATTAGTACTTTTTCATGGGCCTCGAGCTTGCAAGGGCAATCCAAACTGTAAGTTATATGGACTTTCAAAGGTTCAAAATGGGATCCGTTAAATAAGACTTGATCGACCCAAAAACTACCCAAAAGAAATCAGCTATTTAGAAGGTGTTGATTGATTCCCCTTTTATTACCCATACTTGCACAAAATGGCAGAGCTGTAAGTTACTCGTGCTGTAACTTAGCATGACCCTTTGTTTATTATTTCATCATCTCTTTCACTCACGATAACCAATTTCATACAATCCCTATATTTCCTCTTCTTTTTTCTCATGGCTTTTCGACCGTTGATACCCTAGAAAAATTAAAAAAAGAAAAAAGAAAAAGCTTTTTCCTCATTTTTTTTCTCTTTCTGGGTTTCTGAATTTTCCCCTCAAATTCTCGGATCTTTTTTTTTTTTTTATCTGGGTATATCATTCAAAATGGGCAAAAACCAAGCGTACAAAGCCATGCAGAGAGCTCGCCTCGGGTCTTCCTCTGCTGCCCCGGATGAGATCGAGGACGGCATGGTTCGTACCCTTTCATACTAGTATTTCTAAATCAAAATCTTTCCCATTTTTCAATTTTTTATTTTCTTAAATAATTATCTCGATTAGGATGGTTGCTTATGCTTGGTGGTTTATTGAATTCGTGCTTTTAATTTTGATTGTTTTAATAATCTGTCTAACTTAAAATTGCCGGCGCAAGTTTGTTGCTTGTGATTTCGATTGTTTCCTAAAGTTTGTTGAGCTAAGTAGTGTTCGTTTTTGCTTACTAGCAGGGAAAATCTGATCCAATTGACTTGTTGGTTGGCGGTTTTGAGATACTGATTAGTGAGGAGTGAGCTTAGTTGGATTATTAGAATTTCATATGGTGCACTAGTTTTTAATTTTATGCTATTAAATGTTTCTGCTGGTCAATTTTTTACACATTTATAGTTTTAGCTGCTTGTTAGCGTAACTGTTAAAACCTCTTAGAGTGCTTACAAGAGTAGGAGAGTAGTGACAGTAACTTTTGAGTTAAGTTTTTAAATTGAATGACTGAATAATTTCTTCTCAATATGTTTATTAGATGAAGCTAGTTGTTAGATTGGATAGGTTGTGTTTGGAATAAATTTAGGTCCTAAATCAGCTCCTTTTGACAAGTTAGCTGTTATGTTGTTAATTAGAGAAGTTATCTGCACGTATACATAATGTTTTTCTTTCTCTTTGTTGGTATGTTTGATTGCAGGTGCTTGCTAGTCCCACAGCCCTCTTTTATTTCTTGATTTAACGATCGAGGGCATGCTAGCAAGTGTTATTTATTTGAATGAACAGATAATAGTTTAGTGTTATTAGATGCTTGGTGCTGAAAATTGTTAATGATGAGGTTAACTTTTTAAATTCATTCTTCATTTTAGGGTATCTTAGGAAATGTTTTTCTTATTGTCAATTAGACAATTCAATTGTTTTAAGTAATGCTATAATATTATTTTGGATGATTATGTTTCCTGGAATATTTCTGATGGGGCCCTCACAGGTGGATGGGTCTTTTCATTCACCAGAATGGCATGCTGCTCGTTTGGCCAGCCTTAAAACATCTCACACGGTTACCTGGGAAGAGTTTAAAAAGAAGCAAAAGGTAAGCTGCAATGCAAATTCGTACATGGTTTTATTTTTAATTATCAACTGTTGGCACAATCTTGCTTAGTAAATGTGATAAACATAATTCTCTGTGACCATGTCCTATGTGGAGAAACATATCCGCACGCATGAATGTGAGAAGTTATTTAGGGTAATGGAAAAAAAGAAATATATTTGGCACCTCTATTCGTCTGTGACATACAAAAGCTTATTCCATTTTTGATAATGCATTCTGATTTCGGATTGTAAAGTACTAAATTTTTTGAAAAAGTCGGTTAGTTATTTGATTAAGCTCGAATTTAAATGGAATTGTTTTTGAAATATTCCAGACAATTTCGCATGTTATATATCTAGGATTATGATTTTTTGCAATTTGGCATCTATGAGTTTAAAAACGATGCAGTCTTTTGTTGTCTGGACTTTTAGGCTTGTTCATAGCTATACCGGCTTTAAGATTGTGTTTGGTTTGTTCCTAAGTATCATAGAACTGGACTGATGGAATGTTGCTGTGGCAGGATTTGTCAAATGTATTTAAACCCACCCTAGTTTGTTAACCTGGCAAGTCCAATTTTTCACAATTCATTTAGTCCCAAGTTTGGACGATGACAATCACGAAGTTTGAATTTTATATTTATTTATTTATATTGAAACTCTTCAATGTAGCAATGTAATGATTTACTGTGTGGTATCGATTTATTGTATGGTTGTGATTTGTGCAATCATACAGCCTCTGAGTTAGAATCCCTGAAATTACCGAATACAATGGCCTCCTTAATTCCTCGCTGAAAAAGATGCAAATAGCAGGTCATAAGAGACTTAACCTGTGACAAGGTTAACTTGATGCCGCCTGGATATTCCAAATCTTCTGTCTGATCTTAGAAACTCACATTAGTATGGTGTACATGCTAAAAAAATAATAATAATAAAAGTGAGAATAAAAAGTTGGAGCCAGAGTCAATATTGCTTGCAAATGGTTCAGATAAAGCTGGCCTAAGGTCCAGCATACCCTTTGCTTGCACTTTGGATTCTCCTATGATGCCTCTGTATTTCTTTCCCGTTCATGTTAGAATTGTTACTGAAACCATTTTCTTATTCAGTTCCTAGTTTTCTTTATTCATACATTCTGAATGTGTGCTAAGCTACTGGTGTTTTAGCTATTATGAATGGCATATTTGTCACTTATCTTTGTACTTGATGCACTAGGAAGATGAACTGAGAAAAGGTGAACTGGAAAAAGATACTGATAGAATGATGCGAGAGTACAGAGCTCAATTAGATGCTGAAAGGGCACGCAAGCTGGCCCAAGGAAGGAATCACTCTAGCAGTAAGTCTGATCGTAAAAAAGGTATGTACAAAACAGTTTAAGACAAGAACATGTATCTCATTTCTTATGATTACTGACCCTTATTCTCTACCTCTCTACTGATGAATGCATTCTTTGTAGATACGAAGGATAGAGACTTAAAGAAACGTAGCAGCAAAAAAAGAAAGGTGCTTACCGTTTCTAACAAGCCTTGCAGATTCTAGTTGCTGGTCACCATTTCTAACAAGCCTTGCAGATTCTAGTTGCTGGTCATTGTTTCTTATAAATTGCATATGTGACTGATATGATAGTACTTATACCACAGATTTTTTTAATTCCTTAACGATAAGCTAAGGGGAACACCCTTTATGCTCTTGCCTTCAGGGAATTTCTTTGAAACTAGAAACACATGTTTCAGTCTTTGTTCTAAATTAGTTTCCAGGTAAAGGTTTTTACATTTCTTACTACCTTAAAATGGCCTAGTGCTACTATTTCTTGGAGGATTAAAATTGCTTATCCATTTAGTAAATTTTGCATCATTGATGCAGTCCAAAATATGAAATGAGCATATTCTTTTTTGGGCGGTTAAGCAAGTTAGACTGTTTCAAATAATTGATAATTGGTCCATAGTTGAGTACTTGCTCCTTGTATTGTGCGGTTTGTGCGTTCCTCAAGTTTGACGCCTCCCGCTCCTTGTATTGTGGCAGTTTGTGCTTTCCTCAAGTTTGTATTCACTTGCATCATAGGGTTTGGCGATCTTATGAATCTGACTGTTTCATGTTTGAAATACAGTCCAAAGTTTTAGTGCTTCACATGTGTAAATATTGTAATTTGAACTTTTACCAATTAACTATGCGAAGAACCCTGTTTGGCCTAGCTTTATATTTTAGTGATTTTTTTTTAATAGACACTCAAAAATGCATTGAAGATGAAGATTTAAAACAGATGGAGGATCAGCTGTCCGCTAAGAAAACAAAACTTCAAGACTATTTGTGCTATAAATGTACACCTAATCACCCCTATACACAGGTAGAATCAAAGATAGTTCCCTATCTGAAAATCCCTACCCACTTTATCTGAATGAAGAAAATTCTCAGATCTTGAAACTCTTTAGAAACTCATCTGTTCATCTGTCCATTTTGGTGCTCGCAGTTTAAACATCAACTGCCAAGAATCTCCTGGAAGCTATTGTTTGTCATATTTAATAGTGATAGAAGAGGGGAGCCATGCTTGAAGAACTTCATTTTAGCTTTTAATTTGTAACGTGTTTTCTTACCGTCAGGTCAGTTCATGACGTTTCTTGGAGGGGTAGATGAATCCATGGGAACTCTTAACTGCAATTTTGGTTGCTCTATAAACTGCAGAGAAAATTTAGTATTTGGTTGGAGCAGAATCAGTATGTCATTTCATAAATGATGAGAAGTGAAGATTTGTTTCTGGTTTAGAGGCATCGAGAAAGATGAGCGAAAGGAGAGTTCTGTTTTGGTGTTTAGTTGTGGTACTCTGTTGCCAATCTGAATTGCTTAACATATGGTTTAATATGTAAATTTTGTTGGTTTTACTGTTAATCTGGTATACCAGCTGGATAGGTGGATTTGTTTCTTGCTTATACCTGTCTTTGCTTCTCAATGGAATTGTGCAGTATCATGGATTTTTACTGTTCTCTTTGGATTATGTAATCACTCTTAGGCTTTTTTTATTTTCCATCTTTTATTTATTTTTTTAACGAAAATTACAGTTCTAGCTAGATCTCCTGACTCAATATCTTTCCTTTACAGCGTTCAAGGCGGAGATCTTCTGACTCAAGTTCCTCAAGTTCATCATCAGAATCTTCTAGTAGTGATGAGGAAGAGAGAGAATCAAGAAAATCAAAGTCCAGGTCCAGGAAATCAAAGAAGGAAAAGAAGCACAGATCAAGAACCAAGCACTCTGGCAGTGATGATGAAGAGACTGGTGGTCCTGTGCCACTTTCAAGATTCTTTGAAAGCGTGAAGAGTTAACAGCATCATCATTGAAGATATTGTCATGTACTTAACTCAGGCTTTATCCAATAGGAGATTATTTGTTATTTTCCTGTTTCTTAAAGATCTTATTTGTTCTTTCTTTATTATGAGCTTGTGATGATATCTATTTTGCTTGATTTTCAAATATGAGATTCAAATTTTGCTTTTCTTCTAGGCTGGCGAGTTCAAAAATTTTCTGAAAGACTTTTGAGTGATCTGTATCATATAAATCTGTTATGGAAATTTCTTGTGAGCTGACCCTTTCGTACCCTTCTAAGGCCTAAGGTGTACACCACAAGTTTTCATGTATTGACAATTTTCTCCATGGATAATTCAGATAACAGTTTTATTTACATCGTTACTGTAAAAAATGCCAATCCAGTTTGCGTCAGTCATTTCAATTTCAATACTTTAAATAGCTGCAAGACACTGCAGAATAGAGATGTCCAAGATCAGCTATCTGCTCATGCTTATTGCAAATGGGCAGGAAAAGCGAAATATTGCTTGCGTCTTACCTGGAAAGAGGATTCTAAACCAGAGTGTAGATGAGAAATGTCATCGTCCTTGCGACGCAAGTATTGTTAGTTTCAAACTTGACCGTTTTGCGACAGCAGGTCGGACAGATACAGAATTGCAGATAGAGTCACGTCAAGTATGATCATCAGACGTTGACTGTTTTCATTAGGACAACAATAAAGACAGCCGATGCAAACACCCATCACAAATATTCTGGTCCTTGAATTCTGCCCATCATGATAAAATATTGCAACTCAATATCCATCCAGAGTTTTGGATGTAACATGTATTTACATGAAAAACTCAATTCACCGAAACATAAAACCAAGAAACAACACTATCAAAGCCACATTAAATAATCAGCACACAAGTCATTACTGCTGCCGATACTCAGGGTTGAATGCAAGCGCCTCCTGATAAATCAACTCCTTCATCTGTCCTTCAGTCAGTGCATGCTGCTCGAAGTCAAAGCTGAAGGGGCTCATGCAGACAGGCTCATCACTAATGTCATGCAATGACCCAAGGTAGGGATGTGCAAGTGCATCTTCAACTGCAACAAAAAAAAAATATATCAATAGCAGATTAAGGATCAAAGTGAAAATTGATGGATAAAAAGAACTGTAGCAAGATGCACAAAAATGAGCAGAAGATTGCAGAATTAAGTGACTTAAAAGTTCAACCCAGAAAGAAAGCGCGCTGCTTTACAATTTTGTGATGCAGCCATTAATATGAAAGCTCAACACATTAATCTGAAGATACAGGATCAACACATGGTTTTCAAGAAACTTCAATTGAATATGGCCATGAAGGGCTTCACCTGCCTTTGTGCAAGGACATAATTATTAATTGCTTAGAAATCCTAATTTATATATGCTACTCCACATAAAAGTGTAGCATTCATTCACT
Organism: Aegle marmelos; assembly: GCA_030449875.1. Lineage (NCBI taxonomy): Eukaryota > Viridiplantae > Streptophyta > Magnoliopsida > Sapindales > Rutaceae > Aegle > Aegle marmelos. Next base: position 13,960,179 of record JASUUL010000115.1, read on the forward strand.
AAGATTATTGACACAACACCAATTCTTGACATGTATGCATAATTAACTCACCAGTAATCCTTTGTCGTGGATCAAATGTTAACATCTTTTCAACAAGATCAATAGCTGAAGGGTGGACATTTGGAAACTTTTCAGTGAAAGACTGCCGTTGATAACGAGGAAGTTGGCAAATGTATTTCTTGGCATTTTCATTCAAGAACCCCAGCTCAGCCTCTGATGGAGTACCAATCAACTGCAAGAATGTAGTGTGACCTTAATCATAACAAAATACAGACATGCATAAATAATATAAATTACTTGGCAAGGACTTCATGATTTTATACATATACATTTAGGCATGAATTCATACATGCAACAAACTTGTAAACAAAGTTCAAGAAACAAGCAAGATAAGAGAATTCTCCACACTAAAAACTGAACATGAGATTCCAGAAAAATAAAGACATCCATGAATTTTAATGGTTAAAATTGCTGATATATCACACATAATACATCAAGTATAGGTAAACAGATACCCCTGAAATGTTTGACTTTTGATCTGTTTCAACATTCTACTGCACAAAAGTATACTAGTTATCAATGGCCAAAACTTCAATATTCTTCATCCCGTGCGTGGTGGATTCACAATCCACAGCCTTGATCCACTTGGCTACATCCACCCCTCCGCTATTTACTCAATTTTGAAATACAAAGATCAAATTTAGAAAATTCCTAAAATCTCTGTAGTATGAGGGTTCTTTTGTCTCCATTTCCATGTTTGTCTTCAGACTCAAAATCAAAAATCAAGTAAAATGAAAATCCTACTGGTAGAAATGAACTTTTTGATTCAGAGTTAATTTACCTTCTTCAATTGACATCAATTTAATGTAACATTCTCAATAAATATATCCAATTTCTTGTAGTCAATATATCCATCCACACCATTAGTGTAAATCTTGGATTTAGAATACAAAACGTTGATAATTAGATACCTCAATAAGCAAGCGTAGCTGATGCACATGATCTCTTCCAGGAAACAATGGCTTGCGATCCATCAATTCCATAAAAATACAACCAACTGACCAAACATCAATAGCTGCAGTATAATCTGAAGAGTTTAAAAGAAGCTCAGGCGCACGATACCATCTAGTAACTACATATTCTGTCATAAAATCAGTTTCAGAGGTGACACGAGCCAGGCCAAAATCACATATTTTTAAGTCACAGTTGGCATTCAGGAGGAGATTGCTAGGTTTCAAATCCCTGTGAAGAACATTTGCGGAATGTATGTATTTAAGTCCACGGAGAATCTGATACAGGAAATACTGCAAAAAGAAAATAAAGTGATTAATTTAGTTCTGAGGCTGATGGAGATGGTAACATAATAAATGAAAACAACTATCAAGAAGCAAACTAGAAGCAACAAAAAATATATAGGGTCAACTGATTTGTTTATGTCAAAAACAGTAAAAAGCAAGGAGAAAGAGGAGGAGGAGAAAAAGAGGGGGGGGGGGGGGACCATGAGTTCTCTTATTGAGAGGGGAAAACATGTAAAAGTTGAATGAAGCTCAAAAGTGATTTTGAAAAACTAAAAGTTAACTTTGGTGTTTAATAAATATTTTAAGAATCAATTTTGGAAATATCACCTTGTCCTACAACAGATTTTGGAAAATAGGAAAAGAGTGGCTTTTCAAATCTGATTTTAAGAATCAGTTATATATTTAATACAGTTCCATATATATCCTCACATATATTACAATCCAAAATTATCCTTATTCAATTAGGAAATAAAAATCATTAAACTTAAAGTGATTGTTATCATTATCAATTATATTGAGATAACAAAATAAGAAATAAATTACTTTAGTTGTCAATTATTATGTAAACAATAAAAAAATAGTACACATACATGTTCATAAATGTGTAAATAAATTTTATTCAATATAATGTCCATTTCAGTTATATGCATTCTTATGACAATTTAAAAATAAAATTTATCAAACACATGACTGCTTTTCAAACTCATAGCACTTTTAAAAACAAATTTTACCAAATATTAAACCGATTCTCTTCACAGCTAATTATTTTAGAGCACAACAAACAGCAATTATCTTAGAAGCTATAATATTACCAAATTGGCCCTCAGGAGAGCCATATAAAGGATTATATAATAACTCTGAATATATAAATACAAACCTGACAGTGCTCCTCTGATAATGCTTGATTGGAACGAATTATCTGATGCAGGTCAGTATCCATGAGCTCATATGCAATATAAACATCATTAAATGATTCCCTTTGTGGTGGCGGTATTATATCCCTGATTGCAACAACCTGCATAAGAAATGCAATTGGCTTTAGTTAAAGACAAATAAATATTTCTTTCATCGACTTGGGAAAAAAAAAAAAAAACTGAGTTAGAAACAAATACGCCAGGAAAATACTAGAATTATTGCATCAAATAAATACACTAGGTATAAAAATGGGCCTGTATCATTCCATTTAGTATATAAAGGCTAAAACACCAAACAACACAATAGTATAGTAGTCAGCACTAGACCCAACAAGCATCAGCTATTAAAAACTCTTAACAACTATTGGCAATGGTATAGGAATGCAGAAAACCAGTCATCAAAGATTGCTCTCAAGACAAATCATCTAGGAAAGTCAACCTTCTTCCACCATTCATCCTGAAAGCAAAATATTATCAACAAATCCTCCTGTGCACATCAAATGTCATCCCACAAACTAGCCAATGAGACCCACAAAATATGAAATCCATAAAATGGTTGTTCTAACAACTTGGGCAAATAAATGCTGATCAGGTCAAATATTCAAAGTGCATCAGTCATCAATTCCAAGTTCTGTTAAAAGGAAAGAAAAAGAGAATACTCAATAAATTAGTAACTGTCAAAAATTATTTCTTTGAATAAAATAAGCACATCACATTCTCTGTATCATAACTTGAAGCTTCTGAAAGACCCTAAAATTTGAATTGACTAGATGCTCAATTGCTTATGATCAGAGAAAAAATTCTCAAACAACTTGAAAAATAACATAATAAGACAACCTGACCATACTTGCATTCAGCCTTTTATGCCTTTTATCATTTTGCAGTGCATGCAGCCTTTTTTATTCACAGATAGTGGGAGAAACTCCCTAGAATATACCAATAAATAAATTAGAAATCAAATAAATGGTTTATCAGCATAGAGCAGCGTTTACTGTCAAAAGCATTGTGTGCTTTCCTTGGTGCTTTATAGTGAAAATATGAATTTGAGAGTACTATTTAAGTTCTCTTTCTGCTATTCTGCATCACACAGTCCTATCACAATAATGATGCAATCACCAACAAATAAAGTGAAGCAAGCAAGAAATGTGTCTTCATGCAGCTGCTCATCTGAAACCATAAATGTTTATAACTGAGCACCGCTAGCCAGCATACTAGTGTAATGGGTTCTTCTTTTGTTATTCACTCCCCTTCCCCCCCCCCCCCTCCCCGCCCAAAAAAAACCCAAGAAAATAATGTTCAGCATTGTTAGCAATCAATGACAGAAAAATTGATCAAACAAACCATCTCAAGTACTTTAATTAAGAATACTATTAATAAAAAGGAATTATTTTAATCCAGTAAAAGATTAGAACAAGGATATAGACAGAAACACAAACAATTCCATCAAAACTCCAACTTTCCCACAGAAGATCAAACTAAATAACAGACATTAATCTAACACTGCTTGCATTGCTGAAAAAAAAAGAAAAGGAAGAATCAGTAATTATCACTCACTGACGTTTTCATGATCCATGTGTCGAAGCAACTTGATCTCACGAAGTGTCCTCTTTGCATCAATTTTGTTATCGAAAGCATTAGCTATCTTTTTAATTGCCACATGCTCATTCGTCTCTGAGTTTAGTGCCGAACTAAGAAACAGCCAAAATTGTTATCAGTACATTTCTCGTATAAACCGAAAAAGGAAGCCAACAAACCAGAATGGATGTGGATAAAAACTATTCACAACCCACAGACACATAATCGCACTTCTAATAAACTCCTTTTGGACTAGCAGGTATGCTTTTATCAATCACCACACATAAATTAGATTTGATCTCCTTTTTCCTTCAGAAGAAATGCTCTGTCACTTACTAAAGGGAAGATATATTAATCACTTATTGCAAATGATAAACAACGAAAAAAAGCTAACAGGACATGGCTAATAAGTTTTTATCCTCTTCCTGCAAAATTCCAATTCAGTTCTATTTCCATCTACCCCCAACCACCGATTGTGTGCTATTTACTCCCTTACCATTTTTAGTACTCAGAAATCTCTCACTCTCACTTGCACAATCACCAGGTTCAAAACTGAAAATCCAACAAACCTTCACTATAACGACATAACAACTTTCAAATAAAATCCAATTCTTTTATTTCCTCTTTAACCTTAAGCATCATTTCAAGTATTCTCTCACCTAGAATCCTCTCTCTCTGACTCGGCTTCTTCACAAGCACATACATCAATAAAGCGACAAACTTTCTTCGAAATCACAAAAATCTACCCAAACCCACATACAAATACATCAAATTAAAAGATGATAAGACAGAGCTAGTTACCAAACGATGCCATATGCGCCTTTCCCGATAGGCATAATCGGTGGCTTATACTTCGCAGTAACCTCAAAAATGTTACCAAAAATGTTATATTGTATAAACCTCCCTCCGTGGCTCAAAGTCGCCGGGATGCTCTCGATCCCACCTGCTGGTGGAGCTGCAGCTGCTGGAGCTGTTGTCTGCTGTGGGTCGGGATGCGCCTCCGCCATCTCCGTATCCGCCGCCGGGGGCCCACCTTCCATTTTATCGCTCGCTTTCCTTATCTCGGCTTCTTGTTACTTGAGTGCTGGGATCATGCTCAATGGTACGCTACGTGCTCGTGTTAAGGATTGAAGATTTTCTTTGGTCAACAGATCTAAATTCTGTTGGTTCGTATTCATTTATTTATTTCATTATTTTAAGATTTTGATCTTCTCGTGTCTGAATGTAATAACATTTAGGTATCTTTATTTTAATGAAGTCATAAATTAGACTATATTTTACGGTGATTTTCAAATAGATCCCTGTTGTTCCTGATAAAGCTAGGTCAACCTTCGTGTCGTAAGTAGATCTAAACACAATTTATTTAATAATTATGTTAAAATATTAAAATAAAAAATTATTTAATAATTTATTTAATATCTATACATCTATTAAATATTTACGTGTACACGCCCACCCACTCACATATTCACATATACATTACATATGAGCTATTGAAGTTTTAAATTTATATAAAATTTTATAAATAAAATATTAAGTATATGTCCATCGTTTTAAGAAAAATAAAAAGAGGAAATCATTTCTAATATTTAAGTTTTAATAATAAGAATATAAAAATTAATTTAAACCAAACATATAATCGTGTTATTAGTTGGATAAATGAGTCAATAACTTTAATATTAACTTCACGCCGATCCAAACTCAATCCATTTAATAATTATATTAAATTTAATAACTCATATCTACTTATTCGTATTAAATAATTAGATCACATCAAATTTTGTTAGTTCTATTATCCTAGTATTCTATTGCTTGTTGTAGAATATGAAATTGCCAATAATATAAAATTTGATAGTTTGATTACTATCATTTTGAAAATAACTTATTTTAAATTAATATATTTTCAATACATACATATATATTTTTTCAATATTACAATCAAAATTTTATTAAAATCTTATTTAAATAATTATATTATGGTGTACTTTTAAAAAAATTTAAATTTAGAAGTGGTAAAACCTATGTTCCATTATTTAGATGAAAATCTTTGAGATGTAAACCTTCACTTTAGTACATAGTGAGACAGAGAAGTTTACTACTTTACTAATTGATTTGTAATTAAAAAAATAAATAATTAAATTATGTATGTCTATTTTCGTATGCAGATGCTTGAGTTGATTGTACAACTTTTGTAAAATTATATAAACAGGAGTGTTTATTTATGATTTTATTAAAATTAGAAATCCAAGTGTTATTATCCTTTTTCTTCTAGAAACTTCAGGATAATTTTACTGTTATTACGCATGCGTAAGAATGAGATGCTTTTTGTACCATTACCAATTAACCATCACTCGCCGGCATCAAGTGTCAAGCGTCAAGTGTCAAACTGTTAGTAGTCAGCATGTAACAAAATTCTAAATTTATTTTATCTAATTAAGAATTTAATTTTTAATATTAAAAATATTTTCGATCCTGTGCCAATACTCCCTCCGTGAATTTTGACACCGCAAATCAGAGTTCGACACCTGTCCCTCCCAGTTTTCAAGCGTTATCGCGCGACAATTTTGACAATGGTTATTTTGAAGCCGGGTCTGGACTCTGGCATGAATTTCTTTGTGAAAGTGTTTTTTTTTTATTTTTTTATTTTTTTTTATTGGAACTAAGATTTGATGGGCAACAAAGTATTACCAAAATTGTAGACAGGTAATCGATAAAATCCATCCTTTATCAAGAATTCAAAATTCTCATTGCAAGCGCGATAACATGAAAATATGACCGAGATACATCAAGATGGTCACAAAGAAACTGTTTTGGAAGAATAGAAAACAAGCTTAATATTTTAGTTACCACTTAGTATAATAATGAGCACAGTAAGAAGTGTGTAATTCCTTTTTTTGGTAAGACAATCCCTAAGTTGCATTAAACGTAAGTTATGATCTAAAGAATCTCAACCACTCAATTTGTTAAAATCTCATCCAACGGATGATATTTGATTTGTCCAAAAGTTGTATGAATGGGAGACCAGCCGAATTGATTTGTTTAGAATGATAGGCAACTAGAACAAATGGCCAAAACTGTTTGTGGAAGGTAAAAATTAAAAATCGAAGATGCAAAAGAGAAGGGCCGGTGATGGAAATTCGAGAAAGTTGGGCCGACCGGGTGTCTTCATTCGAGCGACGATATAGAAAAAGAACGAAACAGAATGAAAGGATGGGGAGCAAGAAAAATAGTTCAGTCGATCAGGATCGACGACCGAAAGAAGCAAAATGAAATCAAGATTTGGTCAAAAAAAAAAAAAAAAAAACGCAATGCTATGGATATCATGACCAACTACCATCAATAAAGGATAAAAAGAAACCATCTACTTAAAAGGACCGACCCTCCTTGAATTATTCGTTCAAGAAATACTTATTGAATACAAAGAACAAAATCAATTTAATATTCTAGGGTTTACGAAAAGGAAAAAATTTTAACACTTTGATTTTCTGATATTATTCTGCTGTGAAGTGCTCATTATATAGTTGTTAGCAAAGTTTTAGCTCCAAGAAAAAAAAAAAAAAAGCAACCCAAAGTAAAATAGCTTTATGCGGCATTTTATCGAACATTTAGTCTGCATTATATGTTTGCACCATTTTTCTTTTACAATTCGCTCTTTCAAGCTGACCGTACAGCTCCAATATTACAACCAAAAACAAACTTTACAACTTCACACAGCCATCAATAGAACTCCCACGACAATTCAATCACAACTCCACCATAATGAAATTCAACTACCTAATTCAAGAAACAAAAATGTGTTAACACGAGATTAGAAACCTTCTCTCAAAATCGAGTTTGGTAAGTGCTTGGTGACTGAGCTTGATGAACAAAAACGCTTCTTTTGGTTTGCTAGAGGGCTTGGCTTGATGTAGATGATGAAAATCAAAATTAAGTGAACCAAAATGTAAGAACTTGAATTGAAAATTGATGTTTAGGGTTTTTGAGAGTTTATAGTCTTTGACTGACAAGAATATTGATGTCCGAAAGTCGTGTGTTTGAGTGATTATTTAGGGAATTGAAAAGAAAAAAGTGATTGTTTGGGTAAATCCTCTATTTTTTTATTTGCCCCTTACAACTATTTAACCGTTTGAGCCAGCTATATTTCTTTTGTACTTTGTAAACGTGACACATTTTTATTGATTAAGTAGTCAAGTCAGAAGACTGGAACGTACAAATCCAGTTATTTAGGGAGGTCCTTTTTGTCCAAGTCATCAAGATGGAGCAATTAATGGCAGAAGAAATGGTACGCCCAGTTGTCTGTAATCAAAACGCATGAATCCGGCAAATAAATAAGTTTTGCAATTTTATTTGACCCAACAGATGTATTAAATTGAACAACCAATTCAAGATTTGTCTTTTAAAAAATAAGAAGTTGATGAAGAAATTTGACATAAGACACTACAATAGCTGTTGAAACTTTCTATTTTTCTCCTGAGTCTGAAAAGGCAACATGAGAACTTCAGGAATCAATTTGAAAATCACCACCCGAAGCCACCGGCACTTGAGTTTACTCATCAGGTGGTGGAAGTTCATTGTTACGTGATATTATCATATTCATACGAGACTGAGTTTATTTAGCACTCAACCCCATATTAAAGTTGATAAAAGGTTTAAGACGATGAGATGAATCTATTGTTCAATACCGTCAAATCATCAGAAGTTCAGAAAGTCAACTGATGATAACTTGAATCAGGATGAACCACTGCTCTCAAGCTGCATCTCATTTGAAGCTAGAAAATTTCTGTCAGGAACAAGATTGCATTCTTGAGATCCCCAAAAATTCAGAAGACAATTCGTTAACAAAAATTTCAATAATGAGTATAGAAAGTAAAGATGATACAATAGACTTGTTGATGGTAAAATCTACAGTCTGCTCTCAGTATCACCAATGTTGTGGACAACATGCACATTACAGAAAATAGGCAAACCCTATTTATGCAGGAGGATATCACGAACATCCATTGTTCCTTTCCTCACCTGAAGGTCCAGATTTTTTCATTTCAGTGGGGAACGAAGTTTTGTTAAAAACTAATTCAATGCAATTACTCTTTCGCCCCCTCTCTTTCTAGCTAAACCATCAGAGTAGCTAACAGCTCTCACTCTTAAATATTGAAGTCGTAGTGAGTTATTAAATTTATCTTATTGCAAATGGCAGAGACCCAAGAAGAGAGCTTACCAAAATAAGTCTACCATGTAAATGACGGCAACACATACGATGGATACGCATCATATTTAGATACAAGAGTTTGGACAGAAGGTCGATCTGCAACTTCTCCAAAACTGCCAAGTCCAAGTTCAGTTGCATGGATCCCTCCAGTAATAAATACGGACTGGATTCCAGCTGCATTTGCACCCTTAATATCATGGTGAAGAGAGTCGCCCACAGCTATAGAATCACAAGCATCCACACCAACCATGGCCATAGCCGATTCATATATTATCTGATGAAATAATTAAAAGGAGTAAAAATGCAAAGAATATAAAGATGACTACAGGAAGATAATGACAATAGACAGCCTAGTTAAAAGAATGTAAAATATCAAATGGAAGTGCAAATGCAGAGTGATCAGGTCACCAATTTCATTTAGCTACTTCTATGTACTCCAAAATCTCAAAATACATATGATGTTGCCATCACAACTACCCAAATCATAAATTCATGGATTAGAGCATCTTCAAAAGACTCTTTAAATAAGATTTTATTATTTATTTAAAAGCCACACCAACATTTAAGACTCCAAAAAACACTCCAATTAAGATTTTTCAAATAAGAAATGCTTCTCTCTCTTCAATTTTTGTAGAGTTAATTTCCCTCTTTAATTTATATTTTATTACTTTTTATTGGAAAGAGAAAGAGAAGTGCTTTAATTATCATTTATTTTTCCCTTGAAAAAATATTTATTTAATTAAAATAATATTAACTTACTTATATTTGAAAAGATTTTTGGAGAATAATATATTTTTTCACTCTTCTATTTGCCACATAAGTAAGTCAATAGATATTTGAAGAGTAAAATTAATAGTCTTTTGAAGATGCTCTTATACTCTCACAATCTGAGATAAAGTTGGAATATACAGACAAATTTGGGCGCAATTGTGTTTGATGAGGTGTCTATGAGTAGAAGAGAATAGCCAGTAGTATTGAGTTTAGCACTTATTGCTTATATTTGGTTAATTGAAATGACATAGCAATAAAGCGTGTGAGTAATAAGTGGTTTTCCTAAAAGTTGTCAAATTCAATAATATGATGTAATAAACATTTGTGAATGTAGGCCCAAAAGTAAAACTAAAGTTATACCAAAGGCAACCCAAGAGATAGCAGGTGAGAGTGATCATTACAGCCACACCAAATATTGGATGTCAGGCTAAAGACATGCACCATCTACCACACAGAGTCTGCTAAAAGTCCAAAAATATCAGGAAAAGGAGAATAACACTAATGAGAAGGAGAACAAAGTAATTGCACCACCTTATCAGGCTTTCCCATCCATCTCACTTCACCCCCAAGCTTTTCAAATTTAGATGCCAATGTACCTAGTATGATCAAAATACATTCATAAACAACTGGTAAACAAATAAAATTCCTAAATGTGAAATTCTTGGATATTGAGAAATTCCTACTCAATAACTTGTGAGGTGAGTATTCAATATCAACAGACACTAGGCTGAAGTTTTATAAGTCAAACAGAATCAAATATGTCATCCTAGATATAATGTGCTTTTCCTGTGCAACATTGCATGATCTGAAGAAAATCTCATTAACTAAAATATCTTTACCAGGCATGACACGCAGAGCCCTAGCTTCGACAGTCACATAATCTGGATTGGCAACCACCATGGGAATTTTCTTAGCCGCACAAATTTCCAAAATTTTCTCGAGATCCTGAAGACTCATTGGGTGAACATCTCCAGAAGGAAGCCCTATGCCTTCAGTACCATGAGCTAAGATAAAATCAGCTTCTTCAACATTTCCCACAACTTTTAAGCCTAGACCCTGCAACCAACCAAAAGAAAACAAAAGCTACAATAATCTAAACCTTTACGTGGTTCAACATAATAAAGTATCCTGTGAACTATGTACCAAATTATTCAAAACCACATCTCCTTCAAAGTTATGTTCATGGCTCCAGTCAATCAAAAGCCAAAAAAAAAAAAAAACTGTCCTCATCTGAGTAAGGAAATGACAAGAGAAGAAGTAACATTACAATCATTGCCGGTTGATTCTCGTTATAATCTTCTTAAACACTGAAAATTCCTCAGACAAGTCAGTAAATTAAAATCAGTTGGTTCCCTTGGGACAATTAGATTCAAGCCTCAGAGCACTTGCCAGAGTGTTAAAGATGTAAAATTCTGCCCCTGTTAGTTTTTGGTTTACACGAATATCATTTCTAACTTAAAGATCCTCAATTATGTCATTTCATGTAATCCTGTATCCACAAAAAGTTGCAGGATTGCAGAAAAAGAGAGAGAAAGAGTTCTAAGTATTTCCAAAATAGAGGATTTAATTTAAGGAAAATTGAGGAGGAAAAAAAAGTGGGAATAAAATATCAGCAAACAAAATATTCAGAGAGCTCATACTTCAAGAGATATAGCACCTCTGTCACTCCAAGTCATGTGAATGCAAGACCTTCCTAGAGCTGCAAACCAAGCATCATCTCTCCTATTCAAATAAATTCCAAAAATATTTGAAATGTGCTTTTCCACTGTAAACCACAGGTTCATAGAAAATCATGTTCAACATTATAATTTCAAGGAGAAAAAAAAAAAATGACCCATCACAAAAAATGAAAAAGGTAGATGGATGATTAGAAAAGATTAGAATGTTCAAGGAAAGTAAGGGAACCAACCCAATGGATTTTTGACAGGCAGTAGTCGTGGATAATTCTACCATTTGAATAAGGGATGGTTTGTTTCAAAGTACAATATTGCTAAATGAACAAGAGAATGGAAACAAATGAAGAAGACTAATAGTTGAGACAAGAAAGTTAAGTAGCTCAATTTGATAGATGCAGTCCACTAACTAGACTGACATGGCAATCATCACACAGTCTAACATATTACAAATTGAGAAATAAATGATTGTTCAGTCCTGAATCACTGAAGATGCTATTACCAACCTTAGCAAGTACTGATGTGTCAATTCTCCACTGGTGATAGCTCCTGCAAAAAGTGAGGGATTGAAACCAAGGCTCTTCAGTTTGTCCATTGTTGTTGAAGCACGTCGTGAGGAATTACTAATGACAACCATTTTTGCACCAGTGGTTGCCAGCATTTCCACTGCCACCAAGTAAAAGATTCTTAAGATAACATGTCATTCATACTTGTAACAAAGTCCAACCCAAAAAGCCGAAGCTGTAAGGCGGACAATCCAAGTAGCCAGATAAAATGCGCTGACACATATGATAATCATTATGATAAAAAACAAGAGTATCCGAAACATATCAAGAGAGACACATGGTTATTAACACATGATGGAATGCAAGCTAAAAGCTTAAGTATTTCAAGTAAATGAGTATACACCACAAACACAGTAACAATCCTGGAAAGCTACGGCATTATGATATTAGCTTTAGAAAAGCTAACCCAAATGCTAAATCTCTCATATGAAAACTTACATGTAGAAATTGCACCAGGATAAGGTTTTTTTCCATCATGAAGAACCCCAAATTGATCCAACAGCCATGCCTGCAGACACATCGCCAACAGATTAACATATTCTGAAAACATGTAAACACATAAACAATACTAATCATCTGGTGTTGCTCCTAAAAGCAATTTTTTTTTTCCTTACTCTAAACCACATTTAAAAATTATTATTTAAAAAGAATAAAGCTCCAATTTAATTACTAGTTAAGGAGAACAAGCACTCTGATGGCATTTTAATCCAAAAAAGTACTTTTGCATGGTCAACCAAAGCTGCTTAGCTAATTTGCAAATGAACTTCCACACACACACACCCTCTTTAACCATAAAAGGAGTTCTTGCTTTACTCAAAACATATTTATTTTTCAAAAATTTTAAGCAATTAAAGCTATCTAATTCAGTAGCTTATATCACTTGAAATAAATAATAGGAAACTAAAATTCAGATACGAGTGCCACACAGATGAAATGACAATACTGACACCCGGGGAACATTTAAATTTTGGGAGAAGCTGAAAAATGGGGAAAAGTAAGATGACATTTGATCTGATTACCTTGAAACGGCGCGTTTCGGCAATATGGCGAAGTCCGTTGAGGGCCTGGAAGAGGTGAGGGTCATTGGCCTGAACAGAGCATTTTGCAATCATTGTTTTTTTTATTTTTAAATTTAATTTGTCTTTTTTTTTTTTTTTTGGGTTTTCAGAATTCAGAAAACAGTTTCCATTTTGAGGTCGATGGAACTGACTATAACCAGCTTTTCAACTTCATCTAAAAACCAACTGTAGCCAGAAGCAGTGCAGCAGGAGCCTTTAGCCAGTGAGGAGAGAGATGGAATCTGAAAAATAGGCCTAGTAGTAGCGTAATATCATAGGCGTCCCTATGTTAAAAAGAAAAAAAAAAATACAGCAAGGATACTCAATTTATTTATTTCTTTCTTTTTCTTTTACTTCCACATTAGTTCTAATCATATTAATTATTAAGACTTACTCTTCATACTAAATATCAATAACTAACTTGATATTAATAATTAGTCTAAATGTCACATTAATATTATCACGAGTTACTCTTTCTTTTATTTATTTATTTTTTCTTATAATCAATTAAATAGAGTTACCTAAAATTTTGATTTTTTAATTTTTTTATTTAACTTAATGGTAAATCAATTTCCTCCTCGTTTACGGACTCTATATTCTCAACTAAATAAACTTAACCAACTCCCGGCAGTAGGCACCCACAATTTTCTAATAATTGATTTTATTGGTATAAAAGTTTGAAAAATTCAAACGGTTTATGTTTGGTTCGGTTCATCATCCATTTTTTATTCATAAAATGGCACGTGCAAAAGAGGCAATGAATGCATATTTGCGCATTGCGAGTGAATAATAAGAATTGAAGTGGACCGGTAAAATAAGAGACTTTTTGTCTTGTTAAGGAGTATTATTCTCACTAGAATTGAGCTTTTGTAGGTAAAGCCTTCTAGCTCCTCTAACATGCGCCTCTCCTCTTCAATCTTCACTCCACCAATCACCACCACTCACCCGCCAAAACTACCCAAAGAACCGGTTTTCCGAGTCCAAGCAATAAAGCGGAGCCCCGGTCCAATCCAAGAATTGGGAATCCAGAAAGAGGCAGGCAAGGACTTGTCTAAGATCCTGAGAACCGAATTTGCCATTAAGAATATTGAAAAGAAAGTGAGCTCAAAGAAGTACAAGAATTTGTGGCCTAAACCAGTTTTAGAATCTCTCGATGAGGCTATCAAACAAAAAAAATGGCAACTTGCTCTCAAGGTTTTATTTCATTTTATTTAATATTTTATATTCTATATTTTTTTAGTTTTACTGGGTTGTGGGCTTTCATATGTTTCCATATTTGACTTGGCGCTGCGACTAGTACGTTTGCGATTTAGTTAGCAACTTCGTTAATTATATGGAGCACAACTGTATGCGTAGCACAATCTTAAAACTCAATGTGGATGTGTTGAAGCTGTGGATTTAACTGGACAAAGTTATGCAATAGTGTCGCAGAGTATAATGTGAGCAAGTTGCACACTAGATCATTGCTCATTAAGTAATGTCCATAAATGATTGTCACACTAGTTGCCACATCAATTTTGTATGCATAACTTTAGATGTCTTGTTGAGTTTTATGTGTAATGATACTTAGTTGCTACTTTGGTTATACTTCAACGATTTAGTTCTTTCTGTAATGAAAACCTATTCTCTGTCATAGATTTTTGGGCTTCTGCGTCAGCAGCAGTGGTATCAAGCAAGATGCCAAACTTATACAAAGCTTATAGTGATGCTTGGCAAGTGCAAGCAACCTGAGCAGGCAAGTTTGCTGTTTGAGGTCATGTTGTCTGATGGGCTGAAACCAAGTGTTGATGTTTATACAGCTCTTGCGAGTGCTTATGGCAAAAGTGGCCTTCTTGATGACGCGTTTTCAACCGTAAATGATATGAAATCAGTCTCAGACTGCAAACCTGATGTATATACATATTCTATTCTTATCAAATCTTGCACTAAATTCCATCAATTTCATCTGATCGAAAGAATTCTTGCTGAGATGTCTTATCTAGGAATTGAATGTAGCACAGTTACATATAATACAATTATTGATGGATATGGCAAAGCTAAAAAGTTTGAAGAGATGGAGAGCTCATTTTGTGTTATGGTTGAAAGTGATAGCTGCCGTCCTGATATTTTCACATTAAATTCAATGATTTCAGCTTATGGGAATAGTGGGAACATTGAGAAAATGGAGAAATGGTACGAAGAATTTAATCTTATGGGAGTGAAGGCAGACATTCAGACATTTAATATCCTAATTAAGTCATACGGGAGAGCAGGAATGTATGATAAGATGAGTTCTGTAATGGATTTCATGCAGAAAAGATTCTTCTCCCCTACAGTTGTTACTTATAATACAGTTATCGAGACATTTGGGAAGGCCGGAAATATTGAGAAAATGGAGGAATACTTCAAGAAAATGAAGCATACAGGAATGAAACCCAACTCCATTACATACTGCTCTCTAGTTAGTGCTTACAGTGAAGCTGGGCTTGTTATGAATGTTGATTCAATTCTGAGGCAGGTAGAGAATTCGAATGTAACACTGGATACTCCATTCTTCAATTGCATCATCAGTGCCTATGGTCGGGTTGGTGATGTAGAAAAGATGCGTGAGTTGTTTTTGGCAATGAAAGAAAGACATTGTGTGCCTGATAATATCACGTTTGCCGTGATGATCCAAGCCTACAATGCGCTAGGAATGTCTGAGGCTGCTCAAAATCTGGAAAATAAAATGATTGCTATGAAGGAAAATTCAGGTATTTGCTACACCTTCTTTATTCTCATGTAGTGTTGATTTGCTGGTCAGTGAGAATTTTCACAAGACTAGTTAGTTGTCTACTCTGC
This sequence comes from Aegle marmelos, assembly GCA_030449875.1. Taxonomy (NCBI): domain Eukaryota; kingdom Viridiplantae; phylum Streptophyta; class Magnoliopsida; order Sapindales; family Rutaceae; genus Aegle; species Aegle marmelos. Next base: position 13,976,060 of record JASUUL010000115.1, read on the forward strand.
TGACTATTTTCACCATTGCAATATTATATTAGTGCCAATAACCTATGATTTTGACATTATTGGTTGAGCACTTGAAGAGTTCTGATTAAAGAGATTTTATAGCTTGGAACTCATTGGGTGTTACATTACAAATGTTTGTGAAAGTTAATCTTATTTAATGAACTTGAGTTTGAATTTATGATGTGAAGCATATCTTGTTATTGTCTTCACTTAGGTAAAAAGATGATTCGGCCCTAATATGTTCGGTTACAAGAAAGAAAAGCAACCTTTAAAATTGGAAATCAAAGCATCAACGATGATCAGAACTCAAGAAAACCTTTTGCTTGATTGGGAGTTTGTGAGTGCTCAGAAAGATTTCTTGGTTATGTTTACCGTCTTCTGCTAAAGGTAACTGCTACATTCAATTTCTTAAGTCATCTGCATACATCTTTCTTTGGATTGTGCTTTAAGACTATGAAAAGGCTAGGTCATGTGGAATCCTAAAGTCTTTAAGTTGGAATAAATGTTACATACTCTTTTATGATCTTGAAAGCCGGATGATAGTCATTAACATTCTGTTTGATTCAATTTTCCTAGAAAAAGTATAGGGGAGAAGAGAAGAAAAGAAAAGGAAATGAAAATTTTGTTATCTTTTCTGCATCTTCATTTTCACTACATTTTCTCGTTCATTTGCAGCATCTATTGTGCTTCTCAGAAGCAGACAACCTTCAGTGTATCTGGATTCCCATGTTCATATCAAGCTCAAGAACCTGAAGTGAGAGCCATACAAACAACTTCTGCTCTGCCACGCACTAAAATTGTGTTACTCCAGTGCAATCCCACCATGCATTATGCACATGTCCGTCAGCATAAACAGTTTTTTTTTTTTTCTTTTTCTTTTTTTGAACTTCTGTGCACCATCTTTGCGAATAACTTGAAAGCTGGAGCAACATAAAGGGGATGGACATGGGTATCTTGTTAAGCAATGCAATGTAAAGTGTATGGACCTGGAGATTTTGTAAAACAATGTACCGCAGAGTTTGTTGTAGTGCGTGTAAACAGATCTTAGTACTCTTCGGTCATGTTCAAAGATTTTTTATTCAGAATTTACATACGGCTGTTAGATGCCATTGATGGGTAGTTTAAAGCCAGTGTTCTTGACCTAAAGAGAGATGTTGATCTTTACTTCGCCAACGGAGCTCTCAAGTCTCGTCCAAACTTTCATGTAGTCAGAGAGTCAACCAGACTTATCTTTATGGGCCAAACAATTGCTCTGTTCTTATTTTGGACTGGGCTTGGATTTAGTGGGCCTTCGCCCACGGTCACTGTTGTTAGCCAACTTTTAAAGGGAATGAATCGCCCACGAGAATGCTTTCGAGTGATGCAATGATTGCACCCTAGCTGATATTAGTTCAGTGATTGATTAAACTATCATCCCCTATCTTCATTCTCCAATCTCCATTTACATATTTCCCGTTATAGTTGGTATTAATACATAATTGCAGTTATATAAAATTAAAACAACTCAGACAATACCATCATTAGCGTACGGATCAATCGATGTTATGTCAAATGTCAAAGTTAAAATAAAAGTAATACGAAAATTATAAAGTAGTTGCTGAAAAGAAGTTTCTTTAAGGGGCAAATAGCAATCTTCCATTTTCGATTGATGTGGCAAAGCGGAAACATCATGAATTCGAGCAACCAAAGCGAGATGTTTACAATGTCAGTTGAAGCACAGAGACATTACATCATACACATGCATACTTAAACAATTCAAGACCTATATTATAATTTATATAAAATAGATTCAACGCTTGATATATTTGTTCCCAATACCAATATAAAGGAATCCATTGACTCTTCAAGTTATTGCATACACAAAACTTTGCACAAAATAAAATGTAAACGAATAAGCGACAAGTTTCAATGAGAGAGACACACTATTCAGAAGGTTCATTTACGGGCTTTCCTTTCTCTCTAAGCTTGGCCACAGCTTGCTTCATGGCCTCCTTCCTCTTCTTGCTAGCTAATACCTTTGCTTGCACGCCACTCACATTTGGGTCCTTTTTCTCCTCCGTTGGAGGGGACGGAGGCCTCCGCGCTGCCGCATTTGCATTCCGGTCACCAGTGATGCTCAAGCCTAGCACTGCCCCGGCCAAGCCTAATGTCACGTTCCTACACCATGAAAATGAAACCATCCCTCACAATTCATAATGCTAAGCATCAATATGCAATGCACTAACATACATACTAACTCAAGAAACATATGAACATAATAACAAACCTGCGGTGTATGACTTTATGTTTACCATCCAGGGCCTGCTTAGAATGCCGATCACAAGCCCCAACTCCGTGGAAACAAACAGAAGAGTTGTTTAGTTTTTTGTTACATTTGGTTGCGATCGCTGTTGAAGTTGTGGGAGGAGCTGTGGTTAGTGAATGGGCCATAACGACGATGATGACTCTATCTTGCTTTGGGGTGTTTTTCTCGAGTTGAATTCTAATAAAAATTTGAAGACCATTTTGTTTAATTTTATTTTTTTCAGTCAATTGTTTGTGGTTGTGTTTGTGTTTTGCGTTGGTGACTTAATGATATTGTATGTGGCCGGTGTTCGAAGGTTTAGATGTAAAGGCAAATGGAATTGGAAATTCATTGGTTGCTTGTGGATAAGGTTGCAAATTTTGTGGACCGTTTGATTTGTTTTCATATCTCACTCTCTTTCGATGCTTTTCTCTAATTTAGCTGCATTGGACGGATCATTGACTTGTCAAATGCTAAGGCGTGATAAAATACGAATCTAAGTTGCTTTTTACAAACCACCTCTTCTTTTTTTAGTATGGTATTGGGGTTGAAATATAATAATTTACTTATTTTATAATTTTTTATAAAAATAATATTTAATAAATTTTATAAAAATATTTTTTATTATTTTTTATTTTATTAGTATTTTTTAAAAATAATTAGAGAGTTACTTTTTACAAACAGTTTATTTAATAAGTTATTATATTTTTTTAAATTTTTTATTATAATGTTAATATTTTATTAAAAAAGATAATTATATATTATTTATCTATAAACCTTAATATATAAGTCATTAGTTATTATAATATTGCTACAATTTGAGAAATTTTATTACAAAAAATGTGAATGTAATACATATAAGTTTTTATTTTATTTGGATTATATATAATGATGAATTTTTATTACATTTTATGTGACAGATTATGAAATTTTTTAATTTTTTTAATTGAGTTTTTAAATATAATTTTACATATTTAAAGGAAAAAAGTATGTCTAAACAATTTATTATAAAAAGTAACTTAAACCTATGTCTATTTTAGTTATTATATAATAAAATAATATTTTCGTAATTAAATTTACCAAATGCATATACTCTAGTTTTTAAATTTACAATAACTGCAACAGTATAATTTACCAATCATCAAGCTATTTTTTTAATCAGCAGCTTATTTTATCCATACAATGTAAGTTATTTATTTTATTAACCTCCGCAATCCTAAATTAACCCTTAGTCTACTAGTGTGGACACCTATTGGCTATTAATTTTCAGACTATACTTGACATTGAGATTAGACAATAGTAAAAGTATTTAGCAAATACTAATTATTATAATTTAAAAGTTATATCGATATGATCTCTTTATTTATATGATGAAAGACATATTATATTTTTAATAATTTTATCAAAATTATCATTTTAAAATTATATTTACTATATACTATTATATTTTGTTTCATAATTATAATTTTTTTCCTATAGCAATTGTAACTTCAAAACTACAACATCTCAATTTCAATCAAGACTTTATTCTTACTTTTTTTCGTGAGGCTGATAATTTAAGTATTTATATATGTATTTTAAATTATTTTTTAAAAGTATTTTAGCTCATTTTAAATCTAAAAAGTAAATATTCATACTACACCATAATAAATTTGATAGAAAAAACATGTATTTCTAAGTTTAATTATTTAGATTGTAAAAAAATTCACTTTAATAAAATGATAATGCTTTTACTATAAAATGGTTATATACATATAAAGGGTCAAGAACTTCTATAATAGTCAACATCAATATACTTGTGACCTTTCTAATCATGATTTTCACATTCAGTAACAAAAAGTAGGTGCATACTATAGACTGTGGAGGATCATCAAATAAGTGATAATCTGCTCTCAAATTATGTTTAATAATTACTTATTTTCTGATGAGTGTATTTGGAATGAAAGAACAACCTAATCAACTGTGTTTAAAAACATAATTTTACAACTAATAAAAATTTTCAATAAATGATTTCAGAATACACTAAAATATAATTTTGCAAACTTTCACATTGAAAGTACATTACGGTAATAATTCATCATTCATCAACAATTAATATTTTTTGTTTGGACGAAATCAAAAATCAATGATTCTGTTTTTTTTTTTTTGGGTAAATGCTGGTTTTGGGGGATTAAATCAACAATTAATGACTGGACTTTGAACAATCGTAAAGGGTATCCACAATCCGTCATAAAAATGATGTATATAAGTCACTAATCAGTGTATCATTTGTATCAAAATTTAAACCAACAATAGATGTGCCTTCGTTATACTTCAAATCTTACAATATTTGGAATTATGATGAGACAAGTGGATTATGTTTTTTCTCAAGTCCAAATGACAGAAAGTAGACAAATAATAATCAAACTTTTGGCATCAAGAATAGAAATTAATTGTATTGGGAACATAAGAGCTGGCCGATTTAACATTAAGTCAAAATTGAAATTGCATTTCAACAAAGCTAAAATTATCAAAACCTTGTTATCTAATGAGAAATCCAAGCTGCAAAATTGCCAAAACAGAAGTTGAAAAAAAAAAAAGAAAAAAAAACTGGGCAAAAAAACATTTTTAGGTTCTAGGAACTGCAAAAACAAATGTGTACTGCAGATACGCCACAAATATTTCAAACTCGTTTCTAGTTATGATGCTTTCATTCGTCGTCCTCATCAACTGCCGAGTTAAGGGCATTCAACCTTTCAACCAACTTTGCCTTCCTTTCTTCATAAGTAAGCTTCTTCAAATTATACCTGAGATGCAAACAGAAACAACCACATTACCATCAAGGAAAGACACAAAGACAGCTTGCAATAAAAAAATCACTAGCATTTCCGAATATTTCACCCTAACAAGTGACATGGACTAACCCATCTACTCCAAAAATAAGTACCATTCAATCTCAACGAAAACATCAATAACTTCAACTCAAAACATGTACAAAGGATAAGGTTAAATATTGGAATGATACTCATCTTATTCACTCTGAACATTACAGAAAAATTACTTCAATTTTCTACGTTCCTTAGATGAGGTGAGGTACTCGTTTTTATTCACTCTATACATTACAAAAAAATTAGTTCAATTCTTCATATTTCTTTGGCTAGTCAAGAATGCAATGAAAACAACATTTCCAAGGCATTCTGATAACTATGACTGCAAAAAGTGATCAAAGGATGGGCATATAAATCTAGTATAAAAAGGCAAATGCATATAGAAATGTTGATATTATTGTATATATCTATAAAGGAGTTAAGCATGCATTAAAAAAAAAAAAAGCAACAATAAAGAATGTCATCAATTTTTTTTTTTTTTACCTCTTGTGCTCTTTGGGAGCTGGCTTCTCAGATTTCTTCACTGTAGGATCAGCACGAATGGCAGCATGAACCTTCTTGTACAGCGCCTCCAAGCCATCAGCATCAATTTCTCTCTTGACGTACTCACTGAAGTGAGATTGATACTTCTCTGGCTCATCTTCCATCAATGTCTAACAGCCACAAAGACAAAAGTTAATATATCACATCAAAGATGAGAGATAGATCCAAAGATATCACCGAAGGTTATCAAATATCATAAACTAGTAAATTAAAGATAACGAATAAAAAATTCAGCCATACACTCATGTAAGCGGCAACATGTCCACCATAGATGTACTTGCGGTGAACCTCGGCATCCAGCTGCTTACCATCCTTCGAAAAGCCAGCAAATCTCTTGTCACTATGAGGAATGTCCAATCCACCATCTAATGCTCCCTGTAATTATATATATATATATATATATATATATATTTTAAACAAGTGTAAATGACAACGTACGGCAACTGAGACTAGAGAGAGGAAAGTGAAAACTTCCTAAAAAGTTCTAAAACCAGCCAAAAGATTCTATTACTACACAATCAAAAGGTAAGCATATGTTTGTTAAACTAATCATCTAAGAAATTTTACAAAGATAAATTATATGAAATCGACAGGACAAAGAATTGTATATAATCTGATTGAATGTTCACAGTTTATGATACCTTCAAAGCACCAAAGACACGGTTTCCAGTTGTTGTTCTGATCAGCCCAACATCAAGGAGAGCACGGAATGGCCTCCTGGTATCAGCTGGTTCAACAGAGTAATCCTCTCCAGTAGCCTAACAAATAAAAGTATAACTTTAGAAATCTAATCTCCTCAAAAGTTAAACATTTGTTTCTAAGAATGTTTCTTCTTACTCATTTCAGGCCAAGATACTTAAAACATACCTCAACATTGCCCTCATACTCGTCGTCCATTTCAAGCATCTTCAAGACACGACGTGCCAAAAGAAGGCCAGTGCAATAAGCTGACCACATTTTTAATACAAAGCAATTAAGAATTACACTTCTATCATATAGCCAGAGACTAGGACATAATAGGACACCATCGAAAACCAAAAGTTTTCATATACCTGCAGCATAGTTTGTAAGACCTACTTCAAGTCCATAACGAGGAAGCTCATGGGCATAAGCAGCAGCAAGGACAGAATCACCAACAATGTTGGCTGACACTATCTGTGCAATGATGTCCTTGTTTGTCTAATACCATGGTAAAGGATGGAACATGAATAGAAATTACGCTGACTCATTAAAACATCCCTCAATAACATATTCCTGATACCATTCTGGACAAAATTGGATAACTGATAGCGTCTGGAAGCATTTACAGACTAATTCTAGATAAACTGGACAAAAAAGGCAATATTTAAAATGCATTTCAAGTAATTTCCGTACAAAACAACAACATTCTTTACAATCTAAAAGCACTTCACACCATTCCAAATGCACGAAGCCAAACAATAGACACATAGAACAAACCATGACTACCTATTATCGTGATCACAGAGTGGTAAAAACCAATTGAAGGATACAAATCGGACAACGAATCGGTACTTGGGTGTGTTGTACTTATTCTTGTCCTGATTAATCAAACGAATTCTAGCTCTGTAATCCGTCTTTCCCTCTACAGAACAACCACACAAAATTAAATAAAGCAATAAACATATATAAACAAAAAAACAAATTTAACTATCATAAAGAAAAGAGACAAAAATGAAACAAATACAATAATTACCTCTTCTTCTCTTGTACTTAACCTGGAACCGCTTGAAGTAAGCCTTGGATTTCTGAGCCTTGACAAAGGCCTACAAACACAATATCGTATTGTAAAATAAATCCCTAAAAAACAGTTTACTTCTTAAATAACAGCGCAGAGAGACTAATTTCACTTGCGGAACAAAAATGTATCTTTTTAATGAAGGAAAAAACACAAACCCATCAATGTATTTTGCTATCAATCATATAGTTAGAACAAAAGTTTCAACTTCTATTTTTTTGGCATAACAACAAAAAATAACCCAACAAATTCAGCTCTTTTTACAACTACTTTCCCACATTTTCTTGCTAAGCAAACAGAGGTGAATCTTACCATTGCTGAAACTTTCGACTTGGAAGTGAAACAGAGAGGGAAGGAGAGACGGCTAAGGGGTGCATGAAACTGAAGAAGATTGATATATAAACCCTAGAATTATGAAAAGGCCTAAGCGAGGATTATTAGATCAACGGCTAAGATTTGTTTGCCTAGTGGGCGCTAGGGTTTCTTTCGGTTAAGGGTATTTTGGTCTTTTGGTGCGTAGGATACTGGATTAATGAACTGTACCTGGTTTTATTGTTATTATTATTAAAGAAATTAATAGAAAATTTGATTAATATTGTTCTAGAGGAATTATTTTTTTAATAAATATTTGATATATAATAATATAAATGACAATAGTGACAATTCATCTTTATAGGTGAAATATGATTTTTTTTTTATACACACTTTAAACTTTAAAATTTTTGTGTAACTTTTCAAAATTTATTATTTAAATCAACAGGCACTCCTAAAATTGATAGTGAACTTTATATTTCTAAGGTCGAATAAAATTTTCTTGAATTTAGGCATAAAATAGACATAATATGGTGGGAACTATCGTTTCAAATCTATCGTCAATATACATGCAACATTCTCACCCAAAATTTTCATTTTCACTCATTTTACGAACTATAATAATTCTTCTATTTCATTTTTATTTACTCATTTCTTTATTATTTTTTTTCCTTGCTTTTCTTGTCCTATTCTTTAATTTTATTCCCTTCCATCATCCCAAAAGTCTCATAATTTGATTCTATAGAATCTAATCCATTTTTCCATTGAGCAAACGGTACGAAATTATATATATATATATATAAATTTGACAAATCCAACTCAATTAAAAATTAATTTTTTTTCTCTTTATTTTTAATTTCAAATACAATATGATCCACGTTAAATTCAAAGTGCTATCGTTAAGTCATTCCTCACTCACTTCAAGTTAAACATAAAATCATGTATTTCACTCTTCAAAGTCTCTTTAGCTTTTAATGCTCAATGAAACAGTCGACAGCCAGGGTTTGGGCATAAAAAAGACATTACATCTTTACTCGAGTTCCTATCTCTAAACAACACAGATATTACAGCATCAATGAATTTAATACTTTTACATTATGATATTTATACAGCAAAAAACTTCAATAAAATGACAACAAATACAAATCAATATCAAAATCAAACCCAAAACTCTCTCTCTCATGGATAAATAATGATCAAACAGCTGAAAGGCTTGCCCATTTTCCGAGCTCATAAGGATCGCAATAATAATATAACTTGATTCTGTTTGACAAAGACAAACCTGCAGCCACAAGTGGAGCTCTCAATCCTGAATCATCTTGTTCTGAAGGTTCATCTGCAAATGCTGTAATATCTCCAAGAAGCTTGAATGAAACTCGGCAGGACTGTATCGGTCGTGGGAAATCAAAGTACATTGGCGTTCCCGCTCTAGCTTCCGGCAGCCGATATTCCGCAATAGTTACCATGTTATGTGGTTCCTGGAGTGCAGATACTTGTAAATACAACACAGCTTGAGAGATGTACCTCTCTTCTAAAAATGTTACTGATTTGTCCCACATATCTGAATCTGAGGAAGGTGAATGGGTAACCCTAGTTTTTATTGCGCTGAAAGCATCTAGACGGAATCCAGCAAGCAAAGGTGATGCTGGAGGTAGATACTGTTCCAAGACAAGATCATAGTCCATCAATCTCTCAGCCTCAATTGGGACCTGAAGAGAAAAAGGAGGTTTATCAGAGAGGCAAGGCACCAAGCAGAAAACTGGAATTAATGAATGAACAAAGAATCAAGCAAGTAATACCTTAAATCTACTCATTTGTGGAGCTCTATCCAACCAGTTTCTAATACTTAGCTGCTCAGAGCTCTGCGATGAGGCAAGCCCCTCCTTTTTTACTGGGCTTCCGACTACAAGAATTCTTTTGGCATGAATACATGGTTCATTTTCAACCGCTCCACCAAATGAAGCACGTCGATCTCCTTCTGCAAAGGGGTTTTCGTCTTCATCAAGAGACAAAAGACTGAAGTCCTTCCCAAAATTAACTGAAGCCGAACCAGGTCTCTGAAGATTTAATCTGATCCAAATAATGCGGCACCTGACAGGATTCTTAAAAGTAAATTTTACATGCCTAGGTAATTTTTCAACACTAGCTGACTTTTCTGGACCATATAAATCTGAAGAAGATGTGATGAGGGATTGTACATCCCATTTTCCCATTGACGACCTTTCCTCCCGGTGTATCTTATTGCTTGCCCAGATTTGCACCTGTAACAGCAATAGGAAGCAACAGGTCAAAGACAAAATATGGACTCAGTAGCAAATTCAGGAAGCAGAGAGCACTACAGGGAAGAAAATTACAAATACTGACTAGATAATACAGCACCCTCAACACACATTCATGAAGGAAAGGACCAGATAGTTCCTATTCTTTTCCTTTTAACTAATGACAAAAAGCCACAATTTCTCTAGCAGTTAAATTTGCATTTGAAAATTGTCCCCCCTAAAGATAAAAAGTCATTAGAATAGTTCCTATTATTTTGTTTAATTATTGTGATTCCTTTTCTTTTCTCTCCCCTCAATTTCAAATTTGATTTTAAATCTTCACCCACATATACCCAAATAGGATATTATTTGACATGATCTCTGTTAATATCAATCTTGGATTCAGAATGACAAAGGCAAACCAATAGAAACCTGATCTACAATCATAAATATCAAGGGAGTGGACTATCTTATTACCTACAAAGGGAAGATGGTTGAGAATTTAAGATTACAGTAACCATTCTTACTTGGTTTTTCATCAGCAATTAATGAAGTGGAAAGTTTATTATTAAAAACTACCCAACATGAAACTAAACCCCCAGCTGCAATTTCTTTGGAAATGGCATGAGACCGGGACTCTTTTAATCATTTAAAAATATGCCTTCGATTATCATGGCACAGAGAACTTTTGCGAGGTATATGTTGATTCAGTGTTTGCTAATGAATGTTCACAAGTTGAATATCTATTACCCACCACCCTGCTATTGGGCTTCATTATTAAGGCCACTTGGCTTATCACCAAATTTATTGAACAAGAAGGAAATAAGGGAATAAACATGGCACTTACCATTGGAGTGTCAGCCACAGAATAGCCACAAGGACTAACAAGCAAGATAACCCCACTGACATCAGAAACAGAACCAAGAACAATAACAAATTCAACAGAAGTAGTACTAGATGGAGCTCTCCAATATGAGTGCCCTGCTCCAGAATTTAATGGAGCAAGCAGTGACAAAATTGGTGCTGAATCTTTTGCTGTTTCAACCTACAGTGGCACCAAGGAATCTAGAATAAACAATCCATATCAAGATAAAAAATTCCAATCAAGCAAGCTATGACATTATTAGAGACGTGACTTGCTAGCACACAGATTGCACAAAACAATGCAAGAGCTTCTCCTTGTAATAGGTTTTTAGCTTCTCAAGGCATCCTACAACACCTTCCATTAAAGATTATTAGAATATGGAACCTGCTCAGGGTTCCCAAAAATGTATCAATCGAAAATCAAACCAGACAAGGGTTCCTGTGGATAAGTGGGATGAATGTTCTGGGCATACATCATAAAGAATAAATGCTAAACATATTTCTAAATTTTTAATCAGGGAAAGAAATTTATAAGGAAAACATAATGATGAGAACCGAATACAAACCAAGAACATACCGAGTGCAAAAAGCTAGCAAATGGAAATTCAGCAAGTGATTCCTGTCCACCACATAATTGGTGAAGGACTTCAACAGCTTGCACATTATCGGAAGACTGAATCCTTTCAGAAAGACTATCATTTAAACAGGATCCAACAACCTCATTCAAAGCATTATATGCTGCATTGTCTGCACGGGTACTTCTTCGCAAGCTAATCAAGACCCTAACATAGTCCAACATCAATGCATCAAGCACAATCTCATGGCAGCAGTGTTTACAGATAACACCATCCAGTGTTAGTGAACGACTGGTGGATACATCAACTTGGCTTACATGGCTTGATCCACTCTGACTAGAGAAGCCATTGTAGTTGGTCACATCCCTTGGTTTATAATTTGAAAACAGTAGAGCTCCTCTTCCTGCACAACAAACTTTGCAAACTTTTCTTTCACATTGAGAACACAACAAAGGGGATTGTGAAGCTTGAACATATGTTGCAGTAGAGGAAGCAAGAGCAGACACCTTAGTTTCTGCACGAACCTGACACCCACCACCAGAACAACTCTCTCCGATTCTAGTAATATTCCAGAAGTCCAAAACACTATCATCACTATTCTCAAGGCCAATTGCACCAACAATTTTGTCTTCTAGGGAAGCTTGGCCAAGTAATGCAAGAGTGTTTGCTACTCGACATAGTCTTCCCATGTAAGATTCATCAAGCAATACGTTTGGATTTATAGAGGCAGGATCAGTTCCAATTAACAATAAAGCTCTATCCCTTTCAGCTGCAGAAAGATTCAGCTGCAAACGTTCAATTTCAAGCTTCATTGCTTCCATGAAGTCTAGTTTCTTTTCCTGAAAAATTTGCCCAGAATCTGTCAATCTTACAGTTATGAGGTTGACTTTAATACATCAAGACCTTTCCATCAGTCAATCGTAAAATGTGAGAATACAAGCCAAAACAATCAATTCATCCGTTACATATATATAGTGTAATGGATGATCAAAAACCAAGTAACACCACTAAGTAATATCGAATGGGGTGGAGACAGCAAATAACTCAACCAAGGGAAGTACAAATAAATTACCAACGCAATATGTTTAGTATTGTCAAACCATAATAATAGGACTCTGATTAATAAGTTATACATTTAGCAAAGCAAAATTTGTTGAACTTCTAGAATTTACTCCATAAGAAAGATGAAGTTGCTAAGATGTAGAGCTGTAAACAACACAAGAGAGCAGTACTATACCTTGTGTGGCCCTGCAAGTGATTTTAGACAGCTTATGTACTGCTGGGTACCACTAGCTGGAGAACAGCCATCCTGTGTTGAAGATCTTTTAAAAGTTTCCACACCATGATCTTCAACAATAGGCTGGTCCAAGAAATCAAGCAAATCAGCCCCTTCAGACGCAACATTTCTCATCACTGGCTCAGAAAGAGGATCAGAAAATGGCTCAGAAAGAGGATCAGAAAATGACTCAGAAAAAGGATTAGAAAATGGCTCAGAAAGAGGATCAGAAAATGTGTCCCCGCCAGACAACAGGTCAACCCAAGGAGTGGAAGCAGCTACTGTTTGCATTGATGTTGACACATTTTCATTGGAAAATGAAACTGGATTTGTAACTGAATTTGACAAAAATGGAACAGTTTCCTTCTGAAACTTTTTGCCAAGCTCAATTAATCTAGCACCGGGGCCTTCGTTATTGAATACCCCCCTCCATGGAAGAGAAGCTCCAAGAATCTCTATCTGTAATAATATTCACAATTATGTTGTCACCAGCAGCAGTTATAGCAAACCCACTCCACAAAGCTCATGGTCTAAAATACTTATTTAAGAAGAAAGGGCGTAGATACATCAATTAACATTTTATGAAAATATTTTCTACCTCACCAAGAGTCATGGAGCTTGTTCCAGAAATAGAAGGATAAAAGGTAACTGCCACAAAACGAGTAAGAAAATCCAATTCTCCCTCTAATTCTTCAAAATCATACAACAGTGGAAGGCTCCGTGCATCTTGATCATGAAGTCGTGCACCAGCTCCAGTAATAGCCATATCCTCAGCACTAACTGATCCTGGTAAAGGTATCAAAAGGTTTGTCCCATTTCCACATCGAGGAATAGAAGCACCCTGTCAACAAAGTCCTAGGATTACTAGAAGTCGTATGTCGCATGCATGTAAATTTTCTTGAAAAGTCTAACAAGAAAACTAATACCAGAGTGAGGACACCCTAAAACAAGTCTTCTCCTATCTAACCTAATAAAAATTAGATGGAAGAAAAAGTTATGTCTGTAAGTGACTTAATTCACCAAGAATCAATTTTTGCAAGTTTAAGGTATAAAAGAAGATAAGGGCACTGTTCATCAGAATTGCTAATCAGTGGGAGTGTCTCTTGTTTAGCTATTACTTCTAAACACCTCTTTTTATTTCTTTTTTTAATCCCTTCTTTTTTTAATGTATTATACACCTCATTTTGTTAAATATTTATAATCTGAAGGCACACTAAAAAAACTTGTAAGACTCGGCTAAATGGATCCTTGACTTTATCATGCTAAGTCCATGGGTATTCAGAATTTGTGTACAAAAGATATACCTAAAAGTTCAGGCTGGATGTCAATCTACCAATGCAGCTCAGGACCAGGCACACAATAGCACAAGAAGTAGAAAAGCACAGGTTAAGCAAAATTATTTGGAAAGGCAAGTTGTTAAGCATGACGCAAACCAGAGACATTTAGAAACAGCTCAAAAAGGACACAGGTCATTCTTTTCTAACTCATCTCTGCCTTCCATTATACAGTCAATCCGCATTATACAAGTTTAACCTCCATCTTTACAGTAATCAGCAATCCATTTAATCCTAGAATGACATGATAAATTGTAGGCACTTGTGACAACTCCTCCATAAATCCATTCTACTGCTTACAGCCCACACTACTCCCAACCCATGTGACAATGAACTTCAACTTATAGGTCTAGATCTGACTAAATAATACGAACAGTCAGCTCATTTGGTTTTTTGCAACCTATCAAACAACGTTAATTTGAATCATCACAGCAGATAAGATAAAGGCTAATGAAACAATTTGTTTATCTTAGCTGTCTTTGACAATGTTCATTATGTTCACATTGCCATGTGTCTCAATGATTTTGTCTACTATAATCATACCACCATGCATCTCAATGATGTATCCCACTGTTGGGATAAAACTATCTCTTCTAACTCAAATGAAGTTTACCAACAAAGAGCATATTATACAAAAGTAAAAAAAAAATAATAATAAAAAAATTTGTAAGCAAGACATATAATAGAGCCAATACAAACCTCCAAAATCAGTTTAAGCCCGTCTAAGTGGCGGCCTATTCTCACATCAACCGTTGATGGGTATGTTGAATCATCTGCACCATGAGATATGGTGAGAAGAAGCTGACAGAGATGACAAGGTTCACCAAGGTAGATAAAAAGTTCAACCACATCTGTGCCTTGTGGGCATACCTGTGAACCAAAGATGCATGAATTCCATCAATGACAGAAAAGACAATCAGAGAATTAAGAATGCTACAAAGGACTAAGTTTAGTTGCAATTACATACCCAGATCATGTCTTTTCTCTTGAAGCTTAGAAGACTAGCTCCACCATCAGAACTTGGGAACATGTTGGGAACTGGCTTAAGAAAGAAACCAGATGGTCGAGAAAGAACCTGCATTTACCAGCGTGATATGAAACAGTTCATCAAATACACCAAAAAGTGCCGGCCAGCCCATATATGCTTTTCCCCTAAAGAGCTGTTCCTAAACATGAATAATTTTTGTTGTTACCAAACAATAACTCAACTGCAACAAGTTCTTGAGGTCATCTCTTGAATAATGATCATAGCATGATGTTGTTCGATCAAAAAGATTAACAAAGTATTTCCAAAAACAATAACAAATATCAATCAGCTTGAGATGCAACAGTGATTCCACACTTTTGGAGGACATTTAAATTCTCTAAGCCAGATGACTTAGAAGCTTTAAATGAAGCTTCAAATCATCTTACCATGCAATAGCTAACTTCCAAACATTTTTGGTCAACATCAAACAGGAAAAGGGCATTGATATAGCTATAGCATGCTTTACGCATCATTTATTTATGCGCAGAAGGTAGGGATGCTTAGGTTAGAAACAAGTAGCTAGTGTAATATTATATCCATCTCTCATGAAAATTGATAATCATTGAACTCAGACAGTATGAATAGGTAAATCTGAAGTTCTGCAGTATCATACGTGTAGAGGTTGAACTGAAACAGATGGAAGATGCTTGAAAAGCCTCAATCCAAGAAACATCTCCAGCTGTTTCTGACGGGAGCTATCAACAACTGCATTTTTATATCTTCTCTGCAGAGTAATTTTCATATTTTGTGCTGCAGAAAATTGTTTGAACTTTCCTGGTTCTTCATTGAATATATTAAGAATTTGGCTATGCATCGCTTTTGAACCAGTATAAAGGGTTGCATGGATATCACCGGAAAGCAGAAAAAGATCTGCCAGCTGAGACACTGGTGATAAAATTGTTGATTGCTTGAACTCCTCAAATGTCATATCAAATCTCTTCCAAGGTTTGTCTGGGCATGGATGAATCCATGTTGTGGTCCTAGTGTTGTGATCGATATAATATGTTTTTCCTGTCACTGCATCAGCTCGTTTCTCCCATCCTCGTGGCAAAGGAGCAGTATATCCACCATAGTTATTAGCTGATTGATAGCCATATGCAAAATCACTGTCAAGGGAGACCCCAAGCCGCCTACATTGCTCCACAAATACTTGCAGAGCACCAAAATAACTAGCAGCATTGGTCCGATCTAGAGAGTCTGCACAGTTAAAACGTATCACTCCATTCTGGTGGGATCTTAAGCAAAAGGCACCCACGAAGTCATCATTGCAGATGACTTCACCGCGGCAATCATTAAGTCGTTGCCGTGATGGCAAATAGTCCCCTTCAGAAATGCCTATGACGTGAGTGGGTGCTTTTAGATGCTTCCATAATCCTTCAATTGTAAGTTGTTCACCTTCTAATTTTGTACTGGCATGCCAGTCATAATTTATTAAAATAATTCGAGTATAAGGAAGTTTTCCAGTTGATCTCACATAGTTCAAAGATTCCTCAAAATGCTGAACTAAAATAGATTCTGACTTCCCCTCTGCATTCCTAAGCAAGTTAATGCATACAATTGGAATAAAAGGCTTTTTCTTCTGATTTTCCCCAACAGCTAAGTCAAAGTTTCGAGCATCATATCGAATACTCAACCTCCGATAATACTGCAGACTTCCTTTATAAGGATCCCGATCTGCAACATAAATTTCTGCTTCAGCAGCGGTAAGCTTTAATTCTGCACCCCACCATATTGGAATAGTCCCTCGACGCCAGATGTATGTATTGAAAGGAACACTCTGACCAGACCTTTTAGGAATCCATACAAGTTGCTCGCACTCTGCTTCATTTCCTGGAATATGCAAATTCTTTATAAAATTCAGAAAAATCATTCAAAATAACAGTTGTGAAGAGAAAAAGACAATTAATTTTATAGCAATGAAATATCAGTTACATAACAGAAAGAAAATGAAACTACTAAAAACAAAACAAATATGTGGAAGCTCAGCAAGACAAAAAGGGGGGAAAAACCTATGGCATCAAAGTCGTTTGTAAAACGACTTGGCCCTCTTTGACTTTTTTGATATTTATATTTCAACTGTAAATTAAAGGACCACACATATCAGAAGGGTCATACAAAATAAAACAAAAGTTATTAACTAACTGTCAGAAATTATTTGATTGTTTTTTTTCATTCATCCATTATTCAATTATTTTCACAAGAAATAATAATACACTATAATCCCAAAATGAAACAGGTATATCCCAAAGGACATGATGTAGCAAACCAAAAGTTGTGGAGTGAAAGGAAACCAAGTTCTAATCTGTAGAAAACCAGGTATTGAAAAAGTGAACTGAATGGCACCTCCAGGCAAGCAAAACTAACTAAAAGGCCTCTAAACTAATTAAACAGTAGAAGAAGGAAAAGAGTGATCTCAATGTTTCTTTTTTATCCCAAAACTGCAATCTGTTGGAAGGTTTTCACTGGAGCATGTTCCTTTTGGCTTCTCCCTGTAGCATTTGGTATCTCCACTTAAAATAATACACCTTCACAAGAACAACATATATAGTTCTGTGACACAAGTTTTATATCTTTAGCTCATTAATGATTAATATTGATGAGACTCATTGGTTCTTTTTTTTTTTTTTTGGGCGGGGGGGGGAACAGTTATTTTCCAAGTCAACTGCAAAAATAAAAATTCTTCACGTAAAGGATACTCTAAAAGCATGCATGAGCTATGAGGTGGCACAATAAATGTTCAGTAATTCTATAATCCATCTTTCTAAACAACAGAATCAAAACCAATTCCACTTGAATTTTCCACTGAAACTATTACCCATTTCCTTGTAAAGGCATGATATCAATGACAATGCAGAATAAACAGCATAACAGAATGCAAAGAACACTGAAAGGAAAAGGAAAATCCATACTAAAAACAAATAAATAAATCCTTAATGCTTTTTGATTCTATAGAAGAACCAAGTGAATCTCAACAACAAAAATGTAATTTCCACATCTGGAGATGTTAAAGGATTATCTTACCTGTACTAAAACAAGAATTAATTCCCCTAGCCAAGTATCGAGTACCAGGATGCAGCCTACTACGACGAGCTATAAGAGCAACAAACCCTTCTAGCTGACCTGATCTTCCAAAGTTTCGACATTCTGCAAATCCCTATACATTAATATCCAGTGAAAACAATATTAACATATTATTTTCAAATAACATGCTTAGGACATGTACACACATAAATCACCATTGAATTGCATAACAATGTTAACTGAAAGAAGCAGCCATAGCATTACCATAATCTCAATTCAACTAAGAATGTATTGTAAAAGAGGATATAGAGACAAGGAAGGAAGTTTTTGTACGTTGACTCTAAAATGGTCATTTATTATTGGGTTGGGATTTCTAGGCTTTCACATAAGAAGTTAAAGGTTGCAACCATGTGCAGCAGAAACGGATGATCCAATGTCCCAAATCTGTCAAACATGTCTACCTTTCTAAAAGAAAAGTAAAGAGGAACATTTGGGGCCTCAATAATTGTCAAACTAGGCAATCCTGCTACACTTTTTCTTTCTTACTTTGGTGTGGTATGTTCTAGGTTGGCTTGTGGATGAAGAAAATGAGGATCACCGGAAGCACGCTCTTCTTAATAGAAGGGAAAGTGTTTCTATTTCCCATATTCCATCTGCTGATGCTTCAATTATCTTTCATTCATGGAATGAATCAAAGTTTTCAATCTATTAGTTTGAAATCTTTAATGAATTATCAGATTTAAATATTCACATGTTTAAAACTTCTGTCACAACTTTTTATGACCAAGAAATAAAGTCGGTAATATTAGTATCTACAATGGACCCTAAAATAGGTACTGGCCCATGAAAAATGTTACTACAAAATATTCTTTCATCTAAAGATTAGAATAACAAGCGATGATGAATAAAATATCATGCTCAAAATGAATATCATACATTTACACATAGTGGCAATAGACTATCAAACAAACTTTTGGAAACAAAATTAGGCAGAGGGGTGGTGAGAGAGCAGGGAATGAAAGAAGTTTAATAAGCATCAATTTTGAAGATACAGAGTACAAAGCAAAACCTGCAGAAGAATGACACAGTGCTGAGGTAAACCAATGCTTTTAAAAGGTATCGAAAGCCATTCATTCCAAACAAATTCCTCATCAGGATTTTGCAAAGGCATGCGGCTGGGGAAAGGTCGAGTAATATCTCTTGTCTCACAAAAGTAGTGCTTCCCATCAATGTCAAGATCAGGCAACTCTTGAACATTCTTTACTTCTCCTTTACCCTGGGGTTGAGGATTTTGAAGTGGAATTTTGATCCATTGGCTCTCTGTAACTGTGTATACAGTTCCTCCACCAGGAAGATTTGGAATACTGGCAGTTAACCTTGTTGCAACAAGAAGCAGTCCAAAGCTTCCCAGGGCAGCATAACCCAATATTGCCTTGGCAGAAGTTGTGCTCTTGCACATCCATCGTGATCCGTTTGTTATGTAATCTACTGCTTCATTTTCAGATCTAAAAACATCATATCCCCATTTTCCATGGTAGCAAAGTGCACCAGTAGTTGGATCAACATATATCACTTGAGTGTCAGTCCTAGAATACAAGCTGGTTACGACATATACTTCACCGGTATCCAAAGTTACAACAATAACAGATGTCTGTCTTGAACCACCAACTGTAAAACAAAATGGTAAAAAAATTAAAAAGTTAAGAGGTTTGTAGAAAATGAAGAAAGCAACTTTTTCCTTCTCCCTTTTTAATACCCAAAACCCACTTAACAAACTCAAATTTGAAACTAAGACCCACATAATTAGTAAGCGAACTCAAAACCTTGTGGGAACACATTGCAAGACTGAATCAATCAATTACTCAACTAAGCCCTCAGAGCTCAAAATGACGTAAACATAAACATCCTATTAATCGTCTACTAACTTGATCAACGCAGAAAGACTACTGAAGAATCTCTATTATCATTTTCCTTAACTACTATAGACCGTTAGTAAAGACTGTCCAAATGAGAATTAAATCGAAATGAAAACAAATAATAGTCAAAGATTCCTTTTTTTTTTTTTTTTGGGGACGGCGGAGTCCTTTTTCTTTTCTAAATTAAACTGAAAAGTTAGAGAACAAAAATTGAAACAATAACGTTTCACCACAACTCACCAGGTGATTCCATGAGCTCGTGAAAGCTTAAATTGATTCAAAACGACGAATTTCACGATCCAATTACCTGGTCAAACACAAATAAATTTATAAACAATGAGAATCTATGGATTCGTACAAAGCTGTTTGCTCAGGAATCAGGAAAGCAGAGTTTGACTCTCGAGATCTAACGTCGAAAGCAAAAAAAAAAAAAAATCCAAAAGCATTATTCAATTTCTCTTAAACTGCGATGAAATTGGTTCAATCACTTAAAAGAGACGCAAGAAATTGAAGTGAAACGACGCGAGAAAATGAGAGAGATAGTGAAGAGATTCAATATTTGCCGGATTAATCGTCAAGTTAACTGACCTGACCAGAGACTTGTAACAGGAGGGAACGAAATGCGGGAAATTCAAGAAGCATGTGTTAAAACGCCGAAGGAAGACGCCAATTGGAGTGAGATTTGTGATCGGATGCATGCGAGTATAGACAATAACGGTAAAGCACCAATGAGTTGTCAACTCAGAATCGA
Source organism: Aegle marmelos (assembly GCA_030449875.1). Taxonomy (NCBI): domain Eukaryota; kingdom Viridiplantae; phylum Streptophyta; class Magnoliopsida; order Sapindales; family Rutaceae; genus Aegle; species Aegle marmelos. The sequence goes on from JASUUL010000115.1 coordinate 13,996,844, forward strand.
CTTGATCGAAGGCATAGAAGAAGATGATAGTAAATTACCAAACTTGGTACGCTTGTACTTTGATTAGTCCAAATATCATTTGAAATTGTTTTTGGCTTAAGTGCGTGCGATATGAAAATTTTGTTTCCATCTCAAAGTACTTTTATAAGCTATTATTAAAATTTTTATAATTATTTAATTATCTTCTAATAAAAATTTTAAAAATTAAATAAGATATATTACTTTTATTAAGAAAATTTTAAATTTTGAGTTTCTTAAAATAGAGATTGAAAAATTCTTTTTAAAATATATTTATTTAAATAATTTTATAATTTTTAATAAAAATTCTTATTGAACAACCCAAATATTAAATTCTTTTTTTGATAAAAACTCTACTAAAAAAATTTTACTTAAATAAGAACTATTTTAAAAACTACATCAAATGGAACCTTATTAAAATGTGGGTTTTAAATAAACTATCCTAACTCATTTTGTTTACACTAAATATGTGATTGGATTAAAATTTATAAAAGTAATATCATCTCAAGTTTTCACCTTTTAAATATCAATCAATCAAATGCATCCACTAAACATTAATTACTCTTGCCCCTTATTATTACTTAAACATTTGGTGACCACAAACACATACAATCAATTAAATTAATGATACGTTTATTAAAATAAAATTAGAATGTGATGGAATCAGAATTAAAAGAAATGAGAATGGACTGAAATGAGAATCGATAATGAAAATTAGAATAAATTATTTATTTATATTGTAGGAATTAAAATTGAAATCAAAATAAATTGGATTGCCATTAATGTATTTACTTTGTTTTTAAATTGAAATCAGAATTAGTTAAATTATAACAAATTAATATAAAGTACTTAATAAACTATTGTTATAATTATTGTTATATGTTTTAATTATAGCAATTGTTCATTAAAAAATCATTATTATTATTTATTATAATTAATATTATATGATTTATCATATTAATATCGTAATTAATTATAGTAATTATATTAATAATTATGATAAAATTAATAATAAATATTAATTATAATTATTATAAAGTACTTAATGAGCTAGTTTCATAATTATTATTTTATATTTTAATTATAGTGGTTATTTATTAAAATTTATTATAGTTAATATTATATAATTACTATATCAATATTCTAATTAATTATGAAAATTAAATTAATAATTATGATAAAAGGATATTAATTAATAAAAGAGTAATTATTTAATTATAACAATTATTAATTATTGTGACTATTTATTAAAAATTATAACTACTAATAATTATTTTTATTAATTAATTTAATAATTATGATAAAATTAATAATAAATATTAATTATAATTATTATAAAGTACTTAATGAGCTAGTTTCATAATTATTATTTTATATTTTAATTATAGTCGTTATTTATTAAAATTTATTATAGTTAATATTATATAATTACTATATCAATATTCTAATTAATTATGAAAATTAAATTAATAATTATGATAAAAGTATATTAATTAATAAAAGAGTAATTATTTAATTATAACAATTATTCATTATTGTGACTATTTATTAAAAATTATAACTACTAATAATTATTTTTAGTAATTAATATATTAATTAATAAAAATAATTATATTAATTCTTCAATAATAATATGCTATAATTTTCATTAATTAAATATGAACGTAGGCCAAGAGCTGTAGAACCCAAGTGGCCGCCCACAGGTATGTTATAATTTTCATTAATTAAATGTAATTACTATTATTAATTATTGAAAATAATACATAAATACATTAATAGTATTAATTATTCTGATTATTTATTCAAAAATTATTATTATTATTAATTATTGTTGTTGTTAATAATTTATTAACATATTTAAATATATTGTTAATAATAATTAATTATAATAGTTAATTAATAATTTATTAATTATTTTAATTATTTAATCAAAAATTATAATTATTGTTAATAAGAATTAATATGTTAATTAATTATAATAGCACATTAATTAATTATTTATACTTATACACATTAACTAATATATTAATTAATAATAATAACTATGTTATTCTTAATAAATAAAATTAATTAAATATAATTCTATTAATAATAATTATAAATATATTAATTAATTATAAATATATTAATTAATCATAAATGATCATAAACTGAGTATTTTAAATTTTTGTTAGGTGTAAAATAGTCAATCTTGTGAATAGAGAACTTATTCCCACCTCTACTTAGGAATGAGTCTCTCATTCCTCATTTTCAAATTGTAATGGATCTTAAGATTTGATTCTAATTTCTTACCCTATTTTACAAAATAAATGTTGTTAATAATTCCGATTCTGATTCCAATTCCTCAATTTAAAAAGTAAATGTAACTTAAGTTTATAAATTAATAGTGAAAACTAATTACTGATTATCAATTGTGTGAAATTCACCTCACTAATTTTATTAATTGTGTCAACTTATTTTTTTAAAAAAGAATTTTGTTGGCTATTGGATATCGAATATCTAACATTAACTTTTGATGGCATAATATTTTATTAATTATATTGTACTTACTTATTTTTTGTCCACCATAACTACATTATATTTTTCATATTTTAAAGAATTATTTAAGTATATCATAATTTTTTCCTTATACACATTAAAATCTGCATATTTTTACCTCACTCCTATAATGAAGAAAATTACTGATTGCTTTGACTAAATAAAATTATAATTATATCCCTATTTGCGAAAGAGGAATAGCAAAATAATCAATGCCCACAAACTTTATTTTTATTTTAATTAAATCATCGTTATTGTAGATAATTCAATGTCTATGGCGGCATTTGAAGTTATGGTGTAGTTTCCATGTTCCATCTTGTGCCACAATTACATCACATTTAGTTGTTGATTTCCCGGCGATGGCTTCCTTTCCTCTAAGAGTTTCCAAATAATTATAACCTTTGTTATTGATTTGTAATGAATATATGAATGCCATTTATAATTTGAACTAGGATTGAGGATTGTGTTAAGATTTTGTTAAAGACTATCAATGGTTAATATTCATTTTTTTATTATTTTTTCCAATTCAATACTGAATTTTTATCATTATATTTTTTTGTTGAATTATTTCTGAAATCAATTAACTCTTAATGTTTTTGTGCCAAGTTAGCCTATCAAACTGTTGTGCTGTGTCGGCACAGCACTCATGCGGGGCTCAGGCAGTAATTAATGAATTTTAGTTACGAAATTAGAATTGGCGCCATTATTTCCTTCACTTATTTCGACTGATATTTATATTCTGAAATTCGTCACACCTATAGTTGTTAAAAAGTTACGTTTTTGACGTATGTTAGAAAAAAAAAATTATGAATTAAATTATATCATGGATGTTAATATTTGATGCATATTTTAAAAAAATTATTAATTAAATTTACATGCACACTATATAAGAGTCAAATTTAAGACTCAATTCTTGAAAAGGATACCAGTAACTCGGAATTAGGATTTGGTTTTAAAAAATATGTTATGTTTACCTCCAAATTATTATTATTTTTTAAAATCTTTCTCACAGGATTAGAGACTATCTTCAAACTTAAAAAATTCAAAATGTTGTCTATTTTGAGACCCTATAAAAATTGTAAAAGGAGATGGCATTTGGTTTTCGCTAACAAGAAACAACATTAGGGATAAGACAGAATTATCCACGAGGAATAGGCATGTTAAAAAATAATACAGAATTATATAAGACTTTGAATACTTACACATAAATTCGAGGGATCTTAATGTAAAGTTTGTTTTTAAAATTTAGAATAACTACAAATGCAGGCTTTTTCATGCATAAAAATCTTTTAACTTCTTATTGAGAAGTGTGTTTGCACCCTTCGAACATATAATTCATTGTTTTGCACATTTTCATATATACAATTATTTGTTTTGCACTTTTTTTTTTTAAAAAAAAGAAATTAAGAACACCAAGATAACAGGGGTTTAGGTTGAACCTTTATTTATATAATAAATTAACTAAATAATAAATACAAGAAGAGGGACATAAACTAAAACCTCCTAAGAAAAGTAAATATTTTAATGATGAATATATAAACAATTTAAGTCAAAATAGTTAATGCCAAATATATAGAATTTCAAGAGTGTCCAAAGGAAGAATGTTAAATAAACCTAGTGAAAGATCCCTAGGGTTGAAAAATCATTTCCTTAGGGTTGCAAAATCATTGATAAGTCTGATGAGTACAAGCCCAATTGGCCATAAAAGTCAATAGTAAATGTAGTTGCTAGAAAAACATGTTTGATAACAATAGATAGGCTAAAAGCCAATCACCAAACTCAATCAAGGAGATAAGTAAAATCTCATTGTATGGGTCTATTTAAAATAGCCTAAGAAATCACAGTGGTTGAATCAAATTACATCTCAAGAGCTGAAAAACCAAGTTGAGTAACAAGATCTAAACCTTTTAACAAAGTTGTTAGCTCCGTAAAAAGAATAGACGGATACCTTAAATAGTAACCAAAAAGAGCTAACACTACTCCTTCATGATCTCGTAAAACACCACCAATAGCAGTCATACTAGGATTTCTCTTAGAACAACCATCCACACTTTACTTCACTACCCCTGAAGTAGTTTCACCCAAGTAACCAATTGTAAAGGTCTACAAGGAGGCATGATAATCCTTAATTCATCCTCAATCAGAGTATCCAAAACGCCTCTTAGTGATATGGCTTGAAACTAAAAGCATCCGTGTCTAGTTTAAGATCTAGGAGCACTCTAAAAATAACAATGTCTATATTAAAGGCAATAGAGTCGAACCTAAAAGTGTTTTGAGCTTTCCAGACATGCCACAAAATGAAGCATTGGAGAATGACTCGAATATGCTTTAAAGAATGGCATCACCGCTACTAGTGACTAAATAAAGCATAAAAAGATAAAAAAAAAAGAAGAATGTATAGACGACCAACCATCAGATAAAACCGTTGCCACATCTGTAAAACCATCGGGTAATCCAGAAATAAATATTTAATAATGTCAGCATTCCGATTACAATGACACTAGAAGATCATGTGAAATCCCTTCAAGCACAAGGGCATCATCTGTGGCCAAAAAACCATGCAATAAGCGCCATCGAATATGCCACCGCCAAATTAAATAAAAAGCCTCACTATGGCTACAAGACCCATGTATAAACTCCCAACTACTATTAAGAGAAAATTTTCCATCCCTAGATAAGACCCATCGAAGTATATCCGGTCTAACACTAGAAATAGGTACCAACAAAATCTTATCAACAACTAAAGATGACAACACTAATAAAAGCTTCCCTCTATCCCAAACCACACCATACTAAAAAGAAAATATTAAGGCTGTCGAAGCTGCTATAGAATTAAAATGGAAAAGGGGCTCATCGCCAAGTCAGAAATCATATAAAAAACGATTATGATTGGATCTAATTTAGACGAGTGAATGGATCATTATGGATTAATTGGGTCAATTTTTTCAAACTCTTTAATAATTAGGCTGGGTTCAATTAATCAACATGTAAATAATTATAATAATAATAATTTTTTTCCTCAATTACTAAACCCTAAATGCCTAAACAACTAACTTAATTTTTAACCACTTTTGTTATTAAATGTGGCATTCATGATTTCATTATACCATCTGTTGCCTTACACTCTAATATCAAAATTAAAACCACACGCTTGATTCTCACCAAAATATGACATTTCATTCATTCATTCTTAGATATTGTAGTTCTAACTTGCAATATTTATTTAATATGCATGTTTTGGATATAGAACATTGAATTAACTACTAAAAATTCTTTTATTTTCAAGTAAGAGATAATTTTTATGTCTTTTTTATTTATTTTAATTTTAATTTTTAACTTGACCAACCAAACTCAACCCAATAACTTATAGATCATATTGGTTTTGAATTAAACATGTTTATTTAGTGAGTAGATCTTTTAACACCTGATAAAAATTCTTATAAAAAACCCATTTATTTGCATTTATAATTTTATCTTGAATGAGAATAATGAGTGAAATCAAAATATCATTTCAAATTGATTAACTTTAAGGCCTCCAAAAAGTGAAGAGCACTTCTTTTTCTTCCCCTTTTTTCCTTTTTTTCAAAAGACTCTAAATCTTCTTGAGTATACTTTCAATCACTAATCAATATCAAAACTATCTACATATTAAAGAATTGTCATAAAAATACAAAACAATTGAATATCCCATAACTCAGAAAAACAAATGTAGTTAGAAGTATTAAAAAGTGTGGATCACCAGAGAGAGAGAAAGTACAGAGACATATGTAGAGAGAAAATAATCATCTTTTAGTTTATTTTATTAGTTCCTTTTTAGAATTAAAATAAATATAAGGGTCGGACTATTTGAACCAACTAATTTTTTTTCTTACATATTTTTAATTAAGAATTTTATTATCTAAATATTTTTTGAAAAATTTTATTTAATTAACTTTTTCTTTTCTTTCTCTTCTCAATTTCACAATTTCCCTTCAATGCATTCCAATCTATTCTTTCACCTACAAAAAATTAGTATATCTAACTAAAAGGATCAAAATCTGTCATTTAAAAATAAACATTGATATATTTTTATTAGCTATAAAAATTAACAATATCAAGAAATTAATTTTTACCAAACACAAAATTTAATAAATATAAAAAAATTCTTATATATGGAAAATATGAAATAGAGATAAAGATGTACTAAGAAATGACAAAAAATAAATTAAAAAGAGAGTAAAATTGAGTGTTTATTTTACAAAATATTAGAGTAGAGAGAGAATATGCAATTGTAGGATAAAGAGAGAAAGACATTTATAAAGGGTAATTTTTGAAATTTTAATAATGATTTTTTAAAATGAGTGTGGAGAGAAATTTAGTGGGTTCAAATAATCTTATACTAAATATCACTAGAAGTCCTGTAATTTTGATAATCTTTAACTAAATATCCTAAAAAAATGAGTTTTATAAAGATTTTTGGATGGTGGCAAAAACACTACTCTAATTTAGTTTAGGTAACTTTTTTTTCAATTCAATTAACAATGGATTGAATTGGTTAGATTTTTACAAACCTGATTCAAGCTAGTCTTTGAGCACCTTTGGCTCAATGATTAGTAATCGGCTAATGCCTTTACCCATGTCAAGGGGCAGGAGTTAGAGTCTTCATGCCCAGGACAGCCTACGTAATAGAAAGGGTCAAATTATTGGTTTATTAATAAATTTTACAATAAAATAGGACATCAAAAAGATCTAAAGTGAAAAAAAAAAATGAAAAGCTCATACTTAATTATAATTTTATTAAATACTAGAGGGGTAGATGTTAATATCCAAAAACATGACAAATTTTAGACAAAATCTCGTATGAGGCTAACGGCTTTGACATGCCACACGATGCTCCTTTTGTTGGCACTTGATGACTTCATATTTTATCTATACAAGTCTCTCAAAACATTCTGAATACCCATCCTCAGCTTTGTGCCAGTGATTTGTCAAGTAAGCACTCCCCTGAAATGCCATATATGTTTGGCTCATTTTTTATAATTTTGCAGTTACTACCAACCGAATTTCAAGATACCTAGTTCAAGATTTGATCTCTTTGTCATGAAATTGTTGAAAATTGATTAAAAAAAGACAAAAATCAAATTGCATTCAAATTAGCGACTGAATATTTTGACAAACAGCTTGAAAGATGCTAATTTGGAATCGTATGTATAAATTTGTCAAAAATTGTAGTATTAATTTGGTGGCTTTAGCACCAAATTTCTTGATCAAATTTGACCGCTAAGCCACCGTTTTCTATCAAATTTGATGGTTAAGCCACCAACTTGGTGAGCATAATTAGTTAAGTTTTTGCTATAAATAGAGAGGTTCATCCTCTATATTTATTATTCCAAAATCCATTAAGAGAATTTAAGAACTAAATATAATTATTCTTAAATTAAAAATTTTGAGTGTATTTGTGGTATTGGTGAGAAAAATTTAGTTCCCAAGAGTATGGTTGTAATAAATTTCACATAGTGATATTTTTTTTTAGTTGTCTTGCAACAACGACTGTAATTTTTCTCTATATTTAGAGTTTTTCACACAAATAATGTATTGTGTGATTGATGTATTTTCTATTTAATTTTGTTAATTGATAAATTACTTAAAGTAATATTGAGAGAAAACTCAATTTTCTAATGGAAATCAAATGGGCCTGCGTGATTTAGTTTATTCATCTTAAATTTTGGATTATTTCTTGCATCAGAGAATGAATTTCAAATGGTTTTTGGGTTTAATTTAGCCCATTTTCATACAAATTTTGCTGAGATTATATCTTTTATTGCATGCTGATTTCACGTTGGTGAACCCAACTAGGGAATAGATACTATCAGTATGCATTCATATATCCTCAGTTATTTTTTGTCTAAGTTTCAACGTAGTTGTCTTTTTTAGTTTTCCTGGGAATATTTGTTTCTTGTTTTTCGAAATGCATCAAGTTTATCACAATTTTTCTATTTCGTCGAAGTATATCTGTGTAGTAACATTATAGGAAAATATAATTCTGGAAAAACATATTCTCTAGAAAAAAAAAAAAAAACGGAGCAGTATCTTTTAATATCCATTAAGAAAAATCAAAGTAATGACATCAACAAGCCCTTTCCTTTTTCTTTTCCATTTTTTTTAGCACCATTATAGGAAAATATAACTTATTCATCAAAATGTGAGCAGATTTCTGCTTCTGGCTTATTGCATAACTTCATCTGTTTTCAAATAACTTGATTCAAGTGAGATTTAAAATAACTTCAAGTGACCATTTGATTTGAATCTAATACTCAAATAATCTGGTGTCAGTTACTGACAATTACACCCTATTGCATTATGTTGGCTACATGATTAGAAAAAATGAAGAAAGAATTACCTTACATGAGCTAATAAAGTATATAGTCTTACCTTTTTAAGGTCGGCTAGAATCAGACGGCTCCCACTTCTGCATATTGCAGTTGTCCATTTGAAATCAAACTCCATTTTGGAAATGTCTAGTTCCATCTCCTCTTTGTCTTGTTCAGCCATTACGACAACTATCCCTCCACCCAAGCTCTCATTGGCTATGGCAAGTTGATTTAGTAATGATCCATGTTGAAGTGCAGGCTAACTGATGAGGACAATGGGAAAGCTATCATGAGTGATGAAATAACTGGTGACTAAATGACAAAATTCATCTTCATTTGTCTAATGCAGGAACATGTAAACTAGAATGTCTGATGCAAAATATCACGGTAAAGTCCAAACATGCTAATAAAATGAAAACAAATAATTTAGACATAAAAAGTGAGTCGACTGCAGGTATAGCTTTTATGGAAGCTAAACTAAGTAGAATCATAGGTTATGGTGTCTGGAAGAGAGAGGTAAGAAGCATGATATAAGGTGCTGTAATATTCAGGCACCATAACTTGGTTTTTTTGTTTTTTTTTTTGTTTGGGGGGGGGGGGGGTGTAGATATTAGGCATAAAGAAAAAAACCTCATGTGGATATTCCAAAAAATTAGAACATTACCAATTTATCACTCCACCCAAGCATTAGGGTGTGGATTTGCAACACTATCTCACTTTTTCCTTTCCTCAGCGAGTCAAATTTCTTAGAATTTGAATAAAAAACGAGTCCATGCATCATTGCAAATATAAGCATCCCTGCAAAGCGAATGGAAACTGAAACAAGCCTTGGACCAATGCCCTCAGAGTTAGCATGATTGCCTGAATCAGCCACAAATGTCCAAGATAACCAAAGGCAATCAGCCAAGTTACCATCTGTCACACCGAAGAGTGACAAACCCCCAAGACAAATAAGTAGCAGGGTTGCAACCAACAGCGCCAATGGCTTAGCATGCGGATGGACTGGAAAAAAGACATCCACCCGGTATGCAAGCTGCTTACTTAAAGAAACTTCCTTCGAAATATTTTCCAGTGATCTTGATTCAGAGACACAGTCAACATACTTCAAAATAACAACAGGGATGGATAAAAGTCTCAGTGAGATGATTAAAGCCAGGGTTTTTTAAGCCTTCACTGGAAAGTTGGTCACTCTCCTTAGATATGTAGCTAATGACATCTATAGAATCCAACAGATTGCAAGCTCGTAACCTAATATTTAGCTTTGAGACCTGGTTCTACAAAGGCAAAACTAGTGTTTTTTCAGTGAAGATCACACATGAAGACTTTTAATCAATGTGATTCAATTATTAAAATATCAAAGCCTGAAAAATATCACATTATATAATCACATAAATTGGGAGCTAGCTTATTTCAATCTTATGACACCATTTGGTTACCATTTAAAATAATTGTTTGCTGCTAATCATTCAAAGCAAAGTTACTTTTAGCTAGCAAAAAGCAAATAACAAATTTAGAGTTTCCACCAAGCAAATTTTTAAACAAAAAGTTAGTATGCCAAATATGAAGTTAACAGTCACAAAATCATTTAAAAAAAAAAGAAAAAAAATGAAATTTTCCTGTAACTGGTCGACTTGATTATGTAAAGAGAAATTCTTGTGTGCCAATGAAGCAAAAAATGTTATCATAATCTGCAGTTATTTCAAACAAAATTAATCAAAGAAATCATTTTTTCATTCAGAAAAAAATTCAACATTTCATAGTTTTATAGATAGAAAGAGCAATCACCACCAAAGAAATGACCATATGCCACCGGGATTTGACCTGTTAACCAGAAAAGCCGGCAATCATCTTACTTTTCAACGTTTTCTCCTCTGAAAGCCCATATTTCGATTTGAAACGACGGCGTTTCTTTGCAATGCGACCCCATTTTCATCACGTTTCGGAGACGTCTCGGTGCGGCGAGATGAGCATGATCTTCTTCTATGCCCCGCATACTTGTATTCTCTGAAAGAAGAGGAATTGAAGGACGAAACGGAGTGAAATGCTGGCGCTTTGTGCGATTTGGAATCGGGAAGAAGTGGCTGCGACAGTCTGGGGTTTAAGGAGAATCTGCGAGGGTATTTTGGGGCTTTCCTCGCTTAGTTATTATAGGAGTGAGCGAAAGAGGGTGATGGGAGGAACCAGTCCCTGCTTGAGGAAGAAGGCGACGACTCGCAGCCTAGGGACATGGATGTAATTTCCTGAAAACCTTTGGGGTTTATTTCGAAATGTAATAAAGCTTGGGGATTTTAGGTTTAGTTTTCTCAATTGAGTTTGTCACTTGAGGGCGTTCTATCATGGATTGGAGCATTGGAATGAGTCAGTAGAAGGTTGTCAATATTTTGTTACATAATTAATGACTTAAAAGTGGGTGTGTGATAGTGAAAATAAAGTAATGGTTATGCATGGACTCCTAACAAAACAAAACAATAAAACCGTTTTAGCAAAATCAATTAAAAATATTTACATTTTAAATACAGAGTCTCCATCAAATACGCATCCTAAGCACTAAATTTGTTTTTCCAACAAGTCATGCATTATCTGATTATTAATTAAAATTTTAAGGTAGTCAATGATTAAGAGACACATAACTTATCGCATCATTTAATTATTAATTGAAATTTTAAAATAAGTTGAATGATCAAAAAATACATAATTCGTCAAGCACAATAACGTACATAACGACACACAAATAATTAGAAACGATTAAATTTATTACATAACTTTTACTAAAATATATAATTGATAGCCAAACAACTTTTCTTTTTCTCAAAGCTAAAATTGTAAAATTTATCTAATACAAGCCTACTTGACAAAAACTTCGCATAGTCGTGTCTTGTGGGCTAAATAATAAGCGTTGGACTATTAACACTCCTCAAAAATTCTATTGAAACTCCTCCTTCCATTTTACTTCATTTAATGTTAAAAATATCTCCCTTTTTTTTTTTTTCAAATGAACACTTTCTTTCATTTATGAATCATTTTCTAATAATTTTCTCACTCTTTCAATCTTAATATTTGAATTCCTTTTTTCAAACTTTCTTTATTGTTTAATTTAAAAAAATAAAAGAAAAAATAAGAAAAATATTTTATTTAAAAAATAATAAATATTTTATAGGTCTAACACAATTTTATCTCACCTATAAATTTTGGGTTCAATAATTAGTTTGAGAATTCTTAAAAAATTATTTGATGTGGAATATATTTTTTAATTTATTTTTCCACTGTGTTGTATCTTAATTATGTTGTTATGTTATATTACAAGAATTTTTGTTTTGGTTTAGAGAATTACTTCTTAAATTCAACCTATTTTAATGATAATAAAAAAATAGACTCTACGTGCAAAATAAAATTGAAGAGACAAAGAAAATATAAATGGCTTAATTTTATTTATATTTGTCCTTAAATGTACTTGTAATATAAAATGGGTTTTATGAGACTAATTAAGGGGTGCCGATAGTCTCAACTCAAATAATAATAGTAAAAAGAGCAATACTAAAGATTTTAATATTTAAGTCCCAACTGCATCCTAACGTATGTGGCATTTATCTATGAAATAGAAATAAAATAATTTTTATAAGTTATGAAAGTTATAATTAAATAGGTAGGTGATACATTATATGTAGATTCAAGACAAGACTCGAATATTAGAATCCATGACATTGTAGTAATTAAAAATATACGTAAAAAATTAATACCAAAACGACTTTAAAAGTTTATAATACACGAGTCGTTCGCTAAGTTTTTTCGAATTGTTTTATAAACGGTAGTAAAATATGCAGTGCAAATTTTGAGAATTATATGTGATGGTGACAAAATATACTTAGTAATTATATGATAATATATAAGGTTTAACTGTGGTACCGTGCCTTATAACGGGGATATTGCGAAATGGTTGAGAAAGTAGGAAAATTTGACAATCTAGCAACACCCAAATTACAAGACATTTCGACGACACAGAAGGCAGCCACTACCATTACTTTTAAGCAATTCAATTTATAACCAAAGTTTATATTTATAAACTAAAGTGAAGCCCGGCCCATGATTAGAGTCTAACGGGCTTCAATATTCTAAGCCCATCCCACACGAAATCGGGACGCCTGACGGTACCTCTTTAGTGAACCCACCTATCGACACTCTGCCGAGCAACTTTAGACGACATTATTTTGCAATCGGGAAGGAGAATTCTCTAGGGCACTCAAGAAGTTGGTTGGTACGCTCCCTCCCTCCTTCTCTCCAATTCTGAGCTTTCAATTCTTTGAGTTTTATTTATCTTTAAAATTTTTTAGTTCAAAATTCTAATGAAAATTTCTAGATTTTTTTTTTCAAATTTGGAATAAGATGGGGCACGCTGCTGAGTTCAGGCTAGACTTGGATTTCAGCTGAGGATAGGCTTGTGGTGGTTCCATAAGCTTACATGACTGGCTTCTGAAATTTATAACAATATGAAGGATAAAATATTTTTTTTAAAGAAAATTTATCTTAAATGTTTAATAAAGTATTGTTAAGAAAAATCTTAGTCTTTTGCAAATTTTGGGTTTTGGGGAATATAGTTTAGTTGCTTGTTGGATTATCGAATGACCTGATTTTTCATTTCTGCTAGTGCTCTTTGGTCACTCTTGTTTTTAGTACAATTCCTAGTTTTGTATCTCCAATGTGATTTCTATTTAGTCGAATTTGTAACATGGGGTTGGGAGTCAGGGCCTCATTCTTTGATCCACGTTAATTCCAGTTTCTGGGATCGGTCCTCAGTAGGTTACAATAAATCGTGTGGTGTGTTTGTGGCATTCGAGCTCTGATATGCATCAGCAAACTGCATTTATTCCTTGTCTATGGCCATGCTGGTGTGGCTTACATTTAGATTTTGATTTGAATCTGATCTTTTCCTCAACTGTGTTGAATGTTCAGTTCTAGGTTCAGTTTCGGATTTAATTATACGGATTGACAGTTAGGCCTGCAACGTTACATCAGGGCTACTTAACATGGAATTTGATTTTAGTTTGATGCTCATTTAATGTTCTTTTGTTTGCTTAGCTTGACATAGATTACATCAACTTATGATTTATTTAACTTTATGGCTCCTTAAAAAGAACTTACAGTATGATTCTTCACTTTTATGATTACTTCTTGTCTCTGTCCCATTCTGTGACTGCATAATCTAATGTCTCAACTTTTTCTGGATTTAATTTATTTAATTTTCCTACACTGAGCTCGAGTCTCATGTAGTTTGATACGTGATAGTGACGAGCTTAATAATAATTCTCATATCCATAGATTAGCTGAATGATGAATGCATCCTTGCAACCAATTAATAGAATTGAGACTTTTTTGGTTAAAAGGGAAATAAATGATGCCTGCTTACATGAATCATGTTAGGATGAAAAGAATCATGACTACATCTATGGAAAACATGGATGTTTAATGGTATTAATCAAGCTATCAGAATATGCCAAGGATAATCAAGCTTGCATGAATCATGTTAGGATGAAAAGAATCATGACTATATCTATGGAAAACATGGATGTTTAATGGTAGTAATCAAGCTATCAAAATATGCCTAGGATAACTGTGAGTCCTTTTTTGAAAGCAAAGCAATTAGTTTTGAAATCTAGTCCTTAGTTTTGCTAGATAGAATTATAGATATTGGACTTGTACCTTCTTTGGCTTCGTTATTTTATTTTATTTTTTTGGTTGTTTCTTCTTGCTAATTTCTTTGTTGGTTATATATGGTTTATAGCTCAATTGTCCAGCGTAGTACCAGACAGAAATATGGAAGTTGTTACCCACCAAAGAGAGAATGAAAATGCTTTGTCTACTGTCAGTTCAAGGCCAATGGAATGGTCTACAGTCCCATATAGTGCTCCCCAAGCTCCAGGTCCAAATGGAAAGCAGAGAACGTCAAGTTTAGAATCACCAATTATGTTGCTGACAGGCCATCAGAGCGCTGTATATACCATGAAGTTCAATCCAGCAGGAACGGTGATTGCTTCTGGATCTCATGACAGAGACATCTTCCTTTGGCATGTGCATGGGGATTGCAAAAATTTCATGGTTCTGAAGGGGCACAAGAATGCAATTCTGGATCTTCACTGGACAACCGACGGGTCACAGATAATATCAGCCAGCCCTGACAAAACTCTGCGGGCCTGGGATGTTGAAACCGGAAAACAGATTAAAAAGATGGCAGAGCACAACTCTTTTGTCAATTCTTGCTGCCCTTCTCGGAGAGGACCGCCTCTTGTTGTTAGTGGCTCTGATGATGGAACTGCTAAACTTTGGGATATGCGTCAGAGGGGTGCTATCCAAACATTTCCGGATAAATACCAGATCACAGCTGTCAGTTTCTCTGATGCTTCTGATAAAGTCTACACTGGTGGCATAGACAATGATGTCAAGGTTTGGGACTTGCGTAAAGGTGAAGTAAGCATGACACTTCAAGGCCATCAAGATATGATAACAGGCATGAGCTTGAGTCCTGATGGTTCGTATCTCCTCACTAATGGCATGGACTGCAAGCTCTGCATTTGGGATATGCGCCCATATGCACCTCAAAATCGCTGTGTGAAGATTTTGGAAGGGCACCAGCACAACTTTGAAAAGAACTTGTTGAAATGTGGTTGGTCACCAGATGGAAGCAAGGTCACTGCAGGTAGTTCAGATCGCATGGTTTACATATGGGATACAACCTCACGACGTATCCTGTATAAGCTCCCAGGACATACTGGATCTGTCAATGAGTCTGTTTTCCACCCAGCTGAACCTGTTATTGGATCTTGCAGTAGTGATAAACAGATTTATCTAGGAGAGATCTGAGAGTAACATTCATCCATATGCCTCTAATCCGGCATTTTGTAGCCTGTAAGTACTAATGGTTTTGCTTTGCCTTTTTGTCTTGATGCTAGAAATTTGAAAAGTATGAATTCCTTGAGCTAGTTTCTTAGCTGAATTTCACTTCTCTAGATACAAGGTGCAACACATTTTGCTGAAAGCTCTTCCATATTTCATTGTTGCTACTGACTAATTGAATGATGGGTTCAGTTAGCCCTGTTCTTTATATTTTTTTTTAAAAAAGGGAAGAAGTTTGTCCTAAATTGTTTCAGGCATGGATCAACCCCATGTTCATACCAGAATGTCTTGGGAGATATTGTCTTGGGAGATATTGTCTCCATTACATTACTGTACTTGATCATCTAAATACATAATGATGTGCATACTGTGTACAAAATTGGGATAAAAAAATTTGTCTTTTGACAGATGGCACATGGCATTCATCCAGGACGTAGTAACAGATAATATTTATGTTATTGAATAATTGTTTTATACTTGGCAAGAATGGTCTTAGGACCTATACGCAGAATGATTGGGGAAAAGCTACAGTACTGAAAATGCTGGGTAAATAGTTGTGATTTGAAAACTAAATTGATTTGGTCTCACATTTGTATGTTAAAAAATCTATAATAATTTCATATGGCGCTTTATATAATCTTTTGTTTCTTAGCCCCCCATATATATATGTACGTATGTATGTATCTATGTATATAGCTTTACTATATTTATCATAATTATTGTTTAAAAATTGTATTTATTCTACATTATCAATTTGTATTTCATGATTATGACTTTCTTTTCACAATTGACATGCTTTAAACGCGGCCGATACTTCAATACCAGATAAAAACTTAAATTCATGATTTATCTACATTTTTTTTTCATTTTAAAAGGTTATGGTTTCAGCCTTTTTCTCACGGTGAGAGTCTAAATTAATTGTCTTATTCGGACAATCTATATCAATCAATTTCTGTATTTTCATTTTTGTCCAAAGACATGTATGCTTCTCTATCTCTTTCACTTGCTTTCCCTTTTCAAAATACCAGTTTTTGCATTTGGTTGACTCTGGGCAATTTTACTTAAAATTCTATAGTTGATGTGATAAATTGAACAAAAACCTTGAATGAAGAAAAATCACGCATTGGTCTGATATTTCTTTAGTTTAACCTGCACCGCGTGCTCCCAAAGTACCAGGCTTTTAGGTTGCATCCGATGCGTATTATTACTATTTTGTACCTTCTGAATTATTATCTCCACAAGCTCAAACAACAGCCAGTCGCAGGAGATAACTAAGTTCCGAGAGAGCCCTCGTGTAACTCGTGGAAGATTTAGCCTGAATTGAATTGATCAGTCACACTGTGCGACTTCTGATTCCAAGCGATTATATGTTCATTTTTATAAAAACAAAACTCTGCATTTTTCCTCACTTGTAGGGTCCGATAATTGTCCCCAGCTTAACTCTGAACTCCCTATTCTGTTTTTTCCAGAATGCCCCAAAGTAGGGTATTTATTTGTTCATACATCACGCTTGATAATTATGTAAATATGCCTTTCGAGTTGTGTATTGACTAAAATACCCCCAAAAGAGACATATAAAGTCCACGCTGAAACTTCCCTCATTCTTATCATTTCACTCCTCACGTAACTAAAGTGTATATATATTTGAATTATAATAGCAGTGGGACTGAAATATTGCATAATAATACATTATAAGCCAATCAGACAAATTACGCGATATACTACTCGACTAAAGTTTTCATTACACGACTATATTAGATAAATTTAGCTGCAATTAGCTTTAAATAAAATGTAAATAACTCTTGGTCTCAATTAAATTTCAATAGCATATAGCACATATGATCAATCCTATTAAAAAAGTACTTCATTTTTCGCAAAAGGTCCAGTTTATATGTTTCATCTTCTCGTTTTGATTGTACAGAATAGAAGAACTTGAAGAGCTAACTTTTAGAATCGCATGCCCTACATTCAGTCAAATCAAATGCCGTAAGACATCGGAAATATAAGCCAAATGAAACAGGATCTAACTTATGAAGTGAAAGGAGACCACAATTGTCTAAGCACAAATGCACCCAAAAATAGTACTCCAAATTCGAATGTGCAAGCCACGCACCTGCTTGTATCATATTACTTACTCTTACATTAATGCTAGCTCGACTAATAGCTAACGAGAGCGCTGTGCATGTTCTAACTGCTGAGGCTTTAAACACCACCTTCCGGCTTTTCAATATTTCTTGCCAATAAACGAGTGTTATCAATTTACTTGTATGTCTTGCATATCCAGAAAAAACGGAACAGAGCCATTTTAACAAAACCCACAACAAGCTAACACTTATTTATCAAGTTTCAATTCCCAAGATATATTATCTTTGCCATAGTGACTCAATTCCTAGCATGTATGGGCCATAAGAGTCATATGCAACCATAAACTAAATTACGAATAATTAATAATAATAACCTGGATCTGCTCACACTCCTTTTTCTTATGCGTGTGCATTGACCATTTTGAGTATTATAATTAAACATTGACCGAAGACCAACATGCTTTCTCCCTCTTCCTGTGCTAATCTAATCTACAGACAAGGCTATACGATTAACTCTTTCGAATTAGGCCTCGTCGACTAGGTGCTATGCTTAAACTTCTAACTTTGTTCAAATAAAAAGTCTGTCAAAATCTTGAATACTCCATAACAGTTTCTTAATCATTAAGAATCCCTTCACGTACATGCCGTGGTTTAATCTGTGATAATTACATGCTGTGGCTTCCCCAGCGATAATTGCATGTCATGGTTCCATAAAAGCATTTAATAAACAAACCAGGCTAGAATTTTAACCGTCGAGTAATAAGCGATTTGCTTTAGCTTTCAAAATTTGTCAACTTTTTTTTTTTTGGAAAACAAGAGAATGGATGGAATTTGAAATGGAGACAAGCTTCTTTGATTTTCTAGTCAGCCAGGGCGTACACTTGAAGTAACATCTGTGCAAAGACAAGGCATACAACTCTAACAATTACAAATCCTAGATTCTCTTTGTGAAGCAAAAATCAAGTGTTGATCTGGTAAATCACCTTAAATTCGGAGAATTTCCAGTGCAGGTTGCAGATTTGTTGTGCTAGAACAAGTAGCGGCAGAAGAGTGAAGTAACAGCAACAAGAGCATAGGCGCTGTGTATTCGACCATGATTTAGATGATTTGGATTAGGGCAATTGGGTATTTGCATATTAAAAAAGGCATATACAAGGAATTTTGAAGTATGAAGTTAAATTTAAATAAATGCCCTACTTTTGGGGTATAGTGGGGACAAGTTCCTGCTACCCTGCTGCCAAACTTTCTAGAGATTTTGTTGGAACTCGATATCCAGATTCTAATTGCTGCACCTTGGCTTATCGTTACAAGCTGAAACGACAGCCATTCAAAAAACTTCTACTAAAACAGAGGATAATTTTGCACAGATTTATAAGTAAATGCAGCTCCCTCATTCTCTCGCACAGCCATTGCGCATTCGAAATGGCAAGAGCCGTTATCTTCTTCCTCAGCCTTTCTCAACTCTACCTCTTGTCTTTGCAATCTGATCCCATCAATGTCTGGCCAAAACCCAGAATCTTCTCATGGCCAAAACCAGAAGCCAAGGATCTTGCTGCAGAGTTCAAGATCGAAGCCCCAATGCAGACCCAGCTCTCCTCTGCCGTTGACCGTTACCTCAAAATCATTAAGTCTGAGCACCACCATCACTTGGTTCGGCCATCCATCAACATCTCATCATCTCCTCCCCTACAAACCCTCTCCATAACTGTTGACGACATTTCTGTCCCTCTTACACACGGTGTTAACGAGTCCTACTCTCTCACCATCACCTCCGACGAAAACACAGCTTATCTGGTAGCCTCCACTGTATGGGGCGCCATGCGGGGCCTGGAGACCTTCTCCCAGCTTGTCTGGGGGAATCCTTCGTGTGTGGCGGTTGGCATTTATGTGTGGGATGAGCCTCTCTTTTTCCATAGAGGATTGATGCTCGATACCTCTAGGAACTATTATGAAGTTGATGATATACTGAGGACAATTTCTGCAATGAGTTCAAATAAATTGAATGTGTTTCATTGGCACATTACGGGTTCACACTCGTTTCCATTGTTGCTGCCGTCTGATCCTTATCTTGCCGCCAACGGATCATACGGGGAGGACTATTTGTATACTTCTAATGATGTGAAGAAGATTATTGAATATGGTTTGAATTACGGTGTCAGGGTTGTTCCGGAAATCAACACTCCTGGTCGGTTTGATAATTTTTTTTTTCCTAGACATTGTTTTCTTAAGTTGTTTTTTTGAAAATGAGACACTGAAAATTGGTGTTTTGAGTATGATGCTTTTCGGATTCGAAAATGTTTTTGGTAATATTTCTCAAGAATAGTAATTTAAAAATGAAAATGGTTTTTCTTTGACAGTTTTATTAATTTTTTTGAGCTAAAAGCTGAAGTTTGAAAAATAATGTAATACTACTTTCAAACTGTTTGAATATGAGTTTTTAATTTTGATATCACACGAAAGTTTATGCCATAATATAGAAAACTGTTCTCTTGTTTTGTAACTCGAAATGGAACAAATTTGGTCTCATCTGTCACCCACATAATAAAAGAGAAGATATCCACAATTAAAGTAAAGTAGCATTTATTTGTTGGTAGGAAAAAAATCTTTTGTCACTTTATCTACCCATTTGACAAAATCATAGCCTTATTAATTTTTTTTTCTCTCCTTATAATTCATATGATATGTTCCCATCAGACAGCCGTGCGCATAGACCGTTTCTTAAAATTTTCAATTTTTTTTTTTTTTTACTGTAATTTCAGGCCACTCAGGATCATGGGCAGGGGCTCACCCAGAGATAGTGTCCTGTGCAAACAAATTTTGGTGGCCAGCAGGCACCAAATGGGAAGACAGGCTTGCTTCAGAGCCTGGAACCGGACAACTCAATCCCTTGCATCCGAAAACCTTCGGGGTCATGATAAATGTCCTGGAGAATGTTGCAAGCATTTTCCCGGAAAATTTTTTCCATGCAGGAGGCGATGGAATCCTTCCGGCTTGCTGGAAATCCGATTCCTTGATCCAATCGTTCTTATCCACTGGCGGTACCCTCAGCGAAGTCCTGGAAAAATTCATCAATTTCGTCTTTCCGTATATTGTTGCTCTTGACAAGACTGCTATTTACTGGGAAGATGTGATCCTGGATAATGAAATTAAAGTTGATCCATCGTATCTTTATCCTGACTACACCATTTTCCAATCCTGGAAGAATGGTACTGAGAGCAAGAAAAAAATTGTGCAAGCCGGGTACAGGGTGATTGTGTCATCGTCCGATTACTATTACTTGGATTGCGGACACGGGGGATTCCTCGGAAATGACAGTTTGTACGATCAGCCTCCGGAGATTCAGAAAGCTGAAGGCGGAGGGTCCTGGTGCTCCCCATTTAAAACCTGGCAAACGGTTTACAATTATGACATTACAGAAGGGTTGAGCGAGGAGGAGAAGGAGTTGGTGCTGGGCGGGGAGGTGGCGTTGTGGTCGGCACAGGCTGATGGGACAGTGGTGGACGCCCGGCTGTGGCCGAGGACTTCGGCTATGGCGGAGGCCTTGTGGTCCGGAAACAGGGATGAGATGGGGAAGAAGAGGTACGCCCAGGCGACGGATCGGCTGAACGAGTGGAGGCATAGGATGGTGAAGAGAGGGATTGGAGCTGAGCCTATTCAGCCGCTCTGGTGTTTGCAAAATCCTGACATGTGTAACACTGTTCACGCATATGATTCGGAGGGTGATGAAGAAAATGTGACCCTTTCTACGGGCAATGTGGGTTCAAAGGGCTTTGCTGATTCTTCTGGAAGCAACATAGGCTAATAGAGATTCTTGTTGTTAAAAGAATCTTAAATAAAGTAGAAATTTAATTGTGTCTAATGTATTCAGAAGTATCAAGAACTGTAACGATTCAGTAGAAACAATTACTTGATTAATTGCATTAGTTGTTTCAATAAAATTGATGGGTCCTTTAATTTCAACTGGCATTCCTCTGGATCGATATATCAACGTTTTTGTAATGACTTTAAAATTTAACTATAATTGGACATGTGATAAAATATTATTGGATATTGGTCCGATGACATGGTGAATTGGGGGTGTTGAAACCACTTAAGAAATTCTCAAATTGTAAGATTTATTAAGATTGTATAGCTGGCAGAAAATGAGTGCAAGAGAAATGAGACACGGAAGTTTAAATATTTATTGGTGGCGTTGATTCTGAAAATTAAGGCATAATCTAAATCCATGTGAATAGTATAGTTTGATTTATTGTTTTAGGCTCATAAGTTAGAAGCAAGTCAACTTTTTTTTTTTCCTTCATCCCAATATTTAAAAGGAGATTTTCTTAATTTATGTTTGTATATAAGCGAAATGGAGTTAAGTGATATGTAAATTAAAAAGAGTAAATGTTCCTTCAGTTGTAACAGATTGAATAATTGTCTGATTTTTTTATTTAAAAAATTAATCAAAACACTTATGTTATATATATAATTATGATAATATCTACAAGGTTATTGTCTACTGTACACATATCTGATGTTAGATTTGTTTGAAATTTAAAAATGCTATTATACCTTTACGATTCAAATGTTATAAAAGTAACAACATAGATATTTTGGCTATTTTAAACAATGTAGGAGGTAACTTTGTAATTAAGCTGAAGTTTAGGAATTAGAGGAAGATTTACCCAAAAAAATTAAAATTAAAAAAAAAAAGCTTAAATATTTCTTAACAAACAAAATAAACTCATCAGATGAAAATCCTGGAGTAACCAAGAGTTTAGTAACCGGTCAAGTCTAAAGTGAATGAGACATTAAGATTGAGACACGACGGAAGAAAAGGGCCCAACGTGGAAAAAGAAGCGACGGAAATTGAGATGAAAATTCTGTGCAAGTCTAGTTCTTTATTAGAATTGACTTATCATTGGAATTTTTTTTTTAAAATTTCTTTGTTAAAATTGACTTGATTAAAACGCTATCAAACATTGTCCGCTCCACACGTTCTTTTTGTCATACCTTTAATCTCCAAATCTCGTTATTGAATTTGATTTATGTAAAGAGTCTTTTTTATATGTTTTTAATTTTTTTTTTAACTGCGTGCCTTACCCTTTTATTATAGTTTTGTGCGGTTTTGAGACTCATTCATTCATAGCAATGCAGCAGTAATAGTTCTCTAAGTTAATTCTTCGACAAAGATAGATTTTATAATTAAAAGAGAAAACAAAAAGCAATTTTCGTCAAACACAAGACTTTTTTTTTCTTTTTAATTGTAATTCTTGTTCATTAAGCAACAAATAAAGACAAAAAAAAAAAAAATTCAGACTATAGTAGACTGCGGCCATTTGTAGCTAAGAAACCACTCTATGTACTCGTTATTATTATTGATGCCAAAATCTAGTTGCATCGATGTGTAGGCTACCTATTAGATCCTAATGCTAATGTTTGAATTGATTTATGTGAAGATACGTTAGAGAAGTCCTAGAAAAAATTAGTGAGTATAATTTGACCCTGCGTGTACTAGATTTTACTATTAGCATTTGAATTTGTTTATGTAGAGAGACATATTT
This sequence comes from Aegle marmelos, assembly GCA_030449875.1. Taxonomy (NCBI): domain Eukaryota; kingdom Viridiplantae; phylum Streptophyta; class Magnoliopsida; order Sapindales; family Rutaceae; genus Aegle; species Aegle marmelos. The sequence continues at coordinate 14,020,265 of JASUUL010000115.1, forward strand.
TACCTCTACAAAGAAATCTAAGTAGAAATTGACGAGCATGATTTAACCCCAGTGAGTACCTACAACTAGAAAAAGGGTCAAGGACGCTGAAAGTTTTGCCACTGTTAATCCTTCGACGCTCAAGTCAATATCACAGGTTTTGTGAAATAACATGATATATAATTATTTATATAAAAGCATCAATTAAAAATGAACCCAAAAAAAAAAGTTCTCCATTCAAATAAGAAGAAGAAAAAGAGATAAGGTAGAGAAGGATGGATATAGGTGAGGAAAAAGTTGTTTCAAAATTTAATCATTTGAGATTATGTAAAGAATAAGATAGGATGGAATTTTTTCAAAAAATCCCCAACCGTTAGCTGTCTTAGAAGTTTTATAAAGATCAAATCCTTACCGTTGGATGGGAAAAATTGTAAGATTCTTTTTATAGAGTTTCCCTTTCATCCTTTCTAGATTCTAAGATTATGAGTTTTTGATAGGATTCTATCTTCTTTACTCTATAAGATGATGGAATAATAGGTATGTGGATGGAGCTCAATCTTTAAATTTTCAGAGAGGGTTGACGGAGTGGTTTTGACTAGGTCTCTTCTTAGTTTAACCTCTTCTTTTGCCTAATTCTACTCAAAGGATTCCTCCAAGCTATTTTAAATGGCGAAGTGAGCATAATCAAGCTTCAAAGAAAGCCTGATTGTGGTCACCTTATTTTCTCACCTAAAACACTAATCTCTTAGTCTTTAGTATTGTGAGTTTAATAAACTAATTGGAAACTATTCGTAAAAAAATTCTCCTTTCACCAATATTATTCACCAAGCCTCTTTGTTATGCCCCAACTCTTTATGTGTTATCCTTACATTTTCTTCTCACCACAGTTCAAGTTCTACTACTACAATGGTAAATAAAAAGCATATGAAGGACATAGAAGGCTGCACCCGTACTAAACTAATGAATGCCTTCTAGTTTAGCTCTTACTAGTTGGAATGTATAACGATTGATTATAAAGATTGTAAGGTAAGACGATAAGACGAATATTGAAATCCATACTTGGAAGAAGAGTACTGAAATTGTTAAAGTGAAGCTTAAAGTTGAAATTGTTAAGTTTAAAGACCATACTGAGGCTCTAAAGAATGAGGCAGATGATAGTTGTAACTTTAACTTTAAGTATTAGTATAATTGTATTATAGTGTTTCTTAGGAAAAGCCATCTTAAGTTGAAGATGAAAAACTTTACTAAAGCTAGCTTACATAAAGAAAAAAAAAAAGACAGAGAAGATCAAACTCTGATTGAACCTATTTTGCTAGCTTTAGTCGTATTAGGAATAATTCATTTTCTGCTATGGATAAAATGAATTTAGCTCTTGTTAGAGACATAGAGGATTCTTTTGCTGGGGACAAGCTAGACCTCCCTTGAATTACGTTTCAAGATTTGGAATTTTTTCTTACTTTTAGCAAGTTTTTTTAATTTTATTTTTTACCTACTTCGTGGCCATGTTTATATTAGGCTCTTACTCATCGATGGCAAAATATAATAAGTTTGCCTACTTTGAAGAGTTTCATAGGTCTTCTCCTATTCATTGTGAGTTTAATAAGCTATTGCCAACCCATGACAATTTTATTAAGTTCTCAATTATTGATGATGAGTTCTATAAGTTCTCACTTAATCCTATTGAGTTTTATAGGTTTATGGAGTTCTCACCTAGTATTGATGAGTTTTTCCTATTTTTTCATGAGTTTTATAGGTTTAACTAATATAATCCTAATAATTCTATGGATTTTACCTAGTCTTGATGAGTTTTATGGGTTATAGAGTTTTCACCCAGTCCTAATAAGTTCCATGGATTTTCGCTTAGTCCTAACGAGTTTTATAAGTTCTTACATAATCATAATGAGTTTTATAGGTTTATAAAGTTCTTACCTAGTCCTAACAATTTTTAAGAGTTCACAGAGTTCTCATTTAGTCTTGATGTGTTCTATGGTTTCTCAGCTAGTTTTGACGAATTTTCTAAGTTTATAGGATTCTTGCCTAGTTCTAACGAGTTCAATCGATTCTCATCTATTCTTGATGAATTTTATATGTTTTTGGAGTTCTTACCTAGTCCTGATGAGTTTTGAGAACTCTCACTTAACCTTAATGCATTTTTAGGTTTTTAAAGTTCTTACTTAGTGCTGATAAGTTTTACAATTTTTTATCTAGTCGTGACAGGTTATATTATTAAATTTTGGTTCTTGGTCTGGCCCACATAGGTTTTGAAACTTGAAATATTTTCTTGCTTTAATAAGATTTCTCACTCTTATCTTTCTGCTCATCTAATGATGATTTACTTGAATTAGGAAGTTTGGACTCTATCTTTCACCCAAGCAGGTTTTGAAACTTAAAACCTTTACTTGTCTTAGCAAGATTTTGTACTCTTATATTTTTGCCAAGCTACTCATGCCCGAGCTTAATCAGTAAGTTTAGATTACTTCTCTCAGCTAAGTAGATTTTGAGACTGGAAGCCTTTACTTGCTTGAAAAGATTTCTTACTTTTATCTTTCTACTCGTCTAATCCTGATTGAGTTAATTAGCAAGTTTAAGTTCCTTGTATCATTCAAGTTGTTTTAAGACTTGAAATATTTACTTATCTTAAAAAGATTTCGTACTTTTATCTTTCTGTTTGCCTAATCATAATTGAGTTAAATTAGCAAATTTAGGCTTTTTACCTCACGTAAATAGGTTTTTAGACTTGAAACCTTCACTTGCCTTAAAAAGATTTCATGCTCTTATATTTTTGCTTTTCTACTAATGGCTGAGCTGAGTTAGCAAGTTTAGGCTCTTTGTATTACTTAAGCAGTTTGAGGCTTGAAACCTTTACTTGTCTTCGAAAGACTTTGTGCCTTTATCTTTTTGTTTGCTTAATTCTAGCCTAGTTGAATTAACAAATGTGGGTTCCTTATTTAACTCAAGTAATTTTTAAGATGTGAAACTTTTGCTTGTTTTAAAAAGATTTTGTGCTCTTATATTTTTATTTTGCTACTTTTAACTGAGCTAAATTAGCAAGTTTAGGCTCACAATGTCATTAGTGAGCAAGTATGATCAACTTACGATTTGATACAGTGTTTTATTGATGATTTAACCTCAACTGATTTCTGTTTGGTGAAATGATGAGGGTATAGCCTAATATTCTGCTATAAGTAAGTGTTATCCTTGTAGTTTTGCTCGTACTGGCCAATGTTATATCATGATGCCTAAATAGTATGCTTTCCCTTTGAGCTCTTATTTTCCATCTCTTAATCTTTTTTAGTTGTTCGCCTTTGATTTTAGATACTTTCTTTTCTTTAATCTGTATATGTATCTTTACTTGTTCGTAGATAGGATTCTGAGTAAAAGTTGATCTACCTATCTTCGCTCTTTCTTTTAATCCCTTTAAAGTTATGGATGATTTAAAGCATTAACCTTTAAGATGACTGTTAAGTATTAAAAAGTGTATATTTATAAAGGAGAAAATCGTCATTTTAAACTTTAAATCTCACTAACATTACTACTTTTATTTATTTAAGTATTCTGTTATTTAATTATATGTGTTTTATTACAACTATGTATTTTATGTATTTTAGGGGCATTACGATCGTTTCACAATGAACGAGTGATCAGACAGCAAAACGGACGTCATATTTGGACTCAGGACGGTCGAAAACCTTAAGAGGAGCATTAAAGGAAAAAAGCAACTGTTCACACATACGGTATTGTTCATACGTATGGTACTGTTCACGATACTGTTCACGACACTGTTCATATATACGGATCGATGATGTGGTAATTACCTATGACGTGGCAGTATCTGATTGGACGAATTATGTGGATTGACTGCTTATGTGGCGTTGACCGATGACGTGGCGTTGACCAATGATGTGTCACGATCTTATTGGACTAAATTTCTTATGTACTGTAGATCGATGATGTGGCAGCATCTCAATGGAGCAAAAATCGTGTGTACAGTACATGCGCTTACATGGGATTATTTACTATTCGGTGGCATTTCGCACAAATGTTGATTTATTGACTATTATCGATTGATCGTTGATCGATGACGTGGCGCAATCCTGAGCATCCGAATTGTTTTTAATTCGATGGTCACGATTCACTCAATGTATCTATAAAAAGGGGGCTCCCCCCCCTAATTTGATACCCCTGAATTCATTTTTAAGCTTAGATTTCTGAAATTCCTTCTCCTTCTTGTAGTTTATTTGTATTTTAATAAAATTTTCTTTTTTATCCTTAGTTAAAATATGAGTGGCTAATTCCTTTTGAGCTTGGGTTGAAGGTGAAGTCTCAACATGTTCCATGGGCTTAATTTGGTAAATTTACTTTCTCTTCCCCTTTAATATTTGTGGTTGTTTTGACTTTTCGTCGACAAATAATAATAGTCTTGTCTAGTTACAGTCTTGGTTAAACTGGCACCCTAGTACAAGGTTATTATTATTTAGCACGATAAGCCCTTGGCACCATACTTATTGGAGAGTGGTTCATGAGGTGTGGAATCCCCCCTTATGATTTAATTGGTATTAATATGGAATATTTAGCCCATGGAGCATGTTGATGCGGATCCGGATACCCAAGTGCTTTATTATAACAATTTTATTTTTAATTATTCTCGCCATTTTAATTCAACAATTTAGGACAGAATTACCATAATTTAATTGTTTCCATTAAAAGAAAATTAATTCGGCATATAATTAAAATCAACCTCCTCGTGGGATCGACACTCGTCACCATTAATCTATTCTACAATAGATTCGCGCGCTTGTGAGTTCATTAAAATTTGCACAACACTTGTATTCTTATTAATTCTAGGCATCTCTCTATTCATTTTATCATCATTATTTTTCATTCTTAATTCATCCATTTCTGCTCACTGTTTTCTCTTGATCCCACTATAGATTTTGGTACTCCAGTAGAATGACTTATTTTACTATCCCCATAGATAGTACTAAAATGTTAATACAAAAATGTGGTCTTATCTATATGTGGGCTACTTATTAGATCCCAATGTAAGTATATGAATTTACTTATGTGAAGAGATGGCTTTTACCTCTATAGAGACGTCTAAGCAGAAATTGGTGAGCATGGTTTAACTTTTAGTGGTACCAAATCCAAGAACTAGCATTTGAATTTGTTTATATAGAAGTATGGCTTTTGCCTTTACAAATAAGTCTAGGTATAAACTGATGAGCACAATTCAACCTTGGCGAATATTTGAAACTAAAAAAATGGTCAAGGGTACTGAAAACTTTTTTTGATCTTAGCCTTTGATATTTAAGTCATTATTATGGGGTTTCGTGGAATAACAAGGTATATAATTATTTGTATAAAAGAATCAATAAAATGAACTAAAAAAGAAAAAAATTAGAAGAAATTCTTCATTAAAATAAGAAGAATAAATAGAGATAAGATAAGGAAGGATAGATATGAGTGAGGAAGAAGATGGTTCAAGATTTAACCTTTTAAGATTACATAAGGAGTGAGATATGATGGAGATTTTTTTTTCAAAAAATTCCCCACCATTGGCATTCTTAGGAATTTTATAAGGATCAAATCACTCTCCATGGATTATGGTATGGTGTGGTGTGATTAACACTAAAAAATATGTGTAATAAAGATAAAATTATTAAATTTTCACTAAAAATATTGATTAATATGTTCATAACTTATAAATTATATAAATGCTCTATAAATAATTTTTTTATATTAAATTGATTTGTAATATGTTAACTTTTATCTTATAAATATTTTTTAAGATAAAGATAGAATTAGAATTGAAAGCGGGGACAAAAAAGATATGCTAAGGCACTTTGGAATGCCTTATTGAAGAGATATAATTAATAAAGATTAAAAAATAAAAAATAAAGCATAAAAAAATGGCAACCATGCTCATGATGGTCAAGTGACCATCTTGCTAATTGACTATCACACACTTCAATATAATAATAATAATAATAATAATAATAATAATAATAATAATAATAATAATAATAATAATAATAATAATAATAATAATAATAATAATAAAGGAAGAGGAGACATTCAAAGGTGACGAGATGCAAGCATTAAAGGAGCCAAGATAGAAGAGTCAAGAGAGTTAGAGAATGAGAGAGCAAAGTTGAGGAATTGTTGCTTTTTTTTGTTTGTTGTGTAATAAATTTTCTTGTAATATATTTCAAAGGTTTTTCAAATAAAAAACGTATTTTGTTTCTTTTGTTTTCTTTCAATATGAGTGGTTAATTTTACTAAGCTAAGGGAAAGGGTAAAGCTCCAAGTTTCAAATTATAGAATTAATTACTTTTTCAAGTGGGTTTTATATTCATTTTATTCTTTTGTAGATTTTTTTATGTCATGTTAATTTTTAGGTTTTCTTAGATTTGTATGATATTTTGACATAATGTCAATATATTAATGTAGTTGTGGCATATAGATACTTGATTCTATATTTATCGACACACATAGCTAGTTAAGAAATTAAATGACATAATAATTAAGTGGTAAAAGTGAGAGAAAATATAAAAAATGAGAGAGTATTTAAATTATAATTTAAACACTGAAAATAGATCTCATAGCTTTAGAATATTTTAAAATTGATTCATAATAATTTCTTTTTCCACATTTTATTTTTTTATTTAATAAATTGATTGTTAGATTTTAAATTCCTTGTGGTTCAGTCTCAAACTCACAAGTTATATTATAACTAGATACTTTTATATTTGAGAGTAATAATACTTTTGAATCATGTTATAGTAGTGTGTGATTTTTAATGTGATGGGTGTTAATCGGTCAATGTACATAATAAGTAATATACTGATAAATATTCAAATAGTATCTATAGAGATTAATGTTATTAGATTTGCTATAGTAACTTTAACAGTATAGTTTTATTCTAAAATAAAATAAGACAATTTATAGAACTAATAACTAATTAAATAAAAATTACAATAATAAAAATACAATAAATAAAATTCTAACATCAAATCAAGGATCAAATCAATGTGAATGGTCTTGACTATTTTTTATATTAAGAACTTATTGTTACAATATTTATTACAACATTAAACACAATCCCTCGTGCATCCTTAACTATAGCCTATTGGATATCTTATATTTAATGCAATCTAATAATGACTAATTGTTATGCCAATATTAAATATAACATTAAATAATCTATGTTCTATTTACTCTAAAGGTAAATCCCTATGTCAAATTCATCACTAATTTTATATTAAACATAACCTTATTTAAATTGAGAATTATTCAACTTGGTAAACCCAATCTAAAATCATATATTGTCTTTATGAGACTCACTAAATCAGAACTTTTTGGGGTTTTTTATTAGGTAATATCTCTAAATGGATGGTCAGCTAAAATAAAAAATAAAAAAATTCAATTAATACAAAATGCTATAGCAAACACAGAGCAACTTACATATGTTAGTCGATCATGCATTAATATCGTTTATTACTCAATTATAATATAATTTAGTTCATGATTTGGAATAGAAAAATAAGTAAAAGAGTTTTAGCCATCAAATACTTTCCCTTGAATAAATAGAAAACAAAAAAAGAATAAGAAAGACTGATTTCTGATTGATCTCTATAACTTCTTTGTCAACTTTCAATCTATCTCGTGAATTCTGTTTTTCTTATGTTTCTTGTCAGTTCTTCTCCTTTGGTGATGGCTCTCCCTTTTCCTTTGCGAGTGTGCTCTTTTTATAGTTTAGAATTAAGGTAACCAGATGTCTAAGGCACGCATCTTCCAGTTTAGAAAATTCTAAATTGCAATCTTCTAAGTATCTCGCATAAAATCTTCTCTATTAATGCTTCAAGATTGCTATAGCAACAATATTATAATAATGGCTTTAGCATCTTCACTGTTTTAGACTTGTTTTAATTCTTATGTAGTCAAGTTCTTTTCTTATTTTTGTAAGTCTATTGCAGTAGCATTCTTTCCTTAAAATTTGAGTTTTCGGTCACCTACAATTATATATATGATCTAAGCACACAAATTATTCTAAATCAAACTAATTTTATTAAAAGTAAATTGAAATGAGTGTTCATACAAAATATAATTAAAATGCGTTAAAAACATATCATTACTCTTTAAGTGTTGTTAATTCAAGTCTAAAAGTATAATGATAACTCTCATTTTAAAGAGTTATTATGCGGCTTTTGGATAGAATTTCCCCTTCATCCCTTTTAGATTCTAAAATTATAGATTTTCTAGGTAGAATTCCACGTCCTTTACTCCATAGGATGACATAATAATGTGTTTTATGGATGGAGCTCAGTGCTTGATATTTTAGAAAAGGTTGAGGAAGTGGTTTTGATTAGGTCTCTTCTTAGATTAACCGCTTTCTCATCTAATTAGCTGTGTCCTTTAGTCCAAACTATTTAAATTAGTGGGATAAGCACAATTAAACTTCAAAAAAAGTTTAATTATGATAGTCCTATTTTATCACATAAACAATTATTATTTTAAAAAATAATAATTAGTTCAACTCATATTTAATCAGTACTTCGAAATCCATATTGAAAGTTAGTATAAAGCTATTACAAAAATAATAAAAAGGTTAGTTTCAACATGACCGCAGGAGCACTTTGGTTTTTAAGCAAGTAGTCCATTGATATTAGACTACTGAATTTCGAAAAATTAAAAAATTGCATCGCGTGTGGTAATTACACATGTCAGCATTAATGAGAAAAGACCAACTATTCAGACCAAACAAGAAAAACAAAACGGAAGTTTTATAGAAACTTCAAATTGAAAAATGAAAAACAACTGAAAACATTTCCACAGCACAAACAAAAGCATTTATTCATTCAATTATAAAGATACCCACCAACTAAAAACACGCACACAGAGTCAGTACTTGTGCGAGACTCCAAAGTTATGGTCACAATTACAAATCACACCTCCGTCTCTAACGTTCTTGCATTGATCTTCTTTCTCGTACCACTCATCATCCCATATGTCCAATCAACAACTGCCACCACCATCGACGTATGGCCAAAGCCAAGACTCCTCAGATGGGCCCCGCAGCACCAGTTCAGCCTCCTGCCTCTATCTTTCACCATCGAGTCGCCGTACGACCACCCCCACCTCTCCTCTGCGGTCGCCCGCTATCTCGCCTTGATCAAAACCGAACACCACCTTCCAGCATCGGTCAACAACCCGTTGACAGACACGTCATCCCCTTCCCCTCCCCCACCCCCACCCCCACCCCCACCCTTACAGTCCCTCCGCATGACGATTCACAGATTATTCGCGCCGTTACACAATGGGGTCAATGAGTCGTACACTCTCCACATCCCCAACGACCACCCCACGGCAATCCTGACAGCGGAGACGCCGTGGGGCGCCATGAGAGGTTTGGAGACGTTCTCCCAGCTCGTGTGGGGCCGCCCTTCCCGTGTTCCTGTAGGTGTTTACGTGTGGGATGATCCTATCTTCCCCCACAGAGGGTTGTTGCTTGATACGTCGAGGAACTATTATGGCGTTGGTGATATAATGAGGACGATTCATGCCATGAGTGCTAATAAAATGAATGTTTTTCATTGGCACATTACAGATTCTCATTCTTTCCCATTGAAGCTGCCTTCTGAGCCTGAGCTTGCCGCTAAAGGATCTTATGGCGATGACATGCAGTACTCTCCTGATGATGTGAAGAAGATTGTTGAGTTTGGTCTGGATCATGGTGTCAGGGTCATTCCTGAGATTGATTCTCCTGGTGAGTTTTTATTAATTTTTTTTCAAGTCTGATATGGGGAGATTCGACCTTAAAACCGTTTGATTTTGTTTGGTCTTAGGCAATGATTTTTTTTCTCTCATCCTGATTAGAGATTGTCTAATATTTGCACAAGTTTATGGTACGCAATTAGCCAATGTGAGTAAAATTTGTTTTTATGTTATTTAATTTTTTTAATTAACTTCCAATCATGAACTTGGTTTGACTAAAATTCATATTAATAGAGAATCTAATAAAAAACAATAAAACGTCCTGTTTCGGTGGGGCTTCTGTTTTTAGCTTGCTGGGGCGTAATTCTTTCATTCCCACTAGGCAAAACAGCAATGTTGGATCTAATATGTTGTCAATTCTTTGCAATAAAACTGTATCATTTCTCTTCGTTAATCATAAAGCTGTATTGATGGTTTAGGAAAAGATGAGTGTGTAAGCAATTGTGTTGTGATTTTCAGGCCACACAGGGTCATGGGCAGAGGCATACCCGGAAATTGTAACATGTGCAAACATGTTTTGGTGGCCAGTGGAAAGCAAATGGGAAGATAAGCTAGCAGCAGAGCCAGGAACTGGCCAATTGAACCCCTTGAATCCGAAGACTTACCAAGTCTTTAAAAATGTGATCAGTGATGTTGTAAAGATGTTTCCAGAACCATTCTTCCATGCTGGATCTGATGAAGTCACCCCTGGTTGCTGGAAAACTGATCCCACCATTCAGTCATTTCTATCCAGTGGTGGAAGTCTTAGTCAAGTGCTTGAAAAATTTGTTAATGAAACCTTCCCTTACATTGTTTCCCTTAATCGTTCTGTGATTTATTGGGAGGATGTTTTATTGGATGGTGTTGTGAAGGTGGATTCTTCAGTTCTTGATCCTAAGTACACCATCTTGCAAACTTGGAACAATGGCCCAAATAACACGAAAAAGATTGTTGATGCTGGATACAGGACAATTGTGTCATCTGCAGATTACTATTATTTAGATTGTGGCCATGGAGGATTTCTTGGGAATGATAGCCAGTATGATCAGCTTGTTAGTAGTGATACAGTATCAAATGGAGGGTCATGGTGTGCACCGTTTAAGACATGGCAAACTATATACAATTATGATATAACATATGGGCTCAGTGAGGAGAAGGCTAAATTGGTGCTTGGTGGGGAGGTGGCATTGTGGTCCGAGCAAGCTGATCCAACTGTTCTGGACTCGCGGCTTTGGCCCAGGACATCGGCTATGGCTGAGGCGTTGTGGTCAGGAAACAGGGATGAGACAGGCAAGAAGAGGTATGCGGAGGCGACAGATCGGTTGAATGAGTGGAGGCACAGAATGGTGAGTAGAGGGATTGGTGCTGAGCCCATTCAGCCACTTTGGTGTGTGAGAAATCCAGGCATGTGCAACGCAGTTCAAGCATCAATTTAGTTATGTACTTGCTTAGGAGCTGTTTCTTTACCATTCACAGCAACAAGAAATCATTTTTTCTGCATCTGCTATAGTTATGTTAGTTAATTAAATTAGCCCCAAATCAGCATAGGTCTATGGCAATGTCCTGTTTCTCCATTGATTAAGGACACGTCTTGTGATTGTTCAACATACAGATCGTTCTACGAAGGATTGACTAGTCTTAGATAGGAAAATGGTTTAACATTTCTGTGGGTTCGTTCCATACAAAAGTTATAAAATTAACAACCAATGAATGGATTTTTTTTTTTTGGAGGGGGGGGTGGGGGTTGTCGGCTTTGTTGCAATTTCTGATTCCTAGAGACACAAAACAAGTAGGTAGTTCTTATCTCATTCTCAGGGATAATGTTCTGGATATTTCCAATAGGTTTGGTGATTAAGTGTGCAATTGGGATTGGGATACTGTAGATTGAGACAAAAAGTCTGCAAAATTAATGATCTGTACCACTGCCACTAATACAACCTCAGTTCATGTTTAAGTTAATCAAGCCCTTCTCATTAGTCTCTACTCTTCCACAAACCCCTATTATGCTCATATTCTTATGGGTGATTAATTTAGTCTCCTCGAATATTTTATTTTTTATTTAAAAATTTCATTAAAATTTCGTGTTAATTATTTTGAAATTATTTGTGTTCTGATCGTAAAATGCAACCAATCAACTCATACAAATACTTTGCTCATATTAATATTGCCGGGTGAGATTTGAATAGCGCGTCATATGCCCCGTGCATGTCGTTTCTTTAAGCACAAATTAGGCTGGCAAATGGGAGGGTTGAACCGGAGTTTAGACTGGCCTGGATTTTTGTTTTTCAGAAAATTTTTAAAATGGCGAGGTTTGCCGGAAGAAATACGCTAGGGCGAAGAGGTGCTAGGTGCATAAAAGAGTTGGGAGTATATTAGTTGCTGGGCCTGAGTATTATTAATGTAAGCCCAGGTCCATGGTCGGCTTTGATTTTCAACACCTTAGCCCTAACCCTCAGAGAAAGCCCGACTAGCCCGGCCGGTCCGAGCCCGTCTAGTTCTACCTTCTCTAACCGCAGATTACAAATTTAGATTTTTATGTTCCAATTAACTTGTTTAATCTTCTTCACCCCCCCCCCCCGCGCCCCCCATACAACAACAAAAACCAAAAAAAAAAAAAAAAGGAATTGCCTGAGCAATCAATAAATCTTTAATACCTATGGAAACAAATATTGTAATGATATTTATTTTTATAATTTTATATTTTCATCAAACTAATAATATTGTGTGAAATTAATTTATACAAAATCAATTACACGTAATAACAATATCGTTTGTTTAAATAATTCTTTAATTTTTTAGTTATTATTCAATAATTAACAAATAAGTTTCTTTTCAAGATAACTTAGGAGAGGATCTTAATCTATTTAAAATATCAATATATCTTAATATTTGATTATGATTTTTAGGGTAGGTAAAATATTTTTTAATACTCATTTTCGAATGGTGAATTTGACACATACCAATTATCAACATTTATTTACAAGAAAAAAATTAAAACAAAAAAACTTTCGGTGGGGGGGGGGGAGTGGGGAGAGACAAAAGAAATGATAATAATCATATTATTAAATTTTAATAATAGTAAAATTTTAATATTTAAATTTTTATATTATATATATTATTTATTTATTAGACGATAAATTATAAAATTATTTAATTTTCATTTAATTATTTTTAACTTAAAGACTCAAAACTGAGACATGTATGTGTGGACGCCCTTGTGTAAATTATTAGTTCAGGTCAATTTTAAGTCGCAATGATTTCACTGCGCAGTGCTCTTTATATTTTACCACTGTTATTTTAACAACCCTCCTTCTCTTTCGTTGATCGTTACGGAAACCAGTGTGTCAGTCTCCCACGTTCGTTTCCTTTCACATTAATGAACCGAACAGTCATCCCCGCCGCCGTCTGGAATGAGGAGTAGGACGCCGGCCGCCATTTTTACCGTCTTCACCAAAAAACCAGGTCAGTTTTTCATTAAGCATCCCTTCTGCACATCATCATCAATCTCCTCACTCCCACTTCCCGTCGACCCGGACCCACCGGATCTCCCCTCCCAAATCTTCACCATCCTCTCAACTCACCCCACAACTTGGCAAAGACACCCATCAATCACAAAACTAATCCCCCTCTTGTCCCCTTCTCACATTTCCTCTCTCTTCTCCCTCGACCTCAGTCCCCAAACCGCCCTTGATTTCTCCTATTGGATTTCCCAAAAGCCCGGGTTCAAACACTCCGTTGAATCCTACTCCTCTTTGTTAAATCTCTTAATCCGTAACAATTTCACCAAAGCCAGTGAAAAAATTGTTCTTTTGATGCTTAAATCTTGTAGTTTGGATAAAGAAATTCGATTCGTCTTAGATTTTCTGAGGAGAGTCAATAAGAGTGGTAGTGAGTTTAGTTTGAAGCTTAGTGTTAAGGGTTATAACACATTGTTAATGCAATTGTCGAAATTTCATTTGGTTGACGAGATGAAGCGCGTGTATTTGGAAATGTTGGATAATATGGTTGTGCCAAATATATATACATTTAATACGATGATTAACGGGTGTTGTAAGGTGGGGAATGTTGATGAGGCAGAGTTGTATGTGAGTAAGATTGTACAGGCAGGGTTGAGTCCAGATACATTTACTTATACGTCATTGATTTTGGGGTATTGCAGGAATAAGGATGTGGAGAAAGGTTTTAAGGTTTTTAGGATGATGCCGAAAAAGGGTTGTCGAAGAAATGAGGTATCGTATACAAATTTGATACACGGTCTTTGTGAGGCAAAACGGGTGGATGAGGCAATAGAGTTGTTTAGGAGAATGGGGGAGGATGATTGCAGGCCAACTGTGAGGACTTATACTGTGGTTATTTTTGGGTTGTGTGGAGTAGGTAGGAAATTGGAAGCATTGGAATTTTTTAATGAGATGCCGGCAAGAGGGTGTGAGCCAAATGTGCATACTTATACAGTGTTGATTGATTGCTTGTGTAAAGAGAATAGGGTTGATGAGGCAAGCGGGTTGTTGAATAGAATGTTGGAGAAAGGGTTGGTTCCAAATGTGGTTACATATAATGCGTTGATTGATGGATATTGTAAGGACGGATTGATGGAGGTCGCCTTGCAAATTTTGGATTTGATGAAATCTAACAACTGTAGTCCAAATGCTAGGACTTATAATGAACTAATATGCGGGTTTTGTAAAAGAAAAAATGTGCACAGGGCAATGTCTCTACTTAATGAGTTACTTGAGCAGGATTTATCACCTACATTGATTACTTATAACTCATTGATTTATGGACAGTGTAGAGAAGGTCATTTAGATAGTGCTTATAAATTGCTTCATTTGATAAATGAAAGTGGTCTTGTTCCTGATCAGTTTACTTATAGTGTTTTCATAGACACTTTATGTAAGAGAGGGCGTGTGGAAGAAGCTCAGGTGCTGTTTGATTCTCTTGAAAAGAAAGGTATAATGGCAGGCGAAGTGATATATACTGCATTGATTGACGGATACTGCAAGGAAGGGAAAATAGATGATGCCCATTCTTTACTAGAGAGAATGCTTAGTGATGATTGTTTTCCAAATTCATACACTTACAATGCTCTAATAGATGGCTTATACAGAGAAAGAAAGGTGCAAGAAGCATTTTTACTGGTGGAAAAGATGACAAAGATGGGAGTTAAACCCACAGTTTATACTTATACGATTCTCATTGAAGAAGTACTGAAGGAAGGAGACTTGGATCATGCTCAAAGGCTTTTGGACCAAATGGTTTCTTCAGGACTTAAGCCCGATTTGTATACTTATACTGCATTTATTCAGGCATATTGCAGCATAGGGAAATTAGATGAAGCTGAGAATTTGATAGTTAAAATGAATAAAGAGGGAATTGCCCCAGATTCTGTGACTTACACCTTGCTAATTCGTGCATATGCAAATTTGGGCTTAATATATTCTGCATTTGATGTCCTCAAGCGCATGTTTGATGCTGGTTGCGAGCCTTCTCATCACACGTATGCCTTTCTAATCAAGCATCTATCACATAAAAAGTGGATGAAAGAAAACAGCAATGTGATGGGATTTTATTTGGTTTCAAATGTCTCATCAGTTAATGTTGCTGATGTGTGGAAGATGATGGAATTTGAAACTGCTGTACAACTTTTTGAGACAATGCATGCACACGGGTGTTCACCTAATGTTAATACTTATGGGAAGCTCATCATTGGACTTTGCAAATATGGGCGCTGGACAGTAGCCCAAAGGTTGTTCGATCACATGAGAGAAAGAGGAATATCACCTAGTGAAGATATTTATAATGCTCTTCTGAAATGTTGCTGTGAGTTGAAGTTGTATGAGGAAGCAGTAAGACTGTTGGATGCTATGATTGAACATGATCATTTACCACATCTAGAGTCCTACAAGATGCTTCTTTGTGGGTTATATGATGAAGAGGAAAATGAGAAGGCTAAAGCAGTGTTTTGTAACTTGCTTCATTGTGGGTATAATTCTGATGAAGTAGCTTGGAAAATACTTATTGATGGCTTACTGAAGAAAGGTCTTGCAGACAAATGTTCTGAACTGTTGGACATCATGGAAAAGAAAGGCTGCCGTCTAAAATCTCCAACGTATGCAATGTTAATTGAGGGACTTGATGGAAGGCAAGTGACTAATTAGCTTCTCAAATTCATATGTTCTGTCTTTTATTTTTGGTCATCAGTTCATTTCTTGGGAAACTATTGTTAGATTTATTACATATATATGCGTACATAGAGACAGGATAGAGTAAGAAATATAAGTTCTTAGAATCCATGTCTTTCTAAAGCGTTATTTTTGTTAGCATGGACGTAAATGCATACTTCTTTTGCTACGAAATTAGTACTGCAAATTGGGATTTAATCAAAGATATTTAGCATCCGTCTTGGAGTTGCGAATGGTCTTGTAAGTAAAGTACAGGTGTTGTCTATAGCAGGTGACTGAAGTGTGCAGCTTTCTACAACAATTCAATAGAAGAATACAGCAATGGAGGAATCTTTATGGCCATATTTTTTCCCTGGAGAAAGAAGTATTGAAGAGGATTTTACTGGAATTGTATGCAGGATAATAACATGCTTCATTCTTGTTTTGTTAATTGTTTTTTTACCTTTCTAATATTTACCTTACAGGATGGATAATGTTGATTTTACCTCTGCATTGTTGCTGTAAAATTGTTCTTGAATTTCCCCGGAGGTGAGAAGATCCATTGAGGTATCAACTATCTGGCAGATAAACAAGGTAAATACCTGAGAGGAAGATGTGTGCTTTAAATGGTGATTTTTACCTTTTTAATCAGAAAGCAATATGCACACACTTCATTTCTCTCTTAATGCCAAATGTGTACTTTATCTTTGATTTGTTTAGATTATATTGTAAAGAGCCCAAAAAAAATCACTTTACTTTAATAAATTTGTGGAAATATGGACATCTTTCTGCTGCCAAGATTCATAACAGCAGCTTGTTTGGCCTGCTTGCTAAATTTTACTTCAATCTGGTGACTACCTTTTAGGAACTATATCTGCTATCTGCATTGAAACCTGCCTCCTGGAATTCTTTCTGACCATCCAAAAAGCAAGCCGTGAACGGGGCTGCTTAGAGGGAGAGCGAAGCTCGAAAGAAAGCAGAAGTGAGACAGTGGTTTGTTTACAATCAGTCATGATCAAAGCTATTTCAAGCCAATAAACTTGCCTTTCCTGGCGATATGCAACATCCCTGCCCCGCTTACCAGAGAATTGTATTCTTCTCTTGCTGAATGCTAGACAAGTCAACATAAAAGTTATTCCGAGAAAGGGTATAATTATTTTATCTGCAGCTGGTTCAAGGCTGTGGAATAGTTTACTTATACAGGAGGACCCAAAACAAGTTGAAGACAGCAGGATTAAATTTTGGATTACCAAATATTTCAACTTAGTGCTATTCAAAATGAAGTACCATCCAGCTGAAACAATTGTTTCTGGATCTTGTGGCAGAAATTTTTCAAAATTATTGGTTATGCTGCAACTCTAGAATGAAACAGCACAAGCATGCTATCCTGGGATGTGATGGTGTGGGATAGGCGAAGTTGGAGTATAAAGCATTCCTTGTTGATATTTCAATGAAAAATGAAGAGGGCATTGATAGTTACTTTGTTTCCATACACTGGAATTTACAAGAGAGGAGAGTTTTTCCTTTTTCTCTGCAGCCTTTTTAGCAACGTAGGCCCGACCATAATTTCTGGGTAGATTTTGGCGAATTTGATCGTTGATATGATTTCAATCACTAATATTCATTCATAAGATTAATTTTCACATTTCTTGAAATTAAATTTTTATATCTTTAAGATTAACAGAAATTGTTGAAAATAAAAAATAAAAAATAAATTAGCCAGCGTACGGTGGAGATGTGGGATATCGATCCCGGTACCTCAGATGGTAGAGCAGACTGTTGTTTCTGCAAAAAGATTTATCATTTTACTAACATGCATTGCCTTTTCTCCACCGTTGCGGACTCGCTCACTTGCGGCGTAATTGGCCACCTGTCCCCTTCCAACGGTCACATTCCTGCCAAACGCAAAAAAATTTCAAAAGAAATATGACCGTTGCTACATTTTCTTGCTATTAAATACCCTTCTGCATCTCCAGTTTCCCCCAACAAAAACTTTCAGTTCATCATCATCAATATCTCTTCAAATCATCAACAAATCAAGCTCTAACAGATTATCTCTCAATAACAGCAACAACAATGGGCGTCTCCTTCAATATCAACCCGTCGTCGTCGTCATTCGCGGAAACCCACTCCCGCAAGCACAAGGTCCTGCTCATAAGCAACTACATCCTGTTAGCCGCCTCCTCAAGCTTCATCTTCCTCACCCTCTCTCTCCGCCTCTTCCCCTCCCTCGTCGGCTTCTTCCTCATCCTCCTCCACGTCCTTACCATCCTCATCGCCGTCTCCTCCCTCTCCGTAGCCACCTCCTCCTCCAACAAGTGCTACGCCGCCCACATGGTCTCCACCGTCCTCACCGGCATCTTCCAGGGCTCCATCTCGGTCCTCATCTTCGCCAGCACCAGTGATTTCTTGGGCTATTTGAAGTCTTACGTCAGAGAAGAAGACGGCGCTGTCATTCTCAAACTCGCCGGTGCTCTATCCGTTTTGATCTTTTTCTTGGAGTGGGTCGTGCTTGCTCTTACATTCCTGTTGAGGTATCATGCTTTTGTTGATGGAAGCAACAGTGGAGCCGCCGGCCCCCGTAGGTTTCAGGATGAGGATTCGAAAGCGTGGTCACGGCCATTTCAAGTTTATGTTTAACAGATCAAGGGAGGCGAATGAAAAGTGGTAAAGTTTAACGGGTAAGAACTCAAAAAAGTTAAAAAATTGTTGGGGGAAAATGTCCGGATGTCAAAGTTGTAGGGGCCAAAGTATAAAAAAGTTTGTTTTATGCTCCAGTCCAAGCTACGGCTACTGTGTGATTGTAAAGTTTTGTGATGATTTTGTTTCTGCCGTGTTGTATTCATTTGTTCTATTTGATTCCATTCTTTTGGTCAAAATAATTCAATTTTTAGCGCTTGTTTTTTTTATTTTTATTTTTGGGTGACATCTATGGAATCGTGTGATGAAATTATATTAAATGTATTAAAATGAAGTTGCCTTGCTGATTAATACTCTCAAGTCTCAACAAAAAAAACCCTTTGGCAATAATTTTTAACATATAAAATATGTTAAATCAATGAAATCACAGCGCTTGATTTACAAAATAAGATCAACATATAAATATCACAACTATTCATATGCATGGCCGAAACTATCTAGTGTCTACTCCAGAGCCCAAGCCTGCCAAAAACAGATTACGAGTACCAAATGAGTATAAGTTAAAATCACAATTTTACAAGGACTTGTGATTGTGTGCAAATTTCATCAACTAAAGTTACCTGGATTTTTCCATCAGATGAGCCAGCATAAAGCATGCCTACATCTTTATCAGCCACCAAACATGTAATTTTGCCATGCCCCCCGCCACTGCTAGTCTTAACAGAGGCAACCCTGGTGACTCTTTCCTTCAACCACACCTCAATGATCCCACACTTTGTAGCAGTAAATATGAAGTCACCACTAACAGCTACATGCTGAATATCGAAGCCTGTTGTGAATGATCCCACAGCTGCCTTGCTGGAGAGACTAAACACCTTCAATGAGCCAAAAGAATAAATAAATAAATAAAAATTGTTTGCAACAAAGTTA
Organism: Aegle marmelos; assembly: GCA_030449875.1. Taxonomy (NCBI): domain Eukaryota; kingdom Viridiplantae; phylum Streptophyta; class Magnoliopsida; order Sapindales; family Rutaceae; genus Aegle; species Aegle marmelos. The sequence continues at coordinate 14,039,725 of JASUUL010000115.1, forward strand.
AAATCAATCAGTTTAGTTTATTGATCGTGACACTTGCTGACCTTTCCGGCTGTGCCATCAACTGAAGAGCCACCGGCAAATAGAAGGCCATTATGCATATGCAAGGAATATATCGTTTGTTTCCCGAGCAACTTTTTTGTCCCAGCATAGAATGTGTTTGATGTTAACTTGCCCAAATCCACCTCCTGCATGGTTACATTATAAGTAAAGCGTCTATTTAAACAAGTGCATTGGAAAAACAACAATATGTGTACCTGGATAATATAAGCAGAGCAACCGCAGTACAATTTATCTCCGATCAGTGCTAGGGATTTCACATGTTTATTGAAGTTTATGTGCTTTATTGCCCCTGACCAATTGTACACCTGTTACATTGTATTATTTTTTCAGCTAGATTTCTTTTGTTACAGATCTTTGTAACGAATTGCTCAGATGGAACAGAATGTATGTATATACTTGCCTTAACGCCGGTTGTTGGAGAAACAAAGCAAGCTATTTCAGCATTGGCCGTCAATTCGTGTACTGCCTCTTTCACATTATGAACTTGAAGGCAATGAATTTCTTCTGGTTTGAAGGACCAGACCTGTTTGAGGATGTACATATAAAACGGTTGTTGTTGCTTTTACCTTTTAGGAAGACTGTTTTACCGATACGAGAAGACTTACCCGAATTGTTTTGTCTAAGGAACCACTGTATAGTTTGTCACTTGAAGATGGAACACAGAGGCATGTCACAGCCTTTGTGTGCTCGCGAACTTCCTGAATCAATTTCAAAATCCTCTTCCCAGAATCCCACATCTAGAGTCAAGACAAGACCAAATCTAGTTGTTAGACTAAAGAATTGGTGTTTATATAAGAGGCGTGTGTTTGTATGAGCTCATACCTTTATTGTGCCATCGGAATGGCTGCTCAAAACACGACCTTTGAGGTGAATCAGAGACAGAACCTCACCATTTGTGGTCGAATCCAACTCAGTTACTTCGGTGCAATGCCACAGCTCTGTCTGCAAAGCAGAAAAGTTTTAAGTTTCTTAAGTGACTGTTGGCATTACTTCTATCTAAATACAGCAAATGTAACCCACTTACTGCATTGACTGATGGAAAATTCATTAAAGCTTTCTGTATATCTGTGACCACAGCTGAGTACTTCTTAAGCTTTCTCAAGGTCCCATATATGCATTTAGCATACTTTCCTAGTTCCTCGAGTGCAACTTGATACATGAAATTTTATGAATCAGTCAGTAGACTCATTTAAGAAATACGCTTGTTATTGTTGGGTTTCTTTAGACTAAAATTTACCTGCATCAGAGATGAAAGTTTTCAAAGCGAGGGTTGTCAAAATTTTCTCCTCCAGGTTCTTCGAGGATTGGAGCACATTGATGAATTCATCAAGCAAAGACCTGCGGGCAATCCCTCTTACACCAGTATCAGGAAGAGTGGAAAGCATGTGAGTTAGCCACGTAGCAATTACAAGGCAAGACTTGGCCATCTCTAAAGAATTACTCTTAAGGCATTCCTCCAAAGCCTTGAATATTGAGCCTTTTTCATGATTGCAGAGTACAAAAGCCACCCTTCTCTCCCAAGAGCATGCAGCTCGTTCTTCCTCTTCCTACATTCAAAAACTTAAGTGAATATTGGCAAACAAACGAATGCAAATATTGAAGAATAACATGTTCCAAACTCGGCTAAAAACTGTAAGATCCAAACCATTGTTTCCACCAACTCAGATTCTGGTTTACTCAGTTGCTCTGACTTCATAAGTGCATTGTAAGGAGGATCAAAGCCTGCAATCTTGAGTAGCAAAGCTTCCGTGTAGGACTTCCCCGAAAAAGTGAAACGCCCAGATAGCGAGAGTAAAGCATCTAGAGCCATCATTTGGGAGTTTGGAAAATCCTTCCTGCGGATTGCTTCAATTAGTGCTTCTACAGCTTCTTCCCTATACATACTCATCTTTCGTGGCTCAACCTGGACAAAAGAATTGTAAGAATCAACGATTAGATATCATGATTTTACTAAAATATATTTATACAAACTCAATTGTTGTGGTTGATATTCAAAGAGACAACACAAACCAGGAGATCCAGCTGAAGAAGCAGAGAGGCTATGGCAGGTTGCTGCTCCATTGGAGCCATCTGAAGATAAACAAGAAAGGTGTGCATTGTACTAAATGCTCCTTCATCTCTAATTATTTGCAAAATCTGGTTGCTAACGGTCCTCCTGAAACGAAGGGGAAAAAGCACAATGAAAATTTTGAAAGACGAGGAGATAACATTGTTACACATACAGTATGACTATTCTCATTAAGAAAAGTGAAGATTTGATAAGTAAAGCAGATAAGAGATAATATAACCTGTTCAACAGCACCAGCTCTGAGAGGAAATTGATGCATATGCCTCTCACGCTATCATTTCCACCATGAAACAAATCAAGAACGAGATATAACTCGATTCTCTTTGCTATCAAACTTTTACAACTTCTATCAGCGTGTATACAGCATAGGAGTATGGAAACGATGGACCTTCTTACTTCAACCCTATCCAAACACTTAATTAAGGCAGGAACCCCATTGGCGGAAATGAGACTCAAAGCAGTGACGGACCTGCTGTTTTTATCTCCTCCAGTTAGTATCTGCTCAAGCATTTCTATGGCAGCATCCTTGGGCTCCATCACAAATTGCAGTTCATCGAACTCTTCAGTTTTGTTCAGGATTAGCTGAACAAGGGAGGGTATAAATTCATGAGCTGAAAGCTGAGCAAATGCTGGTCTCAGCTGGTATATAAGCACGGCAGCCTCCCCTAGGCCATTTTTCAGAAGAGCAGCCAAGCAATCAAAATCAGAATCTACGCTAGTAAGAACATCTCCAACACTTTCATCTGCAATCATCAGCTGCGACAGAATGTAGACTGATGTTCTCAAAACTTCTCTATTCAGAGAGGCTGACAATATCTCCGCAAACCCATTTATAATCGTTGGTTTTGACAAATAAGCATGAACCCCAGGATCACCCTTCGACTCCTTCCACAATCTTGCAATTGCCAACACGGCTGTTTCACATTCTTGCAAGTTTTCTGAAGTACAAAGACATGTAACATAAGGTTTCAACCCATTTATAATTGTTTCGACAGCAGCCTGAGATATCACACTAGTCGGTGACGTCGCATTTGCTGCTTGTGTAAATCTTTTGCGCCTTTGATTGATACGATCGTCTGTATTCTCATGAATGTGAAAATTGAAAGTCCTAGATGGACTGGATGCCAAAGTCATGTCTTTTAAGGGCGAGGACCCAAATGAATGCTTTGGCGTTTCGGAGTAAGAAAATTCCTGAGCAAGATCAGGATACTGCTCCTTCCAAGATGTTATAAGTCTCTTCACGACATAGTTTGTTTTTGGCAGTGAATTTGAACAGAGAGGTTGCCTTGTAATGGGACACGTGGTATTTCCTCTTTTTAGCCATTCTTGAATTGCCTTTCTCTCATATGTCTGACCAGTTTCAAGGGTAACCGGATCATTGAAAATCTGGCCTGTAATAGGACAGACAAAATCTTTCGGCGGTCTAGATCTCGTAATCATCTTCTCAGAGCAGGGAAGCGAATTGCAGCTTTGGCTTCCTTCATCACTTTCATTGCAAGGACTGCCGAATTCAACAGGATTAATATTTCTTTAAAAGACTTTTTGTACATATGCTAGCCAAAACTCTATGTAATGGCATTATTATCTGTTAAACCACACTAAGTAACAAACTTAAATAAAAGAAGGTATTGCTCACCTATTCTCCAGCAAAACAATGTTCGCATTTTCGTAGCTCATGCTCCTTGCTCGAGAAGAGTTTTTTGTTGAACTTTTCTGCTTCTCCTAAGTTGCAAATTGACCATTAGCAGAAGTCCTCAACATTTTAACAAATCAAATAAAATAACTTGAGTACTCATAAGTTCTCAACACACTACCAATTCACCATCTGAGTCTGCTGAGCTAATGCTGTAATCGTTACTCAATTGTGGAGACGATGGCGAAGAGGTCCGTACAGGGCTATGAGAAATGCGGCTGGACAGAAGTCGCAATAAAGATTTGGGTTCTTTTCTACCATGCACATCTGGTTTTGGAGACGAAATTTTCGGAGAAGGGTTTTTAGGAGAATCTATAGGAGAGAAAATTGGAGTGCCATGTTCTTTCAGCTCACTTTCCTCATCCTCAGTCATTTTTGCCACAATAGGAGATACTGACTTGGGGTTTCCAGAATTAATATAATCATCATCAATAGGCTCATAATCGGATTCATATTCATTCTCCTCAATCATGTCCTCCTGGCAGTGCCACCAAGAATATAAGATTGTTTGTATAAAATTATAAATCCGTTAAGGCATTGATATTTGTGCAATGGGTAATTGGGTGGGGGGGGGGGGGGGGATGTGTTTCCACATAAAGCAAGCTTACTTGAGGATCCCATACGAAAGATTCATCAAGATCCTGTGAGGGTCCAGAAGTTACATTTATTCTGCAAACCCAAATGACCATGAAGGTATGCATATATTTAGAGCCTAAAATCAGTTGAGAAGTTGAATAGATGACTACAAAAAAGAAAAGTCACAAGATATGTGAAGCTAACCTGCTAGCTCCCTTCATATTACTTTTTGATTTAAGAACTGCAGAAAATCCTGCACTCTTCGGCAAGACAGGACCAAATTTTACATAATCAGGAATTGAGCGACTAACCTCATGCAAAGGCGTCATCGGCGGTTCTGCAATTGGCAGCATTGGAATCACCTTAGTACTGGTACTCGAGTCCGAGTTCATACAATCCTTATAATATTTGGCAAACATTCTCGTATTCTCATCTAATGAATCTCCATAAAGCTGCTCAAGTTGTCGCAACTTCTCTACCTGTTCAGGCCTCATAGCAAAGATCAAGGACTCATTGAATAATTGATCCAAATCAGCTGTAAATGACAAACCAGAAGAATCAGGGATTGCTTCCATCACAAGTCTATGCCTTGCCTCCGAATACCACCCAACAATTGAACTCATTTGTGGAAGAAACAATTCTTTCCAAAGCTCAGGTGCAAAATCAATCCGCGAGAAGAAAGGATCAACATAAAACATCTCAAGTACATGAAGCACTGAGTTATGAATATTATTCCTCAGTTTCCAAAGATATGATAGATTTAGATGAGCCCAAGCAGATAGATAGAAGTTAGGAACTCCAGCGGTTTGCTGATCTGAATCCAACATGGCACATACTTGCAGCATCTTCTCTGCGTAGTCCAATCGCGCAAGCTTAGTTTCCATATTGGAAGTGTTAATAGCTTCTTCAAGTGCTTCAATGCCCCAATCCAAATTGGCTAGTACTGCTTGATCTGAGTATCGAAACTCGGAATCTTTACCATTGCTGCCATCTTCAGCTGCTAGTCTCTCAGCACACTGCTCTTTGTGTTGAGTCCTTTCTTCCTTGTTAGTCAACCGATCTTGTATGAAACTTCCCACAGCCGTTATCATTAGTCTTACAATATCCTTTTGGTCCATCGCGAATCTGTAATTTCCAGCCATCTTTCAATCAAAATCTTAGCAACTCAATACCATTAATTGCAAATGAGAAAAAAAAATGACCTTATTAGTAATTACAAATAATTTCCTTGTTAAAGGGGCTATCGCGTAATTAAAGAAGTAGCCCGCTCTGAAAATGAAGAGGCTTTAACAAGAAGTTTGATCCATTTAATTTCTTCATTGGGATTGCACTAACAATTTTTAATTTTTGCAATTTCAAATGGCCGGCCGTTGTTATTATATTAGCCGGCGCTAGCCATGGACTAGAGTAATATGATGACCAAAGCAAACCGTGGACTAAAACAGTATTTAATTACTAATCACTGTTAATATCACCAGTATTATATGTATTATTATTGAATTAATAACAGAAAGTTTGAACAGCTGTTAAGTTCAAGACAATGAAACATTTGCACTTTTGCTTTGTTGTTGTTCGTGTCCCAACAAGGGAGGACCAGATAGTATCCAACTGTTTTTTCAGTTTTGTTATTTACAAAGACGAATATGCCCTTGTATGTTGCTTTAGCCATTTTTAGCGGGATTAAAGACCAGGTCAAACTCAATTTCGTTTCTCTTAGTTAATAATAATATTGACAATTCAAAATATGTCAGCAGTATACAGAATGCTTATTATGCAATTAAAATAAGGTGTCAATAAGTCACCTAAGAGCATAATGCTTTCAAGGTCGGGCTTTTCCAGTAATTCAAATCATGATTGATAATGCACTTGAAAATTTCAACATAAAGCATGAAACTACAATCCAAAAGTGATAAGGAAAACGTAAAATTTTTACCAAGTTAAAATAATGTAATAAATATGTAAATGGATATCAAATTGGTTCAAAATAATATCATATTCGAAAATGGAACTACATCAAGACTTACGCTTCTGAAATATAAAAAATTTTTATAAACATTGCACAGGTACTTTCAAAATATAAAATTTGAAATTATGACCTCAAATATATATGTATTTGGTTATATTAATTTCGGCATCGTAAGAGAGTAGTTGCCTGGTACTTTATCATTGGAGTGGAATTTATAGTGTTGTGTTGTCTAACTTTACGGCGGATTTGAAATGCATGGTAGTGCAATGGTGGCGTAATCTTTGTAGCCCATGCATGATATTTATAGCTTATTAATTATTATTTAATCACATGATATAAATCTTGTAATTTCACCCAAACGCCCCCGCAATCATATACACGACAAGAAAGGTAAGAATTTTTAACCATAAATAAATAAATAATAAGCCTTCTTTGTTAAAATATATAAGAGGTCTGAAGTTGAAACTCTACTCACATAAATAATGAATAAATTTATTAAAATATTTAATTGACTCGAACTATAAATTGTCAACCCTTTAATATATTTGATTTTTTTTTTTGGGCAATTATCGATCAATAGAGTTAATTTGTGAGTTCTTGTTGCAAGCTCAGAACCTGTGCAAGGGAGAATTTATACACTGAAAAATAAATGAGAAATAATGGGTTTCGAATATGGAATGATGGGGAGTTATTCACCTATTCTAATAAAACTAAGTTCACTAAATGACTATACCTAATGACAACATATATGTATGGCGAATGAAATAATGAATCATATATGTATGACAAAGAAATAATGAATCTTAACTGCTGTTTGAATGCTAAATACGGTTTAGTTTTATGGTGCATCACATCGCAACATAGTCTAGATTTTAATTTTCACAGTTTTGGAAGATAATAGCTCTACCCATTACTTTAGAAGATAACAAGTCTAGATTTTAATTTTCACAAATTGTGAAGATAATAGCTTTCTCACAGTTTTGGAAGATAATAGCTGTAGCCACTACTGTAGAAGATAATAACTCTACAAACTACTGTAGCACAACACAACCGAGAATTTTGAGTCTCACAAATTTGGGAGATAATATCTCTACCCGTTACTACAACAGAACGCAGTTAAGAATTTAATTTTCGCGAATTTGGAAGATAACAGCTCCATCCATAAGCTAATGGGAGATAAATTAACTCCCACCTAATTATATTTTTAATTGGAAGGAAAAGGAGAGACGAAGACTCGAACCCAAGTTTTCAAATTCGATTTGGGATTTCTGGACTAGTGCATAAAAAGCATTTGGTTTCATAATAAACCATTAATCTTACTCTATTACAATGATAATTTCCTCGAGAAGTATTTATAGAGATAAATATGCAAAAGTCAAATTATCAAGATATTTCATTCAGACGATGAAAAATAAAACACAAATGGTGATGTAAGATGATTTGTGTAAGATAACAAATGTATCTTTCTAAAATCATAATTTGAGCTATATGTATCTACTTAAGATATTTAATATATGATTTTAAAGTTTGTAACATAAAGAATCTAATCATACTGATCTTATTATTCACTTACACACATAGTCTTTTTTTGTTCATAGTCATTTTGTAAGTTTTAATTATTTTTATTTTTTTCCTATTCTTTTCATGATTTTATTTATTTATTTATTTACTTTTTGTATAATTCAAGTTTGAGTTCTATTTGTTTTGTTTTCTTTATTTCATTGAGTAGAATTTTAGTATATAATAATAATAATAATAATAATCTGTTGTCTACTTTGGTAAATTCACATAATTTAGGATTATAGAAGATCCTTAAAATCCCAGTTTTCTCATTCGAACCTTTATGAATAATATTCCAAACTTTTAAAAATTTGTGTTTCTCTATCTTTTACCAATATTTATGTTTCCATTTTGTCTATCCTGTATCACAATATTTAATTAGTACACGAATATGATCACCAACAAGGAGGGGTGGGGAAAACTATAATAAAATAAAATAAAATAAATCCAGTTCGGCTCTTTTTTTGGATTTCAATTCAGTTTTTTTGAAGTAAAAAAAGTGAATATATAAATGCCGAACTTAACCATTCGGTTCATTTTTCGAATCAAAAGTTAGAAAATCCAAACCGAACCAATAATATCATTTGCATTCCTGTTGTTTATAAAATTTTAGTATAGCCCAATGTTTAGGAAATGCTTGCATAACAATTTTTTTATGGCCTAATTTTTTTGTAAACTTTTCAAAACGGTCCTGATTGAAAGCCAAGAGGGTAAGATATCATACTGATCCCTATATTTCGGTAAATTATATTATGGTGCAAAACTTATTTTCTTTATTCACATTTTGCCCAAAGTTTTTAGTATTAAAAATAATATATAATGATTGTAAAATTTTGTCATTTTGGTCAAAAAATTTGCATTTTTTTAATACAAATTTATAAATTATTTATTTTTATTTATTTTACATTGATTATAGTAAGCCTTCAATTGAACTGAAAAATCAATTTGTTAATCTGAAGTAAAAAATTGATACGAAATTGAATAAAACTATTGATTACAATTCGGTTTTTATTTTCCCTAAAAACATAATAGTTTTTTTGAATTTCAGACCTATATCGATAAAAAATTGAAAGTTTATTCTAAAACCAAACCAAATCGAACTAATGCCTACCCCTTCCAATTTTATTCTAAAATCAAACCAAATCGGACTAATGCCTACCCCTTCCAATAGGAACACATATGAATTTACTTGTAAATTTTGATTCAAAACATCTTTATTGATTCAAAACATTGTTTAAACCCATAGAAATGTTTAGAATTTCATTATTGGTCAATCATAATATTTTTCCCATGATTTCTAATCATTACCAAAATAAAATCTATCCTCCCTCACTAACCAAAAAGCAATATCCAATATCTTGACATTTTTCTATTTCGTGATAAGTTTGATAAACATCTATGATGGTTTCTTTTGAGCCCAATATCATATTACATCAAAAAATGAATGATATCCAATCATTTTCTTCAAATTTGAAACTGAATTCATTTTTCATCTAAATATTTACAAATAAAGGATTAAATCTAATTTATACTTTTTATCGCTATTGTGACCATCATCAGTTAGCTAATTCAATATAAAATCTTAGGATTTGACTTTGGTCTGTAACATTGTAAAAGATCAAGTAACTTGTTAGTAGTAGGAAACAAGTAAAGAGTTTTTTCATTGTGAATAGAATAAAATGATTTTTAATTACATGATTGATAAATGTTATGAAACTATCATAAAAGTTATTAATATTTAATAAACTGCAATAATTTTTTATGAATATTCAAATAAACCTAAGGTGCAAATGTAGCTAGTACCTTTAGAGTTGTAAGATCTTCTGACAAGAAAAAGAAAGTGTTTGCATAATTTAGTATCTTAGATATTTTTCCTTGGATATTTGAGATAATTAACTCTTCTCTAATTTGTTAGTCGAGTAGACATCCTAAGGTTTAGAGCTTTTGGGATGGTATCGAGCACTTAGTTTTCTCTAATATAATCAACTTTCAAGATAAGTCTTAATAACCCTTGGTCACCGCCTCTATATACCAAGTATATTTTTCTCTCTATAGTGCTCGATCAAAATCTAAAATTGCTTGAACAAACTCTTTGTATTTTCCATAACAAAAGTTAGTAAGCATACAACTTTCTTCAATTTTCTATTTAAAATTACTGCTATTGAGGCAATTCTCAAAATAAAGCTCATATTTAAAGATTTTGATGACAAATATAATGATATATAATTGTAAATAGGGTGTTGTATTTGTCAAATAATGCGTGAAGTTCATGGCTTTAAAGTCAAATTAAATAGCAAAGAAAATAAACAAGAAGTAGATATAAAATCTCACCATTGAAAGCAATAATGTAAATGATAAAAGAAAACAAAAAGATATACACTGATTGCTTTTACTGTGACTCATTTTTTTTTAGTTTTATGCTCAGAAATGACTTGAACATCCTCTAGTGATTGATAATAGAGTTCTCATCTAGTTTTCTTGTAAACTAGCAAATTGATTCACTTATAGTCAAATTCTTGAGATTATATCATGCTTGTACTTTTTGGAATGATAATCATAACTAGAAAATTACACATCTAATGAATTTAAATTTCAAATCATCCCTAATAAATTGAATCTTATCTTCTATATAACTAGACACCATTCTTAAAGATTTATAAAAAAGTTAATTAAAGTTTGCTCGAGCACCCTTATGACAAGAAACTTGGAGCCAACTAACTCTTTGTCTTTTTAAATAGTTTCTGTTTCTGTCACCAGGCATATAAGCAACAAATTTAGAAGGTAACTCCCTTGTTAATTGTATTTTTGCTTTAATTAGCCAACGAATGTTGACAAAGATGTTACTTCTCATAAGCATTCACAAGCATTTGTACTAAGTTTTATATATTGTAAAGAGTATATTTTGAGAAAGAGAGGGAAATTACTGGTGAAACTTTACAAGAATTATGTTTTTATCATTCCTTGGTTAAAGAATATCGGTTATTATAAAAAAAATTGATAGAACCGACTTTAATAGTCAGAAAATACTATTATTCGCCACTTACATTAGGGTAGTAAATGACAACACACCAAACAAACAAATTAATTTAGCAAAAACATAACACATACGAAGGCAAACAATAAAATAAAAACATACAGTTTAAAATGTGGGATGTCAACTCATTATCATTTTTTTATTGAGTTTATCTCAAGTTTTAATTAAATATTATAAATACTATCCACTATTTCTCTGGGTTATCTTTCTAGCTCTCTAAAATATGATAGTAATACAAGTGGTTATAGATTCCAAACAGGACATAATTTATAAATTTGTAGTAGGCTGCTTAGGTGATGCTTTATACGTGGAAGTTTATCTAGATGATTGAAGAGAATCTATCTTATTGAGGTACTCATGATGTATAATACAAGTGATAAAAGAAAATATAATTTTTAAACAAATGCACTTAATTGAGAAACGATCAAATAATTTTAATCAGTACAATAAAATGACAAAAAATTAAAATCATCCAAAGAAAAAACTGAATCACAATGTAATAGGTCATTCAAAATTGTTTTGGTGCATTTTTTATGTGGTTAGTAAAATACATATGATTTAGGAGCTATTTCGCTATAAACAATAACTAATAAAAGCTAAATCATAAGAAACTAATTCAAAGGAAAATTTTGTAAATAAAAATTAAAAATTCATTTTTTTAATCAATTTCTAATCTTCGAGCTCTTTGACAACTTAGATTTGTGTAGTTAGTCAAATAAAACTATTTAAAAATTATTCAATTAGGCTCTTAGGACAAATTACTATTCAAGTCTATATAAGTTATTGGCCAAATTAATTCAGATCTATTATTAGAAAAAAAATGAACACCACATTCACAATTTAAAAAATATGTTATAATTTTTAGTGACAAACAATTAAAACATAAACTCAAAAATTTTATTATGACATTAGTAAAATTGTTTATGGTGGGATAATCCATGAATTTCTTCTTGATCTTACCAATTTGCTAGAGATGTACATATATCTTGCAGATTCCAGATTCCTTATATATCTGTTTACATAATCTTCTTTAACTTAATCAGTGGTAATTATATTAGTTATAGTTAAAGTGTTTTTCTTCCTAATTTGCATATATTCTCATCATGTATCACAATATTTAATTAGTACATGAACCTAATTACCACAAGAAAGGATGGGGAAAATTGAACCGAAACAACAAAAAAACAAAAAAGGAGTCCAATTCGGTTCCTTTTTTGGATTTTGATTCAGTTTATTTGAAGCCAAAAAAGTGTATATGAATACCGAACTAAAACCACTCAGTTCAATTTTTGGATCAAAAGTTATAAAACTCAAACCGAATCAATAATATCATTTTCATCCCTGTTCTTTATAAAATTTTAGCATGACACAATGTTTAGGAAATATTTGTATATAAAATTATGTTATGGCCTAATATTTTTGCAAACTTTTCAAAAGGGTACTTGATCGAAAATGAACAAGGTAAGATATCATTTTGATCTTTAGATTTTAATAAATTATATTATGGTGTAGAAACCTATTTTGTTTTATTCACATTTTGGGCCAAAAGTTTTGATATCAAAAATTAATTCTAATAGATGGACATAAACCATCTTTTGGTTTATTTATTTGATGATTCTGAAAATTTTTCATTTTACTCCAAATTCTTGCATTTTTTTAATAAAAAAATTATAAAATATTTTATTTTTATTTATTATACAATTATTATAGTAAGCCTTGAGTGTAGGTTAAGCTAAATTGAAAATTTGATTTTTTAATCCGAATAGAAAAACCTATACCGAATTAAAGTAGACTATCGGTTCTAGTTCAATTTTTATTTTCCCTAAAGATCGAGTTGTTTTTTTTTTAAATTTCAAACGTGCACTAAACTGAAATTGAAAGTTTATTTTGAAATTGAATTGAACCAAACCGATGGCCACCCTTACCAGCAAGGATGCATACAAATTAAAACTTGTAAATTTTGATTTAAAACATCTTTATTAATTTTATTACTTTGTTTATTTGTAAACATGTTTACAATTTCATTCATGGCCAATTATACTGCTTTTCTCAATATTTTTTATCGTTGTCGACATAGAATCTATCCTCTCTGATTGACCAAAAACAATTGTCAGTCTCTTGACCTTCTTTTTTTTGGTTATGTGATAAACTCAATAAACATCTATGACCATTTCTTTTAGTCCAATCTTATATTATATAAAAAATGAGTGATCTCCAAACATTTTCTTGGAATTTGAACTGAATTTCATTCTTCATCCAAAAGGTGTGATCCCCAAGATCATCATCATTAGAACGACAATGAATGATCAATAGTTTATCATTATTGCTAAGGTCATTTGTTATATGAACTCTACATTTAAGTGAAACATCATATGATAAAGAGAGGTTGTGATAATGCATGCATTTAAGGTTGTTATGATAAAGAAAGGAGTCGATAAGCTAAACGTATTAAAAGAGCAATCAAGAAGCTAAACATATATGATGCTTGCAGGTGTATATATGAAGGTAAAATTTAATTCTTATGATTATAAACTATAATATCATTTCATGAGCTAAAATGAAAGCATTTATACATTTAAAAAGAAAAATCTTATAAGACCAGGACCTTTTGTCCACTTGAATACTTACTGTGTTCCACCTGTAATTACTGAAACCCACTGTTAGAGGTGCTGGGATTTCCAACGAGAACTCTTCGACGCTCAAATCAGATCACAATATAATCTCTTTCAAAGTAAATATTTTTTTTGTGAGTTATCCTCTCTACTAGAAAAAAAAAAAAACTACATTAGACTTTCCTTTCCTTTTTATATGCCTTTTGCCTCACTAGTCATTTTTTCATTAAAAGTCAATTAATGGATTTTAAAAGCTTAACTTATGGTTATTCGATTATCATGTTGCCGATCGTAATGCTTTCTTCCTTTATTACCTGGATAATGTGCATTTATACATTTTAATATGATAGTGAGTTGGCAATCGAGGCCTGAGTTGATCCAAGTTATGCTAATTGCCAGGCTAAGTTTGGTCCCTTTTAATCAGATCGTGGTCACTTTGAATGCTCTTTTTGTGGTTACTAGTTGCTTCTCAAGTTTATAGGGTTCTCACATTTTACATCCCAAACACGAGTTCCCTAGTTTCATGTTTTTAAAGTGAAACATAACAAGATATGAAACTTTATAGTTCAATTCGAGTGAGATGCCCATAACTGAATCGATTAGTCCTTTAATAACATCTTCATCCACCTCGTTATGTTGGATGTTTAAATCATGGCTGAACCTGAATCACATCTTTTCAAATTTAATGTGGCGTCTCTCGAACGTCCAGGCATGCTCTTTTTATTTTGAATTGTAGCGCCCCTTTAAATTGCCGTAACGCTTTGTTTTGTTCTCATTTTGAAAGACTAAAGGTCTCTTTATTAGCCTATAAAATCCCTTTTCTATATATATTTCTAGTTATCTTCGAGACTGATCTTAAACGTTTTCACTGCAATCACTGTCTTTCCTAGCCTGATTATCCTAGGTATTTCCCCAAGCTTTTCTTCCTAATTGTGCCTTTGGTTTTTGTTTACTTTTTTGCTTTCATCATGTCTTTGCCTTTTTTTTTATTTAGGTTGTAATTTTTCTAGATTTAATGCCTAGGGTGAAACATGTCTCTCTAAACCTTAATGATAAGGATGAACTAACCAACTCTCAGAGGGTTAAACTTTCTAGAGAAACTATTAAAAGAATATCCCTAAAGGCTTCATCACCTTATAACAATATGGCCCTACATTTGTGATAAAGGTTGTGTACTCCTCATTTTACTCAAACATTAGTATCTAATATCCTGAGAATGCATCTATGAAGCTGAGCAATCCGTAGGCCGCTATTGAATCTACCAATTAATCTATCTTTGGCAATAGGAAACTATCTTTCGAGCAAGCTTTATTGAGATAGGTGAAATCTACATGCATTCTCCACTTTGCATTTAATTTCTTTACTAATACTGCATTTGAGACCCACTCTGGGTATTCAATTTCCCTTATAAAGCCAGCTCATAGCAACTTCTCCACCTTTGATGTTATTGCTTCATATCTTTCTTGATTAAAACTCCTTCACTTTTTATTCACTGATTAAAATTCTTTTCTGATGGCAAGCTTATGACAAGCAATTATTGTGTCTATTCTTGGCATATCATTATGCGACTAGGTGAAAACTTTTGTATTTTCCTGTAAGCATTTTTTCAACTTTGTTTTAACCCTTGCTCGAGTTTTGTCCTAATTCTGACAATCCTTTCTGGGTGCTCGCTGCTTATGCTTATCATCTCTAATTTTTCTGTAGTTTTTGCTTGCTCTTACTCTCATTCTCTTAAGAGTTTGTTGAAGAGATTTGCATTATTTTTTTTACTGTGGTTGCAAAACAACTTCGTGCAATCCGCTAATCTCCTTTAACAACTCCTACGATGCCATTCACCCTATACTTTAAAGCTAGGTAATGATTAGACACCACTGCTTTACTTATTCACAAGAAGGGTCTTTCTAAGATTATCGAGTACGAGCTTTCTTTATTCACTACAATGAAATCCAATATCATTGTTTGCTCAAATTGCATGCTCCCTATCATCATGGGCAACTCTACCATGCCTAATAAAACTAACCTTCATCTACTTTAAAGCTAGGTAATGATTAGACACTACTGCTTTACTTATTCACAAGAAGGGTCTTTCTAAAATTATCGAGTACGAGCTTTCTTTATTCACCACAATGAAATCCAATATCATTGTTTGCTCAAATTGCATGCTTCCTATCATCATGGGCAACTCTACCATGCCTAATAAAACTAACATTCATCCACCAAACTGCCTGCTCAAACTGCCTGCTCCCTATCATCATGGGCAACTCTACCATGCCTAATAAAACTAACCTTCATCTACTTTAAAGCTAGGTAATGATTAGACACTACTGCTTTACTTATTCACAAGAAGGGTCTTTCTAAGATTATCGAGTACGAGCTTTCTTTATTCACCACAATGAAATCCAATATCATTGTTTGCTCAAACTGCCTGCTCTCTATCATCATGGGCAACTCTATCATGCCTAATAAAACTAACATTCATCTACTTTAAAGCTAGGTAATGATTAGACACCACTGCTTTACTTATTCACAAGAAGGGTCTTTCTAAGATTATCGAGTACGAGCTTTCTTTATTCACCACAATGAAATCCAATATCATTGTTTGCTCAAACTGCCTGCTCCCTATCATCATGGGGAACTCTACCATGCCTAATAAAACTAACCCTTATCCACCAAATCCCTTCAAAGATATGCTTGTACTTTCTAACCTTAAACCAGTCATGCCAATCTGATCTAAAGTTATTTTGAATAAAACATCCACTGAACTATCAGTATCCACCAATATCTAGTTAAACTTTATACCAGCAACCTTAGCACTTACTACCAAGGCATCTTCATGCGGATACAATACTCTTTTCCATCATCCTCCATCTATATGATAGGAATTTGCCTAGTTCTTTGTTGCTTTGGCATTGAAGTGTTAAAGAAAACCTCTGTCCTTGTCATTACATATCTTGTGTAGTTCTTCCTTAACCTATTTGAATCCCTATGCAAGGTTAGCCGTCCTACAATGACCATGGTTACCAGCTGCTCACATCTGACATCTCCTACTCCACTCCCAAGCTCACTTTGCATATCCATTGCCGGATAAAAACCCTTAATGAGCTCATCTAAGTACTAGTTTTAAATGAGATCCTTCACTTGGTTTTCAAGGTCTCGGTATTGCGTTCTTATATGCCTATGAGTCCCTTAAAAATCACAAAACCTGCCTATATCTCACTTGCGAGGTAATTTTGCTATTAAAGTCGATGGATGCAATAAGGAATGATCTTTTATCATTTGATATACCTCTTCCAAGGAAACTTTTAATGAGGTATACTGCTAATATACTGGACCTTACTCTAGCACCCGAATCGCATCATCCCCTATAAGATTTCTCTGCACTTGCTCACGGGTCGGGGTAGTCGACCTATTTAGTGTTGTGCTCATTAAATATCGCATATTAGGGTGCCTGTAACGAGATTGCTTCCCATCCTTACAGCCAAAGAATTGTGGCAACGCAGCTCATCTACACCGTAGCTGCAGTTGTCTTGAGGAAGTCTAGTACGTATATGGTCTTTCCTTTTCTCTACCAGATGATACCTTATCAGTTCTCCACCCAGCAATACAACTCATCCATACCATGGCTACAGCTGTCTTCACGAAGCCTAATACGGATATGGTCTTTCCCTTTCTCCACTAGATGATGCCTTATTAGTTCAAGTTAGCTCTCTAATGTTTTGAGCTTTCTTCTCTTTTTTTTTTTAGCTTTCGAGCTGCTCAGTCCTTAACTTAGTCATTTTTTCTTCCTTAATCTTAACATCTCTCTTCGTCTACTTGAAGGTAATTAAGTATGACTAAATTGTGGGGCTCCTCAAATTGTACCAAAGACATCCAATCTTCAATCCATCTTTAAGCCCTTTTAGCATCTGTGGATGATTGAAAGCCCTTAAGTCTAGGATGGTATTTATTTATAAATTCCCTCAAAGTCTCATTCTTTCCATGTTTTATTGACAACAATTCCATTATGTCATCCTCTATAGTAACCACGTCACGAAATTGCTCTATAAATCTCCCACGCATTTACTCTAAACTTCAGATGCTGCCTTTTGGTAGCTTTTGATACCACTACCGTGCTTGCCCATCCAAAAGTTAAAGGGAACACCCTACACCTTTGATCTTGCATTAGACCTTGAGAACTCCTAACATGTCATTGAAACATTCCACATGCTCTAATGCATCATGCCACCCTGAATAGTTAAAATCTAAAAATTGAAAATCACGTGAAATCATTGTGCTTATTATTTTCTCTGAAAGTGGAGATTTATTATTCGATATTATCCTCCACTTTGGCTCCTTTTGTCACCCTCAAATCTCTTCTATGGCTCGAGCCATTTGGCGTACTTTTCCCTCGAGTTCCGCTGTTCATTCATCAGGTTGCTCCCTTTCTCTATCTTCCTATTGCCTAGGTATCCTAAGGCATTGTCTTAATTTAATGTCTTGTACAGTTGGTCCTCTTCTTACCTCTGTCAGCCATCTATCTTGTTGGCCTTGTCTATCATACTAACGAACATTTTCTCTTCTATTATTGTGTAACTCATTTTGCAATTTACTGGAACATGCTGCAAGATATCCCAATTTCCTGTTATAAGGCCTTTCGACATCCCCAGTCTATCCTCTTTTAAGCCCTTGAAGAATGGTTACTAGAGCCTCTATTTGCTTTTCTATTCGTTCAAGTGTTCATTCATCATTTTGTCTCTGCCTCTGCTTATTACACCTTGAGGGGTTGCAGCTCATTCAGCTCAATTTCCTCCTATATTTATTTTCACGGAAGGTAGATTTTTGCCCCGATTTCTACATATGGCCCTAAAATGTTGATATTGAAATCCAACCGAGTTGAGTTCGTCGACCAGGACCTTTTGTCAACTTGAATACTTGCTGCATCCCACCTGTAATCACTGAAATCAACTATTAGAGGTGTCGAGATTTTCAGTAAGAACCCTCCGATGCTTAAGTCAAATCACAATCTAATCTCCTTCAAAGTAAATGTCCTTTTTGTGAGTTATCCTTTCTACTAAAAAAAAAAAACCACATCAGAGTCTCTTTTCCTTTTTATATGCCTTTCGCTTCACTAGCCGTTTTTTCATTAAAAGTAAATTAATGGATTTTAAAAGCTTAACTCACCATTATTTGATTACTGTGTTGCCGATCATAACATCTTCTTCTAAATAACATGTGTTTATATGTTTCGATATGGTGGTGAGCTGGCAATCGAGGCCTAAACTGATCCAAGTCATGCTAATTGTCAGACTAAGTTTGGTCTCCTTCGATCAGATCCTGGTCGCTTTGAATGATCTTCTCGTGGCCACCAGCGCTCCTCGAGTTTATTGGATTCTGTCTATTCCTACCAATATACCAAAAATATCCATAGTTAATTTGTACCCCAATAATTTTGGTAACTAATACCTATATTCATTGCACATATTGGTTAATATTTAACTTTCTTTTATTATTATTTAGAATGACAATCTAATCTGCTTCTCATTCATATAAGCAGGGTTGAACCCTTATATGTTTAATAAAAAAATTATAATCTTAATTAAATGAACCTACTAGTTAATGTTTAACTTAATTATTCAATACGTGTTGATTAGTTAAACAATTCAATGCGTGTTAATTTTGTAACACCTATATCAACGAATGTCAAATCATATGTTAGAACTAATTTGATAATATTATAACTTTTAAAATAATTAATATTAATCATACTGTAAGAATAATCAGCTGTGAAAAAAATTAGTTAAACGTTCAGAAAAATTTATTTTTAAAAATGTTATAGATTTTAAAATCAGTCGTATGTCTTTAGTAAATGTTTTTATTAAACAACTGTAAGAAAGTAAACGACTAAATTGGACCCAATGTCAGATAAATTTTATTTACACTTTTCTATAAGCACATTATAAAATATTTTTTATTTTGTACATAATAATTGACAACTAAAATAAATATTTTATATTTTTAATTTAATTTTTTATTTTGTTATCTCAATATAATTAGTAATCATAATAATCGCTTTAAACTTAATAATTTTATTTTCTAATTAATTATGATAATTTTAATTTTTTAGAATATATATAAGGATAAATATACAATTATATTAAGTATAAAATTAATTCTTAAAAATTATATTTTGAGAAACTACTCTTGCCTGCTTTTCAAAATTTGTTGTTGGGATAATTTTGTCAAGAGCGATTTTAATCTAAACTAATTTACCAAATAACAAAATGAAATTTTTACTTTTTAAAGTTATTTTTAAATCTCTGAAAAGCAATTTCAAGTCAACTCTAGAATAATTAAAATACAAATGGCGTAGGGTTAGTTATTTTAAATGGTAAAATTTCTTGAGAGAGTACAAAAGAGAGGATTTAATTTTCATTAATGCAATGTTTTAAAAAACAAACAAATTGCTTTGTTATATACCAAATAAGATACACCGCATACCTTATAGAGAAATTTAATCTCGTTTTACAGTGTTTTCAAAATAAAGTGACGGATAAACATTGTTGTATGGTCCTCATATAATATTGAAAATTAATCATTGAAAATTGATCCTTCTTCCAAACCGCATATTTTTGAAATGCTATTATCTTACAAAGTATAATATTTTAAGTTGCTATCAATCAAACGTGCCGTTGTGACGTAGAATTCCAAGTGGCAACGCTTTCAATTCTCTACTTACTTTTGTATTTAAATTAAAAAGAAAATATTCTTTTTTGCATTAAAAATTTTAAAGAAATTAAATTGACTTTTCATATAAATCCAAAGGCTAACAAAAGTCCATTGACTCTTTATGTAGGAGTGGTATATCGAATTGTGGACGTGATAATGTATTCCGTAGAGAAAAAAGATATTTTGACAACTTTGTATATTATGTATTTAAAATTCTATTTCCAATAATACAAATAAATAAAATGTCATCCCAATTTTTAATTCGACCGGTTGAATCAATCGGTCCCAACAATTTTTTTATTTTTACTCTTTTCTTTTTGTTTTTTTTTTCTAATGCTTTTAGATGTTATATTGCTATTGTTATCAGTAAATGCAATTAAAGCATGATTAAATCGGATTGGACTGAGTAGAATAATATATGATAAAATTAGATAGGATTAAATAAAAATATGTATATTTACTACTGCCTTATCTTTCTGGTTTAGCATACCATTTGATGGACTACACTAAAATTTAATTTTTTTTATTTTCATACTAATAAGAAAATTAAAAAGATTAGGGATTAATTTTATTATTATGTAGATAATAATTTAATATTAATTTAATAAAATAAAAAATTTTCACACACTATATTTTATTTTTATCTTTAGTGAAAATGATTTATAAAAATTGTGACTTTTATTAATAAAAATATAATATAAGAAGACATGGAAACCATGCCCTTAAAGGCAATTTTACAACAATTTATGGTGTCATTTGTTTATTAATGTTTTTAAAATACTAATACTCCGGTTAAACTTTTTAACTAACATTTTAAAAGAAAACTCCAATTGAGGAGGTGCGGTTTTTTTTTTTAATAAGTCATTTTCTAATTTTTAATGATTAAAGAAAAAAGAAAAAGAAAAATACAATAAATAGCTCAGGCTCTTTCATTCATTTAGCATCATCAAGTTGGTCGTCAGACAGTTAGTCCCACAAAATTCCGAAAACAATGGCCTCTTCTTCTCCCTTGGTGTCCAACCCGTTGACTGCTTCTCTCTGCATCTCCAAGAAATTATCATTGGACAATCTGAAACTGGGCCACATTAGCCCCATAACAGCAGCTCGAAGATTGAAGCAGAATTTGCACAAAGTCTCTTACAAGCCCCGCAACTCTGTTGTGTGCAAGGCTGTCTCTGTGAAGCCACAGACTGAGATCGAAGGTCTCAACATTGCTGAAGATGTCACTCAGGTGAGCCAAATCTTGAGTTGTGAATTGGGTTTGTTTTGTTTGTTCAGAGCTTGGATTTTTTGCCATCTCATTTTTGGTTCTTAATAGGCGTGTTCGATGTTGATAAGCTCGTTTATAGTTTACGAACTTGTTTGTGACGTCACTGCGTTCTTATGTTTGGTCTAGTATGGAAAGTTTGATGATTTGCTTATTGAAAATTTGATTTGGATTAGGACTGTTTTGGAAATTTAAAAAAAAAAAAGTGATTTTGGACTGTGTTTCAATGGAATTGATTAGAATTATGAAGCGGGTTGGTTTTAATTCTTAGAAAACATATGATGGGGTAGGGGTGTGAACACTAACCGGGTTGTTAATGAGAAAGTTAAAGTGTGTAATTTAGCATGCTTTATGAGAACTGCCGATTTATATATTTTTTGTTATTTCATTATCATTTTTTATTGACTCCCCACATGAATAATATCAACGAACTTCTTTTTTCTTTTGGTAATGATATGTTGTACTGGTTTCTATGTCATACAGCTTATTGGGAAGACGCCAATGGTATACCTGAATAATATTGTCAAGGGATGTGTTGCAAACATTGCTGCCAAGCTTGAAATCATGGAACCATGTTGTAGTGTGAAGGACAGGTGAGAAAGATAAAATTGCAAGTCTAGACACTCAAAATGTTCACGACCATCTTTTGGTTGTGTGCGTTGAGCACCAGAATCGCAGTTTTATGGTGAAAAATCTTGATGTTGAACCGCCTCTTTATTGCCTCTAAAGACACTGTGATATTAGGTTTTTTCCAAAATTCCACGTGCTAAATGGTTAAAAATCTGACTTTTCAGTCCTAAGCCATTGGTTATAGCAAATTAATTTTGTTATGTCCTCATGAATTTGGCATATTCTAGCTTCCTTGTTGCTTCTTAGAATCACTAGCAACAGAACTTAATAATAATTTACATCCTCTCAATATTTTTTTATTTTGATTTCTGATTTCAGGATAGGTTTCAGTATGATAGCTGATGCCGAACAAAAAGGAGTAATAACGCCTGGGAAGGTAAGACATATTGGCTACAAATCTTTTGTGGCTGCAGGAATGTGTAATAAGAACTAAGGTTGGGAGGCTAGGCCTTCTACTTTTTGACACTTACTCATTTTGGCTAAATTAGGGCCTCTTCGTGTTTGTTTCCCGCACTAAAATTCGACTTAGATGCATTCGAAGTAGTTACTAACTGAATATTTTGAACTAGGAAAATGGTAATTGGAAATGTCCCCCCCCCCCCCAAAAAAAAAGGCTTTTCTTAATGCATATGTAGCTGTCGCTGTCTCCGCCCCCAAGGGAATTAGTGAAAGCACGAGATAAAACAGGCAATCACTGTTTTGGTTATAATCCCATCATGGAAAAAGCATATGTTTACTGTGTCTTTTGCATAGCTTTGGCTTTCTCTGTGTGGGTGTGTGTGTTTTCTTACTTTTGTTTTTTTTATTTTCGGTCTGTTGTAGAGTATTCTTGTAGAGCCCACTAGTGGAAACACTGGCATTGGCCTCGCTTTCATAGCTGCTTCGAAAGGATATAAGCTCATTTTGACTATGCCGGCCTCAATGAGCTTGGAAAGAAGAGTTCTTCTGAAAGCATTTGGAGCTGTGCTTGTATTAACGGATTCAGCAAAAGGCATGAAAGGGGCTGTCCAGAAAGCTGAAGAAATTTTGAATAGCACACCCAACGCATACATGCTTCAGCAATTTGACAATCCTGCTAACCCTAAGGTTTGCGGTTACACTTCCTACTTTTATCTAGTTTCAGCATAGACTTGCCTTTGGAGAGAACGATAAAAGTGGCCTCAAAAAGGATAGGCCTTGATGGTCCACATAGATGGTAAAACAGTGGTTTACATCTTGTTTCACGAAAACTGTAGTCCCATTAGATAGGGCATTATGTGACTTCTTTACGCCATGATATTGTTTTACATCATTGCAAGTAAAATAGAAAAAGAAAGCAATAATATGGCTTGCAGCGACCAGCTTATGAGACATGCCCAGAATCCTGTTGGAAATGGAACATATACCTTCCCTGAATGACCTTACGATTCCTGCATTTTATGCTTGTTATTCACCTTGTTGTATTATTTTCGGACATGGGATGCAACAATTTAATGAATTAGCTGGATGGTACCTGCTATCAGGTAAGAAACCTCATCTCTTAATTTGATGGTACTCAGTTAATGAATACAATAACAATTGCTTTGACCGCGGGTAAGGATCACTTTTGATGGTTTCCAGCTTTCCTTTTATCAATTTAGGATATCACAACATATCATTCAGCTTCTGAAATAAGTCTTTGTTCAAGAGATCCTATATTAGGTTAAGAAATTGTATCATCAAATAAACTGGAAACTATGAGTATATGTGGAGCTGAAGTAAGTATTTCCATTTGCAGATACACTATGAGACAACTGGTCCAGAAATCTGGGAAGATACGAGAGGCAAGGTTGATATATTTATTGGAGGAATTGGAACCGGTGGAACTATATCTGGAGCTGGTCAATATCTTAAAGAGAAAAACCCTAATATTAAGGTAATCATCTTTGTATTATTTATTTTCTAACCATAGCTGGCATGTCTTATATCCACCACCAAGTCTTTTTCTAACCTGCCAATCTGGAAGTGTCTTAAAAATTGGCTGGATGGACAGAAAAGTGAATTTCAAATTGCGCTACCATTTGACTGTTCTATCTGATGCTAAATGCTTTTTGATTTCATGAAAATCTGTTTGTCTCTTTATTGTTTAAGAGTTCACTTTTAACTTTAATGATTATCAGGTTATTGGTGTAGAGCCTTCAGAAAGCAATATACTTTCAGGAGGAAAACCTGGTAAGATGAGAAATTAGTTTCTAGTCTTAAGGTTGTTTCAGTATAACTTAATCATCTAAAAAGAAAAATTCTCTTTTGACATGTAATAACTTGCATTTTAAATGCTTTTACCATAAAAACACAGGTCCGCACAAGATTCAAGGGATTGGAGCTGGTTTTGTACCCAGGAATTTGGATGAAACCGTGCTCGACGAAGTCATTGAGGTTAATTCTTATTTGCTCTTTTGTTTGTTTCACTGTTTACTTCTTTGCAAGTTTTGAAATCTCCTTATTTCACAGAGCTTCTTAATTGGAGAGAGTAGTCAAACCCGTTTTCTCTTTGTTTGGCAGTTGCCTGTGTCTTGATTTTGGTAACTTGGAATTTGTCATCCAGGCATCTATGTACAATTATAACCATGAATCCTTGTACAGTACTTGCAATTATCATACGGGATTGCTTGACAGCTCAGAAGGTTGATTGGGACTCATTTAGTCTGGAGAACTGACTTAAACATTGATGAAGATATGGGATGCATGGTCGACATGGATAATTTCTAATGCTACCCAACCTACGAATTTATCAAAACTAGAACTTCAATTATATTTCAGTGCACCTCAATTGACCTCTTTCTTCCCTAGTCTCTCCCCATCTTTGTGTTCATTACTTTGGCTGATTGTTTCTGCAGCGAATATCAGTGTCTTTTGGACTATTTCCAGCTGACCTACATGTGTTCTTGCACCTCTAGTTTTTTGATGCACTAGGAAACTGGTAAAATATGAATGTAGCTCATTTTTCTTACACAGAGATGTGGTGCTCTTAAACAAATTTGCTTCAAATGACTTTGGCCTTATATTTGGTGTAAAGCTCTACATGTGCATTTCGTGGGCCAAATGCATGTACCAGCTGTGCAAGGCAGTGGCCTTCCCTGTTTATGCTTTCATACTAATTCATCTCATGCTACGCTTTTTGTTTTCAAATTATCTGTTTAGATTCCATATGAGACCTAGTAGAGTTTGACACATCTCACATATCCCTGGTGGTGAATTTGGCAGGTATCTAGTGATGAAGCTGTTGAAATTGCTAAGCAGTTAGCACTTCAGGAAGGCTTGTTGGTTAGTGCTTTTTATTAGCCTCGGATTTTAACTTTTGAAGTGAAAGGAAAAACTGAATCTGGGTACTGACCAACTTCTACATGCACATGATCTAGCATACCATCTGCTTAAGTAGAGGCAGAGAGCTAAAAGCCCCCAATGGGTTGGGTTGAATAGTAAACAACTCTTGGATTCAACCAATAATCCAGCGTTTCTAACTCCCTGGGCACCAACCACCTGGTCACCTGAATACTAAATATCCCATGTATTTTGTGACTGCATCAAGGTTGTAGAGTTTGGCAGTAGTCAGTTTAGTGCTTGGTGAACATGGAGAGGTTTGGGGATTTTATGGGTGTCGGGAGAAGAAAGTGATGCACATGTGGCAATCAAATTTGTTAATCTAATCCATCTATAGGATTTCCATGTGCCCCTTCGCTTGTTTTGAGGACTTCACTTTGATTGTAATGTGAAGTCATGTGGATGTGCTAGATCTGTTAATTTGCTTGTCATGTCCCTCAAATCATTTTCATTCACTTTAGTGGATGCTAAATAATTCATGGATGAAGAAATTAATCGATTACTAAAGTTGAAGGTTATTGAACTAAAAGGAAAGGGGTGTAACTGAAAATTCATGTCTTAATTGTAAATTAACTGTTGAGTTGTGCCCCTCATTAGTTAAGAAAGCGAAGATTCTTGGGTTTATAAGTAGGATAAGTCGCTCTACTCAATAGGTTAGTTTTTGGATTGGATACCTAGAAATCGTAGGCCAAGCCCCCCAACATTAACATTGAATCATTAACTGCATAAAGAGAGAAGGAAAATAAAAGTTTTCTTACTTGAGGAAGTGGTGGTTCATCAAATGAAGTTGGGAAACATTTACATTTTTTCCCCTTTCCTTCCCTTTTTAAATCTTTGAAGTTCAAGCTGTGATTGAGTGGCTGGACCCGCAGATAGCTGCAGCATGGTTTAAATATTCTTCCTCACCCACCTGTGTCTCAGTCTTTTATTTTAGTATCATTTTTCTTTCTAATGATTGGAGACGTGATTCCATATCAGGTTGGCATATCTTCTGGGGCAGCAGCTGCTGCTGCAATGGAGGTTGGGAAGAGACCAGAGAATGCTGGAAAGCTCATTGCAGTAAGTCAAGTTGCTTTCATAGAATCTCATGTTGGGTTAATCAATTTTGAAGTGAGCTGCAATTCAGAACCAAAAAGTTTCAAAAGAAGGAAAACAATTTTTCAATAGTTTAAAATTAGATTAAAACTATCCATGCGAGATTTGATCGGCAATGTTGCATGCCACCTCAAGGGAATGAGTATTTGTAGGTAGGCTTATGTTTGTGTTATCGTCTGGGATCAATTTTAGTTTTATATACAGAAAATTCCTAAATTCAAACATGATTATATTTTGGAGAGCATCCTTTTCGTCGTTGTTTCTTGTAAGAGAAACATGGATGAAGTTTCACAAATCTGGTAATCAAGCTGAAGTGCATTAATTGAGCTTGCATGCTCCTATTATTATTTCAATCGGAAAATGAGTTGTTAATTTGAGGTTGCCATATGACCATTTTACCCAATTTACTCCATTTTATTTCTGATCCCTGCAAAAACCTTCTTGTCTTTCAAATGCATGCCTTTGTGGCAAATGCAGGACTAAATGGCTCAATTAAGCAATTTGCTTTATCAAGTCTAAAGGAGAACAAGTCTCTGGCTGCTACCCATATCGTCAGCATTATTATTTAGTATGGTTAGGTGAGGTTGCACTGCAGCCGTCAGCTATGGTCAGTGTCTATGAGAACTTGCTTTTTAGTTTCTAGGGAGAGATAAATATTTTGTAGATTCAGACCACTTGACCAAACTATCATGGTTGGGTGAGTTCGGGAGGCCTTTTGCCCCCCACTATGAATGCTTTCTTTTCAACCTTGTGGCCTCTGGAACCAGAAAAGCACCGTCTCTGTCTGCACTTTTCCATGCTTTTCTTATAATTGTATTACAGTTTGAAAAATGTCTTGCTTCTTTTGACTCAACGTTTATCTCTGTGAGAACTGAATAATGCACAATAAAATAATAATCTAATGGTTGTTTCTCATTTTAATGACAATTTGAATGGATGTAGGTTGTGTTTCCGAGCTTTGGAGAACGATATCTCTCATCCGTTCTTTTCCAATCAATCCGAGAAGAATGTGAGAACATGCAGCCTGAGCCGTGAAATTCAACTCTTCGGGAGATTTATTGAAAATGCAAAGCTTATTTTTCTGTCTCTCATAGACATTGTTATACATTTTGCTTTTGTTTTAATTAATGTGATCTGTTTTTTTTGTACATCCACTTGTAGGATCCTAATTATAGTTATATCCATTCATGGCTGTTAAGTCCTCTTTTAATAAGGAAAATCGTATTATTTATGAAATTCATCTTGGGGTTGGAATTTATGATTACATTTCTCTTTCGTAGTCGATGTGCTTTAGCTGAATTTTAAAATGTGTGACACTGGAAGTGATTAGTTAACACCGACTTTTATTTGGATTGCCCGCAATTAATGTGGGCCTCAATTTTCATTAAAATAGTTGACCTTATTTTTAATTTGTTCTTGACAAATAATAGCCTCAAGCCGAAAGCAAAGTTAATTTTTTTTAACAAAAAAACAAAACAAAAAAAGGGCGGCAACAGGGCTTTGTCCTCTTTACAGGTACCACATCCCCCGTGCTCTCGCCACCAGACAAATTATGGGAGGTGAAAAAAAAATTGAAAATGATATTGAAGAGACAATTAATACTATGATAGAAAAACCAAATTTGAAATCATATTAAAGGTTTATTTGTAACTATTGTGTTTATGCTTTGAGCCTAATTTGGAGAGTTATGCTATTGAACAATTTTAAGGAGTTCAATTATTTATAATACATTTATTTTAATTTAACAAATTTTTCTATCTTTACTATTTCAAAGTAAAAATTTTTAAGTACGCTTAAGGTCATATCAGAGTTCTGCATTTGTTTAATACTGTTCAATTCTTTACTAATAAAATAATTTTTTTTAACGTGAAATAAAAGTTCATTTATTTATTTTTTTAATTATCATCTGATAGTAATCATGCAAGGGCTCGGAAATAACTTCTTTTTTTGAAAAAAAAACATTATACCTCTACATATTTAAACTTTAATGAAAATTCAATTTTCAAAATTTTTTTAAAAAAAGGGTTGTTAAACTTTTTTATTTTTAAAATTACCTGATCTAGAATAATTTTTTATTTTAACAATTTTTCTTCATAATATGTGTCATATTAAAATCTTTAACAAAAGTTATTAAGAAAATTATACAATTTTCATCAAAAGTTGTGACTCGCGTGAATCAAATTCAGGTGAATCAAACATTACTTTTTTTTTTTAGTTTAATGCTTTACTTATCAAAATTTTCTTAATGTAAGATTGGTCCCCTAATCTATCCTACTGTCTTAAGCTAGCTTTTAAGGAGGAAAAAAAAAAGTGGAGAAGAACAAAGCATAAGTGCTTAGCTTTTCCATAAAATGAACTAGTTAAAGTCAAAAGGTTTGTTCTCTAGCTTTTGAAGCATGAAAAAAGCTCTTTATTGTACGTGGATGCCAGGCATGCAAAGCATGAACAGAGTGCCGCCTTAATAGAATAAAATAAGATGCATATTAAAAATATTTTAGTGTACCAAGCTGCTTAACACACAAACACACACATCCTTAATTTTTTTGTCTTGTCAATATTTATTGGGTAATGGTGAATGAATGGTTGAGGTTTATTAAAATTAGATGTTTAAGATTTTTTTTCCTCCTCACATGAATCCTACCCAAATGTATCTCTCTTTGTTCACTCTCTTTTTATATTTTTTTATTTTAAATTTTATTTAAAATAATGTGTCATTCATTAAATAATTTATAATTATTTATAAATATAAATGAGTTAATTATGTTATCTCATTAATTAATTGACGAATGCTACATTATTTATGATAATTTTTTAAGATAATAATTTTTTTTTTTTTACAACCTACGACATACGATATATATATATATATACAAATTTCTTTATTCTCCAAAATTATCTCACAAAATGTGAATATGTCTGAAAGCAGAGAAGATTTGGTATATTGTGATGCTTTGTAATCATTTGTTCAATGCCATTCTATGGAAATTGGAATGCTTAGCTAAGCTGCTTGGTTGCTTCAATCTTCCTCGTCAATGACCTTGGTGCCCAATCGCGTTGACAACATACTCCCATAACAGGAAAGCAAATTTAGTAGATTATATTCCATACTCCTATAACAGGAAGCAAACCGAAACAATGAAGACAAATAAATAGCATTAATGGTACAAAAACATGAAAACATACTAAATCTTTTATGCCTTTCGGACATATCTGTGAGAACGAATAAATTAAAATATTTCTTTGCTTATCGTGAGAAATGCACCGAATAAACTTTTGAGGAAGAATTAACCACTTGATTAATCTTCTTGTTGCGGATTTCTTGCTTGTTAATGAACAGGCTTTGGGTAGAATTTCTATACGTTGGAGTTAATTACTCGGATGAATTTGGAGAAAGAGATTGACAAACAAAAAGTAGTGATTGGAAAAATAGAGAGAGGCAGAGAGACCACGTGAAAGCTAAAGGAAAAATGGAGGGAGAGTGCTTGTGGTAGGTTCCACAAGGAGTGAGAAAAAAATTTGTTTAATATTTAATTTTGACAAATCTAATCCGTTCATTAATCTTCAATCTAATAAATATTAATGTGTGTAAAATTAAATATATTTTAGGAGACTGCTGATCCACCCGATATATAGTGTGTGTGTGTCTCTCCTTCTTTAGTTGCGAGCACCTTCTTTTTATTTTATACGGATGCACATTATTAAGTTATATAGTTTAATAAAATTAATACTTTAATTATTATTAAACTATGTCATTTGATAAAGTTACTATTTAATTAACTATAAAATCATATGACTTAATAGAAATAAGGGTACTCTCTCTCTCTCTCTTTATATATATTTTAATAATAATTCTCTAATGAGAGCATATATATATATATATTAATGCACTAGCGAATAAAAAAATATCTCAACTATATTTAAATTTATATTTTTTATATATATTCTAGTGTGTATCCTCACTTTCTCACCAGAGAAAAATTTTATATATTCACTCTCTCTCTCTCTCTCTTTATATATACATACACAATTATTCTCTGATGATGGCATCTTCAACTTTGTTAAAATTTAGAAAAATTATTAAATCATATAGTTTAATAGTATAAAGATATTATGTTATTAAATTATACAACTTAAGAACTTTTTAAACTTTAATAAAATTCAAGATTTTATATATATATATATATATATATAGAAAAATTATTTTACAATATTGTAAAAGCTTTT
The DNA here is from genome assembly GCA_030449875.1 of Aegle marmelos. Lineage (NCBI taxonomy): Eukaryota > Viridiplantae > Streptophyta > Magnoliopsida > Sapindales > Rutaceae > Aegle > Aegle marmelos. The sequence continues at coordinate 14,070,554 of JASUUL010000115.1, forward strand.
CATAATGATATAAAATATTGAATCTATATTTTAAAACATGTAAAAATCTGCACAACATAAAAACTCTAGATATATATTAATTTTCTAATAAGAGATTTCTTACTTTATAAAAACAAGAAAAACAAATACCTCAATATACTCAATGGTAAAATAATTTACATAAGAATTTATATCTTTTTAAGGTGAGGATGTCCACAATAAACTTTGTGCGGACAAGAACTTTTATAATCTTATAAAATCTTTTACAATATTGTAAAATATTTTATGAGACCGTATAAGTACATATCCATATGAAAATTTGCACATACACTTGTACGTGCGAATCATATAATTTTTTGTAAATAATTTAGCAAGACACTGATATATATCAATATTATTTAACTAAGACATATACACGTAAAGAAGACAAAAATAGAATTCGTGAAGATGAAGATTGGCTCGTAAAAATAAAAAAAAAGGAAGAAATCTAAACAAGAAACAACAGTCTACTTGCAATATAGCGCCGATATTTTAGCCAACATTATCCATGAGACACCATGGCGATAGAAACAATGTCTTTCCAATGATAAATTCTATAATATACCAGAGATAATACATCAATTATACAAACATACAAATGACATTACGAATATAGATTTTCTTATCTTACGTTTAGTGTAAGGTATAATACTCATAAAAATTAAGCTGTGGAGACAGTTGTACCTTACACTAAATATAAGGTGACAACTACATATGAATTTATATATTTATTTAGAAAAATTACTTCATAAGTAATGGTTACATTAAATTTAATTACATATGTCATTCATATATTAATTCATTACATTACACCATAATTTGTTTTTTTGTAATATAATATGTCGTTCTTATTTTGGTGGACTTTATCTAGATATATTTTTTTATTTATTTATGTTTAGCATCACATACTGACATTAAAATCACACCCTACTCATATGAGTAAGGTTAAAATTTCAAAACACTTATTTCAACTCAAGATATTTTACTAACTAAATTAATATATTTGACATGCTTGCTATTTTACTAGAGATTTATACTAATACAAATTCCAATATTTTTTAATGAATTTGTCATATACGCCTTTTTTTCGTGGAAAGGTTTTATATAGCCTTTTGAGAAGATATAAATTATTATACGTCTACATATATTAAAAAATTACAACTTATTAATAATAAGCAAAACCTATCTCCACACTTCTAATTATATTTATACGAGAGACTGTCAGTTTTTTTTTTATTGAAATTAATACATATCACTTATCTCTTACTCTTTTTATAATAGTCAATAACACTTTTAATAACATAATTTTATAATATTATTTTTAAATATATTTTTATTTTTATTTATTATAAATTATATTAATAAAAAACAAAAGAAAAATAATTTAAGAACTAAAAATAAAAAATATATATTTTGGTGTGAATAACAATTAATAATAAGATTTTTTATACTTTTTTAATTCTTTAAATATCTTTCTTATAACAGATATATATTTTTTATCTCAAAATAAATTATCAAATAAATGACTCAATTATTTTTATTTTTTCCTAAATATTTTGTACTAAGAGATTTTTTTAGATATTATAAAAAATATAAAAAAAAGTAGTATATATTGATGTTAGTCGAATAAAAAAATAGGCCATCTCCCTTTTCGGACCTACCGAAAAAAGATTCTTTGCACCCGGGCTGCACGCCGGAGGCTCCAAATTAAGGATTATGACATTGACAAAAATAATTGTAGGGTAGGCTTCTCCTCCACAAAGTCCACACCAATGGCTTAAATTATTTGGATGCGAACTTTAGGTTCCCTTATTTAATGTCACAGACTGTTCGCACCGGCTTCACCTTTTTCTACGTATAATAATTACAAACGCGCTGATGACATTAAAGTCCCCAATCTTTTATATTTTCTCAAACAATAGCATAGATTCTCCATTTGTAGAACATAGGTACCAACCAAATAACGCCCGCCCCCCCCACCGGATAGAGATTAAGGTCAACTCCTAATCTAAATCTTTCTTAAATAAGAAATTTTACTTATTAATTAGTAATTAATAAATTTAAAATATAAAAAATTAAATCTTATTCATACATTATTATTGCGTGAAATAGTATAAAAATTATTAAAAATTCAAAAATATTTAGATTAAGAAAGGATTTTAATTCAACATGTAGACTATATTAAAAAATAAATAAAGTATCTTTTAGAGTTAATTTACACAACACTAATTAAAATTTAATGTTATTGGGTAATTTAATATTTCAAATAAGAATTTAATTTTTTTCTTAAAATTCAAATAAATAAATTATGTCCTCATTTAAAAAAAAAATAAAACTTAGAGATCTTACAACTATCGCGAAATAGAAAATTTTCTAGTCGTCGCAAGCTTCAATTGGCACTCATTGTCGTTAGTCCCACGTATGAAAGCTCACTGTCATAAGCCCCACGTATGAAAATATATTTAATGTCATGCTCATACATGTCTCTATATAAATAAAATCCCTTACTTCTCATTTGCCCAGAGTTGCACCTTCTTCTTCTCCTCCTCCCTTCAGCAGCAATGAAATCACAAGAACCAGATCCCAATGATTTCTCCTCTTCCTCTTCTTCCCTCGCATCCTCGACAAAGTATTTTATTTCAATCATATAAAGCGCTTTCGTATCTGTTCATATTGTTTGATTGAATTAAACAAAAAAAAAAAATTTCTAAATATCATATGGTTTCAATGCAGATGGTGGTCCAAAGAAACAATAGCAATAGTGACGGGAGCAAACAAGGGGATTGGATTTGCTTTGGTGAAGAGGCTTGCAGAACTGGGGCTGACTGTTATTTTAACTGCTAGGGATGTCGAAAGGGGACAGAGAGCTGTGGAGTGGCTTTCCGCGAAAGGACTTCCTGTTAAGTTCTTTCAATTGGATGTGTCCGATCCTTCTTCAATCAAAGCCTTTGTGTTGTGGTTCAAAAGCAATTTTGCAGCGCTGGATATTCTTGTGAGTAGTAGAATATTAATTCTTTTTTTTTTCCTTGGTGCTATTTATGATAATTATTGTTGTTTGATATTAAGAATATTTGTGATAATGATGATTTTTTTTTTATGTTATTATATAGCATCTCTATCTTCTATCTTCTTGTACACACGCATACACGTATATATTTAGGTATGTATTTATAGTTACATATTTTAATATATTAGATGCTATGTTTTTTATTTATTAGTTTATTAAAATTTATATTTTATTATTTATTATTAACATTTTCACCTTATTAAAATGAAAATATCTTCATTAAAGATTATTCTACCTAATTCTTCTATAATAATAAAGTTTTTTATTTTAATAAAATAAGAATAACATTAAAATATTAAAAAAACAAATTTAATATGTTAGAGATAATATTTTTTTGTATATTAACATATTTAAATATAATTATTTTTTATTTATTAATAATATCTTCACTTTATTAAAATAAAAATATCTTCATTAAATAATTATTTTAAGATAATTAACTAAAATTAAAAAAACTGCCTTAGAGACCAGGTGCATGGTCGATTGACTTTTAGCTTCTTTGATATTGACTTGTCATTTGAATTCCAATTTTAAAAAAGTATGAGATTTGAAATTTTACTTGGTTCCATCCCCTACCTCATAAAAGAGAAATTAAAACCTAGAATTTAGAAGGCAAATGAAGAAATCAACTGTAATTTTGTTAATGGAATGTAAACAAAATCTCGTGGAAATTTTCAAATGGCTGAACTTGAGTTCAGTGGCCTTTATTATTATTAATATAAAAATGAAGCCACGGATGTCGTATTTTACTATTAAAAATTCTTTTGAAAGATTAAAAGAATCTCACACATTTTATTGCTAGATAAATTAGCAAAATCTTTTATTCAAATCTTCTAGATCTTAGTCAAATACAATCTGGGGAAAAATTTATCTCTAAAATGATTTTGTTCAGCATCTAATCAGATCTAATCAGGCTTATCTGTGTAAAAATAAATAATAAAATAATAGAATTAATTGGACTAATGAATAAATTTTATTGAATTATAGGTTATATTAAATACAATTTAAGGAGATTATTTATTTATTTTAAAACCATAACTGAATTGAGTTCCTGCATATTCAGCAAACACTCCGTTCGAGGAGGAAGAAAAATAAAATACTGTTTAAGGAAAAAAACAAAATATTGCGTCGTCTTTTTGTGAACTATAAGTGTGTCTTTTGAGTTAGGAGTCATGCAGGGACCAACTTTTAAGGTTTTTTATTTTTATTTTTATTTTTGGCCTTTCTGTGTTTGATTGTAACGTGTGCGGTGGCAAACCAGTTAGTTAAATTGATAGAATTTGTTAGACTACTACAAATTCTGACTTTGGACACCCGACTTTTGAATATATTCATTTATTAAATATCAAATATTAAATTTATACTCTAGTAATATGTTTTTTTTTTTTTTTTTATCGGGACATGAACGTCCAAAATTATTGTAATGGTCCATGTAGCCCCACCGCTTAATGACTATTGCCTACCCAGCAAGAGTCATTATTAATGCCTAATCATTTAAAATATAATATTTTTGTCTCAATTTGGTATGCCTAAAATTAGCATAATAATACAATTATGGACTGGCATTAGTGATATTATCATATTTTGAACAAAACTTGCATTATGTTTTCTCTGCTAGCGCTTATATATTCTTCATTTTTTTGTGGGGGTATTATTATATTAATTAATTGATTGATTTTAAGTTGCTTACCAATTTGTTGTTTTTTTTTTAAATTGAATTGTAGGTGAATAATGCGGGAGTATCATTCAATGACATATATAAAAACACAGTGGAGCATGCAGAGACTGTGATCAGAACAAATTTTTACGGAGCCAAGTTGCTAACCGAATCCCTTTTACCATTGTTTCGTCGCTCGCCCTGTAAAAGCAGAATACTTAACGTTAGCTCCAGACTTGGCACATTAAGTGTAAGTAATTTATTCTATATACAGTAATGACCTTCCAATTAAGGATCTTTATAATATTAAAATTAGGGATAAAATAAAAGATAAAAAAATATATTTTAATATAGTATAGAATAAAATAGGTCATATTCGAGTTTATATATATATATATATATATATTTATTTATTTTCTTGTACCTCTCCTTAACTATGCATACATTCATATATACATACATAGGATCCTAGGTTTGTTAAAATTTAGGAAAGCTATTAAGATGAAAGGTTTAATAATGCAATAATCGGGAAAGTTATTGAGCCATTTGGTTTGATAATGTAATAGCATTATACTATTAAATTATGTGACTTAATAATTTTTCTAAAATTTAATAAAGTTAAAGATTCTGAACCAGATCAATATTCTCCCTCTATACATAGAATTATAAGTATAAAATTCTATAAGTGTAAAAACATAAGTACATATATCTAAAATTAAAAAAAAAAGTTAGTGGCACTCCACAATTTGGTGAAAAAGTCGCAAAACTCTTTTGTTCTAAAAAATAGTCACATAGATCACTTTTTTGATATAATTACCTTTTTTTTTTTCAAAAAATCCTGAAGTCTATGTGACTATTGGTAACCACAAGAGAGAGTACTATGTGTCTCGAAAAGAAGTATGCACAACCATTTAAAAAAAAAAAAAAGGTTTTCATCACTATTTTACCAAACTATGAAGTGTTACCATCTAGATGAAAAGGGATTTTGAATTTCATGTTCTCAATGTCTATGAATATGGATGAAAAATAAAATTGTTTTCAACCTTTTTTATTTTTAAGAATTTGTTAACCAAAAACCTTGAAAAATAATTAAAATATATTTTATGTTGTTTTAATTAGTGCTTTCAAATCCATGCCTTAAATAATCATGACTGGCTAGAACCATGCTTTTATAATTGTAAGGGTACTGGTTTGAGCTCCTAAAAAATATTATGGGTGCTTAATTCTTTACTTAATTATGGAAAATAATTAGTGAAAACAATTTTACAAGTTACAATCTGAGCATAGTCTCATGTAATTCAAAAAAAAAAAAAATCCATACCTCAAATATATAATTTAATCTTTTTACTTTGATAATGCTTGATGAAAATGTTGTCAGAGTGACCAATACACATGTTTCTCAAAAAACCATCAAAATGATGAAAATTTCAAAATCTCATCATGATAGTTTGAATGTGCCTTTGTGTACATTCCTGCAGAAGGTGAAAAACCCTAATATAAAATCAATCCTAGAAGGTGAAGAACTGTCTGAAGAACAAATCGAACATTTCGTAGGACTATTTCTCCAAAGTGTGAAAAATGGTACGTGGAAGAGCCAAGGCTGGCCAGAAATTTGGACAGACTATGCGGTATCAAAGCTCGCGCTGAATGCATACACTATGGTTTTGGCCAAAAGATATGAAGGAGAAGGAATCAGTGTCAACAGTTACTGCCCCGGCTTCACTCAGACGTCGATGACTCAAGGGCAAGGCACTCACACGGCTGATGAAGCTGCCGATGTCGGTGCCAGGCTCCTCTTGCTTCCTCCTCAACAGCTGCCCACTGCTAAATTTTATATAGGGCTGGATCCCTTTGTTAAGTCTAGTTTGTAGAAAAAGTAACGCATAAGTTCATTTTCGGAAAGGGATCCTCGATTGCTTTTCTTTAATTTTATCATATCGATCTGGAAAGAAATTTTTATTTTTATCCACTATTGCGGAAGAATAGACTATCTAACATGAACCAATACGCCTAAATTCTGAATAGGGATAGATTCGCCCACCTGCCCACCTTCTCCTTAATTAATACAATTTTTTTTTCTTTTTTATTTCTACGACAAGGGTGCCTAGCTGCTTGTAAATTTTTAATCCTCATTTTGTTGTTAAAAGGTAAATGTGATATTATAATATTGATTTTAAGAGGTTATTTAAACATATTAAAATATTTTATAAACTCATTTATTAAAAAAATTCACTATTAAAATATAAAAATTCAGATTTTACTTTATTCACCCACCTTAATACTAAACATGTCCTCAGATTATTTTAAACACATAATTATACCAACTAATACCCCCATTAATTTCCTTCAAATACAAACCAATTTATTAACATAAAATATTGTGGATAGTATCAATCATCTAAACATGCATTTGATTGGAATTCATCACATCTATTAAAAAATTCAATTTAAAATTTTGCTTGAATTTTTTTGTTTGCAATACATCTAGACGAGTTTAGATAAATTGCCTATATACATGTCTATAGCCATTGTCAATTTGTTTGCATTCATAACAAATCAAAACGAAAATAAAAATAAAAAAAACTTATAAAAAGTAAGTATCATAGTTAATAAAAAAAAATTGTTGGTTTCATGTACTTTAATCAGACATCATCTTGTGTTGATGGGATGTTTATTTTGCAGACAAATTTCAATTTGTAACCTACTTGATGCTTCATTCCTCTTTGCAGTGAAGCTCGACTCCAAATGTCTAATATTATTCCTTTATTTAGGTTCATAACTCAAGATTGAAGGACGGTGTAGCTGTTGAAACTTGAAAGAAGAGCAAACAAATTAAATTACTTTCTTTAGTTTTATTGTCTTGTCTAATGTCTAAAATTGTAATTTATGTTTGGGATATATTAGCAACAAACATATTTTTTAGATTATGAGTGTGAAAAGTATTTTGATGGGTTTAAATATCCTTATCCTATTCGTTAGTTTTAAGTTGTACTCGCATTAGATTTTTAACGGACAGGTTAAATTTACACTTTTAATTGAGGTAAAGAATAAAGTGAGGTATTAAAAATTTTTAAGTGGCCTAGGTGACAAAAAAAGCTTTTGAGAATGACAAAAATGTTTCGTCTCTTCCTTTTGACGCAAAAGTACTTATAACCCATATACCACCTAAGAAATTAGATATTCATCTTTTAAATGAGTATTTTTAATTGTTTAAGATTAATGTTAAACTAACACAAGATGAGATACATACTTTGCATCACCTAATTTGACGTGGCATCGTATGTGTTTAAACATGGTTTTAAAATTAATATTTAATAATAAAATAATAACATAAAATTAATTCCTTACACGTGGTAATTAAAAATAATTGGCAACGCATTTGTTGAGATGTAAAGTATTTATAATGTAGTATTACATAAATGATTATTTAATCCACCTCATAAAGTTATGATATGCGTCCATTCTTATTCCTGTTCGATCATGCAACATGATCTCTTCTTAGTCAAAATAGCCACTACGTCAAATAGGAAGTCATGAATTTTCAATTCGTCTCATTTTTATATTTTATCTTTTCATTCTAAGAAGTTATCTCGTAATAATATTTATTTGACTTTAACTAATGCCCGCGCATGTACGCGCGAACGTGTCGATCCCAAAAAAATTCAATCGCCTGATGATAGCCATGGCCAAAAGCAAAAATGATTAAAGCCAAAAAAGTGGTGAGATGAGCTCAAACTTTATTATTATTATTTTGTTTTGTCAAAAACAAAACATAAAATATGCATATATTGTTATTACATGGAAAATGAAAAGGGAAATGAGAATAGAGATGGGCAAACATTATTGGCTCGGCGTGTATTCCAATTGTGCTTCCCATGAATTATGAAAAGGTGAAAATTCCTATGCACAACAGTGGAGGCTCTCAGAAAGAAGAAGAAGAAGAAGAAGAAGAAGAAGAATGCGAAACTAAGAGGCTAATTTTGCTTTGGCACATGTTTTTTCGGACCGTGTGAGTGTTTTATTTTTTTATTTTTTTGCTTTTTTAAAAAATTTTATTTTCTAAATATGTTTAATCCTTTTAAACTGGCCAATTATGTTAGTTTTGTATTTAGAGATCAAATGAGACTACGTCCAGGACAATTGAATTTCAACCAGTTAATGTAACTAGAAGTTATTTTCTAATAATTCGAGTGGCTTGCAACGGTAACCAATTTAGCTGCATGTTGTTTTGAATATTTCTTCCTTGTTTACGTATTGTCAACGAGGCTGGCGGCAAATGCATTATGAGATCAAATTCTACCACGATTTATTAGTTTCGGTTCATTGCCATTTAATGAATAATGATTGCTTCAATCTTCATAAAACACTTTTTTTTTTTTTGGGGATAGATAGATCATAAAAGACTAATTGATTAAAGAGTTTATATCACTTGGTTGTATTAAAATTACAAAAAAGGGCAAAATAATATATTAGAGTTGATCAAATTTTAAACATATTTTTATAATAAAAAAATTTTATCATTAGGTAATTTATTTTTTTCATCGTCTAAATCTTATTTTGAACTTATTAGAAAATAATTATATCACAAATTAAGATGTAAAGATGGGAGCTTTCATAATTCGATGTAAAGATTTTAATTCAGTTAAATTATAAAGCAATTTTCAGCAATAATAGAACTATCAGCACCAAAAAAAAAAAAAAAAGGGGGTGTCGAATGCATTACTCTTTTGCGAATTCCGGGTAACCAATGCGTGTTCATATTGGACATGGACGGTTTAAAACGCACATTTATAGTGGGCTTAATCAGACACAAAAAATGGGCCTCAGTGAATCTCAAGGAAGGATGGCCTGACAAGTTCGGTTGATGTGTCCGCCTTCGTCACCAAATACTTGAAACCCCGAGCAGCCCGGCAAATTTGCGTACATAATAGATAGCTTCTCTTTCTTCTGAGGTGCTTGGGGTTTTAAGGGTTTTGACTTTCGAGGAGTCACTCTGTTTACTTTCGCATATTAGTTGAAGGTTTGTTTCTACTGTCTTTTCTTTAATCTGACAGGTACATACATACATATCTATCTCTCGCTGTGCGTGTGTGTGTGTGTGTTTTTTTCCCCTCTTCGACTGGGTTTATATTTTATTTTTGTGCTGTGCTCTGTTGTTCAGCTCTGAGTTGATTAATTTTTCAATACCCGAATATTTGCTTTTACTTATGTTTTTATTTTCTTATGGGCGTTTTCTAATACCCTTTTGGATTTGTTTGATTTTGATTGAGGCATCAAGTGGGATGCTTTTTATTGATATTGTTAGTGTTTTGCTTCATGAGTTTTATTGGATTATTTCTCTTCAGATCAATGTAATCGGTACCCTTCTTAGGTAATCCTGGATTTAAATTACACAATGATTGTCTATTTGATTGTCTTATTCTTTTAGTGTTGTGAAAGTATAATGGTGGAGATAGGCATGATGAAAGTACAACATTGAAGAATAATTTTTGTCGAAAATGAGATTCTTGTTTGTGCTACTTGTTCTGAGATCAGTTTCCGTAAATACCCCTGTTATTCGATCCAAAGATTTGAATTTCAATATTTGGTCCTTTATTAGTGCAATTGCATTGCTGTTGATCTCAGCCAAATGTTCTTTTGTTATCAACTTCATGCCATGTATTCCAAATTTTTGTAAGAGTGTTGCTTTTGCTGTATTGCATAGCCAGATCTGCTGCCCCATTTTACTCTCTCAGGGCAGATACGACTTATTCATATTGTGATTTGTTCCTATGTGCCCTTGATGCTTGCATGTAATAGTTTTTTTAATCTCTTATTAGTATTTGTGATAAAATTGTTATCACGTCATCTCTTTATCCTTTGGCATGGTATGTGTTATTTGAAGGAATAGCGCCCCCCGGCCTCGGGCCCCTTTTTCTCCTCCCCTCTCTCTTTTTCTTCCCAATTCTTACTTTAGAACTTATAGTCTCTGTACAGAGTTATTGTAACCATAACTCTAATACCAATTCTGATGCATTTTTGTTCATTGGGGGTGCAAGCTCATTTCAAATTATGTTCTTAGAGATTGGCACCGTGCATGTTTGTCTACAGTCAATTTCTTCACCAAGAACTTTTCTAAATGCAATTCGTTGTTTATGTTGAGTAAAAGTTTTAGGAGGCAACATGTATCTGACTTGCTTCATGGTATCACTACTAGTTAGATCTTTTATAAATTAGACTAACTTGATCCCCATTTTATTTTTCAAGAGGTTTATTGCCTGCGAGATGGCTGGGATTGCAAGATTTAATACCCTTGCTCCAAAGACCAAGAATCTGGTTGTTGCTGGGGGCTTGACGGCGTTTGTCTTTGGAGTTTATTACTACACTATGAGAGCTGTTGGAGGCACGGATGAACTGCAGGCAGCTATAGATAAGTTTGAAGAGCAGAAAAACAAGCAAGATTCCTGAAGTTTGAAGAGCAGAAAAACAAGCAAGATTCCTGCAGCTTTGTTTTATACTTATGAGTGTGAAAATATAATAAAACAAGTTGAAGATTTAAGTTCATGTAAGTTATTGCTGCATTCTTCAATCTAATTTGGCCAGGCTGTTCTAACTATCTCAGAGTGCATTTGTTGTGCATCTTCATCAGTATGAGAACCAAAATATAACTACATAATTTCCAGCCAAATTCTTTGTGTTAGTGAAATTGCTGCCACTTTTTCATCTGATGCATAGGATTCTTTGAAGTTAGAACCCATTAATTTGATACCCGAAAAATCTGAAAAGTAAATCTTTTTTAAGCATCATTTCTGTCCTTGGATACAATTAGTTACCATTTTAGTCTTAGCAAGTAAGATGCATGCTCCAAACTGTTAGGTTATATTTGGAAGGTGGGATTAGATTAAGTTTGGGATTAAATATTTTATCCCATGTTTAGGCTACTGGGCTTGGATTTGATTAGGGAGGTTTAAATTTAAATTGAGTCCTCAAATCATGGGATTAACAATACCTATTTATAAGTGGGTTTAGATGATACGAGAAAAAAATTATTTTTTTGTAATATTTCTTTTGTACATAACACTATTTTTTATTTGTCACTTAAAATTTATTTAATTAGTTAATTATTTTATTCATGATTTACTTGAAATTTATTCTTTACTTAGTTTTTATAGTCTAACTAAATTGGTATTTTTACTCCAATAAAATTAATTATTTAATAATTTTTTATAATAATTGATCGTGTTAAATTTAATAATCACTAATGTAATATTAAAAATAATCATGAAAATTAATAATACATGTAATTAAATTGACCTTATATATATGATAAAAATTAATTAAATAATTAAAAGTTTTATTAATTTATATTTTTTTATTATAATTATTATTACTTGATAACTAATTTAGTATATATTTAATGATCATATTAGTTGCCTTTAAAACTATTACTTTTAAATATTCATAAATATTTTTTGTATTTAAATATGAGATAATGTTATCCAATTCGATGTTGTACCAAATATATTATAATATTATATTAATTTAACATAATCCAATTTAAACTAATCCTGTCGAATTCAATTGTAGATGTCAAATGTTACCTTAGTGCATGTGTGCCCAGGTTTATTTAATTGTGAAAGCGACATTTTGTTACCTTAGTGCATGTGTGCCCAGGTTTATTTAATTGTGAAAGCGACATTTTAATCCTACAAGTTCCTTCACAATTTTTAATATTAGTTGGATGTATTTTGAGTAGAGTTTTTAAGGATCAAATAAAATATTTTACTTTTACTAGTAAAAATTTAAATTTGAGTTTTTGAGAATAGAGATTAGAAAACTTTTAAAAATATTAAAATTTCTATAACATCTTTAACTTATTTTACAATTTTATTTAATTCTTTTACTAACATAATTTTAAAAAGTTTGTCTAATCAAATAAGTTTATAAATTCTTATAAAAACTTTCAATGACAATCAAATAACATTTTTTTTAAGAAAAACTCCACTTTCAAAAAATAATATTTGAACAAACTTTATTTGAAAATTTATGCCAAATAGAACCTTGATACAAAAGCTATCTTAAAATTAAACAAAATATTTGATGAATATAATTGCAACTTTCCTAAAAAAAAAAAAAAAAACTTAATTTGTCAACCTTGAAAGGTCTAGTTCCAAAGAGAAAGATCACGGAAACTAATCCATAGGATATGGTGGATTAAGTTCATAATGATTCTCATAAGTAAAACATTTAGGACATGTTTGGTATATTGGATAGAATTAGATAGGATGAGATTATTGTTAGTATGCCAGGGCAGTTCAACATACTATATCTCTTGCACAATTGAATTTAAATCAAATTATAAGAGTTTGAATTTAAACGTTAGGGAGGAATTTATGATAGTTATGAAAATAACCTTAAAAGAAGTTAAAAGCAGTTAAAAAGAGAATTAAATTAAATGGTGGCTATTTGAAGAGTTATTTGAAATAGACATCATTTATCTATAAATATAAGTCCATAGTTTTTTTCTTTAATTATTTGTTGTTCCAAAATTTGTATTAAATGTGCACTCCTACAACAACTACCGTCATTATATCTTGGGGATTATCTATAATTAAATTATTTGTACCAAAATATTATTTTGAGAGGGCCAAAATAGTTTTAAAGACAGAGTAGTAGCATGCCTCGACTTTTACTTATTTTATTCATAACCATATTCTATATTCAACAACATCTTATTTATTATCTTAATTCTACAATAATCTTAAGACTATTCCTTATGGATGCTATAACTGATATTGTGGAATTAAGATAATAAATAAAATAGGCTTACTAAGAGGAAAAATAAGATAATAAATAGTAAGCCCATTTGTAAAAGATCTCAGATTATAAACATGAACTTTAAAATTAACTTAGAATGAAAAAAAATTAAGAACTAATAAAAGAGAGAAGTGTGAGTCTATTATGTTTAATGCCTTTTGTTAGGATCATAGCATTATTTATGAAGTGACATCTTCTTATTCACTTAAATCAAATAAGCTTAATTAAGAGGAAAAATAGAACTCTAAAAGAAATGGTAAATGCAATGCTTGTAAGTTATGGGGCTTCTATGAATTTGGGGGAGATGGGGGATTTATTCTTACAACTTGTCACTTATAAAAAAATTAAAAAAAAAGATGGCCATACAAGAAAACTGGTAAAACCTCATATTAGTCATGGAACATGCCTCAAATACAATTTTTAACGTTTTAGAGTTTAGGATTTTAGGTTTTTTAGGTTTTTAGACATCTACCTTTAGGATGAATATAATATCCATTAGCATGAGAACCTCTCATAGAGTTACATCTTTAAGTATAAGTATTAATATTTTTCATGTTGTAATTAACAATTAACATAGCTTGAAAGTTCTGGTTGTATTCTAATCTAGCTTCGCGTGTCAACAATAGGTATAGGCATCATCACAATCCATTTTATTTGTTGTGATAATTGAGGATAGATTTAAATAACTAGATCTTAATCCATTTAAAATCCTCATCAACAAATCTTTCTCAGTTATTTTATCACTAGCTCAAGTGAGTTTATTGGTAAGAATTTTCAATTTTGTGCAACTCCTCAATAGACAATAACGCTTTTCTTAATGTATCCATTTCATATAAAACTACATTATTTTGGCTTTATATTGAACTCTGAATTGCTTTTCAACAAATCTCACGCATTAAAGAAGTATCATAGTTAAGAAAAGAAATTAACATACCTTCATTGACGGTGGACAATAGCCAATTAATGATAATTTGTTCTTGGACTCGCCAATTGGCATAAGTTGGATTCTCAAACTCTCTCAATAGATCCCTTATCTCTTGAGTTAGAAAGATATTGATCTAGAAGAGTTTGAGCTTCTAAGATGAATTCTTCATGTTAATTCCCTCTTACCAAAGTCAAAACTTATTTGTGCCAAAGTAGAAAATTATAAAGTTAGTTCAATTAAGTTTAACCATTGCTGCAAAGTTGAATGAGGTTTATATAGACTGATTTGAATTATTGATTTACTCATGTTTCAAAGTGCAATACCTAAGCTAGCAATAGATGACTTTTTTTTTAATTAGTAATAGACGGCTTTGATACCATGAAAGATGTTGAAAACAAAAGTGTTTAGCTTGAGAGAAAATTTTCATAGAAAGTAATTTTGCTGTTTCTAGAATTTTCTTATACATTACTCAACAATGTTTATACAATGTAATTACTTACTCAACAACGTTTATACATTACTCAACAATGTTTTTGGAATTTTCTTATACATTACTCAACTAGATCAATACAACAATGTTTATATGCATGTTTCTAATTGTAATTCCTTGTAACAAACTTCAATAACTAATTGTTTAGTTAATTATATTTGATTATACAATGTACAATATGTTTAACAAACTTAACAACTTATATTAAGCTTTTAGCTGAGTTGGCAAACTACTTAACTACTTATGATGTCTTGGCATTATTGATTAAAACTATCTTGATTTGTTCTTCTTAGCATTTGTATGCTCTACACAATTTGGGCTACCTTAACACTTTGTACCAATAAAGACTTAACTAATAGAACCCATAAATATAAGAGATATAGTTGTAAAAACCAACTTTATAAAAATCAACTTTATTCATGTTAGTCAATGTTCTGAGAGCATTCTATAGTCAAAGAAGTAATCAGTTATTGTGATTCTTTTTAGTTTGATGGCTCACCCTAATTATGAGCCTAATTATATTGGCCTTTTTTTTAGTTACATTATCTTTGTTGAGGCATGCTAAGGACAATCACTTACCTCTCTATTATGATTTTGTTAGACACACTGTTTGATGTCCTTGAAAACAATATATCATTGAATGATAAACAAATTACTTCTCTAATTTATTTTACTTAGTATTCTCTACTGTTAACTTATACATGATTTGCTTATTGATTTTGATGATAACAAACAATTAATTTCTTTTGATAATGTTGTTGGAAATTCAGATATTTTCTTAAAAGTTAAAACTCTTTACATGTGTTTACAAGCTTTAGAGAAATTGGAATATTTTGTACAAAAATATAGTTTTCTGGGTATAATTGGTAAACCATTAATTTTAACGGTTAGCTGATAAAATGTAGAGAGGTTGTTTTCTAAAACCTTCAACCAAGTGTTTTATAACTCACTAAAAATCAAACACTGGAATTAAACAGCTAATCGTTATTTTTAAACGGCTAACCGTTTAAGAGTAAAACTTAACCTTCATGCTCAGGAAAAAGGGTTATCTTATTAAGCCTTAATCGATAAGTCTCTAAACTTGCCAAGAGTAAACGGTAAACTGTTAATGTTAACGATTTACCGATAATGTTCAAACCTGCATAATATATTAATCCTTTACCGTTTAAAAAAAACAGGTTCAGCATTCTGTTTTATAAGTTGCTAGAATTTAATGGCAAGTTAATATATAATGGCTAATCGATAATATCCAGACTGACATTCTTTGTTAATTTTTAACCAAAAAAGGATAGATGATTTTTTTTGTGCAGGTCTCTAGATTTTAACGGTGAAAGAGTAATTACCAATAGTAATATTGACCAGCGCAAATGGTTATCCGTTAATGGCTAACGGTAATCCGTTTTTTATCAAGAAGGATGAATAACAACTATTTTTCAGTTTCAACTATAAATAAGTTTATTCAAGTCAAATCAAAAGAGAGAACTACACAACTACTGAGCATATACACGAATATACAATCTACATTGAGCTTTAAATAGATTTTTTACTTCATCTATTCACACATTGGGTATTGATTTGTAATCTTGAAAAATTGTATGAGAGAAAAATCAATTTGTAATCTTTATTTTGAGTGATTGTAAGTGTTGAGATACACTTAAATTAAGAGATTGAGAAAAATCTCTTTTTGTAAAGGTTTATCGATACCTTAGAAGTCAATTGTAAAATTTTGAAACCTTGGAGGCTTCCTTAGTGGAATCTTCAAGCTCAGTGTGCTTGGAGGCGTGGACGTAGGTAGGGGTACTCGAATCACGTAAAAATTATTGTGTTTGATCTCTCTTACTCTATCTCTCTATTTTTATTATTTATTTATTTATTTATTTCAAATTTAATTGCTTAATTTATATCACTTTGAGTCTTTTATTGTTAGAAATTTAAAAATCTAATCACCCTTCTTTTGGGTTGTCTAGTTAGTATTTTATCTACTTTAATTCAATTATTGTTTATCTAATACTCCCTTCAACTGATATAAGGGAATATGGGTTGTCTCTATTCATTAATTTTATGAATTTTTTATTTTTACAAAAACTGAAAAGATATGATAAGTAAGAGTTAATCAGGACCCCAAGATCTTTTAATAAACAAAAATAAACATTACATGGCCTTAGGGGTGGACTCATGACTTTTTATTAATATAGATTGATTTATAAATTTGTGGTAAATACTTGTATAAATATTTTCACATTCTCTTGCAAACCTTTAAAATAACATCAAGAAATAGCAATGTAGCATGATCTTGTCAACATTAGTATGGGCACCTAGGGCATGTGCAATCCTTTTTACCGGTCATCTTCATTGTTACTAACTACATCACCATTATCATCATCCAATATTAGATTCAAATAATTTATTAATTTAACACCCAAAATATAGAAAATAGTTCTTAATCACCATAAGTAATTTTTTTGTGATGACTTGCTAAATCTATTTTTTTGTAATAAAATAAATTTTTTTCACTAAAATTGTCTTTGGCAATGAATGATTTCATCACTAGAAAGTGATCAATGGCAAGAAAAAACTTTCTAGCATATTTCAAAGTATTTACATTAGCAATTTGTTGCAAAAATGTGTGTTGTGAGTGTGTAATGACACCTACCTGATAAAAAACATCCACAAAAGATTATAGAAATAATATGTTTGATCGTATTTGTGCTAGCAATTTGTTATATAAATACATGTGTCATGCTATGCTTGTGTCATACTATGCATGTGTCATGCTTATGTCATACCATACTTTTCTATGATATGCTTGTGCCATGCCTTGCCTCGTCTCTTACCATTCTGCCAATGAGATGTCTCTAGCTTAAATCAATCACATTATTGATGGTGCATAAAAAAATTATAGACTTTCTAAAATTTATATTCTTCACATATTGTAATTGTAATTTTTGTAATAATTCTAATACACTTTTGTGCATTGGGGTTTGAGCTCATATCATATTATGTTGTAGAGATTGACACCTTACACGTTTGTGTACAGGTAATTCTTCACTAAGAACTTCTCTAAACAGAATTTGTTATTTGTTTTGACTAATATCAAGCAACATTAAGCTCAAGACACACAATGAAAAACAACACAATCAACACTAGCCCAAAGTGATCTCTATTATTATAATTCTTAAAAAGACAATATGATCTAATGCATGCATGATTAGAATTTTAAAACTAAAATTTTGTTTAATAAGTCATAATTTTTCATAAACTAAATGTTTTATAATTATAAGACAAGTGATTTTTTAAAATTCAAAATAATGGACTAAAATGAAAAGTTTTTGAAAACTTTGATATCAATAAAGTTCTGTTCTAAATTTTGAAAATGGACTAATTTGCAAAAGTTTAAAATATTTTAGTCAATTATATTTTTTAAAAGTTTTAAGGTAAAATTATAAATTTTAAAATAATAGAGCTAACCATTTAATTTGTAGCAATTAGTTGCTTGAGGTCCAAAAACATAGTAGCTAGTTGGCTAAATCTAGCAGTTGATTGCTTCGGCAAAATTTTAAATTTGATTTTGTAATAATAGCTTGCCACATTAGCATAATGACTAACTGTTGCATTTTGATAGTAATTTGGCAATTCTTTAGGAAATCAATAATGGTCAAGCAAAGATTAGTTCATATAATCTACCTTAAGCTTTTATTTTGCTAATCTACATACATTAAATTATTATTAAGTTATCATTTGTGTATTCACTCTAAAAAATAGTATTTTTCGTACTCTTTAAATTCATTATCAAATTTATGTAAACATAAGTGTGAAAAATACTTGAGAAATGACTATATGAGTAAAACAACACTTGTAAAGATATATTGACATCTTAAAAGTTAAGTATAAGATCTTGAAATCTTAAAAGGCTTAAATAATAAAATTCTCAAGTATAGTCTTTGGAGGTGTACATATAAGTAGGTTTGTCAAATCATAAAAAAATTTGCATGTTTGCTTTCTTCTTCTTTACTCCTTTTAAATTTATGCTTTGTTAAATTTATTGTTATACATATTCCTAAAGAAATAATTTAAATTATAGTGTGGTTTTGTTTGAATAATTTTTATAACCCAATTTACATTTCTCTTCGATCGTATAGTTAGACTTATAGGTTACCATACATCTTAGTGCTACTAAGATACATATTATAAGATGATTCATAAACTTTCCTCAAGATTTATTTCGTTAACATGGACATAGCCATATAATTTGTACAAGGCTATTGTATAATATTTATAATTGTTATATTTTTACCACCTGAATTCAAAACTTGGGAAGGATAAGATATAAATGTCAAACTCGTGATGGATGAGCTTATAGCATAATTTTTATTGCTTAAATAGTTAAAAAACAAGCCTTTGTAACCATAATGACTGAACAAGTATGTTTTAAGTATACATTGCTCGCATGTGATCTTTGGCAAAAACGAACAAAATGTTGGTAAGTATAAATTTTTACCTCACACATGGTTTTTCCTTTATCTTCACTAATAGTTTATACACCATAAGAGCTATTGATGGTACATATAAGGTTTGCAAAGATTGATTAGTTCAAAGAATAGAGTACCAAGCAAAATTATTGATGTAAGTAAGCTATTAAGGGCTTTATATTATGCGATGAAGGGTGAAAATGGAGAAATCAATGATGTTTCTTTGCCAACTTACTAGAGTCAGCTAAGTTCTGTTGGCATTCTTTTCATTAAGTTTTGAACATTTAGAGTCCTTGTAATATTTGAAAGTAGCAATGAATTAGAGGTTAGTTTGAGATTGCGAAAGTTGATGAAATAGGTTACCTGTGCTGTGATGATAAAATAAACTACTGATTAAAAAATACTTTAGTATTTGTTAAATTATACTATTGTGATTGCTGTGAGTTTGAAAAATAGAGTATAGCATTTGATAAATTTTATTATAAAGTGTTCTTTTATTATATAATGGGTAAAATAAACATAAATTTTAATTTTTTTATTTTTAGATATAATTATTTTTTTATTACAATACTAAGTTATAATAGGTATTTTAAAAAGTTATTGTAACTTATTAATAAGTACTTATAAATAACAACCCCTACTTACTTTTAAAAGTTGTTGATAAAATAAAAAAATTATAAAAATAATATTTTTATAAAATTTATTAAGCACTATTTTTATAAAAAATTATAAAATAATACCTTATTAAATTTCAATACCAAACGGATCCTTAATCAAGCTCTTGTCAATTTTCTGTTATAGGCAGTTGCAGCAAGAACCTAGCAAAAGGCTAACAGCCCATGAAACCTCAAAGCAAAGTCCAATGTCCAAGAAGAGTGTTGAAGAGAGACTTGCAGTTTGGACCTGAATAATGACGGGGTTCTGTCCCGGTCAGAGCTGCGCAAGGCCTTCGAGTCAATGCGTCTCATCAAGACCCACTTCGGTGTTGACGTAGCCACCCCTCCTGAGCAGCTTACAAAACTCTACGATTCGATGTTTGAGAAATTTGATTTGGATAGCAGTGGGAGTATCGATCTTCACGAATTCAGTGCTGAGATGAAGAAAATCATGCTCGCTATTGCTGATAGTTTGGGTTCTTGCCCTATCCAGATGGCTCTTGAGGACGATGATCAGAATTTTCTCAAGCAAGCCGCTGATCTGGAGGCTTCTAAGCTTTCTCACCCCACTTCTTAGATAATTTCCTTTCATTTTATCTCCTTCTTAGATTTCAGTAGGGTAGTAGCAGTACTACTTATACTATTCAATAACTGCTAGTCTGCTACCCCAGTGTATTTCTGTTTCTTCAACTTAATTCCAGTTTTATTTTGAGTAAATAATAATTAACAAATACAAAGAATAATCCTTTCCCTATCTCTTTATTTCATGCTCAAAAGATAATAATTTCCATTCAATTCAACTCATTTTCACCATTTGCATTAACTTGTGGTGCAAACAATTACAACGATTAACGAAAAAGAAAAATATAATATGACAGGCTAAAAGCGGAGGATTTTGAGAATTCAAATCGAGTGTCAATCACGCAAGCATGAATATGTGTTTTTTCTGAGAGAATGAGCAGTGCATGGGTAGTGCATGTGTTTTTTCCATGGACCGACCATAAGCAGGTTCTTCCTAAAGCAAAGTCCACATGATTCTTCCTTTATTCGAAACTTCTAGCATATACGCGATAACGGCTGTTAGTGGCACGGATGAGATTTGCGTAGCTATTGATTAGTTCGAAGAGCAGAGTACCAAGCAAAACTGTTGATGTAAGAAACCCATTGAGGCCTTTAGCTTATGCTATGAAGGGTGAAAATGGAGAAATCAAGATGTTTCTTTGCCAACTTACCAGAGTTAGTTAAGTTCTGTTAACACACCTTTCACTGAGATTTCAACATTTAGAGTCCTCACAATATTTGAGAGCAGCCACCGCTTCAACCAAGTCAACTCCTAGTCAATTTTCTATCATGGGTAGTTGCAATGAGAGCCCAACAAAGGCTGACGGCCTATGAGGCCCAAATAAGGTCCAATGTCCATGAAGACAATTTCTCGTTGAAAGTTTCCTAAATAATGATAATAACAAAGTCCACGAAGGCATTCTGCGCATGTTATTAATAACATTACATGTCTAAATTAAATTCAGGCGTGTAATATACGATCTTATCATAAAATTATTTAAATTTTCCTTTAAGCTAATTTATCGTTTTATATAAAAAATAGGTTGTAAATTAACATATTTCTAAAATTTTTAATTTGCAAAAACATAAAACTAAAGGTGATTTTCCTCCTCACTAGCATTCCATTGGTTTATAGGTTTTTGAAAAGAATTATTTTGGAATTACAGTCATAAATTGACTATTATTAAATCACTTCATTAATTTAAAAAATTTATAATTATAATTTTATTCAAATTAATTTTAAAAATTTATAATTATAATTTTATTTTTAATAGGATAAAAATATCATCAATTGATCTTTACTTTTTATTATTTTTGATTAAGAATAACATAAGTTCGAGTTTTTAAAATATAAAAAGCATAATTTAAAGATAATTAATTTATTAAAAAATAATCTAAAATTTATCTTTTAGAAAGAAAAAGAATCGAACTAAATCAATAAAAATATTCAGAAACATCAAATTTCTAAACTATACCAAACCAAACCCAACGATCAAAGTTGAACCAGTCCTAGTTCATTTTAGCGATTTTATCATAAAATCAACACCGAACCGGGTCTGGAGGTGCGATTTTATCATAAAATCAACACCAAACCGGGTCTGGCTGTTGGCGCGTTAATATTGTGCAGAATGTCTCGCAGGTTAACGCTCTAATGTCAAGCATCTCTTCTAATGTCAAAAAAATATTGTGCAGCTTAACGCTCTAACGTCAAACATCTCTTCTTCAAAATGGTGCCTGAATGAACTTGTCAAGATTTGCAAATGCAAGAACACGAATGGCCAAATGGTTGTACCTGTCTTCTACCATGTAGATCCGTCTGATGTGAGGAAGCAAAATGGAACTTTTGGGGATGCCTTTGTTAAGCATGAGAAACAGTTCAAGGATATGCCAGAAAAGGTTCAGAAATGGAGGGCTGCATTGACTGAAGCATCAAACCTATCTGGATGGGATTCCATGAATATCAGGTATAATTTCTTACTTATTCATGTATCTATTCATTGATCATATCATACCACTTGACTCATTATTATTAATTTGCTTTTGTTTTCACAACCGCTAGGCCTGAGGCAAAACTTGTAGAGGAAATTGTCAATGATATTTTGAAGAAATTAAAAGCTAAATCATTTTCTAGTGATTTTAATTGCTTTGTCGGATTAAATTCACGAATTGAGGAAATCAAATCATTGCTATGCATTAGATTACCGGATTTTCGAATTGTTGGAATTTGGGGCATGGGTGGCACAAGGAAGACAACCCTTGCCGGAGCTATTTTCAACATAATTTCTTGGGAATTTGAAGGCAAGTGCTTCACGGCAAACATTAGGGAAGAATTAGAAAAAGGAGGTGGATTGAATCATCTACGGGAACAAGTTCTTTTTGAAGTATTAGATGAAAATACCAAAAGAAGAACTCCTGATCTTCCTAAATGTATGAGGGAAAGGCTTCAACAGATGAAGTTATTTATAGTCCTTGATGATGTGAATAAAGTTAGGCAATGAGAATATTTAACTGGTGGGCTTGATCAATTTGGTCCTAGGAGTAGAATCATTATAACCGCTAGAGTTAAGTAGGTTTTTGATAATTTTGGAGTGCTTAACACTAACATTTATGAGGTTAATGGATTGAAGCATCATGAAGCTCTTGAGCTCTTTTGCAACTTTGCCTTCAAACACAACCATTGCCCTGATGATCTAGTGTTGCTCATAAGAGTGTGTGGTTAAATATGCAAATGGCAATCCATTAGCACTTAGAGTGTTGGGTTTTTTCCTTCACCAGAAGAGCAAACTTGAATGGGAAAATACATTGGAGAACTTAAAAATTATTTCAGACCTCTATATCTATGATGTGCTGAAGATAAGTTATAATGAACTAAAGTCAGAAGAGAAGAATATATTTCTAGACATTGCCTGCTTCTTTATAGGAGAAGATAAAGATTGTGTGCTAAGAATACTAGAAGTCTCTAATTTTGTGTTGAATGTGCTTGTTCATAAGTGACTCATAACACTGTCAGGTTCCAACAAGTTGCAAATGCATGACTTATTGTAACAAATGGATTAGGAGATTGTACGCCAAGAATTTGTCAAAGAGCTATAATTTTCCTATCCAAAACCACGTGCTTTCACTTTTGCTCTAGTAATCTGATAGCATCATTGTAATCAATGAATGGGTAATAAGGTGTTTATTAACCTTTCTCTTCTCACCGTTTGGATTAAAGTCTTGAGGGGGGAAACTTGTAGAAGATGATTAGAAAGAGATGAGGGTGACCAGTGTATGCCAAGAGAACAAGTTTATAGTACAATTTACAATTTTGCAACATTGAACGGTTTTTAGAATTGATATATTGTTCAAACTTAGTAAAGTTTTGGGAAGAAATTGACTGCATTAAAGAATTAAAAGGGTACAATTAGCTTAGCAACTTTTATTGATGTTGGAAAAAATAATATTGAGTGACTGCAGATTGTCTTGAATTAAGGAGCTCTTTATCAATTTATTTGTGAATTTTATGCTGATTCATACTTTGCTTTTGTGTTTATAAGGGGACTGATGCAATTGAAGATATATTCCTCAATTTGTCCAAAGTAAGATGCCTACATCTAAATTCTTGAGCGTATGCCAATATGCCGAAACTTAGATTGCTGAAATTATATATGCCTGAGCATGATGATGCTCTAATTATGAGTTCTACAGTACCTCTTAGTCAAGGTTTGGAATATCTTCCTGAGGAATTGAGATATCTCCACTGGCATGAATATCCTTTGAAAACACTGCCATCTGATTTTGAACCAGAGAACCTTATTGAGCTCAATTTGCCTTAAAGTTGAGCAAATCTGGGGAGGAGAAAAGGTATAATATTAGATTATTACCAAATTATTCATTTTTACTTCTTTGTGTAGGTATGTATGTGTATTATTGTTAGAAAATTAGAAAAATATATGTGCTGTAATTATATATTAGCTGTAAATTAGTCATTAGCTGTAACATAACTTTTTAGGTGCAAATCTATGTATTTTAGGAAAATCTACCTAGAAATTATTCTTTCCTTAAATCAGTGATTTAGTTTCCTGATTTAATAGTTTTATGTGTGCTGTAAATCTCTATAAAAGAGCAATATCAATGACATAATAATTATTCCATGCAAACCTATTTTTCAAGTTAGTATCAGAGCAGGAAGAATATCTTGTTGGAATTCTTTTTTTTCTTTTTTTTCTTCCTTTTGATCACTGCACTCTAAAATCATGTCTGACATTTTGTTCAATTCCAGTACTATCCCTTAATCCTCTATGAGCAATCCCAGTAACATGGGTGTTTAAAAAATCAGTGCTACATCCTCAGAATCTCATTTTGCACAAATCACCACAATTCATTTGAATGGTGACAATTTTCTGACATGGTCTTAGTCAGTTAGGATGTATATTAGAGGGAGTGGAAAAATGGGCTATTTGACTGGTGAAAAGAAAGCTCCTGCAGTGGATGATCCGGCCTATATTACATGGGATGCCGAGAATTCCATAGTGATGACATGGCTTGTGAATTCAATGGAAGAAGATGTTAGCTCTAATTATATGTGCTATCCAACGGCACAAGAGCTTTGGGAGAATGTAAATCAGATGTATTCTGATCTCAGAAATCAATCACAAATTTTTGAGTTGATTCTCAAACTCGGAGAGATACGATAAGGAGAGCACAACGTCACAAAATATTTTAATTTCTTGAAACGGATTTGGCAAGACCTTGACCTTTTCCACACCTATGAATGGAAATCTCTTGAGGATGCTCAATATCACAAGAAGACTGTTGAGGATGGCCGCATTTTTAAGTTTTTGCTGGACTGAATGACGAGTTTGATGAGGTGAAGGGGAGAATTATTGGAAGACAGCCCCTACGTTCAATTGGTGACCTTTTTTTAGAGGTCAAAAGAGAAGAGAGTCAGAGGAATGTGATGCCTGGCAAGAAGGGAACTGGGGTTGCTGAAGGTTCTACCCTAGTCTCTATGACTGGAAGCAAGACTCCTATTTTGCAACGCAAATCCGATGAAAAGCAGCAAGTTTGGTGTGATTTTTGTAATAAGCCTTGCCATACCCGTGAGACTTGCTGGAAAATTCATGGGAAACCTGCAAATTGGAAAGGGAAAGCTGGCCGAGCCAACCTTACTACTAATGAGGTTGAGACCAGCCTTTTCACCAAAGAGCAGATAAAGCATCTTCTTGCACTATTTAAATTTAATTCGGTATCCAATGTTCCTAGTGTTTCTATGGCACACACATGTAATAAATTCTATGCTTTATCTTATCAATTTAAATGTGCTCTATGGATAATAGATTCAGGAGCATCCAACCATATGACCAATTCCTTACATTTGTTTGAGACTTTTTCACCATATCCTTTAAATAAGAAGGTTAGGATAGCTGATGGTAATCTCTCACCAGTTGCAGGAAAAGGCCTTATAAAACTTTCTGAAGGAGTAGATCTTAAATCTGTTCTCTATGTCCCTAAACTTGCTTGTAATCTCTTGTCAGTTAGCAAACTATTTAGAGACTCTAATTGTTCTGTTATTTTCTATGAATCCTATTGCATTTTTCAGGACCGGAGCTTGGGGAAGACGATTGGCAGTGCTAGGATGATTAATGGTCTCTATTATTTTGAGGATAAATTTTTTAGTAATAAAATAGTTCAAGGGCTGAGTAGTATTAGTTCTTTATCTGTTCGTGATCAAATAATGGTTTGGCATTGTCGTTTAGGCCACCCAAGTTTTCCTTATTTAAAACATTTATTTCCAGTGCTATTTAAAGGGATTGATCCTTTATCATTTCAATGTGAGAGTTGTTTAATGGCAAAAAGTCAAAGAAAATCCTATATTCTAAAACCTTATCAGGCTTCAAAACCGTTTTATCTATTTCACAGTGATGTTTGGGGTCCTTCAAAAGTGATCACAATTTCTGAAAAAATGGTCTGTGACTTTTATTGACGATCATACACGTCTGTGTTGGGTTTACTTAATGAGAGAAAAATCTGACGTAGAACAGATTTTTAAAGAATTTTATAGGATGATTGAAACTCAATTTCAAACCAAAATTAGTATTTTGAGATCTGACAATGGAATAAAGTATTTTAATAATGTTTTGTCAACTTTTTTAAATGAACAAGGAATTTTACATCGACACACCTGAACAAAATGGCATTGCTGAGTGTAAAAATAAGCACTTGTTAGAAGTAGCTAGAGCTATAATATTTTATATGAATGTTTCAAAATATCTATGGGGTGATGCTATATTGACAGCTTTATATCTTATTAACAGAATGCCTACCAAAGTTTTATAGTATATCACCTTGTTGGATTGCTTAAAAAAAATATTCGCAGAATCTAGGATAAATTCTAACTTACTTTTGAAAATATTTGGCTGCACAGCATATGTGCACACTTCAAAGAGGCTAAGGTCTAAATTAGATTCAAGAATTGAAAAATGTGTTTTTATAAGGTATGCGCCCAATAAAAAAGGTTACGAATACTTTAATCCCTTACAAAACATTTTTTTGTTACTATAGATGTTTCTTTTATGGAAAATACACCATACTTTACCAAAAATTTACTTCAGGGGGAAAAGATAATTGAACCAAATTTTTGGGAAATTGCTGAACCTTTACTTAGCACACTACTTGATACCTTTTTCGAAAAAGAAATCTTGGAATCTAGGCCTAAAGAAACCGAATCTGAAATTGGTCTAACAGAAAAAGAAATACTATGAATGGAAAAAAATAGAAACAATCTTGAGCCTGTGGTTTATTATAGGAAAGGTGCTCTTAGAGATAGTAGAGACCAGGCGATTATCCTAGCACGTGGTCAGCTGGAAGCCCTAAGCAATGGTCATTCAAATGCCTCAGGTAATCCTTCTTCTGTTCCTTCTTCTTCCTTTCCTATTACTGACTTAAACTTACCATTACGATCAGATTTTAGAGAAGAGAACTCTGCACCTGAATCTATTTTGGAACCAGTCCTGTTATCCTTGAATAGAATCTTGATCTTGACCTCCTCATTGCCCTTAGAAAGGGAACCCCAACCTATACCAAACATCCTATTGCCAAATATATTTCCTATCAAAACCTTTCTGACAATTATAGAGCTTTCACAATAAATATTTCAAAGCTTGTTGTGCCTAGAAATATTCAGGAAGCACTTGGTGATCCGAATTAGAGGTTGGCTGTGTTTAAAGAGATGAATGCCTTGAAGAAGAATGGTACTTGGGAGATGGTAGAATTACCGAAGGGAAAAAAGGTTGTGAGGTGCAAATGGGTGTTTACTATCAAGAGTAAGGTAGATGAGAGTGTCGAGAGATATAAAGCCCATCTTGTTATAAAAGGTTTTATTCAAACCTATGGGATAGACTACCAAGAGACCTTTACTCCAGTAGCTAAAATCAACTCAATTAGGGTCCTGTTGTCTCTTACTGTTAACTTTCATTGGTCCTTACACCAATTGGATGTTAAAAATTCTTTTCTTAATGGAGACCTTGAGGAGGAAGTATATATGAGTTTCCCACTAGGCTTTGAAGAAAGGTGTGGAAATGGGAAAGTGTGCAGATTAAAGAAGTCCTTGTATGGACTTAAACAGTCACCAAGAGCTTGGTTTAAGTGCTTTGGCAAGGTGATAAAGTGCTATGGATATATTCAAAGTCAAGCTGATCATACAATGTTTTACAAGCATTCAAATGATGGTGAAATAGCTATCTTAATAGTATACGTGGATGATATTGTGTTAACTGGAGATGATTGTGATGAGCTAGCAAAGTTAAAAAGGAATCTGGCTAAGGAATTTGAGATTAAAGATCTTGGGGCATTAAAATACTTTCTTGGGATGGAGTTTGCTAGATCTAGAGAAGGCATTTTTGTAAATCAGAAGAAGTATGTTATTGACTTGTTAAACGAGACAGGTATGCTAGGGTGTAAACCTGCTGAAACCCCTATAGAACCTAATATGAAATTGCAACCTGCAAAAGCTGAGAATGTAAAGAATAGGGAGCGTTATCAGAGACTTGTTGGGAGATTGATTTATCTATCTCATACACGTCCAAATATATCCTTCTATGTTAGTATAGTTAGCCAGTTTATACATGCTCCAGGACCAGCACACTTTGAAGCTGTCTATAGAATTTTAAGATATCTTCAAACCAACTTGAGGGCGAGTGTTAGAAAATTAGAAAAATATATGTGCTGTAATTATATATTAGCTGTAAATTAGTCATTAGCTGTAACATAACCTTTTAGGTGCAAATCTATGTATTTAAGGAAAATCTACTTAGAAATTATTCTTTCCTTAAATGAGTGATTTAGTTTCCTGATTTAATGGTTTTATGTGTGCTGTAAATCTCTATAAAAGAACAATCTCAATGACAGAATAATTATTCCATGCAAACCTATTTTTCAAGTATTATCAGCAGTGAAATTTATTGTTAGTGAAATTTATTATCTACCCGAGGAATTGAGATATCTCCACTGGCATGAATATCCTTTGAAAACACTGCTATCTGATTTTGAACCAGAGAACCTTATTGAGCTCAATTTGCCTTAAAGTTGAGCAAATTTGGGGAGGAGAAAAGGTATAATGTTAGATTATTACCAAATTATTCATTTTTACTTTTTTCGTGTAGGTATGTATGTGTATTATCAGCAGTGAAATTTACTGTTAGTGATTTAATACGGTAATTATCTATCATTTTGTAATAGGAAGCTCTCAATTTAAAATCTATTGACCTCCACCATTCCTACAACCTTACCAGGATGCTAGAACCATCAAAAATCCCAAATCTTGAGAGAGTTAATCTTGCAAATTGCAAAAGTTTGTCTTACTTTCCCTTGTAGATTCAGAATGTAAACAATATGTTATCGTCTCGTACAAGGTATTGGTTGTCTGTCCTCATTAAAAGAGTTAAATCTATGTGGAAATAATTTTCAGAATTTACCTGCAAGTATTGGCTCGCTATCCTCATTGAAAATAATGAATCTAGTTGAAAATAAGTTGGAGAGCTTACCTGCAAGTATTGGCTGTCTGTCCTTGTTGGGAAGCTTACATCTAACTCGAAATAACCTGGTGAGTTTACCTATAAGTATCAAGCAACTTTCATGGTTGAGAACTCTTGAATTGAGAAATTGCAATATGCTTCAGTCATTACCGGAGCTTCCAGTTCATCTAAGTCATATTGAAGCAAGGAATTGCAAGCAGCTCCAATCTTTGCCAGAGCTTCCATCATGTCCAGAAGAACTAGATACATCCATACTGGAATCACTATCCAAACACTTCCAACTTACTACATCAAGGAAGCTAACGTACTTCATGTTTACAAATTGCCTGAAACTGAATAAAAGTGGAAACAACATTTTGGCAGATTCACAACAAAGAACAAAGCAAATGGTAGTTGCATTACTGAGGCAATTTCAACAAAAAATTCAGCATGAGGTACATATGTCCCAATTTTTTCCTCTCTTTATCTCACTGTTACATCTGAAATCATGAATTTCATGTAACAGGATTTTAATGATCCATTGCTATTCAACTTTTGTTTACCTGGAAGTGAAATCCCTGACTGGTTTAGCTATCAAAGTTCTGGCTCATCAATAGCTATTCAACTGCAGCCACATTCTTGTGGCAGAAACTTTATCTGATTTGCTCTTTGTGTTGTTATTCAACTTGCGGAAGATTTTGATGCTGATGCTGATGAAAGTTATGTCACATGTCACTACAATTTTGAAATAAAGACTCCCTCTGAGACCAAACATGCTGATGACTATTGCCAATTATTTGCTGACAAGTTCATTGAGTCTGATCATGTCTTACTTGGATTTTCTCCCTGTTGGAATGTTGGGCAACCTGATCCTGATGTTTACCACCATACAACTGTCTCATTTCAGTTTTCCCTTTACTATCCATACTTAGCAAGCCCAAGACTTCATAAGTTGAAATGTTGTGGTGTGTGTCCAACATATTTAAAACCCAGTGCGACAAAACCCACAACTCTTTACTTTAAAATTTTCAGCCAGCGGTGAAGCTCAATGCTCTGAAAGGGCTGGAACTTCTGAAAGTTTAGACAGATCTAATGAAGAGGAATATGAACCAAGTCCCAAGAGAATTTGCAGATGACAACCTGACACTCCTTAACAAATGGGTTTCTTGGTTTCTCATATTCTAGTTTCTTATGTAAGTCCCATGGCTCCAGTCAATTACTATTTCCTCAGCTTTGTATCTCATCCATTACGAATAAAGTAAAATCTGGTATCTCCTGCATATTTTATGTTATAATGTCTAATATTTTGTAATCGATGTGCTTTTGAGATACGAGATGAAATTTCAATAGCTGAATCTTGCTTTTTTACAGTTTTCGCTTTCATACTGCAAGCAGGACAGTCATGGCTTCAACTGACGAGCATATAGAGGTGGCATTTTTGAGCTATTGGATCTTCTGTACTTGCTTTCAGGGAGAAAATTGTTGATATTGGTCTGGCTTTAGAAGCATACAACGCAAGAACATGCATATAGAGACAGTTTTGATGTTATATTGTAAATGCTGTTCTTTCCACAAGCAGAACTTCCTGCCCTTCTTTGAGGAGTCCCTCTGATCATATCTTTTAATTTGGTTCATCAATTCCAATCTCCAGCTCTCATAATTTTGGAGTTTTGTATCATCTCTCAATGTTTTGTGCGGACTTTGTTCCCACATGGTTTTTGCATTTGTGAATAAATGTTGGTATTTATGAATTGCTACCACCAAAGAAAATAAAGTAAAACTGTTTTGTGATTCAACAGTATATATAGCATAGAATGAAGTGTATACTAGTTTGGTGTATTTATACATCGCAAGAGCTGTTGGAATGTGCAGATAAACATCCAGCTTCTATGGAAAGGTTGGAGAGTAGGAAAACAAGAATAGTCTTGAGGCAAGTAATTCATTGAAGGCTTTTTCTTCGATTGCTTTCATGTCAAAATGTTAAAAGAACAAGGGTAAGGTTTATTTATTTATTTATTTTTTTGAAAGACATCATTTTACTTTTTTGCTCTTGTCCTACAAATAATTTATCTATGTGCAATTTTACCTTAGTAAGTCAGTATGTTGTGTTGATTTTCATTATTTTGAGAATGAGAAAATTAATGCATCTTTTTCCGCTGTTTCAGGATTTTTGTAATCTCCAGAGGTTCTTATATGTGTGTAGCTAACAATTGGAGTAAACAAGTGAATACTTCTATGAATGGGAATCAGTCTGTTTCTTTATATGTTCCCACCACATTTTTCATAGTTTTAAGTAGAAGCAGCAGAGAGTAAATCAACACTCGGCAGCAAAGATCCCTCTTTCTCACTTTTTTCATAAAAGATTGAATACCATTTCATTAGTGCAGTAGAAAACAGGAAGGTTAGCATTGTATTTATAATCTAATATATATTTACTGATGATTAAATTCTGTTTTTCCCAGTTGATTTATAAATTCAAGTAATAGGTTTATGCATTTTTTATGTTAATTTCTGTTGCCTGCGCACGTGTAGACTGCCTTCATCCTCTCTAGAGATAATGCCTGCTTTTGGGGACAAACTGTTAAATTTTGTTGGCAGCATATGAAGCAAGAATGTTTAGTGCACAAGCAGAATTTTCCTTGCTGCTTTGTGGAATCCCTCTGATTATCTTTTCAGGTGCTCTGGTTGTGACACTGCAGACATCATGTTTATTTTTTTTCTTCTTTTTCCCTTAATGTTCCTTGCTTAGTAATTTATTGTACATTTACTAAAAATAGTTGGTTAATGCCCTGATTTTTATGCAACCCAACTACAAGAAAGCTTTAGAGTCTACTTTAATTCTTCCAAATTCAGATGAAAAAGGCCTACCTCTTCTAACTGATTGTGAAGACGATGATAGTGAAGGCACCGAGTATGCATTCAGATGACTTCAACAAATCTCAGGTATAGGCTCATTGGCAAAGAGGATTCTCCACACACACACACACACACACACATATATTATGGTTCCCCAAAAATATTCTAAAGGTGCAGGTTTAAACACCATTATAATATAATTAAAAAAAAATTATTTTAATGATGTTGGGTTGATGGATTTTGTGGTCTGATCATGATTCGTATTTTTCCAAAACCAACTAATTCAAAACTCATCAGACCTTCACCCGACAATATGGAGTCTGTTTCCGCTGTTGCAGCTGCACGCCACCACTATACCATTAGGATTTATGAGATGAGATGGATAGCTTAGGGTTAAATTAATTTCTCTACCTTTTCTGCATTGGCAACACTTTTGATTATATTTCTTAGGCACTGCAATTCAAGAACTCTAGGTTTCATAATTTTGGAGTTTGGCATAATCTCTATGTTTTAAGAGTACGTTGCTCCAATAGGATTGTTTGCAAACATGAATGAAATGTTGGTACATCTGAATTTTTGCTTCACATGATTTTTCCCTTGTTACTACGTATAATCCTACAGATTCCTCGAAATATTAAGAGCAACTTATACAATTTTCTGTTTGAAATATAACCTCTCATCCATTTCTCCTATGGATGTAAGCTTTTGGCTGAATCTAGATTGAACAATTAGCTAATTGACTCAGACCTCAAATGATGCGTTCTTGAATTAAACTTGCGCGTGTTGTGCACAGAATGCGGAATCAAGTATATCAAATAATCATAAGAAAATAAAAGACACAAATTTTACGTGATTCGGCAGTATGCCTACGTCTACGGGAGCAAAAGAAAAATAATTGTATTACTAACAATTATTAGAGTATAAATTTGAGTAAAGAAAAGTTTACTTCCTAAAATCTAATTACACCCAGTATTCTCACATACTGCAAAAAATATAAATTTCCCAGACAAACTTCTCTCACTACTCTTAAAAACTTAGAAACTTATAAGCTTATCAAATTTTGGGATGCTAACAAATGAGAAAATAGCTTCAATTTATAGGCTTGAAGCTAGCAATATTCCACCTAGTCCAAGTATTATTCCACCAATCTCTTTATAATATGTCAAGGAGTTTCATATTTCTTTGGCTAATTTGTCAAGTTTATTGATAAATTGTTCAATCTTTGGCCAATCTTAAAAAATTCTCCAAATTGAATTTAGTTTTCATAATTTTTCAACAATTCTCCACCTCGATAATGATATTATCTAAATCTGAGCCGACTATCAATGAGTAATCATCCCCAAAGTTGCTGCATCTATGTGACTGCCTACGTACCCAAAATTTAAGATTAAGCCAACCATAGTTCAAAATTCTCCAAACTCAATGCATTAGAGGAATTTGAATTAATTTTAAGCAATATTGAAACTTAACTCTAGAAAATACCTTCGTTAACATATCTAATGGGTTATCCTTGGTATCGATCTTTCTCAACAACACAATACCATTCTCGATAATCTCTCGCACATAATGATATTTCACATCTATGTGTTTTTTCCGAGCATAATATGTTTGATTCTACGCAGGGAATATCACACTTTGATTATCACAGAATATTGTAATATTTTTTTGGATTACTCCCAAATCACCTTACAATCCTTTCAGCCAAATAACTTCCTTTACAGCCTCAGTTGTTGTAATGTACTCTTTTTTTGTAGTGGACAGAGCAATTGTCGATTGTAAAATCGAACCTCCACCCGATGTGAATACGTAGCCTGTTGTTGATCTTCGCTTGTCAAGGTCTCTAGTGAAATCAGAATTACAATATCCAATACATTATTGATCACAATTCTTTTTTAACAATAACCCAACATCAACTGTCCCATATAGATATCGGAGAATCTACTTTATCGCAAGCCAATGGTCTTTAACCGGATTATGCATGTATTGACTAACCAAACTGACGGCTTGAGATATATCAGGCCTTGTGCATACCATAGCATACATAAGATTACCCACAGCACTAGCATATGGAACACGAGCCATGTAATCATGCTCCTCTTGGGATGTAGGATATAAAGAAGAGCTTAATTTGAAATGAGGAGTTAGAGGTGTTTTATTGATTTAGTTTTATCATCTATACTGAATCTTTCTAGCACCTTTTTCAAATAAGATTTTTGAGTCAGCCACACACTCTTATTCTTCTTGTCTCTATAAATCTCTGTCCCAAGTATCTTTTGTGCATCACCTAAATCTTTTATCTCAAACTTAGAAGCCAGTTGCTTCATTAATTTTTCAATCTCATCTCTATTCTTCGAAGCTATAAGCATATCATCAACATAGAGTAACAGATAGATGAAATATTCATCTTGTAGTCTTCTAAAGTAAACATAGTCATCGTGTTTATTTTTGGTGAATTTCTGCCTTTGTATAAATTGATCAAATCTCTTGTATCACTGCCTTGGTGGCTGTTTTAGTCCGTACAAAGATTTAATCAATTTACACAGATGATTCTTCTTTCTAGCAACTTTGAAACCACAAGGCTGAGTCATATAGATTTCTTTCTCCAAATCTCCATGTAAGAATGCCGTCTTAGCATCCAATTAAGCTAACTCTAACTCATATTTAGCTACTAAGGCAAGTAGGTTACGAATGGAAGTATGCTTTACGACTGGAGAGAAAACTTCATTATAAACTATACCTTCCTTCTAAGCAAAACCTTTTGCAACGAGCCTTGTCTTGTATCGAGGAGTTGTTTGATTTGGAGATCCTTGTTTCTTGGTGTAGACCCATTTATTGCTAATAGCCTTTTTCCCTTTTGGTAACTTTACAAGTTCCCAAGTCTGTTTTTAATGGAGAGATTTCATCTCTTCCTCCATGGTTAACTTCCACTGATTACTTTTACTGCTGTGTAATACTTTACCGAAAGTGTTGGGAATGTCATCATCAATAACTGAAAGTGCATAGGCTACCACCATGTCTTTAGTAAGTCATCTAGGTTTCTTTATCTCTCTCTTCTTGGCCTTTTTATTGCTATAAAATCATCATTATCTACATCATTAGTTGTTTCTTCATTTTGTAGGATATTAGAAGAAACAACCTCTTCTTCAACTCCAGGTGTCACATCTATAGTTGAACCATTCTTTATTGTAGAATTAATTGGTACATATGGAGTTGCATCAAACTTCATCTGCTATAATACCTCTGTTTTCCACCTGCTGAGAACTTGAATCTTTCAACATTAAAGCTTCATCAAATGTGACATCTTTGCTACACACAAATTTTTTATTTTTGAGATCACAAAGCTTGAGCCCCTTTACTCTACCTTTGAATCTTACAAAGATAACTTTTCTAGCACGAGGATCTAGTTTACCATTTTTGACATGATAATAAGCTGGACACCCGAATATACGAAAGGAATCATAATCTTGTGCATGCTTTCTAGACCACATTTCCATAGGAGTTTTACTTCCGATTATAGCAGAAGGCAACCGGTTTATCAAATGACTTATATAGCTCAGCCCAAAACATTTTATCTAAACTAGTATTAAATAACATACATCGTACTTTCTCTACCAAAGTACGATTTATATGCTCAGGCACACCGTTCTATTGCGAAGTATGTCTCACCGTGAATTGTCTTTTAATACCCTTGTTCTGGCATACTTGCAAGAATGGATCAAAAGTATATTCACCCCCATTGTTAGAATGCAACACTTTGATCTTTTTGTCAATTTGAGTCTCCACCAGTTTCTTCCATTTCACAAAAATCTCTAAAACTTCATCATTTGCTCGCATGGTGTACACCCATACACGTCTAGAGAAATCATCAATAAATGTAACAAAATAATGGTTTCCACCAATTGATGCAGTTTTGGTTGATCCTCATATATCATTATAAACATATTTAAGGATCTCACGAGTATAGTGATTAGCAGTACCAAATTTGACCCTTATTTTCTTGCCTACTACATAATGCTCACAGAAATCTAATTTACAAGTTTTGGTACCTTTTAAGAGTCCATGCCTTATCAGAGTTTGTACAGACTTCTCTCTAGTATGTCCTAGTCGCACATGCCATAGCTTGGTAGTGTCACTGTGTACCTCAATAACATTTGCTTCATTTGTTGTACCTTCTTTTAAATAGCACAGATTGTGACGCCGAACTCCTCGTAGAATCATCATAGCCCCATATGTGAATTTCATTGTGCCATTTTCAATAGTAACCTTATAAGTTTTAGCTTCTAGAGCACCCACATAAATTAGTTTTTTCTTTAAAATTAGAACATATCTAACCTCTTTCAGTTCTCTGACCATTCCATCAAACATTTTGAGCCGAATTGTTTCTATCCCCATTATACGACAAGATTAATCATTCTCTATCACAACTATACTAGATTTTAAATTACGAAAATTCGTAAACCATTCCTTAATAGGACATAAATGATAGGTTGCTCTAGTATTAAGTATCTACTCGCTTGAACTAGCCATGTATACTGCAAGAGTAATACTGAATGAATAATCAGAGTCTTTATCTTTACGTGATGTTGCTGGTTTCTTTCCATCTCTCTTTTGAGCCTTTAGACAATCTTTCCTCCAATGGCCCTTTTCATGATAAAAGGCACATTTATCTCGAGGTATGTTTCTATTTTTGAATTTGGATCGAGAATTTTTTCTACCATGCTTCTTCTTTTTCTCCATTGTCCTTTCTATAGCAAACAAAGCTTCGGATGATGCTTTTTTGGAATGTTTATCATTATTTTAAATTTCTAAATTAGTCAATGTTGTACAGACATCTTTAAAAATGATTACACTTTTTGCATATATTAAAGTAGTCACAAAATGGCTATATTCCTCTGGTAGTGAGTGTAACAGAATCATAGCCTTGACTTTATCCTTAATATCGTCATTAAGATTCTTCAAATCAACAAGTAACTTTTCAAATCTTGAGACATGATCGTGCATTGACACCCCAGGCTTCATTCAAAAGCCATATACTTGACTCATTGCATGGAGGTGATTTTTAAGACTTTTCAACAAATACTTCTCCTTCAATCTACGCTACAAAGTCATCG
The DNA here is from genome assembly GCA_030449875.1 of Aegle marmelos. NCBI lineage: Eukaryota > Viridiplantae > Streptophyta > Magnoliopsida > Sapindales > Rutaceae > Aegle > Aegle marmelos. The sequence goes on from JASUUL010000115.1 coordinate 14,108,153, forward strand.
CACACTCCTCATCTTTTATCAAGTATTTCACCTTCTTGCTCAAACAAGATTTGATTTGACCACAGGCTTTCTCATTCATACGATCCCAACTTTCGTCATCATATAAGTGTCTTTTATTTTTCAAAATAATATCGAGATCGATGTGAATAAGAGCATCCATAACTTCACGCCTCCACATGATGAAGTTGATTCTCCTATCAAAATTTTCAACATCGATCTTCTGACTCTCTATAACAGGTGTCGAAAAGCGAAAGTCTTATCTCCCACCTGAAGTATCTCTAGGAATAGTCTGAGTGGATCTCTCCCCACTTCTGGAAGTTTCACCTTCTACCATTTTCTCAATAAACTATTTTTACTTGAGAGATCAGTGTCTATGTGTATGTTCGCATGAAAGAATGCACTAGGAAAGTTTTTTGAAAAGACTGGAGGGGTTACACCGGTCGCACTTAAGACCCAATCTTCTTAGGCTTTTATTGCCTTTGTGACAGAACTTTCCTAAACATGCATAAATCCACACCACAATACAAGATACTAATCCTCCCACGTATGAACGGTTAACTTTATTGTATTCGTGAATAGTATTGTATGTGAATACTATCATATACGTGAATAGTATGTATATGTGAACAGTACCGTATCCCCAAAGTACTAACCGTCGGCTTTGATACCACTTGTTGTGTGCGGAATGCGGAATCAAATACACCAAATAACCATAGAAAAATAAAAGACACAAATTTTATGTGGTTCGGTAATATGCCTATGTCCACGGAAGTAAGAGAAAATAATTGTATTACTAACAATTATTAAAGCACAAATTTGAGTAAAGAAAAGCTCACTTTCTAATATCCAATTATACCCAGTACTCTCACACTGTAGGAAATATAAATTCCCCAGAAAAACTTCTCTCATTACTCTCAAAAGCTTAGAAACTTATAAGTTTATCAAATTTTAGGATGCTAACAAATGAGAAAATGACTTTAATTTATAGCCTTGAAGTTAGCACTATTCCACCCAACCCAAGCACTATTCTACCAACCCCTTTACAATATATCAAGGAGTTTGATATTTCTTTGGCTAATTTATCAAGTTTATTGACAAATTGTTCCATCTTTGGCCGATCTTAAAAATTTATCCAAATTTGAATTTGGTTTTCCTAATTTTTCAACAACGTGTGCTCTACACACATAATAAATGTTCCTCACATGTCATAATATGTAGAGAAGTGAGACGCCGTTGCAAATTCATCAAAACTGTAGGATCAAGAACGGTTTCATCACTCTCCTTAATCCAATTTCAACCAAAACGCTTAGAAATTTGATTCCTGATCAGTTTAGTAACTGTTGAAAACAAACAATAATACCTTCAGCTTTTGGATTGTTGGACAATATTTTAAGTAAACCACAATGAAGGCACGCTAAAAGGCTAACGCTCGTGAAGCCCGAAATGGGCTCAAATGCAAATTTACATGAAGCAGCCAGAAAAGTCAGTGTCAACTGTCAAAGCACAGGCGCAATTTTGTAAACTGTTTTCACGGTAAAATGTTATTCTTGTTGTGATATTGCCTATCCACCGAATCAAATCATCTAAGTTAGTGGTTTACATTACATACATGAGGTTGATCTCCACAAACACAAAGCACAATCATCCTATTGCACACGGCTTGTTATTTCTTTATTTACACCGACTGATAGCAGGAGGAGATTTTGCTTGTAAATGACGTGCGATTATGAAGCTTCTTATATTATTTCTCTTTGACTTCATAATAGCCCGGGCCTTTTATATTATCTGTGTTACTCATAAAAACATGTCCGCTCACATTTTCCGCAATTATAACAATTCTATAAAATATTACCCAAACAATGTTGAATAGTGACACTGCATTCTAAAAAGGGAAATAACTTAGATATGGGTCAGACCTTTGATGTGGTTCACTTCACAACGAAGGAAAGCCTGCAAATTTTACTCACAAGCAAAAAGTACGGAATCTCAAAAAAAAAAAAAAAACAGTCATCCATGGTGTTTTTGTGTTTATTTATTTAAAATAATATTAAATATTGAGTATCTTATGAACAATTAGTAACATAATTTTAAAAATATTATGCCATTTTTAGTTATTTTAGCTTCATTAAATTTTTTTTATATAGTCCTGTCTAATATTATAGAAATACAAATAAAAAATATTACTATATAACCAATTTTAATCAATTTAATCTGATCCTGACAATTAATCCAGTCCAATCCAACCTTCCAAACGTAGACTAAAGCTTTTGCTGAAAATTAAGCTAAAAAAAGAGGGTAGATTGTGACATCCTGCATCATTTGGATAGAATCAGAATTTGAGTGATGAGTTATAACGGATCACCACCCTTAAACTGCAAGTATATCAAGAATATTGAAATTAAATACACCGAACAATTACATAATCTTGTTTCCCTTATAAATTGTGCAAATTTTCCATATATCTCCCGTTTCTCCTTTGGCTAGACTTAGTTATTTGAACAAATGATTGTTTCTGACAATTTTTTACCGAAGGATTCTTACTATATGTAGATTGTTTAACATTGTCATCCATAAACCAATACTCCTTCTGACGCATATCTAGAAAATAGTAATAGCCATTATTTTGTTAGGCTCATATCTTTTTACAAGTTGGCTATAGAACTTCGTACAGTGATGATGTTACATTGCTCTGTTATATGCTTTACTGGAATTACAATCATTTACAAAGTATACTAGTTTGACTTTGAAGGTACAAACCACATAAGGATTCAGTTATGGGTTCCCTCCTAAGACCAGCAATTTATAGAAGAGAAGCATTTATGTACTAGGAGAACTGTTGGGGGCAGTGATGACTTTCGGAACGCAAAGTAACGTTGTACATTTTCCATATTGCTGCGGAAGTAGATAATGAAGGTGCTGAACCACATAAATCCTCTATTTTGCTGTTCTTGCGTCTCTTTGATTCTGATTTCCCGTTATCTTATATTAGTTATTAGTACAATTGTCAATATTTTCTTATTCAAGTGTCCAGATTCTTTTCATAAATTCGAATCTCTCGGTTTCTTCGAATGACTCCAGAAGAGGCTAGCTGCTTTTAAGGATTCATGACCTGCCAATGTCAGTTACTGCGTGCCAGTATATATTCACTGATAGACAACGTGACACTTGGCATTATAAACCTTGCGTATGACATATGCGGCTAACTCATGTGCTATTGCTTAGATTCATTTAAGCCATAAACGACAATAAGCTGCCGGCCATATAAATAAGAGTGATTTTTGTAAAACAGCTTCTTACTTGTATACGGTCATCTGATTGTTCGAGAAAACGATATTATTTATAGTTTATTGCAAGTTCACGGAAAACTGAAGGAAAGGAAACTCAAATAAAAGAAAGATAGCTGCGAGAACTAATCTATTCATTCTTACGTTAATCATATTCTCTACTTCTTTTTTCAAAATTTGCTTCATGGCTTCAACCTCGTCTTCTCCTTCTTCTAGCAAATACGATGTCTTCCTCAGTTTCAGAGGAGAGGATACTCGTGATAATTTTACTAGCCATCTCTACGCCGCTTTATGTCGAGAGAGAATCAAAACCTTCATTAATGGTGACGAAATTAGGCGAGGAGATGATATATCACCTTCCCTATTTAACGCAATCCAAGGTTCAAAGATTTCGGTGATCGTTTTTCCTAAGCACTACGCTTCTTCAAAATGGTGCTTGGATGAGCTTGTCAAGAATGCAAGAGCACGAATAGCCAAATTGTTGTACCTCTTTTCTACCACGTAGATCCGTCTGATGTGCGGAAGCAAACCGGAAGTTTCGGGAAGCATTTGTTAAGCATGAAAGACAGATGGCAGAAAAGGTTCAGAAATGGAGGGATGCTTTGACGGAAGCATCTAATCTATCTGGATGGAATTCCACGACAACCAGGTATCTCTTAACCTTTCTGAGCTTGTAAGATTAGCGGGGGACAAAAAAAATCCTCAAGGAACCATTTATACATTCTACGTTGAGAAAGGAAAAGTGTATGTCTAACTGTTCTGCTTCTCTCCTGGTAAAATCTGACTATATTCTTTTTTTCATTGCATTTGCTAGATCTGAGGCAGAGCTTGTAGATGCAATTGTCAAAGATATTTTGAAGAAATTAGAAAATATAACAGTATCAACCAACTTCGATGGCCTCGTGGGATTGAATTCCCGAATTAAGAAATTAAGTGATTGCTATGCATGGTCGGCCAGATTTCCGAATTGTGGGAATCTGGGGAATGGGTGGTATAGGCAAAACAACACTTGCCGGAGCTATTTTCAACCTAATCTCAAAGGAATTTGAAGGCAACTGCTTCCTGGCGAATGTGAGGGAGGAATAAGAGAAAGGAGGTGGATTGATATATCTACGAGAGTGAGTTCTTTTTCAAATTTTAGAAGAAACTATTAAAATAGAAACTCCCTGTCTTCCTGAAAATATTAGAGAAAGGCTCCAGCGAATGAAGGTGTTAATAGTTCTCGATGATGTAAATACAATCAGGCAATTACAATGTTTAACTTGCGGGCTTGATCGATTTGGTCCAGGAAGTAGAATCATCATAACCACAAGAGATAAAAAGATTCTTGATAAATTTGGTGTACATGACACTAACATACATGAAGTTAGCGGATTGAGATACCATGAAGCTCTTCCCCGAATCAAACACGTGCAGAGCACGTGAGAGAATGAGGTTACTCACAAAATATAATTTTTATTCATAAAATTTCAAACTGAAATACCTCAAATTCTTATAAGAATAATTCTCCAGTTCGTACATCTAACGCTAACTGATCTCTCTAGAGACATAAAAATAACAAGTCTCAAAATCCAAATTACAAGTTTATGGTTGAAATAAACTAAAAAGAAACATGAGTCTATTCTTCTTCTTATTTAAATAGCGACCAGAAATAAAAATCTCTAACTCCAAGGCTAGGCATACCTCTCAATAGGAATTAATCTACAAAAAAAAATAATGATGAGGGGTGAGCTGTTAACTCGATAACTAAGGCCATTCCTAACACACTAGGCTTATCGATACCCAAAAATATTGCAAGCCTTTTTTGAGCAAAACATATTTATTAAATCCATAAATTTCATAAAAACTATATATCATGATGAAATAATGTATTTCAATTAGTTAACGTAAATTCGTAAGAATTCAGAACATCAAAAACAGAATTTCTTATGAAGACAAATCATATTCACTTGTACAGAAAATGAAAAGTTAGCTCATCACAAGTATTGGCATCCTTTCCCCTATGATAAATTTTATGAACTTTGTTTTTTGATTTTCTAATAATTTATTCTTTACTTTTGTTTATAAGGGGACCGATGCAATAGAAGGCATATCCCTCAATTTATCCAAAATAAAAGACATGCAACTAAATTCCGGTGCCTTCGCAAAACTGTCAAATCTTAGAATACTTAAATTCTATATGCCGGAGCAAAATCGTGTTCCAATTATGAGCTCTAAAGTCCATCTTAGCGAGGGTTTGGATTGCCTTCCAGAGGGATTGAGATATCTTCATTGGCACGAATATCCTTTGAAAACATTGCCATCAGACTTTGATTTGGAGAACATTATTGAACTCGACTTGCCTTACAGTAAGTAAGGAAAAAAGGTAAAATATATGATCGATTGTGAATTTTATTGGTGCTAGTTTAATATACTTATTATCTATCTTTTGTTACAGGAAGCTTTCAAGTTAAAATATATCGATCTCCACCACTCCCATAATCTCCAAAGGATCCCGGAACCGTCAGAAGTCCCCCATCTTGAGAGAATTAGTCTTTCCAATTGCGCAAGCTTGCCTTACAACCTCCCGTACCTCCAGAATTTCAGCAACCTTGGTTTCTTGTCTTTGAAAAAGCTTCAAAAACTTTGCTTGTCCCACTGCAGATGTTTGGTACTATGAGGTTTATCCAGTCTATTCTCATTGAGATAATTAGATCCAAGCCGACGTAATTTTGAGAATTTACCTGCTAGTGTCAGCCTGCTTCCACGGTTGAAATTCCTTTTCTCGAGAAATTGCAATATGATTCGATCATTACCAGAGCTTCCTTGGTGTCTGAGTTAATTAAACGCAAGTGACTGCAAGCTGCTACAATCTTTGCCAAAGATTTCATCATGTCTAGAAACACCATCGAATCAGACCCGCGGAAATCACTACCTGCCGGTGGTGTTTAAATTTGTTAATTTTGTGGAACTCCATAAAGGAACCGAAAGAAACTTCTTTGCAAATTTTCAGCGAAGAGTTCATAATGTTTTGCTGGAGATATTACATCGAAAGGTAGGTATACATCGAAAGGTACGTAAGCGTCGAAGTTAGGCACTAATAGATTTCGTGGAATCAGCATTTGTCTACGTGGAAGTGAGATTCCACACTGCTGGTTCAGGACCCAATCTTTAGGATCTTCAATAACTATTCAACTGCCACAGCGTTGCTGTAACAAAAACTTCATTGGATTTGCTCTTTGTGCTGTTATTGAATTATTGGCAGATGAAAACAGGATCCTCCAGTTCCGTGTCAGCTGTAAATACGGTTCTGATCAGTCTTTCTTACTGGTTGACTCCATGGCCGTGTACTCGGATCATGTCATACTTGGATTTGACCCCTGTTGGGATATTGAGGTACCAGAAGGAGACCCCCACACAACTGTTTCATTTGAATTCTTGATCAGAGATGTGGTATCTCCATCTGACTCCCAAATTCATCACAAGGTGAAATGTTTTGGGGTGAGTCCAGTGTATGCAAATCCCAACCAGGACACAATATCCAACAACTTTACTCTCAAATTTGCTGCCAGGAATGAAGAAGAATGCACCCAACATGGGATTGTTCACAGTTCCGACAAGCGACAAGAATGAGGTAGAATCAATTTGCATAGGGCAAATCAACGCTCCTCAGCCTCAACGGCAAAGTCCTTTGTTTTCTAAAATTTTTCAAAAGGGACGCGTCTTATTTCCTTTTCTTGTGTAAGTCGAACTCTCTGAACAAGATCCGTTTCTTTATTTCGTCGATATGTTTATTTCTAATCTAGTATCATCTTTTGACAGTTGCTGCAAACTGTGTTATGCAGATTTGTGTTTCTTTTGTTCATTTTAAGTGCAATATCACGTTGGAAACGGGCATTGGATGAATGAAGGAGAAAAAGAAGTTCTGCTTTGTATCAGACAATTTATATCTAAAGCAAATGGGGTAAGACATTTTCTTTTTGCTTAATATACAGGATTTGCTTAGATTTACTTCAAATCTGTTATGTCTATTGATCATGTATGTTTGAATCCTGATGAGGCCATTAATTTAGTTTTGATATTATTTTGTTAATAAAGTTCTTTGCACAAGCAAGCTGTCCAGCTCTGCTTTGAGGTAACTCTCGAATCGTTTAATGATTTAGTCGTGGCTTTTACGTGACATATCAATTATTTGTGCAACCAAGTTTTTCAGCTTTTAGAAGGTAGGCTAACTTGAACCACAATTATTTGGCCAGTATGCAGCTTTGAAGGTGTAATAGAGTGGATATTGAGTTATCGCTAGTGATTATAAGTTTCAAGAGCAGAATAACAAGCAAGATTCTTAAGGAAAGCAAGCGACTACAGGTTTCTGCAGTTAAGTCATTATTGCAAAATGAAGAACAAATATTCCTTTTGTTATAACATTAATTTTTATGATTTTCATTCTTTGTCTTTTATACGCTAGGGCAATGGCAATCTGATGTTATCTAGTGTTAAGTATTTATGTACATGTGTAGTTATTAAGATTTATATGATTTTCTATCTCTTCTCTTTTTTATAATTTCTCGAGTTCATATCGATAATTGTCCTGTTTTAACTACAATCAATTAAGATGGAATTGATTTTTAGTTGTTGCTTTATCATTTTGTTGAAAGCCCCTGGTGTTTGACCGAGTAGTTTTCAAAACGTTCAGCTCATTTGTAATGGCATCTTTGAAGAAAGTGATCTGTTGGCTCCCTCTGAGCGTCTCCTGAAGTATGATTAAAGCCATTTCATTTGTCTTACAGTTAATGTCATCAATCTTACATCACAGTTTTCAGTATGCAAAGTGCAGACTGCAACCAATACATACATTTAAAAGCTTCCTACCCCTGAAATTGGACAAGAACTATGTGCTAATTCTTCCGTTCTTATGATGATAAAGGCCTTGATGCTAATAAAGATGCAATGTCTATACTTGGGTGACAAGTCACCAACGTTTTAAAATAGACACTCTCTCTCAAACCAAGGTTGTAATCACCCAATTACGTTTTCCCTTGTCCATCATTTATGCAATATTATGAATATAAATTTTGAAACTATTGGTATTATGTTTTGCTTTTAATTTAATTTGTCCTCAACATTTCTCACATAATTAGGTGGATAGTAAAGGGGAAAAATACTTACTGATTTCTCATAGATTTTAATTTAACTATTCCCGCTTCTAATATCGAAAATGATTTGATGTTGCTAGGGATACCTACTTTATACCCCAAAAAAATGCGACATCAAACTCTTTGGTAGATTCGTTTACAAGAGGAACTGCAGAAAATGATGAGTTTGTGATGCTTATTAGTTTTGCTCCTATGAGTTTCTATGTGTTTTTTTGAGTTAATCAAGGATATTTTCTTCGGATATTGTGTTTTAAGCATAAAGTTTGTTATGATTTGTGTTAGCCTTTAAAGGCAGGTAGTAAGATATTTCTAGACTGTGCGGATTAGCATTTATTAATGTAATTATTATAGTTTTGTATTCACCAGAAATCAATAGACGGTCTAAGATGCTCTATTTCTGTTTCCTCTGTTTTTCTTCATTTTCTTCGTTGCCAAGCAGCTTAATTTATCAAATCTAACTGTCTAAAGTTTCTTATGTTGCGACTAGATAGCTGCATTTGTTTTGGAGACTTAAGACTTAATTTCGATCTTTTCTGTCCTATGGTTCGAACGAAAACCAATAATTAGTGCTCAACAACAAGCAAAAAGGTAAAGATGTTGATGAAAAATAAGCTAACTTAACTTAAATTTAGTGAAAGCCTTTTGCATCACTAAACTAAATACAAATATTATGCATTTAGAGTTGCCACTGTGCTATAATATTAATGAGTAATGGCATGGACAAGAGAACTTAAATGACTTTTAATCGTAGTATAAATCATACTACGCAAGTCTTTTGTTAAACCGGTTGCCTTCTGCTGCAATCGGAGGTAAAACTCCTATGGAAATATGGTCTAGAAAGCATGCACAAGATTATGATTCCCTTCGTATATTCAGGTATCCAGCCTATTATCATGTTAAAGATGGTAAATTGGATCCTCGTGCTAGAAAAGCTATCTTTGTGGGATTCAAAGGTGGAGTAAAGAGGTTCAAGTTTTGGGATTTCAAAGATAAAAAGTCTGTATGTAGCAAAAATGTCACGTTTTATAAGGCTTCAATATTGAAAGATTCAAGTTCTTAGCAGGTAGAGAACAAGACCACAGAGGAATTACAGCGGGTGAAGTTTAATGCAACTCTATATATACCAGTTAGTTCTACAACATAGGAGGGTTCAACTATGGATGTGACACCTAGAGTTGAAGAAGAGGTTGTTTCTTTTGATGTCCTATAAAATGAAGAAACAACTGATGATGTAGATAATGATAGTTTTATAGCAACATAGAGACCAAAAAAAGAGATGAAGAAACCTGGATGGCTTATTAAAACATGGTGGTAGCTTATGCACTTTCAGTTATTAATGATGACATCCCTAACACTTTCGGTAAAGCATTATACAGTAGTAAAAGTAATCAGTGGAAGTTAGACATGGAGGGAGAGATGAAATCTCTCCATCAAAAACAGATTTGAGAACTTGTAAAGCTACCAAAAAGGAAAAGGGCTATTGGCAATAAATGGATCTACACTAGAAACAAGGATCTCTAAATCAAACAACTCCTCAATACATGGTAAGGCTTATTGCAAAAGGTTTTGCTCAGAAGGAAGGTATTGATTATAATGAAGTTTTCTCTCCATTTGTAAAGCATACTTCCATTCGTATCCTACTTGCCTTGGTAGCTGAATATAAGTTAGAGTGGCTCAATTGGATGTTAAGACGGCATTCTTGCATAGAGATTTGGAGGAAGAAATTTATATGACTCAGCCTTGCGGTTTCAAAGTTACTGGAAAGGAGAATTATATATGTAGATTGACTAATCTTTGTACGAACTGAAACATAAGAGATTTCATCAATTTATACAAGGGCAGAAATTCACCAAAAGTGAACACGATCACTGTGTTTACTTTAAAAGACTACAAGATGAATCTTTTATCTATCTGTTACTCTATGTCGACGATATACTTATAACTTCGAAGAATAGAGGTGAGATTGAAAAATTAAAGAAGTAGCTGGCTTCTAAGTTCGAGATGAAAGATTTAGGTGATGCACAAAAAATACTTAGGATGGAGATTTATAGAGACAAGAAGAATAGATGTGTGTGGTTGACTTAAAAATCTTATTTAAAGAAGGTGATATAAAGATTCAGTATAGATAATAAAACTAAACCAGTAAGTACACATCTATCTCCTCATTTCAAATTAAGCTCTTCTTTATGTCATACATCCCAAGAGGAGCATGATTACATGGCTTGTGTTCCATATGCTAGTGCTGTGAGTAGTCTTATATATGCTGAGGTATAGACAAGGCCTGATATATCTCAAGCTGTCAGTTTTGTTAGTCGATACATGCATAATCCGGGTAAAGACCATTGGCTTGCGGTAAAGTCGATTCTCCGATATTCGTATGGGATAGTTGATGTTGGGTTATTGTTAAAAAAGAATTGTGGTCAACAATGTATTGGGTATTGTGATTCTGATTTCGTCGGAGACCTTGACAAGCGAAGATCAACAAAGGGCTACGTATTCACATTAGGTGGAGGTCCAATTAGTTGGAGGTCGATTTTACAATCGACAAATACTCTATCCACTACGGAAGCAGAGTACATGGCAACAACTGAGGCTGTAAAGGAAGCTATGTGGCTAAAAGGCTTGTTAGGTGATGTGGGAGTAATCCAGAAAAACATTACAGTATTCTATGATAATCAAAGTGCGATATTCCTTACGAAGAATCAAACATATCATGCTCGAACGAAACATATAGATGTGAAATATCATTATGTGCGAGAGATTATTGAGAGCGGTATTGTGTTGTTGAAAAAGATCGATACCAAGGATAACCCATCAGATATATTGATAAAGGTAGTTTTTAGAGTTAAGTTTCAATTTTGCTTGAAATTAATTCAAATTCTTTGAATGCATTGAGTTTGGAGAATTTTGAACTACGGTTAGCTTGATCCCAAATTTTAGGTACATAGGCAGTCATAGAGATGCAGCCACTTTGCGGATGATGATTGTTGTGCAAATTTTAATGAACTCGAAAGCGCACGAATCTATTGTAGAATAGATTAATGGTGACGAGTGTCGATCCCACGAGGAGGTTGATTTTAATTATATGCTGAATTAATTTTCTTTTCAATGGGAACAATTAAATTATGGTAATTCTATTCTAAATTGTGAATTAAAATGGCAGGAATAATTGAAAATGTAACTGTTATAATAAAGCACTTGGGTATCCGGATCAGCATCAACATGCTCCATGGGCTAAATATTCCATATTAATATCAATTAAATCATAAGGGGGGATTCCACACCTCATGAACCACTCTCCAATAAGTATGGTGCCAAGGGCTTATCGTGCCAAATAATAATAACCTTGTACTAGGGTCTTAGGTTTAACTGTGGTCAGAACTAGACAAGACTATTATTATTTGTCGACGAAAAGTCAAAACAACCACAAATATTAGAGGGGAAGAGAAAGTAAATTTACCAAATTAAGCCCATGGAACATGTTGAGACTTCACCTTCAACCCAAGCTCAAAAGAAATTAGCCACTCATATTTTAACTAAGGATAAAAAAAGAAATTTTATTAAAATACAAAAAAACTACAAGAAAGAGAAGGAATTTCGGAAATCTAAGCTTAGAAATGAATTCAGAGGTGCCAAATTAGGGGGGGAGAGCCCCCTTTTTATAGATACATTGAGTGAATCGTGACCATCGGATTAAAAATAATTCGGATGCTCAGGATTGCGCCACGTCATCAGTCAACAGTCAACAGTCAACCGTCAACAGTCAACATTTGTACAGTAACGCCGCCTGAATAGTAAATAATCCCATGTAAGCGCATGTACTGTACACCCAATTTCTACTCCAATGAGATGCTGCCACGTCATCGATCTACAGTACATAAGAAATTTAGTCCAATAAGATCATGACACATCATCGGTCAACGCCACGTCAATGCCACATAAGCAGTCAATCCACATAATTCGTCCAATCAGATACTGCCACGTCGTAGGTAGTTGCTACATCATCGGTCCGTATACATGAACAGTGTAAAACAAGATATGAATGAAAAGCGACGCACGTATGAAACGATGACAGTATGTGTGAACAAAGAATTTTTCCTTTAATGCTCTTCTTAAGGTTTTCGACCGTCCTGAGTCCAAATATGACGTCCGTTTTGCTGTCTGATCACTCGTTTATTGTGAAACGATTATGATACCCCTAAAATACATAAAATACACAATTATAATAAAACACATATAATTAAATAGCAAAATACTTAAATAAATAAAAGTAGCAATGTTAGTGAGATTTAAAGTGTAAAATGACGATTTTCTCCTTTATAAATATACACTTTCTAACACTCAACAATGATTCGTTGGTTGTCGGCTCAGATTTAGATAAAATCATTGTCGAGGTGGATAATTGTTGAAAAATTAAGAGAACCAAATTTCAAATTTGGAGAATTTTCCAAGGTTGGCCACAGATTGAACAATTTATCAATAAATTTGACAATTTTGCCAAAGAAATATTAAATTCCTTGACATATTGTAAAGAGGTTGGTGGAATAGTGCTTGAGTTAGGTAGAATAGTGCTAGCTTCAAGCTTATAAATTGAAGCCATTTTTTCATTTGTTAGCATCCTAAAATTTGATAAGCTTATAAGTTTCTAAGCTTTTGAGAGTAGTGAGAGAAGTTTGTTTGGAAAATTTATATTTCTTGCAGTGTGTGAGAGTATGAAGTGTATTTGGGTTTTGGGAAGTGAGCTTTTTTTTATTCAAATTTGTACTCTAATAATTATTTGTATATAATTATTTTTTTCTTACTCCCATAGACGTAGGCATATTGCCGAACCACGTAAAATTTTGTGTCTTTTATTTTTCTATCATTATTTAATGCGCTTGATTCCGCATTCCGCACACAACACTTACTTCGTAAAGATAGTAGTTAATTGTTTAACTGAAAGAGACACTTATTTAGATAAATCTTTGTTGTTTTGATTATTTTTTGTGAATACTGAAATGCTTCCAGTTGTAGCTTTTTTTGCCTGTAAATGGTGACAAGTTTTAGTAGTGGTGGGAAGACTATCAAATCTAGTGCGCTTGATTCCGCATTCTGCGCACAACATTTACTTCGTAAAGATAATAGTTAATTGTTTAACTGAAAGAGACACTTATTTAGATAACTCTTTGTTGTTTTGATTATTTTCTATGAATAGTGAAATGCTTCCAGTTGTAGCTTTTTTTGCCTGTAAATGGTGACAAGTTTTGGTAGTGGTGGGAAGACTATCAAATCTTCGATCTAATTATCAAGTTAAATGAAAAGTTTTAGTGGTATTTGATCAATTGAAATTTCTATAAAAAGGTGAGTGGTAGGGCACCGCTCTTCTAGAATAGCAGTGCCACACCGCTTAGGTAAGAAGGAAAAAAAAAGGAAGAAGAAACAAAAGAAAAGAAGGCAAGCCACATAAAAAAATAAAAAAATAATATAATAAATTAATAATATTATTATTTTAATGGAAACAGGGAAAGGAAATAAAGCTATAAATAGAGGGCTTCATTTCTCTCCTCTGCACCTAATTCTCTCGTCCTTCTTCACATCCGTTTTGCGAGAAAAATTAGTGAGTGTTTAGTGATTTGAGAGTTTGGATATATTGATGTTTTGGATGGTGAGCTAAAAATATCATAATATTTGTAACTACACTTTACTAGTAAAATTATTTCCCTTTGTCTTTGTCCGTGGATGTAGGCTAAAAGCCAAATTGCATAATTTCTGATGTCCTTATATGATTTTAGTATCCCATTATTTCTCAATTTTACTTTATTTGCTTGTCTGCTTCACTAATCAATTTCGCAACACTTTCTTGCAAGGGAAAATTTTTCATTCGGTTGGCATTGGAAACATATAAATCAATAACTTTCTTTTATATCATCTTGACACAATCTATTTTGATGAAATCCAGCTTTTAATATTGTTATGTTCTTTGCAGAACCAGCAGTTTAAGCCCTGCTTTGAGGAACCCGATCTGATCTTATTCTTGGGTGCATCTTCCAAAACTGCAGGTACGTCATGAGAGTCTGAATGTTTCATATTTCCATTTAATTTTTTGTTTTGAACAATTACATAGTCAGCAAATTTATCTTGTGTCTCCTCTTTCGGCTTTAGGATCTGATTAATATCCGATCTTTAGGATCTTCAATAACTGCACAACTGCCACAGCATTGTTGTAACAAGAACTTCACTGGACTTGCTCTTTTCTGGCATTGAGTTATCACTAGTGATATGCCTCAGCATTTGGGATATAGTTAGTGGTCTTGCTCCTTAAGACCAAGAATCTCGTGGCTGCTACCTAGTGGCTGGACAGCATTTCATTTCATCGGACTTCCAGAGAAAAGTTTGAAGAGCTGAACAGCAAGCAAGAGTCTTGAGGAAAGCAAGTGGCCACAGGTTTCCTCTGTTTGAGTTTAACTCATTACGGCAAAAATGAAAAACAAATTGTCTCCCTCTTATAACATTAATTTTTATGATTTTACCATACGTGAGGGCAATGGAAATCTGATGTTGTCTAGCGTTAAATCTTTACGTACAAGCGGCGTTGTGTAAGATTTATATCATTTTCTGCCTCTCCTCTATCAAGGATTCTTCTGTTTTAACTCCAAGCAAGATGGAACTGATCGTGAGTTGTTGCTTTATCATTTTTTCAGAACGCGCCCAGGTGCTCGACAAGTCTCAGGTATAGAAACTTAGCAAAGAGGAGCCTTCGTTAAGAGATTGGAGTTGCTGTGTCGTAATTATATCCTTGTAGATTTTGACGGCCATTTTTTTTTTTTATATGTTATTTGATTGATGGTTCTAACAAAATATTCTGGTGGTTTATGTTGAAAGGTTATTTCAGTGCTGTTTAATTGATGGATTTTCTGGTCTTCTCATGACTTATTTTTCAAAATAACGGTCCAAAATTAACCAATTCTATTAAAGGAGATTCCGCCAACAATATGGACACTTCACAACACTGCTGCAGCTACACCCCATGTTACCGAGGCGGCAAACGCCATGTTCGAAGCATAAATGAATTAGTGATATCCATGAGTTTCCTTGGTGACCTTTCCTCACTGTATCGGTTCGATTATAAGTCCTCAAAAAAAAAAAAATAATAATAAAAATTAAACCGAATGTTAGTAATAATATAAAAAATTGAAAATTCGGTTCGATTAACAGTTAATGGTTTGAACCACTAATGAACCAGAAAATTGATAATTTTTTTTATAGTTAAGTCGTGGCATTATTTGATTCATTATGCCAAAACTTACTATATATTTAAACACACATAATTACTTTGTATAAATTCTTATCCTCTCACAAATGAGAATCCTAAAATCAAAAATCAAATTCACTCCTCACCTCACCTTAACAACTGAAACTCTAAGCCGAAACCCATTTCCAAACGAAGTTGCCGCCACCGCCGCCTGTGGTTGACCACAGTGTTGTTCTAAAAAAATTCGGATACTACAGTATTGCTTTTTCAAAACTCAAAAAGGTTAGTTAATGGGTTGTTTAAATTTTTTAATTAATTTTCCTTTTAAACTACACGGTTTTAATAGTTAAGTTCTGTTTAAAGAAAAATGCTATGAATTAAGCTATGTGTTTTAATTAGTTAGCAATTAAGTTATATATCTTTGCAGTTAATGTAGGACTGAATTTTTTTTTTTTGTTAGTTATATGTTCGGTTTAAAATAAAACGTTGCCTGATTTAATTTTTTTTAATATATAGTTGTTGCTTGAACCTTGATGGAATAATTTTATTGAGGAATAATTGTTGTATTTTTGCAGAATGGAAGAGAAGTCAATCTTGATCTTCATGTACGGCTGTACAAGAAGTCAGTGATGCAGAACAAGAGAGATTGCTGGAGACAGAAATAAAATAGTTTCTTTGAGATCATTTATTTAGCACCATTATTTGTTAAGTTTTGATTTTATGATGTATTTGTGATGAAAGAATTACTCGGCTGATGACGAGTTTAAATGATGTAGAGTATCAAACCGAGTCGAACGTATTCGGTTCGTACAGGTTGATTTTTTCAACTTTGGGCCGGTTGAGCTTTTTCAATTTTGTAGCTATTTCGATCGCAATCAAATGAACCAATTTATTTGGTTCTATTTAACTTGAGAGCGAATGGAGCTAAATCGAAGCCCACCATACCACTGAAGTAGAAACAGGCTTAAGTACAGGACTTACCAAAATCCAAATAATATGGTAAATGCAAACAAGTATTGATTCTGCGACTTTTCAACTGCATTAGAGTAGATTTTGGACCGAGCTAGAAGACCGAATTTGCTGACTAAACAACAAACCGGTAACTTTTTTAGCTTGCTCTCATTTATAATTAAATGAAGACCACCTGGAAAATGGGACCGTTTTGCTAATCTGTTGTTAAATTCGGTCTGCTGGCTCGGTCAAGCTATCAGAGTAGACTGACTAGTGGAGACCAGGTCGGCATAAACACCAGCCAGAAAGTCATTTTTATTGGTTTTATTATTATTATTTTTTTTGACTCGGTAATGAGTTTACTGTGGAAAAAAGATAATGAAAGCTTAAATCAATGTCCAAACACTAAGTGACATAGGATTTGTCGATATACTCTCAAGAGTCTCTGCAGTTGATCTGTTAGAAAATCTTAAAAATTTCCTTTATGGCTTCATCTTCTTTATTTATGGCTTCTTCGACTTGGTGCTTGGATGAAACTGTGCTGATTGTTGAATGCAAGAGAGAGAATGGCCAGTTTGTTATTCCGGTTTTCTTTCATTAAAAATAAAGAGCTGTGATATTGGGTCATCGACATCCCTGCTGTCGTTTTTGTCGCAATCGTATTTTTCATCTGGCCAAAAATCAAATTTCTATAAAAGATTCGTACATATTTCAATGAAATTAAGTTGGTTAATTTTTATATAACTCAACCCTGAATGGATTACATAAATTTTAAGCCTACAAGAGTAACCTTATTATAGAGTTAATTTATTACCTACCGTTTTAAAACCTATTTAATTTTTTCAATTCCTGAAGTTGTTTTTAAGAAATTGCTTCATATAAATGAATTTGCACTGGAAACTGATAAAAAGGAGCCGGCTTCAAACAAAGAAATGATATAGGAAATTTGTTGGGAACAAAGTTGTAGGCATTTAATGTCCTTACTTTTCATGTCTTTTTTATACTTAATAAAACTCTCTCAACTCTTAACTCAACCATCTTATATTATAAAGAACTTGTTTTATATAAACATGTCCACACACAGACACACTAACTTCCCATGTTTAATACGTAATCCATAGATTAACATTAAATTAAAAAATGATATTACAACACATGCTCTTAAGTCTAACACTGTGCAACTTAATAGGGAAGCTGATATTATGCTTGATCTATTGGATGCAATTCGACCAAAAATTGCTGCATTTTCACAACTTTAAAAAAGAAGATGTGCTTTCGTTCCATGGCTTCATCAGTTAAAAAGCCCCGCCATTTGGTCATCCAACTCAATATTCCGAGACCGATATCCTGCCCCAATCTTGTTCATACGGAAGGCGCTAGTTACGGCCAAGAAATTGATAAGACTATCCCAACTCGAGAAGCTCCAAGTTCTTGGTCAGGGCAATGGTGGCACTGTCTTCAAAGTACGTCATAAGTGAACTTAAGCTCTTTATGATTTGAAGGTCATGCAGTGTGATCGTGGCACCCCTTCTAATCCTCAAGAACTCAATATCTTGTGCCAAACTAACTCTCCTTACATTCTAAAGTGTCATAAAATCTTTGCGAAGCTATCTGGAGAAGTATCTATTCTCATGAAGTAAAATGGATGCTGGCTCGGTGGAAAGTTATGTAAAATCTTGCGGTCGCCTTTCTAAAGATTTAATCGAAACTATTTCCCACCAGGTTTTCAAAGGTTTTGTTTACATGCATTCCAAGAACATTGTTCACTATGACATACAACCAGTGAATCCTTTGATCAATCAAAATATGGAGGTCAAGATTATTGATTTTGGAATAAGTAAGATCATACAACAATGCTTGGAGCGCTGAAGCACCCTTGTGGGTACTTATGCTTATATGAGTTCGGAGAGGATTGACACTGAGAAGCACGTAGGCTGTAATGGGTTCGTTGTGGATATATGGAGCTTTGGGGTGACGATGATGGAGCTTTATAGAGGATATTATCCATATTTGAAGCCGGGACAGAAGCAGCCTGACTTTTCGACCCTAATGTTGGCCATATGCTTCGAGCCCATCGAGCTTGTCAGAATGTTCATCGTAGAAGTTTAGAGATTTTATCAGGTCTTGCTTGCAGAAGGATGACCCTAGCAAGAGATGGACTGCTTTATAGTTGCTGTCACACCCCTTTCTTGTGGATGCATGTAGTAGTATTTGCATTAGTTAGCTATAAGAACCAATTAAATTGGAGCTGCCGAACTTGAGTTTGATCGCTGTAATATATGAACTTTTACTTTTCTTATGGAGTGAATTATTTATTTCTTCATTCAAAGTCAATTTAATAAATTTCAGACTCATTACATGTTATCACGATTAAAAATTCAATGTATTATTAAATTAATCGCGTATAAATAATTTTAAATTTATTGTGATGTAAAACTGAGAATATTTGAGCGTGATTTTAAAGCTAGTCAGTCGGATTTTTGGTTATTACAGATCCAGCATTAGCTTAATCAGTATTAAGCTATTAAAAAAATTTCTTTAAATGGAGAGAGAGAGGAGTTGAGTGAGGGGGGGAGAAAGAGAAGGAAAGTGAGAGTTGACTGAGTTTGACTCGATTGAGATTCGACCTACAGCCGTGACCCGGCCAGATCTCATGTTTTCAGCTATTATTTCCGACAAGCTTAGTACTATTTTAAAGCCCTAGAGACGTCGATCATATCCTTGCCATCTTTGTCACTGAAAAACAACCAGAATGCCATTGATGAAGCTCAAAAGTTTTGGCCAAAATCCCATTTTTGTTGTCCTTAATTTAGTTGAAATTTGGCCACCCCACCGGTTGGGTTCCACTCCTCTCACTCGTCTCCTGAAATAGTTAGATTGCCGGAGATCTTCAAGTTGCAAACCGGCGGCTTTGGGAGCTCAATCTGCTGCCATCATCTTGCATAGGGAGTCACTGCCAGTATCGTTGGACTCATCATGGCTGTAACTACCAAACCTGAGCTTTTCATCACTATCGACTGAAGTCCAGTCATCGTTGATTGGTGAGGGGCAATTTGATAATTTATAAAATTTAAGGTTAATTCTATAATTTTTTAAAGTTATGGGTAATTTAATAGTTATAGACTAGGACAGTTAGATAATTTGAGATTTCGAGAGTAAATTGGTAAATTACATTATCAGAGGTAATTTGATAATTTTATACTCTAGAGGTAATTCCATATATTTAGAACTTACAGATTGTTTTTATACTTTAAATTGAGAATATTTCAGTAATTTAAGATTTTGAAGATGATTTGATAAATTATGATTATGAGGGCAATTTAGTAAATTTTGATATCGAGGGCATTTTGGGTAATTTTAGCTATTTTGGAGTTACATTATGTGGGTTCAATCTTTATTAAGTACAATTGGTAATTTTTATGTTATCGATAATAATAATGCTGTTTATTTAATTAGAAGGACTCGTAAACGAGAACCACCTCGTGGACATTGACGACACCAGATTTGAGCATCATCATTGTGAGTGGAATATATAAATCTATTTTCTTTGTGGATTATTATGATTTTAAATATGATAAAGCATGTTTGCAAATAAATTTTAAATGCTTTGATTTAATGAGTTTATGAAAATGGATTTTATTTGTATAATAGTATTTATTATCGAAAATGGGCACGATTAATGATTTTATTCCTGATTTTGAATATATGCTTAGTAATAATATTTTTTTACGAAATGGAAATGAATTTAAAGTTTGTTGAAAGTAAAAGGGAATGCGATTTCAGATGTGGTTATATTTTTAGGTATATGTGCATATATGGTTATTTGTAAAATTATTGGATAGTACCCTTCCCTATATACAATGATATTAATGAGATGATATGTAATTATATGAGATATAGGCTTTTGAGGCCCGTTTGAGTACACATGGAGGCTTTGGGCCGTGTACTTAGGCACTTTATCTTTTAGAAATTGGTTATGCATACATAGCTATGATGATGAGATATGATGAGATGTGATGAGATATTATGAGATATGATGAGTATGATTAGATGTGATGAGATATAATGAGTTGTGATGGGATGTGATGAGATACGGTGAGTTGTGATGGGATGTGATGAGATACGGTGAGATGTGATGAGATATGATGAGTTATGATGAGATATGATGAGATATGGTGAGATGTGATGAGATATGAAATGTTATTTCCCCATCCATCCGTGTAGCTCTAGGGTATGATGGTTCTTTAATTACCTGTTCGTCGAGGTCCGGATATGATGATATATGTGATGTTATATTCGTGTAGCTCCAGAGTATGATGGTTTCTTGATTGCTTATCTGTTGAGGTTCGAATTTCTGTGTAGCTCAGGGACATGATGGTTTCTTGCTTACTCATCCGTCAAGATCCGAGTATGATGAGATTATTTTTCTTAGGTACTTATTTGGTGATAGTTTTTCAGTATTTAGTATTGATATCATATGTTGTAAATTTTTCTTAGCTTTACACAATATTATGTTATTTTATTATATTAGTGCCCGAGTTGATTTAAATATTTTTATTTAAGTTATTATATCAGATTGTGTATTTACATGACGCTATGATATGATTCTTCCCTAGTTATTTCATGTGATATTATATATGTTTTTCAAAGTTAGTGATTTAATTCTAAATGTTAAATGATTTGTTAATGTTTCTCGCATATGGTTTGATGAAATTGTATTTAAAAATGACATGATTATTTTTAAGTAAAAATTATTTTCAAAAACTACTATCCACTCACCGATTTTTACTTAGTTTTATACTCACTCTATTTTTATTATATTTTTTTCCATAAGAGATTTGCAGGTACAACAGTCGACTCAGCAACGATAGTTATTTGTATTTTGGTCACGTGATGGTATTAGGAGTCATAGAATTTTCGAATTGAAATATTTCAGATTGTATGATTTTATAATTAAGAATAACTTACAGTATTGGGTGTTAAAATATTTCAGATAATATTTGGTATTGTTGAGATGATAGAATGTGGAGTTTGTTGTATTTTGGAATTATTTTGGGAGTGTTATTTTGTTATTTGTAGGATTGAGGAATGTCATAATTATAGGAAAAACTCTACCAAAATTTCGGTAGAAATCTTAGTTTTATAGAATCATTATTAGTTTAATTTTGTGGATTAGATAGACTTGTCCTAGGATTCGGGGTAGGTCATGATAGATGCCTCGCCTGATTATTTCCAATTTTGTTCCAGGTAGCTATGGACAAGTTTAATTAAAGGGCAGAGAGCCAGAAGTTAAACGAGCAAGATCCTTGAAGCAAGAGAGCTGTTGGAACCTTTTTCTTATTTTTCGGAGTATGAAAATGTAATAAGATCCTTTGGTTCTTTGCTCTGTTCTACGAACTAATTTGTCCTGTCAGTGCAATCCAACTCGGTGCGGTTTACGTTGTTGTGCTTTTTTTTTTTTTTTTGGACATGAGAACCGGGTGAAAAAAAGAGAACTACTTAATTTCCACACCAACTTTGCTTTTACTTGCTTTTTTTTTTTAATAAATTTGTAAGTATATGACTTACAGGGAGGAAAAATTTAGAGATTATGAGAATTAAAACTTATGCTCTGACCGAACACTTTATAAGTGGTTGTTAGTCTTGCCATTAACTCACAACACTCGTATTTCCACAAATTTATCTGGCCTTAATTATAATGCAGAGTATAAGAAATTAATAAACTGCATGGTATCAGCACTGTTTAACCTGGAAGTGAAATTCCAGGGCATCAGAAATCAAGCTTTAGGATCTTCAATAAATATCGACTGCCCCACCGTACTTGTAACAAAAGCCAAATATGTTCTTTGTGCTATTATTGAACCTGTGGGAGTTAGTCTTATACCAGCGTCACGGTGAATACAGTTTTGATCACTCTTTCTTTTTGGTTGGCTACCTGACCATCATTCGAAACATGTCATAACTGGATTTGATTCCTGTTGCAGTATCGGGCTACCAGATGGCAAGCGCCATACTGCGGTTTCATTTGGCTTCTTCGTTGACCTGAAAGGTCAGAAGATGTGATGCTGTGGGGTGAGTCCGGTGAAATGCAAATCTCAACCAGGCCAAACCCAGCAATGAAGAAAAATGTACTCGACGTCGGAAATTGCATAATGACTTTCTTGATATGGCAGACACGAGGAGTGGAACTTCTGCAAGTGTTGGAAGATTAGGTAAAGAGGAATTGGAACCCAGTCCCAAGAGAATTCGCGGAAAATACATCAACACTCCTCAACTACTAACTGCTTGCGGCTCTGACGAGGATGAAGTGGAATCAATTTGCAGAGTGCAATTCAACACTCCTCAACAACGAATTTCTCTGTTCACTCCATTTTTCCGTAAGAAATGTAGCTTCTTTCCCTTTCTTATGTCAGTCCAATCTATAATCAATTTATGTTTGCTTACTTATGATCAAATATCTTTTTTTTGGGGAAAGTTGCTGCAGACGTTCTACAGATCAGTATTTCTTGTGTTTATTTTGATTCCAATATGTCGGCGGAAATTGGCATTGGATCAATGAAGTAGAAAAGGAAGTTCAGCATTGTATCGCACAATTTATTTCCAAAGCAAATGGGGCATGAACATTTACTCTTTGTTTAACAGACAAAATTTATTTAGTAGAATGAAGTTTCGATGTTGTTTGGTGAGTGCATTCTGCACTTTCATTGCCCCTGCTTTAAGGAATCACTCTGAATATTTAATGTAAGAAAGCCTTAAATGTAAGAAATGCTTATGGATTGAGTAGGAAGCATTGAATGTGAAAAATGCTTGGGCATATGACTATTCATCCATGTGTTCGTCCTGATATTTCCTTGTCTTTGCAGGTTCAACAGTGTTTCTCATGGTCCAGTACCTTGTCTGGTGCATAAATTAGTCTTTTATGGATGTGTAAGTGGAAAGCCTAGTCTCACCCAATTATTACAGCAGCCATAGATTATTCTCACAAAGGGAATTTTAGCCTCATACTATAGATGTGAGGCATATGTGCAAATATACTCATCCCAGAAGCCAAACCCAATCCGAAACCGATTTTATAAAATTTGTACATCCAGGATTTTCCTGCCTCTGCTTTGAAAATATCCATTTGGTTATCTACCGTGATTTTCTCGTCTGTTTCGTTTACTTACCACCACAACATTAAAATAATTTCCCCTTCTTACGTTGTACTTATTTTGGTCAGGTTCTGAAAGCATACAAGGGAACTGTTCACTCCTTGTGCAACTAGCAATTTACATTGTTTTAATGTTGTTGGGTGAATGTAGCTCTCCGTACTAGTTTGCTTTTTCCACTAAGTTACCAATCCCAACAAACTGTCCAGCCACAAGTTTGTTATAATTGTAAAAGCATTTATTAGTAAAATTATTTTAGACTATACTGATAGTATTAATACATGTAATTTTTATAATTTTGTATTTGCAAAAGTATCAATTAAAATGATTAGATCCTCTATTTTGGTTTCCTCTGTTTACATTCATTTTCTTGGTTGCATTTTTATATACTTGATTTTGATCATTTGATGACTGTGCCAGGCCGCAAAGCGCTTCGGCTTTTTTAATTTTTAATTTATAAAATTATAATCATAAAATTTTATAATTTAATTGTAAACCTTTTAATTTATTTTTAATTAATTTATCTTCATTGGTAAAATATTAAAATATAGTAATTAATTCTAGGGTAAAAGCTCATTTAATCCCTGTATTTTAAGGTTAGTACCCATTTAGTCGTTGTATTTTTAAAAATATTTCAAGACATCCCTACTCTTAAATTATTGATATTTCTGCTGTTACTTTTGTTTACTTTTAGCTCACTTTTACAATATTATTCTTTTACAATAATGTATCTTTATATGAAATTAATAAAAAGAAAAAATTAAATTATCAAATTAACCCCAAGAATAAAATAAAAACAAAAAGAATATGTATTAATTTTTGTGAAAACTTACATGTGTCAAAAAAATTTATTGTAAAAAAATTAAACTACCTATGCTTTTGGACATTAGTAAAAAAAAATTAACTCCTCAACATTTTGTTAAAAAAGTAACATATATTAATTTTGTTTCTATTTTATTTTTTTGAGATTAAATTGATAATTAATTTTTTTCTTTTTACTAATGTCCAAAAAAATTATTGTAAGAGGATAATATTGTAAAAAGTAAGCCAAAATCAACACAAAGTAATAGGAAATGTGCTAATAATTTAACATCGGGGATATTTTGAGGTAATTATAAACATATAAGGATTAAATGAATATTTACATCAAAACATAGGGACTGGATGAGATTTTACTCTTAATTTTATCACTAGAAATATACCATTATATTTAAACAATTAAGATAAATTAATATTATTTTTCTTTTCGTTAAGATCTCTAATGTTGTTAAAAGAGTAGTATTATAAAAGCAAAAGGAAATGTAAGGATATAGACACAAGTAGGGTGGCAAAATATATAAATGAATTGTATTCAAATCAAATCATGAATGAATTAGGTCAAAACTTTATTGATTTGGATTCAATTTGTTTATTAAATGAATATTCGGTTTGATTCATTTAATTCTTTTAACAGAATTAATAAACAAATTGAATCAAATTTGGATCTATTTACTATTCATTTATCCTATAATGAATCCATAATGAATCGAATTAAATATGAATTCACTTACAAAAATATAATTACTAAATAGAAATTGAGCAAATTAAAATACAAAAAGACCACAAATTTAACATCCTACAAAATACAAACTTATTATCATTTATTAATTACTATATTAGCCTTCAAACTTTAAAATTTTTTCATACATATTAAAGGATAAATAAATAATTTAATTAAATAAATAATAAACTAATTTTAAACAAATGAATCGTATTCAATTCTCTTATAATTTATTTATTAAATGAATCATAATGAATAAACAAATCAATTTTCTCAAACTTGGATTCAATTCGTTTAATTATAAATTGAATTGACTCCACTTGTCCAAATTGATTGTATTTTTTTAGAGGTAATAAATTATGATTATATATTTTTTAAAAGATTAATGTGTCTAAACTTTTGAAAAATTTTACGGAATCAAATTTAGGCTTCTCTTCTTGAAGATATTTAAGATTTAGCCAACAAAGATCATAGCTATCAAGAAATCTACTCAAAGCTGAAAATTCTCAATTTAATGGCATCAATGCATCAAGTTTTAGCTAATAAGCTTCATATCATTGGAAGCTTTGTGAATCAGGAGCTTAATGTATTTTATAATGTTCGATTTGAAGTTTATTATATCCAGATATGAGTAAACGAGTATAAATTGCTCAGATCTTATTGAAATGCCCGTTCAAATTGTTGGCTTACAAATTTTTTTCAATTGAAACTAAAGACATGGCATTATGAGCTAGACTATTGGCACTCTTCCGTTAATTTCATATGATAATTGTAGATAATGACAAAAATACAAGTAAAATTCTTTCTTTTCAATTTGAAATAATAGCTAGGCAACCTAGAGGGTGAATTGGGTTTCTAAAAGTTATTTAATGCTTGAACAAGACTTAACACAAATATCTTAAATAAATTCAAAATAATAATAAATAAAACAATCAAAATGTAAAGAGATAAAATAAGAGAGATTCAAACACAAACTTTTACGTGGTTCGACTAACCCGCCCACGTCCATACCTTTAAATACACCGGGCTCGAGGATTCTACTATTGAAGCCTCAAAGGCTTCAAGAACTTTTACAATCTACTTCATAGGTGTCAATTAACCTTTACAACCAGAAATTATTTCCAATCTCATAACTCAAGTGTATTCTAATACTTATAATTTTCAAAGATAAAGATTACAAATGAATTTTCTCTCACACAATGTGTTTAATTACAAATAAAGCTTAATTTGTGAATCAAAGAGATAAAACAAAGTTTAAAGCTCAACAACAAGGATGTTCTCAATAGCCAGCTCAATGATAAATGTTGGATCATATTTTGTTTGAATTTGAATAAGCTAATTTATAGTTGGAGCTGAAAATTAGTCGTTATTAACTTTTCTGGAAACAATTGACTCACTGTTAATTACTATTGGCTCGCCATTTTGACTAATCCAAATGACTATTGAGATAAAATTTTAAATAAACAGTTCACCACCTAACATTATCAGTTTGCCGTTAACTTTTAGAATCTTGTGCTGCACTTTTAGCTCTACCGTTTACTTTAATCGGTTCAAGAGTATAATATGATTCAGTCCTAGAACTTATTGGTTAACTGTTTTCAAACTATCGATTAATCGTTTTATTCCTACAAGACAACTTAAACTTTCGTTAATGTTAAACGGTTTAAGATTAAAAGATTAATCACTCTTTGAATATCGGTTCACCGTTTAAGAATAATCGGATAACCGTTTTCTACAAACAAAGTGAGCTTATCTATTTTTGCCAAACGGTTCAAGGGTAAAAGATTAATTCCTTTCTGGAGCTTATCGATTAACCGTTTAAAATAATTAGTTATCCATTTATTCATAAAAACTAAAATCATTTTAAAGAACAAGGACACTATTTTTATCAGTTAATCATTTTTCTAGATAAATATTTTAACGTTAATGTTTAGATTAGAAAATTTTGCATATCTTTTGATAAAAAAGATTTTTTAATTTGACAAATAATGTTTATCCAAAAATAATAAACTTGTTTATATTGATTTTATAAACAGATTTATTAATGAAAACTCTCAATTTTGTTATCATCAAAATCAAACATATAAACATATACATGTTATATAATCCATTTATTTGCACAAGTATGATTTCTCTCTCTTCTCTTTCTCTTCAATCTATTCAATACTATATGATAATTGCATATAATGACAAAAATACAAGTAAAATTCTTTCTTTTCAATCCATTTATTTGCACAAGTATGCTTTCTCTCTCTCTCTCTCTCTCTTTCTCTCTTCAATCTATACAATTGGTTTGCACATATTTAAAACAATAATTTTTCTTTTTCTTTCCTTTTTTTAATAGATTCAATTTTTAGGAAATTTGTGTCCCTTAATTTTGTAGAGAGAGAAATTTTGAAGGAAAAAAAGGAGATAGCAAAACTGCAAAAAAAATTCTAAGAGGGAGAAAATTTTTAAAAATTAAAAGATTTATTGAAGAAAATAGTGTTTATTTAAAGAAATTAGTATTTTTAAAATTAAGTGGACCATAATTAAAAAGGATTTTAAGAAGATTTTGGAGGGTTTGACGATATTCAGATTGGCACACCATTTGTGTAATTATGGAAGTGACGATTATAATTAGATCATACCATCTTAAATATATAGCACTTCCATTTTTGTAATTATAATCGGATTGTCATTGTTTATGGTATATTAGTGATCAAATTACTTTTTGTAATTATATATTCAGATGGGCCTCATATTTTACATAAATTTGATTTACAATATAATGATCTCAAGTTCAATTTCAATTTCAATAATATTATGATTTCAGCCATAATAGCTTGATTCATGGGAATTCTTTTCTTTGATAATTTTTTGTTTAATCAGGAGCTTAGCAAATACGAGTCAATTCCATTTGTATTTTCAAATTTCTTGAAATCTACTTAAACATAAATTCTTATTCATTCATTTTTTATCTTCATTGGTAACGTCTCAATTAAATATGTGAATGTTATATTTTTGAAAAAATAATTTCAAAACGACCCGCCCTAATTTCAAAAAAAATAATTTCAAAGTGCCAAGCTCATGCTGGATGACCTTTCCACACTGTTTATTGCTCAAGTGACAAAGGGAAAAGACATTGGTGCTACGTCTGTCTGCAATGACTCAACCAAGTATGCCTTGCTATGAAAATAAGAGAGATTATTATAGAAAAGATAAACTTCGGTTATTTCCATAAATTTCATCCAAGTAATCCTGTCAAGAAATTGGTGCTTTCTTCAACTTACATGCTGGCGTTTCCTGTGCAGCTGGTAAACTTCTCGCCAGCGAGCGTGATTTCAAGAAGACAGTAAACCTTTTTGGGTACCCTTCAAACAGTAAACCTTTTTGGGTACCCTTCAAACTTCCTGTTTTATCTATATACTTAAATTCTCTTCTAAAATTCTGCAACTACCCTACTTGAAAGGGTTGATTGTAAAATTGAATATTCTCCTTGCATGATAGACGACGTTACGTAAATGATCTGTTCTGCCGGAATTAAATTCAAAAGATTGTCATCTAAGCGCTCGAGAAAATGACTGACTATATAGCTGGCATAGCTGATTTCTTGTAGATTGCATTTGAATTTGACTTTCTGTTACCCATTTTATTCATTTATTTAGTTAGGATGACAAAATTGCAAGAAAGTCAACAGGAAACTGCAGGGAAAGAAGGCAACAAAGTCATAAGAAAACTAATGGGCATGAAATTCATTTTTACTTGGAAAAGTTTAGTCTTCCATCCACTAAGAATATCTGTTTCTGTAAAGAAATATCTGTAAGGTGGATTCATATTCTTCTTTTTGCCTTAGTCCTCAATGCAAATATGATGTCTTCCTCAGCTTCAGAAGGGAGGATACTCGTGATAACTTTACTAGCCATCTCTTTGCGGCTTTGTCTAGGAAAAAAGTAAAAACTTTCATTGATGATGAATTGAAGGGAGGTCATGAGATTTCGCCTTCTCTTTTGGATGCAATCGAAGGGGCTAATATTTCAGTAGTCATTTTCTCAAAAGACTATGCGTCTTCAAAGTGGTGCTTGGATGAGCTTGTCAAAATTCTTGAATGCCATAAAATGAATGGGCAAAAGGTTTTACCAGTTTTCTACCATGTTGATCCATCTGAAGTTCGGAAGCAGAGCGGAAGAGTTAGATATGCTTTTGTTGCCCATGAAAAACAGTTCAGGGAGATGCCTGAAAAGGTCCAGAAATGGAGGGCAGTATTGACAGAAGCATCCAATCTATCAGGATGGGATTCTATGAAAATAAGGTAACTCTTTTAAAATCCTTCTCTTGCAGAATTACAAGATACATATACTTTACACTTAACCAGTCCTTTCACAAATATCTGTCTTCTGAGTAATCTTTCATTTTAGACTCAAAATTTTTCATCCTCTTAACACTTGCTAGGCCTGAGGCAAAGCTTATAGATGAAATTGTGAAAGATATTTTGAAGAAATTGAATGATTTTTCACTTTCAAGTGATTTTGAATATTTAATTGGAGTAGATACGCGAATTGAGTGAATTAAATCATTGTTGTGCATTGAATTGCCAAATATTCAATGATGGCAATTTGGGGAATGGGTGGTATTGGTAAAACAACTATTGCCGGAGTTCTTTTCAACCAAATTTCTAGAAAGTTTGAAAGCAAGTGCTTCATGGCAAATGTTGGAGAAGAATCAGAAAAAGGCGGCACTTTAGTTCATCTACGAGGCGGACTACTTTCTCAAATATTAGATGAAAAAATCAGCATAGAAACTCCTTATATACCTCATTCTATTAGGGAGACGCTTCGCGCATGAAGGTTTTTATCGTCCTTGATGAGTTGAATAACTTCGGGCAGTTAGAATACTTAGCTGGAGGACTTGATTGATTTGGTCCAGGAAGTAGAATCATTGTAACTAGTAGAGATAACCAAGTGCTTGAAAAATATGGAGTGGATAACATATATAAGGTTGAAGAACTCAACAACATTGAAGCACTTGAACTCTTTTGTAAGTATGCCTTTAGACAAAATCATCATCCTCAAGATCTTATGGTGTTCTCAGGGAGGGTAATAGCTTATGCTAGAGGTAACCTGTTAGCTATTAAGGTGTTGGCTTCTTTCTTTCATCGAAAGAGCAAACTCAATTGTGAAATTGCATTGCAGAATTTCAAACAAATCTCTGGGCCTGAGATTCTTGCTGTGTCGAAAGTCAGTTATGATAAACTAAATTGGGAAACAAATAATCTCTTTCTACACATTGCATGTTTCTTCAAAGGAGAGGACATAAATTTTGCGACACTGATACTAGATAATGGTTATTCGGTGCATTATGGACGGAGTGTCCTTGTCGATAAGTCACTTGTAAGAATATCAAGAAACAACTTAGAAATGCATGATTTATTGCAAGATATGGGTTGGGAAATCGTTCGCCAAGAATCTGAGAAAGAGCCAGGAAAACGTAGCAGGTTGTGGTATCATGAAGATATCTACCATGTTTTGAAGAAAAATAAAGTAAGTGTCTAATTCATTTGATTATCTTCATAAATATAGATCATGAATAAAGAATAAATGTCGTGTAAATTTCCTCTTTTCTTTAAACGGGTCTTTAAAATTTTAGGGAGTTCTCATGCATTAATTTGCTAACTCATTGTTTGCTTTTTTTTTTTTTTTTTTAAGCGAACTGATACAATTGAAGGCATATTCCTTGATTTGTCAAAAATAAGAGACATAAATTTAAATCCTCAAGCCTTTGCAAATATGCCTAATCTTAGATTTTTTAGATTCTAAATGCCGAAACTTTTTGGCATATTGGATATGGTCTGAAATTGCATCTACCGCAGGGTCTACAATATCTTTCTGACGAATTAAGATATCTCCACTGGCATGGATATCCTTTAAGAATGTTGCCATTGAATTTTACTCCAGAGAACCTTATTGAACTTAACTTGCTCTACAGTAGAGTTGAACAACTTTGGGAAGGAAAAAGGTATGTAATGTAGTACCTACACACACGCACGCACACACAGACACACATAGACGCGCACATATTTTTTTTTCCTGAGGTTAAATTGTGAAATTAATTTATTCAACTAATTAATGTTTTGTTACAGGAAGCTTTCAAGTTAAAATCAATAAATCTCTACCACTCCCAATATCTCACTAGGATCCCAGACACCTTTGAGGCTTCAAATCTTGAGAGAATAAATGTTTCGAATTGCACTACCTTACCTTGCATTCCTCAAAGTGTCCTGAATTTCAGCAATCTTAGTATCTTGTGTCTGAAGGGCTGCAAAAGTCTTAGGTGCTTTCCAAATAACATTCATTATTGGTCACCTATATCTCTTAATTTCTCTTACTGTGTTAATCTCAAAGAGTTTCCACAGATTTCTGGGTATGTAATAGAGCTATATTTATGTGGAACCTGATAGAATATGTGCCCTCATCAATTGATTGCCTAGCTAAACATGAATATTTAGATTTAGGGCATTGTACAATTCTCATGAGTCTTTCAACTAGCATTTGTACGTTGAAATCTCTTTTGAAGCTTTGTCTTGATAACTGCTCAAAACTTGCGAGTTTCCCAGAAATTTTGGAGAAAATGGCGTGCTCAGAAGATATTGATTTGGAAGGGACAGCAATTAAAGAGCTGCCACCTTCAATTGAACATCTAGGAGGGCTAACTACATTGAATTTGCCAGGTTGCCGAAAACTTGATAATTTGCCAGAGAACCTGTGGAAGTTAAAATCTTTGAAGATGCTTAGTGCAAAAGAATCAGCCATTGCTCAACTACCATCCTCCATCACAAATTTAAATGAACTTCAACTAGTTTGGTGTTCTGGATGCAGAGGCTTGATATTGCTCCCATCATTTTTAGGTTTATCTTCTTTAACAGAGCTAGATTTAAGTTGCTGTAGTTTAATTGAAATTCCACAAGATATTGGCTGTTTATCCTTACTGTGATCTTTAGATCTAAGGAAAAACAATTGTGAGTATCTACCTGTGAGTATGAAGCATCTTTCTAAGTTGAAATCCTTTGATTTGCACTGTTGCAATATGCTTCAATCATTACCAGAGCTTCCACTACAGCTAAAATTTTTACAAGCTACGGACTGCAAGAAGCTCCAGTCTTTGCCAGAGCTTCCTTCATGTTTAGAAATGTTAGATGTACGCAAACTGGAAACACTATGCGAACTCCCTCAATCGTTTTTGGAGTTCGGAACAGAGTTCATGTTTACTAATTGCCTGAACCTGAATAAAAGTGCATGCAGCAGATTAACAGACTCACAGCTACGAGTACAACATATGGCAAGTGTATCACTGAGACTATGTTATGAAAAGGCGATTCTCCTGCTATCCCCCTCTATAACTTTCATCCCCCCATTATTACATTAGTAATCATGATTTTCATGCTACAGAAATTTCGAACACCACATGGAATCAGTATTTGTTTACCTGGAAGTGAAATTCCAGACTGGTTCAGCTATCAAAGTTCGGGATATTTGTTAATTATTCAACTGCTGCAACATTCCTGTGGCAGAAGGTTCATCGGCTTTGCTTATTGTGCTGTAATTGGATCTGAGGAAGTTAATGATGGTGCTGGCTATCACTTGGAGTCATTTAGCTATGATTTTGTGTCACAACCCGTCCCGAACCCTAGGACGAATCGTGACTGATCCTCGAAATTCGACTAATAACTATTCTAATATTAATCACAATAATATTTCTACTAAAATTCCGATAGAATTTCTCTATATTTTTGAAATTTCCAATCCTGCAATTAATAAGATAACACTCCCAAAACAGTTTTCTAAATGCAACCAACTCCGTCATTCAACATCCCAATAAATACCAATTATCATCCAAAATATTTTAATATCAAACACAGTAAGTTATTCTTAATTGTAATATCATACAATCCAAAATATTCTACACCGAACTCTATAATTTCTAGGACAAACACGTGGCCAATTACAAATAACTATTGATGCTGAGTCAACTGTTGTACCTGCAAGTCTCCTGTGGGGGGAAAATATAATAAAACGAAATAGAATGGGGGTGAGTAT
Organism: Aegle marmelos; assembly: GCA_030449875.1. Lineage (NCBI taxonomy): Eukaryota > Viridiplantae > Streptophyta > Magnoliopsida > Sapindales > Rutaceae > Aegle > Aegle marmelos. The sequence continues at coordinate 14,141,511 of JASUUL010000115.1, forward strand.
AAAATTCAGTGAAGGTCAGTGAGTGGATAGTAATTTTTGAAAAATAACTTATTCTTAAAATAATCGTGTCACTTTTAAATTCACAATTTCATCAAATCATAAACGAGAAATATTTATAAATCACTTCACATTTATAAACAAATCACTAACTTTGAAAACATATATAATGTCATGTGAAATAACTAAGGAAGAATATGTCATAACATCGTATAAATACTCAAACTGAAATCATCACAAAATACTGCGTAAAACCGAAGAAAATTCGCAACATATAATATCAATTCGAACACTGAAAACTTTCACCAAACGAGTACCCGGGGAAATAATCTCATCCTATCTGGACCTCAACGGATAGCAATCAAGAAACCATCATGCCCCGGAACTATCCAGATAGATGGAGAAATAACATCTCATATGTCATCACATTTCGATATATCTCATCATTATAATTATGCATGCATAGTCCCCAAAGGACAAAAGCGCCCAAGCACACAGCCCAAAGCCTCTATGTGTACTCCGATCGGCCCCAAAGGCCTATATCTCATATCATCACATCACAGTGTACAGGGAAGGGTACTGTCTAATGACTTGAAAACAATAAAAAATACACATATATATAAACATTCGATAATATCTAAAATCACATTCTCTTTTATTCTCAACAACATTTAAAATCCATTTTCTTTTCTTTAAAAATATTATTAATACGCATATATTCAAAATGAGAAATAAAATCATTTATCATATGCAATTTCGATAATAAACAACATTATTCAGATAAAATCCATTCATTATAAAATCATTTAAATCAAGCATTTAAAAATTCATTTGCAATCATGCTTTATCATAATTAAAAATCATAATAATCCACGGAGAAAATAAGTTTTGTATATTCCACTCACAGTGACGACGATCAAATCCAGTATCGTCGATGTCCGTGGGTTGGTTCTCTTTCGCAGGTCTCCCTAATAAAATAAATAGTATAATTATTACTAATCACATACAATACAATTAATTGTACTTAATAAAACCCAAATTCTCATAATATAACTCCCGAATATTTAAAATTATTAAATTATCCTTATTTCCAAAAATTACCAATGATCTCGATATCAAACTTTATTTAATTGCCCCCAATAATATATTTATTAATTTATCCTTAAAATTCTTAATTTCTGAAATATCCTCAAATCCTTTAAAATTACTTGAATTCCTTAAATTCAAAATTATCTAAATATCCCAAAAATCATAATTTATCAATTTAACCTCAAGATCATAAATTAACAACCTATCCTCAATTTTATCAATTACTAAAATACCACATATTAGAAATTATAAAATTATCTCTGAGGTGTAAAATTATCAAATTACCTCCAATCACTTAAATTACCGATTTACCATTGAAATCTCAAATTACCTAACTATCCTTATCCATAATTATCAAATTACCCACAACTTTCAGAACTTATAGAATTAACCCCAAAATTATCAATCTTTACCGAATTGCCCCTCACCGGTCAATGGTGACCGGACTTTAGTCAACGGTGACGGGAAGCTTAGATCTTATAGTTCCGACCTCGATGAGAGCAATGGAACCCAGCCGGTGGCGTGGCCATAATCGGGCAGAATCGACGGTAGCAAGAAAGGGTTTTCTGGCTGAAACTTTCGAGCTTCACCGGCGGCGTTCTGGTCATTTTCTGGCAGTGAGAATGGCAAGGATACGACCAGCATCTCAAGGGCTTCAAATCGATACCAAGATCGTCAGAAACGGTGGCCGGAATTGAGAGATCCGGCCTGGTCAAGTCGCGGGTCGCGGGTCACGGGTCAGATTGCAGGTTGGATCCGGGTCAACGCCTCTCTCTTTCTCTTTCCTCTTTCTCTCTCTTTCTTTCTCTCTCTCCTCTGTCGGCTTCTCTCACTCAAATAATAAAAATATATTATTATTTTATTTAATCTAACTATTTGATATAATTATTATATTATACCGATTAAATGAATATCGGTTTCGTAATAACAATTTTCTAACTAACTGACTCGGAATCGTGCTCGATTTTATCCTGATTTTTCACCACGATAAAATATAAAATTTCTACACACATGGTGTGTTTACTAATATGTCAAATTTTCTCGCATTAACGTATAACGAGTCCGAACTTATAAAATCGATACCGAATGAAAATTATATGATCCACTTTAATGGGAAAATAAAAAGTGTATATATTACATTTTGAAACCAGGACTTCCTGTGAAACCAAATATGATGTAGAATTTACTATTTGAGTGCTGCAATTGACAATATGGACGAGCTCGTTTAGTTAGATCATGTATTACTTGGATTTGATTCCTGTTTGGATGTTAGCCTACCCAATGGTGACCACCAAACAGCCGGCTCATTTAAGTTCAGTCTTTACAATGCTAATACAAAAAAAACCAATTGGTAACATGTTAGGAAATTGATAGGTCAAGTAGAGCCACAACTAGAATAAAATTAAAATAAAATAAAGAACAAAAACACATAAGATATCATAAATTATGTAGTTCGGCTTTTAACCTACGTCCACGGGTGAAGACAGAAAAAAATAATTTTACTAGTAAAAAGGAATTTTAGTATTGTGGTATTTTAACTCACTTCTTAAAATTCCAATACATATAATCTCATGTTTAACATGAATTTTATACTCATGACTATCTATTTGTCTTATAGACAATAGACTCTTCTTTAGACTTTGGATATGTCGTACCTATTCAATTGTACAAACCGTATCATTAAACATTTTAATTTTAACAGTACCAATACTAGTGTTCTCCAAGCATGATCATCACTATATATACAGGTTCTCCTAAGATAGGTTCATATGTATGGAATCATATTCTCCTAGAAATCATGTGCTAAGTAGCTCTTAAGTTTATGAGTCAGGCATCAGATAGTCATTTTCTGTCTTTTGCATTATCGATGCTTCGCTGTAAAGGATTTCTCCATCATCTAAGGTATTTGCTACACACCCTTAAGCATTTAATGACTCATGATCTTTACCCTTTTTTTTTTCTGATTACTCTAACGCTCTTTCTTGATGTTTCCTCTGTTGTAGATGCCTTTCTCAATTTCTTGAAGTTGGCTTTCCAATTCCCCAACATGGACTACTAACTCTAGTGGTTGTAGCCGCCAAATACGATGTGTTTTATAAAATCATATCTGACCTCTGAGATGAGATTGTATATGTCGAAACTATCTAAAAATGTTTAAGAGGAACTGTCTCATGATTAAAATGATAAGAAAAAAAAACTTAATGGTTAAACAAACACACTTAAACAAAAATAATTTCAATTAGCAAAAGAATGATAAAAACTAAAGAAAATAAACAATCAAATCAGTGAAAAGAAAAGTCTCAATTTAAATAGGTGGGTCACTCAAATTTATTTCACTGTTCTCTTCAAGTGGTTGGTATTCTAGATATGGCTTTAATCTTTGACCATTAACTTTGAAAGTGACACCAATTATTGGATCCTTAATTTCAATTGCCCTATGTGGAAAAACAGTGTGAACAATAAATGAGCCAGACCATCGAGAGCGTAACTTACTTGGGAATAAGTGCAAGTGAGAATTGAATAAAAGTACTTTCTGACCTGGAGTGAAATATTTTCGCATAATTTGCTTGTCATGAAAGACTTTCATTCGTTGCTTGTAAATTTTGGCATTTTCGTATGCGTCATTTCTGACGTCACATTTGGACTCAGGACAGTCGAAAACCTTAAGAGGAGCATTAAAGGAAAAAAGTCACTGTCATATACGGCACTATTCACGCGCATTCACATGTTTCACACGATCGCCCATCGCGATGATTCACGACACTTAATTTTATATCTGGGACCGATGATGTGGCAACTACCTATAACGTGGCAGTATCTGATTGGACGAATTATGTGGTATTGACTGTTTATGTGGCGTTGACCGATGATGTGGCCTCGACCAATGATGTGTTACGATCTTATTGGACTAAATTTCTTATGTACTATAGATTGATGACGTGGCAGCATCTCAGTGGAGCAAAAATCGTGTGTACAGTACATGTGCATACATGGGATTATTTACTATTCAGACGGCGTTACTGTATAAATGTTGACTGTTGACTGATGACGTGGCGCAATCCTGAGCATCTGAACTTTTTTTAATCCGATGGTCACGATTCACTCAATGTATCTATAAAAAGAGGGCTCTCCCCCCTTAATTTGATACCCCTGAATTCATTTTTAAGCTTAGATTTCTAAAATTCCTTCTCATTCTTGTAGTTTCTTTGTATTTTAATAAAATACGTTCGTTTTGCTGTCTGATCACTCGTTCATTGTGAAACGATCGTAATGCCCCTAAAATACATAATTGTAATAAAACACATATAATTAAATAACAAAACACTTAAATAAATAAAAGTAGCAATGTTAGTGAGATTTAAAGTGTAAAATGACGATTTTCTCCTTTATAAATATATACTTTCTAACACTCAACATCCTCTCTTGCCACAGTTGTACTACTTGACATTCTTCTTACTCCTTAATTTTGGTATACCATGATTCTGACTCCCACTAGGGCCACGTTCTGTTGATCTCCCTCTGTCACTAATAATTTCTGCCTACTATGAACGTACTTATCTATCTTTTTTACTTTTTTACCTACTCTCTTCATTTAATACGAAGGTAGCAACATCATCGAAGACTAAACTATTTACCTGATTGTTGTTCATTAGATTGATGATAAGTTGATCATACAAATCTAGTAAACTCTAAAGTAGAAGCTCTACCCATTCATTTTTCTTTATTTTATGACCTATTATTATGAATTGTGAAAATAGAGTTTTTAAGGTGTTGATATGGTTAATTACCATTGTAGATTCTTCCATTCAAAGAGTATAGAATCTTCTGTTCAAGAAGATTTTGTTGTACAATGACTTGGCCTTTTACAGTCTTGTGTGAGTATCCCGTATTTCTTTTGCTGTTATTTTTTCTGCCACACTAGATAATATCCTATATGTAAGTGTCAAGTGTAGATCAACAATTACATTGCCGTCCATCTCATTCCATTCGTCATTAATGATTTCTATAGGTCTTTCTTTAATTGAGCTAAGTAATTATTTTTTTGCAAAATTACCTACATCTTTAATTTCCACAACGAGAAATTATTCCCTTTGAACTTCTCAATTTTGTATTTTGTAGTTATTACTTTTCACCACGAACTACGTTTTGCTAGAATCAACTCCTATCGTTTCACGTGAACATTAACTGTATAATTGTATATTACTATATGCATAATCAGTGCCTTTATGTGAATAGTACCCTGACTCTAAAATTACAACTAATAGCTCTGATACCACTGTTAGGATATTAATAGGGAAAGAAGGGCCACAACCAAAATAAAATTGGAAAAAAATAAAAAACAAGTACACAAAAAATACCAAAAATTACATGGTTTGGTTTTTAGCCTACATCCACAAACGGAGATCCACAGGTGAAGACAGAAGGAAATAATTTTACTAGTGAAAAGGAATTACAAGTATTGTGGTATTTTAACTCACTTCTTAAAATTTCAATATATCTAAACTCTCAAATCACTAATAATATAAGAGTAATAAAAACTCTTAATTTTCTCTCATAAATTAGAAAAAAAAAGTTAAAGAAATGGAATAAATTAAAGAACGGAATGAAGTCTCTCTATTTATAGGCTTTATTTCCTTTGTTTTCTATTATTATTATTATTATTATTTTATTTATTTTTTTCCTTATCGTGTTTGATTTCTTCTTTTTCTTTTTCTTTCTTCTTTCTTATTTTATTCTTTGTGGCGTTCAGATTGGTAGCTATCAAATGGTGGCTTTAAAAGCAATCGTCCTTAACATCGCAAAGTGAAATGTTGTGGGGTGTGTCCTTTATATACAAATCCTAATAAGACTTAATAACACATTTACACAAAAAAATGTTGTTACCTTTAGTGAAGAATTCTATAATGACTACCATGATATGGCCAGCACGAGTGGAGGCACATATGGCTAGGAAGAAATAGAACCAAATCTAAAAGGAATTTGTAAGGAGTAGATAAACACTAGGGAGTAAAGTTCGCTACTTTCTCACCCTTTTTTATAAGAGATCCTAGATCAATGTCGTAGAAAACAAGAAGGTTAGCATTGCATTTATACCTATTATATACATACTGTTGATTAATTTTTGTTTTTCCTATTTCATTTAAAAATTTAAGTCGGTAAATAGTTTTTGCATTTTCACTATTAATTTCTATTCAAGAAGAGGGAATTAAAGAATTGAATTCCTTCTTTATTATTTTTCCTAATATACATGATACCTATATAAATAGGTAGAAATATAATAGGCATACAAGGAAACTAACTAATTATATATTACGCTTATTTATTCTATAGTATTGGCTAATTCTATAGAATACATTTACCATATCACATCTATAGCTATCATATCCCTAATAATATGCTCACAATCCTGATAGAATCATTTCTCAGATTTTCAACGCTCTCCTTCAAGCTAACTTGAATATATCTTCCATAGTCAGCTTGCTAATTAATAATCAAACTACCCTTTGTAACCTTTTGTGAGTACATCTGTAATTTACTATGTAGTGGATATATAAGATATGCAGATCACATCTTCTTCAATCTTCTTTTTGATAAAGTGCTTTTCAACTTCACGTGTTTAGTTTTATGATGAAGAATTGGATTATGAGCAATTGCAATTGCTACCTTGTTGTCACAGTGTACTTTTACTGGGAAAGTACTTTCACTTTTTAAGTCTTCTAATAACCTCCTAATCCACAACACTTCACAAATTCCATAAGCAACTGACTTGAATTCATCCTCAACAGTACTTCTTGCCACTATATTCTATTTTTCACTTCTCCAATAACAAAATTACCACTAACAAATGTATAATAACTAGAAGTGGATTTTCAATAAGTAATGCTCTCAGCCAAATCTACATTAGTGTAAGTCCTTGTTTTTGAAATTGTTCTATTTTTCCTACTTTAACCTGAATAAGTCCTTGTTTTTTAAACAGTAAACTTTTACCAGGAGTTTAATTTAGATATCTTAAGATTCTAAATATAGCTTCAAAGTATTCTTGTTCTGGTGAATGCAGAAATTGGCTCACTTTGCTCATTGCAAATATTATATCAAGTAATGTGCGGGATAAATAGATCAGCCTTCTAACAAGTCTTTGAAATTGTTCTATTTTAAAAGCATTCATCTATTTTATAACTACTAATTTCTAACTTGGATCACTCAGAGCTTCCTTGATATTCCTTGGAACAAACATGTTTGACACATTAGAAGTAAATGCTTTATAACTGTTTAATAGTCTATCAAAAGATAAATACTTTGCAATGGGATGTTGGGTGCACTTTTGAATTCCTTTCCTAATAGCTATAAGAATATCATGGTCTTTTAGTTCAATAATTGAAGGAGATAAAGATGAAGAAAATGGATTAAAATTGGAATGAATAGGACTAGATTCGAATTACCTAAATCACTTGGACCTTTCTCAGAAAGTTCTAATTTACTTTATGGTAAAATGATTGGCTGATCTTTTTCTTTTTTTTTTCTGTTTAGTCCTCTTCTGAGTATAAACCAAATACTCAGGTTTAAGAACATTTTTGTCTTTCTGTAGTGTTTCTCTGCCTACTTTTGAATCCACTATGTTTAGTAAAGTTTGGCTAGGATTTCTTTCTTTCTCTATATTTTGATCAACCTGGTATGTCTTTTCTTCAACATCTAAAGAAGGAGATAAAATAATAGTTGTTGGTAAGGTATCCAAAGTTGTCTCTAAAAAATTTTCTTTATTTCTCTCTATTTCCTTCTGAAGACAATTTTTGGAAAAGTAAGACTGAATTTCTAGGAACGAGACATCCTTGCTTACAAATATTTTATGTTTTTGGGGATTATAGCATTTATATCCTCTTTTGTTTTGGCATAACTAATAAAAAACATATTTTTAGCTCTTGGATTAAGTTTGGATCAAAATTTGCTAGGTATATGAACAAAGACAGTGCAATAACAAATTTTTAATGGCAAATCTAAGTTAATTTTGCATGTAGGAAATGTTTTTTTTTTTTGAAATATTCTAATGAAGTCACATATTGTAAAACATGAGTAGGCATTTTTTTATTAAATAAAATGCTGTCAAAATTACACCTCTTCACAAATATTTTAGAATATGCATCGAAAACATTAAGGTTTAAGCCATTTCAAGTAAATGCTTGTTTTTTCTTTCAGCAATCATTTTGTTAAGGAGTATCACGACATGTTTTTTCTTTAAAAAAAATTTCCTAGATGATCATTGAAGTACTCTTTCCCATTATCAGAACAAAATAAAAAATTTTTTTATTCAAGTTGATTTTCAACCATTTTGTAAAAACTTGAAAGATATTTTTTACTTCGAATTTGTCATTCATTCAATACACCCAACAAAGTCATATCTGATCATCTATGAACATAATAAACCATTTCTTACCAGTCTTGTAGTGATTCTAGAAGGACTCTCTTACATCACTATGAATCAAATAAAATTATTTAGAGGAATGATATGGTTTTGCCAAATAAGTAGCTCTATGGCTTTTCGATAAATAACAACTTTAACAATAAAGAGGATAACAATCCAACTTTTTAAATAGTTCAGGAAATAAATGTTTTAAATATGAAAAATTAGGATGTCTTAGTCTAAAATGCCAAAATATTATTTTGCATGAGTATAAATTGAACTAACATTGCCACCATAGCCTTGAGTAATTTTATTCTCGAAAGGACTGATATCAAAATAAGATCATTGACTATTTTAGCACTGCCAATCATCTTCCCTTAGTTTCAGTCTTAAAATTCACAATAAGAGTTAAGAAAGACAACGCGACAGTTAGAGTCTTTAGAAATTTTATTGATAGATAACAAATTGAGAGCTAATTTTCAAGAGTTATTTGATTAGAAATTTCTATTTGACATTTTCCTACAATAGGTGAAAAACTCTTGTTAGCAATCATTACTTTTTCATTTTGATAACAACAATGCAAATAATTACTAAACAAACTAAAAGAGGAAGTCATGTGATTAGATGCCCCTAAATTAATGATTTAAAGAGTAGGATTTAGACTACAAGATAAAGCATTAAGATTGCTACTATTAGGAGTACTAGATAAAGAGTTAGACTTTAGTAGTTTAAGAAGATGGTTCATCTGCTCCTTGTTGAATGAACTCTTCTCGACTTCATTTGAAAAGTGGTTGCCTGATTTGGTTTGTCACTTGGCTTGTTGTTATTCCAATTAGCAGATTTCCCATAGATCTTCTAACAATTATTTTGAGTATGGTGTGGTTTATTATAAAAATCACACCATATTCGAGGTTTTTCATTCTGCCTTTGTTGATTGAAGACCTTGTTTGTAGTTGCATCTGATGCAGCCATGGTTGAATTTTCAATTAGTACAGCAACTCTATTTTCTTCGAGCATCACTTTCCTGTGACTTCTCTCCTTTCTTATTTTTGTGAAGATCTCACCAATAACAGTAGAGGTTGGCAACCAAGGATCCTCCTTCTGACCTCATCAAGCTCTATATTTAATCCAACCAAGAATTTGTAAATACAATAATCTTCTATCTTTTTTTATTGTGATTGTAGTTCACAGAATCTAAATCTTCCCATAGCCTCCTCAAAGAATTGTAATACTTGATGACATTGTCTTTTCCTTGTCGAAGTTCACTAAGCTTTATTGTCGGTTCATATATTTGAGATTGATTTCCAAAATCTAAATACATCTGGTTTACATTATCCAAGAGTTATTTAGTTGTTGGGTAACACACGTAATTTGAGCTGATATCTTCCTTCATGGAATTTAATAGCCATGTAATTACCATAGAGTTTTTAGCATCCCAAGTTACATAAGGTGGGTCTTCTTTTACTGGTTCTTTCTTCTCTTCAGTCAAATATCCCATCTTTTCATGTGCCCGATTTATATCCAGATAGATTGGGACCAACACAGGAAATTATCACCATTTAGGTTGATATTGATGGTTTGGATAGAGTGAGAATTAGAATTAGAGACATGGGTTTCTATGATTATCAATGGGGCTATTCTGAAAGAAGTAGATTCAAATGTTGTTACTAAAATAGTGGAGTAACACCAGCCCCTTTTTTTTCCTTGTTATATAAAAAGTTAAAGAATAAATCCATACTCTAATATCATATTGAAAAAGAAAGGAATTAAAGAGTTGAATTTATTCTCTATTATTTTTTCTAATATACATGATACCTATATAAATAAGCAAAAATATAATAAGTATAGAAGGAACCAACTAATTAGATATTACACTTTCCTATTTTATAATGTTGGCTAATTTTATATAATACATCTATCATATAACATCTACAGCTGTCATATCCATAATAATGAGCTTACAAGCCTGACAAAATAATTTCTCACATTTCCAACAATTTCTTTTGTCTGCTTGTTATTACCTGTAGACTGGCAGCATTCTCTCTAGAGATTTAAGGATTGTCATAGCTTGCTTTCAGGGGAAAGCAATTTAATTTTACAAGCTTAGGCAACATATTGAAGCAAGAACATTCAGTACATAGGTAGAATTTTCATGCATTGCTTTGAGGAATCCTTTCAACTATTTTTTCAAGTGCACCGATTGTGAAACTGCAGAGATTAATTTTTTTTTTTTTTTACCCTGACTGCTTCTTGCTTAGTATTTGAGTGTATAATTATTAAAAAAATTTATGGTTAATGTCGAGATTTTGAATTAAACTCAACTACAAGAAAGCATTATAGTGATTATAGAAGTGATGATGGTGAAGACACTAAATATGCCTTTAAATAACTACAACAAAACTCAAGTATAAGCTTATTAAAAAGGAGCCTCTATAACAAGATTAAATTTTCTACATCTTAATGATATTGTTTACAATATATTCATGTAGATTTTGGCAACATTTTTTTTAATGTTCTTTGATTGATGGTTCAAACAAAAATGTTCTAATGATGCTGGCTTAAATGTTATTTCAATGATAATGGATTGATGGCTTTTATGATCCAATCATGGCTTTTATTTAGAAGTTATAAGAGATGAGTTGGATACATGGTTGAATTAATAACTTTGCCTTGGCACATCATTTTGATCTTATTTCTCCAGCGTAACAATTAGAAAACTCTAAGTAGCGTAATTTTAAAGTTTTGTGGGATCTATATGTTTTGAATGTAAGTTTGCATCCATGTGATCTTTTGCAAATGCTAATGGAATTTCAGTATGTATGAACTATTATCTTGCCACAACCTGCCACAAATTCCTAGGACGAGTCTCTCTAATCGATGAAACTAAAATAATAATAATTTTATAAAATGAGAATTTCATCCAAAATTTCAGTAGAGTTTCTCTTATAGTTATGACATTCCCAACCCTATAAATAATAAAATAACACTTCTAAATATTTTCAAAATATAACAAACGTCATCAACCATCATCTCAACAATTCCAAATGTTATTTGAAATATTTTAACACTTAACACAGTAAGTTCTCCTTAATTATAAAATTATACAGTTCAAAATATTTTAACTCAAAAATATTATATGACTCCTAATACTATCTTGTGGCTAAAATACAAATAACTATCATTGCTGAGTCCATTTGTTGTATCTGTAAATATCTTGTGTCGGAAAAAATATAATAAAAATAGGGTGAGTATAAAACTTAGCAGAAATCAGTGAGTGGATAGTAGTTTTTTAAAATAGTTTCACTTTAAAGTAATTTGCTCATTTTTAAATAAACTCACCAAAATGTCATAATAACTTAAACAAACATTTTAAAATCAAATCATGCAATGATACAATAAAATCACATAATATTGCGTAAAGCCCGCAACACATGATATTAAAATAGAATATTGAAAAATTATCACCAAACAAGTACCCAGGGAAAATAATCTCATCATATCCGAAACTCGATAGACGAGTAATTAAGAAGCCATCATGCCTAGAGTTATATGGATAATTCAGACCTTAACGGATAGGCAATCAAGAAACCATCATACTCCGAAGCTACATAAATAGATAAGGAAATTATCTTATATCTCATCTTAACTCATCATCATAACTATTCATGCACAAGTGGTCCCTAAAAGACAAAAACAACTAAGTACACGATTCAAAGCCTCTGTGTGTACTCAGACAGGCCCTAAAAATTTGTATTTCATATCATCACATATCATCTCATTTTATATCATCCTTGTGTATTGGGAAGGATACTGTCCAATAATTTGGCAAATAATTATAAATATACGTATACATAAAAATCCTGTAGCATCCAAAATTACATTTCCTTTTACTTTCAACAATCTTTAAATCCATTTTCTTTTTTAAAAATATTATTTTTGTGCAAATATTTAAAATTGGGAATAAAATCATTAATCGTATATATTTTCAATAATAAATACTATTATGCAGATAAAAATTCATTTTAAGAAAATCATGAAATCAAAGCTTTTAAAAACCATTTGTAAACATGCTTTACAATATTTAAAATCATGAAATCCACAGAGAAAATAAGTTTTGTATATTTCACTCACAATGACGATGCTCAAATCCGATATCGTTGATGTCTACTGGTTGATTCTTGTTTGCAAGTCCTCCTAATTTAACGATTAATATAATTATTATCTGCAATATGAAATACAAGTAATTACCCTCAATAAAGCTTTAAACGCACGTAATACAATTTTTTATTCTATAAAATTACCAAAATACCCCTATATCTAAAAATTATCAACATGCCCCTAATATCAAAATTTACTAAATTGCCCTTAGAATCATAATTTAAATTATAAAAATTCTAAATTACTAAAATATCCTCAACTTAAATTACAAAAATAATCTACGAGTTCTGAATTTATGAAATTACTCTTAGGGTGTAAAATTACCAAATTACCCATAATAATGCAAATTATCGATTTACCCTCAAACTCTCAAATTACCTAACTGCCTTGATCCATAATTATAAAATTACCCATAACTTTCAGAAATTACAAAATTAATCTCATATTTTATAAATTTATCGAATTGCCCCTCACTTGTCAACAATGGTTGGACTTTAGACAACAATGACGAAAAGCCCAAGTCCAGTAGTTCTAGCCACAGTGAGTCCAACAATGCCGACGTGACTCCTCTCGGTTGGTCTCTCTTTTTATTTAAAGAATTTTTTTAATATAGATTAAATTATTGTCAGATCAGTGACAAAATGAAATCTAACTTATCCACCTTGTAATCATCTGAATTATTTTAATTTTAAGTATTGATAAATTTAAAATTATTCATACACGATTAATTTAATAATGTGTTAAATTTTTTATCATGATAATATGTAATGAGTCCGTAATTTATAAAATCATCACCGAAAGAAATTAAATATTCACTCTATAAGAAAAATAAAAGTGTATAAATTACAATTCTCTTTTCTTATAAAAATTTCATCCTCGAAAATATATGTCTAATTGGAATAATTAAGGATATTGAGCTCACATTAAGTCTTCGCATTGCCAAATAGCCTCTCTTTTGTATGATTCCTTTACAATACTTTTACTAACTGGATGATCTTAGAATGCAAGACTTGATGTCTCCTTTCTAATATTTCCACTGACTCCTTTTTGTAATTCAAATCTTCTTTCAACTTAATTAGTTGTCTCAATAACACATGACTCGAATTATGTATGTACTTTCAGAGCATTGAGACATGAAACACGTCATCCATCCTGGATAACTTAGGTGGTAGAGCTAATTGGTAAGCTAATGGACCAATGTGCTCTACAATCTCATACGACCCAATGTAACATGGGCTTAGTTTCCCGCACTTCCCAAATCGAAGTACTCTTTTCCAAGGTGATATCTGTATGAAAACCTTATCACTAACTTCGATTTCAAGTTCCCGTTAGCACTTATCTGCATAACTCTTTTGTCTATCCTGGGTCATTTTTAATCTATCCCAAATAAGTTGGATCTTCTAGTTTGTACCCTAAACTAATTCAGAACTAATTAATCTTTGCTCATTAACCTCATCCCAACACATTGGAGTTCTACATTTTCGACCATATAAAGCCTCATATGATGCCATCTCGATACTAGCATGGAAACTGTTGTTGTACGTAAACTCCATCAAGAGCAAATAAATGTCCCAACTACCTTTAAATTCCAAAATACATGCTCGAAACATGTCCTCCAATGTCTAATAGTACACTCTGATTAACCATCAGTCAAAGGATGAAAAGCAGTATTAAAATTCAACTTGGTGCCTAAACCCTTCTACAAACTAGTCCAAAACTTAGAAGTGAACCGAGAATCTCTATCTGAAACAATCGATATAGGCACTCTGTGAAGTTGAACTATCTCAGCTATAAAAATACTCCCCATCTTATCCATTGAATAAGTGGTCTTGCATGGTAAAAAGTGAGCCGATTTTGTTAGTCGGTCAATAATCACCCAAACATTATCATGTCCACTCTATGTATGTAGAAGTCCCATTACAAAGTCTATAGTAATATGCTTCTATTTCCACTCAGGAATAGGAAGTAGCTGCGACAACTCTATAGGCTTTAGATGTTCAACCCTAATATGTTGGCAAACTAAACATCGAGAAATAAATTCTACTATCTCTCTCTTTAACCCTTACCATCAATAATGATCGCTTAATATAAGGTACATCTTTGTATTACTAAGATGCATCGCATAAGTTAAACAATGAGCTTTCTCTATGATCTCTCTTTTTAGATCCTTTATATTTGGTACACAAAGTCTATTACTCATGACTAAGTCTCCATAATCTCTTATTGTAAAATCAGTTCGCAAACCTTTTTGCACATCTTCTATCAACTTCACTGACTGCAGGTCCTAATCTTGCATCTGATAGATTTTATCAACCAAAGTTAGTCTAACTCAAAAATTAGCTATCAGAGCTTTGCCATTATCAGCTTTCAACTCAAGACCCAAAGATCCCAGCTCAATCAATAATGGTATAAAAGCCACTCGCAAGTGAGCTATAGAGCTGGAGGACTTTCTACTTAGTACATCGACTACTACATTTGTTTTGCTTAGGTGATAATCAATCGTGTAATCTTAGACTTTGATCAACTCATCCCATCTTTTCTATCTCAAATTTAACTCATTTTGAGTAAACAGAAAATTGAGACTCTTATAATCAGTAAAAATCTGACACGTTGTCCTATACAAGTAATGTCTCTATATTTTAAGTGCAAACACCATTATTGCCAATTCCAAATCATGTGTCGGATAATTCTGTTCATGCTTCTTAAGTTGTCTAGAAGCATAAGCCACAATATTTCTATGCTATATTAGTACACATCCCAATCCTTATTTAGAGGCATCATTGTATAGTACAAATCCTTTATTACCAAATAGAAGTGTAAGAACCAGTGCTGAAGTCAAACATATCTTAAATTCTTGAAAATTCTTTTCATAATCATCGTTTCAGTGAAACTTAGCACTCTTTCTAGTTAATTATGTCAGAGGTGTATCAATCTTTGAGAATCCATCCACAATTCTATGGTAATAGCCAGCCAAGCTAAAGAAATTTCTAACTTTTGTAATATTTATTGGTTATTCTCAGTTCACAAATGCTTCTTTAAGAATCAATATAAATACCTACAGCTGGTATCACATACTCTGGAAATATTAGTTTATCTAACCAAAACTTACACTTTTTAAACTTGGCATATAATTGGTTTTGCCTTAAATTTTATAGTATACTTTGCAAAATGCTTAGTGTGCTCTTACTCATTTCGAGAATAGACTAGAATATCATCAATAAATACAATCACAAATCGATCTAAATAGGGTTGGAATAACCTATTTATGAGATTCATAAAAGCTGCTGGGGCATTAATCAACCCAAATGGCATCACTAAAAACTAATAGTGTCCATAGCGAGTTTTGAATGCTGTTTTAGAAACATTGGCCTCTTTAATTCTAAGTTGGTGATATTCTGAACGCAAATTGATCTTAAAAAACACTTTGCTTCCTGAAGCTAATTAAACAAATCATCAATATGCAGAAGTAGGTACTTATTACGTACTACAATTTTGTTCAGCTATTTGTAGTCAATGCAAAGTCTGAGAGTACCATCTTTTTTCTTAACGAACAAGATTGGAGCTCTCTACGAGGATACACGCGGTCAGATAAACCCCTTATCTACTAATTCTTATAGTTGAACTTTAAGTTTCTTTAATTCGATTAGAGCCATCCTATATAGTGCTATATATATAAAAGCCGTTCTAGGAACTAAATCGATAGAAAACTCAATCACCCTATCAAGTGGTATCCTAGAAAGCTTATTTAGAAATACATCTGAAAACTCTTAGACTATTAGAATATCCTCTAATCTCAGTTCTTGAACTCTAGTATCTATTATGTGTGCAAGATAAGCTAAACATCATTTTCTTAACAATAGTCTTGCACTAATGACCGATATGACATATGAGGGTAAAACTCCATGTTCTTTATAGAATTTCACCTTGTCTGTTCCTAGCTTCTTAAACAGAACCTCCTTACTAAAGCAATCTATAGTAGCATTGTGAGATCTAAGCTAAACCATGCCCAAAATAGCATCGAAATCATGAATGTCTAAAATAATCAAATTGACTCCAAATTCATGCTCACTCAATCTAATTATACAATCTCGATACACTCTATCAGCAAGTGATGATTCCCTTATAAGTGTATTCACAAATAAACCACAATTTAGTGGTTTAGATTCTTACTCTATATGTATGACAAAAGTACGAGAAATAAAAGAATGGGTAGATCTAGAATCAATAAAAATATAGGTCTTGCGGCCGAAGAAAGATAATATACTCGTAATAACTTTTGGGGTAGTATGAGTCTCTTACTGTGGTCGACTAAACTGACCTCTCTGACCTGGTGTAAAAGATGAAAAACCTTTTAGTTATACACGTCTCTGACCCTGATATTGTGGGCTGTCCCTTGAATAGAGCTATCACTTTAAATTAAGGTAGGACAGAATCTCCTAATATGTCCAAGTTGTCCGCATAAATAACGTACTCTGTCTCTAACACAGTATTGACCTTGATGGTGCCTACCATACAAAAGGCAAAGAGTCTATTGAATATTCTTTGAACAATCACCACGCCTCTGTCATGCTGCCCTTATGTTCTAACATTACTTCCTACTGACAGCTGTATCGAGGTATAGCTGGCAATTTATCTCTGATCTCCTCTAAAGCTTGTACTCTAACTCTTTTAGACACCAATAGAGTAAGTCATATGTTAGCCTTTCTTTAATATCCTACTACTCGAGGTATCCTCTGTCCATCTCGGGCTACATTTCTGTTTCAAGACTTGAACTATGTGTTCCTTTGAGATACTATACTATACTCTCTTAGTTGTCTCTATTATCTCAACAAACTCAGCATATTGAGATGCAGTTATAGTTATACAGATATCGAATCGAAGATCTTTCTCAAATCATCTGTATCTCTCTCTCTCTCTCATCACCAACTGTAAAAATAGCAAATCTAGAAAGATTTAAGAATTTCTTCTCATATCATTCTATTGACATAGATCCTTGAACCAATCAAAGGAATTCACTCTATTTAATATCTTGGTACACAATTAAAAAATAATGATCATAGAATTCCTTACGAAAAGTAACCTAAGTAATCGCAGCATGTCCCTGATATCGATGCTCTACTATTTGCCGCCAGTGATAAGCTCTATCCTCAAGTAAGAAAGTGAGAAAAGTAAGTTTGTCCTCCTTTGAATATCTTATCAAGTCAAAAATACGTTCTAATTTGACAAACCATGATTCCACCTCAGGTAAATCTCTAGAGCCATTAAAGCTTTTAGCCCTTAAACTTCTCACATGCTCAATAGTATTTGCAAGATCAATATATGTCTGAGTTTGATTCTGTACTATGGCAATCATAATCTGAGCAAGCCTATTATTTGACTGCTCAATGTTTGGAATATTTTCTGGAGCTTATTGCACAACCTCATGTGTCGAAGATTCAACTGCTCCCTTATTTATGGGTTCATTCTCCCCCACAAGTACAATATCTAGAATCAACTCAACTTCAATTAACCTAGGAGGATGATGGTCATGGTCACGTCTACTGTTACGAAAAAGCATGATAACCCTACAAAATATCAATTCTAACTTTAATAATAATATAACTTATTCTAAATAAAACAGTAAATTTGCTAGAATCTAAAATCATGCTCAGATACCAGCTCTGTTACGACCTGCCTAGAAACTCCAGGATGAGTCTCTCTAATCCATGAAACAAAACTAATAATGATTCTATAAAAATGAAAATTTCACTGAAATTTTGGCAGAGTTTTTCCTATAGTTATAAACTCAATCTTGCAAACAATAAAATAATACTACCAAAATATTTCTAAAATGCAACAAACTCCACCAACCATCATCTCAATAATGCCAAATATTATCTGAAATATTTTAATACTCAACACAGTAAGTTATCCTTAATTATAAAATTATACAGCTTGAAATATTTCAAGTCAAAAATATTCTATGACTTCTAATACCATCATGTGGCCAAAATACAAATAACTAACGTTGCTGAGTCAATTGTTGTACTGGTAAATCTCTCATGGGAGGAAAAAAATATAATAAAAATGAGTGAGTATAAAACTCAGTGAAAATTAGTAAGTGGATAATAGTTTTTAAAAATAGTTTTACTTTAAAAGTAATTTATTCATTTCTAAATAAATTCATCAAAATATCATAATAACTTAAACAAAATATTTTTAAATCAAATTGTGCACTAATATAATAAAATTACATAACATTGCGTAAAGCCAAGAAAAATTCACAACAAATGATATCAATACTAAACACTAAAAAACTATCACCAAATAAGTACCTAGGGAAAATAATCTCATCATACTTAGACCTCGGCCGACGGACAATCAAGAAATCACCATATCTCATCATAACTCATCGTCATAGCTATCCATACACAACTAGTCCCCAAAAGACAAAAACAACTAAGTATACGACCCAAAGCCTCTATGTGTACCTAGACGGGTCCCAAAATCCTGTATTTCATATAATCACATATCATCATATATCATCTTATATCATTTCTTCACTGTATATGGGAAAGGGTACTGTCCAGTAATTTTGTAAATTATCATAAATACACATGTAGATAAACATCTGGTAATATCCAAAATCATATTTCTTTTTACTTTCAACAACCTTTAAATCCATATTCTTTTCTTTAAAATATTATTTTTATGCAAATATTTAAAATCAAGAATAAATCATTAATTGTACACATTTTCGATAATAAGTACCATTATACAGACAAAAAATTATTTTCAAAAAATCATTAAATTATAGCTTTTAAAATCCATTTGCAAACATGCTTTACTATATTTAAAATCATAATAATCCACAGAGAAAATAGGTTTTGTATATTCTACTCATAGTGACGGCGCTTAAATCTGGTATCGTCGACGTACGCAAGTTAATTCTCATTCATGGGTCTTTTTAATTTAAGAAATAATATAATTATTATTTGCAACATGAAACACAAGTAATTATACTCAATAAAGCTCGAAACTCATGTAATACAACTCTTGATTATATAAAATTACCAAAATAACCTTATATCTAAAAATGACAAAAATGCCCGATATCAAAATTTACTAAATTGCCCTCAAAACCATAATTTACCAAATCATCCTCAGAATTCTAAATTACCAAAATATCCTCAATTTAGGTTATAAAAATAATTTGTTAGTTTTAAATTTACGAAATTGCTCTTGAGGTGTAAAATTATCAAATTATCTTTAATAATAGAAATTATCGATTTACTCTCAAAATCTCAAATTACCTAACTGCCCTAGTCCATAATTATTAAATTACCTATAACTTTCAAAAATTACAAAATTAATCTCAAGTTTTATAAATTTATTGAACTGACCCTCACTGGTCAACGGTGGCCGGACTTTAGTCAATGGTGACGAGAAGCTCAAGTCTAGTAGTTCCAGCCATGGTGAGTCCAACGATGTCGGCGTGACTCCCTATGCATGGTGACGGCTATAGATCGAGCTCCCAAAGTCAGAGGTTTGTAACTTGCCATTCATCGACGATTCGGCTATTTCAAGTGACGAGATTGGTCAGAAATGGAAGCCGGAGGTGAAAGGAGTGGAACCTAGTTGGTAACATGGCCAAATTCCAATAGAATCAATGGTAGCAAAAACGAGTTCCAGCTGTAGGTTTTCGAGCTTTACTAGCTGCGTCACAACTGCTTTCCATTAATGA
Source organism: Aegle marmelos (assembly GCA_030449875.1). Classification (NCBI taxonomy): domain Eukaryota; kingdom Viridiplantae; phylum Streptophyta; class Magnoliopsida; order Sapindales; family Rutaceae; genus Aegle; species Aegle marmelos. The sequence continues at coordinate 14,161,874 of JASUUL010000115.1, forward strand.
GGACGGTAAGGATGTGATTGGCGTCTCACAAGCTTCAAAACGGTACCAAGCTCGTCTAAAACAGTGGTCGGAAACGTGAGATCTGGTAGGGTCATAGTTACGGGTTGGGGGTCAATGAGTCAGGTCAACGGGTCAACCCGATTCTCTCTCTCTCTCCATTTAACGAATTTTTTTAATACAAATTAAACTAATACTGGATTCGTAACAAAATGAAATCTGACTTATCCACCTTCTAATTGCATTCGAATTATTTCGATTTTAAGTCACGATAAATTTAAAATTATTCATACACGATTAATTTAATAATGCATTGAATTTTAATCGTGATAACATTTAGTGAGTCCGTAATTTATAAAACCACTATTGAAAAAATAATAATAATTCACTCTATAAAAAAATAAAAGTGCGTATATTACATGCCTCCCATATTATTTTTCCCCTGTTGGTACACACAATTTTCCTAAATTCCCTAGAGATACTACGTCTTCTATTTTCTCTCTTTCGCTTTACTTGACTATACTTTTTCTCTTCAAATAATTGCTCCTCGCAATTTTTACACCAAAAGATACCCAGGCTTTGCATGTGTATGGCATATTATCCCATGATCCAGCACCTTGTGTGATGCAGATTTGTACATAGGAGTCACTTGAACCCGAGACTTAGTCAGTCTTCTTTGTGCTTCCACCAATTTTGTTAAACAAAAGTATAACTACCAGGAATCTGATGGGAGGTGGCTTTATAGTATTTGTCGCTTGGGTTTGTTTGTTGTGGGTTACGGCCTTGCGTCCCAACTTCAACGCAAGCTGCTCTGTTTTGTGTTGTTTGCTATTTATTTTAGTGGAATATCTCTTTGTGGATTGGCTTTTAAGCGGGACTGCTAAACAATAATAATAGCAACGACAAAAATCGTAGCATTACGTATTTAGCTAACCTAATTAATCTTACGCGTGTTTAGCTAATCTTATTTAACGATTTAAATCTGGAATTGAACATTTTTGGGTTAAGAAGGAATACATCGTACAACAAACATTATTTTTCTTATAATAATAGCAGGACTTCATTCAAAAACATTGCCAAAGACTACATTAAAAAAAAGGAGATATACAAGAAAAGGAAGCCTAATCTTTGCATATGTTTTAATATTTTTCCCTATGATCCAGTGCCCGTCTTGGGCTTGCTGCATTTGACAATTTAATTTCTATGCTAGAAAATACTGTTATTTGTCAATATCAATAATAACTTCATTATAGTTTCTCGATAAAGCAGGTAACTAGCTAAATTAGGAATTAATTAATACTCATCATCTCTTGTAAAGGATGAGACAATTGGTAAACAATCGATTCAATTGTAAAGATCTTTCATAGACCCACGGTGATACACGGGCTTGTGCCAAGTATGTAGTATATAGTAATGGGAAATATCCAAGAAATTTCCATCTTCCAGGAAACCTGAAATAAATAAAGGAGGCTCTTGCTTTTTCTAATCTTGTTTCCTTTGCTGAGCCTTTATGGATTGCTTCAAATTCTGTAAATTATTGCATTGAGAACTCCAAGAAGTTTCAGGAAGCTCGACGGAAACCGTAGAGAATCAAAGAATAACGCACAAGAAAGTCTGGTGAGAACTACACACGTGCATTATGTAAAACTCTTAATCTTCGATTAACTTGGGAACCAATGGCTCGTGTTTCTGACAATAAAATAGAATTAAGAAAAACTATAAAAAATAATTGAATTTCTAAACTAAGCCCGAGCAATTAGATTATATTTCAAGTTCAATTCGGTTCGATTTCCACTTTATATTTTAAAGAATTAATACCTCAAATTTGTATAGGACGATAAACTTTAACATTGTGGAAATAAGGCGTTACTCTTATGATCACATTGATGTAATTACAAATGCTTTTGGTTGCTTCCAATTGAATAAAATATAAATGATCCCGTACGGTCGCCAATCACCGTGAAGTCATAAGTACAATCATTTTTTGGCTCCAACTAATAAGGAATATTAAAATATATTAGAGATATCATATCAATCAAATAATAAATCAATAATATTTTAAAGTAAGTCCATTTATTTTAAAAAATCATCATGAAATAATTATATTAAAATACAATTATACATGTTATATATATATATATATATATATATATATATATATATATATATATATATATATATATATATTGTTTGTAACATCTATTTTAAAATTTTCCATCACTACTTACTAGGTATTCACACGCGTATGGGAGTGGTTGTCATCTGCCCGCTTAGAGGCACTACTAGATGCTGAAGTAGTCTTTGCCCTAAAAAAATTACACACACACACCAAACAACATTTAAATTTTTTAATACCACTTATGGGTTGATTTAAGTTTTTTTATATGTAATTTAGCATGACCCGTGAAAATAGAACACTCCTTGTAATTTTGGCATCTGCTTACAGTCAAGCTAATTGGGTAACTAACAATAGGGGATGTGTTTGTAATTAAATCAATACATTTTTTATTTTTTGTCTCAAATACTCAAACCGCAAGGGAGGTATCTAAAAGTTACCCTTTTATAATAATTTTTAAGTTTTAATCTTAAATAAACTTTATTATATGAAGTTTGGTATTATTCAATAAAAGTTATATTTGAAAATTTATTAATTTATCAAATAGTCAACACTTATTTAAGAGTCTGTGTTTTCTCAAATAAACCTCATTTATCATTTAATTTTTTTGTTTCATTTGATTTTTTCTTAGACTTTAGTGTTCGTTAAAAAGTCATGAAACAACCTTTTTTTGTTTTGGAATACGAATCGTGACCGGTAAAGAGGTTTTAACTAAAAAGTATTTAATTAAAAACAAATTATGTATCGATTTAAATAGTAAGTCTACCATTTATTGTAATTCCAATTAAGATTAAAATGGGACGAGGGGTTTTATATGAACTTTTGAGGGGCGTCAAAAGCTTACCTTGAACAGAAAGGGGTACGTAGCCCATTGACAATTCTTTTAGACTTTCTAAAATTAAGCCCGACTTTCAAGATGCAAGTGATATCTGCATGCTGTATCCATTCATGGCTCGCAAATTATCATGTACCGATTGTATTATTTTTTATCTAGTTAAGATTTGGCTTGCCTTGTTGATTGTGATCATTCTTGTTTGCATTATCAATATTTAGTTACTTGTTTTAATGGCACGGCTAAGTTACTAACATGTTTAATTATAGAATATTGCTAAACATGCAAAACTAATTTTGATATTTGGATCATTGAATTTTTTTATTTTCTATTAATTCATCAAATAAATAAAATTAAGTCTTTATGTTTCATCTTGATTTTTGTGGACAAGAACGAGCTACAAAACTGGAATATTTCGTATTAGAGATGGTGAAATGGACGACTATTCAAATTGACAAACCAACAATGCTCCAGCAATTCAATTATTTTGAAAAATGATCCAGCCTTATCCAGAACTAGACTAAGCCAAACGTTACCTGAGATGGCATTAATTTATATGGAATGCAGTCCTAGCCCTTAATTAATTAATTCAGTGTGCCAAATATACCCTGCTGCAATGGTTAAAAGCATTGTATTTCGTTTGATCAACATCCTCGTGTGTTAGGTCATAACTCAAGAATGTTCTTCCTTGGGTTACCTAGGGGTTACTAGTTTGGTTCGATTCAGCCTCTAAAGCCCATCAAAAGGAAATAGTTAGGTTCGTTATAATCAGAATCAACTATGAACTAAAATAAAGAACCGAACCGAACTATTTTGGTTGGATTCGGTTTCAAAGGCAAAACGTAATACTTCTTTCTTGCAATGTTAGATTCTCTATCACTCAAAGTCTAATCTAAATTTACCATGAAAATATAGATTTAAAACGTAGTCTAAAATTTGAAAGATAAAAATAAGTGCACAAAATCATTTTGTTTTGGGAATACGAATCGTGACCGGTCGAAAGATTTTAATTAAGAAGTACTTAATTAAAAACAAATTATGTGTACATCTGATTAGTAAGTCTTTGTCTTTTATTGTCAATCGTAAGCATTCATGGAGGGCTTTCATAAGAATTTTTGAGGGGTGTCAAAAGCTTAATTGGATATTGAAATAGTGCATACCCCATTTAAAATTCTTTTAGGTTTCATAAAATTAAGCCCAACTTTCATGATCTAAGTGGTATCTTCATACGGAATTTCTTTATAGCTCACAGATCACAATTGTATTATTTTCTAGTTAGCGTTCGGTTAGCCTTATAGTTTTTAACATTGACTCCTTAAATATGTAAATCAAGTCGTTCCAATTTATATGGGAGCATATTTATCATATTGCACCAGCCTATACATTCAACTTTATGTTCTTATTACTCAAATGAAACCATATAATACATGGTAAACTGACAAATGTAATCGATCTTGAATAATGAAATTCATTAAAACGTTGCTTAAAAAATTTCAGTCATAAATGATAAAAGAGGTGACAGGTTATCTAATACTGCTAACGGAGTGCTTCAAATAGATTCTTTGCATGACGAGGTGTCGTTAATGAAATTTTTTATTTATTTTAGTGAGAAATAATGTGATATATTTAAATCAATCATTGGGCTAATGTCTAGTGGTTAAAGCCATTTCCTTACAAGCATGAGGAAAGTGGTCGGAATCCCCAAAGACGAAAAAAATTTAACAGTTTCCAATTACAATGAATCAGGAAAAAAACTCTCCCCCGGCCATGAATGTTGACCGATCAACAAAGAAATCCAATTTTAGGGCTCAAGGAGTAGATGACGGAATCCGATTTCCTTATTGTTTTGAGACAAATTAATGAAGTCATAGATGGCAGTTGAAGAAGAAGTTGGTGGTTGTGAGGATAACTGTCATGACCCAACCTAGACCTGACAAAATATTATCCATTTTAGGTCTTAACAAGACCTGCACGGCTTTGTTTCTAGGGCACCCATATACCCCAAAACGCAGCTTGCCTTTTAAAGTGTGGATTACCCTTATAAATCTAACATCTCTTCCATACTTTGTCGATGTGGGATTTGCCTAAGGTGTTACATATAACCCCTCTTTGAGACTCAGTGTCCTCGTTGAGGTTTGCCTCACCATCACTTAAGAGGACATACAAAGCCACTCTGATACCATAATGTCACGACCCAACCCAGACTTGGCAAGATATTGTCCATTTTGGACCTTAACAAGGCTCGCACGAATTTATTTCTTGAGCCCCTATACACCCCAAAACGTGCCTTGCCAATAAGGTGTGGATCACCTTTAACACCCCAAATCAAATACGTGTAGAGCACGTGAGAGAAGGAGGTTACTGACAAAACATAATCTCTACTCATAAAATTCCAAACTGAAATACCTCAAATTTTTATAAGAATAATTTCCCAGTTCATACATCCAATGTTAAATGATCTCCCCTGAAACATAAAAATAACAAGTCTCAAAATCCAAATTACAAGTTTATGGTCGAAATAAACTAAAAAAAAAATATGAGCCTATTCTTCTTCTTATTTAAATAGTGATCAAAAAGAAAAATCTCTAACTCCAAGGCTAGGCATACCTCTCAATGGAACTTAATCTGCAAAAAAAGTAATGACGAGGGGTGTGCCATCAACTCGGTAAGTAAGACCATTCCTAACACACTAGGCCTATCGATACCTAAAAAATAGTGCAAGCCTTCTTTGAGAAAAACATATTTATTAAATCCATAAATTTCATAAAAACTTTATATTATGATGAAATAACGTATTTCAATTAGTTAACATAAATCCGTAAGAATTCAGAACATCAAAAACAGAACTTCTTATGAAGACAAATCATATTTGCTTGTACATAAAATGAAAAGTTGGCTCATGTCATATAGTGTCACCTACAGTCCCGGTGACCGGGTTCAGACAAAATCGGAATCAGAATATTGTGTGCACATTCAGAACATATGCCTAGTACTGGTCCAGACAGATATATCATATATCACGATCAGAATCAGAATCAAAATGACTATGGACAATGAGCCAAAACATTAAGAATCTTATAATCATCAATAACTGATATCACACATGAGTACCAAACATTCGTATCAGATTCAGAAAAGTCCATAAAAATAATTTAGGCTTACAAACTGATTTACAAATAAAATCATAATAAGAAGTCATGTCACCAAAATAATTTACATATTAAAAGATATTTATAAAATATTTTATTAAAAGAATTCATATTTAGAAACATTTTCATAAACTAATTTTTGCTACGAAAATCCTTTAGTTTCTAAATAGTATAAAAATTCTTATAATAATATCAAAATACTTACACATATCCAGTATATTAGGAATGAAGTTACTTATCTCGACAAAAGAATTTGAATTAACAATCTCTAAGCCTTTAAGAGCCGCAAGCACCTCCAACACCTTAAACAAATACCATGTATGAGTATCAATAACTTATTCTAGGAATCTAATTTTCCACTTCATACTCGTATAGGTCCAATTCTCAGAATTTTAACTCTTAGTATAAAACTTGAAATGACATAATATTCTACAAAGATATTCTGGACATCCATAGGTACCTCATATAAAATTTTCAAAAGAATTCGTAATCGAAAACATTTTCAAAACTCTTTATTTCTCAGCAAGTTTGAAACTGTCTTCGCATAACCTTAACCAAACAGAACAGGTTATGAGAATTTTATAAAATATAAGACTAATCAGAAAATTATGAAATTAAAACTGGAGATACTAGACACGTGTATTAACGTCTTTGTAAAATTTTGTAATTTTCTGAGTTAATTTGATGGTAAAAATAATTTCTTTAATCCAATCGCAATGTTGGAATCGTAGTTTTTCCAGTGCAGTGGTTCTATTTCGAAAATTCATATAAAATTTATTCCAGAAACCCTACATGTCTAGTTTCCAGATATATCAATTTCTAAGAAAATTTCGTTCACAAAATATAAGATTAAAAATCGAGATATCATGCTGTCCAGAATCATCCCATATGCTTATTATGCCAAGGGTTGATTAACCAAACGCCTAATCAATTAAAACCCTAAACACATCCTATATCATGCATCAAGATATATATATAAAATAATCTAAAATTATGCCAAAAATAAGGAGAGTATACCTACCATTTGCTTTGATTCTCTTTTGTACGAAGATTGAATCCTAGGGTTTGAGTGAAGATATTATGAACAGTAAAGAGGAGAGAAATATGAATATCATAGGTTTTAGGGTTATGAAAAAGGAAATAAAAGATGAATTTATAGGGAATGAGATTTCGGAGAAATAACCTTTTTTGCAAAAACTAGCTTATAATTAACCCTTAATAATAACTTAATATCCTTTTCTAATAAGGATTAAAAGACCTCCATAAAATCTAATAAAAGTCCAAATTCTATAATGGATCTTTTTTTTTTGGCGTTACATCACTCCTCACAAACCCAACATCTCTCCCGTACTTTACTGATGTGAGATTCGCCTAAGGTATTACAATAACTTTTTTTTTAATGAAGAATATATTGTGATATATATAGGAATGATATTATGCCTTTTATATCTTTGTCCTAGAAGATTCATGCTTAGTTGATTTAGCCATAGCAACACAAGGTGGTAGTGAAAATTTTAAGGCTCCATATTGGATACAAAGTGTTATGTAATAGGTTGGAGTCGTTATAGAGATCAACTTCTAGTTTATCTATCATAGACCTTGGGAATGACTATTTTCTTGTTTGCTTTAAATTTGAACAAATCTTGCATTTGCTATGACTCAAGGACCTTAGAGTGCTATGGAGCATGTTGTTCAAATTTTATTGAACTCACAAGTACACAAATCTATTGTAAAATATATTTTTGTGGTGATAAGTGTCAATTCTACAAGAAGGTATATTTAATTATGTATTGGGTTAATTTTCTAGGTATAAATGTGAGTTGGTTGGAAGTAAATTTTATTTATTTTTATATTGATATTTAAAATAAAAAGTGGGAATTAATTAAAGATAACAACAATATAAATAAAATACTTGAGTCCCTAGATTCACACTCAACATTTACTATGGGCTTAACATTTTTTAAAATTTAATTAATTCATCAGAGAGTATTCTACTTCTTATGATCTTAATTCTAATAAATATGGTATCAAATGCTTAGTGTATAAGAGAGTAACGATCTTCCATTAAGTATAGTGTAAGAACACGCTTTATTAGAAGATAATAATCATTTTGTCAATAATGTGACAAGATAATCTACTAAATAGTTTAGATACACTATCTGTCGACACTGAGTCAAGACGACCCGCAAGATACTACAGGAAAATTTTCTTTCTAATTAATATAGTGTTAAGTACCCACTATGCTGGATAGTAACCATCCTTTATCAAGGAGCTGGTATACTGAGCAAAATATAGACAGAATATACTATTTATCAATAGTGTATTTTGTCGACAATAAGTCAAAACAACCACATAAATCAAAGAGATAAAAAAGATAAACTCACTTAATTAAGTTTATGGATCATGTTGAGACTTTACCTTTAATTCAAATGTGAAACTAATTTTATTTGCTACTATTTATGTAAGTAAGAACACTAAGGAATAATTAGAGGATCCTCCACTTCCTTTCCTAATAACCATGTGCCAGCTAATAATACCAACTATCGTAAGCCTAAGACCCTATAAAAGCAATATCCCACTCGCAATCCTACTGTTGACTCTGTATCACGTGCTGATAATACCGAAGAAGCATCTAACATGCTTTCTCCTACCATGCGAAATTCACGTAACCATAACAAACTCCATGCACACCAAACTAATCAATCCCCCTCCCAACAGCTACTGTCATCCCCACTAGCTTTAGCCCCCGGACCATTTAGCCGTATCTTTTGATCCTGAGATAAACCCCAACCAAAGCTACATTGCTTCCACCTCTTTGGCTCCGCCTAATGTCGACCCTGGGTCTAATTCTCTCATTGCTGCAAAGAAACCTTTCGGTAACCTTCCTGATAGTGCTACACTAGCATTAACTAAGACCTTTGACGATGACTCTGAAGACAGCGACTACATAAGAGATAGTAGTGAGGAGGATTCTGAGCCTTCTGATGATAATATATCCTTAGAAGATGAGACTGGTATGGAACTGAGGGATGATACCTTAAGGCCCACTGTGCAAGGTTTTCTTTTCCCCCTCATTCTCTATATTATGTCTATATCAATCATGTTTTGGGATGTCCAATGTACAGCTTCGTAAAGTTTTCGTCGTACTTTGGGCTCCCTTGTCTACAATTATAAGCTGAGTATGGTGGTTGTCTTTGAACCCAGAATCAGTGGGCATAAAATAGATAGCTTCATCCGCAAGAGTGACTTTGAACAATCCCACAGAATCGAAGCTATAAATTTTTCCGGGGGAATTTGGCTTTTGTGGAAAGATTATTTTCAAGTGGAGATCGTTGGTAACCATAAGCAATTAATCCATTTCAAAATACCAGAGATTTTGTGGGTTATTGATGTTTATGCTAGCCCAATTCCTATCGTTAGGAAGCATCTCTAGGATCACGTTGGGTCTGTTGTGGAAATAATGAAGGATCCTTGGATTGTGGGTGGAGATTTCAACGCCATCCTTTATGCGTCGGAAAACAAGGTGGTTCTAATGCGAGTGGGGTTCGTGGATTGTTCAGCAACTGGTTTCGTACAGATAAGTTATGTGATCTCCACTTTAAGAGGATTTGTTTTACGTGGGTCGAGGGTCTCTGTTTAAAAGGCTTGATAGGGTAGTGGGTAATGAAGCTTAGCTTCAAAAATTCTCTGAAAGCTCTGTTTTGCATCTACCAAAGTTGGAGTCCGCCCATAGGCCGATTATGGTTCACTTTAGGATGGAGGAAAAGATCAGTCGAAATGCTATGCCCTTTCGGTTTCTTGCAACATGGCTTACTAATAAGGACATTGTAAATTTGATTGTATCTAACTAGAGCATTAATGATTGTTATCTTTAGGTAACTCAGAATTTCACCAGTAAAGCATCACATTGGAACAAAGACTCGTTTGGTATTATCTTTCATCGGAAACGTCAGATTTTGGCTAAGCTTGGCAGCATCCAGGGAGCCCTTGAGAATACTGGTTCTAGAAATTTGGCTTGGCTAGAGTGGACGCTAAAAAGAGAGCTTGGAGAAGTCTTCTCACAAGAAGAATTATCTTGGTACAAAAAATCACAGAAAAATTTGATCATGTATGGTAATCGTAACACCAATTTCTTTCACAGCACAACCATCATTCGCAGAAGAAGGAACCGTATTGACACTATTAAGGATGATATAGGCCAATGGTTAGTTGATAATAAGGCTGTAAAAGAGCATGCCGTCAATTTTTTTCTCAAACCTCTATACTTGTGAAAATAACACTCACCAGGATGAAAATGCCGTCAATTTTTTTCTCAAACCTCTATACTTGTGAAAATAACACTCACCATCATTTTCATCCTTACATAGGTTGTTTTTCCTCCTATTGATAATGGCATGCCATAGCTTCTTGAAGAGCCAGTTGATGATGCACAGATTAGAAAAACTATATCCAAACTGAAACACCTAAAAGCTCCTGGTATGGATGGGTTCTATTCGACTTTTTACCAATCTCAATGCCATATTGTTGGGCTAACTATTGGCCGCTTCATTGAGGGGATCTTTCATTGCTGCCATAGTCCTATAGAGATTAATAGGACCCTACTAGTCGTCATTCCCAAGAATGACCACCTTATTATTCTAAAAATGTACCGGCCTATAAGTTTCAGTACGGTTGTCTATAAGACGGTCTCTAAAAGAGTCGCGATCGGTTACTGAGCTTCCTTCCTCACTTAATTGGCCCCACCAAACTAGCTTCGTTCCTGGTCGCCATATTATAGAGAATATTGTGGTCGCCCAGGAAGTTGTCTGTTCTATGCGAAGGAAAACGGGGAAGATAGGACAAATGGCTATCAAAGTTGATCTCGAGAAAGCCTATGATCGGCTAATTTGGAGCCTTATTCATGAGGCCCTAAGCTGGCATCCCCTCAAAACTTATCCAACTAATCATGGAATGCATTACTTCAGAACGTATGAATGTTCTTTGGAATGAAGACCTCACAAGGATTTTAAACTGTCAAGGGGTACTCATCACGGGGATCCAAAATCTCCTTATATTTTTATTCTATGCATTGGAAGGCTAAGCCATGGCATATGTAATGCCGTGAGTAATGGGAAGTGGAGACCAATACGCCTCTATCGTAAAGGGGTTCCTCTTACACATTTGTTTTTTTATCGATGATCTCCTATTAGCTAAGGCCTCTTACGCCAAGCGAGAGTTTTAAATTCTGTCCTTGATGTTTTTTGCCATAGCTCAGGCGAAAGTAAATGGAAAAAAAAACACGCATTTTCTTCTAAAAAAATGTTTCCTATAGGGAAGCCAATAATATTGGCAAATTATTTGGCTGTACAATTACCAAAGACCATGGAAAGTACCTTGGAATGCTTTTTGTTCACTCTCGAGTTTCTAAGCTCACTTATCATGAAATTGTTGAAAAAGTGGAGAGACACTCTATCACGACCCGTCCCAAATCCTGAAACGAATCTTGAATAATCTTTGAAATTTAACTAATAACGATTCTATAAATAATAATAATAATATTCCTACCAAAATTCTGGTAGAATTTGTAATATTTACGTGTGTATATATATATATATATATTTATTTATATTTTAATAAAGAGAGAGAAGTCGAGAGAGAGAAAGAAAGAAAGAGGAAGAGAAAGAGAGAGAAAGAGAGAGAGAGAGACCCGGATCCGACCCGACCCGACCCGCGACCCGCGAATTGACCCGGCCGGATCTCTCAATTCCGGCCATCGTTTCTGACGATCTTGGTACCGATTTGAAGCTCTCGAGACGCTGGTCGTATCCTTACCATTCTCACTGCCGGAAAACAACCAGAACGCTGCCAGTAAAGCTCGAAAATTTTGGCCAAAACACCTGTTCTTGCTGCGGTCGATTCAACCGGAGTTTGGCCACGCCACCGACTGGTTTCCATTGCTCTCACCTCCAGCTTCCATTTCCGACCGGTCTCGTCACTTGAAGCGGCCGGATTGCCGGTGAACGGCAACTTGCAACCCGCGGCCTTAGGAAGCTCGATCTGGCTCCATCACTGCGCATGAGAGGTCACCACTGGTACCGTTGGATTCACCGAGGCCGGAACTACAAGATCTAAGCTTCCCGTCACCGTTGACTGAAGTCCGGTCACCGTTGACCGGTGAGGGGCAATTCGGTAAAGACCGAGAATTTTGGGGTTAATTTTATAGTTTCTAAAAGTTGTGGGTAATTTGATGATTATGGATAAGGATAGTTAGGTAATTTGAGATTTCGATAGTAAATCGGTAATTTAAGTGATTGGAAGTAATTTGATAATTTTACACCTCGGAGATAATTTCATAATTTCTAATATGTGGATATTTTATTAATTGATAAAATTGAGGATTGGTTGGTAATTTATGATTTTGAGGTTAAATTGATAATTATGATTTTTGGGATATTTCGATAATTTTGAATTCAAGGATATTTCGATAATTCTAAAGGATTTGAGGATATTTCGGAAATTGAGAATTTTAAGGATAAATTAATAAATATATTATTGAGGGCAATTAAGTAAATTTTGATATCGAGAGCATTTTGGTAATTTTCAAAAATAAGGATAATTTGGTAATTTTAGAGATAAGGATAATTTAGTAATTTTAAATATTCGGGAGTTATATTATGTGAATTCGAGTTTTATTAAGTACAATTAATTGTACTTTAAGTGATTAATAATAATTATGCGATTTAATTTGATTAGGAGGACCCGCAAACGAGAATCAACCCACGAACATCGACGATATTGGATTTGATCGTCGTCACTGTGAGTGGAATATACAAAACTTATTTTCTCTGGGGATTATTATGATTTTTAATTATGATAAAACATGATTGCAAATGAATTTTTAAATGCCTGATTTAAATGATTTTATGATGAATGGATTTTATCTGAATAATGTTGTTTATTATCGAAATTGCGTATGATAAATGATTTTACTTCTGATTTTGAATATATGCGTATTAATAATATTTTTAAAGAAAAGAAAATGGATTTTAAATGTTGTTGAGAATAAAAGAGAATGTGATTTCGGACATTATCGGATGTTTATATACATGTGTATTTTCGATTGTTTTTAAGTCATTAGACAGTACCTTCCCTGTACACTGTGATGTGATGATATGAGATATAGGCCTTTGGGGCCCGTCGGAGTACACATAGAGGCTTTGGGCCATGTGCTTGGGCGCTTCTGTCCTTTGGGGACTATGCATGCATAATTATGATGATGAGATATGTCGAGATGAGACGACATATGAGATGTTATTTCCCCATCTATCTGGATAGTTTCGGGGCATGATGGTTTCCTGATTGCTGACCATTGAGGTCCAGATAGGATGAGATTATTTCCCCAGGTACTCGTTTGGTGAAAGTTTTCAGTGTTCGAATTGATATTATATGTTGCGAATTTTCTTCGGTTTTACGCAGTATTTGGTGATGATTTCAGATTGAGTATTTATACGATGTTATGACATATACTTCCTTGGTTATTTCACATGACATTATATAAGTTTTCGAAATTAGTGATTTGATTATAAATGTGAACTGATTTATTGATATTTCTCGTTTATAATTTGATGGAATTGTATATTTAAAGTTGATACAGTTATTTTAAGAATAAAATTATTTTTGAAAAAACTATTATCCACTCACTGACCTTCACTGAGTTTTATACTCACCCCTATTCTTTTTCGTTTTATTATATTTTCCCCCCACAGGAGACTTGCAAGTACAACAGTTGACTCAGCAACGCTAGTTATGTGTAATTGGCCACGTGTTTGTCCTAGAAATTATAGAGTTCGGTATAAAATATTTTGGATTTTATGATATTACAATTAAGAATAACTTACTGTGTTTGATATTAAAATACTTCGGATGATAATTGGTATTTATTGGGATGTTGATTAACGGAGTTGATTGTATTTGAAAATTATTTTGGGAGTGTTATCTTATTAATTGTAGGATTGAAAATTTTTAAATTTTAGTGAAATTCTATCGGAAATTTTAGTAAAAATATTATTGTGATTAATATTAGAATAGTTATTAGTCGAATTTCGAGGATCAGTCGCGATTCGTCCCAGGGTTCGGGACGGGTCGTGACAGAATTTCTCTATATTTTTGAAATTCTCAATCTTGCAATTAATAAGAAACGCTCCCAAAATAATTTCCAAATGCAACCAACTCCGTCAATCAACATCCCAATAAATACCAATTATTATCCAAAATATTTTAATACTAAACACAGTAAGTTGTTATAAATTGTAATATTATACAATCTGAAATATTCTACACAGAACTCTACAATTCCTAGGACAAATACGTGGCTAAATTACAAATAGCTATTGATGCTGAGTCAACTGTTGTACCTGCAAGTTTCCTATGGAGAAAAAATATAATAAAATATTCTACACAGTGAGTAGATAGTATTTTTTGAAAATAACTTTATTCTTAAAATAATCATATCACTTTTAAATACACCATTTCATCAAATCATAAATGAGAAATATTAATAAATCACTTCACATTTATAAACAAATCATTAACTTCGAAAACATATATAATGTCATGTGAAATAACCAAGGAAGAATATGTCATAACATCGTATAAATACTCAATCTAAAATCATCACAAAATACTGCGTAAAACCCAAGAAAATTCACAACATATAATATCAATTTCGAATACTGAAAACTTTCACCAAACGAGTACCTGGGAAAATAATCTCATCCTATCCGAACCTTAACAGACGAGTAATCAAGAAATCATCATGCCCCGGAGCTACACGGATAATTCAGACCTCAACGGATGGGTAATCAAGAAACCATCATACCCCGGAACTATACAGATAGACGGGGAAATAATATCTCATATGTCATCTCATCTCGACATATCTCATCATCATAATTATGCATGCATAGTCCCCAAAGGACAAAAACGCTCAAGCACACGGCCCAAAACCTCTGTGTGTACTTAGACGGGTCCCAAAGGCCTATATCTCATATCATTACATCACAGTAAACAAGGAAGGGTACTGTCTAATAACCCATAAACAATCAAAAATATATATATACATAAACATTCGATAATATCCGAAATCACATTCTCATTTATTTTCAACAACATTTAAAATCCATTTTCTTTTCTTTAAAAATATTATTAATACGCATATATTCAAAATCAGAAATAAAATCATTTATCATACGTAATTTCGATAATAAATACCATTACGCAGATAAAAGCCATTTATCATAAAATCATTAAATCAAGCATTTAAAAATTCATTTGCAATCATGCTTTATCATAATTAAAAATCATAATAATCCACAGAGAAAATAGATTTTGTATATTCCATTCACAGTGACGATGATCAAATCCGGTATCGTCGACATCCGTTGGCTGATTCTCGTTCGCGGGTCCTCCTAATCAAATAAATCACATAATTATTACTAATCACATAAAGTACAATTAATTGTACTTAATAAAACTCGAACTCACATAATATGACTCCCGAATATTTAAAATTATTAAATTATCCTTATGTCCAAAACCACCAAATTATCCTTATTTCCAAAAATTAGCAAAATGCTCTCGATATCAAAATTTACTTAATTGCCCTCAACAATATATTTTATTAATTTATCCATAAAATTCTCAATTTTCAAAATATCCTCAAATCCTTTAAAATTACCGAAATGCCTTGAATTCAAAATTATCGAAATATTCCAAAAATCATAATTTACCAATTTAACCTCAAGATCATAAATTATCACTTATCCTCAATTTAATCAATTACTAAAATACCCACATATTAGAAATTATTAAATTACTCTAGAGGTATAAAATTATCAAATTACCCCTGATCACTTAAATTACCGATTTACCATCGAAATCTCAAATTACCTAACTATCCTTGTCCATAATTATCCAATTACCGATAACTTTCAAAAATTATAGAATTAACCCCAAAATTCTCAATCTTTACAAAATTGCCCGTCACCGGTCAACGGTGACTGGACTTCAGTCAACGGTGACGGGAAACTTAGATCTTGTAGTTTCTACCTTGGTGAGTCCAACGGTGCCGGTTGTGACCTCCCACACGCGATGACGGAGCCGGATCGTGCTTCCTAAAGCCGCAAGTTGCAAGTTGCCGTTCACCAGCAATCCGGCCGATTCAGGTGACGAGACTGGTCAGAAATGGAAGCTGGAGATGAGAGCAGTAGAATCCAGCCAGTGGCGTGGCCAAACTGTGACAGAATCGACGGCAACAAGAAAGGATCTTTTGGCTGAAACTTTCGAGCTTCACCGACGGCGTTCTGATCGTTTTCCGTCAGTGAGAATGGAAAGGATATGACCAGTGTCTCGAGGGCTTCAAATTGGTACCAAGATCATCTGAAACGGTCACCGAAATTGAGAAATCCGGCCGGGTCAAGATCGTAGGCTGGGTCGAATCGGGTCAGATCCGGGTCAACTCCTCTCTCTTTCTGTTCTCTCTTTCTCTCTCTTTCTTTCTCTCTCTCCTTCTCTCGGCTTCTCTCACTCTAATAATAAAAAAAATTAATTATTATTTAATTTAATCTAACTATTCAATATAATTATTATATTATACCGATTAAATCAATATCGGTTCCGTAATAACAATTTTCTAACTAACTGACTCGAAATCGTGCTTGATTTTATCCAAATTTTTCACCATGATAAAATATAAAATTTTCACACACATAATGTGTTCTCTAATATGTCGAATTTTTTTCTCGCAATGACATATAACGAGTCCGAAATTATAAAATCGATACCAAATGAAAATTAAATGATCCACTTTAATAGGAAAATAAAAGTCTATATATTACACACTCATCTACTTGGGAAACATCTCACCTCTCTTTGGCTAGTCGGATCACTCTTGTTCAATCAGTTCTTCAAGCTATCCTCGTATATGCGATGCAAACGATGAATATTCTAGCGACAGTTAGGACCAAAATTGACCAAGCATGCAAGAATTTTTTTTTTAATCTGGAGTGGTTCTTCCACTTCACAAAAAATGAGTTTGATTAAGTGGGAGACGATTTGCCAACCAAAAAAGTGTAGTGGGTTAAGTTTCAAAAATCTTGAGATGATGAATCAAGCATTTTTAATGAAAATGGGTTGGGATCTCATTGCATCACCAATAAGTCTCTGGTCTCAGGTTTTATGCTCAAAATATGGGATCTCTCCTTCAAAATTTCCTCATGTTTTGCCAACGAGAAAGGGTTCTCATTTATGAAAGGCTAGTGGCAAAGTCTGGACAGACACTTTCATATGAATTCGATAGGCTATTGGTAACGAAAAACGGGCCTACTTTTGATCGGATTACTGGGCAACGCATGGAAAGCCTTTGTATTTTCTTGCCATCTTTGCTATTCCTAAGGATATACTTGTTGTAAAATTTGAGCAATAGCCAAGATATGATTATGCTATCAATAATATTCTGTAAGATTGTAGGAACAACTTACTTTTTAAAATTTATGATATCATATATTTGTTCAAGATATATAGGCAGATTTTTTTTTATTTGTATAAATTTAGATTCTGTAACAATGATTATAATGCAATCAACAACCCTAATTTCTATGTGTCTTAGTGTCTTAAAACCAATAAAATGGTATTAGAGCCTTTATTCTTAAGGAACCTGTAACGTGTGAATGAATTCAGAGAAGCTTTCTACATCAACTCAAACACTTAACTCTCAAACTAAAATTTAGCATGATAGGAAATAGTTTCTTATTTGCACCTTTAGTTTTCATAAGTGAAATTTATCAAATATAGGCTGTGAAAATGGAATCATACCTACAAGAATGTGACCTATGGGAATTGGTGAAAGTAGATCCCGAGGATCCACTAATAGCTCATATGAAGAATAACATAGATGAAAGAAAAAGAAGATATAAGGCCAAGACATGCATCCACTCTACAGTTCAAAGATAATTTTTACAAAGATCATGACATCTGAAATTGCAAAACTAGATGAGATCTTTTAAAGCTAGAATATTAGGGGAGTGTCAGGACAAAATGAATGTAGGTCCTAAACTTAAAAAGGGAATTTGAAATACAGAAAATGAAGAAGACAAATGCAATCAATGAATATAAAGATAAGTTGTAGATATTCCTAGTAAACTTAGAATGTTAGGGAAAGAGTTTTCTAACAGAGGAATTGTAGAGAAGATTCTGGTGACCTTGCTTGAGATATTTGAATCTAACATCTCTTCACTTGAAGAGTCTAGAGATATGGCAACAATAACATTGGTAGAGCTTATCAATGCAATGCAAGCTTAAGAATAAAAGAGAGCGTACAAAAATGATGAGATAATTAAAGAAGCATTTTAAATGAAAAAAGCTGATCAAGCTCAAGAACGCAACAAAGAAAAGAAATAATAGAGTAAGAAGAATTACAAGAAGGGAGAAAACCGCATTAATGAAGGCAGTAAGGGCAAGCACTCCCTATGTCCTCACTGTAAGAAAACCTCTCATTCATAAAAGAAATATTGGCTTAGACCTAAAATTTAATATACAGCTTGTAAGTGAATGGGGCATATAGAGAGGGTGTGTAAAAACAAGCAGTAAGAAGGACATCAAGCTTAAGCAGTAGATCAATAATACGATGAATAACTTTTTTGTTGTATCTTTATTTTTCAAGTAATAGTTCGAGTGATGACTGGCTTATAGATAATTGATGAACAAATCATATGTCTTTCGATAAATCTCTTTTTCAAAGAAATAAACAGGCAGATGTGTTAAGGGTTAAAGTTGACTATGGATAGTATATTGAAGTGAAATGTAAAGGGATAGTTGTAATAAAAAGCTTAGTAGGTATGAAGTTAATTTTTAATGTATTACTTGTCTTTAAAATTGATCGAAATCTATTGAGTGTGACACAATTGCATGAGAAAGGTTATTCTATTATATTTAAGAATAACATGTGTCATTACTGATCCAAATGGTGTATTGTTGTTCTATGTGTAAATGAATAGTAAAGGTTTCAACTTAAATTGGAATAAGGATGAATCTAGTCCATATCAATGTACTCTGAACTAGGCTAAGTTGTGGCACAAGCAAATAGGGCATCTTCATTATTCTACATTAGATTTCATGTAGAAAAATGATATTATAGAAGGAATAACTTTCAATAGAGAAGTATCAATGTGTAAAGTTTGTCAGTTAGGAAAACAAGCTAGACTATCATTTCTTGTTAATAAGGCATAGAGAGCAATTGAGAAGCTTCAATTGATTCATACAGATATTTGTAGACCTACGAGGATTGCATCCTTAGGACGTAGCGAGTACTTTATGATTCTTATTGATGGTTTTAGTATAATGTATGGGGTTTACTTTCTTAAACAAAAGTTTGAAGTTGCTAGTGTTTTTTGAAAGTTTAAAACATGGATTGAAAATCAAAGTGGTTGAAAAATCAAGCTGATTAGGTCTAATGATGAGACTGAATATACAGTTGATAAATTTACCAAGTTTTGTGAAGCTGCAGAGATTGAATATTAGCTTACAGGAACCTATACTCCTCAATAAAATAGAGTCAGTAAGAAAAAAAAATAAGACAATTATGGAGATGGGTAGATATCTGTTATTTGAGAAGGAAATGCCAAAGATGTCTTGGGTTTAGGTTATCAATACTGTTGTGTTTTTGCAAAATAGATTACCAATAAAGGCTTCAAAAGGGAAAACACTTTTTGAAGAATATTTTAATTTTAAGCCCACTATTCACAAATTGAGAATTTTTGGTTGTTTTTGCTTTACTCATGTTCCAGATGCAAAAAGAGAGAAATTAAATCAAAAGGTAGAGTATAAAGTCTTTATAGGATACAACATTTATACTAAAGATTACATAGTTTATCAACCGTTGATGGGAAAAACTATAATAAGCAGAGACATTAAATTTGATGAAGCCGGAAGATGAAATTGGGTAACATCTAAACCTGAATAAATTTATACAGAAGAAAAAGCGTCAGAATTATAAGATGATGATATACCACTTACAAAAATTAATCAAAAGTGTAATATGGCTATGCTTGAATATGTAGGACATGATAAGGCTGCTAAGGATCCAAAATAGCTTGAAACAATAGAAGATGAGATCAAGATAGTTCACAAGAATCAAACTTAGGGGCAGATGGACAAACCATTACACAAGAAGACTATTGGTGTAAAATGGGTTTATAAAACCAAACTTAATGCTGATAGTTCTATAAACAAATATAAAGTAAGGCTAATTGTAAAAGGGTATGCTTTATTATTTAGAGTTGGCTTCTATGAAATTTTTGCACCTGTAGCACGACTGGACACTTCTAGCACTTGCAACATAAAAGGAATGAAAAATCTACTAGCTTAATGTAAAATCAACCTTTTTAAATGGCTATTGGAGGAAGAAATCTTTATTGAAATTAAATGGTAATTTATAACAATTCGTTGTCTCATGGGAAAACAAAGCATTTTAAAATTAAGCATCATTTTTCTAGAGAATTCCAGAAGAATGATGAAGTAAGGCTTGGCATTGCAAGGCCGAAGATCAATTGGTTGACATTTTGACAAAAGGACTGTCAAAGTCTTGAATTGAATTGTTGAAGGAAAAAATTGGTGTCTACAACAAAAATAGCAAGGAAAAGTAATGACAATGCTATATTTATTGCAAAATTTAACTAACAGTCAAGATATGATTATGCTAGCAATAATATCCTACAAGATTGTAGGAGCAATTTGTTTTTTTTTTTTAATTTATGATATTAGATATTTGTTAAAGATATTTAGATAGATTTTTTTATATTGTTTTATATAAATTCAGATTATGCAGCAATGAGTATAATGCAATCAACAACCCTCATTCCTATTTGTTTTAATCTCTTAAAACCAACAAAATTGCTACTTTTCATCTACCTTAAGCTTATGAAAAAAGGTGAAAAGAAGCGGGAACAGAGCATTGGGAGGGAACAGATGCAAATTTAGCGTTTAATTTAGAGTCAATTCAAGTTTCCAATACAAGCCAAAATTCAGACCAAGATAACTCAAAGCCCAGATTAAGTAGTAGATGATGGGCCAGGAAAATAAACTTCAAGGCCTTGGGGAAGGAAATGGAAAACACAAGCTAAGATTGTAAGTGCTAAAGGGTATATTAAAGATGGGCCACCTGCAGGGAAAAGGACTGGTGATGAATTATTCAGAGCAAGCCCAAATCACAAGAAGTCACAGGTTCAAAGTCCCTGCAAAACTATGGTAACTGCAAACGTAACCTCCCAGTATTCATTTTCTTACAGAAAGGAGCAAAGTTAGAATGGCTCAAGAATGGAGGAACCGACGGAGGCTATTCAAATTGTAGCTTTATCGGCGGCAGATAATGATGATCAGCCTCGCCAACAACTATGAAAATATTAAGCTCGAATATCTAGGGGATGGGGATGGGGAATGACCGGATTTTTAAAGCTGGAATATCAGACTCAATTGATTTTCCTATATAAAACTAAACTGTCGACTATGCAAATGAATAATGTTGGCAAAAATTACAGTTTGAAAGTTGTTTTGCAGTCAACAGTAATGGTAAGAGTTAATGTCTAGCTATGTTATGGAATCATGACATAGAGGTGAACAATACTTGCTTTAGTAAGCACCATTTCGATGCTGAAATAGAAGCTGAAAATAGGAAACATGAGATGCACCGGGGTTTATGGACATCCAGAGGTAAACTAGGAAAAACACACATGGACTTTGCTCAGAAGGTTGACAGGTTTGTCTTCATCACATAGATTTGGTTTGGCGATTTTAATGAAATCTTACAGTTGGATGAAAAAAAAAAAAAAGAGGGAATGACAGAGATGTTAATATGATTAATGACTTTAGAGAAGTAATTCGGGACTATAAGCTGAGGGATTTGGGCTCTATAAGTCACCCTTTTACATGATCAAATAAGAGGTTTGGAACATATTTTATTGAAGAAAGATTCGATAGGTTTTTCTGTAATTAAGATTGGACAAAATTCTTCCAAGATCAGGCAGCTAAGAATTTAATTTCTTGGTGTTCTGACCACAATCCGATACCGATGAAAGTTATAGGCAGGAACAATGGAGCGCGCTATAGCAAAAGAATTTTTTCAAGAGTCCATTACGAGGACCTATGGAGTTTCTACGATGAATGCAAAGCTATTGTTAAACAGGAGTGGTCCAAAAAGGGAAATTAGCTAGAGAGCAACGCAATCCAGCTCTTTAAGCAAACTAGCAAAACTACTCTAGCAAAACTAATGTGCTGGAGCAAGAAAACGTCCGAGGGCAGTAAGAAAAAGTTGAAGAAGCTGATGAATAGAATAAAAGAGCTTTAGGAATATGGCAGACAATATGAATGTGGAAAAGAATTGAAAAGCATTGAGAGATAGATTCAGTATCTTTTAATATGCAAAGAAATTTTCTGGAAGCAGAGGTCCAGGGTAGACTGGCTTAAATAAAGAGATAAAAATACAAAATTCTTCCATCTCAAAGCTTCATCTAAGAAGAGAAAGAACAAAATCTGGCATAGCGGATGCACAAAGAAGATGGGTTGAGGAAAATAAAGATATAGAGAAAGATTTTGTGGGTGTTTTACAAAATTGTTCACCACATCCACCCCTACCCAAGCTCAAATGGAAGAGGCCCTATGAGGGAATGGTGCCAAAAGTATCATCAGAAATGAATGACAATTTCAGCCAACCATTTACAGAAGAGGAGATTACAAAGGCCTTGGCCCAAATATATTCATCCAAAGCTCCGACTTGATGGATTACCAGCTGCCTTCTACCAAAAGCATTGGACATCAGTCAACGCCACGTCTTCACATTCTTAATGAAGTAGATACTATTGCTTCCTTGAATCACACATATATTGCCTTATTCCCAATACTGCAAAGCCTAGGAAAGTCACTGAATCTAGACCAATAAGCTTCTGTAAAGTTATCTATAGAATTATCGCAAAAGCTATGGCAAATAGACTGAAAACTATCCTACATGATGTAATTGATTCATCTCAAACTGCTTTCATTCCCAATAGATTAATAACTGATTACATTATGGTTGGGTATAAATGCTTTCATAAAATTAGACATAGTAAAGAAAAAAAAAAAATGATCTGGTTGCTTTGAAGCTTGGCGTCAATAAACCTTATGATCAGGTAGAGTGGGCTTTTTAAGGCAGACAATGAGCAAATTGGGCTTTAATGAAAATTGGATAAAATTGTTATTCAACTATATTACCACCTCATCCTTCTCAGTAATTATCAATGGAGTAACTAAAAGTATGATCACCAAAGAGGTTTGAGAGAGGGATGGCCATTATCTCCGTACCTGTTTATAATATGTACAGAAGCCTTCTCTAATTTGCCGGTGCAGGCAGGGATACAAAAACAAATACAGGGGCTGAGATTTATACAGCACGTATCTATCTCACATCTCTTGCTCGCAGATGGTGGCTTAATATTTTCCAAAGCATCTCTCAAAGACTATCAATATCTCAAGGACATTTTCGATTGCTATGCTACTGATTCAAGACAAACATTCAATTTTGACAAGTCCAGTATGTTCTGTAGTGGGAATGTTTATGAAAATAAAATTTCAGTTGTTAAGAGAATTTTCCAGCTCAATGTGGTTTCGAAGCATGAAACGTACTTGGGGCTGCCTTCTATGATAGGAAGAAAGAAGAAGAATTTTTTTGATGAAGTGAAGCTAAAGGTCCAGATCAAGATTTCCAGTTGGCAGTGAAAGTTTTTCTCTAATGGAGGGAAAGAGATACTAATTAAGGCAATAGCACAAGCTGTCCAGCATATGCAATGAGTGTCTTCAAGTTTCCAATTGGATTGTGCGATGACATCCAGCGAGCTATTGCCAATTTCTGGTGGAGCAACAAAAAGGAGGAAAAGGGTATCTCTTGGATAAAATGAGAGAAGGTGAGTCACGCAAAAATTTGAGGGTGAATAGTGTTAAAAAATTGTATGTTTATTAAGGGGTAAAAATGTTTTTTTGTGCTATTAATAAAATTTATATTTGTAATTGTGTAATATATTGTGAATTTTTAATAATTTTTCTAATTACTTGATTTTGTCTATTTCTATGTGTTTATTAAGTAAAAATAATAATTTCATATAGTTTGAGGCTCCAAACAAATGTATGGATGTCAAATTTGGATTCTAAAAGTCTGAGAAATTAATGTCATTATCGAGAAAAATCTGAGACTTTTGCTGTAAATTTTTACCACAGAAAATGTGGTAATTGTGAAATTTTAAATTTTTATCATATTAGATACAGTAATTATTAGTTGAATGTATTAGATGTGCTTGAATGGATTAAATTAGGGACAAATGTAATAGGTTAGATTTATATTTTATTAGTGGGACAAATATAACGTTAAGATATAATAGTTTTTTTTATTTATATGGTGTCGATTAATCATATATTAGTATAAATAGAAAGGGGGGAACACACCTCTCTATACCTCTTCTTCTCTTCTTTCTCCTCAAATTCTACTTATCATCTCTCTTTGTAATGTGTTTTCAATAAATAAAATTAGTTTTATTTCAATTTTCAAATATCATTTTTAATTATGTGTGTTTCAAATTTAATGATTTCTTTTATTTCAAATATCTTTAGCTAAATATTAGGAGTTAGAGGGAGGTGAAACTTTTAGTAAAAAAATATGATTTACTCAAATTTCATTTTTAATTTTATAAATTAAATTATTTTCTATTTAATTTATCCATATTTTATATTTCAAAATTTTAATTTATTGTAGACAAGCATTGGAATTTGGCACAATAAATTCTTAGTATAACTTGTGGTAAAATGGTATTTTGACTTATTGTAGACAAGTTAAGTTTTAACACGCTAAGTTCTTAATTCATAATAAAATTAATAGTAAAATTATTTGAATTTATATAATTAATCTTTTGGAAAATAAAAACAAAAAGAATTTGTTGAGTTGTAATTTTTTATAGATCTATAACCCTAACTAATTCAACTTGATCATTTTCTCAAATTAAATTGCATATTTTTAATTTTTATTTTTATATTTTTGATAAACTTAAATAAATAAATTAAATCCTCTCTCTATGAATCGACTTCAAACTCACTGAATTATAATACAACAAAACACTCTTATACTTGAGAGTTAAAAATCACTTTTAGGTTATGTCTAGGGGCATGAGGTTTAGAGATATATCAAGCTTCAACCAAGCTCTAATAGCATAGCAAGGATGGAGGTTGATTGAAAACTCGGACTCTAATGCAGCTAGAGTACTAAAGGCTAGATATTTTAAAGAAACTAACTTTTTGAGTGTCTCAATGGGTTCCAACCCGTCTTATACTTGGAGAAGTATAATATGGGGAAGAAAGTGATTCTTAAAGGATATAGATGGAGAATTGGTAATGATGGGAAAGTCTTGGTTTATAGAAACAATTGGTTCAAACCTATTTTCATCCCGAATTTGCCTCATGATGCCAATGTTTGGTATTGGTAGATGCGGAAAACAAGTGGAAAGTAGACTTGATTCAGCAGAAGTTCTCAAGGGAAGATGTAGAGGCAATACTAAGTATCCCTTTACCAAGAAGAAAGAGAAAAGATCAAGTGATCTGGCACTATGACAGAAAAAGAGAATATTCTGTCAAGAGTGGGAACCAAGTGGCCCTTAACATGCAATTCCCAACCTCTCCGGGATGCTCGAGCAATAATAATAGTAACTGGAATGCTATATGGAAGCTTTCTCTCCTTAAGAAGATAAAGATTTTCATCTAGAAGGCAGTTAAAACTTGTTGCCTCCGGCTGAAAATCTGTGTTGGCATGCAATTGTTCAGCTGGTTCACTGTAAACGTTGTGGAAATAGAGTGGAAAACATTTTTCATGAGCTGGTTATCTGCAAAGCAGCAAGAAAAGTTTGGCAACTTTCACCAACGGCAAGTACAGTGTATAAATGTGTAGCTCAGACCTTTTATGGGAGTTGATAAGGATACAAAGGAGATTAAGTAAAGCTAATCTCGATTACTCTATTCTAGATGATTTGGCATGCTAGAAACAAATTTGTTTTTAAAGGGATGAAAATAGATCCAAGCATCTCAATAGCCAAGGCTAAATTAATATGTGAGGCTTACAAAAGAACCCAATTCCCAGATTTGTTGAATGGAAAGAACTTGCAGAAGAAGAAACGGGATGAATGGACTCCCCCACCTCTAGGATGGTTAAAAATCAATGTTGATGCAGCCACCGATATTGAGAGGCAATGTGAAGGGCTAGAAGCGATAACCAGAGACTCCACAGGGAAATGCATAGCAGCAACCATTAAAACTGTCCCTTTTAAGGGAGATGTTCTGTATGCAAAAGCAGAAGCAGCTAATTGGGGTATTTGCGTTGCAAGGGAGGTAGGCTTGTTGTCAGTAGATTTGGAAAGTGATTCGCAAACAATAGCAGGTCTAATCAACAAGAAGGGGGATAGCATGATTAAGATGCACTAGATCATTTTAGATATTCAAGATCTAAAGAAGCAGTTTAATTTTTTTAAGGCTAGATATGTGCCTAGATCTTGTAATACTTGTGCTCATTTATTAGCCAATAGCTCTAGGCAAGACTGAATCTTCTATTCGGAAGGAAAATTTCTCCCCAGAACTTAAACATGGTTTCCGTTTTATGATTTAATTTGCTTTCCTTTCGAAAAAAAAGAAAATAGACAACAATTTCATCGCTATCCTAAACCCAATTTCAACCAAAACGGTGAGAATTTAACTGTTGAAGATAAACATTGATTCCTTCACCGTTGGATTGTTGGACACGATTTCAGTGAATCCAATGAAGGCTGAAGGCCCATGAAGCACGAAACTCGGTCCAATGCAACGTCCATGAAGTGACGGGAAAAAGTCATGTAACTATCCGGGGAAAAGAAAAAAGTTCTCAAAAAAAAAAAAAAAAACAAGCGAAATTTTTTAAATTCGCGCTTTACTGTTAAAATGATGTTCCGTTGGTTACCACCCAAGCAGCATTGGTCAACTCGCAAGTGAAACGGGTAAGTCTGTAATTATTATTTTTAATCCAAATTTATTCAATTAATTTAATTATTACTCTCTCCATCCTTGCTAGTGGGCGGGCTGCTCTGGCTTATGTTATTTGCTATATATTTTAATAGAAGAGTTGTTATCCTAAAGTTAGTTACATCTATAAAAGCTCCAATACAAAATTATAATACATACAAGGAATTAGAAAAAAAATCAAGAATTAGTAATTTCATAGAAGCAACAATTAGATGGAATAAAAAGTATCAAATGAAAAGCTACGAAAGTTTATGATGATTAATTAGTTGGCATGGAAAATGAACAAGGAATCACAAAATTTGGAGGATAGAACACGCGGTTTGTATCAAAGTGAATACAACAAGCAGAAACGCAACAATAGTTCCGGTGCCTCTCCAAAGATTGCTGAAATAAACACTTTTAAAAGTTGCCGTTGTATGGTTCCAGCTGTTCTTATAGTGATCCTTGAGACGCTTAATGACGGCATAGTAACAGGATTCACTTAAATTTATTTGCGGGCAAAGTCTATTGAACATCATTGCTACTTTAGTACTGTCACCCAAGTTATTGGATATAATTCCCTCTTCGGCAAGCAAATCTACGTCTGCTTCTGTGTTGACAAGAAAGTCCATTAGATCAATAAAATTGCAAACGTGTGTATCAAGTGGATAATGACACTGCTCCAATGCCATAACGTTTCGGATCAACAGTTCTGTCTCGTCATATACTTCTGTCCGTGGAATTTGCAGGACATGTCCTCCTGGCCATAGCTTGTTAATCTTCCCAAATGTTACCTCAAGCAAGCATTTTCCTTCATTAGGCTTGAACTTCACTCCTGACTCACGCAGTTTGACTGCACAAGGTAAATCATTAACAAATCCTTTTGTCTCTGGTCCTTGGTACAATCTTGTCATAAAATATCTTCTCAGATCAGTGAAATGTTTAACTTTCTCCTTGACATCAATTTCCCTTAATGTATCACCGTAGAAGAATGCACAAGAAAGATCAAGGAAAGAAGGATAGCCTGCTGCTCTAACAGCCTTAGGGAAGGCTAAGTTGTATAGTTCCTGGAGGACAAAGAATGGAAGCTGATTTTCTAGTAATTGCAAGTCACATAAAATACCAGTCCTTAGTCGTGGTTTAACTAATAGAAAATCATTTGCACCTTCGTCATCCCTCAGAAACAGCTCAATGATGAAGACAGCATCATACAGAATCATTCTTATAAACTCAAACTTTTTAAGCTTACACGTTTCTTCATAAAAATTACGGATATTTTGTTCGTATTTTTCTACGAAGTTTATAAGATCTTGCCATATCTCCCCAGTGATCCGCTCGCTAAATTCTCTTTGATATCTTATCTTCTGTTTCTCCATATCGGCTAATTCATTTTTACGATGGTGAAGGGGGCCTATTGAAATTACCTTAGGAGTGTAGGCTTCTTTATTTATTTTGCGGAGATCCTTAGGGACCCTGTAAATACAACACCCACGATGAGGCTTCAGCTTTTCCCCAACGTCAATTCGTACCTCTTTGCTCTCTTTAAGAGCAGCAATTGTTATTTTATCTTCCTTCATCTCCAACTTCCAACCCTAATTAACAGTAATATTACAAAAGTCAATAACAATAGATTAAGCCCCTAGCTAAAAGAAAGAATATGCATGTCACTCGTAAAATTGGGATACAAAGTGATCATCATCATAAATCATGCAAGACAAATATGAATCAATTATACGCAAGGGAGATTCACACAAATTTTGTAGAAATATATAATATCATGGATTAATATGAAGTTTTCATGTTATGATCATAACATTAGAAAATGATATCGCTAAAAACGTTATGTGGACATGCAAACTTTTCAAGATGATGACGACTATGATGACAAAACTAATCAAGATAATTGCTGGACCAAAATCATATAATTGAAATAAAGAGCATAGATTAAAAATTTTAAAGGCCAAGGTGTCGACTGGACCAGAATCTATTCGCTTCCGCGTCGACCTGTTCCAAAGTTCTTGTCTTGGATTATGTTTTTCTTCGCTTTACTCCGTTGTACATATATATTCTATGTAGTACGGATAATCACACCTACATAGTTTACGTCTTCGTCTCCTTATACGCATATCCTCAATTGACAAATTTAATTCGAATGGTTAATTAAGTAAAGACTTTATGAGGTCTACGGTAATCATGTAAAGACTAAAAATTAAGTTTTTTTTTTAACAAAAAGGACAGCTATTTCTTTATTATCAAAGATTGAATCAAGTGGTTATAACTCAAGCTCTCACAAGTTCAAGTCTCCATATAGTAATACGGAGATTTAATTCATCTCTAAAAAATTAGAGTAGAGGTTGGTCTTTTCCTTTACAAAATGTAAATAGGGTAGGGTAAGATTGGTAAAATTCGAATCTAAATTCGGATGTTGGTGCATCTGGATTTGGAACATTTGAATCTGGATCAGGATTAATAATTTTACATCTAGATCTGCATCCGGATCTATAAAAATAGATGAGGATCCGGATGCAGATAAAATCCTTAACAGATGCAGGTAGATATTCCAAATATGTGGATCCACAAAAATTAAATTTAATAATTTAATATATAATTTAAAAATTCAATAATTTACCTAACAATATCAAATAAAATTCAATCATAATTTAATAATTAATAATTCAACATGAATAATATACACATAATCTCATAAATCTACAAATAAAATTTTATTTTTTATTTCATTTTTAATGTATATTTTTAATTTAAAATAAAATTAATAATTTACCTAATAATATCAAATAAAATTCAATCATAATCCAATAATTAATGATTCATTGTTCAACATGAATAAGATACAACAACATCATAAATTTACAAATAAGAATTAATTTTTAATTTTTAATTTAATTTTTAAAATTCATTAATTTATCTAATAATATCAAATAAAATTCAATCATAATCTAACGATTTAATAATTCAACATAAATAACATAAAAAACATCATAAATTCACAAATCAAATTTATTTTTAATTTTTAACATGTATTTTTAATATAATTTATAATTTAAAATAAAATTTATCTGGATCCAGATATCCAATTTTGTAGATGCACATGCATCTTAATCCAGATCTATGTGGATGCTCATTTTCCACATCCAGATCTGTATTAATATGTGGATCTAGATCTTCTGGATGTTTTTCTAAATTTATTTTACATCCCCAGAATAGGGTTAAAATTTGGATAGTGCTTCATATGATATTAATATATTCTTGTTCTAGTAATAGTCTGGATTGTATTAATTATAATTTCGTGTTATATGAGTTGTTATTTTAAGTAGTAGTATAATGTAATTAAAAAAATAGAATCAAATTTATTGCAACCAATTGAAATAGACTATGAATCCAGCATCACTTTCTTTTAATGAAGAAAGACTTTCTTCCGGACGGCAAGGTTGCATATCTGAGTAGAAAGGCTCATAAATATATTTATTTCTAATCTAAGAAAAAGTCTGCTTACAAAGAGTAAATTCTTATTTTAATAAAATAAAGATTTTCTTACTTTACAGCTTGTTGTAAAATATATTTCTCACAATTACAGTGATATGATAGGATCCACAATATTTAGCTATGAATGGTATACCATGCCACTCCCATTTGCCATAAAATAATTATTAAACTACTTCTTGGGTGGTACAAGTCAATCGTTCTGGACGTCCCTAGGAAGGTACACTTAATGTCTCGAACAATTAAAAAATCCACATGATGAAATATGTGGCACCCTGTCGGCGTTAACAATTTAGTATGAGCAAATTTCGGTTTACCATAATTTTCAATTTATTCTCTAATTTTAAAAATATTAATCTACCTCTTTATCAATACGCCTCTATATTCCAAATCTTTTGAATAGAAAATAAAAATAAATTAATATTTTCATAACTTTAAAAGAAAAGTTGAAGATTATTATTCTAGGTGGGAATAAATTGGAATTTAGCCCATTAACATAAAAAGAAACTATGAGGTAAATTGTGGTCAAATTCACCTCACTAATGGAGTGTTATTTCATCACATTTTCGTTAAAAGCAGATTACGGAATCTCAAAGAAGGTAAATTACAGGTGGTCTAATTAAGAGGAAATCCATGTCTAAGGCTCCATTTACTATAATTTTTCAAATAGAATTTATTTAAATAGGGCTTTTTTAGTTGAGATTTTATAAATAAAATTTTTACTTAAAAAATTTTAGTCGTTTGGTTGTCCATAAGAGTTTTTATTAAAAATTTATAAAATTATTTTAATAAACATATTTTTTAAAGTTATGTTATGAAAAAAATAAAATAAAATTATTAAATAAGTAGAAGATATCTTAAATATTTTAATATGTAAAGAATACATTTCAATTTCTATTTTTGAAAGTCTAAAATTTAAGCTTTTGTTAGTAAAAGCAAAAATAATTTGTTTAAACTTAAAAATCTCTATTAAAAAAATAATTAAATAATAACAAAAATTATAATAAGATCTTATATGATTAAATAAATATTTTTAACAATTAAATAAGTCATATCAAATTAACACAAACTGATATTAAAATGCAGCATTGTATAGCATTAGTTAAAATGCAGCATTTACTGCATTACCAAAACCTGCGGCCCCCTCGTTATTAGGTTGTACTGCCGATTTTTCAAATGTAGCATTGGATTGGATTGCATTGAGTAGCTTTAAAATGCAGCATTTACTGCATTGCCAAAACCTGCGCCCCCGCTCGTTATTAGGTTGTACTGCTGATTTTTGAAACACAGGAGTCGTTAGCTAGCCTTTTTTTTTTTTTTAATGTTTACAACATTATTATTATTAATATTAATTTAATATAATATTCCATATTATTAATTTTAATTTTAATTTAATTTTACATTATAATTATTAATATAAAGTAATAATTTAAAATTTTAATATAACTAATAATAAATACTTAAATGTGAGTAAATTTGAATAATATTAATTTAAAATTAATAATAATATAAATAATATTATTATATATACTACATATACTCTTACTTGAATTATTTAGCACAATTTATTTTGGTTATTAATATATTATAATAATTTTATTACTTTATTATTTTGTCATTGTCCTGTGGAATGTATAAACTTTTATTTTATCATCTAAGATGAGTTTTGAACTAATCTTGTAATTTTTAATCATTTATTTATGCTGTTATACTATTTAGAGATAATTTGATTAAATTGTTTATTTTGATCTTTATTTCAAAGGTTGTATATTTAGAAAATACTGAAAAATAAATGGCATGCTTCTTAAAATTTGAGGTTATAAGGTTCGATCTTTTATGAAGAATTATGAATTTTTTTTTAACATTTGCACTAAAAAATATTGTTAAATTTCTAAAATGTAAGACTTTTATATTTAGTATTTTTTAATACTGATAAACATTATTTTCTTAATATATAATTTAAATTATTATAAAAAAATTAAAATTAATACAGTATAGTACAACACCAAATATAATATAATTAAAATTTAATACAATATAGTGTGGCATTAAACATTGTACATAATTGTTAAAATACAGTACTAATACAATATAATTTAATATAATATAAAATATTAAAATAATGTAATATAGTATAATACAATATAATATGTCCAAGCACCTTAAAAGTATGTTGGTACCATGTATTAAGTTGATCTATCTTGTAAATGGTGGGTGTATATTACATATCAACTAACCAGCAAAGGCCAAGCTCAAGGAGGCTTACCCGTAGCCAGAGTAAGTTTTTTGGATAAATTTTTTAGTTAATTACAAAATTATCCTTATAATAAAACATTAAAAAATTTAAACATGCTGTAAGCTAATAAATCTAATTACTAGATCAAATTTTTCCGACATCTCAATTTAGCCGCAAAGGGAAAACTCAAATGCAATTGCAACTAATCGTTATCAATTTCCTTCCAAGCTACGGCAATGACGATTTGAGTTTTGTAATAACACTTTTTTTGTAATACATTTTTTGAGCTTTTTTAACTACTAGTATAGCTAAACCTTGAAGTTTGTTGGCACTTGGCCTTTTGAAAGCTTTCTGCCATGTTATTAAGATTTGATTACCAGCATTTTGTATTTTAATGTCTATTTGCAAATTACGATAGAATATGTTAATGGAGAGTAGTGACTGGAATTAAAAAATAATTTAAACATAATTTGATTTATATAAAGGATTTTGTTGTGATATTGATTTCTGAATTATTAGTAATTAGTGGCATTATTATTACAGGGTTCAATATAAAACAATTAATCAATAAGCTAAGAAGGATGTTGAACGGTGATTTTGAATAGTAGTTAGAAAAAATTTAGCCCATCCTTCAAAAAATATTGCTAGCTTCGCCACTTGCAAAATATATACTAAAATGAGAAAAACCATTTTTGATATTTACACACTCTTTTCCACTAATATTTGTAAATTTTTCTCTCAAAATCACTCAGCAATCAATCAAATGAAGACATTAGAACACTTAAAACAATTATATCCTTTTTTATTTTAACGATAACTGAGTTATATATATATATATATATATATCAGGAATTCCTAATTATAATTTAATATTTGTCATATAATCAATTAAAATTTTTTTTTGATGTTTTTTAAAACACATTCGGCCTACATGACTTCATAAAATAATTAATGTGTACGATTTACTGACGACTTTTTAGTACATCTATAATAAATTCACGAGCTACACCGCTTACCGACATACAAGAATTACTCGACGAATTTTTAATACATTTTCCTATAAATATACGACTGAATTCATATACGGAGTTTCGGGTTTGGTTTGAAATCTTTTAACTATGGGTGGTTTTGTAACTTCAATCAGATTAGACGTATCAAAATAATTGAAAAAAATGGACATATACAAGTATATAAGTACCCTCCCTTTGGTGTATGGCTGGCAAATTCTCAAAATAATTTTTAAATAAGGAACCTGCACTCACGCGTACGTTAGGCAAATCCTTCGAATAAATAAACACATACAGGGAAATAAATATCCTATTGATAGACAAGCATAATAATTATAGAAGCACATGTGAAAATGTAATGACGACATGCAATAACTTTTGACGTGCATTTTTTGAAATAGATATAATAATTATCAATAACCTGTACACTCACGTGTACCTTGCGTAAACCCTTTAAATAAAGATAAATTTAACATATAATTTTTATATATTATATTAAATACATAAATAATATATAAAATTCATATTATATATTATTTATATATATATGGTGTAACATATAACTAATTATATGTTACAAGTTTTTTTAAATAAATAAACACAGAAAAATAAATACCCTATTGACAGACAAGCATAATAATTATAGAAGCACATGTGAAAATATAATGACAACATGCAATAACTTTTGACATGTATTTTTTGAAATAGATATAATAATTGTCAACAATCCTATACACTCACGTGTACTTTAGATAAATCCTTTAAATAAAGATAAATTTAACATATAATTTTTATATATTACACTACACACATAAATAATATATAAAATTTATATTATATATTATTTATGTATATAGTGTAATATATAATTAATTATATATTAAAAGTTTTTTTAAATAAATAGACACAGGAAAATAAATATCCTATTGACAGATAAGCATAATAATTATAGAAGCACATGTGAAAATGTAATGAGGACATGCAATAACTTTTGACATGCATTTTTTTAAATAGATATAATAATTGCCACCAACCCGTTAGACAACTACTCACGCCCTCTATTTATTTTTCTGCCATCAGACCACTGCTGTCTTTTTTCATTTATTTTCATTTAACTTTCTCTTGTCATCATTATAATAACTTATATATTCATATCATTATAAAATAGACAGTAAAAACGAATAAACATTTTTTCCTTCCTTTTGTTTTTTAAATATACCTACCTTTTGATGCATCGCTGGCAAATCCTTGGGTTGACTGGCTCAATTAAAGTTTCATGTAAAGTTTTCCTCCGTACGTCATACAATTTTTCTTTTCTTTTCTTTTCTTTTTTTTTAGCCCGAAGTCAATGTTTTCATGATGTCTTTCTGTACTGTCTAATTGTAGGTTTGAGGTCAATGCCTTTTTTTTTTTCAGAAAATAATGAAAATGGTGAACAGCCCCAAAAAAAAAAGGGTTTTTAATCTCTAATTTTTCCTCGACCTTCAATTTGGATAATCAATTAAATAAAACGATTTTTGGAGCCACTAATCAGATTTTTAGAATCTTCAACGTCAATGCTTAATATGAAGTCTTTGTTAATTTATTCATGTAACGACAACTTTAATTTTTTTATTAATGATAGACATTTTAATTTTTTATTTTAAATTTTATCTCAAATGATATATCATTCATTAATTAATTAATAATTTTTTATAAAATTTAAATAAATTAATTATATTATTCTCACTAACTAATTGTTTAATATAAATGATTAGAGATAGTTTTTTGCAATAAAAATTTGAGATATATAACACTGCTCTTAATTTTAATTAGTAATGATGGATATATCAAATTTTCAATCTTAAATTTTATTTCAAAAGATGTGTTCTTGATTAAATGATTGATAATTTTTTTATAAAATTTAAGTTAATTAATTATATTATTTTATCAACTAATTAATGAATATTATATTATTTAAAATAATTTTTTAAAATAAAAAATTTAAAATGTTTAACACTGCTATTTTTTAATATCAATTTGCGGCTAGCAGCGTTAACTAATTTTGTGCTTCACTGCTTCTCTGTACTTCATTGCTGAAAGACTGAGGCGTAAAAACATTAAAAAATAAAAAATAAAACGAGAATATTGGACTTATGTTTGTTGGTTCGATTGCTAAAGCTCTAGCTCTGACTTTTGGAAGAGATCAATTTTTTGTTTCTTTCGAAAAGTTTGTAGTTTTTTCTTTTTATCTGTGTGTAAAATTGTCACCTACTATCCATCTCAATCGATCTTGTTTTCGAAATTAGTACAATATGGTGTAAATATATAAATATTTGGGATATTATAAAATGTTCACCTAATTTTACCAACAAAATTTGATGATAATTACTTTTCCAATCTTACATTTTCATTTTTATTGTTTTATCATAAAATCATTAACTTTGTTCAAAAGCTATTAGCGTCCTCAAAAACAGTAGCGTCCTAGGAGCATTTAAGGAATCTTAAAAATTTAAACAACACTGGTATTTTGATTTTAAAAAAAGGTCACGTGTTAAACTGATAATTATTCAACTAAAATACAATTTTTACTGTTAATAAATCAAAATATTGTAATTGATATATATATATATATATATTCATTTTATTGATATGACTACAAATGTTAAAAGAATAAGCAATTAAGACAAAATTAGTTTCTTAACATAATTATTTGCTTTTATTAAATTAATTGTCGTAATTGATATGTATTTATTAAAATCGATAAATTAAAAAATAATTGACACATAATTTGATTTGTATAAAGGATTTGTTGTGATATTTATTTCTAAATTTTAGTAATTAGTGGCATTATTATGACTGGGTTCAATATAAAACAATTAATCAATAAGCTAAGAAGAATATTGAACGGGGATTGTGAATAGTAATTAGAAAAAATTTAGCCCACCCTTTAAAAAATATAGCTAGCTTCGCCACTTGCAAAATATGTACTAAAATGAGAAAAACCATTTTTCATATTTACACACTCTTTTCCACTAATATTTGTAAATTTATCTCTCAAAATCACTCAGTAATCAATCAAATGAAGACATTGAAACACTTAAAACAATTATATCCTTTTTTATATTAACAATAACTGAGTTATATATATTAGTGTAGCGGTAGTTCTACGGAAAAATAGTTTAACGCCAGGATGATAAAAAGCTTAACACTTTTCATTCTTATTACTTTTATATGAAAAAAATAAAAAATGAAAAGATCGTCTTATTCAAAACCTTAATTATGAAATTCCTTTTCTTTCACTTTACACCTCGTAACACACAGAATATATTAAGAATCTCAGGTTAGAAAAAAAATTTAAATATCTTAAATTCAAAAATGAAAAAAATTATTTTAGTTTTTAATTATTATTTTATTATCTAATTAAAAATAAGATATTTATTATTGATCAATATAAAATTGATTAAAAAATTCAAATTCACTAATATATATCATCGCTAGATTCTAGTAATTGTTAGATTAATCTTTATGTTTTATATCTATACTAGTCAACACATACACACACACACACATATATATATATATATAATCAATTAAAAATTTTTTTGATGTTTTTTAAAACCCAATCGGCCTACATGACTTCATAAAACAATTAACGTGTACGACTTATTCGACGACTTTTTAATACATCTATAATAAATTCACGAGCTACACCGCTTACCGACGTACAAGAATTACTCGACGAATTTTTAATACATTTTCCTATAAATATACGACTTAATTCATATACGGAGTTTCGGCTTTGGTTTGAAATCTTTTAACCATGGTGGTTTTGAAACTTCAATCAGATTAGACGTATCAAAATAATTGGAAAAAATGGACGTATACAGGTAAATAAGTACCCTCCCTTTGATGTGTGGCTGGGAAATTCTCAAAATAATTTTTGAATAAATGAACATATACAAGTAAATAAATATTATTGGCAGACAAACATAATAATTACAGAAGCACATGTGAAAATGTAATGGTGACGTGCAATGATAACTTTTGACATGCATTTTTTGCAATACGTATAATAATTGTCACTTACCCTATTAGACAACTACTGACGCCCTCTATTTACTTTTCTCCTACCAGACAACTGCTGTCTTTTTTCATTTATTTTCATTTAACTTTCTCTTATAATTATAATAATAACTTATATATTCATATTACTGT
The DNA here is from genome assembly GCA_030449875.1 of Aegle marmelos. Classification (NCBI taxonomy): domain Eukaryota; kingdom Viridiplantae; phylum Streptophyta; class Magnoliopsida; order Sapindales; family Rutaceae; genus Aegle; species Aegle marmelos. The sequence continues at coordinate 14,199,978 of JASUUL010000115.1, forward strand.
AAAATAGACGGTGAAAAGGAATAAACATTTTTCCTTGCTTTTGTTTTTTTAACGTACCCACCTTTCGGTGCATCGCTGGCAAATCCTTGGATGATTGGCTCAATGGAAGTTTCATGTAAAGTTTTTCATCGTAGGTCGTATAATTTTTCTTTTGTTTTTTTTTTTAACCTCTAACTTACAATTTACTGTAAGATATTCCTTTTATAACTACAATATTATAAATTTATCACAATAATATAATTATGAGAAAAATATTTTACAACAAACTATAAAATAGGCATTTCCTTCTTATTTTGGCTTCGAAGTCAATGTTTTCATGAAGTCTTTCTTTACTGACAAATTGCTGGTTTCGAGGTCAATGTCTTTTTTTGTCTTTTAGAAAAAAATGCTAAACAGCTAAAAAGAAAAAGCTTTAATCTCCAATTTTCTCTACCTTCAATTTAGATAATCAATTAAATAAAACCATTTTTGGAGCCACTAATCAGATTTTTGGAATCTTTGACGTCAATGCTTAATGTGAAGTCTTTGTTAATTTATAATGTAACGGCAACTTTATTTTTTTTCTCAAATTTTATCTTATATAGTGTGTCATTCAGTAATTAATTGATAATTTTTTATAAAATTTAAGTAAATTAATTATATTATTCTCATTAACTAATTAGTAAATACAGATCATTTGGGATAGTTTTTTAGAATAAAAAATTTAAGATATATAACACTACTCTTAATTTTAATGAGTAATGATAGATATATCAAATTTTCTATCCTGAATTTTATTTGAAATGATGTGTTATTCATTTTCAATGATTGATAATTTTTTATAAAATTTAAGTGAATTAATTGTATTATTTTATCAACTAATTATTGAGTATCACATTATTTAAAATAATTTTTTAAGATAAAAAATTTAAGATGTGTAGTATTACTCTTTTTTAATATCAATTTGCAGCTAGCAGCGTTAAATAATTTTGTGCTTCGTTTCTTCTCTACACTTCATTGTGCTGAAAATTAATTAAAAAAAAAAGAGGCGGCTTGACCACGCGGTTTGAACTATAAAGAACATGAATAGTAATACTATTTAAACTGTACTAAATATTTTGCTTATAAATAAGAAAGTCTAGAGTAACCCTAAATTTGAAAAGTAAGGGAATACACAACAAATATTTAGAACTTATAAAATAAATAGAAATATTCTTAAATATGTAATTATATTATATGAGCAGTTGGCTCTTCAATATGAGTATTAACAGTGTGCTTCTTTAAATAATATTTGTCGAAATCATGTATTTGAGATTTGGGTAAGAGAAAATTATTTCTAAGAGTATGTTTGTAAAAATTTTTTACATTGTGAATATTTTTCTCTAATTATTTTGTGACAACGGCTGTGGTTTTTCTCCATATTTAAAGTTTTATATGAAAATCTTGTATTTTATAATTGGTGTATTCTCTATTTAATTTTTTATTAATTTATTATTTAACAAATTACTTGAAAAGATATCGAGAGGAAGCTCAATTTCCTAATACATTATTGAAAGCCTGAGGCATAAAAAAACAAAAAAATAAAAATAAAAAACAAAACAAGAATATTGGACTTATGTTTGGGTGGTTCGATTGCTAAAGCTCTAGATCTTACCCTTGGAAGTAATCAATTTTTTGTTTCTTTCGAAATGTTTGTAGTTTTTTTTTTTTTTAAATCTGTGTGGAAAATTATCACCGACTATCCATCTCAATCGATCTTGTTTTTTAAATTAGTGTGTTAAGGTGTAAATATATAAATATTTGGGATATTATCAAATGTGCACCTAATTTTACCACCAAAATTTGATGATAATTACTTCTCCAATCTTACATTTTAATTTTTATTGTTTTACAATAAAATCATTAACTTTGTTAAAAAACTATTAGCGTCCTCAAAAATAGTAGCGTCCTATGAGTATTTAAGGAATCTTATAAATTTAAACAACATTGGCATTTTGATTAAAAAAAAGTCACGGGGTAAATTGATAATTTCCTAATAAGTCAAGTGGTAAATTGATAATTATTCAATTAAAATACAATTTTTTCCTGTTATTAAATCACAATATTGTAATTGATATGATTACAAATGTTAAAAGAACAAGAAATTAAGACAAAATTAGTTTCTTAAAATAATTATTTGCTTTTATTAAATTAATTGTTGTAATTGATGTGTATTTATTAAAATCGATATAAATATAAATAGTAAAATGACAGTTATGATAAAATTAATTTTTCTTAATATAATAATTTATTTAAACAGTTTTAGCATTAAAAATATGAGATTTTCTATACACTTGATTTTAGGCTTCTTTTCCATTTAGGGTGCAAAATCGTTCTTGCACACACTTTAAGTAGTTCAAGGTAATATAGCATTTTAACATAAATTCTGCTAAATATTTTGTTACTTTTAATGATTTAAGTGGTAAAATGATCAAAATCAAATAGTTGGATAGAAAAATTAATTGTTAGAATTTTGTGGGGGTAAATAAATATATAAAAAAATAGGTGAATATTTGATGGTATCCTAAATTTTTTAATGGGGGAATTTTTGCATAGGTTCCAAAAAGAATTTGCAAGTTCCAAATATGGAGTACTAATTAGGTATGAACAGCTATTTGAACTAAAATGCTCCTAAGATTTTGTGAAAGCAATAAGTTCTCCTCCCTTCCATTGTAAGCATCCACAATTCACACTAAAAAATATTTCTATTACTATTACGGTGCTTTTAAATAGCTGCAAGTAAAAGCGGCTGAAAGTCAAAATGGGTTGAAATCCAAATAGTCTAGAATTGAATGCATACTTAATTATTGAGCCGTTGAAAATTTTGCATGCTTGTCCGTCCCAAAATAATAGTATGCTGTGGATAGAATCATAAACGAATGTGGAAACTAAAAATAAATTTTCAAACTCTAACCAATAACGTCTGTTGCCTTGAATGGTCGATTTTAGCCTTTGACTCAAGTTGATCCGTAACTCACTTGCAAGATGAAAAACAAAAGTGAGTTTGAAAAGTTTAGTGTTTGGTATTTTTTTAAAGTCAATTTTGATAAATTCATCTCATCTTATAGGTGAATTTAAAAAGTTGGGAGGAGTAACTTTTTAAATTTTGATTTTACATATATCCTCACATATTTTACATCAATCTAACATTATCTTAGATAATTAAGAAATAAACTTAAAAAATAATGTCATTATTACTTTGATTTAGGTTCCATTTAATGTTGAGGTTGAAATTCAATAAACAAATTATTTCATAATTTTTGACAAAGTAGTCTTTAGTAAATGTTGTAAAGTAACTTATTTCATAATTCTTTTCATTTCATCGCAGCTTTTAAATTTCAGTAGGTGTTGCTTTTTATAAGCAGCTTATTTAATAAGGTACCATATTTTTTTAAAGTTATTATTATAACGTTAGTTTAATAAAAAAATAATTATGTCTTACTTATCCATAAACCTTAATATATAAATCATCAGATATCATAATACCGCTATAATTTGAAATTTGAGAAATTTTATTATCAAAAATTTATTGTGAATATAATACATATGACCTTTTTATTTTGTTTGGACTATGTATAATTATGAGTTTTATCATATTTTATACAATATATTATGAAGTTCTTTTAGATTTTTTAATTAAGTTTTTAATATAATTTTCATATTTAAGTAAAAAAGATATATCTAAATAATTTGTTAAGCATACTCTAAAAATAAAAGGCAATTTAAACTTATGTCTATTTTAGTTATTATATAATAAAGCAAGATTTGCATAACTAAATTTACTAAATGTATGTACTTTACTTTTCGAATTAACAGCAACTGCAGCTGCATAATTTCCCAAACACCAAACTATTTTTTTAATCAACAACTTATTTCATTTGTGCAATACAAATAGCTTATTTCATCAGCCTCCGCAATCCTAATTGTTCTTCTTCTTATTTTCCACTGCAGTATCAAAACGTCTCTGATATTGCAAATTTGTGCTTTTTAATTTTGTTAGGAATTTCATCGTACGGATGTTGGCATCCTCATCGGACATGTCATTGAGCCTTCATTAATGCTGTAATATTTGTGTAATTTGAAGCATGTCAAGCGTCACAGCATTGCCCTAGAACAACAATAGATAGAGCCGATTTAGAGTTTTACATGTTTTATGTAGGTGGGGTCCATATGAATGTGTAGAAAGATATTTTAGAATGAGGGCAACACACAAGGCAAAATTATGCGATGAAGTTAGCATAGATTATAATGATACAAGACTTAGTCATTACTTCAATACATCATGTGGGGGATATAAGATCAAAGTAATTGAAGATAAATCAATCTCTAAATGGCAATTATCTATCAAGATCGAGCAAGTAAAATCCTAAGAGATGGAGATTAAAGGTGGCATGATCCTTGGAGACTGAATTTTTTGATTTTAGGTAGATAATAAAGAAATATTTAAGAGGTAATATTCTCGTATTATCATGAAGAGTTCCTTAAATATCTGAAGAATTAAAAGGCGAATATTGAGAAGATTGGCCTCCTCATTACACATGATTCCCTTAGCACACCCGTATCACTATATAAAGAGAGTCACTCAGATATTCTCTTTGTTATCTTTTAAAGGAAGATGTCGCAAATTATGCTTGGCTTCCTGTCTTCTCTGTATTAGTCTATCAGACTTTAATGTGATAAGGCGCTTTATCTGTGTTTAGAATTTATGTTTCTTTAGTGGTTTGATCATTTGGTGGTTCGTCAATAGGGTTTTTGAAGATTCTACGTTAAAAGTTCTTTGACTTGGGAGATGCTATATCTAGTTTTTTTCACGAGGAAGGATCGAGTATGCATGGTAGAGGGACTCTATAGAGACGCGACATACCATTAGCTTGCTAAAATTTAATCTAAGAATTGATATATATTAGAACAGAATCACTAACATACTTGTGAGATTTTTGGGATTTTTTAATCTTGTTTTTATAGGCATGAATATGATGCGCGAAGGAAAGATTTTTTTTCATATTCGTCTTTGATTTTTGGGAACTATCACTTATAAGAGGAAATTTTTATTGCTAATATAATATGTCCTGATATTATGCCAAAATTTGTGAGTGTTGTTATGTAGGAAAAACTAGAATACGATGCTTGCACTCCCAAATTTTTGCAGCTACTCCGTATTTCATTGCAACTGATCAAGTCCTTACCACTCTAACGATGATAAAGATTTAGATCTTGATGGCATTCAAAAAGCATACAAATAAATATTGAATCAATGGCTGGATGCTTATAAAATGAACAAATCTCTAAAAGCCCAAGTTCCTAATCTTGTAAAGGAAAAGGAGAAGGTTGAAAAGAATTCACATAGGAAGCATATAGGCTGGAATAAATTAGGGATTCTAGATTTTGATTTACTTTAGTATTTAATATTTTATTAGAATTTATCTTATTTTATTAACCTTATTTGACTCATATTTATAATTCTAATCTAATAAGGATTTTAGATTATTTTTCTTATTTGAAAAGGATTAGGATTCAATTAACTACAAGCATATATAAGCTTGTTATTCATAATTTTGTTGTGAGCAAAATGAGGAATCCAGTGCATTAAATAATCATAGAAAAATAAAGGACATAAGAATTTACGTGATTAAGCAATTATGCCTATGTCCATGAGAGCAAGAAAAAATAATTATTAGGAGTAAAAATATTGAGTAGGGAAATCTCACTTTCCAACACCTAAATACACCCAATACTCTTACACACACTTGGAAAGAAAACCTTTCAATTGTACACATTCTACAATTGCTTAAATCTCTTAATAATTCTTCACTTGAATTATTAAACTCAAATTTTTAGGATGCTTTGGCTCTCTAAATGAAGCTCTATGTATAGTTGAGCTTCAGTGCAAAAAGTCTCAAAAGTATTAGCCTAAAGGGCTATTTTGATTATAAGAAATATGTGTCTTAGTTGATTTAATTGTATCTCATATTTTCACTAGTTCTTAAAGGATATTATTTATAGAAGTAAATCAAGTGAAATTAAGTTCAAGAATAGTCGACGAACAACGGCTCATCAAGAATCTAAGTTCAAGCGCTTAACAGACTCATTATTGTAACAATTCTTGTAAACAATATGATTTAATATATACATAGTTCAGCATTTGTGAAGCTCAAGATTTTATTTAATTAATTAATATTTTTTATTAATATAAAATTATACAATTATAAACTAAGTATTTTATGTAAATTAATTATTTTTCAAAATTTGGAGTAAAATAGAAAAGTTTTATAATTTTTAATTTTAATAAGTATTTTTTTAATTATGATTGGGATTTATTTGCAAATCTAGAAAAATTTTTTGCCATATCATAATTGTAAAAAGTCATGGAAATGACAGGTGTTATTTAGAAATTCTATAACTAGACTTGTTTGCAAATATTTTTGACATTTAGGCCATCGTAGAATTAAAAAAAGTTTCAGGTAAAATTATAATTTTGGTGAATAGTAATATGTAGAACTTGACTGATCTGAAATTGGACTTGTTCATAAAGTCTTTTTTTTAACTTTTTAGGCCATAGTATAATATAAAAATTTTTTAGGTAAAATTATAATTTTATGAATATTATTACTGTAGCAAATTTAAATTTAATAGTAACTTCACTGTAGCAAATGAGTAGTCAACTAAATTAAGTGGCTAGCCGCTTGGTTGTTGGAATTTTACCTATAACGGCTAATTTTTGTGTCAAAACTATAAAAACCTAAATTAAACTCATTTTTAGGCTCTCTAACAAGCCTAAACAAGTGAAAATAACATATTTTGAGCTTCCAATTTACAAATCATCATAGATTGAATTATCATTTTACTATAATTTATACATCCACTCGTGAAGAGGTTTTCATATTGTAATCTTTAGTTTTGTATCAAATTTATGAGTGTATAAATATGAGAAATACTTGAGTAAAAATATTGGAGAATAATCTCTTCAGTGTAAAGGTTTAATGACACCTTGAAAGTCAATTGTAATGAGCTTGAAGCCTTGGGTAGCTTGGATAGTAAAATCCTGGAGCTTAGTTTGCTTGTAGGCATAGATGTAGGCGAAGATTATCGAACTACATATAATGCATTGTGTTTGCTTTCTCTTTCTTTACTCTTTTATTTTGTAGTATTATCAAATTTATTATTTTTTATTTCATTAAGGCATTAGATTACATTAATATGTAATTTAATTAGTTTAATTTTTTTAGAAATCTAATTCACTCTCCTCTTGGGTTGCATAACTTGCATTTTATTTGGTATCAAAGCTTGGTTCTCTCATTCAGACTTAACCGTTTAAAGTAAAAGATTCATGGTAACCTATAATGACTCTATCTTTAAATAAGGACAATCTACAATTAGGCCACTATTCTTTGATAGAGATGACTACCCATATTAGAAAACTAAGATGGAAATTTATTTGCAAGCACTTGATTATTAAATTTGGGAAGTAGTTTGTGATGGTTTATTTATGCCTATGACTAAAAATGAAGTAGGTAATGATATTCCAAAACCTTCTCGAGAATGGAATGAATTGAAAAGGAGAAATCTTCTCTAAATTTCAAAGCTATGAATGCCTTGTTTTATGCACTTAACAAGAAAGAATTTCATAGAATGTCTAGTTGTGAAACTGCTCATGAATCTTTAACTTTAGACGTTAAATCCGAATGAGAAAACCAAGCTCTGATACCAAACGAAATGCAAGTTATGAATTGTTTTAAATGGAATAAAATGAGAGTGTATATTCTATGTATACTAACTTTATGAACATAGTGAACACTCTAAAAGTCTTAGGAGAGACCATTTCGAATAACTAGAAAGTTAAGAAAATTATTAAGTCTTTACCAAAAGAATAGATACCTAAGAGAACTACTATTAAAGAAGTAAAAGATTTAAATACATTATTTATTGATGATTTAATTGATTTTCTTATTTCTTACGAGAAATATTTGACAGCAAAAAAAACAATAAGGAAAAGAAGAAAAGCATTGCTCTTAAAGTCTCAAAACATAAGAGTGATAAGGAAAGCGAGATAGATGATGAGGAGATGACTATGCTAGCAAGGAGATTAATAAAATTTTTAAAGAAATCTTGTGAGCGAAGAAAATTTAGAAACCTCAAGAACTAAAAAGAGAAGAAAGAGGTAATTATATGCTATGAATGTAAGAAGCCTGGCCATATAAGATCAGAGTGCTCACTTCTCAATAAACTTAAGAAGAAAGCCATGATAACTACTTGAGATGATAGCGATAAAGAATCAAGTGATGAAGAAGAATTACAAAAAGTGTGAAATCTAGCACGTATGGCAATAGAAGATGATGAACTTGATAAGGTAAATGATTTTCCTACTTATGATGAGTTGCATGATTCTTTTAAAGAATTGCATGATTATTGATTAAGAATTAGTAAAAAGAATGCATGTCTAAAAAAAGGAAATATTAGAACTTTCAAATGAAAAAGATGTACTACAAAAAAATAATGATTCATTGAATGAAAAGATCAAGGCATTTCATGATATGATCAGATTACTTAAAGGAAAATATAAGATACTTCATGTGAGCATGAAAAATCACATGCTAATGAATTAATTAAAAAAAAATGAAATGCTTAAGAAAAAGAACAATGAGCTTAACGAAATCGTGTTAAAATTCACAAGTGATCAAAAGAACTTATAAAAATCATTGAGCACTCAAAAATGTGTGTTTGACAAAAGAGCATTTAGATATAAGTCTAACTTGAAACAAAAATATTATAAGAATTATTTTTTTAGAGCTACCTCCACAAGTAATCCTAAGATTGCTCATTATTATTGTAATGGAAATAGTCACATAAACTATAGATGCCATGTTAAAATCAATGCATACCATGGACCTAAATATGTTTAGGTTCTAAAAGAAACCATTGTTAACACTCAAGAACCCAAAAAAATTTGGATATCTAAGATTTGAAATTTCTTTTGTAAGGTTTGAAGAAAAAAAAGAATAAATGGTACTTAGACAGTGAATGTTCAAGATACGTGACTGACAATTATTCTTAGTTTTCAAGTTCTACGAAAATAAAAAATTGTAGAGATATATCATTTAGAAGTAATTTAAAAGGAAATATTAACAATATCAATAATGTCGATAAAGATTTTTCTACTCTTACTAAGAATATGAGTTTGATTGAAAATTTGAAACATAATTTGCTAGCATTAGTTAATTATGTGATAAAGATTGTAGAGTTATTTTTTATAAATCAAAATATGTTATTGAGAATATATATGATGACAAGATTTTGTTTGTTGGTAGCAGGTGTATAAATGTATATACAATTAATACAGATTGTGGATCTACTCTTAATAAATATTTTTCTGTATTTTATGATGATCGTTGGTTATGGCATAGAAGATTAAATCATATAAGCATGAATTTGATTTAAAAAATTTAGAAAAGTGATTTGTTAAGAATCTTCCAAAAATCATATTTTAAACAAATAAAATTTGTAAAGCTCGTCAATTTGGTAAGCAAATCAAAATTTCTTTCAAAAACAAAACTTTGTTTCTACTTCAAAATCTCTTCAACTAACTCACATGGGTTTGTTTCGACCTTCTAGTCTAAGTGGTTAATAGTATGCATTTATAATTGTAGATGATTACTATATATTCACATGGGTATTATTCTTAGCTAATAAGAATTATGCCTTTAAGACATTTAGAGTTTCTTTGTAAAAGATTCAAAATGAAAAAGCTATGTTATTTCTTATCTTAGAAGCAATATAGTGGAGAATTTGAAAATCATGCATTTGAGAATTTTTATAATGGTTTTGGTATTGAGCATTGATTTTTATCACTTAAAACTCCATAACAAGATAGAGTTGTTAAGAGAAAGAATATGTCTATTTAAGAAATGCTTAGGACCATGTTGAATGAAAATATTTTACTAAAATATTTTTAGGCCGAATCTGTCAACACCGCTTGTTATGTTTTTAATTATGTATTGATTAGACCTTATCTCAATAAAACTCCCTATGAATTTTAAACATATAGAAAACCCAACATTGGTTATTTAAAAAATTTTTTATGCAAATATTTTATTTGAACATAAAAGAAAATTTAGTAAATTTGATCCAAAATCTAATGTTGGTATTTTTCTTAGTTGTTCAAATACAAGCAAAGCTTATAGAGTATATAATAAAAGAACTTTAATTGTGAAAGAATCTATGCATGTTACATTTGATGAGTCTAACCCTTCATGTACAAAGAAAGTTATTGATGATGATGTAGATTGACACGACTCAAAAGTTTTATTATTCTCAATTATAAGAGTGTCTAGTTATAATATAACAAGGTGAGTCTGGAGTCGAACCACAGGGAATTTAAAAATCCAGTAGTAAAAAGAAAGTAAATGTAGGCAAGGAAATTACTAAAAATTAATAGAAAATTATGCTAAAGTAACATGATCTATTTTTAGATTTCAAATTATAATTATAACAATTCTATCGTTGTTGAGTTAACTATTATACCTGCAAATCTCCTGTGGGGGAAAGGAAAAATATAATAAAACTTGAGTGAGTATAAAACTTAGTAAAGGTCAATGAGTGGATAGTAGTTTTCGAAAATAATTTTATTTTTAAAATAATCGTATCACTTTTAATAATAGAATTTCATCTAACCATAAACGAGAAATATTAATATATCACTTAACATTTATAATCAAATCACTAACTTCGAAACATATATAATGTCATGTGAAATAACTAGGGAAGAATGTCATAATATCGTATAAATACTCAATCTGAAATCATCACAAAATACTGTGTAAAACTAAAGAAAATTCACAACATATGATATCTTTACTGAATATTAAAAATTTTCACCAAACGAGTACTTAGGGAAATAATCTCATCATATCCAGGCCTCAACGAATGAGTAATCAAGAAACCATCATGCCCCGGAGCTACTCAGATAATTCGAACCTCAATGGACAGGCAATCAAGAAACCATCGTACCCCGGAGCTATACAGATAGACAGGGAAATAACATCTCATATGTCACCACATCTCGACATATCTCATCATCATACTATGCATGCATAAATAGTCTCCAAATGACAAAAATGATCAAATACACGGCCCAAAATCTCTGTGTATACTTAGACGGGCCCCAAAGGCCTGCATATCATTTAATCACATATTATCTCATATCATCTCATTATAATATATAGGGAAGGATATTGTCTAATGACTTTACAAATAATCAAAAATATACATATACATATACATCCGATAATATCCAAAATCATATTCCTTTTATTTTCAACAACCTTTAAAATCTATTTTTTCTTTAAAATTATTATTAATATGCATATATTCAAAATTAGAAATAAAATCATTTATCATACTTAATTCCAATAATAAACACTATTATGCAGATAAAATCTATTTTTTATAAAATCATTAAATCAAGCATTTAAAAATTTATTTGCAATTATACTTTATCATAATCAAAATCGTAATAATCTACAGAGAAAATAGATTTTGTATATTCCACTAACAGTGACGACAATCAAATCTGGTATCATCGACGTCCATGGATTAGTTCTCGTTCACAAGTCTCCCTAATCAAATAAATGGTATAATTATTACTAATTACATAAAGTACAATTAATTGTACTCAATAAAACTTGAACTCACATAATATAATTCTCGAATATTTAAAATTACTAAATTATCCTTATGTCTTAAAATTTCTAAAAACCCTAGATATCAAAATTTACTTAATTGTCGTTAAAAATATAGTTTCTTAATTTATCCTTAAAATTCTAAATTACCGAAATATCTTTAATCCGTGAAATTACCAAAATACCCTTAAATTTAAAATTACCAAAATATCCTCAAAATCATAATTTACTAATTTAACCTCAAGATCATAAATTACCAACTTATCCTCAATTTTATTCATTACTAAAATACTCACATATTAGAAATTATGAAATTACCTCAAAGGTATAAAGTTACCAAATTACCCCTGATCACTTAAATTATCGATTTACCACTAAAATCTCAAAATTCCTAACTGTCCTTGTCCATAATTACCAAATTACTCATAACTTTCAGAAATTATAAAATTAATCCCAAAATTCTCAAGCTTTATCGAATTGCCCCTTACCGGTCAACGGTGACGAGAAACTTAGGTCTTGTAGTTCCAACCTCGGTGAGTCCAATAATGCCGACAGTGACCTCCCATGCGCGGTGACGGCAGTGGATTGAGCACTCTAAAACCACAGGTTGCAAGGTGCCGATCACTGGTAATCTGGCTGTTTCAGGTGATAAGACCAATTAAAAATGGAAGCTGGAGGTGGTAGGAGTGGAATCCAGTTAGTGGCATGGCCAAACTCTAGCGGGATCGAAGATAGTAAGAGCATATCTTTTGGTTGAAACTTTCGAGCTTCATCGGCGGCATTCTGGTCAATTTTCGGCGATGGGAATGATAGGGATTTGACTGGTATCTCGAGGGCTTCAAATCGGTACTAAGCTCATTGGGAACGGTGGCCGGAATTAAGAGATTCGGCCTAGTCATAGTCGCGGGTCTGATCCAAATCTGGGTTAATGGGTCAACTCCTCTCTCTTTCTCTTTCTCTTTCTCCCTTTCTCTCTCTCCCCTCTCTCGGCTCCTCTCTATCTATTTAAAAAAATTTATTATTATTATTTTATATGATTTAATTAATTTATTATTATTATTTTATATCAATTAAATCGATACCGGTTCTGTAATAATAATTTTTTGACTAACCGACTCTGAAATCGTGTTCAGTTTTATCTCAATTTTTCATCGCGATAAAGTTTAATATTTTATACACACAATTTGTTTACTAATGCATCGAATTTTTCTCGTAATGACATATAACGAGTTCGAAATTATAAAATCGATATCGATTAAAAATTAAATGATCCACTTTAATAGGAAAATAAAAGTGTATATATTACATCCTTCTTCAATAAAGTACCTAACTAAACTTAAAATGTTGCAGTCGAGTAATGGCACAAGGCTGAAGAGGCTTCCAGCCATAACCTTTTGTAAATTAAAATTTCTTCAAAAGCTTAATCTTCATGGTTGCAGAGGTTTGGTGTGATTGCCTCCGTTAGTATCAAGTTTAAGTACTTTGGTACAGCTAAAGTTAAGCCACTGTGATTTAATGGCAGTTTTAGAAGATATTGGCTGTCTATCCTCAGTGAAAGAGTTATATCTATGTGAAAATAACATTTTGACTTTACCTGCAAGTATTGGCACTCTATCCCCAGTGGAAACCTTAGATATATGTAACTTTAAGATATTATCTGAAATTATCAAACACCTTCCACGGATGTTTTCTCTTTATTTGAATAACTACAATATGCTTAAGTCATTACCAGAATTTTCATTGTCTATTTGTTATTATTGGTGAAAATTTTAATTTTTCTCATAAAAATTTTGGGACCAATTTTATACAATACATAAGAAATGCACAATATAGAAAATCATACCTTAATAATTTGAGAAAATGAATGATAGGAAAAAAAAATCTACCACTAAATAATCTTATAGGCTATTATTTAAGATTGATTTGTACTGAGCATGTGAGCGTCTATTACACTACTCGTAAAAACAATTGTCTTCCTTTCTGTAATGTTTTTCTCATATGCCATCTCTCTCTTTTTCTTTAAAAAAAATATACTTATATAATATTTTCAAGTAAAATCCTAATATATTTTATCCTTTTTAATAATTCAAAATATTAAATATTTTAAATTTAATATTATTATCTTTCACGTAAAGTGTAGCTAATTAAATGAACTAATCCAGGGATTATTTGGAAACATACAATAATGGCTATAATAATTAAGCCTATAATAAGCTTAGTCATTTAATTCCAACTCTACTCTACTATAAGATTAGAACTGATCTCTATAATTGTATGTTCGGATAATAATTCGTCCCAAGTTGCATTGATTTTTTTATTACACAATCTTTTGTACCACATCGTTAATTAAATCGATATCTCCACTGTTCAATTATATAAGATAACTTATATTTATATCTTCTGTGAATCCACATAGTGATTACATAAGTATATATAATATAATTAAATATAATTTACTCAAAAAATTAATGCAACTAAGATATTTGAATAAAATACCTTCATTATTTTATTAATCAGAAAAGATATTTATTACAATTAAATAAACACATACGCTTTCAAAGAGTATATTTTCCCAACATATATATTATTTAGAGTAAAGAATTGCAAGGGACTCATATGTTTTCTAGAGCTTCCAACATATCTAGAAGAATCAAATACATCTATACTTGAAACACTATATCCAAACCTTTCAAATCATTTCTATGTCGAAGTTCTCGTTAAACGCAAACAATGGCATTTTGGCAAATTCAAGACAAAGAATTCTACGTGCAGTAGTTGCATCACTGATGTATCAACAAAAAATTCAACATAAGGTTAAGGTACCTAGTCTCTCTTCTAATCTCTCCTTAGTCTCTTTCTCTATATATGGCTCATCATTACATCTAAAATCATGAATTTCATGTAATTGACATTTGTTGATGCATGTTAATTCACTTTTATTTAGCTGGAGATGAAGTTCTCTTAAAGTCAACACCAAAATTGTGCTTGACTTTTCAAGCACCGAATTGATGCTTGGCTACTAGTGAAAAAGAAGCCACGAAAAGAAAAGAAAGCGAAAGAAAAGAATGAGGAAAAACTAAAAGAAAGAGCCGCGTGAAAGAAAAAAATAAAATAAAATATTATATGTACAATAACCAAATTTTGACTATATAAAGAGCAAGATTTCCTTATTTTCTACATCCAATTCTTCAATTCCTTTTCTTATTTAGAGAGTTTTAAAGAGTTTAGTAATTTGAGAGTTTGGATGTACTAGGATTTTGGGTAAGTGAGCTAAAATATCACAATACTTATAACACTTTTTTCATTAGTAAATTTATTTCCTTCTATCTTCATCCCATAGACGTAGGCTAAAAGCCGAACCACATAATTTTTAGTGTTTCTGTGTGATTTTGTTGTCTTATTATTTCTCAATTTCATTTTAGTTGCATGTTTGCTTTTCCAATCAATTTTTCAACTATGGTATCAGAGTTATTGATTGTAATTTTAGAGTTGGGATATTGTTCATGTATAGAGATACTATTCCTATATACAATACTATTCTCATAATAATAATATTCACATATATGACACTATTCATATATATGATCACTATTCATGTAAAACATGAGAGCGATCCAAGAATTTTATAGTGCAAAGCGGAGAATAGTAGTGTGAATACAGTAACTGTATGGTTTTATATATATTTGGGAAAGTTCTGTCACAAAGGTGATAAAAGCCTGAGAAGTCTAGATTTTAAGTGAGACTGTTGTTACCCCTTCATTTTTTCTTAAGAATTTTTCTTGTGTGTATTTTCACACATATTCACAACTATTCATGAAGATATACTAACTTGTGTACGATAACAAAATGACAACAAAGTTTAAAATTCAAAAATTTAATAAGAATAATTTCTCATTGTGGAAAATAAAGACGCTGGTAATTTTAAGAAAAAATAATTGCTTGGTAGCAATTGCTGCAGAAATCATTAATGACAAGTGGAATGCAATGGACAACAATGCAATTGTCGATCTACACTTGGTACTTGCAAATAAGGTATTATCCAGTGTAACAAAAAAATAGACAGTAAAGAAAATATAGGATACTCTTATAAGACTAAACAAGACCAAGTCACTGTACAATAAAATATTCTTGAAGAGAAAGCTTTATACTCCTTGAATGGTGAAATCGATAATAGTGATTAACTATATCAACACGTTGAAGACTATTTTCACAACTCACAACACTGAGTCATAAAATAAAGGAAAACAAACTTGCGGAGCTTCTACTTCAAAGTTTACCAAATTCGTAAGATCAACTTATCATTAATCTGATAAATAACAATCAAGCAAATAGTCTAATCTTCAATGATGTTGTAGCCTCCGTATTAAACGAGGAGAGCAGGTAGAAAAGTAAAGAAGATAGGCAAGTAAATTCGCAGTAGGCAAAAGCATTATTGGTGACTAAAAGGAGATCAACGGAACGTTGTTGTGTAAATTTTATTGAACTCGTAAGTACACGAATTAATTATAGAATAGATTAATGATGACGAGCGTCGATCCCACGAGGAGGTGGATTTTAATTGTGTGTTGAATTAATTTTCTAAGTGAATAATTAAATTATGATAGATTTTATCCTAAATTGTGAATTAAAATGGTAGGAATAATTAAAAATGTAACTGTTATAATAAAGTACTTGGGTATCTGGATCTATATCAACATACTTCAGGGCTCAATATTCCTTATTAATAACAATCAAATCATGAGGGGAAATCCACTCCTCATGAACCACGCCCTAATTAATATGATGCTAAGGACTTATTGTGCCAAATAGTAATAACTGTGTTATTACTATCTGTCAATGAAAAGTCAAAATCTCCACAAAAATAGAGGAAAAAATAAAATTAATTTACTAATTAAGCCTATGGAATATGTTGAGACTTTACCTTCAACCCAAACTTGAAAGAAAATTAGCTACTCATATTTGTACTAGGGATAAAAAAAATTTACTGAAATACAAAAAAACTACAAGATAGAGAAGGAATTTCAGAAAATGGAGCTCAAAAAATGAACTTAGGGGTGTCAAATTAGGGGGAGAACCCTCTTTTTATAGATATATCGAGTAAATCATGGCCATCGAATTAAAACAATTTGGATGCACAGGATTGCGCCACATGGTAAATTTTGATTGGTTTGAATACATCATCAAGGCTATTATCCCGTGTATATGGATGTACTTTACGCACATTTTTTCTGATCCACTAACATACTGCCACGTTATCGGTCAACAGTGCATAAACATTTTTATCCAATAAGATTGTGACACGTCATAAGTCAAGCCACATCATCAGTCAACGCCACATAATCAGTCAATGCCACATCATTCCTAAATGCTGTCACGTCATTGTCAATATCCCAAAATCTCACTTGCAGTGACCCTCTCATAAAGAAATTAAACCCAATAATAATAGTCTCTCCCATGAATGATAAATTGAGAGAACATATTAAAGTAATATTACACACTCTCACTAAGACGAAATAAATGTGCTCACAGCTTAGAAATAATACGATCTCAAGTAAAAATGTGAGTCAGACCAATAAATATATTTTTTCTTTTTTTATTATTTATATATATATTATGCATCACTACATCTTTATAGCCAATGTAACTAGTTTCTACTTCAGACTATAGTTCCCTAAAATTAAGAAAGACTTTTATTAGGACGTAACGTAGGCTAGAGATATGGCAAATAAAGTCGGAAAAATAGGGAAAAAAAATAAAATACATGTTTGAAGAAAAGGGAGTTTTTTTAAAAGATTACAGAGTACATTTCTCTTTTTTTTTATGAAACTAATATATAAATTTTGAATTTTTTCTTTTCTTTTTCTTCTTTTTTTCTCTTTTTTTCTAAGACTCAATTTTATTGAACAAACTAATTATTTATATTTTTCTTAAACATGAATGAGTGATGGAATTTGTACGACATTGAGTAATATTTCAAATTGGAGTTGGGTCGAGATGATAAGGTAACAAAGAAAAAGATAATAATAATTTTTTTTTAAAGGCTCAAAAGAGTTAACTAAATATATTTCACAAAAGAGATGGGCTAGAAGGTTCAAACGGGTCAAAGATGACCTTTCCATCATCTTTTAGGACACTAACTAATCTTCCATATCTACTAGCTAGATAAATTTTCAGATGTAGCAATACACAAAAAATTTTTCTTTTTTTTTTAGTAGGTTGACTCGTTAAAATTTATAGATCGTTTATCAAATAATAAACTGTTAAGCTGTAAATAATAAGTAAAAAAGATTACTCTCTAAGAAAAATAATAGGCTCAAGAACTCACTTGAAATTTATTATGACATGTATATCCCTTCAAGCAACTCATATTTTTGTCTCAGACATCAACATGTAGAGTAGCAAATATGGTGTAATAAAACTCAAGACAAAAAATAATATAAATACTAAAATTTGAAAGTCATCATATAAAAAAACATCATAAAAAAATATATATATATAATTTAATTTTTTTAAGAAAAAAACTAAAAAGATGCGTTTCTAGAATTATAACATTCCATATTCAGCTATCTTCAACTAAAAATTTTGAAAGTGTATATTTATAAAGGAGAAATTAGAAATAGGAAGTTAGAAAAATCACACTTAAAATTAAATAAAAAAATGATTGAAAAGTAATTTTTTTTTTTTACTTTTCAAACTAAGAAGATGCGTTTTTAGAGTCACTACACTCTAAATTCAGCTATCTTTGGCATAAAAATTAACCACAGTTAGTTCTAATAATAAAAATTAGTAAAAACTTAACAAAGATTAAGACATTCCACAATTATCAACTATTCCCTCCCCTCAACTAGAACGAAACATGGTCCTTAATACTTTAAAGGAAAGAAGTAGAGATTAGAAGATATCACCTAGGTGCTGCAACACAGAAGAAAATATTTACCAATGGAGAGTTAAATCTAATTTGCACTTCTTATTGCGGCTACTGCTACCATTATTAGTAGGCCACCCTAAAATTAAGGTCTCAGTATGTGGCTCTGGTTTATAAGCTTGTAACAGATTACGTAGCTCATTAGTAGTGTGATCACAAATAAAGATTTGTTTCACTGTGGAAGGAATAAAATGATTTTTTATTGCATGATTAAGAAATACAAGAAAGCCATTATAAAAGTTATTGACGTTTAACAAACCAGTGAGTTTCTGATGAATGTTCAGATGGGACCAAGATGTTAATGTCATTAGTGCCTCTAGAGTTGTAACATCTCCTGGTAAAAAAATAAAGGCATTAGCATGATTCATTATTTCGGTTATTCTCTCTTGCATACCTGAAATAACTAACTCTTCTCTAGTTAGTGAGTCAGACAAACAGCTAAAAAGTTTCAGGATTATTAGGATGATGCCTAATACTTGGCTCCCTCTGGTATAAATAGCTTCTGAAACTAGTTTCGATAACCCTTGATCACCTCCTCCATAAACCAAGTGTAGTTTCCTAGCTGTTATGCTTTTATGAAGATCTACGGTTGTCTTAATAAATTCTTTATATTTGCCATACTTAAATCAAAAGAGTACACAAATGTTCTTGATTTGGTTGTTGGGAGTAACTGCCATTGGATACTTCTAAAAAACAATTTGTGATTGCCTTAACAAAAAAGTCATATTTAAGGATCTTAGTGATAATGGTTCACAGTTGTAAATGAGGTAGCATGTCTATGTCAAATAACTCGTAAAGCACATGGCTCGAGAGTAAAAAAAGAAATAGTGAAAAAACAAAGCAAATAATTATAGCATAAAATTAGTAAAGACAAAAATGTAAGTGATCAAACAATAGTGAAATAAAACAATATTGAAATAAAAGGATATTTACAAGTAGTTGTGACTGTGGCTCACATCTTCCTTTGGTTTTACGTCTAGAAAAGGCTTGAACGCCCTCTATGGGTCGAGGATAGGCTTCCTATCCAGTTTTCTTACAAACTGACAAACAGGGTCTTTTATAGTCAGATTCTCGAGACTATAGTTTGCGCATTCTTTCTGGAATAATGACCATAACTGGAGTATTGCATTTTGGATGTATCCACTGGGATGCGTTTCAAGAGACAAAAGGATATCATCCAATGACTCTTTATTCATATCATCCCTCATGAATTGAATCTTATCTTCTCTGTTATCAGACAGCATTCCTAAAGAACATCGCTTTTTATCATATCTCATTCTGGTACACTTATGACAAACATTAGCGAGCTTTCGGGCTCACTGTTTTCTTCAATAATTTCCTTTGCCACAACCAGGCATGTATTCAATAAATTTGGGAGGTAACTCACCTGCTAACCGCACTTTAGCTTTGATTATCTATCGGATGTTAGCAGGGATATGATTTTTTATAAGTAATCGCATGTGTCCAGACCGAGCTTTATAAATGGTGAGGAGAGCATTCTTAGGAAGTGAAGGAAAAATCTTGTGAAGTTTTGCTAAGATCTCGTCTTTATCCATACCTTCAACTCAGAATATTAGTTATTATGGGAAACTAATGTCACCAATATTGATTGTCATGGAGTACCGTTATCCGCCACTTAACTGATGTGAAAAATGATTACACCCAAAAAAAAAAATCTAGCAAAAACAGAACACACGTAAAAATAAAAAAAACACAAAAATTGACTTTACCATCATCCTCTTATTGAATTTATCTCAAGCTCTAATTGGATGTTGTAGATGCCTCTCTCAATTTCTCTAGGTTGTCCTTCTAAATTCTCAACATGGGAAACTACTCAGGCGGTTGTAACTTCCAGATACGATGTGCTTTACAAAATTGTATATGACATCTGAGATGAGATTGGATACGTCGAAATTGAAAAGGAATGTTGAAGAGACTCTTTTTGGTTGAGGTACTCATGATTACAAATGATAAGAAAAAATTTAATGGTTAATAAAAAAACTTATAAAAATAATCAAAAAAAATAAAATTAAATCACTAAGAAATCTTAATTCAAATTTGGTGGGTCATGTAAATTTATTTCGGTGTCCTCTCCACGTGATTAGTACTCGAGATAAGGTTTTAATCTTTAACCATTAACTTTTAAATGTAACACCATTCTGTGGGTCTTTAATTTCAATTGCTCCATGTGACAAAATAGTATGAATAATAAAAGGGTCAAACCATCGAGAGCGCAACTTACCTGAGAATAGGTGCAAGTGAGAATTGAATAAAAATATTTTCTAACCTGAGATGAAAGATTTCCTCGTGATTTGCTTGTCATGAAAGACTTTCATTCTCTGCTTGTAAATTTTGGTATTTTCATATGCATCATTACGAATTTCTTCAAGTTCTGCTAGCTGTAATCTTCTTTCTGAGCCAGCTTGCTGCTTGTCAAAATTCAATTTCTTGATGGCCCAGTATGTATGATGTTCGAATTCCACAAGTAGGTGGCAAGCTTTTTCATACACTAACCTATAGAGTGACATCCCAACTAGGGTCTTGAAAGCCGTTTTGTATGCCCATGATGCATCTCAACTTAACCGCTGGTTTGTGGATGATATGGGGTAGTCACTTTGTGGTAATGGAATACTTTGTCAGAAGAGCTTTGAATGATTTGTTACAAAAGTGGACACCACCATCACTGATTATCGCTCGAGGGAATCCAAAGTGTGAAAAAATGTTACTTTTCAAAAATCCTATCGCCACCTTATGATCATTGGTTTTACATGGAATTACTTTTACCCATTTTGATACATAATCAACAACAACCAGTATGTATTGATGGCCAAAGGAATGAGGAAAGGGTCCCATGAAATTGATACCCCATATATTAAAAATGTCAACCATTAAAATTAGGTTTAGTGGTATTATATTCCTCCGAGTAATACTCTCTATTTGTTGACACCTATCATATGAATAACAAAATGTGTAAGCATCTCGAAATATAATTGGCCAACAAAAACCACATTGTAAAATTTTAGTTGTGGTTTTCTTACCGTTAAAATGGTCTCCACAGGCTTATTCATGGCAGAATGAAAGGATATTTTGAAATTCACTTTCTGAGACGCATCGTCTAATAATTTGATCAGCACAATACTTGAACAAATAAGGATCATCCCAAAAGAAATTCTTTATTTCTGCAAAGAATTTGGCCTTGTCCTGCTTAGTTCAATGCTCTGGAAGTTAACCTGTAACAAGATAGTTAACTATATCAGCATACCATAGCAATACTTCCACACTCATCAATTGCTCATCTGGGAATGATTTATTCAATGGTAATAGCTCTTTAATTATGCCAAAATTTAGACGAGAAATATGATCTGCCATAATATTTTCTGTGCCTTTCTTATTTTTAATTTCGAAGTCAAATTCCTGCGAGAGTAGCACCCAACGAATTAGTCTTGCTTTTGTTTCTTTCTTTGTGAGAAGATATTTAAGAGCAGCATAATCTGTGAACATAATTATTTTACAACCAATGAGATAAGATCGAGATTTCTCTAATACAAATACTACTGCTAGCATTTCTTTTTCTATAGTTGAATAGTTCAACTAGGCATCATTTAATGTCATACTAGTATAGTAAATGACATGGGAAATTCGATCAACTCTTTATCCTAATATTACTCCTACCGCATAATCAGATGCATCACACATAAGCTCAAATGGTAAGTTCCAATTTGAGGGCTGAATGATGGGTGATGATGTTAATAATTTCTTTAGTTTTTCAAATTCCACAAGACATGAATCATTAAAGACGAAAGATACATCCTTAGCAAGTAGATTACATAAGGTTCTAGAAATTTTACTAACATCTTTAATGAAACGTCTATAAATGGTAAGTTCCAGTTTGAGGGCTGAATGATGGGTGATGATGTTAATAATTTCTTTAGTTTTTCAAATTCCACAAGACATGAATCATTAAAGACGAAAGATACATCCTTAGCAAATAGATTACATAAGGAAAGATCTTACTTCTCGGACTATTTTAGGTGGAGAGAGAATGGAAATGAGCTCTACCTTGGCTTTATCAACCTCAATACATTTGCTCAAAATGATGTGACTGAGAACAATACCTTGTTGTACCATAAAATGGCACTTCTCCCAATTTAAGACCAAATTCTTCTCTATACATTTCTGCAGAGCTAGTGTTACATGATGTAAACATTGATCGAATGGGTCTTTAAAGACAGAAAAATCATCCATAAAGACTTGAAGAAATCATTCAATCATATCAGAAAAAATGCTCAACATACATCTTTGAAATGTAACAGGTGCATTACATAATTCAAATGGCATCCTTCTATATGCAAAAGTGCCAAAAAAGTAAGTGAAAGTTGTTTTTTCTTAATCTTTTGGTGTTATGGGAATCTGATTATATCCTGAGTAGCCATCTAGAAAACAATAAAATTCATGACCTGCTAATCTATCAAGCATTTGATCAATAGTTGGCAAAGGAAAATGGTCTTTACATGTGACAGAATTTAACTTTCTATAATCAATGTATACATGCCACACTATAGTCACTCTAGAGGGTATCAATTCATCATCAGCATTAGTAACTACTATGACTCCTGACTTCTTAGGAACAACTTGTACAGGACTAACCTATTAACTATAAGAAATGAGGTAAATGATACTAGCATCTCATAGTTTAAGGACTTCTGTTCTGACAACTTCTTTCATGTTAGAGTTCAATTGACGTTGCATTTCCTTAGTAGGCTTAGCATTTTCATCAAGGTGAATGTAATGCATGTAGTCTACTGGGTTTATACTTTTTATGTCGACTATAGTCCATCCTAATGCTCCTTTATGTTCTTTTAAAACCTCTAACAACTTACCTTTCTGTTTGTCATCTAAGGATGATGAAATAATTACTGACAAAGTACTTTCTTCTCCTAAGAATGCATATTCCAAAGTATTAGATAATGGCTTGAGCTCGAGTTTTGGTGGTGATTTTAATGATGAGCTGAGTTTCTTCTCTGATGGTGTTAGTTGTTCAACTCTTGACTTTCATTTATTTGTATCCATGGGTGGTGCTGAGTTAAGTAAGGTATTGACCTCATTGACTGATCTGTCAATATCAAAATTCAAACCAAAGTGAGTTAAACATATTTGTAAAGGGTCATCACTAAAGTTTGAAAGAAAAGTATCATCCACTATTGCTTCAATTAAATCCACATTAATAGTTCCATCATCTATATTGTGAGGTTGTTTGGTAATATTGAAGATGTTTAGCTCCATGGTCATATTGCCAAAAGACAACTGCATGTTTTCAGTCTTATATTGAATGTGAGCATCGGTAATTGCCAAGAATGGACGACCCAAGATAATGGGGATATGCTTCCTTGAATCTTGCACTGGTTGAGTGTCAATTATAATGAAATCAACAGGAAAATAAAACTTATCTACCTGGATAAGCACATCCTCCACAATACCACGAGGTATTTTCGTGGATCGATCTGTAAGCTGTAACACCACTGGAGTTGGGTATAATTCTCCCAGTCCAAGTGTCATAAACACTGAGTAAGGCAATAGATTAACACTAGCACCTAATTCTAATAAAGCATTCTCAATTGTGTGGTTCCCTATACTACATAAGATAAAGAGGGAGCCTAAGTCTTTGCATTTTAGAGGAATTTTGTGTTAGAGTATAAAACTAATATTTTTTGTTAAAAATGCCTTATTTTGAACATGAATATTTCTCTTTTTAATACAAAGATCTTTATCAAACATGGCATAAGATGACACTTGTTTTACAGTATCAAGCAAAGGGATGTTGATATTTAACTATTTGAAGATTTCAAAAATCTCACCCGTGGATTTTTCCTTCTTTGCTTTGGCTAACCTTTGAGGAAATAGAGTTTTAGGAATATACTTTCACGGGTTGGTTTCTTCTTTCTTCTCTAATTATGAGTCCTCAGCATTTACAGGTACAATTTGAGTTATTTTGGTCACTAGTAGCTCCATTTTGTTGTTAACTTCTTTTTCTTTTCACAAGGTCATGATAGCTTTAGCCTCTCCATGTTGCTGAGGTGAACTGATACTTGCCTCATGCACTCCTTTAGGGTTTGGCACTGGTTGACTTGAGAATTTATTTTTCTCAACAGTCATTCCTAATGTTTGAACTGAAGAGGCAAGTTGGCCTACTATTTTCTCGAGGTTAGAAATTGATTGGGCCTGTGAGTTGAGGCCTACTCTCATCTCATTTCGTAGTCCATCAATGGTGTGGTTTTGTTGATCGATCATAAAGTGGATAGAATTCTTGAAATTCTAGAATGCATCCTCCATGGGTTGAGAATAATTTGAGTTTTGGTTATAAGGTCTGAATGGTGGCTGAGAGACTTGTCGAACTTGAGGAATTGGTTGCATTGGTAGAGCTGGAGTTATTGGTCCATTCTGTTGGAATCTTTGAGACCATGAAAAATTAGAGTGGTCTTTTCATCAAAGGTTATATGTGTTGGAGTAGGGGTTATAGTTTGATAGCTTCCTCATTACGCCTATAGTGTTGGCTTGATCTGGGTATGAGTCATGGTCATGTGGCTCTATTGATTTAGCGGCTATTAACGATACAATTTGTCAGGTAAGTCCTTCAACCATTTCTTTTACTTCTTTGATTTTCGAGCTTGACTCGCCAATTTGGACCTCATTTACTCCCTTAATTCTTTTATTGCTTCTGAATGATCGACTCCGTTGTTGGGAATTATCCGCTTGTCGTTGAAAGAAATCCCAAATTTCTGATGCACTTTTGGACATTAGTTCTCCTCCACTTGTTGCCATTAGTCATTCTTGCACATTTGGCAATAATCCCTCTAAAAAGTATTGGTATTTGCACCATTTCTCATATTCATGATGTGCACATTTCAAGAGTAGCCCATTGAATCGCTCCCATGCTTCAAAAAATTACTCGTCTTTTCTCTGAATAAACTCTAAAATTTCTCTGTGAATAGAATTCGTTTTATGAACCGGGAAGTATTGATATAAAAATTTTGTGACCATTTGTTCCCATGATGTAATGCTATTAGCAGACAATATATTAAACCATGAACGAGCTCTATCTTTTAAAGCAAATGGGAATAGTCTGAGTTTAACATCATCATCTAAAAATTCTCATATCTAAAAGTTTGACAAATAGCATGAAAATCATTCAAATGATTATATGGGTCCTCATTTTCTAGGCCATAAAATGTTGGGAGACAATTTAGCACACTGGATTTTAATTCAAAACTCCTAACAGCTACATTTGGGTATCGTATACATGATGTGCTCAAGTTAACTAAGGGACTGAAATAGTCTTTAAATGGCCTCTCCTGTGGTGGTTCTTGTTGTTGTAAATCCATTTCAATTTTATTTTTAAAGGCGATGTGTTTGTGTGTGCGAAGTGTTTTTTTCAATTCTAAGTCTATAAGCTCAAGATTAGGTAATTGCGACCTTCGATCATGCATAATATATATATATATATATATATATATATGAGAACAAAATTAATAAAAAAATAACGAGAAAGGAGAAATTACGATACTAACCTTATCACATTGTTACAACCTTACTATGAACATACACTCAAATGCTGAAAAGAAAATACAAGAAATAGATTAACTAGAAATAAAATAACAAAATAAATTACAACGAAGAGTGAAAAATTAAATTACAAAAAAAACTAAAGACTATTAATTAAAAAATTAATTCTATGAATTAATAAATAAACAAAAATTACAAAAAAATAACTTAGAAATTAAATTATAGAAATTTAAAGAAATTACAAAGAAATTGAATTATAGAAATTTAACAAAATTTAAATTACCAAAATTAAATTACAGATTCACTTTTTTTATTTTTTTAATTTTAAAAGAAAGCAACAAAAAAATTAACTTAAAAAAGTAATTCTATGAATTAATTCTACGAATTAATGAAAATAAATTAACAAGATAAATAAAAAAATTATCAAGGAAGTACACTCAAGTACTAAAAAGAAAATAAAAGGAATAGATTAACTAAAATTAAAATAAATTACAAGATAAACAAAAAAAATTGTAAAGAAAAGTAAAGCAAAAATTAATATACAGAAATTTAAAGAAATCACATAATAAAATTAAATTACAAAAATTAAATTATAGAATTATTATTTTTTATAAGAAAAAAATACAAGAAAATAAAAAAATAAAAAAATTAATTTAACAAATTAAAATAACTTACCTCCCTGGCAACTGTGCCTAAAACTTCTTGTGTAAATTTTATTGAACTTGTAAGTGCACGAATATATTATAGAATAAATTAATGGTGACGAGTGTCGATCCCACGTGGAGGTGAATTTTAATTATGTATTGAATTAATTTTCTAAGTGAATAATTAAATTATGATAGATTTTATCCTAAATTGTGAATTAAAATAGCGGGAATAATTAAAAATGCAACTATTATAATAAAGCACTTGGGTATCTAGATCTGTATCAACATACTCCAAAGCTCAATATTCCTTATTGATACCAATTAAATCACGAGGGGAAAATCCACTCCTCATGAACTACGCCCTAATTAATATGGTGCTAAGGGTGTAATACCCATTTTTATTTTATTTTATTTTTTTACTTTATTAATTAATTATTATTTATTTATTTATTTATTAAATATCCTATTTTAAAAAGGTTTCCTAAATGAGTAAGGGTTTTAAAAAGAATTGGCATATAAAAACCTCCTTTACGTTCTTTGAAAAAAAAAATCCTAGAGGCTAATAAAGAAAACAACATAGCAGCTGCATGAGAGTGAATCTATATTTTCTTAATATGAAAAAGGGAAGATCTTATTTGTGTTCTTGTTCTTCATTAAAGGCGTTCTTGAGTTTGGTTTTATTTTCAAGGTAAGAATGAATTTATAAGCCTTTAAACTTTGATTTTGATTTTGATTTTTTTTATATGTATTGATTGAATGATTTTATATATGATTGTATTTATAAAAAATCATGATACGTATGATCATG
The DNA here is from genome assembly GCA_030449875.1 of Aegle marmelos. Classification (NCBI taxonomy): domain Eukaryota; kingdom Viridiplantae; phylum Streptophyta; class Magnoliopsida; order Sapindales; family Rutaceae; genus Aegle; species Aegle marmelos. Next base: position 14,227,611 of record JASUUL010000115.1, read on the forward strand.
TGTTAATTAATATATATTTGAGTAGAAATAATACTGTTATGATATTCTAGAAAACTGTGAACAGTACAGATTGAACTTGAGATTACTGCTAATTTAATCCAGTTTCATGCATAAAACTTTATAGATTATTAAACTAGACATCTTTATCTTTCTGTCCGTATATTTGTTATTCAAAAACTCATTTTATATAAATTGTTTTTAGTTTTCGAAGTTAGAACATTGATGCTGGAAAATTTCGATTTTCAGCAGTAATTTGCACTTCCATAATTTATTTCATAACCTAAACGACTTCTGAAAATTCTGGAAATTTTTATTGTTGCATATATATGTGTCTAGTTTCTGTGTTTTAAATTTCGTAATTTTCGGATTTATGTAAAAACTACTAAAAATCATGGAGCTAGGCTGCCGCAATCCTGGAATCTGTTTTCCAGAATTGCGACGGCTGATATTTAGGACAGTTTGGGCGACGTTTTCATTAGTAAATGTTTTGTAAATTTTAATTCTGATTCCTTTTTGTGTTATCTAATTTTTAAAACTGGAATCGCTATTTTTGAATAAGTATAAATAAAGTTATAAATTTTTGAGTCAGCAGTCCTTGGTATATATCGTGACTGGACAGTTTTGATATTTTTGGTGGAAAATCAGCCTTTAGCGATGATTAATAACTTTGACAAATATCTTCAGTTTTGTATTGGATATCAACATGTTACGATAGCTCTTTGTGATATTTATGATTTTTTGACATAGTTCTAGCTTAATAGAAATCAGCTCTTGTATGATGGTCTGGTATAGTTAGTGAATTAATGTGGTTAAGTAAGAGTACATGGTTTAGGAATTTTTGGTTTTTGTATCTAGGTTAGAATTGAATAAGATATTGATAAGAATTTTGTCTAGATAATTATAGGTCAAGAGTGAGCTCGTGTGATCAGAGTTAGTGTTAATTTCATTGGATGGAGGTAAGTGAATTCATGCATAATGGATTTATAAGTTATGGATTTGAAGCTATTTTTAAATTTTTTTAAAAAAATTAGTTTTAAATAAATACTCATTTTTCTTTAAAATATTTTTCTTAAAACTATTGATAAAGCTTTACCAATTTAATGTCTTACAAGTGTTTTATCGAAATATTATTGAATAATTGATATTGATAAACTAAAAATTATTTTAAGTTTTGGCTCATTGTCCGTAGTTACCGTTATTGATATTATTGAACAGCTAACTGTATTGTGTGCACCTATTGACGATTATTACTGGGTAAAGTACCCTAATTGAACTATTGGCCGGTCACCGAGAGTACAGGTGATATATTGAACTATTGACCAGGTCACCGGGGATACAGGTGACACTATGTGACATGAGCAAAATTTAGTAAAAGAAAAATTTTATTGATAAAGATTTCGTATGTAATTATTTATTGAAAATGAGTATGTACTTTTTGTATTACAAATCTTGTGCATGAGTTTGCTTACCGAGTTGACAGCTCACCCCTCGTCTCTAATATTTTACAGATCGATTTTTTTTAGAGATGTCGGCTTTTGGTCTAGCGGAGACGATTTGTTAGCTGAAAACTTTAGCATTTTCTAGAATATTAATTTAGCTACTTGGACTATTGTTTAGAGTTGGATTTTTATTTTGGAGAATTATTGATTCGTTTATTATTTTGGATATTATGTTTTGTTCATGGACAACAGTGACTTTATTTATGATTTATTTATAAAATGAGTCTTATAAGATTTCATTCCAAATTCCTCTTGAGTTTTTCTTTGGTGAATTTGGGGTGTTACAAAAGTCTTATTGTACCAAACAGTGATAACTGTGTTATTACTATCTGTCAATGAAAATTCAAAACCTCCACAAAAATTAAAGGAGAAAATAAAATAAATTTACCAATTAAGCCTATGGAACATGTTAAGACTTCACCTTCAATCCAAGCTTGAAAGAAAATTAGCTACTCATATTTGCACTAGAGATAAAAAGGAAATTTTACTAAAATATAAAGAAACTACAAGATAAAGAAGGAATTTTATAAAATAGAGCTCAAAAATAATCTCAGAGGTGTCAAATTAGGGAGGAAGTCCTCCTTTTATAGATACAGGAGTAAATCATAGCCATCGAATTAAAACAATTTAGATGCACAGGATTGCACCACATGGCAAATTCTGATTGGTTTGAACACATCATTATAGCTATTATCCCGTGTATATGCATGTACCGTATGAATATTTTTTCTTATCCATTAACATACTGTCACGTCATCGATCAACAGTGCATAAATATTTTTATCCAATAAGATTGTGACACGTCATCAGTCAAGCCACATAATCAGTCAACACCACATAATCAATCAATGCCACATCATTCCTCTAATCAAATACTGCCACGTTATTGGTTAGTACCACATCATCGGTCAATGCCACATCATCGATCAATGCCACGTCATCATACAGTACATATGAATAGTGTCATGAACAGTCCATGAATAGTACCATACATGTAAATAGTACGATATATGTGAACAGTGATATTTTTACTTTTATACTCCTCCTAAGGTTTTTGACCGTTCTAAGTTTAAATTTACTGTCTATTTTATCATCTGATGTCTCGTTTATGTGAAATGACCATGATGCCCTTTAAATACATAAAATAATTAATTATAATGAAACACGCATAATTAAATTCACAAAAAACTTGAATACATAAAAATAAAGAAATTAGTGGAATTTGAAGTGAAAATGATAATTTTCTCCTTTATAAATATACATTTTCTAATACTCAACAAACGTGACCTAAGTAGGAGTGAAAATCAGAGTAGATCAAAGTCAAGAAGTAAAACGATTATCAAGTGCTACAACTGTAACAAGAAAAAGGCATGTTAAGAAAGAGTATTAAAATAATCAAAAGAGAAAAGAGGGCAAAAACCTTAAGTCATTCAATCCTTAGGGGTGTGTAGTAAGTACCTTAGATAATGGAGAAATTCTCTATAGTGAAGCATCAACAGTTATAGAAAGTAAAAAATGGCTATTTGATGTCTGACTTATAGGCTTAGGAGCAACATGGCACATGACCTCTTGGCGAGAATAGTTTCACACACATAAATCAATCTCAAAAGGATCTGTATATACAAGAGATGATCATACTTTGGGAATCGTTGGTATTGCTACTATCAAAATCAAAATGTTTGATGATACGATTCACAAAATTAAAGAGGTAAGACATGTTAACTGCCTGAAGAAGAATCTATTATTTTTAAGATAAATAAATAATTATGGATACAAAACTCATGTAGATAATGAGATTATAAAGATTACACATTTTGTATTAATGAAAGCATAAAAGATAGGTACTGATCTATTCATGCTTAAAGGGAAGATAATATAAGAAGCTGATGCATATGTCGCATCAAATGGAAAAGAGTCAACAACGACATGGCATCTCAGACTCAGTATATGTTAGAACAAGGTTTGAAGATTCTCTTTGAACGAAAGTTGCTTCTGAGGCTCAAATCGATAAACTTACCATCCTACGAGTATTATGTTACAAGTAACATAGATTGAAGTTCAGAAGATCCACTGCTAGAAGTAAATACATTCTAGACTTAGTACATTCTGATATTTGAGGATCATCAGATATATCCATAAGAGGTGCAAAGTACTTAATGACTTTTATTGATGATTACTCTAGGAGATGTTGGGCTTATCCAATAAAGAAAAAGTCAGATGTGTTTTCAGTATCCAAACTAGGGGTGGATAAAATCGGGTTTAAGTCGAGTTTGGGTCAACCCGATCGAGTTTTGGGTATTTCGGGTTGTATTAAAATTCCAAGATTCAAGTTATATTCGGGTAAATCGGGTCTAATCAGGTTAAATTCTGGTATAATCAGGTCAAATTCGGGTCTAATCAGATCAAATTTGGGTATAATTCTGATGAGTGTGTGTGTGTTGCTGTTCTGTGCTTGTGTGTGACCGTGTGTGTTTTTTTTTAAACTCAATCGGGTTTGCAGATCGGGTAGAGTTTTATCCGAACCGATCACAACTCAATCAGGTTGTATAAGTTTTACCCAATCAGATATTTTTCACCAGCTGAACCAAACCAAACTTGAAATTTTTTGGGTCAGTTCAGGGTGGATCAGTTCATATCGGGTAAAATGCCCACCCCTAGTTCAAACAATACAAAGTGCGGGTTGAACACGAATTTAGAAAAAGGATCAAGTACTTGAGAACAGATAACAGTGAAGAGTATATAGACAGTGAGTTTATTACTTTGTGTAAGCAAAAAGGTATTCAGAGGCAATTCGGGTGGAGTATATTCCTTAATAAAATAGAGTGGTAGAGCAAATAAACAGGACTCTTACAGAAAAAAAAGAGTTATGTTGAAAACTGCTAGTTTATCCAACTTATTCTGGGCAAAAACAAGAAAAACTACCTATTATGTGATAAATTGATCTCCATTAACAATAATTGGGCTAAAAACTTTATAGAAATGTGGATTGGAAAGCCAACAAATTACTTTTACTTACACGTACTTGGATGTCTTGTGTACATGATGTACAATGTTGAAGAAAAAACAAAGTTGGATCCAAAATCTAGGAAGTCTATCTTTTTGAAGTATGCTAATAGAGTAAAAGGGTATTGTCTATGAGACCCCATTGCCCATAAAATTGTCTTTGTAGAAAATCAACTGTAAAAGAGAGATGGGGATGATAGCACTGTAAAAAAGTTAGAGAATAAACCAGTATATGTGGAAAATAATTCAGAAAATTTAAAGTCTTCTGAAGTAGCACCAGAGCATAAGAAATAAGATTTAATTGAGTCTAAGACTCCAAAAGTTAGTTAGTTAACTAAGAAGAGGCGATCACTACTGTGGCACTTAGATTATATCATAGAGATCAATATTGCATATTGTCTTCTAATAGAGGATGGAGAGCCATCAATTTTTCATGAAACTTTAAACAACTCAGATACTACTTTGTGGATGACAGCAATGTAGGAAGAAATTAAGGCTCTACAAAAATACAAGATATGAAAACTCATACCACTACCATATGAAAGAACAGCTATTGGTAAGAAATGACTCTATAAGATTAAACACAGTGGTAATAACCAAGTAGAATGGTATTGTGCAAAATTATTGATGAAAAATATACTTAGAAAAAAGATATTGACTTCAACGAAATATTTTCTCTGGTGGCTCGACTTATAATAATCAAAATAGTCTTGACGATATGTATTATATTTGACCTACATCTAGAGCGGTTAAATGTGAAAACTACATTTTTTTCATGGAGAACTTAAAGAGAAAATTTATATACTGCAACTAAAAGATTTTACTGAAAAGAAAAAGAACTTGGTTTGCAGATTGAACAAATCTCTATACTATTTCAAATAGGCACCGAGGTATTGGTATAAAAAATTTAATTCCTTTATCATAAGCCTTGGATATAAGAAACTCAGTTCAGACCATTGTCATATTACAAGAGGTTTGAAGATAATGATTTCATTATTTTACTGTTGTACGTGGATGACGTATTAGTAGTAGGCCCCAATAAAAATTGAGTCTAAGAATTAAAGGCATAAATAACTAGAGAGTTTGAAATAAAGGACTTGGGATCTAGGATGTAAATTTACCGAGATAGAAATAATATGAAGATTTGACTTTCTCAAAGAATTACTTGAAGAAAATCTTATGACGCTTTAACATGTATGATTGTAAGCAAATTTCTACCCAACTTCCTATTAATTTTAAGTTATGCTCAAGTATATGTCCTAGCAATTAGGGGTGGGCAAAATCTGGTTTGGGTCAACCCGATCAGGTTTTGGGTATTTCAGGTATTTCGGGTTGTATTAAAGTCAACCCAAATATAACCCGAATATTAGACTCTACCCGAACCGACCCAAACATGTTCGGGTCAGTTTGGATCGAGTCCAAGATTCGGGTTATATTCGGGTAGATAAGTCTAATTGGATCAAATTTGGATATAATCGGATCAGGTAAAATTAGGGTAAATCGGGTCTAATAAGGTCAAATTCAAGTATAATTGGATCAGGTCAATTCAGGCCGAGTCAAACTGGATCTCATCTATTCGTGTCAATAAAATTTTGAGATTTTTTTTTCTTTTTTTGGTTTTTAGGTTAGTTTTAAAATATTTTTCTTAATTATAGTCCTTACTAATTTTTAACCCAAAAAAAAGAAAAAAGTGCTATGAAATCAAATTAATTAAATTAAAATATTAAAATAGTATGTTGCAATTTGTATTTGACTATTGCCTTAGACTTGAAAGGTAGGATTAGATAAGATTATTATTTACTCAAGCTCAATCAACAAATTTCAAACTCAACAAAAGTTAAAATTAATATGAACTTATAACGTTTAAAATTAATAGTCTATTAGTCTCCATTCAAAACACAATTTATAAATACTAATTTTTAAAAGTTTGAAACATAAAGTCACAAAATTTAAACATAATTAAATTGTTCCAAAACAGAAATACAAAGTTCAAACATAAATGCTAAATAAGCTTCCTTGGTTCCTCCACCATTGATTCCTCCACCACTCCACATAAGCACTGCTAACTTCAAATTCGTATACTCCAAGTTGAAGCACTGATTTCCTAAATAAAAATTTATGAAATATACAATAACTAATTTCTTTAAAACCACATTGCTGCCAAATGAATAAACTTAATTCATATAAAAATTTGAGCAACTAAACCAAATTCATATCTTTGTACATCAAACACAAACACAAACACAAATAAATAAATCCAATTCATATCTTTAAATGAGCTAAAAGAGTGTTATAATATTTCTAATTTCTAATATATCATTATAAATTTATAATTACAAATAAATATAACATGTTTAGCAAATTCTTCAGCACACACACACACTTGATTATATATATTAAAAAAATTAACTCAATCATGCGTATTTTATGGCATTCATCACTAATTCACCATTCACTAAATCAAGTTAATAATAATCTAAACAATAGTAGTCTATGAACTTTAACTTGTCTAACTAAAACAATTATAAATTTATAATGTTACAACTTATAAACTTATAATTAGACCTAAAAATTTAGAAACCTAACAACTATTATTATAGTTTAAATTACAACTTAATAATATAATATTAAATTATAAATAATAATATATATTAAAGTTACCTTTCAAATATCTATAACACCAATGTTGGCGCTCACTGTTTCCACTGTTAGAGATTGCGATTTTACAAACTCTTCAAAATGCAAAAGAAAAAATCATAATTAGTAACTCAAGTACATGTAAATGTTATATGTAAATATATTACGTATATAATATATAATAAAAATATTACCTTCTTGTAACTCCATACAAAAAATTTACTCCTTAATATCTTCCTAAAGGTTGTAGGTAGAATTAGCAAAAATTTTGGATTGCAACTAATTTTCAGTATATATCAATGCCTCAACCATAGCTGGGGTCAAAGAACTCTTATACTCATCAATAATACGATGCCCAGTGCTAAAGGCATATTCAGATGCCACTGTAGAAATAGGAACAGTGAGGACATCCCTTGCAATTTTCTCCAGAATTGGATACTTCAATCCATTCACCCTCCACCAAAGTAAAACATTAAGTTTAAGACTGCTGGGATCTTCAACTTAGTCCTTTAAATATCTTTCCACTTCAGATGGCACTCTTTTGCCTTTATTTTGAACAAAAACCTTTTTAGCATATCAAAAGAAAGGGCGAACAACTCGAAAAATGTTATCACTTTCACCATTAGAGACATCCACCAAACTAATCTCAGCTGTAGTATGCTGAGAAGAACTTGTACCCCTATAGCTACCATTAAGGCTACCCTCACTACATACCGATGGTGTGGAACTAGAGGAGAATGCACTATATATATCATAAAGCTTATTTAACAAGTCCTTCATTGCTTTGGTCATTTCTTCAACTGCTGAACTATCATTGCAAAAAATTATCTAAAAAATAGGTTTAGCAAAATTCATTTTTGCTTGTGGATCAAGAATAGAGGCAACAATCAACATTTTTTTTATCTTCCCCGTGGACTTTGTTGTGCAAATTGTATTGAACTCGCAAGCACACGAATCTATTGTAGAATAGATTAATGGTGACGAGTGTCGATCCCACGAGGAGGTTGATTTTAATTATATGCCGAATTAATTTTCTTTTAATGGAAACAATTAAATTATGGTAATTTTATCCTAAATTGTGAATTAAAATGGCGGGAATAATTAAGAATGAAACTTGTTATAATAAAGTACTTGGGTATTCGGATCCGCATCAACATGCTCCATAGGCTAAATATTCCATATTAATACCAATTAACTCATAAGGGGAGATTCCACACCTCATGAACCACTCTCCAATAAGTATGGTGCCAAGAGCTTATCGTGCAAAATAATAATAACCTTGTACTAGGGTGCCGGTTTAACCAGAGCTGTATTTAGACAAGACTATTATTATTTGTAGACGAAAAGTCAAAACAACCACAAATATTAGAGAGGAAGAGAAAGTAAATTTACCAAATTAAGCCCATGGAACATGTTGAGACTTCACCTTCAACCCAAGCTTAAAAGAAAATTAGCCACTCATATTTTAACTAAGGATAAAAAAGGAAATTTTATTAAAATACAAAGAAACTACAAGAAGGAGAAGAAATTTCAGAAATCTAAGCTTAAAAATGAATTCAGGGGTATCAAATTAAGGGGGGAGAGCCCCCTTTTTATAGATACATTGAGTGAATCATGACCATCGGATTAAAAATAGTTCGGATGCTCAGGATTGCGCGCGTCGTCATCATCATCAACAATCAAAACAACATTTGTACGATAAGAATTTGAATAGTAAATAATCCCATGTAAGCGCATGTACTGTGTACACGATTTTTACTCCACTGAGATACTGCCACGTCATCGATCTATAGTACATAAGAAATTTAGTCCAATAAGATCGTGACACATCATCGGTCAACGCCACATCATCGGTCAACGCCACATAAGTAGTCAATACCACATAATCCGTCCAATCAGATACTGCCACATCATCGGTCCGTATACATGAAGAGTGTCGTGAACAGTACCATGAACAGTACCTTGCGTATGAACAGTACCGTATATGTGAACAGTGACTTTTTTCCTTTAATGCTCCTCTTAAGGTTTTCGACTGTCCTGAGTCCAAATATGACGTCTGTTTTGCTGTCTGATCACTCGTTCATTGTGAAACGATCGTAATGCCCCTAAAATACATAAAATACATAATTATAATAAAACACATATAATTAAATAACAAAATACTTAAATAAATAAAAGTAGCAATGTTAGTGAAATTCAAAGTGTAAAATGACGATTTTCTCCTTTATAAATATACACTTTCTAACACTCAACAGACTTCCTATACTTTATAAATATACACTCTCTCCTTTACAAATTTTTCTCTAATACTATAAGCCATGCATGCCACCCAAGTATCTATACTTTCTTGTAATATAGTTAATGAACTCTTAATTAAGTAATAGTATCATAACAAAGATTAGACGTCACACTCAAAGAGGTAGAAAACAACAATGTGGCATCATAAAATACTTTTAAAAACTTCACAATTCTTTCAGCACTTTCTCAGTCCTCAGGTCCAGGTAGACCTACCCTTTTAACATTATTTTCTTTCTCAATAAAGTATGCCTCATAAGGTTTATCCACTTCTACCATTCTATCAAATGCCGCTTGATGTTTCAATGCAGTCATCAACATTAAGTAAGTGGAATTCCATTTGGTGGGACAATTCAAAACAATAATACCCTTTAGACCATTCACCTACTCAACATATTGTTCAAATGTTTGCAACCTCGTGGTGGAGGATCTCATGTACTTCACAGCATTTCTAATATCGGCAACACTAACATGCAACTCACCCAATCCTAAAACAACAATCAAATTCAAAATATGTGCACAACAACGCACATGCATGTATTGTCCTGCCAACACAAGTGCATCATCATTTTTTCAACTGCAACTGCATAGTGACATAATATATGGCAATATCATTCGTAGTGGCATTATTAGTAGTTATTGTAAATAACCTCTCTATCTCCCACTCCTGTAAGCAAGCTATAATTTTTTTGCTAATCAACTTCCCTTTATGATCTTCGATCACACTAAAACTAATAATTCTCCTATTTAAACACCAATCACTATCAATAAAATGAGCTGTAATTACCATGTAACTCATGTTTTGAACGAAAGTCCATAGATCAATTATAAGAGACACCCGCTGCTTGTTGTTGCAAATCAAACTCTCTAACATTGCCTTTTCCTCCAAAAAAATAACTCCATAACATCTCTGCCAGTAGTTCCTCGAGGTGGCATAATAAACTGCGGAATAGCTATGCTGCAGAAATGTCTAAACCCTTTATTATCAATAAAACTCAATGGCAACTCACCCATAATAATCATTTTATTTACAACCCGTCTACATGCATCTTGACTCCATCCTTTAGCTAAAACTAAATTACTTGCATTTTCTTCATCGCTCTTACTTGTAAAATTTTGTTGACTTCCACCTTGTTGTTCCCTAAATGCCTTATATCTTTCACATTTCTTTATATGCTTTTGCATATTTGTAATCTCATCATTCTTTGGATGACATTAATATTGTCTACCATAGTAGTTGCACTTGTATTTATTTGGATCATCCTCGAACAAAGTAAAATGATTCCACGCCACTGATCTTTTCTTCATTGGAGGTCTTTCTCGCTTTGCCTTTTCCTTTCCTTTTTGAGTTCCTTCCATTTGAACACTTTGTTCTTCATCGTCACTCATTGAATTCGACCTTGAGTGACCAAGTATCTGAATATATAAAATAATAAATTAATAATTAATAGTCATAATTAATAGCCATTAATTTAAAATCAAAACACAGAAATATTGTTAACAATTTAACACAATCTAATTAATACATTGATTTTAAAAAAATTATTAATTTAATTTTATGATACTTGTTTAATTCAACATTTCTATCCTAATATTTTTATATAATTAAGTTTATAAGTGTATAATAGTATATATTAAAATTCAAAATTGTTCATACTCCATAAAGAAAAAGTAGAAAATTAATGATTAATTTATTTATTTATTATATCCAATCATCCATTTTCCATAGACCATAATAATAGAAATTATTATGGAAAATCCATGTTGAATTATTATTATAAACCCCATAATTTCAATCCCAAATTACTTGTACTTAACGATTTAATAAATGATTAATATATAATAAAATATTAATTAAATTAGTTATATTTTTAAGATTGAAATCAAGTCACTGCCCAAGAATTGCATTATAAATTTACAGTTATAAAACGCATGTAACATAATACTAAATTTTAATATTTAATCTACCTAATGTCCTAATCTATTAAAAAATCAATTGTTAATTGTCATTAACAATTATCAATTAACATTATTTCAATTATTAATAATTAACAAAAAAAGTTAATTATTAATAATTAATAAATCATAAATACATTAATTTTCTTAATTTTATTACGAACATCTAAAAATATGTAATTACAATTTATATTTTACAACAATAATCAAATAATCAAATATATAATTACAATTAAGTAATAAGTAATAACTAAAAATTATATTCTATTATTTCATATATATTATATAGGTAATTACTAATTAATTAATTAATTATATAGTATATACATTATAATATTATACCGAATTATGCCGTGACTCCGTGACCGTGAGGACTGAGGGCAAAATTATAAAAAAGGTGAGTGACGCACAACACAACAGATCAGTTTCAGGGCTAAAGGCAGTGAGTGAGGCACAGCATAACAGAATCCAGAATGGCAGATCAGGTCAAGGAAGAGGAGATCTGTATAAGAGGAGCACGACGGCAGTAGCAAATCAACACAGTAAGTGCTCGACAGTGGGCCAGCAACAACTTGATGGCTAGAGCCTGGAAGAGTACGGCAGCAACAGAAAGAAGAAAGAAGCAGCAAAAAGAAGAAGAAAGCAGCAACAAAAGGCGGCAGCAGAACGCAGTAGCAGAAGACAGCAGCAGCAGATAGCAACAGAAGGCAGGAGCATATCACGACAACAATAGCAGCAGATCACAGCAGAAGGCAGGAGCAGATCACGGCAACAACAGCAGCAGATCACTGCAAGGCAGTAGCCGAGAGAAGGTTGAGTGTGCGGTTGGCTATTTTTGTGAATGTGTTCGTTTAGGGCTGATAAGTGATGAGTGTGTGCTGAAATACTGATGATTGATGAGAGTGTGTGTGTGTGTGTGTGTGTGTGTGTTGAATTGCTGTTGCTGATAAGTGATAACTGTGATGAGTGTGTGTGTGCTGATGATTATGATGAGTATATGTGTGTTGCTGTTCTCTGTGTGTGTGTGTGTGTGAGACTGTGTATGTTGTTTTGTTTTTTTTAAACCCGATCGAGTTTGCGAATCGAGTAGGGTTTTACCCGAACCAATCTCATCCTGATCGGGTTGCATAAGTTTTACCCGATCGGGTATTCTTCACCACCCGAACCGAACAGAACCTGAAATTTTTCGGGTCAGTTCAGGTCAGGTTGGTTTGGATCGGGTAAAATGCCCACCTTTACTAGCAATGAAGTAAAGAGAAAGGAGATGTCCCAAGTAACGTACGCCTTAGTAGTAAGAAGCTTAATATTCGCCATGATATACACAAGATAAAACATTGCTTGAGCAGTGGGAGTAGTTAGTCGATACATGGCGAATCTTGATGGAGAGCATTAGAAAGCTGTAAAGAGAATTTTGAGATATATTAAAGGAACCTTAAATGTTGCATTATATTGTGCAAGATCAAAATTTACTATTGGAGACTATATGAATTCATATTTTACGAGAGACCTTGATAAGAGAAAATCCATTACTAGCTATGTGTTTACAAATGCAAAAGGAGCTGTAAGTTGTGTTTCAAAACTACATACCATTGTGACTCTATCTACAATAAAAATAGAATAAATGATAGCTACACAAGCTTGCAAAGAAGCTATTTAGATCCAAAGGTTATTAGAAGAGTTCAAGCACAAATAAGAGAAAATTTTTGTCTTTTATGATAGTCAAAGTGTCTTACATAGTGTAAGATCTGACCTTTCATTCTAGAACAAAGCACATAAGGGTTCAATATCACTTCATTTGTGAAGCAGTGGAAGACAAGAGTGTGGATTTACAGAAAATCCATACAGAGGATAATTTAACAAATATATTGACTAAGTCGATCAATGTTGACAAGTTTATATGGAGTAAATCCTTTTGTGGCCTAGAAAAAATATGAGCAATATAACAACAATAAAGCAGAAAGGATAGTATAGAGATTAATTGATTCTTAATCTAATTTCTAAGTGGGGGAGAATCTTAAAATTATCACCAAAATAGTGCTTGACTTTTCAAGCACCGAAATGGTGCTTGACTTGATGCTTGGCTACTAGTGAAAAAGCAGCCACAAAAAGGAAAGGAGAGAAAGAAAAGAAAGAGGAAAAAACAAAAGAAAGAGTAGTAGACCGCGTTAAAGAAAAAAAAATAAAATATTACATTAAATTTTGACTATATAAAAAGCAACATTTCCACATTTTCTGCATCCAATTCTTCAATTATTTTTCTTATTTAGAAAATTTTAAAGAGTTTCGTGATTTAAAAGTTTAGGTGTATTATAATTTTAAGTAAGTGAGTTAAAATACTACAAAGCTTATAACTCTTTTTTTATTAGTAAAATTATTTCCTTCTATCTTTATCTATGGATGTAGGCTAAAAGCTAAACCACGTAATTTCTAATATCCCTGTGTGATTTTATTATCTTATTATTTCTTAATTTTATTTTAGTTGGTTGTTCATTAATTAATTTCCCAACAAGTTCCTTAATGGTTTCACAATCAATATTCTGAATCTTTGATATGCTTATGTTCTTGTCCAGTCCAATTGAATAAGTCTAAAGTAGTAGAATAGTTGAATAATTCCAAATTAGTTGAGATATTATCAACTTAGTTTGTTAATCTTCCAATCCCTGATTTGTTGGGATTATTATTCCTTTTTCCTGCTTCTGTTTGTTTGGTCTGGATTGTATAAATAATCCATGGTTGAATAATAAAGGAAGGGAATTATTTTAAGAAACACCGGTGTTATATCCTGGAGGAATTGGCTTCCTCGAATTAGCCAACTGTAACGTTTCCAAGTGCAAGGCAAGATAGGAACAGACAAGCAGAATAAAAGTAGCTTGCCTGTACCAAAGTGGTATCAGAGCTTGGCTATGGATCATAGAGTGGAGCAGATTGAAAAGGGTATTGAGTCACTAACCACTAGCCAAAATGAAATCCTCAGCCAAATTAGTTTAATGTTTGAAAGACTAAATGCACGGATAGATCAAATATCAAGTCAAGCAGCTAACGATAAGGCCGAAGATTCTTCGACTCCTCAGCGAGTCCAGAGAGGACATAGCAACAGCAATGACAACATACCTCAAGCTAGTTCCAGCCACTGTTATGCACCACAACTAGCAAAATTAGACTTTTCAAGATTCGATGGTGGGGCAGATCCAACAAGTTGGATTTGCAGGGCTGAACAGTTCTTCGAAATTCACGAAACTCCTACTGCTGATCGAGTTTCTTTAGCTTCAATTCATTAGGAGGGCGATGCACAATTATGGTACCAACTGCTGAAACAGGAAGCAGTTTACATATCTTGGGATGAATTTAAAGAAGGGCTTCACTCCAGGTATGGTCCTAAAAAATTTCTTGATTTCTTTGGAGAGCTAACCAAGTTGCAGCAAACAGGAAGTGTAGAGGAATATCAAAGTAAGTTTGAGAAATTCTTTGCTAAAGTCGGGCATCTACCTCAAGCATGCCAAATGAGCTGTTTTATCAGTGGGTTGTGTGAATCAATTCGTATCGATGTGCAGGCCAATCGACCAGACAGCTTAACTTCAGCCATCGGGTTGGCTCGGTTGTACGAAGCAAGAGAATTCTCTAGACGTAAATCCTCCATCGCTGAAAAAGGGGGTTCCCAGTCTCGCAGGGCGGCTTCTACAAGCTTGCCTCGTATGCCAATAAAAAAAAAAAAGACAATTGAAGAGTTGAATGAGCGTAAAATGAAAGGGTTGTGCTTCAAATGCAATGAAAAATTCAGCCCTGGCCATCGCTGTTAAGAAGTTGTTCCTAATTCAAGCAAGCTTCGAAGATAGTGATGAAGATGTAGAGATGGAGATCGAGAGAGATGAAGCTTTTGAACAATCTGAGACAGCACCTGCAATTTCTTTCCCTGCCATGGTTGGAACTCAAACTCCTGAAACGATGCGAGTTATGGGAAGACTGTTGAACAAGATAGTGACAATAGTTATTGTCTCTGGAAGGACCCATAATTTTGTCCGAGAAGAACTAGCGGAAAAGGTAGGCCTGCAACCGCTACGAATTAAGCAGCTCAATGTGATTGTGGCATCCGGTGAAAGGCTGAGCGGTCCAGGTACATGTCCGCGAACTCCGATTAAATTACGAGTTCTATTAATTGTGGATTTTTATTTGTTACCCCTTGAAGGCTATGATGTTGTTTTAGGGACTCAGGGGCTAAGTATATTGGGTCCTATTGAATAGGAGTTTTCTAAGCTATTGATGAAGTTCAAGGTAGGGGGGAAAGGCGTGGTGCTGCAGGGTCTATCTACTTCACAAAATAAATTGGTGGGCCACTTGCAATGTCAACAAGCGATGAAGAAAAGGAAAGAAGGTTTTCTACTAAAATTGAATGTCTCCAAGACTCCAAATGAAACCCATTCAGTACCGAAACAAGTGCAACAAATTTCAAGCGCTTATAGTGATGTATTTCCAAAGCCTAAAGGCCTCCCTCCAAGGCGTGCCCATGATCACAAGATACCACTGCATCCTGACCAAGGACCAATAACAGTAAAGCCGTGTCATTACCCTTATTTTCAGAAAGCAGAAATAGAGAAAATGGTGGCTGAGATGTTGAGATCAGGTATCATTCAACCAAGTAACAGCCCTTACTCGTCACCAGTTATCTTGGTGAAGAAAAAAGATGGGTCTTGGCGTTTTTGTGTTGATTATAGGCCTTGAATCGAGTTACTATCAAAGACAAATTTCCCTTGAATCGAGTTACTATCAAAGACAAATTTCCGATTCCAGTAATTGAAGAGCTTTCGGATGAATTACATGGTGCAAAAATTTTCTCCAAGCTGGATCTTGGATCTGGATATCATCAAATCAGAGTCCATCCTGACGACATTGAAAAGACTGGATTTAGAACTTACGAGGGCCATTACAAGTTCTTGGTAACGCGTTCGGCCTCACAAATGTCCATCAACATTTCAATCCCTCATGACTGAGGTATTTAGAGCTCATTTAAGAAAATTTATTTTAGTTTTCTTTGATGATATCTTAGTATATAGCAATTCATGGGCTGATCGTGTTGAGCATTTAAAGTCTGTATTTTCTATTCTGAGATCTCACTGTTTGTATGTAAAGGTGGAAAAATTTAGCTTTGGCCAAGAACAAGTCAAGTACCTAGGCCATGTAATATCAAATGCAGGTGTGGCTGTTTATTCAGAAAAGATAGAAGCAATGTTGAGTTGGCCTAATCCTCAAACCCTCAAGGCTCTTCGTGGATTTCTAGGATTGACGGGCTATTATTGTAAGTTTATACAAAACTATGGAAGGATAGCTGGTCCATTAACAAGAATGTTGAAGAAAAATTCATTCCAGTGGGATCTGCTAGCTGAACAAGCATTTGAGAAGGTAAAGAAAGCTATGACACAAGCAGAAGTGTTGGCACTACAGGACTTTACAAAGAAATTCATTGTTGAATGCGATGCTTCTTGGTTCGGAATAGGAGCTATGTTGCTGTAAGAAAAACCGATAGCCTTTTATAGTTGTGCACTCAAAGCGAAAAATTTATTGCTGTCCACTTAAGAAAAGGAAATTCTAGCACTTGTTCTGGCGGTACAAAAACGGCGGCCTTATTTGCTCGGTAGGCAGTTTATAGTTAGCATTGACCATCAGAGTCTTAAGCATCTCTGTTCTCAGCAGATTACCACCCAAGCGCACCAAACATGGCTTTATAAACCAATGGGATTTGATTTGTGGTTGAGTAAAAATGCGGAAGGGAAGATGGCTGATTCACTTTCTAGAAGAGACGAGAAAGAGGAAGTTCTAGGAGAAATCGTGCTATCTCCAAACCGCCACCTAATTGGGTTGAAGCTGTTAAAAAAGAGATACAATCTAGAATTTCTCTCCAGAAGATGCTACAGATGGTCAAAGATGGTGAAGCCATAGGTCCATGGAGGTTGCAGGATGGGGTCTTATTCTTTAAGGAAAAGATTTATTTGGAAGAAGACTCAGCTCTCATCCCTGACATCATTGACCCATTTCACAACAGAACACACGAAGGTTTTTTTTTGAAGACTTTCCACGGAATTTGTGCAAATTTCTATTGGAAGGGAATGCGAAATAGAATCAAAACCTTCATTAGAAATTGTGATGTTTGTCAACAAAATAAGGTTGAGCAGATGATGCCTGCAGGGCTTCTGCAGCCTCTACCAGTACCAGCGCCAATTGTAGGAGGATATAGCCATGGATTTCATTGAGGGGCTGCCCCCTTCTTATGGTAAATCTACTGTACTTGTTGTTGTAGATCGTTTGTCGAAGTATGCCCATTTTATTGCTATCTCTCATACTTACACTGCCGTGGGTATTGCCCGAGTTTTTTTCGATCAATTTTTTCGATTGCATGGTATGCCTCGTTCAATTGTGTGTGATAGGGATTCAACTTTTACTAGTGCATTCTGGCGGGAGCTACTTCAGCTTCAAGGCACCTCTTTCAACTACAGTTCTGCCTATCATCCTCAAACGGATGGACAAAGTGAAGTGGTGAACCGTACGCTCGAGATGTATTTAAGATGTTTTTCGGGTGCAAGACCACAGAATTGGGTAAAATGGCTGACATGGGCAGAATTTTGTTACAATACTAGTTATCATTCAACAATTAAGAAAACGCCGTTTGAAATAGTTAATGGAAGAGCTCCTCCATCTCTATTGGCTTATGTTCCAGGGACAGCTAAAGTAGAGTCTGTTGAACAGGAGTTGATGGAAACGGATGCAGTTATCAAGGAAGTCAAGGAGAGGATTGAGGAAGCCCAAGGTAGGATGAAACCCATCTGTGACTAGAAGCACAAGGAGAGAGAACTTTCTGTGGGGGATATGGTGTATTTGAAGCTGCAACCTTATAGACAACTCTCAGTCTCTTTGAGGAAAAATTTCAAATTAGCTCCCAGGTATTATGGCCCCTATAAAGTGCTGCAGCGAATTGGAGCAGTAACTTACAAGCTGGAACTGCCTTTGGGTTCTCGCATTCACCCTGTTTTCCATGTTTCTGTCCTTAAGAAGAAGATTGGAGAGAATATAAAGGCACAACAACCATTGCCTAAAATGATACTTAATGATGAGAAAATTTCGCCCATGCCGCAAGCAATTCTTGATGGACGAAGGCGTATGAAGAAGCAAGGGGTTCTTGTCCACTGGCAACGGATGTCCCCAGATGATGCCACTTGGGAAGATCGAAATTTCATCAAGGAACAATTTTCCGACATCACCTTTGAGGACAAAGGAGAATTTTAAGGGCGGGAGAGTTGATATGATTATGGTCTTGTCCAATCCAATTGAACAAGTCTAAAGTAGTAGAATAGTTGAATAAGTCCAAGTTAGTTGAGATATTATCAACTTAGTTTGTTAATCTTCCAATCCCTGATCCCTTCTTTTGGGGGAAAATTCTATAATTTCGTTTGAAAAATATGGTATTAATACCGTAATATATATAAATATTATAAATTACACATAAAATTAGTTAATATAAAGTAAAATTAGTAAATTAATGCAAGATTATTAATTATTTAAAAAATTAACATTGTTTCTTATAGAATTTTAATGAAATATATTTTCTTTGCTTTACAAAAAATATTTCTTTAATTAAACAAAAAAATTATACTAAAAAAAGTAAAAGAAGTTTTATTGAATTGGTTATTATAAATTCTATATTTATTCTAGGATATTTGTATACTTTTCTTTCCCGATTTTCTATAATGATATCTATTTATTATACATATCAATTACACGTAATTATTTATTTTGATGTGGATCAAGTAAAAATAAAATTAAAAAGCTTATATTATTAGACACTTATGTAATATATTAATAAAATTATATTTAATTTTAAGTCATACACATACTTTATGTAGTTTCAAACTTCACCTGTATTTGAAGACTCTTTAGGGTTGAAAAGAAGTATAGAAAGATATTAAGATAATATTTTTTAAAAAATATGATTTTGAACATAAATTTCCTCCTTAATAAAATATTACATGTATTATATAAATGCAAAACTAATATTATTCAATTTAAATAAAGAATCAATGAATATACAAACTAATAACAATTATAACAAGTTTTTATTTTATAATTGTGAACTTTTTTACAATAACTATTATATTAATTTACTTATGTTAGCTTTTATTTATAAGTCTTAGGCATAATTTACAAATTTTATTTTTTTTTGTACTTAATGTTGATTTACTTAATTCATATTGTATTTATAAGTTTACATTTTATTTACCAGTAATACATCAATTTACTAGTATTATAGTAATTTACTTATTTTAGCTTTCTTTTATAAGTCATATGTTTTATTTCTAAAATTTATATTTTATTTCACAGTTAGTGTTGATTTACTAGTTTTATGTTATATTTATAAGTTTTTGATTTGTTTACTAGTAATATATTAATTTACTTATTTTATCTTCTATTTACAAGGCTTATGTTCTATTTTTAAAATTTATGTTTCATTTTACCCTTAATGTTGATTTATGAGTTTTATATTATATTTACATGTTCTTATTTTATTTACTAATAATTCATTAATTTACTAGTTTTTTTATAATTTACTATTTTTACCTTCTATTTACAAGTATTATACTTAATTTCTAAAATTTATGTTTTATTTTACAGTTAATATTGATTTATAAGTTTTATATTAAATCTACAAGCTTTTTTTTTGTTTATTAATAATACATCAATTTACTAGTTTTATATCAATTTACTTGTTTTATTTTCTATTTACAAATTTTATGTCTACTTTCTAAAAATTATGTTTTATTTTGCACTTAATGTTGATTTATAAGTTTTATATTAAATCTACAAGTTTTTGTTTTGTTTACTAATAATACATCAATTTACTTGTTTTATTTTCGATTTAAAAATTTTATGTCTACTTTCTAAAAATTATATTTTATTTTGCACTTAATGTTGATTTTTAAGTTTTTTGTTAAATTTACAAGCTTTTATTTTATTTACTAGTAATACATCAATTTACTAGTTTTATATTAATTTACTTATTTTATCTTCCATTTACAAATTTTATATTTAATTTCTAAAAATTATATTTTATTTTACACTTAATGTTGATTTATGAGTTTTGTGTTATATTTGTAAGTTCTTGTTTTATTTACTAATAATACATCAATTTACTAATTTTATATTAATTTACTTATTTTACTTTTATTTACAAGTTTTATATTTAATTTTTAAAATTTATATTTTATTTTACAGTAAATGTTGATTTATAAGTTTTATGTTAAATGTATAAGTTTTATGTTTTAATTGCATAATTTATATTTTATTATGGCATTAATACCGTAATTTTAATCACGGTATCATAGAATAACCCTAATAAAAGGAAGGGAATTATTTTAAGAAACACTTGTGTTATATCTTGGAGGAATTGGCTTCCTCGCTTTAGCTAACTGTAACGTTTCCAAGTGCAAGGCAAGATAGGAACAGACAAGCAGAATAAAAGTAGCTTGCCTGTACCAATTTTCCATATATAAGTACTATTCACTGCCACCGCCTTGTTGTGACAAAAACTTAATTGGGATTGATCTATGTGTTGTAATTGAACTTAATGAAGTTTTGCTGCTAACAGGGATGAAATTTCCGATATTTTGGTGCGTTGTCATCAATATTTTTAAATAGAGACTCTTTACTGAAATAAACATGTTAGCCAACATTCCGAATTAAGTGCCACACTGTCTACATACTCCAATCATGTCAGTCTTGTATTTTATCCCAATTTTAGTTTTGTGCTACGTAATGGTGACCATCGCATCTCATTTGAAGTTCTCCTTTGACCATCATATATGGAAGATAATATCCCAAAACCCAAGACGTTACAGGCTTACACGCCAAAGCCCACAGGGTTAGGTGGACATTAAGGTGGGGAAAAGGAAAGTAAACATTTACTGATGCTGCTAGGGACCCGTATTTCGTATTCCACAAGAGTACTACATCAAACTTTCTGGTAGGTTCGCATACAAGAGGAGCCTTAATAAAATGATGAGGTTTGTTATCTTTTATTACTTTCACTGATATGAGTTTCTATGTGCTTTTGAGTTAACTAAGGATATTTTGTTTGGATATTGTGTTTTAAGCACAAAATTTATTATGATTTGTGTTAGTTTTTAATAGCAGTTAGCAAGATCTTTCTAGACTGTGATTAGCGTTATTTAATGCAATTAGTATAGTATTGTATACACTTGGAATAGAAAAAGTTCTAACGACCTGTTTGGTTGGTGGAAAAGAGGAGAGAGGAAAAGAGAGGAGAGGAAAGGAAAGGAAAAGAAAAAGATAGAGAATTTAATTTCTTTTATTCGGTTTAAGATAGAATTAGTAAAGAAAAGGAATTTTATAATTTTTTATTTAGACAAATTTACCCTTATGTTAGATTTTTAATATTTATTACTAAATTAATTAAAAAATTATAAATATATTTAACTATTTATAAATTAACCTCAAAATTAATGTTTTATTTTTAATGTCTTAACTATATTTATAGTACTTTTTTAAAAAGTACTTTTATTTATTATTGTCAAAAATACTTTTATCAATTATTTTCTAAGTGCTTTTATCAAAAGTGCTTTTTTAAAAAATAAAAACATTATTATTATTTTAAAAGTAGTCCATAATATTACTACAAAACTATTAAATCTCATATGTTAAAATGAATAATAAAAAATACTTAGTTAAACTTCAAAATGTAATTATAACATCTTTAAATTTCAAAGACATTCAAAATATAAAAAAATAAAAATATAACAAAAAAAATACTTAATCAAATTTCATATACTCAAATGAGTTAAATTAGATATTAATAAGTCATAACATCTAAACATGATTTAAATATCTCAGTCAAGAAAAAGTTTAACCCATATTTCTCTATCCTCATCACAAAGACTATAAAAACATTAAGCGCCGCACTATCTCGAGCAATTTGAGTGGTAGCTTTAAGTCGTTCTATTCTTGTAAGACCGCTAATCTTCTTTAACTCTTCACTTAATCCCACTTGTTTGTCATTGATTTCTTGTCCCATAGCTCAACT
Source organism: Aegle marmelos (assembly GCA_030449875.1). Classification (NCBI taxonomy): domain Eukaryota; kingdom Viridiplantae; phylum Streptophyta; class Magnoliopsida; order Sapindales; family Rutaceae; genus Aegle; species Aegle marmelos. The sequence continues at coordinate 14,250,081 of JASUUL010000115.1, forward strand.
CACAACATTAGAAGAGTCTTTCATTTGTGTAACGATAAGAGTTGTTAGCTCTTTAAGTTCTCTAAGCTCTTTTGAATCTTCATTTCTTCTCCTCCTTGTTGAGCTATTTGAAGTTTTTGGACGCTTTCGTGAAGCAAGTGAGAAAGAAATACTATCATCAATCTCATCTCTCATATTCTCAACATTCAAATTCTCTCCTTGAGCTTCATTATTCATTTTCGTCCTCTCAAATTCCTCCACCACATCTGTAGGAGCTTCTGCATTTTTTCCAGTGGCATGGTCCTTACCATAAATCATACATAAGCCCTCATAATATGGGAAAGATTTATTCTTGAAGTTTATTGCTTCTTTATGACTCTATAACAACAAATAAAATAGTGGAAAACAACAATAATAAATATTAGAACCAGCAAGTATCATGATGACCATCAAGTAAAATAATAATAAATAACAAGTAAAACAATAGTTTAATTATATACTTTTAATATTAAAATAGTTAATAACCAGCAACTAAAACAGTAGAAACAGCAACCAGCAACAAGTAACACAGTTAAAATAGTAGTAACCAGCAACTAAAACAACAATAAGAAAAAATAACAGCAGCAAACAACAAAAATAACAAAAACAGCAAGTATAACAGCAAAAACAGCAAGTATAACAGCAAAAATAATAGTAACAGCAAGTATAACAGCAAAAACAACAAGAGTAATAGCAAAAATAGCACAAATAATAGTAACAGCAAGTATAACAGCAAAACAGCAAGAGTAACAGCAAAAATAGCAAAAATAATAGTAACAGCAAAAACAGCAAGAGTAACAGCCAAAACAGCAAGTATAACAGCAAAAATAGCAAGTATAACAGTAAAAATAATAGTAACAGCAAAAACAGCAAGTATGACAGCAAAAATAATAGTAACAGTAAAAACAACAAGTATAATAGCAAAAATAGCAAGTAGCAGCAAAAACAGAAGTATAACAGCAAAAACAGCAAGTACAATGGCAATAACGAGTAGTTATTATCAATACCAGAATATAAACATCCCACACAATCTTCTCTGCAGTTACAATTTTCTTTTCTGGATCCCAACCAAAGCCACTGCAATTTGGTCCAGTTAACATCTCATGTACAGTCCGGAATTGCATCTTCAAAGTCTTTATACGAGATTCAATGTGTTGTTTTGCTTTGATACCACATCCAGGTAGTTTTGTTTCTAAAGAAGTCTCAAGAGCCCTCAAGTAACCACTTTTAAAGTTATTATCAGCATAAAATTTTCTGTCATGATATAAGTCTAAAAGAGATTCCACGAGCTTAATATCTTCATCTGAGGTCCAAAATCTAGACTTTGGAGGTTGCGATGCCATTTAACTATTAAAACAATAACAAAACAGCACCAAACATAATTTAAATTTGCACTGTTAGAGCATTAACTAACCAATTTATGCACATCTATAGACAATCAAACCTAATGAATATATATACATATATAAATTGTACCAATGTCAGACAAATTAAACTGAAATTGTCAATATAGTTTCAAAAGTCTCAACATAGACTAAAATACAATAAAATTCAAGAAAAATAAAAAAAAGTATTACAACAGTAAATAAGAATGTCATCTATCTACTTGCTATCCACTGATTATACATTTGTTGAGCTAAGTTTGCCCTCCATAAATTCCACTCTTCTGAAGTTTCAATACTTACTATTGAGGTTCCAAGTGGTTCGACCCCCGTTACAGTATTAAATGACTCTTCAAAAGGATCACATGGCATCTCACTCCTAATAAAATTATGTAACAAGCAACATGCCATGAAAATCCTATTTTGAGTCTTAATAGGATAAAATGAAAGACTTCTAAGAATTGCCCATCAATTTTTCAACATGCCAAAACATCTTTCAATAATGTTCTTAGCGGATGAATGCTTCATATTAAAAAATTCTTGTGGTTAGTAGGCTGGTAGTTTTCTCTCCAATCATTGAGGTGATATCGTTGTCCACGATAAGGAGCAAGAAATCCCAGACTATTAGCATACCCAGCATCCACTAGATAGTAGTAACCTATAGAATTAAGAAATATTAAGTTTTAGCTGACTAAAGTTTTATACTGAACAGCCAATTTACTTCTAGTACATGACTTACCATTTGGAACATTCAAACCATTTGTTTTCCGTAAAGCCTCATGAAGGACTCTACCATCAGCGACTGACCCTTCTCAACCAGCTAAAACATAAATAAATTGCATATCTTGAGAACATACTCCTAAAACATTAGTGGCAATCTCCCCTTTTCGATTCCGATACTTAGGTTTATCTGTTGTAGGCACTCTTACTCTAACATATGTTCCATCTAATGCTCCTAAACAATTCTATTATCAATGCCAAAGAAAAAAAATAAATAATTATTTACACCATACAACATATTTAGCATATAAGAAAATAAATATAATAATGATATATACCTTAAACTATTTCCATCTCTCATCAGTAGAGTTTTTTGAAACTGGTTCAGGCTTTTTCAATAATTCTCCATGGAGTCGTATGACAGAATGCAATACATTGTGAAAATACTTACTAACTGTGTCTCCCGATCTCAAAAATTTAAATCTAATCACTCTATTTTTCACATGATGCGCTATTATATGTAAAAACATGGCAACTTGCTCATCGACTAATAAATATTTTGCTGGTTTTAACCCCCAATTTATTTCAAGCCTAGTGCATAAATTTGTAAATGCACGCCTATCCATTCTAAGCTGGGCTATACAAGTTGCATCACTATCATAAGCTAATCAATGAACAATTTTTCTATTTGTGAAAAAATCAAGCACATACATTTCACGCCTTAATGACTTTTCTTGACGATTTCTCCAAACATATTAGCAAACAACTACTTGCATAGTATGTAACCAATCCATAAATGTAGCAAATTTCTTCTTTCTTAAATTGTTTGTCTCAATTAAGCTTAAGTCATCCATTATTGCAACAACAAAATGAAACTGAAGTTAAATATTGGACATGATAGACGTAATTAATTTTTTGTTTTCTGTTATATACAATCAGTTACTTCTATATTCGAAGGGCCAGGGAGTATTGGAATTGAAAAAAATCCTAAAATATTAATAAATTAAATTAAAATGATTTAATTTATAATAGCCTATCAAATTCAAAATATATCATAAGTAGAAGGATTGGCAGTGATAAAATAGTCACAAAGAGAATCAAGAAGGTGCCAAATTATGACAGAAATTTTAGCTGTATGAATGGATTACTTACAAATTTTAGCGGGAACAAAAGTAAATGACCAAACATGGATAAATACATCACAAATTTCCACCTTCGTATCTATTTTACCTGGTCTTGTTTAATCGCAGATATTGAACCACACAACTAAAATAATACCATCTTGAAGTAATATAGCAACATCAAATTAATGCAACAAGGTAACCTCAAAACATAGGTAAAAGAAATATACCTTCAAATTATCTTCCAGAATACAAGTAAAATAATTTTGCAGGTCAGATCCACGAAAGTACGTCAAAATTTCCTGCCAATCAGAAGGGTTCTGCAAAAACAAAAAACTCAACAATGTATATCACATGCAGAAATAAAAAGCAACAACAATGTATATCACATGTAGAAATTAAAGAGCAATTAGAGATAAGAAACTTCAGTGTATTACATTGAAACGACCCAAATTTGGTTTGAGCTTCCCAGCTAAAATCTTAAGTGTAGTTGATTTCCCAATACCATTTGTTCCAACCAAGCCAAGACACTGCCAGTGCTATAAATGTGGACCAAGCAAATTGACTTATGCAGATATATATGTTAAAAATATAACATAATATTGTAACATTTTATTTTTAATAATAAGCATATTATCAAATCATTTTTATATTCTAAAAATTAATATGCAAAAATAATTGTTTAATTTTAGCTTAAACATTATTAATAAAATCTTAAAATATTAATAAATGAAATTAAAATGATTGCCAAACATGTCTCTCGATTATTAGCATACATGATAGTGTCTGAAAAAGGCTGTAAATATGTATCCTTGTTAATAAATAATAATAATAATTTTGACTAAAATTAACTTGATTACTGTACAGGGATGAGTTCTTTCCAGATTTCGAGTTCTGATATCAGCTTGGATAATAACAAACAACAAGCTGCAGTTTTGCAAGAACTGAAGGGAAAAAGGTTTCTCAAGTTCCTAGTCCTTTCCGATGACTCCGTCTATGAATCTGGGTTTTTACTATTCAATGAGCAATGGAAGGCAACTGAATTTGCATTCCAGATTGCAAAATTTGCAGCAGAGAAGGCAATGGCTGAATAGAAAGAAACAAAGAATGAGGTGGTCGTCTGAGCTTCACCAGCTCTTTCTACAGGCAAATAGTCATCTTGGAGGATCTGAAGGTGAGATTTATGGAAGTGAATATATAACTTGATTAATTATATACATACATACATACATATAACTTGATTACTGTACAGGGATTACTAAAATTTCATTTGACTCGAAGGTCCAAAAAATGACTATTGTAGGAGACAATTTTGATGTATTATCGGCTGGGGAAAAACTGAACGGGCTATGTCATACAGAGTTAGTCTCCTTTGGACCAGCTAAAGAGCCTAAGAAAGGAGAATATGATAAAGCAGAGTCCAATTAAGCAGTTAAAGAGCCTGAAAACAAAAATCTGAAGTTGCCCGGAAAAGCTCTCATCAAAACAATTACGAAACACATGGCGAATGACTTATGCAAAAAACAATCAACGTAATAAAAAACAAAAATCCATGACCCATCTTAACATACCAATCGTGACCACACACATAAGTATTCATTTGCGTGTAACAGCAAGCCAATTACGATCAATTATCAGAAATCATAGGATTCAAAACAGCAAGCCAATTACGATCAATTATCAGAAATCATAGGATTCAATTCAAAAACACAATACTTTAATTTCCAAAAATAAATAAGCCATGTACTGTAAATAGCAAGCCCATGATTAAATAAGACAATATCAGCCACATGATTGAACATAACAAAAAAAGAAGAAATCCACCATCAATTAAAATTTACAAGCCTTTCACTAACCTGATATCTTTATATTTCTTCTGCTAACTGGGAATTTCCAGGGCCTCAAATAGATGTCTTGGATCTACCATAAACAAATATTCATCTTATTATAGATGCATAATTTAAACTCAACGGAAGAAATTGTTAAATTTAAAAAATAAAATTGAAAACCTGAGATCGAACGCTGAAAGATGGATATTGAGAAATCAAAGTTGACGAAATCACTAGTCGTTGTACCGTTCTAAGCCGAGAGATTGAAGTTAAAATCGAAGCTGAGGCTGAGAAATCAAAGCCAAAATCGAGCCGAGACCGAAGAGATCGAAGTTGTAAGGAACATGTCAGAGACTGTGGGAGAGAGATAGAGTGACAGAGAGAGACAATCACCGGTGAAATTACGGGCACTGTTTATCACCGGTGACAGTCGCCGGAAGTTGAGAGAGAGAGAGAGAGAGGGTCCTCCAATTTGGAGTGACGGCTGTGGTGGTAGGATTAGGGTTTTTCTATTTAAATTTATTTAAGGGTAAAATTAGAAAATCAAAATTAAATGAGAGTAAATTTAAAAAATAAGATATTTTCATGAGCTGGAAATTAAATTTTCCTACACTTCAATGCAGAAATTGAATTCCTCAAATATCAGAAATTAGAGATACAACGGAATTTAATTCCTAATTTATTTTTATCAACAGAACAATAGAAATCATGAGGGAAAGGAAAAGTCTCTCCTTTCCTTCCTTAATTTCCTGGAACCGAACATGTCCTAAGATCTCTGTTTTCCTTCATTTTCTTGGTTGTCAAACAACTTAAATTTATCAAATCTAAGTTTCTAAATTTTGCTCCGCTGTGACAAGATAGCTATATCTTCATATACTTCGTTGTGAGACTTTAAGACACAATTTCAATCTTCTCTGTTCTATGGTTCAAATTAAAACCAGAAAAATTAGTGCTCACCAACCACCTAAAGCTGTCGCTGATAATTAAGCGGGTAACTGAAACAACATAGCTACACTTAAATTTGGTGAAAGCCTTTTGCCTCACTTGGCCTAAATATAAAGATTATGCATATGAGGCTGCCACTCTGTTGAATTATTAATGAATAATGACATGTACAAGAGAAGTGAAATGACTTCATATCATTTATACGATTGAGTTACTATGTAAAGACAGTAACTGAAGGAGATACTAATTTAAATAACTCCTGGATGTTATGATTATTAACCGTGATTAACAAAATGCTCCTAACTGCAGCTTTTAATATCACTCTGTTTCCTTTAATAATAACGTCCCTGAGTCGTGACGAAATTGGTACCGACGCACAAAACTTAGTTGCAGAATCCCTTTCAAAATTTGAAGGTATCATTCTTTTTGCCGTATTTTTATTTTTTGTGAATGAATGTTGGCACTTAGATTCTCCCAAGGAATAATTTTTATTTTACTAATTTTTTTTAATCTTTGCACATTGACGAAGGACATTATTTTAGAATATTAGAATTTTATTATTTTTAGGTCTTTTGATATTGACTATTTTAATTAGAGTCTATGCTATGTATCTTAATATTTTTATTTCTATTACAATTATAATTTAATTTTTCTTTTTAAATTAATTTAGAAAAGTTTTTTTTTTACTATAAATCGAAAGGTTTCGTTATTGTTTTCACAACTTTTAATTTCAATTATTTAATAAAACCCTTCTTTTATAACTCTTTCTAAAATTACTTATCAAAATCTCTCATGTAAAGTCATTTAAAATTATAACACCATCTAATCTCACTTAATGCGTTATTAAAAATATTATTGAATCATTTAGATTATAATAAGATTTAATTACACTACAATTACAATATAAGTTAATCGTGATAATTTGGTATGATATTAAAACAGTATATAATGATATTTACCATATCAATTTTGCTTCACCTACACCTACCCTATAAGTTGGTACCAGTTATTCTCTCGCTCCATCAGTTGGTATCAAATTGTGCAAATTGTACAGCTTTCTTAGCTGCCATAATGATCATTACCAAATCCATCATTAAATTTAAGGAGGCACTACGATAAAGTTTTCCGTAACATATGCCCCACACAATTATAGTGTTATGAGTTTATATGGGTCTTACAATATTGTAGCTGTGTCAGACACAAGTTACATAAGCTGTAACGTAGAGTTTGCGTTAAATTTAATTAAAAAAAAAAAAGAACAGAAAGGAATCCCAAAATTTGAAACCCTAGCCGCTACAACACCAACCACCACTGTTGCTGCCACAATTCAGCAACATCCACCAGCCATTGCACCCATCAGACTCACTACTGATCGCCGACCCAATTCTTGCCAAACCCACCCTCGACTGTTGCCTATAATAGACGTAAAGCACCTAAAACCTACGACCTTTCACCACTCAATCCACCGTCTTCAGCCACCTTATCATCCAAGATCACAACCACCCACAAGAATCCCAACCTTTATTGACCAAAACTTGAGCAGCTCTTGCATGAATTACCGCGCAGCCGTGGTGAATTACCTAAAACCCACAAGTCTTCACCAACTGCCACCACAAAACTAGCTACCATTACCGATGACCTACACCGCTAACACACTCCTTTCTAGCCACACATTCAAAACCAGTCACCAATCGCCATCAAATGCTGGCCATAAACTGCTACGAATTATAGCCCCACTCACTACAAGCTATTACTGCTTTAAGTTGCTTTTTTTATCAAACCGCCGTAACTTAATTTTCACCCACTACTGCTACTTACTTTCTCTTTGTTGCCGCTGCTGATGGCGTAAATTTCAGCACCCATTGCCACTGCTCCCTTTCTCTTCGTTGATGCTACTTCATTTGCAAATTTCAGCAGTGTCTTCCTTTGAACAAGTACTCTCATCTTTGTCTTCTTAAGCTACTTAAGCTACTATTTTGTTTCAGATTTAGATGAATTTTGTCTTTTTAAATTATGGTACTGTCACCTTTGGCTCCTTAAGTTACTTAAGCTAGTATTTTGTTTCGGATTTAGATGAATTTTATCTTCTTAAGCTACTTAAGTATCATTTTCCTTATGAATATTGTTTCAGTGACTTGTAAAAATTTTCTGCAAAAAATTTTCTTCGTACGATAGAATATTGTATGCTGAATATCACAATTGCAAAATATTATTTGCTGACATTGACCTTTATTATGATTAAATGAATAATCTTGTCAATAAAACCAAGTCACAATTTTAATATAACCAAGTTAATAACTTCATTGTGATATTTCGTAAGTCAACATCATTTTTTTTTAATTATTTTTTCTAAATTTAATGAAATTGGTCAAATTAATTAATAATATATTGAATTATTTTCATTTGTTGCAGTTAATGGATAATCATTTTCCTTATGAATTTTGTTTCGGTGACTTGTAAAAATTTTCTACATAAAATTTTCTTCATGCTGCATATGTATGCTGAATATGTCACGACCCGTCCCGAACCCTAGGACGAGTCTTGACTAATTCTCAAAATTCAACTAATAATGATTCTATGAATAGTAATAATAATATTTTTATCAAAATTCCGACAGAGTTTCTCTATGTTTTTTAAATTCTCAATCCTACAATTAATAAAGTAACACTTCCAAAATAATTTTTAAATGTAACTAACTCCGTCAATCAACATCCTAATAAATACTTAATATCATTTGAAATATTTTAGTACTAAACTCAGTAAGTTATTCTTAATTATAATATTATACAATTCGAAATATTCCACACAAAACTCTACAACTCCTAGGATAAATACATGGCCAAAATACAAATAGATATCGTTGCTGAGTCAATAGTTGTACCTGTAAATCTCCTGTGGGGGAAAAAAATAATAAAAAAAAAATAAGGGTGAGTATAAAACTCAGTGAAGGTCAATAAATAGATAGTAGTTTTCGAAAATAATTTTATTTGTGAAATAATCGTATCACTTTTAAATACATAATTTCATCACATCTTAAACAAGAATTATTCATAAATCACTTAACGTTTATAATCAAATCATTAACTTCAAAAACATATATAATGTCATGTGAAATAACCAAAGAAGAATGTGTCATATCATAGTATAACTACTCAATCTAAAATCATCATAAAATACTACATAAAACCAAAGAAAATTCACAACATATAATATCAATATCGAATACTAAAAACTTTCATCAAACGAGTACCCAGGGAAATAATCTCATCATATCCGGACCTTAATGGACGGGCAATCAAGAAACCATTATGTCCCGGAACTACACAGATAAATGGAGAAATAACTTCTCATATGTCATTACATCTCGACATATCTCATCATCCTAATTATGCATACATAGTCCCAAAAGGACAAAAGTGCCCAAGCACACGGCCCAAAGCCTCTGTGTGTACTCAGCGGGTCTCAAAGGCCTGTATCTCATATCATCTCATCGCAGTATACGGGGAAGGATACTGTCTAATGACTTGTAAACAATCAAAAGTACACATGTACATAAACATCCGATAACATCCGAAATCACACTCTCATTTATTTTCAACAACATTTAAAATCTATTTTCTTTTCTTTAAAAATATTATTAATACGCATATATTAAAAATCAAAAATAAAATCATTTTTCATACACAATTCCAATAATAAAAAACATTATACATATAAAATCTATTTTTCATAAAATCATTAAATCAAGCATTTAAAAATTTATTTGCAATCATGCTTTATCATAATTAAAAATTATAATAATCCACAGAGAAAATAGGTTTTATATATTTCACTCACAGTGACGACGATCAAATCTGGTATCGTCGATGTCCGTGGTTTAGTTCTGGTTCGCAGGTCACCCTAATCAAATAAATGGCATAATTATTACTAATCACATAAAGTATAATTAATTGTACCTAATAAAACTCGAACTCACATAATATAACTCCCAAATATTTAAAATTACTAAATTATTCTTATGTCCAAAATTACCAAATTATCCTTATTTCCAAAAATTACCAAAATGCTCTCAATATCAAAATTTACTTAATTGTCCTTAAAATATAATTTATTAATTTATCCTCAAAATTTAAAATTATCAAAATATCCCAAAAATCATAATTTACTAATTTAACCTCAAGATCATAAATTATCAATCTATCCTTAATTTTATCAATTACCAAAATACTCACATATTAGGAATTATGAAATTACCCTTGAGGTGTAAAATTATCAAATTATCCCTGATCACTTAAATTACCGATTTACTCTCGAAATCTCAAATTACCTAACTATCCTTGTCTATAACCATCAAACTACCCAAACTTTTAAAAATTATAGAATTAACCCTAAAATTCTCAAGCTTTATCAAATTGCCCCTCACCGGTCAACGGTGATCGGACTTCAGTCAACGGTGACAAGAAGCTTAGGTCTTGTAGTTCCGGCCTTGGTAAGTCCAACGGTGTCGGCGATGTCCTCCCACACGCGATGACGATAACAGATCGAGCTCCCTAAATCTGTAGATTGCAAGATGCTGTTCACTGGCAATCTGGCCATTTCAGGTGACGAGACCAGTCGAAAATGGAAGTTGGAGGTGAGAGTAGTGGAACCCAGCCAGTGGTGTGGCCAAACTCTGACAGAATGAATAATCCTGTCAATAAAACTAAGTCACAATTTTAATAAAACCAAGTTAATAACCTTATTTTGGCCAAAATTTTCGAGCTTCACCGGCGATGTTCTAGTTGATTTCCGATGGTGAGAATAGCAAGGATATGACCAGCATCTTAAGGGCCTCAAATCCGTACCAAGATCATCAGAAACGGTGGCTAGAATTGAGAGATCCGGTCGGGTCAAGGTCGCGGGTCGTGTCGGATCGGGTCAAGTTCGGGTCAACTTCTCTCTCTCTTTCTCTTTCTCTCTTTCTCTATCTTTCTTTCTCTCTCTCCTTCTCTCTCTCCTTTCTCGACTTCTCTCACTCTATTTATATATATATATATATATATATATGCATATATTACAGAATATCACAATTGCAAAATACTGTATGCTTATATTGACCTTTATCATGATTAAATGAATAATCCTGTCAATAAAACTAAGTCACAATTTTAATAAAACCAAGTTAATAACCTCATTGTGATATTTTGTAAGTCAACTTTATTTTGTTTTTTACTATTGTTTCTAAATTTAATGCAATTGTGCAAATTAATTAATAATATATTGAATTATTGTCATCGCTGCAGTTAATGGATAATTTGGAACAAGTAAGGGATGTTGATGAAGTTGAGGAAATAGATTTACAGGGGACTGATTTGAAAGAAAATAATGAGGAATTGGTGGAAAAAGTTGTTGAACCTGAGGTGAGGATGTGTTTTAATAGTCCAAATGAAATGTTTGAATATTACAAAGCCTATGTCCTATAAGAGGGATTTCCAGTGATACGGAGATCTTGTAGAAAAGGGGATAATGGGAGTTTGAGATATATGACATTCACTTATGGGTGTAACAACAAGTCAAAATCCAAATCTACTCATGTATTGTGGGTTCAACTAAGGCAAAAATGTAACGCCATATTTTATAATCCTTAATTATTAAAATTTGACTCTTATTAGCATACACATATAACTCTATAACCTTTATTAATAAGGATATTAAAATTATAACTAGCGTTATTTATAGGGTTATTTTTCTAAATCCAATAGGGTTTCTTAAGAATCTTATAAATACATACTTTTTCCTATTCCATAACCCTAAGTCTACGATGCTTATTTCTTATTCTCTACTGTTCATAATGCTTTTACCAAACTCTAATATTCAAACCTTGATTTAAGAAGAGAATCAAAGTCAGTTTTCTCTCCTTATTCACCATAATCTTTCTATCACTCTTAGTAGGGTTTTGAATCCTTAGTTTATAGATTATTTCATATGCTAATTCATAATTTAGGGCATGTTTAGATTCTGTTTAAGGTTCTAATTTATTATTGAGTCGTGATAATCAATTCCTAATGCATTAGATACACTGGACAATTCTGGACTGTATGAATATCTCAAATTTTAAACTCTTATTTTCATAATGAATTTCTAAGAAATTTATATGTAATTTCGAAACTAATACTGTTACATTAAAAAGTTGCAATTCTAGAACAACCAAAGTCATAAAATTATTTGCACCAAAAAACGAAGTCTAAAAATTTTAGAATTTTACATAGAGACTGATATAGTTGTCCAGTATTCACAATTTTAATTTCATAATTTTCTAATTTGTTTGTGATTTTATAAAATTGTCTGAACCCCCTCTATTCAGTTAAAGATACTGTAAAATAGTTTCAGAATTGTCAGGAAATAGATAGTTTTAAAAGTGTTTTTGGTTTCAAATCTTCTTTAAAATTTTATAGAAGATACCCATGGATGTCTAAAATAGTTTTGTAAAATATTATATCATAATGACTTCTAGATTAAGAATTCAAATTTTAGGAATTAGATTAGTAGAGTAACATAGAAAATCAGGTTCCTATAATAAGTTATTAATAGTTGTTTCTTCAATTTTGTTTAGGGTATTGAGGGTGTCTGAGACTTTTAGAGACTTTTAAGTATGTTAAATCAATTCAGAGAATCGAGGTAAGTAACTTCATTCGTAATATACGGGATATATATGATTATTTTAATACCACTATAAGTAAATGTATTTTTATAGTTTTTCCAAAATAGACTGTTTTTCATAACAAAATTAGTTTATATAAATGGTTTGAAATCTAAAATTTATTCTATTTTTATGACTTTAATAGAATATTATCAATGCTTTTAAAAGTGTAAATTATTTTATTATAAGATTAACTTTTATGGATTTATTTATAAAATATTACAATGAATTTTATGTTGCAAGCCTAAACTATTATTATGGACATTTATGAATATAATACAAAAGTTTTGTTTCATGTACGATTTTAAGTTATATTTTGCCTCATTCTCTGTAGTTATTTTGATTATGATTCTGATCGTATCATACGATACACGTAAGTTATATAAGTTCTGGACCAGTACTAGATATATGTTTTGAGTGTACACACGATATTCTAATTATAATTATGTTCTAGCCGGGTCACTGGGACTATAGGTGATACTATGTGACATGAACTAATTTCTTATTATTTATTTATAAGTTATATGATTCACTTTTATGATTTGTGTTTTTGATATTTTGAAGTTATTATGAATTTATTATTGTTATATATTGTTTTAAGAAAAATTATGAATTATAATATATGTTTTACTAAAAAAGAAGGCTTGCAATATTTTTCGTAACGATAGGCTTAGTCTGTTAGGAATGGTTTTACTTACCGAGTTGATGGCTCACCCCTCATCATTACTTTTTGCATATTAAGTTTATTATTTGAGAGGTATGCTTAGCAATGGAGTTAGAGATCTGTTCTGTTTTGCTAATGAAATAAAAGGAGGAATAATCTCGTGATTCTTTTAAGTTTTTATTTTTGTTATGAATTTGTAATTTAAGAGATTTGAGTTTTTGATATATTTATGTCTTTAGAAAATATTATTATTTAGTATTAGACATAAATTGTAGTTTTAATTAAATAAATGTTTGAGGTATTTCAGTTTGAAATTTTATATATAAGGATTTTTTATCTGTAAGTAACCTCCTTCATCACGTGTTTTCCACGTGTTGGTTTGGGGTATTACAATTATGGTATCAGAGCACGAGGTCAAGATTTTGTAGATTTTCTTTTAAGGTATAATACGATGTCTAATAAGATTAATCACATTTCTTTTGTAGACATAAAGAGGAATATTATGGTCATGAAAAGTGTTAGGAATAAGAGATGGACTTAAATTGACATAACTGAATAGTTTATCTAAAAAGAGTTCTAGTAAAAGATCACAGAAGACTTCATAAAAAGCAAATGGATGATAAACTAAAATAGACTAAATTATTTATAGAGATACTTCTCCAGGACATAGAGTTTCAAAGAAAAAAAATTCAATAAGGCTATATGAGGACTACATGTTTACGGCAAGAGAGCTAACAAAAATAAGCTTGTTGTACATCGTCTGTTTTGGACAAGACCTCAATTCAAGCCTTGTCATAACAAAAGATGGATTTGCCTATACCTAGATAAATTGTCTAATGAAACTTTTAAGAAAAATAAGATGTCTAGTATCACAAAAGAAGAGAAAAAAAAAGTAGAATTAAATCCTTTCCTTATCCGATTGAGTAAACCTATGAACTATATAGCTACAAAAATAATGCACGAGATCTCATAGACCTTATAAGATTAATAGAGAGAATAGATCCTGAAAATAGGAATAGTTATTATGGCTAGTAGTTTTGTTTTGATCTTAATGACTTTTTGATTATTTGTGACGTTGTAATAACTTTTCTGATAAGGGATTTTTAGTATTAACATAGAATGAGTTATTTGTTTGCTCTCATTGGCAATCTCTAAATTTTGTTATGAATTTTTCTCTCTCCTATACTTTTTTAGTATTTCATGCATAGCACGAATTTTATTGATAAACTATGTTTTGTTTAATTTAGTGATTGTTTTGATTCTTCGTTATTTAGTTAAAGATCTCATGTAGGGAAAGTGCTAGGAATGCCTTTATCCTGAGAGATGGTTTAGGTATCACTAATGATACTGACCCAACCTTACAGTAGATGGCTAGAAGGTAATCATATGATGCGATGATAAGGTTGATGGAATAGCAGATTAACCTGAGACAAGATATGGCTAGAGATAGGAATGAGCCACAAAAAATATACTAGTTGAGAGGCAAAGTGAAGCCAAATTTCGTTTTTATCTAGGTGCTACACATTCATTTGTCTCTTATGCGTTTGCTTGTTCGCTGATGTACCCATCACTCCATTAGATATTCATGTGTCAATTGGTACCCCTATAGGAAATTGCCAGTTAGTAGATCGTATTTATAAGTCTTGCGTAATTAAGTTATATGGTAAAGAATTCTTTGTAGATCTCTTTCCTTTAGAGATGCATAATTTTGATTTGATTTTGGGGATGGATTGGTTAGGACCTTACTGTATTTTAGTTAATTGTTTTACTAAAGAAATTATTTTTTGCCTACCTAGCGAGGAAGAATTTCATTTTCATGGGAATAAAAGGGGTTGTAGAGGTTTAATTTCTATAGTTAAGGTAGAGAAAATGCTAAGAAAAAGGGTATGAAGGATTTTTAGCATATGTAGCTACTGATCACTCTAATAAAGCATGCCCTAAAGACATACCTATTATAAATGAGTTTGCTGATGTACTCCTTAAAGATCTTCTTGGACTACCCCCAGATTAAGAGATTGAGTTTGGTATTGAACTAATCCCTGGTACTTTACCTATTTCTAAGGCACTATATCAGATGACACATGTTAAGTTGAAAGAGCTAAAAGCTTAATTACTGGATAAGGGTTTCATTTGTCCTAATGTGTCACCTTAGGGTGCTTCTGTCTTATTTATGAAGAAGAAAGATGGTTTAATGAGGTTAAGTATTAACTACCGATAGTTAAATTTAGTTATTGTAAAGGATAAACACCCTCTTCCTCGAATTGATGAACTTTTTGATCAATTACGAGGTGCGGCAGTATTTTCAAAAATTTATTTATGATTTAGGTATCATTAATTGAGAAATTGAGGTGAGGATGTATCAATGACAACTTTTTAAACTCGTTATGGGTACTACGAGTTCTTAATTATGTCTTTTGGATTAACTAATGCTCCTACGACATTCATGATTTTGATAAATAAGATTTTCCAACCTTATCTTGATAAGTTCATCATTGTTTTTATTGATGACATATTGGTTTACTCTAAGAGTAATGAAAAACATAAGACACATTTGAGAATTATGTTGAAAACATTATGCGAGAAGAAATTATATGCAAAGTTTAAAAAGTGCAAATTTTGGCTTAATTGGATGGTATTTTTGGGCATATAGTGAAAAAGATGGTATTTTAATAGATTCTACCGAAGTTGAGGTAATTGTGAAATGGGAAAGGCTTATCAATGTCACTAAAGTAAGAAGTTTCTTAGGATTAACAAGTTACTATAGACACTTTGTGAAAGGATTTTCCAACTTAGCAGCACCGTTAACAAATTTGATTGAGAAAGATGTGAAGTTCGCTTGGATGAGATATGTGAAAAGAGCTTTTAAAAACTCAAAAGTCATTTGGTGTCTACCCCTATTTTAACTCTCCCTTCTAGTGGTGGAGGTTTTGTTGTTTATAGTGATGGCTCTAGATAAATATTAGGTTGTATTGTAACGCAACATAGGAAGGTTATAGCATATGCTTTTAGATAGTTAAAGAATTACAAGTAAAACTATCTTACTCATGATTTAGAGTTGTCTATTATAGTGTTAGATTTAAAAATATAAAGATATTATTTGTATGGGGAGACTTGTGAGATCTTTACTAATTAAAAGATTTTGAAGTACTTATCTACTCAAAAGGAATTAAACTTAAGGTAAAGGAGATGGCTAGAGTTAGTGAACGATTTTAATTGTTTCATTAATTACCGTCCAAGTAAGGCGAATGTAGTAGCTGATGCCTTGAGTAGGAAATCATCTGAGTGCATAGAACACCTCATCACCACACAAGCCTATTTAGTAGAAAACTTGAGAAGTTGTAAGATCGAAGTTGTTACTCATAGACAAGCAGAATTGTTGGCATATTTAACTATCGAACCAACCTTAATTGATGAAATAAGATAGCTCAAACGAATAACATGGAGCTCAACAAAATTTATAAAGAGGTAAACAAAGGACATAAATCTGGATTTAGACTTAACAATAGAGATGTATTATGGTTTGGACAAAGTCTTTGTGTGCCAACAGATGATGAATTGAAAGCAAAGATGTTAAAAGAAACTCATTAATTTAACTTATAGTATACATCCTGGTAATACTAAAATATATCATGATCTAAAAGGGAGTTTTTGGCAGAGGAATATAAAAAAAGATATTCCTGCTTTTGTGCCTCAATGTTTAGTTTTCCAACAATTGAAAATTAAACATTAAACACCAACAAGAACTTTACAAATGCTTCATATTTCACAGTAAAAGTTAGAACACATAACAATGAATTTTGTCTCTGGATTACCTCATTCTAAGAGAGGATGTGGTTGTATTTAGGTCATTATTGATCGATTGATAAGGTCAGCTCATTTCTTAATAATGAAAAGTACAAATAATGTAGGACAACTGGTTAGGTTGTTCATAATAGAGACAGTAAAGTTTCATGGAGTTCCAATATAAATAGTATCTAGTAAAGATCCACTTTTCACATCGAGATTAATGGAGTAGCTTATATAAAGAGTTGGGGATAAAATTTTGATTTAACATTGCTTTTCATCCACAAATAGATGGACAATCTGAAAGGACAATCCAAACCCTCGACAATATACTTCAATCTTATGTACTAAACTTAAATGGTAGTTAGAAGGAATATTTAATGTTGATTGAGTTTACTTATAACAATAGCTTCCATCAACTATAGGCATAGCACCATTTGAGGCATTATATGAGAGAAAGTGTAGATCCCTTATCCGGTGGTATGAAGTTGGTAAGAAGAAACTTTTAGGTTTAGAATTGGTATAAATTACCGTTGATAAGATCAAATTGATTAGCAAAAGCCTTCGAGTAACTTAGAGTAAATAGAAGAGTTATGCAGACCTTCACAGACGTGAGTTGGAATTTAAAGAAAGAGGCTTCATCTTCTTAAAAGTATCACCATAGAAAGAAGTGTTTCAGTTTGGGAAGAAAGGATAGTTGAGCCCTAGGTTTATTGGACCATTTGAGATTTTAAAAAGAATTGGTCCTATGATCTATTGCATAGCATTACCGCCGGATCTATCTGGGCTTCACAATGTATTCCATGTATTAATATTGAGGAAGTATATTTCAGACACTTCATATGTGCTGGACTACCAACCAATTCTGATATCAAAAGATGTGACATACGAGGAGTGGCCTATTGAGATTGTTGACCAAAAAATAGGTATTAAGGACTAGAGTTATCCCTTTAGTTAAGGTGCATTGGATGAACCATTCTACTGAGGAAGCTATATGGGAGCGAGAGGCAGAAATATTAGAGAAATGTCCTCAACTCTTTCATGCATAAGGTAAGTTTTAAATTTTGAGGATGAAATTTTCTCAAGAAGGGAAGAATTGTAATGCAACATTCCATAATCTTTAATTATGGAAATTTGACTCTTATTAGGATATACATATAACTCTATAACCCTTATTAATAAGGATATTAAAATTATAATCAAGGTTATTTATAGGATTATTTTTCTAAATCCAATAGGATTTCTTAAGACTTTTATAAACACATACTTTTTCCTATTCCATAACCCTAAGTTTACGATGCTTATTTCTTACTCTTTACTACTCATAACACTTTTACCAAACCCTAGTATTCAAACCTTAGTTTAAGAAGAGAATCAAAGTAATTTTTGTGAGCTTTCTCTCCTTATTCTCCGTAATCTTTCTACCACTCTTATTAGGGTTTTGAATCGCAATATTTATAGATTATTTCATATGCTAATTCATGATTTAGGCATATTTAGATTCTGTTTAGAGTTCTAATTTATTATTGAGTCATGATAATCAATCTCTAATATATTAGATACACTAGATAATTTCGGGTAGTATGAGTATCTCAAATTTTATACTCTTATTTTCTCAATTATTTTCTAATAAATTTATATTTTTGGAAACTAGACATGTAGTGCTTCTGGAATAAATTTTGTTTCATCAAATTTGGTTTTATTTTCAATTTTATATGTAATTTCGAAACTGACACTACTACATTAACAATTTATGATTCTAGTAGAACAACCAGAGTCGTAAACTTATTTGCACCATAAAACGAAGTCTAAAAATTTTTAAATTTTACTTAGATTCTGATATAGTTATCTAGTAATCACAATTTAAATTTCATAATTTTCTGATCTGTTTTTGATTTCTTAAAATTCTCAGAACCCACTCTATTTAGTTAAAGATATTGTAAAATAGTTTCGGATTTATCAAGAAATAAATAGTTTTAAAAGTATTTTTGGTTTCCGATCTTCTTCAAAATTTTATAGGAGATACCCATGGATGTCTAGAATAGTTCGGTAATTAAGAGTTAAAATTTCAAGAAATAAATTAGCACGGTATGCATAGAAAATTATGTTCTTAGAATAAGCTATTAATAGTTGTTTCTTGTATTTTATTTAAGGTGTTAAGTGTGTCTGAGGTTCTTAGAGACTTTTAAGTGTCTTAGATCAATTTAGAGAATCAAGATAAGCAACTTTATTCCTAATGTACTGAATAAATATGATTATTTTAATACTACTATAAGTAAATATATTTTTATAGTTTTTCCAAAATAGATTATTTTTCATAACAAAATTAGTTTATATAAATGGTTTAAAATCTAAAATTTATTTTATTTTTATGATTTTAATAGAATATTATCAATACTTTTAAAAGTGTAAATTATTTTGTTATATGATTAACCTTTATGGATTTATTTATAAAATATTATAATGAATTTTATGTTGCAAGCCTAAACTAATTATTGTGGATATTTATGAATATAATATGAATGTTTTGTCCCATGTATGATTTTAAGTTATGTTTTGGCTCATTATCTGTAATTATTCTAATTATGATTCTAATCGTATCATACGATACATGTAAGTTACATAAGTTCTGGACCAATACTAAGTATATGTTCTGAGTGTGCACATGATATTCTGAGTATGATTATGTTTTGACTGGGTCACTGGGACTATAGGTGACATTATATAACATGAGCTAATTTCTTATTATTTATGTATAAGTTATATGATTTACTTTTATGATTTTTGTGTTTTTGATATTTTGAAGTTATTATGAATTTATTATCATAATATATTGTTTTAAGTAAAGTTATGAATTATAATAAATGTTTTACTAAAAAAGAAAGCTTGCAATATTTTTGGTAATGATAGGCCTGATCTGTTAGAAATGATTTTACTTACCAAGTTAACAGATCACCCCTTATCATTACTTTTTACAGATTAAGTTTCTTATTTGAGAGGTATGCTTAGCAATGGAGTTAGAAATTTGTTCTGTTTTGCTGGTTGAATAAGAGGAGGAGTAAACTCGTAATTCCTTTAAGTTTATTTTTGTTATGAATTTGTAATTTAAGAGATTTGAGTCTTTGATATATTTATATCTTTAGAAAATATTATTATTTAGTATTACACATGGATTTGTAGTTTTAATTGAATAAATATTTGAGGTATTTCAGTTTGAAATTTTATATCTAAGGGTTTTTTATTTATAAGTAACCTCTTTCATCACGTGTTCTACACGTGTTGGTTTAGGGTGTTACAATAAAATTGGATTGTGTTAGTAGAAAATGAATGATTGGAAATTTGATTCTTTAAAACAATCATGCTATAAGTTTAAGTAAGAGTAGATATTACCTATGCAATCATACCATTAGTCATTTTGTTAAAAGATAACTTGAAATAAATGAAGCAGCCAGAATTAAAATGGCTCAAAGTTTTAATTCAATTATTTTCGAGGCCAATCGCTATGAAAATGTCTCATTCTTAAAAAGAGATGCTAGAAATCATATTAACAAAGTGAGACAATTGATGATGTTGCAATTCAGAGTTGAGGGTTAGTTAAAAAATACAAACAGAAAATTATGGGTTTTTCTTTAGTCTTGACCTGGATGATGAGAGATAGTTAAAAAATATATTTTAAGCAGATCCACAGAGAAGTGCAACCTAAAAAGATTTTGAGGATGATGATGATCATAGTCAATCAATTTTGTTAGGATGTGGGTTAATTTCACACGAGGACACAGAGACATTTCTATGGTTATCTAACACATGGCTATCCTGTATGCCTAGCTCTCCTCCCCTTGGAATCATTACAAACCAAGACAGAGCAATGAAAAATGCAATTGAGATTGTTTTTTCAAATATTAGGCATTGATGATGTTTGAAGCATCTACTAAAGAAAGTGTCTGAGAAGTTGGGAAGATATGCATAATATCATGCCATTAGAGTTTCGTTGTATTTTGTTGTTTATGATTCACATACCCCTGTTGAATTTAAGGGAGTTTGACATGACATGTTAAATAAATATGATCTTTATCATAATCATTGGTTAAATAGTTTATTTGAGGAAAGAAATTGTCGGGTTTCATGTTTCGTCAAGATAAATTTTTAGGCTGGAATGTCAACCACTTAGCGTAATGACAGTATGAATGCTTTCTTTTATGGGTATATTAATTCAAAAATAACTTTAAAGTAATTTGTGAAGAAATATGAGAAAGCAATAGAAAGTAAAATTGAGAAAGAATGGCAAACAGATGCTAGGTGTTTTAGCCAACGGATGCCATGTTGTACCAGTTTTGCAGTGAAGAAACAAATTGAAGAAGTGTACACTATTTCAAAGTTTCAAGAATTTCAACAAGAGCTATTGAACAAGATATATTGTAAAGTTTTCAATTATAAAGGATCAGAATATGAAGTTATTGAAAATGATGAACTAGTCAAGAAAAGACTTTTAAAGTTATTTATGAAAAAAATAAGGGTGAAATTCATTGTGTGTGCTCAATGTTTGAATATAAGGGAATTCTTTGCAAACATTTCATTACACTGTTTTCATATAACCGTATACAATTGCTTTCTAAAAAGTATATCATATGAAGATAAAGGAAAAATGTACGGAGATTTTATAGTAAAATCAGAGTTAGTTATAATGCGAGGAGTTCGAGCATTGAACATCAGCAATATAAAGAGGAGTGCATTGCTTTTTATGATATTGCTAAAATAGCTTCAAAAAATGAAGAAAGCCATAAAAATATAATGGGTTAGATCGAGAAAGTAATAAAGGATGTATCTCGAAATGTTGGATGTCACAACAATGATACAACTATTGACGGTGGGTCAAGAAGTTTTGTTAAGATCATACAGGATCCCGTGGAAACTCGTCATAAAGGTCGTCTACCTTGTCAAAAAAAACAAACGCAATTTAAGAAGCTAAAACAGAAATCGACCAATGTTTCAGTAAGCACAGCTATACAAGCAATTTCAATTACTTTAAAAAAAAGTAATAAATTAATTTAATATATACTTTAAATGTGTGTTGATTGCTTTTGTAGGACTTGGAGATGCATGATTTATCTCCTCAGGTGGCTACTTCAATCCAGCACAAGAAAGTAATATAGCTATGGTAATATTTTTTTTTCATTTGTTGTTTTTCCATTCATAGTCATACATTTGATAATTTGCATTTAATTTTTTTTTTTGTACAACAACTAGCACAACAAGCACCCCCACAGCATGCATTTTGCTCCCCTGACTATCAGTCCTAGATAAATTATGGGGGAGTGCATCATGTAAACTTGCAACAATTACACAACAAAATTTTGAGGATGGCAATCGAGGGGAGTTTTCAACTAATGAACCAAGAACATGATTGAAGTTCATTGAAATGAACTTATGTTTTTATATATTCTTGTGAGGATAATGTAATTTGATTTATGTGTATTTGATTATTTTCGAAAACTAAGTTCATCGAAACTAGCTTATGTGTTTATTTCTTATTGTGAGGATAATGTAATTTGGTGTATGTGTATTTCATTATTTTCAAAAACTAAAGTCCTATGGTTTTAAAATAAATTATATTATCAACATGAATGCTCCTAACATTTAAGTAATAATCTTAAAAGATCTATAATTTTTGGAGTTCATAAGCCTTTTCGAGTTACATATATTAATTTCTAATTGAGTTACATATGTTTACAAGTCTTTTCGAGTTACATGGTACAATTTGAAATAATTTAAAAATAATATTTGAATAAAAAGCATAATACAACAATCATAAGTATTTTAATAAAATCATATCGTGGTGCTTGTCTACTTCGAAGTTCGTCATCCAACAATCGCCTCTGAACTTCACATTCTCGCATATGCTTAAGTTCTTTATGCAACAATTGAAATTTAACAGATAAACACTCAATCTCCAAGGCCAACTTTCAAACTTCCTTAACTAACAAGTCTATTTTCACTTTGCTAGGTCTATAATCTTTTACCCATTGAAAGTTCTTACATCCTCTACAAGTCCAAAATTAGCGATTTAGATTCTTTGTTGTGTGTGACGTTAACA
Source organism: Aegle marmelos (assembly GCA_030449875.1). NCBI lineage: Eukaryota > Viridiplantae > Streptophyta > Magnoliopsida > Sapindales > Rutaceae > Aegle > Aegle marmelos. The sequence continues at coordinate 14,273,313 of JASUUL010000115.1, forward strand.
ACTCCATTTGATCACTACATCCATTACACACTTGCAATGAGCTTCGATTCTCATTTGTGTTGGATGACATTTTATGATTAATAAAATATTGGGAAGAAACTGCCCAAAAATTAAAAAAAATAACTAAATAAAATGCAAAGCAATTGTAAATGCACTGAAGTATATCATTTTGAATGCAAAGCAATTCACCATACATTCCAGACCAATTCTAGCCTAATAAAATTACAAGGGAAAAAATGAACATCAACTATTGTCAAACCTATGCTTCTTTAGTTTTAAGAGGTAATATCTGAGAAAGATAAGAGGTTATTGTAGTTAGAAACTGTTGTTATTAATCATGTGATCAAAATTGTCACCCACAATTCAATGTGTGCACATCAATGCACATTTCGGTTTTTTTATGCAGTTATGCATATCAGTAATCGTATGAATGCAAGGCAGAATAGCCTCATCTATTTTTTGTATTTTGAAACCTTTTAAGGATGTTAGTACTACAAAATCAGTAAATAATTTAAGTAAATTAAAAAATAGAAAATTTTCTTTTATATGAGTTTGTCCAATTAGTAAAAACAATGAAAATAACTCAGCATGTTTTTTTTTCGTATGAAGACTTGGTGGACACTCAGCAACAAATACAAAGGTAACCAATAATAGCTACATATCGCCCATGTTCTACAAAGTCAACATAGAATCTAACTAGAAGATTGCTAATGCAGTAAAAGATAAGCCCAAGCTTATACTTTGATAATATGATCTCAGCCAAATGCAAGTAGTAACAAGAAGAGTTCTGATCAAACTTCAATGTAAATATGTAATATTTTAATAGCAATTTAAAGAACTCTATAGTCTACAACCTAAGTTTAGAACTAACCACAAATACTAGTATAGCAAAAGTAAGCTACTAGTATGCAGTAAGTAAAGAAGAAAGACAACAATTTGTGTATGTAGCTCATGCGGTAAAAGAAAGAATGGAACTTATGAGCAATAAAGAATTGGCATTTGATAGAGGAAGATAAAGTGCTGACCAAACACACCAGACCAGGTAGAACTCACCACAAAGACTATGAGATTATGTCAATTGCTTATTCAACACATCAAATGTAAGCATGAAACTTTAAACAACAAAAAGATTATTACATCAATAAAAAAAAAACCAACCTCAAGCTAAACCCAGGAAAGCTGATTTTGAATTAAACCTTGTTAAACTATTTGGTTTACTCAAAATTGATTTTTATTCATTTTATTATTTGCTTTAATGGGACAGGATAACCAAAGTAAGCTACTGGCATTTAATAGAGGAAGATAAAGTGCTGACCAAACACACCAAACTAGGCAGAATAAGTTTTAATTGACACAGTGTGTTACCTTTTCTTTCGATTCTTTTGATTTTCTCCCCTCAACAAAGAGAAAATAAATAGGACAAATCATGGAGATAAACAGAAAATTAAATTCAAAAATTAAAGGGAAAAATGAACATCAACTACAAGGTTAACGAAAATTAAATTGAAAAATTAAAGGGAAAATTAAACAAAAATTAAATTCAAAATTAAATGGAAACATTACCTCAGGCTGTGATAAACGAAAAAAAAGAGAAGAAGTCCTAAAGAGAAGAAGCAATTGTAGTTAGTTAGGGTTTTGCCCATAATCGATTAACTGAATAAGAGGAGAAAAAGCCCTAGACAAACCAACAAGAAAAAAATCAGCAACTATTTTTTACCCATTGTCAACAAGAAGAAATTACCAACCATGTTTTGTTCATAAGTAAATAAAAAAAGAAGGAATCATGAAGTATTACCTCAAGCTGTGATAAATGAAGAAGAAGAGAAGAAGTCCTAGAGAGAAGGAGTAATTGCAATTAGTTAGGGTTTTGCCCATTGTTGTGTTGTCTTGTGCTAGCTTTATGCATGCCTTTACACTTGACTCGGGCTTAGTGCGGACAACCTTTTCTTTGGTAGAAATCTCTTGTTTCACAAATATGAATTTTAACTTGGTTATAATTTCTCAATAAACTAAGCAGCTACTAATTATTCCAAATTTAAGGTATGTATAGCTTGTTTATACAGTACATACGTACAGACAGTGACACATGGGCTAATAATTCCAAAATCTAACTAAAGTTCGATTGGGTATGTTAGATTTCAACAGACAAATCTGTTACCCAATTCAATATAATTAAATTTTATATCTAATCGGATCCTATCATAAGGTGAAGTAAAGTTAATGTTTTTATACAGATTGATTGGATAATGTTTTCTTTGGATCGTGAACACTTACCTCTACAGCCCCTCTGCACACGACTAATTCGTAGCTCGATATTTTTCTTAACAATAAAACAGTTATTTCATAAATAAAAGAAATATCAAGGACCGAAGTTAGTGGCTGGAGGACCGAATGTTATTCGAGTCATTGCAGGGCCGCCACTCACTATTGCTTCACTTGCTTTTCCACTGGCAAAGTTCTCCTTTCTTGGCATCCTTAAAATACACGTGGACCATTTCTCTAACGTGTTCCTTTTACATCACTGTGTTGTCTTTGTCAAGCCTCTATTCATGTATACGTACTTTACTTAACTTCCACTTTTCCTTACTGTGGACAATTTGTTCCTTTGTTAGATGTTACTTAACTTCTTGTTTCACCACAAAAGTTCAACTGAATTAGATAATTACTGAATGAATGGACTAATTAAAAATTACCATACATATTTTTTGAAAAATGTTGTAATGCCTAAACAGTTTATTCAATTGGCAAGATCTTTTCACAATGAAACAAGATTTTTGCATTTTTGTAGTATGTTCTCCATAGTATGTTTCTAAAAAAAGTAATATATATTTATAATTGGAATATAAAGTTCGTACCTCCCTCCATTAAAATTAATCGTTTATTTTGTTTTGAATGAAAAGAAACGCCTGTACATTTTCATAAATACAAGGAACTACTAGCCGGAGGTAATTGTGAAGTGGGTCCTGCTCAATAAAAACTATAAATGAAGAGAGAAAAATGTAAGATTTAACGAATGAGAGAAAAAATGTGTGGAAAATATGAAACAGGAAATATCCAAGAAGTTTCCAGGAGGCAGCAAAGGCAGAGAAAAGCCGCAAGCACTCAAAAATATTTACGTTTACTCTATTCTTCCATCTAAATTGTATTCACAACTCTCTGTTTCAGACACTAAATTCTGTTCATGGCCTCGTCTTCTTGTACTGCTTATTCCTCTTCTTCTTCTTGCAAATACGATGTGTTCCTCAGTTTCAGAGGAGAAGATACTCGTGATAACTTCACAAGCCATCTCTATGCTGCTTTGTGTCGAAAGAAAATCAAAACCTTCATTGATGATGATGAAAAGCTTAGGCGAGGAGATGAGATTTCACCTGCCCTTTTGAAAGCAATCCAAGGTTCAAAAATTTCCGTGGTTATTTTCTCAGAGGACTACGCTTCTTCAAAATGGTGCCTGAATGAACTTGTTGAGATTCTTGGTTGCAAGAGCAAGAATGACCAAATTGTTCTACCAGTTTTCTACCGTGTAGATCCATCCAATATACGCAAGCAGAATGGAAGCTTCAGTGATGCCTTTGTTAAGCACGAAAAACAGTTCAAGAAGATGCCCGAAAAGGTTAAGAAATGGAGGGCTGCATTGACCGAAGCATCAAACCTATCTGGATGGGATTCCATGAACATCAGGTAGCTCATACTCATTCACGTATCTATGATTAGACTATATCATTTTGACTCACTATTATTAATTTGCCTTTGCTTTCACAACTGCTAGGCCTGAAGCGAAACTTATAGAGGGAATTATCAATGATATTTTGAAGAAATTAAAAGAAAAATCAGTCTCTAATGATTTTAAAGGCTTGGTCGGACTAAGTTCAAGAATTGAGAAAATTAATCGTTGTTATGCATCGGATTGCCAGATTTCCGAATTGTTGGAATTTGGGGGATGGGTGGTATAGGGAAAACAACCCTTGCCGGAGCTATTTTCAACCTGATTTCTTGGGAATTTGAAGGCAAGTGCTTCGTATCAAACGTGAGGGTAGAATCAGAGAATAGAGATGGATTGGTGTATTTACGAGAGCGAGTGCTTTCTGAAATATTCGAAGAACACATTAAAATTGAAACTCCTTATTTTCCTGAATATATTGGAGAAAGGCTCCGGCGGATGAAGGTGTTAATCGTCCTGGATGATGTAAATAAAGTTGGGCAATTACATTATCTAACCGGTGGGATTGATCTATTTGGTCCTGGAAGTAGAATTATTATAACCACTAGAGATAAACGGATCCTTGATAATTTTGGAGTGCATAGCTCTAACATATATGAGGTTAATGGATTAGAATATGATGAAGCCCGTGAGCTATTTTGTAATTACGGCTTTAAAGAAAACCATATCCCTGATGACCTGGTGGCGCTCTCAAATTGTGTACTGAAGTATGCAAATGGCAACCCATTAGCGCTTACAGTGTTGGGTCCTTTCTTTCATCAGAAGAGCAAACCGCATTGGGAAAAAGCTTTGGAGATAATTAATAGAATTTCTGACCCTGACATCTATGATGTGTTGAAAATCAGTTATAATGACTTAAGGCCAGAAGAGAAGAGTACATTTCTCGACATTGCATGTTTCTTTGTAGGGGAGGAGAAAGATTTTGTGACATGTATACTAGAAGATCCTAATATTGCGCATTATGGATTGAGCGTCCTCCTTGAAAGGTCGCTAGTAACAATATCACGACTCAACAAGATACAGATGCATGATTTATTGCAGGAAATGGGACGAGAAATTGTTCGTCAAGAATGCATCAACGACCCAGGCAAACATAGCAGGCTGTGGGATCATAAGGATATCTATCACGTACTAAAAAAAAATAAGGTAAGAATCTGCCTATCTAATGTAAACACACTAATTTTCCCAGCCAAGCACATGTTTTCAGTAAATCGATTATTAAACGAACTGTCGGGTATTCAAAATTTATTCGTGTGGACAAAAGTACTTGAAATGTAAAAACCAAAAATTGTTTGCATTTTAAACATTCATCGAATAGCTTGAGTAAACTTCAAATTTCTTAGTATTGGTAGAAAAATTAGTTTTATGATTGGCCAAAAGAGTGAAGTTGGAATACGCCAACTAAAATACTTATATGTGGTATTTTAGGCAATTAAACACTTTTTCAGTTTTATCAACTTTAGGTAAAAGTTTAAGAGGGAAAACATGAAGAAGACTATAAATGAAAGGGACTATGGTTTTATTTTTTGAATTTAGTGACAAAAGTGTGTTTTCTTTTTCCCCATATAGATGATGAATTAAAAGAAATCAGATGAAGAAAAGTTGATTTCATATTCAATTACAGGACACATGAAGTGCTACATCATTTAGGATACAAAATATTATTTTTAAACTTTACAAGCATATCATTAATATTTTTAAATATATGCTAATTTCATGTTTTGCTTTTGTTTACAAGGGGACAGATGCAATCGAAGGCATATTCCTCAATCTGTCCAAAATAAGAGACATACATCTAAATTCTCTGGTTTTTGCAAAAATGTCATATCTCAGATTGCTTAAATTCTATATGCCCGAGTATGGAGGTTTTCCAATTATGAACTCTAAAGTCCATCTTGATGATGGTTTGGAATGTCTTCCAGATGGGCTGAGATATCTCCATTGGCATGAATATCCTTTAAAAACATTGCCATCAAATTTTGATTTGGAGAACCTTATTGAACTGAACTTGCCTTACAGTAAAGTTGAGCAACTTTGGGAAGGAGAAAAGGTAAGATGTAACCAATACAAAAATATTAATATTTCTTCAAATATGTGCAATTGATTGTGAAATTCATCAGTACTAAATGCTAATTAAATATAACAAAAATCTATGTTTTGTTACAGGAAGCTTTTAAGTTAAAATCTATTGACCTCCATCAATCCCACAATCTCACTAGGATCCCAAAACAGTCAGAAGCTCCAAATTTAGAGAGAATTAATCTTTGGAATTGCAAAAACTTGCTTTACATTCCCCCCCACATCCAGAATTTCAACGACCTTAGAATGTTGTCTTTGAGGGACTGCGTAAGTCTTAGTTGCTTTCCACAAAACATTCATTTTAGATCTCCCGTTAAGATTGATTTCTCTGGTTGTGTTAATCTCACAGAGTTTCCACATATTTCCGGAAATGTGGTAGAGCTAAAACTATTTAATACCTCAATAGAAGAAGTTCCGTCATCAATCGAGTCCCTACCTAATCTTAAAATCTTAAATTTGGGGTTCTGCAAAAGGCTGAAGAGGGTTTCAACTAGCATTTGTAAATTGAAATATCTTACCTGCCTTTATCTTTTGGACTGCCCTGACCTTGAGAGTTTCCCTGAAGTCTTGGAGAAAATGGAACTCTTAGAAAAACTTGCTCTAGATCGGTCGGGAGTTAAAGAGTTGCCATCTTCAATTGAAAATCTTGAAGGTCTTAAGGAGCTGCAGTTGATGTGTTGCTCTAAACTTGGTAGTTTGCCAGATAGCTTGGGAAATTTAAAATCTTTGGTAGTAGTTGATGCAAATAGATCGGCCATTCTTCAGCTACCGTCCTCTACAGTACATTTAAACAAACTTAGAAAACTTTGCTTGTCTGGATGCAGAGGTTTTGCATTGCCTCCACTATCCAGTTTATCTTCATTAAGAACGCTAATTTTAAGTGGATGTGGGATAACAGAAATCTCTCAAGATATTTGCTGTCTATCATCATTGGAGTACTTAAATTTAGCAGGAAATAACTTTGAGAGTTTACCTTCAAGTATCAGCCAACTGTCTTGTCTGAGGCGGCTTTGCTTGAGAAATTGCAACATGCTTCAATCATTACCAGAGCTTCCACTTGGTCTATGTCAATTAGAAGCAAGTAGTTGTGAGCGGCTACAATCTTTCCCAGAGATTCCATCATGTCTAGAAGAACTTCATGCATCCTTACGGGAAAAACTATCCAATCAAGCCCATGGAAGTGTCAGCCTCACAGAACCAGGAATGCTAAAATTTGATAATTGCCTGAAACTCAATGAAACAAGTGTTTGGGCATTTTTTCAACAAAGAGTTCATGTTGCATTGCTGAGTCAATTCTATGAAAAGGTACCTAATTCTCTTTCTCTTTCCTCTTTCTCTCTTTTAATTATATTTGAAATCATAATTTTCATTCTGTTACAGGAATATCATCAACCATGTGCACTCAGCGTTTGTTTTCCTGGAAGTGAAATTCCAGACGGGTTCAGTAATCAATCTCTCGGATCTTCAATAACTATTCAACTGCCACGGCATTGTTGTAACAAAAACTTCATCGGATTTGCTCTTTGTGCAGTTATTGAATTAGACGGAGATCCTTGCAGTGAAGTCTATGAAGTAAGCGTCAGATATGAATGCGGTTTTTATCACACTTTCATATTGGTTGACATCATATCCATTGACTCGGATCATGTCATAGTGGGATTTGATCAATGTTGGAATATGGAGATACCAGATTGTGACCACCATACGGCTGTTTCATTTGACTTCTTCATTGACGATAGTAGTTTCAAGGTGAAATGTTGTGGGGTGACTCCAGTATATGCAAATGCCAAGGAGGCAAAACCAAATACCTTAACCCTCAAATTTGCCACCAGCAATGAAGAAGAATGCACTCAGCATGGGAAATTGCATAATGACTTTGTTGATAAGGCTGACATGTCTGGAACTACTGATGGTGTCATTTCTGACAAGGACGAAGTGGAATCAATTTGCAGAGAGCAATTCAATGCTCCTCAACGAAAAAGTTACTTGTTTTCTCATAATTTTAATAAGAGAGGTGGCATATTCTTTTTTCTTTTGTAAGTTGACTACTCTAATCCATTTACGTTTTATTTATCATTTCGATGCATTTATTTTAATCTAACATCTCTTTTCTAATTTTTGACATTTTCTGCAAACTGATTTTATATAGATTTGTATCTCTTGTGTTCATTTTGTGCCCAATACAACGCTGGAGGAAACGGGCATTGGACCATTGAAGGAGAAAAGAAATTTCTGCTGTGTCACAGAAATTAATTTCTAAAGCAAAAGAGGCAGGAATATTTACCCTTTGTTTAATGTAGAAATTATTTAACGAATAATGAAGTTTTGATGTTGTCTTGTTGATGCAGTTTCTGCACTTTACCACCTCTGCCGTAGGGAATGCCTCTGATCATTTAAGGTGCATCAATACAAAATTCGACAAAGCAAAGATACTGCAGGTATCTTATTAGGCCTGTGAATTGCTTTATAATGCTCTATTTGGCTATTTTCTAATTGTTTTAAAATGTTGTCCGTTCTTTTTATTAGTGAGCACGATGGGCATTTGACATTAGGGGTGATGTTTTGTTTTGACTAAAATTAAGATGGAATGGACTGTGAATGTGCCTTCATCGGAGTTCTGTCTCTCATTATGTCTAAGTTTTGTGTGTGAATGCTTAATTATTTATTCCCCTTATTATGTTTCAATCCTCTGTTTGATTCATGGAATACAAATGATAGAAAGAAAATTAATTGAAGGCATTGCTGGCCGTCAGCAATTATATTTCTTCTTGGTATTTATTAACAGTTAAAAAAAGCCAATTCCGTTATTTATAAATTTAAGAAACTCTGTAGCTTCCATTATTAACTGGGAACAAAGCTATTCTTCCAATTGCAGCAGTGAATGGGGAATATCACTCTGTTTCCTTTAATAATGCAACCATGATTGACGAATTCCTTTCCAAAGCAGCAGGTATCATTACTTCGTCCAGTATGATTTTGCATATATGGTGAATGTTGGCATTCATGGACCTCAGTTCACATTATGACAGCAACTGGCCATTCAACTCAAAGGTTCACTTACTTGATACAATGGGATATAAAATGCAGGACACTATGCCACTCCTCTTCGTTCACTTTTTGCTTGCTCTTTCTGATGCGTACTAACTTGACCAACAGCTCTCATTTGTGCTGTGATCGAAAAGAAAGTTATTTTCCCTCTAAGAAAGTGCAATTGATCAAAAAGTTTCTTCTAGCTCGGCCTGTGGTGGTGCGGATGATGAGCTTCGGGGAGCTATAGATAAATTTGAAGGCTTTTTCTCATATTCTTTTCTGTGGAAATGAAGAAATCAAGATGTTTTTTTGTTGATAGCTCAGTAGAGTTAGTTTAGTTATGTTAATTAGGACTTTTTTTTTTTTTACAGCTTTGTATTGGAATGTAAAAAGAACTGATTTTCATCAAGATTTACTTGAAATTTTGGAAGTGCTTTGTAGACTTAAATTCCTTCAAATATTGACAGTACCTTGTGTAATTTAAAGAGTGAAATAAAGCCCCATCTGTGTTCCGTTGGTTTCTTGGATGTTGACTTCATGCTGACCGCGTAATTTATTGAGACTTTCATGTCAAACAGAACAAATTTGGAAGGAAGAAGACAAGAAAGCCGTAAAAATCAGTTCATCAATTTTTAAGGTCCGAAACTTTTATTTCGTGGCCCCATTCAAATTGGAACGGCGTTAAGAAATACTCTAGTAGTTCATCAACATGTGCTCAAAAAATCAATAATCACCCTTTGTCGAAAGTCATTATGGTGAATACTCTTACTTTCGATTTCTAATTATTGATTCCATCAAAATTTCGGGCCTTTTTTTTTTTTTTCCAAAGAACAAAACACATGGACCCACGATGCATCATGCGCGATACTGCTTTCATTTTATTTGTACGACATGTAAAATGTCCTACAGGAAATTACTTCACATCTCTACTTTACTCTTTACATTTACCCTCAACTCTCAAATTCTCTGTTTCAGTCACAGAATTTCCTTCATGGCTTCATCTTCTTCTCAAAGCAAATATGAGGTCTTCCTCAATTTCCGAGGGGAAGACACTCGTAATGGCTTCACTAGCCATCTAGCTGCAGCGTTACATGGGAAACAAATACAATTCTTCATTGATGATGAAGAACTTAAGAAAGGCGATGAGATTTCGCCTGCCCTCTCGGATGCAATCGAAACATCAGATATTTCGATAATTATCTTCTCAAAAGGCTATGCGTCTTCGAAATGGTGCCTCAATGAACTTGTCAAGATTCTTGATTGCAAGAAAATGAATGGCCAAATTGTTATACCGGTTTTCTACCAAGTAAATCCATCCGATGTGCGGAAACAGAGGGGGAGTTTTGGAGAAGCTTTTGTTTACCATGATAACAGCTTTCCAGAGAAGGTTCAGAAATGGAGGCATGCAATGACCGAAGCATCAAATTTATCTGGATATGATTCCACCGAATCCAGGAAATTCTTCACTCTCGATACTTTATAGCCTAGCGTGGTACGTTATAACTCATAACTGATTTATATCTTCGGAACACTTATTGCTTGCTAGGAATGACGCAGAACTTGTGGAAAAAATTGTTGAAGATATTTCCAAGAAATTGGAAGATATGTCAGACTGTACTGATTTTTCTGATTTAGATGGCTTCGTTGGATTAAATACACGAATTGAGGAAGTGAAATCACTGCTATCTCTAGAATCGCATGATGTTCGAATTGTAGGAATTTGGGGCATGGGCGGTATCGGCAAAACAACCATTGCTAGTGCTGTTTTCCACCAGATATCTAGAAACTTTCAAGCAAAGTGCTTCATGGCAAATGTCAGAGAGAAAGCATGCAAAATGGGAGTAATACATGTTCGAGATGAGGTTATTTCTCAAGTACTAGGAGAAAACCTCAGAATTGGAACTCTCACTGTACCCCACTATATAAAGAAAAGGCTTCAGCGGGTAAAAGTGTTGATCGTTCTTGATGATGTTCATGATGAATTCACACAGCTGGAAAGTTTAGCTAGAGAGGTAGATCGATTTAGCCCTGGAAGTAGGATCGTTATAACCACCAGAGACAAACAAGTACTTGACAAATGTGGAGTGCGTTTCATATATAAGGTCAAGCGATTGGAACATGATACTGCTCTTGAGCTTTTTTGTAAAAAAGCCATTAGGCAAAACAACCGCTCTCAAGATCTTCTGGAGCTCTCAAAGGAAATAGTGGGTTATGCCAAAGGCAATCCCTTAGCTCTTGAAGTGTTGGGTTCTTCCCTTTATCAAAAGAGCAAACAACAGTGGAAGGTTAAATTGCAGAACTTGAAACTGATTTCTGAACCGAACATTTACAATGTGTTGAAAATCAGTTATGATGGGCTAAATCCGGATGAGAAGAAAATATTTCTTGATATCGCATGTTTCTTCAAAGGAGAAGACATAGCCTTTGTGACAAGGATACAAGACGATCCTACATCATTAGATAATATAGTTGATAAATCACTCATTACAATTTCAGATGGGAACCGACTACAAATGCATGATTTATTGCAAGAAATGGGTCAGACCATTGTTCTCCAAAAATCTATTAGCAAACGTACCAGATTGTGGGATCACGAGGACATCTATCATGTCCTAAAGAAAAATAAGGTAATAGTCTACGTATTTGACTTTTCTATGTTAAATAAAAAGAATTAACAAATACACGTTTTATCTTCATTTAGGAAGCTCTTAATTAACTTTTCAATTTTTCTTTTTTCTTTTTTTTTTTAGATTTTATGCTTGCTCATTCTTTGCTCTTGTTTAATAGGGGACCGAGAAAATTGAAGGCATATTTCTTGATTTGTCCAAAACGAAAGACATCCATCTAAGTTCTCAAGCCTTTGCAAATATGTCAAATCTTAGATTGCTTAAATTCTATATGCCTGAGCGTAACGGTGTTCCTATTATGAGCTCTAAAGTGCATCTTAACCAAGGTCTTGAAGATCTTCCTGAGAAACTGAGATATCTCCATTGGCACGGATATCCTTTGAAAACACTGCCTTCTGATTTTGAACTAGAGAACCTTGTTGAGCTGAGACTGCCTTATAGCAAGGTTGTGCAAATTTGGGAAGGAAAAAAGGTATATTATATAGATACCAAAGCATCAATTTTCTATCTCTGTTTATTAGATTAATTGTGATGTTCAGTGATGCTAATTTAATAGTATTTGTTTATCTTTTGTTACAGAAAGCTTTGAAGCTAAAATCCATTGACCTTTGTCATTCCCAGCATCTCATGAGAATGCCAGACTTATCAGAAATTCCAAATCTTGAGAGAACAGATCTTTTGAATTGTACAAACTTGGCTCTTGTTCCCTCATCAATCCAGAATTTCAACAATCTCAGTATGCTGTGCTTTAGGGGCTGTGAAAGTCTTAGGTCTTTCCCAAGAGACATTCATTTTGTTTCTCCGGTAACTATTGATTTCTCCTTTTGTGTTAATCTCAAAGAGTTTCCACAGATCTCTGGAAAGATAATAAAGCTAAACTTGTGTGCTACTGCAATAGAGGAAGTTCCCTCGTCAGTAGAGTGCCTGGATAATCTTAAAGAGCTGTATTTGAGTAGATGCTCAAGGCTGAAAAGGCTTTCAACTGGCATTTGCAAGTTGAAATCTCTTCATGAGCTTATTCTTAGTGACTGCTCAAGCCTTGAGAGTTTCCCGGAAATTTTGGAGAAAATGGAACATTTAAAATACATTTCGTTATCTAGTACGGCAATTATGGAGCTGCCACCCTCATTTGCAAATTTAGAAGGGCTTGAAACGTTGATCTTAGCGGGTTGCTCTAAACTCAATAATTTGCCACATAACATTGGTAATTTAAAATCTTTGATGCACATTTTGGCAAGTGGATCAGCTCTTAGTCAACTATCAGCCTCTGTCACAGACTTAAACGAATTTAAACTAACTTCATTCTCTAGATGCAGAGATTTATCTTCTTTAGTAGAGATAGATTTAAGTAACTGTGCTGTTGTGGAAATTCTGGAAGATTTTTGCTATCTATCCTCACTCCAATGTTTAAATCTAAGTGGAAATAACTTTGAGAGTTTACCTTCAAGTATCAAGCAATTTTCACAGCTGCGAAAGCTTGATCTGAGCAATTGCAATATGCTTCTCTCGTTACCTGAGCTTCCATTGTTTCTTGAAGATTTAGAAGCAAGGAATTGCATGCGACTGCAATTTTTGCCAGATATTCCATCCTGTCTGGAAGAACTTGATGCATCTATGCTCGAAAAGCCACCTAAAACCTCCCACCTGGATGAATTTTGGACGGAAGAGATGTCGTGCATTAAGTTCAAGTTTACTAATTGCTTGAAACTGAATGAAAAAGCATACAACAAGATTTTGGCAGATTCAAAACTAATAATTCAGCGTATGGCAGTTGCATCACTAAGACTATCCGATAAAAGGGTATGCAATCCTCTCTCTTTCTTTCCTCTCTCCCTCTTTGTAACATCTGAATTAGTGATTTTCATTTTCTAGGAGCTGAGCATATTTGTACCCGGGAGCGAAATTCCAGACTGGTTCAGCAATCAAAGCTCTGGACCTTCAATAACTCTTCAGCTGCCACAACATTCTTTTGGAAACTTGATCGGGTTTGCTCTTTGTGCTGTTATTGGATCTAAGCAACTTTCTTCTAACAGTTGGAGTTATTTCAATGTTGGCTGTCGATACAGCCATGAAATAAATAAGATATCGGCCAAAGACGTGTATTTGGCTGGTATTATAGACTTCATTGATTTCGATCATGTCATACTTGGATTTAAACCCTGCGTGAATGATGAGCTCCCTGATGCTAACTACCGTACAGATGTTAAATTTGAGTTCTTCACTGACGGTTATGGATGTAGTTATAAGGTGAAACGTTGTGGGGTGTATCCGGTATATGCCAATTCCAACGAGACCAGATCCAACACTTTTACTCTCAAATTTGCTGCCGGCAGTGACGAAGAATGTGCTAAAATTAGGAAATTGGATGACCAGGCAAGCACAAGTGAAACCTCCACAAGTGTTGGCAAATCTGATGAGGAGGAATTGGAACCAAATCCCAAGAGAATTTGCAGAGGCCAAATCAACACTCCTTAATAACCGAGTTTTCTCAGATTATTTTTCTTCTGTAAGTCCAACTCTCCTGTTAGTTTCTATTTCTTTATCTTTTTTATGTGTTTGCTTTTTCATCAGTAACATTAAACAAGGAGTATTCCTTTTGGGGTCAACACATTTTCACTTTGTAACTGGCTTTGGTTTTGGTTCTGAGATATGGCAAGCACATTTCTTGTGATTGCACTAGTAACTACTGTTATATGCTTCTTACCCTTGAACCTCAACCATTCTATATAGAAACGAAATAATTTTTTGAGCTATGTGATTCACCGTATTTGCAAGGCAAGAACAATCTTTAATTGAACCTATATTTTATTTCGTAGAAAACAATTTTGATGCTACATAGTGAATATATATTCTTTGCAAAACCATGACTTGCATCCCTTGCTTTGGAAAATCCTTTTGCTCATAGTTCTTAGGTGCATGTGCAGTGATTCCAAAACTTCAGGTATCATGATTTTATAGCAAACATTCTGTAATCTCTTTATGTTTTGAGCAAGCTTTGTTCCCATATGATTTTTTCAAATTTGAATAAAATGTTTGTACCTATGGGATACCTCCCCTATGATTATTCTTCGGTTCGTGCTTATAATCCTTATAATATGCTTGAATTTGTTAAGTCAGAGATATTATGTCTTTCATTTCTCCTTTTGGCATGATCAAATGCATTTTTCTTGAACTAATCACCTACAGTTTTACATAATAAGATGCCTAGTCTTAAAATGAAAAAATCCTGCACCTTTTCTGATTTATATTTCTATATATGAGTCGTTCGAAAGCATGACTCTGTCACTTCTCTTTGTGCTTCAAAATTGTTTGTTAAACAACTTCCGGTACCATTATTTGGTTAACAGGCTGGATCCAATCACCATGAGTTCAGAACTAGAACTCTTCTTGAAAATGAATTGTTTTCAAGCTGTTTCTGCAGCTGTGCAAAAGAAAATTGCTTCTCAGAATCATCTTTTACTATTAAGAAAACTGACTTTCAGAAAACTGCCAATTCATAATTGCTATACTAAATGAGCATTTAGCCCTTACATTTTTTGGTGAAAGAAAATTGTTTTTCTTAATTTTTACACAAGGAAGCCCACTCTGTGTATATTGTTAACATGCTTTAAGCATGCTAAGTACCCATTCTTTTGCATATTTGTGAAAGTAGAGCTCATATCACAGTATTTTGTCATACTCCAAAAGTGTACTTGTTTTTGTATGGGAAATCTTATAACAATTTGGCTACAGACATTCCAGGATTTCCCATCTTTTTACTCTGAAGAAAATATTTAGGGATGTTAAATGGCTCTTATATGCTCTTGTATGTTGAACTACAAGCATTCAGAAATTACATTAAATTGAAGACATAATTTTGGCCGATGCACAACTTTGAATGTATAACAAACGTAGGCATTCAGCCATCTCTTGCTCCAAATACCAAGAATCTGGTAGTTGCTGGTGGCTCACAGTATTTCTGTTGATACCTATGACTGTTGACGGTAGCTCTTGATACAAGCAATCTACTGATGGCTTTTTCCAATGTGCTTTAGTCTGAAGATATAGGAATCAAGTTAGTCATGTTGCCAGCTCAATAAAGTTAGATAAGATCTGTTTGTCGTGCTTTTACAACTTTGTATAAGCTGGGGGCGAGAGCAGCGAAAGCAGTGGTTTCCATATGTAGATTTACATTTCGCTGTCATCTTCAGAATAACCTTGTAGAATTTCCATGTCTGAATGTAGCCATCTCTGATCTGTTGCTCCAGTGGATACAGGCTTCAAGCTGAGTCAAGTAAATCCTCTGTTTTTGTTCATGCGTTTTCAGTCATCTTGTTATTTTTTGATTCAATTATCAATTGTTGGCTACAATGGAATGGAAAAAACTACAGCATAGTGAACTCACCAAATTAGCCAGTTCTATATAAATAAATAAATAAAGGGATTTATGCGTAAGAGATACTGCCACATACACTAGCAAATGCTTTTGGTGAAATTCCAATTCTATGAAAACAAAACCAACCGGCGTTTCAATGTCCCAAATTAATGACTTTTTACGCGCCTTAAGAGGAAAAGTGACAAGATTGATCGCACTTCAGAACCAGCTTTCCTAAGTGAACGTATGAATTTAATTCACTCTCTTCTATTTTTAATATCGTTTTAAAAAAAAAAATGTAATTGCTGCTCTATATGTTTGAATTGATCATCAGTTTACTACGAGATTATTTAATAAAGTTTCTTACGTGCATTGGCTCTTGATTTAAACGCTGGAGAAGTGGAACGCCAATTAAGAAAAAGGAGCAAGATATAATTATAATCGTTGAAATAAGTCAATGGTCATCAGCCAAAAAGGCAGCAAGAATCATGCTGTGGCAGCACAGTTAGCATATGATACGGATAAGAGTAAGCAGCGAGGGTTGGCAGGGCCCAAGTCTAAGTCCCAGTCTATATTATTGACAAATTCAGGTTCTTCGAAAGCCTGTCCAAACTGAGTTTGGGTGGGGTTAAATTGAGCCTAAACTTTTTCATTACATATGGAATAAATTTTTAGTAGAGTAAAAAAAAATTTAATTAAAGATAATTACTTAATATTTAATAGAATAATAATCTAATGTATAAAATATTCGTAACATAACATAACACAGTATTTTCAATAAGAAGTTTGGACATTCAATTCGTGTATAAATAGCTGGCTATCTACAGTGATAAAAAAAGGAAAAAAAATGAATGAAATATTCGAAGTTTGTTTCTCTAGCTCTACAAATGCTTACTTACGTAGTGTCTTTTTTTTTTTCTTGGGTCTGAAATGAATATGAATTTAATTCAAGTCGAAATAGTTCTGAACACATATCTAAGGACATGCTTGAATTTTTTTTTTTTGATATTTGAATATAAGTGTTAAATTGTTTGTTTTTAATAAAAAATTTAAATATTTTATTTTGATATATATATATATATATATCCTTATAAATATTAGTAATGCTTTTATTTATTTGTTAAACACATGACAATTGTAAATAAATTATTTGATTAGTAAATAAAATTTGATAAAGTGTACCTTAACAAAACATGAAAAATAAAAATATATTTCCAACACATATTCTTTTACGTTAATGTATGATACTAATAATATTAATTTTTAGTATATGATATTGGTATTTTTTCTTATTAATTAAGTAAGCTAACCAAGAAATGTTAAATCATTTGAATTATAATTAATTTATTAAGTAAAATTCAAAACCTATTATAAATATAGTAATTATAAATACAATAAGATGGATCTATTATAAGATGAGTAATAATAGAGTTACAAATTTTTTTATACAAACTAATGTAGAATGATTTAATTGATTGAATTAGGTATTTATTGGCTCACATGATTTGTTTTAATTATTTTTTATTTTTACTCAATCAATGAGTTAATACCACATTAATTTATAAAAAATAAGTTTGTATAAGAGTTTGTAGTTGTATCACCACTCTTATAAGACACACTCAGCTAAATTCTTAATTATTATGTTTAAAATTATCATTCACAATTTAAAAAAAAAAAAAGAAAGATAGTTGAATATGTGTAGAACAATGAAAAGGAATAAAAAATAATTTATATAATAGGAAATAAATGTATTCAATATTGATATTAATGAGAGAGAATATTAAAGTTTTATTCAGATACTTTGTCATTCAAATAAAAATTAGAATATTTAATCTTTTCATTCAAATTTAAACATTTTATTATCAGACATAAGTTATAGAAAACAAACAAATTAAAAACTCTAGGAAGACTAAAATTCAGATTCGAGACCCAAAAAAATAAAAAAACTTCTTAATTTCCTACATCATGTTTGTTCGGACAATTTTTTTTTACAAGGAAATTTTTTTAAGTAATTATTTTTTTTTAAATTGCATTATTGATCTATATATTTGACAACAACTTACATCTATCATGTGTCACGTCTATACATGCTCATCGAATATTTGTCGTCGCTCGATTAGTTTATGAGTGAATATTATCAGGTGTTCGTTTTGTACAAGTTTATAGGAAAAATGTTAACCCAAATTTGGTTGGAAGATGGCGTTGTTGTTTATTTTGCGTGTGTGGAAACTAATTATTAGAGCGGTTCTAACAAGGGAAAGTAAATAGTAACACTCTAGGCATCTGCCCTGCCATTTATTAGGCGGCCAGCCTACCCTAATTAATTTCTTATATATAAAGGATGGCAGGCGCCATTTGCCTTAAGTTTGAATTGTCTGATTTTCTAAAATATGTAATTCATAGCTCTGCAGAATTATTCTCCGATGACCATCTTTGACTGTCTGCCACCTTTGACTGCCTATTATGAGATTTGCTTAGTTTTCATTGCCATTGAACGACTGAAATTTGTTCTGTTATTTTAATTAATTTTATATGAAGTTTCATTTTACATCGACGGGGGACTATACTTGGATAAGAATATGGAATGCTTTGCTTCACAGACTAGAGATCGGAAGGATAAAGCTATAAAATTAACTGAGATAATTTAACTTCACATAAGTGTCACATTAAGGTTAAAAAAATGATCTGCCATGTATAATAAAAGGATGCAGAAGAAAATTCATGAAAAATGACAGAGAGAAAGGCTATTGTTCGACTGCCTTTAATGCAAACCGAACTAATAAAACATGTATAGAGACTACATTTGTGGAACTATAGAATTTGGAATGAGCTATATTTTCGTTGATGTATTTATTTTATTTAAAGTCGAAATTGATTTTTTTTAAAGTTAACTTTTAATTTATTATTGTCATTTTTACTATTATTTGTTTTGATAATTGTGATTATTGTTATTTACTAACAAAAACAAGAATAATAACAATAATATAATAATATTTTAATTGAGGATGAAATTGAAATTATACAATTTAGGTGGATAAAAATGATAAGTTTAAGAATTCATAGTTGACTCTTGTTCCAAAAATATTTAAGCCCTCATGTTTCATCCATATTCTTACAAGTAAGCATCATTAATTATTGAGTATAGATATCTCAAATTCTAGTTCTCCAATCTCAAAATTAAACACAACATTATTGATTATCGAAAAAAAAATTGATTTGCTTATGTTAATTTTCAAGTAAAAGAAAGCCACTTATTGCTTTGTGGGCAGACTTTACCCTACTTATCAGTCACAGAAGAGTTCAGTTGTGGAAATTTATGTCAATATGTCAAATACAAAGAGAAATTACACGTACACAGACGCGTGATCTGACACTGTCGGTCCATCTTTCACAACTAGAATTGAGTCATAATCTTCTCAAAGGTGGGGTTCCCCAAATTTGAAATTCGTTAAATTAACAAGTTCCTTTCAAGGTCTGAACACATTGACTTGTAGACTCAATGTGGCTTGTTGTCTGTGCCGACTTTTAATTAATTTATATGCTTTTCGAAGCCTAGCTATGACCAAGCATCAAATTATCTTTTCAATTTCAGTCACTTCGGTTTATCTTTGTTTTCTTTCTGTAATTGATCTTGCTTTTTTGCAACGTCCATGGGATCAGGGTCACAAATCTTGACTGTAGTAGTTTCCTACATTCTAATTTCTGTGTTAAATTTTTCATTTACCGTTTCTTTTGATTACCCTGAAGAAGCGGATGCTCTTCTCAAATGGAAAATCAGGCTTGATCAAAACCAGAATCGTTCTCTCCTGCCTTCCTGGACTCTTCATTATCCTGCCAATGCTACCAAAATAACTCCGTGTGCTTGGCCGGGAATTCATTGCAACCATGCCGGAAGAGTCAACAGCATTAACCTGGCAAGTACTGGCTTAAAAGGTACGCTTCAGGAATTCTCATTCTCACAATTTCCTCATCTCGCATATCTTGATCTTAGCGTTAATGGCTTCTTTGGTAGCCTTCCACCTCAAATTGGTAACCTTTCAAAACTCAAGTATCTTGACCTATCAGCAAATGAGTTCTCCGGAAAAATACCAGTAGAAATTGGCCTCCTAACCTATCTTTTCAGTCTGGATTTGAGTTTAAATCAATTTAATGGTACTTTCCCTCCTATTTGTAGTTTGAGAAACCTAAAATATATATCCCTTCATAATAATAAGCTATCCGGTTCCATTCCTGAAGAAATTGGAAACCTTAAGGAGTTGAGTTCTTTGATGTTGGAAACAAACCAGTTCTCAGGATATTTACCTCACAACATTTGCCGAAGTGGATTGCTTGAGATACTCACCATAAATGATAACTGTTTTCTAGGTTCAATTCCTAACTTGAGAAATTGTAGAAGCCTAGTCAGAGCTCAGCTCGGACGGAACAATCTTACTGGAAATATATCTGAAGATTTTGGCATTTATCCAAATTTGAAATTTTTAGACCTCAGTCACAACAATTTTTATGGTGAAATCTCATCTGACTGGGGAAAATGTCACCAGTTAGGCACTTTGAATGTTTCTGGAAATAATATTACTGGAAGCATACCGCCAGAGATTGGAAATTCATCTCAACTACATGTACTTGATCTTTCTTCAAATCATATTGTTGGGGAGATTCCAATGGAACTTGGACAGTTGATTTCTCTAAACAAGCTCATTCTGAGGGGGAATCAACTTTCCGGACATTTACCAAGAACCCTCGGTTTACTCACCGAACTTGAGTACTTTGACTTATCCTCAAACAGATTGAACAACTCAATCCTGGAAGGTCTAGGTTTCATGTTCAAGTTGTTCTACTTAAATTTCAGCCACAACCAGTTTAGTCAAGAAATTCCGCAGGATCTGGCACTGTTGGTCCATCTTTCACAACTAGATTTGAGTCATAATCTTCTCAAAGGTGAGATACCATCGAGAATATGCAATTTGGAAAGCCTGGAGAAACTGAATCTCTGCCATAATAACATTTCAGGTCGGATTCCGGCTTGCTTTGGAGATATGAGAGGCTTGCTAAGCATTGACATATCATATAATGAATTAAGGGGTGGAATTCCAAATAGCACAGTATTCCGAAATGCCCCTAGGGAAGCATTTCTAGGCAATAATTTATCAACTTTTTCTAGCACTAGTTGGGAAGGGTCGCATACAGATTCGATGTCCCATGAAGAAGCCTCAAAAAGGATTCCGTTTCTGATTTTGTTCCCCATTCTGGGATCGCTTGCTCTGTTAATTGTCTATGTTGTGATGGTCTTTATGTTCCGAAGATGGAAGAGGGATTCACAAAATCAAGGACGCTGCGGCAGTAAAAACGATACTCGAGTAATATTTCATTCAGTATTGGATTTTGATGGTCAAATTATGTACGAAGAAATCATTAGAAGAACAAAGGATTTCGATACCAAGTACTGCATTGGAAAAGGTGAACACGGAAGTGTTTACAGAGCAAAGTTGCCGTCTGGAGATAGGATAGCAGTTAAGAAATTTAACTCTCCATTTCCTAATGATCAGATGTCCGATCAAAAGGAATTCCTGAATGAAATCAACGCACTGACAAAGATACGACACCGAAATATAGTGAAATTCTATGGTTTTTGCTCCCATGTGCGACACTCGTTTTTGGTTTACGAATACATAAACAGGGGTAGCTTGGCAACAGTCCTGAGCAACAATTTTGCATCCGAAGATTTTGACTGGAGAAAGAGAGTGAATTTTATAAAAGGTGTAGCTGATGCATTGTCTTACATGCACCATGATTGCTTCCCACCAATTGCCCATCGAGACATATCGAGCAATAATGTGTTGCTAGATTTGGAATATGAAGCTCGTGTTTCAGATTTTGGAGCTGCTAAGCTTCTCCAGCCAAACTCATCCAATTGGACAGAACTTGTAGGCACATTCGGGTATGTTGCACCAGGTATGTGTTATTCATTCCTTGTCATTGTTATTGAAAGGAGGAATGAACTTTCATCCCTCTTAGAGTTTGTTTTCACCAATTAGGTCATTGACTTTAGCACATGGTGATATTTGTTTGCAGAACTCGCTTACACAATGAAGATAACAGAAAAATGTGATGTATATAGCTTTGGAGTGTTAGCATTGGAAGTGATCAAGGGAAAGCATCCGGGAGATTTTCTTTCATTATTTTCATCTTCATCTTCAAGCATTAACATTGAATTTAACGCAATGTTGGACCATCGGCTTCCATATCCATCGCTTGATGTTCAAGAGAAACTGATATCGGTCATGGAGGTTGCACTCTTATGCTTAGATGGGTGTCCAAATTCCAGACCAACTATGCAAACGGTTTGTCAATTATTAAATAAGTGAATACAAGGTGCCTAGAGGAAAGAGAAGATATATATATATCTTCTACTTTTTGTTTTCACATTGTTATTCACATTGTTATTTTTTGTGAAAATAAATTTCCACAGTCACTGGAGAGATATGAATTGTCATCTTAAAGTTAAGGGAATGATTAAATGGAAGAAAATTTCGACCAACTCAACTAAGGGATCATTGGCAGTTAAGATTTTATTCTGTTTCATTATTTTTATTTTATTTTATCAAAATTTGATAAAGCATATTGCATTTACACATGATTCTCTAAATTTAAATTTTCTTGCTTTTATTCATATTTTTAATTAATTAATTTACTTTAGTTACCAAATAATTTGGAGTGTAGTTAATAAAACATTGACAAAGAAATCAAAAAACATATATATAACAGAAAGAAAAGTTTATTGGACTTGTGGCTGAATGAGTCTGACAAAATTAGGCCCATTTCAATTTCATTCACAAGAGCAAGCCCCATTTCACTGTCATTCAGCGAACAAAGTGACTAAAATTGGTATAATAAAAAAATCCAAAGCTGCTTCCTTACTTTGGTTGCTCACAACTCATTATAATTTGGTCATTGTAGGTTTCTTTATGATCACCAAATAATTGTTGTAGTAATTAACTATAAATAATTACAATATATAAGCCCTATAAAAAAAAAAAAAAAAGAGCTCCACCAGCACATTCTGCTGTTTGCGCAATAATATAGACAATCTGGCCGTAATATAGAGTATATGAGTCCTTAATTTGAATTTGGAGAGGCCCCTCCTTCACGCATTTTAATGCGCACTTACTTCTTTATAAATTGAGTACACATAATCATAAGTCATCACTTTTTTTACCCCAATATTTAAAGGTAGCACTAAGCAAGGACTACTTTTTGTGGATATAATTATGCGGGTGATGATGTTCGTATGAAGGTTTTCAAGTGCTTATTACCCAAATCAGATCTAAAAAGGGAAGTTTTATGCTCTTCAATTTTGAGTCTTCAAATCAACCATGCCAAGATTTGTTGGATGTGTGTGTGGAGCTCAATTATAACATTAACATCATTTTTAACGAGTTTTAAATCAAAATCGCAATCTCTATTTAATTACTTTATTATCCAAAATTGAATAATTTTATGCATGCAGAAGAATCTTACAACAACTGAATGATTGAAACCTAGCTCTTACATTGAGAGTAACCTATTATAAATTAAGACATGATTTGTTATACAAAGGATTTTGTAAAACTTATGTTAAAGTCAAGTTTTTATGTTTCTTATGCATAAAATTTGTAATGCAGTAGACAATTTTTTTTATGGGAGCGGAATACCAGACAATTTCTATAGAAAAGGAATTATAATATTCTTTTTAAGGGGAGAAAAAATTTTCCGAATCATGGAATTTGTAATAGCATAATAATTTAGTTTGCGGAGTCACTATCCAATTGATGCCATTTGAAGACGTGCTTTTCTGGTCTATGATCCATATAAAATCTTGCTTCGTTAT
Source organism: Aegle marmelos (assembly GCA_030449875.1). Taxonomy (NCBI): domain Eukaryota; kingdom Viridiplantae; phylum Streptophyta; class Magnoliopsida; order Sapindales; family Rutaceae; genus Aegle; species Aegle marmelos. Next base: position 14,296,988 of record JASUUL010000115.1, read on the forward strand.
ATTATTGGGCGATCGATTCTCACTCATAATTAATTAATCAAACACATTATACAACATGTGTTACTACATCACCAACTTCAGTGTGTACTCTGAATAATCTTCGTCTCAAATGTGTTGGTGAAATGTATAGTTATACGTACGTAATTGAGCGCAAGTGGATTAAAGAATAATAATGAATAAGGCCAGGTCAATTTGTACAACTTCGTAATTTAAGATTACCAGCAAAGAACAAATTTATACACATATATAAACTGACTCGTCCTTTTCAAATCGGACAACAAGCAAGAGCAGTGGCAGGAGACAAGTTCCTGACTTTCAACAATGTTTTCAATTAGGTACTTTGTTTTCTAATGAATGTCGCTTAAAAAGTTAAAAACACAAACTTGAAAATTTTGGGTTTCATTTTCTCGGCATGTGCTTGTTAAGATTTTATATGCTCGTAAGGTTTAGCCTTTATTTTTGCATGGAAACGAGGCTCTTTTTTCGGGGATTTATTTAGCTTTTTATGCACTCAAATTACATTAATCGATCGCGGGCCATCGTACAATTATCAAAAGATTCTTAATGTGCTTTACATAAACTTTACTGGACATGACGTGTCGTCCATTCGGATTAAATGATCTTTGATTTCTTGACAAAACCTTAATTCTAGGATCTATATCTTATTCGCAATGCCCTTTATATTGTTGACTTTTTTTAGAGGCGCGTTTCTTATTCACACGGAGAAATGTCTTTGTTCTACTAGGAAATCAAAACGTATTTGATACAAGTAAACCAATCTCAGTCCACAATCAAGAGCTCTAAATAATTAACTCTTATTAAGATCGAGATTGGCCCTGAGGGCTAGTTGATTGAATTGTCTTTCAAGTAGTTTTATTTTACTGATCGGTTAAATTTAAATCTTTAGAAAAACTAAAATTAAAATATTAATTTTATATCACGTCTACCTCATATATTTTAAATAAATATAAACATTTTAAAAAAATCGAAATCATAAATTTCTCTCCTACTAAAATCTATATATATGATTTATCCTTTCATTTATAACGACTAATAACTTCACTTACATATAATTTAATAATATTATCAATATTTTTAAATATGCTTTTATTTATACCTATTATAAATAATATAAATAAAAATCAAAATAAAAATTTTAAGAATTAAAAATAAAATATATATGTTTCAATATGAATAAAAGATTAATGATAAAATATTTTTCTTATACCTTTTATTTTTTATATATTTTTCTTATAACAAGCATACATTTTCTATTTTCAAGATAAATTATGGTGCAAATAACTCATTTACCCATCTTTTCATTTAAATTTTTAGTGCCAGTGAATTTTTGGGTATTACAAAAATACCAAGATAAATAGTATACATTAATTTCAATATCGGAAAATCTCCCATTAAAATAGATGAACATTATCACTCCGGAAGCATGCAACGATGCATATTTACAGCTTCTTCGTAAGATCAAGATCAAATTGAAAGGGAACCCCAAAAATAATAACAATAAGTGAATTAAACAAACTATCAATGAAATTACACAAGAAATTAAAAATTCTGAAAAATAAATGAGCGAGCATTTCCCAAGAAAATTACTCGAAACTAGAGGAGAGACACCGTACTAGGCAGGAACGGGCCCAGCGTAGAAAGACCTGCCGTCTCATATGATAAATGCAATTGCAAACAAACATTCTTGTTACCACTCAAATCATTTTTTAATAATAAATATTTTTTTCACTTTGAAATGAAAACTAAGTGTTGGAAGTTGGACTCTTGGTAGTGTAACGCATTGTTAAAAGTAGGGTCAATTATTGAATTCTTTATGCACGACGGTCTCCTCTTTTTTTTTAAAAAAAAAAACATTCTACATGTTCTATCGATTTTGGGAGCCGCTCATTATCTCAAATTTCTCACAATTTCTTCATTTTATTGCATTAACAATTCAAAAATTGTTTAATCACAATTTTTCCATTATATCTCGAATATGACTCCTAAAACCCAAAAAAAAAAAAAAGACAAACTCAAAAAATGAACTAAAAATTTTATAAACTCTAATACACGACGATTGTAAGATAATTTGATAGTAGTTTTAAATAACAAACGGTAGCTTTAAATAACAATTTATCTCTAATAACATACTCTAAGAGGCCACAATGATTTAGCTCATTCCTTTACAAAGTATGTTTATTGAGTACAGTAATTTATATTTTAGTTGGATAATATACCAGCTCAATATTTGTTTTTATTCACAGAATTAAATCAATATTTGTATTTATCCAGAGAATTGAATGAATGCAAATTACATTTATCTTTCAAGAAAAAATCTATGTATAATACGAGCATTTGCATTTTGTAAAATAAGGACTTTTTTTTCTACATGGAATAAAAAGCAATTCAACATTAACTTTCACGAATTTATGAATTAAGTTTTATAAGATATGAAGAATATAAAAATATTATTTTATAAGATAAATGTTTGTTTAGTCTTTTAATTTTTAATTTAAAGTTAAATGTGTGTTTAGTCCTTGAATTTAATAAAGTACCTTCAAGGTACTTCCACTATAAAATAAGTTACACTTGTACCTTACTTTTTTTTTCTTTTATAATAATATTTTTAGAATAATATTCCTGCGGATGTTAATAAAAAATACATTAAATTAATCTTAAAACTAACATAAAAATTTACACAAAATTTTATATTAATATTTTAATTTTATGATTAATTTAATAAATTTAACAAGATTGTTAAAATATTATTTTAAGTCAATTGATATTAATTTATTTATAAATAATTATGAGTAAAATTATTGCACAAGTACTAAAATATATTTTTTTTCATATTGATACTTATAATTTATTTTTTAATAAATGGTTATTTGTTAATTAATTTTTATAAATAAATTAATTAATGTAAAACATATAGTTGGAAGGATATTATTATAAAAAAATAAAGTAAAAATGTAACAAGTTTAGCTGTAAAGATATTTTAAAATATATAAATTAAATAAATACTTAATTATAATTATAAGTATAAAGATTAAATAAATATTTACGCTTACTGTACAGGTATAATTTGAGGGAAAATGTGCATATAACAAAAAAAAATGAATTAAGGAGATTTTTTTTTTAAGACGATTTTTTTTTTTTGGGGAATTAAGGAAGTAAGGAGATTGTTAGTGAATTATGTTTAGGAATTTGTTTGGTCCACATGTGGTGTGCAAAAGTGGCAGGCATATAAAATCATATATTTTGGAAATTTGTACCGCATTATGTACTAAAAGATGATTTCTCTCTCTCTCTCTCTCTATATAACTTTTATATATATATATATACACACACACACAAATATATTTAGTGTGATTGAAAACATAATTAAAGCAGCATGTAATTGTGTCCTCTTAACAGCAAACTTTTTAACCTATTATTAGAGTAACATTGGACACATCTATAGTGACTTGAGACCAAGATTTGTATGGTCAATAATTATAGCACTTGTCATATTTCCATTTCATCACTAATTAAAAGCTTGGCATTATTATTTGATTATTCTTTTCCTCAATCTCACTCGTCGATTAATCAGTCGATGATTTCTCTGAACCAGGCTAAAATTTTGAGTCTCAACATGATTTAAAACTAAATATAAATTAAATTTGAATTCTGTTCTTTTCGAAAATTAATTAAGCAAAAGGGTTTCAAATTCAAGAAGAAGAAGCGCAAAAATTCAAGTTAATTGAAGTATTATAAACCCAGAAGATGTTGACTCGAAGACCTGCAGACAAATCTAAGGCCCGCCACTACTAGACTACAAGATTCATTACCTAAAGAAAAAGCACATAAAACAAAAAGCAAATTGCTTAAGGAAAAAAAAAAAAAAAAAGCTTTTGCAAAAATTTTAAATAAAGAGAAAATTTGAATCACTGATTCGTGCAATTTTTTTCAATGGGAAAGTTGGATCCAGACATATTGTTTATTACTTTTTCGCAAGATCCCGAATTTTTAAGTCGAAAAAGATGACCTTTCACGTCCTTTTTGGTACAATTAAAAGTTAAAGCTTTAGAGAAAGGAGGTAGAATAAAATCTGTTGAAATAGTATTTATTTATTTATTTATTTATACTCAATCTTTTACTTTCGTGTGCTGAATTATTAAAAGTATTTTTCACATTAAAAAGAATTAAACGATGAACGTAGACAGTAGTGCGGTATTCCATATTAATTTTTAAAATAAAAAGTAAATAATTAAATAATATTCATTACTTTAAAAATTTAGTCGCAACTTTTAAAACAAATAATACACCAAAATGTAGCGGACATCATATGTTAATATTTCCGTATTTTTTTTAAAAAAAAAAAAGAAAGCATGTATCATCTAATTAAACAAGACGTCATGGCAGCTTCGTATCCAACAGTGGAATTGTAAAAAGAAGTATGAATTGTTACCGTAGTCATGTTTTTTTGGTATGTTAATTGTGTTATAAATTATTTGACAAATATGAGAGTTGTCAGCTCATTGTATATTTGGCGGGATACTCAGCCTGCCCAATTCATAAATTTTTACGTGAAATTTTTCAAATTACTAAAGTCTCGATTTACTTAGTAATTCAATATTATTCTCTCTCTTTCTTTCTTTCTTTCTTTTTTTCTCTTTGACATAATTTGCATTATTTATTATTAAAATATTGATTCACATTGTATGCACACAGGTTGAAATTGTTGTGTTCGGAAAGCACTCATCCATATTGATTCAAACATAAACAATTATATGCTCAGCTTAATAAAAACGTCTTCTAAAGTCAAAGCGCTCACTTGTGTCCCTCACAGTATTTGAGTTTTGAAATTAAATTATCGTATTGTAATATAATTTTATTATTGGAATAATAGTAAAACTTTTTAATTTATTGCTTCTTTTTATTTATAATAGTAAAAGTTTCTCAAAGTTAATTTAATTATTATTATTATTATTATTATTATTTTCACAGGAGGTTAAAATTACAATGGTAAAATCAGGGCGGATGATAACCGATAAGAAGGAGGATATGGTTTTTACTTGTCCAACAATTATTCTGTTGACCCACGACAGCCGGTGAAGCGGAGAGTGGGGCCGCGAGCACACGCCTCTAGAAACGGACACGTGTCGTTTTCCCATGAGCCAGGTCCCACGGCCTGCGTTATTCACGGGTCTACAATCATTACGTGTCATTCTCGTCCTTTCACAGTCGTACGGTCACCGCTCATTTCAACCCTTTAAGTCTGCTTCCACCGACGCGAAAAGCGTCGTCGTTTTGTGCCTTCACAAGCCTACCCACACTGCAGTTAGATGTTTCGTTGGAACGGTAAGATAAATAAATGAATGGAATTATAAATAAATTAGGTTAAAAATATTTTAATTTAGATTTAATTTGTTTAATAAATAAATTAAAATCTCATTATTTGAATTTGATTAATTTATTAAATGAATGTCTAATTTGATTTGTTTAGTTTATCTAATAGAATTAATAAATAAATTGAATTGAATTCGGATTTGTATATAAATCGAATATACATTTGTTTATAATTTATTTATAAATTATAATATTAACCTTCAAATTTAAAAATTTTTAAATAAATTTAAGGAAAAAATAATAATTTAATTAAACAAATAGACTATATTTGATTAATTTATGACTCGTTTATTAAATGAATCTTAAATAAGTAAACAATCATTATATTAAAACTTGGATTCGATTTATTTAATTAACGAATCGAATTGAGTTTGTCCATTTATTAAATGAATGAATTTTTTCAAATCCAAACACATTTAAGTTATATCAAATCAAATTGAATTTAAATCCAAACACATTGAATTTTTTCAAATCCAAACACCCCTAATATTTTGTTAAGATTTTTTGTTTGAATTTATTTCAACATTTTTTAATCACACTACATACATTTGTAATAAGAAATTTACCAAGACTTTGTGATTATGCAATCTAAAAATTTTACAATTTACATAAATTATAATTAGAAGTCAACCAAAACCTCTCAATTATATTAGCGTTTCGGGTTGGATGTACTTCTCATATTTAGAAAAAAAAAATTATTGTAAATACACCCATGTAGTGGAGAACTCATCTTAGATATTTAGGTGCGATGATAAATTATAAGGGTTTTTATGAATATAAACATATAACTATGCCGCATTAATTTATAAAAAAAAAAAAACTGGTGACTTAATCATTAGTTGATAAAAACAAACACTATTTTGAAAGATATTCAATTTATTTTGCCATCGCCAACTATGCAGAAATCTATATTTTAGAAAATAAAAATGTTTGCATTAAAGGATTTTTGTATAAATTGTTGAATTTGTAATGTCATAGTAATCCTAAGTGTTGCAATTTGAAGCTTCCAGCCAAAAGAGGTAGGTGGTGTCTCTATATCGCATTAGGGAATGATCCGTTTGAATATTTGATAACAACTAACCATGATTTCCTTATCCCCCACATTTTTAGGTTTTGGAATTCAATGATATGTATTTTTTTTTTTAATGCATAAGCAGCTAAGAGTCAACAAAACTTTCAATTTTAGCATTGTGGATTCTGTTAATTGTCATACATCTACTTAACAATATAGTTAATTATAGTTAAAACATCAAGCTCATCATCTGCTTCGTTAATTGCATTTAATAGCAATAATTTTTACCGGAAAAAAAAGTTTGAAAGTTCACAATTTTACTTGTAATATTTATTAGCAATTTTTAACTTGAAAACAAAGCAATATTTGAGCTCATAATATCGTTTGTTATTTCTTAGAATGGGGGCACAAGAAGTTGGCAAACCAAATGGACCATGCATTAAAAGCTATAACTAATAAGGTTATCTCATTTTACGTTAAATTGCATCGATTTTGCCTAACTAATATAGTCAATTTTCATGATTATTCCACCTAATAACTAACCAAAAATTTGGGTTTCACATATAAGGTGTTTTTTTTTTTTTTTAATTTTGGGTGAGTTATATAATTTGGTGATAGTGATTCTATTAAGATTATATTTGATTTAGTTATGGTGGTCTCAAAATTTTAATTCAATCCAATTTAAACGTCACATGAACTTTTTTTTTTTGGGAGAAAAAAGTGCTTTATTTAATTAATTTAGATAAATTTCTACAGGAAAATTTTACCAAAGGAATTAGCAACGAATTCAAATTTAGCAAGGTCTTCCAATCGATTATGTTGGTTTCGCAATTCACAATGATTAGAATTGAATTTATTGATTCAAATCCATCATATTAAACTTTAAAGCATCCTAAAGTTCAACAAGTAACAATGACATAAAGAAGTAGTTAATGGCCAAGATGATTTTCGTGCAAAAAATATTATGAACAAATGATAGGGCTCTTTTTTTTTTTTTTTTTTTCCCCTTCTTTAACTGTCCCAGCAAAAATGAAAATGACAATATAACACCCAACAACTTACATGTGAATTTATTTAGTGAAAGGACATGATGAATACATAATACTAAAAACAAAAAAATCATCATCATATGTTCCTAAAACTTTGCATAGGATGGCCCCAACTAGTCCAGCCTCAAATTTATTGATAATTTATATTTCTTTGAACGAAAAAGATGAAACATAAATATTTGAATATTTATAATTATTAAATAAATTATATTAAATAATCACTTAAAATTATATGAGAAAACAATAATAAAAATTGTAATTTTTTACCAAACTTGACAATAACTAAGATTAATGTATTTTTTTCACCTTTTTGTTTATTTATTGATAATGACAAAAATTATTACCAAATCTCCATATCTTACAGTAATCTAGTGAATACAGCAAACGAACAAAATCTTTTGGCAAACCCAAGAGCCTCTCCGAAAGTCCCAAATTAATTAGCAAAATCTACAGCCAAAATCTAATAAAAGTGCTCTCATCTTTGGCTTCAGTCACTCCTGGATAACAGCTCATCCTTTCCCTGTGAATTATGTGATAAGGAATAATAACAGCAGGGTTCCTATATTTTAATAATATCCAAGTAACAGCATAGTAAGTTCAATTCATTGAATACGTCCCCGAATCTTGAAATGACTATCATACCCTTGAATGCTAGGCCACGTAATCTAGTACTATGAAAAGATAAGAAACAGGTATTATTCAACGACTTATACTCGATCAAAGTTTGAAACCATCAGTCTTACTCTCAAGTATAATATTAGTTACTTAATGAAATATTCATTATGTGATAATTACATACTAAAATAAGTTTTAATTAATCTTGATGAATGCAATAATCTTTCTAAAACACCATCTTTTGGATTCTCTGATTTTTTAACCTCTTTTCGCTTTACATTAAACTCCAAATATAAGTAGTGAAATTAAACTTAGATTTTTTAAGATTATATTATTGAGATGCTATTATTTGTTTAAAATTATTTTGAGATTAGTTTATTATTTTAACATATTAATATCAGCTGTGAAAATCAATCTAACATAACATAAATTTAGTTAAAATCCTAACACATAAGTAAAATTATTCTTGAAATGTATGAGAATAGAGATAATAATTGTTAAATTGTAAGTATACATATGAGTGATGGGTTTTTAATATGAGATTATTAGATATATTACACGAGTTACGTCCATATTTGAGAAGTATAGAAATTTAGGGATCCGCATGTTATTACTGTGATGTCATTGTAATGAAAAGATTCTTTCTCTGTTTTTCACTTGTGACTGTAAGAAGAAACAATGATTCAAATCCCAATTATGGGAAATGTCTGTCCACGCGTCAGAGATTTTTAACCTTTTGTGTGTATTTTCTCCTCATCATTTATTGCCTTCCTTTTACAAGCGGTGATATCTTTTCATTTCCAAAGAAATTATGAGCACATGAGTGGTTATAACTTAAAACTAATAAAGGTTGCTATTATTATAACCAAGTCTATTATCATTTTGCTCATTAAAAAAAAAGTTTTATTTTTTGGAATACAAGCGTTTAGTTAGAAATTATTAGAGGCTTCAATTTAGGTCATTTCCACACTTAAAAAATGATATTTTTGAATTTAAAATATTATTTTAATATTAAAAATTATATTTATACTTGTATCCGTGAAATTTTATAAATTATATAGTATAGCTTTAATATCATTAAATAATTAAATTTTATTTATTTTTAATTAATTTTAACCATTTGACCTCGCTTAAAATATGGATGTATTGCTATGACTGCCACAATTAAAACCTTTTTTTTTTTCCAATCAAATCCAAATAAAACAACCTTATAATTTTTTTCTATTTCATTTAGATAGCCTCATGGCTAATATTGCATCATTTGTTACAATATTTAATTATAAAAAAATTGCATCATTTATTACTTCTATTACGACCACACCTTTTATAATACCCACAAACAGACGGTTAAATAGCGCTATGAGTAGGGTAATCCAAATTACAACATGATTTGGACGCTGTTATGTATTTAAATTTTATTGGTATTTTATTATTTTACCTTGGCTTAAATTATAGGGTACAGGATATAGTATTCCTAATTTCTGGGATGCGTACAAAAATCCCCACGAAAAGTGTTGATAAATGGAACAATTTTATAACAAAAAATTGAAATTTCCAGTGTGAATCACGAGATGACGTACAACAGTCAACAGTGGATCCCCAACTCCCCAATCAGTCAAACCTCTAGGCTCCAAGCCTAAGTACAGTCATCACCACTTATTAATCATCACATCGCTGTCATATGGTTCCAGGCTTCGAGTACAATTAAATTTTACAGAACAGGGGATTAGGCGAGTAAGTGAATAAATTTTGTTTAGGTATAAATTATATTAAATATAATTTTAAAAAATTTAAATGATAGAATTTTAATTTTTTATATAAATTTATTTTAAATAAATTAATATAAAATAATTTAATTAATTAAATTAAATATTTTTTAAATTATAAAAATATTTTATTATTTTATTTCCATCCCACCAATAAAATTATATAAATCTTTGCAACAGGAATTTTTGTAAATTCTGTTTTCTCCTTCTCTGCCCTTCTAAACTACCACTCTGTCTCTTTGCTCACTCCCTCAGTCCCTCTGTTACCATTTCCTCCATCAAACACACACTCTCTCTCAAAATCAACCCACCGGTCGTTAACGCATAAAACATTCACTCTCTCTTCTTGCTTCAAACTTCAGTCTTCCCTTTGGTGGTTTTCTAGTTCTTTCAAATCCACCATATTTTCCCATCAACCAAACAAACTTTTTCCTTCCACACACACACACACACACTCTCTCTCTCTCTCACTCTGTATCTATAACACTTACCAATCTTCATAAGACAAAAAAGTCGGCACCTTCGAGCGACCAAAGATAAAAAAATTTCGGACCATTCATTGTCTTCCTCTTTAAAACCTCACACTTCCTGATTTTCCAATCAACCAAAACAACATTTTCCCTATTGAACACTCCTACCATTCTTCTTCACGTGACTAAAAGATCACACCTTTGAGAGAAAAGGAAACAGAAACAAAATTTTCCATCTGCCAAACAACAGTTTCTCTCTATTAATCCTAGACAACCAATCTTCACATGACCAAAAGTTTAAACTTTTTAATCAAAAGCTAAAATGCCGATAATCATTTTCGTCTTCTTTACTCTTTTTACCACCACCACCACCACCACCACTAGCCTACCCCACCAACACCAAAACCGACGTCGTTTGCTCCACCAGCCTTTTTTCCCAGTATCCACTACCCCCCCACCGTTACAACGGCCGTCACCGTCGCCGTCACCTTCTCCGTTTCCTCAACCTCAGCACAAACTATTACCAAAATACCCATTTTCCACTACCCCACCGAACAACCCACAAAAGCCTTTCTTTCCCTCATATCCATCTCCGCCACGGCCGGCTCCGGCGCCGCCCGTTCTCTCGACATTCCCGGCCAACATCTCCTCTCTTCTCTTCCCCCACCCACCTTCTAAGTCCGCCCACCGCCACGTCATCATCCTCGCCATCTCCCTCTCCTTTCTCTCCGCCGCCGTCCTTATCGCTGGTGCAGCAGTCTTCATATACTTCCGAAGCAAGCACCGCAGCAGTCCGGACAAAACTTCAACATCCGACGGCCAGCGTCTTTTCCCGCCAAATTTACCTCCATCAGACGGCGGCCACAAAACTCCAACTGTCCAGCGCAATGTGTCGTCGTCATCTAACCAACCCAGCACGTCGTCGGAGTTTCTTTACCTGGGCACTCTTGTAAACTCCCGTTCCGGAGAAATGCCAGTCGATACAAGAAACGCCGCCGTGAAAATTGGCGTTTCTAAATCTCCGTCAGGGTATCACAAGCTCGGCTCGCCGGAGCTGAATCCGCTGCCGCCGTTGCCGAAGCAAAATCCCAGTTTCACGAGTGGGGAAATGTGTTTCAGCAAAGAAGATGATAACGAAGTGAAAAATATCACAACGGAAGAAGATGAAGATGATGAGGAAGAGGAGTTCTTTTCGCCGAGAGGGTCGTCGGGTCGTAAAGAGAGTCGAGAAATCTCGACGCCGGCGCGTATTGGGTCGAGCTCAAGAAATTTTGGAAGCCGGAGCTTTAACTCAAGAACTGCTTCGTACCCATATTCGCATTCTTGCTCACCGACGAATTCCATAACCAGTTCTTGTAACTCTATGTCGAGAAATTCAAGTCCTAATCTGATGATGAAGTCGAGATTTCAAGAAAATGCTAATAACAAAAATAACTTGTCTGTTTCTTCACCGTCGAGAAGTGATTGTAGTGGTACCCAGAACTCGCCTGACCGAGTTGTTCCTATCAAACTTCCACCGCCACCACCTCCTTTGCCGCCGGCGCGCTTCTGGGAGGTACCGATGGCTGCTACGAAAGCTTCAGGGCATCCAGTTCTTGTGGCGCCTTCGAGTTTGAGGCCTGTTGGGTTGAAGAATTTGGGGCCGACTTTAGGTAATGAGGAGTTGATGAAGAATGAGAATTTGGAGAAGAGTGATGAGACGACACGGCCGAAGTTGAAGCCTTTGCATTGGGATAAAGTCAGGGCAAGTTCTGATCGGGCTATGGTATGGGATCAGTTTAAATCGGGCTCATTTCAGTGAGTAACTATTGACCCTTTGTTGCTTTTTGCGTGTTAATTAAGTTTTTGTCTTTGGATTAAGTGAATCTGTGAGTTTTTTGAGTTTGCAGAATTTGGTTTTGGTTGCAGATTAAATGAGGAAATGATTGAGACATTATTCACGGTGAATAACTCGAATCCGAATTCTAAAGATAACAGTAGAAAGCAGGTTCTTTCAGTTCCAAATCAGGAAAATCGGGTGCTTGATCCCAAGAAGTCTCAAAACATTGCAATTTTGCTGAGGGCACTTAATGTTACTGTTGATGAAGTATGCGAAGGTCTTCTGGAAGGTAAAGTTGTTACAGTTATTTAAAGTATGAAGCGTCATTGATGTAGTTTACTATGCATCGCCACGCCATTGTATGTTTAAATTCTTCCTTGGAAATGTACATATTTTGTTTGAAAAGGCAGTTTGCTTGAATGCCATAAAAGTCATCTGAATGTTACATTTCCTTCTACTTCCAAAATTTCTTAGAAAAAGTTTTGGAAGCCTTAAGAACCCATGAGTACTTTTGAGTCTTTGGTTACGTATGCTGAACAGTTGCAGTTACATTGCCCCTGCTAACAGTGCAAAGTGTAATTCTAAACCACAAATGGATTGCCACTGCATGCTTAATTTCCGGAAGAAAAGCACTTGGTGGTCAGAAGAAATCAAAAAGTTGGTTAACTTATTGTTTTACTGTCCTTTTGTCATCAACTTGTTTATTTGCTTGGCTTTCATCACATACCAGTTTGCCTAATGGGGATGTAGCTTGGCTGGCATGAATGTGGTTTGATTATTCAACCACCTGAGTTTGAGTAATACTAAGAGGGTAAGGGTTGGTGCTCGGTGGGTGAGGTTTCTCATCCCATGCAAACCTCTACCCTGTTGCCGCCCAAAAAATAAAAAAAATAAAAAAAATAAAAAAGGAAGTCATGAGCTTATTAAAATCTACGTTTATGTGCTTTGGTGTGATATGATCAATTAGCATTGTACGCCTCTAAATTATTGAATTTTTTTATGCTCACAAACAGGCAATTCAGATACACTTGGGCCAGAGCTGCTGGAAAGTTTGTTAAAGATGGCTCCAACCAAAGAAGAAGAGCGTAAGATAAAGGAGTTCAAAGATGAATCACCATTTAAGCTAGGACCTGCTGAGAAATTTCTTAGGGCAGTGCTTGAACTTCCTTTTGCATTCAAGAGAGTAGAGGCAATGCTCTACATTGCCAATTTTGACTCTGAAGTTGAGTACCTTAAAAGGTCTTTCGAAACTCTGCAGGTAAATTGCAATCCCTCTTCTCTTCTCCCTCTTTCTCTCTCTTGCGCACACAGGCACTTATGTGCACATGAATATTCATTATTTTATTTTGTTGTTTGTTTGTTTAGGATGTTTTGAACTAGTTCCTCATATATGAATGCTGTGAACCTCATTGACTTTCTTTTCCATGTTCCTTTAACTTGAAGATCTCCTACCTTTCTACTAAGCAATTTAATCAATTTTATTATGATTTGGAATCACCAGTGCTTAGAACAAATCAAAAGACAAAACAGTTGGATATATAGAAAGAATTTTTGAAACTTTTTCTATTGCATCTTATTTCCTTTTAGCTAATCAGTTTTGACAATTAGAAAGCTTATTGAGTTCGAGTTTGTTATGGCAGTCAATTATCGATTCTGGGCCTGCATCTATCTTTTCATTTCTGATAGAAGATTCAAACATTAAGTCACATTGGCAACATATAATCAATAATCTAAACCAATGATAAGTTGCTTGTGTTCATCCTGTTGCTTTTATGTTTGGGAAGTAAATGGTACAATGCTGGTTGTAAGATTTAATGTGAGCAATTCCTCCTCTTAACTGCTACTACTGTGCTGCAGTTTTCAGTTGGTTTTATTATTTATTTTTTTGGGGATTGGAAGTTGTCAAGACGGCGAGGCTTTCATAAAAGCTTGCCAAATATGTGGAAGGAGTGTATATATCCCCTTCAACAGTGAGCCAACTGATTTTCAGCATGGAAACTCTTGAATGTTATTAGGTGTGCGGCTTGTGGATGATATGTTTCTTTCAGGACTTTGTCTTTAGCCAAAGTAGGGCCAGTGGCCAGAAAACTTTAATTACTATTCTAATCTATATGGCATTTTCCTCTGATGTTCATTTCAAAAACTTGATTGGGTATGGTGGTGGAGTCACAAGGTGAGAAGTTACAATTTAGCATAAGAAAAACCCATCTGCAGTCAGGTTGACAAGAGTATTTCAATGCAAGATAAATATGCTAAACTCATTTTCTTCCAGATTGCATAGTTTTCCAAGTAATCATTATTTAATTTTTTGAATTAAAAATATTCAAAGTTTTCCACATGCCATTTTAGTGGTCATTTTCTGGCTGCTGCTTTAACCTTTCTTCCTTATTGGCAGGTGGCTTGTGAAGAACTGAGGAAAAGCAGAATGTTCCTTAAGCTTTTAGAAGCAGTGCTGAAAACTGGGAATCGCATGAATGTTGGCACTAACCGTGGTGATGCCCATGCCTTCAAGCTGGACACACTACTGAAGCTTGTTGATGTTAAGGGTGCTGATGGGAAAACCACCCTCTTGCATTTTGTGGTACAGGAAATCATCAGAGCTGAAGGTTCTCGTCTGTCTGGTGCCAATCCAGATACAAAAACTGAGAAAACTCAGCAGTCTTCTTTCCAAGATGATGTTGAATTCAGAAAGCTTGGCCTTCAAGTTGTTTCGAGTTTAAGTGGGGAGCTTACAAATGTGAAAAAGGCTGCTGCAATGGATTCAGACGTGCTTAGCAGTGATGTTGTAAAACTAGCTGCAGGAATCACAAAGATAATGGAAGTAGTGAAATTAAACGAAGAAATTGCAGTGAAGGAAAGCAGTTGGAAATTCTCCCATTCAATGAGCGTGTTTCTGAAAAAGGCAGAACAAGAGATTATAAGCATCCAATCCCAAGAGAGTGTTGCTCTTTCTATGGTGAAGGAAATAACTGAGTACTTCCATGGGAACTCAGCTAAGGAAGAAGCTCATCCATTCAGGCTTTTCTTGGTGGTAAAGGAATTTCTTTCTACCCTCGATCAGGTATGCAAGGAAGTTGGCAGAATCAATGAGAGAACCATATATAGTTCAGTGCGACCAATGCCAACAAATCCAACCCTTCCGCCAGCTTTCCCTGGCTTAAATGGACGGCAGCATTATAGTTCGTCAGATGATGAAAGCTCATCCCAATGTTAATGCCTTATTTTCATCTCAGGCGACTCTCTGTATTTTTCTGCTAAAAATCACAAGGACGCAGATCAGAAGTGGTGAATGCAGAGGGTATTTTGGGTAGAATTTATAGTTGAGTTCATAATCTTCATTTGGCTGCTCCATTTTCTGTATAATATTCACGTCAAGATTTTTGGAAACTATTTATCATTTGTGTAACATAAGGCGGAGCGGAGGGAATTGTATCCACAAGTAATTAGTATTTGCTGAAACAGTAGATTTTGTATATCTGTTAGAAGCTTTTCGAAATTATCTGCTAGAAACTTAGAATTCAAGGATTATTCCGTCCAAGTAAAAGCAGCAGAGGTCATAATTCTCATTATCTCATAGGTTATGAAATGCAAGAAAATTATCAATCACCTTAACGGTATCAACTGGCGAGGCAATCGGACAAACTTGTCTGGTACCCTTAGAAGAAAGATTATCAATTTGACAGAGTTTTCTGCCTGAGCATGTTCAAACTTGCGTTGTACCTTGAAATGAAAGGTTACCAATTTGACAATTTTTCTACCGGGACATGTTCAATTGTGCAAGTTAGATGTTGATTTAAGCAAATCTATCATTAGGTATCAATTCTAAAAATTTACCATGAGTTTCATGCCCAGACCTGAAACTTCTACAAATTTTCTTCCAGAAAAAGAAAATGTTATTCTTGAAAATGTAGCCAGTGCTTGTTTCATTCTGGACTTATTTTTGCTTAAGAGAGAGATCATAGTTGTGCCAACTGGGAATTCTCAACATCCATATGTTCCAGCACCCGTCGAGCTTCCTCTTCTGTCGCAGGAACAACATTCCTAATGCTCAATCCATCTCTCTTTACCTCAGGACGGATGGTAAAGGTGAAGTAGAATTTATTTGATATCTGTTCATATTACAAGACATAAGCCATTCAGAGAAGGTAAATTTAAAAAAAGATAAATACACTAGCGTAGGATTAGCATAAAATTCTAAGGCATTAGCATTTACCAAGTCAATGGATTCAATAAAAAGATAATTAGCCGTCATAGTTTATATCACAATCAAGAGAAGTTTAGGATGCTTCTTATGCACTTAGAACTCCTTGCGAAACTGGATACAACTTCTTACATTTTCTTAACAAGTCTCCTACTTTTTTTTCTTTCCAGGATGATGAATGGCTTGCCAGATATAAACATGGCTGATGAGTTTATAGTCAAATTCAGGTGCTCACCTCACTGGCCCTTAGTTCAGGACTTGTAACATGAGCTACAACTTCTACATTTATCAGAGGTCTGGCTGGGTTCTCAAGTTCCGTATACAAAACACATGACTTGAGACGGAGGAAGTTTCCGACATCCACCTGCATCAGCAAAGTATACAGCAATAGTTCCTCAGCCAGATCAATTTTATTCGAAGTTTTTTGGCCTACTTTCCATCTAATTGGATTAATCACCAGTACTTGACTACTATAAAAATGATTTAATCTTGCACAGTCTATCGCTCTCTCTTAGTTTTAGAAACTCATTTTCTTCCAACCTACTACAGGAGCTCAACATCTAAGGTGTTCGTAGCACAAATGTGGGTACTCACAGGTTTTAAAAAATCAACATGATCTACTTCAACAAAGAGAGGTGCTGCACCAGCAAATGTATAAGCAGTTGAGAAGGCCAATTCAGATGCTTTGCGCATCAAAAATCCACCAAAAATCCGACCATGAATGTTCCTTTGCTGCGGCTGACACATCAAGGAGTTCTCATGGCATGTATCCTTAATAAGAATGCTGTCTCTGTCTGCCAGTGCTGGCATGTCACAGAAGATTCGCCCTTCAGCCAACAATGCATTAAGCCTGTCTTTATCTCCATTTTCAGCAGTCATTTTTTTTTCTGCTCTCTTTGTTTTCCGCATTTTGTTCCTTTGCTCAGCTTCTCCCCAAAGCAATTTTTCTTTCTCCGTTTCAGGCAAGATCTGGTTAATTGGAGCTGATTTTCCTGTCTTGGTGTCACGAGCTACAAATGTGAAGTTCGCTACAAGGGCTACTGATTCCGATGAGTCTGTAGTATCTGCAAAACAAGTTTCCTTACTAAGACATGGCCAGAACAAATACCAGTTCAAAACTTTAAAAACACAAAGATACATAAATATAGAGATAATTTTGGAACACCTCAGTAGATGAACATAAAAAAAGTTTCTAAGGTTCTCCCTCAGTTTTGAACATAGTCTAAAGGCTTAATACTCTAATGTTTCCAAGGTCCTCCCTGCTCCACACCCATGGTGGAATGTACTTTACATGTTACAAGCAACAACAGTGTTCACGATCAGATTATCAAAGAATTTTTAGGTGAGCTAAGACAAATCTTATGCTGGTAGAAAGTTAATCCAGAAAACTCAGCCATGTTCTTTCTTTGGTGGGGAAAACAAAATCCAACTCAGACAGGTCTAATTACCACAGATAATCAATTTACGCTTGGTGGGGATAAATAACTTTGATCCCAACACATTTACTACAAAAAGAAAAATCTTCAGAGACATATTCTCAACTATAACCAGACCAACTCCATGACCGGATGCTTCTCTAGCTTCGGATGTTGGTTACTTTGCTGCATTTACATTGTATAACTCACTCATGACCATATTGTATATGTGGTTTATAATTACTTTCTTCATTACCATCATAAAATGACCTTTCACTAATTGAAAATATACACAAGCCAATTTCCATTTTGAAGAACATGGTTACCTACACAATTATATTAGATAGCAAGATGCCAACTAATTAGCCAAGGTCGTTCAGAACAAGAAATCACTGTCCAATCAAAGCCCAGAAAGCCAAAAACACGAAAACTCTTGATTCATATGGTGTACCTTGTGTGGATTGAGTCACTTCAAGTTGAATCTCCATGGAAGACCGCCCAACCCATGTAACAGCTCCAGTTATTTCCAAATCGATGTCAACATGGATTGGTTTCTTCACAACCATCCTGTCAACAGAAGCAGTGACCAATAATATAGGCCTTGTCGCGCCATCATCATTGCAACAATGCTGGTTGGCACAAACAAATGAATTACAAACTCGAGATGTTGTCATCTATTAATCAACAACAATGAACCTGTTGCGTAATTTCTAAGGGACATATTATAAATAGCTACAAACAGACAAAAGGAATTCATGGTCTTGACTGTGATAAGCTAAAATCATTATGACAATGTTAAAATTTTAACAAGCACTAATCAAAGTGAAAATTGAACAAATGTAAACAACCTAGCTATTATAACATAGAGGTCAGCAAACTGGCTACATTATGTGAAAAGAGACTGAATAAAACGATTGTAAATTTTACATTTAGCCAGGCAACAAGCATGAGACCACTGATAAACGACATACGTCAGATAGTAGTGCACAACACTCTAGAAACCAACAAAACATCAAGTGAAAGAATCCACCGTTCAAAAAACATCATCAAAGCGATACCCAACAAATCCTAAGTGGAAACAAACTAATTTGCAAGAAAAAATCATTTTAGAATTCACAGGAATCTTAAAAGCCTTGGTACCTTGTATGAAATGGTTCCAGCAAGAGCATCAAGATCCTCAAGCAACTTCCCCATCCTCATCTCATTCCAAGGATTCCTGTACTGCTCTTTAAGTATATAATCGGTTGAAAACTTGTAAAGAATACTGGTCCTGCTCTTAGATGGGGGTTTAGCAGCCAATTCACTTTGTGCAATCGAGTCAATTGGCTTATCTCCTGTTTTTTCAAACATCCTTGATCGTGCTTCCCATAAAGCATTAGTTACAGGTGAATGGTACATTCCAGGCCACAAACTAAGTGGTTTCCGCATTGAAGAACCTGCATCTATAGGTTTTGAGCTCTCAAATGAAGGAGATGCGTCAGAAATTTTATCAGAAAATGATCTTGTCGGAACAAATTTGTATAAAAATGGATCAAAACATTTAGGTTTGAACATGAAACTTGATTCTTTAGATGAATTGAACAAAAGGGCATTGATGGGTTCATGATTTAAGCGAGACTTCAACGATGAAAGGGAGCCTAAACTAGCAGAAGACATGATTTTGCAAATGGGTTTTGGTTCTTTTGATGAACTAAGCAAGTGGGTGGTCACAAAATTGGATCTTGAAAACTGAACAGAGTGTTGAGCAACACTGGGTTGTGATTTTGAATCAAGAATGAATTTGGATTTTGGTTTTCTGAGTGGTTTGAACCTCATCGTGGTTGAAAACTTGAAATTGAAGGGACGATCAAAATGAAAAAGAAGTATTAATCTTGAGCCGAATTTTAGGATAGAAAGTTTATAAATGAGACAGCTAAGTGACAATGAACTGTTTCAGTTTGACTGGTTGGTGGCTTCCATGATTTAAGGATAATTTGAACATTGAGCCGGACACAAGCTTCATTTTGGATCTGGTTCATTCTGCAGGACGTTCGTTATTTGGTTCAGTTTATCTGGGGAGTGAATAAGTTAATAAGCGTTTCAAAAAATATTTATTAATTAACCAGCAGAACAACAACACCGTACGAAAACAACCGATCTGATCGACTTACTGTATTTCAATAGCTTATTAGTTGAGATTTTAGATTATATCGAAAATATGACATTTAATATATATATTATGGGTATTATATAATTAATAATTATATATTTTAAAAATTATTATATAATTAATAATTATATTTAATTAAACTACAACACCCATTGACCATAAGAGCACAAACCCGCACTTGATAATGTACATTTCAAGAATACATTTGTGAAATAGTGGAATTATAATATAAGGGATAATTAAAAATTGGGAGGTAATGAGAAAATGGGATCAAAATTTTCACTAGAAAACTTAACTGAATAGGTTGGACCAAACAGTTCAATTCTGTATTCACTTGCCTATAGAGCATCGCAAAATTTCATGTATTTTAGGATGAAAAATTTTGGACATAATTTTATTTGGCACATAATGTTTCATGCATAAATATAAATTAAATATCCAAGACTTATGTGAGGTCGAATTTGAACTTCTAGATTTATCTTTCACCACAAGAAACAAACCCCATGAGTTATCTTTTCGAATAATTGGGGGTCTTCTATTTAGTAAAGAAAAAAAAAAAGCGATTAGATATAGGTGGTTACATTTCTACTTTTTATTTTGTATAAACTCACCTCACTTTTTAAAAAATAATTATAAAAAATCCACATCATTTTTAATAATTTTAAATAATTTTTTTACCAATTAAATAATTAAATTCTCTTTAATTGTTTAAACCTACGGCACAAAATAACATATTTAGAATAATTTAATTATTTTATATTATAAAGATAAAATAATTAAATTAAAATAATATTAATGATTAATAATTATCAAGAGATTTAGCGCTTGTATAATAAAAAGAACATAACTAGTTATATATTTAAAATTTTCTATATAATTTGAGATGGCTTCTTAATTATTTGTATTTTCCAACCAATCTATACATAATACGTAAGCTGCCACATAGATTGTGTTTGTAGATTTTATATACGTATATGGTGAATTAGTATTATATTTTTCTATTGGGTAATTTGATTAATTAAAATTGAAATAACCGTAACCCTCAATTAAATTTAACTATCGCGCTATTACTAATTCCGCCCGTCGAAGCTCTGCAACTTTCACTCTCTCTTGAGAAAAAAAAAACCCTAACTCTGGTCAGCTAAGCAAGAGATAACGAATCCAATTCATCAAAATTCCCTCATTCCGTTGCAGTTCGAAGCTCTCCTTCTTCTTAGTAGGTAACCCAGATCTTTCCTCGTAGAAATCTCGTTAGATGCCTACATCGACTCTTGATTTTTTTTTTCATTCTTTAATCTTTGTTGAATAACACTTAAAAATATGAATTTTCTTGTGAAATATTTCTGGGTTTTGTGAATAATCAACTGGGGTTTCAATAAATCTTATACGTAAGTGAGAGCTGCACGAGGAATTTGAAAATTCCGAGCATTTGTTTATTATCTATTTATTATTTATTTATTTTTGGTTGAAATTTAGGTTAAAGAAGATGAGCACTGGAGGTGAGAAAGGTTCGGCCACTACAAAAACTCCCGCAGATTTCCTCAAGTCTATACGTGGTCGACCCGTTGTTGTAAAACTCAACTCTGGCGTTGATTACCGAGGTTGGCCTTTTCGAAAATCTTTTGTATTGCTTATTTTGTTTGTTATTTATGTTCTTTTTTTTTTCCTCTCAATATCAATATGAATTTTAAGGATAATTGTTCTTTGAGAGGTTTGTAATTGGAGAATTTGATTCAATATATACAAAATGTGAGTCGTGGCTGGAGCTCTTGCATGAGATTTGGCAATCTGCTGAAAAGTCGATAAATTTTCCCTTTTAGGCTCTCTTCTCCTTCTGGGTTTGGTTTGCAAGGGTTTTGTTATAATTTTAGGGCTTATATTGTGTTGGAAGTGCTTTTGAACATATAAAGTGATTTTGTTATAGCTAAGATGACCTCAATTGTACAGTTGTTATCCAAACTTTTATTCTGACTCCATTTCTCCCATCATGTGTATTCCTAAGAGAGAAAGAAAGGAGGAAAAATATAAAGAAAAACCTAGTCCTGTGCCTTTTGTCTTAGGGCTGCACCATGCTTGATCTTTAATTGGTCCAACTTGTCTTAGGCTGCAACAGGGAAAAAGGTTAAAGTTCCCAAATGTCTCTACTTCGCTACTTGTTGTTCTGTTATCTTTTTGAATCCCTTGAATATATGAATATATGAATGTAGGAGGTTTTGGGTTTTGATTATAGGTTCTCTTTCAAATTAGTTGGACTTTAAACTAGGAGTCATGCTCAATGTGAAAACAATGCTGAGGAAATACAGCTAGGAAATGTGTAGATGTTACTACTTTCCTAGTTATAATGTGTCTGCTCGGTTTTGTCCTGAGTGTGAAAACAGATGTTGAGTTTGGAGTTGTGCATATGTTACAACTTTCCTAGTTATACTGTTTTTTTACCATTTAATGTGTTGGAAAAGCCAGCCCTATGCTGTCAAATTTGAGGGCAACAATGAAGCTCTTGTGTTGCTACTCTGTTTTGCTTTTCAGCATGTGTGAAACTCTTTATTTGTTTTACAGTATGAGCATCCATGTTAATCTGAATTCATATTCTAAAGAATTGCATGAATGAATGATCTTTAAATTTGCAAGGATTAAACCATATTTGTCTTTTGAATGGAACGATTGCCTGGAAACTTGAAAATATATTAAAAATGGCTGAAGGGCTAAAGATGTAAACACAAGGCAGCAAAGATGAAAGATTGAATTTTTAGCCAGCATGACTTGTATTGCATTCACGGCTTTAATGTATTAAAGAGGCATTCTTTTTCTTCGCCAAGAAATGCTCAGTACAGTCGCTGCTGTAATACTCATCTATCAAGAGAATTCCTGAGATTGCCAAGTCATGTGTATGGGTCATCATTTCTTGCTCAGTTTCCATGCAGCGAGCTGACATTGAGGTTCATGTTAAGTCCATTCACCAAGACATTTATTAAATACCTTCTTTATTTCAACAAGGTGTCCAGTGTGTTCATTAAGTTTTGGTGACACCTTGTGAATGTGGTCTGCTTGTGCCCATTGTTTTTGCTTGGATATGAAATGAATTCGTTTCAGCTCTTCCGACAGTTTTTCTTTTCATGCAGGCATTCTGGCTTGTCTAGATGGGTACATGAATATTGCTATGGAGCAAACAGAAGAATATGTCAATGGACAGCTGAAAAACAAGTATGGTGATGCATTCATTCGTGGAAATAATGGTAATAATCATAAGATTTTCTTCTTCTTTTTTTTTTTTTTCTGGGGGAGGGGGTGGTTTAAGGTTGGTTTAATAGCAATAATCATTTAATTTGGCAATAACCAGGTCTTTTGTTCCTTTTATGCAGTTCTTTACATTAGTACATCAAAGAGAACGTTAGCAGATGGGGCCTAGTTCTCATCACAAGTTTCTTACTCTGTAATCAACAAGTTCCTGATTAATTTGAATTGTAAGATTACATGGATTTTGAAAGTCAGTGTACTAGAAATGTGTCCGACTTGAATGAAACAGTGAGACTTTTGCTATGTATTCATTATGCCATCTGAAAAAAAAAAAAAGGTCAAATTCTTGATTTGTAGCAATATTGAGAAATTGGTGTAGTTGAAAAAATGTTGACAGCTGTTTCATTGCACTTCTGATGAATTTGTGCATGGAACAGAGGTTTTGTGGCACAATTGTGATTAAAGCACATTTTCTTGAATTGGAAGCCGGGTTGGAGGAAAACTCTGTCCCGCATGCTTCTGCTTCTGTTACCTGTAGTTCCTGTTAGCGCAGCAGTCCAGTATATCAGAAGTTTAAGAGAAGCTAACTTGCAGCACTTGAAGTATTTTTTAAGGACCGCTAGAAAACTAAAAGCATTTAGCAAGTGCTTGCATGTATAACAAGCGATTGATCAATTTTAGTTGTTTCTACAGATATATCATTTAGCCTCCAAACCTCTAATTTTTACATAATAAATTTTGCCATGCTACCTATGATCGGTTTTACCATCTCACTTATGGCCTTTCTTACCTAGGATATAAGTAGAGTAATTATTAAAGCACTAAAAATACGGGAAAACGCCGTGATAGTTCATGTAAATTTTTTCAAATTCTTTAGGTGTTGATTCATATTGAAAACTTGACACTGTTATTTTTATTAGCCATGTTCATTTTATAATGCATGGTGCACGTTAGCGGCCGATGACTCCAAAGAAACATAAAGATTGTTGAGTGTTTGATGCATCCTTATAAAGTATTTAAAGCATCCTTTGGAGATAACCGAAAAATAGACAAGAATCGAATTCTTTTCTTGCCTAGCTGTACTATTTACTAGATGACTAGATGCAGACTGAACATATACGGATGTATTATTTCTGGCCATATGCGTGCTTTCTGTCATTTCAAAAAAGGAAACCAAGAAAGCAAATTGAAAATGATAGTATATATGGGTTTGGATGTGGCAGCCAAAGCCATCAAAATTTTCTACAGAGATGATGTTATATTTGGAAGGGAACTTGATTTTGAATTTCAGTTCTTGAATGTATTTTGGAAGATTTTGAAAAAAAATAAGTATTTACTCTTTGTTTCTTCATAATGGATTGGTTGCCAAGTTGATAGTATCATTGCCTTCGCTTGTCAAGTGTGTTACATTTTCTCATTTTCTTGTTATGAGGTTTCTCATCGATGATGGAGTTGAACTCGATGCTATAAAATTTTATTGTTCGTCCCATTTAATAGAAATATGATTTTTTATTTTAATTGCGAGAATGTACTTTAAAATCATTTTTTATTGCATTTTTAGCTTTTTTAACACCTAATTATGTAGCGATTCTTTGCAATTTAATTTAGATTTTCCTAAAACATTATTTTGTTGCAAAATAATGTTTCAGGAAATATTTGATTCTAATGCCAGTTTCACTTTATTTTTTTCCTCTCTAATTTCGTAAATCTAAACATTTGTATCAGTTTTAGGGTATGAATTAATAATAGTGGTTTTTTTTAATTTATTGAAAATTTTGGCCCATAGATTTTTTTGCAGATATAATTATTTTGTGACCCTTTTTTTTTCCTACGCTAATTGCAATACAATATTGAGAGAAAAAAGAAAAGAAAAAAAAAAGAAAACAATTTGAGTTGCAGTCAATGATATAAACAGTTTTCCTTCTTTTTTTTTTTGGGGCATTTGTCTATGCTTGCTATTTGACTAATCAAGTCATTCATTTAAACACCAATCAATCCTCTCAGTTGCTTTTGTTTTCTGTATATTTTGTAATGCAAAAACACTACGAAACAGTCCCTTTAACTAAGTCCTCAGTATTCCCTTTTTGATCTAACGGTAAAGTAAGATATCGTGAGTAATTTGTAAAAGCATTGACAAGAGAGAAAAAAAAAATGATGAAGAATGCATGCAGAATTTAAATTATATGAAGTTCTTTAGTTGTTGATTCACACTAAAGGCATGAGATTAGGATTTAACATTTGCGTTGCTTGTTTTATTTCATGGTCTGTGAGTACTTTTATTCCTGAAATAATAATAATAATCATAATAATAAAAGAAATCAAACAATTAAATGCTGATAACAAAAAAGAAATAATTTGTTAAATTTTTTTTTTTCCAATGAATTTTATTTTAGTCTAAGGCAACCCAAATTTCTCTAGTTTATGTAGGTAAAGTTCCAACCTCAAACCTCTTATACATGTAAAATAGATGATTAATTAGTTAAGTGAATTATGGAAAGATTAAGAAAAATATTATCTCATCTTTTATGAATGACACGGCATTATATTTTCATTACATTCAAACTTAGTATCCAGATTGTTATCATGACAATTTTGGTGTTATAATATTAGAAATGGATTGAACATTAAAAAGGAGAGAACATATGAAAAGTTCGATAGTAAATGAGAGAAGAATATTCAACAGAGGATAGAATTTTCGTCGGCCAATCTCAACCTTACATTCTTACCTAATCTAATAGCAAGAAAATTGTGTTTAAATTCATGTCCTTTAAGCCTGTGCCAAAAGGGGGTGTTTGGCACACCCATGTACAATAATGCATCATAAACCCGACTTCGAGTTGGATTTAGGTAATCCAGTAGTTGTCGCGTTAGTTATTATTTTTTCACTTAAGAAGAAGAAGAAGAAGAAGAAGAAGGAGTTGGGTTTAGCTAATCCCATAGCCCCCAGAAGAAGAAGAGGTATAACTTTTTAATTGAATATAATATTACATAATATTAATTTTTATTTTCAATTTTTACTTTATGATTGTTAATGTAAATTAATAAATTCATTATTTAATTTTTCAATAATATTATATTATATTAAAAATATAACTAAATAATGTAATTATATTATAATAATTAATTTATAAAAATGAGTGACGGTTAGTTTTTAGATATATATATATTATAATATCTAAAGATAAAAGTATAACATAGCATTAGATTATTTAATAGTATTATAGTTATTAATATAAAAATTGATAATTATTCAAGAATTTAATGTAACTAATAATAAATAGTTAAATATGAATCAGTTTGAGTAAAGTTAATTTAAAATTAATAAAGATATAAATAATGATAAGAAATGTTATTACATATACTACAAAATTCTTACTTGGATTATTTAGCACAATTCATTTTGTTAGTAAATATATTATAACAATTATAACACTTTACTTTTATGTAATTATCTTGTAATATGTGTTAACTTTTATTCTATCATTCTAGGTTGACTTTTAACTAATCTTGTATGTCTTAATTATTTATTAGGAAAAAAGACACATGCACCTCCAACTTTTGAAAAATGCTCTCAAGTTTTCAATAAAAAATATTAGACCTCTTTTTTACTATAATATCTTTTAACTTTATAGAATCTAAAAAAATTTGATCCCAAAATTTTATAATAAATAGAAATGTAGTATTAAAAAAATGTAATAATATATATATTTTAAAATAATTTTAATATATAAAAATATTTTAATATTTTACAACCTATTAGACTTATTTTATAATATTAAAGTAATTTTTAATAATAAATAAAAACATAGTATTAAAATAAATAAGTTAAAATTAGAGAATTATTTTGAATATAATGTACAGAGTTAATTTTAATATTATCAATAGCGAGATTATTTCGTTAATTGTAGAATCTACTTAACCTAAACATTTATTTAAAATCTTTATAATAAATAAAAATATATTGTTAAAATAAATATAACGATTTGAAATTCTAATATTATTTCAAATGTTAAAAATAGTTAAATATTATTAATCTACTAGATATATTATATTATTTTAATTAAATTTGTCTTAATTAAAAATCTTTAAAGTCAATTTTCTAATTACTATATTCAATGTGATTGTAGTGAAAAAAAGAGTTCTATGTCCCTTTTCTAAAATATGGAGATCTTTCTGACTATTCTTTTAAACTTTAGGGTGCTAAGTATCCTTTTTCCTATTTATTTATGCTGTTATATTAATTAGAGTTTTTTAATTAAATTATTTGCTTTGATATTCATGAACAATTATGATTTTTTAATATTTATACTAAAAAAGTTAAATTTCTAAAATTTAAGACTTCTATATTTAATATTTTTCTAAAACTAATAAATAGAGCTAGCAAAATAGATAATAGGGTCGTGTCAAATTTATTGACCTATGCCTATTTATTTGTATTGTATTTGTGTGGACTAATCGCGTTGTGTTAGATTTTGTGAGTTCTACCAATAAATATTAATATAGTACATAGCAATATAATTAAAAATTAATACAATACATTATAATATCAAATATTATATGTATTGTTATAATATGGTGTTAATGTAATACAGCATAATATAATACGCTTAGGATGTGTTTGGTGCATGTGATTATGGTGCATTACAACACTATTCATATTAATTTAGTGTCAAGGAAACACCTACCATACCACAGTGGTATGGTACACCCACACACAAACAATATATGGGATCTACATCACACACTGTTCATGTGTGTGTGTGTACCATACCACTGTGGTATGGTAAGAGGACCCTAGTATCAAGCCCATATTTGAAAAGAAAGTATATTGGGAAAAATAGGGACTCCTAATGCGACAGTGAGTCGGGTTTGGCTTAATGCCGCAGTTGCCGTTTAAGTTTTGCTTTTGCGCTTCTTTTTTTTTTTTGGCTTTTTTAATAATATAATAATTAAATATAATTTTTAAATTTTATATATTGTTATATAATATTATTTTTTATTTTTACATCATAATTATTAAAATAAATTAATATTTTAAAATTTATTATTATTTATATTTTAATTTTTATTATATTAAAAATATAACTAAATAATGTATTATTTAATTATATTATAGTCATTAATATATAAAAATTAATTATAATATAATATAATATTATACACCAACATTAAAATAATGTAATATAACATAATATAATATAATATACTAAACGTATTTTTATATTAAAATAATATAATATAATATAACATAATATAGCACGCCAAAAGCATCCTAAATATATAACCAAATCATGTAACCTCTTCACCACTTCACCGTTGAGATATTAGAGGCTACTAAAATATATGACATATGAAAAAGAAGACGAAACTACTTTTTGCCCGAGAGAAAAAAAAAATTAACTAAAGCAATTAGTGAAATTTGTCGTAAATTTATTCTTTTGTTTTTGTTCAATAGTTTCCGTAAAAGCAATTTTGATATTGGATAATATTTTTATAACCGATCTTATTAATCATTAAGTATTTACCATGAAAATTGTAAACGGTACCATGAAAATTATAATTAAATTATTTCTAAGTAATGAACTCATAATGCAACAAATTAAGAAATATCAACTTGACAACAAAGTTATTTTAGTATACTCATGCTATGGATTTGTCATATATAATTCGTCATTCCTAGTTATTAATGATGATGATGATGATGATGATGATGATCGCCCGCTATATATAAAACAAGTTGAAATTATATCAAAATGTTATTTAAAATCTCTTTTCCTCTTCGCTACTTCCAACAGAATAGGTAGTACAGAAAGTTAAATTTCTGTATTTAGAAATAAAATCTCATGACGTTACCACAAACTTCCCCTAAGATTAATTAACAGTCTGATAGTACAGGTCGCTAAGAAAGTAAATAATTCATATTTTCATTTATAGACTTACAAATTGTATTAGTTGATAAAATATAAACTTTTAATTATCAATTTATCAAGTAAAAATTGATAATGTGGTAATTTTAACACCTTTTCTCTGTCACATATTTTAGACAAAATTTCCAATCGAGTAATTGTTAACACCTCAAAATAAATTTTATTGCTCCACCCTTAATTACAAAGTTGAAAAATATATGCTAGTAGCGACCCATGAACATTAGCGGCATTATTTAAGGCACACAAGATAATCGAAGCACAAACAATAGTATTTATTTATTTTTAATTTCAAGTCGTAATTCGAAAAATTATAGACACTAGAACTTTGAAATTTGAATGCTCCGCTTTCGTTACGCAAGTGCTCTCTTCTCTCAGTTTATTTCATTTAATCTAATGGACAGCCAAATCAACCTCAGAGCTGTGTGCGCGCACAAGCGTATACAGAACAGATATTCAAATTTCTCTACATGTAGAAATAATAATATAATGTTATTGCCAAAACTACTCCGTTAATTAATATTAAATCATACCAGTGAATAATTCATAATGTCATGTACAGACTTTCAAATGAACATTTAATTATCAATTTATCGACTACTACTATCTATATTATAAGTTCAAAACATTAACTCCCTTTTTTTTAATATATATATATGTGTGTGTGTGTGTGTGTGTGTGTGTTTTCATTCAAAAGGAAAAAAAAAGAAAACATCAATCCGACCAAAATGAATATTTAGAGCTGAAACAGAAAATTGTTTCATTTCACCATTCTCCTGTAAGAGCCTTTTACCAAGAAACAAAATTTTTTATTCACTATTATTCTTTATTTTCACAATTTACCGGGTCTCTTACAGAATTCAGAAAATATTATTAACCCCCGCATTCGAACAGATACAAGAATGTGCTGAAACTGAAGGATGTCATAATAAACCTGCGTGCCGGGCAGAAAATGGTCCTAACGCTTTCTTTGCTGATATTACCTTGCTCACCAACAATTTCCACTTGGCTTCGTCTTTCTTGCTTTGCTGCTGCATTTTTTCCTTGAAATGCCTAGCAATCCATATTTACAGAAACTGCGTCAATACCAACATAAAAAAAGTCCCTTATCTTTTTCTTTTCTCCCCAAAAAAATTAAAAAAAAAAAACAAGTATTCAAAGCTTATGTACACAGAACTATGATTTGATAACAAGAAATTCTATGGAGTATAAATGACTTTCAATTGTTCTTCTTTCCAAAATGTTTAATGCCGCAAATAAAGGTTGTTGGAAGTTTCATGCTTACCGACAAAGAGGAACCTTGCATAAATCAGGCTCATTGCACATGCGAGAATGCAGTTCAAGAAGCTGCCACATGCGTTTGCAGTGAACGCATCCGCCGGGAACCCGAGTCTTACAGTTGGAGAAATGACGGACTAAAGCCTCGAGCCCTTTGCAAGCTGGAAAATTGCAGGCAACCTGGCTTCCTTTCAGCACTTTGTCGCGCGGACCAATCGTCCTACAGCCATCCCTGCATATGTGAAGAAGTGCCTCCATTGCCTCATGCAGCTGTAAGTACACCTTTCGCTCTTCCACTTTTCTTAACCTCTCTTGTTTTCTCTGAAATCAGGAAGTGATTCTAAATGAGTCATAAAATTCCTGAAACCATGTGACAACAATGGAAATGATTCTAAATGAGTCATAACATTCCTGAAACCATGTGACAACAATGGAAATGATTCTAAATGAGTCATAAAATTCCTGAAACTATACGACAACAATATCACCCAGTTTACTTTCTAATTAACAAGGGATATTTTTGCAGTCTACTTTCTAAATAACTATATCAGAAATGAGCATTTAGTTCACCCTTACTTATGCTCAATATTACAAGCGCATCATAATTTGAGACAACAGTTCTCGTCCTCCGCAGTCCAATGAAAAGATTTACTTGCACCAGCATCATGTTTTAAGAGAGAAATTATAACCGATATAAGGAAAGATAAAAACATGAATGAAAGCAGACACATTTTTTGAGCTTTCATGAGAGAAAACAGAACTCTAGGTGTGGACATTATTAAAACAAGAAATTACCATGAAGGTATTGAGAAGTAAATTGATTGGAGTAATGGTGAATATGCGTACAGGGTTCAAAATGATAATAAACTAATAATTTTATTTAAGTCATTCAGAAAACTGGCAACTACATTGCATTTAACTATGCCGACGTGCTGTTGAGGAAACATGTTCTATCAGATGAAAAGTTGCTAAAAGATTAAATTGGAGAGCTTTTATGGGGTCCAAACATATTCGACAGCAAAGAAAAATGTCAAATGCAAAAAAGTTCCGTTGTGGTTAATTTAAATACATTCTGAACATCAAAATGCTTTTAAAAAAATGATTCAAAATGACGTATTTCAGAAATAACTTGAAAAAGCAGGGTTCAAGCATAATGCATAAACATATTTTAGTTAAGACTGACTACAAAGAAAAGGTTGGAAAATTTATCACATTTCGAAGCAAGTGAAAAATAAATCCTCACACGCTTAACTAATACTAATGCTTAAACTATAGAATTCTATACAGGAAAGAACCCAATGGTTATTCAATTGAGAAGCAAACTATAGGATGTTATATGGTAATCAACATTTATCATGCTGAGCAAGTGCAGAGTGGATAATGCAACCATTTTCGGTGCATAAATTAATTCTCAAAATCAATATGAAAATAACAAGTACCACAATCCAATAAAGGAATCAAAATTTCAAGACACAAGCAGAGACAGAAAGTCATTTGGCAATCATCATAATAGATTCCACATAAGCAAAATCATTAGCATCATCAGTAAACCAATATAAATTGCTCCAAAAGAAGAAGAGGAACTGCCTTACGGAGTCTTCGTCAACAACAGACTCTACAAGCTCTTGTTCCAGTGCAGGATTAGCACGCTTCATGACTTTCCAACCTTCAGTTGAAGTTATAGCTTTAAAGTCCTTCACAACCATACGCACACACATTAAGGAGAGTCTTGGTGCATCACAGTTCCTTGCTAACTGTAGCACATCTATTACATTTTCTTTGGTCAACCCACCCTCTTCTAAAAAGTATTCACATAATCTTTTCAGAGGTGGAACCAAATAGGAGTGTGACAAAACCAACAAATGGAGAACAAACTTCTTCAAATCTTCCTCTTCAAAGCTGAATTAGGATATGGAAGAATCAATAAGTCAAACAAGGTAAGCCAGGACAGTTGAAAAATGCAGAAAATATCTGAAAGGTAACTTGGATCATCTTGTTTGCCAAAGCAAAATTTGCATCAACGACCATTTATCAGGCAAATCAAGAAACAAAGTTCTCTCTTTCAGAACAAGCATATAAACCATGTAAAACTATCTTTCCTCTGTCCAAGAGTCCTTTGACAATATCAGAGTTTAGATAAAATCAAGTCATTTCTTTTGCATTTCAAGCCTCAATTACCATCAATGAGGACAATTATGACATTGGAAGAACTCTAGGTAGGACCACAGACCAGAAGATAGTTCAGCTGGAAAATCAAACTCACCATAGCTCGAGTCAAATGCCTGAAAGCTATTCCTCAGGAAATAGTCTTTATGAGAATCAAAACGAATGAACAGACTAGATGCATTGGGTATCTTTACAATGTAACGGCTAATGTAAGCATAAATGTGCTTGACAGGGACTGTCAATGTTGCATCAACTATTATTGATAAATATTATAAGAAAATAATATCTAACAAGAACAAAATCAAAACTCAAAGAGTTACTTGCAGTGAAAATCTGGGACCCTTTTTGAATCATCAACAACCGTAATAATTCATTTTCAAGGAATC
Organism: Aegle marmelos; assembly: GCA_030449875.1. NCBI lineage: Eukaryota > Viridiplantae > Streptophyta > Magnoliopsida > Sapindales > Rutaceae > Aegle > Aegle marmelos. The sequence continues at coordinate 14,329,863 of JASUUL010000115.1, forward strand.
TTAGGACCCAATAAATCAGTAACATGCAAATCCTTTGCAAACCATATTCATCATTGTAAATAACTAGATACTCAAGCACAATGAGAATATGGCAAGATTCTTTCAGCATACCAGGAGGAATAGAGGAAACGAACAAATGCATAGACAGCTTCATGAGGCACCCCAGGAATTTTGATATATCTGAAGCCATTCTTTACTTTTGATTGCTGCAAAATATTCCCCAGCACAGGTGTGGCAATACTCTGCACAAATAACATTTCTAACTTCAGGAATTTTCTCACATCAAAACTGAATATTAAAGGTCCCAGTGTTTCTTCGATCCATTTATAAGCAGAATAATTCCAAACACTGTATATTTATGTTGAATAGATGCCAACTCTTCAAGCAGGTTCTAGAATTACTAACATAGACACCAGAACATCTCTGAAGTGAAACTACTATACAGTACTAAAGCAATTGTCAATGAGATAACCTGGAGTACCTCTACTTTAACAGAGAAGTAAGGCAAAGTTGAATTAACTCACCAGTATACTGGAATGAGCTTGGATACAGGATCTGTCCTTGGTGATGATATGGACATCTGCACCATTTCCTTCCTCAAAAAGCTTATCCCATACATCCTTTGTTTCCTTTGGAACAAAACTACAATGTAAAAATCTATTGGGATATTTGGTTTTTTTACAGGGTTTAATAGAAAGAGGGGGTGGCTCAGGTATACTACAGTTATAGGGTACAGAAGAGGTGGGAACTTCCAGCACATGTAAAATATCGGCTGCATTCCCCTCCTTCATGCGTATATTAAACGACCCACAGAAGGATTCACCGGCGGCACAAAGCCAGGGAGACTCAATATCAGGTGAAGCCATCAGCTACGGAAGTATCTGTATAATCAAATTACACAATCTCCCTACAAGAACTGCATAAATAAAATCAAACAAGAAAGTGATAGTCAGTCACAAGGCTGTTATATGAAAGAGCACTAATTAATCAAGAACATGTATAATGTTTGCCTTTAACTAACATATGATAAGCAATCAAGAAAGGAAGTAACAGAAAACATCTAAACAACAATCAACAGTGGATATGCTATAAACTAATTCAACCATATCACTACACGGTTCAAAAGGAATCTGAAGGTTGCATCAAAGTTCTTATATGAATAAACAAACAAGAATAGAATCAATACCATTCCCAAAGCTATCAGTTGAATCATACTGTTCGTGGGATTAAAATACTTCTACAAAGGAATCTTACAAAATCCAATCAATCAAACACACGTATTCACTTCGAAATTCGAGTTCATCAGTTCAAGTAACAACAAGATTTGGTCAAATGAACCATGCCATAAAATTAAAATCTAACGTGTATCCAGATCAGAGATCACCACATCCATGAATCTAAACATCCATGAAAGTGTATACACATCCAGTCATTCACATGCAAAAAGCTTTAAACTTTACAATACCATATTTATTAAAGCCATTGCATTACACGTGTTCAATAAATATTGAAACACCAAAAGTCTCAAACCATATTTAAAAAATAATAAATCAATAAATAAATAAATCGGTCTAATTATATGTTAAAATAATATAAAGCTGTAACCAAAGTTATGCTTAGCTCCGCACAAAAATATTAAAAAATAAAATCTCTAAACAAAAACAGCATGGCTGGGTACAAAATTAAGAAAAAATGAAGTGAAGATTGTATCAATTTTAAGCTAAAAAAGAATTTTAAAGCAAATTAGGTGAGGTTTGATTTTCATGGAAGGTAAAATGAAATCTTCAAGCAAAAGCGTTGACTGGAAAAAAAATTGAAGCTTTAGTATGTCGTCATAGTCGATCAAAATTAAGAAGAAGCAAGGGCCGGAGGAGATATATGGAGTTACCTTTTTGATTGATTTATTTCGATAAAATTATTTTTAATGTAAAAAAAAAAACGAATTTTTGAGTTGATATGAAATGAAGGAATGTGGGGAAAAGGAGAGGAGTGTGAGGAGGGAGTGAGAATGAAACGGGGACGTTTCTGGGGCTGCAGTGGGGGGAACAAGTGGCTAGATGAGGAAGAGGCGGGTGACAAAAACGGGAGGGAAAGGGGAGGCACGCACGAGTCCCTCATTATTTATTTTATTCATTGGGAAATTGGGAACGGTGAGTTTCAGAACAGTTGTTGCTTTTTCCTTTTTTGTTTTTATTTGCTTTTAAAATTTTTTTAATATATAAAAAAAAATACCGTGGTTTTGATGGTGAAATTGATATGACATTTTGTTAAGCATTTATCTTATCGCGATAAATTGAAACGAACGTGTTGCTTTTTCTTTTTTCTTTTCCTTTTTTTTTTTGGCGCTTTTAGGTAGGTTTCGTGTGAACTTGCCTGCTTGCGTATCATTTTTTTTTAGTTAATTCGGAAGGGATATTATTACCGTTTTGTAAGATTTTGGATACGAATAATTGAAAATGGAGTACGATTTTTGCAGGTAATTTTTTTTTTCTGAATAATAGACTTCATTTATTTCTACCCAAACACAATAATCAAATCAAGATAATACAAACTAAGGCTATATTTGTTTTTAATCTAAAATCTGAATATGTTTGTTTTAGTTGAAATTTAAATAGCTCTAAATGAAAATATCTGAATAATATTTTTTTCTTATTTCAACAATTGAATAAAAAATTTAAAAGTTAACAATTTGATATAAATATCATTTTAAGTGGTACATATATTTATTCTTTACAATTTATAATACATATATTTATTCTTTATAATTTATAATTTTCATAGATTAAGTAGTTTGGTAGCATAAAAAAACAACTTTCACTGTTGATTATAATTTAATTTTATAATAAAAGACGTAATTATAATATCAATATTTATTAAAAAATTAATACTATTATTTTAGTTTTAATTCATCACAACAGACATATTGTATTGAATATTTTAATTTAATTAATGTTACCATGTGAATAAAATTTAAAGCAATTAAAAAAATAAGTTAGGATAATACAAAAATATTCAGTTTATATATAATATTGTAAATACATAAATTGTTAAAGTTATTTTTTAGATTTAAAATTAAAATTTTCTATTCAGATTTTAGACTTTAGATAAAAATGATTTTTTATTTAAATAAAATTATGTAACAATAAGTTATAAGCTAGAAAAATAAACAAACAAAAATAAGTAAATGCTTGAAAAAAAAGAAATTAAATCTAGATTTTAAACTATAAAACAAAGAGTACCTTAGTTAAAAAAACTACCATTTGATTAAAAATATGAAAGATGTGGCAAGTTAAAAAAATTTTTATTTTGTCGTAATAAATATTGAATATCGTAACTCTATACGAGTATCTTCTGATTCTAAAACTAACTGAACAATATGTAAATTTTATTTTTATTTGAATTTAATATTTTTGTTATTGACTTTACATAATTTTATTAAATTTTAACATTGGATCTCATCTAATAACTTAAATACTAATTTGAGGTTTTTAGCAACAAAAAAAAAAAGAATATTATGGCCGATCATTTAGAAATTTAAGGTCAGCTCGCAGCTGCGATGTTAACCAATCTACTTTTTTTTTTTTTTTTTCAAATTTCAGCTGCGTGATATTTGGCAACTCAGATGTGGTCCCTCAACATGATAATTATATTTATTTTTATTATTTTAAATTTTACTCTCACAAACATCAAATAATTCAAAATCGTTAAAGAAAATGCCACATGATGCTAAAGTGAATTAACATTGTCACGTGAGAGATCAACTAGAGTCTTCTCTAGAATTTTAAATCAAAGTCACTCGGTGATTATTTGGCTGACTATTTATCAAATTTGGATCATTTGCTTTTTGGAGGCAGAAGTTCCGTGAATCTATCGTCTTTCTTTTGATTTAGACTAAATGCAAATTGATTCTAAAAGAAATTAATTGTTTACCGTCAAAACTGAAATTTAGATATTTGTCAAGTTTGTTCCCAAAATCTTCGTCTTTTTGCTGCATAGTGTATTCATACAAAATACGTATGTGTTATTTTAACAGATGGTTCTAGCCGAATTTGATGCAACTTTCTTTGGCGTAATCAATTTACCAATTCAAAGTAATTCTATAGGTTTACAAGGCGACAATAATAAATTAACATTAAGGTAGATTTAAAATTGTCTTATAATATGCTAATATTTGCAATTAAGAATTGCAAAATTGTTAAATCTTTTATTGGTAGATAAATTAGGAAATAATTTTAATGCGTAAAGTTTAGATAGTATTATATATTTATGCGAACAAAATCCTAACATAATATTGAGATAACTTTTCTTGACAGCTTCCGTTACAACGAAATACATAATTTATATTACATAGAAAATTATTTAATACAATAAAAAATCTTTATTGAAGATTTAATAATATTATCATAAAAGGTCAACACTAAATATTTCACTAAATATGATGCAATACAGTGTTGATATATAATATTATATTTGCTTCAACCTAATATACACATCCACTGTTTGCTATAGGAAAGCAAAGAGGGTATATTAAAATAACATTTAGGTACGTTTAATAAATTGAAATTAAGGTCTTGTTCATGCAAGGAAGTTCGCTACTATTTAAGGAATAATTTTGTTTTTATAATTTCTGAAAAGCAATACTCAGTTGAATTCTTTTGATTTTTTTTATTTACACCAAAAGATGAAAAAAAGAGTTGAATTCAGTTTATCACGAGAAGATAAGAGTGATTTAGAGATTTTAAATAATTTTAGTTTCTTTTCACAGAGAGAATAGACGGTGTGGTCTGCGCCGAGATGGGGCCCATCTCGCACGTCCATTTGACGAAAATCCTGTGATTAGAACCGGAGAAGCAATCGTCGTCGGACACGTGGAGTATGGATAGGAGGGAAAGAAATGGGGCGGCTATTAAGCCAGTGTTGGTGGAGGCTGACGAAAACGAAAGGAAGGACAAAGAAAAGGCGGTAAAGCGAGGGTGTTTTTTTCTATGAAAAAGATGTGATCATCAAGTTAGTGGGCCCAGATGATGTCTCGTCGATGGGGTCCATTGTTTTTCAGTTTAAGTGAAATCGTAGCGGACGGAAAAATTGGATAGAACACTCGCGCAAATGGTATTCTGTACATGCCGATGCTTGCTTACAACTGCAGCATCTGATAAATTCATGTCATCACAGTTCATAAAAAATAAGAAAAATTATTAGGTTACATTAGTTATAATTTAATAAAATAAATTATGTAAAAATTTATAGTTCTATTATTATTATTATGATTTTAAAGTTAAAATAATTTAATTTTAATAATAAAAAATTTATAATATTTTTATTATTTTATTAAAATTAAACAATAACTATATTGCAGTCAGTTGTAACATACATTAAATTTAATTACAGTATCAAGTAGACTCCCTAATACTGTAGTTGAATATAGCATACTGCAATGTAATCAAATTTTTAAAATTATTATTTAAAAATTATATTTACTATATATTATTAATTTTTATCTCTTTGTTATAATTTTATTTTTTTACAATAGTTGTGATTTTAAGACTGCAATACTCTATTGCCAAACAAAACTTCATTCGTAATTCTTTTGTTAATTCATCGAATATTCAAGAAATTATTCATTTTTTAAAACAAAGAAACAATTAATTGTGTTTCATTCCAATGAGATAAAGCAGATGTAAGCTAATACATGGACCATTAAACTTTCTTTACCGACAAGGATAAAAAGCCCGTGCTCAAAGAAAACGATTGCCGATGCATAGGGCACTGACGCAAAGTCTTAACATGATTTATTTTATTTTTAAACCACAAGCATATTGTCTTGGGTACAGAATCTATGGTCAAGTGTTCATCGGCATCCACGGGATACTAACAAATCTTTGTTTTTAGTTTAGTGCTTAACAGTCAACACAAGCTCGGCTGAGCATCGAAACCTGTCCAATTTTTTTTACCCCTAAAATTGTGCAACTAAAGGATGTTGTAATTTATAATTAATAAGGATAATTAATTCTATCCGCTTTTGCACCAAAATTACAGCTGAGGAGATTTTGGGACATTTCTTCTCTATATCAATGACAGTTCTGAAATTGGGGGCATTTGAAGGCCATAGAAGCAGATTTTATTTCTTTTTTAGCAAACACGAAGCTAGTCTTTTGAGGCCATCTGTCAACTAAAATTTTCTATTTTGTGTTGAAGACAGGCTTATTAATTATGAAGTACATCCTCCTCTGGTTGCGCAATTCTATCAACCAACATTCTTTTGTTCCGAAATAAGGCCTGCATAAGCATGATATTTATAATCAACTTGTGCAACAATGAGATATGAAGGCTAATATTTAAAACTCACAAAGTAATAGTGATTAGTCTTCTGGATCCTGGATTCGCATTTAAGCAAGAAAAGGCAACCTTCACGATTGATACCAACTTGCTCTGAACATTGAACAATGGATCAGGTGGAAGCCGAGATTGGAAGATGAAGCCGACACTGCGGAAAAAACATCTGATTTCTTGGATGCCTTCCCTAGATCACTTCCAATACAAACACTCCAAAACTGTACACGTCCTATTATTATTATTATTATTAGTTGTTCAAGATTAAGGCCAAGCTGCCCCTTTCAAGAAATTCATAAACGAAAATTGAATGTCATTCATGTTTTACAATGCTCTGATGTCGTACCTCTGTCAAGGCCTCAATCTCGTTCGTCCAAGAATTCTTTAATTTTGATCAGCCATCCACATTGTTCGGATATAGGACATCAACTAACTTTGACATAACAAAATTAAATATCCAAAAGAAAGATTAGCTTGGTAGAGGTCGGTATAAGAATCAAATGTAAATTAAATCATTCAACCACAATTCACAATCAAACTTTGACCATCGAAGTTATTATCACAACATTGGAGATTCTACAAGGTATAAGCCATTGAGCATTCAAGACAATTGATGAGGGCTATAGGTTCCTTCAAATCGTTTACTCAAACCTACGACAAATCATTCCCCCCCCCCCCCCCCCCCCCCCCCCAATTTTTTTTTTTTTATTGGTTCATTTGATTTTTGGTTAAATCACAAGGACTGGATTGTAAATTATCCTCAATTGTTAATTTTCTTTTTCTCCCATCTGTTCCTTTCTTTTAACTTTCAAGCTTACATCTGAGGGGTTCGCCTGTTTGTACATGTCGCAAGAAATTATTACTTTTAATTATTACAAACTCCGCTGCCCCATACGTTCTTTTCACTAAACCACTAAGGAATGAGCAAACTTTATTTATAAATGAAAGAGTACCCCGTGCACCAAGTATATATGGATGACGCAATAACCAGTGCATCCTGATTCTTGAAAACTAGAACAAACAAACTATAATACATGAGAAAAATAAACCAAGCAAATTAGAAAAATACTTAGGAAATTAAATTTGTAATTGTTGACTGACTATCTTCATAGTTGGTCTAGACTCTGGACTCTCATTTAAGCATGAAAAAGCAACATCCATGATTGATATCAGTTTTTCTTGAACATTGCGTGATGGAGTTGGAAGCCGTGAGTCCAACATTCCATCAAGTATTATGTCCGTGCTGAGAGATGAAGATGAAATCGAAGAAAGAAAATCTCCTGGATGCTTCCCTTTGATCACTTCCAAAACTAACACTCCAAAACTGTACGCATCGCATTTCTCAGTGATCTTCATTGTGTAAGCAAGCTCTGCAAGGCTCAAGGACCCAAAAAAAAGAAAGAAAGAAAGAAAATGTTTACTCTATTTCTAAGATAAATGTGCATAAACTAGTAAGCTTTTACAAGTCTACCGAATGTACTACATAATTTTTTCAACAATATGTAGTTACATTGTTCTGTACCGCACGCATAACATAAAAATATTCCTCAAAATGGCACCAAGCGAATGCTAAATACCTGGTGCAACGTATCCATACGTGCCTGCAAATTCAGCCCAGTTGGACGAGTCTGGCTTCAGAAACTTAGCAATTCCAAAGTCTGCAACATGAGCCTCATATTCCAAATCCAGCAACACGTTCTTACTTGATATGTCTCGATGGACAATCGGAGGAAAGCAGTCACGGTGCAAGTAAGACAAGGCATCAGCCACGCCTTTGAGCACATTCATTCTGTGACTCCAATCCAGTTCTTGTGCTGCTGCATCACTGCTCAAGATCGCAGCCAAGCTACCTCTTTCAAGAAATTCATAGACCAAAAAAGAGTGTCGGGCATGTGAGCAAAATCCATAAAACTTCACAATGTTTCGATGTCGTACCTCCGTCAAGGCCTTCACTTCGGTCAAGAATCCTTTTTCATCTGCAATCTGATCACATGGGAGTGGTGAGTGAAATTTCTTAACAGCTACGACCTGCCCAGATGGTAGCTCAGCTCTGTAGACACTTCCGCGTCCACCATTTCCAATGCAATACTCTGCATCAAAATCATTTGTTGCTCTAACAATTTCATCGTACACAAGTTTCCCTTCGAAATTTAATATAGAAAACAATCCCTGAGGGTTCTGGCTGCTACTCTGTCGATCTCTTGAGTCTGAGTTCCGCTTTCGAAGAATGAAAATTGCTATCAACGCTGTTGAAACAAATAGTGCTCCTAAAACAGGGGACACCACCGCAAACCACTTGGCTCCAGAATTTTGCTTGTGTGACGGGAAAACTTTGCATGGATGCATTCCTTTCACACCTCCACACAATCCCTTATTCCCCTCTAACGCTTCCACTGGGGCATTCCGAAACGCTGTGCTATTTGGAATTGGGCCTTCTAATTGATTATCAGAAATGTCAATGACTGATAGACCGCGCATTCCCTCAAAGCAATCTGGAATCGAACCAGAGAGATTATTGTGGGAGAGATTCAACTTTTCCAAGCTTTTCAAACTGCATATTTGAAATGGTATCTCTCCTCCAAAGAGGTTATGACTTGCATCAAATTCTGAAAGTTGAAAGAGCTTCTCCAATTCCTTTGGCAATTCTTGGACAAACTGGTTGTTGCTCAGGCCCAGGTAGTGCAACTTCTGCAAGTTGCCGAGACTTTTTGGGACTGAACTGTTGAACCCGTTTGCAGATAAGTCGAGGTATTCAAGTTCAATGAGTGAGCCGATTTCTGTGGGCAGACGTCCTGTAAGTTGATTCCCTCTCAAAATGAGCTTGGTTAGAGAATTTAACTTCCCAAGTTCCTTTGGAATCTCCCCAACCATATGATTCAATGAAAGATCGAGTGCATGTAGTTGAGACGAGTTTCCAATCTCACGCGGTATACCTCCAGTAATGTTGTTCATCGAAACTTTGAGTGTGCCTAATTTTGGGCATTTTCCCCACTTAGATGAGATTTCACTATAAAAATTATTCCGGCTGAGATCTATGAAAGTCAGGTTAGGATAAATGCCCAAAGCTTCTGATATATTTCCAGTAAGGTTGTTTCCATTAAGGCGTACTCGGATTAAGCTTGTGCAATTTCTCAAGCTTTTAGGGATTGTTCCTTGAAAATGGTTTTCAGAAACACCAAAAGACTGTAGTGCTCCACCTCGACAAATATTGTGCGGTAAATAACCTGTAAAATGGTTGCTATCCAATCCTAGCTTAGTTAACATAGGACTGTCGAGGAAGGGATGGATGGAACCGGATAGGTTGTTATCCATAAGGGCTAGTACTTTTAGGTTGGTCAAATTACTAACAGATGGTGGAAGAAGCCCGTTAAATTGGTTTCGGCTCAAACCGAGAACGCTAAGTGACCTCATCTTTCCTATTTCAGATGGAATAGAACCAAAAAGCTTGTTTTCAGACAAACGTAAAATTGATAACCCAGTTAGATTTCCAAAGGAACGTGGAATGTAACCAGTGAGTTGATTTCCTATCAACCGTAAATCAAGAAGGGGCTTCAATTTTCCTAAACTTGACGGAATAGAACCAGAAAGTGAATTTCCATGGAGGTATAAATAATTCAAGTTGCTCAAATTACCAAAAGAAGGAGGGATTGGACCACTAAATTGATTACTGCTCAAATTTAGGAGGGACAAAGATTTCAAGTTTCCAATGTTCGGAGGAACAAAACCAGAAAATGAATTATGATGAATGTCCAATTTAGAAATGTGGCTCAAATTACCTAAAGAATGAGGGACTGAACCGTTCAAGTAGTTAGAGAACAAGTGAAGCTCCTTCATAGAACTTAACTGTCCTAGTTCTGGTGGAATTGAGCCATATAATTGGTTTGCGTCAACGGAAAGGAACCCCAAGTGACTCAGAAGACCAACCTCTGGTGGAATATTTCCAGAAAATTGATTGGATCCTAAATAAAGGTGTCTGAGATTCGAAAGGTTACTGATTCGAGGCGGGATAGTACCAAAGAATCCATTCTGGGTGAGATCAAGATAAACAAGATATGGAAACGATGAGAAAGAGAAACCTTGAAGCGTACCGTTTAATCCTATATTTCTGAGGTTGATGTTGACGACTCTTCCGGCATCATTGCAACTGATTCCGGACCAAGCACATGGGCTTATTTTGGATGAAACATTGGTGGTGTCCTTAATCCAAGAAGAAAGGAGAGATCGGTTATGGTTTTGAAGGCTGGCTTTCCATTTGAGAAGAGCATCGGCTTCTTCATTAGATTCTGAAGAAACAGCTATTAGAAAACTCAACACAAAAAATTGGATCAACAAAACAAGTGAAGGAACTATTGCATTGAGGGTTGGTGACCCCATTGATATTACAAAAACACAATCAAATAAAGAAAGTTAAACCGAAGTTCTATTGACATTCAAAAGATCTTTTGATGACTCCGAAAACATACAACGGTGCAGAAAACGAGCATGTTGGACGCCAAATTTATAGAAGCCACGCACAACAGCAATTGAGAGGTCAACAGGTCAATGCGTCGAGTTGGGAAGATTTTTCCAATGTTTCACAAGGTGGAAAAGTTTTCCAAGATTAGGATCTGTTTTGCATGGTAGTCTGAATATTATTGCTCTAGAATTATCCAAAAAATGGTTCGCTTTGTTGCAGTTCAGTCAAGTCAATCACCGTTTGAGCCGTATGCCATATTCTTCTACGTCGATATACGACTTGTTGGTTAATTAACTTGTAGGGTAAATTTCCTTGCTACGGCAAATGGGAGTCAATTAATCTGGTTAATTTAGTTTGGTGTCACAAAAGAATATTCGCGTTGAGTCTTCAATGTGCAATTGATAAAATGTTAAATTTCTAGGCTTTTAAAGCTAACAAACTATTAGATAAGTGGTCAAATTTTTTCCATGGGGATTCTTCTCATTTGAAGAGCAACAATTCAGAAAATGTTAAAATTTTTTCCATAGAGATTCACAAAAGAATAATGCTCATAGTTTTTTTCACAAAAGACTCTTCTCTCTTTTTTTTATTATTTAAAAAAAGAGAAAGAAAAGTCATCCCAAGAAATATAATAGAAAATATTTGTGATCAAGATTAATGGACAAATTTCCAAGGTTTTTTTGGACATGTATATATATTAGAATGATAACAATAAAAATAATATAATAATAAAATAATATTTCGATTGAGAATAAAACTGAAATTATGAAATTTAAGTGGAGTAAAATAGTGAGTTCAAGAAATTTTGTTGTAATCCCATGCAAAATTTATAGAAACTATAAGGTAGAAATCGTGTCCGCCAGTGCCGATCAATTTGGAGTCAAGAAGTCAGGGTGTTAAGTAAAGCCTAGTGAATAGCGAGAAACGAAGAAAATTTGGAAATCAACAAACTAGAACTGGGTCTTTTTATTGTCTTATACTTTATTCACTGCGAGAAAACATGGCATTTGTGAATCATTAAAATTTTCAGAAAGATAATTCACTATAATTTTGTAAATTTAATTTATTATAGCTTTTCTTAAAAAAAAATCCAGATCACCTGTTAGGATTCACATCTACTACTGAAAACACAGTTTCTTGAATTTATTTTTACTACTTTATTCATTGATAAAATTTTAATACTTCATTTCATCACCGATGTCCAATCATTAAAGAAAAAAAACACAATTGAATGATAAAAATTATAACCCATCGAAGCTCAAATAACTTAGTTGAAATCGATTCCCGTCACAATCAGGAAGCTTCAATTTAAAGCTGAAAGGGGGTTATGATATCTGAAATAGAAAAAAAAAAAAGACCAGAGGATATCTACACGCCCAAAATTTAAGGAAATAGTCACCAACATTCTTAAGTTTTAGAAAAAAGGACATCAAAATCTCCTTTTAATCAATTATATCATTTATCTCTATTATCCCTAAAAAAATGACTTTAAAATTTTTAATAAATACAAATATTACATAATAATATAATCTATGCAGTAGATTAGCATTTTAAAATATTTTAATTTTATAATAAATTTAAATATGTGAATTTATTATATTTATTTTAATAATGTATTTTATTTATTGTGGAGATTTTAAATAAATATTTACATTAAATAACTTTTATAATTAAAAAAATCTCACATACTAATAATGTTAAAATTATGATTTTACATAATAGTCAAAATAATTTAAGTTTTAATACATTTATTTTAATATTATGATTCTATTTATTATATAATTTACTTTAATATAATCAAATATATCCAATAGATTGTAAAATATTAATTTTTTAAATATTAAAATAAAAATATATATTATTATATTTATTTTACTGTCATATTTTTATTGATTATAAAATATTATAATTAATTTCTTAGAATAATATAGATAAATGGTATTATGATCAAAAGCGAATCTTAAATCTTACTGTTCATTTTTTAAAACTTTAGTTTGTTGGTGACCATTTCTCTAGGTTTTGAAAGCATAAATGTTTTTTTCAAATAAAAAAAAAAAAGAAAAATTCTAAACGTGAATTGTGCTTCTGTACAGACCGGCATGATTATTGCTTGGAAAATATTGTTCTTTTTTCCGACCGTGCGACACACTTGGCACATGCTTAATGTGAGTTCATTTAGTTCCATATCACTAGGCTTATTAGTTCTTTCTTCCATACACACTCCTTACGCGTTGATTCTTCCATGCCTTAAAGACAATTTCAGACGCATTCTTTCGATCTGAGTTAGACACTTTGTAGTATTAAGAAATTAAGATGCATTAGACACTTGTTTAAATTTTAATTTCGTAGATACTTGTTTCATGAAAAAAAAAAAAATACCAAAACCTCCCTGTTATTTAACTAAACTAATTAAAACTATCCTGATGTTTTAAAACACATTAAAACTATGTGAGTATCAAATCTTTTGTTGATAATACAATTTTACTCTTGACAGTTGTTTGATATTGAGAATATAATTATTTTTAATTATTTAATTAATTAAATTTTTTAATCGTAATTAATTGAAAAATAAAATTCAAGATTATTGGAAAAACAAAGAAAGCGACATCATTTATTAATTAATTCTTATTTATTTTTCAAAATTTATGAAAAAAATTAAATGCAAAATTGATATGTGTGTGTGTGTGTGTGTTCTTTTTAAAACATCAAGGGAATTATTAGTTTAATCAAACAGCAGGGAAGTTTCCCTCCTTTTACCCTTGTTTAATGTTGCTCTCTTGTTTATTCGACTCGTGAAAGTGATGGATTCTGTCACATATTTCTACATTTTCTTTTATTAGCTAGCATTAGGAAAATAGAAAATTTGACTGCAGCAATGTGAGACGGCAAAGTATAACGTCACATATAAGAGCCTTTTCCTTGAAGTGACTTTTCTGTAATCCTCCATCTCTTTGTCTTCTTAGTTTTCTTCAATTTGAGCAATAAACATGCGGTATGTTGTTGACGATTGGATCAAATTAATTCCTGTTTTAACGATGTGAAAACTTGAAAAGTGTTTCGTGACAGTCATTGATCCAAATTTTCAAATGGGCTAGGCATGTTGCATGCAAATTGCGTGTGCTCGTGGTAATCAGGCATCATAAATCACTCTTGGACCTTGTTAATGAAAAGCATAATTGACCCAAGAAATTTATTCGCATCGCGAAACTCGTGTCGGACAAATCTTTTTCTATTTTGTGTTGAAGACAGACTAATTAATTACGAATTACATCCCCCCTAGTTGCACAATTCTGTCAATTAACATTCTTTTGTTCCGAATTAAGGGCTGCATAAGTATGAGACGGATAATTAATTCTGCAACAATAATAAACGAAGGCAAATATTTAAAACTCAAACAGTAATAATGATTAGTCTGGATTCTAGATTCCTATTTAAGCCGGAAATGGCAACCTTCATGATTGATACTAACTTCCTCTGAACATCCAACAATGGATCAGATGGAAGCCGAGGATCCAACATTTCATCAACCGGCATTGGAAGATGAAGCTGAAACTGCGGAAAGATCATCTGATCTCTTGGATGCTTTCCCTTGATCACTTCCAATACTAACACTCCTAAACCGTACACGTCGTATTTTTCTGTGATCTTGATTGCGTAAGCAAGCTCAGCAAGATCAAGGGCAAATAAAAAAGATAGAAAAAATGTTTCGTCTCTTTTTAAAGATCGATGCATATAAATTAGTAAGCTTTTATAACTCTATAGAATGTGTTGCACAATAATATCACTCAAAATGGCAACAAACGAATAGTACAAGGCATCGGCATCGCCTTTTATCCCGTTCATTCTCTGAGTCCAACCCACTTAACTCTTCTGTGGCTGCGTTATTGCTCAAGATTATGGCCAAGTTACCACTTTCAAGAAATTCATAAACAAAATTGAAAGTCAATCTCGTTCAAGAATACTTTAATTTTGATCGGCCATCCACATTGATCAAATACAGGACATCAACTAACTTTGACATAACAAAATTGAACATCCAAAAGAAAGATTAACTTGGTAGAGGCCGGTATGAGAATCCAAATGTAAATTAAATCATCCAACCAAAGTTCACAATCAGACTTTAAAGGTCAAAGTTATTATCACAACATTGGAGATTCTACAAAGTATAAGCCATTAAGCATTCAAGACAATTGGTGAGGGTTATAAGTTCCTTCAAATCGGTTACTCAAAGCTAAGACAAATCATTCCCCAAAAGAAAAAATACTCATTATTATTGGTTTATTTGATTTTTGGTTAAACCACGAGGGCTACATTGTAAATTATCCTCGATTTTTAATTTTTTTCCCCCATGTATTCTTTTCTTTTAACATTTAATTTAACATAATCAATAAGTAAGAATCTCCCATTAATTAATACAGTGGTGCAAACTTTCAACTTTACATTTGAGTTGTTCACCTGATTAATACAGTGGTGCACACTTTCAACTTTACATTTGAGTAGTTTACCAATAAATTATTTTTTTAATTATTGCAAACTGTCTTACTAATATTTGGTCTTCATTGTACACACTCCACATATCCTCAAATATGCTTACCACTGCCCCATACGTTCTTTTCACTAAACCTCTTAAGGAATAAGCAAACTTTACTCATAAATGAAAGGGCACACCGTGTACGAAGAATATGTATATGACGTAATAACCAACGTCTCCTGATTTTGAAAACTAGATCAAACAAACTATAGTACATGAGAAAAATAAACCAAGCAAATTAGAAGTATACTTAGAAAATTAAGATTCAGTCAAGGCATCTGAGGTTAAATCCGTAATTGTCAACTGACTATCTTCATATTTGGTCTAGATTCTGGACTCTTATTTAAGCATGAAAAAGCAACCCCCATCATTGATATCAATTTTTCTTGAACACTGCGTGGTGGAGTTGGAAGACGCGGGTCCAATGTCTTACTAAGTGCTATATCAGAATTAAGAGATGTAGGTGAAATCGAAGAAAGAAAATCTCTTGGATGCTTCCCTTTGATCACTTTTAACAGTAACACTCCAAAACCGTACACATCGGATTTCTCTGTGATCCTCACTTTGTAAGCAAGCTCTGGATCGTCAAGAACCCAAAAAAAAAAAATTGTTTACTCTGTTTATGAGATAAATGTTCATAAGCTGGTAAGCTTTTATAAGTCTACTGAATGTACTACATAATTTTTTCAACAATATCTAGTTATGTTGTTCTGTTACCGCACACATAACATAAAAATATTCCTCAAAATGGCAACGAATAAATATTAAGGTGGTGTTTAGTTGGGAGAAGAGAATGGAGGAGAGGAAAGTAACTTAAATTATATTTTTATTTCCATTGTTTAGTTGTTGAGATTGGTGCTTTTCTAGATTTTGAAACTTTGAATATCAAATTTAAAATTCTAGATATTCAAAGTTTCAATATCAAACTTTGAAATTTGAATTATAATAAATAATTAAAAATTATTATTTAATAGCCAAATTTTGGCTATAAAAGGGCATTCCCCATGGTGTTTTGCATCCATTTTTGAGAGAAGAAAATCTTGCATTTAAGAGAGCAAAGAGTTTTGAATAGCTTAAATTATAAAGCTCTTGTTTTAATTATTTGAGAGTTTAGGTATATTGATATTTTAGGTAACGAGTTAAAATATCACAATATTTATAACTCTATTTTATTAGTAAAATTATTTCCTTCTATTTTTGCCTGTGGACGTAGGCTAAAATGCCGAATCATGTAATTTCTGTTGTACCTGTGTGATTTTATTATCTTATTATTTCTCAATTTCATTTTAGTTGCGTATCTACTACACCCATCAATTTCTTAATAATGGTATCAGAGCTATTGGTTGCAATTCTCTAGGGTTAGGGGTACTGTTCACCGAAGATACTGTTTAAGTATCCGCATTGTTCACATATGTGGTTACTATTTATATAAATAGTTACTATTCACGTGAAATAGTAGGAGCTTATTCTAGCGGAAGCAGATTGGTTGTGCAAAGCAGAGAATAATGGTGTGAGTAGAGTAACCATGTAGTTTTGTACATGTCTAGGAACGTTTTGTCACAAAAGACATAAGAGTCTAAAGAGTCTGAATTTTAAGTGGGATCACTGTGACCCCTTCATTCTTTCTTGGAAACTTTCCTAATGTGCATTTTCACATATACTCATAGCTATTCAAGGAGGTACATTAGCTTGTGTGCAATAACAAAATGGCAGCAAAGTTTGGAATTAAAAAATTTAATGGGAATAATTTCTCATTATGGAAAATGAAGATGTGGGCAATTTTACAGAAAAATAATTGCTTAGGAGCAATTGGAGAAAGGCTTGTAAAAATTACTGATGACAAATGGAATGAGATGGACGGTAATACAATTACTGATCTACACTTGATACTTGCAGATAGAGTGTTATCTAATGTGGTAAAGAAAAAAGACAGTGAAGAAAATAGAGGATAATCTCTCAAGGTTGTATAAGGCTAAGTCGTTACACAACAAAATCTTTATGAAGAGAAAACTTTATGCTCTTCAAATGATGAAATCTACAAAGGTGATAAACCATATCAACACTTTGAAAACTCTATTTTCATAACTTACAACGTTGGGTCATAAAATAGTAAAAAATGAACATGTAGAGCTTTTATTTCAAAGTCTACCAGATCTATATGATCAACTCATCATCAATCTGATGAGCAATAATCAAGCAGATAGTCTAGTCTTTAACGATATTGCAGCCTTCGTATTAAATGAGGAGAGCAAATGGAAAAGTAAAAAAGATAGATTGAAGAGTTCACAATAGGTAAAAGCACTATCAATGAGGAGAGCAAATGGAAAAGTAAGAAAGATAGATTGGAGAGTTCACAATAGGTAAAAGCACTATCAACGGAATGTGGTCCTAGTGGGAGTTAGAATCATGGTATATCAAAATCTAGAAATAAAAAGAATGTTAAGTTCTACAACTGTGGCAAGAAAGGACACATAAAAAAAGAGTGTTGGAAAAACTAGAAGAGAAGAGAAGGTAAAGATCTTAAGTCATCAAATACTTAGGGGTGTATAACAAGTATCTCAGATAATGGTGAAATTCTCTACAGTGAGGCAATAATTATTTCAGAAGACAAAAAACAACTATCTGATGTTTGGCTTATAGACTCAAGAGTTACTTGGCACATGCTTCTGAGAGAGAATAGTTCCACCATATGAAAATATCTTAGAGGAATCTATATATATTGGTGATGATTATGCCTTAGGGATCGCTAGTATTAGTACTATCAAAATTAAAATGTTTGATGGTATGGTTCTCACAATTGAAGATGTTACGATATGTTAAAGGCCTAAAGAAGAATTTATTGTCTTTAGGAAAAATAGATAGTCATTGGTATAAAATTTATGTTGAAAACATGATAATGAAGATTGCTAGAGGCACGTTTGTTTTAGTGAAGGCAGAAAAGAATGGTGTTAATTCATTGATGCTTAAAAGGAAGACACTATAGGAAGTTGATATATGTGTCACATCAAATAGAGAAGAATCAACAATGATATGACATCTCAGACTTGGTTACATGTCAGAACAAGTTTTGGAGATTCTTTTTGAGCGAAACTGCTTTTAAGGCTCAAACTAGTGAACTTACTATTTTGGGAGTATTGTATTATAAGTAAGCAGTATAGATCAAAGCTTAATAGATTTATTACTAAAAGTAAATACATTCTAGACTTAGTTCATTCTGATGTTTGGTAATCATCAGATATGTCCATGAGAAGTGCAAAGTACTTGGTGACTTTTATTAATGATTATTCTAGGAGATGTTAAGCATATCCAATGAAGAAAAAGTCAGATGTGTTTTCAGTATTTAAACAATACAAAGCGTGGGTAGAACTTGAATCTAGAAATAAGATAAAGCGTTTGAGGACAGATAATGGTGGAGATCATACAGATGATATTTTTTTTACTTTTTGTAAGTAAGAAGGTATACAGAAAAGTTCATGATGGCATATATTCCTTAACAAAATAGAGTAGCAGAGCAGATGAACAGGACTCTTACAGAAAGAATAAGAGCTATGTTGAGGATTGCTGATTTACCTAACTCATTCTAGGCTGATGCAACCAAAACTGCTTGTTGTGTGGTTAATCAGTCTTTATCAACAAAAATTGAGTTAAAGACTCCTATGAAAATATAGACTAAAAAACCAACAGATTACTCGCACCCACATACATTTATATGTCTTGTGTATGTGATGTACAATGTCTAAAAAAGAACAAAGTTGGATCCAAAATCTAAGAGGTGTATCTTCTTGGGTATATTGATAGAGTGAAGAGGTATTGTCTATAGGATTCCATTGCCTACAAGATTATCATTAACAGAGATGTTACAAGATTGTCATCAATAGAGATGTTATCTTTATAGAAGATCAACTACAAAGGAGAGATAAAGATAATAGTACTGTAAAAGAAAAGTAAGAGATTATGTTGGTATATGTAAAAAATAATCTAGAAGATTTAAATTCTTCTGAATCAGTACCAAAGCACGAAGAACAAGAACTAGTAGAATCCTAAGCTCTAGAAGTTCATCAATCAACTTGTAAGAGACAACCACTAGTATAGTACTCGAATTATGTCACAGAGATTAATGTTGCATACTGTCTTCTAATAGAGGATGGAGAGCCATCAACTTTTCATGAAGCTTTAAAAAGCTTAGATGTTGCTTTGTGAATAATAGCAATGTAGGAAGAAATTGATGCTTTACACAAGAACAAGACATGAGAACTTATACCATTATCACATAGAAGAAAAGTCATTAAAATAAATAGGTTTACAAGATCAATAGTGATGGTAATGACCAAGTAGAGCGGTATCTTCCAAGATTGATGGTGAAAAGTTATGCCCAGAAAGAAAGTATTGATTTTAATGAAATATTTTCTCTAGTAGATCGATTCATAACAATCAAAGTAGTTTTGACAATGTGTGCTATATTTGATCTATATCTAGAATAGTTAGATATAAAAACTATATTTTTTTATAGAGAACTTGAAGAAAAAATTTATATACTCCAACCATAAGGTTTTGTTGAAAAAGGCCAGGAAAACTTAGTTTGCAGGTTAAACAAATCTCTATATAGTCTCAAACAGGCACCAAGGTGTTGGTATAAGAGATTTGATTCCTTTATCATGAGCCTTAGGTACAACAGACTCAGTTCAGATCATTATTCATATCACAAGGGATTTGAGATAATGATTTCATTATTTTACCGTTGTACTTGGATAACATGTTGGTAGCAGGCCTCAACAAAGATCGAATCCAAGAATTAGAGGCACAGTTAACTAGAGAGTTTAAAATGAAGGACTTGAGATCAATAAATAAGATTCTAGGGATGCAAATTCACCGAGAAAGAAATAACAAGAAGATTTAGCTTTCTCAAAAGAATTACTCAAATAAAATATTGTGACGCTTCAACATTCAAAATTTTAAGCTAATTTGTACCCTACTTTCTATTAATTTCAAGTTATCCTCAAGTATGTGTCCTAGCAATGAAGCAAAGAGGAAGAAAATGTCTCGAGTACCATATACATCAGTAGTGAAAAGTTTGACGCTCTCTATGATATGTAAAAGACCAGACATTGCACAAATAGTGAGAGTAGTCAGCAGATACATGGCGAATCATAGTTGAGAGCATTGGAATGCTGCAAAGAGGATTTTGAGATATATCAGAGGAACCTCAGATGTTGCATTATGTTATGGAGGATCAGAATTTACTATAAGGGGTTATGTGGATTCATCTATTGCAGGAGACCTTGACAAAAGAAAATCTACTACTGGCTATGTGTTTACACTTGCGAGAGTAGTTGTAAGTTGGGTTTCGAAACTGCAACCCATTGTGGCTTTCTCTACAATAGAAGCAGAATGCATGGTATCTATATAAGTTTGCAAGGAAGCTATTTGGTTACAAAGGTTATTGGAGGAGATTAGGTATAAACAACAGAAAATTTTTGTGCTTTGTGACAGTTAGAGTGCCTTACACAGTGCAAAGAATTCAGCCTTTCGTTCCAGGACAAAGCACATAGGGATACAATATCACTTCGTTCATGAAGTACTGGAAGAGGGAGATGTGGATTTGCAGAAAATGAATACCAAAGAGAACCTAATAAATGTTTTAACTAAGCCAATCAATGTTGAAAAGTTTGTATCGAGCAAATTCTCTTGGGGCTTTGTAGAAACATAAAGCAATATGACTATGATGAAGCAAAAATAATGGTGTGGAGATTAATTGATTGTCAATTAAATCTTAAAATTCTAGATATTCAAGTTTGAATATCAAACTTTGAAATTTGAATAATAATAAATAATTAAAAAATATTATTTAATAGCCAAATTTAGGCTATAAAAGGGGGTTTCCCTATGGTGTTTTGCATTTATTTTTGAGAGCAGCAAATATTGCATTTGAGAGAGCAAACAGTTTTGAAGAGCTTAAATTATAAAGATCTTGTTTTAGTGATTTGAGAGTTTGGGTGTATTAGAATTTTAGGTAATGAGCTAAAATATCACAATATTTATAACTCCATCTCACTAGTAAAATTATTTTCTTTTATCTTCGCTTGTGAACGTAGGCTAAAAAGCCGAGCCACATAATTTTTGGTGTCCTTATATAATTTTATAGTCTTATTATTTCTCAATTTCAATTTAGTTGCGTATCTGCTCTATCCATCAATTTCCTAAC
This sequence comes from Aegle marmelos, assembly GCA_030449875.1. NCBI lineage: Eukaryota > Viridiplantae > Streptophyta > Magnoliopsida > Sapindales > Rutaceae > Aegle > Aegle marmelos. The sequence continues at coordinate 14,351,382 of JASUUL010000115.1, forward strand.
AAGTTGGACAAAATATATACGAATTTAATTTTCATTAGAATTTAATATTCATCATAACATAGAATTTCAATTTCACACCAAGTAGTGAAGAGTTTCAATTCCTTTTATGTTGGAAATTAATATTTTTAAAATTACCTACTTTTTAACTTATTTAATCCATTAACAATTATTATTTATAATTATTATTTTATTAATTTAATATTACAAATAATTATATATTAACTAAAATTAATAAATGATTTAAGAAACTTAACAAAATAAACAAACTATTTATTTATTAATATGAAAATATAGAGATATAAATTAAGTCACTGAAATCACACTGGATCTTGACGGATCTCCACCGGATCTCTTTGAAAATTTACCGATGTCATTGGATCTTACTGAAGAGTCACCGAAAATTGTTGGGTCGCCTCCAGAATAAAGGGGAAGAGAGAAGAAAGGAGTGGAAGAGAGTAGTAAAATTAAATTTCATTGTTTGATTTAACATAAAATTTGACAAGAAAATAAATTATAATTTTTTTTCTTAGGACAAATTTATCCTTTACCTTAAATATTAAACTATTTATATTAGTAATGAAATACAATAAATACATATGATAAATTTGTCCCCAAAAAAATTATAATTCCTTTTCTTATCAAATTTTACATTAAATCAAACAATGAAATTTAATTTTACTGCTCTCTTCCACTCCTTTCTTCTCTCTTTCCCTTTATTCCACTCTTTTTCTCTCCTTTATTTTCTTTAAACCAAACATGGCCTAAATACCTATGGCAATGTATCTTACCGGCAAATTCGGTCTAGTTGGATGAGTCTGGCTTCAGAAACTTGGCAATTCCGAAGTCTGAGATGTGAGCTTGATATTCCAAATCGAGCAACACATTCTTGCTTGATATGTCTCGATGGAGAATTGGTGGAAAGCAATCGTGGTGCAAGTAGGATAGAGCGCCAGCTCCGCCTTTGATCACAGTAATTCTCTGACTCCAAACAAATCCTGTGCCACTGCATCATTCCTCAAGATTGCGGCCAAGCTATCCCTTTCAAGAAATTTGTAGACAAAAAGAGAGTGCCGTGCATGTGAACAACTCCGTAAAACTTCACAATGTTTTGATGTCGTATCTCTACCAAGGCCTTAACTTGGGTCAAGAATTCTTTTTGATCTACAATCTGATCATATGGGAGTGGTGAGTGAAATTTCTTAACTGCTGCGACTTCTCCAGATGGTAGCTCAGCTTTGTAAACACTTCCATGCCCACCATTTCCAATGCAATACCATGCATCAAAATCATTTGTTGCTCTGACAATTTCATCGTACACAAGTTTCCCTTTAAGATATAGAAAGCAATCCTTTAGGGTTTTGGTTGTTGCTCTGTTGATCTCCTGATTTTGACTTCCGCTTTTAATCAACGAATAATATTGATATCAACACAATTGAAACAAATAGTGATCCTAAAAGAGGGAACACTATTGAAAACCACTTTGCTCTAGAGTTTCGTTAATGTAGCCTTAGAGTTTTACCTGGCTGCACTCTTTCACACTTCCACACAATCCTTTGTTTCCCTTTGATGCTTCAACGGAAGCTCCTCGAATTGCTGTCCTATTAGGAATTGGACCTTGTAGTTCATGGTAGGATATGTCAATGAATAACAACACGTGCATTCCTTCAAAGCAACTTGGAATTGATCCACGGAGATTGTTGTGGGAGAGATTCAACTTTTCCAAGCTTTGCATACTGCATATTTGAAATGGCATCTCTCCTCCAAAAAGTTTACGATTCAAATCTAATTGTGAAAGTTGAACTAGCTTTTACAATTCCTCCGGCAATTCTTGGATAAACTCACCGTTGCCGAAGCCCAAGTAGTGCAATTTCAGCGAGTTGCTGAGACTTTCTGGGACTGAATTGCTGAATCTATTTCAGATAAGTTGAGGTATTCAAGTACAATGGCTGACCTGATTTCAGGAGGTAGACATCCTGTAAGTTTCTTCCCTCTCAAAATGAGCTTGACTAGACAAATTAACTTTCCAAGTTCATTTGGAATCTCCCGAACCATATGATTAAATGATACAACAAGTGCTTGTAGCTGAGTCGAGTTTCCAATCGCAAGTGGTATTCCTCCACTAATGTTATTCATCGAAATATTAAGAGTGCCTAATTTTGGGCATTTACACCATGAAATTTCACCATAAATGTTATTGTGGCTGAGATCTATGAAAGTCAGGTTAGGATAAATACCCAAAGCTTCTAATATGTTTCCAGTAAGGTTGTTCCCATGAAGGCACAGTCGAGTTAAGCTCGTGCAATTTCCCAAGCTTTTAGGGATTGTTCCTTGAAAATGGTTTTCACTAGTAGAAAAAACCTCTAATGCTCCGCCTCGACAAATATTGTGGGGTAAATAACCAGTGAAATAATTTCCAGACAGGGATAGCTTGCTTAACGTGGAATTCCCAAGGGAGTGAGGAACAAGGCCTGTAAATTGATTTCTGCTTAGAGAAAACTGTGCAAGAGACTCTATGTTCCATATATCCATTGGAATAGAGCCATATAGTTAGTTTTCAAAAATGAAAAATGTTCTCAGGTTGGTAAAATTACCAATAAATGGAGGAAGAGAACCAAAGAGCTTATTTTCAGCTAGAAGTAAAGATGATAAACTTGTTACATTACCTAAGGAATGTAGGATGTAACCAGTGAGTTGATTAATTCTCAACTCTAAATTAATACGGGACTTCAAGTTTCCTAAACTTGATGGAATAGAACCAAAAAGTAAATTTTTATGGAGGTACAATCGAGCCAAGTTGCTCAAATTACCGAAAGGAAAAAGGATTGGACCACCAAGTTGATTAATACTCTATCAGCGTCATTGCAACTGATTCCATACCAAGCACACGGGCTTATTTTGGATGAAACAGCGGTGGTAGCGTTAGTCCGGAAAGGAAAGAGGGATCGGTCATGGCTTTGAAGGCTGGCTTTCCATTTGAGAAGAGCATGAGCTTCTTCATTAGAGTTAGAAGAAACAGTGATAAAAAAATGTAGAAATGACAAGAGGATCAACAAATGTAGTGAAGAGACTACTTTATTCAGGTTTGGTGACCCCATTGACATTATCTAATTCTCAAATCTAATTCTCAAATGCTGAATTTAGAAGTACGCACAAATCTTTGTTACATCAAGCTATTTTTGATGCTTCAATTAATTGTGGTACCCCGAGTGAGGGTTCCCAGTGAAACCATTGACTCGCGAACCGGTTCTTGTAAATCAAGCCACTTTAAACATTTGGTTTCTATCAATTGAAGCCATCTTGCCTCGATCAATTTCTAGGACTTCTCCAATGAGCACGTTGCCAGAAAAGGATTTGTAACCTTAGTTAATTCCTTCTTGTTTTTCCTCATATCAATCTTAGACTTTTAAAGATCTAATGATAATGACAAATGATATATCAAAATATGAGTTTTTCTCATATTTAACGCTCAATTATTTGTTCATATTTTCATTTACATAGTAACTCCACCAAAATTCTTCATCCTTTTATTAATTTCTTATTAATTCCTTTTATTTATTTATAGACAAACCTTAAATTCTTAATAAGAGTAATAAAAATGATTTGTTAGTTAACGACTAAAAACGGTCAGAGGACTTATCTGGAGAATACTAATCATCAGACTACATGGTCGAGAGAAGAGAACACCATATACGCGGTACCTAGTAAGGATGTCGTAATAACCTACGCAATTATCAACTACTGGTACATGAGGAAAATAATTCAAACAAACTTGAAGATGAAAAACAAGGAGGATTCCCATACTAAATAAATAATAAAGTATACATTTAAATTACAATGTATTTAAATGTATCATTATTTGTAACACATTTTTTTATTATTGCCATAACATATTTTATATTATTATTAACAAAAGAATTTTGGTACGAATCAATTTTAGTGAAAGTTAATTAAATATACATATAAATAAAATTTCTTTAATTTTTTAATTTATATAATAAATATATCATTAAATAATTCAAATATAATCAGTTGATTTACCTATAATATTGTTATCTTAGTAATAATTAGTTCAATTTACCTCAGGGGCCTGATTGAATAGTATTTTGGGGAGGTAAAGCATAGAAAATTGATTTGGAGTTTGTCCGGCCCTCAACTTTTTGAATAATTTTCATTGGCATTTCCTAATTTATCCTATGGACACGTGGGCCGTCACACGTCACCCACCAGATCAAACCCCACAAGTCTACATCTCCGTATTGTAAGAAGTAGCGTCATGTTTTAGTCATGGAATCTTTGGTTTATATGAACACTCGGATCCAAACAGGCAAAAAGGCGAAAAGGGTCCAGCTACTGTGCAACTGTTGCACGGTACCCGCTCTTTTGTCTTCTTGTGCTGTCACCGTTAGATTTAAACTAATAGTCGATTTAATGGTTAGGACGCTATAGTTTGGTAATTTACTCTACACTCACTGTTCTATACTTAAATTCTAAAAAATTAAAAGTTTCAAAATTATAACACATAAATCCAATTGTTTCAAATTTTTAAATAATTAAACAATTAAAAAATGGCTAGGCTGTCTCATGTTGGAAACATTCAACATAAAACTAAACATCAATATTTTTTAATTTAAGGAGTTAGATAAGTGATGAATTCACATTAGGATTTAGTTAATAAATTAGTTTAGAAAATAAAACTAGCATGACATTACTAAAATAAAATATTAAATAAATAATTATAAAAACTATTTTATATATTTTATCTTCTTTCCCTACACTTTGCACTACTTTAAAATATATGTAGATTTGGACTTTAAATAAAAAAGCTATAATATAATATAATTTCAAAGTCATTAGTTATTTAAAAATAACAAAATTTAAGCTTTATCCATGATCTAAACCATTTTAATGTCAATTACTTATAGCTAATAAATTTAATTTGTTATTCTAATTTATTCAATGGCCTCACAATTGCTATCCAAATATTTAATTCAAATTGTTGCATTTTGTCTTGTTTATGATGTGAAAAATAATTGAAGTAATTTATTGATTAATGATATTGTAATTTGAAAAGAGTTGGTGACTGATGATTGATTAATTTTCTAAATGGAGAAAAAAAGAATAGAATACTTGAACATAAAAGAGAGGAAAAGAGAATAAAAATTAAATTATCATAAATTTAGAAAAAATTATAAATAAAAATAAACGTAGAGGGTCTAAGAATAAAAGACAAAACTGTGGTACCGTGCAACAGTTGCATCACAGTTTTGTCAAAAAAAAAAAGGTTGTTAGACAACATCCAAAGAAGTTTATTAAATTTTGACACCTTCTAACCCTCATCTTGTCTATCTCCTCTTCTCTCTCCTTTCATTTTAACACTCTTAATGTCCTCGTGCTGCGTTATATTTTAAGATAAGTAAATTATTTAGAAAGTTAAGGTATAAAATTTTATCCCAATTAATACTTGGAATTTGAGATTTCTAAGCGGTATAATGATCAAAGCAAGATTTTCCATCCAAAATTATGCAACTAGATTAGGATGTAATTCTTAATTTACAAGGGTCCGTAATTCTATTGGCTCTTGTATCAAAGTTATGACTGCTAGTAGACTTTGGCACATATGTCTCGAGGGGACTATCAACTGTGTCCATACAGAGTGGTGTTTTTGTTTTTGTTTTGGTTTCTTTTGGGTTGCAAAAACGAAGCTAGCCTTTTCCGGCTGCATATCTATCAACTGGAATTGGGCCCCGTAATTCAATATAAGAGGCGTATCAACCAATGACAAGCCATGAATTTCTTCAAAATTATTTAGAATTGAACCTCAGAGGCTATTTTGAGAGCGATTTTACATCTCCAAGCTTTCCATGTTGCACATTAGAAATATTTCTGTAATAATGCCGTTGTTTCTGTTTCACACAACTGGTCAAAAGTAGTGCCAAATTCACAAATTAAAGGAAAAAAAAATAAATATATTGTTGCCAAAATATCAAATTTCTCCAGCCAGTAAATTAACTTGCCTAACTGCCACCACGCGAATTAGCGAATGGATGAAATTAATCGCAACATAGAAGGGGCTGCTAAGAAGTCGATTTTTTCGCTTACTTTGCAGCACGGCGAATGGCCATACGCGGTTGGAGGACTTATTTGAAAAATAATAATAATTATTGGCTTACTTGATTTTTCGTTAAATCACAAGGACTACATTAATTGTAAATTATCCGCAATTTTTAATTTTTTTTTCCAATCTATTCCTTTCTTTCAACATTTAATTTAGCATTAACAGTAACTGTGAATTATCCATTAATTACTCCAGTGGTAAAGCACTTTAAAGTTTACTTTTATTTTAGTGATTGATTCTAACTCCTCCATGGCAGTTCACCTTAGATCTTAGTCTCCAACCTCTTTGGATTATCCGTAATTGTTGGCTTAAATGTCATTATATTTTGTCGAAAATGAGTTTTAGACTCGTACTTTCACAAAGAATAACAAGATTACACAAACTGTCTGCTAATCTTACCTCTTGCAGATGCTTTACCTTTTCTTTCACTTGTGGTCTTCGCCTCCTGTAGAAGCTTTACCTTTTCTTTCTAGAGATGCTAATGGCTTTTCAGACTATCGTTTCTGTTAACTTTTGGTTCCTTGCTTTTCCTGCTCCCTACCTGAAGCTTTTCAATATTTTAGTTTCTTGTATTGAATGAGCCGTAACACTCATTTTGTCCCCGGCTAATTAAGCTCTGTTACCTTTTCATTTTGTCCCCCACTAAAAGTTTTTCTCGCAATATCGTGGTTTTAGTCAAGTAAAAATGAAAAAATCGGTCGCTTTTGAGTCAAAAAATATCGGTTTCGAAACTCTTCAACATACATATGGCCAATCCCATCTCCTCATATGTGCTCACCAACGCCCCGTATGTTCTTTTAACTGAAAGATCTCTAAAATTAAAACTCTTGTTCGTAAAAAATTTTCAAGTATGGAGGGCGTAATGACCTATGCCATATGATTTCTCGAAAAATATACAAAAGAAATACTTCAAACAATAAGACTCAGCCAAGCTAAATCTGTAACCGTTGACTGACCGTCCGCAGTGTTGCTCGCGATTCTGAAACATTTGATAAGTGATGCATGTGCTTATCACATGACCTTTAAACTGAAACATCAAGCCTAAAACGATGCCTTTTCTCGACCGCCGAGTTTGATTCACCATACAGCTTCACAATATTTAATTGTCTTGTAGAGCAGGGCTACTTTTTTTTTTTTTTTTCCCGGAAGAAAAGGGAGTGGACAAGTTCAAATATAATTTTTTACTCCTTCCCCACTCCAAGACTCGAACCCAAGTCACATAAGATGGCTACTGTACGGCAACCAGCCCGACCACGAGCTTGGGGGCAGCAGAGCAACTATTGCAGATGTGCTTAAGAAAAGTAAACCAAGCTAATTACCTGTTGTGTAAAAGTTTGCATTTCTTGGTCTCGAATCCGGACTTGGGTCTAAACACGAAAAGGCAACATCCATGATTGATATCAACTTGCCTTGAACATTCGGCGAGAGAGGAGGAAGCCGAGGATCCAACAGTTCATCAAGAGGTATGTTGATGACGGAAGATGAGGACAAAATTGACGAAACAGCATCTCTTGGATACCTCCCCTTTATCAGTTCCAATACCAACACTCCATAGCTATAAACATCACATTTTTCTGTAATCTTCATTAAGTAAGCAAAACTGAAGGACAAATACGATCCTGTATATATAAGATGTATGCTGCGTGCAACTCATTATGAAATGATCAAAAGCTAAAATGTAATCCGATTACCTGGTGCAACGCATACTTAAGTGCGGGGACGAGTCTGGTTTGAGAAACTTGGCAATTCCAAAATCTGAAACATGAACTTTATGCTCCAAATCGAGCAACACATTCTTGCTTGATATGTCTCAATGGACAATTGGTGGAAAGCAATCATTGAGCAAGTAAGATGGAGCGTCAGCTATGCTTTTGACCACAATCATTCTCTGACTCCAACCCAATTCCTCTGCTGCTGCATCATTGCTCAAGTTCGCGACCACGCTACCTTTTCAAGATATTCATAAACCAAAAAGGTGTCTAGGAAATGAGCAAAAGCCATAAAACGTCACTATGTTACGATGTCGTATCTTTGTCAACATCCCAATTTCGGCCAAGAATTCTTTTTGATCTACTATCTGATCACCTGCAAGGGGTGAGTGGAATTTCTTGACAGCTAAGAATTCTCCAGATAGTAGCTCGGCTTTGTGAACACTTCCTTACCTACCATGTATTCGACACTTGTTTAATGTTTAGTTTCTTAGACACTTGTTTAATGGAGAAAAAAAAAAGTGAAATCTCCTGTTGTTTGACTAAATTAATCAAAACCCTCTAGTGTTTTAAAAGATATTCAAGCCCTCAATTAGTGTCAACTATTTTGTTATTCTCATCATTTTTTTCTTAGTGGTTGTCTGATTTTAGAAATATGAATACTTTTAATTATTTAATTAAGTAGTTCTTTTATCATAACTAATTAAAAGGTAAATGCAAAATTATTCAAAAAGTAGGGAAATTGTTTTAATTTTTTAATTAATTCAAAATTTTTTTAAGAATTAATTAAAAAAATTAAATGCAAAATAAACATAGGCATACTAATTTTTTTTTTTGGGGAGAATAACAAGTTAAGGATAAAGAATAAAAATAAGATATACAAATATATTGTTTCAACATATATATATTTAATTCTTTCATAAATTTTGAAAAAAATTCGGAGTTAATTAAAATTTACGACACTCCTCTTGCTTTTTCCAATAATTTTGAATTTAATTTTTTAATTAATTATGATTAAAAATATTTAATTAATTAAATATTTAAAAATATTCATATTCTCAAAATCAAACAACCATCAAGATTAAAATAGTATGATTAACAAAAAAATCGATATTCAAAAGAGTTTGAATGTGTTTTAAAATATCATGAGAGTTTGGATTAGTCAAATAAGAAGAGGTTTTCACTGTGTTTCCCCTTGTTTAATGCTACTCTCTTGCTTATTCGACTGATGAAAGTGAGGGATTCTGTCATATATATATATATATATATATATCTCTCTACATTTTCTTTTATTAGGTAGCATTAAGAAATAGAAAATTTGACTGTATCTATGTGAGACGGCAAAGTATAATGTCACATATAATAGCTTTTTTTCTCGAAATGATCTTTCTTAATCTTCGATCTGTTTGTCTTCTTAATTTTCTTCAATTTGAGCAATAAACATGCTGTATGTTGTTGACTATTGGATAAAATTAATCCTTCTATTAAATGTTATCCGTTGGATGTCAGCCAACAAATCCAACCAATAATAGCTGTAGCCTGTGAGTTACAGAGTTATGTAACTCAGCCGCTGCCGAGACTTGAAACAATATTGTTAGTCTGTGGTGACGGGTTGAATAATTCTCTGATTCCCAATACTAACCTTTACATCACCTTTTCAAAAAAATTCACACTACAAAATGGTAGTGGTCCAGGTCTAAAATTAAAAAGGACAAATAATGCCATTACATAATCAAGTATGAGTTAGTTAACTATATGCATACGTTTAATTGAAAGACGTGGGGCTGAAATAATTAGAGAATAGATTTATTGTCATAGGCAAGTTTGCTTGACGTCTAATTGGCACACTTAAATTTGAGGAATAAAAATTAGGAAGAATGATATATATTCCTAATGTAAAGATAGTTCAGCCGGAAAATCAAACTCACCATAGCTAGAGTCAAATGCCTGAAAGCTATTTCTCAGGAAATAGTCCTTATGAGAATTAAAGCGAATGAACAGACTAGATGCATTGGGTATCTTTACAATGTAACGGCTAATGTAAGCGTAAATTTGCTTGACAGAGACTGTCAATGTTGCATCAACTATTATTGATAAATATTATAAGAAAATAATATCTAACAGGAACAAAATCAAAACTCAGGAGTTACTTGCAGTGAAAATCTGGGACCCTTTACGAATCATCAACGACCATAATAATTCATTTTCAAGGAATCCTAGGACCCAATAAATTAGTAACATGCAAATCCTCTGCAAACCATATTCATCATTTCAAGTAACTAGACACTCAAGCACAATGAGAATATGGCAAGATTCTTTCAGCATACCAGGAGGAATAAAGGAAACGAACCAATGGATAGACAGCTTCATGAGGCACCCCAGGAATTTTGATATATCTGAAACCATTCTTTACTTTTGATTGCTGCAAAATATTCCCCGGCACAGGTGAGGCAATACTCTGCACAAATAACAGTTCTATCTTCAGGAATTTTCTCACATCGAAATCGAATATTAAAGGTCCTGGGATTTCTTCAATCCATTTATAAGCAGAGTAATTCCAAACACCGTATGTTTATGTTGAATAGATGCCAACTCTTCAAGCAGGTTCTAGAATTACTAACTTAGCCACCGGAACATCTATTTAACATCCATAACATCTCCGAAGTGAAACTACTTTACTGTACTAAAGCAATTGTCAATGAGATAACCTGGAGTAGCTCTACTTTAACAGAGAAGTAAAGCAAAGTTGAATTAACTCACCAGTTTACTGGAATGAGCTTGGATACAGGATCCGTCCTTGGTGATAATATAGACATCTGCACCATTTCCTTCCTCGAAAAGCTTATCCCATACATCCTTTGTTTCCTTTGGAACAAAACTACAATGTAAAAATCTATTGGGATATTTGGTTTTTGTACCTGCTTTAATAGGAAGATGGGGTGGCTCGGGTATACTACAGTTATAGGGTACAGAAGAGGTGGGAACTTCCAGCACATGTAAAATATCGGCTGCATTCCCCTCCTTCATGCATTTATTAAACGACCCACAGAAGGATTCACCGGCGGCACAAAGCCAGGGAGACTCAATATCAGGTGAAGCCATCAGCTACGGAAGTATCTGTATAATCAAATTACACAATCTTCCTACAAGAACTGCATAAATAAAATCAAACAAGAGAGTGAAAATCAGTCACAAGGCTGTTATATGAAAGAGCACTAATGAATCAAGAACATGTATAATGTTTGCTCTTTAACTAACATATGATAAGCAATCAAGAAAGGAAGTAACAGAAACATCTAAACAACAATCAACAGTGAATATGCTATAAACTAATCCAACCCTATAACTACACGGTTCAAAAGGAATCTGAAGGTTGCATCAAAGTTCTTATATGAATAAACAAACAAGAATAGAATCAATACCATTCCCAAAGCTATTAGTTGAATCATTCTGTTCGTGGGATTAAAATACTTCTACAAAGGAATCTTACAAAATCCAATCAATCAAACACACGTATTCACTTCGAAATTCGCGTTCATCAGTTCAAGTAACAACAAGATTTAGTCAAATGAACCATGCCATAAAATTAAAATCTAACGTGTATCCAGATCAGAGATCACCACATCCATGAATCTAAACATCCATGAAAGTGTATACACATCCAGTCATTCACATGCAAAAAGCTTTAAACTTTACAATACCATATTTATTAAAGCCATTGCATTACACGTGTTCAATAAATATTGAAACACCAAAAGTCTCAAACCATATTTAAAAAATAATAAATCAATAAATAAATAAATCGGTCTAATTATATGTTAAAATAATATAAAGCTGTAACCAAAGTTATGCTTAGCTCCGCACAAAAATATTAAAAAATAAAATCTCTAAACAAAAACAGCATGGATGGGTACAAAATTAAGAAAAAATGAAGTGAAGATTGCATCAATTTTAAGCTAAAAAAGAATTTTAAAGCAAATTAGGTGAGGTTTGATTTTCATGGAAGGTAAAATGAAATCTTCAAGCAAAAGCGTTGACTGGAAAAAAAAATTGAAGCTTTAGTATGTCGTCATAGTCGATCAAAATTAAGAAGAAGCAAGGGCCGGAGGAGATATATGGAGTAACCCTTTTACGTGATTACTGTAACAAGAGATCCATAAATTACAGCCGGCTGCAACTTAGTGTCTCCTTGATATGAATCGAAGGAATGTGGGGGAAAAGGAGAGGGGTATGAGGAGGGAGTGAGAATGAAACGGCGACGATTCTGGGGCTGCGGTGGGGGGAACAAGTGGCGAGATGAAGAGAGGCGGGTGGCAAAAACAGGAGCGAAAGGGGAGGCACGTACGAGTCCTTTATTATTTATTTTATTCTTGGGAAATTGGGAACGGTGAGTTTCAGCACAGTTGTTGCTTTTTCGTTTTTTGTTTTTATTTGTTTTTATTTGTTTTAAGCATTTATCGTATCGCGATAAATTGAAACGAACGTGTTGCTTTTTCTTTTTTCTTTGCTTTTTTTTTTTTTTGGCGCTTTTAGGTAGGTTTCGCGTGAGCCTGCCTGCTTGCTTGCGTATCATTTTTTTTTTTTTTAGTTAATTCGGAAGGGATAGTATTACCTTTTTGTAAGATTTTGGATACGAATAATTGAAAATGGAGTACGATTTTTGCAGGTAATTTTTTTTCCTGAATAATAGACTTCATTTATTTCTAATAACCTATCAAAATAACAAGACAATTGGCTGGAATCTAGCCAAACATAATAATCAAAACAAGATAATACAAACTAAAGTTGTATTTGTTTTTTAATCTAAAATCTGAATATGTTTAATTTAGTTGAAATTAAATAATTTTGAATGAAAATATCTAAATAATATATTTATTTTGCTTATTTTAACAACTGAATAAAAAATTTAAAAGTTAATAATTTAACATAATATCTTTTTAAGTGATACATATATTTATTCTATACAATTTATAATTTTCACATATTGATCAGTTTGCTAGCATTAATCATAGTATGTCCATTGTGATTAATTTAATTTTATAATAAAAGACATAATTATAACATCAACTTTTATTATAAAGCCCATACTCGGTGATTAACATCCTTTTAGTATGTAGCGAGATCCGTCCTCCAACCAAGGGATCGATATGCAAATCATAACTAAGGCTAGCCCAATGGTAGTAGAAGGAAGCAGAGATTCAGGCAGCTAGGCATCAATTTGAGTTCGAGATCGAGACCCAGAAGTAGAGATAGAGGGGACATACTGTATTCAATATTTTAGTTTAATTAATGTTATCTGTGAAATAAAAATTTAAAGTAATTAAAAAAATAACTTAAGATAATACAAAAATGTTTGGTTTATACATAATATTGTAAATATATGAATTGTTAAGGCTATTTTTGAGATTTAAAATTAAAATTTTCTATTTAGATTTTATATTTTAGATAAAAGTAATTTTTTATTTAGATAAAATTATCTGACAGTAAGTGATAACTTAGAAAAATAAACAATCTAAAATAAGTAAATGCTTAAAAAAAGTTAAATGCAGATTTTAAACTAAAAAACAAATAGTACCTTAGTTAAAACACCTATATTTGATTATAAATATGAAAAATGTGGCAAATTAAAAAATTTTATTTTGTCTTAACAAGTATTGAATATCGTAACTCTGTATGAGTACCTTGTCATTCCAAAACTAGTTGAACAACATGTAAATTTTATTTTTATTTGAATTTAATATTTTTGTTATTGAATTGACACAATTTTATTAAATGCTGGTATTGGATCCTCATCTAATAACTTAAATACTAATATGGGGTTTTTAGGAATAAAAAGAATATTATGGCCAATCATTTAGAAATTTAAAGTCAAATGTAAATGAAATCATTTGACATGACAAAATTAAACATCCAGAGAAAATATTAATTTGGTAGAGGTCGGTATAAGAATCAAATATAAATTAAATCATTCAACCGAAATTCACAATCAAACTTTAACCATCAAAGTTATTGTCACAACATTGGAGATTAATTCTACAAAGTATAAGCCTTTGAGCATTCGAGACAATGGTGCGAGCTATAAGTTCCTTCAAATCCTTTACTCAAACTTAAGACAAATCATTCCAAAAATCTCTTAAAAAAAAAATCAAAGCTATTAGCCTGATGAAAATTAGTTTCAAGTTCACAAAATTTGGAAACAAAAATACTAGTACCAAAATATCTAATTTATCGAGCCAAGAAATGAACTCGCCTGGCTGCCTCCACGGGAATCGGCAAATGGATTAGGATATGAATCCGAAAGAGATGAAATTAATCTCTCCATAGAAGTGGGCTGCTAAAAAGTTGGTTTTGCGTTTAGTGCAGCCCGGTTAATGGTCAGACACGGCCGGAGGACTTATTTGAAAAATACTAATTACTATTGGTTTATTTGATTTTTGGTTAAATCACAAGGACTACATTGTAAAATAAAATTATCCTCAAATTTTATTTTTTTTTCTTTTTCTATGATTCTATTCCTTTCTTTAACATTAAACAGCCATTGGTGGTACACACTTTCAAGTTTATATTTGAGGGGTCATCTGTCGCAAGAAATTATTTTTTCAATTATTACAAACTGTCTTACTAAGCTTGGTCTTCATTGCACAGACTCCACATGTCCTCAAATGTGCTCGCCGCTGCCCCATACGTTCTTTTAACTAAATCACTAAGGAATGAGCAAACTTTATTTTATAAATGAAAGAGTACACCATACACCAAGTGTGCAGGACGCAATAACCTACGGCTCACGATTCTCGAAAACTAGAACCAACAAACTATAGTACATGAGAAAAATAAACCAAGCAAATTAGAAGTTTACTTAGCAAATTAAGACTCAGTCAAGGCAGCCGGGGTAAATCTGTAATTGTTGACTGACAATCTGCATGGTTGGCCTAGACTCTGGACTCTCATTTAAGCATGAAAAAGCAACCTCCATGATTGATATCAGTTTTTCTTGAACATAGCGTGATGGAGGTGGAAGCCGTGGGTCTAACATTCCATCAAGTATTATGTCCGTGTTGAGAGATGAAGATGAAATCGAAGAACGAAAATCTCCTGGATGCTTCCCTTTGATCACTTCCAACACTAACACTCCAAAACTGTACACATCGCATTTCTCAGTGATCTTCATTGTGTAAGCAAGCTCTGCAAGGTCAAGGACCCAAAAAAAAAAGGGAAAAAGAAAGAAAGAAAATGTTTACTCTATTTCTAAGATAAATGTGCATAAACTAGTAAGCTTTTACAAGTCTACTGAATGCCTACATGATTTTTTCAACAATATGTAGTTACATTGTTCTGTACCGCACGCAGAACATAAAAATATTCCTCAAAATGGAAACAAGCGAATGCTAAATACCTGGTGCAACGTATCCATACGTGCCTGCAAATTCAGTCCAGTTGGACGAGTCTGGCTTTAGAAACTTAGCAATTCCAAAGTCTGCAACATGAGCTTCATATTCCAAATCCAGCAACACGTTCTTACTTGATATGTCTCGATGGACAATCGGAGGAAAGCAGTCACGGTGCAAGTAAGACAAGGCATCGGCCACGCCTTTGAGCACATTCATTCTCTGACTCCAGTCCAGTTCTTGTGCTGCTGCATCACTGCTCAAGATCGCAGCCAAGCTACCTCTTTCAAGAAATTCATAGACCAAAAAAGAGTGTCGGGCATGTGAGCAAAATCCATAAAACTTCACAATGTTTCGATGTCGTACCTCCGTCAAGGCCTTCACTTCGGTCAAGAAACCTTTTTGATCTGCAATCTGATCACATGGGAGTGGTGAGTGAAATTTCTTAACAGCTACGACCTGCCCAGATGGTAGCTCAGCTCTATAGACACTTCCGTGTCCACCATTTCCAATGCAATACTCTGCATCAAAATCATTTGTTGCTCTAACAATTTCATCGTACACAAGTTTCCCTTCGAAATTTAATATAGAAAACAATCCCTGAGGGTTCTGGTTGATACTCTGTCGATCTCTTGAGTCTGAGTTCCGCTTTCGACGAATGAAAATTGCCATCAACGCCGTTGAAACAAATAGTCCTCCTAAAACGGGGAACACCACCGCAAACCACTTGGCTCCAGAATTTTGCTTGTGTGACGGGAAAACTTTGCATGGTTGCATTCCTTTCACACCTCCACACAATCCCTTATTCCCCTCTAACGCTTCCACTGGGGCATTCCGAAATGCTGTGCTATTTGGAACTGGACCTTGTAATTGATTATCAGAGATGTCAATGACTGATAGACCGTGCATTCCCTCAAAGCAATTTGGAATCGAACCAGAGAGATTATTGTGGGAGAGATTCAAATTTTCCAAGCTTTTCAAACTGCATATTTGAAATGGTATCTCTCCTTCAAAGAGGTTATGACTTGCATCAAATTCTGAAAGTTGAACCAGTTTCTCCAATTCCTTTGGCAATTCTTGGACAAACTGGTTGTTGCTCAAGCCCAAGTAGTGCAACTTCTGCAAGTTGCCGAGACTTTTTGGGACTGAACTGTTGAACCCGTTTGCAGATAAGTCGAGGTATTCAAGTTCAATGAGTGAGCCGATTTCTGTGGGCAGACGCCCTGTCAGTCGATTCCCTCTCAAAATGAGCTTGCTTAGAGAATTTAACTTTCCAAGTTCCTTTGGAATCTCCCCATCTACATGATTCAATGAAAGATCAAGTGCTTGTAGTTGAGACGAGTATCCAATCTCACGCGGTATACCTCTAGTAATATTATTCATCGAAACATTGAGAGTGCCTAATTTCGGGCATTTTCCCCACTTGGATGAGATTTCACCGTAAAAATTATTGCGGCTGAGATCTATGAAAGTCAGGTTAGGATAAATGCCCAAAGCTTCTGATATATTTCCAGTAAGGTTGTTTCCATTAAGTCGTACTCGGATTAAGCTTGTGCAGTTTCTCAAGCTTTTAGGGATTGTTCCTTGAAAATGGTTTTCAGAAACAGTTAAATAATTTAGTGCTCCACCTCGGCAAACATTGTGCGGTAAATAACCTGTAAAGTGGTTACTATCCAATATTAGCACGGTTAACGCAGGATTGTCTAGGAAGGAAGGAATGGAACCAGAAAATGAATTATTAAAAAGGTACAACTGAGAAATATTGGTCAAATTACCTAAAGAAGGTGGGACTGAACCGTTCAAGTAGTTAGAGAACAAGGAAAGCTCTACCAAGGAACTTAACTGACCTAGTTCTGGTGGAATTGAACCTTCTAATTGGTTCGAGTCAATGTAAAGGAATTTCAAATGTCTCAGAAGACCAAGTTCTGGGGGAATATATCCAGAAAATTGATCGCCTCCAAAATAAAGGGAGATGAGATTCGTAAGGTTACTAATTTGAGGCGGGATAGTGCCGAAGAGTTTATTAAAACTGAGATCAAGATAAGCAAGATGAGGAAACGATGAAAATGAGAAATCATTAAGCGTGCCTTTTAATCCTATAGCTGGGAGGCTGATGTTGATGACTCTGCTGGCATTATTGCAAGTGATTCGGAACCACGCACATGGACTTATTTTGGATGAAACATTGGTACCCTCCTTAATCCAAGAGGAAAGAAGAGATCGGTTATGGTTTTGAAGGCTGGCTTTCCATTTGAGAAGAGCATCAGCTTCTTCATTAGATTCTGAAGAAACAGTTATTAAAAAACTGAACACAAAAAATAGGATCAAGAAAACAAGAGAACGAACTACTGCGTTGAGGGTTAATGTCCCCATTGATTTTACAAAAACCACAATAAAATAAATAAAGTTGAACCGGAGTTTGTTGAAATTCAAAATATCTTTTGACGACTCTTAGCTTTTGAAATGCATACAACGGTGCGAAAACAAGCACGTTGGACGCCAAATTTACAGAAACTGCACACAAAAGCAATTGAACGGTCACACTTCAAGATATTTATAAGAAAGAATAAACTTAATACCCAAAATAAAAAAAATTTTCTTATCGTATTTTTCAAAGATGTGATATATAGCCCTGAAAACATATTCTTTTTTTGACCTAAGCATGGCTCCTAAATTTTATGAATTCTCTTTATATTTGGCCTCCATTATATAAATGTCTTATTCACCCATATTTGTTGGCTCTCGTCTCTCTATCTCTATCTTTTAGATCATCACAAACTTCTCCATTTTAAGAGCCCATTTTCTATCCTCCACCCCCATCATCTTCTCTATTATATCATCACTCTTCATGTCTTTATTCACCATCTTTATCTTTATCAATATCAAGGATCTTTATATAAATATCTAGAGATATAGCTTGTGTTATTTATTTTACAATTTCATGTAATCTCTCATTTGTACAATGGATTAGTAAGTTACTTGCTCTTATAGTCATATGCTGAAGACTGAATCATGTAAACATTGTGTGTTCTTTATATTTATATTTATTTTACTATATTTTGAATTTGAGGTCATTATATTTTAGATATGAGCTTATTTGAGCTATTCTAATTATGCTAAATAGTTTGTGAGACCATTTGAATTATCCACCAAGCATACTTGAGCTACTCTTGAGCATGAATTAGCCCCCCATATCAACCCTCTAAATTAACTCCTACAAGACTCTGCCGAGTTCTCTCTATTATTCTTCATACAGCCACCTTAGTTCACTATGCATATGACTTTAGCTCACCACCTAATTATTTTGGCTAAATCACTTGCCCCAACCATTAAAAAACATATCTAAACCTATAAATTTATTTGTTTGAATCAGATTTAAGTTGGATCGAGTGGGAACCACTCAATTAATTCGAATCGAATCGTGTCAAAAATTTGGTGAAAACATTAAAGAAAAACCAAAGTGGATTGAAATTCGAAAAGTTTTCAAACACTTATAAATGGATGAAGTTGCAGCATACAAGCATATTGGGAGTCACTTATAGAACCCACGCGTACAAAAGCAATTGACTTTAGCTCCCCACCTAATTATTATAGCCAAGTCACTTGCCCCAACCATTAAAAAACATATCTAAACCTGTAAATTTATTTGTTTGAATCAGATTTAAGTTGGACCGAGTGGGAACCACTCAATTAATTCGAATCGAATCGTGTCAAAAATTTGGTGAAAACTTTAAAGAAAAACCAAAGTGGATTGAAATTCGAAAAGTTTTCAAACCCCTATAAATTGATGAAGTTGCAGCATACAAGCATACTGGGAGTCACTTATAGAACCCACGCGTACAAAAGCAATTAATGAGTGGTGAACGAGTCAATGCATGATCAAGACCTCTAACGTAGAGAAGAATTTCCCCTTCTTGCTAAGCCAAAAGTCTTCAAACACATCCAGGATATTAAGATTACCCAAATAAAAGGTCCACTTGTTTGTCGTTTTATCAGTCACACTTGTTGCCGTTTTGTTAGATCGATCTCTGTGTAATTGCCTCTTCTTGTAACCACAATAATGTCCATGAAAACTCATCCTAGAAAATAGAACAAATTATATTTGTGATCAAGATTAATGGACAAATTAATAAATTAATGCTTCTTTGGACCCAAACTGTGACCATAATTGTGCACCATGTAACAGTTTGATCTGGTTAATTTACAAAGAATGCTTATCATTAATATTAGAAGAACGGAAATAACACTTTGACCATATCTTTTTAAAAATTTACTTACCTGAGGGCAAGTAATGAATTATGCCTAAAGCAAAGAAATATATTTTCATAATAACTTAATCCAGTCCTAAAACTATTTTCTCTACTTGTAAATAATAACTTGTCATTTCGTAAAACTGCTCAGCAAAGAGCGCCCGTGTCGCAATTGCATCCTGAATGTGTTAAAGAATCCTCCAATTGCTTGGTGAGTTACCATTTGCAGTTTGTTGCCTAACCACGAATTATAAGACCTGATCTTCCTTTGATTTTGTCTTCAAAAATTTCATTTACGTCCATTTCTCAAGGTCTTTTCGATGTCTCTAAGGCTTGGCCAGGTTCTATTTATTGGGGTACTGCAAGAAGCGACTGATGCATCCACTACTCGAAGAAGCCAATTAATTATTATTCTAGGGCGTCAGCTATGCTTTTGATCACATCCATTCTCTGACTCCGACCCATTTCTTCTGCTGCTGCATCAATGCTCAAGTTCGCGGCCACGCTACCCTTTTCAAGATATTCATAAACCAAAAAGGAGTGTTAGGATGTGAGCAAAAGCCAAAAAACGTCACTATGTTACGATGTCGTATTTTTGTCAACACCCCAATTTCGGCCAAGAATTCTTTTTGATCTAATATCGGATCACCTGCAAGGGGTGAGTGGAATTTCTTGACAGCTAAGAATTCTCCAGATGGTAGCTCGGCTTTGTGAAAACTTCCACGCCTACCTAAAATTGAAAGTTATTTGTTGCTCTTATGATTTTCAACATAAAAAAACTTCCCTTCAAAATTTAAAATTGAAAGCAATCCCCTGAGAGTTTGGGGACTTCTTTGTCCTTCTCCTGAGTCCAACTTTCGCTTTCGAAAATGATGAAAATTGCTATTAGTACTATTAAAGTAAATTGATAAAGTATTAATATAAGATGGATAGGTAAATGAGACTAAGAGAACGCTTGCTTCTAACTTCGATTTCAAGAATATAAGAGAAGCAGATGTTATATTAGGTATCCAAATAACCAAGACTAGTGATGGTCTCATTTTTCAAAATAACACCATGTTGAGAAGGTTCGGGTATTACGATGGGAAATTGGTCATTACATTATATCATGCAAATATCCACCTTAAGGAAAAAATATAGACCATTGTATTAATAAATTGAGATATGGCTAAATCATTGTTAGCCTAATATACTTTCTGAATAATAAAAGCTGACTAATTATACTCAAAATCTTAGTAAGGATTGTTTGAATGCCTTAGATAGACTTGTAAAGTATTTGAGAGGCACCATTGATTTTGGGTTTAACTATATCAACTTTCCATCTTTATTAGAATGGTATAGCGATGCAAATTCAAATTCATGATAAAATAAAATCGAATCCATTAGTGATTATATATTTTGCTTTAATGGAAGAGTTGCATCTTGGGATTCTTCCAAACTAATATGTTTAGCACATTCTACCATGGAGTTAGAGCTGTTTAGCTTAAAGCAAGCATGTACTTAGCATGAGTGGATAAGAAACCTCTAGTCCAATCTTTCCATTATCATTTATTCTTCTATTTTATGATTATATTATGATTGGTAGGCTCCTATGACCAAGGCAAAGAGTTATGATATATAATAGGAAAAATAGATAAATTCATCTAAGATATAGTATTTCTGAGTAGCTACTAAATTTGGGTTTGTGAACCTAGATTGTGATTTTAAATGTTAAGTGATTTTATTAATATTTTTCGTTTATGGTTTGATGAAATCGTGTATTTAAAAATGATACGATTATATTCAAAATAAAATTATTTTAAAAAATTACTATCCACTCACTGACTTTTACTGAGTTTTATACTCACCTCCGATTTTATTATATTTTCCCCACATAAGAGATTTGTGGGTATAACAGTCGACTCAGTAACAATAGATATTTGTATTTTGGTTGCGTAATAGTATTATGAGTCATGAAATTTTTGAGTCTAAATATTTTGAATTGTATAATTTTGTGATTAAGGATAATTCACTGTATTAGTAGTAAATTACTTTGGATAACATTTAATATTGTTGAGATGATAGTTGATGGAGTAGTTGAAATTTAGAATTATTTTGGGAGTATTATTTTGTTATTTGCAGGATTGGAAAATGTCAAAACTATAGGGCAAACTTTGCCGAAATTTTGATAAAAGTATTATTATTATTGTAGAATTATTATTAATTTAATTTCGAGGATTAGAGAGACTCGTCTTAGGATTTGGGACGGGTCGTGATATAAATGCACATGCCCTCTACAACATCGTTATCATCTTCTTTTTCTTTTAAAAGTTTCTTATGAAAAATGTCACATACGAAGCCCTCTCAAAACAAGTAGATCCACAAGATGCTCAAAATCATGTTATTGAAGGTGGTTTATTAAATTATGAAAATACTGACTATGAAGTATAAATAAATAGATAATTAGTAGGAATTAGTTAACTATAAGTCAAACTGTTTGTTTAATTACCAAGCATTATTGAAGCTTGTGTTTTCTTAGTTTCCCAAAACACTACAGTTCCAAACATGCCCTTCATTTAACTTCATTTACTTTTCAAACCTGGTTAATTCAGTTCGGGGTCACAAAATTTTCATTTGGGTTGCATCTTCAAGGGGCAATTCCTAAAATGTTAAAATTGCTAGGCTTTCCGCTAAAGCTAATTAACAAACTACTAGAGTAATACTTAACCGGGGGGGGGGGGGAGGGGGAGTGTGGTGCTTGAATTTCTTTCCAAATGTTAAACGCCGTTTAGGCTTATCCATTAAAGCCTACAAACAATCAAGAATGATGCTTAAAGGTTTTCCACAGAATTATTTTAATTTACTAAAATAGCTTTAGTTAATTATTTTATTTTTTAATATTATTTATTATTTTAATTGTGCTTATTATTTTTATTTAAGAAATTATTAATAATAACAACAATAATAATCATAATGACAATTATTATTTTTATTCTTATTATATTATCATCATTATTATGATTATGATTATTATTTTAAAATTATTATTACTACTAGAATAATAACAATAACAATAATATAATAATATTTTAGATAAAAAAGAAATTATGAATTTTTTAGGGTAAAATGATGAATTGAAGGAATAGGTACTTGATTCCAAATACAATGCCAATCAAGTTTCTATTTCTTGACAAAAAAATGGGTCCCACTTATTTTATTCCTATTTCCCCTTCTATTTAACAATTAAACAATATCAATTATTTCCCTTCTTAATTTAGATTCCCAATTCTCCAAATAAACACACACCATAAGTCTATCAATTTTGAATCTCATATTTTAAAAATTAGGGGAAAAAAATTTCTATGCCCAAAGTCTAGGGTTGACTTATCAAAATAGAATAAATATTTGTGATCAAGATTAATGGATAAATTAATTGACTAATTAACATTTCTTTGGATCCTAATATCTATTGATAAAACTTGTTTGTTGAGCATTTATCTCACCAATATTTTGGGGCTGGCCTTTGAACAACCTTCTTTTTAATCATCAAATTTACCTTTTGATTAAGATATTGTTATTAAAAGGTTGAGATAGAGAGACTTTTAGCGTTGAATTACAATTTCTTTTCATCTTCGCCTGTTTAACAAACAAAACTAGGTTTAATTTCTCAATTCTAGCTAGAGTTTTAATTTACTAACTATTTGACCACCATTTTAATTTGGACCATGTAACAATTTGATCATATTCATTTAGAGAAAATTACTATAATTAATATTAGGAGGATGGATATAACACTTTGAGAATAATTTTCAATTTAATTTAATTATCTAAGAGGAAGTCATGCTAAATTATGTTAAAAAGGAAAGAATAAATTTATACTTTGATAATAAATTCATGCTTAAGACTTTAGAATCTTTAATAATCATATCAAATCTCAATACTGTCTTGCAAATTGCCCCCCACTCCAAAACAAAAAAAAAAATATTCAATATTTCTAAGCAAGCTCTATGTTGAAAAATTCAATGTATTCAAAATTGATACAATTGACATGCGTGCATTTAAATTTGGAAATGCAAATTTGAAGTCAAAATTTTAAGATAGGCACCTAAATTTCATTGACAATTTTGTTGGGGTTGGCACAATAGTGCACCTCATTTTTCCTATAAATAGAAGGCAATTCTTCATTTATTATTCATTTAAATTGAAAGAGAGTTGAGAGCAATTGTAAGTGAAGCAATTTGCGAGATTTAAAAGAACTTCCACTTGAGTACTCTAGTGAGAGTCTAATTGGATGTATTGGGACT
Source organism: Aegle marmelos (assembly GCA_030449875.1). NCBI lineage: Eukaryota > Viridiplantae > Streptophyta > Magnoliopsida > Sapindales > Rutaceae > Aegle > Aegle marmelos. The sequence continues at coordinate 14,375,124 of JASUUL010000115.1, forward strand.
GTGGATTTTGACAGATTTTTTTACTTTTGTAAATTCTCATTTTTTAGTAAAATTATCTTTCAATCTTTGTTCATAGACGTAGACTTTACGCCGAATCACGTAAATTATTGTATCATATTTTTTGTATTTATTTATCACATTTATAGTTCTTCAAAAGTCACAGTCATCGTAATTTGGTAATTGCTCAACATGCATTTTTATAACAATTGGTATTAGAGAAGAGGTTTGTGCATATGATACTATTCATAGATACGATATTGTACATACTGAATAAGTTTGAAGTGAAAAAATTCGATGGTACCAATAATGTTGGTATATGGTAATGTGAAGTGTTGGATGTTTTATGTCAGCAAGAGTTAGATCTTATTCTTGAAAAAAAGCTTAACATGATGGACGATAAAGAGTAGATAAAGATTAATAGATAGACATGTGGCACTATTCACCTATGTTTGGCTAAAGATCAGAAATATTTTGTCACGAGGAAGACATCAGTAAAGAAATTATAGAAGACGCTGAAAGAAAAATACATGAAAAAAAGCCTTGAAAATAGGCTTTATATGAAGAAAAAACTCTAATAGTTCACGTATATACTAGGTATGTCGATGAATGATCATGTGAACTCATTCAATAAGATATTTGTAGATTTGCTAATTTTGGATGAGAAATTTGAGGACGAAGATAAGACATTGTTGCTGTTAAATTTCCTTTCTTATAAACATGATCATCTCACCACTACTTTGCTTAAAGGGGAGGATAGTGTCACATTCAATGTCATATGCAGTGTGTTATACGACTCTGAGACTAGAAAAAAATATAAAAAAGGATCGCAGAGATATATTTACAAAAGCATTGACAGTGATAGGTTACTCACAAAGCTGTAAATCTAGAAAAAGAAATAAGTTTAAAGGAAGACCAGCCAAGGATGAATGTTTTTTTTTATCGCAAGTAAAGGCATTGAAAAAAAATTATCCTAAGTTAAAAAGGGCAAGAATAATTCTTACGCATGTATAGGAGAACATAATGAGTACTCAAACTTTAGTCTGATTTGCATGACGTTAACATATCACTCAGATGAGTAGATTTTATATTCAGGTTATACTTATCATATGTGTCCTAGCAAGGGTTAATTTTCTAGCTTCAAGGAGTTAGATGGTAAAGTTATTTTCATAGGCAATGATAATGCTTGTAAAACAACAATAATAGGTACAATTCAATAAAAAATCATGATAACTCAATCTAAGTCTTGACAAATGTTCGCTATATACTAAGTTTAAAGAAAAACCTTATCTCATTAAGAGTCTTAAAATCTAAAGGGCTCATAATCACTTTAAGAGATGGATTTTAAAAAGTAGTAGCTGGAGCACTGATTGTGATGAAAGGCATAAGAGAAAATAACTTATATTATTTCCAAGAGAGTATAGTTATTGGATCAGCATCAACAGTTTCTGAAAAAGATGTAGATTTAGAAGCAACCAAGTTGCGGCATATATGTCTAGGACATGTTGGTGAAAAAGCAATTCACACTTTAGTAAAACAAGACTTATTGAAAGGTATAAATTTTTATAAATTGAAATTTTGTAAACATTGTATTTTGGGTAAGCTGAGAAGGGTAAATTTTGGTTAAGCAACTCATGATACAAAGAAATTCTAGACTATATTCACAGTGATGTGTGGGGGACCTACTAAAATAGCTTTTTTGAGAGATATGCACTATTTTTGTTAATTTTGTTGATGATTATTCAAGAAAAGTATGAGTATATTTAATAAAGAATAAGAATGAAGTTTTAGGTATATTTTTAAAATAGATAAAGATAATTGAGACTCAGACTAATCGAAAGGTCAAAAAACTTCACTCAAATAATAGTGGTAAGTATAAGAATGATCTATTTCTATAAATATGTCGAGATGAAGATATTGTGCAATACTTCACTATTCGAGATACACTACAGTAGAATAAGGTGGTAAAATGCATGAACCAAACTATAGTAGAGAAAATTCGATGTATGTTGTCTAATCCTGGATTAGACAACATACATCGAATTTTCTCTACTATAGTTTGGTTCATTAGAAAAAGGATTTTAGGCTGAGGCAGTTGTATATGCGTGCCATCTGGTCAACTATTTACCATTTGCTGGAATTGATATACAAAACCTATGGAAATATGGACTGGTAAACCTGTTACTGATTATGATTCTTTATATGTTTTTTATTCCAATGCTTAATATCATGTAAAAAATTTAAGTTAGACCCATGAATAAAAAAAGTATTGTTCATGGGTATAACTAGTAGAGTACAAAGATATCATCTCTAGTGTTCTATTACAAAGAAGGTTATTTTCAGCAGAGATCTAACTTTTAATGAATCAACTATATTGAAACAAAAAGATTCTTAAAAGGATAACAAGACCGATTGTACTTTGGAACATGTGGAGCTTGAAAAGGTTAAAAATCATCCAGCTAGTGTGGGGGAGACATATATTGTTGGAAAAGGGGTTCTGACCTAAGAAATTTCATAGCAATAAGATTTGCTCGCTTTGTTGATATAATGGCTTATGCACTTCTAATTGTAGATGATGATGTTCTATTTATAGAAAAGCAATAAGTAGCCCTGAAAGTGTATAGTAAAAGCTAGCAATGGATGAAAAAATACAGTCTCTTTACAAAAATAAAACTCAAGAGTTAATTACACTACCTAAGGAAAAGAAAGTAATTGGGTGCAAATGGGTATATGTAAAGAAGGAAGGATGTCCTCATAAAAGTAAAATTCAATACAATGTTAGATTGGTAGCAAAAAGTTACGCTAAAAAAAAAAACAAGACTATAATGAGGTATTTTTTCCAGTTTTGAAACACTCATCTATTTGTATTTTGCTAGTCATGGTTACGTAATTTTATGCTGAACTAGTTCAACTTGATGTAAAAACTATATTTTTACACGATAATTTAAAAGAAAAAATTAGTTGCTGGAAAAGAAAACTAGGTTTGCAAATTAACAAAGTTACTTTATGGATTGAAACAATCTCCAAGGTAGTGGTACAAGCGGTTTGATTAGTTCAGGAAAGGGTGAAGATACACAAGAAATAAATTTGATTATTATGTGTATTTTTGCAAGTTATAAGAAGGGTCTTTCATAAATTTGCTCTTATATGTTGATGATATGCTAATAGCATCTAAGAGCAAAAATGAGATTGAAAAGTTAAAGACTCAAATCAATTAAGAGTTTAAGATGAAAGATCTAGGCGAAGCTAACAAGATTTTTAGCACGAAGATATGCAGAGATAAAACTCATGACAATGAAATTGCATTGATAACCTCTACTCGTGTCCTAGCTTGTCTGAGAGCTAGATTTGCCTCAATTATTTGTCTCTTGCTTTAGCTTGTCTCTGAAGTAATATTTGAAGAAAGTATTATAATAGTACCTGTGAGTACCTTGTTGGCTTCTCATTTCAAGTTTTCTGCACAACCATTTCCTTCAACAAATGCAGAATGAGAATACATGTCACAAGTTTCGTTTTCGAATGCAGTGGGTAGATTGATGTATGCAATTGTGTGTATAAGGCTTGACATTTCACATGCAGTTGGTATAGTAAGCAAGCATAAGCATAATCCTAAAAAAACTTCATTTGATGAATCTCTGCAATTAAGTACATGAGATTTAAAGAGAAAATTAACCAATGAGAATTCAGCTGCATCATGACACAAGAGATTGGGTCATATCTCTAAACAGAGAATAGAGAGAATTGTGTTAGATGAAATTTTTTACCCTTTAGATTTCACAGATTTTGATATCTATGTTAACTGTATCAAAGGAAAACAAACCAATAAAAGTAGATCTGAAACTAATAGGACTTTAATTGTTTTAGAACTTATACACATAGATATTTGCGGGTCATTTCCTACAGTTGCTTGGAATAGTCAACAATATTTTATGACATTCATAGATGATTTTTCTAGATATGGCTGCATATATCTCCTCTATAAAAAGGCACAATCTTTGGACATGTTTAAAAATTTTAATCTTGAGGTTAAGAATCAACTTGGTAAAAGAATTAAAAGTGTTAGATCTGATCGTGGTGGTGAATATTATAGTAGATATAACAGTTTAGGTGAATAACATCTAAGGCCATTTACTAAATTCCTAAAGGAATGTGGTATCATCCCCTTGTACACTATGTTGGGTTTGCCTATTATGAATGATGTTATTGAAAGATGAAACAAGACACTTAAAGACATGGTGAGGAGTATGATTTGTTATTTTACCTTACCAAAATCACTATAGGAAGAAGTACTAAAAACTACAACGTACATCTTTAATAGGGTTCCAACTAAAGCAATTACCAAAAGTCTTTATGAGTTTTGGATAGGAAAAAAGCTAGTATAAAGCATTTACATGTTTGGGAATATTCGACTGAGGCAAGGCCACATAAACCTAATAAGAAGAAACTGGACTAAATGATGGTGAGTTGCTATTTTATTGGATATTTAGAATCCAAGAACTATAAGTTTTAGGATCTTACATTTAAGTCAATTTCTGAGTCAAGAAATGCTTTGTTCCTTGAGGATGTTGAGTTTACGGAGGCAGATATAGTTAGAGACTTTGTCGTTAAAGAGGAATATGTTGATATTCTTATAGATATTATTAGCATTGATCAGGGTCTCATTCCTGACTGTGTTCAAGATACAACAAATGAAGATAATATTGGAGAACCTTTCATATAAGAAGTTACTCCAGAAGAACAAACTCTATCACTTTAAGAACTTATGTCATTAAGGAAATCCACTAGAGAAAGGAGAAGTGCATTGCCAGATGATTACATTGTATTTCTCTAAGAATATAAGGCAGACATTGGAATGATAGAAGATTATCTAATCAATTTCTATCAAGCGATAGAAAGTTCCAATTCTTAAAAGTGGATTGATGCCATGAATGAGGAGATGAAGTCCATAAAGGATGATGATATATGAGATCTTGTCCTATTATTAGAAAGTACTAAACCTATTAGTTGCAAATGGATATTTAAGACCAATAGGGATTCAAAATGCAATGTGAGGAGGTATAAGGCACGTCTTGTCGCAAAAGACTTTACATAGAAAGAAAGTATCGACTATAAAGAGACTTTCTCTCCAATTTCTTCAAAAGACTTTTTTAAGATTATAATGACATTATTAGTGCATTTCGATCTTGAGTTATATAAGATGGATGTAAAGACAGTGTTTCTCAATGGTGATATTGATGAGACAATCTATATAATGCAACTAGAAAACTTTGTGTCTGAAGACTCAAAGAATATAGTTTGCAAACTTAAGAAATCTATGGGCTCAAGCAAGCATCTCGACAATGGTATTTCAAGTTTCATCAAGTTATCATCTCATTCAGTTTTGAGATGGATTTGGTTGATGATTGTATATACCATAAGCTTATATTTCTCTAGTCTTATATGTTGATGACATTTTGCTTGCCTGTAACATACACATTTAATTTTGAAATCAAGTGTCTCATTTAATTTTTTCGGTATTAATTTAAAATTATTGAACTTATTTCATGTAATTATGGATTGATTCGACCTGTTCATTAAATTAATTGTGTTTGAAAAATTTTAAATTTGACGCAATGTAAAATCGAGACAAAATCGAGCTTGATTTTGAAGTTGATTAGTTAGATTTTATGTATCACGGAGGTGATATTGACTTAATTAGTATTAAGCTATTAAAAAAAATTCTTTGCTTAAATGGAAAGAGAAATGAGACGCAGGAGAGAGAGAGAGAGAGAGAGAGAGAGAGAGAGAGAGAGAGAGAGTTGATTAAAGTTGACCTGACCCGAACCCGTGACCAGAGACTGTGACCCCGCCAGATCTCATGTCTCTGGCCACTGTTTCTGATGAGCTCGGTACTGTTTTGAAACCTTTGAGACACTGGTCATATCCCTACTTTCCCCATTGCCGAAAAATGATCAGAATAACGCCGATGAAAATAGAAAGTTTCAGTCAAAAACATGTTTTTATTGTTGTTGATTATGTTGGAGTTTGGCCATGCCACCGGTTGGATTTTACTCCTTTTACCTTTAGCTTCCATTTTCGACTAGTTTCATCACTTGAAATAGCCGGATTGTCGGCGAAGGGCAAGTTGCAAACCTATGGCTTTAGGAGCTCGATCTATCGCCATTGAGCTCACCATGGCTGGAACTATTAAACCTGAGCTTCCCATCACCGTTGACTGAAGTTCGGTCACTATTGACCAGTGAAGGGCAATTTGATAAATTTATAAAACTTAGTGGTTAATTCTATAATTTTTATAATTTTTAGGTAATTTGGTAATTATGGACTAGGGCATTAGGTAATTTAAAATTATAAGGGTAAATTGATAATTTGTGATATTAAGGGCATTTGGTAATTTTACACTTTAGAGTAATTTTGTAAATTCCTAATGCAGTTATATAATTTAAAATTATAAGGGTAAATTGTAATTTATGTTATCAGGGGCATTTTGATAATTTCACACTTTGGAAGTAATTTTATAAATTTAGAATTTGTAGATTATGTTAGTAAAATAAATTGGGAATATTTTGGTAATTTAAGATTTTGAAGATAATTCGATAAATTATGGTTTTGAGGGTAATTTAGTAAGTTTAGACATCAGGGCATTTTGGTAATTTTTAAACATAAAGGTATTTTAGTAATTTTAACTATTTGAGAGTAATATTATGTGAGTTCAAGACTTTATTGAATACAATTAGTAGTATTTTATATTATTGGTAATAGTTTACTATTTATTTGGTTAGGAGGATTTATGAATGAGAATCAACTCGTGGATGTTGATGATATTGTATTTGATCGTCATCACTATGAGTTTAATATACAAAACTTATTTTTCTTGTGGATTATTATGATTTTTAAATATGGTAAAAATAAGTCTCGAAATGAATTTTAATAGCTTCAATTTAATGATTTTCTAAAAATGATTTTTATCGGTAAAATCGATAGTTATTGTTAAAGATATTTGTGGTTTAATGGTTTTACTATTGATTTTGAATATATGCGTAATAGTGATATTTTAAAGCAAAGAAAATGGATTTAAAGTTTGTTTAATGAAAAATAAAATGAGATTTCGAACATTATCAGATGTTTATGTATATGTGTAAATATAGTTGTTTACAAAATTATTAGACAATATCTGTCCTTATATCTACTAATACTAATGAGATGATATGAGATGATATGTAATGAAATGAGATACAAGCTTTTGGGACTCGTCTAAGTACACATTGAGGTTTTGGGCCGTATACTTAAATGCTTTTGTCTTTTAAAAACCGATTATGCATGCATAGCTATGATGATGATATTTAAAATTTGTTTAATGAAAAATGAAATGAGATTTCGGACATTATTAGGTGTTTATGTATATGCGTAAATATGGTTGTTTACTAGATAAGTATAATGAGATGTGATGAGAGATGATGAGATATGTTGAGTACGATTAGATGTTATTTTCCTATCTATTTGTGTAGCTCTGGGGTATGATGGTTCATTAATTACCCGTCTGTCGAGGTCCAGATATGATGATATATGAGATGTTATTTTTCGTCTCTCGGTATAGCTCCGAGGTTTGATGGCTTCTTGATTGCTTGTTCGTTGAGGTCCGAATTATCTGTGTAGTTTTAGGGCATGATGGTTTCTTAATTATTCATTTGTTAAGGTCTGGGTATAATGAAATTATTTCCCTTGGGTACTTATTTGGTGATAGTTTTTAGTATTTAGTATTGATATCACGTGTTGTGAATTTTCCTTGGCTTTATGTAGTATTATGTGACGCTTTCAGATTATGTATTTATATGATGTATGATGTGTTCTTCCTTGATTATTTTATGTGACATTATATATTTTGGCCATGTAATGATGTTAGGAGTCACAAAATTTTAGAGTTGAAATATTTTAGATCATATAATTTTTATGATTAAGGATAATTCACTGTATTAATATCAAAATATTTTAGATGACATTTGGTATTATTGAGATAGTAGTGAGTGGTGTTTATTGTATTGTGGAATTGATTTAGGAGAGTTATTTTGTTAATTACAGAATTGGGGAATGTCATAACTATAAAGACAACTTTATCAAAATTTTGGTAGAAATATTATTATTATTAATTTGATCTCGAGGATTAGAGAGACTCGTCCTAGGGTTTGGGACAGGTTGTAACATTGCTAGTAGCAATATAGGCTTATTGCACGAAACCAAGAGATTTCTAGCTAAGAACTTTGAGATGAAAGATCTTGGTGACACCTCGTTTGTATTAGACAAACAGATACACCGGGATCGCTCCCGAGGTATTCTAGAATTATCACAAAAGAGCTATATCGAAAAAGTTCTCAAGAGATATGGCTTGTAGGATTGCAAACCAAGTGATACCTCTGTGACTAAGGGAGACAAGTTTAGTCTTAATAAGTGCCCTAAAAATGTTTTGATGAAAAAGAAATATAAAAGATTCCTTATGCGTCAGTAGTAAGAAGTTCGACGTATGCTCAAGTTTATGCGACTAGATATTGCATACGTTACTTGGATGTTGAGTAGATACTTAAGCAATCTGGGATTAGACCATTTGAAAATAGCCAAATGAGTTTTGTGGTGCATACGAAGAACAAAAGACTACATGCTCACATATTAGAGTCAAATAAGATTGAGATTATTGGGTATACTGACTCTGATTTTGCTGGATACCAAGATAGTGTGAAATCCACTTCAGGTTACATCTATCTACTAGCTTAGGGCGTTGTCTCTTGGAAGAGTGCTAAACAATCTTTTGTAGCCTCTTTTACGATGGCAGTAGAATTTATAGCATGTTATAAGGCATCTGATCATGGAATACAACTATGAATTTTGTCACAGGGCTGCACATAGTAGATGATGTTGATAGACCACTTAAGTTATTTTGTGACAATAAGTCAATAGTACTATATTCCAATAACAACAGGAGCTCGATGAAGTCGAAGTATATAGACATCAAATTCTTAGTTGTTAAAGAAAGAGTTTAAAGTGGGCAGTTTTCTATTGAGCACATTGGTACAAACTCATGATTACAGATTCGCTTACTAAATTCCAATTTTGTCACAGGGCTGCATATGGTAGATGGTGTTGATAGACCACTTAAGTTATTTTGTGACAATAAGTCATAGTACTATATTCCAATAACAATAAGAGCTCGACGAAATCAAAGTATATAGGCATCAAGTTCTTGGTTGTTAAAAAAGAGTTTAGAGTGGATAGTTGTTTCTTGAGCACATTGGTACAAAGTCTATGATTGCAGATTCGCTTATTAAAGGATTGCCATCTAAGATGTTTCATAAGCACACTGCTCGTATAAATGTCATGTCATTTAAGAATATCCAGTTTTAGTGGGAGTTTGTGATTTTAGATGCTTTTATAATATAGACATTTTCAGTTATTTTGGTTTATAAATATTTTCGAGTTATTTTCTACAGAAACAAAGTTTTGCTTTATTCACACTCTGATCTTATGGTATACTTTGATCTCACTAAGGTTCAAGGTAGACCAGTTGGAAATAGGTATGCTAAGATCACATTGCATGAAATTTCTATGCTACACATTCACGTCATGATCCATATCATTCTCTTGTATTGGTATAGTGACTATTGATGGGTCAAGTTACGATAGATATAATGAAGGTCGCTTTGATTTTATATTGATATGATTGATGAATCAGATTGATTATAGATATATTCTAGTAATGATAGTAAGGTTAAACTCATATGGTTATTTTTACAAAACATAATTATAATGTTACATATATAGCCGAAGTGGGAGATTGTTGGATTTTTTAATCCAATATTATTGGATCCTTAGTCCAACATTAGGCTTATATATTAATAATTATGTGCTGTAGACTGTTATATAAAGATAAGCCTAATTAAAGTGATCAATTATAGTTTTCGGTATTATGAGCTTTAATGTATCTAATAGGATGTAGGCCTTTAATATGTAGAAACCTAATAGTATTTTAACTCTATGATGGGCAGAATTAGGAATACTCAATGACAACAATAAAAAGTTATCTATATAAGTGATTGTGGTCCCCAGGCCATGCATATTCTTTTCATTTTTTCTGATATCCCATCATTAGACAGAGAGAGTATAGAGAGAACTAAAGGATTCTTTAGGAGAACGTATAGATCTGGAAGGCCAATCACATGATCCTAGAAATTAATTTAGTGTTATGGATCTAGGTATGTTTCCGCATAATTTGTTTTTTATTTTTGGTGATATAACATGATATTCTTGAGTTAAAGGTGATAGCATTTCACTAAAAGTTTTATACTAACAGTAATTTCTATTCATCTTTGTATCTACCGGTTTAATAGACAAGACTATATTGAATATGTCGAGACTAGCTAGCTTTCCGATTTACTAATATTATTACCATAATTTTAATTTGTACCTTGTAACAATTTCATCATATTGAATGCTTGTAAGTAATATTGGAAGAATGGATGTAACACTTTGAGCTGAATTTTCAAATGAATTATCTGTAAGCAAGTCATGATGAATTAAGCGTAAAGCAAAAAATAAACGTACTTCGGTAATAAATCCATACTTAATTTTAAACTATAAAATTTGCAAACAATCATTTCAAATCTGAATACTGTCATAATAATTTCCCTGGAAAAGAGAAGTGACAAATATGCAGTAATCTTCATTGTGTAGGCAAGTTCTACAAGGTGAAAGACAAATATGACCAGCGGATTTCAGAAGAGAGTACTATTTATAGAGTATTAACAAGATCTTAAAGATTATCTTTTCACTCAGAGCTAGCAAAGATCAGTGGTGTGATAATCTCAAATCACTCTGCCTTGGTACCTGCCCATCAGCACCTGGATTTTGTACTTGACTCGGCTAATAAAGGATGCTATTTTACTTGATTAGGAAACTCAGAAACTTGATCATAACGAACTCAAATGATGAATTTAGAAGTTAAATCACTTTATGTAAAGTTCTCTTTGCATAGACATTTTATGTAAAAGACTAGGAAAATAAAATTCTGAGCCACTCATGATATAAAAATTATTGATTTTACCTTGTAAGAGGGTGGGCTTAGGATGAAAGTATGGTCCCAAGATAAGTTATTGTCAATGATCCTTGCACCGCCAAAAGGAGAATTGAATTAATTTTTTAAAAAAATTACAGTCTAACTCCTTGAATTTATTCTGTCACTAAATGTTTCATATGTATGAAGCAGACTCCCAATAGAGCCAGATTGTCTAATACATATGCCACCAGCATTCAGTGCTTGGAAAAAGATGGAATTCGGAGACTGCAATAAAACTTAACATAAGAACCTCCATTATTATTGATGGCTGACAGTGAAGATCGCTTGCATGGTTTACAATGTAATGAATGCCAGCTCATAAACTTGCATGTCATTTTCAAGTTCGTATTCGCAACTACCTGACTTAAATTGCAATAAAAATATTATAATGCTTTGGAGTAAAATTTGCGTTAACTTTACGTGGGGCAACTGATCGGAGTCCACGCGGTTTTCGATCTTACAAAAATTCTCAGCATGTTTTCAAGCTTTGTTAAGACGGATTAGCTTACAGCGAATTACATAATTTTTGCACAACATCGTGCACTAAACTTGCCGAGACTTCCTGGGATTGAATTGACGTTAAATCCATATGCAGAGGTACAGAAGTTCAACTAATAAGTAAGCTAATTTGTGGAGGTAGATGTCCTGTAAGTTGATTCCTTTCCTTCTAAAAATGATCTTCGTTAGATAATTTAACTTTCAAAGTGCTTATGGAGCCTCCCAAGTATATGATTTAATAAACCCTAAACCTGTTTTAAATTTACATCAATCTAAGTAAACTCACAGAATAAGTCACCATTAAAGATATTTATAGCAAATTTTGTTTTATCAGGAGGGCTGAACTCCCTCGCTTACCTCATCTGCTCCCAAAGGATTACAAGAGAAATGAACTAGCAACTGGAAGCAACCACGTATTGACAAGACCAAATTTTTTATTAGAGTTTCTTGTCTTTTAATTCTTTCAACACAGCATAAAAAACTAGGGATCTTGTTTGAGGGTAAATTTAGACAGATATTTTGGGACCAACAAATAGAGGACACGTGGACAATTATGAGGTCAAAATGGATATAATATTTGGAGCAAAAGATGCTATTTAGAAGAATTTACTACATTAGATGGTTTTGGAAATCAATGGTTAATGTTGGACACTTCAAGATATTTATAAAAAAGAATAAACTAAGTACCAAAAAAAAAAAATTCTTATCATCTTTTCCTAAGATGTGATATATAGCTCTAGAAACATCCTCTTCTTTTGACTTAAGCATGGCTTCTAACCCTAAATTTTATGAATTCTCTTTATAATGAGCCTCGACTATATAAATGTCTTATTTACTCATATTTTTGGATCCTTCTCTCCCTATCGCTATCTTTTAGATAATCACAAACTTCTCTATTTTTAGGAGTTCATTTCCTATTCTCTACCCCTATCATCTTCTCTACCATATCATCACCCTTTCTCTTTATTCACCATCTTTATTTTTATCAACACCAAGTATCTCTATATAAATATCTAGAAATGTAGCTTGTGTTACTCATCTTAAAATTTCATGTAATTTCTCATTTGTACAGTGGATTAGTAATGACTTGCTCTTATAGACCTAGACCGAAGGCTGAATCACATAAATATTATACATTCTTTATATTTACGCTTGTTTTACTATATTTTTAATTTCAAGTCGAGATTATATTTTAAATATGAGCTTATCTGAGCTACTCCAATTATGCTAAGTATTTTGTGAGACTATTTGAATTATCCACCAAGCACACTTAAGCTACTCTTAAGCATGAATTAACCCCCTATATCAACTCTCTAAAGTAACTCCTACAAGACTCTACTGAGTTCTCTCTATTATTCTTCATATAGCCACCTTAGAGCATCTCCAAAAGACTATTTAAATTTTACTCTTCAAAATTTAATTTGCTTATTGATGTGGCAAGTAAGTGAATGAAAAAATATAATTCTCTCCAAAAGACTCATCAAATTAAAACAAGTTAATATTATTTTAATCAAATCCTTCTCTCTATCAAATTTAATTCATTATGAAAACATAAATAATAATTATAGCAGTTGTATCTTTTCAATAAATAATAAAAAAATATTAATAGAAGAGGGAGAAACTCACTCTTCAATATTGAAGAGTGAGAAACAAATCTTATTTGAAGAATCTAAATTAAAGTATCTTTTAAAGTGTTTAATACTGACATGGCTCTTCAAATAAGAAGTAAAATTTTATTTAAATACTCTTTTGGAAATGCTCTTAGTTCACTATGCATATCACTTTAACTCACCACCTAATTATCTTAGCTAAGTCATTTGCCATAGCCATTAACAAACATATCTAACCTTATAAATTTGTTTGTTTGAATCAGATTTAAGTTGAGTCCAGTGAGAACCACTCAATTAATTCGAATCGGATCCTATCGAAAATTTGGTGAAAACATTAAAGACAAACCGAAGCGGATTGAATTTGGAAAAGTTTTCAAACACTTATAAATTGATGAAGTTGCAGCATACAAGCATATTGGGAGTGAAAATCATAAAACCCACACGTACGAAAGCAATTAATGACTGGTGAACGAGTCAATGCATGATCAAGACCTCTAACGTAGAGAAGAATTTTCCCTTCTTGCTAAGTCAAAAGTCTTCAAAGACGTCTAGGATATTAAGATTACCCAAATAAAAGGTCCACTTGTCGCCGTTTTGTCAGATCACACTTGTTGCCGTTTTGTCAGATCAGTCTTTGTATTAATTGCCTCTTCTTGTAACGACAATTAATGTCCATGAAAACTCATCATAGAAAATAGAACAAATTACATTTGTGATCAAATAATGGACAAATTGATAAATTAATGCTTCTTTGAATCCAAACTGTGACCATAATTGTGCACCATGTAACAGTTTGATCAGATTAATTCACAAAGAATGCTTACAGTTAATATTTGAAGAATGGAAATAACACTCTGAGCATATCTTTTTAAAAAATTTACTTACCTGAGGCCAAGTAATGAATTATGCCTAAAACAAAGAAATATATTTTCATAATAAATTAATCCAGCCCCCAAACTATCTTCTCTACTTGTAAATAAACTTCTTATTTCGTAAACTGCTCAGCAAAGAGTGGCCATGTCATAATTGCATCCACAATGTGTTAAAGAACCTTCCAATTGCTTGGTCAGTTACTATTTGCACTTGTGTTGCCTAACCACGAATTATAAGATCTGATCTTCCTTTGATTTTGTCTTAAAATTTTCATTTTCGTTCATTTCTCAAGGTCTTTTCGATGTTTCGAAGGCTAGGCCAGGTTCTATTTAATGTGTTACTGCAAGAAGCGACTGGTACATCCACTATTTGAAGAAGCCAAATTAATTTACCTAGATAATCGGCTTTTTGTAAATCACGCCACTTTAAACATTTGGTTTCCATTAATTGAAGCCCTACTTCGTTAGCCTATTTCCCTTGTTAAAAATCTCCAGTCTCTCTAATGGTCCGATATTGACAGCTTTAGGCATCTAAGCTAGATGTGGCAAAAAAAAGTTGACGCAGTACATTTACAGAGGCCATGTAGAAGCAGAGTTTTGATCTTGCAAAAGTGAAGCTACTATGTTAAAATTTGAAAACTCTGATTACTATTTGTAGTGTCTTGGCCTACAAGTATCCACTCACAAGAACAAGCCCTGCCCTGGACCTTGTACAGATCTAATCAAGATGCTTTACAAGTTGATTGAAAACAGAAATTATCAACTCATTTAACAAGAAAAATTAACAAGGTTTCAAGAACTGGTTATCAATACATAAACATAAAACGAAACAAACAGAGCCGAGAACAGTAACAAATTTGCGTGGTTCAGCTGTACCAATGAGCCAAAACTTTCATCCACGGGAGAAGCTCTCTTTTGAGTTTTTATTGATGATCAATGGAGATTTTTCACAAAGCAATTACAAAAGATTACAGAGAACACTCTGAAACTTTCCCTCTCTTTTGTCTTTGTAGCTTATGCACTTTTATTTTCTAATTAAGTTTATTATTTAATTTTTGCTCTTTAAAATTCATTTTAAAGTTGTCAGACTTATCACAAATTATTTTGGGTTAATTTGATGCGTTTATTAAATTGATCATGTATGAATAATTTTAAATTTGTCATGACTTAAAATTGAGAAATTCAAAGCGATTGCAAAGTGAGTTGGTCAAATTTTGTTTCAACACGATCTTGGACTGGCTTAAATTGTATTAAGCCTAAAAAAATGTATTTTTTATAAATAGAAAAGGAGAGATAGAGAGAGGAACTTACCAAAAATGGAAAGCAAGATATGGTAAAATATATTTATGAAATCAGTTTTAAAGGTTTCGATTTAATGATTTTCTAAAAATGAATTTTACTTGCGTATTCGGTATTTATTATTAAAAGAGTATATGATTAATAATTTTGCCACCGATTTTGAATATATGCATAATAATAATTTTTTTAAAGAAAAGGAAATGGATTCAAAGCTTGTTGAATGAAAAAAGAAATGAGATTTCGAAAGTGATCATATGTTTACTTATATGTCTATCTATGGCTATTTATAAAATCATGTATCCTTCCCTATATACAAATGATACAAATGATATGAATGATACAGATGAGAAGAGACATAGGCTTTTGAGCCCGTTTGAGTACACATAGAGGCGTTGGGCCATGTACTAAGGCTCTTTTATCTTTTGAGGACTAGCGATGTATGTATAGATATGATGAGATATGATAAGATATGAAATGATATTTCCCCCTCTATCAGTGTAGCTTTAAGGTATGATAGTTGCCTGATTACCCATCTATTGAGGTTTAAATATGATAAAATATAAGATGATATATCCCTATTTATTCGTATAGCTCTAGAGTATGATGGTTCCTTAGTTGTCTGTCCGTCGAGATCCGGTATATTCGTGTAGTTTCGAGGTATGATGGTTCCTTGATTACTTAATCGTCAAGATCTGGGTGTGACGAGATTATTTCCCTTAGGTACTTATTTGGTGATAAATTTCAATATTTGGTATTTGATATTATATGTATTATGATTTTCTTTGATTTTATGCAATATTATATGATATTATTATATCAGTGCATGATTTGAATTAAATATGTTTATTTAAGTTTCTATGACATTTTGATGAATTTATTTAGAAAAAGATTAAATTATTTTTAAAATAAGATTATTTTCAAAAACTACTATCTACTCACTGAGCTCACTGAGTTTTTATTCTCACCCAATTTTTATTACATTTTTTTCCTCAGAGGAGTTTTGTAGGTACAATAGTCGACCCAACAACGATAGTTATTTTTATATCATGGCCACGTGATGATATTAAGAGTCGTAGAATTTTTGTATTGGGATATTATGGAATGTATAATTTTGTTATATTTGTCAATAAGGATAATTTATTGTATTTTGACATTTGGATGTTTAATTGTATTTGGTATTTTGTGGAGAGATTGATTGGTGGAGTTGGCTGTATTTTAGAATTATATTGCGAGTGTCATTTTGTTATTTATAAGGTTTGGAAATGTAATAATTATAGAGGAAGTTCTGCCAAATTTTCAATAGAATTATTATCTATAATAGATTTATTATCAATTTATTTGATGAGATCAGAGAGACTCATCCTGAAGTTTGGGGTGGCTCGCTTTACTCTATCTCTATATTGCTAATAGAAATCCCTCTCAAACTGCCTTATTAACCAACCATACAACATCAATTAACAACCTAGAAAATCCAGCTTGAACAGCCAGGAGACATATGGATAACGACTTTATTGAACTTGAATGAAGACCTCTCACATGTTCATCATGTGCATCACTAAAGATGCTATCAAAACGGCTACAAATGATTTGTATTGACGTTAACAATTAATAAGTGATGCATGTACTTATCATACAACCCTTTAAACTAAAATATCAAGGGATGTTGTTTCTCAACTGAAATATCAAGCAATCCTTGAGAGTTTTAGGGGTTTCTTTTTCCTTCTTCTGAGTCCAACTTTTGCTTTTGAAAATTGATAAAAATTGCTATTAATACTATTGAAGTGAATTGATAAAATATTAATATAAAATGTATATGTAAATGAAACTAAGAGAACACTTGCTTAACTTCGATTTGAAGAATATAAGAGAAGTAGATATTATATCAGATATCAAAATCACTAAGACTATTGATGGTCTCATGTTTTTAAAATAACAACATGTTGAGAAGGTTCTAGTATTATGATGGGAAATCAGTAATTACATCGTATGATGCAAATACCCATCTTAAGGAAAAAAGGTATAGATTGTTGTATTAATAACTTGAGATATGCATAAATCATTGAAACCTAATATACTTTCTGAAATAATACAAGCTTAATGTTATATATATTGTAGGCTGATTGACTGGTTATACTTAAAATCTTAGTAAGGATTGTTTGACTGCCTAGACAAACTTGTAAAGTATATAAGAGGCACCATTGATTTTAAATTTAACTATAGTAACTTTCTATACGTATTAGAAGGGTATAGCAATATAAATTAGATTTCATAATAAGAAAAAATTGAATCCAATAGTGGTTATATATTTAACTTTGATGGAAGAGTTGTATCTTAGGATTCTTCCAAACTAATTTGTTAAGCTTATTCTACCATGGATTTAGAGCTACTTACCTTAAAACAAGCATGTACTTTGTCTAAGTGGTTAAGAAACCTCTAATAAGATCTTTCCATTATCATTTATTCTTGTATTTTATAATTATATTATGATTTTTTTAGGCTTCTATGACTAAGGCAAATAGTTATGATATATAATAGGAAAAGTAGATAAATTCATTTTGAGATATAGTATTTTTGAGCAACTATTAGGATTAACATTTGTTAACTTAGCTTGTGATATAAGAGTCAAATTTGACCAATTCTCTGATAAACTACTATACGAGGTTAATGGTAATTATGTTGAGGGAGATGAGATTTCTGTCTATAACAAAAAATGATAGTGATGGTAACTCTACCGATGTGATTGGAGATTCTATGAAGTAAGTTCATAAGAGTAAAATCAAGTTACTTATTTTCTTGTGGCACTATCGATCTATCTATTTG
This sequence comes from Aegle marmelos, assembly GCA_030449875.1. Lineage (NCBI taxonomy): Eukaryota > Viridiplantae > Streptophyta > Magnoliopsida > Sapindales > Rutaceae > Aegle > Aegle marmelos. Next base: position 14,393,318 of record JASUUL010000115.1, read on the forward strand.
AGTCCTCCTTGTGGTAAGATAGTTGCCAATTGCAATGATTTTAAATTGAGCAATTGAGTTCTTAATGAACTCGATGGCCCACATTTTGTTTATGATGGTGTGTCAAAACTAAATGATATACTTGATTAAGGCTTACCTATGTAAGTGTGGAATTGGGTCGATTTGTCTGAGAGATAGATAGGTTTCTATAAAGCATTCATGAATCTAGAGGCACAGGGCCATTAAAGTGTCAAACCATAGAACAACAAAATATTGAAAGAGTTTAACATGAGCTTTTTGTCCTCTGCCTTACATAAAAAAATATTAGTTAATAGAAACCATAAGTGTTACTAAGTTCTTGTGAGACATAGTTAGTTGTTAAATGACTAATTTATAGCTCAAAAGGTACTAGTTCATATGCATTAATACTTTATGATGAAGGAAATTGAAGTATTTTGAAATATGTGGATGGTATTTCAAAATATTAATTTCCCACATTGAAAGAAAGTGAGAGCAATCACTTTTAAATTTGATTTGAAAAATTGGTCATGTGTTTGATTTAATTATAATTAGAATTTAATAAATCAAATCTAAATGTGATTTGGACAATTCAAATTGAATTAAATTATAAGACTCATGGATGATCAATTCAAATCAAATAAGAAAAGTAGGTGATTAATTCAAATTGTATTAGGAAAAGAAATATAGGGCGTTTCTTTATATAAAGGAGATAGAATAAAAATCCTTCATTACCTCTCTTTTTATTCCATGTTTTCCTTCACAATTTCTTTTAGTTACTCTATGTTGTGTAAATTTTATTAAACTCGTAAGTGTACAAATCTATTGTAAAATAGATTAATGGTGACGAGTGTCGTTCCCACGAGGAAGTAGATTTTAATTGTGTGTTGAATTAATTTTCTAAGTTGGTAGTTAAATTATGATAATTTTATCCTAAATTTTGAATTAAAATGGCGAGAATAATTAAAAATTCAACTATTATAATAAAACACTTGGGTATCCGAATTTGCATCAACATGCTCTAGGACTCAATATTCCATATTAACACTAATTAAATCATGAGAGGGAAATCCACTCCTCATGATTCATGTTCTAATTAATATGGTGCTAAGGGCTTATCGTGTCAAACAGTAATAACTGTGTTATTACTATCTATTAACGAAAAGTCAAAATATTCACAGAAATTAGAGGAAAAAATAAAATAAATTTATCAATTAAGCCCATGGAACATATTGAGACTTTGCCTTCAACCTAAGTTTGAAAGAAAATTAGCTACTCATATTTGAACTAGGGATAAAAAGGAAATTTTACTAAAATACAAAGAAAATATAAGATAGAGAAGGAATTTCAGAAAATAGAGCTAAAAAATAAACTCAAGGGTGTCAAATTAAGAGAGGGAGACATTTCTTTTACAGATATAATGAGTAAATCATGACCATCAGATTAAAACAATTTAAATGCATAGAATTACGCCATGTGGTAAGTTCTGATTGGTTTGAATACATCATCAGAGTTATTATCCCATGTATATGCATGTACCGTATGCATGTTTTTCTAATTTATTAACATATTGTCATGTCATCGGTCAATAGTGGATAAACATTTTCATTCAATAAGATTGTGATACCTCATCAACCAAGTCACGTCATCAGTCAAGGCCATATATTCAATTAATGCCACATCATTCCTCTAATCAAATGCTGCTATGTCATTAGTCGGTGTCACATCATCAGTCAATGACATGTCAGTACCACGTCATCGTATAGTACATATAAACAGTGTCATGAACAGTACTATAAACATTATAGTATATGTAAACATTACCGTATATGTGAACAGTGATATTTTTACTTTTATACTCCTTCTAAAGTTTTTGACTATTCTGAGTTCAGATTTACTATTTTTTTTGTTATCTGATGTCTCGTTTATTATGAAATAACCATGATGCCCCTAAAATATGTAAAATACTTAATTATAATAAAACATGCATAATTAAATTCACAAGAAACTTGAATACATAAAAGTAAAGAAGTTAATAGAACTTGAAGTGAAAATGACGATTTTCTCCTTTGTAAATATACATTTTCTAATACTCAACACTCTATACTATTATTTAAAGTGCAACATCATAACAATAGCATCATTGAATCTTGGGGATCAATTCGTATTATTTGTATCCTTATGGCATTGAAAAATATTTTTAAAGTTGTAGAAATTGATCTTAAGAATAGTATATTACACAACGAATTTATGATCACAGTTAGATGAACAGTGTTGCAAATAACGTGAGATAAACAGTATTGAGTGAGCAGTAGTGGATGAACTATATTAACAAACAAAGCAATATCAACCCATGTTTCCAACAAAAACTTCACTAGGTTAAGATGTTGTATCTTTGTCAACACCTCAATTTCGGCTAAGAATTCTTTTTTGTCTACTATCTGATCACTTGGAAGGGGTGAGTGGAATTTCTTAACAGCCAAGAATTCTTTAGATGGTAGTTGGCTTTGTAAACACTTCCATGCCGACCATTTCCAATGCATCACCTTGCATCAAAATCATTTGTAGCTCTTATGATTTTCAATATAAACAAATTTCCCTTCGAAATTTAAAATTGAAAGCAATCTCTGAGAGTTTTGGGAACTTCTTTATCCTTCTTCTGAGTCCAACTTTCACTTTTGGAAAATGATGAAAATTGCTATCAGTGCCATTGAAGTAAATAATGCTCCTAAAAGTGGGAAAACTAATTCAAACCACTTGGTTCCAAAACTATGTTTGTATGGCGTTAGCGCTTTACATGCTTCCAATCCTTTCACCCTTCCACACAATTCCTTGCTTCCCTTTAATGATTCCAATGGAGCATTTTCAATTGTAGTGCCATTAGGAGGTAGGCCCTGTAAGTCATTATAGGATATGTCGATGAATAATAAACTGTGCAATTCTTCAAAGCAACTTGGAATTAATCCAGGGAGGCTATTTGGAGAGGTCTGTTGTGGGAGGAGTTTAACTTCTCCACGCTTTCCATATAGCAGATCTGAGACATGCAGTAATTCTCTTCCAAGAAAGTTGTGACTTAAATGTAATTCTGAAAGTTAAACTAGCTTCCCCAATTCCTTAGACAATTCATGGACAAACTGGTTGTTGCTTAAATCCAAGTAGCGCAATTTCTGCAAGCTACTGAATCTATTCCTAGACAAATCGAGGAACTCAAGTTCAGTGAGTGAGCCAATTTCTGCAGGTAGATGAGTTGATTCCCTCTCAAAATGACGTTGGTTAGAGGATTTAACTTTCCAAATTCCTTTGGAATCTTTCCAACTATATGATTTAATGAAAGATCAAATTCATTTAGAGTAGACAAGTTTCCACTATCAGGCGGTATACTTCTAGTAATCTTATTCAATGAGACAATGAGAGTGCCTAATTTAGGACAATTTCCCCAATTACATGAGATTTCACCGCAAAAATTATTGTGGCTGATATATGAGAAAGTCAAAGCGGGATAAATGCAAAAAGCTTCTGATATTTTTCCTCTCATATTGTTTCCCTGAAGACTTATTTTAACTAGCTTTGGGCAATTTCTCCAGCTCTTTGTGATTGGACCTAGGAAACGGTTTCCACCCACAGTTAATCTCTCTAACGCACCATTTCAGCAAATGTTGTGCGGCAAATTGCCAGCAAAATGGTTGTTTTCCAATGCAAACACAGTCAACATGAGATTTCTGATAGAGGGGTGGAATGGAACCGGATAGGTTATTTCAAAGAGGAATAAATATCTTAGATTGCTTAAATTACCAACAAACGAAGAAAGAGACCCTCTAAATTCATTTTGGCCAAGCCCTAACTTGACAAGAGAAAATTCTATGTTTCCATTGGAATCAAACCCGTAAGTAGTTATCACGTAGATGTAATCCTTTTAGGTCCGTCAAATTACCAATAGATGGTGGAAGAAAGCCTCCCAACTCAATTTTCCTTAAATCTAGAATGATAAGAGACCTCAAATTCATTAACTTCTTTGAATAGAAATAGAAAGTAAATTATGATAGAGGTAAAATTGATTCAAGTTGCTAAAGTTATCGAAAGAAGGAGGTATTGAACTGCTAAGTTGATTATTACTTAAGTTCCCCAAGTTTGGAGGAATAAATTATCGCTAAGAAACAATTGAACCAAGCAATGGCGGACCCATACGTGCTCGGTCTAGTTAAGAAAAAATCTTCTATATCCCTTATATTTTTATTAATTTAGTAAAATAATAGAGTTTTTATTTTATTTTTATATATATCCTTAAATCAGTACCCTTATATTTTTATCAATTTAGTATAACAATAGAGTTTTTATTTGTATTCAGATATGTCCTTAACTCAAGTACCCTTATATTTTCATTAATTTTATATGACGATAAAATTTTTAATTTATTTTCAAATATTTCCTCACTTCAATTATATTACTTTCAATTAAATTTAGTGACTTATTTTATAAAATGATTAAATTATACATTTATTGATTAGATTTTAAACATTAGGGAGCTAAAATTTTATTATTGCTATAATTTATTTTAAAACTTCTAATTGAAAAAAAAAAAGGTATGTCAATGTAATATAACATCGTCACTACTATTAAAAATACTTACAAAAATAACATATGATAACAATTATTAATATTTTCATAAAATTTTTATGTAAGTTTTCAAATCTTATTTTTTAGTGACATTAACTAAGAAGACAAGTTAAAAAATAAAATTTGAGTACTTTAAAGAGCTTTTGATAGAAGAATCATCAACACCTAACTCTTTAAAGAGAGTTAGAGTGTCTAATAAAGAAACAACTGCACCCAAGTATCCTTTTGCTTAATTCAGTTTAGTCTATTACTAAAACTTTTGACCAATAATTCGTTTATAATTAAAATGGGTGAATAACTTTTAATTGTTTGATTTATTAATCCTGATAGTTTACTACTTGATTTCAAATATAAAAATTTTACTTATAATTTTTAATTGATTATAATTGCATATATTGATCTATTTTAATTTGAAATTCTTAATTGATTTCTTAATCCTATATAATTACATATTATCATGGGCTGCAATGTTAGATTCCATAATTGAAAAATAATGTTTTGATATTTTAATTACCTTTTATTTTCTACACTTTTTTATAATTATTTTTATAATAGTACATATTTATAGGGATAGAGTTGTTAATGTTCCTCCTTATTTAATGCACTTCTTTCCATTCATGGATTTTTATGTTGGCTTTAACATGTAAATTTTAAAATTTAGCCTCAGGTAATATTAAGTTATGGGTTTTCCCCTGGAACCAAGTTGTTTAGGTTACCTGAAGAAGGAGGGATTGAGCTATTCAAATTTTCGGGGTGCAAGAGAGGGGCTTTTAAGTGAGTTAGAAGGAAAATTTCAAGCGGTTTTTTGCTAGAAAATCTGTTGTTACCTAGCGAAAGAAATTGGAGCTTGGAGAGATTACCAATTTGAGTTGGGACGGTACCAAACAACTCAATAAAGCTGAGATCAAGATAAGCAAGATGAGGAAATGATGAGAATGAGAAATCATGAAGCGTACCAGTTCAGCCTGTATTTATTAGGTTGATGTTGACGAGTTGCTGGTGCCATTGCAACTAATTCTAGACCAAGCATTGGTGGTGGCTTTAGTCTAGTAAGGAAGGATTGTTAAGACTGCTCATTGTGGAGAATATACAGAGGCTAAACAGAACAAGCTCAAGAAGCAGAGCCACGTCAGCATTGATGAGTCAGCAGAGTTTGTTAAGGAAAGCAGAGCCTCAGCTGACAGCTCACCACAAGCTGTTGAAGTTTGTTATTAACGTGTGTAACAAGCTTGTTATGATTAGTTATAAGTAAATGCATGTATGAATACAGGTGTGAGTTTTTCATGATGTTGTTGTTGAACATTCTGAATTCAATAAAACAAAGTCATTTTTTTTTTTTTTTGGTGATTTTCTCTTAAGCCAAACACCTTCACTCTCAATTTCTTTCAAGGAGAGACCGCTTATAGCTTTGAAGTCTGGCTTTCCATTTAAGAAGCGCTTGAGCTTTCTTCATTGGAATCGTAAAAAACAGGAAGCGAAAGCTCAACATAAAAAATAGAATCAAGAAACAAGTGAAGAAAAAACCGTATTCAGGGTAGGTGACCCCACTGGTGTGGAAATGGAAAAATGGTTCAGAAAACAAGCACAAGGGGAGCTAAATTTATAGAAACCACACGAGAAAGTTTAGAACATGCACAACGGGAAATCGATTTAATTTTTGTTTGCACACACGGAGGAATGGGTTTGTCGTATGTGAAATGGGAAAAAGAAAAAGTTTAAACGTGAAGAGTATGCCTCTGTGTATACTGGCATGACTGTTGCTACGCATAGTGTGCTAGGAAAATGTTGTTATATTTTGAGCAACGCGGCACACGTGGGACATGTTGAACGCGGCACACTTGTTAGTTTTTTCTTCCATAGGCACGTTATGTATTGATTCTTCCAGGCCTTACAACAATTTCAGATTCATTCTTCGGGTCCGAGTCAGACAGTTGGTAGTATTAAGAAATTAAGATGTGTTCGACACTTCTCGAATGTTTAATTTCTTAGACACTTGTTTAATGGAAAAAAAAGAGCGAAATCTTACGTTGTTTGACTAACTAATCGAAAATCCCTCATATTTTAAAACATATTCAAAACTTCCCTTGATGTCAACTGTTTTGCTGATCTTATTATTTTATCCTTAGTGGTTATTTGATGTTGGGAATATTAAAAATTTTAGTTATTTAATTAATTAAACAGTTCTTTTATCATGATTAATTGAAAGGTAAATGCAAAAGTTACTAGAAAAAATAGGAGAATTGCCATAATTTTTAAATTAATCCTAAAAACTTTTTAGAATTAATTGAAACATCAAATGCAAAATAAATATACGTACTCGCGCTTTTTTTATTCCAGAGAATAATAAGTGGAGATTAAACAATAAAATAATATATATAAATATATTGTTTCAACTTTTTTTTCTCCAAAAAAATAGTATGTAGAGATGTGTGTGTTTCATAAATTTTGAAAATAATTCAGGGTTAACTAAAATATGACACTGCCCTTGCTTTTTCAAATAAAATTTTAAATTTAATTTTTTAATTATTTTAATTAAATATTTAAAGATATTCATATTCTCAACATTAAATAACCATCAAGAATAAATGGTATGATTAACAAAAAAACGATACGTAAAAGGACTTTGGATGTCTTCTGAAACATCATGAGAACTTGAATAGTGTTTTGCGAAACACTCGTTAAATTATCGCCAACTTGACAAAATTTTGAAAACTGGGTATGTCCTGCAAATTACGCGTGCTTGTGGTTCTACGCCTTTTGTTGATTCGATCTTTTCTAGCCTTAAGAGGCAATCAAGCATCATATATCACTCATGGACTTAATTTGTTAATGACAAGCACAATTGACCAAAGAAATTAGCTCACGTGTTTTAGTTGCCATATTACTGTGGAATTGGTGGCTCTCAGAGGCTCCCAAATCTAGTTAATTTGCCATATGAATCTGGCAAATGAAGTTGTGCGAATGCATACGATTAATTTTGGGTATTTAGTTTTGTAACCTATAAAATTTAACATTTTGAATTGAAACCTAATAGTTTTTCAATACTCATACGTGTAAATTGTTAAATACTAAAAAATATATATTTATAAAATGTAAATCGTCATTTTACACTTAAAGTTCCATTAACTTCCTTGATTTTATGTATTTAAGTTTTTTGTAATTTTAATTATGCGTGTTTTATTATAATTAAGTATTTTATGTATTTTAGAGATATCATGGTTAGTTTACAATAAACGATGATAAATCTAAACTCAGAACGATGAAAACCTTAGGAGAAATATAAATGTATAAATGTCACTATTCACATATGATATTGTTCACATGTACAATATTGTTTATGATACTATTTATGATACTGTTTATATGTATTGTACGATGGCATGGCATTAACCGATGAGTAGCAACAATCAATAACGTGACAACATTTGACTTAAGGAATGATGTAGCATTGATTGATTATGTGGCGTTAACTGATAAGGCGTCATAATCTTATTGGATAAAAGTATTTATGCACTGTTGACCGATGATGTGGTAGCATATTAATGGATCAAAAAAATATTCGTGCGGTACATGTATATACACGGAATAATAGCCTTGATGATATGTTAAAACTAATCAGAACTTGCCACGTGACGTAATCCTGTGCGTCCAAATTGTTTTAATCCAATGGCCATGATTTACTCGTTGTATTTGTAAAAGAAGGGTTACCCCCCTAATTTGACACCCTTGAGTTCATTTTTGAGATCTATTTTGTAAAATTTCTTCTCCTTCTTGTATTTTCTAAGTATTTTATTAAAATTCTCATTTTATCCCTAGTTCAAATATGAGTAGCTAATTTTCTTTTAAGCTTATGTTGAAGGTGAAGTCTCAACATGATCAATAGACTTAATTAGTAAATTTATTTTCTCTTCTCCTCTAATTTCTGTAGATGTTTTGACTTTTCGTTGATAGATAGTGATAACACAGTTATTACTGTTATCACTGTTTGATACGATAAACTCTTAGCATCATACTAATTAGAGTATGGTTCATAAGGAGTGGATTTCTCCCTCATAATTTAATTCGTATTAATAAGAAATATTTAGCGCATATTAATGCAGATCCAGATATCCAAGTACTTTATTATAACAGTTGTCATTTTTTAATTATTTCTACTATTTTAATTCAAAATTTAGAATAATTTCACCATAATTTCTATCATCTAATTAGAAAATTAATTTGACACATAATTAAAATATACCTCCTCATGGGATCGATATTCGTCACCATTAATCTATTCTACAATAGATTTGTGCATTTACGAGTTCAATAAAATTTACACAACATAAATAACTTAAAATTTTATAACCAATAAATTCCATAACATATCAGGTCATAAAAAATTTTTATTAGTTTTACAAAAAGTGAATGATCATATTATTATAAACTAGTAACAATAGATCATTTAGAAATATATAACGTTTTACTAAGAAATTATTGAATTTAAAATATTCAAATAAAATTTATTTTAAAGACACCATGGTGGTCAAATATGGATAAAAGACCTTGCTAGGTCAACCTAAAAAAAAAAAGAAAAGAAGATAAATTAATGAGGATTTTAATTGGTCAATTGTCTAAATTTCTTTTTTATTGGATATTATAAATTTTATTTTGCAGTAGTCAGGTTATTTTTTAAAATACATTTATTTTAAAAAAGGATTTCTTTTAGAGTTTTTGAATATCTTGGAAAGACGTTATTAATTGAAGTCAAGCTAGACAACAAAACATGAGATCACAAATTCAACTTGTTAAGAAAATTTCCTAGATGTTCTAGACATTTTTTTCTTTAATTTCTAATTAAGAAATGTAAATTATGAATTTTTCTTTTCTTTCTTCTTCTTTTTCGTTTTTTTTTTTTGCATTGATATATAAATTAATTTTAGAAATATACTTGTATTTCTATTAAAAAATTATTGAAAATGCTCTTTTCTAAATATCATTCCTATCATTTGTGAAACACAAAATTATCAAGAATATACTTGTCAAAATTATTATAAAGTACTACAGTTACTTATTTAGTCAATTATCCAAATTATTGAAGTTCTTTTATTTATTTATCTTTTTAAATAACGGAATGGGTGCTGAATGATGACTTACAAAGCATGAAGGTATAAATGATGATTGTAGATTCATGGATGTGTTGAAAATTAATCCTCCTATCATGTTTCGCACCATTGATTTTCCGTGCTTCCATTAATTTATCCTTTGGATTTCAGCCACCAAATCCAACAGATATTAGTCGTGGGTTGTAACTTAGCCTCGGCCCAGGTTTAAAACGATTTATTAATGCGGTGATGGGTTGAATAATTCTCTTATTCCTAATGCTAACATTCACATCAACTATTCAAAGAAAAAAAAAAAGAAAAGAGAAATTCACACTACATAATGGTTGTGGTCCAGCTCTAAATTGAAAGGACAAATAATGCCATTACTGAAACATCTTAATCAAGAATGAGTTAGTCAAGTGTACGTATATACTTAATTGAAAGACGGGCCTAAAATAATTGGAGAATAGATATTATCATAGGTGAGTTTGCCTGACGTCCCTGGATTGAGTAATTGGCACACTTAAATTTGAGGAATAAAAATTTGGAAGAGTGATACATATTCCTAATATTTCTCATTTTTTGACCTAAATCTTTTATGTTTTTTCAATTACTCATTTTATCCTTCACATGCTGAAAATTTGTAATTTACAAGCTATAAAAACAATGATGGCCAGTAATTGAAAAGGGATAGAATTTATTTCAAATTCAACTACAATATATATATATATTAAATTTTGTATTTTAACTTTTACAAGAATCATGAATTCAGTTCTAGTTTCGGAAGTAAATTTGGTTTCAAACTCGTCTTTCAATCCTGCACTAAGTCTCTCGTGGAATACTGTAAATTATTCTTGAAAGATAGTGAAAACATGCAATATTAAGGGCTCTTGTGGTAGATTTGATACCACTTGTTTATGGACTATATGAACCTTTTTAATAATATTTTTCATGTAAACTTTAGAGAAACATCACTTGACAATAATTAACTTGAGGCCTTGCATACATTCAACACTCAACAGATACTTAAGTAACGCAGCAGATAACTAATCCCAATAATTTATTGAGCCACATAAATTAATCACAATCCAAAGTCTTACATGACGTGCTTTGCCTTCCCCCGATTTAATTAGTCAGTTGTCTAAATTTCTTCTTTATTTGATATTATAAACTTTATTTTGCAGTAATCAAGTTATTTTTTGAAAAACATTTTTTAAAAAATTCTTTAAGAGTTTTGAACATCTTAGACAAATTTTATTAATTGGACTCAAGTTAGACAGTAAAACATGAGATTACAAATTCTTGTAAAAATAATTTCCTAAATATTCTAGACATATTTTTTCTTTTTTAACTTCTCATTAAGAAATGTCAACCAGGATTCTTTTTTAAAGCATTGATACATAAATTACGTTCAGAAATATGCTTGTATTTATTTAAAAAAAAACAACTGAAAATACTCTTTTCGAAGTTTCATTTGTCAAACACTAAATTCTCAAGAATGCGATCTTCTTTATTTATTAGAAAAATTGTTATAAAGTCAAACAATTATTTATTTGGTCAAAAATCAAAATTGTTGAAGTTATTTATTATTTATTTTTTTAAACAACGAAACGGGTGCCGCCCCATTCACACCACAAAATGGTAGTGGTCCAGGTCTAAAATAAAAAGGTCAAATGTCATTACGTAATCAATTATGGGCTAGTTAACTGTACGCATATGTTTAATTGAAAGAAAGGGGCCTGAAATAATTGGAGAATAAATATTGTCATAGGCAAGTTTGCTTGATGTCCCAAATTCTAATTGGCACACTTAAATTTGAAATATTAAAATTAGGAAGAATGATATATATTTTTAATGTTTCTCATTTTTTCGCATAAATCTTTCTTTTTTATAAATTACTCATTTCATCCAAAAATATTTCTTTAGTAACTATAGTTAAAATTAATTTTTTTAATTCCTTCCTATATTTTAAAAATTACTCAAAAGCTTCTTGTTGTCAATTTTAGGGGCATTCATAATCCAATCCGATCCGCTCAATTCATCTGATTTGTAAAAATCTAATCTATGGATCCGTAAATTAGATTAAATTAAAAATTTAAAAATCTACAGTCAATGAATTAGATATAGATTTACTTCTGTAAATCTGTAAAAATCCATAAATCCAAAAAAGTAAAAATTTTTATTTAAAACTTGTAACTATGACATTAATACTAACTAATAAATAAGTAAGTTAAAATATAATTATATTAACAATATATTATATCTTATTCAATAATAATATAAAATAAAAATAAAGAGATTGTCAATTTTCCACCTATTCTAATTAATATATATCACTTACTCTTTGTTACTTTTTATAATAACTAATAATCTTTCTTACAATATAATTTTAAAATATTAAACCTATTTTCAAATATCTATAGTAAATTATATGAATACAAACTAGGGCGGGGCATTCGGTTCGGATTAACAAAAAAATCTAAAAATTTGGGGTTCGGTTCGGTTAAGTTTGGGTTAACAAAACAATCCAAACGGGTTGAAAATTGTAACCTGATCGGCTTTAAATTCAATTCGGATTGAACCTGAACCGAATCTAAAACCCGATGGACAAAAATATATGTATACACATTTTTTTTTTATAAATCTTTCTCTCCCCACTCCCTCGCGCGTGCCCAATTCCAATTTCAAAATCCCTACACTAGCTGCCTAGCCTTGGATAGTCCACCTCTTCTCATCTTCTTCCACAGCAGCAGCACAGTCGTACTAGCGCAGCCCACAAACGTCCAGCCGACGCCAACAATCCGGCTCACCACCTCACAACTGACTGACTCTCACTTTGCCCACACCCGTTCGCTTCCGATCCAGCTACTATTGCTTGCATCTCTGGTATCGCCTTGAACCACTTTCAATCCATCTCTGCGATTAGTCGGTTACTTATTTTTTAGTTATTGTTGTTAATTATTATTGTTATTATTATTAACAATCGCCGCATGCTCCTGGCTTATGCTTCCTTCCTTTGTATTTTTGTTCCTGGTTCATGCTCTCGATTGATTCGACCTGAAGCATAATGTATTAAATATTATTAAGTGATGCTTGTGTTTCACAACATAGAGTGGCTTAGATTGGAGCTTTTTCCGAAAAGTTGAAAATTTTATTTAATTATTTATTATTCACACAGGTAAGAAATAAACTCTTCTTCCTTTTTCTAATGCCACACGCTGGTGAGCATGTCTAGTGTGTTTTAGTCCAATAAAAATTGTTGCAAATGTTACACGGCAAGGAAGCTTAAAAGGTTCAACCCTAATTAACCCGAATTATCAAACCGAATCAATCTAAATTGTGAATCCGATCCAAATCGAACCAAAATCGGTTGGGTTTGGGTTTGCATTTTCAACCCGATTGGATTCAATTTTCCAATCCGAATGAGTCGTAACCCAAACCGATACTCAAACAATTCGAATCGAAATTTGATTTGCCCACTCTTAATAGAAACTAAATAAAAAAGTAAGCATTAAAAATAAAAAATATATGTTTTGATGTTAAAAAATTAATAATAATTTTTTATATTTTTATTCTGTAAATATTTTCTTATAATAGATATTTTGTAATAGTTTAAAATTAAATGTAAAAAGTATAAGATAAATATTTTTTTATTTATTTTATAATAATTTCTTTTATTTATCATTCAAGTTATCTTATAATATTTTTTTATAATTTTATAAATAATTTTTTTATATATTTATTATACGAAAATACTTATAACATAAGAAAAGTATAAGAAAAAATATTTTATTATTATTTTAATCAAAACATATATTTCTTATTTTTAATACTTAATTTTTTATTTGAATTTCTATTAATGTGATTTGTTTAATCTATAATAAGTATGAATAAAAGAATTTTTGAAAATAATGATAATATTATAAATTTGTATTGCTAGGAGAGTTATTGGCTTTTATAAAAATAATGGTAGACAAATGATATATTAATTACAGTAGAAAGAAATTAGTACTCTCCCAAAAAAATTAAATAAACAAATATAACTTCCTAAATAGTTAATGTTTATGTAATATAAATAAATGAGTTTCTTTAGTGTGTTATATTTTAAAACTTTGTGTAAATTTTTTAAATTAATTTAAAAATAAAATTTTTTAAATCTTATTTAATTTTAAATTTGATTGGTAGTAAAATTATTTTTATTTAGTTAGTTTGTCAGTAGGATAAAATTAAAAAATTTTAATATGTAAGCTAATCTGTAAAATGGTGGATTGAATACAAATATGATTAAATCCACTATCTATAGATGTACATATTAGATTTAAATTGAGTTTCATCAATTTGTGAATTAGATTATTTAAAAATTTATAATTTGTAAAATTATGGATAAGATATAGATTGATATCTAATCCATAAAATTTGATCCACAAACATACTTAGTCAATTTATTTCTATTATATGGACATATTAATTTATTTTTTACTTTTCTCATTTTCATTTTTATAATTCACATGCTGTGAATTTGTAATTTACAAATTATGAAAATAGCGATGACCATTAATTGATAAGGAATAGAATATATTTTAAATTCAACTACAAAAAAGGTAAATAAATATTTTTTGTATTTTAACTTTTACAAGAATCGTGAATTCAATTCTTTTTTTGGAAGAAGACATCGGTTTGAAACTCGTCTTTCGGTGCCACACTAAGTTTCTCGTGGAGTATTGTAAATTATTCTTGAAAGATAGTGAAAGCATGCAATGTTAAAGGCTCTCGCGGCAGATTTGATACCACTTGTTTGTGGACTAAATGAACTTTTTTAATAATATTTTTCATATAAATTTTGGAGAAACATCACTTTCACTTAACCCTAATTAACTTTCGATCTTGCATGCATTCAACACTCAACAGATACTTAAGTAATGAAGCAGATAATCAGTCACAATATTTTATTTAGCCACATAATCCAAATGTCTCACGTGCAAATTACGTGTCATGCTTTGCCTTCCCCAACCTCTCCCCCCATGAAGGGCTTATCCAAAGTAAGAGATTGAACAAAGAGTAAGCATACGTATATATATATCACTTCACAAAAAAGAAATAAATAAATAAAGAGAAAGTGGAAGGGAAAATTCACAGAGCTCATGTCTTGATAGTTTCATATTCAAGCCCAGGTCACGTAACGCCATTTTCCAATTTGCCAAATGATTAACAAATTCTTGAGAAAATATGCTCTTTAAAAGTATATGGTTTTATTTAATTGTAATAAATATTTTTTTGATTAATAAAAAAATTGAAGTGTTTTATTTAAATATCTTATTTGTATTAATTTTTTAGTAAAGTCTATTTAATCATATTATATGTATTTATGTGATCACTACATAGATTTACAGAAAAAATAAATACAAGTTATCTTATGATTTAATGAATTGAGTTCGTAATTGATAAATAAAGTTGGGCACTTTATTTAGGTATAAACTATAATAAATTCATTAAATAATTTGTCTTAATCATATATGAATTTATTGATGTAGTACAACTACATTGAATAAGATCACATATGAGATTTAATTAACTTTATAATAACTGTCAGACTTATTAAATCTTATAGGCATTGATTTTACTATAATCTTAATCTTGAGTTAGTATAATTTCATGATTATGGTTGTCATTCCATTTGAGTTACCAATGGACACGACATATACTTGTACTCAAGATTACTTGGTATCTCAGTAGGAATAATTATAAGGGTTGAAGTTATAAAATAATAATATGAAATTTGTACAACACATCTCCTTATGAGTTTTCGATACTTGATCATAAAATTCTCTGATCAGAGTGTGTCGACATATTTAATATGTTGAAAATGATTATTAAAGAAAACCAGTAAATATCAAGAAACATGATGTTATTAAATTGATAAGACAATTGAGATATCAATTTAATTAATGATGTGGTGCAAAGGATTGTGTAGTAAAAAGATCAATGTGGCTTGAGATAAATTATTATTCGAGCATACAATTATGGAGGCTAGTTCCAATCTTATAATAGAGTAGAATTAGAATTAAATGATTAGGCTTGTTTAATTACAAGCTTAATTAAGCTATTATTGTATGTTCCCAAATGATCCTTAGGTTAGCTCATTTAATTGACGATACCACTATTAGACCTAAAAATAAGAAAGCTGGCATATTAGATAAAAAACTTAATTATAATATTTATTAAGACCTTATGTATTATATTAATGTGTAAATGGAGTCTTGTATTATTTTACAAGGTGGGTCCTAAAGTAGTTACACATTATTTTTACTTTTTACGTAAGTTAAGAGATAATAATATATAAAATATTTAATATTTTGAATTATTAAAGGAAACAGAAAACATATGTTAGGATTTTACAAGGAAATATTATATAAATATTCTTTTCTCTAAAAAATATAGAGACAACTTTTGAAAAAAATATTGGAAAAAAAAGTCAGTAGTTTTTGGGAGTGATAAAATGAACACCTACACATTCAGTGCAGATCAAACTTGAGTCATAACCTAAAGTTCGTTTAGTGGTGGATTTGTTACTTTCTATCATTCATCTTCCTAGATTATCGTGGTATGATTTTCTAAATTATGAATTTCTTATTATTTTATGAGATCATTCCTAAAATTTTATTTTATGAGAAAACTTATGAGTTTTCACTACCACAAACTTCATTTACAAGTCCAAAAAACCATTACAGCCCTCAAATTAAAATGATTTGTCTTAATCATATATGAATTTATTGATGTACTACAATTACATTGAATAGTCTTAATCATATACAAAGACTTTTCAAACCCTTTTAATTGAATAGTCTATGACGCTTTTCTTTATTGGGTTCTTGATGTTGTAAAAGGTTTCAGTACATTTACTATTGGCTTTTTGACTCAAACTTGTGCTGTTAACTTTATATTTATTATCTTGTTTGTCATGGATTGTTCAAGCTTCCTTTTTCCTTGATGCTAGTTTTGATTCTGGGGTTGTCGTTACTTGAGCTTTAAGACATGCCATCTTTCATTGCGATCAAAAGCAATATCCATCGTAATTTGAAATGTTATTAATCAATTCAGTAATATTGGATGTCCATTCATAACTTCCTATAGTATTTCCCAGAAAATCAATCCTTTTTGCCGAATTTTACTCTTAGCAAATCCTATGTTCGAAACAATGTGTTATCTAATTAGGCCACGAATTATGAAATTCTGAAAAAGCTCTATTGCAATTTTGAAAGGCAATTCATATTAATGTAATGAAAGTGTGGAGCCCATAATAATGATAGACAAACCCTAATAACCAACTTGTTTGCCAAGTAGAAACTCACAAAATTTTTCCTTTTTGGCTTTAATTACATCAAAAAAAATGATTTATAAATATTATTATGGCCATCGCTCATTGGCTCTCCATGAGTTCCATTATCAAGAAGTGTATCCATAGCTTCTTGTACTAATTTCTCCTAGCATGTTACTAATTTTCCCAGTGCAAATTTACTTGTTCTCAATAGATCGGTAAGAGTATTGTTTTGATAGATAATTCTTCTATAGAGCTCATTAATATCTAAATCATTAGTTTATCTTCATCTATTTAAATGATAGTTCTCAACTCAGGAAGAAGAACAGGTAATAAATATAAAATCATTTACTCACTGATTTTGGAAACTTAAAAAAATTTTTAATGGGAAGCAAGAATAGGATGAGCCTCCTAAAACTTTGTCTAATGAGGAAATCTTTAACATGATAAAAGATATCAATAATAAGTTTGGGAAAAAAAGAGCAAAAAGTGAAAACATGATAGAGGTAGTGATGATGACAGTGATTAAAATATAACTAGAAAATTATACAAAAAGAGATGAATCTCTTTAAACTTAGAATATTGAAAATACTTATTAGTTTGTCATCAACTAAATCTAATTCACATTGAAAAAAATGTGTGTGAAAATATTTATGGCATAATATTTTATCAACCGGGCAAGACAAAAAGTGGGATTAATGCTAGAAAAGATCTTAAACATCTTGAGATAAGAGGAAAACAGGTTCTTGATAAAACAAATAAAAATAGCAAAGTCTTATCTCTAGTTTCATACACTTTGAATAAAAAGAAAAAAAAAACAATTTTATGAAATCTTGTAAAGTGTGAAAGTTCCTAATGGCTATTCTTCTAATGCCCCAAAACTTATTTCAATAGATAATCGTTGGCTTCAAGTCCTTAAGTCCCATGACTATCATACTTTGATACAACAACTATTGCTTTTAGTCATTCGAAATTGTTTGCCTATAAATGTTAGAAATGCTATAATCATGATGTGTTTCTTTTTTAATTCTTTATGCTCTAAGATGGTAGAACCTAACACTCTTGACTAGTTGCAAAAGGAACTTGTTATCATTTTATGCACTTCATACCTAGCTTTTTTGACATAATGATCCATTTATCAGTCTATCTAGTTGAACAAATTATGTGGGCCAATTTACCTTTGATAGATATATCCTTTTAAGAGAGATATGAAAACTCTTAAGGATTTTATTCGTAACCACTATCGCCCAAAGGGTTGTATTGTAGAAAGTTATTTTTCTAAATAAGCTCTTAAATTTTGTACTGAATATCTCTTAAATTATGATGCTATTGGATTACCTACTAGTTATTAAATTGATTTTTTAATTTAAAGGTCTTTGGGATGTGTAAACATTAAGGTGGTTAATGATCTTTTATTAGCACAAGCACACCAGTGCATTTCTAATAAACACTGTTGAAATCTAGTTATACATAGAGTAAGATATTTGTTAATTTTTAAATATATATTACTATAGAATTATAATTAATATTCTAATTTTAAGTGTTAACATGGTCTTATTATAGGGAGCATATGCATTATTTGACATGAACATACCCCTATAAAGTAAGAAAACATCTATGGTTGTAAAATGAACACACTCATACAATTTCTACATCATTATAAAAGAAGTTTAGAATTAATACTCCATTAAATGCAATATAGACTACAAACTTTAATAAGAATATTTTCATGTAACTAATTATTGTAATTTTTAATTTAAATTGTAGGTAGCACATGATAGGGCAAACAATGTACTAGTTGAAGAAATAGTGTGATCATTAGCAAATAAATTGCGCTCAAGTCTAGTGACATACTTTGGCTAATAGTGTAACTCAAAATAGTGGTTTTAGAGTTGTGCTAACACTTTATAAATTTCAAGCTCAAAAGCTAAAAGTTCTCATTCTAGAGACATGACTTTTCATGGAGTCAGTAATGAGATTCGGCAGCTTGATTATCTAGTGGTTAAAAAAATATTATTCAAGTGTGATTGGGTAGATGATAGGAGGGTTGGTATTAATGATTTGGGTTTCACTATAGTTGATTTAAATTGAATTAGTTATAAATCTGATTGCTTTATTCTAGCTTGTCATGTAAATGACTAAGCAGATAAGAGTAAATCAATATTTTTTTTAGTGATTGAAAAAGCTTACAAGTTAAATAGAGAAACATGTGAAGACATGGATATGTTTTCACCATTATCCAATAAACTTCCAGTATGTGATTTAGATGAGGAGAATGATGAAGGAATTTATGACAGACAAGATTGTGATGCTATTCCAATTGATATTAATTTAGAAAATCATTAAAAGTCTAGTGAGTGATTTATTTATTTTATTATATTCCACTACTGTTGTGTTGAATTTTTAATCTAATTGATGTATTTATTTATTTTAATCACTTTCAAGATTTAGGAGATATGGCTCAAAACGATGTTTCCACTCTTCTAAAACCAGAAGAAGACTAAGGAAACGAAAACAAGCAAAAAAGAAAGGCTTATAAAAAAAGAATTTATTAATGAAGCTTTAATTGAGTATAATTCTTACATAGAGATGGTAATAAGGTGGGGTGAGGGTGGGGAGGCCTACCCTCTTTCCTACCCTATTAAAAATTTTTCCTCTATTCCTAAACCCATTCTTTAATAAATTTACATGGAGTAGGAATGAGAAATCCTCACATGGGGAATGAGTTCCCTATCCCCACCCCATTTCTCATTTTATACTAGATATTGATACATAATTTTAACAAATTATATATTATTATCATATTGAAGGCTTGAATAAAATTATTAGCGTAATTTCAATAAATTAAAGATTTGAATAAAATCATTACCATATTATAAAGTACTTCAATTATTTTTAAAAAGGTCTAAATGTTTGAAACAAAATCTTATAATGATATTAAAATTGAAAAATATTCAAAGATAGCAATTCTAAGAGTGAAAATAAAGTATATTAATGTTTTAATATTGAATAAAAGTTATATCATATAGTTTTCTTTTAGCTATAGTCCATTTATATCAAGTAAAAATAACAAAGAAATTTATTAACTAATATTTTAATTGATAAAATAAAAATTAGAAAAAAATTTATACATAATGAGGATTGCGGTGGAGGTATAGTGGAGAGTACAAGACCACACCCCGCCTTATTAAGAATTTTGAGATTGTTTTTCTCTCATTTCCTACCCCATTCCCCAAAAATTATTTAAAATTTACTCCATCGGGGGTAGGGCCCGGTGGAGCTCCAAATCCATGGAGAATTTTACTATCTCTATTTTTACGGTATTCTAGTTGGGAATGAAAGAAATCTAAGGAGTTACATTAGCATCATCATACATGAAACAATTTTGATCTTATTTGATAATTGGCCACCTAAAATGAAAGAGACCTCTGGGTTCATTTTAAGGTTTTATTTAATTTTTTAATACTATATTTAATGATTTTATATGATTTTCTAATTTATATAAACTTAGTGCTAATCCATGCTATTACTTTATAGAAAAAGTTCAATTTAAGATTGAAATGTAAAAGCCAACTGTTAAAATGGATGGGTGTTGCATTAAGAAACTTTAGAAGTCAGTCAGTAAAAGAATTAATTCTACCACACAAGGATAATATAAAGTCAGTAAGGTTACCTCCTATTGAATATCCAAGTAATAAAAAGGAAAATTGGAAACTTTTTATTGACAAAATTTTGTCTTAAGAATTCTAGGTGTTGTTTGTTAATATTACTTGATTTATCTATTTTTAGTGATTAAGAATTAGTTGTAACCTTTTTTTTCTTTTATTATATTATTTGTGTAGGAAAAAAGCATGAAAGTAAAAGCAAAAAGAGCACACAATGTCTACAACCATCACTTGGGTATCACAGGATATGATGGCATATTGTATAGAAAAATATATACAATAAGTAATTTAATATATTAGTGCAATAAAACCAACTAATACATATAATATAATAGAATTATTACTTTTTGTTTTTTATCAATCTGTAACAAAAAAAAGGAAAATGGAGTTCTTGAACGAGAGATTGACCGCAATAAAACTTGGTTAATGGCATGAGTAAATTAAGATGGCAAATATGCTTTTGAAGTGATGCAATAGATGAGAAAATAGTTGCTTGTATATTTAATTCTCATGTATTCCATTCTTTAATGGTATAATTAAGTTTGCTTGTATCATGAATTTTAAGGATGAGATCAATGGTTATTAATAATTATTTAACTCCTTAATTTAACTCGCATATTTATAATTTTTTTAATGTAGAATGAGCTAAAGAATCAAGTTAAACAAGGAAAATTCCAATCACAAAGGTCAAATGACATTCTAAGCGAAGCCCTTCAAAATCAACCAAACAGAACAAGATGCAAAGAATAGCACAATTCATCACTCCATCCATGTACTTTCGTATTCCTAATGCTACAGAATTGGCAAGAGAAAGAAAGATGTTTCAAGAAAGTTTTCAATTTATGTCTGGTTAATTAAAACACATGAATGCAAGGTTAAATATCTAGAGTAATGCTGAAGTTGGTAGTTCTAACTATCCCAAGCCTAAACCTTCCATTGGTGTTCAATTTGAGATTGATCAGTAATCTCTTGAAACTCTGGGAAAAAGAAAGGTTAATAGAGGGAATGCTATATGTCATTATTTTATTTTTATTTATTTCTATTTATTTATACATGTACTATTACTAATAGTGTACATGCATATTTTAATTATTTCATAGGCCAATTTCCTATTGGGTGCATTAACTCAAAATTTTGTGAAGAGACTACTGAATTCAAAGAATACTCTTATCAAAATTTTCCAATCAACTCCTCAACAAACTCTAAAGAAACTAGACTTTAAAATTACTTCAAAGCCTACGCCAAGAAGCTTTCCTAGATTAACTCATAAAGTAAATGTACAGCTCCTCTATGATGAGAGAGTACCCAAAAAGAGCCACTCGTCATCAACCCAATAGTAAAAAACCTCAAACAAAGTGTGAAAAATATACGGGCAGTTGCACAGTTAAGAAAGAATGACACTAGTGAATATATGAATATATTTATTATACTTACTGAGAATTCCTTATCTCACTCAATAATGATTGGATATGACATAGCAAATTTTGGTGAAATTTGAGAAATACACTTGGAGAAAATGATTTGTGATAAAATCATCGAGTTCAAGGAGGTCTCAAATTGTATACTATCAACTTATGGATCAAGTAAGATGAGCGTGGATTGTGTTTTATTAAACTTGAAGCTATTATTTTTTATTTTATTAGTTAAGTTTACTTTATATATGTTTACTTTCACTTACATACTTGTACAAGGAGATGAAGAACAATGGAAGTGTCAAGGTAGTTCAGTTTGGGCTTTTTGAGAACTTACATCCAACAATAGTCAGTGTTAGCCTAAAAACTACACATAATGTAATTTTAATGACAAAAAATATGTATTTTAATTGTTTTAAATTAGTAATATATGTATATTTTCACTAAGCTTTTGAAGGATAGTATTTATGCAAGTGAATCAAGTGAAATCAATTTCAAGACATTCAACGGACAACGGCTCAATCAAGAATAAAGTTTGGAGCAAAACAGACTTTTGATTATGATAAATTTTTGTAAAACCGGTATGATTTAATTTATGCTTGATTTGGCAATTTGTAAAGCTCAAGATTTTAATTCATTAATCTAAAGTTTTGATCATAAAGCAAGTATTTCATGCAAAATAATTGATTTTCTAAAAATGGATTAAAGTAAAAAATTTTTGTAATTTTTTATTTTAATAAGTAACTTTTAAATATGAATTTGGGTTTGTTTACAAAATTAAAAATATTTTTGGTCCTCTTATAATTTCTGAAAGTTGTGGGAATGAGAAATAGTTTTTAGAAATTTTGAAATTACACTTGTTCGCAAAGATTTTAACATTTTGAGTTATTGTATAATTATTGAAATATATTGGGTAAAATTATAATTTCATGAATAGTATTACTGTAGCAATTTCAAATTTAACGGTAACTTTACTGGAGTGCGTGGCTAACCACTTGAGGGAAGAGGTTAGCTATTTCGGCACTAAAATTTATCTATGACGGTTATTTTTTTAGTCTAAACTACATAAACTCAAATCAAACTTTTTTCTAAGCTCTTGAACAACCAAAAACAAGTTCATACATCATTCATTAAGCTTTCAATTTGAAAATCTTCATAGATTAAATCTTCATTGATCTATTATTTGTTTATCAACTCTCGATAGAGAGTAATTGTTATATTTCTCAAATTCATTATAAACTTTGTGATTGTTTAAGTGTAAGAAACACTTGAGTGAAGATATTGGGGGATAATCTCTTAAGTGTAAAGGTTTTTTGACATCTTGAAGTTAATTGTAAAGAACTTGAAGTTTTGGGAGGCTTAGTTAGTGAATCCCTCAAGCTTGGTTTGCTCAGAGGCGTGGACGTAGGCGAGGATTACAGAACCACGTAAAAATTCTCGTGTTTGTTTTCTCTTCCCTTATTCTTTTATTATTGTACTTTATCAAA
The DNA here is from genome assembly GCA_030449875.1 of Aegle marmelos. NCBI lineage: Eukaryota > Viridiplantae > Streptophyta > Magnoliopsida > Sapindales > Rutaceae > Aegle > Aegle marmelos. The sequence continues at coordinate 14,416,892 of JASUUL010000115.1, forward strand.
CTTATTGTTTTTTATTTTGTTAGGGCAATAGATAAAATTGTGGAGTGGTTTGCTTAGATTAAATTTTAAAAATCCAATTCACCCCCCTCTTGGGTTGCATAACTAGCATTTCATTTAGTATCAGAGTAAAATTCTCTTATTAGAATTTAACAATCTAGAGTAAAAGATTCATGGTAACCCAAAATGAATCTACATTCAAGGAAGGACAATCCACAACTCTACCATCGTTCTTTGACAGTAATGACTACCCATATTAGAAAACTAAGATGAGAATTTATTTACAAGCTTTAGATTATGACATTTGGGAAGTTGTTTTTGATGGACCATTTATGCCAATGACTAAAAATGAATTAGGAGATGACATTCTAAAACCTTCATGGGAATGGAATGAATTGGAAAAGAGAAAAACTTCTCTAAATTCTAAAGTTATGAATGCATTATTCTGTGCTCTTGATAAGAAAGAATTTTATAGAGTCTCTAGTTGTGAAAGTGCCTATGAAATTTAGTGTAAACATGAAGTTATTTATGAAGGTACTAATCAAGTGAAAGAGTCCAAAATTAGTAAATACACTCAACAATATGAATTATTTCAAATAGAACAAAATAGAAGTGTTTACTCTATGTATACTAGATTTACGAATATAGTGAATACTTTAGGAGCCCTAGGGAAAACCTTTTCTAATAGTAAAAAAGTTAAGAAAATCATTAGATCACTACCAAAGAAATAGAGACCTAAGAGGACTGTCATTGAGGAAGCTAAATATTTAAATACATTACTTATTGTTGATCTAATTTGGTTCTCTTATTTCTTATGAGGAAGATTTGGCAGCTAAAAGAGAAAATGAGGAGAAAAAGAAAAGCATTGCTCTCAAAGCTTCAAAACATGAGAGTGATGAGGATAGCGAGCTGGATGATGAGGAGATGGCTATGCTGGTAAGAAGATTTAAAAAATTCTTCAAGAAACCTATTGAGCGAAGAAAATTTAGAAACCTCAAGAATCAAAAAAAGAAGAAAGAGGCGATTATATGTTATGAATGCAAGAAGCCTGGCTATATAAGATCAGAGTGCCCACTTCTTAGTAAGCTTAAAAAAAAAGCCATGGTATCTACTTGAGATGATAGCGAAGAAAAATCAAGTGATGAAAAGGAATCTCATGAAGTGTCAAATTTGACACTTATGGCAATTGGAAATGAGTCAGTCGATGAACATGATGAGGTAAGTGACCCTACTTATGATGAGTTATATGATTCATTTAAAAAATTACATGATGATTGGTTAAAAATTGGTAAAAAGAATGTATGCCTTAAAAAGAAAATATTAGAACTTTCAAGTGAAAGAGATGTATTACAAAAGTGTAATAACTCATTAAATGAAAAGATCAAAATACTATAATTAGATAATAAAGAATTGCATAATAAGATTACTTCAATTAAAGATAAACAAAGTACTTCATATGAGTATGAAAAATTACCTATTGATGAATTGTTGAGAGAAAATGAAGTACTTAAAAAAAAGATTAATGAGTTCAATGAAATTGTGTTTTTACAAATGGTTAAAAGAACTTACAAAAATTGTTAAACACTAAAAAATGTGTATTTGATAAAGGTGGAATAGGATATAAGCCTAACTTAAAGCAAAAATATTATAAAAATTATTTTGTGAGAGTCACGTCTATAAATAATCCTAAGATTGATTGTCATTATTGTAATGGAAATAGTTATATGAGTTATAGATGCCATATTAAAATAAATGCATACCAAGGAGCTATATGTGTTTGGGTTCCGAAAAGAATCATTTCTAATACTAAAGGACTCAAAAAGATTTGGGTACCTAAGACTTAAAATTTCTTTTGCATGGATTTAAGAAAAAGAAGAACAAATGGTACTTAGACAGTGGATGTTCAAGACACATGACAAGGAATTATTCTTGGTTCTCAAGCTTTACCAAAATTAAAAATAGTAGAGATGTATCTTTTAGAGATAATTCAAAAGGAAAGATAATAGGTATCGGTAATATTGGTAAAGACTCTTCCACTTTTATTGAGAATGTGAGTTTGGTTGAAAATTTGAAACATGATTTGCTTAGTATTAGTCAATTATGTGATAAAAGTTATAGGGTTATTTTTGATAAATCAAAATGTGTTATTGAACATATATGTGATGGCAAGATAGTATTTGTTGGTACTAGGTATATAAATGTGTATTCAATTGATATAAATTGTGCATCTACTCATGATAAATATTTTTTTACATTACATGATGATTGTTGGTTATGGCATAGAAGACTAGGACATGCAAGTATAGATTTGATATCAAAAATTTTGTAAAATAATTTAGTTAAAGGCCTTTCAAAAATTGATTTTCAAAAAGATAAAATCTGTGAAGCTTGCAACTCGGTAAACAAATCAAAACTTCATTAAAAAACAAGAATCATGTTTCTACTTCAAAACCTCTTCAATTACTTCATATGGATTTATTTGGACTATCTAGATATGCTAGTGTAAGTAAAAAATATTAAGTATTTATAATTGTAGATGATTATTCTAGATATACTTGGGTATTATTTCTAGCTAATAAAGATGCCTTGGAGGTATTTAAAGTTTTTTGTAAAAAGGTTCAAAATGAAAAAGGTTACTCTATTACTTACATTAGAAGTAATCATGGTAGAGAATTTGAAAATCATACATTTAAAAATTTCTATAAAGATTTAGATATTGAGTATCAATTTTCATTACCTAGGACTCCACAACAAAATAGAGTTGCTGAAAGAAAGAATAGGTCTATTGAAGAAATGGGTAAACCATGTTGAATAAAAATAATTTACCAAAATATTTTTAGGCCGAAGCCGTTAACACCACGTGTTATGTTTTAAATCGTATGTTAATTAAATCTTATCTCAATAAAACTCCCTATGAGCTTTGGAAAGATAGAAACCTAACATTAGTTATTTTAAAGTTTTTTTATTCAAATATTTTTTTTTAAACACAAAAGAAAATCTTGGTAAATTTGATCCAAAATCTAATATTGGTATTTTTATTGGTTATTCAAACACAAGCAAAGCCTATAGAGTTTATAATAAAAGAACTTTAGCAGTAGAAGAATCTATGCATGTTGCATTCGATAAGTCTAACCCTACTTCTGCAGAGAAAGTAGTTGTTGATGATGATGTAGATGGAGATTTACTCCAAGGATCCATGCAAGATAAACAAGATGAGACATCACTCAAAAATCAAGAGAGTAAACAAGAAGAAAAAACAAACTTGGAACAGGAAGGAGGTACTTCTCAAACACTCTCCAAGGAGTGAAGGTATGTTTCCTCTCATCCTAAGAATTTAATTTTAGGAGACCCTACACGAGGTATAACTACTAGGTCATCACTTAGGAATACATCTGAGTATAATGCATTTATTTCTCAAATTGAACCAAAATCTTTTATGGATGCAAAAAATGATGAATCTTGGATTATGGCAATGTAAAAGGAATTAAGTTAATTTGAGAGAAATAATGTGTGGAAGTTAGTTCCTAAACCTAAACACCAGTCAATCATAGACACTAAATTGGTATTTAGGAATAAAATAGATGAATCTGGTGTAGTTCTTAGAAATATAACTAGATTAGTAGTCAAGGATATAATTAAAAAGAAGGAATTGATTTTGATGAAACATTTACACCAGTAGCTAAATTAAAATCTGAAACATAAATAAGCAACCCAAGAGGGGGGTGAATTGATTTTTTTTATAATTACTTTATAAATGATTCAATCTAACGCCTTAATGCAAATAAAAATAATAAGTTTCATAACAATTAAATCGGATATAATAAATTAGATAATGCTTGCAAAATAAATAAGTAAGGGAAGATAATGCAAATACAATAATTTTTATGTGGTTTGACAATCTCCACTTACGTCCACGCCTCTAAGCCAACCGAACTTAGAGGATTTCACTATTCAAGCCTCCCAAGGCTTCAAATGTTGACAATTGACTTTCAAGGTGTTAATGAACCTTTACAATTAAGAGATTATCACCCTAATCTCTTTACCCCAAATGTTTCCCTCATTTGAATATTCTCAATATGATACAAAATATAAATTACAGCAAAAAACTCTCTATAAGAGTGGATTCACAAATAATGGCACAAAAATGATTTAATCTATTGTGATTTACAATATGGAAGCTCAATATATGTTTTACAAACTTGTTTTTGCTTGTTAGGGAACTTGAAATAAAGTTGAAGTTGAGTTTTTATAGTTAAAGCTCGAAAACTAGCCGTTATTGTCAAATTCCAGTGCTCAAGCAGCTAGCCGCTTAATTTAACCGGCTCCTCGCTAGTGACAGTGAAATTACCGTTAATTTTAAATTTTGTTATAGTAATACTGTTTACGAAATTATAGTTTTACCTTAAAACTTATCCAAATTATGTTATGGCACAAAACGTTATAAAACTTTTCAAAAAGTTCCAATCTTAGAAATTTTAAATATTATTTAATTCCTAAAAACATTCTAAAATTATAGTATAACCCAAACTAAAGAAAATCTTTTCAAATAAGTCCTTTTTAAGTTTTAGCTAAATCACCATAATCTTTAAAGTTTTCAAAACTTTTCACTTAAACCCCCAATCTATTATAAGTTACAATATAGCCCAAATGTTTTAAAGCTTAGCAAATAAGTCCAACTCTAAAATTTAAAACTTTTTCATTTTTACCCAAATTACTTAAATCCACAAAATATTTTATCTCATAAACATAAAATTAATTTAGTTTGAAAATAATTATTTTATTAATATAAAATTGAGCTTCACAAATGCTAATTCAAATATAAATTAAATCATACCGGCTTTACAAGAAATTATCGCAATAAATTATCCGTTGAGCCGCCGTTGTTCGTTGAATGTCTTGAATTTGATTTCGCTTGATTCATTATCCTTCAAAATTAGTGAACTTGTGAAATACAAAATAAAACACTTTAATGCAAATGTTTGTTATCATCAAAATCATAATATTTATAGCCTTTTGGCTAACAATCTTTCCCTTTTTGATGATGACAAATATCTCATATATTTTGACATATATGCTCCCCTTAATACATGACGTACATAATCAAATTTAAAATAAACTCCCCCTGGAAATATGATCTATAACAATTTGAAAGCTCCCCCTTAATATTTAAAAAAACATGCACAAATGCGTAAAAAAAAATATAATATCTGTCTTCGAAATACATGACTTCCCCCCCTTCATCATCAAAATTAAATTAAGGTAATAATAATCAACCAAATACAGGCAAGAGACATGAAAATCTAACAATATATCAAGAAGTCATAATATAGCATCCAAATATAGAACATCTAAATACAGAACAACTAAATACAGAACAAGCAAATACAGAACATCCAAATACTCATAATCTTCAAGCTTGATTTATTTGGAAGCGTGGACGTAGGCGAGGATTGCCAAACCACGTAAAAATTCTCATGGTTTTTTTTCACTTTCCTTATTCTTTTATTACTGCACTTTATCAAACTCATTGTTTTTTATTTTGTTAGGGCAATAAATTAAATTGTTGAATGGTTTGCTTAGATTAAATTTTAAAAATCCAATTCACTCCCCCTCTTGGGTTACATAATTAGCATTTCAGTCAGATTCAAAGAGATGTCTTAATATATTTAAAAACTTTTGGACTTGATAGAGTTAGGATAGGTCGTTGTATTCCCATATAACCCTAGGTATAATCTTTTCATTTACTAACTATATTTAGTAAATTAACTGTGTAAAAAAATTTACTTTTAATTCATGTCTTCAGGAAATTTTTATTTTGTTTAGTGGCTATTGGGTGTTATTCGCAATTGATATAGTGAGATGTACAGTCTATTATCTTGATCCCTTAGATCCCTTAGAAAGTAATCCTAATGAAAAGATGATACAGATTGTGAATCAGTTAGGTTTCTTATTGTATCTTTATCATCTTCATCTATTTTTATTTTTTACGTTAATTATTTGCTAACATTCATTATATCTTTCTTGTAGTAAGATTAGAATACATCAATCTTTAAAGTCTGGTACAAAGGCTAATCTTCAATGGGTCTTCGTCAAGGTAAAAATAAGATAAATCTAAATAATCATTGCGTATTTAAGAAAAAAATATATTATGTAATTTTTTTTTTGTAGTGTCTAAGGCAACCCAGCAGTTTTGAATGTAACTACTACCTGATGAAATACATTCAAGATATTATTATAAATGTGAACATTCTTAAAAATAACATAAGTATAGAAAACAATTTTTAGAATACTACATCATATTGTTTTAATGCACTATAAAATAAATCACCTTAAAAGAACCTTGAACCTTAAACCTAATGTGTCCTTCTTGATTGTTTTGTTTTCACCATATATTATATGTATTTTATATGTTGTAAGTATAGATACTTACAGTAATGGGTATACGATATATTGTTGGAGAGACTAAGTGAATAGCTATAGTTTACAATTTAATTTTTGTTAATAACTTGTTTTGAGATTGAAGTTCAAAGAAATTGATGAGTACACCATGAAAGAGCTCTCCTGATTTCGTGATGAATGGGCTACATATGTTGCCAAGTTTATTATAGCCTATAATTATGAGATAATATATAAATAATTTTTTATTATTTTTGGTTCCAATATCCAAGACTAATTGATTTTATGCACTTGTAGATGGAAAACAATTAAAGCCATGTATGGATATTCAATGACATTATTGTGCTTATTTTTGTTGGTTAATGTTTGTTGAAAATTAATTTAGTACTTTGTTGTTTAGAACTTGAGGAAAATTTAATTTTGTACTTATGGATTTTTTTCCCTTAAACATTGGTGCAGTTGAATATATTAATTTAAGTGATATACTTAAGATTTTTATTACGTGAATTATATTGCAAGATTTGGTTTATTTAATATATTTTAGGTTTTTATTTAATTGAAAAAAATTAGAAAATATAACTAAAATAAAAAGTGTACTATTAATCAAAAGTAATATAACATCATTAAACACTGACACTAAATATTTAAAATGATATAAATCACTGACATGTAAATAAGATTATTAAATGCTAATATTATTGTGTCATTGTTTTAATGATACTATAGTAACACAAATTATTGACAGAAAAAATAATATCATCAAATACTAATGCTATAGTGTCATTATTTTGGTGATACTATAGTGACACAAATTACTAATATAAAAATCACTGATACTAAAAATTAGTGTCAATATGTTCTAATTTGAGCATTATTGACACAATTAGTAATGTCAGTGACAATAATTACTCACACTAAATTGGTGTTAGTAAAACCTATTTTTCTAGTAGTGTTCCCTTTATTTAATTATTTATAGGCTTTAAAATATCTTCTGTTGGCGTTCTCAGGTTTCAAAGTATTCCAAGTTAAAGCCGCAAACATTATTTACTCCCTTTTTAATGTTTTAGGATTTTAATATTTAGATTTAACTATTAATTACTAATTTTAGCTTTTAAAAGTGAGAAACGTTACAAACCTGAGTGTCTTCCTTCCAATAAATTAAGAATAAGAATAGAGATAACCAGAAAACCAGATGATTTTGTTGGGGGTTAAAATTTATAGCGTTGCCAGAGAATTAGATAATGAAAATCTAGACCTTGAGGACTATCTTGTTGTTATGAACCATATACCATATTCTTTTTTTTTTCCCCAAATTGTTGGGGTGTGACACTTCCATATTTTGTAATTACTTCCATAATTCACATGCCGACAATATGTAATTTACAGATTATGAACGACAATGACGGATGACGATTAATTGACAGGGGATAGAATATATTGTAAATTCAACTACAAAAAAATATTAAGTTTATTATTGAACTTTTACAAGTTTATGAATTCAATTCTTGTTTTGCAATTACACTCGGTTCAAAACTTGTCCTTCATTCACACTCAGTTTCTCATAGAATACTGCAAATTATTCTTAAAAAATTGTGAAAGCAATAATAACGACTGCGTGTGGAGGATTTGATTCTATTTGTTTGTTGACTAAATGAATTTTTTTAGGATTTTTTCATATAAACTTTAGAAGAACTTGACTTAACAACAATTAAATTGAGATCATGCATGCATTCAACACTCAACATATACCTAAGTATTAAAGAAGATAATTAATCGCAATAATTTATTTGGCCACGAGATCCAAATATCTCACGTGCAAATCTCGTGATATGTTTTGCCTTCCCCACCTCTTCCCTTATAAAGCGCTTATCCAAAACAACAAAATAAGAGACAGAACGAAGGGTAAGCAAATTAGCTTTATATATTACTTCACAAAGAAACAAGGCAAAGAGAAAATGGAAGAGAAAAAGATTCACAGAGCTCATGTCTTGATAGTTCCATATCCAAGCCAAGGTCACATAAACCCCACTTTCCAATTTGCCAAACGATTAGCTTCTAAAGGTCTCAAAATCACTTTAGCCATAACAAACTTCATTTGCAAATCCAAAAAGCCATCTCAGCCCTCCAATTCAGTTCAAATCGACACTATATCGGACGGCTATGATGACGGTGGCTTCGCGGAAGCAGAAAGCATCGATGCTTATTTGCAAAACATGGAAGTTGCAGGCTCAAAAACCCTGGCTGAACTCATCACAAAATACAAAAGCTCTTCAAACCCTATTGATTGTGTAGTCTACGACGCTTTTCTTTATTGGGCTCTTGATGTTGCAAAAGGTTTCGGTTTGTTTGCTGCCGCTTTTTTCACTCAAACTTGTGCTGTTAACTTTATATATTATCTCGTTCATCATGGATTGTTGAAGGTTCCCGTGTCTTCGCCGCCGGTTTCGATTCCGGGTTTGCCGTTACTTGAGCTTCAAGACATGCCGTCCTTCATTGGTGTTCAAGGGCAATATCCGGCTTACTTTGGGATGGTGCTGAATCAATTCTCCAATGCAGATAGAGCTGATCTTTTGCTAGTCAATACGTTCTATGAGTTGGAAAGTGAGGTAGGTTAATTTTATGGAAAAATATCCTCTACTAATTTTTTTTTGTTTCAGTGATAATGGCCAAAATTTATTTTTTGGATTTTATCATGGACAATTACGCTAACTTTTTTTTTTCAATTTTATTTACAATTATGTCAATTATATTTATTAGATTTAAAATATAAGAAACTACGAAATAAAAGAATTAAGAGAGAATCTTAATTTTAATTTTAAATTTAATGACGACTTTTAAATTTTATCAATCAGTTTTTTAAAACACATTTTTAAGTGTACTTAGCATCCAAAGGCCCATATTAAAAGTATTTTCCTCTATTAATTTTTGTAAGATGACTTTAAAATTGGAAGAATGCACGACACTTTTCATCTAATAATTTGATTTTATCACTCGCCTCTCGAAAAATTTTTCGTACCTCTTGTCGTTTTCGGTGTTAAAACTATGACAAAAAGCCATATATATTTAATTATTAAAAGATGACATTTAAACGAAAGCGACATTTGAAAGGGTCGAAAGTGCGCTATTCTCCCTAAAATTATTCAAAGGTATCAATAATACTCTCAACCACATAAGAATTTGTTGCAAGTGTGAACTCCACTAATCGATTAAAATATTGAATGATGAGTTCTACCATTTTATTCACGTTGCCTTGATTTAATTTTGATGTTTCTATTTTTTCTCTTTTATAAAAATTTTAGCCACAATTAATGTTGAGATCACTCCAGAAACATTCTGACAACATTTTATCAATTGCAGGTGGCGGATTCAATGTCTAAATTTTGTCCAATGGTCACAATCGGTCCAACGCTTCCATCTTTCTACCTGGACAACAGAATCCTTAACGACAATGATTATGATCTGAATCTCTTCACATTAGACAAATCCATCGCCATGAATTGGCTCAGCGAAAAGCCCGAACGATCTGTCGTTTATGTGTCATTCGGAAGCATGGCTTGCTTAGCCAGTAAACAAGTGGAAGAACTTGCGTGGGGCTTGAAGAAAAGTTCTTTTTATTTCTTGTGGGTCATAAGAGATTCCGAGGAAGCAAGCAAGCTGCCAAAAGGGTTTGTTGATGAGATTGTAGATAAGGGCTTGATTGTGAACTGGAGCCCTCAGCTAGAAGTGCTTTCAAACAAAGCGATTGGTTGCTTTTTCACGCATGCTGGGTGGAATTCAACTATTGAAGCTTTGAGCTTGGCGGTGCCTATGGTGGCGATGCCACAGTGGACAGATCAGCCCACGGATGCAAAATTTGTTGAAGATGTGTGGAAGGTTGGAGTTAGGGTTAGGGTTGATGAAGATGGGATTGTGAGAAGAGATGAGATTGAGAGGTGCATAAGAGAAGTGATGGAGGGTCAGAGTGGGAGAGAAATGAGGATGAATGCCAAGAAATGGAGGGACTTGGCTATCGAGGCAGTCAGTGAGGGTGGCACTTCGGATAAAAATATTGATGAATTTATATCTAAGTTTACAAATTAGAATATCTTCATCTTATTGTCACTTCTCTGTCTTTTATTTGGAAATTTTATATTTGATAATAAGCAGGCGATGCTAATGACTAAGATTTCTTGCATAACTAAATCTTTTACGAGCAAAATATTTGAGTCTGTTAGTTAATAGATAAAAGCATAAAAATAATTTTGCACTCAGTTTGAATGGCAAAATATATTCATCAAGTTAATTACGTCATTGGCCGCGTTTTTTAGCTTTTAGTTTGTACAAGTTCCATGCTTCTTTGTGGGTTATAAATTAGAATTAAGCTAATTTATTAAATTATGCTCCTTAAACTTGTAAGAAGTTTGTGTCACGTGTCGGTTATTGATGTTGTATTGTTGGAATTTTAATCATTTTTATATTTTTAATTTATTATTTCCACCAGCGACCAAGACAAATTTTGCTCTAAAAAGTTGATGTCATATCGCGACACAATCCTAGTCATATGAATTCTTCTCTTGAAAATGTGTTGCTGAATTTTCTTTTATTGATAAATTGTCTGCTTTTGTTTATATGGAAGCCTTCAAATTTGGTCAGTCGTTTTCTGTTTGCTCTATTTTGCAGTTGTTTAAAAAAAATACCCAAAAATGGACGCTCATTGATACGCCTTTGTCCAGCAGTCATGACAAATACTACCATACAAATAAAATTAAAGGTCATGGGACCGAGTATACTGATGGGGTTATTCTTATTTGATTTTGCTTCTTCTTTACATAAGCAATGACGACCCTAACAATAACTATTTTGAAAAAATGCAAGTCATATACTTAAATCCAATACCGCAATTATCAACAGATGATTAATTCCATGCTTATTTTGAGCGTTATAAATGAAGTAACCAAATGATCTCGTATTCTTAATAAAAATTGCATCTGCTTTGAATAAAATACTCCTAATTTCATCTAAATCTCAAGTTTCTTAAGTCATTTGAACTACATCTCCGCGGTGATAGCCTAGTTGACCAGATGACCCTTTATGGTAAAAGGTAGAAGGCAAGGAATCGATCCAAAGTGTTAAGATAGTTAAATCAGTTAGCTATTAATTCAAGGTGTTAGCATTTCTGATGTGTTAGCTGAGCCGGCATAAGTTAGTTATTTTGTTATTAATTTGTTAACACACACAACTTGATTCTTAGATGCCTAACTCGTGTGTATAGAATCTGGATTGTTCATGAATCATGTATAAATACATTTGTAATCAACTCAGATATAAATACAACTTTATTCATCGAATTCAGCTCTAGAATAATCTCTGCTCTTTCTTTCATTTTCTTTGATTTTCTAGTTCACCAAACAGAAAAAGAAACTTTAACTCAAAGTAAAACGTCAGCGGATTGTCTTGCGGCTGGCAACTGTCTTTAAATTTTGAAAATAAAAAGTGAGGAAAATAGGTAAACTTTTCGCAATAATTCTCTTACATGGCCCTTTGGTGTTTTCTAGAAGCTGCACGTTTCCACATTATAAATCATTATTTGTTTCATCCCATGAGTTGGGGGCGGGGGGTTCACATGCACTTCACACACACACACACACATGGGAGTCGAAAGTTTAAAATCACCAAATTATAATTTTTTTTTCGGGCTGGCTGCGATTCTATTGATTCGATCAGATTTGTATTAAATGACCCAAGCAAGAAACTCATATTCAGTTTGTCGCTCAGACAATATCTGAATTTCCTAAAATTTTAGAATACATTAAAATTAATAAATACATATATAAATGCGTAATTAAATCAATATAATTTTAGAATAAATACATAACATGTATATTATATATTATATTTTTATTTTATAGTTGATATATATTACTTCTCATCTGCTGTGAAATTCTCCTCCATCAAATTCCCATGTGCTCATTATTTTTTCGGACACGCAACTTGTTTTGTGCTCTAAAAAATCATATTAAAAGGCAGTACAAACACTTCTGAATAGCCGAAGATCCATGCGCGCAACCAAGCCAAAAACAGAGTAAAAGATTTTCACGAACCAGGTAGCTAGTAACGTTTTAGTTTTTGCAATTCGGTCATTCATGGCAGAAAACATTGTTAAAGTAAATGAGGTTACCAGAGTGACCCCGCTCGCCAACCCCAGCTCAATAGAAACGGCGCCGTTCGCTCTTCCTCTCACCTACTTGGACATTTACTGGTTCAAGGTTCTTCCCGTCGAACGCATCTTCTTCTATCAAGTCACTGACTCAACTCGTGATTTGTTCAATTCTGTGATCCTCCCAAAGCTCAAGCACTCTCTTTCCCTCGCTCTCCGCCATTATCTCCCTCTCGCCGGCAACATCATGTGGCCCGAAGGTACCCAAACACCAGCCGTTTACTTGTTCCCTGACAACAACGACGGCGTTTCAGTCACAGTTGCTGAGTCTTCGTCCAACAGTACCGATCTCTTCAGTCTCTCCGGCAACGGAATCCGCAAAGCTGTTGAGTTTCATCCTTTGGTGCCACATTTGTCGATATCCGACGATAAAGCAGAGGTAATGGCTGTCCAAATAACTCTGTTTCCCAAAGAAGGTTATTCCATTGGTATCACATCTCACCATGCAGTTCTTGATGGCAAAAGCTCAACTTTGTTTGTAAAATCTTGGGCTTATTTGTGCAAACACTCACAACAAAATCCGACTTGCTTACCACCAGAACTAACTCCATTTTTGGACCGGAATGTCATCAAAGATACGGAAGGTCGAGTCACGGTGGAGTTAAATAAGTGGTTTGATAACAAACGAAGTTTGAAAGTCTTGCCATTCGCAGTCTCTGTGGATTTGAGCACATTGGTACGGGCCACATTTGAGCTGAGCCGTGAAGATATAAAGAAGCTCAGGGACAAGGTTAACGACATTGTTACGACAAGTGATGTGAAAAAATCAAAACAACTTCGGTTATCGAGTTTCGTGCTTACGTTAGCTTATGTATTTGTTTGCATGTTTAGAGCCAAAACGGGTAAAGCTCAAGGTAATAGAAATGCTCTTGTTGGGTTCACTGCGGATTACAGGAGCCGTTTGGATCCTCCGGTTCCGGATAATTATTTCGGTAATTGTAATGGGATACATGGCGAGGCTATAGAAGCTTGTGAAGTAATGCAAGAAAATGGGGTTGCTTTTGCTGCCGAAATGATAAATGATTTGATCAAAAGGATAGATCCGAACGTCGATGATGAAGGATCGGATGTGAAGATTGCAAAAATTGTAGAACATGCGAAAAAAGGAGCATTTATGCTTTCGGTTGCCGGCTCGACCCGTTTTGATGTTTACGGGTCAGATTTCGGGTGGGGGAGGCCGAGGAAGGTGGAGATCGTGTCAATAGACAGTACAGGCGCCATCTCTTTTGCAGAGAGCAAAGATGGAGGCGGCGGCGTCGAGGTTGGTGTTGTTTTGGAGAAACAAGAAATGGAGGTTTTCGCTTCTCTGTTTACTAATGGACTTGAAAAATAATCTTACGGCATCATCTACATTTTAAAATAAATTTAGCATTATAGACCTATGTTTCTGCATTGCAAATGCAGACCTTTCTTTCTTTCTTTTTAAAAAAAATTTGGGGATATTCCTCGGTGTTCCATGATCCAGTTATTCACTAAACGTGCAAATCAGATGAATAAGCATGCACTTCCTGAACAAATCGAAAGAATTTCTTGAAATCCGACGAGACCATTCGTCCTTTTTTCTCGGACGGATGATCCAAATTTCATCGTGTTGCCATGACGCGTTTACTTTCCTATATAAAAAGCTTCTCAAAATTCCTTCACAAATAGTGGAAACTTGAGCGCGTAGTAAACAGCACACCGGTAATTTCAAAGGCAAATTCCTCCACAAATAGTGGAAATTGAAGCTCACAGTAAACACCACATCAGTAATTTCAAAGGCACAAGCGTAACATAGGTCAATACTTTTCGAACTCAAAACACAAAATATAACAGGACAGCCCAGCAAGAAGGCTTCAAGTTTGTTTTCTGTGCACATTTATGTTCTAGTCAATCAACATTACTTTTTACAGCACTAACTAATTCGTTCCTTCCATCTGCATTCAGAGGAAAAGGAGTACTTCTATGTGTATGACCTTGAAATAGATCACCTATCTATAGTACAAAGAAAAAATCCAACATGTATAAAAATTATATGTTGAAACATTATCAAATTGCTCAACAATTTCTAGAGAGCCCTGGCCGCCTCAAAATAGCAGCTATATGATCAGTAACCTAAACAGCTAACTACGCATGGTAAAATGAAGTCATTGAGGCATAACACATCAATCAGGTATTTACCCTCCACATTTCCCCCTCTCTTCGGCTGAAGTGGTATGTTCGGTCCGGCTGCCCAATCTGACAATGTCTTCAACAAGGATCTTCCCATCTGTTAAATTTAAGTCATGCAGTCATATTTCGGAACTAGATTAATACTTGATGCATTAACAAAAAGACAAGATGGAACACAAACGAGAAATTCATTACTCAAAATGACTGAAAATTAATATGATTTCAGCCAAAGAAAATTATCTTTGACAGTGTTTGGGCCTTGGTTATATTTTCAAGTTCTAATGGTAACATCACAAGCTACAGACTGCTAACACGCACTCACATTCAGTCCAATTATCTCTTTCCCCAGTTAGCAGGTAATTATTATAAGAAGCAACGTTCATCCTTGATAAATCATGTATTTACTAAATGCCAACCATTTGAAGAGAATAGAAGACAATTAAACAAATATAAAATACATATATATCCATAAAGGAGTCAGAAACACAAAACATAATTCATCAGCGCACCTATATCTTTTGAAAGGTTGCCGATGAGTTCTTGGACACCCTGCTTTCCTAATGTATCCTTCAAATACAAAGCAGCGCTGGCCACCTCTTCAGCAGTAACTTTCCCGTCGTGATCCCTGTGGGCACGAAGCAAAGTTGATATATTTAGTAACATGGAATGAAGGCAAAAAATTCGAAGTATAAGATTGAAACTAATCAAATCATTTGTAAAAAATCTAGTTGTAGAAAAAATAATAAATACAGAAAGCATACATAGAGGAGGCCAAATCAGAACAAGCAAAATCTGAGCTGATCTCAATTAAACAGTGTCTAAAACATAAAAGGCTATTAACTCCAAAGAAGTTGACATTTAACAAAGGGTCTATATGGGGATCTATTCCTTATCTAAACCTTCGACTGATCTCTGTGCATATCCTGTGCTTTTCATTGTAATCGTCTTCCCAATCTCTAATTCAAATTAACTCAAAGCACTTAGCTTTTTTGGCAGCACATATTAAGCACCTTCTATTTTATAGGAAACATTCAAAGAACATTAACCATCCAAAAGATGATTCTTTCAACCTCTTTTCATATCTGAGAATTTCTATCTATCACCAAGATACCATAGAAAAAATATATCTAATTACCTTAACGAGCATGCCCCACATTTCCTACTTCATATTAGAATTTATACCTTAGCACCCAGAAATCTGGCACATGCACCACTTTGATATCTGAACTTCAGTTACTACAAACAATATCAACTACTCTACAAACCAAAAAACTATCACCACCACACAGTATCACATAACACCTAATCACAAAGAGAAGCTTCATCCAAAAAACCAACGATATACCTGTCAAGTAATCTCCAACGATCACCAATTATAGCATCCACATTGTCAATTTCCTTCTCAAGATTTTGAAGCATTGCATCAACCTGAAGCATCACCAAACATTCAAAAAAGCAATTAACATCTGAAGTTGGCATAGCAGAAATAGAGGAGCATCTGAGAGCTTACCTTCTCTACAAGTGCTGAGGAAACTTCATCACCCTCAGCAACTTCAGTAGAATGATCATTTTCCTCTCGAGCTGCTACATATGCCTTTATGGCATCTTTCTCACCATCAGTACCCTCTTTTTCTACCATGCTATTGTAGAGTTCTATCTGGAAAACATCAAGGCAATAAAATCACAGAAGCAAACGTAAATAAGGAATCCAACAGACACAAGATTTAAAGGCAAAAGTTATGACATTCTTAATGATTCTCTGTTATTTACAAAAAGATCTCCTTAGGTTCTAACTACAAGTGAGTGCTTCAATTTGAAACAAAGAATAGATAACAAATTTCTGCCTAATCAAAATAATTTTTTGACCGCGAATCGCCTAACGTAGATTGACAAAAGTATCAAGCCGACTTTATGCCCAATCCCAAATAAATCCTAGGTTCAAATATACCTCCTTATTGACAAGCCTGAGGAACTCTTCACGCTCGCTGCTCACTGACTGCGAGATTAGAGAAGCCAAAATCAAAAAATATGGCAGATGATCACACTTAAAAGGGCAGTATTTAAAGGTGAAAAGGAAAAAGCTAACAGTCAGCCAAATCTGGGTAATTGGAAGTTTAGTCTTACAGACGCTGAAGCTAAAACAGCCAATGCTTGACTGAGTTTACAGAGATGCTCCTGCTTTTCCAATGCTCTTGCTCGTGCCTGTTCTTGTGCCTCCCTTGCTGTTGGTATGGTCATCTCTTTCAACGCAACATCTTCTTCAGTAGCTCTAGATTCCTTCATCCTGGCCAGCTCCTTTTCTTCTTTCTCTTCCTCCTTCTGCAGCATATTAAATTGAAATTACTCAAAAGAAAACTTGGTTTATCAAGATGCTATGATGCTCTTTCCCCAGAAACTGAAGCCTGGAATATGCATGGATCAGCTTAGATTTAAGACTTCAATCATATGTTCCGTCGCACATCATGTTTTTAATAAAGTTTGAAAAATCAGCACAATTATAAACCAAGTGCGTATAATTTTCACCTTGATCAATTCTTCCTGCATTGCAAGGTACTCCAGTTTCCTTCTCCTTTCTGAAACAGAATCTTCAGATGGCAAAGCTGTAACACCAACAGTATCCACAACCTCATCAGGGAGAGAAGAAAGTGTAGCCTGAACAGCTTCCTCTGGCCTCAGCTTTCCGGACACAGTAAAGGCCCTGCAGATCGTATCAGATGAGAATCAACTCATATACACTAAGCATTCATTAACTGACAGCCTGATGCAAAAGAAAAGGTGGTAAGGAAGAATGAAAACCAGGGAGTTTTAAATCACCTTGAAAGGATCAAGAGGGAAGATGGCACAGAGTGGTTAAGAGACAAATCCAGCCAATCACGAAGCTGCAAAAAGGTTAACAATCATAACAAATTATCACACCAAATTTACATTTAAATTACCAAATTAATAGTTTCACTGCAACAAAAAGTAAAATGCTACTACTCAGACTTTAAATACATACATATTCCTATTATGAGTATGCTGCTTCAAAGAACAGAATACAAACTGTTATTCAACCTTTTGATGTGTGCGTGACATATTCCAAAACTAAAAAGCTAACAAATGACAAGAAAAAGTATAATGAATTTACAAGTACAAACTTATTTTACAAAAAGAAAAACCTAAACTTAGAATTAGGATTGCTGGGTTCAAATACTGCTACTGGACTCCCGCTTATTAGCAAAAGCTTCTGGGGAAAGCTTCTGGGATAAATAGTTACACGACAATGGAGCTTATTGGACCAATAAGTCTTGTATTTTTTCATCTTCCATTCAATTAATTAAATTGTTACAAGATCAAGTTGGAATTTTGATCCAATCCGTGCACTTCCGCAAATGCTTAGATTCATGTTCCAATTATGTTCGCTTTCAAATACTCTTGTTTGTCACTTCTTATCAACTTAAGCTTTCACCTTTTAGCATTAATGGTTACCTCAACAAAAATAAACAAGGAAATACAATAAAAATAAGCCAAATTTTCATGCTGCCTCAAAGAAAACAAAGCCCTGCATGCATGCTTAATGAGACATCAAAAACAGAAATATGCAAGAGGATGATGCCAAGAACCTGTTGGCGCATTTCTTCCACTGAGAGTAATCCAAGCATGCCTCTTTCCCTACAATCTTCACGAAGTTCAGCTTCTGAAAGAGACTCCACACCCTCAGCTTGAATCAATTTATCATCATTCTTTATCCTATAGACAGAGTAGAAATATACATAACACAAACAAGCACAGTAGATAATTCATTAATTAACCTAGCATCTCCTATAAATTATGGAAAGATTCCCATTCATACCACACTGTGTCATCAAGTCTTTGTTTAATAAACTACAGGACACTGGAAAAGTGTTCAATTGCTCAGACTGGATAAAAGATGTATCTCACCATTGCAGTCTTTTCCTGAGCACATAACGCAAATATGAATCTGTTCCAAATGGACTGATTCCCATATATTTGCACATATTCACTAATCTAGGCCTGAGAACAGAGGAAGACGTAAAAAAGTTGTTATACATTCAAAACCAGGAAGGACATATAATATTTTGGAGTTAAAGTTAAGATGTATTCGATTCAAATACCAAAACAACAATACTGGTAGCGAACCTGCTGATATTGTCCAGAGTAAGTTCGTCATTGAATAATTTGGCAAAGGCCAAAATCTCCTCATTTAAGACTCCAGAACCTCTTCTAACCTGTATGATACGAGATAGTCTGAGTCACTAATATAAATAAAATCAAATTAAGAGAAAAAAGGATTTATCATGGTAATTGAATACTTTCCTTGTTCAGAAATTCATCAAGATCTTTTGCAGTTTTCTTAGTTTCCCCACTCCGCGAATTTTGAAGATCTTTTGCCATTTCTTTGACCGTGTCCTGAAGAAACTTGGCATATTCAATTCTTGCTTGCAACTTCCTTTTCAGAGCTTCCTACATATGAAGCAATTAAGGTCAAAAAGAAAAGAACAGGAGACAAAAAGGCAGACCAATTTTTAGGGATTAATATTCACCACACATGCTGTTATTAGTCACAACGGTTTTTTCCATTGTGAATGTTCTGTAAATAAAAAGGGAAAAGGAGAGGTGTAATAGCAAACACACACAGAAAGAGATGTTCATGCAGCTTTAAGAAGAAAAAGACACAATCAATCAGCAAGAAAACAATCATCCAATTCTTCTATTCTTCCTATAACAGATTGATAAAAAGTATAAAAGTACTTATTCCCCACTTTCACCTTCCTTTTTTATTATATAAGAAACTGTAGCATATGTAAAACACCCTCCTACATTTGGCAATACCAAATCAACCAATATGACTATGAAATTGAAATAAACAAATATAATTACTGTTTCAGAACTGCCCATTGTCTGCAAGAGCATCAGCTGGTTTGTTAGTGTCTTATGATACATTTTGTGAAGTCTACTCTAAACGTGTTTATAACTATTACCAGTTATTACAACTGTTAATCGAAGGTTGCTAGGAAAATTTTACTAATGACATAATAATCTTTGAAAGTCAACACATTTTTTTTTCTTTCTTACAAAAATCGATGCAATGTGCCAACCTCCGAAGAGGTCAGTCCCACAGCTTATGGTTTCAAGGTTGGATAGATGCTTCCCTATATAAGAGATTCAAGGAACTAAGATCAAAATACCATCTTCATATTTTTTGCATGCATATGTGCCACACAAAAATGTTACATCAATATCACATTCATTTATTCATCAGGAAACCCATTAATGAACATTTTACATAGTCGAGCAAATAGATCAAACTTCTTCTACCTGCTCTTTCATCTTGTCTTGGAAGGTTGAAGGCAACATGTTAGGAAACAACTTCAGAAACACTGGCAAAAGAAATTCCATGAATGGAACTATGATAAAAACTGCAAAAGGAACTAGCCTAAAAATATCTGCTGTGGTCCGAGTTAGCTGTTGTCTTTCCCTTCTAGAGAGACTCTTCCCATCAGCTAGTTTTAGCATCAATCTTGAACTGATTCTCACATCAGCCCACAGTAACTTAAAACCCAACCAATAATGTTGCAATGCGGACACAAATTCATGTTTCCAATGGAGAACTTTCTTGGCCCAATCTTCCCTGCAGGAAGAAATAGCAAGTCAACCAAGCAACTTATCTTCAAAACCACGTCAAATTAATGTAATTTCATAAGAAAATAAAATAGAATATCCAAGAGATTTCAACCTGCTCATAGAAGCAACTGCTCTGAAAGCAGGAACAATCCCCAGAAACACGGCCCATGTTCTTTGTAGAATGGATTTAGCAACCTTTTGTGATTCTTGTAACTTTTTAGCTTTGGCTTTTGCACTACTCAAACCTACAACAGCTTGATCACACTCTTCAGGGGATGCTTCCTTCGCCTTTCTTCTGGCCAGCTCTTCATTTTCCTCATCATCGCTCCCTATCTCTGGCTGTTTAGCAGTAGCCGTGGAAGCATTTCGAATTAAGCTTGACATCAACCTCAGTCCCATTTGGGAGGTGAATTCGGATCTTCCATTCCGAAGATGAAGAACTGTGACTCCATTATAATTATATCCAACATGTCTTAATCTAGAGAAACCCAGTAATTCCCTTTTTGTCACCAAAATAGCATTCGTTTCCTTTGTCTGATTGAAGTCTATAGTAGACTGGTTTGGAGAGGTGCTATAAGTACATGAATCAAAATTCCGACAATTATGCCCTAAACATTGGAAGCTTTGACTTGCCCAAGCAAAGGCACTCAGGTGATCAGAAATTAACCTCTTCCTTCTCCAAATAGCTCTAGAAGCCATTGTCAGATATTGTTTATCTTTTTACAAAGAGAAGCACACGCACATTTCTCAAAAAGCCACTCAGTCAAACTGGCAAAGATGATACTCACAAACAATCACTGCAGGAAATCAAAGAAGCTTATTCACCACAAAACATCCACATCATGTACAAAAGACAGTACCCAAATAATCCAAACTTCTATGACATCATATTTAGTAACACAATAGCTGGCACTATAAAACAACTCAAAGCTGCTCAAGTTCAACTCATGATTGACTTGTAAGGAGACTCATTACGGAGCTCAATCACATGATGTGTCATCACTTACTGAGTACCGAAAGAACAAACCAAGTTATTTAACTGACTAACCCTAACCCTTGTCACATTTTTCCCTAAAAACTTTCAATAAAATTAATGAAATCAGCTCAAATGAAACAAAAAATTAAATAAGCATTATTATTAAACTTAAAGAAATAAAGTTAGGCTTCATAACAATCTAAATTGTCGTCATAATACTATTCATTTTTCTATTGCAAAACAATTTCCCAGCAACCAGACAGCAGCAGACAGAAGTGAGAACACCGCAATATGAAAGACAACCATCAACAGATATTCAATCAAATATTACCGTGTCTAGACAATTTAATTCAGAAACACCTGTAGTTAAACAATAATATTGGAAAAATGAAAATGAAAATAAAAATAAAAAAGGAAATACGTATAACAGAATCAGTGCAAGTGAATTGGTTTGATGAAGAAGAGAGAAAAGTATGAACTTACGGCGACTCAAAAATATGCCTCTTTTAATGGTTATTATTTTTATTTTAATTTGTAATATAAATGTTTATTATTTTTTCAGACTGAACGAGAAACGTAGCGTGGACAAGTCGAAGGGAAGGGGAAGGGAGGGTTTAAGAGAGGTATGGGAAGAGATCAAGTTAGGCTGTGACGCAGATGTATCGTTGCACGTGATTTGAGTCGTTGGATTAGTTTTTGATTGGTCGGTGGTTGAATAATAATTATTGGCTTTGTAAATTGTTACGCGTCCATATATTGGAGGAGTAATACTCGATTCTGAACGCTGACATCTTGACTCTTGAGTAACAAGCAAAGAAATTGCACGTACAGCATTCCCTTCACCGTGCACGGGGAAGATGAATGAGTCGATGGCCAATTGCGTAGTCAAATCTATTCATCATTTTACAACGTCTCTACATTTCTTTTGGCACTCTGATATTGTTGAATTTCTACAAATTTCTTTTTAAATGCATGTTGTTAAATATTTTAATTTTTTCGTGGCACATCCAAAATTATGTTTTGCATTGTCAAATTTTATCGTATAACCCCCCCCCCCCCCCAAGAAAAAAAAAAAACAGAGGAAGGGAATAAAAATGGAACCAACAATTTAACAAGCGCAACAATGAAATTGAAGATATTGCTAGGTAACAATTAACACACCCCTTGGTCAATAATGATTCTTTACTAGAAGGATTTTTTTTTCATGGTTTTAAAGAGCACTGCATTTACAAATACATGAAGAGAGTAAACACTTTAAGATTATATCTTAGCGCGTGAAATCATTTTTTTCTTTCAACTATAAAAAATAAAATTTATTATAAACATTTGTTACGTATTGGCTTACTGCGGCTTGATCTTGACTATTATATTTATGTCTGATGCGGTTATATAAATTAGAGTTATATAGTTTGACTAATTAATTTTTCTCTATTCAGTCAAGAACAGAATCCAAATATGAAAATAAATTACTTGAAACGTTTACCTCAGCGTGTAACTTATAACTGACTTTACAAATACAAATACAAAACACTTTCACCCGTTATACATAACAAGGAGCTGTTCCAGCTCCATTAGAGAACAGAGAAGAATGAGGGAAAACAACTTTCTCTTTTCTTTCTTTTACTGGCATGTTTAAGAAACTCAAAAAGTAGAAAACGCAACTCTAAAATCTCCAAACTGAACATCCCCCCAGTCGTAAATCTTTCCAACTTTTCAAAGGAACTCCTGCTATTTCCTGCACATCCCAATTTTTCATTAGAAGCGAAAACGAGAGTCGAAAATACAAATAACAGGTTAGCAGGATTTAAGTTCCACGGAATGAAGCTGAATCATCAACATTGTTAAGCGATAATGTTATGGTCCGTCATTTGATCCAGTCTGTTCTTCAGTTTCCAGCTCTTCCTATAATTATGTTTTGATACCCTGTAATCCTTATATATATTATACTTAATCCTAGCTTGTACAAATTTTCATCATTTATGCCCTTACTTAATCCTTGTACAAATTTTCATAAGTTATGCACTTACTTCATCCTAATTTGTACAAATTTTCATCATTCATGCCCATCTGAAAGCAAATGAGCAAAAATACCTATCCGTCCGATATCTCTACTGCTCCACATGCAAGATGCGTGTCAAGTATTCAATTCAAGTAATATTTAACTGAAAACTGCAAAGATTTGGTGACAAAAGCATACCATGGAAGCTTGAAAGTATCTTTCCACCAACCCTGTTTTGAGCAATTACAAACTATTCTATCCAATCGTGCAATGATCTCATTAAAATTTGGCCTAACAACTGGTTTTCGATCCCAACATTCCTCAATCAACCTGCATATAAGTCAAACAGTCTTAGGCATAAAACATTTTCAGAATGCTTGGGTGCCTTGAAGATACAACGTTTTTAATATTAGCAGTCTTCAATTAAGTGACCTTAAGAACTTTATTTCGGATTAGCAAAGTAAACACCAACAATGACTGAAGTGATGTCTGTAACCTTACAAAATTAGCAGTTTTGGACTTAAGGAAATTGTGTTCTTGACTAAAATATATTACTTACTCTTTTAAATCTGGAGGATAACTTCGAGCCTTGATTTTAAACGGCGGTCTCTTTCCTTCACAACACATCAAATTCACCACCTCTTCAGGGGGCCTAGGATGGAAGGGCTGTACTCCCTCAATCATCTGAGCCATGCAGAAAGAAACAAAGAAACAGAGAAACGAGATGTTAAAACATTAGATCCTTCTATGAACAACGTAATGGAAAGTGCAGAGAAATAAATAAATAAGATGGAAACTGCGCCAAAACTAATAATCAAGGAGAAGGGGAAGAGAATCAGATGCATCAGAGTTTCATTTTTGCATCCATTTTAGCACTCATCTTCTTTTTTGGAAAAGGAAAAAAAAGATTATTGCAGAATAGATCAAATGCTTCATGCGGTAAGGGAGTATGTGTTTGGAATGTTCAAGTCATTCTGACAATTGCAAAATTAGTGACCAGTTTAAAATTTCAAATTGCCCCTAAGTTTTGAAACCATATAAATTTGACCATGTGGAGCTATGATAATATGTTCATGGATTTGGCGAGTAGGACAATACCTCATAGAGAATAAGACCGAAAGAGTAGGCATCCACACTTCTGTCAAATTCTTCATTTGTATAAATCTCAGGTGCCACGTATAAATCTTGAATCAGAAAAAGCACAATCATCAATTGACTCAAATCAAAGTTTCTATAGTATTTGTTTTACTGCCAATTTTACCCAAAGTATAGTTAATTAATAAATAATAATTTTATCCATAAAAGTGTTCATTTTACATAGACTAGAGCTTCAGTATCATTTCCTATAAAGAAAAAAAGTCAATTTAGATTGCACCAGTTACTTGCACTAATCATGGTGAATATATAAAACTACGAATTAACCCAAGGGTCGGGCATTGTAGGAAACTTACTTGCAGGATCCATGCGAGATACTGGATACACTATTTTTGCTTTTTCTGGTGAAATATATTGCAATCTCAGCAGACCAAATCCAGATATCTTCAACTGGCCTCCATTATCCAGCAAAATATTTCTGGCACCTTACGAAAATTTCAAATATTAAAGAACAGCAGATCTCCAGGAGTAAAGATAAAAGTTCAATATGAAATTTCATCGCGTATCAGAATAACCTCTGCATTTTTTCTCTTACTTTGGCTTTAAATTGCAATGGATGATTGGATCTGGTTTACATTCATGAAGATAATTCATACCCCTGAGAACAAGAAATTGAACAAGATTTCACTATTACGAGGGAATTCAGTAGAATTATCAATACTTGAATGCACAATGAGGACAATGTAGAGGCAAATTGGCAAGAAGAATGATTAGTAAATCAAAGAATACAAGTGTTAAAAAAGAAGAGTTGAATATCTTTTCTAAATTCATAATATACACAGCAACAGTAGATATAAGTGAAAATTCCACATACCTAGCAATGTCAAGAGCAAATCTCAGAACTTTTGATGGAGAAAGACGCCCTTTCTTTTGAAGATAGCTTGCCAAGTCGCCCTGAAAGATCACCATCAATATAACAAATGTTTAGTTGCACTTAGCGAGAGGAACAAATACTATCAAATCAGTGCAGCCATCCTTCTCAAGTGAGGGTGAACTTATAGGAATAATAATACTATTTATGCCTGCCTCCAGACGTGTGTGTCTGTTCATGGAAAGAGAGAGCGAGGGAGGGAGTGATAGATATGCTTACTTTTGCATGATATTCTAAAACAATCATCATTGGTATCTTCTGTGTGACAGCCCCAACAAACTGAACCACATTAGGATGCCGCGCTTTTTCTACTATAGTTAGTTCATGCGTGAAAGCATTTCTGTTTGAAAAGATAAGATATTAGAATACTGTGATAGGTTGCAAATACATTCTTAGAATGAGTTGCAAATATCTTGAAGATCATGATATGGTTCATCTACATAGTTTCACTAACTACTGAAGTTTGCCGTAACAAGCAACTACATTTGATTATTTTGGGAAATTTCTGAGGATCATGTCCTAAACATAATTATTTTCTTATAGTCTCTCCTTAACAGGAACAGGAAAAAATTTGTGGCTAAAATATAAAGGCTTACATGCATTCTGGGTCTTTGTGGCTTTCTTTATCGAGTATCTTTACCCAAACCTTTGTACCGTTCCATTTAGCAACTTGATATGATCCCTGCAAAGAAGTATTGGGAAGAAATCCATCAAAAACCTTCAAATTTGATCAAAGATTTTTCATAGGCACTTAGAACTGCTTTATTATTCAATCCAGAAGTCAATGCATTGTGATTCCTAAAACAATCATTAAAAGAAAACTAAAATGCAAACTGTGCTAGAAAGACCAAAAGCATGGCAGTTATTCAAGAGAAGCCAAATGGAAGCTAAAGTATACGTCTTTTGGATCACAAAGGAATTGAGCATGTGGTTCCAACCCAAAATAAAGGCCAACATAATCTGTAAGTTTTTATTAATGAGAATTAGATTGTGCTGTGTCTACCTTCTGACATAGTTACATGGTTGAATTGGGCAACTCTTCCCAAGAGTCAAATAAAAATACGTTATTATCAATTACATAAGGTTAGCCATCCAGATAATGATCTACATGGTACATCCAATATGTAACAATGTGAAGCATATGTAAGCCAATGTCAAAAAGAAAATTTTACGTAGAAGGCCATTAGCAGGCCATCAGAAGAACTACCATTCTCTTCTATCACATTCCAATGTTTTGGAAACATGAATGTATTCTAATGACAGATAGTAGAACTGTAGCTGATTGCATCTTCGGAAGGACATTGCCAATTAAAATAAGTTAAATATGGGGCTAGGACAAATACTTATGTACAGTAGATTGAATATCATCACAGGTATTGCATCTTAAACGATACGGGAATGCTAAAGCATCAGTTAATGTGCAAATATTAAGGGAATGGGCCATGCCTTTGTGATACCATCAGCCTTCCGGACCTGAAGCTCTAGTGGATTAAGCTCATATTCTGGAACTTCTCGAGGATTTGCCACAGTCATAGGTGTCCGCTTGGTTTTCTAAAATGAAAGCAAATATGTAAAGTACCACTATTCAAAACATTAACATAATAACTTGCACCCAGAAACAGAAAAAGTAGATCTATTCAAATCGAACTGGTTCAAATTGTACCGGAACTTTCGCCCCACGGGCCTTCAAAATGTTGTAAACTTCTACATTTCCGTAGTACTTAGCGTCCGCAGCTGCCTGTCCAATTAAATGTTAAAAAGCTCCATAAGTATAAGTATTCTAAAAAAAAAAGTCTTCACCCACTTAGCTGTGTTTGCCTTCAAACGAAAAAGAAAAAAAAAAATAAGGGAGTTATAACTAAATTTCAATAATTTAGAAAAATTCTTGATAAATTTCGACACTATTCAGATTCGATCTCTTTGGCATTAGCCGATTTACATGGAGATTTTGTTTAAATTTGGTCATTGTCAGTTAACCAGTCGACGTTCCAACAGTAAGAAAATGTAATTGGATAAAGCTACCAATATTATTAGGCTGTAGTGAAAAATAGGTTAGGTATAGGGACATCCCCACTACATAAACTTCCAGTAACATGTACGTTTCTATTTCACAATATAAAATGATTCTCAGCGATTAGGCGCTTAAACCGTATCAATCAATTACGCAGCTCAAGCAAGTAGCGACAACAATAAATTCAAACCAATGTAAAAACGAAAGAAAAACATACCGTACTGCCCCAGCGATCGCGGGCATCGATATTAGCCTTTCTACTAAGCAACAACTTAACGACCTCCACGTGTCCTTCACAAGCGGCAATATGCAACGCCGTCCGTCCATCAAGATCAATGCTGTTAACATCAATACCTTCGTTAAGCAAATCCTCGACTCCCTTGACATCTCCTCTGCATGCCATAAACAACAACTGCATCGTCGAGTCCAGGTTCTCCGGCACCGTCAACTCGTCACGAACCGGACTCCGGCGTATCGGATCCAACGACGATTGCCTCCCGAAGCTAAACCTCATGTTATTCCGCCTCGGATCGAACGACGACTGCCTCGACATCTGCCTCGTCAGGCTCCGCCGCATCGATCCCGTCGAGAACTGCCGCGATATCCCTCGCTTTAACTGCGCCGTTAAGTTCTCCATTTTCCTGTTTTAATCTAAATTATTATTTTATTCACGAAAAACGGCGTCGGATGAATGGGAGGTTGAAACGACGGCGTTCACGGTGGTTTACATGGAAAAATTGACCTGTGGTGGTGAGGAGAGAGAGGTGGGGGGAGGTGGTGGAATGATTTGAAAGGAAATGAGAGGAGGAGAAAGAGGAAAGGGAGAGAGGAAAATGAGGAATGATTTCGTGAGTTTGTTACGCACAGATTTTAAGCGAAAAGCCGTTATACGAAGTGGTGCGTATAAGTTTTAATACGTGGAGAGAGAGAGAGGCGAGCCATGCCGACAGTGCCTGTAAATGAATAGAGGGCATTTTAAAACGCGGTAAAAAGGAAATTCAACACCTGGGATTTTCGGTTAGTTGTTATTAGCTTTTAATAAGATTTGGATCGCTAGTGTTTTACCTTTTCTCAAATAAGCTCATGGTTTATCTATCTATATCAAAATAGTCCTCCTGTCATTTAGTCTGCGGGAGCTTTTTAAAAAGAAAAAAAATTGTTGCAAGCTACAAATATTAGAATTCATAATACAACTCAGATGCCTATCGAGCATAGATAAAAAATCTCATTAATTATTAACAAGACATCTACTTCCATATTTGAGTAGTTTCATTTATTCGACTACTCCTATTAATGCTTAGAGAGATATATATCTAAACCTATAAATAAATATTACTAAGTCCCCCTATGATGGTGTTCTGAACTTTTAATGCCAAGTTAATTTCATGCTTATTGATACAGCAACTTATAAGAGTAAATTTGGTGATTTTTTATACAACGTAGAAATCTATTTGATGCAAATGAATAAAATATGTTTTATGTAAGAATCATTAAAAAATAAGGATGTTAAATGTTATTATTCAAATAAAAATATCTAATATTCTTTTGTTATTGATTAATTGAGAAAAATATGTTTTAAGTCGAGGAAGTAAATTAGCAGCACAATTTAGCTGAAATGTAGTTGTCAAATAATCCAATTTGAATTTTTCAAAAAGATACCTTCATTTTTTAAAGAGTTTTTAATATTTATGATGGATTTTGTTTGAGCTGCAATTCCCCCCAAAAAAAATCAAAGGATTGATTGGACCGTTAAATTTACCAAAAGGTTTGTTAATATCGTTGCAAAATGAGCACGAAGTAACCAGTTATTTTAATATGTTAAAGATCTGTCTTTAATAAGTTTGTATTGTACATAGCTCGATTCAAAATTAATTGAAAAATGATAAATTCAACCTTTTCAAGTAGAAATAATATGTCCAATAGACCAATTTAGATTTATCGATATACTATTGACTTGGATAACAAAAAAGTTTAACTGGATTAATGGGAGATGAAGCTTCAAACTTTATTTTTCAAATAGAATTTATTAGTGCTAGGTTGATGACTCAAAATCTTATCCTGTGATAAATGAGAAACATTGCGCTTGTCTCTTGTGTCCATAATAATCCAAAGCTCATGGCCCCACGAAATTGAGGTCACTGTCATTTGGGTTCATAGTGACTTTACTTTTGGTAAAATGCGAAATAAAACAAGGGACATCTGCTATTTATGATAAGGACAGGTGGCCGTTAATAGGGGATATGGTGGAGGCAATTTGGTAAAGTCAAGTGGGCCCTAATCCACTAATAATTGACTTAAATTAATCCCATCAAAGGATGGTCATTGGATCTGATGATTATTCAATGAAGAGTTGGGCTCTATTAGATTTGAACACATTCCATACCACTTGCTAATCTTAGCTGTCCCATGCTACAGCTTGCAAAGAATACCGAGTCAATGAATTTTGAATGACTAATGCCCAGTTGAGGTTTAGCGCTTTATCCTCTTGCGTAGAGTATGATTTTGATCGCCGTAGTTTAGAATTGATTGTGCGCGCTTAGTAGTACTTGACCTAATTCTAGATTTCTCATCAAGAAAAGAACCCCGCAATCTTTGGATTTGCTTTACAATGATGCATGAATTTTAGGTAGATTTTAGGTAGAAATAAGAAGCATAAATTTGACTTACTATTTATAGAAAAAAATGGTCACTTTATGCAAATGATGTTAAACACGGTATGCTTAATATAAAAATAAAATTAAAATAATCATTTACAATAGCGTCACCTCATAAAAAAGGTGAGATGATGTAATTAATTAATTTGAACATCATTAAAATAAATAAATTATTATCAATTATTATATATTACTTATCACATCATTAGAATAAAGATCTAAGTTGCAGTTGGTTAGAATTCAAATTTTTCTTTAAAATAAAACTTTTTAAATAAAATTATAAATATCTAGTATTATTTCGAGTTATACATTAATATCAAATCTTAATTAAAAAAACATTTAATTTTGAGTGGCATTTTATAAAAATTCAATCCTTAAATTTTGTACAGAACAATAAACATCAGAAATAATTTTGAAAAGTCAAAATTTAGTAAGTTTTTTAATAAAAAATTATTTTTTAAGAAAATCATGTTATCCTATAATAGATTTTAAAAAGTAATAAAAGAATAGTTTTTCAAAATCTAATTTTGAAGATCCATTTTATATTCAATGCAATTCCATATACATCTTAACATATATTATAAAAATATAAAATTATTGTATTTAGTTAGGAAATAAAATCATTTCATTTATAGAGGTTATTATTACTAATTACATTAAAATAAAGAAATAATTAATAAAATAAAATATTTATTTTAATTATAAATTCTTCTATATGTACATAAAACATTATTATGTGCACATATTTATAAATGCACGTGTAAATAAATTTATATTATATTTTTTTTAAGTCTTTTGCATTCTTATACCATTTTAAAAGTGAGATTCACTAAATACATAGAGTTATTTTTAAAATTCATAATAATTTAAAAAATAAAATTTATTAAATATTTAATTAATATACTTCATAATTAATTATTTTTATAGTATAATTAATAGTAATTATTTAAAAGTCACGACATGACCAAATTTATCATTATCAAACTGAATTGTAAATTTTTAGTATTTTCATAATAAGATCTCAACTGTCTACCGAAAGCTTAAATACATATCACCTTAACAAAGTTTAGGGTCCAAAGGTCTCCCAGACAGAGCTTGAAAATTTGTGCTAATAAAAACATCTATTCCAATTTTACTGAAACGAAAAATCGCCCGCAATTTTCAGTTACGCGACTGAATGCAAGTAATAATAATAACAATAATAATAACAATAACAGATGAGCCTTTTTTTTTTTCAAAGAAAAGGATTGATAGATAAGTTTGTCGTTTGGCCAAGGGACTTCTCATCTTTCGAATCATCTTTTTTTTTTTTTAAACACGTCTTTCAAATAATTACAAAGAATTATTGGTGTGAAAGAAAAAAAGAATCCTCTGCATAGTAATTAAATATGACCTAATTAAGTTTTCTACGAACTGTAGCAATCCATGTGAACTATGGAATATCATGAAACTTTTTAAAAAGCTAAAAGATCTTGTATGAGCTGCCGACAATGTACAGACTACAGAACAAATAAAAAGTAGTGGAGTCACATGAGCTGTTGTATTTATTCAAAGATCAGAATTCAGAACAGCACCAACCCCTTCTCCTCTATCCTACAGTCAAGCTAATATTGTATTGTATAATGCATTTGACTAATACAAGTTAAATGGATGCCACTGGGCACGAGCACATGCTCAGAAATAAATAAATAGATAAATTTAACTCTCTGTGTTATATTATGTGAACACTGGAATAAGATTTTCTAAATGCCAGACATCTAAAGTGCTTCTGAAAAAGATGTTTATATAGGAATTAGTTTCAGAAATCTACAAAGAGAACCTTTAAGTGTTTTCTTCAAGAACAACTATTAAAAAAAAAAAAAAAAAACCGCCATGGGAAAAAGGAGGAAAGGAATGCTGTTAAAGACTTTACAAATAACCCCAATTGTATTTTGGTTGCCAAGAGTGGTTTCATGTATTTCAATCAGATGATACAGGAGACTCAATCGTTTCAGCATTCAAAGAAGTTTGCGTAGTGTTAAAACACACTTCCAAATCAAAATTTTGATTACTTAAAACAGGAATTGCAATCTGTGTAAAGGAGTTTATAATGGAAGCCACTTTTGAATCCTTCAAGGAGATCTCAGACAGCTATTATAAAAATGTTACAGTGGTTGAAAGTTATTCTGTTGTAATAAGTCAATTCTAATCACACAGAAGGCTTTCACCTCTCACGTGGCACGCGAAGCATAAAATAAGGATCCGTAAAATAAATACATAAAACACATGGATTGACTCTTTTAAGAAATCACCACTAGCTTGAGAAAGCAAAACACAAAATCTGTATTCTATCCCATAATATCTCGCTTTCCCATTGACAAGTTCCAAGCACAGAATTCAACATCTTAAATCAATGCTAAATTAAAATGACAGAAGAGTAAAACCAGTAAAAGTTCAATCGAAAATTAAACTTCAGTTATAATGAAGTTGGTCTGAAACTAACCTTAAAAGATATAACAAACAATGTAACAATATTAAAAAGGCTAAATTGCACAAAAGGACAATATTATCAGATAGCTAAAATTTCTTTTTCTTCTTAGGAAATGCAGTTTTATACCCAGACTTACGAGGCTTGGCCAAAGGTGCAGTGAACACCTTCCGTGGTTACCGCTACTTTTGCTTCGTCCTTCACCCCCACCATGAGGATGAACAACTGGATTCATGGCCACTCCTCTAACCAGAGGCCTTCGGCCCAACCAACGGCTCTGACCAGCCTTCCTGAGCTTTTTAGCTCCATGGCTGCCGTTAGACGCTGTACCACTGGTGGCTCGACAGCTTGTGTCAATCAGTTTCCCATTTCCACGAGGTAGCCTAAGTAAGCAGCACCTTGGAGTGGGTTCTCTTGTAAAATCTTGGCTGACGAGTGACGTCCCCGCAGCTACAACCAGCTTACTGCCTTGAGCTGGGTTTACCTCAATGTTGTTGGTGATGGTCCAATTCGCACACAAGCAAGTGGCATGCGGCGTGAGCCATCTGTCTCATTATCTTATCATGCACTGTATCTTTTTTTTTTTTTTTACTCCTTGTTTTGAAGGGTCATCAACTGATTCAGTTTCTCTTGTAAAGGCCTATTGAAGGGCGTCGATGAAGATGAGCATACTCTGCATCAAGCTATTTCTACTGATCTCTCTCTGTGTCTCTGTTTCCAAGGTTTTGATTTGTTTTATCGATGTCACTCTGTCTATCATAAAATGCTGCCCGCATGTCAGAAATGAAAGTTTGTAGTTTGATCAATTTTGTTCCTGAAAACAAATGTTGAAGTTCAACACAGTCATTAATAAACAAATTAAAACGGTGGTTTTAACAACTTAACATCTCAAATCCAAATAATTCAACTAATAATTGAGAAAGTTTAATAGGGAGTTAAAATTGGCTACACAACCAAAACACAGCAACACGAGATCGATGTTCATGTCTGCTTGTTTCGCCGATATTTTAGTGCTTTATTGAGTAAAATCATACAAAGCAAGACGTGGTCAGATTTGCTTTGGTTGGCTAAACTAATTTCGCAATTTTTAAAAAGTAAACTCTTGCTTTTTTGAGTGTTTTTTAACGCAAAACTTAACAACGTAAAATGAATACAACATAAATAAAACAATGCATCAAACACATGGCCAAGACATCTTAACAGGGCTCTGAAGGTATATGGCACAATTCATTTTTACAGTATCTATTAATCATATCCTTCAGGAGCAAATATAACCAGCTGTTTTCGATTACAAGAGCTGACGGAGCTTTTTCGAGGCCTTCAGCTATGTCCTCAACATATACAACCCTTCATAGCTGGTATGATCAGTTCCAAGAATTTTGGGACACAGGTTTTAGTAATCACCGGCAAGAAATCATTTGATGCGAATTCATCTTGAAACTACTCGCATCTAATTGTGTACTCCTTACAAGCTTCACGAGTATTTATCTAGTTGGATAAAAAGTCGTCCATCTGCGTATGGTATTAAATTTTAAGATAAAGGTTATAATTTCAACTGTGATTAATCAACCTATGAGGCACTAATTACCTTAACAAACATTGAGAAAAAGCAAATAGCCTCAACATAAGATCTCTAACTTGTGAAAAGGGAAGCAAGTGTGTGGCATTTTCGATTAAGGAAAGAGGATTAATAATTATACAAAACTGCAAAATTATATATATATACACACTCATAGTAGATCGTTATAGTGGATAATAGAAATCAACTGACCTTAATAGTGGAATCTACTCCTCTAATTCTGGATCGTATATGAATTTCCCGTCTATCCAAACGCGGGGGACGTGGGCAATTTTGGGCCACTCTTTTCCTTGATCTCTTTTGCACACTTTCTTAAGCTTTGGACAATTGTTAATGTCTAAATCCAAAAGTGAGGATGGAAAGCCCACCTCTGGAAATGATGTGAGATTTGGGCAGTTCCAGATCTTCAAAGATTCAAGAGACGTAAGGCTTTGAAAACCCTCTGACGACAGAAATATCAATTTTTGGAATCCCCAAAAGGACAGATGAGTCAGAGAGGCAGGCAGCGTCATTCCTATCTCCTCGTCTGGAAAACACTCCGCTTCATCGCATCCAGCAATCCAGAGGCGTCTGAGAGAGGTAAGTCTGTGAAACCCCCACTGGACGAGTGTCTTATAGATTTTGAGATATCCAATTGTAAGTGACGTTAGATTGGTGGGAAAACCTTCTTCAGGAAACGATACAAGATTTGGACACCCCTGTATTCTTAAAGATTGAAGAGAGCTGAGTTTGTGCATTTCATTGGGCAAGGCTTCAAGCTTCTTACATTTGTGAATATCAACCCTCGAAATGGTGTGGGGGAGTCCTCTTTCTGAGAAGGAAACAAGACTTGGACAACTCCATAGTGCTATATTCTCTAAATAGTTAAGATTTTGCAGGCCATCTGGTATTGACTCCAGCTTACGACAATCTCCTATCTCGAGTTCTTCAAGCGCCTCAAGTAATTGAATTCCCGATGATAAACTGGTGAGCTCTGGGCAATTCTCTATTCTCAGGTGTTTCAGCATCACTGGGGAAGACGAGGATGAAGGAGGAGGAGAAGAAGAAGCATCCTCTTCGTCATCGAACAAATGTTGCCGTTTCTCACAATTCTCAATCTCTATACTTTTTAGAGATGAAGGTAGCTTGCGTCTTGTGATGAATGTTAGAGAATCGCAATCTCTGATATACAACTTTTCGAGTTGTGAATGGTTGTCCATCATTTCTTCCGGTAAGGATTTTAAAGTTGTGCTGTTTTTAATTAGAAGAGAGCGCAGATTTCTGGGAAAAAAATTGATCTCTGGAAACAAAACAAGACTTACGCAACTTTCTTCAATTGATACCTCCTCAGGGTAAGCGAGCAAATTTATCCCTTGTCCTCCTGGTTTAACAAAAGTACTACAATCCCCATCCTCAAGCTGCCTCCATGACTTGACCTGTTCAGAATTGCCAATTACCAAAGTGTCTAATATCTCAAATCCAGGCTTCAACAATTTTGCAAACACTAAAGCATTCGCAGTGGTAATGGGTTCTGGCAGTGAAGAGCCAGCCGGACTACCGTATAGCATCCCCTTGTATCCATTCACGTCCAGTGAACTACTTGAAATAGTCATGGAATTTATCAACTTAAATTCAATTGGAGTTCCGAACACTAGTTCTTTGCACTCATCAACTTCTATTCTGCAGAGCATCGGGTAGCTTGACAATGAAACTACCAACTTTTCACATTTACTAACAACAAGTGTCTCCAAGGAGGGCAGGAGCTCAGGCAGTTCTCCAGAGAGTTTGGGACATTCCACAATGGAAAGTTCTTGCAGACAAGGAAATATTTGAACAACCACATTTCCTTTGATATGGGTGTCCCAATGCTCCCATTCTGGCAAATTCTAAAAACTTAGAATCTCCAATGATGGAAAAGGCATTGAGAAACCCTCGCCATAAACCTCAGACTTTATGCTTTTTAATTTCTTCAATCCTTTAACAGCAAGCTGTTTAAGTGAACTCAATAGGCCAAGCGATGGCAAAGATACACAATTATCACAGTTCGCCAATTCAAGAAACTCTATCTTGGAAAACAAACGATCTCCTATCCATAGTGGAAATCTTGCACCACCATAGTTCCTGATTGCCAACTCTTTTATAAATTTATGAGGCTGTAGAATGTCAAGCACTTGCTCTTCTACTACTACATCTCGAGAATTGTCCAATTGAGACCCCCATTCTAGAGTCAATGCTTCAAGATTGTGCTTCTCACATAATGCGGCTTCTCCTGCATTCTGTGGATTATTCACATTCTCTAATCCAGCAATGCAGGGTTCATCACAAAGAAAGTTTAAAGTTTTCAAATCTTCCAAACCAGATACAGTTTCACCCCTGCACACAATAAAATTGGACAACATTTGAAGACTTCAACTCCTTCATTCCGAATGGCATCTCCTTCACTAAATTTGCACCTGTTATATCCAGATGACGTAAATTGATCAGGTTCCTCATTTTGGGCGGCAGCTTTATCAAACAGGATCAATTTCTTAATACCAAAATTTCCAAGTTCAACAATGTGCATGTTGACTCAGGTAAACTTCTTATGTCAGTGTCAGCAAGGTTGAGGAACCTTAAAAGTCTCAAATTTTCAAATGGAATTGGTAATTCACCAATACGGTATCCTGCCAAAGATCGTATCCTTAACCTTTTGAACTTTGGCAACAAATCAGAGAGAACCATGCTAGTTATGTAATCATAATTATCGCCACCTCTTATACAAAATGGCAAGAATGTCCGTAGATGTTCAAATTCATTAAAAACCTCGAACTTCTTTTTACCATCACACCAACCACGGGCATAGGAAGAATGGCGAACCCTTTCAAATCTTCTTGATGACAAATTGGCGGACTCCTCTAACTTGAAAATGGTTTCTCTAGAAACCAATTCAGCAAGATCATGGATAAGGTCGTGCATTACAAATTTAGAACTACCAGAGCTGGTTTGTTGAAAAATAGACCTTGAAACTAGATCATGAAAGCAATTCCTGCCCAAATCTTCCAGCTGCTCATTGTTTCTTGACTGTCGAATAATACCTCCAGCCATCCATGAGAAAGTCAGCTCTTTCTCATTGAATTCATAATCTTTTGGAAAGATTGCACAAAAAGCAAAACATCTTTTCAAATGAGTCCGAAGATGATGGTAACTCAATCTTAACACAGGGAGAACATCACTTTGTTGAGGTAAATCCCATATTTTGCTATCCAGTATGCAGTCCCACGCATCATAACTGGTGGTACGCAGAAGGCCACCTAATGTTTTTGCTGCCAGGGGCAAGCCTCCACACTTGCCCACAACTTTCTTGCTGAATGATTCTGAAATTTGATGTGCGTTAAGATCTCCAGATTCAAGTGCATGCTGCATGAAAGTGGACCAGCAATCATCAGCTAATAGACTCTTGAGATTGTAATGTTCAATTGGTCCCATTATTGACGCAACGTTTGAATTACGTGTGGTGATGATTATCTTACTGTTTGATGCAGCAGCTAAGAATGGAGCTTTTAAGTCTACCCACAAACTGTAGTAGTCGTTCCAAACATCATCTAAGACCAGCAAGAATCTTTTTTTATCCACGGCTACTTTCAATTTAATCTGCATTTCATTTAAACTGTTCAGAAGACAAGGTTTGCGGGTGATTGACTCGAGAAGTGCCTTTGAGATGCCCAAAACATCAAAGACGTCAGAGACACAAACCCATGCTTTTACATCAAACTTTAAATCGTCAACGGCCTTGTCATTGTAGATCTCCCGAGCAAGAGTTGTTTTTCCTATCCCGCCCATGCCAACAATGGGTATTACAACAAAGTTGGCGTGATCACTTGGGGTATCGGTCAATACCATATCAAGAATTTTGGCCTTATCTTCTTCTTTTCCAAATACTTGACGTTCTGTTGGGACACTTGAACTGGGTGGCCTCTGGTGTGCAGCAGCAGTCGAAGATGCCCCTCCAGCAATCCGTTGCAGCCCAAGTTCAATTCTATCTTGGCAGAGTTGCTCCAATCGGCTAGTAATATCTTTTATCTTGGATCCCATGCTATAATTTGACATAATAGCATTCGGATTCAAACAAGCCGGGACGAAACTAAGAACCTGGCCAGTGCTATCCTGATTTTTCGCCATCAGCTTGATTTCCAAAGCTTGAGTACCAAACTCATCAAGGATGTCCTCAGTGTCATAAGCCAAGTCCTGGAGTTCTTCCAGCCACATCTTCACAGCCTCGTCAGTCAGTTGCTTCTCCTCTGCATCGCTAAGCACAGCCTGAATCATTTTCAGCTGTTTCTCCCACTTTTTGAGCTCCGAATCAACCCCGCCTTGGAGTTGACGCACAAAGCTGAGCAAATTACGGGAAGCCAACCTGTCAAACAACACCTGGAAGAAGCCGTTGAGGAAGACCTCTCCAACAGCAACCATGGTTCCGTTTTGTCAGAAAGAAATGAACCAGTATCGTCACCAAAATGAAAATTGAACTTATAACAAGGGAAATTGAAAATAGTTTGATGTATGGAACACTGAAAATTGAGGAATAGAGATAAGATTCACTATGTGCAATATTGCAAGCGAGCAATATCTTGATGCTTTTATTTCTCCTCAAAAAACATATGGTGTGGTAGTTCTTTGAACAATACTAAATTATAGCATGCCAGCCTGCAAAACTCGTAAACTTGCTTTTGCCATTGTCAATTTCTAATTAATTAGTCACCTGTGGGGTCATAGGAATTTACTTTTAATAAATGTAAGTTGAAATTTAAATGTGCCTTTGGTCTGTCCTCATTTTTACATACTCTAACAACATATAATACAGTGGCTTGTGCAAACTCTTAACACAACGAGCACGAAGTTCATTCATTATTCTTACATTAGGCTACTTTTTTAGCTGGAAAAGCCACTCCAAATCCTCCTCTTTAACAATAACACATAAGTAAATTTTGTGTCTCTCCTTTGAAAACAAAATGAAGCAAATCAACTCAAAAAAGTACAACAATAAAGGCTCTATTTATTGTTGAGATGTTGTAATTTTTAAGTTATAACCTTGTAAAATATATATATATAATTATGAAATAAAAATTAATAGCATGTAAAAGATACAATTTTTAAATAGTAATTTTGATAAAAATATTAACAGTATTACATGTTTTTCATCATACAAGCGTAAAATTAAAATCAAGTTAGCTTCTATATTACAGCAACTAGTATTTATTAACTACTTTAGTATTAAAGCTTTAAACGTTAGTTGTCCAATCTCAATTCCAATTAGGATGTACAACTTCATTCGTCAAGTAAGATTGCAGGGAATTAAGCTCTAGAAAGAAATATTCACATTTGCTTCCTTTCAAAGAAATAGGAGAATTTAAGGTAAACTTTCTATGACATATGCAATATATTGGAAAAAAATATGGTTAATTAACTGTACAAGATGCCACTTTGAGAGTCTTGTTGGGACATTGTCAACGAATTAAATTGTATTCTCCTGTAAAAGCACTAACATTTCAAGGCGTTTATTTATTTTGAAACCAATATCATACACATGTTCTGAATCATTGATTTATGGTTGAGTTCAACTTAATCAAACAAGCATAACCTGTATAATAAATAAGACAAATTCATACAACATAATTAGAATTTGACATTTTAGTTAGCTCTAATATAAGATGGTTTCAATTAAAAAAGTTCATAACCCACAAATAGCAAATGGAAGATCAAAATGGATCGTGGTTCTCCTAGGATTTCATTGTTGCGGAATAAGAAGCCTTCGTATCTTAATACATGTATTAGTGGCACCATCCGCTAAAACTTAGCCCTTTTATATGGCTTAGAGCATATAGTAATCATATTGTTACCAAGCAACCACGACAAGTTGTTCTCTGACATTCTGCCTCATGAATAGCCCAACTAGGGCTGATGGTGCTTTCTAAGGTCTTCAACTATGTCTCAAATTCATTTTCCAAAAACTTGTATCAAGTTGTGAACACCTTCAGGCTTCTTAGGGTTACACTGTGAGATCATTCCACATATAACAATACAGCCATGAATGCTCATGTTGAGTTGCATTGTATCAAGTATCTTACCCCTAACATTTTCTAAATAGATGTTTATACCTTCAGAAAAGCACCTGGGGAAACAAATATGATTTCAGCAAACTTGGAATAAAACAATGTAGCATATCTTTCATTTCCCATGTAAACATACGTCACAAACATGATTTTGTTAGCAAGTGAAAATTTCCTTCTAAAATCAATATCAATTAAGCAAATGTATTCTTAGTTTATACTGTATTTGTATGGCAATGTTAGAAATATCAATGCTATTGTTGTGCAAATTTTATTGAACTCGCAAGCGCACGAATCTATTATAGAATAAATTAATAGTGACGAGTGTCGATCCCACGAGGAGGTTGATTTAATTATGTGCAAAATTAATTTTCTTTTAATGGGAATAATTAAATTATGGTAACTTTATCCTAAATTGTGAATTAAAATGGCAAGAATAATTAAGAATGAAACTGTTACAATAAAGCACTTGGGTATCCGAATCTGCATCAACATGCTTCATGGCTAAATATTCCATATTAATGCCAATTAAATCATAAGGGGGGATTCCACACCTCATGAACCACGCTCAAATAAATATGGTGCCAAGGGCTTATCATGCCAAATAATAATAACCTTGTACTAGGGTGCCGGTTTAACCAGGGCAGTATCTAGACAAGACTATTATTATTTATCGACGAAAAGTCAAAACAACCATAAATATTAGAGGGGAAGAGAAAGTAAATTTACCAAATTAAGCCAATGGAACATGTTGAGACTTCACCTTCAACCCAAGCTTAAAAGAAAATTAGCCACTCATATTTTAACTAAAGATAAAAAAGGAAATTCTATTAAAATACAAAGAAACTACAAGAAGGAGAAGGAATTTCAGAAATCTAAGCTTAAAAATGAATTCAGGGGTATCAAATTATGGGGGGAGAGCTCCCTTTTTATAGATACATTGAGTGAATCGTGACCATCGGATTAAAAACAATTCGGATGCTCAGGATTGCGCCACGTCATCAGTCAACAGTCAATAGTCAATAGTAAACATTTGAATAGTAATGCTGCCTGAATAGTAAATAATCCCATGTACGTGCATGTATTGTACACATGATTTTTGCTCCACTGAGATGCTGCTACGTCATCGATTCACAATATATAAGAAATTTAGCCCAATAAGATTATGACATATCATCAGTCAATGTCACGTCATTGGTCAATGCCACGTAAGCAGTCAATGCCACATAATTCGTCCAATCAAATACTACCACGTCATAGGTAGTTGCCACATCATCGGTCCGTACCATGAACAGTATATGTGAACAATGACTTTTTCCTATAATGCTCCTCTTAAAGTTTTCGACCGTCCTGAGTCCAAATATGACGTTCGTTTTGCTGTCTGATCACTCGTTCATTGTGAAACGATCGTAATGTCCCTAAAATACATAAAATACATAATTATAATAAAACACATATAATTAAATAACAAAATACTTAAATAAATAAAAGTAGCAATGTTAGTGAGAGTTAAAGTGTAAAATAACGATTTTCTCCTTTATAAATATACACTTTCTAACACTCAACAGCTATTACATTTTTAAGACCAACACAGACAACCATTAGAATTTGAGTTGGTATTTCAAAGTACTGAAATCCCATATTGCTTAGATATGAGAGCTTTGGTTAGTTTATATATAGAAACCGAAATTGAGGTGGTGACAAGCCTATTAAGAGGAGACCCACATGTACAAGACCAAGCCTAATAATAGACCCATTTTAGGAATTTATTAACTAGGCGCTCGTGCTCAATAACTCAGGTGCAAAGGAGACACCCTCGTGTGAGGGAGCTATGTACGTGTGCGGGTAATAATGTAGTGTGAGAGAAATGGTTAAAGTATTCATTCATACGAGGGGGGGACCCCCCATGTGAGGGGGCTACGTACATGCTAGGTAATAATGAAGTGTGAGAGAAATGGTTAAAGTATTCATTTATGCCAACCTATTAAGAACTGCATCCAAGTCTAGCTCTTCCTTATAGTTCAAAACATCATCAAAGCCAAGCTTGTTCTTCAATAGATTAACCTATTTTTGAAAATACAATCAAACGAGAAATAGCACAAAGAAAAATAAGTAGGCTATTATAATCATCAACTAATATTTATTAAAGACCAAAGGACTAATCAACTGTGTACTAGTAATGTGACATGCATAAGTCTTTATTAATGTGCGCAATGGTGTGATTGTAACAATCGTTCCTAGTTTGTTTGTTTGAGCTTATCTATTTAGATGTTTATTATTTGTTTTGTTAAGTTATTTTAATTAGCATTATTTGAGATAAAGCATAATTCTTTTATAATTTTCTTTTTAAAATAAATTATTAGAGAATATCATTTTTATCATATATATAATGTATTTTTATAAAAGTAACCATTTTTTATAGAACTTAAACTCTTCTTATCTCTCTACAACTGAAATCATTTAGCCTAATAAATGTATAAAAGCAAAGAGACATAGGGTTTTCTTTTATGCATGTTTGGAGGAATTTTTGAGGTAATTGTCCTTCTCTAGAACATATTCTCTAATCTTATATGTTTGATGATGAATGCATATATTGTTCTCTTTATCATGAATGACTAGCTAGGCATATGATATATGAGGGTTATGATTTGATTATCATTTTCCCTTTATTTTTTATTCAGTTTCTACATGAAAGTTTTCATATAATTAAACTAGACATCCTAAGGTTTTCAATGATACATTTTATGCAAAAAGATTCTAAGTAATAAATTTGTTGTGAATTTTTAATATTGGAGTAGTAGTGCTAGAAAATTTCAGAGTTTATTAGCATGCCTAATTTCTTGATTTTATGTCTATCTAAATGATCTTTGAAATTTATGTAATTTTTCTTTTTAATCCTTATTATGTCTACTTACTATATTAATTCTATAATTTTTGGTTGAGTATAAAAATTATTAAAAATCATTATGTTGGGTTGTTGTAGTTTTGAAAGCTACTTTACAAAATTGTGATGGCTGATAGAAAAATTACTGTAGGCTGTTAAAGGGCTTTAGAATGACTATCAAAATTATCTTCATATAATATTATGAATTCCCTATGATTTAAGTTTATTGACTAATTTTCTTTGAT
Source organism: Aegle marmelos (assembly GCA_030449875.1). NCBI lineage: Eukaryota > Viridiplantae > Streptophyta > Magnoliopsida > Sapindales > Rutaceae > Aegle > Aegle marmelos. Next base: position 14,460,163 of record JASUUL010000115.1, read on the forward strand.
TGAGCATCAAGTTATGAATTTTTGAACTACAAAACACAAATATAAAAGTTTTTGGACAGATTATTGGTCTCTTAATATAAATTCGTTTAAAAAAGTTTTACATGCTCAAAAAGTTTTTCATGTTTCTACTGTTGTAGAAGAAATGGTCTATTTTTTTTAAGTTTTATTAAATATTTTACAAATTTTTGAATTTAGCAACCTTTGTTTTTATCACTGCTGAACAGTATGGATATATGCATGTAAAATTCTTTTTGCCCTATGTTTTCTGACTTTTATTCATTCTTTTCAATTTTTATATGAAATGCTACACATGTTTCTGGTTTCTCTTCTTTGATTTTACAATTTTCTGACATATGACTAGATTGATAAAAATAAGCTTTTATAAGATGGTCAGGTTTAGATTAGCTTTGATGGTTTAGTACTTATAACTAGGCTTGATTATGTTGGATTTATATCAAAGTTAAAATGAATAATAATATTGATAAAATGTATCTTGATGTTTTAGGACGAGAGTGGGCTCATGGTTTAGGTTTCTATTCTTTTTTTTGCTAAAGATCGAGGTAAGTAAATTTATGCATGGTACATACTTTTCACTATTAAACTACTTTTAATTTGAGATATGTATTATATTGAGTAGAAATATATCAAACTGACTTGTTTATCGATTACAATATTTTGTTAAGTAAAATCATTTTTTTGAATTATTTATAACAAAACTTTATTGATTGAAAACATGTTTTATAAATTGTCTTAAAAATAAAACTTTATTAAATTGTTTAAAACAAACACTCTAAAATAATTATCAATTATTTAAATGTAATTTATGAAATTTTGCAAATGATTAAAGTTTAAGAGTAGTTTTAAATGTTTTGGCTTATTGTCCATAGTGATATTGTAATGCCCCTTTTTTTATTGTTTTCTCTTTTGCCCTTATAAGATTAGGTAGAATAATTATTATTGAGTGTTTGTGTGTGAGTAAAATTTATCAATTCATTTTAAATAAATTACATATGTTATTAATTTTCAATAAAAAAGGAATTTCATTAAAACTAACATTTTTAATAAATAAAATTTTTATCAATTATTGAGTATTTAAGAGGAAACCTTCTTTTATTTCCTACATCTTTACAAACCCTGGAAAAAGAAAAAGGAGAGTCGTATAACTTCTTTGCTTGGTGTTTGCCTTAAGGTATCAAGTATTTCTTTGACTTATACAATTTACTTTTATTAATAATTTGTCTTTAATAACTTGTTGTGTGATTTGATTAATATATGTATGTTTGCAGTGCTGTGATGATATGAATTCTTTGTGTTCTTTATTTCATGTTCTCTTTATTAGAATCACATGAGTATGTTTACATATCATGAAAATAGACATCCTAAACTTTCCATTGATAGGGCTTTTGTTTGGGTTACTGGTGTTGGAAAAATTTAATTTTCAATGTATTTCTCACTTTTGGAAATTTTTCTGTGAGGTTACACATCTTTAAAAATTTTGGCGATTTTTGTTTCAACTAATCTATGTCTCTTATGATTTCTTCATGGTTAAATTATTAAAAATCACAACATGCAACTGTAGCAATCTGGAAATTATTGCCTATAATTGTAGAAGTTGAAACATGTAACAATCTAGGCTAATTTATGAACATTCGATGCCACGTTAGGATTTTGTAATGCAATTTTATTTTTTCTCTATTTTTAGAATTTGGAATCATAAATTTTAGGCATGTAAAATAAAATATATAAAATTTTGAATTTTCATCTTTAAATCTAGAATTTTCTAGACAAGTTAGATGTTCTAAAAAATAAAATACTTCTAAAATAGTTTCGGTCAACTAAAAATTATGAATTTTATTTATATGCTTTCTGAAGGTTTCTATTGTAATTAGAAAGAAGAAATAGATTATTTTGAGTACTATAGAATATATTATAAATTTCCTAAGTGGTAGAGGTCTGTTTTGGTCTATGCTGAATAGTTTAGTTACTTTGATGAAAGATCAATATTTTAACTTGGTTTTTCACTTGTGCTGATTTCTGTGAAATTTTATATTCAATGATCTGCATCTTCATAGAACCAATTGATATGCATGTTCACAGTACCTCTGTAAATTTTCATGATTTTTTGACAAGCGTATAGGTTATTAAAAATCAACATGTGCAGGATACTCATATTTATGTCTAAAATATATATAAGTATTGAGCTAGTATAAGTGGCCATGATTTAAAGATAATTGAGATTATATTTAAGGTCAAAGATAATATTGATAAAGATATTTTTATGATAATTATTAGATAGGGTGAGCTCATTGGTTTGTTTTTAAAGTATTGAGTTGATTGCTATAGATCGAGGTAAGTAAATTTATGCACGATGTGCTATATAATAAATGCAATTTATGTTATAAGAATTATATTTAAATGGAAATTTTTACAAAACTGATTTCTCAAATATTTAAATGAATTTTGTAAAATAAAAGCATTTTTAAATGAACTTATATAAATGTATTTTAAAATATTTTCTTAGAAATTAGTTTTCTTAAACAAAATATTTTCTTAAAGAATTTTATAAAAGAATTAAATGATCAAAGAAAGGTTTTTAAATATTTTAGAAGATTTAAATGCTATTTATGAGAAGATGTAAAATAGATTCAAAATGTATTGGCTCATAGTCCGCAATAATATATAAGATACAAATGTTATGATGTTATGTAATGTTATGGCAAGTATGTTGGTATGATGATAATCTTGTGTACAAGGATGTTATGAACAATGCAGGGTATAGTACATTGAACGAGGAATAATGTAAGGTATAATACCCTGAATGATGAATGATGATGACCATGAGGCATGAGTTATCAAATGTTTATGTATTAATGTTTTTAACGTTTATGATGCTTTTACACCAATCCATCCCTTATGCTATATGAAGATGTTATTATAAGATGTTATAAAATGTTTAAAGGCATAATGAAAAATTTTTCAAATATTATGCATGGATTTATTTATCGAGTTAACGGCTCACCCCTCATCTCTAATATTTTACAGATTGGTTAGAGAGGTGGCTTGGGTATTCAGATAGAGATTTCTTTTAGTAGATCTTTAGAGTTGCTTTAAAGATTAAATTTGGCTTGACTTTTTTTTATTTTGGATTAGAGACTTTACTTTAAAGACTTTATTTTATATGTTCTCTTTTTTGTAAGGATTCAATTGGAGTATGAATAATGATTGTTTATCTTGAAGTTTATTAATAAGAATAAATGATGTGAGGTTTCGTTCTAATTTTACTCTTATGCTTTAATGGGTAGATTATTGGGATGTTACAAATGTTATGTTATGGAAAGTTAGCTGGATTTTGCAAATATACGATGCTAATGTAATGATTCTTACAAGGTATACCCTGATTTATATGGATAGGTTACTGGGTCTACAGGTAATACCATATGCTATGAGTTAATTATGTTTTATGTGTTTTAAAAGCTAATTATGATTTATGTGTTTAAAAAGTTAATTATGTCTTATCTATTAAAAAGCTATTATTATTTTCAAAGGATCTAAATGACTTTATGATAATGTGATTTTGTTTTGCTAAAAGATGATTTACAAAGGTAATTCCCTTATTATTATTATTATCATTATATATATCTAAGACTTAAAAAAAATTATATTTTAGTAGATTTTAGTATTGTGCATAAATTTACTTATCGAGTTGACAACTCATCCCTCGTTATCACATCTTTTGTAGATAGAGTTAGATAATGTATGCTTAGGGTCTTAAGAGGAAGAGTAAAAGCTTGGTTACATTAAGAGGAAGAATAAGAGCTCAGGGTCTTTTGAGGATTTATATTACATTAATAATCTATGAATAATTTAACTTTTGTTGAGATGATATTTATTTAAGCATTTGTTATTTCATTACTTATTATCTTTTGGAGGTTTAGAACATTTATTGTTGGATAGTAATTTAATAATTTTTAGAAATGAGAGTGATAACATGTAGTTTCACTTTAATTTCAGTTTAATACCTTGTTAGTGGAATTGGAGTTCTACAGGGATGCTAGTTGCTCAGAAGTCGTACTAAAGAGAACAAATACTATTGACTTAAATAAACTAATATTGTCTCTTAATTCTGATTTCTAGTCAAAACCGTGTGGGCTCCACCATACATATAATTTAATAATATTAATTCAAATGATCACCTTGTCATTACGATTAAAATTCTTTAAATCTACAGTATTGGGAATTTGCATTCCTGAACATTAATTGATTGCATTTGGATAAGCATAAAACGGAATTATTTAGGAAATGTATATACTTTTGCTTAAATTAGGATTAGCAGACATTATATCTGTAACATACAAGAGAACGCTTCTCCTGAGTAAACAATAAAATGAACTTCAAAATGAAAAAAAGATTATTATTAACTACATTTACAATCTCCCAATCTGAGTCTTGTTGCTACATTGTCGATAAATTAAACAGTCCTAACATCCCTATCTGATTAGTGAAAATAACAATAAATCATTGGCAGTTTCGATTAAAGCCAGAATAACAAATTATATGGCATATTAGACTGAGGATTAAGTTACAATTTAACTTGATAATATTTTCATGGCATATTAGAAATTAATTTGCAGAACTTTATTCATCAATTTTCTTTGTACTAGAAATTTAAAAATCCAAAAGTTTTTTAGTCAATTTTTTGAAACAAAACCCATGGCCACCCCACCCACTATTGACTTTTAGTTGTCAATAAATTATTTTTTTTTAATCGCATACTTTAGGTACAAGAATGATTAGAAGCATCTTATTTGCTAAGGCCCTGTTGCTCAGTCCTACTGCAGGGAACTTGTCTCTGTAAGTTTGAGATTTTCTTTTTTTTTTTAATAGATAAAATAATAATAATAGCAGCAATTCCAGACTCAAATGTAAGTAGTGGTGGTTACAAGACATGACATTTCCCGAGTTGCCAGTAGATGCATGGAAAGTAGTAAAACGGACCTTGAGGGTACCAGAGAGGAGGCTATGAAGTTTTAAGATTGGAGTTCTGGTGGTGGGTATGTATGCTGTAATAGAAGCTCTAAACCGGGTCATTTCGTTTGGCCATGCATTTAGATTTTTTTAAGGAAAATTCTAAATCATGGTAGAAGCTAGGAAGAAGGAAGAATGATCAAGAATCCATTGAAAGAATCAAAATATACCAAAAAATTTATTAAAAAAAAGATCGGATGAAATTTCTGGATCTCTATCTCGCTGAATTTTCTTTCATTCTTCTAGACTCTGGTTCTTCTTCTCGAAGTAACAAGAATAAAGGAAAGCAATGAGATTTAACCACGAAGGTTCATTGAAGCTTAGTTTTAGAATTCGGAAGGGTGTCAAGTAAAAGAAAATATAATTTTCAACTCTATAAAATTTTAAATAGAGAAAGCGTAGTGTCAAGTGGACTTTGAAGAGTTGGGAGTCGCACCACTCTTGCAAAAGTCCGTTGTAAGACAGATTAGATTATTATTATTGACTCAAGGTAAGTAGGAATTTTTTTGTCATAATTTTGAATATGTTTTCTTTGAGTAAATCTATAATTAACATAACTTTTTAAGTGAAGCGTTTAACAAAAAAATCTTTAGTGGCTTGGATGTTAATAATTTACTAAATAAGTACTTTATAAGTATTTTAAAATTATGTTATAAAAGAAATAAAATAAGATTGTAAATTAAATAAAGACAGTTTCTACAATTTATTTCTTTCGAAGTAAAAAAACTCTACACTTCTACTTCCAAAATTTTAAAATTCGAACTTCTACGTAGAGGCATTTATTGATCGGGATTCTGGAAACCAGTAACATACACAATTTCTGAATCTTTGATATATAACTGCTTACAATTTAATCGAACAAGCATAATCTGCATCGAACACATGGCCAAACATCTTCACAAGGCTTTGAAAGCACATGGCTCAGTGCATTTCTACAGCGTATGGTAGTTTTAAGATTCCCAAGCAACTACAACCACTTATTTCCTGACAGTCCGACCAGTGAATCGCCCAACGAGGGCTGTTGGACTCGAGGCCTTCATCTATGTCTTCGACATATACCACCTATCCTTCTTTTATTGCCGGCATGACCAATTCCATGAATTTTTTATGTAGTCACTGACAAGAAATCCTTCATGGTTGTGTAGCACCGCATCAAGCAACTTATCCCCAGCATTTTCGAAATAGATTTCGATATCTTCAGGAAAGCGCCTGGGAAAATAATAATATGGTTTCAGCAGACATGGAGTCTTTCATTTGCTGAACAAATATACAAAATAAACATGATTTTATGAGCCGCAAGTACAAATTCCCTCTGAAAATGAATCTTAAGCAAGTGCATCCTTGTTTATGCTGTGTTTAGCAAATTTTGAAATTTTACTTAAATGAATTCTCAAGCATAATGTAATCTCTTTTTGTCCTATTTTATGAAAATAGTCGAGTATCTTTGCTACATTTTTTTGATCAACCCGGAAACCTTTGTATATGTGACACGACCAGCCCCGAACCTTAGAACGAGTCTCTCTAATTCATAAAATGTAACTAATAACGATTATATAAAAATAAAAATTTCACCAAAATTTTTACAGAGTTTTTCTTATAATTATGACATTCTCAATTCTACAAATAACAAAATAACACTTTCAAAATATTTTCAAAATACAACAAACACTGCCAATCGACTTCTCAAAAAATACCAAATATTATCTGAAATATTTTAATATCCAATACAATAAGTTATCCTTAATTAAGAAAATTATAAAATTCAAAATTTTTCAACTCAAAAATTCTATGACTCCTAATACCATCACGTGGCCAAAATACAAATAATTATTGTTGTTGAGTCGATTGTTGTACCTGCAAATCTCCTGTGAAAGGGGAGAATATAATAAAAATGGGGTGAGTATAAAAACTCAGTGAACCTAGTGAGTGGATAATAATTTTTAAAAATAATTTTACTTTAAAAATAATTTGATCATTTCTAAATAAATTCATCAAAATATCGTAATAACTTAAATAAACATGTTTAATATAAAATCATTCACTGATATAATAAAATCACATAATATTCTGACTCGTCCTGAATCCTAGGACGAGTCTCTCTAATCACGATTCTATAACAATAATAATATTTTTACTGAAATTTTGGCAGAGTTTGCCCTATAGTTTTGACGTTCCCTAATCCTACAAATAACAAAATAACATTCCCAAAATAATTTCTAATTTCAACGACTCCATCAACTATCATCTCAACAATACCAAATATTATCCAAAGTAATTTAATTCTAATACAGTGAATTATCTTTAATCACAAAATTATGCAACTCAAAATATTTAGACTAAAAAATTCCATGATTCCTAATACCATTACGCTATCAAAATGCAAATATCTATCGTTGTTAAGTCGATTGTTGTATTTTTAAATCTGTTGTAGAGGGAAAAATATAATAAAAATAGAAGTGAATATAAAACTCAGTGAAAGTCAGTGAGTGGATAGTAATTTTTAAAAATAATTTTATTTTGAAAATAATCGTATCATTTCTAAATATACGATTTCATCAAACCATAAAAAGAAATATTAATAAAATCACTTAACATTTAAAAATCAAATCAATAATTTTGAAAAATATATATAATGTCATATGAAATAACCAAGAAAGAACATGTCATAATATTATAAATACTTAGTCTGAAATTGTCACAAAATATTGCGTAAAACCAAGAAAAAATCACAATATGTGATATCAATACTTAATACTGAAAACTATCACCAAACAAGTGCCTAGGAAAATAATCTTATCATATCCGGACCTCAATAGACGAATAATCAAGAAACCATCATGCCCTAGAGCTATACAGATAATCTAGACCTCAACGAATAGGCAATCAAGAAATCATCATACTTCGGAGCTACATGGATAGACGGGAAAATAAAATCTCATATCTCATCACAGCTCATTGTTGTGCAAATTTTAATGAACTCGCAAGCGCACGAATCTATTGTAGAATAGATTAATGGTGACGAGTGTCGATCCCACAAGGAGGTTGATTTTAATTATATGCTGAATTAATTTTCTTTTAATGTGAACAATTAAATTATGGTAAATTTATCCTAAATTGTGAATTAAAATGGCGGGAATAATTAGAAGTGAAACAGTTATAATAAAGTACTTGGGTATCCGGATTCGCATCAACATGCTCCATGGGCTAAATATTTCATATTAATACCAATTAAATCATAAGGGGGGATTCCACACCTCATGAACCACTCTCCAATAAGTATGGTGCCAAGGGCTTATCGTGCCAAATAATAATAACCTTGTACTAGGGTGTCGGTTTAAGCAGGGCTGTAACTAGACAAGACTATTATTATTTGTCGACGAAAAGTCAAAACAACCACAAATATTAGAGGGGAAGAGAAAGTAAATTTACCAAATTAAGCCCATGGAACATGTTGAGACTTCACCTTCAACCCAAGCTCAAAAGGAATTAGCCACTCATATTTTAACTAAGGATAAAAAAGGAAATTTTATTAAAATACAAAGAAACTACAAGAAGGAGAAGAAATTTCAGAAATCTAAGCTTAGAAATGAATTCAGGGGTGCCAAATTAGGGGGGGAGAGCCCCCTTTTTATAGATACATTGAGTGAATCGTGACCATCGGATTAAAAACAATTCGGATGCTCAGGATTGCGCCACGTCATCAGTCAACAGTCAATAGTCAATAGTAAACATTTGAATAGTAATGCTGCCTGAATAGTAAATAATCCCATGTACGTGCATGTATTGTACACACGATTTTTGCTTCACTGAGATGCTGCTACGTCATCGATTCACAATATATAAGAAATTTAGCCCAATAAGATTATGACATATCATCAGTCAATGTCACGTCATTGGTCAATGCCACGTAAGCAGTCAATCCACATAATTCGTCCAATCAGATACTGCCACGTCATAGGTAGTTGCCACATCATTGATCCGTATACATGAATAGTATCGTGAACAGTATCGTGAACAGTACCATATGTATGAACAGTGCCGTATGTCCTGAGTCCAAATATGACGTCCGTTTTGCTGTCTGATCACTCGTTTATTGTAAAACGATTATGATACCCCTAAAATACATAAAATACACAATTATAATAAAACACATATAATTAAATAACAAAATACTTAAATAAATAAAAGTAGCAATGTTAGTGAGATTTAAAGTGTAAAATGACGATTTTCTCCTTTATAAATATACACTTTCTAACACTCAACACTCATCATGTCTCATCATATCACATTATCATAACTCATCATATTTATGCATGCATAATTAGTCCCCAAAAGAAAAAAGCGACTAAGTATACGGCCTAAAGTCTCTGTGTGCACTCAGACGAACCCGAAAAGTCTGTATCTCATATCATTACATATCACCTCATATCATCTCATATCATATCATCTCATATCATATCATCAGTATCAGTAACATTGTATCTAGAGAAGGGTACTATCTAATGACTTAAGAAATAATTAAAAATACACGTGTACATAAACATCCAATAATATCTGAAATCACACTTTCTTTTTACTTTCAACAATCTTTAATATTCATTTTCTTTTCTTTAAAAATATTATTAATACGCATATATTCAAATTATAAATAAAATAATTTATTGTACACGTTTCCGATAATAAATACCATTATGCAGAAAAAATTCATTTTCATAAAATCATTAAATCAAAGCATTTAAAAGGCATTTTGTAAACATGCTTTACCATATTTAAAAATCATAATAATCCATAAAAAAATAGATTTTATATATTCCACTCACAGTGACGACGATTAAATCTGGTATCGTCGATGTTTGCGAGTTGATTTTTGTTTGCGGGTCCTTCTAATTTAAGAAATAATATAATTCTTATCCTAATAAAAAATAAAAGTAATTATACTCAATAAAGATCGACACTCAGGTAATTCAACTCTTGATTATTTAAAATTACTAAAAGACCCTTATGTCCAAAAATTACCAACATGCCCTCGATGTCAAAATTTACTAAATCGCCCTTAAAATTATAATTTATTAATTTATTCTCAAGCATTTAAAATCCTAAGTTTATGAAATTACACCTAGGGTGTAAAATTAACAAATTACCCCGGTCACTTAAATTACTGATTTACCTTTGAAATCTCCAATTACCAACTATCCTTGTCTATAATTATCAAATTACCCATAACTTTTAGAAATTATAGAATTAACCTTGAATTTTATAAAATTTATCGAATTGCCCTTCACTAGTCAACGGTGATCGAACTTCAGTCAATGATGATGAGAAGCTCAGGTCTAATAGTTCCGGCCATGGTGAGTCCAACGATGCCGGCAGTAACCTCCTACTTACAGTGAAGGCAGCAAATTGAACTCTCAAAACCACGGGTTATCAAGTTGCCGTTCACCAGCAATCTGGTCATTTCAGGTGGCGGGACTGGTTAGAAATGGAAGCTGGAGGTGAGAGGAGTAGAACCTAGCCGGTGGCGTGGCCAAACTCTAGTGGGGTCGACTGCAGCAAGAATAGATTTTTGGCCGAAACTTTCAAGCTTCACCGGTAGTGTTATAGTCATTTTCTGGTCATGGGAACAGCAGGGATGTGACTGGAATCTCAAGGGCTTCAAATTGATACCACGCTCATCATAATGGTAGCTGAAATCAGGAGATCCGGTTGAGTCACGATAGCGGGTCGCGGTTAATTAGTTGGGTCGACGGTTCTCTCTCTCTCTCTCTCTCTCTCTCTCTTTATCTTTCGGCTGCTCTCTCTCCACATTTAAAGAAAATAATTTTTTAATACAAATTAAACCGATATTGGTTCCATGATAACAAAAATCTGATGACCTGACTTTAGAATCACGCTCGATTTCGTCTCAGTTTATATTGCAAAAAATTTTAAATTATTCATACGTGATAATTCAATAAATGTGACGAATTTTCTCGCGATAACATGTAACGAGTCTAAAACTTATAAAATCAATACCAAATAAAAAAATAAATAATTCACTCAATAAGAAAATAAAAATGCATATATTACACATAATACTACATAAACCAAGGAAAATTTACAACACATGATATCAAATACTGAATATCGAAAACTATCACCAAACAAGTACTCAAAGAAAATAATCTCATCATATCCGGACCTCGATGGATGAGTAATCAAGAAACTATCATGACCCTGAACTATACGAACAAACCAAAACTCGACAGACGAGCAGTCAAGGACCCATCATATCTCATGGATAGACAGGGAAATATAATCTCATATTTCATCATATCAAGACCTCAACGGACGAGTAATCAGGAAACTATTATACCCTGGAGTTACATGAATAGATGGGGAAATACCATCTCCTATCTCATCACATTTCATTGTATCTCATCATAATTCATCATATCTCATCATCATAACTATGCATGCATAATTGGTCCCCAAAAGACAAAAGCGCCCAAACACACAACCCAAAGCCTCTGTGTGTATTCAGACAAGTGCCAAAAGCCTGTATCTCATATCATCACATAGCATCTCGTATCATCTCATCAATATCACTGTATATGGGGAAAGGTACTGTCTAATGATTTTACAAATAACTATATGTGCATATGTACGTAAAAATATAATCACATCTAAAATTGCATTTCTTTTTACTTTTAACAAACTTTAAATTCATTTCCCTTCCTTTAAAATATTATTATTATGCATATATTCAAAATTAAGGATAAAATCGTTCATCATGTACATTTTTAATAATAAATACCATATGCAGATAACATTTCTTTTTCATAAAATCATTAAATCAAAGCCTTTAAAATTCATTTGCAAATATGTTTTACCATATTTAAAATCATAATAATCCACAAAGAAAATAGGTTTTGTATATTCCACTCACAGTAACGATATTCAAATCCAGTGTCATCAACGTCTACGGGTTGGTTCTTATTCATGCATCCTCCTGATTTAAGAAATAATATAATTATTATTCGTAACATCAAATACGAGTAATTATACTTAATAAAGCTCGAAACTCACATAATACAACTTTTGGTTCTATGAAATCCCCAAAATACCATTATATCTAAAAATTATTAGAATTTACTAAATTACCCTCAGAATCATAATTTAACAAATTATCCTCAGAATCCTAAATCAAAATATCCTGAATTTAAATTATAAAAATAATCTTTGAGTTCTCAATTTATGAAATTAGCCTTGGGGTCTAAAATTACCAAATTACGCCTGATAATATAAATTACTGGTTTACCCTTAAAATTTCAAATTACCTAATTGTCTTAGTGCATAATTATCAATTTACCCTTTAATTTTTTAAAATTATAGAATTAACCCCAAGTTTGAGTGAAATTACTAAATTATCCCTCACCAGTCAATGGTGATCGAAACTCAATCAATGATGACAGGAATCTTAGGACTGGTAGTTCCAGCTACGGTGAGTCTAACGATGCCAGTGGTGACCTCCCACGCACAGCGATGGCAGTGAGTTGAGCTCTCAAAATTGTAGGTTTGTAACTTGTCGTTCACTAGCAATTGAAATATTTCAGGTGACGGGATTGGTTGGAAATGGAAGTTGGAGGTGAGAGGAGTGGAACATAGCTAGTGGTGCAGCCAAATTCTAACAGGATCGATGGCAACAAAAACGGGTTCTTGGTCGTATGTTTGAGCTTCACCGACAGCGTTTGGTTGTTTTCTGGCGATGAGGATGGCAAGGGTATAACGGGCATCTGAAAGGCTTTACAGCGTACCAAGTTTGCTAGAAATGGTGGCCAGAATCATGAGATGGAATCGGGTCACAGCTGTAGGTCGGATCTGGGTCACAGGGCAACCTTCCCCTCTCTCTCATTCTCTTTCATTCTCTCTCCTTTTATAGAAATTCTTCTTCTACTTCTTTTTAACTTGATACAGATTAAATCAGTACTTGATCCATGACAAAATGAAATCTGACTAATCCACCTTGTAATTGCCTTCGAATTGTCTCAATTTTATTTCACAACAAATTTAAAATTATCCAAATGTTATAAATTTAATAAATGCGTCAAATTAAGATGCCATAATTTGTAATAAGTGCAACAACTTTAAAATGAATTTTAGATAGTAAAAATTGAATAATATACTTAATTAGAAACTTAAAGTGTGTATGTTAAAATCTGGCTTATTAACCAGAGCATCTACTTTAACCAAAACACAGATTGAACGAGGAAAGCACAGATTTGCCAAAGTTGGTATCAACTTTATCCAAACAGAAAATACTGAAACTTGAATAAGGTCACAAATCTCTTTAATTACCACTAACCAGCACATGTTTTTACATTGTCTATTTATAATCAGAGTCCAATCATGCTTCTCGCTATTCTTATTGATTCCCATGCAACCTTGTTTCCTCTTCAGCTCCACTAGCCTCCATGATGAAATTAACAGTTCATGAAATGGATGACTGATCTTATTCTTCTCTAAGTCCAGCTTTACGGTGTTATACTGTTATTCGCCTCATCATTTTATTTGATTGAATCAGTGAAAGCTGGGTCTTGATGCTGTAGTTCTCGTTGGATTTTGGCGTCGTTGCAACAACCAAGAAACCTGCAGGTTAAGTCTTTAACAGTTTAAAGTTTTGCATCAACAAACCATTTCACTGCATCAAAATTTCAAGCACTTTACATAATTTCAGGAAAAAGCACTCACCGCATATGCATTGTGATGAATGAAGGCTTAGAAGCAAGTTCATCTCCAAAATTTTCAAGCATCAGAAGCGTCTTCGGATGCTTCTCCGAATCTCTAGCCAGTGTTGGTATTCTTAAAGTCACTAGTAAAACAAACAAAAGTAAAGTGAAAATGCAAAAGGCACCCCAGATACTGCAACTGACGACATATAATACAGTGGATTCTGCAAACTATAAAAGAAAAGAATATCAGATTCGGCGACTAACAACAAATTGCTAATTTCTTAAATGTGTTTTCCACGAAAGCAACTAGTAGAAGTTAACAGGTGACGATCATGGATTTGTGACCTCAGACTAATAGCTTCAGCTTTGTGAGCTCAGGTTTGCAGGCCCATACACTAAGACATAGGCTAGGTACTGCTATCCTTCAAAGCAATTCCTTTTGGATTGATCAAATTTAGAAAAATGCAAGAATCCACGAATAAAATGAATGTGCTTACCAGAGTAATTACAAGCCCCCTTATATGGAATCTACACATATTTCTAGCTTCTGAAACACAAGGGACTAAAAAACTCTTATTGAAACTTATTGTTAAATTTGCCAGGTTAAAATGCAAGATTTACGGAAATGAAAAAGATCCAGTCATATTTCCGTTAATTGTCCGCTGGAAAGCCACTCAATTTACTTTCAGAAGGCAAAAGTTTTTGTCTATGCATTAATATCCCAGCCTATTTTCACTATACTTTAAAAACAAAATGAATTGATCATATATTCATCTGAAAACAAACTCAAGGAACTTTAGAATGTATAATATATAGCAAATATCAGAATTTGACTGAGCATAAATTTCTTTCGATTTCCTTGCACCAAAATATGAGTTCCAAAAATCAATGAGTTGAAAAAACTGTTTAAAGTTCAAGTTCATTGTCCCGGAATGTATGCTCGCTCCGAGTTACCACAATCCAATTCTGCAATGAAACTTAGCATATTCCAATTCTGGGATGAAACTGACCACTTCTTCCACCTGAAAAGCAAAAATGAACTGAATAATAAAAGTTTGTGATCTAAACCGTTTACTAGTGTACGATCTGAACTGTAAATTGAAAACAGAAAAAAAATTACATTGAATCTTTTAAATACAAGGTGCTAAAATATAAATCAAATTTCCTTGCAACTTTGTAACACATGAAACATTACCAGCAGCCTTGCTGGATGTTGATGGCCTCAACTCTCTACTCTCAAAGCTCCCCTAACTCTTCTCTCAGTGTGCAACGGTTCTGACATGTCCTCTGTCCCCTCCTCCAACTGCCATAAAGTTTGGTTCAGTTAGTATTCTTGTTAATCACAAAGTCCATCTTGATGCTGTCATTACGCCGCTTTACATGTTTCTTGGCATTCTTGAACCTTGATTCACCTATGCAACTAAGTCACCTTCAAAACAAAGATAAAACAAGTGAAACGTGAGAATGCTAATCTCAGATGCTGCGTCCAACAAAGAGCTGAGGAAATATCTTAAATGGGCATTCTATAAATGCCAAGGCCAGAATTTTGAGGGCGAGGGCTATGTATTTTAACCGGATCAAATTTAAAAAGCATTATTTCAATATGCTTGCTCCAAAGTGTTGTACTCCAATCCTAATTAAAATCAGTCAAAATTGCTTTCCTCTAACGAGGGGAAAAGAATAAAAGAAAGGAATGAATTTGTTGACAAAATTCTACAATCTGAAATGTCTATATCTATCATCTACACATCAAACAAAACTGTAAAAATAGAAGTAAAGCTTAAACGACAAATTGATACACTTAAATATTGACAAAGTTTGCAAATTTCTTGTGATTACCCTTATCTTTCATCCATAGACAACCACAGGAGTTGAAAAGTCAATGAGTAAATAAAATTAGTTTCAGAAAAATGCATCTGAAAAATGCTTATGTTGGAATTACTTTCAGAAATCTATGAAAACAACCTTCAAGTGTTTTCGTAAAAGAACAACTAGAAAGACTACCATGAGCAAAAAAGGAGGGAAAAATGTTGTTGAAGATATTATAAAAAAAACCCCAAGCGTTCTTTTATAGCCAAAAGGGCTTTTGTATGTTTTATTCAGATAATACGAAAGACTCAAAATTGATTTAGGGTGCATTTGAGAGTGATAAGTGGCTACCAAAGCCTAGCTGCCAGGGTGTTTGGTAATACTTTATAGCTAGGCTTTGGCAACTCAACAATCATCTTTTCTCAATTATACTCCATAGCTATGGCTTTTATATACAACAGCTACAATTTGAAAACTACAGCACTTCACTCCCAAATATACCTTTAGCGTATAAATGACTTTTGATAGTGTCAAAACACACTTCCAAATCAAAATTTTGATTACTTAAAATAGGAATTGCTTAGAAGATGACCAACCAATCTATATAAAGGAGTTTAATGTAGGCCTAGACTATTAAATTAAATGCTTTTGAATCCTTCAAGGAGATCTTAGACTAGTATTATAAAAAATGTTAACAGTGATTCAAAGTTACTATGATGCAAGTCATTTCTAAACACACAAAAGGCTTTCACCTTTCATGTGGCATGTGAAACCATAAAAAAGAAATTGTATAAGCTCCCTAGCAAACAGAATCAAGGCCAAAAGAAAAGTATGTCTCTAAACTGTATCACACATGCATTGACTATTTAAGAAATCACCACTAACCAAATTGGACAAATGGAAAAGAAGAGAATATCTTTAAACATGAGAACCAAGGCACAAAATCTCTATTCTATCCCATTATATCTCTCTTTCCCATTTAAAAGTTTTGAACATAGAATTCAACAACTTAAATCATTGCTAAATTGAAATGATAGAGGAATAAATTGAGGAAAAGTTCAATAGAAAATTAAACTTCAGTTTCATTATAGATCAGTTAAAAATTGGTCTAAACTAACCTCAAATATATAACAAACAATGTAACAATATTGAAAGGGCTAAATAGCACAAAAGGAAAATATTATCGAACAAGTAATTTTTTTTAATTTAATAGGAGATGCAATTTTATACCAAGAATTACAAGGCTTGCCCCAAGGCGTAAGTGAACACCTTCAATAGTTACTGCTACTTTTGCTACATCTCTCATCTCCACTATGAGGATGATCAATTGGATTCATGGCTGCTACTTTAACCATAGGCCTTTGACCCAACCAACAGCTATAACCAGCCTTCTTGAATGAATTTTAAAGTAGATGTTTGGAAAATGAGAAACAACAAGAAAGTTGAAAGAAATAAAATGAAACTTTATAAAATCAAATAAAATCTTATCGAATGATTCACGCCAAAATGTATACACTTTACATATATATGGTAAACTGAGAGAGCTTCACTTTATTTAATCATCACATGTGCTGCAATTGCTATATTTTAACTAACTAACTAAGCTAATCATCTGTTGGCATCTGTATATTGCTGTTGTGCTCTGTATCCTCTATAGCATTAGATATATTATCAACCCCTCTTAAGCTAAAGTGTCTAGAATGAACATTCAACTTGTTATGCAAGTAATTAAATTGGCTATAAGTAAAAGCTTTTGTCAAAATATCAATTGTTTGATCTGTACTTGGGATAGGGCAGATTTCTACTTACTTAGCTACAACTTTATCCCTAATAAAATGAATATCTAAGTTAACATGTTTTGTCTAGGCATATTACACTAGATTATATGCCAAAGCAATAGCTCCTAGCTTATCACACTAGATGACTAGAGTGTAACTAAGTTTAATATATAGCTCAGCAAGTAAAATTTGTATCCAAGTGACTTCTAAGGCAGCATGAGCTAAGGCACGGTAATCAGTTTTTGTGCTTTACCTAGACACAATAGATTATTTCTTAGAAGACCAAAAAACTAAATTAGGACCATGATAGATGGCAAACCCTGCAACTAACTTTTGATCATTACAATCACAAACCCAATCAGAATCAGTAAAACAGGTAATTTACATAGCTTTATCACTAGAGAAGTGTAGTCTCAAAGTGAGAGTACCTTGCAAGTACTTTAGTAGCCTTTTGCAAGCTTCCTAATGTGGAGTTCTAGGACATGACAATACTATTTCTAGCCTGATGAGTCATGTATTATGGTGCCTCTATAATACTTCTATATTAAGAGGAGTTTTTAATAACATCTCCTGAATCTTTGGTCTAAATAAGTCCTATAGACATAGGTGTTGGTACTAGACTATAGTTTTCTATTCCATACTTAGACAAAAGATCAGCTATGTATTTGGCTTGAGATAAATGAACCCCATTAGAGGACTTCATAACTTCAATTTCTTAAAAATAACTGAGATTACCAAGATCTTTTATGGCAAAAGTGGTCTGCATATGTTGAATGATTTGTTGAACTAAAGTAGGATTGGAACATGTCACAATAATGCCACTGAGTAATCATTATAGTCTTGAATCTATCAAACCAATCTCTTAGACCTTATTTTAAACCATATAAATCCTTGTTTAATTTGTAAATGTGTTGAGGTTTGGAAGGATCAATAAACCCTTCAAGTTGTGCCATATATACATCTTCAACAAAAATGCCATTAAGAAAGGCATTATTTACATCCACTTGTCTAAATAACCAGCCATTCATGACTGTAATGCTTAAAATAATTCTATTAGTAGAAGCTTTGACCATTGGGTTGAAAGTTTTAGTATAATCGATCACTTGCGTCTGATGAAATCCTTTAGCAACTAGCCTTGCTTTGTACTTTAAAATGGACTCATCAGAGTTGTATTTGATTTGAAATACCCATTTTTGTCAAGTTTAGTTGGTAACACTAGATCCCAAGTTTTGTTAAATTGTAAAAACTAAAATTCCTCATTCATAACTTTAAGTCACATTAGATCAAATAGAGCTTGAGATAAAATGAAAGTTTAGATGGTTTAGTTAATAGAGTAGAAAAATAAGAACTATGTTTGGGTTTAAAAAATTTAACTTTTGATCTTGTGGTCATTAATTAACCAGTTGGTTAAGGTTGATTGGGCAAAATATGTAATGCGATTATGAAGGTGGGATGTTTGATATGGAATGTTTGAAGTAGAATTTGAAGAGGAAGAGTGTAGAATGGAATTTACCTGAGAAAAGGAACCAAGGCTGCAGAATCATTAGTTACTAAAGTTGTTGCTAGAGAAGCTGAAAGTTGGATAAAAAGAAAAGGAAATGATGAATAAAAGACACTTGGATTAAATTCAGACTTAGAGAAAGAACTTGATGAATGAGATGAACAACTTTCTACTACTAAAGAGCAATCTACACCAGGCTGATAGGGAAAAGAATTTTCATCAAAATCAACATGATTAGATACATAGATTTTCTCTAAAGAGTAAAGACACTGGTAACTTTTATGATTAGAGCTATACCCCAAAAAAATAAATCTACCAATTCTGAATTCAAGTTTATGAATATTATAAAGTCATAGATAAGGATAAAAAGCACAGCAAAAATTTTTGAGAAAAGAGTAATCTGGTTTTTAGTGAAAAAGCTTTTGGCATGGAGAAATATTATTTAAAAGCAGTGTAGGTAGCCTGTTGACTAAGAACACAGCTATATGGAAAGCATTCCACTAGAACTTTAAGGGTAAATGTGCTTGTGGTTGCAAAGTAAGTCCAATATCAACAATATGTATGTGTTTCTTTTCAATTCTACCATTTTGATGATGGATGTAAAGATAAGAATGCCTAAAATAAATCTTTGAATTATGAAGTAAAGAAGAGAAAGTTCTGAATTCCCATCCTCAGTCTGTCTGAACTATTTTAATAGATTTATATAAGTGCTTTTCAATGAAAATTATAAAGTTGGAAAATATTTCAAGTGCATTAGATTCGGCAGTGAGAGGAAAAATCCAGGTGAATCTACTATAATCATCTAAAATAAAAAGATAATAGATGTATCCTTAAGCTAAGATAGTGTGAGAGGGTTCCTAAAGATTAGCATAAAGTAGATATAAAGTTTCTATAGTTTTGGTTGAGACAGAATCAAAGTGTAACATATGATTTTTGCCAAATTGATAGTTATTACAAAAATCTAAAATATGCTCTTTATTAGAAGTAACAAGTTCATTACAAGATTTAAGAACAGTCTTAAGAGTATAATTTGCTGGAAGCCCTAATCTTCTATAAAAAAGATTTACATCAGTTGATTTTCTTAACATAGTAGAGTTGCAAGACATATGTGATGTGTTTATTTGACTGAAAAGGATTGAAAATAGCAGATACTGCAAAGAGAAACTCTGGTTTATGTTGACTTAAAAAAGTTAAAAAAGTAGCAACATAATAAAATAAAGAGGCAGCTGACTGAGAAGAGGGAATATGAATCCTACATAGACTCCAATGGCAACTCCTTCAAGTAATGTGATCCCTGTGTTCCTGGCCTTAATAAAACAAAGATTGCCAAGAACTTCAACAAGTACATTATTGTTAGCTAATAGTTTGGAGATGCTAAGCAAATTTTTAGTAATAGTTAGTACATGCAAGACTTGTATAAGAATCAAGAGTGTATGTGTGTTAATGGCAAGTAAAACTGTTCCAATGTGTTTTATAGGCAAAGCATTACCATTACCAACAAATAATTTTTCATTACTAGCATATGTTCTGAAGTCAAGAAGTTTACCAAGATTATTGGTAATGTGGTTTGTAGCACCCTGTCAATATACCAAGAAGGACCTTCAATGACTTCAGGAGCTGAAATATAGTTAGTCTACACTGAGTTGTTTTGAGTTGAAGAGGTAGAGACTTCAGGTATTCCATTAAATCCATTTCCAATGGTAAAGATGGGGGAATTAAAGGCATTAAAAGAAAAAGTGTGATATGCAGTAGGTGAAATAAAAACTAAATCAGGATATAGTATGTTTCCCTAAAAGCCTGAGTTTCTGAGCAAGTAATAATTACCAAAACCTCTACCAAAGCCTGAAAAGACCTACCCTTGCCATATTGCTATTGTCCAGGATGAAAACCAGTAGTAAAATTACCTCTTCCAAAGTTCTTTTGAGGGACAAATAAAAGATTGAATCTATTCTTGCATCTATTTGTTCCATGACCAAGAATGAAGCACATTTGACAAATTATATCAGTAAAGTCTCTAGCATCATTGTATCCACCAAAATTGGAATTGTTTTTTATACTTATTGTATCTACCAAAGCTAGAATTGTTTTCATTTCCTAACACTCCACCAGAGTTACTTGGAGATCCATTAAAATTCTTTCCAGCATATCATCTTTTTAGGGCTACATTTGTAGTTAGGTTATGCATAACATCACTAGCAAGTTTTTCCTTCTTTTGGTCAACTTGATTTTCATGGCTTAAAAGTAAAGAGTACAATTCATCTAAGGTAATTTTATCTCCTCTACATAGAACAATAGTAACTAGTAATTCATAATCAGATGAATCAAGACCAGTCAACACATGCATAACAAAATTATTCAATTCAATTGTTTTTCTAGCCGAAGCTAAAATGTTTGTTTTACATTTGATTTTAGCAAAGTAATAACCAATGTTCATAGATCCTTTCTTGATAGTTTGTATTTGTATTCTTAACATTTGAATCCGAGCCTGAGATTGTAATATGAATATAATTGTGAGTGATTCCAAAGCTATTTGAAAGTTGGGCATTCAATAACAATTGCCAGCAAATTTGATGAATTGTGGGATCATTAAGCTTAAGAGAAACTGATCTATTTTCATCCAAACTATAAACTTTAGATTTACAGATCTAGATTCATCATCCGTTAAAGATCCAACTCCAGTGTTGCTTTTAGATTGAAGATACTACCCAGATAACTAGGATCACCATTGATAAAGCCTTCTAAGCCATTTCCTTTTACTGAAGCTAAAACTTGTGTTCGTTGCAGAACAAAATTATTTTGATCAAGCTTAACAAGACTAACATAACCATAGAATGAGTTGTTTTAAGTTATGTTTGTTGTAATTTGTCTCTGATATCATGAATGGATTTTAAAGTAAATGTTTGGCAAATAAGAAATAGCAAGAAAGTTGAAAGAAAATAAAATGGAACTTTGTAGAATCAAATAGAATATTATAAAATGATTCATGCCCAGAATGTATACACTTTACACATATATGATAAATTGAGAGAGCTTCACTTTATTTAATCAATATGTGTGCTACACTTGCTATATTCTAATTAACTAAATGATTTTACCATGTCAGCTAGCTAACTGAGTTGATCATTTTCTGTCATCTGTACATTGTTATTGTGCTCTGCATCGTCTGTTACATTAGATACGTTATCGCTTTCTAAGCTTCTTAGCTCCATGGCTGAGGTTAGACATTGTGCCAATGGTGGGCTCGGCATCTAGCATCAATCAATTTCTCATTTCTAGAAGTTATCCTTACTAAGCAATACATTGAAGGAGATCTTCTTTAAAATATTGGCTGACATCCTTGCAGCTCGAACTAGTTTGCCACCTTCCAATCAGGTATACCTTACTTTTGTGGTTGATGGTCCTAATACGCATACAAGCAAGTGGCATGTAACTTCCAACTTGAGTATTAATGTCAACATGAGCCATCTATTGCATTGTCTTATCACACATTATATCTTTTTTAGGTTTTTCTTCTTTTGAAGGATCACCAATTGATTCAGTTTCTACAAAAATACAGAGGCAACATAATATAATTCAAACTTTTGAGGATTAAGAGGCAGATTCCATAATTTTAGAAACATGAGCATCATAGTTTGATCAATTTTTTTCTTGAAGATAAATGTTGATGTCCAACATAGTCATTAATAAACAGACCAAAATGGTGGCTTTTAGGATTTCAAATCCGAATAATTCTAGTAATTGAGAAAGTTTAAGTTAAAGTTAAAGTTGGCCACTCAACCAAAACAAAGCAACACCAGATCAAAATTCATGTCCATTTTTTCCATCAATATTCTAGTACTAACTAATAATAGAGTTAAATCATACAAAGTAAGATGTGGTCAGAAATTCAAGTTGGGATGGTTAAACTAATTTTGCCTTTTTTAAAAAAGTAAACTCTTGCTCTATTGATGCTACTTAAATATTCATTTATGGGGTCATTCTATTATAGTGTAATTAAAGTTATGACATTAATACTGGAATTAAACATAAATTATGTAATTGAAACATAAGATTTGTAAATTTAACTAAAACTTGTAAATCAATATTAACTGTAAAATAAAACATAAATTTTAAAAATTAAACATAAGATTTGTAAATAAAAGGTAAAATAAGTAAATTAATATAAACTAGTAAATTGATGTATTACTAGTAAATAAAATAAGAATTTGTAAATATAACATAAAACTCGTAAATTAATATTAAGTGTAAAATAACATATAAATTTTGGAAATGGAATATAAGACTTATAAATGGAAGGTAAAACAAGTAAATTAATATAAATCTAGTAAATTGATGTATTTCTAGTAAACAAAACGAAAACTTGTAAATTTAACATAAAACTTGAAAATCAACATTAAGTGCAAAATAAAACATAATTGTTAAAAATTAAACAAAAAAATTATAAATAGAAAATAAAACAAGTAAATTAATTTAAAACTAGTAAAATGTATTATTAATAAACAAAACAAAAACTTGTAGATTTAGTATAAAACTTGTTAATCAACATTAACTGTAAAATAAAAATAAATTTTAGAAATTAAAATAAGACTGGTAAATGAAAGGTAAAATGAGTAAATTAATATAAACTAGTAAATTGATGTATTTCTAGTAAATAAAACAAGAACTTGTAAATATAACATAAAACTCGTAAATCAATATTAAGTGCAAAATAAAATATAAATTTTGAAAATGAAATTTAAGACTTGTAAATTGAAAGTAAAGTAAGTAAATGAATATAAACTAGTAAACAAATTGAAAACTTGTAAATTAATATATTCCTCAACAAGAACCACCCTAAATGGTGTCCAAATATAATTGAAAATTTTGAACTACATAAAATACGTGTAAAACTCAAAATTAGATATAATTTTATTGATATATCATATATGTGTCTAATAATATTAAGTTTTTTTTTTTAATTTTAATGTTACATGATCTACATCACGATAAATAATTGTGTGTAATTAACATATGTCATAAATAGATATCATTATAAAAAAATCTGAGAAAGAAAATATACAAATATTCTAGAATAAATATAGAATTTATGGTAACTAAATTCAATAAAACTTCTTTTACTTTTTTTAGTATTTTTTTGTTTAATTAATGAGTAATTTTTTTGTTTAATTAAAGAAAATATTTTTGTAAGTGAATAAAATATTTTTCATTAAAATTCTATAAGAAACAATGTTAATTTTTTTAAATAATGAATCATCTTATATGAATTTACTAGTTTTATTTTATATTTATTAGTTTTATGTGTAATTTACAATATTTATGTACATCACGATATTGATGCCGTATTTTTCATTATGGTATTATAGAATTTTCTTTATTTTCATGCAAAACTTAACAACATAAGATGATTTCACTAAAAATGATGTCAGATTATAATAAATCTTGCTGAATAGTCGAACAAGAATAAACTTAAAATTAAAGGAACTAAGAGACAAGTTCACAAGTAAAATTGTAGCCCTGAACTTGTGAAAAAAGTATATAAATAAAAACACAAATGTCCCACTGGTGAAAAATAAATTGGAAAATGCAACAAAATAATTGCATTGAAACTGGAAAATTGAACTCACCCTAATAACAAAGGAGAAATCTAATAATCAAGATAAAAGTTTAAACACCAGTTCTCTAATCCATAGAGAAATAAACAATAAAAATAGTTCCATGTTCATAATTGTTATTGTAGATGTGATCAAATTGTCACATGCAGAACATATTCGGCATACATGATGTGTCACAAAGTTGACACGTCTTATATGCCATGTGATGAAATTAAAGGATGTGTCTCTTACAAGGGACACATCCTTGCATGTTCAAATTTGAACATATAACTTCCAAGTGGTTGATGGAGTTTACTTGTTCAAAATTCGAACATATAACTGTCACATTGTTGCCTATATAAAGGCATGAATGCATTACAAATTCATACATTGCAAGACAAACTTAAAAATCTTATTATATTATGATCTTGGAGTTTTTTATGTAACCACCGGCCTAACGGCAGTGTAAAAGGATCCCAAAAACCATCAATAATAACAATGGATATAGTTCCTAAATAAACTGATGAAATATAAGGATGATTGGATGACACACCGATGACCAAATGAACTATCTCGAACTGAGCGAAGACCACTGACTCGTGAATAAGTGGGGATTCCAAATATCTTCATAACTTGGTAGATATTCATTTCATTTTTAACTCGAGTACTTCTAGAAATTTAGTTAGTTATTTTTACTATGCTGGTTCACATAAAGGCGATTTTGTATTTTGCAATCTAGTAAGAATAAAATTTGGAGAAATCTATCATAATTTAAAAGTCACAGTTAATAAGTTTTGAATTTATTTTTTCCTTCCAAATTAGTAGAATCTACTGCAACTGCCAACTTGTAATACAGTAGATTTTTAAAACAGAAAAGAACATCAGATACCGTAAATTGCAAATTTCTTAAATGTTTTTTTTTTTTTCATGAGAAGTGCACCTTAAACTAACAGTTTCAGGTTTGCAGGTCCAAGCACTACGACAGAGGCTAGGTACTGCTATTCTTCTTCTGTCTAAAAGCAATTCCTTTTGGATTGATCAAATTCAGATGCAAGGACCCACAAATAAAATGAACGTGCAAAAGCAAATTATTGGATTCTTACTAGAGAATTTACAGCCCCCTTATCTGAAAACTACACATATTTCTAGCTTCTGGAACACAAGGGCATCAACAAAGTTTATCAGAATTACTGTTAAATTTACCAGTTTAAAATGCAAATTTATGGAAGTGAAAAAAATCCAATCATACCTTTGATTAAATGTCCAACGGAAAGCCACTCAATTTACTTTCTGAAGGCAAAAAAATGAGCGTAAAGAAACTTTAGAATGTATAACAAATAGCAACTATCAGAATTTGACTCTGCATAAAATTCTATTGATTTCGTCATACCAATATGGGTTCCAAAAATCAGTGAGTTGAAAAAACGGTGTAAAGCTCAGGTTCACCGACCAAGTGACCAGGCATATGTGCTTGTACCAAGTGTCATATTCCAATTCTGGATTGAAACTGACCACTTCTTCTCCCTGAAAAGGAAAATGAAATTAATCATAAGTGTCTTGTAATCTAAACCGTATACTCGCCTGTGATCTTAACAATAAATTGAAAAAATGAAATAAAATAAAAACTATAATCAACCTTTCAGATGCCAGGTACTAAAACAAAAACTTGTAGTTAATAAATCAAATTTCCTTGCAACTTGGTATTCAAGGAAACATTACCAGCAGCCTTACTGGATGTTGATGTTCTCAACTATCAAGTTTATCCCAAGTGTTCTCTCTGCTTATAACGATTCTGACATGTCCTCTGTGCCCTCCTCAATCGCCATCAAGTTTGCTTTAATTAGTAACCTTGTCAATCACAAAGTCCATCTTGATGTTGTTATTATACCTTTTCAAAACTTTCTTCAAACTTCTAGCCATCTCAGTATTATCGAACCTTGGTTCACCTATGCGACTAAAAAAATGCAAGTGAAATGTGAGAATGCTAATCTCAGATGCTGGGACCAACAAAGAATTGAGAAAATATCTCTTAAATGAGCTTTCTGTGAAAGCCAAGACAATAATTTCGTAGGCGAGGGCTTTGTATTTTTACCAGATCAGAATTGAAATGCATCATTTCTGCGCCAGAACACGACTTTGCCTTGCATCCTGTTTTCTGGGACGTGCTGTTTTGAATCAGAAGTGTATTTGGTCTCAGAAACTGCAGGTATTTCTTCAAGGTTTTCATCTAATGCAGAGATGTTACCCAATACTCCACTCCAACCATTCATCCTTAGCTAAACAGAGAAATATTCATTACATATGCTTATCGAAAAAAGAAGGCAATGGCGTTGGCAGAAAGAATAAGTATAGAGTCATTAATTTCAAAGTCCAGCCATTCATCCTTACCGTTATTAATCTCAAAATCCAACGACTAAAAACAGTTAATTTCAAAGTCAGAGATAAAATCTTCATGTATCAGAGTATGGTCGCTCCAAAATGTTATACTCCAAGTCTGGTTTAAAATAAAAAAATGAAAAAATGGAATGAAATAATAGACAAAAATCTGCAATTTTAAATGCTAATTGAAGTGAATCAAAAACCTTTGGATTAAAAATGGTCCATCTGTCTATCGTATTAAATTTTAATTTAAAAAGTTAATTTCACTTGTTTCCGTACAATTTTCATAATTTAATTTATCTGTGAATAATCAACCTTTGAGGCACTAATTACCTTAACAAACACCGATAAAAAGGAGGTCGTTACACTGGATAATACAAATCAACCGACCTAATAATAGAATCTACCCCTCTGATTCTGGATCGTATATGAATTTTCCATCTATCACAACCCAGGGGATGTGAGCAATTTTGGGCCACTCTTTTCCTTGATCTCTTTTGCACACCTTTTTAAGCTTTGGACAATTGTTGATGGATAAATCCAAAAGTGAGGCGGGAAGGCCCACCTCTGGAAATGACGTGAGATTTGGGCAATTCCATATCCTCCAAGATTGAAGGGACGTGAGTCTTAGGAAACCCATTGAAGACAGAAGTTTCATTTTCTGGAATCCCAATAAGGACAGATGAGTTAGAGAGGTGGGCAGCGTCATTCCTACCTTCTCGTCTGGAAAACACTCTGCTTCATGACATCCATAAATGTAGAGGCTTCTGAGAGAGGTAAGCCTGTGCAATCCCCACTGGACGAGTGTCTTGTACATTTTGAAATTTCCAATTTTAAGCGTTCTAAGATTGGTGGGAAAACCTTCTTCTGGAAACGACTCAAGATTTGGACACTGAACTATGCTTAAAGTTTGGAGAGAGTTGAGTTTGTGCATGTCATTGGGCAGGGCTTCAAGCTTGTCACAATAACTAATGTCAATCCATGAAATGTCTTTGGGAAGCCCTCTTTCTGGGAAGGAAACAAGACGTGGACAACTGACTAGAGTAATCTTCTGTAAACAGTTAAGATTGTGCAGGCCATCGGGTATTGACTCCAGCTTTCGACAATGTATTATCACGAGTTCTTCGAGCGACTCAAGTAATTGAATTCTCGTCGACAAACTGGTGAGCTCTGGGCAATTCTTCATACTCAGGTGCTGAAGCATCACTGGGGAAGACGAGGATGAAGGGGCAGAAGAAGAAGCATCATCCTTATCATCGAACAAATGTTGCAATTTCTCACAATTCTCAATCTCTATCCTTTTAAGAGATGGTCGTAGCTTGCGTCTTGTGATGAATGGTAGAGAATGGCAATCTTTGATATGCAAGCTTTCGAGTTGTGAACTGTAGTCCATCATTTCCTCCGGTAAGGATTTGAAAGCAGTGCTGTTGTAAATTCGAAGAGAGCGCAGATTTCTAGGAAAGAAATTTATCTCTGGAAACAAAACAAGACTTACGGTACTTTCTTCAATTGTTACCTCTTCAGGGAAAGCAAGTATTTTTAGCAGGTGGTCTGGTCTATTAAAACTTGAAAGTCCCCTCCCCCGCCTCCATGACTTGAGCTGCTCAGAATTGCCAATCACCAAAGTGTCTAATATCTGAAAACCAGGCTTCAATACTTTTCCAAGCTCCAAAACATTTGTGGTGATCATGGGTTTTGGCAGTGAAGAACTAGCTTGACTATCGTATAGCATCCCCTTGCTTCCAATCATGTTCAATGAACTATGTGAAATAGTCATGAACTTTACCAACTTAGAATCAATTGGGGTCCCGCACACTAGTTCTTTGCACTCATCAACATCTAATCTGCAGAGCCTTGGATAGCTTGACAATAGAACTACCAACTTTTCACATTTACTAACAACAAGTATCTCCAAGGAGGGCAGAAGGTCAGGTAGTTTTCCTGAGAGTTTGGGACACTTCACAACGGAAAGTTCTTGGAGACGAGGAAATATATCAACGTGCACATTTCCTTTGATTTCGGTGCCCCAATGCTCCCATTCTGGCAAATTCTCAAAACTTAGAATCTTCAATGATGGAAAAGGCATTGAGAAACCCTCCCCAAAAACCTCAGACTCTATGCTTTTTAGTTTCTTCAGCCCTTTAACAGCAAGGCGCTTAAGTGAACTCAATACACCAAGCGATGGCAAAGATACACAATTGTCACAGTTCGACAATTCAAGGAATTCCATCTTGGAGAACAAAGGATCTCCTATCCAAAGTGGAAATCTTGCACCACCATAGTTCCTGATTGCCACCTTTTTTATACATTTATGAGGCTGTAGAATGTCAAGAACATGCTCCTCTACTACTAAATCTCGAGAATTGTCAAATTGAGACCCCCATTCTAGAGTCAATGCTTGAAGATTGTGCTTCTCGCATAATGCGGCTTCTTTTGCATTCTGTGGATTATTCACATTCTCTAATCCAGCAATGCAAAGTTCATCACAAAGAAAGTTTAAACTTTTTAAATCTTCCAAACCAGATGGAGTTTCACCCTTGCCCACAATAAAGTTGGACAATGTTTGAAGATTCTTCAACTCTTTCATTCCGAATGGCATCCCCTTCAGCAACTTTGCACCTCTTATATCTAGATGACGAATATTGATCAAGTTCCTCATTTTGGGCGGAAGCTTAATCAAACGGGAACAATTTCGCAGTATCAAAATTTCCAAGTTCAACAATGCGCATATTGACTCTGGTAAACTTCTGATATCAGTATCAGCAAGGTTGAGAAACCTTAAAAGTCTCAGATCTTCAAATGGAATTGGTAACTCAGCAACACGGTATCCTTCTAAAGACAGCATCCTCAACCTTTTGAACTTTGGCAACAAATCACATAGAACCATACTAGTTATATAACCAGAAGTAACACCACCTCTTATGCATAATGGCAAGAATGTTCGTAGATGTTCAATTTCATTGAAAACCTCGAACTTACATTTACCATCAAGCCTACCACGGGCAAACGAAGAATGGCGAACCCTTTCAAATCTTCTTGATGACAAGTTGGTGGACTCGTCTAACCTGAAAACGGTTTCTTTAGAAACTAATTCAGCAAGATCGTGGATAAGGTCGTGCATTACAAATTCAGAACTACCAGATCTGGTTTGTTGAAAAATTGACCTCGATACCAGTTCATGAAAGCACTTGCTGCCCAAATCTTCCAGCTGCTCTTTGCTTCTTGACTGTCGAATAATACCTCCAGCCATCCATAACAAAGTCAGCTCCTTCTCATTGAATTCATAATCTTTCGGAAAGATGGCACAATAAGCAAAACATCTTTTCAAATGAGCCGGAAGATGATGGTAACTCAATCTTAGCACAGGGAGAACACCACTTTGTTGAGGTAAATCCCATATTCTGCTATCCAGTATATAGTCCCACGCATCATGCCTCGTAGTACGCAGAAGCCCCCCTAATGTTTTTGCTGCCAGGGGCAAGCCTCCACACTTGCCAACAACTTTCTTGCGGAATAATTCTGAAATTTGATGTGCCTTGAGATCTCTAGATTCAAGTGCATGCTGTATGAAAATGGACCAGCAATCATCATCTAACAGACTCTTGAGATTGTAATGTTCAATTGGTCCCATTATCGAAGCAACATTTGAATTGCGTGTGGTGATGATCATCTTACTGTTTGGTGCAGCAGCCAGGAATGGAGCTTTTAAGTCTACCCACAAGCTGTAGTCCTCGTTCCAAACATCATCTAAGACCAGTAAGAATCTTTTTTTATCCACGGCTACCTTTAACTCAACCTGCACTTCATTTAAACTGCTCAGAAGACAAGGCCTGCGGGTGATTGACTCGAGAAGTGCCTTTGAGATGCCCAAAACATCAAAGACATCAGAGACACAAACCCATGCTTTTACGTTAAACTTTGAATCTTCAACGGCCTTGTCATTGTAGACCTCCCGAGCAAGAGTTGTTTTTCCTATCCCGCCCATGCCAACAATGGGTATTACAACAAAGTTAGCATGATCACTGGGGGTATCGGTCAATACCATATCAAGAATATTGGCCTTATCTTCTTCTCTTCCAAATACTTCACGTTCTGTTGGGACACTTGAACTGGGTGGCCTCTGGTGTGCAGCAGCAGTAGTTGATGATGCCCCTCCAGCAATCCGTTGCAGCCCTAGTTCAATTCTATCTTGGCAGAGCTGCTCCAACCGGCTAGTAATATCTTTAATCTTTGATCCCATGCTATAATTAGACATAATGGCATTCGGATTCAAACTAGCCGGGATGAAACTAAGAACCTGGCCAGTGCTATCCTGATTTTTCGCCATCAGCTTGATTTCCAAAGCTTGAGTACCAAACTCATCTAGAATGTCCTCAGTGTCATAAGCCAAGTCTTGGAGTTCGTCCAGCCATATCTTCACAGCCTCGTCAGTCAGTTGCTTCTCCTCTGCATCGCTAAGCACAGCCTGAATCATCTTCAGCTTTTTCTCCCACTTTTTGAGCTCCGAATCAACCCCGCCTTGGAATTGACGCACAAAGCTGAGCAAATTACGAGAAGCCAACCTGTCAAACAACACCTGGAAGAAGGCATTGAGGAAGACCTCTCCAACAGCAACCATGGTTCTGTTTCGTCCGAAAGAAAGGAAATAGGATCTCCACAAAAAGAAAATTGAACTGATAACAAGGAAAACTGAAAATAGTTTGATGTATGGAACACTGAAAATTGAGGAATAAAGATAAGATCAGTATTGCAAGCGGCAATAGCTTGGCGTTTTTATTTCTCGTCAAACACATGTGGTGTAGTTGTTCATTGAACAATACTATGATATAGGCATGCCAGCCTGCAAAACTCATAAACTTGCTTTTGTCATTGTCAATTTCTCATTAATTAGTCAACTGTAGGGTCATAAGAAATTTACTTTCAATAAATGTTCGTTGAAATTTGAATGTGTCTTTGGTACTCCCTCTAACAACATGTAATACAGTAGCTTGTGTAAACTCTTAAGACAACGAGGCACGAAGTTCATTCATTATTTTCACGTTAGGCTATTTTTCAAGAGGAAAAGCCACTCTAATTTCTCCCCTTTAACAATAAGACAGAAGGCAAATTTTGTGTCACTCCTTTGAAAACAAAACAAAATAGATCAACTGAAAAAAGTACAGCAATAAAGGCTCTATTTGGTGTTAAGATGGTGCAATCTTTAAGTTATAACCACTATGAAAAAATGTAAAGTTATGAAATAAAAATTGACAGCATGTAAAAGATACAATTTTAAAGAGTAATTTTGATAAAAATATTAAAGATATTACAGGTTGTTCATCATATAAGTGTGAAATCTTTAAACTTTACCTTCTCAATCTCAAATTCCAATTAGGATGTACTACTTCATTCGTCAAGTAAGATTGCAGGGAATCCAGCTTTGGAAAGAAACGTTCACATTTGCTTCCCTTTCACAGAAACAGCAGACGTTAAGGTAAACTTTCTATGAAATACACAATATATTGTAAAAAAAAAAAAATAACTTTACAAGAGACCACTTTGAGAGTCTTGTTGGGACATTGTTGAGGAATTAAACTGCATTCTCCCCTGAAAACACTATCATTTGAAGGCGTTTATTTATTTTGAAACCAGTATCATACACATGTTCTGAATCGTTGATTTATGGCTGAGTTCAACTTAATCAAACAAGCACCACCTGTATAAAAAATAAGACAAAGGCATCTTCACTAAGCTTTTAAAGCACATGGCTTAGAGCGTGTAGTAATCATATCATTCCCGAGCAAATACAACAAATTGCTTTCCGACATTCTGCTCGGTAATCGCCCAACTATGGCTGATGGAGCTTTCTCGATGTCATATCCACATATTTTATTTTTCTATACTTGCATGTAATTTTAGAAAAAGTAATTTTTATCTTGTTTCTTTTATGCCTTTTTAGTTATCATTATTATTTTATTTTTGAAATTAAAATTGATTTAAAGAAGTTCAGCAACCTCCCATTATCTGATTTGTACTCAAATTCCCCCACTTCTGCAACCATCATTAACTTCTCTTTAAGCAGAACTAAAACCATTCTTTTTTAAGCTAGATTATATGCCATTCACTGTCATACTTCAAACTTCCTTAAGAAGCTTAAACTTTTTCTACTTTTTTTTTTAATCTGGTATGTAAATTCTTTTAATAATTCATATATCTAAGAAATTTTTGATGTGGTCTCTTTGCTGATTTTATTTGTTTTATAATTAATAGACTTTTTGAACTTTTTAACATTTGCTAATCACATGTTAAACTATGGGTAGTTTCATTCTCATGGATTTTGCTATTGAATAAGGGACTTAGAATTTGAATGAAGTTGGAAAAAAAAAAAAAATCGATTTCTGGTTGCCATTATTCTTTTGGATATATGAAGGACAAAATTTTGAAATCTGGAAATAGTTAAATACACATATGGAAAAGTCTCTGTATAAATTTTCATAAGTTTTCTGGTAGCCTTTTGGGTTGCTAAATTGTTGAAAACAATCACATTATTTACTGAAGGAAAATTATGACAGAACTGACCTTCGAGTGTTTGAAAATTCAAAACCCTGAATATAAGGGAATAAAGTTCTAAAATTTTGGATAGTCACACTGGACATTTGTAGCTTTGATACGGTTTAAATTTTGTGAATTTTTAAAGTTCGTTTTGGCTTTCAAACATTTTGTGAAATTCGGCTCAGTTTCTGGTTGACAGGGAACTGGAGACTAAGTTCACTACTTTCCTAGAAATAGATCTTTTAATGATAAACTATAAAATTTGAGGACTAATTAGTTCGCATGTGGACATAATATTCTGGAAAATACTAGAATTGTTTAAGGTCCTTAAGCATGTGAACTATATTTTGGATGCTAACTGCTGTGCAGAATTTTGATAATATATTTGTGATAAAGATTTCAATTAAGGTTCTAGTTTATTCTATATGGATTTAATGATAAATCAGCATATGTTTCAATTATGGGATGTGTTGGTGATGTTTCGGATTAGTAAATGAAAGGTTAAAATTTGCTTTATATGATGAAATCTTTTGTTTACAAAACCTTTTCCAAATTATTTTCCCGCAACAATATATGTTTTGTAAACTGGTTTGTGTTACTGGATAAATATTTAAATGATCTTTGCTCAAGCTAGACAAGTTTGAATTAAAATTTTCCATTTAAAGTGTAAATTATACAAGAACCACCTCTCAAGGGCTAATGTGCTGCAAAGTGCTAGGTATGGATCGTTATATGAGACTCAAGTATGTATTTAGTGAATATAATTTAAATGTTTTGGCTGAATGTCGACAGTTATTTTTTATACTTGCATCAAGTTGTGAACACTTTCAGGCTTCTCAAGGTCGTAGTGTGAGATAATCCAGCATATAGCAATGAGGCCACGAATTCCCATGTTGGGTAGCACTGCATCAAGCATCTTATCCCCGGCATTTTCGAAATAGATCTTGATATTTTCAGGAAAGCACTTGGGAAAAACAAATATGATTTCAGCAAACTTGGAATAAGATAACAGCAAATCTTTCATTTCCCAAATAAACATACATCATAAATTTAACATGATTCTGTTAGCTGCATGTGGAAAGTTCCTTCTGAAATGATTATTAATCATGGAAATGTATTCCTAGGCTATACTATGTATGGCAATGGTAAAATATCAATGTTTTGTCCTGTTTTATGCAAACAGAGAACTGTCCATTACATTTTCAGGACCAACACAGGTAACTTCAATCAGCTTATTGTAATAATGAAGTGACAACAATGGTTAAAGCATTCATTCGTTTTAAAAATGTTGAAAATGTAATCAAACGGGAAACAATACAGAGAAGGGGGAAAAAATGCGGAATATGATTTCAAGTATCAACTAACATTTCTTGAAGATCAAATGACCAATCAACTAAGATACTAATAATGTTAAGTGCACAATTCTTTGCGTTTTTCTTTCCTTTCTTTTTTTAAATATACAAGAACACTGTTTTTTAAAGAAAAAATTCTGAATCATGGTGGAAACTAGAAAGACGGAAAAATGATCAAGAATCCATTGAATGAATCAAAATACTAAAAAACTTAAGAGAAAAAAAGATTGGAGGAAATTTCTAAATTTGAATCTCGCTGAATTTTCTTTCATTCTTCTGGACAAGAATAAAGGAAAGCAATGAGATTTAACGAAGAAGGTTCATCGAAGCTAAGTTTTAGAATTTGGAACGGTGTCAAGTAAAAGAAAATATAATTTTCAACTCTATAAAATTTTAAATAGAGAAGAGATGGTGTCAAGTGGACTCTGAAGAGATGGGAGTCACACCACTCTTGTCAAAAGTCCTTTGTAAGACAGATTACAGGATTATTATTAACTAAAGATAAGGATTTTTATGCTATAACTTTTTAAATATAGTTTTGAAAAAGTTTCTTTGAGTAGATCTATAATTAACATAACTTTGTAAGTGGAGCGTTTGACCCAAAAAAAATTGGTAGTTTGAATTAATGATAATTATTATAAAAAAAACTAGTGTTCCCAAAGCATATTTTATCAAACACCTTTTTAATGACAATTTCTAACCTAAAAGTATTAAAAAAGAAAAAAAGGGTTAGAGAAGGATTCAGTCATGTTGATTCATTAACAAGGATCCTGCTCTTCTGCGAAATCATGGAACACAAACATTTCAAGACATTTATTGTACTGAATTTTTTATTTATAACTGCGTACAACTTAATCGAACAAGCAGAACCTGTATCAAACACATGGCCAAGACATCTTCACAAAGCTTTGAAAGTACATGCTTCAGTGCATTTGTACAGCATATGGTAGTTTTAAAATTCCCAATTCCTGAAATTCCGGCCAGTGAATAGCCCAACAAGGAATGGACTCGAGGCCTTCATCTATGTCTCCGACGTATACCACCTTTGCTTCCTTTATTGCCTGCATGACCGGTTCCATGAATTTTTTATCAAGGTGGTAGGAATCACCGACAAGAAATTCTTCATAGTTGTGTAGCACTGCATCAAGCAACTTATCCCCAACATTTTCGAAATAGATTTCGATACCTTCAGGAAAGCGCCTGGGAAAAATAAATAATATGGTTTCGGCAAACTTGGAATCTTTCATTTGCTGAATAAACATACAACATAAACATGATTTTATGAGCTGCAAGTACAAACTTCGCTCTGGAAATGAATCTTAAGCAAGTGCATCCTAGTTTATGCTGTGTTTGGCAACTTTTGAAATTTTACGTAAATGAATTCTCGAGCATGATTGGTAATCTCCTTTTGTCCTGTTTTATGAAAACAGATAAGTATCTCTGCTACATTTTTAGGATCAACTCAGAATCCTTCAGTCAATTCTGAAGGTTTTCGCTCGTGCTCCTTTTCAGATTTGCATCCAAGTCCCGCTCTTCCGTATAGTTAAAGGCTTCATCAAACATAAACTTGTTCTTCTACTGATCGTCCTAATGCGGGAAAAAAAAAATTGAAAGAATACCCAACAGGGGTTGAATTGGGTTAGGTAGTGACTTAAGAATACCAATATTTGCAGCATCTGAAGAGGCTTGACAAACTTGGAGATGAACTTGCTCCCGAGCCTTCAATCATCACAACTTCCCCAAATCTCTCGCCAATATTGGTATTCTTAAGTCACTAGCAAAACAAATAAAGGTCAAGTAAAATACAAAAGGCACCTCAGATGCTGCAAATGACAACATGTAATACAGTTAGTAACAACAAATTGCTAATTTCTTAAATGTGTTTTTGACTCCCCAAACGGACAGAGAAGCTGGAGAATTAGGAGAGTCATTCCAATCTTCTCGTCTGAAAAACAATATGCTTTGAAATACTAACTAGACAACTTAAGAGGGGGGTGAATTGAGTTTCTAAAAATTAAACAAATAAAAACTTAAAGTGATATAAATAAAGCAATCAAAATCGAAATAAATAAATAAATATACAACAAAGAATAAAGAGATAGAGTAAGAGAGATCAAACACAATGATTTTTACATGGTTCGGCTATCCCCGCCTACATCCACGCCTCAAGCACACCGGGTTTGAGGATTCCACTAAGCAAGCCTTCAAGGCTTCAAAATCTTACAATTGACTTCCAAGGTGTCAATAAACCTTTACAAAAGGAGATTTTTCCCAATCTCTTAATTTAAGTGTATTCTAACACTTACAATCACTCAAAAACAAAGATTATAAATTGATTTTTCTCTCACACGATTTTCAAGATTATAAATCAATGCTCAATGTGTGAATAGATGAAATAAGAATCTGTTTAAAGCTCAATGTAGATCGTATATTCGTGTATATGCTCAGTAGTTGTGTTATTGTCCCTCTTTGATTTGATTTGGATGAGTTTATTTATAGTTGGAGTTGAAAACTAGCCGTTATTCATCCTTGTTGACAGAAAATGCATTACCATTAGCCATTAACAGATTACCGTTTGTGTTGGTCAATGTTACCGTTAGGCTTGATTTTAAATTAACGATTAACCGTTAGTAATTGTTCTTTCGCCGTTAACATCCAGAGACCTGCATAACAAAAATCTTCTATCCGTTTTAGCTAAACAATTAAAGATTAACAAAGAATGTTAGTCTGGATATTATCAGTTAGCCGTTATATATTAACGGTTCATCGTTAAATTCTAGTAACCTTATAAAACATAATGCTTGATTGATTTTCTTTAAATAGTAAAGGATTAACAAGATATAAAGATCCGGATATTATCGGTTATCCGTTATATATTAACGGTTCACCATTAAATTCCAACAATATTATAAAACATAATACTTGACCGATTTTCTTTAAACAGTAAAGGATTAATAAAATGATGCAGGCATGAATGTTATCGGTTAACCGTTAAATTTTTAAAGGTTCACCGTTTATCTTTAGAAAGTTTAGAAGCCTATCGATTAAGGCTTAACAAAATAACCCTTTTTCTGAGCATGAAGATTAAGCTTTTACCCTAAACGGTTAGCCGTTTAAAAATAACGATTAGCCATTTACTTTCAGTGTTTGATTTTTTATTAAGTTATAAAACAATCGGTTAAAGCTTTTAGAAAATAGCCTCTCTATATTTTATCGGTTAACCGTTAAAAATAAATGATTCACCGATTATTCCCAGATAACATATTTTTTATAGAAATGTTCCAGTTTCTCTGAGGCTTGTAAACATACACAGAGAGTTTTGACTTTTAAGAAAATATTTGAATTAGTGAAATTTCAACAAACTTATCAAAAGAGATTAATAGTTTGTTATCATCAAAATTAATAAATAGAATATGTACATGTTAACATTCTCCCATTTTTGATGATGACAAACATATTCAAAATATTTTGCTCCCCCTAACTATATGCTCCCCCTACATGTATGACTAGAAAACAGTTTTGCTAATAGAAGATATTTTCTTAAAAAAATACAAATATTTTGCTTCATGATTATATATCTCCCCCTTCATCATTAAAAAAAAAATTGTTAGCCACTTAAAAAAAATGAAGTAAAGGAACATAAGAGTTAAAAGCAAGAGGTTACCCATGAGAACAAATTCGGTAAAACTTTCAGCAGAGTCTCCCCCTTAAATTTTGAGAAATCCTTAAATACAACATAAGAGCAAAACACTTCCAAAATCAAGTATCCATATCCCAACAACAACAATGCCATGTAATTCAGAACAACAATGTAATCAGTCATAAGAAAAACAAATACATATAGATACTTAACAAAAGAAACTCAATGAATAAACTCATCCATCAACAAAATATAGATAAGTTAAGATAAAAGAAAAATACGATCAAAACATGAAATGTATATGCGAAACAAAAAAATCAGAAACTAAGAGGCTCATCACGAAGTATGAGGTAGCGTAAAAGTGGGTTGCGAAGAGGAAGGTCTCGAAGTAGAGGATCATAAAGAATTTTGTCGCGAAGAGAGGGCTCCCGCAGAGGTGCTGCCAGGGTCAAACACAAAATACCCCAAAATCTAACACTGTGCAGCAATAATCTCATTCTTGTGATCAAGGCTCTACTTCTAAAAGGTCTGAACCTGAGATCGGAGCTGCTGCTGATCAAGAGAGATAGCATCCATTGGATCAAGAATCAACTGCTGGCGCTCAAAAATCTGGTCAACATCAGCAACCAGCTACTGTAAAATATCAAAAATGAGGGGTTGAGTCAAAGCTGGAGGCTGCTGAGGAGCAGGAGCTGCCTCAGAAACTAAAGGAAGATTAGAATCTATCTCAGGTGCGGCAGAACCTAAAGGAGCTTATGGCTGAGGAATGTCATGACGAGAAAGTAAAGGACGAGCTTTAAGTCGAAAGTCAAGAAGTTGATCGAGAGGATAAATATCATTAAGCATTCGATCATCCTCCAGAGCGATCAAAATGTCCTGATTCTAGGCGTTGGCAGTCTTGTGCCATTGGTCGTTCCTCCTAGTAAACTCAATACTACTTATAGCATCTCTGCCAATGTTTTTAGGCTTTTTATACATAGCCTCCCTTATTGGTACATGGAACTACCGCAATATCTTAGTAGTGATACTACCATAGGGAAGCAAGCGA
Source organism: Aegle marmelos (assembly GCA_030449875.1). NCBI lineage: Eukaryota > Viridiplantae > Streptophyta > Magnoliopsida > Sapindales > Rutaceae > Aegle > Aegle marmelos. The sequence goes on from JASUUL010000115.1 coordinate 14,499,525, forward strand.
TGGGTGACTGCAGGAGTAGTCAGCATGTGATGCACAATGATATAACTAAGATTAACAGGTCGCCTACTAAGCAAACTATCTAGCAACTCAACATCTATACGAGTAACCTCATCTGAATGACCCCTCTTTGGTGTAATTATATGCTGTAAAATACTATGAAGAATGCGAACCTGAAGAGGCAGTAATTTAGCCCAAAAAGGTAGGCCACAAATCTCATCACTAAGCTCCCTGACGACATATATTTCTCGTACCCTCATTGTGGACAAAATCATCAAAAGATAGGGTTTTTCTAGAGGTATAAAATGTATGACCCTAATCCTCAATCCCAAGAATAGTGGTATTCAAAAATTCTACATCAAAATCAATAGATATACCACCAATAAAGGTAACTATCCTATCTAAACGGGTAACTGATAATTCCATATTGGAGTAGAAAACCCGAACTAGATTAGGGTAACATCTATCATCAACATTAATAGTAAATTTCCAGGGTCTAAGCATGTTTCTAACACTTCTACTACATACAATTAGGTCCTAAAAATCATCTATGTTCATAAAATAAAAGTCAAGTACTTGTCTACCCATAAAATGATTCTCAAATCGTTTGGGTAATACGACTGTAGAGAAGAGTAGTCTTTTAAATTCAGAAGTTTTTGGTGGTCGTATTGGGTTGACAGAGGGCTTATTTTTCCTCCTCTAAGGTCTCCGAGATGACTCAGCCATGATGAATATAAAAGATTTTGGAATATGAATTTGGGAGTAAATGAACTGATTATTATGTTGAGAAAGAGTAAAAGAAGAGGAATTGTGGCTCAGTATGCCAAGAAATTGTAAAAAATTAGATCAAAATGGGTAAACACCAGTCCATTGTCCTGAGGGTTTTGATTTGGGATTTTTCAATTTTGAGAATGATTTGGTGTTTTGAATGGGTAGAATCACTCTAAAAGTGATTAGAAAGATTTCTATTAGTGTAATATGTTGCGAAAAGGATAAACTTTGAGAAAAAATGAGATGAAAAGCTTTGGTTTCGCAAAAATAGCAGAAACGATGAGAGGTTAAGTGAGGAGAAGGAGGAAACTCGTGACCACTTAAATACTGAGAGAAAACGGTGAGCCGTTTTTCCATAAACGATAAGGGGCTAATTTCCCGAGAGTATGTAATGAGTAAGCAGTTAAGGATTAAGGGTAAACGGTGAAGGGGCAATTTAAAGCAGCTCTCTATTTTTAGTTGGTTTACCATTAATTGTAAACAGTGAGGGGATAACATTCGAGATACTCTCTGTTTTTAAATGGCTTACCGTTAACTTCAAACAGTAAGAGGGTAGAGAGCAATCAAAAATATCCTAGTGTATGGAAATAAACAGTGAACTGTTTATAAGAAAAATGGTGAACCGTTTATGAGAAAAATGGTTATCTATTTATTTTATTTGTTGTTTAGCATATTAAATTCAATATCTGGCCATCAATGATAACATATTAAGATCATGAATTTGATCTAAAAGTATTTTAAGGTCAATTTAATGCAAAACTCATGTCCATATATGTTTTAAAACAATTAATTCATACAGAGCATACATACACACTACTAGGATATTAAAACATCATATCATAAGTCAAGTTATTGAATAAACTCAATAGCATATTTAGAAATGTCAATGTGAAAATTTCATCATCCCAAGTTCATGCTGAATTTTTGAAAATTGTTCTTCACAAAGAGGTTTTGTAAAAATATCAGCGAGTTATTTTTCCGTAGAAATAAACTCTAATGCAATATCACCCTTTTGAACACGATCTCTCAAGAAGTGATGTATAATCTCTATATGCTTGGTTCAAGAATGTTGAATGGGATTCTTTGATAGGTTTATGGCACTAATATTATCACACTTTATAAGGATTTATTCAAGGTTAACCTCATAATCTTTCAGAGTTTATTTCATCCAAAGAGCTTGTGCATAACAACTATCTATGGCAATATATTCGACTTCAGTGGTTGAAAATGCAACTGCGTTTTGTTTCTTACTAAACTATGAAACAAGTGCATGACCTAGGAAATGACAAATACCACTGGTACTTTTCCTATCAACCTTATGACCAGCAAAATCGGTATCTGAATAACAAGTTAAATCTATATAAGTTTCCCTAGGATACCAAAGGCCAAGATCTATGGTTCCATTCAAATAACGAAAAATTTTTTTCACAACAAGCAAATGAGATTCCTTGGGACATGATTAAAATCTTGCACACAAGCATACACTAAACATGATATCAGGTCTACTAGTAGTTAAATAGAGTAAAGAACCAATCATACCTCAATACATCTTGATATCAACCTCTTTACCTTTTCATCTTTGTCAAGCTTGGATGTTTAGCTTATTGGAGTAGTTTTGATTTTTGAGTTATCAATCCCAAAAATGTTTGAGCAAATCTCTGATGTACTTAGCTTGATTGATGAATATTCCCTCATTGTTTTGTTTTATTTGCAGTTTAAGAAAATATTTCAACTCTCTCATCATACTCATTTCAAACTCTTTACTCATACATGTAGAAAGCTCTTTACATAAATGCTCATTAGTAAAACCAAAAATAATATCATTTACATAAATTTGAACTACAAGAATATCCTGATTCTTACGTTTAACAAAAAGAGTAGTATCTACTTTTTCCATTGAGAAACCATTTTCCAGCAAGAAATTCTTAAGCCTATCATACTATGCTCTAGGTGCTTGTTTTAATTCATATAAAGCTTTGATAACTTAAAAACATGATTTGAAAATTTTTCATTTTCAAAACTAGGAGGTTGTTTTACATAAACTTCCTCCATAATATAACCATTCAAGAAAGCACTTTTGACATCCATTTGAAATAAAATAAAATCTTTATGACATGTATATGGTAACAGCATCCAAATGGATTTTAATCTAGCTACCGGTGCAAATGTTTCATTAAAATCAATTCTTTTTTCTTGATTATATCCTTGAGCTACTAATCTAGCTTTATTTCTAACAACTACACCAGATTCATCCATTTTGTTCCTAAATACCCATTTAGTGCCTATGATCATCTAATGTTTAGGTTTAAGAACTAACTTCCACACATTATTTCTTTCAAATTGATTTAATTTCTCTTGTATTGCCATAATTTAAGATTCATCATTTTCTGCATCAATAAAAGATTTTGGTTTCATTTGAGAAATAAATGCAGCATGCTCGCATGTGTTCCTAAGTGATGATCTAGTTGTAACACCTCTAAATGGCATCTTTAGGGTAAAAAGCAACATACCTCCACTCTTTAGAGAGTGTTTGCACCGTACCTTCTTGTTGCTCCATATTTCTTTGCTCTTCTTGATCATTCTCTTGATTTTCTTATGGTGCATTCTTTTGATTATTTTTTGATGATTCTTCTTGTAACTCTCCATCTGCATCATCATTAACAACTCCTTTCTCTGCAGAGGAGGGGTTAGACTCATCAAAAGAAACATGCGTAGACTCTTCCACAACTAAGTTTCTTTTATTATAAACTCTATAAGATTGTCTTTTGTGTTCAAAATAAAACATTTACAACCAAAGACTTTGAAATAACCAATATTAGGTTTTCTATCTTTTCAAAGCTCATAAAAAGTTTTGTTAAGAAGAGATCTAATCAACACCCGATTTAAAACATTACAAGCGGTGTTGACAGCTTCGGCCCAAAAATACTTAGGTAATGCATTTTCATTCAACATGGTCCTATCCATTTCTTGAATAGACCTATTCTTTCTTTCAACAACTTTATTTTGTTTTGGAGTCCTAGGTGATAAAAATTGATACTCAATGCCTAAATCATTACATAAATTATCAAATGCATAATTCTCAAATTCTCTACCATGATCACTTCTAATACAAGTAATAGGATAACTTTTTTTATTTTGAACCTTTTTACAGAAAACTTTAAATGCCTCAAAGGCATCATCTTTATTATCTAGAAAAAATACCCAAGTGTATCTAGAATAATCATCTACAATTACAAATGCATAATATATTTCACTTAGACTAGGATATCTAGATAGTCCAAATAAATTCATATGAAGTAGTTGTAAAGATTTTGAAGTAGAAATATGATTCTTATTTTTTAACGATGTTTTGATTTGTTTACCGAATTGACAAGCTTCACAAAATTTATTCTTTTAGAAACTAATTCTTGGAAGACCTTTAACTAAATTATTTTTCAAAATTTTTTATATCAAATCCATGCTCGATGTCCTAATCTTCTATGCCACAACCAACAATCATCATGTAATCCAAAAAAATATTTGTTATGAGTAGATGCACAGTCTATATCAATTGTATACACATTTATATTCCTACTATCAACAAATACTATCTTACCATCACATGTATTTTTAATAATATATTTTGATTTATCAAAGATAACCCTATAACCTTTATCACACCGTTGACTAATACTAAGTAAATTATGTTTCAAATTTTTAACTAAACTCACATTCTCAATAAGAATTGAAGAGTCTTTACCAAAATTACCGGTACCTATAATCTTTCCTTTTGAGTTATCTCCAAAAGATACATCTCCATCATTTTCAATTTTGGTAAAGCTTGAGAACCAAGAATAATCCCCTGTCATGTGTCTTAAACACCCACTGTCTAAGTACCTTTATTCTTCTTTTTCTTAAATCCCTACAGAAGAAATTTTCAAGTTTTAGGTACCCAAATCTTTTTGGATCCTTGAGTGTTAGTAATAGTTTCTTTCGGAACCCAAACACATTTAGCTCCTTGATGTACTTTTATCTTAATGTGACATTTATAACTCATATGACTATTTCCATTACAGTAATGACAAACAATCTTAGGATTGTTTGTAGACGTGGCTCTAACAAAATAATTTTTATAATATTTTTGCTTAATCTTAGGTTTATATCCTATTCCACCTTTATCAAATACACATTTTTTAGTGCCCAGCAGTTTTTCTAAGTTCTTCTGACCATTTGTGAATTTTACCACAACGTCATTGAGTTCATTTGTTTTTTTTTCTTAAGAGCTTTATTTTCTTTCAATAATTTATTATTACATAATTCTTTATACTCATGTGAAGTACTTGGTTTATCTTTAATTGAAGTAATCTTATCATACAATTCTTTATTATTTAATTCTAACATTTTAATCTTTTCATTTAATGAGTCATTACATTTTTATAATGCATCTTTTTCATTTGAAAGTTCTAACATTTTCTTTTTAAGGCATCCATTCTTTTTACCAATTTTTAACAAATCATCATGTAATTCCTTAAATGAATCATATAACTCATCATAAGTAAAGTCACTTACCTCATCATGTTCATCATCCGACTCATCTTCAATTGCTATAAATGTCAAATTTGACATTCATGAGATTCCTCTTCATCACTCGATTCCTCTTCACTGTCATCCCAAGTGGCTATCATGGCTTTCTTTTTAAGTTTGCCGAAAAGTGGGCACTTGGATTTTATATGGCTAGGCTTCTTGCATTCATAACATATAACCGCCTTCTTTTTCTTCTTATGATTCTTAAGGTTTTTGAATTTTCTTCGCTCAATAGGTTTCTTAAAGAATTTTCTAAATCTTCTTGCCAGTATAGTCATTTCCTCATCATCCAGCTCACTATCCTCATCACTCTCATATTTTGATGCTTTGAGAGCAATACTTTTCTTTTTCTCCTCATTTCCTCTTTTAGCTGCCAAATCTTCCTCATAATAAATAAGAAAACTAATTAAATCATCAATAGGCAATATATTTAAATCTTTAGCTTCCTTAATGACAGTCCTCTTAGGTCTCTATTCTTTTGGCAGTGATCTAATAATTTTTTTAACTTTCTCGCTGTTAGAAAAGGTTTTTCCTAGAGCTCCTAGAGTGTTTACTATATCCGTAAATCTAGTATACATAGAGTAAACACTTTTATTTTGTTCCATTTAAAATAGTTCATATTGTCGAGTATATCTGCTAATTTTAGACTCCTTCACTTGATTAGTCCCTTCATAAACAACTTTAAATTTGTACCAAATTTCATAAGCAAACAAAAACTTGAAGTCATATAAACAAAGCAATCAAATTCAAAATAAATAAATAAATGTACAATAAAGAATAAAGAGATAGAGTACGAGAAATCAAACACAATGATTTTTATGTGGTTCGGCTATCCCCGCCTACGTCCACACCTCCAAGCACACCGGACTTCAGGATTCCACTAAGCAAGCCTTCAAGGCTTCAAAATCTTATAATTGACTTTCAAGGTATTAATAAACCTTTACAAAAGGAGATTTTTCCTAATCTCTTAATCTAAGTGTATCCTAACATTTACAATCACTCAAAAACAAAAATTATAAATTGATTTTTCTTTCTCACAATTTTTAAGATTACAAATCAATGCTCAATGTGTGAATAGATAAAATAAGAGTATGTTTAAAGCTCAATATAGATTGTATATTCGTGTATATGCTCAGTAGTTGTATTATTGTCTCTCTTTGATTTAATTTAGATGAGTTTATTTATAGTTGGAGATGAAAACTAGCCGTCATTCATCCTTGTTGTCAGAAAATGAATTACCGTTATATATTAACGGTATGCCGTTAAGTTCCAGTAACCTTATAAAACATAATGCTTGACCGGTTTCTTTTAAACGATAAAGGATTAACAAGATATGAAGATCTGAATATTATCGGTTAGCCGTTATATATTAATGATTCGCCCTTAAATTCCAGTAACATTATAAAACATAATACTTGACCGGTTTCCTTTAAACAGTAAAGAATTATCAAGATGATGCAGGCATGAATGTTATCGGTTAACCGTTAAAATTTTAACAGTTCACCGTTTATCTTTAGAAAGTTTAGAAGCCTATCGGTTAAGGCTTAACAAAATAATCATTTTTCTAAGCATGAAGATTAAGCTTTTACCCTAAATGGTTAGTGGTTTAAAAATAACGGTTAGCTGTTTAGTTGCTGTGTTTGGTTTTTTACTAAGTTATAAAACAATCGGTTGAATCTTTTATAAAATAGTCTCTCTGCATTTTATTGATTAACCATTAAAAATAAATGTTTCATCGATTATTCCCAGATAACCATATTTTTTACAAAAATGTTCCAGTTTCTCTTAGGCTTGTAAACACACATAGAGAGTTTTGACTTTTAAGAAAATATTGGAATTTTTGAAATTCCAACAAACTTATTAAAAGAGATTAATGGTTTGTTATCATCAAAATCAATAAACAGAATATGTATATGTTAACATGCTTCATGACATCCAAGAGTGCAAAGACTACTAAGAGGTAATGTAATATATGCACTTTTATTTTCTTATTGAGCGAATTATTTGTTTTTCCGTTCGATGTTGATTTTATAAATTTCAGACTAATTACATGTTATCGCAATTAAAAATTCAATGCATTATTAAATTAATCGTGTGTGAATAATTTTAAATTTATTACAATGTAAAATCGAGACAATTCAAGTGCGATTTCGATGCTGGTTAGTTAGATTTTTTGTTATCAAGGATTTGGTATTAGTTTAATCGATTCTAGAAAAGAAATTGAATTTCTTTAAATATGAAGAGAGAGAGCTGAGAGAGAGAGAGAGAGAATCGTGACCCGTTGACCCGATCCATTGACCGAGACCCGCGGTTGTGAACCAGCCAGATCTCCTAATTTCGACCGCCATATTTGATGACCTTAGTGTTGATTTGAAGCCTCAAGATGCCAGTCATATTCCTACCATTCCCATCTCTGAAAAATGATTAGAACGCCACTGGTGAAGCTTGAAACTTTTGGCCAAAATCCAGTTCTTGTTGCCATCGATTCTATCAGAGTTTGGCCATGCCACGGGCTGGGTTCCACTCCTCTGACCTCCAACTTCCATTTTTAACTGGTTTTGTCACTTGAAACAGCCAAATTGCAAATGAACGGCAACTTGCAAACTCACAAACTTGCATCTTTAGAAGCTCAATCTGCCACCATCACAGCTTAAGAGGTCACCGCTGGCACTATTGGACTCACAGTGGCTAGAACTATCAAACCTGAGCTTTCCGTCACCACTGACTGAAGTCCCATCACCGTTGACCAGTAAGGGCCAATTTGGTAAAGTTTATAAAATTTTAGGTTAATTCTATATTTTTTAAAAGTTATACGTAAGTTGGTAATTTTAGGTAAGGATAGTTCGGTAATTTGAGATTTTAACGGTAAATCGATAATTTAAGTGATCAACGATAATTTAAAAATTTTACACCCCAAAGGTAATTTCATAAATTCAGAACTCTCAGATTATTATTATAAATTAAATTGAGGATATTTCGATAATTTAGGATTCTGAGAATAAATTAATAAATTATAATTCTGAGGGTAATTTAGTAAATTTTGATATCGGCGGTATTTTTGTAATTTTTAAACATAAGAGTATTTTAGTAATTTTAAATAATTGAGAGTTGTATTATGTGAGTTTCGACTTATATTGAGTATATTAATTGTATTTCTTGTTGTGAATAATAATTATATTATTTCTTAAATTAAGAGGACCTACGAACGAGAACCAATCTACGGACATCGACAATATTGGATTTGATCATCGTCACAATGAGTAGAATATACAAAACTTATTTTTTTGGATTATTATGATTTTAAATATGGTAAAGCATGTTTGCAAATGAATTTTAAATGCTTGATTTAATGATTTTATGAAAAATGGATTTTATCTGCATAATGTATTTATTATCGAAAATGTGTACAATAAATGATTTTATTCTTGATTTTGAATATATGCGTAATAATAATATTTTTTTAAAAGAAAAGAAAATAAATTTAAATGTTGTTGAAAGTAAAAAGGAAATATGATTTCGAATATTATTGAATGTTAATGTACACGTGTATTTTTTATTATTTGTAAAGTCATTAGATAATATCCTTCCCAATATACAGTGATAAGATGATATGAGATGATATGTGATGATATGAGATATCAGCTTTTGGGACCTGTCTAGGTACACATAAAGGCTTTGGGCTGTGTACTTGGTCGTTTTTGTTTTTTAAGGACTAATTACGCATGCATAGATATGATGAGTTATGATGATGTGATGTGATGAGACGTAATGCGATGTAATGGGATACGAGATGTTATTTTTTTCGTCTATCTATATAGCTCCAGGGTGTGATGGTTTCTTGATTGCCCATCCATTAAGGTCCAAATTATCCGCGTAGCTCTGGAGTATGATGGTTTCTTGATTACTCATCTATTAACATTTGGATATGATGAGATTATTTCCTCGGGTACTTGTTTAGTGATATTTTCCAGTATTCAGTATTGATATCACATATTGTGAATTTTCCTTAGTTTTACACAGTATTTTATGACGATTCAAATTGAGTATTTATAAGATATTATAACATATTATTCCCTGATTATTTCTTGTGACATTATATATGTATTTTTTCAAAGTTAGTGATTTGATTTTAAATGTTAAATGATTTTATTAATATTTTTCATTTATAGTTTGATTAAATCATATATTTAAAAATTATACGATTATTTTTAAAATAAAATTATTTTCAAAAATTACTATCCATTCACTGACTTTTACTGAGTTTTATACTTATCCCTATTTTTATTATATTTTGCCCCCATAGGAGATTTGCAGGTATAATAGTCGACTTAACAACGATAGATATTTGTATTTTGACCACATAATGGTATTAAGAGTCATGGAATTTTTTAGTCTAAATTGTAAAATTTTGTGATTAAGGACAATTCACTATATTGGTATTAAATTACTTTGGATAATATTTGATATTGTTGTTATGATATTTGGTAGAGTTGTTAAAATTTAGAATTATTTTGGGAGTGTTATTTAATTATTTGTAGGATTGAAAAATTTCAAAAACTATAGGGCAAACTTTGCCGAAATTTCAGTAAAAATATTATTATTATTATTATTATTATTATAGAATCGTTATTAGTTTAATTTCGAAAATTAGAGAGACTTGTCCTAGGGTTCGAGACGGGTCGTGATAGGTAAGTCTATGAAACCCCCTGGGGACGAATGTCTTATACAATTTGATATATCCAATTATAAGTTGAAATACTAACTAGATAACCCAAGAGGGGGGTGAATTAGGTTTTTAAAATTCTAGTAAACAAAAGACTCAAAGTGATATAAATTAAGTAATTGAATTTGAGAGAAATAAATAAATAAACAATAAAAATAGAGGGTGGAGTAAGAAAAATCAAACACATTTATTTTTATGTGGTTCGACTATCCCCGCTTACGTCTATGCCTCCAAGCACACCAAGCTTGAAGATTCCACTAAGTAAGCCTATAAGACTTCAAAATTTTACAATTGACTTCCAAGTTGTCAATAAACCTTTACAAAAAGAGATTTTTCCCAATCTCTTAATCTAAGTGTATCCCAACACTCACAATCACTCAAAGATTATAAATTGATTTTTCTTTCACACAATTTTTCAAGATTACAAATCAATGCATAATGTGTGAATAGATGAAGTAAAAAATCTGTTTAAAGTTTAATGTAGATTGTATATTCGTGTATATGCTCAGTAGTTGTGTTGTTATCTCTGATTGATTTGACTTTGATGCATTTATTTATAGTTAGAGCTGAAAAATAGCCGTTATTCATCCTTGTTGACAGAAAACGAATTACTATTAGTCATTAACGGATAACCGTTTGCGCTGGTCAATGTTACCGTTGGGCTTGATTTCAAATTAATGGTTGACCGTTAATAATTACTCTTTCACCGTTAAAATCTAGAGACCTACACAACAAAAATCCTCTATCCGTTTTTGCTAAACGGTTAAAGATTAACAAAGAATGTTAGTCTAGATATTATTAGTTACCCGTTATATATTAATGGTTCGCCGTTAAATTCCAGCATCTTATAAAACACAATACTTAATGGGTTTCCTTTAAACGGTAAAAGGTTAGCAAGATATATTAACGGTTCACCGTTAATTTCCAGCAACTTATAAAATAAAATGCTTAACCAGTTTCTTCTAATCGGTAAAGGATTAACACATGATGCAGGTTTGAACATTATCAGTTAACTGTTAAAATTAACGCTTCACCGTTTACTCTTAGCAAGCTTAGAGACTTATCGGTTAAGGCTTAATAAGATAACCCTTTTTCTGAGCATAAAGGTTAAGTTTTACCATAAACGGTTAGCCGTTTAAAAATAAAGGTTAGCCGTTTAATTTCAATGTTTGATTTTAAGTGAGTTATAAAACACTTGGTTGAAGTTTTAAGAAAACAACCTCTTTGCATTTTATTGGTTAATCGTTAAAATTAACAGTTTACCAATTATACCCAAAAAACCATATTTTTATACAAAATGTTACAATTTCTCTAAGGCTTGTAAACACATGCAGAGAGTTTTGACTTTTAAGAAAATATTTGAATTTTCAACAACATTATTAAAAGAGATTAATTGTTTGTTATCATCAAAATCAATAAACAAAACATGTATATGTTAACATAAGTGATGTTAGATTGGTGGGAAAACCTTTTTCTGGAAATAATATGAGATTTGGACACCTCCGTATGCTTAAAAATTGAAGAGAGTTGAGTTTGTGCATGTCATTGGTCAGGGCCTCAGGCTTCTTACACCCACAAATGTCGGCATTTGAAATAGTTGGGAAGTCCTCTTCCTAGGAAGGAAACAAGACTTGGACATTCATCGTTATTATCAGGTATAGACTCCAGCTTTCGACAACCCTTTATCTGGAGTTCTTCTAGCGCATCAAGTAATTGAATTCCCAAAGATAAACTAGTAAGCTCTGGACAATTCTTTATATTCAGTTGTAGTATCTCTGGGGAAGACGAGGATGAAGGAGAACAAGAAGAAGCATTATCATCGTTATTATCGAACAAATGTTGCAATTTCTCACAATTTTCAATCTCTATACTTTTTAGAGATGAAGGTAGCCGGCGTCTTGTTATGAATGTTAAAGAATCGCAATCTCTGATATACAACTTTTCGAGTTTTGAATTGTTGTCCATCATTTCCTCGGGTAAGGATTTTAAAGCTGTGCTGTTGTTTTCTTAAATTGTTACTTGTTCATGGTAAGTATATTTATCTCGTGTTCTGGTCTATTAAAACGTCGAAAGCCCCCCATGCCTCCATGACTTGAGCTGTTCAGAAATGCCAATTAAAAAAGTTTCTAATATCCTAAATCCAGGCTTCAATAATTTTCCAAGCTCCAAAACATCTGTAGTAGTCATGGGTTTTAGCAGTGAAGAGCCTGCCGGACTATCGTATAGCATCCCCTTGCATCCATTCATGTCTAATGAACTATTTGAAATGGTCACCAACTTTAGCAACCTAAAATTAATTGGATTTCCGCACACTGGTTCTTTGCACTCATCAACTTCTAGTCTGCTGCGCCTCGGATAGCTTGACAATGAAACTACAAACTTTTCACATTTTCTAACAAATGTCTCCAAGAAAGGTAGAAACTCGGCAGTTTTCCAGAGAGTTTGGGACCTTCTATAATGCAAAGCTCTTGGAGTCGAAGAAATATTTCAGCACGCACATTTCCTTTAATATTGGTGTCCCAATGCTCCCATTTTGGCAAATTCTCAAGAATTGGAATCTCCGGTAAGGGAAAAGGAACTGAGAACCCCTCCCCATAAACCTCAGAACCTATGCTTTTCAGTTTCTTCAACCCTGTAATAGCAAGGTGTTTAAGTGAACTCAATAGGCCAAGCAATGGCAAATATACACAATTGTCACTGTTCTTCAAATCGATGAACTCTATCTTGGAGAACAAAGGATCTCCTATCCATAGTGGAAATCTTGCACCACCATAGTTCCTAATTGCCACCTCTTTTATACATTAATGAGGCTGTAAAATGTCAAACACATGCTCTCCTACTACTACATCTTGAGGATTGTCCAATTGAGACCCCACTCTAGAGTCAATTCTTCAAGATTGCGTTTCTCACATAGTGCGGCCTCGGTTCCATTCTGTGGATTATTCACATTCTCTAATCCAGCAATGCAAAGCTCATCACAAAGAATGTTTATAATTTTTAAATCTTCCAAACCAGATGCCGTTTCATCCTTGCCCACAATAAAATTGGACAATGTTGTAAGATTCTTCAACTCTTTCATTCGGAATGGCATCTCCTTCAGCAAGGTTGCACCTCTTATATTAAGATGACATATATTGATTAAGTTCCTCCTTTTAGGCCGAAGCTTTATCAAACAGGAACAGTTTCTTAATATCAAAACTTTCAAGTTCAACAATGTGCATGTTGATTCAGACAAACTTCTTGTGTCAGTGTTAGCAGGGTTGAGGTACCTTAAAAGTTTCATATCTTCAAATGGAATTGGTAAGTGAGCAATACGGTATCGCTCTAAAGGTAGCATACTGAACCTTTTAAACTTTGGCAGCAAAGCAGATAGAACCATTCTAGTTATGTGACGAGCTCCAATAGCACCTCTTAAGCGCAAAGGCATGAATGTTTGTAGATGTTCAATTTCATAGAAACTCTCGAACTTAGTTCTACCATGATATCTACCATGGACAAAAAAAGAATGGCGAACCCTTTCGAATCTTCTAGACAAGAAGTCTGTCTCCTTTAATCTTAAAACGGTTTCTTTAGATACCAATTCAGCAAGATCATGGATAAGGTCTTGCATTACAAATTTATAACTACCAAAGCTGGTTTGTTGAAAAATTGACCTTGATACTCGGTCATGAAAGCACTTGCTGCCCAAGTCTTCCAGCTGCTCATTCTTTCTTGACTGTCGAATAATACCACCAGCCATCCATAAGAAAGCCAGCTCCTGCCTATTAATTTCATAATCTTTTGGAAGATTGCACAATAAGCGAAACATTTTCAAATGAGATGGAAGATGGTGGTAACTCAATCTTAACAGAAGAATAATGCCACTTTGTCGAGGTAAATCCCATATTTTGCTATCCAATATATCGTCCCGCGCGTTATGCCTTGTAGTACTCATAAGGGCCTCTAGTGTTTTGATATGTGTCCAGATACCAAGCATCAGCCAATAAAGTTTCCCACGTATTTGGACCATGCTTAGAATTAGTTTTTAGTTTATTTTGAAAATCAATGGTTGTTTGACTTGTGGTCCACTAACTACATGTGCAATATTGCCTATCTTTCCCATTATTTCCTTGTTTCATTCATTGTTGCTTTGTGTGTATCTTTGTTGTTTATAGGTTGTAACACCCGGCCCCAACTCCGTGGGCAAATCTATTTAGAACTCACATATGAACCTAAGTATCTTTTTACAATTAATAACAATTCAAGCCTCAAATACAGTAAATAAACATTGGAATAATTTAAAATTTTTGTCAAACCATCTACTGTCCTCAATTTAAGTCCTTCTGATCACTTATCACGAATTAATTCTGGTTTTCGAAAAGTGATTCACAATAAATTATAATGAGTATAAAGCCCAATAAGTTAACTAGTTTTTCATATATCAAAATACATACATATTTATATATAACACAAATGAATAGTATGTCATAATCTTCGAAAACATTGTAAAACAAATTCATCAAAATCTCTTTTTATCACATTTAAACTTTCACATTTTCTTTCAACCAAATACAGATCATGCATGTGACACTTTGTGCTATGCATGGCAATTTGCATTATGATTGGCATTTCATGACACATTGGGCCCCAGATAGTCTCAAGAAGTGGCCTCCTGTATAGACTTGCTTGCTAAAAATTTACTTTCTCATTTCACATAAAACATAATGAATATTCATGCTTATGCCAATGAACTTCCACTCATACTTATACTAATGCATATAGTCATGCATAATACAAAACAACACATCACATAAACATATTGACAAAATCATATGAATCTATATACATATCAAAATAGGCTTTCCAAATATGTCAAACCTATACATATTGTTTATTTTAATTCATTTAAAAGTCTAGTTTACTTACCTCTTTGCATCCATATGTAACAAATGTTATTGATATTATCGACCTAAAAATCATTAATAAAACTCTCATAAGACATAATCAAATCCTAATCACGGAATCCAAAATCATCAAATGTATAATTTTAAACATATCCTAAACTTAACCTTAAATAATCTCAATATTCGATCTCTAACACAAAGCAACCCATGTTCTCTAATTGTTAATAAATTATTACCTTATTGGAAAAATCTCAAATTTTAAAGAGCATATGCTGACATATTAGAAATTCATTGATAAAAAATTCATAGCTTAGTTCCTTCAAAAACTATTAAAAATAATTTACATTTCAGACACATGAATATTGTCAAATGGTTTTTTATTTTAAACATACAGGATATAGAAATACTAAATGATTTATTATTTTATCATAAAATCATGAAAGAATCACACTAGATATACATAAAAGTCATTAGTCCAAATTTCATTATTTTGGAGTCTAGCTATGGTAAAATAATTTTGAAATTCGGGCTCTTCACTAAAATAAAAAATTTCCAAGTTTTATGACTTGAGCTTAAACTTTTATCCAATTAGCTTGAAACAATTTCAAAGCATTCTTAAAGATGTCTAGTTTAATATATCCAAAATCAAAACCAATAAGTACAAATTACTATATTTCTCAAAATAATTCATTGTCAGCATATTTTCTGCAAAATCCTAAGTTTTTTCTTGTACAACAATTATATAATCGTGCTTTTCCATAGCAATTAACAAAATCAAGAATTAAAATTCATCTTTAATCCTCTCTCTGTTAGCCTAAAACGTTATATATATTATAATTTTAATGATAACAAACATATGTGTTAATTGATTTTATAAATATTATATTTCATGTTTTCATTAGTTCTTAAAAAAGAATATTTATACAAGTGAAATCAAGTTCAAAATACTCAACAGATAACGGATTGATTAAGAATAAAGTTTGTAGCTCAACAGAATTATTATTGCTATAATTCTTGTAAAGTCAATACGATTTTATATATATACGAATTAGCATTTGAGAAGCTCAAGATTTTATTTAATAATTTACTATTTTTCATAAATCTAAGGTTTTACAATTATAAGCCGAGTATTTTATGTAAATTAATTGATTATCAAAGTATAAAATTTTTGCAATCTTTGATTTTAATAAGTATTGTTTTATTTATGGATTTGGATTTATGTGCAAAACGAAAAATATTTTTGGCTATATGATAATTTCAAAATTTTATGGAAATAACAAGTATTATTTAGAAACTCTAAAATTAGATTTGTTTGTAATGTTTTATGACATGTTTGGGATAGTGTCAAATTATAGAAAGTTTTAGATAAAATTATAATTTTGATGAATAATTGTACTATAACAATTTCAAACTTCAAAAATGGACTTATTTGTAAAGTTTTATATTTTTGGGTTATAGTATAATTATTAAAAAATTTTAGGTAAATTTATAATTATGGTAAGCAGTATTACTATAGTAATTTTAAATTTTAACAATAACTTCACTTTAGTAAGTGAGTAATCGGCTGAATTAAGTGGCTAACTACCTGATTGTTGAAATTTTACCTATAACATATAATTTTTATGTCAAAACTATAAAAACTATATCAAACTCATTTTTAAGAACTCTCACAAGTATAAACAAGTTTATACATCATATTTTGAGCTTTAAATTTGTAAATCATCATATATTAAATCTTTATTGAGCTATCATTTATATATTCACCCTATAAAGAAAATTTTTGTTGAAATCTTTATTTTCTCATCAAATTTGTGAGTGTATAAATGTGAGAAACATTTGAATGAAGAGATTGGAGGATAATCTCTTGGTGCAAAAGTTTATTGACACCTTAGAAGTCAATTGTAAAGAATTTAAAGCCTTGGGAGATTTTGTTAGTGAAATCCTCGAGTTTGGTTGACTTGGAGGCATGGACGTAAGCATAGATTGCAGAACTACGTAAAAGTTATTGTGTTTGCTTTCTTTTTTCTTACTCTTTTATTATTGCACCTTATTAAATTTATTATATTTGATTTCATAAGGTATTAGATTGATTTGTTGTATGATTTATTTAGATTAAATTTTAAAAATTCAATTCACTTCCCTCTTAGGTTGCATAATTAACATTTCACTCTCAAGAAAATATTTGATTTAAAGATACAATTTAGGCTCATATGTTGCTCACTTCTCTACAAAATATTTATTCTTCTTTTCCTGTTTTTCTTTTCTCTCTTCTTCTTCTCTCTCTCTTCTTTTTTTCTCTCTCTCTCTCTCTCTTGTGTTTTCCTCTTTTTCTCATCGTCTTTTTTCTTTTGTTTCTCCCTATCATTTTTGTCTCTTTATAATTTTTTTCTTTTCTTTTATTGCCTTGAACGATTAAAACCCAAAAGAATGGTGGATTTGGAAATTTAATAAGTATCAAATATTCTTGACCTAATTTTGAGGCAATATAAAATCAAATCAAATTCTATTTTTGATAAGCACAATATCCATAAAGGCGCAATAAAATTTGAGGCATTATATAATTGTTAGTAATGTGAGTCATGTGCTTCCATTGGCTTTTATAAAAAGCCTAATAGTTGGTTAAATAAAGTACCAAAAGAACTATTTTCCTCAAAGCAATTCTCTTTTTCAAAATTTTTTTCTTCTTTTAATTATTGTTATGTCAATGCATGCAAATTATATATCAAGCCCTATTAGAGCATCCAACAGTCCCTAACCACTTGCAATAAATTCAGTATTGAATTTTGTAAAGAGGTTTAAGAAATTCTTGCTAGAGATGAGTCAAGTTTTGACTAAGTGTATGCCACCTTTCAAATAGTCCTTATTGAACTTCAATCCTTATGCCTACAACACACTTTCCAATAAAGGGAGATTATATAACATCACATTCCATAATCCTTAATTATGGAAATTTAACTCTTATTAAGATATACATAAAACTCTATAACTTTTATTAAAAAGAATATTAAAATTACAACTAGGGTTATTTTTTCAAATCTAATAGGATTGATTAAGATTCCTATAAATACATATTTTTTCCTATTCCATAACTCTAAGTTTGCAATACTTATTTCTTATTCTCTGCTACTCATAATACTTTTACCAAACCCTAGTATTCAAACCTTAGTTTAAAAAGAGAATGAAAATAATTTTTTGTAAGTTTTCTCTACTTATTCTCCATAATCTTTCTATCACTCTTATTAAGGTTTTAAATTTTCATCTTTTTAGATTATTTTAGATGCTAATTCATGATTTAGGGCATGTTTAGATTCTGTTTAGTATTCTAATTTATTATTGAGCCGTGATAATAAATCCCTAATCCATTAGACACACTAGACAATTCCGGATAATATGAGTATCTCGAATTTTAAACTCCTATTTTCTAAATGATTTTCTAAGAAATTTATATTTTTGAAAATAGACAATAATGCTTCTAGAATAAATTTTTTTCATCAAATTTGGTTTCGTTTTCAATTTCATATGTAATTTTGAAGCTCACACTACTACATTAAAAAGTTACGATTTCAGCAAAACAATTAGAGTCGTAAACTTATTTGCACCATAAAATGAAGTTTAAAAATTTTAAACTTTTACATAGAGACTAATATAGTTGTCTAGTATTCACTGTTTTAATTTCATAATTTTCTGATTTGTTTCAGATTTTGTAAAATTCTCGGAACCCACTCTATTCAGTTAAAGATACTGTAAAATAGTTTTAAATTTTTCAAGAAATAAATAGTTTTAAAAATATTTTTTGTTTTGGATCTTTTTTAAAATTTTACAAGAGATACCCACGGATGTCCAAAATAGTTCTGTAAAATATTATGTCATTCTAACTTCTACATTAAGAGTTAAAATTCTGGGAATTAGATTAGTACGGTATGCATAGAAAATCAGGTTCTTAGAATAAGTTATTAATAGTTGTTTCTTGGATTTTGTTTAAGGTGTTGAGGGTGTATGAGACTTTTCGAGACTTTTAAGTGTGTTAATTTCTTAAATTAGAAATTCATGACACTATATGACATGAGTTAATTTCTTATTATTTATGTATAAGTTACATGATTCGCTTTTATGATTTATGTGTTTTTTTATTTTGAAGTTATTGTGAATTTATTATCCTAATATATTATTTTAAGAAAAGTTATAAATTATAATATATGTTTTACTAAAAAGAAAGGCTTGCAATATTTTTTGTAACGATAGGCCTAGTCTGTTAGGAATGGTTTTATTTACTGCTTTGATAGCTCACCTCTGTTCATTACTTTTTGCAGATTAAATTTCTTATTTGTGATGTATACTTAGAAATAGGGTTAGAGATCTGTTCTATTTTACTAGTGGAATAAAAGGAGGAATAAACTCGTGATTTCTTTAAGTTTAATTTTGTTATGAATTTCTAATTTAAGATATTTGAGTCTTTGATATATTTATGTCTTTAGAAAATATTATTATTTAGTATTAGACATGGATTTGTAGTTTTAATTGAATAAATATTTGAGGTATTTCAATTTGAAATTTTGTCTCTAAGAATTTTTTATCTGAAAGTAACATTATTCATCACATGTTCTACATGTGTTGCTTTAGAGTGTTACAAATTAACCCATTTGCCAATGCTCACATTTCTTCACTCCAACCAATCTCACTTTCCACCTCTAACATATAGTTTTCCCATAACCAGCTCAAACTTTCTTTCCCAAAGTTTAGCGTGACAGCCTACCAAATGGATTTATAAAGCCAAAAACACTTTTAAGTTCCAAAACATTGCTTCGAAATAGCAAGTGAAATTGGCCTCTTTTCATCTCAAAGGAATAGCACTTTAGTGGCATCGATGGCTAACCAAGTTCAAAGGACCCTCAACTTAGATTGAGTTTACCAAGGATGTCTTGCTCCATTTTTGTCCAACGGATTATAAGGATTCTTTTAAAGTTTTAACAAGCTTAAAACAAACTTCCTTAATGGTTGAGTATTAAGAAGTTTTTAAAAAGCTTTCTTATCAAGTGGATGGCTTGCCTAAAATGTTTTTAGTTGATTGTTTTATTACAGATCTTCATAATGAGATACAACTAGATGTCAAGATTAAAGGACCCCATACCTTGGCTAACACCATTAGTGTGGTAAGACTAATTAAGGAACGAAATTCACTTTACAAATGTATTAGTCACTTTTCTCGACCACCAACAATATATGTACTACGGCAACCACCCAACTAATTCTATTAGGGTATTAGGCCCATCTTCTAAAGCCAACCAAACACCCTATGCCAATGCTTCTCTTTCTATCTGACATTTATCTAATTAAAAAGAATGATCTTGCCCTGAAAAGGGGCTATTCTATTATTGCGATGAGAAATTTGTTCTTAGCCACCATTATCAAAGGCCATAGCTTTTTATGATTAAAAAACCTTCCTTAATCGCCCTCTTCGCTATTGTCAGTCCATATAAAGGCCTAGCTTTGATAGAGACACTACTTGAAATTTTTAACACTCCATCGCCGACATAACTCATCCATAAACCTTTTGCATTATAGGAAAACTATTGAATAAGGCCATGTTGATCCTCATCGATGGTGGTAGTGTTGAAAACTTCATTGACCCAATGCTAATGACAAAATTTGGTCTTCTAATTATATATGAGCAACCACTCCAATTGATGGATTGTAAATCAAGACAAAATTAATTATGTAGGTTATTTATTGGGACTCATGCTTCTCATTCAAGACTCTCCATTCCGAGGAACTTTTATGTCCTTCCGGTAGTAGTAGTCTTAAGTAGTTTTAGGTGTGCAACGGTTAGCAACTCTTAGTCCAATTCAAACTAATTATAGCAAACTAACCATGTTTTTTCAACAGGATAAAGAAATAAATCAATTCCAAGTTCTCAAGCAACTAGTTCTCATAGCCCTGACTGATAAAGAGCTTGGCCATATCAATAGGTTAGTTTTTTTTTTCAAATCACCATTTTCTCTAGTTTCTAACCACGATCATCCAACTAATCTTAAGCAATTCCTCATAGAATTTGCTCATCTTCATGCTAAACCAGATACCTTACCATCAAGCCATTCACACGATCACACTATTCCACTACAACCTAATCACGAGCTAGTGAGTGTGCGATCTTATTGGTATTCCCACTGTCAAAAAGATAAATTGACTGAATTAGTTAAGAAATATCAGGACTCTAGTCTTATCCACTTAAGTACTAGTCCATTTTCTTCTCCTGTGTTAAAGACAAGTATTAATCTCTATCATAAATGAAATACCTGATGAATTATAGCTCTAAGTATTTCTCTAAACTTGACTTGCGTGCCAACTATTACTAAATACGTGTCCATAAGGTTGATATTCACAAAACTACTTTTTAAATGCATGATAGGCATATGAGTTTATTGTTATGCCTTTCAGCTTGACAAATTGACCTTCTACCTTCTAATACTTGATGAATGATCTGTTCCAACCATACTTACAAAAATTTATATTAGTATGTTTTTATGATATCTTAGTCTTTAGTAAAAGTTGGACTAACCACCTTTGTCACCTTTAAGTAGCTTTCCTTGTTTTGTCCACTAATCAACTGCTTTCCAAGCAATCCAAGTGGAGTTTTACAAGTAGCATATTTGGGTCATCTTATTTCATGAATAGAAGTGGTTATCGATCCTACAAATATTCAATTCATGCTTAATTGGCCAACGCCTACAACATTTAAAGGTGTTCATGTGTTCCTAGGATTATTGGATATCATAAATAATTTATTATAGATTTTGGTGGTATTGTTACTCTTTTAACCTAGTTGATGTCTAAAGATTCTTCCATGGGAATTTTGATGTAATAGCTACCTTTGCTTAACTTATATAAGGTTTGACTTCACCTTTAATATTAAAACTACTTGATTTTTCTCAACAATTTATGATTGAAGGTTATGCATATAGGGTGGGTATTTGAGCTATTATGTCACAACAAGACCAACCAATTGCTTATTTTAGCAAAGCTCTCAAACAATCAGTTTTGACTCTCTCTACAATTGAGGAGGATATGCTAGCGATTATAAAAGCTATTCAAAAATGGAGACCTTATTTGACAAGAAAACCCTTTGTTGTTTGCACGAATTATAGAAGTTTCAAATACTTGTTGGATCAACGGATTATTACTCGTGTTCAACAACGGTGGGTACTAAAAATCCTCGAGTATGATTATGTTATTCAATACAACAAAGGCAAAGAAAATTATAGTATAGATGCCCTCTCACGTATATCAGTACTCTTTACGTGGCAATGCTTTTTAAAAAAAAAAGTGATCACATCTATTTGAGTCCAACTTAGGTCTACTTCCTTCCACTTTGAAAACACATCATTCATTTTTAGTAGGAGGAAACTTTAGCTGTTACAGGACATTGAGTCATATAAAACAAGCTTTTCTTCGCTCAGTATATGTACTGACATAGAAAAGTTTATACAAAGTTATGATGTCTATCAACAACGCAAATATGAGTCCTTGAGCCCCATTAACCTTCTTCAGCCACTAGCAATACCTGAAAGAATTTAGATTGACATCTCCATAGATTTTGGAGAGAGCTTACATTTATCACATGGCAAGAGCATCATTATGGTGGTTGTTGATCACCTATTTAAATATACATATTTTATCTTAATTAAGCATCCTTTTTCTGCCTTAAATATTGCCAATCTCTTTGTTGATCACATTGTCCATCAGTATGTTATGCCTACATCTATTATTAGTGCTCACGATAAAATCTTCATTAATTTATTTTAGAAAACTTTGTTTCACTTGCACGGAACCACTCTTTTTATAAGCTCTAGTTGTCATCCCAGACCGATGGTTGGATGGAAGTGCTAATACCTCTGATGTTTTGCTGAAAAATAACCAAAACAATGGGTTGAATGGGTTTGCTTAGGTAGATTATAGCTACAACACCTCGATTTATACCTCTACTAAGGTTTCTCCATTCGAGGTTATGTATAGAATCCTACCACCCACTGTACTCTCCTATGTCCTAGGAATAACAAAGGTGTGGATGTTCTTTTATATACCTATGATGAAATTCTTTGCAATCTCCACCATTATTTGATACTTGCACATGATAGAATGAAATCCCACACTAATTACCATTATCAAGAAGTTGTCCGTGAAATTGGCAATTATGTTTACCTCAAACTCCATCCTTACCAACAAAGGTTAGTCGCCTTCCACAATTAAATAAATTTAGCTTTTCAGTTCTATGGGCCTTATAAGATTCTCACTCGCATTGATCCTGTTGCGTATAAGTTAAAATTACCTATTAGTTCTCAAATTCACAATGTTTTTCATGTTAGTTTGCTTAGAAACATATTGGCTTAATTACACCACTCTCTCACATCATTCCTCCCATTTTAGACACTTTAGAAATTTTTCCGTGACCTAAAGCAATTTTGGATACTCAAGTTATTTAGAAAGGCCACTATAGGCCGAAGACAGATGTTTGGGTGATAAATAAGGCAGCTATAATCAGGTTTTCCTCAAAGCCTCATTATGCTTGCCTTATGATTAGGTGACAAAATGGGGCAGTCAGAACAAGGCTTAACTTAAAGCCTTATTGTGCTCACCTTACCATTTAACACAACCGGAAAAATCTAGTGAGTAGGAATAGGCAAGAAGGCAGTTAAACTGAAAAGAGACCCAATCATAAATACTTTTCCACCTTATCTAAAAATCTAAAGATAAAGTTTTATCTATTAAATCCGCAAGTCCATGCTTAAGGAGTAAGAAAGGTGGAGTCTTATTCAAAAAACCCATAATCCTAGAATTTACAGGGGAGAGGGAGATTGAACTTTATCTCCAAAACCCACTATAATAAGATCCAAGGGAGGGAGGATCTAAACTCATAAAAAAATCCCAAGAGGAAAAAAGGTAGGGTTCTAGAATTTTGAATACCGGAGACACCTATCTAATCTTAAAAAATTCATCTTTTATCTTCTTTATCTTTATTTTTTTCATCATCCGTCTTTTATCACAGTTATTTCTTATTTAAGGGAGAGTTTATTCTAATCTTTCTCTTTTTTGGTTCATTTTGATTGTTTTTCTCTACGCAAATATTCATATGCCTAGTTATCTAGTGAAAATCTGTGATGCAGACTTGAGAGTTGAAGGGTGAACACTGAAAAAATTTCCAACACCCTAACTATTTTTCTAGTTACAGGTACTTGCCAGGTAGAATTTTGCTCACTAATTCCTGCTCTGGCTTGTTGGATTCCTAGTCGCCAACTTCTGCTCAAATTGCTAAACGACGGCTAGAAACCATCTCTTCATACAAACAAATTCAAATGCGAGCGTTAAGATCTCCTAGGTATTCCGTACAACAACATGATCAAATTTTGGTGTCAACAATAAAGATACTAGTTAAACGGTTAGGGACTAGTTAAATGGCCGGGAACGCCTGTCGAAGAAGCCACTTGGGAAAGTCATTGGCAATTCTCCAACACTTACCCTAGCTTCAGCCTTGCGTACAAGAATTTTATAAGGGGAAGGGAATGATGCACGTCTAGATAACAAGCAACAACCAACAAAGTTTCCTACGCGTTTGGACTATGCTCGGACTTAGGTTTTAGTTTGTTTTGAAAATAAATGCGCGTTTGACATGTGATCCACTAATTTCCATGTGCAATATTGCCCATCTTCCCCATTATTTCCGTATTTAATGCATTATTACTTTGTATGTATCTTTTGTTGCGTATAGGTAGATAGTAATGCGAATCGTGTGCTTCCATTGGCTTTTATAAAAAGCCTAGTAGCTCTTTGAATAAAGTGAAAAGAATAAGTGAAAAACACTTTTCTTATTTTTATTGACAGCAAAAACAAGAACATATATATACACTATAATGACTATGGTTAATTCCTATTTAGAGTCCTATACAAATAGAAACAAATAAATACAGATTTAACAACTGTTAATTGTCCTAATCAGAGGAATATTCTGATTTGATATAATGGCTTTCCTTAACACTCCCTCTCAAGTTTGGAATGAATATTGATTATTCCTTGCTCAGTAGAGTCAAGAATTACAAAGAACTCAAAGGTTTTGTGAAAATGTCAGCTGGATGACTTGATGTGTTCACATGAGTCATCTTGATCATCCCTTCTTGAACTTTCTCTCGCACAAGATGACAATCTATTTCTATATGCTTTGTATGTTCATGATAAACTGGATTTAAAGCAATATGTAGTGCCGTTTGGCTATCACAGTGTAAATTGACAGGTGGTGAATGCTTGATACCCAAGTCTTGTAAAATACCTTTCAGCCATGTGATCTCACAACAAGCTGCAGCCATGGATCGGTATTCAGCTTTTGCACTTGACCATGATACAATCGTTTACTTTTTGGTCTTTCAAGAAACTAGTGAGCTCCCAAGAAATATGTAATATCCAGTAACTAATCGTCGTGTGTCACGACATCTAGCCTAATCCGCGTCACAAAAAGCATTTAATTGAATTGAATTTTCCTTAGAAAAAAATATTCCTTGTCCAGGTGTTTGTTTCACATACCGTAAAACATGGTAAGCTGTTTTTAAATGTGGCACTCTTGGTTTATCCATAAATTGACTTAAAACGTGGACTATATATGCCGAGTCTAGTCTTATTATAGTCAGATAAATCAATCGACCAACAAGCCTCCGATATGAAGATGGATTATCAATATATTCTCCTTCAAAATTACTGAGTGATAGGTTCTGTTCCATAGGGGAAGCAGCTAGTTTTGTACCAAGATATCCTGCATCTTCAAGGATTTTGAGAGCATACTTCCGTTGTGAAAGAGCAATACCTTTATTGGATCGCGCAACCTCTATACCTAGGAAATACTTTAATTCTCCTAGATCTTTAGTTTGAACTGATTCTTCAAAAATGATTTGGTGTCTTCGATATCTTGTAGATTGTTTCCTGTTAAAATAACATCATCTACGTAAATAAGGAGACAAGTAAATTTACCATGCTGGGATCGGACGAACAAAGAATAGTCAGCCTTGGATTATTTGAAGTTGGCTTTCTTGAGGGCATTAGAAAGTTTAGTGAACCACTGTCGTGAAGCTTGTTTGAGGCCATATAAAGACTTGTGGAGTTTACAAACTCATGTCTCCCCCTTTCGTCCGAAACTAGGTGGTAAGGACATGTAAACATCTTCATCAAGATCTCCATGTAAGAATGCGCTATTAACATCAAGTTGGTGAAGGTGCCATTTTTGAGTTGAAGCCACGGCAAGAAGAAGGCAAACTGTAACAAGTTTTGCAACAGGATCAAAAGTCTCTTGGTAGTCGAGTCTTTCAACTTGATTATAGCCTTTTGCGACCAACCGGGCTTTATAATGTTCCACGGTACCATCAAATCGAAATTTGATCTTATATACCCATTTACACCCAATCGGCTGCTTGTCAGAAGGTAATGATTGTAAAGACCAGGTATCATTTTCTTTGAGTGCATCAAGCTCTTGCTGTATAGCAAGACGCCATTTTGGATCACAAACTGCTTCTGCAAATGAGGATGGTTCCTTTTCAACTGAAAGAGAAGTGGTGAAAACCTTGTGTTTGGAAGATAATCTATCATATGAAAGAAAAATAGATAAAGGATAGGTGATACCTGCTGCAGCAACCAAAGCCTAGTTAGACGTCGAGATGTTTCGTGAAGGAAGAGAAATACCAACTTGATACTCATTGAGGTGTTTGGGTGGTTTTATAGTACGAGTTAATCGTGGTGGAGTGGTTTGTG
Organism: Aegle marmelos; assembly: GCA_030449875.1. Taxonomy (NCBI): domain Eukaryota; kingdom Viridiplantae; phylum Streptophyta; class Magnoliopsida; order Sapindales; family Rutaceae; genus Aegle; species Aegle marmelos. The sequence continues at coordinate 14,526,243 of JASUUL010000115.1, forward strand.
GGACTGAAGGCAACTGTAAAGTAGATTGATCAATTAATGGAGATGAAGTTGTAGCTGGAGGGCTGTTTTAAAGAGTGGTTTCTGTGTTGGCAAGTGAATAATCTCCTTGAGAGGGGCTATCATAATCATATATTAGTGTAGGATGAGGAATAAGAGGTGAACTTACAGCGGAAGATGAAAAAGGAAAATTTTCTTCAAAGAAAATGACATCACGTGAAGTGAAAATTTTACCTGTTAAGAGATCATAAACCCAGTACCCTTTTTGATTGTATGGATAACCCAAGAAAATACATTGTGTGGCTCTAGCATCAAACTTTGTAGGACGATGGTGATGAGTTGAAACAAAACACAGACACCTAAACACACGTAGATGGTCATATATAGGCTGTTTATGGAAGAGTACTTCAAAAGGTGATTTCCCTTGAAGAAAAGGTGTGGGTATCCAGTTGATAAGGTATGTAGCTGTCAAGATTGCATTCCCCAAAAATTTCTTAGGAAGATTAGCTTGGAATAATAATGCTCGGGCTATATTGAGAAGATGCCGATGTTTTCTTTCGGCTACTCCATTTTGCTGAGGAATGGAAACATAACTAGTTTGATGAATGATACCTTTGTCCAAATATAGATTTTTCAAAGTGAATTCAGGTCCATTATCACTACGAAGAATTTTGATTTTCAAGGAAAATTGTGTTTCAACAAGTAATATAAGTTTGTGCATCTGATTTATGAGACATCAAATAAGTCCATGTGCACTGGGTATAATCATCGACAATCGTAAGAAAATATTATGCCCTTGTGACAGAAGGAACATGATATCCTCCCTAAATATCAACATATATTAATTCAAAAGGTGCTTTAGTGCAAATAGAGCTTAATGGAAATGAACAACAAGTCTGTTTAGCTAATGGAAAAATTAAACAATCAGAAATATCATGATATTAGATGTTCATAACTGAATAAGAAAGTAAATGAAAAATCTTATTGGATAGATGACCAAGGCGTTGATGCCAAAGTTTTAAAGAAGAAGAGACAGGTGCAATGGCTGCATTACAGCTGGTTCTTTGTGATGTATCAAAGTAGTAAAGTCCTCCTCGCTCAGTTCCCATCCCAATCATCTTCCCCGATCATTGGTCCTGTAGCATACAAGTATGATCAGTGAATGTAGCAATATAATTGGATTTATAAAGGAGTTTGCTAATTGAAATCAGATTTAATTTAAAGGAGGGGACACATCGCACATTATGCAAAACAAAATTGGCAAAATGAATGCTACTTATGTGCGTTACAGCAGCGCTGGCTCCATTTGGTAGAGACACGGTTCGATTGATCACACGATGATTGGTGGTTAACATATCAGTTGAGTATACCATATGATCTGTGGCTCCTGTGTCAAGTATCTAACACATTTCTTTATCAATAACTGATGCACAACAGATTGTACCTGAGACATCACTCATGGCTGATGTGCTACCAACATGACTGGCCATGGAATTTGACTTATTTCCATTAAGTAATGTTATCAGACTCTGGTACTGTTCAGCAGTAAGAGTATATTGATTACTGACTACAGGTGTAGCTGCGTTTGCAAGGTTGGCTTTGGAGGAAACATTCTTGTGTTTTCGTTGATCATGTTTATTACCTGTAGAATTCTTTTGTAACTTTCAACAAATATCAATGGTGTGACCTTGCCAGCCGCAATAATCACATTTGAGATGTGATCGACATGTCTCTGAGGTGTGACCAATTTTGTTGCAAGTTCCACATTTTAAATGAGGATTTTTGACATTGAAATTTCTTTCTGAATTTCTGAAATTATTCTTCACAGCAAAAGCTGAAGCTTCAACCATAGGTGTGCCTCCTTTTGATATACCTCGCTGCTTTTCATCTTGAAAGATTAAAGAATAAGTTTTGTTGACAGTCGGTAGTGGATCCATGAGAAGAATCTGTCCTCGAACAGCAGAGTAGGCTTCATTAAGTCCCATGAGAAATTTTATGGTCTTTTGATTTTGTTGGAATTGTAAAACTTCCTTCATAGTGCCGCATGTGCAGGTTGGAATGTTGCATAATGCGTCATGTTCATCCCAAAGACCTTAAAGCTTAGTGTAATAAGCTCCAATTGTCATATTGTCCTGTTTGCAATTATGAATAGCTTCTTCCACGTGGAAAAGATGAACATTGTTGGTGTTTGAATAACGCTCTTCCAAATCGGCCCAAATCTCATGAGCACTATTAATGTATATTATGCTTGCTCCAATATTCGGTTATATTGAGTTAAAAATCCATGCTCTTATAAGATTATTGTAACGTTTCCATTGTTGGTATTCTTTAAGAGAACTCTCCAATGGTTGTTTGATGGTACCGTTGACAAAACCTTCTTTGTTTTTGATGCTAAGAGCCATGAGCATGGCACGACTCCAGGTACTGTAATTTTCTTCATTCAGCAATTGTGTAACGAGTACAAGACTAGGTTGGTCTGAATGGTGCAGGTAGAGGGGATCAGTTGGGTTGTCAAATTTGTTAGCTTCCAGTTTGGCTAAGCTTTGAGTATCATCTTTCCCTACCATAGATGTTGGCTAAAGGAAGGTGGGCAATATGTTTTATGTAAAAGAAATCAGGAACGCGACCGCTCTGATATCATGAAAAGAATAAGTGAAAAACACTTTTCTTATTTTTATTGACAGCAAAAACAAGAACATATATATACACTATAATGACTACGGCTAATTTCTATTTAGAGTGCTATACAAATAGAAACACATAAATACAGATTTAACAACTGTTAATTATACTAATTAGAAGAATATTCTAATTTGATGTAATGGTGTTCCTTAACGTAAAGTACGGAAAGAACTATATTTCCCAGTCATTTTCTCCTTTAAAATTCTGTTCTTGCTTTGGTTGCTGTTGCGTCAGTCTATGCAAATTATATATCATATTTTTGCTGCCAGGGGCAAGCCTCCACACGTGCAAACCACTTTCTTGCGGAATGATTCTGTAATATGACCCTCACTATGATCCCTACCTTCAAATGCATGCTTTACAAAAATGGGCTAGCAATCGTCATCAACAGACTCTTGAGATTATAATCATCAATGGGTCCCATTGTTGATGCAACATATGGATGCCGTGTCCTAACGATCAACTGGCTGTTTGATGCAGCGGCTAAGAATGGAGCTTTTAAGTCTACCCACAAGCTGTAGTCCTCATTCAAGACATCAGCTAAGACCAGTACTTCATTTCAATTGTTTAGAAAACAAGGGTTGCGGGTGATTGACTCGAATAGTACCTTTGATCTGCCCAAACATCAAAGACATTAGATACACAAACCCATGCTTTTATATCAAACTGGGAATCTTCAACCCCCTTGTCATCGTAGACCTTCCGAGCAAGAGTTGTTTTTCCTATCCCGCCCATGCCAACAATTCGTATTACAACAAAGTTGGCATGATCACTTGAGGTATCGGTCAATGCCGTAACAAGAATTTTAGCCTTATCTTCTTCTCTTCCAAATACTTGACGTTCAGACGGGACACTTGAACTGGGTGGCCTCTGGTGTGCAGCATCAGCAGTTGATGATGCCCCTCCGGCAATCCGTTGCAGCTCAAGTTCAATTCTTTGGCAGAGTTGCTCCAACCGGCTAGTAATATCGTTAATCTTGGACCTCACGCTATAATTGAACCTAATAGCATTCGTATTCAAACTAGCCGGGATGAAACTGAGAACCTGGCCAGAGCTATCATAAAGAATGTCCTCAGCGTCATGAGCCAAGTCTTGGAGATTGTCCAGCCACATCTTCACAGCCTCGTCAGTCAGTTGCTTCTCCTCTGCATCGCAGAGCACAGCCTGAATCATCTTCAGCTTTTTCTTCCGCTTTTTGAGCTTCGAATCAAACCCGCCTCCAAGTTGATGGACGAAGCTGAGCAAATCACAGGACGCCAACCTGTCAAACAACACCTGAAGGAAGGCGTTGAGTAAGATCTCTCCAACAGCAACCATGGTTCCATTTTGTCAGCTAGAAAGGAATCAGAATCGTCACCAGCAATAAATTAAATTTATAGCGGAACTGAAATTGGTTTGATTTATGAAGTATTGAAAATTGAGGAATAGAGATAAGACTGACCATGTGGTGTGGTCCCCGTGGACTCTACCATGTTGATTAAACAATAAATGTAGTCACTTGCAGACGGTGGATGTAACGCCAAAAAAAAAAAAATTCATTATAGGATTTTAGTTTTTATTAAACTTTATAAAAATCTTTTAATCCTTATTAGAAAAAGATATTAAATTATTATTAAAGATTAATTATAAACTAATTTTTACAATAAAGATTATTTCTTTAAAATTTCATTTCTTATAAATTCATCTTTTATTCTTTTTTTCATAACCCTAAAAACCTACGATATTCATATTTATTCTCCTCTCTACTATTCATAATATCTTCACTCAAATCCTAGGATTCAATCTTCGTATAAGAGAGAATCAAAGTAAATGGTAGGTATACTCTCCTTATTTCCTTTAAGATTTTTAAATTATCCTATCTAGGGTTTATTTTTAGCATAATTTTAGATTATTTTATATATAGATCTTGATGTATGATATAAGATGTGTTTAGGGTTTTAATTGATTAGGAGTTTGGTTAATCAACCTTGGCATAATAAGCATATAAGATGATTCTAGACAGCATGATATCTCAATTTTTAATCTTATATTTTGTGAACGAAATTTTCTTAGAAATTAATATATCTGGAAACTAGACATGTAGGGTTTCTGAAATAAATTTTATTTCATTAAATTTGAGTTCGTTTTCAATTTTAATAGAATTTTCGAAATAAAACCACTGCACTGAAAAAACTACGATTCCAGCATTGCGATTGGATTCAAGAAATTATTTTTACCACCAAATGAACTCAGAAAATTATGAAAGTATACAGACATTAATACACGTGTCTAGTATCTCCAGTTTTAATTTCATAATTTTCTAATTAGTATTTATTTTATACAATTCTCAGAACCTGTTCTGTTCGGTTAAGGTTATGCAAAGACAGTTTCGAACTTGCTGAGAAATAAATAGTTTTGAAAATGTTTCGATTACGGATTCTTTTGAAAATTTTATACAAGGTACCTATGGATGTCCAAAATATCTTTGTAAAATATTATGTCATTCCAAGTTTTATATTAAGAGTTAAAATTCTAGGAATTAGACCTATACGGGTATGAAGTGGAAAATCAGATTTCTAGAATAAGTTATTGATAGTCATACTTGGCATTTGTTTAAGGTGTTGGAGGTGCTTAACGCTCTTAATGTTTTAGAGATTGTTAATTCGAATTCTTTTATCGAGGTAAGTAACTTCATTCCTAGTATACTGGATATGTTTAAGTATTTTGATATTATTATAAGAATTTTTATACTATTTAAAAATTAAAAGATTTTCATAACAAAAATCAGTTTATGAAAATGTTTCCAAATATGAATTCTTTTATTAAAATATTTTATAAATATCTTTTAATATGTAAATTATTTTGGTGACATGTCTTCTTATTATGATTTTATCTGTAAATTAATTTGCAAGCGTAAATTATTTTTATGGACTTTTCTGAATCTGATACGAATGTTTGATACTTATGTGTGATTTTAGTTATTGATGATTATAAGATTCTTAATATTTTGGCTTATTGTCCATAGTCATTTTGATTTTGATTCTGATCGTAATATACGATATATCTGTCTGGATTAGTACTCGTATATATTTTCAATGTGTACACAATATTCTAATTCTGATTTTGTCTAGACCCAGTCACCGGGACTATATGTAACACTATGTGACATGAGCTAACTTTTCATTTTCTGTACAAGTGAATATGATATGTTTTCATAAGAAATTCTGTTTTTGATGTTCTGAATTCTTACGAATTTACGTTAACTAATTGAAATACATTATTTCATCATAATATATAGTTTTTATGAAATTTATGGATTTAGTAAATATGTTTTGCTTAAAGAAAGCTTGCAATATTTTTGGGTATCGATAGGCTTAGTGTGTTAGGAATGGCCTTACTTATCGAGTTGATGGCTCATCCCTCGTCATTACTTTTTGCAGGTTAAGTTCCATTGAGAGGTATGCCTAGCCTTGGAGTTAGAGATTTTTATTTCTGATCGCTATTTAAATAAGAAGAAGAATAGAATCATGTTTCTTTTTAGTTTATTTAGACCATAAACTTATAATTTAGATTTTGAGACTTGTTATTTTTATATCTCTGAAAAGATCATTTAGTGTTGGATGTATAAACTTGGGAATTATTCTTATAAGAATTTGAGGTATTTCAATTTAGAATTTTATGAGTAGAGATTATGTTTTGTAAGTAACATTCTTCTCTCATGTGCTCTAAACGTGTCTAATTTGGGGTGTTACAGTGGATGGTGCCATACAATCAATATTGGCATGCCAGCCTGCAAAGCTCATACAGTCGCTTTTGTCATTATCAAGTTCTCATTAATTAGTCACCTGTAGGGCCGTAGGAAATTTACTTCTAGTAAATTATCATTGAAATTTAAATGTGTTTGGTCTGTCCTCATTTTTACAGCCCCTAACAACGTTTGATACGGTAGCTTATCCGAACTCTATCTCAATTATCAAAATTCAGAAGTATACAACAGGTCAGGAAGTTGATTCATTCTTGCATTAGGCTACTTGCTAACAGTTCAAGCCACTCTAAATCCTCCTCTTAGCAATGGAGATTTTGTGTCACCTCTTTGAAAACAAAATGAAATAGATCAACTGAAATGAGTGCAGCTCCGGGAAACGTCAACATCGGAGATAAAACTTCATTCATCAAGTATGATTGCACGTGAATGCGTTTTTCATCTCTAGATAGAAACATTCACACTTGCTTACCTTACAAAGAGACATGAGACTTTAATGTAAAGTCTCTATGAAATAAGCAACATAATGGCAAAAATAGTAATTAACGTCACAAGCTACGACGGTCTTATTGGGATATTGTTGATAAATTAAACTGCATCCTCCTGTAAAAACACTAACATTTCAAAGCATTTATTGATATAGAAACCAGTGCCATATACACGTTCTGAATCTTTGATTTATAGCTGAGTACAACTTGATCAAACAAGCATGATATGTAACAAAAATAAGACAAAGGCCACTTCACTGAGCTTTCTAAAGTACAGGGCACAGTATATTTTTATAGCATATAATAATAATATCATTCCCGAGCAACTACAACCAGTTGTTTTCCAACATTCTGCCCAGTGAATATCCCAACTAGGGCCGCTGGAGCTTTCTCGAGGCCTTCAGCTATGTCTTCCACATATACTAATTTTCCTTCTTTGATTGCCGGCATAACCAGTTCCAAGAATTTCGGATATTGGTGGTAGAAATCACCAGCAAGAAATCCTTCCATGCGAATTCGTTTTCCAACTAATTGCATCAAGTTGTGTACACCTTCAGGCTTCTCAAGGTTGTACTGTGAGATCATTCCGCATACAGCAATGCGGCCACGAATTCTCATGTTGAGTAGCACTGCATCAAGCATCTTACCACCAACATTTTCGAAATAGATGTCAATACCTTCAGGAAAGCACCTGGGAAAACATATGATTTCAGCTTTAGCAAACTTGGAATAAAATAATGCAGCAAATCTTTCATTTTCCAAATAAACATACTTCATCAACATGACTCTGTTAGCTGCAAGTAAAAATTTCCTTCTGAAATAACTATTAATTAAGCAAACGTTTCCCTAGTTTATGATGAGTGTGGCAATGGTGGCAATATCAATGGAAAGAATGAGACCAGTGATCTCTATTTGTCCTGTTTTATGTAAACAGAGAAGTGTCCCTTACATTTTCAGGACCAACACAGATAACTTCATTCAGCGCACTATAATAATGAATGAAGTGAGAAAAATGGTTAAAGAATTCATTCATGCGAACCTCTTGAGAGCTGCATCCAAGTCTGGCTCTTCCTTATAGTTAAAAGCATCATCAAAGCCAAACTTGTTCTTCAACAGATCGACCTGATGTTGAAAATGTAATCAAATGAGAAACAACACAAAGAAAAGAAAGCAGGTTAATATAGTCATCTAATAATATAATCTGGCATACACAACAGAATATGATTTCAAGCATATATCAACTAACATTTCTTGAAGACCAATCAACTATATAGAGTAATAAATCAGTTTCTATAAAAATAATGACACATTATTTTTTATCAGTTAGATCAAAAATAATGTGACACGCACCATTCTTTTGGAAAGTATCATGTTTTTATTTGCAAACTCACCTTTTCTTTGCTTCCGGCACTTCCAACAACATAGCAACCAACCAACTTTGCAAATTGCCCAACAAGCTGACCAACAGCTCCAGATGCCGCAGATACATAGACATACTCTCCTTTCTTAGGAGAGCAAAGCTCATATAAACCACCATATGCAGTCAAACCCGGCATACCTAGAGTCAATCAAAAAATACCCGATAATCAGAAACAATAGTAAATTCCTCAAGAGAAATCCTTCAGTTACATGCCAATACGCAGGGTATAATTGTTGAAAATTCAATATGCTACATGTTCAAACAGAATACCATATCCCTATCTCATTGCATTGAAAAAAAACATGATTTTCAGCTCATGCAAACTGGACATTGATAAATTTAGTAACTACTTACCAAGAATCCCAGTATAGTATGACAGAGGCACATTTGTATCCAGAATCTTAATCAGAAGTTGTGGTGATTGGATGAGGCTGTACTCCTCCCAACTGGTTAAGCCCCAGACCAAGTCATCTTTCTTATAATTTGGATGTGTAGAATCCAACACTTTGGACACTCCATATCCGCTCAAAGGCTGCATAATTTGAACATAAATGAAGAAACACCATTACTGAAAATATAACATATATGAAACCTTAGTTTTCGCTCTTTTCATTAACAATGTAACCTCGAATTCCCGTTTCCTCATCAAGCAATCAAATCCTCAGAAACAACACTAACATGACATCATAATTAAGTTCCCTGCATCTGTTTTGATAAGATAAACGTTTTTATTTCCTAAGAGAATCTTCTCTTAACAAGATCCCCTATACTTGTTATTGCATACATAGTCCTACACATTGTAATCTCTTCAAAGAATCATGCCCACAAACCAAAACCACAATGTTTCCCTAAAACACCTTCTAAAACCATACAAGATTATGAAACCAAGAGATGGGAATTGAAGAAACTGACCTCGCCAGGCTTGAAGGAGGCAACAAACGAAGGCTTATCAAGCTTGCTCATACGTCCTCTCATGTAAGGATCACAGGAAAGATAAAGATTCTTCAAAAGCACTGTGTCGTTTGAACCCCCTGGCACCTTTAGGTTTATTGAGCCTGTTATTATCTTCATGTCTGATTCTTTTGGAAACCCTGTCACGTAGTTGCTCAGAATCACCTGCTTGTTGCTCACACCTTCTTCACCCGCCATTTTTATGTAGATTTGTTTTTGGATAGTGAGAAATTTTATGTGCGTATTTATTTATTTATAGAGGGAGAAAGTAGAGATGTGAAACGCGTTTAACGTGTAGCAGTTAGGAGAAATTTTGAGTGTGAAAATTTGGAAAGGGGAAGCCTGAAAAAGAGCGAGACTTTTGAAATGGTCGGTCCCACGATGTTTGACCTTTTTTTTTTGTTTTTTTTTTACAGTCAATCTAGTAAAATTTTTAATTTTCTTTCAAATTTCGAAATTGTGTTAAAATTCGTTGTAAATTTGGGGAAATTTTTTTCATATGTTGAAATAATTTTCAAACAAAAAATTATTGGTATAAACTGTCTCGAGGGCTGAAAATCATTTTCAGTTTTTATTAATTTTTGTTATTTTTTTGACACTATTTGGAAAAAAATTCCCATTAAAACAAAGTGTTTCTAGAAGCTTTTATTATATCGAGAGTAAAATTGAATGTGAACATGAGAGTCCTACGACGAAGGCGGCTCTCGATGAAATCATTATCAATCACGTCAGCACTAGATGAAATTTGATCATGCATGACAGTAAAGCCATTCGGGTTTTAAACCTCTTGCAGGGATAATGTGCCCCACTTTTTCGTATTTGCAATTGACAATTGAGAAAGAAGAATCAAATGAATGAATAAAGACATATTATTAAGTTAATTTTGTGCAAAGACTGTTTCTTTTTAGTTTTTCATACAACAAGAGTGTACTATTCACAGCTTTTATTTTACTAAAATCCAGTGGTTGTAATTAGTTCTTTATTCATCATAATCCTGGACAACCTGTCCAATCATTCTCTCAATATCTTAGGGGAAAAAATGAAAAAAAAAAAAAATCCTTCAATGCATCCACCAAGTTCTTATCTGAATCAAAATTATTTGACACCCCACACACAGATGCCCTAGCTCCACAAAATTAATTAATGACAGGACAATCCAATCCAACTATCCAATTACTAAACGAGGATAGGTCATACTAACAGATGTAAACATTTTTAACCAGACAATGGATTCAGTCACTTATTCTCAGCTAACATATTGGCTTTAGCATTAAGCAACTGCCACTAGCTGCTTGCCGACATTCCGGCCAGTGAAGAGCCCCACAAGGGCTGCAGGAGCATTCTCGAGTCCTTCGGCTATGTCTTCCACGTACACCATCTTTCCTTCTCTGATTGCAGGAATGACCAGTTCCAAGAATTTCGTATAGAGGTGATAGTAATCACCAGCTAGCAATCCTTCCATGTGAATCCGTTTCCCGACTAGTTGCTCTAAGTTGTGTACGCCTTCAGGTTTTTCCAGGTTGTACTGTGAGATCATACCGCATACTGCAATGCGTCCGCGAAGCCTCATGTTGAGTAGCACTGCATCAAGCATCTTTCCCCCAACATTTTCGAAATATATGTCGATTCCTTGAGGAAAGCATCTGGGAAATTTTATAGCAAAATCAGACTTCTAATTTGTCCTGTTCTTTAAAACAGAGAGCAATGGTGAAGTTACAATTTCGGGATCAACTGACACGCTTCAACCACAGCTCTATAGTATTAAAGTGAAATATCAGAGTTAAAACATTTTGTTGCAGCTGACCTTTTGAGTGCTGCGTCCAAGTCTGGCTCTTCCTTGTAGTTAAAAGCATCATCGAATCCAAACTTGTTCTTCAACAAATCAACCTTACCTTGAAAAAATATTCAAAAAAATTATTGAACTTGCTAATTGTCACGATTAAATATCGATGCTTAGCTAGAACATAAAGCATGTAAAATTCTTCTAGAAAGCATAGTAGTATATTTACAACTTGAGAAGGTTATAACAGCACCTTTTCTTTGCTTCCAGCACTTCCAACAACGTAGCAACCAGCCAATTTTGCAAATTGCCCAACAAGCTGACCGACGGCTCCAGATGCTGCAGATACATAGACGTACTCTCCTTTCTTCGGAGAGCAAACTTCATATAAACCAGCGTATGCCGTCACACCAGGCATACCTAGAATAATCAAATTCTCAACAATCAGCGCCCCTTCAGTAAATTCCTTCAATTATAGGCTCCCAGGCAAAATGGAAAATCCCCAGCAAAAAAAATCAGAAAGCGTTCAATTAGCGTATGTATTGATATCACTGTAAGCAAAGCTTATTGTGTAACAAAAATCATTACCAAGGATCCCAGTATAGTATGAAAGTGGCACATCTGTATGCTGAATTTTAATCAAAAGCTGCGGAGCTGTAACGAGACTGTACTCCTCCCACCCGGTGAAGCCCCAAACCAAGTCATCTTTTGCATAATTTGGGTGTGTGGAATCCAAAACTTTAGCCACCCCATAACCATTTATAGGCTGCATAAATTTAACACCACAAAGTCACCATTACTGAGAAATAATGTAAACCAAATATTGGTTCTTTAATTCCATCACGTGCATAATTTGACTTCAACCTCCCTTTTTCTGCATGATTCATGATCATGATTACAATTTGACCCAAATATTCCCCTACATAATAAGCTTGAGTTAGGAACCTCTCTTGACTGGATTATTGATCTGAGCTTAAGTTTCGATCGTCTTATGAGGTTGTGGTTAGTAGTTGTTAGACAAGAATACGGTACGTAAATTAAACTACATACAGTCTCAACCGTACAAGATTATAAAAATACATGTGGACACAAGATTTTAAAAAATGAGCTGAGCTCATATCAGCACTAAATCCAAATTCTGATTGAACTACAACATATCATTAATGACAGTTATAGAATCAAAACCATAAGTTGTGTTCACATTCCAAAAAAGTAAAAATGACCTCAGAAACTCATCAAAACTTGAAGCAAATTAAAAAAATCAAGTGATGGGTCGTGATGAACTAACCTCACCAGGATGGAATGAATCAACAAAAGAAGGTCTATCAAGCTTGCTCATACGCTCTCGCATGTAAGGATCACAAGAAAGATAAAGATTCTTCAAAAGCACTGTGTCTTTTGAACCGTCTGCCAGCTTCAGCTTTATTGATCCACTTGTTATCTCCATGTCTGATTCTTTTGGAAAACCTGTCACGTAGTTGCTCAGAATCACCCGCTTGTTGCTCACAGCTTCTTGCTCAGCCGCCATTGTTTCTCTGTTTTTTCTCTGACAAGAAAACCAGACTTGTTTGCAGGGACAGTGATGAGGAAAGTTGAAGATAAGTAACATTTATTGGTTTGGTCCCATGTGTTGTTTACATGACGAGCACCTTTTGTATTATTGTTCCACAGTTTTTATGAATATCATTAACAGTTTAAAACTTAACTGTAATGTTTTTTTCTTATTAAGGCACGTGCGATTTAAGTAGGATAGTTGTAATTTAAAGTTTATAATATTAATTATTTTGATTTGAAAATTAAAATTATTTGATTGATAAATATTTATTGTTTGATTTAAAAATTAAAATTATCTGATCTTATATATATTATAAAAAATTTATAATATATTTATTATTTTATTAAAATTATTATTTAAAAATTATATTTATTATATATGATCAATTTTTATTTTATAAGTATAATTTTTTTATTATAATTTTTTTTATAATGATTATTAAAAGAATTACAACATATCAATAACAAATCATGCCTAACTCATTAACTTTTTAACACACTTACTGACACTTGTCATGAATCAAATACTTTGACAATAATTTATCAAAATGATGACTGTAAATTTAATCGAATAAACATGATAATCTCCTTGGCCATTCGGTAAAACGTTTTGTTTGATTTCTCAACCTATTCTGTATTAATTTCTAAAGAATTTCTAAAATTATAAACCATAATAACATAAATAACTTAATAAAAAAATTAAAAGTTTTAACTAAGAAATTTGACCCATGGCCCCATCAAAGACAATTTCTTGTATTGTAGCCTTCTCCTAAAGAAGACACAAAACCAATCAATTTGTATGTTCTTTCTTTGTGGCTGTCATTTTGAGCACATTGCACTAACATCTATTTTTATTTTTGAAACCCTACTTATCATCTATTAAGGATTCTTTTGCCAGCAGTTTTGCAGCAGCGTCATCCAAATTGCGACTACAAGGAGCAGTTAGGTTAGATGCTTAATTTCCAATATTTGATTCAGCAAATATCATAAAACCTGCACTCATTTATTTAATTATTTTGTGAAGCAGTAAGAGCAGCATTCTCTCTTTAACATTGAAGTTTTGTGTCTAAGGGTAAAAGAACATTCAACACTAACTTATTCTTCATTCAGGAGCAACTGCAACCACCTGTTTCCCAACATTCCGGCCAGAGAATAGACCGATGAGAGCTGCCGGAGCACTCTCAAGTCCTTCACCTATGTCTTCAACGTATACAATCTTCCCTTCTTTGATGTGAGGAATGATCATTTCCAAAAACTTCGGATAGAGGTGATAATGATCGATAACAATGAATCCTTCCATTCGTACCCGTTTCGAAACAAGACACATCAAGTTGTGTACACCTTCGGGCTTGTCAAGGTTGTACTGGGAGATCATTCCGCATGCACCAATTCGACCACGGATTTTCATGTTGAGTAGCACGGCATCAAGCATTTTTCCACCAACGGTGTCAAAATATATATCAATTCCTTCAGGAAAGTACCTGTCAAAATGTTAAAGAGGCATTGGTATGAGATTTTCAGACCAAGATATTTCAAGCAGGTGATCAGAGAACACATCATATGAGTCAGAAATGTGTATCACATTCATCAAGCTGCATCAAGCTAAGGCATTTGTTGATTCTAACCTTTTCAATGCTACATTCAAATCAGGTTCTTCCTTATAGTTGAATGCCTCGTCGAAGCCAAACTTGTTCTTCAGTAGATCAACCTTGGTGTTGAAAATCATAGAAAAGGCAAGTTTACGAAAGTTTCCTTTTTATTCAAATTTGAAAGCATCATGGAAACAATCAAGTACTTCTCGTAGATTGCATACCTTGTATTTGCTTCCAGCACTTCCGACAACATAGCAGCCCAATAACTTCGCAAACTGCCCCACAAGCTGACCAACTGCACCAGATGCTGCTGATATGAAGACACACTCTCCTTGCTTAGGAGAGCAGAGCTCATAAAATCCAACGTAAGCAGTCATACCAGGCATACCTATCAAATTATAAATTTATCACTTTGAACCGGCCTAGATCATTAACCCCAGTGCAGCAGAATATCATAGCTAAATGGCTCAGTCATTTAGAATATTAAATGCAGAATCTTGTTTCACACTTTTATAGCAATAATAAATATAGTATGGCCCCTGTTTTGATTCTTTTAACAGAATAACTTTTGGAGTTCATAAAACAGAGGTCTTGTTTGCTGAGGCAACTGGTCTCCAAGTAATCTGGGTGCTCAAGTGAGCATTGCGCTCTTTGAGACTTTCCTATTGATGCTCACAACTCACAAGCCATCAAGCAAAAGACATTGCCAATTTCCATGTGAAAAATTGTGTACTTCTGGGCTCACTAAGGAAACCAGAGCATGCCTCAAGAACTAACGACTTGGAGTGTATTGATCAGAATACGGCGAAAATGCTCAAACTTTTTACCATACAGAAGGAGACATATCTAAAGGAAACTAAGGCACACTCTTCTTGCAGAATTAAAATTTGCTTAGATTAATAGGAAAGCTTTATAATGAAAAGATTTGCCAACTTAGCAACATATCCCATAAATAAAGTTGATGCACTCAAGGAAGTGCTCAAAAAAAAGGGGTGTCTGAAAAATTCAGGTGCAATTCTATGTTTCCATCAGACATGCAAAAACTCAAAATATGCATTTTTCTAACTTCACATTGAGATATCAAAAACATTTCAGATGAACAAAAAAACATAATTTGCTCACATAAATTGCCAAACAAAAAGTTTACCGAGGATTCCAGTATAGTAAGAAAGAGGCACATCTTTGTGTTGGATTTTAAACAAGTGTGGAGCCGTAATGAGACTATACTCTTCCCATCCAGTCATTCCCCAAACCAAGTCACCTTTCTTGAACTCTGGATTCTCTGAATCCAAAACTTTAGCCACCCCATATCCACTTATGGGCTGCATGCATTCATAAAAATTCCGGTGTCAACAATTCATTTTCAAGCGCAAGTAGTTCACACGACATACACCAAGTAAAAGAACAAAACAAAAAATATAATTTTCCTGTCTAAAGTTAAAGAGTATGATCAAAGTATAGTTTTAGCTGTGAAATAGAATTCACTGATACGCATTTAAAATTTTGAAAATCATTTAACTTTCTTGAACCCTAATACGATGGAAGTTCAAACTCTAGATATCTTATGCTATTATCGCACCAGATTTTACCAGTTGAACCAAACTGCAACCAAAAATAAATTTTGTATAACAAAAGAACAAGAAGCCATTGAAATGAAAAGCGTGGCTATGAGCGAGTGCACTGACCAAGCCAGGTTTAAAGGATTCAACATAAGATCCTTCGATGTAGGTCATTCTTGGTCGCATGTACGGATCACAAGACAAGTACAAGTTCTTTAAAAGAACCCCATTTGAACCTTTTGGCACCTTCAACTCTATGGAACTTTCGGTCATGTACGTGTCTGTTTCTTTTGGGAAACCAGACACATAGTCCTTCAATATCACCTGCTTGTTCCTCACCATTTCAGGCATTTTTTGGTCCTCTTTTTTCTTTTCCTCTTCTCTTTAGGTTAATGGGAAATGCAGAGGAAATCTATCTAGCAGAAGAAAGTATATGTATCGATGTGAATTTTGTCTGTTTATGGGATCAAACCGAAGCATTTGAATCGACTGTTAAAAGTTTTCGATAGTGACGAGGCAAAAATACTTTGCGAATGCTCCCATGCGTGCGGTGCGCCGGCCCACAATTGCATGCAGGACTTGTCACAACTCTACAAGATGACAAAATCAAATTTTATTCTGTTTCCATTTCTCCTTTTTATTTTGAGGATTCTTTTTCTTTTTATAGTGAGGCAAAGACATAACTTTCCACAAATGATAATCTTAGTATATATGTTATATATAGTTTTTTATTTTGTAGAATACTCCAATCTTCTTAGTGGGGAAAGTCTCAAAGGAGGAAGATATTTTCCATAAATAAAAACAAAAGTTAGCATATATATCATATTTATTATAAAGATTTGTCATATAATCCAATCCTCTCTATATTGATCATTTCAATCACAAAGCTCGTGTATAAACTTTATCCCTTGAACCAACCAATAACCCCCTCGTTTTTCATTACTATTTTCTTCATCCATCAATAATGAAAAAAAAAATAAAAATTGGTTGCTGAAAAAAATTCTTACAATTCACCAGATAATGGAACTTTCCAGGAGTAATTGTTTAAAGCAGTAGAATAAGAAAGTATGCAAATGAAGAAAAATGGTAAAGCAAAAAACGAGATGTTATATGATCTTTCGATGAGTTATAATGTCCCACCCTCAAATTTATGCCGGCCGCTTCACGCTATTGGTTTAGGGGTGGGCCTAGAATTTCTCGTCAACTTGGACTAAATTATGAAACTATTCTGTATGTTTATATGAACGTCAGTACAAATGAAAGACTTAAGGGAAATATACAACAATAGCCAAAAAAAATTTTAAAATATTAAAAATAACCTTTCTAAACTTTTCTTATCAAAACCAGTCAAATAAAGCTTATGGTTCCTAAAATACCCTTATATGCACAATCTCTATTAATACCCCTATAAACTTTAAGAATATGAAAACAACCTTAAGAGAAGTAAAAGAAATATTAATACACCTAAAAGAGGAAACTAAATATATAAAACAGGAAATTGAAAAATTAAAAATCGAGATAACACTAATCCATGCTAGTAAAAAGAAAAATAAGAAATTAGAAAAGTATAAAATCCTAAAATCAGAAAACATAAAGAAACCCAATATTGATTTGTCTCAAAAACCACAATCAGGAAGTTTTGATGAATGGTTTATGAAAAATAAATACCCTATAATTATAAAAGATACTGAAAATTTAATAAAAGAATTAGAGGAAGAAGAAGAAATAAAAAAGTAAAGGCAAGGAAAAATTAAAAACAAGTAAGGAAGAAGAAAGCAGTGAATCTGATTAATGGATAAAGAAATTAAAGAACTCACTGAACTTTTTAGTGACATAAATCTAAGCGATCTAGAACATATAGAGAAAGAATACAAAATAAATATGAATACAAGTGGAGGTCCAGAGATGAAAGCTCATGTAGAAGAACCTAGAAATTTTAATAAGCAAAATAAAAAGAAAATACCTTTTTATGAATATAAACCACCTCAAAGAGATCACCCTTGGAAAAAAGAATATGTACCTAAAAAAAAGAATTAAAAATAATAAGTAATTCTGGAATATTTTTAGATTTAGAGGTGTAGAAAAAACCCTCATAAAACCTTAATAGAATGGGCATTACAAATGAGATTATTCTTTATGTACAATGGATCTAAAGATGACTGGAACGTAGAAACAGAAGATCAAAAAGCAACTGTATTTACAAAAATTTTAATAGCAAGTTTCATAGGAAATATATTCCAATGGTGGACAGGATTAACAAATAATGTAAAAGAATTGATAATAGATAATACAAAAGCAGGATTCCTAAGAAATAAAGAATTAGGAATTCAAAAAAAGATAGAATATATTTCAAATGAATTTTTAGGAGAAGATTGGTCAACTAATAGAGACCAAGAAGTAAAAAAGGAAAAATTAAGTAACAGGATGAAATTAATTAATTTAAATATATGTAACATGTGTTATGTCAAGGAATATACTTGTGAATTTAGTAGATATTATTATTCACAGTTCTTTAGTAATGAAGACCAAAATATCTACCTTAATCTATACTACTCTAAATTACCACCACCATAGAGCACTTACTTTGTTAATGAATATGAAAAGTATAAGGCAACAAATACAATTCTAGAAACACTAGGATCTAGGATAAGATTTTTAAATGATAGATTAAGTGAAATATGTATACAAAGAAATCTTATAAAAAGAAGCAGAGTAATTGGAGATATTTGTTGTGATAAAACTGAAATGCCGACACAATGTGGATGTCAAACACCTTATAAAAGACATAAAAATCATAGGAAATTAGGGAAAAGAAAATATAAAAAATATAAGCATTTCAAGAAAAAATACATTAAACCCTATAGAAAATATTATAAAAGAAAAGAAAAACAATATAAAAAATAAAGAAATTTTGATAAAAATAAATGCAAATGTTGGAATTATGGGGAAATAGGACACCTAAGTACAGAATGTACAAAAAAGAAAGTAAGAATCCTTAGACAAGAATTTAAAGACATAAAAGAAGAACTAGAATTAGTAAGTAATCCATCTGATCATAAAGGAGAAGAAATCTTTGTATCTGAAGAAATTATAGAAGATGAATCAGAATAAAGAACTCAACATAGAAAACTTAGATAAAGAAGAAATTTATGACGTAGAAAAAGAAGAAAATGTTGAAGGATACAGTTTAGTAGCAATATTTGATAGAAATAAATATAATAAACTTTTGAAAGCGAAATTAGAAAAACCCGATTATGGAATTTTACATCGATGTAGAGATATCTTCAAAAGAAAAAAGGTAATATTACATGAATATTATGAACAAGAGAAAGCCATAGAAATAACTCAAGCTGAAGGAAATATAAGATTAGGTCTTATAAATAAAAGAACCATAGATTTAGCCCTTAGGAAAATAAAAAATGAAAAAATAAAGGAAAAAATACAATATGTTTATTTAGCAGAAATACAGATCTTAGTAAAATCCTTATTCAAGGAAGGAATAGATAGTCCGATAATATTATCATTACATGATCAAAGATTTAATGACCCTATAATAGGACATTTAGGGACAATAGAAGGAAATCTATGTTATACAAAATTAATATTTACTTGTTACCCAAGATACTGTGTACACATAAAGGATAAAAACATAAATGAAGCTTTAAGACTTCACTTTAAACTATTAAAAAATAATTTAATAAAAAAAGGAAATAGGTTAATAACTTTCCATTATTCAGCCTTATATAGTTTTTGTAATTCAAATTATGGAGAAATATATAACAATAAACCGTTAATTGAAATAAATAAAGATTGTGATGATAAAAGAGAGATCATAGATTCGGAAACTAAAGAAACATCAGTTATTCCAATAAGTTTCACAAGAAAAACCCTACTTAGAGGAAACTCATCAAGAAACTATTCAGTAAATAAATAATTGATATCCAACCCAACTGCTAAAGTTATGAAAATATTAGGTCAATATTTTAACGGATTAAATTACATAGAAGGACCTTATATAACTATTGATACTGGTGCAAGCCATAATCATATGAACCCAAATAAAAATAATGGATTAATAATAAAAGAAAAGGATCTAGCATATGAATATGTAGATTTTAATGGAAACAAACACGTATGTAGACAAAAAGTAAAAGTACCTATTCTCATTCAAGGAATAAGAATCATTTTAACATGTTTTATAGATTCTGACTTAAATAATGATACGCATATCCTTTTAGGAAATAGTTTTCTAGAAAGTTTAGACTATTATAAAATAGAGAAACATGGTATTACGATACAAATAAATGAACATGAAATATTTTGCCAAAAATGTTAAATAACACATATCTTAATTATCTTAAATATCCTTTATCAGTATATATCCAAGTCCATACTATAGAAAAAGATATCCATACATGTGCTTTAATAGATATAGGAAGTGAAATTACCCTTATGAAAATATTCTTATCTGATAAATGGATACTGTTGTGCAAATTTTAATGAACTTGCAAGCGCACGAATCTATTGTAGAATATATTAATGGTGACGAGTGTCGATCCCACGCGGAGGTTGATTTTAATTATATGTCGAATTAATTTTCTTTTAATGGAAACAATTAAATTATGGTAATTTTATTCTAAATTGTGAATTAAAATGGCGGGAATAATTAAGAATGAAACTATTATAATAAAGCACTTGGATATCCGAATCTGCATCAACATACTCCATGGGCTAAATATTCCATATTAATGCCAATTAAATCATAAGAGGGGATTCCACACCTCATGAACCACTCTCCAATAAGTATGGTGCCAAGGGCTTATCGTGCCAAATAATAATAACCTTGTACTAGGGTGCCGATTTAAGCAGGGCTGTATCTAGACAAGACTATTATTATTTGTCGATGAAAAGTCAAAACAACCACAAATATTAGAGGGGAAGAGAAAGTAAATTTACCAAATTAAGCTCATGGAACATGTTGAGACTTCAACTTCAACCCAAGCTCAAAAGAAATTAGCTACTCATATTTTAACTAAGGATAAAAAAGGAAATTTTATTAAAATACAAAGAAACTATAAAAAAGAGAAGGAATTTCAGAAATCTAAGCTTAGAAATGAATTCAGGGGTATCAAATTAGGGGGGGAGAGCCCCCTTTTTATAGATACATTGAGTGAATCGTGACCATCGGATTAAAAACAATTCAGATGCTCAGGATTGCGCCACGTCATCGATCAGCGATCAGCAATCACGTCAACATTTTCGATACTTGCCGCGAATGAATAGTAAATAATCCCATGTAAGCGCATGTACTGTACACACGATTTTTACTCCACTGAGATGCTGCCACGTCATTGATCTACAGTACATAAGAAATTTAGTTCAATAAGATCGTGACACATCATCGGTCAACGCCACGTCATCGGTCAACGCCACATAAGCAGTTAATACCACATAATTCGTCCAATCAAATATTACCACGTCATAGGTAGTTGCCACATCATCGGTCCGTATACATGAACAGTGTCGTGAAGCGATGCAAATGCGTATGAACGATCAAGATGCACGTGTGAGCGATGACTTTTTTCTTTTAATGCTCCTCTTAAGGTTTTCGACCGTCCTGAGTCCAAATATGACGTCCGTTTTGCTGTCTGATCACTCATTCATTGTGAAACGATCGTAATGCCCCTAAAATACATAAAATACATAGTTATAATAAAACACATATAATTAAATAATAAAATACTTAAATAAATAAAAGTAGCAATGTTAGTGAGATTTAAAATATAAAATGACGATTTTCTCCTTTATAAATATACACTTTCTAACACTTAACATACCTCCTAACCAGCTTATTGCTAGTCCCTAGCAAATAAAGCGAAGATAAAATTTAAAAACTTTTTTTTTTGGAAAGGAAACACATGTGTTTATTCAATCAGATTAATGATAGCAATCAAATAAAAGTACAAGCATTATCTCCAGTCTAAAGGAATATTACACCCACATCAACCATCCATATGCATCAGTCGAGCAGACTTTGTTGTAGCAATAGTAATGAGGCCACTTTCAAGAATGACATATCTAACCCCAAAATCTCACCGTTTGTAGTGACACTCTCATAAATAAATTAATCCCAATAAAATTTTGTCACTACAATGAATGGTAAATTGAGAGAAAATAATAAAGAAATATCATACACTCTCACCAAGATGAAAAATTATGCCCATACCTTAGAAATAATATGATCTCAAATAAAGTATTAGTCAACCCAATGTATTCATCATTTTTTTCATTTTGTTCATTTTTTTTTTGTATATGCATCACTACATCTTAATTGCCCATATAACTAGCTTTTATTTCAGACTATCGTGCCTTAAAATCAAGAAGGACTTTTATTAGGACGTAACGTAGGCTAGGGACATGGCTAACAAAGAAAGAAAAAATAGGGAACAAAATATATATGTTTGAGAGAAAGTTCAAGAATTTTTTTTTAAAATTACAAGATGCATTTTGCTTATTTATTGCTATTGTACATCTTTTTTTCTTCTTTTTTTTTTCTTTTTTTTTCTTTTTTTTATGTAGCACAACTTTGCTGAACAAAATAATTATTTATATATTTTTTTCCTCAAACATTAATAGGTGGATGGAACTTGTATGATATCGGGTAATACTCCAAATTGGAGTGGGTCAAGATGATAAGTTAATAAAGAAAAGGTTTTTTTTTTAAATAAAGGCTCAAAAGGGCTAACTATGGATATTACATAATAGGGATGGCTAGAAAGACTCAAACGGGTTAAAAATGGCCTTCCATCATCATTTAGGACTCTAAATAATCTTCCATATCTATTAATTAAGTGGGCATTTAGATGTAGTAACACACACTTTTTTTTTTAAGGGTTGACTCAAAGAAAATCTAGAGATCATGTATGAAATAATAAACTGCTAAGCTACATGAAGAATGGGCAAAAAGGGTTACTCTCCAAGAAAAATTAATAGGCTCAAAAATTCATTTGTAATTTATTATGACATGTGCATTCTTTCAAGTAACTCATATTTGTCCCCAACATCAACATATAGAATAGTAAACATGGTGTAAAATTACTCAAGATCAAAGATAATACAAATACTAAAATTCGAAAGTCATCATATCATCCAATATCAAGAATTCACAAAAAAAAATTTTTTAAATAGAATTATTTCCCCCCAACCTATTCTAAACATAAAAAGAAAACATACATGTAGAAAAATTAAAGAAAAATAATTTTTTTTAAAGAATATGCGTTTCTAGAGTTATTACACTCCATATTCAGCCATCTTCGACTTAAAAACTTAAAAACATATATTTATAAAGGAGAAATTATCAACTATTCTCTCCCCCCAACCAGAACGAAACATTGTCCTCAATGTTTTAAAGGAAAAAAAATAGAGATTAAAAGATATCACCTGGGCGTAGCAATACAGAAGAAAATATTAACAAGTAGTTGCGACTGTGGCTCACATCTTCCTCTGGTTTTATGTCCAGAAACGGCTTGAACGCCCTCTATGGGTCGAGGATAGGCTTCCCATCCAGTTTTCTTACAAACTGACAAACAGGGTCTTTTATAGTCAGATTCCCGAGACTATAGTTTGCACATTCTTTCTGGAATAATGGCCATAATTGGAGTATTGCATGTTGGATGTATCCACTGGGATGCGTTTCAAGAGATAAAAGGATATCATCCAATGACTCCTTATTCAAGCCATCCCTAATGAATTGAATCTTATCTTTTCTGTTATCAGACATCATTCCTAAAGAACATGATTTTTTATTGCATATCATTCTGGCACACTTATTCAAAAATAATAATAATAATAATAATTAAACTTACAAAAATATAATTAAAAAAAATTTAAATTACAGAAAGGAAACAGAAAGAAAAAAAATTTGAGGTCACTTCAATGTTTTGTGCTGTTTTCTCCACATGGTTGGTATTCGTGATATAACTTTACTTTTTTGACCATTAACTTTAAAAATTACATTGTTCCTTGAATTCTTAAATTTAATGGCTCCATGTGAAAAAATAGTATGATCAGTAGATAGACCAGATCATTGAGAGCGTAACTTACTTGGAGAAACGTGCCATTGAGAATTGAACAAAAATACTTTCTGACCTGGTGTGAAAGATTTTCTAATGCTCCGCTTGTCACGGAGGATTTTCATTCGCTTTCTGTAGTCCTTAGCATTTTTGTCGTTGCGAATCTCCTCTAGTTTTGCCAGTTGTATCCTCCTTTTTGAACCAAAAATAGGGTCAATGATGTCTGTATTCTTTTGATTGTAATCAGGAGAGGATGAGATGATTTCTGACAATATTTCTTCTTCCTCCAAGAATGTAAAATTCAAAGGGTCGAGTGAAGGTTTGAGCTCAATTCTTGGTGGTGATTCTGATAATGAGATGAGATTTTCTTTCAATGGTGCCAATTGCTCTATCATTGTCTTCCACTTATCAATGTCCATGCATGGTGATGAATCCAATAAGGCATTAACCTCATCAATCGATCTGTCAATATTAAAATCCAAACCAAAGTGAGTTAAACATGTCAGTAAAGGGTCATCACTAAGGTTTAAAGGAAATGTGTGATCAACTAATTCATCAATTAAATCCACATCTACAATTTCATCATCAGTACTGTGAGGTTGTTTGGCAATGTTAAAAATATTTAGTTCCATGGTCATATTGCCAAATGACAACTGCATATTTCCAGTCCTGCATTGAATGTGAGCATCGGCAGTTGCCAAAAATAGACGACCCAAGATAATGGGGATATGCTTCCTTGAATCCTGCACTAGTTGAGTGTCAATTACAATGAAATCAACAGGAAAATAAAACTTATCTACCTGGATAAGCACGTCCTCCACAATACCACGTGGTATTTTCATGGATCGATCTGCAAGCTGTAACACTACTGGAGTTGGATGTAATTCACCCAATCCAAGTTTTACAAATACAGAGTAAGGTAACAGATTTACACTAGCTCCTAAATCCAACAAAGCATTCTCAATTGTGTGGTTCCCTATACTACATGAGATAGTGGGGGAGCCTGGGTCTTTACATTTTAGAGGCATTTTATGTTGGAGTATAAAACTAATATTTTCTGTTAGAAAGGCCTTTTTCTAAACATGAATATTTCTCTTTTTGGTACAAAGGTCTTTAAGAAACTTGGCATATGATGGTACTTGTTTTATAGCTTCAAGTAAAGGGATGTTAACACTTACCTGTTTGAAGATTTCAAGAATCTCACATGTGGATTTTTCTTTCTTCCCTTTAGCTAACCTCTGAGGAAATGGAGCTTTAGGAATAAATTCTCGTGGGTTAGTTTCCTCTTTCTCCTCTGATGATGATTCCTCCGTGTTCACAGGTACAATTTGAGTTGATTTTGGCATCTCCACTTTGTTGTAGACTTCTTTTCCTTTTCGTAAGGTCATCTCTGCTTGGACCTCTCCATGCTGCTGTGGTGAACTAGAACTTACTTCATTCACTGCTTTAGGGTTGGACACTGGTTAACTTGGGAATTTACCTTTTTCAACGGTCATGGCCAAATTTTGAACTGAAGAAGCAAGTTGTCCCACCATTTTCTCAAGGCTCGAAATTAATTGAGCTTGTGAGTTGAAGCCCGCTCTCATCTCATTTCGTAACTCATCAATGGTGCGGTTCTGCTGCTCGATCTTGGAGTTAGTAAGATTTCTGAAATTTTGGGATATCTCCTCCCATGGTTTGGGTTGAGAATGGTTTAAGTTCTGATTGTATGGTCTAAACGGTGGTTGAGAGGCTTGAGACATTTGAGGAACTGGTTGCATTGGTGGAGGTGGAACTGATGGTCCGTTTTGTTGGAATCTTTGAGACCATGAAAAATTGGGGTGGTCTCTCCATCCAGGGTTATATGTGTTGGAGTAAGGGTTGTAGTTTGGTGGTTTTCTCATGATACCTATGGCATTGGCTTGATCTGAATATGAGTCATGGTCATGTGACTCTGTTGATTTAGCGGTTGTCAAAGATGCTATTTGTCGAGCAAGGCCTTCAACCATCTCTTTGACTTCTTTAATTCCTGAGCTTGACTCGCCAATATTAACCTCATTCACTCCCTTAATTCTCCTGGTATTTCTGAGTGATCGACTTCGTTGTTGGGAATTATCCGATTGCCGCTGGAAGAATTCCCAAATCTCTGAAGCACTTTTGGACATTAACTCTCCTCCACTGGTTGCCATTAGCCATTCTTGCACATGTGGCAATAATCCCTCTAAAACGTATTGGTATTGGTGTCATTTCTCGTACCCATGATGTGGACACTTTAAGAGTAGCCCATTAAATCGCTCCCACGCTTCGAAAAATTGCTCGTCATCTCTTTAGGTAAACTCTGATATTTCCCTGCGAATAGCATTGGTTTTATGAACTGGGAAATATTTATTTAAAAATTTAGTTACCATTTGTTCCCATGATGTAATGCTATTAGCAGGCATTGTATTAAACCATGAACGAGCTCTATCTTTTAATGAAAATGAGAATAATCTAAGTTTAACATCATCATCTGAAAATTTTTCGTATTTAAAAGTTTGACAAATAGCATGAAAATCATTCAGATGATTATATAGGTCCTCATTTTCTAGG
Source organism: Aegle marmelos (assembly GCA_030449875.1). NCBI lineage: Eukaryota > Viridiplantae > Streptophyta > Magnoliopsida > Sapindales > Rutaceae > Aegle > Aegle marmelos. The sequence continues at coordinate 14,552,648 of JASUUL010000115.1, forward strand.
CCATAGAATGTGGGGAGACAGTTTAGCACACTGGGTTTTAATTCAAAACTTCTAGCAGTTACATTTGGGTATCTTATGCATGATGTGCTCAAATTAGCTAAAGGACTAAAATAATCCTTAAATGGCCTCTCTTGTGGTTCTGGTTGCTGATTTTACAGATCCATTTCAAATTTCTTTTTGAAAACAGTGAGTTTGTGCGTGCGAAGTATTTTTTCCAAATTGAGGTCTAAAGGTTCAAGATTAGATGATAATAACCTTCGACCATACATGCAAAGAATAAAATAAATGAAAATAAAACAAATAAAAATAAAGAGGAGAGAGAAATTACAATACTAACCTTGTAACGTTGTTATAACCTTACTATGAACATACACTCAAGTGCTAAAAAGAAAATACAAGAAATATATTAACAAAAAATAAAATAAGAAGATAAATTACAGTGAAAAATGAAAAATTACAGAAATATAAAGAAGAGAAAAAGAAAAAAAATTAAATTACAGGAAAAAAAATTTAATTCTATGGAATAATAAATTAACAGAAAAAATAAAAATTACAAAGAAAAATAACTCAGAAATTAAATTATTGAAATTTAAAGAAATTTAAATTACCAAAATTAAATTACAGATTCACTTTTTTTCAATTTTTTTTAATTTTTTTAATTTTTAATTTTTTTATAATTTTTAAGGAAAGCAAGAAAAATTACTTAAAAAGAACTAATTTTATGAATTAATTTTACGAATGAATTAAAATAAATTACAAGATAAACAAAACAAATTACAAAGAAAAGTAAAGCAAAAATTAAAGTACAGAAATTTAAAGAAATCACACAATAAAATTAAATTACAAAAATTTAAATTACAGAAATTAAATTACAAAAATTAAATTACAAAAATTTAAATTACAAAAATTAAATTATAGAATTATTTTTTTTATAAGAAAAAAATACAAGAAAACAAAAAAAATTAATTCAACAAATTAAAATAACTTACCTCCCCGGCAACGGTGCCAAAAACTTGTTGTGCAAATTTTAATGAACTCGCAAGCGCACGAATCTATTGTAGAATAGATTAATGGTGACGAGTGTCGATCCCACGAGAAGGTTGATTTTAATTATATATCGAATTAATTTTCTTTTAATGGAAACAATTAAATTATGGTAATTTTATTATAAATTGTGAATTAAATGGCGGGAATAATTGAGAATGAAACTGTTATAATAAATCACTTGGGTATCCAGATCCGCATCAACATGCTCCATGGCCTAAATATTCCATATTAATACCAATTAAATCATAAGAGGGGATTCCACACCTCATGAACCACTCTCCAATAAGTATGGTGCCAAGGGCTTATCGTGCCAAATAATAATAACCTTGTACTAGGGTGCCGATTTAATAAAGTTGATGCACTCAAGGAAGTGCTCAAAAAAAAGGGGTGTCTGAAAAATTCAGGTGCAATTCTATGTTTCCATCAGACATGCAAAAACTCAAAATATGCATTTTTCTAACTTCACATTGAGATATCAAAAACATTTCAGATGAACAAAAAAACATAATTTGCTCACATAAATTGCCAAACAAAAAGTTTACCGAGGATTCCAGTATAGTAAGAAAGAGGCACATCTTTGTGTTGGATTTTAAACAAGTGTGGAGCCGTAATGAGACTATACTCTTCCCATCCAGTCATTCCCCAAACCAAGTCACCTTTCTTGAACTCTGGATTCTCTGAATCCAAAACTTTAGCCACCCCATATCCACTTATGGGCTGCATGCATTCATAAAAATTCCGGTGTCAACAATTCATTTTCAAGCGCAAGTAGTTCACACGACATACACCAAGTAAAAGAACAAAACAAAAAATATAATTTTCCTGTCTAAAGTTAAAGAGTATGATCAAAGTATAGTTTTAGCTGTGAAATAGAATTCACTGATACGCATTTAAAATTTTGAAAATCATTTAACTTTCTTGAACCCTAATACGATGGAAGTTCAAACTCTAGATATCTTATGCTATTATCGCACCAGATTTTACCAGTTGAACCAAACTGCAACCAAAAATAAATTTTGTATAACAAAAGAACAAGAAGCCATTGAAATGAAAAGCGTGGCTATGAGCGAGTGCACTGACCAAGCCAGGTTTAAAGGATTCAACATAAGATCCTTCGATGTAGGTCATTCTTGGTCGCATGTACGGATCACAAGACAAGTACAAGTTCTTTAAAAGAACCCCATTTGAACCTTTTGGCACCTTCAACTCTATGGAACTTTCGGTCATGTACGTGTCTGTTTCTTTTGGGAAACCAGACACATAGTCCTTCAATATCACCTGCTTGTTCCTCACCATTTCAGGCATTTTTTGGTCCTCTTTTTTCTTTTCCTCTTCTCTTTAGGTTAATGGGAAATGCAGAGGAAATCTATCTAGCAGAAGAAAGTATATGTATCGATGTGAATTTTGTCTGTTTATGGGATCAAACCGAAGCATTTGAATCGACTGTTAAAAGTTTTCGATAGTGACGAGGCAAAAATACTTTGCGAATGCTCCCATGCGTGCGGTGCGCCGGCCCACAATTGCATGCAGGACTTGTCACAACTCTACAAGATGACAAAATCAAATTTTATTCTGTTTCCATTTCTCCTTTTTATTTTGAGGATTCTTTTTCTTTTTATAGTGAGGCAAAGACATAACTTTCCACAAATGATAATCTTAGTATATATGTTATATATAGTTTTTTATTTTGTAGAATACTCCAATCTTCTTAGTGGGGAAAGTCTCAAAGGAGGAAGATATTTTCCATAAATAAAAACAAAAGTTAGCATATATATCATATTTATTATAAAGATTTGTCATATAATCCAATCCTCTCTATATTGATCATTTCAATCACAAAGCTCGTGTATAAACTTTATCCCTTGAACCAACCAATAACCCCCTCGTTTTTCATTACTATTTTCTTCATCCATCAATAATGAAAAAAAAAATAAAAATTGGTTGCTGAAAAAAATTCTTACAATTCACCAGATAATGGAACTTTCCAGGAGTAATTGTTTAAAGCAGTAGAATAAGAAAGTATGCAAATGAAGAAAAATGGTAAAGCAAAAAACGAGATGTTATATGATCTTTCGATGAGTTATAATGTCCCACCCTCAAATTTATGCCGGCCGCTTCACGCTATTGGTTTAGGGGTGGGCCTAGAATTTCTCGTCAACTTGGACTAAATTATGAAACTATTCTGTATGTTTATATGAACGTCAGTACAAATGAAAGACTTAAGGGAAATATACAACAATAGCCAAAAAAAATTTTAAAATATTAAAAATAACCTTTCTAAACTTTTCTTATCAAAACCAGTCAAATAAAGCTTATGGTTCCTAAAATACCCTTATATGCACAATCTCTATTAATACCCCTATAAACTTTAAGAATATGAAAACAACCTTAAGAGAAGTAAAAGAAATATTAATACACCTAAAAGAGGAAACTAAATATATAAAACAGGAAATTGAAAAATTAAAAATCGAGATAACACTAATCCATGCTAGTAAAAAGAAAAATAAGAAATTAGAAAAGTATAAAATCCTAAAATCAGAAAACATAAAGAAACCCAATATTGATTTGTCTCAAAAACCACAATCAGGAAGTTTTGATGAATGGTTTATGAAAAATAAATACCCTATAATTATAAAAGATACTGAAAATTTAATAAAAGAATTAGAGGAAGAAGAAGAAATAAACAGTAAAGGCAAGGAAAAATTAAAAACAAGTAAGGAAGAAGAAAGCAGTGAATCTGATTAATGGATAAAGAAATTAAAGAACTCACTGAACTTTTTAGTGACATAAATCTAAGCGATCTAGAACATATAGAGAAAGAATACAAAATAAATATGAATACAAGTGGAGGTCCAGAGATGAAAGCTCATGTAGAAGAACCTAGAAATTTTAATAAGCAAAATAAAAAGAAAATACCTTTTTATGAATATAAACCACCTCAAAGAGATCACCCTTGGAAAAAAGAATATGTACCTAAAAAAAAGAATTAAAAATAATAAGTAATTCTGGAATATTTTTAGATTTAGACTGTAGAAAAACCCTCATAAAACCTTAATAGAATGGGCATTACAAATGAGATTATTCTTTATGTACAATGGATCTAAAGATGACTGGAACGTAGAAACAGAAGATCAAAAAGCAACTGTATTTACAAAAATTTTAATAGCAAGTTTCATAGGAAATATATTCCAATGGTGGACAGGATTAACAAATAATGTAAAAGAATTGATAATAGATAATACAAAAGCAGGATTCCTAAGAAATAAAGAATTAGGAATTCAAAAAAAGATAGAATATATTTCAAATGAATTTTTAGGAGAAGATTGGTCAACTAATAGAGACCAAGAAGTAAAAAAGGAAAAATTAAGTAACAGGATGAAATTAATTAATTTAAATATATGTAACATGTGTTATGTCAAGGAATATACTTGTGAATTTAGTAGATATTATTATTCACAGTTCTTTAGTAATGAAGACCAAAATATCTACCTTAATCTATACTACTCTAAATTACCACCACCATAGAGCACTTACTTTGTTAATGAATATGAAAAGTATAAGGCAACAAATACAATTCTAGAAACACTAGGATCTAGGATAAGATTTTTAAATGATAGATTAAGTGAAATATGTATACAAAGAAATCTTATAAAAAGAAGCAGAGTAATTGGAGATATTTGTTGTGATAAAACTGAAATGCCGACACAATGTGGATGTCAAACACCTTATAAAAGACATAAAAATCATAGGAAATTAGGGAAAAGAAAATATAAAAAATATAAGCATTTCAAGAAAAAATACATTAAACCCTATAGAAAATATTATAAAAGAAAAGAAAAACAATATAAAAAATAAAGAAATTTTGATAAAAATAAATGCAAATGTTGGAATTATGGGGAAATAGGACACCTAAGTACAGAATGTACAAAAAAGAAAGTAAGAATCCTTAGACAAGAATTTAAAGACATAAAAGAAGAACTAGAATTAGTAAGTAATCCATCTGATCATAAAGGAGAAGAAATCTTTGTATCTGAAGAAATTATAGAAGATGAATCAGAATAAAGAACTCAACATAGAAAACTTAGATAAAGAAGAAATTTATGACGTAGAAAAAGAAGAAAATGTTGAAGGATACAGTTTAGTAGCAATATTTGATAGAAATAAATATAATAAACTTTTGAAAGCGAAATTAGAAAAACCCGATTATGGAATTTTACATCGATGTAGAGATATCTTCAAAAGAAAAAAGGTAATATTACATGAATATTATGAACAAGAGAAAGCCATAGAAATAACTCAAGCTGAAGGAAATATAAGATTAGGTCTTATAAATAAAAGAACCATAGATTTAGCCCTTAGGAAAATAAAAAATGAAAAATAAAGGAAAAAATACAATATGTTTATTTAGCGAGAAATACGAGATCTTAGTAAAATCCTTATTCAAGGAAGGAATAGATAGTCCGATAATATTATCATTACATGATCAAAGATTTAATGACCCTATAATAGGACATTTAGGGACAATAGAAGGAAATCTATGTTATACAAAATTAATATTTACTTGTTACCCAAGATACTGTGTACACATAAAGGATAAAAACATAAATGAAGCTTTAAGACTTCACTTTAAACTATTAAAAAATAATTTAATAAAAAAAGGAAATAGGTTAATAACTTTCCATTATTCAGCCTTATATAGTTTTTGTAATTCAAATTATGGAGAAATATATAACAATAAACCGTTAATTGAAATAAATAAAGATTGTGATGATAAAAGAGAGATCATAGATTCGGAAACTAAAGAAACATCAGTTATTCCAATAAGTTTCACAAGAAAAACCCTACTTAGAGGAAACTCATCAAGAAACTATTCAGTAAATAAATAATTGATATCCAACCCAACTGCTAAAGTTATGAAAATATTAGGTCAATATTTTAACGGATTAAATTACATAGAAGGACCTTATATAACTATTGATACTGGTGCAAGCCATAATCATATGAACCCAAATAAAAATAATGGATTAATAATAAAAGAAAAGGATCTAGCATATGAATATGTAGATTTTAATGGAAACAAACACGTATGTAGACAAGAAGTAAAAGTACCTATTCTCATTCAAGGAATAAGAATCATTTTAACATGTTTTATAGATTCTGACTTAAATAATGATACGCATATCCTTTTAGGAAATAGTTTTCTAGAAAGTTTAGACTATTATAAAATAGAGAAACATGGTATTACGATACAAATAAATGAACATGAAATATTTTGCCAAAAATGTTAAATAACACATATCTTAATTATCTTAAATATCCTTTATCAGTATATATCCAAGTCCATACTATAGAAAAAGATATCCATACATGTGCTTTAATAGATATAGGAAGTGAAATTACCCTTATGAAAATATTCTTATCTGATAAATGGATACTGTTGTGCAAATTTTAATGAACTTGCAAGCGCACGAATCTATTGTAGAATATATTAATGGTGACGAGTGTCGATCCCACGCGGAGGTTGATTTTAATTATATGTCGAATTAATTTTCTTTTAATGGAAACAATTAAATTATGGTAATTTTATTCTAAATTGTGAATTAAATGGCGAGAATAATTGAGAATGAAGCTGTTATAATAAATCACTTGGGTATCCGGATCCGCATCAACATGCTCCATGGCCTAAATATTCCATATTAATACCAATTAAATCATAAGAGGGGATTCCACACCTCATGAACCACTCTCCAATAAGTATGGTGCCAAGGGCTTATCGTGCCAAATAATAATAACCTTGTACTAGGGTGCCGATTTAACCAGGGCTATAACTAGACAAGACTATTATTATTTGTCGACGAAAAGTCAAAACAACCACAAATATTAGAGGGGAAGAGAAAGTAAATTTACCAAATTAAGCTCATGGAACATGTTGAGACTTCAACTTCAACCCAAGCTCAAAAGAAATTAGCTACTCATATTTTAACTAAGGATAAAAAAGGAAATTTTATTAAAATACAAAGAAACTATAAAAAAGAGAAGGAATTTCAGAAATCTAAGCTTAGAAATGAATTCAGGGGTATCAAATTAGGGGGGGAGAGCCCCCTTTTTATAGATACATTGAGTGAATCGTGACCATCGGATTAAAAACAATTCAGATGCTCAGGATTGCGCCACGTCATCGATCAGCGATCAGCGATCAACAATCAACATTTGTACAAAGAACGTACCGAATAGTAAATAATCCCATGTAAGCGCATGTACTGTACACACGATTTTTACTCCACTGAGATGCTGCCACGTCATTGATCTACAGTACATAAGAAATTTAGTTCAATAAGATCGTGACACATCATCGGTCAACGCCACGTCATCGGTCAACGCCACATAAGCAGTTAATACCACATAATTCGTCCAATCAGATATTGCCACGTCATAGGTAGTTGCCACATCATCGGTCCGTATACATGAACAGTGTCGTGAACGGTACCGTACGTGTGAACAGTGACTTTTTTCCTTTAATGCTCCTCTTAAGGTTTTCGACCGTCCTGAGTCCAAATATGACGTCCGTTTTGCTGTCTGATCACTCATTCATTGTGAAACGATCGTAATGCCCTTAAAATACATAAAATACATAGTTATAATAAAACACATATAATTAAATAATAAAATACTTAAATAAATAAAAGTAGCAATGTTAGTGAGATTTAAAGTATAAAATGACAATTTTCTCCTTTATAAATATACACTTTCTAACACTCAACAGATACCAGATGGTCATATAAAAATAACTGGTATTACAGGTGATAAACAACAAGTTACTCACCTAGTTCACAATTATGAACTTTTATTAGGAAGTAAAAATATTTCAGTAAAACGTATATATCAATATTCTAACATGGATTGTGATATTCTTCTAGGAAATTATTTTCTTCAACAATTTCAATATTATCAACAAACTATGTTTTTAATTACTTTAAAATCTCTTTGCAACCATATCCTTCGTATACCTAGAGAATTTCGCCCTTTTCGAGTTCAGCCAGCCCAGCGTGGTGATAAATATGAAAAATACTATTTAATACAAAAAGGAAAGACATATAGTATACACTTAGAAACAATTAAAAAACAACTAACACAAGTATATAATGAAAACCCTTTAGCCTTATGGAAACCTAACCATCCTAAAGCCAAAATAGAATTAATAGAAAATAAAATAATTAGGGTAAAACCAATGATATATACAATGGAAGACAAAGAAGAATTTAAGATTTAAATAAAAGAATTATTAAACTTAATTCTAATTCAACAGAGTAATAGCCCTCATAATAGTCCAGATTTTATGGTTAGAAAAAGAGCAGAACAAGTAAGAGGTAAAGCTAGAATGGTTATAAACTATAAAGAATTAAATAAATATACCAAATTTGACGGATATTTTCTACCTAATAAAGAAGTATTAATAAATCTAATAAAAGGAAAAAATTATTACTCTAAATTTGATTGCAAATCAGGATTTTGGCAAATAAAAATGGAAAAAGATAGCATACAATATACAGCCTTTAGTACATCTCAAGGACAATATGAATGGTTAGTAATGCCATTTGGATTAAAAAATGCGTCTCAAATATTCCAAAGAAAAATGGATAATATATTTAAGAATTATAATCATATTATAGTATATGTAGATGATATTTTAATAGCATCGGAAACAGTAGATGAACACAGAATACATCTAAAAGAATTTGCTAATAAATGTATAAAAGAAGAATAGTTTTGTCAGAAAAGAAAGCATTAATAGAACATAAGAAAATAGAATTCTTAGGAATGGTCCTAGATAAAAATGGAATAAAATTACAAAGCCATATAGCTACAAAAATAGTAGACTTTCCAGATAAATTAGAAAATAAACAACAAATTCAAAAATTTTTAGGATGTTTAAATTATACAGAAGGATTTATAGAAAATTTATCAAGAAAAAGAAGTATACTCCAAAGATTATTACGAAAAAATAACACAAGAGGTTGGAGTGAAGAACATACACAAACAGTAAAGGAACTTAAAAACCATTGTAAAAATTTACCAAAATTAAGATTACCAAATGATACAGATAACTTAATTTTACAAACTGATGCTTCTGACTTGAAGCCATACACCTCATCAATCTCAATACTATAACAAATAGCTTCAACTTGGAAGTAGGCCAAAGTAGACTCAAAGAACCAATCTTCAGTAAGGAATGGGCCAGCTATAGAAGAGCAGCTGGAGTTACAGTCATTAAATCCATTACTTCAAATCTATATGAACGAGGATATAAAGTTCTCCTACAACAAGACAACTTCATCCTCTGTACACCAGGCACAGGAATTGGCAGATCAGGAGTGCTTGCCAGCTTCATCAGTGACATAGACAACCATCAGATTCCATGTAGACCCAGTACAAGGCGTATAGCATGCGAAAAGATGGAACATCTGGCATGCCTTTCGTAAGCACTTACGTCATCAGCATCAATTTCGTAAGCACTTACGTCATCAGCATTAATTATGTAAACTTTGCTTTTTGTAAAAGTCAAAAGTGAGTAGGCCATCTGTCGGCCATCAGAGGCTAAAAGAGATAAGCTTTATCATGTAATCTAATTCGAAAGGACACGTGTAAATCTCTTATGAGAATGTAAATCTTCTATATAAATGAATCAAGAAAGAAAGAGGACTCAGAGTCAGAAAAACTGAGGGCCTAACATTTCATAAAAAATCTCTTCTATGCTTACATATAACTAAACACTTTCTCTCCAAATCGTAAAACAAAAAACAAAAACAACTCACCCAAAAGAATAGAAAGAGACACCTATAAAATCAACTAGGACTTTAATAGATCAAAACTCCAGGATCCAAAAGACACACAGTGATCTCGCTTGCAACAGCCCGTGTAAGCCATTGAAGCCGTGGAGGCATGGAGGCATTTTGGGCACAGCTACAGGGAAAAGGTGACCAGTCAACAGAATAAGGAGCCAGATCTTGAAAAGTTCCAGAGGATTTGAAGGTGATAATTCATGTTCTATATCTATTGGTGGGAGGATGTTGATGTTAATGTTTTACTAAGGAGGAGAATTTTATTATGGAAAAAGCAAATAATATTATCAAATCTATAGAACATATAAATTTCGAAAACACAAATCAATTAAAAGAAATTGTAAATAGACTAGATGATAAAATCCAAACTTTATGTTGGCAATTAGATCCAGTAAACATAAATCCAAGCCTTGTAAACCATGAATAATTAATAATGGAAAAAAGAGTATTAAACCTTATAAAGGATATAATAGAATTTAAAATATACATTTCAAATACTGATTGATTATGTATATCAACAAAAATCAGTAAGGTAAATTGAATAGCTGATCCTGACTGGACAGTAATATCATTTGCACCTCTAGTAAATAATTCACGTATTTAACTAATTATGGAAGAATATCATGAAAAATTATGTAAACAGATGAATATGTCAAAGAAAATATGGTTAAATGAAGAAACAAAAATTATTTATGGACATAAAACTTTAATGGTAGGATTTAAATGTAAAACTTACATGTATGAAAGTATACTATTTAATGTAAAGGACTTGATAAGCAAAATTGAATTAGAAGCAGTTATTAATATAGATTTACCACAAGAAATAAAAAGGAGAATTATAAGAATCATAGAATGGGAAAATCTTAAAAGCTTAATAGTACAAAGCTTTGTAGACAAAGAAATAGAAGGAATATGGGATATATACGAAAACTTTAATATATTCAATGCAGATGTTTACATAAATACCATATAATGCTTTTTAATTTTTATACTTTAAAATAATCATTATACTAATCATTATACTCTAATATGTTAAGAAATTCTTATTAAAATCTTTATTAAAGGCTATGCCGCCCCAGACTGGTATCAGAGCCATAAGAGCAATAAGAGCCATAATAGCAATAAAAGCCATAAGAGCAATAAGAGCCATTAGAACCAATAATAAATCATGGACCCTGTGATAAAAATAATAGACTCTTTATATACATTAAAAATAGAAAATAAGGATGAGATAAAAAGGTTAATAAAAGAAATAAAAGAAAATAAAAATAATATAAGAAATATAGACTTAGAAATAATGCAGGATTTAAAAGATAGATGGAACATTGATACATCTAAATATGAAATAGAATTAGAAAAAAGAATGAAATTTATAGATAAATTTATAAATTTCTTGATATATTGGTATAAATTTGAAACATTATGAATCATCAACAATTTTTATTAGAACAAGCCTTAGATCGAATACAAGAATTAACTTCATATATAGACCAAATGTTGTTAGGTTAGGAAAACAGAATAAATATGCATATAAATTTTTTAAATCAAAAAATTGACTTAGTAGAATATGAAAGAATTAATTTAATAAATATGGGTGAACATGTGTATGGAGAATTCATAGATCTATATGAATTTGATCAACATTTATATTTATACCAGGAGATAAAAAAGATATTTGAAAAAATGAAAAATAGGTGTAGACATGACAATAGGAGAAATGATCCTTAAAAATGAAGATAAAATAAATATAAGGATTACTGTGAAAATAAACCCATATCTTGCAGTAATATATAAAAACACGTAAGGATATTTTAGACCAAATACATATTAATTGACTAATATTGATAGAAAAAATTAAGATAGTCATTTTTATAATTTATAAAAATTATAAGACCACTCTTGTAAAATTTCCAAGACTTAAAAAAATGAATTCATGATTTTTGTGGATATTACAAGTTGAGTGTTTTCTTATTCTCCTAAATATCTCAGGCTCACTGGCATTCATTTGCTATTTTACGTATTTAAACTAACAAACATACTTTTAAATTATGAGATTAAAAAAATTAATTTTTAATTCTTTTAAATAATAAAAATTAAAAATATATTTATATTTAAAAAAAAATAGTGCATACACTTGGAAAGGATATTATACACACACCTCTACGCTTAGCATGAAAATTTCCAACACTTTTTAACATTATCAAAACTAGCAACCACATTCCACATTTAATTTAGCAAATATCAAAAAAACTGCACTCAATTCATTTGGTGTAACCATTTTCTTAAATAAAAGGACAAGAGTAGAAAACGGACCGACGAGAGCTGCCGGAGCGTTCTCGAGACCTTCAGCCGTGTCCTCAACGTATACAATCTTTCCCCCTTTGATGTGAGGAATGATCGTTTCCAGAAACTTCGGATAGAGTTGATTCTAATCCGAAACAAGGAATCCTTCCATCCGAACCCGTTTCAAAATAAGCAGCATCAAGTTGTGTACGCCTTCAGGCTCGTCAAGATTGTACTGCGAGATCATCCCACATACAGCAATTCGACCACCTATTTTCATGTTGAGTAGCACCGCATCGAGCATTTTCCCACCAAGGTTTTCAAAGTATGTGTCAATGCCTTCAGGAAAGTACCTGTCAAATAAGAAATAATATTTGATTTTGTGTGGTGACATTAAGACTACCAAGCTGTGTACAGCCTATATTTTTCAGGTTCACAGGAATGTATTCTAATTTATAGTTTGCTGATATACTGACCTTATCAATGCTGCATTCGAGTCAGGTTCCTCTTTATAGTTGAATGCCTCATCGAACCCGAGCCTATTCTTCAGTAGATCAACCTTAGCATTGAAAATCGGAGAAAAGACAAGATGGTCAAAATTTATCTTATTTAGGTAAGATAATTTGAAAGCAAAATGGGAACAATCAAGCAATTGATACAGATTGTTTGTTTGCATACCTTGTCTTTGCTTCCATCACTTCCCACAACATAGCTGCCCAATAACTTTGCGAACTGCCCGACAAGCTGTCCAACTGCACCAGATGCCGCTAATATGAAGACACATTCTCCTTGCTTGGGAGAGCACACCTCATAGAATCTAGCATTGGCAGTCTTATCAGGCATACCTGCCAATTTATAATTATATACCACATGGTGCAAAATTTAGAAACAATTCCATCTTCCTCTTAAGACATGAAAAAACTCCAGATTGTATTCTTAGATTCCAACATATTTCAGATGAAGGAAAAAAACCCAATTTGCTCACGTAAATTGCTGCAAACGGACAGCTGACCAAGAATTCCAGTATAGTAAGAAAGAGGCACATCTGTAAGTGGAATTTTAAACAAATATGGAGCTGTAATGAGACTGTACTCTTCCCAACCAGCCATGCCCCAAACCAAGTCTCTTTTCTTGAACTCTGGATTCTCAGAATCCAAAACTTTAGCAACCCCATTTCCATTTATGGGCTGAATGAAATCACCAAAATTTTGATGTCACCAATTCAATTTCAAGCACAAGTACTTGCATGCAATAGATGCACCAATAACAAAAATAAATACCAAAAACAAATAATAATAATAATAACAAAGATTGTAAAAAAAAAAAAAAATCCGACTGAAGTATGATCAAACTACAAGCTGAACCAATTTTGAAGCCAAACTCACCAAAATTGAATGTCAAACTCACCAAAATCACCAAAATTGAATGTCACCAAAATTTTGATGTCACCAAAATTGTAAAAAAAAAAAATCCGACTGAAGTATGATCAAACTACAAGCTGAACCCAAAATTTTGAAACCTTAATATCTTAATTTTAACCAAAATTGAATTGAATTGGTGACATCAATTTTTAGAAGCCAAACTCACCAAAATTGAATGTCAGCAAATATTGAAGAAAAAGATAGAACAATGAAGAAAGAAAGAAGCAAAGTTGGATTTGCTAACCAATTTTGACAAGCAAAAATGGCGGTGGAGAAAAAAATTAATTTTTTAGCTAACTTTGGCTATAAAAAGAAGAGCTCCCTTTGCATTTAGAATTTAATTCTTCAGTTTCTTTTCTTTATATAGAGAGTTTTAAAGAGTTTAGTGATTTGAGAGTTTGAATATTTTGGGATTTTTAGAAATGAGCTTAAATACCACAATACTTGTAATTCTTTTTCACTAGTAAAATTATTACTTCTATCTTCACCCGTGGACATAAGCTAAAAAGCTTAATCATGTAATTTCTAGTGTTCTGTGTATTTTTGTTATCTCATTATTTCTCAATTTTACTTTAGTTGTGTGTCTACTTCAGCCAATAAAATTTTTCAACAGTGGTATCAAAGCTATTAGTTGTAATTTTGGAGTTAATGTACTGTTCACGTGAGGGCATCGTTCATGTAATAATACTGTATACATGTATAGTAATTTCTAGTGTTCTGTGTATTTTTGTTATCTCATTATTTCTCAATTTTACTTTAGTTGTGTGTCTACTTCAGCCAATAAAATTTTTCAACAGTGGTATCAAAGTTATTAGTTGTAATTTTGGAGTTAATGTACTGTTCACGTGAGGGCACCGTTCATGTAATAATACTGTACACATATATAGTTACTATACATGTATACAGTCACTATACACATATACAATTATTGTATATGTATATAGTTACTATTCATATATACAATTACTATTCACGTATATAGTTACTATTCACGTGAAACAGTGAGAGCGATCTAAGAATTTTTGTGGCATGATGTAGGGAATAGTAATGTGAGTAGAGCAATTGTGTGACTTTGCACATGTTTAGGAAAGTTCTGTCACAAAGGCAATAAGAGCATAAGGAGTCTAGATTTTAAGTGGAACTGTTGTGACCCTTCCATCCTTTTCTTGGAACTTTCCTGGTGTGCATTTTCACACATACTCACAACTATCCAAGGAGGTACACTAGCTTATGTGCAGTAAGAAAATGGGGACAAAGTTTGAAATTAAGAAGTTCAATGGGAATAATTTTTCGTTATGAAAAATGAAGATACGGGCAATTTTGCGAAAAAATAATTGCTTGGCAGCAATTGGAGAAAAACTTACAGAAATCACTGATGACAAGTAAAACGAGATAAATAGCAATGCAATTGTTGATCTATACTTAGCACTTGTGAATGAGGTATTATCCAATGTAGTAGAGAAAAAGACAACAAAGAAAATTTGGGATACTCTCATAAAACTGTATGAGGCCAAGTCACTACACAACAAAATCTTCTTGAAAAGGAGACTTTATACCCTTCGAATGGTGGAATTACAACGGTGACTGACCATATCAATACTTTGAAAACTCTATTTTCACAACTCACAATACTGAGTCATAAAATAGAAGAAAATAAAAGTGCAGAACTTCTACTTCAGAGTCTACCAGATTCTTATGATCAACTTATCATTAATCTAACGAAAACAACCAGACAGATAGTCTAGTCTTCGATGATGTTGCAGCCTCTATATTAAATGAAGAAAGCAAGCGAAAAAGTAAGGAAGATAGATAAATGAGTTCGCAACAGGCAGAAGCATTATTGATGATAAGAGGGAGATCAATAGAACGAGGCCCAGTAGGAGTCAGAATCATGGTAAATCAAAATCGAGGAGTAAGAAGAATATCAAGTGTTATAACTATGGCAAGAAAGGGCATGTTAAGAAAGAGTGTTAGAGTAACCAGAAGAAAAGAAATGACAAAGACCCTGAGTCATCAAATACTCAGGGGTGTGTAGCAAGTACCTCAGATAATGGTGAAATTCTTTACAGCGAAATAATAATAGTTAAAAAATACATAAAATGACTATCTAATGTCTGGCTCATAGATTCAGGAGCTATCTGCCACATTACCTCTCGGAGAGAATAGTTTTACACATATGAACTAATCTCAGGAAGATCTGTATACATAGGAGATTATCATGCCTTGGAGATCGCTGGTATTGATACTATCAAAATCAAAATGTTTAATAGTATAATTCGCACAATTGAGGAGGTACGACATGTCAAAGGCCTGAGGAGAAATCTATTATTTTTAGAATAAATAGATAGTCATAGGTGCAAAACTCATATTGAAAATGAGATTGTAAAGATTGTCAGAGGTGCTCTTGTTTTGAGGAAGGCATAAAAGATTGGTGTTAATTTATTCATACTTAAAGGAGAGACATTACAGGAAGTTAATGCATGTGTCGCGTCAAATAGAGAAGATTCAACAATGATGTGGCATCTCAGACTCGGCCACATGTCAAAACAATATTTAAAGATTCTTTCTGATCGAAAACTACTTCCAGGACTCAAATCGATAAGTTTATCATTTTGCAAGTATTGTTAGAAGTAAATGTATTTTAGACTTAATTCATTCTGATATTTAGGAATCGCCGGATATATCCATGGGAGGAGCAAAGTACTTAATGACTTTTATAGATGATTATTCCAGAAGATATTGGGCGTATCCAATTAAGAAAAAGTCAGATGTATATGCAACATTCAAACAGTATAAAGCACGAGTAGAACTTGAATCTGAAAAGAGGATAAAGTGTATGATGATAGATAATGATGGAAAGTATACAGACGGCGAGTTTCTTATTTTCTGTAAGTAAGAAGGTATTTAGAGACAGTTCACGGTGGCATACACATCTCAGCAAAATGGAATGGCAAGTGGATGAACAGAGCTTTTACAGAAAAAATAAAAGTATGTTAAGGACTACTGATCTAGCCAACTCATTTTGGACAGAAACAGCCAAAAGTGTCTGTTATGTAGTTAATAGGTCTCTATCAACCACAGTTAGATTAAAAACTCCAATGGAGATGTGGACTGGAAAGCCAGCAATTATTTTCACTAGATTAAAAACTCCAATAGAGATGTGGACTGAAAAGCCAGCAATTATTTTTACTTACATGCATTTAGATGTCCTGTGTACGTAATGTATAATACCCAAGAAAGAACAAAACTGAATCTAAAATCTAAGAGGTATAGTTTCTTGGGGTATGTTGATAAAGTAAAGGGTATCATCGGTGGGACTCCACAGCTTATAAAAGAAAAGTCAAAGTCTCTGTCAGTATATATGATAAATAATTCAAAAGAATCATATTCTCTTGAAACAGCATAAGAACATGAGGAACAAAATTCAGTTGAGTTCAAGACTCCAGAAGTTCGTCGGTCAACTCGGGAGAGACAACACTAATGTGGCACTCTAATTATATTACAGAGGTCAATGTTGCATATTGTCTTCTAATAGAGGATAGAGAACTATCAACTTTTCATAAAGTTTTAAATAGCTTAAATGTTACTTTATGGATGACAGTAATGCAGGAAGCAATTAAAGCTTTACACAAGAAAAAGATATGGGAACTTGTACCACTACCACAAGAAGAAAAGTTATCGAAAACAAATTGGTCTACAATATTAAACTTAATGGCAATGATGAAGTGAAGCAGTATTGTGAAAGATTGATGGTAAAAGGATATGCTCAGAAAGAAGAAATTGATTTCAATGAAATATTTTCTTCAATGGTTCGACTCACAACAATCAGAGTGGTCTTGGCAATATGTACTACATTTGAACTACATCTAGAATAATTACATGTGAAAATTGTATTTCTTCATAGAGAACTTGAAGAAGAAATTTATATACTCTAACCAGAAGGTTTTGCTGAAAAAAGTAAGGAGAACTTGATTTATAGGTTGAACAAATCTCTATACAATCTCAAACAGGCACCGAGGTGTTGGTACAAGAGATTTGATTCCATCATTATAAGTCTTGGATACAACAGACTTAGTTTAGACCATTGTGCATATTACAAAAGGTTTTAAAATAATGATTTCATTATTTTGTTGTTGTATATTGATGACATGCTGGTAGTAGGCCCCAATAAAGATCAAATCCAAGAATTAATGACACAGTTGGCTAGGGAGTTTGAAATGAAGAACTTGTGACTAGTAAACAAGATTTTAATGATGTAAATTTACCGAGACAGAAATAACAAGAAGATTTGACTTTCTTAAAAGAATTACTTGAAGAAAATCTTGCAACGCTTCAACATGCACAATTGTTAGTTAATTTTTATCCTACTTCCTGTTAATTTCAAATTATCCTCGAGTATATGTCTTAGCAATAAAGCAGAGAAAAAGGAGATGTCTCGAGTACCATAGCATCAGCTGTGAAAAAGTTTGATGTTCACTATAATATGCACAAGACCAGACATTGCACAAGTAGTAGAAGCAGTCAATTGATACATGGCAAATTCTAGTGAAGAGCATTGGAAACCTGTGAAAAGAATTCTGAAATACATCAGAGGAACCTCAAATGTTGCATTCTGTTATGGAGGATTAGAGTTTACTCTCAGGAGATATGTGGATTTAAATTTTGTAGGAGATCCTGATAAAAGGAAATCCATTACTGGTTATATGTTTACACTTGCAAGAGGGGCTATAAACTAGGTTTTAAAACTACAAATTGTCGTGACTCTATCTACAATAAAAGTAGAATACATAACAGTTACACAAGCTTGCAAAGAGACTATTTAGATTCAAAGATTATTGAAGGAACTCGGGCACAAACAACAAAAAATTTCTTTGTTTTGTGATAATCAGAGTGTCTTACATATTGTAAGGATTCCAATTTTTCATTCTAGAACAAAATACATAAGAGTTCAGTATTACTTCGTTTGTGAAGTAATGGAAGATGGAAGTATGGATTTATAGAAAATTCACACTAGATGTTTTAACTAAGCCGATCAGTACTTACAAGTTTATATAGAGTAGATTCTCTTGTGACTTTGCAGAAACGTTAGCAACATAAAAATGGCGAAGCAGAAAAGATGGTGTGGAGATTGATTGATTCTCAATCTAATCTTTAGGTAGGAGAATGTTAAGAAAAAGGCTTCTAAAAATAGCCTTTCTAGAAGCCAAACACACCAAAATTGAATGCCAACAAATATTGAAGAAAAAGATAGAATAATAAAAAAAGAAAGAAAAAAGCAAAGTTGGATTTGCTAACCAATTTTGACAAGCAAAAATGACGTTGGAGAAAAAAATTAATTTTTTAGCTAACTTTGGCTAAAAAAGGGAGAGCTCCTTTTGCATTTAGAATTCAATTCTTCAATCTTTTTTGTATAAAAAATGAAGAGAAGTTAGATAGGGAGAGGATCTTAATCCCTTCCAAAATAACAAATTAAAATATCCATCCTCTTTAATAAATCCAAAAATAAAATTTAATTTATTGCTAACTTCAAAATTCTATATAGAAATGAAGAAACTTAAACAATTAACTTGACTTCAATTGTGCCACCGTAATTATGCCGGTCGGTTCACACTATATAAGATAAACTTAATTAAAAAACCAAAATCCTCTGTTTTTATTTCTCATTTAATTTTGAGGATTCTTTTTTTTTCTTTTTTTCTCTTTTTTTTAAGGGAAAAGGATATGTATATTTTCCATAAATAATAAACAAGGATATGGATATTTTCCATAAATAATAAACACTAGAATATGCATATTTACAGTTATATTCACATAAACTTGATAAACTTTTTTTGGATTCCTATTTTAAGGTGAAATTTTATTTTATCTTCTTCCCAAGTGAGGGAAGTCTAAAGTGGGGATGGATATTTTTCCATAAATTATAAATGTTCTTGCTTATCAACTGGATTATTATTATTATTATTATTATTATTATTCCTGAGGACATTAAATAAGAAAGTTTAATGAAGCGGCTAACTTGTGAAATTAATTTATGCTTATTTGATGCAGATTGTGACTGCCCAATCAAATCATATCAGGTGTCTTTAATTTTTTTTTTTTTAATTCCTTACTAAACCATGTTACATATTGTAAATCCATGGATTGTCACCTATAATAACTTGACTGTTTCACAGGTCGTAATTTTTTAATTTTAGGTGACAATTTAACTTTTTGATTTAAGTTGACAACTCGAGTTACAGTATGTGTTTAATTTTATACAACAACTTAAGAGCTACTGTATGACAGATGATGTTAACAGCTACTGTATGACATATGACGTAACATAGCATGACCATATAATTTAGACCAACACATAATTCGCCTCTCATATAAGTACGATATTAAGAACAGATTGCTGGAAAAGGAGAAAGAGCTCACGCTCACAAATGGATTTCACTCACCAATTGACATACTAGCAATAGTAGTATAAGATTTAATGCTCGTTACAGAGAAGCTACTACTGCTCACCACTCTCGATCTAATCTTTCAATACAAAGCCTAAAGATCTGATTCCTCAGATACAAGAAACCATCTCTGTATTTATTCATAGTAAACTTTCAACTAAACTCTGTTTTAACAACTAGCACATGGATATCACGTGCAGTGCTGCAACTTCAGTTCAGTTACATAGGTTTCAATTTCAATTTGCAGCACAAAAGCATAGCAAATTTAATCTACACAACAGCTTAATATATAACTAAATAGCCAACCAGAAGTAGATGTAGAACATGGGAAATTTTCAATATTGTGCAACAAATTGCAAAGCCCAACTTGTTAATACTTATTTTTCTGGGCATTATTCATAGAGAAATATCATGAACATAGATCATGAATCAGAGGTCAGAGAGACCATTTTATTCTAGCACCCTTATTGGAAAACAGACGAAAACATCCATTAACAAGATGGTGACCTTGATAAATATGCAAGCTCTGAACTACCGCCTCCACTGGCACCAACTATTTTGATTCCAGAATCTGCGGCACCTTGGCTAACATAATCTTCACATGCCTCAAGCTCCACACTTACCATCAGAAGTGTTTGAGAGACAGTATTTCTGAAGCCATCTATCAGTTTCCCAGATAACATGCATGACATTCTCACGTGCAGCATAGACATGATGCTCAAAGGGGAGTAGGACTAGGCGAGAAAGAGCACCATGCCCTTTCAGAGCATCGAAGAATCGTTCTGCCTGCATCATGTGCAAATGCAAAATAAGCTACAAGAAAATGAACATTAAAAAGCTTCCTCAAGGTCAAAATAATGATTGTCAAATAATGAGATTATTTGAATTTCTATTGAAGATATTGGATTATTAACCGGTTAATAGGATATTGTTAGTTTCACAAAATGAAGAAGAAGATGAAGCTTTAAAATGACCTGCATGGGAAATAGTCCAACTTTATCATCAACTTCTCCATGGATAACCAAAATTGGCTTCTTAATTTTGTTTGCATGCATAATAGGGCTCATCTCAATATAAATATTGGTAGCCTCCCACAGTGTTCTGAACTCAGTCTACACCAGTTAAAATTAGAAAGTCATAAATGTATCAGATTAAAACAGAACTGTGGTATGGAAGAGTATTTTGGAAAACATGGTTATGTTACTACCTGAAAACCAAAGGGTGTAAGTGTTTTGTTGTAGGATCCAGAACGAGCAATTCCACAACAGAAAAGATGAGGAGCATGTGCTAGTAGGTGAGCGGTCATGAATGCTCCATAAGAATGTCCTCCAACAGCAATTCTGCTTGGGTCAGCCACCTGAACAGGTGCAGCACCAGAAAAGTTCAATTAAAAACCTAAAGTCAGTATCAAAGCAGTAGTATTTATATAGAGGATCGAAAGGCCTACTCCACGTCGGACAACTTCTTCAACAGCAGCCTCTGCACTTGAAACCAATTGCTCCACAAACCTAATCAGTAGACCAGTTAAATAGAGCAGCTTTAATGCATATAATAGAAAACATGGTGAATCATTGACAGCCTGGGTGATATACAGCAATGATTCATTTCTAACGTTTTTACAACATTTCAAATATTTCCTCCATGGGAAAGTAAAAATTTCACACATTTTCTTTACACCAGACAACCATCTTTAAGGAATACAAATAGCCATGTATTGCTAACCACAATTTTTGACAAATGCACTACAAAACAATTATTTCATCCATATTGATGATAAATAAACCCTAGTCAAATTTGAGAGTATTAAATACCTATCATTTGGCTGCTTATCACCTTCGCCAATAATAGGAATTGAAGGTCCGGCTAAAATAGCAAACCTGCAAAATGAGGGGCAGACTATAACTCGATCTTGCATCTTAAAGTAAAATATTAAAAAAATTGTGAAAAAGGAACAACAAACCAAAGAAAGTTGAAATAATGATACCTCCTAGCCAGAAAAATAAGGGATGATGTTGGAGTCATCCCTGAAAATTCATTAGGAGAACCACGAACTTGTCCAGCAGCATCTTTGCTTTTATAATCTTCAGGGTAAGCCCAGAACAGACATGGAAGAGGGCCATCTTTTGATTGATCGTAGCCTGGTGGCAAGTATAATGTTGCAGTAAGTGGAACCCCATCCTTTCTCTGGTACTTGATCATCTCTTTCTGTAACGATACCAACGTAGGATATGGGTGAGGGAAGTTTGTAATCTGACTAGATTTCTTAAGTGGCCAGCTCATGATATGATACTGCGTAATTTCAGTTTTTGACTCTTTGGAAGTCAGTATTTTCAACTGATTAAGATTTATGTCTTCTTCCCCCTGGCCAAAAACTAAAGCAACAGCAGTCTCAAAATATTTTTCCTTGTCACTCTCCCATATTCGTTCTTTGCTGCCTGTATTTCTGGCAGATTTTGGCTTAGTTAGTATGGCACGGGAGAGCAAATAATGAAATAAAAAAAAAAAACAAATTTTAAAGCGCATACATGTCAAACAAATCAATAAAGGGGATGTTCCCTTCTGGTGTAAAACCTCTTCCATTAAGCAAAATGTATATCCGTTCGTCGTTTTCTTTTTTTATCTTTGCTACCACATTAGTCCCGGTAGATGTTCTTGTCATCATGGGTGAACCTGGATCAGCGTACACATTTTCGAATACCCGATCAAACAGTATGCGCGGAGCCACATCTTTAAATCCAGGACGTATGAGCCAGGTTCTTGTTTGTGAGGTTTTGTACCAAGTTTCATTAACTAGGGCCATTGAGTCATCACACCAAGAAACACTTCTGCAATGATGCCAATATCACATACAACAACAATAATACTGTTGGTTAAACTACAAGTATGTAGGTGAAGCAAGTGTAAAACTTGAATAGGTGATTAAAATATTTATGCAGAGAATCTTTTTTTTTTTTTTTTGAAAAAGCAGAACATATACACATTCGTACCTGAAGCGCAAATCAAGTTTGTGTAAGATTTCTGGTTTTTCACCTTCTCCAGGCTCTGCTGGCTGTGTATAAATTATATCACGTGGACTAACTCCTATGTTTGCATCACCTCTGTCCTGAGCCTCAACCCTAAGAACCCAACCCAAACAGGATCTGATGGTTAGGAATTTACACAATGCAGAATGTACAGTCACTATAGCTAATACATATTCATACACATAGAATACAATTACATACCAGTACAATGTAGATTGCTTATCTGCTCTCCAACTAATTGATCGCATTCCTTCTCGAACGCTATTGTAACAAACCGGAATGTCTTCAGCAGGCGGTAAATCACAAAGTTCTCTTACAAGCTTCCCATCAGCTGTCCATACTTGTACCTTTTGTGAAAATCTTGCACAAGGTACTTTGTAAGAGTACGGCCTATGAATTGACGTGATCAAAACATACTTCTGATCTGGGGATGGTTCCACTGCTGTATAAACAGCTGGAGTCCCAAAATCTTTTGCAGTACCATCCAAAGAACCCAAAACAAGTTGTGTGGTGGTA
This sequence comes from Aegle marmelos, assembly GCA_030449875.1. NCBI lineage: Eukaryota > Viridiplantae > Streptophyta > Magnoliopsida > Sapindales > Rutaceae > Aegle > Aegle marmelos. Next base: position 14,576,221 of record JASUUL010000115.1, read on the forward strand.
TAGTAGTCAAACAAAGACTCATCATACTCATCCTTAAGCAAATTATCAGTCATCCTACTTATAATAATATTTTTCTGCTCATTAGATTGTATCTTGGGCCCTAAGGGAACCAAAGTTTTCTTTGGTGGGTCTCCGCGTGACAAAGGGATGGTGAAAATTAACAAGGTTGAGTTATTCACCCAAACAAAACTCCCAAAAACCGCGTTTAAACAGATATCAGGCGATTCAAACAAAGGCCTAGCTTCACCAGTTTCAGCATCAGCAATCCAAACCCTAAGCTTGCAGGTGCTAACGTTGTCCTCCTCATCAACTCGGACGCTAAATGCTAGACGCTTTCCATCCGGTGACCAGGAGACAAAATTGATCTTTGCACCGTCGGGGTATCCATGCACCTCCTTCTCAGGGCCAAGGCTGTCATCAGGCAACAACCGATGAATCCCAATACCAGTGTAGAACGGCATTCTACTCTTGCAATTGCATTTCACATCGATTTTCGCACTGGCCAACTTTTCTTCCGGCCTTGCTAGCTCCACAAGCGGAAGCAGAGAACTCCGCTTGAGGAACAGGATTTTGTCCCTTTGCGGCGAAAACGACAGGGACGGAAGTGCCGGAGCATCAACTATTTCTCTCAGCTCCGGTGCAGGAAGCTGAAACCTACTCTCCTGTACAGTCTCTGCATCAACATGACAACATCACATGAAAAAATTCAACTCACTTAATTCACCCATATCACTAAATTTCTTTCTTTCTTTTTTCTTTCTTTCTTTCTTTCCTTCTTTTCTAATTTAATTAAATCAAACAAAATTAGCATACATGCAAAGATAAACAAAAGCTTAACCTTACTAATACTACAAAACTAAAAATAAAAAATTCAAAAAGAAAAGGTACCTGCACCAGCAGTTCCCATTTTCTTCAATTCAGGAACAGAAGAATTATGGATTTCTTCTTTTTCTCTTTTTTTTTTTTTTAATTTCTTTCTTTCTCTTACAAGGTCTTTGAGTTGAGTGAGTGACTTGCTTCTGTTATAATAATATGGTGAGATGAGAATATGGCTAAATGGTACCCAGCCCAACGTGCGAGCAAGGACGTGGGTCCGTGTGATAAAACGCAAAAAGACAAATTTGCAGATAACGCTAACAGATTTGGATTCTCAGGTAATAAAAATATAAATGTCGTTATTCTAATAACATGGGTAAGCTGCGGGTCTCCTGCACTCTGAGCCCTTGGATCAGGGGATGAGAATTTAACGGTATCGATTACTGGAGTGGTTAACTCTGTTCATACCTAATTGTTTTGACAAATATTGTCCATGAACCCGTGAGTCAACAGTTAATGCTTCAGGAGTTTTTTCTGAGTATTAAATTATTGCTGTAAATTTATTTTTAACTTTATTTTTATATTTTACTCGCCAAATAATAACTCATTTAGTACTCAATAAAAAAGTTCAGCATTGAGTTTTTATTCGTATTTTTGTTTTTATTTGGCCAATAGGTTTAGCACTAAAAAGCCATAATACCCCTCATTTGAAATCAAATTGGTAATACAAGCAGTACTTAATTATTGCTAGAACTTAACAATAATTTTAGCAATTTAAAAAATTTTACACTTGATAATAATGCTTAATACTTAATGCATTGTGCAAACTAAATTTTCAAAACTACACTTACACAATTAGTATAGTCAATTAAATTTTTTTTTCTTTTATACAATTAACTATGTATTGGAGAATTTATTGACAAAACATTTAACAAATGATCACATTTGTTAATATCAAAGAACTTTATAATATTATTTTGCAAAGTAAGCTACCAAAATTTTTTTTTATTAATTTTACTCTCAAATGTGCTAATTTTTTTCCTTTTTCATTGTAAAAAAATTTACATTTTCTTCGATAATAAATATTTTTAAAAATTATATTACTTTAATGCTTAGATAAATGTAAAAAATATCTCTTTGGGTTAACAATGGTCAGCAGCTAAAATTAACTATTATCTTATTTGAAGTTGAGGTAAATGTGAAAAAAATATAATTATAAAATAAAAGTTAATAAATACATAATAAATATAAATTTTAAATAATTAAAAGTATAATAAATTTTTTATCATATAAGTGAATAATTATATTCACATAATTTTAAAATTATAACAGCTACTTTTTACTAAATATTTTAATACAGTAATTTTTAAATTACAATATTCAATCTCAATTCTAAACAAGTATAAAGATAGAAGTTTAGGTGTGGGTTGATGATTTACATTGAAGTTAGGAGTGCACTGATGATTAATAATAATAGTTGGGCAATATGAAATTAACCCTTACTTTAGAATTAAAATTCCATTGCTCTCTTTCCACGTGGCACTTTCTTCCCTCGCCGAACACGGTGCAGCTCATGCACAGTAACAGGACAGCGTGAAGAATGCAAGCGACGATATTGAAAAAGCAAGACAACGAAAAGATCGTTAAAAAAAACATCCACAGAGCACGCCGCACACTGTCAACGTGGATACTTAAACTGATCTTCACTGTAACCCCAATATATTGAATACTTCAACTTATCTTGTAGATTCCGTTGAATGTGATAGTTGAACAATGCTGATTATTAAAACATCCGTAATGGTAATATACGAACAACTCAAAAATAAAAATATTTAAACTAAGTAAATTAATAAATAATTTTTTAATTTGTTCTTTCTGCTCTTATGTATAGCTCTCCCTCTCTCTCTCTCTCTCTCTCTCTCAACAAAATAAATTTACAATTGATTTATTATTTGTATCAAATTTTAATCCTTAAAAAAAATCTTAATTTGAAATTATCAAAATTTTAGATGTCGATGATAACGATGGACGTGTTTGTGATGACAAATATAATAGAGGATGATGGACATTTTCTTTTACCTTTTGTTTAGTTTATTAATTAATTTTTGTTTTTGTGTTATTATTTAATTGTTTAAAGACTAAAGTCAACAGTTGATTGAACAAAATTTGGGGGCTGGTTTGAGATTTCTAAAATGTTAGGGATAGGTTGAAGATAACCATATCACCAGGGGCAAAATAAAATTTACCCAAATAAATATGTAAATAAACAAATAATTCATTTGATAGGGCATCGATTTGCGCCGTCACTCAAGAATCTGTTGGCAAATAATTCAATTCATAAAGGTTGATTCTTTTTCTTTCACCATCGCTTGGTCCCGACTGATGACGACCTCCAATAATTGAAATATTCATATTCGAGCCCGATCGCAATTAATTTTAAAAAGAAAAAGACGAGGAAGTTGATTTCTGCCCAAAAAAAAAGCTGTAGATAAATTAGAGCCTGATATATGACTGGGACAATATTCAGCTCAACTTATGTAATTATTTTTTTTATTTAAATTGTTGAAATATATGCTTTCCCGCCACCAAAAATAAAAAAATAAAAAAAAGGAGGCGGCCCGATCCGATAAATGTGATTATTCATGTCATGATTTCAATAATTTACGCGTTAATTGACGTTGGTTAGTTGCCAGTCATAACATCTTCATATGTTTACCCATCATCATCAGCTCGGTAAATGACAAGAAGACGCGCTCGACTCACCTTATAATATAAATTCAACGCAGGCAGTTACACCAAGGTAACCTACTACAATTTAATAAATTATACCAAATAAAATCAGCTTCGATCGTTTACCTAGTACAACAAAATATCATTAACGACTCTCGTATATGATTTTGAAAATAATATAAATTAATTCTCTTAATACCCGGCCCATTAAATAGATGAAAATTAAAATCTAGCCGTGCTTAACGTGAACCAAATTCAAACTCCAAACCTGTCATATTATCTCATGAAGATTTTATTGATTAGTTAGACCTACCGTCATCCACCCATATATTAATTTTGTATTACTCTTCTATCAACCCAATCAATAATTATAATAAGCAAGATAAAAAATGACTCCTATACTCATAAGTTTTGGAAAAAATAGTCACAAAGACCACAAGTTTTTAGTAAGGGATGTCAAGACTTAATTTTTTATCATAATACCCTTTGACTCTGTAAAACAAAAAAGCAGATCTCTAAAATTTTATAATAAATAAAAATGTGATATTAAATAAATATAATAACATTATACATTTTAAAATAATCTTAATATTTATACAATACTTTTATATTTTACAATCTATAGGACTATTTTATTATATTAAAGTAATTTTAATAATAAATAAACAATAAAATTGAAATAAATAAATTAATTAAAATTAAATTTATTTTGAATATTATGTAAAAAAATTTTATTAATTATAAAATCTATTTAATCCAACGATTTATTTAAAGTCTTTATAATTAAATATAAATATATTATTAAAATAAATATAATAATTTAAAATTCTAATATTATTCTAAATGTAAAAAATAATTTAACATTATTAGTTAGATTATATTATTTATATTAAATTTGTATTAAATAAAGAATTTTTAAAGTCAATTTTTTAATTATTATATCTTAAAGGTATTATGGTAAAAAAAAAATGAATCCTGATATTCTTTTCTAAAAAATTAAAAATTTTTATGATTATTTCAAAAAAATATATCTAGAGTCCCATAAAAAGCTAACTCCAAAGTTTTATAATAAATTTTGGAAAGCAAAAGAATATAACTCCCTTTTCATGAAAACCAGCCACATAGTCTACTAAATGCAATATATTCGATTACAACTTTTCGAAAGCAGAAGAATATGAAGCCATGTGTATATTAATTAATGGAGCGGCTGTATATGAGAGAGAGTGCAATAAGCCAATAACCAAGCCAAGGCTTAAATTAAGGATTCAACGTAAGGTCCCGCCCTTTTCGTCACTATGGTCGCATGTATGGATCAACAAGACAAGTACATTTTCTTTAAAAGAACCCGCTTTGAACCTTTTTTGTCAGCTTCATTTATGAGGAGCTTGTACTTTCTTTCTGGAAAACCAGCCACATAGTCTTTCAATATCACTCCTTTGTTATTTACTCACCGTTTTCCTGTGAATTTTGTCAGCTTATGGGATGAAACCGAAGCATTTGAAAGACTCGCAGTTAGTTTTCGATATTGACAAAGGGTCGTGGATGCTCTCACGTGCTAGCCTTTAATTTCTATATGGACAGGCGACGCTGCTTATGAAAAAGGGTTCCAACAACCTTCTAATCTATGCGATGGTGCCATGCAATAAAGACAATTGTCGGGTTTAGTTATATTGATGTCAGTGGGTCAATTCATTAAAACCCAATTCATAATGATCGGATCTATACACGTGTATAATCATAAAAATCTGTTTTTTTACGTTTCAACCTCATTAATATTAATCATTTGGTATATTCAGTTTGTAAGAATAAATAAAGTGACTATAAATTGTCTACTTATAATATTATCGTAGACCGCAAAATTCTTCTAAGTGTTTTCTTAAACCTTGAGTAACGGTTGTGTCAAAATTTTAAGTGGGTGCCTACCATACAACGGTGATATAAAATTATAATTTTTATCAATCGTCGATAAAAGCTAATAAATAATTAAAGTAAATCATTCAATGATTAATAAAAACTGTAATATTATATCACAATTGTAAGGTAAATAGACCTAATTTTTAATTTATTAGTATTATTTTTAAGACAGAATTAGAGAAAGTTTTGTTGTAAAATTGTGTTTCTGCCTTCTCATCATTTTTCTCATCATAAAAAACAAAGATTAACATGCATTTCAAAAATACTCGCGACTTTTCACTAAAATTGAGAGATTAATCCATGATTGAGAAATAAATGGCTTCATTTTTGTCTTGTTCGTTGAGCACTTTTCAACAAGTTAGAGAGATTCAAAATTAGAGAGCAGCAATGGTAATTGAATTTTCATTGTCATTATTTGTCAGGTAATTAATAGACCAAAACAATGTCCAATATAGCTCAAAAGCCTAATTTATGCAAAATATTAAATGACCTAAATTGAAGATACATACAATACAAAATCTTTTCATTTATTATAACGACTATAACTTTTGTCGTAATGGTCTTGATTTGACCCCGTATATATACCAGAGGAGAATATAAGACTCGATAATTTCAAGACTTTATAATCTAACACATTACTAGAGAGTCTCTTTTATAAGTAAGATAGGTGTCTATGCGCGCGCGTGCGCGTGTGTGCGAACTTCTTACTTTATATAATAACGTAAGGTATATAACTCTTTCACAACTGTCTAACGAAAATCCAACAAATGTAAAAATAATGTAATTTTTTGTTAGCTTATATGTTTTATAGCCATTCGATTTTCATTTGACAAGTGCAAAAGTTATATATCTTACGTTATTATATAAGGTAACTAAACCCATATATGTTTGATTAAGAATAATCTTTATTCTGTTCATGACATATAATTAGGATTAGGGGTGAGCATTAACCCACAACCCCTAGATTTACCCAAACGCAAACTAAGTAAAATGTTTTGATTTGGATAAATCATTAAAATATGCTTGATTTGGATTTTTATGGAAGAAATTATTTCATAATAGTTTAGGTATATTTTACTTATAAGTCATAAACAAATGTCTAAAACTCTAGGTAACATGCCTATGAAAAATAAATTAAATAAAATAGATGAAAACAAATTAATTTTATTATTTTTAATCCCAAAATCTCATATAATTTGGTCACAAATTGGCCACAAAGAGAATTACTATTGAAGTTCTTGAAACAGTGCCCAAACAAGTTGCTATTCGAGCTTTTAAAAAGAAAGCTTAGTAAAGGGCATAAATTTCCTGCTTTCCTTTTTTATATTAGTTTTTTGCATTCATTTCTAAATATTGTAAGGAAGAATCTTATTTTAGATTAGATTTTGATCATCTTTATGTAAGAATTTTAAGCCGAATTTTCTTGAGGCTGCACTATAAATTCATTTTTATTTTTTTATCTTGACATGTGGGCTGGACTATGAATTTGATTTGATTTTTTAATATGATTTGATTGTGTAATTTTAATCAGATTGCTTTGATACTTGAGTTAGGATATTTTTTTGTTGTTTTAATTTGCATTGACATTGTTAGAATTTATCTTATAATATGAGTACCACTACGAGTTTTTTTTTTAATTTTCTTTCTTTTAATTTACTTATTAATGTCATATTTGTAGAAGTTTACTTTTAGAGTTTACGTTCTCATTTATTAAGAAATAATGATTATGTGATTAAATTTTATTTTAATTTTCTAGTATTCTTTAATTTAAGAAAAAAGTTTTTATAAAATCTATTATTGATAAATTTGTTATCCAATATATTTTTCATATTTTAATATCAATTTAATAATTAAAAATTAATTATTATTATTATTTTGATATAATTAAATTTATCAAAATAAAAAATATTTTTATTATAAAATTGAAATCTATCCCAAACCAAACCCAAATGGTTTTGGTGTAAAAATATTTAAGTTAGTTTAGGATGGACCCAAACTTTTTATACTTTAGTTTGAATTGATTTAAAATTTAATCTAAACCAACTCATGTCCATCCCGAATTACGATCATTGATTCCAGGCAAGTCATAAATACACTGGCGTGTGAAAATTGTGTATGAGAGTGCGGGATTGGAGACACATTGAGCTAAGTCCATGATCAAGGCTACAATGAGAAGTAGTTTTCACCGGCAAAGATTTTGGATCTTGAAGTTACCAAACAAACATTAATGATTTACAAATACACTGACCATCAAAGCATGATGAATTGATCATAATTCATCATAGCCGCACTGCATTATCCAAAAGATATGCATCCACTTTTAGCCATCATAATTTTAAATGAGTAAATTCAGATAACAAGTAATCAAGTAGGGGTCTTATTTCTTACATTAGAAGAAAATGTTAACTAAAAATAACTATAATTTTGAATGAGTAAATTATAATAGATAACAACCATTATAATTTTAAAAGAGTAAATTCAGATAACAGGTAATCAGGTAGGGATCTTGTTTTTTGCATTAGAAGAAAATATTAACTAAAAACAACTATAATATCAGGTTTGGTTTACTCTTGTAATTGCAAGTAGGGGGATGACACTTGCATTATAGTCCCATTTATATTAAATTAAATAGAATTTTCTTTTACTTGGATCAGTGGGCTTGTTCTATTATAAATATTATAAGTAGATTTAACATTTTTTATTTTTCAGGTATCAATAGTTATTGAAATTCAAATGTTTCATCGTCTCTATCACTTAAAATTGAGATCCTTGAGATAAATATTTTAATCACTATAAATTACATAAAGTGACCAAAATATAGTGCTGCTTATTTTATTTTTGAGCATTTAAATTAACTACTTTAAATATCAATTATGGCATCCTTAATTTAAATTTAACACAGACAATTATAATCATAAAAACATATTATTTTACGTGACAAAAATAATTTTAGTTGTTTAAACTTATTATACTGCACTTTACTTAAATTAATGTCTAATAATTTATTTTTGTGGCATAAAAATATAAAGGTGACTAATTTATTTATCTTTTAGTGATTAAAATTTTCGTTGTAAGATATCATTTTTCGTGTAGCGACCAAAATTATGCAGACCCGTTCTCGCGCCGCTGAAAGAAAGGGCCCCACAGTCGACTAGCTCCAGCTGCTCTGGGTCCTAAAGTTCAAATCCGAACCACCAACTCAACAACTTCGCTTCCGAACTCGCCGCCGTCGTTTTGTCCAACGGAAGCCCTATAGGTGGGCCCCACATCTCTGTAGCCGATGGTTCTTGGATTCATGAGTCACTCTATCCCCGGATTTCTGTCGAACATGGTGCGGACAAATATCCAGAAGGCTGCTTCTGAAATCGGGCGATTTCCAAAGAAAGGCGAAAAAAATAAATATTAAATCTCTGTTTGTTTTGTTTATTCGTTTATCATTGTGCGTGATTTGCCGCCGATATTAGATTATCTATGAACTGTTAAGTAGTGGGGAGGACTTTGCAGTTGCCGACATGGCAGGCGACGTCAGCAGAATCTGTTCAGTTAGTTGCTTGATTTCCACGTAACACAATGAGATTAGATGAAGGGCTCCTAATATAACTCGGAGAGTTGATTGGAAAGCTGTACTGATCGGAGAAGATTTGCACTTTGATCGATAAGTATTCTCTATAAACCAAATGAGATTAATATTGTTAAATATTGTAAATTATAAATAAGAGACTTGAATTTCGCCCATCTTTATAATCTGTAAACGAGACAAGGGTGATGGCTAATACCTTCCAAGGAGTCATAAATTATTTTTTTCATAATCTTAATAAAAATTTTACTCTCAAGTAATAGAATTACTATTGCTCTTTTTTTTTCCTATGTGAAATTTAAGTTCGATGAATTTAATTCTCCCACTGCTTAATTATCCATCTTGTTTCATATGGAGTACTTGATTTTGTTAAGTACAAATTATTCATCTATATGAAATATTGTGCATTGAGATTCGATCAATTAGTGAAAAACACATGCATTTTATGATATGTAATCAAAATTTAATTTTTAAATTAACCAATATTAATTTAACAGTGAATTTAAACCTTCTTATGAGCAGAGGTTTCAAAATGCATTGAATTTACTATATCTTTATTCACATATAGATATGGGCAAAGCCTACGTTATAGTTAGTTGCAACATATGCCTCATATGGCTACAGTGTTGGTAAAGGCTACATAACATTATAGCTCTATGATACGTACATTGCTACCGATTATAATATAGGGGGATCCATAGATATAAGCTTTTAATAAGGCCACACAACATTATAGCTCTATGATACGTACATTGCTACCGATTATAATATAGGGGGATCCATAGATATAAGCTTTTAATAATAAGGCTAGTGAATATAATAGATGAGCATTAGAAAATTCCTTGCCTATTGGCCTAGGAAAATTCTGTTAAATTAATGCCCAACTTACAATACTATCCGATTAAATCATTAAAACAATTATCTCCCTATGAGGCCAAATAAACTATTTAATACATAATTGAAAACACTTAATGCCATATATCATTTTACTCACTTTTATATGATATTATATACTTCATTAGACATCAAAGATATATCATCATATCTTGAAATGCTATGACTCCTTCCGGGGTATAATAATATTTCAAAACTTTAATGGCATCATCTCAATACACAAAAATAAGATAATTAGGCACAAATAATAGGCTATAAAGTTATGTCAATATTCGATTTAAAACAGTGAAACCTTTACATACAGATAAAAGTATGGATTAGGCATGCAAATTACATAACAAACTTGCAATCCATTGTAGTAAAATAGTCATTTTATATTTTCATACATTATATCTTGTATCAAAATATTTTAAGATGATACGGCTATTCTCAAGATCTATAATATTTATTTTGACACCAATAAATCAAATAATACAATAATGACATAAAATATTTACCATGGTTCAATTCCAACAAACAAACATTCAGATTTATAGATTATATGCAGTTAAACCTTAAAATAAATGTAAGACACAGATCAAAAATCCCAAATCTCCAAAGACGATTCTTATACTTTCATGGATAATAAAAACGTGTAGGATTCCATTACTAAAACAACGAATGAGAGATTTATAATTTAACATAATGAATCATTCAATCCTTTACTGTACATCTAAAAATTCAAAGCAATTTTAATTGCTATACATGATCAGGCCTTATTAAGAATCGGAAGCCGAGGTGGGTTACCAATCCACAGATTTATGATTCAGATTAACAATTTCCTAAGGCTTTCGAAGTAATAAAATTCTGCGATTTAACAAATTTTGTGTATGGATTCTCAAAAGCAAACCTCTAATCAAATACACTTCAATATGATTTCAATACAAAAATAAATCATACATACTGAACAATAAGAATTGCAAGCGGCTCTCATACCACATGTTAATATAATTAAACTAATGATAGGATCGTACTTTTGATCATGATTGTTCAAATTTCAAATATTCTCTACATTTGATTTAACAAATGTGTCTTTTACCCTATTTTTACTTTATAGCCTTTTTCTTGTGATAGAAAACAAGTTCTTCCTAAGTATAGATTTGGTTAGGTTAGATACTCTTTTTACAGTAGTATTTCATAACTTAAAAGACTCCACGCTTCCTTCCATTAGAGAAGTAATATTAATAAACTTTATCATTTTCTTTATGAAAGTGGTTAATGAACTCTACCAATATCCCTTAAAACAAGTAAGTAAGTCATTAATATGAGTCTATTTATTTATTTATTTAAATAAGTGATTTACCATATGGATCACAAAATGAAAATTCTTAAATAACTGTCTTTTTTTTTTCCTTCACGAATTTGATCAACTTTTGGTCGATTTCTTCTTCTCTTGATTATTTCATGGAATTTTTTTTTTCGAAGTGGAGAGATTCTTGAATGGAATAGATACATTTTTCCATGGAAAAGATAAATATTAGCATATGTATTATTAAATTTGTTTGTAATATCAATAAACTTTCCATATTTGAAGATGTTTGAAAATCTCTTTAGATGTTTCCTTCCTTTCAGTCTATAATTACAATATAGGATTTTATCACGGGCCTTCTTACTATGTATGGAGATTATTTAAACATCTTCAAGTAACATATATGCTGATATTTATCTAAAGGGGTTTCATACGCAGAGAACAAAAACATTGATATTTGAAAATGCATCACATCAGGTTTATTTATTTATTTTCATTTCGTGGAACCCAATCTAACCTCACCCTGTATTAAATAAGCATATGCTCTTGGTATTGGACCATTAACAATTCATTTGGCAAAATTGTTCTATCTTATCCGTTGAACAAACTAGCAGCAGCCTATTTTTTATTATTATATATTATTTTCTTTATTATTATATTTTTTTCTTTTACTCCATCAATAAAAATTATGTAAAGATTAGTTTTTTAAAAAATAAAATTAATTAAAAATATATTAGATGAGACCTTAAGGGAGATAAACGGATTTATCCAAAACTAAATTTTCTAAAGCAAAAGGATAAGCAAGCTATGCAAATGAAGAAAATTACGTGGCAAAAAAGAGACCTTGTATTATCTTATCTGCTTGTGGGTTGTGTCCGAGCTTTGAATTTATGCTGCCGGCCACTTAACGCTATGGATGGGACCGAAATTATTTAGGGGGCCGGCCTAGGCCCTAGAATCGTGAGGCGGGGCTCGAGTGAGAATTCATTCAGGCATAGACGCATAGTTATTCAAAATAATTTAAAATTTTTATTCTATTTTTAATTTTAACTTATTATAAATCTGTAAAGTCATGTTGGGTTAATATTAGTCAAATTTGGTCCGATAGATTTATAATAGTTTAATATTTTAAATAAATTTTAAAAACATAATTATTTTATTTATTACAATAAAATATATGAGTTATTTAATTTATTATTTTTAGTATTATATTTTTATTTTATATTTATATTTATTAAGAAAGTTTTAACTAAACTCAAATGATAAAATAATTAAAAAAACTGCATACCAATGATTTTAAAACTGATAACGCTTTACATGATCATTTAAGTAAAATTTATATTAAAATGTATTTTTTTTTTCTTTTTCCCTTGGAGCTCTTACATTAAAGTTATTTAATATATAAAAAAATGAGATTTATTAATTAAATAGTGAACTAATATAATTAATTTATTTAAACATATAAAAAAATCTATTATGAGTCTCGAAAGTTATACCACGAAAGAAAAAGTTAACACGTGAAATTAATAGTGTTAAAGAAGTCAACATCAAAATTTTTAAGATATATTTAAAATATCAAATCAATTATATAATAATAAGTTAATAATATCGTAATATATATATATATTTATTTTAAAAAATTATTATATAAATAGTGATAGTATTAAATTTAATTATATATGTCATTTAAGTGCCAATTAATTATAATAATTTTAGAATTTTTGTAACATACAATAAACCTATCCAAATCTCTGCTTATTTAGTAGTTTCTGCCTCCTTCAAATTATCGAAAACTAAATTGGAAGCATTATTTAAAAAAAATGGAAGTATTATAAATTAATAAATTCTTCGATTTCATCCCAAAAACAAACAAAATTCAGCTCTCTATGTACACTTCCATGCTAGAGTCCTTTATGTCTCACAGTATCCAAAAAGAAAGAAAAGAATGGCCGAAATGGTAAGTAACAAGCAAGTGATATGGAAAGACTATGTGTCTGGTTTCCCAAAAGAAACAGACATGTATGTAATCACGAGCTCCATAGAATTGAAAGTACCAAAAGGTTCAAATGGGGTTCTTTTAAAGAACCTGTACTTGTCTTGTGATCCATACATGCGAACAAGAATGACCAAAAGGGGAGGATCGTATATTGAATCCTTCAAACCTGGCTTGGTTAGTGTACTCAGTTTCATAGCCACTGTTTTCCTTTCCATGGCTTCTTATTGTTTTGCTTTAGAAAATTTATTATTGAATACATTATTAATGAATTTAATATCATGGGTTCAGCTTTGATTTTGGACATAGTTAATATCAAATTGGTAAATTATATTCCCTTTATGCTTTTACTTAGTGCATGTTGCATGGAGTCTTGTGCTTGAAATTTAATTGGTGACACAGAAATTTTGTTGAATTAATGCAGCCCATAAGTGGAAATGGGGTGGCTGAAGTTTTGGATTCTGAGAATCCGGAGTTCAAGAAAGGAGACTTGGTTTGGGGAATGACTGGTTGGGAAGAGTACAGTCTCGTCACAGCTCCACGTCTGTTTAAAATTCAACACACAGATATGCCTCTTTCATACTATACTGGGGTTCTTGGTAAGAACTTATTTACTGTAAATCAAAAGGTAGGATAATTAAGAAGGTGGAGAAAATTAGGATGATTAAATATTTTGGATATCTCTATGGGATATGACACGTGAAATTCGGAAATTTATTAAATAGAAGACTTTCCTCTATGTCTATGACAGTTAGAATGTCCTAATTGCAGATAGAGTGTGCGTTTCATTGTTTAATTTTATAGATATGTCTCTTTTGTATAGGTAAATTTAAGCATTTTCACAATAGTGGTGTTTTCTGATTGACAAACTACATCAAATTAGTTCTTGTGCTTTTTGGCACAATTTCATGAATAAAAGATGCTTCAGTAGCTAGTTGAAACTGTAGGAAATTGCAGATTCCAATTAGGTTCTCAGGCAGTTCTTGTGAATTAAAATGCTTAATTTTACTTTTGATTCATTTTATCAATTTGGTTTTGTGATTAAGCGGCTTAACTTAAGCAAAGAAGTGCATTTTATATCTGGAAATGTGGTAGCTTTTGCATTTACAGCTTGTGAGTGTTAATTGGAGAGTCATGAAAAGCTCAATGCTCACTCTAGCACCTGATTACTTGGTGACCTGTTCGCCGATGGATGGTGGGTCACAGTCCAAATATTTGATTAAATACCCAGAAAGATGCAGAGCATGACATTAAGCCAAAAAACCTATGGTTTCATGAACTATAGAAACTTTTTCTGTTACAAAGGGCAAAACAGAGTCCATACGGTATTTTGTTATTGATGTTAAAGCGTGAACAAGATTCAGATTTTTAAAATTCTATATATTTAGTGATTTTTGTTTTGAATTTTTGCTCTGATTTTTCTGCACTCAGGTTAGTGATCAAAGTTGGTTTAATAGAGTATACATTTATACTTGATAGCTATGCCCGGAATGACTGCTTATGTTGGATTTTATGAGGTCTGCTCTCCCAAACAAGGAGAGTATGTCTTTGTATCAGCGGCATCTGGTGCAGTTGGTCAGCTTGTTGGGCAATTTGCAAAATTGTCGGGCTGCTATGTCGTTGGAAGTGCAGGAAGCAAGGACAAGGTATGTAACAGTCTACAATTGCTTGACTGTTCACATCTTACTTTCAAACGTTTTAACTTATAAAGGAAATTTCATCATAATGCCTTTTTTGTTACTTTCAACACTAAGGTTGATCTACTGAAGAATAAGTTTGGGTTCGATGAGGCGTTCAACTATAAAGAAGAACCTGATTTGAATGCGGCATTGAAAAGGTTGCTACCAGAAAATTTGTTATATCTTTAGCACGTTGTAATTTGAGAGCCTTGGGTTTACTGCAAAATCAACAAAGTTCACTAGTAATGCCGTTCCTTTAGAAAATCAAAATCCTTTAATTAAAGAATTGTACTAGATTTTTCCATTGCCTCTAGTCCCACTTTTAGGAACTCAGAAAGAAATAAAAGGCAGCTTGATAAGTACGATATTCGTTCTGATAAAAATAATGGTGTTCTATGATCTTTTTACTTGAGACTTAAAACATCTTGCCAATGTTTTACCACTTTGACAGGTTCTTTCCTGAAGGGATTGACATATATTTTGAAAACGTTGGTGGAAAGATGCTCGATGCAGTGCTACCCAACATGAGAATCCGGGGTCGAATTGCTGTATGCGGAATGATCTCACAGTACAATCACGACAAGCCTGAAGGGGTAAAAAACTTGACGTGTCTTATACTGAAGCGGGTTCGTATGGAAGGTTTCCTGGTTCCTGATTACTTTCACCTCTATCCAAACTTTCTGGAAATGATGATTCCTCGCATCAAAGAAGGAAAGATTGTGTATGTCGAAGATAAAGCTGAAGGTCTCGAGAGTGCACCTGCAGCTCTCGTTGGGCTATTCTCAGGCAGGAATGTGGGGAAACAGGTGGTTGAAGTTGCTACTGAATGAAAAATTAGTTTAGTGGTACATGGGTTTTACTCGTCACAAAACTTACAATGTTCAAAAGAGAATGCTGCTCATAAAGCCAATAAATGATCTGATCAAACTAGTGTAAGTTTTATGATAGTTGCTGAGTCAAACATAGAAACTTAAGCAGCTAGCCGAGCACCTCCCCGTGGTCGCAGTTTTGATAATGTTACTAAACCAATCTGCTGCTCAATTGCTGCTAAGAGAAGCCTTAATGGATGGTTAGTGTACTGTGCTGAAAAAAATATGACAGCCACAGAGAAAGCACATACAAAATGATTGATTTTAATACTTTTTTTTGGGAGAAAAGCTACAATGCAAAGATTGAAGGATAAAAGAGATGCAACAAATTTAAAATTCATCAGTTATTTGTTTATGCAAAACCTTAAGGGATATAAACGGAAACTGATGAAGAAAAATGCCTATGGGAATGCATTAACAAACTACGCTAATTGGAATCAACGTAAGGTCCTTTCCCTTGTGTCATTCTTGGTCGCATGAATGGATCAAAAGATCAAGTACAAGTTATTCAAAAGAACCCCATTTGAACATTTTGGCACGCTCAACTCCATGGAGCTTGAGCTTGTGGCTGCATAGGCGTGCGTTTCATTTGGAAACATAGACAGGGTCTTTGAATATATGCTGCTTATTATTCACCATTTCAGCCAGTATATTTTTCTCTCTTGTGCTTAATGGGAAATAAAAACTACATTGATTCATCATTTGATTAGCTTTCTCGGCAGCATTCTCTCTTGAACATATAAGTTTTGTGACAAGAGTAAAAACATGTTAACTAACTAATTCTTCATTCAGTTGCAACTGCAACCACCTGTTTACCAGAATTCTGGCCACTGGAAAGCCCGATGAGAGCTGCTGGGCCAGCCTCGAGACCTTCAACCGTGTCTTCAATATATACAATCTTTCCTTGTTTGATGTGAGAAATCATCATTTCCAGAAACTTTTGATAGAGGTGATAGTACTCACAAACCAGAAATCCTTCCATACGAACCCGTTTCAAAATAAGACACATCAAGTTGTGGACTCCTTCAGGAATGTCAAGGTTGTATTGAGAGATCATTCCACATACAGCAATTCGGCCATGGATTCTCATGTTGAGTAGCACAGCATCAAGAATTTTTCCACTGACATTTTCAAAATATATATCAATGCCTTCAGGAAAGTACCTGCCAAAAGGTTGAAACAATGGATAAATGGGTACTTCTGTAAGCTGTTGTGCCAGGCCTTAATTAAATGTCAGAATAATGATTTCATTCAACCACAACAAAATGTCTTGATATTAACCATTTCAATGCTGCACTCAAATCAGGTTCTTCGTTATAGTTAAAAGCCTCATTGAATTTCAAAATTATTCTTCAGAAGATCAACCTAAGTTTTCAAAATTGCAGAGAAAAAAGCAAAGCAAGATAGTGACTTTGAAATTAGCATAATAACAATCAAGCAATCTTCGCAACTTTACACACCTTGTCTTTGCTACCAGCACTTTCGACAACATAGCACCCCAACTACTTTGCAAATTGCCCAACAAGCCGACCAACGGCACCAGAAGCAGTTGATGTGAAGATATAGTCACCTTGCTTTGGAGAACAGACCTCATAAAATCCAGCATAAGCAGTCAGACCAGACATGCCTATCAATTTATGAATTTTATAACATATTTAACCAACTTTGATCATAATCAATTTAGAGTTGAGAAAAATAAAAAATCTAATCATCAAATCAATCACTATGAAAAAAGTTCATGGTATATAATATTGAAGTGGCATCTTGTTTCAACGCTTTTAAATCAATATTAAATATTGTAGCAATGGACTCTGTTTAAATTTTGTAACCGAGCAAGAGACACCCCGAATATTTCAGATGAACAAAATAACCAACCCAATTTTCTTGCAATTTCCTAATAAAACACCCAAAAAAAAAAAAAACAACAACAACAAGCCCAATCTCTTAATGATCCTACTGTTGATCTAGAATTAATATATTGAAAAAACAGAGCTCGCCGAGAATTCCAATATAGTAAGAAAGAGGCATATCCGTGTGTTGAATTTTGAACAAATAGGGAGCAGGAATGAGACTGTACTGTTCCCATCCAGTCATTCCCCAAACCAGGTCACCTTTCTTGAACTCTGGATTCCCTGAATCCAAAACCTTAGCCAGCCGGTAGCCACTTATGGGCTGCATGCATTCATCAGAAAACTTTTATAAATACTAGAGCTAGTAAAGGATAGGAAGACATTAAAATTAATGTGAAAAAATAACACCTATGAGAACGCACGTACCAAACCCGGTTTAAAGGATTCAACATAAGATCCTTCACTTTTCTGCATTCTGGGTCGCATTGATGGGTCACAGGGCAAGTATAAGTTCTTCAATAGAACCCCCTTTGAACCTTTTGTCACCTTCAGTTCTATGGATCTTGTGGTTACGCATATGTATGTTTCTTTTCGAGAACTGACCCATAATAAGGATAAAGTGTAATTAGAGTTGAGGTTGGATATGTATTATATTATTT
Source organism: Aegle marmelos (assembly GCA_030449875.1). NCBI lineage: Eukaryota > Viridiplantae > Streptophyta > Magnoliopsida > Sapindales > Rutaceae > Aegle > Aegle marmelos. Next base: position 14,594,490 of record JASUUL010000115.1, read on the forward strand.
ATAATAAATATTAATTATTGTAGTTTAAAAATAATATTGATATAATTTTTTATTTGTATAGTGAAAAATTTATTATATTTATAATAATTTTATTAAAAATTTTTATTAATTAAATATTATTAATTTTTTTATAATTATATATTTTTAATAATTATAATTTAAAAATTATAACACTTCAATCTTGAGTAGATCTATAATCTTTCAATATTACTTGCTAATTACTCACTATTTGAGTCCTTTTTTTATTTCCTCCTTCTTTCGATTAATGTGAAACAATGAAGAAATATATATAAGCGAGCTTGATTCGTTTGATGCTTAATTTCGATAATGACAAGGCAAGAATGAGACACTGTGGATTCTCTCGTGCGACAGCTTTCTGTTTGTGCCGGCCTCTTCTCACTCTTAGGAGCTGTGTTTTCATTTTGTTTTAGGAGATGTATAAATTATATTTAATTGTAATTTATAATACTCAAATAAACAATAAGTGAGTTTTACATTATTTATTGTTTATGTGAGTATTATAAGTTACAATTAAATATAATTTAAACACCTACTATATAGAGGTATATATTCATTAGAGAATAATAAAAAAAATTCAATAAAATAAGGTAAAATACATAATATCAAAATACTGTTTTTTTTTTAAAATTTGTCGTTATTGTGATAGCAAGTCAGTCCCTCTCTAACCGTTTACGTAAAGATGGTGCAAACCGAGCAAAAATTTTCAACAAACCCATTTACTCCATAATTCTCCATGCTCATATTACCAAAAATTTAAAAATGAGATATATAATTATCAGCCGTATAATCAGAGCTATCAGTCAATTGATTTTTATGTTTTAAAATTATACAAAACACTATTATTAGCCAAAGTGTACAACAATACTTGGACGCATGGACTTCTAATAATGGTTGATTTACAATTTGTTTTTTTAATTTTAGGAGTTATGCTTCGGATTTGGAAAGAGAGTACATTTTTTCAATTAATTAATTAATGAAAAGAAAAGTCTTGTGCTCCGTTGATTGATAAGCTTGACACGTGGAACTTCAGAAGACAGAGTAATCATCGATGTGATACGATGCCTGGAAAGTACTGCCCATGGTCTGTTTGCGCATACTTATCCAAGTCAATGGTACTGTAATATTTCATTTTCAATGATTTTTTTTCCCATTAATATCCTTGCGGTTCCCACTTAAAGAGTCTACCTGCGGTCAGAACTGTATCTCCTGCAGCGCTCGCACACAGCCGGTACAACCGGTTTTTAACCGGTAAATATAATAAAAATTAAAATTTTATTTGTTTTTAATGTGAAAAATATAAAAAAATTAGACACAAAAGATAAAATTGTAAGTAAATGAGGCAAAATATTGTAATAATTTTAAATTAATAAATAGTGTAAGAAACTATAAAAATACTATAAATACATTACAAAATAGTTATATTCCCATTTATTTTATTACATTCAACATTTATAATGCATGTTTCAAATTTAATTTTTAAATTCTTTTTTCATCAAGATTTATCTATATTTTGGTAAGTCATTTCAACTTATTTTTTCATTAGTATTTAATTCTATATTTTTACTCTTTTTATTAAATTTTAACTTTTTATATAGATATTTTACGTGTACTTGTTATATCGGTCTATTCTATTGTACTTTATGTAGTTTTCAATAAATTATTCTAACTTATTTTTACACCACTTTTTAGTTCTATATTGTTATTCTTTTTAAGGAATTCTAACATTTTGAGTAAATATACCAACTACAATTTTTATATCTATACTTTTTGTTAAAATTTATTAAATTCTTTGTACGTTATTCTAATTTTTAGGTTAACCTCCTTGACTCTTTCTCCTAATAATTTGTTACTCTATATTTACACTCTTTTTATTGAATTCCAAATAATTGGGTGGATGCTTTAAGTTCATTGTTCAAATCTTTACTTTTTATTAAAATTTATCAAATTCTTATCTAGTCCCAACTTCTAGGTTAAGCTCTTCTACTCTTTATCCATCATTTTTTGTTCTATATTTCTACTCTTTTTATTGAATTCTAATATTTCATATAGAAATTTTAATTTCATTTTTTATATCCCCACTTAATGTTAGACTTTTATTATATTCTTTGTTAGCCTAATAGGTTATAAATATTATGATTTTGATGATAACAAACATTTGCATTAAAGTGTTTTATTTTGTATTTCACAAGTTCACTAGTTTTGAAGGATAATAAATCAAGTAAAATCAAGTGAAATCAAATTCAAGACACTCAAAGGGCAACGACGGCTCAACAGATAATTTATTACGACAATTTCTTGTAAAGTCGGTATGATTTAATTTATACTTGGATTAGCATCTGTGAAGCTCAATTTTATGTTAATAAAATAATTATTTTTCAAGTTAAATACTTTTATGTTTATGAGATAAAATATTTTGTGGATTAAAGTAATTTGGATAAAAATAAAAATATTTTAAATTTCAAAATTGGACTTATTTGCTAAAATCTAAAACATTTGGGCTTTATTGTAACTTATAATAGATTGTGGCTTAAGTGAAAAGTTTTAAAAACTTTAAAGATTTTGGTGATTTAGTTAAAACTAAAAAAGAACTTATTTAAAAAGATTTTCTTTAATTTGGGCCACACTATAATTTTAGAATATTTTTAGAATTAAATAATAATTAAAATTTCTTAGATTGGGTCTTTTTGAAAAGTTTTATAACGTTTTGGGTCATAACATAATTTGAATACGTTTTGAGGTAAAATTATAATTTCATGAACAGTATTACTGTAGCAAAATTCAAAATTAACGGAACTTGTTTATTACGGGGAGTCGATTAAATTAAGTTTTAGTTGCTTGAAAGACCTGGAATTTGACAATAACGGCTAGTTTTCGAGTTTTAACTATAAAAACTCAACTCTAACTTCATTTCAAGTTTTCTAGCAAGTAAAAACAAGTTTGTAGAACATATATTGAACTTCCATATTGCAAATCACAATAGATTAAATCATTTTTGTGCCATTATTTGTGAATCTACTCTTATAGAGAGTGTCTTGCTGTAATTTCTATTTTGTATTGTATTAAGAGTGTTCAAGTGAGGGAAACACTTGGGGTAAAGAGATTAGGGTGATAATCTCTTGATTGTAAAGGTCCATTAACACCTTGGAAGTCAATTGTAAACATTTGAAGTCTTGAGAGGCTTGGATAGTGAAATCCTCGAGCTTGGTTGGCTTGGAGGCGTGGACGTAGGCGGGGATTGCCAAACCACGTAAAAATTGCTGTGTTTGCGTTCTCTTCCCTTACTCATTTATTTTGCAAGCATTGTCTAATTTAATTTATTAGATTTAATTCCTGTAAAACTTAATTTTTGTTTGTATTAAGGCATTAGATTGAATCATTTGTAAAATAAATTTTAATAATCTAATTCACCCCCCTCTTGGGTTGCTTATTTGTATTTCATTCTTGGTAAGTCTTTTTAGTTTTAAAGTTATGCTTTTTAACTTTTGTTTCTATCACTTTATGGTTCTATGATCTTACTCTTTTTATTGAATTTTAATATTTTACGTAAATATTTCAAGTTCATTTTTAAGATCCATATTTACTGTTAGAATTTATCAAACTATTTAGTAAGTACTTATAACTTTTGGATTAAGCTCTTCAATTATTACTATTACCCACTTTTTGATTTTATATTCCTATATTTTTTATTAAATTATGATATTTTATATGGATATTTCAAATTTATTTTTTAGATCCTTCTTATTAGAATTTATTAAATTCTTTATAAGTTATTCCAACTTTTGAGTTAACTTCTTTAACCTTTTCCTACAACATTTGAGTTCTATATTGCTGTTCTTTTTATAAAATTCCAACATTTTGGGTGGATTATCAAAGTTTTGTTATTAGATACTTATTTTCCAATGAAATTTATCAAATTCTTGGTAATATATTTTAACTTATAGGTTAAGCCCTTTAACTCTTATTGTCACCATTTTTTGGTTTTATATTCATACTCTTTTAATTAAATTATAACATTTTATGTGCATATTTCAAGTTCATTTTAGATCCTTACTTATTGTTGAACTTTATCAAATTCTTGCAAAGTTTTTTCAACTTTTAGGATAAGCTTTTTAACTCTTATTTCCACCATTTTATGGTTCTATAATCATACTATTTGTATTGAGTTTTCATATTTTATATAAATATTTCAAGTTCATTTTTAGATTCCTATTTAGTGTTAGAATTTATCAAACTATTGGCACGTATTTTCAACTTTTGGATTAAACTCTTCAACTAGTGTTATTATCACTCTTTGGTTTATATTCATACTCTTCTTTACTAAATTTTGATATTTTGTGTGGATATTTTAAGTTTATTTTTTGGATCCCTATTTCTCATTGAAATTTATCAAATTCTTCATAAGTTAATCCATCTTTTGTGTTAACCTCTTTTAACTCTTTTTCCCATCATATTTTGGTTGTATATTTTTGCTCATTTTATTGAATTCTAACAATTAGGTAGATGTTTTAGGTTCATTATTCAGATCATTACTTTTCATTGGAATTTATCAAAGTCTTGTTAAGTCCTTCCAACTTCTGACTTAAGCTTTTCCACTTCTTTTCCCACCATTTTTTTATTCTATATTCTTACTCTTTTTATTAAATTCTAACATTTTGCATAGAAATTTTAAGTTCATTTTTCATATCTCTACTTAATATTGGACTTTATCAAATTATTTGTAAGTCTTTTCAACTTTTAAGTTAAACATTTTAACTCTTGCCTTGACTACTTTATAGTTCTATGATCCTATTTTTTTTTATTGAATTTCAATATTTTACATTCTTTAAGTTTCCTATTTACTGCTGAAATTTATTAATTTATTAGTAGGCACTTACATCTTTTGGGTTAAGCCTTTAACAATTATTATAACCTATTTTTTAATTTTATATTCCTATTTTTTTTAATGAAATTTCAATATTTTAGTGGATATTTCAAGTTTATTTTTAAGATCCTACTTCTCATTAGAAGTTATTAAATTCTTTATAAGTTATTCCAACTTATTGTTAACCTCTTCAACTTTGTTTCCTACCATATTTTAGTTCTATATTCCTATTCTTTTTATTGAATTCCAACATTTTAGATGAATATATCAAATTTTGCTTTTAGATACCTATTTTCATTGAAAGTTATCAAATCTTAGTTATTTATTTTAACTTATGGGTTAAAATAAATAACCCATAAGTTATCCTTACTCTTTCGATTAAATTCTAACATTTTATGTGCATGCTTCAAGTTCATTTTAGATCCCTACTTACTATTAAACTTTATCAGATTCTTGGAAAATTTTTTCAACTTTTAAGTTAAGTTTTTAACTCTTGTTTCCACCAATTTATGGTCCTATAATCCTACTCTTTTTATTAAATTCCAACATTTTACATAGATGTTTTAAATTCATTTTTATATCCCTATTTATTGTAAGAATTTATCAGACTATTGGTCGGTATTTACAACTTTTGGGTTAAACTCTTCAACTATTGTTACTACCACTTTTTGGTTTTATATTCTTTTTTTTTTTACTAAATTTTGATATTTTAGGTAGATATTTCAAAATTTAAAATCCTTACTTCCCATTGAAATTTATCAAATTCTTCATAAGTTAATCCACATTTTGAATTAACTTCTTTAACTCTTTTCCCCACTGCATTTTGGTTCTATATTCCTATTCTTTTTATTTATTTCCAGCATCTTGGGTGGATATATCATGTTAACTTTTTAGGTACCTATTTTCCATTGAAAATTATCAAATTCTTAGTAATTTATTCCAACTTATATATTAGCTCTTTAACTCTTGTTGCCACTGTTTTTTGGCTCTATATTAATATTTTTTTTATTAAATGCCAACATTGTGTGTGCATGCTTCAAGTTTATTTTAGATCCTTACTTATTGTTAGACTTTATTAGATTCTTAGTAAGTTCTTTCAACTTTTACTTCAGTTTTTAACTCTTGTTTCCATCATTTATAGTTTTGTAATCCTACTCTTTTCATTAAATTTCAACATTTTACATAGATGTCTTAAGTTCATTTTTTATATACTTATTTACTATTTTTATCAGACTATAAATTGATATTTACAACTTTTAAGTTAAGCTCTTCAACTATTGTTACTATCACTTTTTAAGTTTATATTCCTACTTTTTTTTAAAATAAATTTTGATATTTTGGGTGGATATTTCAAGTTTATTATTGAGATCCTTACTTCTCATTGGGATTTATTAAATTCTTTATAAGTTATTTCAACTTTTGGGTTAACCTCTTCAACTCTTTTCGCACCACATTTTGGTTCTTGTTCTTTTTAATTAAATTTCAACATTTTGAGTGGATATATCAAATTTAGTTTTTAGATACCTATTTTTTGTTGAAATTTATCAAATTATTGGTAATATATTTCAATTTATGCTCTTTAACTCTTGCTCCCACTATTATTTGGTTCTATATTCTAACTTTTTTTTTTATTAAAAGTTCCAAGTTTTAGATGCATGTTCCATGTTCATTTTAGATCCCTACTTAGTGTTGAACTTTATCAGATTCTTGACAAGTCTTTTAAACTTTTAGGTTAAGTTTTAACTCTTGCTTCCACCCCCTTATGGTTCTATAATTCTACTCATTTCATTGAATTCTAGCAGTTTACATAAATATTTTAAGTCCATTATTTAGATCCCTATTTATTGTTAGAATTTATCAAACTATTGGTAGGTCTTTACAAATTTTAGGTTAAGCTCTTCAACTATTGTTACTGTCACTTTTTAGTTTTGTATTCTTACTTTATTACTAAATTCTGATGTTGCGCAGATATTTCAAGTTTTTTTTTTTATCTTACTCCTCATTAGAATTTATCAAATTCTTTATAAGTTATTCCAACTTTTGTGTTAACCTCTTTAACTTTTTTTCCCATCACATTTTGGTTCTATTCCAGATTTTTTTATTGAATTCTAACATTTTGGGTGAATAGATCAAGTTAGTTTTTGGATACATATTTCCCGTTGAAATTTATCGAACTCTTAGTAATTTATTTCAATTGATGGGTTAAGCTCTTTAACTCCTATTTCCACCACTTTTTTTTGCCCTACATTCTCAGTCTTTCTATTAAATTTCAATATTTTGAGTCAATGTTTCAAGTTTATTTTTGATATCCTTATTTTTTGTTAATCAATTCCTATGTTATTTCCACTATTTTTGGCTACATATTCCTACTTCTTTTTGAGTATTCCAATATTTTGGGTGATATTTCAAGTTTACTTCATAAATTTCTACTTTTCTTTATAATTTTTTTTAACTTTTTAGTAAATTGTTTCCATTTTTAGGTTAAGTTGTTCCTACTCTTTTGTACCTTATAATGGTTTCATATTCTTATTATTCTTGTTATATTCCAACATCATAGGCACATGTTCCAAGTCTCTTTTTAACTAATAATAAATTACTTTTTTAAAATACTAATAATATCAATAAGGTGAATTATGGTTGACCCCTTATTATTTGAAAAAAATATCGATTTACTATATAATACTGAAATTTTTTTATTTACAATCGTTTATCATTTCCAATATTTTGAGTCCATAATCGATGTCTTTTTTTTTTTAATCTTCATTACTTCATGAAATCTTTTGAACTTGATTGTATGTATACTTAAACTTCTAATTTTTATACATATCTATTCTCATTTAATCATTTTAATTAATAGTACTTAGTTATATTCAAAATAAATTTATGCATTTATTTTCATTTTTCTCTTTTCTTTTCAAACTATTTGCTTTGGTTTTTCATAACTTCAAAGATAAATAAATAAATAACAGGTAAGAATGACTGCAATTGTTATGTTTCTAAAGCTATGACAATATAAGTTAAGTTATAAAAATAGTTTAACTTACAAAATTGAAGCTTAGTTAATCTATTTTTGCTGAACATCTCTATTTCTATTTTTTTTTTTGGGCTTGTTGGATAGCCCATTATATCATTTCAATTAATTCTAATTATTTATCTTTAAAAATATTAATCAACGACACCTAATTTGTATAAAATTTTTACCACTCTATTTTCTTTTCAAAATAGTTTCTTTAATTTCTCAGTACTTCAATAAAAAAAATCTATTTTATTATAAGTAATATTATTATTCTATTTATATTTCTTCTACTATTATTATTTATTTTTAATATTACAACAATTATTATTACTAATATCATACCTCATGGGATTTATAGTTAAACATAATAAGAATGAATTATGTATATACGTCCTACACTATTTTTGCACTCTTTTTAGATTACTAAGATATTATTAACATTTTGATTATACAATTGATTTCTATCGGTTACAAAACTTAGGTGTTGAAATATCATTTTTTGGTTGAAATCCTTATTCAATACTTCAGGAGATTCGATCATGAATTTGATCATTTATACTTGAAAATTTGACCTTTGTTCATATTTATGCTCATTTATCATTTAAATAATTATAATTTGTAGTAGCATTTTTTTTTACGAGTATCATCCTCTTTTAAACAGCAATATAATTATTCAATTTTTTGGGACTTAACTAAAATATTTATTCAATGTTTATTATGACTAATGTATGGCATTATGAAAATGGTTTATTGGTATTGGTTTGGAAATGAAATTATAATGCATTATTAGTGCTCCAAAAGATAAAGCAAATCAAAATTTTCGTTCATTTACAAATGTTTTAAAAACTTTTAACATCAAATAAAACCAATGCAAAACTAATTCAATTTATAGCTTCCAAAAGCTAGTCTTCAATGCTGTTATATTTCAAGGGTCCCTGTATTAGAAAAAAGAAATAATATTAAATAAGTAAATAAATGATATTAGGAAACAAGGTTGGGAAAAAATAAATAATATTCATAATTTCCAATGCATGTCCCAAATTCTTGGTTGGGATGGAATAAATTTTATTTTCAATAGGAAAAAAAATTAGACTTTAGTTAAAAATAAACACAAACTATATACAAACTTTTAACATCATATTTTTTAAAGAAATTTTTTAATAGCAATATTAAAACATAAGAATTATTCTCGGACCAGCATACTTGTTCTATGCCACCTTTATGTCAATTTCAATTCAACGACAAAGTGATCTTTGGAAGATAAAGAGGAGAATACATCTACAACAAACAATAACAAAATTGATTGCATGAATAATATAAATAATCAAATAGCATCTATTATGAAAACCTCACAAAATACAATAGAAACTAAGTACGTAAAAATAACCAACAAAAATTCATTAGCATATAGATTTGTTCTTGTAAGTAAAATGCATTCAAAATCTAAATCTTGTCTATTTATTCATTTGCTTGTACACTTATTGTAATTTTCATAATTCTTACAATTTGACAGCATACCCAGATTCTCGGTTCAGATAGCCAGAGCACGTAAAATATCTAGATTACTAACTATTATAACATTTCAAATGGTAGTAACATCAAAACCACAATATAGGGGGACAAAACTCAAATCAAAATAATTTTTAGCTTTTTCTTTATTGTTTTGGCATGAAACACTGGAAAGAAATAAAATTGGTATATAAATCAGTACTATTAACTACATTTAGATTAGGAAATAAATGAAAAAGGTAGAACACTAGACTTTAATTGTAAGAACTCTTCAGAACTACAAACATAAATAAATTACCCTAATAATGTCTTTTAATAAATTACCTTTGTTATTGTAATATCCCAAATTAACATATGCAAAGCATGTGATAAAGGAGGTTACTTAAAAATCAAAATCATTGTACATAAAATTTTAGACTAAAATACCTCAAATATATATTCAAATAAATTCATAAATCCATATGTTTAATACTAAATACTATCCTTTAAAGACATTAATATATCAAAAGTCTCAAAACTCCTAAATTAGAAGTTTATAACAAAAATAATTTTAAAAGAATCATGAGTTTATTCCTACTCCTATTTAACTAGCAAAATGAAACAAACCTTTAACCCCAATATTAATCATACTTTTCAATAGGAAAATTAATTTGGAAAAGGTAAAAATGAGGAGTGAGCCGTCAACTCAGTAAGTAAAATCATTCCTAACAGACTAGACTTATAGTTATAAAAAATATTACAAGCCTTCCTTTTTTTAATAAAACATATATATTAATTCATAACTTTATATAAAATGATATATTACAATAATGAATTCATAGTTATTTTAGAATATCAAAAGCACAATAAATTATAAAAACAAATCATATAATATATACACAGATAATAAAAGATTAGTTCATGTCATATAATGTCACCTATATTTTTGGTGCTCCAGTAGAATAGAATCAGAATCAGAATATTGTGTGCACACTCATAACATAACCCAATATTAGCCCAGAACATATATGTATCATATTATATGATTAAAATCAAAATAACTATAGATAATGAGTCAAAACATTTGAATTAGTTTTTCATAAGTAATAATTTATACGTGGTACTTTACGACACGTCAACCCTCAAGATGTGGCCACCATACAATCTCAAGAGGTGGCCCTCATACAATCATAAATAATTAAAATCGTACATGGGCAGAAAACATTTATATTAGGTTCATAAAAGTCCATAACAATAATTTAGACTTGCAAAATAAATTTAATTATAATATTTTATAAATAAATTCATAAAAGAAAATCTTGTAACAAAATAATTTATACTTTTAAAGGCATTCATAATATTTTGTTAAAATCATAAAAATAACATAATTTTCAAATTTCAAAACATTTACCCAAACTAATTTGGTTGTGAAAAACAATGATTTTTGAAAAAAAAAGTATAAAAATAGATATACTTATAGTAATATTAAAATAATTATACTTGTCTAGTACATTAAAAATGAAGTTATTTACCTTGATTTAGGAATTGATCTAAAACACTTATGAGTTTCTAAGAGTCTTAAACATCTCCAATACTTTAAACAAAATACAAGATGTAATTATTAATAACTTATTCTAAGAATCTAATTTTCTTTTCATACATGTACTAGTTTAATTCTTAAAATTTTAACTCTTAATCTAAAAATTAAAATAATATAATATTCTATAGAACTATTTTAGACATCTATGGCATCCCATCCAAATTTTTTAAGAAGATCTGATCCCAAAAATATTTTTAAACTCTTTATTTCTTGACAAATTCAAAACTATTTTACAGTACCTTTACTGAATAGAATACGTTATGAGATTTTTATAAAATAAAAAACAAATTAGAAAATTATGAAATTAAAATTATGAATACTAGACACATAATCTTTGTTTAAAATTTCAGAATTTTTTGAATGTGTTTGATGATGCAAATAATTTTGTAAATTTAGTCATTCCACTAGAATCACAATTTTCCAATGCACTAGTCTTAGATTAAAAAATACATATAAAATTAAAAAAGAAGTTAAATTTCATGAAACAAATTTTGGTCATTAAGCCTTGAATGTCTAGTTTTCCAAAATATAAAGTTTTTAGAAGAACCATTCAGAAAAATTATGTTTAAATTCAAGATACACATACTGTCTAGAATTGTCCAATGTGTCTAATGCATTAAAGATTAAGTAACAAGACTCACAATAACTTAGAACTCTAAGCAGCACCTAAACACATCCTAAATCATGTATTATGATTTGCAACAATCTAAAATCATACCAATTGAAAATCATAAATAGAGTGATAGGAAAAAATTATGAGTATAGAAGGAGTAAAATTATAAAATCATCTTGATTCTCTCTTAGACAAAGGTTTGGATCCTAAGATTTGGGTAAGAGAGTAATGAGCAAAAGAAAAAAAGAAGAAATGCCATAGACTTGGGGTTATGGAAGGAAAAAATTATAAATTTATAGAGAGTCTTATGAAATCCTATTAAATTTAAGAAAATAACCGTTTTTTCTAAAAATTATCTCATGAATAGCCTTATCTAAGGGCAATAATACCGTTTATAAATTCTAATAAAATAAAATAAAATAATAGAAACTTGGGCGTTACCATTATAATAGTTAACAAAACGCATACACAGTGGTTATACTATATATGCTCCTTAATTCTTTCATAATTTCCTTATGCATTCATTTTCTAAAAACCTAATATAAACCAATATTGCCCACTTATTACTACTATTTTCTTTATTGTAGGTTAATGATAAAATTATGCAAATATAAAAGAATTCTAGAACTAGCTCATCTAATTTCTCTTTAACTATTTATTGTTCAACAATAATTTGTGAAAGTATATTTATTTGTTGTTCAGAAATATATTGTAAGTAAAACTGGTGCTCAGATGATGAGCAAGTCGACTAACCTAGACTCATAATTCCCCATCACCACATTTCCATAACATACAATGGTAATATAGTAATTAAGAAACCACAACATTTATTGTAACACCCTAAACTAATCCCATATTAGTAAAGCACAGGAGAGATGCCGGATTTATGAAGAATGATCCATACTTTAATTAGTAAGATGTGTTTTAGGGTACATAGGTTCCTTAAAAAAAAAATCATGCGGGCTTTGTTAAAGCTGAAAGCGAACAATATCTTGCCATGTCTAGGTTAGGTCATGACAAATGGTATCAGAGCAACCTTGCATGTCCTTTTGGGCAATTATAGTGCAAACCTTAGCGAGAATGTTGAGTTCCTAAAGAGGTGTATGTAACATCTTAGGCAATTTTCACATGTGCAAAGCACATGAGAGATGCTAAGTTTATAAGGGTAATTCATACCTTAATTGCAAGATGCGTTTTAGGGGATATGGGTGCTCTAGAAACAAAACCGTGCGGATTTTATTAAGACCAAAAGCTGACGATATCTTGTCAGATCTGGATTCGGTCATGACATTTATGTCCCGAAATCAAAACATCATTGCAATTTAAGAAACTTGAAATTCATTTGTTGCTTTGAAAGAAGAGAATACATCTAGAATTAACAAGATCAAAACTTTTCAGGACTGTTGATCCATGGCTGCATGAACAACATATATCATGAAATAGCATCTATATGAAAAAATTACAAAGTGTAATAGAAACTAAGCACAAAAAATAATTAGTAAAAATTTTTACGTACCTAGATTTGTTGTTGTCAGGAAAACACATTCAAAATACGAACCTTTTTTTTGTTTATTTATTTTAATTTCCACAATTCTTATGAGTTGTGAGAATTCCTAAATACTATGTTTAATAGACAAAGTACTTAAAAATTAGTAAATTACTAATTATCAAAGTATTTGAAATGGCAGGAATATCAATACCACAAGAATCAATGTCTTTTTTAGCTTTTTTTTTTCATTTTTCTAGAATGAAACACCGAAAAGAAATAAAATTGTTGTGGAAATCAACATTATACCAGCATTTACTAGCATTTAGTTTAGGAAGACAAAGAAAAGAAGCAAAATACATGAGAACCTAATTTTATGAATTCTTTGGGAGTAAAGAATTCAATACTATCTAATTGGATGTCATTACTAAATTTGACAACTAAAAAAAAAATTATATATATTATCACATAAGTTTATTGTCGATCACCAGAATTCAAAGGCAATTTTTTCTTTAATTTCAATTTACTAAACATTTGGCCTAATTTTTATACTTTTTCCAATAAAGGTATAGTTCATCTATTTCATCAAATAAAAACATGACCAAATTACCCTAATAATGTCAATTAATAAATTACCTTATTATTACCCAAAAAGTTACCTTTATTATATTCTTAGTAGATTTTTCTTCGTATTAGCAACAGGAAGTTAAAGCTTAGGCTACTCCTCACTCATCAGCCTCACTTGGACTTGGATCCAACTGCTTGAGATGATGCCAAAAGTGTTATCTCTATCGGATGGTCTGTCAATTTTTTATGGAAAAGGCTTGAGCACATATTTTGAATACGAATTGGAAAGCTTGTTTGTTTACCTCGAATTGTAAGTATTCAAAACACACCACCTTTTTTATTTATTGATTTTTGGAGATTAATGAAGGTGGAAAGATGAGTGATCTAGGAGACTGTAATTTGTAGTGAGAAAAACAAAAGGAAAGAGAGAGATTTACAAGCTTTAGGAACAAAAAACTCATGATGTCTGCTTGTTTTTCTTTTTGTTGAGCATCGACGATGGTGGCCAGTGATGTTTGGGTTGACTGGCTAGGGTTTTTGACAATGGAAGAACGAGATGTATTTATTTTTTTAATTAAAATTTGAGAAAAAAATAAAAAAGGTTGTAAAGCAAAAAAAAATGTAATTGTGTTTTATCTTGGCGGTAGTTTTATTTTTAGAGTTTCAACAAAAATATAGTTTAATTTTATTTAAAAATATAAATATAAGATTTAAGATTGTTAATTTGTTACATAATCTTATTATTTTTAGTTGTTATATAAATTAATTTACTTTCAAAAAAATATAGACATAAATGTAAGATTAACCTAATTTTGTGATAAATACACATCATTCAGTATACAAACCAACTAATCATTGTGTGAAGTATTAATCAAATAATTTCATTAAATTAGAAATGTCATTGTCATGCTTAAATTATATAACCGTAAATATAATATAATAGAATATTATTTAATATTAGTTGCATTCAAATTGTTACTATCCATGTTATGTACCATTTCATTAATGTTTAACAAAAAAATTACTATAGCAAAAAAAGATTAAATAAAGTAATTAAGTTCATATAGGTTTGTATTAATTAATTCACATAAGAGATTGTTTGTAAGTTTTATTTAAAAATATCAAATATTAGATGCTTTATATTTGTTTAATATATGAATTTTTTTAAGAGGGTATCTATAAAACTTATTAATATTAGCCGCTAAAAACAACAATAACATCATTTGAGGGGCAGTTACAATGCTTGGTGTGATAAATATTCAATAGTTGGATAAACATTACCCTCATTTTAGAATGTAGAGCTTTAAGTTCTTGTATGTGTATTGCGGGAATTAGGATACTGGAGTTGATTTCTTCTAAATATTTAGAAATAAATTTATTTCATTATATGTTAGATACTTGGATTGTAATGTCATTAAAAGTTGAAAAAATTGTTTTGATAGCTTTTTATGCAAAATATCATTACATTTATAACGTAATATTAAAAATAGTGCAATTAATATATAATTTATTTTAATTCATTAAATATAAATATTATTCTCATTAGTACATAAGGTACTTTTTTTAAAAGCAAAATATTGTTAAATTTATAACGTAATATTAAGAAAACAATATAATTAATTTTATTTAAATATATTAATCTATTTAATTTTATTCAATTATATTTTTTTGCTAGTATATAAGTTAAATATTTTAACTGTATTTTCCATGAATTAAAAAAAGGAAGTAATTTTCATGTAAGGTTGAGGGGGTCTTTGATATTTTTCTGATTTTGGGTTCATTATCTTTATATTTACCTAAAATGAGGCAGCCTATGATAGTTATCTTTTAATATTTGCCGCTTTAACCAATTAAAATGAGGGAACCGGCAACCGGTTATGTGCGGAATTAAAAAAATAATAAAAAGTCAATCCCCTGGAGCGTTGATATTTCCTCTGTCAATGGTCCTCATTGCTTTGCCATAATTGGAGCATAATATTTCGCCAAGAAAACCAGAAAAAGAGAGGCGATATCGATTGTTGTTTTACTCTTTTTTTTCAAGAACTATTCGCTTGCTTTACCTTCTTTCATTTCTACACGTAGTTACGTCACAACCCTTCAGGCACAACATTTTCCTTGCTGATGAAAACACAACCTTGGATTGCGTAGGAGCTAATAATACAGCTTCCACCGAGTTCACTCGCAACCTCAAACGCCTCTTTAACCAAAAACTTTACCAAGCAGCTGAGAGCTCCCTCTATTACAATACAACAGAAGGGGAATCTCCGGACACCGTTTATGGTCTTTACCTCTGTAATTTCGGTATCAGTCCGCAATCGTGCCAGAATTGCATAGTTGCAGCAAGCGACACCGTTATGCAAAAGTTTAATGGCACCAAGATAGCATTTGTATGGTCTGACGAGTGTATGGTCCGCTATTCTAATACTGCGTTTCCTGTTCTGGATCGGTCGATAACCACTTGCCGCTGGAGCGAACGAAAGTTACTACTTTACCTGATAATTTCACTGAGATTTTAATGAATTCCTTGAAGGACGTGATTGCTTCAATTTTTCACAGTTATGCAACCGAAACGACAAAGATCACTAGCGTCGTTACTCTTAAAAGTTTATGTGCAGTGCATACCAGAGTTGTCAATAGGTGACTGCCGATATTGCCTTGAAGAGGCCGTTAATGTTACGCCTGGACTGTGCTTGTTAGACCACTCATGGGTTAAAGTTCTACAGCCGAGTTGTAATATGAGGTACGAGCTATACACTATTGAAAAATTAAGAAAATTAAATTTAAAATTTAGAGAATTTTTCAAAAGTTGGTCAAAAGGTTGAATAATTTGTTAATAAATTTGATAAATTAGTCAAAAAAATATCAAACTCCTTATATATTGGAAAGAGGTTGGTGGAATAGTATTTGTGTTTGGTGGAATAGTAGTTGGGTTAGATAGAATAGTGTTAACTTCAAGCCTATAAATTGAAGTTATTTTCTCATTTATTATCATCCCAAAATTTAATAAGCTTATAAGTTTCTAAGCTTTTGAGAGTAGTGAGAGAAGTTTGTTTGAAAAATTTATATTTCTTACAGTGTGTGAGAGTACTGGATGTATTTGGGTTTTGGAAAGTGAGCTTTTCTTTACTCAAATTTGTACTCTAATAATTGTTAATAATACAATTATTTTTCTCTTGCTCTCGTAAACGTAGGCATACTGCTGAATTACGTAAAATTTGTGTCTTTTATTTTTCTGTGTTTATTTAGTGCGCTTGATTCCGCATTCTGCGCACAACAAAAGGTTCGTACTTTGGGAGATATGGTACTATTCACGTATACAGTATTATTTACTTATACGATACTATTTAAGTATACGATACTATTCACGTATGGTATTATTTATGAATACGGTAGAGTTAACCGTTTGTACTTGGGAGGATTATTAGCTTGTATAGTGGTGTGGATTTATGCATATCTAGGAAAGTTCTGTTATAAAGGCGATAAGAGCCTAAGGAGACTAGGTCTTAAGTAGGACCGATGTGACCCTCCAGTCTTTCTTGGAAACTTTCCTGGTGTATTTTTTCACGCGTACATATACATAGACACTGATCTTTCAAGTAAGGGATAATTTATTGAGAAAGTGATAAAAGATGAAACTTTCAGAAGTGGAGAAAGATTCACCCAGACTATTCCTAAAGATACTTTAGATGGGAGGCGAGACTTTCACCTTTTGACACCTGTTATAGAGGGTCAGAAGATCGATGTTGAAAAGTTTGATGGAAAAATCAACTTCGACATGTAGAGACGCGAAGTTATGGATGCTCTTATTCAAATCGATCTTGATATTGTTTTGAAAAATAAAAGACATTTGTTTGATGAAGAAAGTTGGGATCGTATGAACAAGAAAGCTTGTGGTCAGATCAGATCTTGTTTGACTAAGGAGGTGAAATACTTGATAAAAGATGAGGAGTGTGTGATGACTTTATGACGTACATTGGATGAGAAGTACCTGCTGAAAAGTCCTGAAAATCGCCTTCATGCAATGAGTCAAGTATATGGCTTTCGAATGAAGCTTGGGGTGTCAATGCAAGATCATGTCTCAAGATTTGAAAAGTTACTTGCTGATTTGAAGAATCTTGATGAAGATATTAAGGATGAAGTCAAGGCTATGATTCTGTTACACTCACTATTAGAGGAATATAGCCATTTTGTTACTACTTTGATATATGAAAAAAGTGTAATCATCTTTGAAGATGTCTGCACAGCATTGACCAATTTAGAAATTCAGAATAATAAAAAACATTCCAAAAAAACATCATCCGAAGCTTTGTTTGCTAGAGAAAGGACGATTGAGAAAAAGAAGAAGCTTGGTGGAAAGAATTCTCGATCCAAATCGAGAAGTAGAAATATAGCTCGAGATGAATGTGCCTTTTGTCATGAAAGGGCCATTAGAGGAAAGATTGTCCAAAGGGTTAAAAGAAAGATGAGAAGAAACCAGCGACAGTAAACATGGCACGAAAAGATGAAGACTCTGATTATTCATTAAGTATTACTCCTGCAGCACACGTGGCTAGTTCGAGCGAGTGGATACTTGATACTGGAGCAACCTATCATTTATGTCCTATTAAGGAATGGTTTATGGATTTTCGTAATCTGAAATCTAGTACAGTTGTGATGGGGAATGATCAACCTTGTCACATAATGGGAATAGGAACAATTCGACTCAAAATGTTTGATGGAATGGTCAGAGAACTGAAAGAGGTTAGATATGTTCTAACTTTAAAGAAAAATATAATTTCTGTGGGTACTCTAGAAGTTAAAGGCTATAAGGTTACTATTGAAAATGACACAATGAAATTCACATATGGGGCTATGGTGATTCTACAAGGAGTTCAGCGTCACAATTTATACTATTTAAAGGAAGGTACAACTGATGAGGCAAATGTTGCTGAGGTGCACAGTGACCCCCTAAGCTATGGCATGTGCAACTAAGACATGCTGGAGAGAAGTCTTTACAAACTCTTATGAGGCATGGACTCTTAAAAGGTACCAAAACTTGTAAAGTAGGTTTCTGTGAGCATTGTGTAGTAGGCAAGAAAACAAGGGTCAAATTTGGTACTGCTAATCACAATACTCGTGAGATCCTTGAATATGTTCATAGTGATGTATGAAGACCAACCAAGATTGTATCAATTGGTGGAAGCCATTATTTTGTTATATTTGTTGATGATTTTTCTAGACATGTGTGGGTGTACACCATGCGAGCAAATGATGAGGTTTTAGAGATTTTTGTGAAATGGAAGAAACTGATGGAGACTCAAACTGGCAAAAAGATTAAAGTATTACGTTCTGACAATGAGGGTGAATATACTTCTGATCCATTTTTGCAAGTATGACAGAACGAAGGTATTAAAAGACATTTCACGGTGAGACCTACTCCACAACAGAACGATGTGGCTGAGCGTATGAATCATACTTTGCTGGAGAAGGTACGATGTATGTTATCTAATGCTGGTTTAGATAAAAAGTTTTAGTCTGAGACTGTGAGCTACGCAAGTCATTTGATAAACCAGTTGCCATCTGTTGCAATCAGAGGTAAATCTCCTATGGAAATGTGGTCTGGAAAGTATGTACAAGATTATGATTTCCTCCGTATATTCGGGTGTCCAGCTTATTATCATGTCAAAGATTATAAACTGAATTCTCGTGCTAGAAAAGCTATCTTTATAGGATTCAAAGGTGGAGTAAAGGGGTTCAAGCTTTAAGATCTCAAGGATAAAAATCTCAAGGATAAAAAGTCTGTGTGTAACAGAGATGTCACGTTTGATGAAGTTTCAATATTAAAAGATTCAAGTTCTCAGCAGGTGGAGAACAAGACCACAGAGGTGTTGCAGCGGTAGAATTTAATGTAACTCCGTATGTACCAGTTAGTTCTACAACAGAGAAATATTCAACTATGAATGTGACACCTAGAGTTGAAGAAGATGTTGTTTTTTCTAATGTCCTACAAAATGAAGAAACAACTAATAATTTAGATATTGATGAATTTATAGCAACAAAGAGGCTAAAAAGAGAGATAAAAAAACATGGATGGCTTATTAAAGATATGGTGATAGCCTATGCACTTCCAGTTATTGATGATGACATCCCCAACACTTTCAGTGAAGCATTACACAGTAGTGAAAGTAATCAGTGGAAGTTAGCTATGGAGGAAGAGATAAAATCTCTCCATCAAAATCAGACTTGGGAACTTGTAAAGTTACCAAAAGGGAAAATGGCTATTGGCAATAAATAGGTCTACACCAAGAAACAAGGATCTCTAAATCAAACAACTCCTTGATACAAGGTAAGGCTTGTTGTAAAAGATTTTGTTCAGAAAGAAGGTATTGATTATAATGAAGTTTTCTCTCCAGTCGTAAAGCATACTTCCATTCGTATCCTACTTGCCTTAGTAGCTAACTATGAGTTAGATTTGACTCAATTGGATGTTAAGAAGGCATTCTTGCATGGAGATTTGGAGGAAGAAATCTATATGACTCAGCCTTGTGGTTTCAAAGTTACTAGAAAGGAAAATCATGTGTATAGATTGATTAAATCCTTGTATGGACTGAAACAGTCACCAAGGCAATGGTATAAGAGATTTAATTAATTTATACAAAGGCAGAAATTTACCAGAAGTGAACACCATCACTGTGTTTACTTTAGAAGACTATAAGATGAATCTTTCATCTATCTGTTACTCTATGTCGATGATATGTTTATAACTTTAAAGAACAGAGGTGAGATTAAAAAATTAAAGAAGCAGCTAGCTTCTGAGTTCGAGATGAAAGACTTAGGTAATGCACAGAAAATATTTGGGATGGAGATTTATAGAGACAAGAAGAATAGGAGGGTATGGTTGACTCAAAAATCTTATCTGAAGAAGGTGCTAGAAAGATTCGGTATAGATGATAAAACTAAATTAGTAAGTACACCTCTAGCTCCTCATTTCAAATTAAGCTCTTCTTTATATCCTACATCCCAAGAGGAGCATGATTACATGGCTCGTGTTCCATATGCTAGTGCTGTGGGTAGTCTTATGTATGTTATGGTATGCACAAGGCCTAATATATCTCAAGCAGTCAGTTTAGTTAGTCGATACATGCATAATCTGGGTAAAGATCATTGGCTTGGGGTAAAGTGGATTCTTCGATATCTGTATGGGATAGTTGATGTTGGGTTATTGTTAAAAAAGAATTGTGGTCAACAATGTATTGGGTATTGTGATTTTGATTTCGCCAGAGACCTTGACAAGTGAAGATCAACAACGGGCTACGTATTCACATTGGGTGGAGGTCCGATTAGTTGGAGGTCGATTTTACAATCGACAATTGCTCTGTCCACTACGGAAGCAGAGTACATGGCAGCAACGGAGGCTGTAAAAGAAGCTATCTGGCTCAAAGGCTTGTTAAGTGATGTAGGAGTAATTTAGAAAAATATTACAGTATTCTGTAATAATCAAAATGCGATATTCTTTGCGAAGAATCAAACATATCATGCTTGGACGAAACACATAGATGTGAAATATCATTATATGTGAGAGATTATCGAGAGCGATATTGTGTTGTTGAAAAAGATCGATACCAAGGATAACCCATCAGATATGTTGATGAAGGTAGTTTCTGAAGTTAAGTTTCAATATTGCTTAAAATTAATTTAAATTCTTCGAATGCATTAAGTTTGGAGAATTTTGAATTACGGTTGGCTTGATCCTAAATTTTGGGTATGTAGGCAGTCACAGAGATGTAGCCACTTTGGGGATGATGATTCGTTGGTAGTCGGCTTAGATTTAGATAAAATTATTGTCGAGGTAGAGAATTGTTGAAAAATTAAGAAAACCAAATTCAAAATTTAGAGAATTTTTCAAAGGTTGGCCAAAAGGTTGAACAATTTGTCAATAAATTTGATAAATTAGCCAAAGAAATATCAAACTCCTTGACATATTGTAAAAGGGTTGGTGGAATAGTACTTGTGTTTGGTAGAATAGTGCTTGGGTTAGATAGAATAGTATTAGCTTCAAGCCTATAAATTGAAGCCATTTTCTCATTTGTTATCATCCCAAAATTCAATAAGCTTATAAGTTTCTAAGTTTTTGAGAGTAGTGAGAAAAGTTTGTTTAGAAAATTTATATTTCTTAAAGTGTGTGAGAGTATTGGGTGTATTTGGATTTTGGGAAATGAGTTTTTATTTACTCAAATTTGTACTATAATAATTGTTAGTAATATAATTATTTTTCTCTTACTCCCATGGACATAGACATACTGCCGAACCACGTAAAATTTGTGTCTTTTATTTTTCTTTGATTATTTGGTGCGCTTGATTCCGCATCCCACACACACCATACACCTTGTCCAATCCTAGGTCTCTTAACCTACTAAGACCAGTAGTACAAAAGGTGTGTACATGTATCTGAGAGTAATTAACCTTTGTGTGCTTGTGTGTGTGTGTGTGTGTGTGTGTGTGTTTGTAAAGCCACTGCTTCATGCCTTCTCGAAAGCTATGCTTACTAATTTGGGCGTGAGAGTAAATAACCTTTGTGTGCTTTTGTGTGTGTGTGTGTGTTTGTAAAGCCACTGCTTCATGCCTTCTCGAAAGCTATGTTTACTAATTTGGGCGTGGTACCTGGCATTGATGGTCTTGTGTTAGGTAACCGTTGACTTTTATATTATTATTAATACGAAAATCTATTATTACCAACTGATTAGTGATACATGAGATGGCATTCAAAACTAATTTTCTTCTATCTGCAATTAATTTTCTGATGTAGCTAATTTGCATTTTTCCAACCTCTTTGATCCATTTACATTATTATCATTTTTCCTAAAATATTTTGGTTTGTGTCATTCTTCTAATTTTATCGACGTTATTCATAATCTTGAACATTAAAAGTAAAACTCTTTGCTTTGGGAAGTAGTGAAAAGAAGGAAGGCAATATGGATTGCAATCTGTGCAACAGTATCAGCAATTATAGCAGCCATGACGTTAGTTTCTTTGCGTCGGCAAATAAGGAAAAGAAATAGAAAAAATAAAGGTACTGATCATTTACTTGGTATTACAGAAACTATATCAACCTCTGCTCCGCCTTCCTCTGTTTTCCGCTAAACAGAACTCAACATGCTTTCCAGAGGAAAATGCAAAACAGCAAGTGCTTCAATTTGTTCACTCGGGAGAAGGTAGAACTGGAGATGATGATGAAGACTACCCGTATAGTATTTTACGAGGAAAGAAGAAAATGGAATCTCAAGGGTTAACTTTGTTCCCACTAGATTTGATACGCGATGCTACACGTAATTTCTCTAATGAAAATAAGCTCGGAGAAGGCGGGTTTGGACCTGTGTACAAGGTGAGTAATCAGAAGATGATGGCTTCAATTATAGAGGAATGATCTAGGAGACATTGTTGTTCACATTATGGTAATGTGAGTGTCACCATAACATAGTGCAGTTGGTTACAAAACATAGTATGTTGTTTGCAGGGTATACTAATTGATAACAAGGAGATTGCAGTGAAGAGGCTCTCAAGATCGTCTAGTCAAGGGCTACAAGAGTTCAAGAATGAAGTTATTTCAGTTGCTAAATTACAGCACAAAAATCTTGTGAGACTTTTGGGATGCTGCTTAGAGGGAAATGAACTGTTGCTTATCTACGAGTACATGCCCAATAAAAGCCTTGATTTCCTACTCTTTGGTTTGCCTCTCAAACTTTCAAGTCCTACCCTCTATATTTACTGGCGCCATTTAGAACTATTGGATTTATCATCTCCTTAAATTCATATTTCCATTTTCTTTATCCAATAACCACTAAATACAACTTCCTTGTATAATCCAAATATTTCCTTAGCCATATGGCAATACAGAGTGATTGGTCAAGTTACATGTTTTGTTCAATTCATTGATAGATTCAACGGGGAGTGTGCAACTGGATTGGAACAGATGGATATGCATTATTAATGGAGTTGCACGGGGTCTTTTGTACTTGCATGAAGATTCTCGACTGAAAATTATTCATCGAGACCTTAAAGCTAGCAATGTTTTGCTAGACCATAAGATGAGTCCAAAGATATCAGACTTTGGAATGGCAAGGATATACTTTGGAATGGCAAGGATATTTGGTGGAAATCAAAGTGAAGCTAATACTAACCGAGTTGTTGGAACATAGTAAGTACATTTCGTCCCTATTTGTTGTTTCTTATCCTTCCTAGAGGACAATATTTCTAGGTGCTACCTACTAATTTTGCGGCTTCAATTTCAAACAGTGGATATATGGCCCCAGAGTATGCCATGGAAGGACTATTTTCAGTTAAATCAGATGTTTTTAGTTTCGGGGTTCTTCTACTAGAGATAATCAGTGGGAGAAAGAAGACGAGATTTTATCTTTACGAACAGGGTCAAAGCCTCCTCACTTGTGTATGTAACTATCTCCAATCTGTGTTTTTCATAGGCTACACCTAACCTTTAGCTAGTTCTAATGTTACGATGCGTCTACTTCTTTGTTCCACATCCCGAGGTTTTATATTACATGAATCAAGTTATTTGTTAGCAACACGGCTAATGAAAAACTTAGTGAGATGTAACGTTGGAGCTAGAATATTGTGGACTGCTTAGATCAATTGCCGTAACAATATCATAATTACCTGTTCGTTACTTGATAAAAAAAATTTCAGACGTGGAAACTGTGGTGTGAAGGAAATGCACTAGAGCTGATGGATCCAGTGCTGAAGCAATCAGTCATTCTAGAGGAACTTCCGAAACGAATTCACATTGGGTTGTTGTGTGCACAAGAAGATCCAGCAGACAGACCTACAATGTCTTCAGTGGTTGTTATGTGGGCAACTGATACCATGACACTTCCTCAACCAACCCAACCGGCATTTTCAGTTGGTCGGGTTAAATCCTCTTCAGATTTGACAGTTTGTTCTGCTAATGGAATTACTCTTTCCACTCTATCTCCTCGTTGACAATTCTACGATAAAAATTTTAATAAGGCAATAAAATTGTGAAAATTCAACTGTATATATTTTTTTAATTGTGTTAATTTATCTTTCCATTAATTTATACCTGCCTACATTTTCCATGTTTATGAACGTTTTTCTCAAGCAATAGATTCCTCGTTGACAATTCCATGTTAATTACATTTTCCATATTTTTAGGGATATCTCTGTTTCTTTGAGCTTTATTCAATTTTAAAATCTAATATACATCTCATCTTCATATTAATATACATCCCATTCTCATATGAGATTGGAAGAAAACTTATTAGAACTTATCCTTAATATTAATAATACATATTAAAAGTACTCTAGATTTTATATGAATAAACCTAATACAAGATGTTATTTTAATTTAAGATTCAATTTAAAATTTTGACATAAATTTTGAACTATCCATTGTATACAATCCAATGATACATATTAAAAGTTAAAAGTAAAATCTAATGATGCTAGTTCATTCTCCATTAATTAAAAAAAAAAAGAAATTAAGTGATAAATATAAGTTAAAGTGACCTCATCTAATCATATATATAATGACAAAGGTTGCAGTGAGAAGTAAGGCCAATTAAAGGCCAATTAATCTTTCCAAAAGAAAGAAAAAATAAAAATAGTTTGGGCCAAATTTATTATGGATGAGATTATTTAAACCCGTTAAATTTATTTTTACACTCATTTTAAAAAAATATTAATTATTAGAAATTTAAAATTTGACAATCTCAAAATTCCCTTCAATAATCTCTTTCTCTTTCTATCCTAAAATTGTGTATTCTCTTTCTACTTTCACCTTCTACAAAGTAAATACTCAATTTTACTTTTTTTTTATTTTTTTAATTTTACTATTTTTTGATTTTTTAAAAATTTTTTTAGTATATCATGATCTATATTTCTTTCTTTTTATATATAAAACATTTTTTTCCCTTCATATTCATTAGGTTTTAAGTTTGGTAAAAATTAATATTCATTAATTTTCATGACTAATAAAAATTTGTTGATGTTCATTTTTAAATGATGGGTCTTATTTCTCTTAGTTAGTGACCAATTATTTGTATTTAAAAGAATATATTTGAATAAATTGATGAGAATTTGTGAAATTGAGAGAGAAAAAAAGGAGATGAAAGGGCTGATTAAGTAATTTTTTAAAAATTATTTGGATAATAAAATTCTTAAACAAAGGGTAGAGAGAAAATTGGTGAATTCAAATGGCTATAACCATTAATTATTATTGTTGTTGTTGTTTTCATTAGTGTTACTGCTGTAATTTCCTATTGCCACCTGCGGTAGCTGTAGATCTGTGCTTTTTAACGCCCGAACAAATCACACAAAATATGTGGCTACAAGTACAACCATTTTGTTTTTCTCTGATGCCAGGGAGGCCAAAACTTTCTTGGCTAATATTCAAGTTTTATTTATAGAATCGTCCAAAAAGTCTTGTATTAACTGGAAATTGATAATTGCGTATTTTAACGAATATTAAAGAAAATATTGCAAGCTAATTAGGTATTTTTATTTCAGCTTATTATAAAAATAGAAATTATTCTTAAATTTCTACACATTAATAGTTCATACCTTATTTGATATATTAATATTCATATTATCGTAAATCTTAATAAATTATTTTAATTAAATTTAACTTTATATGATAGTACGTAATGTATAATTATTCACGTATAAGTGCAATATCGGATTAAGGATCTAATAATATTATTAAATTAAAGATAAATAGATTATAATATTATAACAACACACTAGAAAAGGCCTTTAAAATTCAACATTTCATGTACCACTTTCGTACTGTACTCCAGTTCTCAGTAAATCTTATTTGCTCAATATTTTTGATGTTACTAAATAGTCCTTTTTTCTATCAAGAGTACAGTTCTTCTAGGTATCATCCGAGACTTAAAAAAGAAAAAAAAGTTAAACTATAGAAAAGTTAGGTTAAGCTGTGGCATATTGAATTGTTTTGTAGAGATGCCTGGATTGACAGCTTATGTGAGCTTGTTTGAGATTTGCTCTCCGAAAGTGGGAGAACATGTGTTCATTTCAGCAGCATTCAGTGCAGTTTGCAAAGTCTGCGGGTTGCCATGTCGTTGGCGCTGCTGGAAGTAACGAAAAGGTAATCAATCCTAACCACGAGTAAGTTTCTAATTAGGAATTTTCAATCATATTAAAATAAATAAATAATTAAAAGATAAAAAATTATATATTTCAGCACACTATATAATAAAAATATACTGTACTATATTAGAGTTTATATTTATTTTTTTTATCTTATATCCTTTATTTTAATATAGTCAAGAATCTCTCTTTAAAAAATTATTCGTCTGATGACATAATTTATACAATTATTTTGTTTCCTTTATTTTTTCAAATCTTAATTTTTTTTATTGATAAGATGTATGTATTCCAAAATAATTTATATAAAAAAAAATATGTTTCTAAGTTAATATTATGCAGTATGAATTGTATATGAACAAAACTTGACAGAAAAATCTAGAGTTGTTAAAATATTTTATACATAAAAAGCTCAATTAGTCAGCATGTGGACTGGTACACAACTACGAATGCAACTTAATTAATTTTTTCTTTTAAAAAGAAATCAAAAATAGAAAAAAGTCAACAAAACCCTTCATAATTGTTATATAACCATTAAATTGACATAATAGCTATTTCAATTAAAAAAAATAAAAATAGAAAAGAGAAAGCCCAGAGGTAGACTCATTACAATAGTAATGAGCCAACGATGAGCCCAGTCAGTATGACACAACCCGATTTACATCCCCAAGAAAATCATCAAAAACAAAATTAAAGAAATTCCAAGATGCGTGATTTAACTTCATAAATTCTATGTTATAATTATTGATCTTTCGAATTTTTTTTCTTTTTTAAAAAATGGCTTAACCTCGAAATTTTGAGGAAATTTAATCGACATGTCTTCATTAAAAACTTTCTACATCCAATATTTGCTCTCTCTCATTTTCTTCTTTCTTTCAAGTTTTACTATGTTAATTGGATCGTTGTACCAACATAAAGTTTTTAATGATAATTATGTTTTGATCATTTATCTTATATTAAGTTGACCAATTGAAGTATAGATCTGGATTTGACGATGCTTTTAATCACAAAGAGGAGCTGAATTCGAATGCAACACTGAAAAGGTCAGTGTGCTGCTCGCTCTGAAGCTTTAATGCCTTGTTGATCAATAAATTAAGCCAATCCCCTTTAACAAATAATCTGGGTTAAGAATTTTATTTTTTTTTAATTGTATTTTCAATTGTTAATCTAGGTGTCTTCCCGATGGCATTGACAAGTACTTTGAAAACATTGGGGGCCAAATGTTAGCTGCGGGTTTTCCAAACACGCGACCAAACGGCCGCATTGCGGTTTTGCGAAATGATTTCTCAATACAGTCTTGATAGGCCTGAAAATGTTCACAGTTTTGGGACGAATTCAGATCCAAGGATTCATAGTTTTCGATTACAGTAGCGTTTATCCCGAGTTCTTGGACATGATTTTGCCTTACATAAGAAAAAGCAAGATTGAGTATGCTGAAGACGTAGGTGAAGGACTTTTG
The DNA here is from genome assembly GCA_030449875.1 of Aegle marmelos. Classification (NCBI taxonomy): domain Eukaryota; kingdom Viridiplantae; phylum Streptophyta; class Magnoliopsida; order Sapindales; family Rutaceae; genus Aegle; species Aegle marmelos. The sequence continues at coordinate 14,622,720 of JASUUL010000115.1, forward strand.
AACGGCCTCGAAACTCTCAATGGTATATTTACCGGCCGCAACCTTGGCAAACAAATATTCGACGTTTCTTGTGAATAATTTGGGATACATCTGTATTGTACACCATAAGGATGTGTTGGTAGCTGGGCTGGAATGTTATTTCTCGATGATATTTATTAATAGTGCTAAAGAATTTTCAACTTAGTGGTACATTTTGAAGAACTTTCACATGTAAGAAATACAATTTTTTTTAGTATAAATTTACCACTCAAGATTTTGAATTTGAGTAGTTAGTTAAATAAAATTAATTGAAAACTACTCAGCCACAGTATTGAGGTTAATTATATAATTACATATTCATTAATATATTTTAATATTAACCATTTTTTAGTATAAATATTAAAAAATAAAATCAAGTGCAAATCCGCCTCCAAAGCTACCAATTTTGTAGTCCGAATCCTGTTTATTGGAGGGCTACGGTCATGATGGGCTTCGCCCCTTTTGTGTACAATCTTGCTTGTTAAGGCCATTACGTACCCTGGGTCTTTTTTATTTTTATAAAAAATATGAAGCTTGGTTTTAAAAAGGTCAAAAAATGTAAATAAAAGTAGTGTTACCGTTATAATCTTATAACAGAAATTTTAAAATATCATCCATAATTGACATTCTCGAGCATGATATAACATGATATTTAAATCATAAAACTTTTAAGGAAAAAAAAAAGTCCTTCAGAACTTTTGGGCACTGAATCCACTATGTTTAGTTTGTGGCCAGATGATATCAGCTGTTTACAAATTACAGCATGATTGCTTGTTTTCCAACATTGCGGCCGCTGAATAATCCTGACAGAGCAGCAGGAGCATTTTCCAGGCCTTCAACTATGTCTTCAACATAAACAATATTGCCTTCGCGGATCAAAGGCAGCATTATGTCAAGAAACTTTTGAGTACTGGGGAAAGTGATCAAAAACCACTAGTCCTTGCATGCGAATTCGCTTATAAACAATGTTCATCATATATCATATACCCTCAGGCTGATCATGAATCATATTGCATATACCCTCAGGCTGATCAAGATTGAACTGTAAGATCATTCCACATGCTGCATATCGCCATGGAGTCTCACGTTTAGAAGCACTGCATCTAGCATTTTGCCCTCTGCGTTCAACCACAAAGTGGAGCAAGACCTGGTTGCAGAAATTCCAGACGTTTCTATCCAAATGGATCACTACTAATAAAAACTTTGGCAACTAACAATCGGTTAGGAAGTGGTATATAGCCCAAAGTATAGGATCTGATTCACGTTTTCTTTATTTCCAGCACTACCAACAACATAGCAACCCATCAACTTTGCAAATTGCCCAACAAGCTGCCCAACGGCACCAGATGCTGCTGAAACAAAGACATATTCTCCTTCCTTAGGAGCACAAATTCATAGAAACCGGCCCATGCTGTCATCCTGGGCATACCTGTCGGAAAAATAAGTACACACAGAAATGTTGTGGACATTAAAATCAGTACTCGTCGTCGTATAGTCTAATCAGGAGATGAAAATAACGGAGCAATACATCAAGAATTCCAGAATAATAGGAGAAGGGAAGATCACTTTGATGAATTTTAAAGAGGCCTTCAGGATTTTTTATCACTCTGTACTCTTCCCATCCAGTTGCTCCCCAAACTCTTAAATTCTGGGTAAACTCAGTCTACTATTTTAGCCACTCCAACCCTTCTATCGGCTGCATGATATCAGCTCAAATGAATAGTTAATAGATTATTTGCATATCAGCTAGATTTGACAAGAAGTTGCTCCAAAAGCACAACAGAGAAAATTTTATCATTTGTATTCTAAATACGTTCACCTGCATGCACTGAAAATCATGCAAAAATGAGTTTGCAAAGAGGCATTACCGAGCCTGGAGTTAGGGAAGTGAATACACCATTACTTTCCTGTTTTGTCATCAGAATCCGCAAATAGGGATCGCATCACAAGTGAAGATTCTTAAAAGAACTGTTTAGATCCTTCTGCCACATTCAATCTTACAGTGGCAGAGGTCAAGTACATATCTGATTCTTTTGGAAAACCAGACACATTGTCTCTTAATATCTCTGCATATCACCTCCTTGTTGCTCACTGCCTCTTCACAATCACTCGCCATTTTTCTCTTTCTCTTTTGGCTCTCTTTTACCGAGAAACTTTCAGTTCTTAGATTGATTGATAGAATCTTTGTTCTGTTTATCTTATTTTTTGGCAACACCTTTGGTGCAGTCAGTACCGCAAACTATAGCCTTCCATTTCCCAAAGAACCAAACAAAAATAGGATAAAGCCAACTCCTTAACTAAGCATAACATTCCACGAAAAGCGTCATAAAAACCAAAGTAAAAGTCAAGATCAGTACGTAAAATTAATGGTGAGAATTATCCAAATTGAACGATACCTAAATTCCATGAGAATAATCAATAAGAAACAGATTTTATTTCTAGTCAGTCACGATCAAAGTAAAGATGGAAGGATGATGACCCACAAAGTAGAAGAATGGAAACATGACGTACGAGAGAAGGCTGAATTATTCCTGAGAAGCTGTAACTAACTGATTCCCAACATTGTGACAACTGAATAGACCTACAAGAACAGCACTGCCGCAGGAGCATTTTCCAGACCTTTGGTTATGTCTTACACGACCTTCTCTTCTCGTATAAAAGGTAACACGGTATCCAAAAACTTCAAGTACTGGGAGAAGTAACTGATAGCTGAAATTCCTTCCATGTGAATCAGCTTCAAGAAAATGTTTTGCAAATTGTGTACAACTTTCGGATGATTAAAACTGTATTGTACATCATTCCACACCCTGCAATTCGTCCATGGAATCTCATGTTTAGGAGCACTGCGTCCATCATTTTCCTTCCTATGTGGTCGAAGTTAATGTCAATGCCTCAGGGAAGCACTTGAGCAGCGGGGAAAAAACTTGTGAGCCTCACATTGATATGATTCAAGCATAAAGCCAAAACAAAGAGCTCAGATTGATACACTTAGTAACTAGGGCTGCGATACTTTATTGAAAACATACAGAGGATATGAAAAATGTATTCATACATTCTTTTCTATCGTATAGGCTTAAGTTTTGAGGGAAAGATAATGAAAATGTTATCACAGTACATAAAATATTTTCAATTTGTTGGCCACTGTTTGCCCTGCCTCTAAAGTCCCATCTTCTCTAGCTACAAAGCTTCAGATGATCCAGTGATTCTGACCTTTTCAAAGCTGCATGCAAGTCTTGCTCTTCTTTGTAATTGAAATTATCATCCAATCCCAACTTGTTTTTCAATAGCTCAATTGACGAATGGCCAATTCCTTCAACGAATTGTAGATGTACCAAACTGAACTATGTAATCGTTACTGATTAAACACTAAACTGCAGCGAAATTAAACAAGTAGATTACGGACTGAATTTTTCTTGCTAGTTCACCTTTTCTTCACTTACAGCACTTGCCACAACATTAGCAACCCATCAACTTTGCAAATTGCCCAATAAGCTGGCCAAAATGAAAGTCTCCTTTCTTCGGAGCACAATCATGACAGTCCAACTCTATTTGATGATCTATCAGAGTCCGAACGATCCACGCTGGGTTGGCTTGTAACTCCGTGGCCTTTAACTTTTTAGTTTTATTTATTTACTTTTGTGATCACTCAAATCATGGCCGTTTATTCAGTACTCACCACAAACTCGTTTAGACACCGTCTCTCTTACTGATTAAACGCTAAACTGTAGCAAAAGATCAATATGCGCCTGCAAGTTCAGCCCAACTGGACGAGCCGCCGGAGCCTCCCTCAACAAATTTACTCAAACCAAATAAGTATAATTTGAAATGCCAGTATTTATTTATTCGCTTATGTAACACCATAAATTTGACTAAAATTTATTTGGATAACAGTTGACAAAATGTTTGCATGCTCGGTCTAGACTCTGAATTCCCGTCGAAGCATGAAATGGCAATCTCCATTTGTTGAAGATAAAGCTCAAATCTAGAATTAAGAATTTGGCCGACATGACGGTTTTGATTTTAACATTAAACGACCTGTCAACTTCAGCATTTCAGGAGCTGTATGATGGTGTTGTAATGTCGGCAAAGTGGATAAGTCTTTCACATGACCTAACTGGTGACTCACTCATTCAAAACGACATTATAGCTTGGCGTTTTTGGTCCTTTGATCCAAGAAGGCTCTGACACGTGTTGTGCGGCTGGGTTTTGAAAGGCTGTTAAAGCTGTTGCACATGCGGGAAGCAGCTGAATCAAGAAACAGATCCAAGAGCTTTGGCTGACTAATAAGGGGTATTTCTAAATCAATTATACCTTTTATAAATAGCCATACGATCTGTTACATGAGGTGTCCGAATCAGTTACAATTCTTCATCTTCTCTGTATCTTAAAAACTCAAAAATACTGGAAACTTCTCTCTCTCTCTTCACAGTAGATGTAGGCTCACATTGTGGCCGAACCACTATAATCACTGGTGTCAAGTGTGTGGTTGATTCGTTTCTGTTTGTGCTCTTGAGCAAAATAAGATTTGGATTAAATCACATTTAAGCTTGGATTCAACAAATCAGTATCTGCGATTATAGAACATGAAGAGTGGATCTTGGTGAGCTAAAACCAGTTTCTTGAGTGGTTTTGTCTCAACATCATTATTGATATTAACTCGCCCTAAACGTCGAGCGCTGGATGTGGAAGCTAAGGATCCAAGATTTCCTTAAGGGTTACGTTCCCGTTGGAAGATGAAGATAAGATTGTTGAAACAAAATTTCTTGGATGCTTCCCCTTCATTACTTCCAGTGCTATCTCTCCAAAGCTGTGCAGGTCACACTTTTCGTTGACCTTCATTGTCCATGCCAACTCTGTAAGGTGAAAGATAAATCTAATGTCAATGTATTGTTGAACACGTGACTGTTGAAAACGTGTCTTACAAGTATGTTTCCAGCGTCTGGTCTAACATTTCCTTAAGCAAAAGTTTACCATATTTTTTGGAAGCTACTTCCGTTTAACAATTGCTTTGATAACTTCACACCTCTTCGTCTTTGATAGTTCCATATTTGAATATTAAATTTGAAACATGAATTAAATGGACCTCATTGAAGGTTGAAGATGATTTTGAACGACGTGTCGTTTGATAAAATTGGAAATTCATGAAACAAGGAACATGTTGTAATATCCAATATTATCAAAACAGCTTGTAAGGACATGTTGTCTCCATATGCTATCTAGACTACATGTCATTTTTTTTCGAGAGGACATAGACAAATTGTAGGCTGACAGTTATGCGTGATGACATGTCATCCATTTGTTTCCTTAAATGACATGTTCATTTTTGTGGACGACATGCCTTTTATATATGTAAATTAAATGATATACCTAAATTAAAAGGTGATAATTGTAAAGTATGAAACGAGAGAATTCTTCTTAACTTATGCAATTTGAAAAAAAAAATTAATAATACCAAGACTAAAGCTAATATTTCTCTTTGTAGCAAGTGGGAGCAATTTAATTGCTTCAATGTAATATTCATAATGACCAAAATCTCTTTTGGCATTTGTAGTTTAATGGATCAACATAATAATATCAGGACATTACTGAAGGCTATTGACAAACAATTTATAACTTCAAATAAGGCACTAGTCGGCACCCTAATATCAAAGTTTTCATTTATGAAGCTCATCAATGTTAGAGGCCTGTGTAAGTACATCATGCAAATGGATATTGTGGCTCAACTAAAATTTTTGAGGTTGATGCGTCTGAAACTTTAATTGTCCAGTATACATTGAAGATTCTTCCACATCAGTAAGGACCCTTCAAAATCCCTTATAACACACATAAAGATAAATGGTTAATTAATGGATTCATGACAATGTGTGTTTAAGAGAAAAGGAGATTAATAATGGAAGGTGGTGAAGATATATATATATATATATATATATATATATATATATATATATATATATAACAAAGGAAAGAACAAGGCTCAAGCCAAAAAGAAAGGGAAAGGTAAAATGACTTCCTAAAAAGAAATAAAAAAATCCATTTGCTTTTTATGCAAGAAAAAAAGACACAAAAAGAAGGATTGATTGTCTTCAATTTCAAAAATGGCTTGAAAAGAAAGATAATTCAATCTCTTTTATTTATTATGAATCTAACATGGTTGACATTAATCATGACATATAGTGGATTGAGTTTGATTCTACAATCCATGTAATGAATATCTTAAAGGGTTTGCAAAATTTAAAGAAGCTAGTGAGAAATAAGTAAGGCATTTTTTTCCCGAAAATAAGATACATTCACATATAGGAGTAATCAGAATATGCAATTTGATTTTGAATAGTGGTTTTGTTTTATCTTTGAAAAAGATGTTTTATATTCCAAGTTTCTTTAGAAACTTGGTTTCAGTTTCAAGACTGTTGCCATTTGGTATTTTCTTTAACATTTCAAATAAGATTTATAATGTATATCATAAATTTGATCTTATCGGGAATGTATATTGTCTGATGGTCTTTTTCACATTAATTTACAAAATAATATCTCTTATACTTCAATCCATGTTCATGTCGGTATTAAATGATGTGCTATAAATGAAGAATTTTATGCCATTGAAGACTAGTGCATATCTCCATAGAAAGAATTAAAATATTAATAAATGATGAAATACTCAATACTTTAAATTTTTCTGGTTTGAATACTTATGTGGATTGCATAAAAGGAAAGTAGACTAACAAGGCAAAGAAAATGTCAAAAGGAGTTCAGAAATATTAGAAATCACACATTCATATATTTGTAGTCTAGGCATAGGCTTATATGATCATAATTACTGTATTTCTTTCATAGATGGTTACTCATGATACAAGATCTTTACTTACCTAATAATAAAAATCAAGCATTAGATGCTTTAAGGTATTTAAAATAGAAGCTGGGAAACAATGTAGAAAGTAAATTAAGATAGTGAAAACAAATAAAGGTGAAAAATACTATAATAGACACGCTAAGGATGGACAAGAACTTGGTCCATTTACAAAGTTTCATCAATAACATGTGATAGTTGTCCAACATACTATGCCTAGTTCTCAAGCCCATAATGGTATAGTAGAAAAAAGAAACCAAATATTATAGAACATGGTATGGAATATGTTTGGCAACTCTAAGCTTCTTAAATCCTTATGGATTGAAGCTCTTCAAGATAGCTGTGTATATATTAAATCGAATCCTAACCAAGGCAATTTCTAAAACATCATTTGAATTATAGAAATGTTGAAAATTGAGTTTGTGATGTAAATTTGTATGGGATGCTCATTTGAAGTGAGAGTTTACAATCTATGAGAAAAAAAGGTTGGACTAAAGACCATTAGTAGGTGTTTCATTAGATATGCTGAAAATCCTAAAGGGTACATATTTTACTATCTACTTTATGGCACTAAGATTGTGGAATTGAGAAATAGAAAATTTTCAAGACTTGATCAATGGGAGCTATCGATCTCAAAATATTATTTTTGAGAAAGATTACTTAAGTGCTCAACCTTCCACCTCAAGTGATAGATTAATTGTCATTCATAACATCTCTCAATTCCAAATAGGTGTTGCACAATCAATTATTAAAGTTCCCAGATTGTTAGGTTGTTAAGGAATTACTTGATGAATAACTAGTTGAACAACATGCTCTTCAAGCAAATCTTGGTTCTCCTTTAAAAAGATCTACTAGAATTAAAAAAAAAATGCAATTCATAGTGATTATAAAGTGTATATGTGAATATCTAATTGCAAACTATAATATTAGAGCAAAAAATGATCCTAAATCTATTACAAGCATGATTTCCAAGTAATCATATTTAAGTTATGGTGTCATGAAAAAAGAGATAAATTTTGTCATCGAACAAAGTCTAGGATCTTGTTGAGTTGCCTAATAGTGTAAAAGTCATAAATGTAAATAGCTTTCTAAGACGAAAAAAGGCTTATTAGATAACATTAAAAAATATAAAGCAAAAATTGTCACTAAATAATTTACTCAAAAAGAAAAAATCGATTTCAAGGAGACCTTTTCTCCCCGTATGGGCAAAAGATTATTTTTGTATCATTATGGCATTACTTACTAAGTTTGACTTAGCACTACATCAAATGAATGTGAAAATAGATTTCCTCAATAGAGATTTAGAGAAGGAGGTTTATATGAAATAACTAGAAGCATTCTCTTTAGTGATGGTAAGTATTTGATATACAAGCTTAAGAAATCCATGTATGGATTGAAACAACTTCCTTTTAGTGGTATTCAAAATTCCATGAAGTTTTCTATTCATTTGAATTTGTGGAAAACCGTATGGATTAATATATATGCCACAAGATTAGTGGGGGAAAGATTTATTTCTTTATTCTATATGTAGATGATATTCTACTTGCAATCAAAAATAAAATGTTGCTTCGTGAGGTGAAACAATGTCTCTTTGAGAATTTTGACATGGAGGATAGAGGTGATGCATCTTATCTTCTAGGCATTAAGATCTATATAGGTAGATTTCGAGGAATTTTGCTTTTGTCCCTGTAAACTTATATAAATAAAGTCTTAAAGAGATTTTAGATGGAAAAAATGTTCACCAAGTCTAACTCCCATTGTGAAGGGTGGCAGACTCAATTTGAACCATTGCTTGAAAAATGATCGTAAAAGGGAACAAGTAAAAAAAGTTCCATATGCATCTGTTATTGGAAGCATGACGTATGCCCTGGTCTATACAAGACCTCACATTGCATTCGCTTTTGAAATCTTAGGAAAATATAAGAGTAAATCTAAGTTTAGACAACTATCAAAATCATTTATCACTCTAATGATTTCTTCATACATGATTTATCTTCAAAAGTTATCATGGAGCAAACCTGAAGTGTTTTAAGTTGTTAATCTCTTGTTCTTGTGAGCCACTCTTCGTTGTTGCAAAATCAAAGAACCATCCAGTCAAAAGAATCGAAAGAACAAGCATTCCTAGAAGAGAGAACACAAAATTAGTAAGCCAGTTCTTTCCTAAGACTTTTTTGTGCGACTTGAAATCTTGAATACTTTGCGAGATGCAATCTTTTAACATCAACGCACAATCTTTTGTTCCCTTACAATATTTCCAAGGGAGTATCTCTGAAAACTGCACTGTTAGGAGTTGATCCTTCTAACTCATTGTAGGATTCGTCAAATCCTGATAAGCCATGCATTTCTTCAAAGCATTTTGGAATTAACCCTCAGAGGTTATTGTGGGCAACGTTAGGCTTGTCCAAACTTTCCGAGTTGAAATTTGAGATGGTATTTCTCCTCCGAAAAGTTATGCCTCAAATCTAACTCTAAAAGTCAGTTTCTTTGGTTCGACTGGAAATTTATGGTGAAACTTATTGTTGCTTAAGTCCAGGTAGTGCAAGTTAACCAAGTTACATAAACTTTTTGGGATTGAGTGGCTTTAACTTTAGCGAACAAATCTAGGTATTTGAGTTGAATGAACGAGCTGAGTCCTCGAGATAGATGTCCAGAAAGTTGATTCTCTCTTAAAGTGAGCTTCGTTAGAGAATTTAACTGTACAACTTCCATTGGAATCCCCCCAACTATGTGATTTAACGAAAAATCAAGGTTCTGTAATTGAGAGTATAATCTCTGGCAGTATAATCCCAGAGAGTTTATTCACCGAATAATTTAAAGAGCCCAATTTTGAGCATTTTGCCTAGTTTGATGAGATTCCATTGTAAAAATTGTTGCGGCCGAGGTCTAACAAACTCAAGTTTGAATAGATGGCAAAATCTAAGATATATTTCCTGTGGATTGTTTTGCTCGAGACATGCTCTGGTTAGGCTTGTGCAATTTCTCAAGCTTTTGGGGATTGGGCCTAAAAAATGGTTGTTACTAATAGTGAACTTCTCTAGTAATCCACTATGGCAAACGTTGGGTACATTACCAGTAAACTGATTGGTATCCAAAACTAACAAACTTAACGTGAGATTTCCAATAGTTAGAGGAAGAGAACTGGATAGGTTGCTATGACTAAGGAATAATTTTCTTAGGCTAGTCAAATTACCAATAGATGAAGGGAGAAAACCCCTAAATTGATATGGGCTCAAATCTAGAATGGTAAGAGACTTTTACTTTCCATATTTCTATGGAAATGGAACGAGAAAGCTCGATATCAAAGAGGAGTAAATATCTACAGTTGATTAAATTACCAAATGAACTTGGAATGTACCAATGAGTTGATATGAATTCAGCTGTAAATCAATGAGGGAAGTCAAGTTTCCTATAGATGGTGAAATAAAACCAGAAAGTAAATTATCGTAAATATATTTCCAAGTTGAACCACTGAGTTGATTTAAGCTTAAATCTAATTCAAAAAGAGGCTTCAACTGTCCTATGCCTGGAGGAACAAAACCAGAAAGTAAATTATTATGAAGAAACAAACGAGTCAAGTTGTGCAAGTTACCTAGAGAATTGAACCGTGCTTATAGTTAAGAGTGCAAGAAAAGAACATGGGTTGGAAGGCCAATTTCCGGTGGAATTTTTTAAATACATGTACTCGAGCTTAGAGGGGTTACTGATTTGAGGTGAGATGACGCCAAATACTTCACTGAAGCTGAGGTCAAGATGAGAAAGATGAGGAAACGATGAGAACGAGAATTCACGAAGTGTACCTTTTAACCTATATTTTTCACAGCAATATTAATGACTTCCCACATGGTTGCACTAAATTCCAAAACCAAGCGCAAGGACTTATTTTGGTTGAATTAACGGGATCAAATGTCCGCAGAATAGACTGGTTCTGATTTTGATCGTGGCTAGTTTTCCATTTGAGAAGAGACTATGCTTCTTTTGTAGAATGAGAAGAAGCAGTATGTGAAAAATTTAACACTAAGGTTAGGATGAAAGAAACACGTGAAGAAACTACAGTGTGTGACCTCATTGAAATTGTTTAAGTGTGTAATCATCATACTGACAACATGATGCAAAAACACAAGAATTAAAAGAATTTGTGAGTCGAATGTCAAGCGTTTACTTTGAATTGGACAAAGAAACAAAGGGAGAAATGAATAAAATAAAAATAACAGACTAGGAGTTGGTAGTCGCAAGAGATCTTCGACGAACTCTTCTTTAGATTAAGATCATCATTTGAAGCTACTGGTCAGTTGGCTCCTAGTTTCAGAATATGTATTTAGCTATGATTGTAAAATAGAAGTGTGCTGTTGAAATTATGTGGCCCAAAAGCATCAACCGTGTTATTATGAAGGAATCTAGTTAGTTTCTTTCGGAAGGGAATGTTATTAGTTTAATACACTAAGCCGGGCAGCTGCACACCTACTGTAGGAGAAAATCTCTCCTATGGTATAGGTGTGAGGCAGCTATGCTGCCGCACCAAGCGGGCTCTAAATAAAGGGGCCTGATTGAGCGGCTTTGGCTTTGTTTGGCTAGAATGTTTTCAATATGTTTGCCTCCGCTTGCCCTGCCTCCAAAGTCCCATCTCCTCTAGGCCTGAAGCTTCAGATTATAGTGATACTAACCTTTCCAAAGCTGCATTTAAGTCATACTCATATTTATAATAGGCCCAACCAAAGAGTTCAGTCCGAAAACATACGTGGGATAAAAATAAGTACTAGTGCATTCTTCTGCATCCTACATACTTTAGTGTTAAAGCAAACATCTTGAAACCATTACCACTATACATAATCAGCTCTAATTGTGAAAGGGGATCTGTAAGTGATAATGTGATACAACTTACAGCATGTGAGTGCCCTTCCTTCCAAGTGCCATTTCCTCTGACCCGGAATCTTCAGAGAATACAGAGATGCTGACCTTTTTGAAGCTGCATCTAAGTCATGCCCTTTCCCGTAATTGAAAGCATCATCAAATCCCAACTTGTTCTTCAATAGTTCAGCCTGAGATAAATTAGAAGAACAACAGCAATATGAGTTCACATCCCGAGGATAAAGTCATCCAACAAAATTCCCTCCATGAATTGTTGGATATATGTTTTTGTGTATACGTAAAGACTTGACTGGTAAGTGAAAATCACCACTCACTTTTATAGATGTAGTGAAACTACTAGCCAACATTGTTAGTTAGAATCTAACTAGATAAAGTTCTATCTAATCAATGATTGTCACAAGTAATCATTGAAATTTTCCTGGTTAAACACTAGACTATAACATAAACAAACAAGTATATTTTAAAATTCATTAGAAGAGCCAAAAACGAAGGAAGTACTCACAGGGCCATGTTTGAAGCAAGGGAAGAACCACATTTGAATCTTCTTTTATTTTGAATGCAATTGAACTTGTTTTCAAGTTTTCTGCAGAAAAAAAAAAAAAAACAAAAACAAAAACAAAAAAGAACTTATTTTCAAGCATATGTCAGCTTCTTTTCTTGTTGCTCACCACTGCCCCATTGTCCACAGAAGATGTTTGACTTCAAATGACTGTCTGACTGTCGCTAGCCACTTCCTCAATCCCCATTGTCTGCAGAAGACATTTGACTTCAAATGACTCGTTAATGCAGACGTTCTGTTAAGAGCAACTATCAATGAAGTGGGTTCAAATCTCTCTAAATTAATGAGGGTAAAATTCTCGCAAATAAAAGCTGATGCTAGAATATTCATCATAAACATCAAAGTTGAGCAGTGAAACAAAATAATTAATTAAGAGACAGGTTCAATTGATCCTGAAATAAAACTATCAGTGTAAAAAATTATACACATGGACGTTTGCTTTTTGCAAAGCTAATTGATATGCCCTTTAATCAGCTGTGGCTGTGAGAAAGAATCTTATATTGTTTAGAATAGTACATAAGTATGTTACTGTAAAATTGAGCTTTTACAATTATTTAAGTGTTTGTGCTGAATTTTAGGCAGAACTGTAGGAATCACTAAACCTCATATTAATAACATAAATAGAATTCAGAACAAAAGCAGAAGGCTGGTTCATTCCCTAGAAACTACAACTACTTGTTTCCCAACATTGCGGCCACTGAACAGACCAACAAGAGCAGAGGGGGCATTTTCAAGACCATCAGCTATGTCTTCAACATAAACAACCTTGCCCTCTTGGATGTAAGGCAACACGGCATCCAAAAACTTTGAGTACTGGGGAAAGTAATCGAAAACAAGAAATCCTTCCATGCGAATCCGTTTATACACAACGTTCATCAAATTGTGCACACCTTCAGGCTGACTGAGATTGTACTGTGAGATCATTCCACACACTGCAATGCGTCCATGAAGTCTCATGTTTAGTAGCACTGCATCCAGCATTTTCCCACCCACGTGCTCAAAGTAAATATCAATGCCTTCAGGGAAGCACCTGGAAAATTAATTAAAACAAAAATAGAAAGGCTCATCATCAGTGATGTTTGTTTCAATACAGCATGTGAACTAAGTGATAAAAATCCTCAGCTGTAACCTTTTCAAAGCAGCATGCAAGTCATTCTCCTCTTTATAATTGAAAGCATCATCAAATCCAAACTTGTTCTTTAGTAGGTCAACCTAGCATAACATAATTCAATCAAAGAACTGCATAAGATCATCCAAAGACTTAAGATATTGCCAATTGGGAACTACATTGAAATTAAGCACACCTTTTCTTTACTGCCAGCACTTCCAACAACATAGCAACCCATCAACTTTGCAAATTGCCCAACAAGTTGACCAACGGCACCAGATGCTGCAGAAACATAGACATGGTCTCCTTTCTTTGGAGCACAAATTTCATAAAAACCAGCCCAAGCTGTCACCCCAGGCATACCTAAATGGAGCCCAAGCATCAGGCACAGAATTATTGAGAGAAACAAACTTCAAATGCCTATGGCTTCATTTGATTATGTGAATTATCGCAAAATCAAATCTCTAGTTGGATGAGAAGCTTGACCTACTAAACAACCATCCTTGACATCTACTTTTATTTAAATTCAGGTGAATGCGGTCACAAAACACATCTACTGCCTGTTAAACACTTAATAATTTGACAAAATAAAAAGTATCCTACAGATTTTTTTATCAACTCCCTAACTTCCTAACTGCTTTTGCACCTGTTTACCAAGAACTTTACAACATTTCTAAAGGGGACCTAAAATCAAGAAAGAAAACAGAATAACTAACCAAGTATTCCAGTATAGTATGAAAGGGGAACATCAGTGTGAAGGATTTTAAAGAGGCCTTGAGGATTTTTTATGACACTGTACTCTTCCCACCCAGTTGTTCCCCAAACTAAATCTCCTTTCTTGAATTCTGAGTGCTCTGAATCCACCACTCTAGCCACGCCAAATCCTTCTATGGGCTGCATTTGACACCATCAAATTAATGAAAACTGAAAACTACATGAAAAAAAGAAATCATTGAAAATAAATAAATAAGAATTTGAATTGCTTACAGAGCCAGGAGTGAAAGAAGAGAAATGAGGATCTTGATTAAAGGACATGCGCGCTCTCATGTAAGGATCACAAGACAAGTAAAGATTCTTGACAAGAATTGCATTTGAGCCTTCCTTTACTTTCAATGAAATTGAACTTGCTTTCACCAACATGTCTGTTTCTTTTGGAAACCCTTCTACGAAGTTCTTTAATATCACCTGCTTGTTGCTCACCACTTCATAGTTAGCCGCCATTGTTGCTCTGTTTCTTCCTCGTTTTACTCTGCTTCTTCCTTCGGCTGCTGGCTGGCGGTTGGTTGGAAGTTCTAGTGGCCTGACACGTTCACTCTTCACGTCGTTACGCTGTATTTACATTTTATACGCAATTTTTATTGTTATTTTTATTTTTATATTTTTTGTGGCTCATATTTTATAGCACATGTGGTCGGTTGTAGTGGCTAGAATTTCTCTTTATAGATAATTTCTACTTTCCTTCAAAAAAAAAAAAAAAAAAAAACTTCTATGAAGTTTGAACCCTAACTTCAGTCGGTGTCCCCTAATGTTGACTAAACAAAAAGGAAGGCAGAAAAGAACGATAGAGCTAATGAAAGGGATTGCAGAAGGGTAGAGAGAAATTAGAAGATGGTGGTGGAAAAATTAGAAGAAAATAAAGTGATATTTCTACCTCAAATTGTCTAAATTCACCTCATTTAAAAAATAATTAAAAATTGATATTATTTTTATAATTTTAAATAAAAAATATTAATTAATTAATTAAATTCTCATGTTTAAACTTACGGCACAAAGAACATGTTCTAAATAATAAGTATAAAACAATCATATTAAAATTATGTTAAAACAATATTAGTAATTAATAATGGTCAAAAACTTTATGTAAAAAATAACTGATTAATTGTTTAAAAATTTTCTTTACCCTGAATTTTAAAAATACTATAAACTTTCTTATAAACAAAATTTCAATTTACACAAATTGTGAAATAAAAATATCTCTATCCTCTTTAAAATAAGGAATATTATCATTTTGACTGTTCAGTTGTTGCAAATTATCAAATGACTATAGGAACTATTACAATTTATAATTTCACTAATTATTATATCTTTACAAAATAGTTCGTCTTAGTACATTTTCATTAGCACCGTTACTTGAACGGCAAAACTCCAATTTTATCTTTAATGAATTCTGTGATGAATTTTTTGTCACAAAAAAAGAATAATATACAAAATAACACAATATTTGAAATTAAAAGTATAATCAAAGTAAATATATTCCCTAAAAAGCCTATGGATTTAATTCTTGACATCTCTATTTGAGTAATTTGCATTCAAAGGCAAACTTGGAATTTTATCACGTAGCTGAATTATTAACTTTAGTTGGAAAATTTTGTCGGTTGATATAAAAGGTCAGAGACTAGAAGCCTGTTCAGATAGGATTGAATCCAATACCAATCTTAATTGTGCCCATCTTTTAATAATATTAAATAATTCCGGACATAATTGGTCAAAGTAAAAATATTAGCGACTTAAATGGAATATAAGCAATGCAATTGATTTATTCTCTTTACAATTAATTTGACCTTGAATAGTCATAAAAATAAAAGAAATTATCATTAGTATATTTTAAATTTATATTTTTATATAAAAATACGATAATATTTTTATAGTGTATCAATCATCCACTCTAAGTTAACAAAATAAATTTACCGTTTACCAAATCTTTATTCGTCGTATGAAAGTTAACAAAACTATTGCGAATTGATGATTTTACCTTTAAAAATTATCACTTATATATCCTTAAAATCTCTTATTATCATTTATATATTTTTAAATTATCACTCACTTATATATCCTTAAAATCTTTTATTATTATTTGTATATTTTTAAATTATCACTTTTATCATATGAAAAGGTTAGATTATCCTTCTAACGTCATCATATTTAAATGATAACTAACGGTTTAATAGACAGTAAATATATTTTATCCATTTACGATGGATGACTGATATACACTGAAATTGTTGTTGTAAATTTCATAATAAAGTAAACTAAGGACATGCCATTGATAATTTTCCTAAAAATAACTAAGAAACATTTACAACAGTTGCAATTATTCTCATAGTGTTAAGTTTTATATTTTACAACCAGCTGCGGATGTGTTTTGTGCTCATAGTTTCCCAAGTTCGAACAACAACACTGAAAAATGAGATTATTTGAAATACATTGACTGCTAAGATTACATAATGGATTTTTAGTAGTAGATCCATAATAAGAATAATAATAATAATTACTTGGGATTGTTTCAAAAGAATGAAGCAAAGGATTTGGTAGAGCTAGAATAGTTCTTGTATACAGTCTACCCAACACTAATATAAAGGCACACAATAAATTGATACGAACATCATTAATTACCCTGCAATAAAACTAAGTGTAGCTAATACCTTCTTGTTGATTCCTTCTTCTTCTTCTTCTTCCATAATCGAAGCTCAAAGAAGGAAGAGACAAGAGGCCCTCCCTCTTCTTGTGGCTTAGTTAACTGTGGATGTGCTTTATATTCACGGTTTTCAGAACTTGAGCAACAATAAAAATTAAGAGTTGTTGTTTATAGTAAATGAAATCTTTCATTTCATTCAGACTCAAAAAAAATTATAAAATTTAGTTAAAAAGAAGAAGAAAACATACTTGTTTCCTTTTTCAGAAGTAACGAGCGTGTATATCTAACGTAACATAAGTAACATGCGTGCACTGAAATTTCCACAATCTTCTTGTTATTGCCGATGGCCAGATGCATTGAATTGTGAAACTTATGATGCCAAATAATCAAATTGTGAATTGATGGGAACTCCTCACTTGGAAAACAATTTCTCAGCAAATACTCAGTTTTTTTTTTGTTTTTTTTTTATTTCATATGATTCATGTGTAGATGATTCTTTTATGATTAAATGTAGATGGACTCTAACAATTTTAGTTTATGATAATTTTTTTTTCCTTCTTACTTTCCCTTACGTTCGTAATTTGGTGAAAAAAAATTGCCGGATTATAAATAAAGTGAAAAATAAATGCAAGACTCATTCTTGAGCCCTTAATAAACAAATTGATAGAAGGAGTGAAAAAAAAAAAAACAAGAATAGGATACTCATCCCAAAATTTTATCTGAAAATATATTTCAAATAGTGTGGTATGTGATATATTATTTATTAAGCGTTGATAATTTTTGATAATTTTTAAGTAAAGTAATTACATTAACTTACCATCTAATTGATGAATATTATAAAATTTTAGATGAAATTTAGGATAAAATTTGATATGTAATAATGAAATTAAAAATTATGTAAACTATGATTGCCTTTCTTTCAGTGCATTATGCATATATAATTTTGAAGACAAAAGAATATAAGTTTGTGGTCTTGTCCTATAATAGAGCCGATAGTCTCCAATGAGCCCAATGGCTATTTTCACCAAATGCCCGTACAAATTTGATTTAATTTTCACAATTTCAAGCAAGTATCTAGCATAACTAAACCAGAGACCGATCCATTAGCATTCCTGCATGATGCTTCGGCTGGTTGTTTTTTGTAAATAAGCTTCAAATCCCCCAAGCTAATTCCAAACCATGGAATCTTATAGCACTGAAATCGAACTTCACAACTTCTGTTGCAGATGCTCCAGGTATATACTGATTTTTCGCATCACTGATTTTAACCCCTGAAGCCGGTTGACATGAAAAATATTCATTAATCAAGTTGGCTTTCATTCGCATGCCTTTGCACATTTTCATGTAGAAATTTTTGATAAACATTAACACCTGTCCAGGGCAAATTTTCCTTGTCAGGGCAGTAATTTTGGTCATTACGATGGGGATTATCGACATTGTTCATAGGGACACGTTGGAAAAGAATGTTCCTAGCAAATCCAGTGCTTGGCCTCCCCCAGGACTTAATCCTCAATCCATTTTCAGTTCCTGTAAATGTTATAGTTTTGACTGTCACATTTTGCACTCCGCCCTCAAGTAGTTCTTTGCCTAAACTACCAATGCTGCAAAAGAATCGCAATAGTCCAATTTAATTAGCACTAAATAGCGATAACACCAAAAATATGAAGATGAACAAATATCATGTTCTTGATTTTCACCTGATGCCGCGACCAGAGCAGCAAGCAATATTTTCAATCCATAAATGGGTGTTGTCAGGGCCAACTGATACACAACCATCACCAGTCCCAATGCTAGCGTTCAAAATTATGACCCCACATGATGATTGGATGTGAATGCTGTCGGTGTTAGGGCTGTTGCCGGAGGCAGAAAGCCGGAAACTCCCACCCCTTGTGCTTTCTCATTGTTGCATCCATTGATGACAACATGAAACAGTTGGCTATTTTAGGGTTGTTAATCCATTAATCACAGTTTTGTTTTGCAAAAGCCTGGTGTCTGCTCATTTACACAAAAGGTACATTACTTAATTATCTTAATTTAAGAAGAAAAACCAAAAGCCACAAAAGTAACGATCTTTTCAAATCACCGTGGCACTGCTATTCCCTGATCTTTTACAAGACTACAAGCCATCACCTTGGCCATCAAGGATGCCACAATAAATGAAAATCCCATGAACATGCTTAAATAAAAGCCAATTTCCGGAATTTCCAATGAGACGATAATCGGATGGAGCCACTAGATTCCTATCAATACGTATGGCAATGTCATTGTTCTTGGCCATGAAACACAACATTGTGTAGCAAGCACATCCCCAGTGGCACGTTGGTTGATGCGGCGGTGGAGCCGCACGCTTTAGCCCATGCTGCTAGCTCCCCAGCTGATCACATTTTAAGTGATCACTGGAATTCCTGTATATGATTTATAATTTTTTTATTTCATTTTATATTTAATGTCAATTTATAAATTTGGTGTCATTTTTATAAGTTTTATTATTTTTCTACTGATATAAAAACTAATTTATCACTCCTATATTAATTTACCCCTTTTCCTTAAATTATACATGCTTTACAAAAATTTTGTTTCATTTCACACTTAATGTCAATTTATAAATTTTATGTCCTTTTTTTATATTTTTATTTTTTTTCAATTTTGAAGATCAGTTTATTATTCCAATATTAATTTACCCCCGTTTCCTTAAATTTACTAATTCAATGTGTGCTTTAAAAAATTTTATTTCACTTTATCCTTAATATCAATTTATGAGTTTTTTGTTATTTATTTATTTTTTTTTAAGAATTCTAAAGACCAACTCACTACTTCATCACTAATTTATCCTTTTTTTTCCTTTAATTTACTAGTTCTATGTATCATTTAAAAAATTTTTATTTTATTTCACACTTAATGTCAATTTTCAAGTTTTATATCTTCTTTTAGTTATTTTTTTTTTCACAATTCTAAGAACTAATCTACTACTACATCATTAATTTAATCCTTCTTTTATTTTACTAGTCTTGAGTGTACATTATAAATGTTTTTGTTTTATTTCTTGTTAATGTCAATTTACAAATTTTATGCTATTTTTCAAATTTATTTTTACAATTTTAATGACCCATTTACTACTTCAAAATTAATTTACCCTTATTTCCTTCAATTTACAAGTTCTATGCGTGGTTTATAAATTTGTTATTTCATTTCACACTTGATGTCAATTTATAAGTTTTATGTCATTTTTTTGCAATTTTAAAGAATAATCTGCTACTCCAACATTAATTTACCCATTTTTCCTTCAATTTATTAATCCTGTGGGTAGTTTATAAATTTTTTATTTTATTTTACACTTATTACTAATTTAACAAGTATTATGTCATCTTTTGAAATGCTCATGTTTTATAATTCTAAAGACCAATTTACCCTTAATTTTTTTCAATTTATTAGTCCTATTCGTGATTTACAAATTTTTTATTTCATTTTGCAATACAATTCTAAAGACCAATTCACTATTCTAACATTGATTTAATCTTTTTCCTTCAATTTAGTAATCCAATGTGTGGTTTACAAATTTTTTGTTTAATTTCATACTTAATTTTAATTTACAAATTCTTTGTTTAATTCAATTTATAAATTTTTGTTAAATTTCACACTTAATTTCAATTTATATGTCGTTTTTCTAAGTTTTTTCTTTTTTTTTTACTATGTTAAAGACCAATTTATTACTTTAACGTCAATTTATCCGTTTTTCCTTCAATTTATTAGCTCTATGCATACTTTACAAATGTTTGTTTCATTTCACACTTAATCTTAATATTTAAATTTTATGACATTTTTCTAAGTTTTTGTTTTTGTCTTCTTTTTTAAATAATTATAAAGACTAATTTACTACTCTAAAATTAATTTACCCCTTTTTCCTTCTATTTACTGGTCCTATATATGCTTTGTAAACTTTTTATTTTATTTCACACTTAATGTCAATTTACAAGTTCTATATTATTTTTTTAAATTTTTATTTATTTTTAATTATAATTCTAATGATCAATTTACCCCTCCAAATTAATTTATCCCTTTTCCTTCCATCTATTAGTTTTATGTGTGATTTAAAAATATTTTATTTTATTTCACACCTAATTATAATTTAGATTCATTAGCTTCGTTCGGTTGGTCCAACCCAAATCCAGTGTGAAATTAGTTAAAGTATTGGGTATTGGCATCCTTTTGAAATCTTTCAAAACCTGTTTGTGCATTTTATAATTTACATAGTATCAAATAAAAAATGATAGTAACAGATTTATAGTAAATATAAATTTAATTGATGAATTCATGACGGATTTATAGTATATATGTTCGCAACTTAATTTATACTTTTATTTAACTAGGTATTATTATTATTTATATAAAGTAAATGGGTATTTGTAGTATATATGATGGATTTGGAGAAAAAAGAAATCATATTATTTAAACTCTTGTACAAACTCGTTTCCTACAAACTAATGTAACAAAATTTATTTGATTAGATTAAATAGCTTTTGACTCACATTGTTTATTTTTATTATTTTTTAATTTCCTTCAATCAATGAATTTCGACCACATCAATTTGTGTCAAAATGTTAAATATTTATTTAATTAAAACATAAACTTAAAATCTGTAGAATTACCAAACTTTTCTTTTTGTAAGGCATTGCAACAAATAAGTTGAAGATTCTACTTCAAAAAATTCCATTAAAACATCAGCATTAACTACCAATGTGTAGGATCCAAGCACAAATTTAGGACATTGGCAAATCACTCAAAAATAAGTAAGTAAATAAAAATAAGACCAGGAACAAAGAAATTTTTCAAAGTGGATTTGTCAAAAAAGGACACTACAGATGCGTTGACACTTAAAATGATACTCAATAGGCAAAACGGAATTAAGGCTGATTTTAAACTTTTGGGGCTAGATGAGTATGTTCAAATAATTGTTTATTTTAAACAATAATTTGATCTTCACCATTACAAACTAAATGTTTCATTACGGCTGTAGGATTTGTATAAAAAGATCAAAATAAGGCCCGACGCATCAAAGTAAGACCAAACAAACACATACGCGTGTGTGCGCATACATATACGCACTTATGCGCAGCACGCGTGTGCGCACACACAGACATATATATATATATATAAATTCTTTTTTATTATAAATGTCGTAATTTTTTTTTCATGCAGATACTTTAAAATTATAAAATTTAAGAAAGTTAAATTTTAACTCTTTAAAATAAATGACTTTATATAAATATACTCTGTTTTGGTCAAATAAATTGTAAAAAAAAAAAAATTACTAAAATCAACGACAATGCAAATGCAGTAGAGAGAATCAGTAAAGAATGACGAACCCAGCCTGGCTCTCCTCAACTCGCCGATGCCAAGTCATTATAGTCAACTCGAGACCACTTCACAAACACGAACCAGCCCGCTTCACGAACACAAACCGTTGTAGAGCTTCTTCTTTTTTGCTTCTTTTTTACATCAAGCAGCTTTCATAGCGATTGGCAGGAAAAGAAAAATGATCGAGGAAAACAAAATCCGAGTTAGCGAACATACCCAATCGCTTCGAAAATACAAGATCCGAATTGCAACAATTTCTTAGATTGAATTCCGTGACCTTGGAATTATGAGCAGACTTTGATTCTATTTGGAAAAAAATATGTATATAATTTTGAAAATTTTAACTAGTTAATTTTTTAAAATAAATATAGCCAGTTGTAAACCGCTTAAAGAAAAAAATTAATTTTTTTATTATGTTATAATTATTATGTGTTATTGATCTAATCTAACGGTCCACAATAATTAAGACTTTGATATAATAAATTTCACTACAATATCATAGAATGTTCCATGAAAATATACTACTCAAATAAAGAAAAACAATATTGATTGGAAAGAAGAATTTTTTGGTCTTTAATACTTCGTATTCGCCACCACGTTAGTTATTATTTAATCATTTAGCTTTACTATTAAAAGGAAAAAAAAATTCTTTTTACCGTACAAAAAGTAACAAGATTCTTTCTACATCATATATAAGACCAGACAATGAAATGAAAAATAATGTTTGGCCATAAACTGAATTTATCCATTTTTTTTTTTGTTCTGAGAGATGGTTGGGCGATAGCTCATCTCTCAAACCGGGCAATGGGCTAACGCCCAAATGGAGTTGGTGGGTGAAAGGCCGTCTCCCGATTTTCATTTAGTTTTAATGGGAAAAGTTAATTTTAATAGCTTCGATACACAGAATTTCGGATCAAATATTAGTACTGCAAATAAAATTATGTTTTGCAAAATATATAACAGCGTGTACCAAAGAATACAGTTCGGCTTTTGTCGTATGAGGCAAACTGTTTAAAGCATTCTCCAGGAAAGCCCAAATGGGTTCTCTCACACAGGCCCATAGAACATTCCTAGGCTCATTGAAAGGGAAAAAAATAAAATGCAAGTTAATGCAAGAATTAATTTTATTTTCACAACTTCAAGCAACTATTTTACTGAACAAAACCAGAGGCCGATCCATAAGCATTCCTACACGATGCTTCAGCTGGCTGATTCTTGTAAATGAGCTTCACATCCTCCAAGTTTATACCAGAGCATGGATACTTTGGACTGCAATCAAACTTTACAGCAACTTTGGTTGCAGATGTTCCATAAATATCTTGGTATGTCACATCACTGATTTTAACCCCCGATGCCTGTTGAACATAAAAATATAAGAGCATTTTTAAAAGATTATTTAAATTTTACTTTTTAAATTTTAATTTACTTATTGATGTGGTAAGTAAGTGAATGGAAAAATATAATTCTCTTCAAAAGACTCATCAAATTAAAACAAGTTAATATTATTTTAATCAAATTCTTCTCTCTATCAAATTTAATTCATTATGGAAACATAAATAATAATTATAACAATTGTATCTTTTCAATAAATAATAATAAAATATTAATAGAAGAGGGAAAAACTCACTCTTCAATATTGAAGAGTGAGAAACAAATCTTATTTGAAGAATCTAAATTAATGTGTCTTATGGAGTGTTTAATATTGACATAACTCTTCAAATAAGAAGTAAAATTTTATTTGAACACTCTTTTGGAGATACTCTAATTATTAAGTTGAATTTTATGGGCATCAACATCTAACACTCTCACATACTGATAAACATAATGCCTATCCCGGGCAATTCTTGTTGTCGGGGCAGTAATTTTGATCAATTACGATGGGATTATCGACGTTGTTCGTAAGAGCATATTGGAAAAGAATGTTCCGAGCAAACCCAGTGCTTGGTCTTCCCCAGGACTTAATCCTCAACCCATCTTCAGTTCCTGTAAATGTCACAGTTTTTACTATCGCATTTTGCACTCCAGCTTCATGTAGCTCTTTGCCTAAGCTGCCAATGCTGTAACGAATTCACAATAGTCCAATTTAATCAGCACTAAATTATTATAACATAAAAAATATAATGCTAAAAATAAATTATCATTCATGTTATTTATTTTCTACCTGATGCCATGGCCAGGGCCACAAGCAACGTTTTCAATCCATAAATTGGTGGTGCCAGGGCCAATTTATACACAATCATCCCCAGTCCCAATTCTAGTGTTTAAAATTGTGACACCACTTGATGATTGAACGTGAATGCCATCGGTGTTAGGGCTGTTACCTGAGGCCGAGACTCTCATCCCTTGTACTCTCACATTGTGACATCCATTGATGACAACATGAAACATCTGGCTATTTTGGGATGTTAGCCCGTTAATCAGAATGTTGTTTGAGTTGCTAAAGCCTAGTGTCTGCTCATTTACACAAGACGGAACGTTATTAATTATATCAATCTGGGGAGAATAACCAAAACCAAAAGCCACTTAATTTATGACTATAATTAAAAGTAACGATCTTTCAACTTACCGCGGCACCACTGGGGCAATTATTATTGCCTGGTAGTTTACAAGCCCACAAACCAGCACCTTGGCCATCGAGGATGCCGCCATAAATATAAACGCCGTTACCATGCTCAAAGAAGAGCCAGTTTCCAGCATCTCCAATGACAGGATAATCGGATGGAGGATGGAGCAACTAGAGTTCCATCAATACGTATGGTAATGTCATTGTTATTGCATTGGCCTTGAAACACACAACATTTCGTAGCAAGTACATCCCCCCGTGCACTTGTCCCCGCGCCGAATTTTGAGAGGAATTATTTTTGCTTTAACCAATACAAACTTTATTTACTGAAATGCCCTTACTTGGGACTTAGATAATTTATATTTGATGACAGAAGGCTACAGATACATACAAAGGACAAGTGCACGTACGTGGTTTTTAACTTTGTATGATGATAGGAGATTTCAAAGGCAGTTCTAATAAATTAACAGAAAAACTGAAAAAGTGTTTTATCTATTTTCAGCTTTTCCGTTGCTATGTAAAATTATGTCCTCATGTTTGCTTTAAGCACAAGATCAGGCAATTACCCTGGACCACATTTCTGAACAATTTCCCCTTATTGCATGAAATGGCAACCTATGCTTCTTTTTGACATTTTGTTTCCTCAGTTCATGTGGATCAATCTATTCATTTGTGAACTATTTCTTCTAGTTGCTTCAAATTGCAGCCTTTGCAAAATTTCGTTTATGTTCCATTATAAAAAATAAACAGAAATTAACATTTTGTGGCAACAGCTGGAAAAAAAGAGGAAGAAAAAGAAAGAAAGAAGCCACGGGAGGCTTTGAAAAAAAAAAAAAAAGGAGAACCAGGGAGAAGAATGAGATGTGCGAGCGCCAAAAAGAAAAAAAAAAAAAAGAAAAAGAGGAAGAAAAAGATAGACAGAAGAAATTCTCACCTGTGAGTGCAATGTTAATGGAGCCAAGAAAGAGACAAAAAGTCAGGGAAAGAGGAAGTGGCCAAGAAGAGACGAAAAGTCAGGGACAAAAAAAAGAAGCCACTGGAAGTGTAACATTTATGAAAGACTTTTTGAGATTTTTAAATAAATAAAAAGGTAAAACGGTTAGAGATAGGGGTGAAACAGGTTTTAATTAAACCTGACAAAACGTACTGCACCAAAAAAGAAGGTCAAAGGTATTTGCAGGAGATTATTGGTTTTTTTTAAAATTTAAATTATGTGTCAACTATCTACCGCTTCTTAGGAGAAGCAGAGGAGACGTGAAAATAGTCACTAAGCTTTAAAGTGGATTAATTAAAAATAAATATGTTGAAATAACATTACATAAAATTTTTATATTATATATTCACTTTATAATTTATATAATTCACTTGTATTGATATAATAATTATTAATAGATCAAATTATGATAAATATAATAAAGACTATTTTGATTTTATATTAATACGATTGATAGACTGAATTGATTATAGATATATTTTGATAATGACAGTAAAGATTGAGCTTATACGGTTATTTTTTGTAAAGTATAATTATAAGTTTACACATATAGCCCAAATGAGAGATTGTTAGATTTTTTAATCTAATAATGTTAGATTCTTAATGCAATGTTGGGCTTATATGTGAATAATTATGTGTTACAGACTGTTATGTAAAAGTTAAGTTTAATTAAAATGATCAATTAAAATTTTTAGTATTATGGGTTTTAATGTATCTAATAGGGTATGAGTTTTTAATGTGAAAAACCTAATAGTATTCTAATTCTTTGATGGACAGAATTAGGGATACTCAGTGACAATAGAAAAATATTATCTATATAAGTATTTATAGTTCCTAGGGCACACAGAGTCTTATTATTATTCTTTCAAATTTTTCTAATATCCCATCATCGGAGAAAGAGTATAGAGAAAATTAAAGGACTCTTTAGGAGAATGTATAAATCTAGAAGACCAATCACACAATCTTAGAGACTATTTCAGCGTTATGAATTCAGGTACACTTATACATAATTTGTTATTGATTCTTGATAATATAACTTGATATTTCTAGGTTATAGGTGATAGTATTTTACCAAAAGATTTTATTCCAACAAGTGGTATAAAAGCCTAATCATATTGAATCATTGAGAATTAAATTTATTTTGATTAAAAATTAAATATTTTTGTATTCTTAAATCTGGTATCCTTTAATTTAAGAACACTTATTGTTATTATTATTATTTAATTTGGATTTACGGTTAAATTTAAAAAAAAAGTTCAAATTAAAAGAAAAAGGTAAATGGATTCCGACCATTTGGCCAGCCGACAACCATGCTATGGCCACTGGGCCATGGCACAAAGCACAGAAGCAGCAACCATAGCCACCACATAAGGAAGAAGAAGCAGCAGCATGTCTACTGCGAGCAAAACGAAGAGTGCGAGCAAAACGAAGAGAAACGAAGAAAAAGGGCTTAGGTTATATTGACAAATATCATAAAAACCCCTAAAGTATTATTAAATTTTATTTTCTAATAAAATAATAAAAACTTTTACTTTTAAATCTTCAATTAAGTTTTGGGCTTTATGAAATTAAGTTTTGCGTTTCATATTAGGCTTGATAAAAAGAAATTATGGGTTAATTTAGTATTTTTATAACTTATTAATATAAAATTTTAATTTAGCCCATTTAAAAAAAAGGATTTATTTGATTGGTTCGGTCCGATTTGGCTCAAGTTGAACCAATCTGTTCCAAAACCAGTCAACGGTTCAGATCAGTTAACATTTAACAATTGTTGATCGTTGATTGGTCAAAGTTTGATTTCGACCAAAAATTTTATTTTTTATTTTTTATTTTATTTTAAATAATTTTGGGTATAATTTTAAATTTAAATATTAATTAGTTTATATGTATTTTAAAATGAATTAATTGAAGTAACATATCACTAAAGTGACCTCTCTTGTGGAAATTAATTTATTTTGAAATATAAATAATTTTTTATATGTGTAATTTCTGTGAATATCGATCGGCCTAAAGGAAGGTCCTTATTTAATAAAATTATATATGCACCTGTAATAATAAACACGTGATGGTTATTTGATTTTACATGTGAACAATAAATCGGCTCAAAAGAAGATTAATGGTTTGATATATTTTTATTATCAGTGTTTAATTACTACATTAAGATATCACTTATAAGTTAATGTTTTATCCAAAGATAAAATCTTAATAGAGTGTCCGATATCTTGAGATGAGATTTATTGTTATTTGAATTTATTTTTGTTTAAAGACTAATATGAATTTATTTTATTTTTTTATTATTCTTCATTCAGTTATATCTGCTGCTAATATTACTATCAACATTAATTCAATTCCTATGTTAAATGCCTTTAACTTCAAATCATGGCATGAGAATCTTTCAATAGTTCTCGCAGTCATGAATCTTGATCTTACGCTAAGGGTTGATTCTCCCTCTTCTCTTATGGATGCAAGTACTCCTAATGATAAAAGGAAAATAAAAAATTGGGATTGATCAAATTGCATATGTATCGTGATTATGAAAAACGTCATTCCATAAGTATTTAGAGGTTCAATGACTAAAAAATAACTATGGCTAAAGAGTTTCTTGTATAAATTGAACAAATGTTTGTCAAGAATGAAAATGTTGAAATTGGTATGCTTTTGACAAGCTTAATTTCAATAAGGGATAAAGGTAAAAAAAGGAACAAAGATAAAGAAGCTATAAATACAGTACCACAAAAGAAACAACAAAAGAAATTGAATGATCTAAAAGTCACTTGTTGTTTCTTTAGAGGAGCCGAAGGGTATGACTTGATTTGTTCTGAAATTAATTTAACTATGATACCTAGACACACGTGGAGAATAGATTCTAGTGCAACAGCTCACATTAGTGTCTATATAGAGTTATTTGAATTGCCAAAAGCCCAATGATGGTAAAAAATACATCTATGTAGGTGATCGCAAAATGGGTAAAGTTAAAGCAATTAGAAAATTTAGATTATTATTAAAGACTATTTTTTATTTGGATCTTGATGAAACATTTGTTGTTCAATCTTGTAGATGGAACTTAATTTTTGTTTCCGCTTTGGACAAATATGGTTATTCTTGTTCATTTGGAAACAAAAAATTTAATTTGTTTCATGATTCAAAATTGGTCAGCTCTGGATCTTCATCAGGCATTGATGGATTCAGTTACTTTATTTAATAAATCAATGCAATTAAGTATACGAGATTTAAAAAGAAAATTAACCAATGATAATTCGGTTACATTCTGGCACGAGAGATTAGATCATATCTTCAAATGGAGGATAGAGAGACTTGTATCAGACAAAATTCTTAACCCTTTAGATTTCATAAATTTCGATATCTGTGTTAACTGTATCAAGGAAAAACAAACCAATAAAAAGAGATTTGAAGCCAACAAGACTTCGGATGCCATAGACCTCATACATACAGATATTTATAGGATATTTATTAAATCTATTCGAAATGGTTAACAATATTTTATGACATTCATAGACGATTTTTCTAGATATGGCTACATATATCTCCTCCATTAAAAGACACAATCTCTTGACATGTTTAAAATTTTTTAGGTTGAAGTTGATAATCAACTTGGTAAAAGAATTAAAAGCGTCAGATCTAACCATAGTGGTCAATACTGTGGTAGATATAATGGTTCAGGTGAACAACATCAAGGGTCATTTGTTAAATTCCTAGAAGAATACAGTATCGTCCCACAATATATTATTCCGGGTTTGCCTACTATGAATGGTGTTACTGAAAGATGAAACAAGACTCTTAAAGACATGATGAGGAGTATGATTTGTCATTCTACCTTACCAGAATCACTCTGCGTACATTCTTAACAGGGTTCTAATTAAAGCAACTACCAAAATTTCTTATGAGCTTTGGACAGGAAAAAAAACTTAGTTTAAAGCACTTATATATTTGGGAATGTCCAGCTAAGGCAAGGCCATATAATCCTAATAAGAAGAAATTAGACTCAAAGACAGTAAGTTGCTATTTTGTTGGATATTTAGAACGATCAAGGGGTATAAGTTTTATGATCCATGACTTAGTCGATTTTTGAGTCAGGAAATGTTCGGTTCTTTGAGAATGTCGAGTTTACAATGAGAGATATGGTTAGAGTCTTTGTCCTTGAAAAGGAATATGTTGATATTCCCATAAATGTTATTGACATTGATTAGGGTCTCATTCCTAACTTTATACAAGACACAGCAAATCAAGACAATATTAGAGAACCCTTTATACAAGAAGTTGTTCTGGAAGAACAAACTCTACCACCTCAAGAACCTATGCCATTAAGGAGATCCACTAGAGAAAGGAGAAGTGCATTGCTAGATGATTACATTATATTTCTCTAAGAACATGAGGCGGACATTGGAATAATAGAAAATGATCCAATCAATTTCCATTAAGCCATAAAAAGTTCAAATTCTTAAAAGTAGATTGATGCCATGAATGAAGAGATGAAGTCCATAAAAGACAATGACGTATGGAATCTTGTTTCGGTGTCAAAAAGTGTGAAATCTATTGGTTGCAAATGAATATTTAAGACCAAGAGGGATTCAAAAGGCAATGTGGAAGAGTAAAAGGCACTTCTTGTCGCAAAAGGCTTTACACAGAAGACATCGACTATAAAAAGACTTTTTCTTTGGTTTCTTTGAAAGACTCTTTCAGGATTATAATGACATTAGTAGTGTATTTCGATCTTGAGTTACATTAGATGGATATGAAGACAACGTTTCTCAATGGCAATATTAATGAGATAATTTATATGAGGTAACCAAAAAACTTTGTGTCTGGAGATTCAAAGAATATAGTTTGTAAACTTAAAAAACCTATATAGGGCTTAAGCAAACATCTCGATAATGATATTTTAAGTTTCATTAAGTGATCATCTCATTTGATTTCGAGATGAATTTGATTGATGATTATATAAACCATAAGTTCTGTAGGAGTAAGTATATTTTTCTGATTTTATATGTTGATGACATTTTGCTTGGTAGTAGCGATATAGACTTATTATACGAAACGAAGAGATTTCTAGATAAGAACTTTAAGATGAAAAATCATGGTGAAGCCTCTTTTATATTAGGCATACAATTACATAAGATCACTCCTAAAATATTCTGGGATTATCACAAAAGAGCTATATTAAAATAATTCTCATGAGATATGGCATGTAAGAGTGCAAATCAAGTGATACCCTTGTGGTTAAAGGAGATAAATTTAGTCTCAATCAGTATCCTAAAAATATAAAAGATTCCTTATGCTTCAGTAGTAGGAAGTCTGATGTATGCTTAAATTTGCACACGACTAGTTATTGCATACATTACTGGGATGTTGTGTAGATACTTAAACAATCCAGGATTAGACCATTGAAAAGTAGTCAAATGAGTTTTGCGGTACTTATAGAGAGTAAAATACTACATGCTTACATTTCAGAGGTTAGATAAGCTTGAGATCATTGGATATACTGACTCTAATTTTATTGGATGCTAAGATAGTATGAAATCCACTTCGAGTTACATCTATCTACTAGTTGAGGGTGCTGTCTCTTGAAAGAGTGCTAAACAGTCTTTTATAGCCTCTTCTACGATGGCAGTAGAATTTATAGCATGTTATGAGACATCTAATCATGAAATATGGCTATGAAATTTTATCACGGGACTGCGCATAATAGATGGTGTTGACAAATCACTAAAGTTATTTTGTGACAATAAGTCAGCAGTGTTATATTCCAATAACAATAGGAGCTGGACGAAGTCAAAGTGTATAGACATCAAGTTCTTAGTTGTTAAAGAAATGGTTTAGTGTGGACAACTATTTATTGAGCACATTGGCACAAATTCTATGATTACGAATCCACTTACCAAAGGATTACCACCTAAGATGTTTCATGAGCACATTGCTTGTATTGGTGTCATGTCATTTAAGGATATTCAGTTTTAGTGGGAGTTTGTGATTTTTTAAATGCTCTTATAATATAGACAATTTCAGTTATTTTAGTTTCTATACATTTTAAATTATTTTTTACAGAAATAAAGTTTTGATTTATTCACACTCTGATCTTTTGGTATGGTTTGATCTTACTAAGGTTTAAGGTGGATCAATTAGAAATAAACATGTTAAGATCACATTGCATGAAATTTCTATACTACACATCTACATCATGATCCATATCATTCACTTGTATTGATATAGTGACCATTGATGGTCGAGTTATGTAATAAAGGTCACTTTAATCTTATGTTGATATGATTGATGAACCGGATTTGTTATAGATACATTTTGGTAATGACAGTAAAGATTGAGCTCATACAGTTATTTTTTGCGAAATATAATTATAAGTTTACATATATAACCCAAGTGAGAGATCGTTGGATTTTTTAATCTAATAATATTGGATCTTTAATCTAACGTTGGGTTTATATGTGAATAATTATGTATTACAGACTGTTATATAAGGTTAAGCCCAATTAAAGTGATCAATTAAGATTTTCAGTATTATGGACTTTAATATATCTAATATGGTGTGAGATTTTAATGTGTAGAAATCTAATAGTGTTCTAATTTTATGATGGGTAGAATTAGGAATACTTAGTAACAACAAGAAAATATTGTTTATATAAGTGGTTATGTTCCCTAGGTCACACGTAATATTATTATTATTATTTTATTTTTCTAATATTCCATCATTAGAGAAAGAGTATAAAGAGAATTAAAGAACTCTCTAGGAGATTGTATAGATCTGAAAGGCCAATTACACAATTCTAGAAATTAATTCAGCGTTATGGATTCAGGTACGCTTTCGCATAGTTTGTTATTAATTTTTAGTAATATAACATGATATTCCTGAGTTATAGGTGATAATATTTCACCAAAAAATTTTATCCCAACAGTCATATCTATTTTCGTTATCAATAGAGTTCTCAAAAAAACAAAGGAAAAATAGAGATATAGAAGAATTATTCAAAAGAAAAAAGTAAGCATGCCACTCTCTATGCTGCCACCTATGAATCTAAACTTCACTTCACCACGTGTCACTTCTATTACTTATGTGAGTTTCTTTTGTCTCTAATAATTTTTGTTAAAAAAATTAGGGGATGTTGTTTGAGAGGTAAATAACATATTATAAAAAAAGTGCCATATGTTAACACAAAAGTTATATAAGTTATTTCATGAGGTACCTCACTGGAGGTGCCTGACTTATACAATAATTTGGTACTAGAGGTATCTTATATAAGGTATCCTACTTACTCTGCATCCGAGATATCGACTTACTCGGTGTTCCTAACTTACTCAGCATTTTAGGTATCAGATTTACTCGACACCAAAGGTATTCAACCTATTTCGCACTAGAGGTACCCTATCTACTCAACGCCCACGATACTTGACCTACTCAGTACTTGAGATACCTCATATGTAAAGTGAAAAAGGAAAATTCTTTACAAAGTTACCTATGAGAGATGTCTCCATCATTTAAGAGATATTATTCAATTTTGTAAATCAGATGTCAGAATATAAATGCTGAAAAAACAGTGACAACTGCTTGCCATCTCTGCCAAAAAAGTAGAAAATGTTACACCAAGGACTGTGGTCTTCAACTGCCCTATTAAACACATCTGCTGAGGTACCTTAGACCACTTTTCAGTGTACGCCATGTGCCCAAAAGAATCAAAGACTCCATGAATGCCTACGGGCTCCCTAGGTATGCTTTTAAGGGCCAAAAACCATAAAAGGTAAAAAGACAGCCCATAGCCATAAAATAGTATGCTACGTGGTAGTTGAGGTACACCATATCCATATGGCATTCATGTTTTATTCTAAGAGAAAAGGATCATACACTTCACAAAAAAAAAAAAAAAGATTTTTTCAACCTTGAGTCATTTTATTTTTAGAAGATTGACAAGCTCTTATCATAAAAAAAGCATGAGTTGCTAACTTGAGTATTGGAATGTAGACGCTAGATTGTCCCTGCTTCACCTCTAACGTCTTTTTCATTATTTTGTAGATTTGTAGCTTGTGCTAGAGGACATGTCTCTCCTAGCAATTGCCATCATCACACTTTTCTTTTATTACCTCATCCAATTTTTATCTAGAGTGCTTGCTATTTACCTCGAGTGAAACCCCGGGTCAAACCTTGAAATTTAGATAAAACGACATCGTTTTGTTTTGCTCTTTTTTTTCTTTTTTTCCCGTTTCAATCATGTACAATTAGAATTTTTTTTTCAATTGGCTTTCTCTTCAAATCAATTCGCACACACTCCGTCTTGTTGTTACCGAAAAGGAGGGATTTGGCAGTCACCGATGCAAACTTGATTCTGGGTTTTGATATTCCTTATTATTTGCCATCCATCTTTTGATTATAATGAAGACCAATCTTTAGATGTTAATGTAACCCGTGAAAAATTTCAGAAGCTTGCAAGTGAAATTAATTCTGAAGTGATCCTTTTGATTTGCTCTTCTCCTTCGAATAATTCCTTCTTATAATTAGCAATAAGGTCCGTATCAAACAAGAGACTAAAACTTCTTCTCCGCAAAGAAACCTAGAATCGCAACCCAAACTCTCGTTTTGTACAGGGACAATGCTCAAATTCAACGCTTTCTTGCACGAACTGTCTTTAAAATTTTTCACTTCCAATACAGATTTCGTTCTAAATTCCAATTTCACAGGATCATTTGCACGTACCTTATTCTCTTTGTCTCTGAATTTCTTGGCTTTTCTTGGGGAACCAAATTGATTTAAGAACTTCAAAGGACTCTTGGTGTCCATATCCGCAAACCTACAAAGCGAGCGTTTTGGGCTCTTCTTGGTGAAATTCAAAATGGGTACTTGTACTTCCTCTTCAAGACCCTTCATTAGCTCCCAAGCATTTATAACCTCTAATGGCTCACGAGGCAGCGACCCCTTCACCACTTTCTTCTCCTTCGTAGTCTCCGCAGCAACATCTTTAACGGGAATTTCTTGTTCTTCTTCTTCTTCTTGCTTCAACTTTTGTTCGTTGTCTAGTTCAAGGACACCGTTAGTGCTTGAAGTGAGACAAACAAGAGGAAGAAGTAGCTGGAGTGGGGTTCTGTAATAAAGAGGATGAAAAGAAAAAGAAGCAGCTGGAGTTGTGTTTTTGCTTTTTGTGATTTTTCCAATTTAAACGACGTCGTTTCATAGGAAAAAAAGACACAAAAAAGAAATTGATGAAAAGACATCGTTTCAATCATTTTGGGGGTTTGTCTTGGGACAAACATCATTTTTTTTTATTTATTTTTTAAAAAATTATTGTAATAATAAAATAAAAAGTTTAATCATTGCAGTAATATATGTTTTAGATATGGTTTTACTATACTAAGAGGCTTATTCTAAAATCTTCACGGTAAAAAGATATGTATGATATTTTTATTTTGAATAGCACAATAACACAGTAATTACCTCAATTACTTTCAATTTCATTTTCAATGATCCTTCCTTCGTTTTTACTATTTAACAGAAAATTGAGGAAATAATTACATCATATTTTTTTGGGCTAGCTACGTTGCTACACTTCTCATTTTAATATATGATGGATCTCAGTTCTCACAAGGATATAAAGGAATCAATATTAATATATAATGAGCCCAGTTCATGGGCAATGGACACAGACGTGTTTAAAATTACTTTTAGCATAAGTTAATGTCATCAATGTAGTCATCACACAGACAAATGCTTCAATTTCTTGTGCTTTAACTGATGTACCGAGGGCTACAAGCATCAGTGCATTGCTAAGTTTTTGGTGTTGGAAATATGAATCAATATTATTTTTCTGAATTTCAAAACTGACAAAAACATTAATTTCAACATAAAGAAAAAAAATTTTATGAATAATAACTGTTGATATTATTTATGTCACTGTTTATAAATATTATTTATTTGATATTATTTATAATACTGTTCCTCCGCCAACAACTATGAAGCTCTTTCAGAGTACATGAAATGACTAATTTATGTCCTTCTAAAAATATTTCTTTAAAAAACAAATAATAAAGATTGATCTCTAATGACCAACACTATTGCCACATTGCTCATTTTGATATACATGATGGTTCTGAGGCTCATCAGGATATAAAGAAATTAATATTATTATATAATGAGCCCAATTCATGGGTAATGGACACAGATGTCCCTGCAACTACTTTTAGCACGAGTTAATGTCATCAGTTTACACTCATCATAAAGAGAAAGGCTGCAATTATTCGTGCTTTTATTGGTGTACGGAGGGCTACATGCATGGGTGCATTGCCATGTTTTTGGGGCTCCACTGTATCATGCAATTTTTGTTTAATATTGGTAGCAAGTGATTGGTCGAATATTGACCAGCAAGCAAAATAGAATTCGAGAAATCGCAAGTATGATAAGGCTTATAGTTTACCATAAAGTAATAGAATTACCTCTAAATGAAGGTGTTTCTTTAATAGGCCTTTCATGATGCGAAAATGCAAAGATTAAAAGATAAGAGAAAGTAGGTTTCTAAATAACAAAATTTTATTAGGAAAAATTTGAATGAATAAAATTGCAATTTTGGCCCCTTTTATAATAATTATAAATATTATTAATTTATCAAAATAGGTAAATCTAAAATATTATTTTATAATAAAATTTTTCTAATCTAAATAAAAAAATAAACAAAAGGCATCTAATCTGATATTTAAAAAGAAAAAAATGTGAAAAATAATAGAAAAAATCTTTAAATGAAAAATAACTAGAAAGAAGCAGAATTTCTGGCTCAGCTAGAGGGTAGAACTACAAAAACGATTTCAGGATTGTTTCGTCTTGTCACAAGTTTTAAAATAATATATTATACATTAATACCGGTCATTGTAATCCAAATTATGACCTCCCAAAAGTACCTTACTTGTTCTACCCAACCATCCTACATTTGAGTAATTTAATTTTTTAAAAATTTTACTTAATTGGTTGCTTTAATTCAATTCTTGTAGCAGTAGGGGCAAAAAGTTAATTTAGGTTTAACTTACCTCCTTACTTGTTATTCCCCGATGTTGAGTTAATAATAAATTACTACCTACTCTTTTA
Organism: Aegle marmelos; assembly: GCA_030449875.1. Classification (NCBI taxonomy): domain Eukaryota; kingdom Viridiplantae; phylum Streptophyta; class Magnoliopsida; order Sapindales; family Rutaceae; genus Aegle; species Aegle marmelos. Next base: position 14,659,531 of record JASUUL010000115.1, read on the forward strand.
AGACCTTACATTCAAGGTAGGGGTTTACTGTAATAGCCGATTATATATATTGAACGGCCAAATAGAAATCTATTCATATTTGCACAAGTCCGCCAGAGAGTTGCTTTGATAGTGCTCATCTGAAAGCTTATCGCCATCCACTTCAAAATTTTAATTTCTTCATGAAAGAAGAAATCTACTCACAACAATGACAAATTCTACTCCCATAACATGGGGTTAATCTAAACGGTGGGACTTAATAAAGATAATGATAAGATTCACGCGTTAATGTCAAAAGATATGCCAACATATTATCACTCATTAATGCCAAAACATTAGCCAACAAACTATCAATCATATCTTCAATCAGCAAAATCATCTCATTACTAGCATTACAAGTTACTTATATGAAGGACTCCTTGACAAACTCTCCAACGGTCACCATATTCCATAATTTAATCACTTTAATAGAAGGTTCCTAAACTTACGTAATTATGTCTTTTCCTAATTGATACCTTCTCTTTGTATATAAATTAGAATTGTAATAATCACAAATGAATGTGAGCAATAACATATTTCTTTTGCAATTATCTAGCATATTACATTTTTAGATAAACCATGAAGCCAAAACCACAAGGTATATAAGCCTCTACATACTGCTCGGCAAGAGCGATTATATAATTAATTTGTTTTCGGCTTTGGTTAGATTGTGGCTATTTGATTGTTGTTCATTGTCGCATGTTGATCCTCTTCGGAATATGGGGATCAACTGCAATACTTAATTTATTCTTCCGTGTTGTTCCAATGTTATCACACTTCTAAGGAGAATAATAGTGTTACTGATTGTCTTGCAAATTTGGGAGATCCTCCTATGGTCATTCAGAAATTTCCTTCTTTATAGACTAATGGCTTCTCTAATTATAGATTCAGTTAATAGGCTTGTTTCACTTAGGATGTGTATTTTACATTAATGTATATTTTTTTCTATTATATTTTATGTATATTTTCTTATTCTAAAATCATGGTATTATTTAAGAGGTATGACTCATTATATCCCCTAACCTATTTTTTCTTTCCTCTTTATTTAATAGATTTCTCACTTTAGCAAGGTTGCTTTGAAAAGAATATTAAAAATTCAACAAGTCAAAAACCAAGGGAAAAGACATTTACACCCTTAAGATTTGTTTAAATGATCAAACTGATTACCTTAGTGTTATAAATTATCACATAAACTCTTTTTTAACTATTACATATTTATTTACAACAATTCAATAGTTGACTTTAAATAAAATTGTATAATAAATATAAATTAAACATAAAATAAAATAATATATAAAATAAAATAAATTTCTTAAAATATTTTGAATATTAGAAAAGTTATTCTAACATTTTTAGTTTGTCATATTAGTTATTCTGGCATTATTAACATGTCATATTCTTTTAATAATAACAAAACCTATTTGACATATTAATAATATTAAAATAATTATACTAACATTCAATAATATTAAAATGATTATACTAACATTCACAATAATTTATAAAATTTATATTATTTTATTTATAACATGGTTTCTCATTGTATCTATACTAGTATAAATCTTAAAGTCAATTTTTGGATTAATATATTTTAATTAATAAAATCTATTGGGATAGACTAATAATAACTTAATATTAAAAATAATTTTCATTGTAGATGTTATTTAAATAATTATACTTACTATAATATTTTATTTGTATCATATGATATTTATTTATTATTTTATCTTATTACAATATTGATATTTATTTGAATTGTTAAAATCTAAAGTTATGATAGTCATTTAAGAAATTAAAGATGTCTGTGTGATCATTTATGGAGCAAGAGGGTTTGTTTGATTATTCAAGCAAAAATTGGAGGTATTGGTAACTTTTTTCCTTTTTTAAATTTTAAAGTCAGATGAGTATATTTACCTAGGGTGGGAGCACCTCGTTATCAATGTGCCCATCCAATAACATTAATATATTTTCTTTTTTGGGAGTAGATTAATCATAATAGAAAGATAGAATTCATTTGAAACACATGCCAAGCATTTATTAGATAATTTTATTGCGATTATCACATATAAGTTTTTCTTGAAAAATATAAATGACTATTCTATTCCAATTTTAAGATTTCCAACTGAGATTTCTAATCCTTTTTAGTTATTAGGATTATTCGATTTCTTCCTTCAAAAATTTTTGCTTTCACTTAGAACCATTAAAAAAAAAAAAGTAACATGCTTAGCCAATGAAAGTGCAAAATCTCAATATTCCACAAATTAAAGAAAGTAATCATATTTAAGTTCTAGAACCAATTAAATATGGTAACAAGAATATCCAAAATAGTTTATGAAAATTTTTACATCAGTTATATGCTGATTAAAAGGCCAGGCTCCAGATAAAGCCCAACAAGACGGCAACGCCACAGGATCAAGCAACAAATAAGCCTAATGTTATGGTGCGCTAAAATTCCAGTCCACAAGTGTAAAAATTTGAGGCGCAAGCCCAAAGCATTAGCTAAGAGTGTTAGCTTGACTTGATTCTAGAAAATTCCAGCACACTCTAGCATATAGCAAGTTTGTACATATTTTAAAATTTTCTAAACATTTCTAATGTTTGTAAATATTAAAATATAGGCAAGTTGTAAGAATTCTCTAGAACCCTAGAGCTCGACAAGCCTCCCTATAAATAGGGCATAGCATTTGACATTTGAGACATCTTGAGCAATTCTCTCAAACACTCTTGTAAACACTCTTGTAAAGCATTCTTGTTAGCAATATAATTTTCTGATTTGGCTTTATTGCTTTCTCTTCTCTTTAGCTCTTCTACAACCTGTGGCTCGGCTAGTTGAGAAGCACAAAGACTTACTTAGCAACTCTCGATAAAAATTGTCTAAGTACTACACAGCTACGCAAAACACTCATCTTGTGACAAGTGGTATTAAAGTAAAGCTTTGCACCTACACAACCAAGCTTCCAAGTAATGACTAATCTTCTTAGTGTATCTCAAGAGGGCATCGTTGGCGTCGAAGTTCCACAGGAGCTAACTCACAGCCGTAAAGAGGGACGTGGTAAGTCCCGCGGTAAGTCCAAGGCCCCGTTCATTGATGCCTTGGAGTCTCGTATGGGGATGTTCGAGAATGCTTTCTCCGCTGCTCATGACACCTTTGATGGATTGGAGGAACGCATTAAAGGTCTCGAGGAGGAGTATGCTGACTTCATCATGGCAACCAAGGCCCTTGTCTAAGACCAAGCCAACACCCTCCACGGGAAATTTTAAGCATTCCACGAGCAGTTGCTAAAGATCCATAGCTTTGTCGGAGAGTAGTTGCGAGCTATCTATGTGAAATTAAAAGAAGTCCTCGGATTGGACATGACACAAGCACACACTATTCGCTAGCTCGACTTTGACAAGCACAAGTGATACACGCCTCATTGACGTGCTAAAGCCAGACATCTATGATGGCACATTCAATGCCACTGTGGTGGATAATTTTCTCTTTGGGCTAGACTAGTACTTTGATGTAATGAGTGTTCGAAATAAGACATCGAAAGTGGGCACCGCACCCATCTATCTTTGAGGTGTCGCACAACTATGGTGGCATCGAAAGCATGACAAGATGGACAAAGGTATATGCACTGTCGACACATGGGCGAATTTCAAGCAAGAACTCTGAAAGCAATTCACCCCAAACCATACGAAAAAGGAAGCGCGAGCACGCTTACGTTGCCTGAAGCAAGTAGAGAGCATTCCGGATTACATCATGCTCGAGATCAATGACATATTCGACAAGGACTCTCTCTTTTACTTCTAAGATGGCTTCAAGGATTGGGCCAAGATGGAGCTAGATAAGTGAGGTGTGCAAACACTTGACCACGCCATTGCCATTGCAGAATCTCTCATCGAGTACTCCACCCAATTCAAGGACAAGAAGTTGGGCTAAAGTAAAGGTGGGGGAGAGAATCACAAGGGTAAAGGTGACAATTGTAAGGATTGGGATAGAAAAGGCTTTAATCTCTCATCAACAAGAGCGGGCAAGACAAATCGAAGGGCAAGAAAGAACTGTCAGAGCCACGAAGCCTATGCTTTATATACAACGGTCCTTATTCAGTCTGCAACTATCTGGAAAAGAAGTCGCTTAATGTCGTCGTCGCTCAACTTAAGGGCAATATCACATCAACATTGGAGGAGCCCTGACCGAGCATGGGTTTCTTTCAATTCCTTAGAGCACTCAATAGGCAGCTCGCATTCACTAATAAAAGGCTCATGTATGTGAGTGCAAGCATCAATGGCCAGTCGTCACATGTGTTATTAGACACGGGAGCCACACAAAATTTTAATTTTGAAGATAGGCCTCAAGGCTACCAAGAACGGAGACACTATGAAGGCGGTAAACTCTCCCGCTAAGCCCATTGCGGGTATTACCCAAGGCGTGCACACAATACTTAGGACACAGAGTGGAAAGCGTGATTTCTCCTTCGTATCCATGGACGACTTCAAAATGGTCATCGATATGAAAATTTTCAATTAAGTTCATGCTTTCTTGTTGCCTGCCATAAACTCCCTAGGCATCCTTGATAGGAGTAAGTTATGCATGGTACCCACGGAGCAGGACAAATCCAAAGAGAAGACACTCTCAATCATGCAATTCAAGAAGGCATTTAAAAAGGACTTAAGCTTCTTGGTTTCTATCTAGAAGCTCAACGAGCGATAAGATAGCAGAAAACCATCAAACCAAGCCCTCTCACCCATACAAGCCATCCTTGAAGAGTTTAAGCACGTGATGCCTTCCGAGCTTTTAAAAAAGCTCCTGCCTCGACGATAGGTAGACTATGACATCGAGTTGGAACAAGGTGCTAAACCTTTGGCCTTGGCGCTTTACCCATGGCTCTATCAGAGCTCAAAAAATTATGAATATAACTCAAGGATTTGTTAAATACTGGACATATTCACCCGTTTAAGGCCGTATTCGGCGTGCCCATGCTCTTTTTTTTTCTTAAAAGGATAGCTTGTTGCTGATGTGCATCGATTATAAGGAGCTCAACAAGATCATTATTAAGGACAAGTATCCGATTCCATTGATTATGGACTTGTTCGATCAACTTGACAAAGTGCGGTATTTCACCAAGCTCAACTTAGGCTCTAGGCACTACCAAGTCTAGATTACTAATATAGATGAGCTCAAAATAGCGTGCATGATAAGGTATAGTTATTTTGAGTTCTTTGTTATGTCTTTCGGCCTCACCAATGAACAAGTTGGTCCAACCATTCCTCAATATTTTATGGTCGTGTACTTAGATGACATCATGGTCTATAGCACCACGCTCGAGGAACATATCCAACACTTGTGCCAAGTCCTCTAAGTGCTTTGAGACAACGGGTTCTTCTTCAAAATAGAGAAGTGCTCATTCGCCCAATGGGAGGTGGAGTTCCTTAACTATAAGATTGCGGACAGAAAACTAATGATGAAAAATTCTAAGTTGAAGGCCATACTCAAATGAAAACCTCCCACGAAAGTGCCTGAGCTCCGCTTATTCCTTGGCTTGGTAAACTACTACTGGTGCTTTATCAAGGCTACTCTGCCAAGGTGACACCTTTGACAGACTTGTTAAAGAGGAATCAAAAGTGACATTAGTCCGAGAAGCGCCAATGTGCATTCGAGGAGCGCAAGAAGGCAATTTTAGAGAAACTAGTTCTCACTCTATCGGACCACACCAAGCCCTTTGAAGTGCACATGGATGCCTCTGACTTCTCAATTGTAGAGTCCTTATATAAGATGACCACCTTATAGCGTTTAAGAGTAGAAAGCTAAATAGAACGGAATGCCGTTACACTGTGTAAGAAAAAGAAATGACTACAATCATCCATTACTTACTCGGCTTACACTTCACCATCATGACGGATAATATGGCGACAAGCTACTTTTAAACGCAAAAGAAGTTGAGTCCAAAGCAAGCACTGTGGCAAGACTTCTTTACGGAGTTTGATTATCAACTCAAGTAAAAATCGAGCAAGACCAATATTGTTATGAACGCTCTAAGCTGCAAGGCAGAATTGGCTACACTAAACATGAGCCAACTAAAGTCTGACCTTGTCAAACGCATCAAAGAAGGCCTCAAGTAAGACCTCTCATATAAGACTTGTTAGAAAAGGTGGTTGAGGGAAAGACAAGGCATTTTTGACAAGAGAAAGACATCTTCCTCACCAAGGGAGATCAGCTATTTGTGCCTAGGTTGAAAAAATTACGGAAAGAAGTAATCAAGGAGTGCCGCGACTCGAAGTGGACTCGTCACCCAGGAATGGAGCATACTACCGCACTTGTTTAAGTTTCGTATTATTGGCCACACATGAAGGATGACATCGAGGCATATGTGCAGACTTGTCTTGTGTGCTAACAAGATAAAGTGGATCACTAACTCCCGATTGGATTATTGGAGCCACTACTGCTTAATCTAAGCCATGGGAAAGTGTTTCCATGGACTTCATCACAACATTGTTCAAGTCTGAAGGATGCGGCAGCATAATGATCGTAGTCGATTGATACAACAAGTATGCTATATTCATTATTGCACCAACCGATTATAAAATTGATGAAGTGGCCGCCTCTTCATCAAGTATGTTGTAAAGCATTGGGGAGTTTCGAAGAGCATTATAAGCGATTGAGACTCACGGTTCATTGAAAAGTTTTAGATAGAGCTCTTCAAGATGTTGGGAATCAACCTGAAGTTCTCAACAAGCTTCCACCCATAAATGAATGGACAAATTGAGCGTATTAATGCCCTCCTCAAGATATACCTGAAGCATCATGTGAGTGCTCATTAGCGAGATTAGGTGAAGCTACTCGACATCGCCCAATTTTCTTATAACTTACAGTGAAGTGAGGCTACTGGCAAGAGCTCATTTGAAATTGTCATGGAATTTCAGCCCTTGACACGTAATGCCGTAGTCTCGACTTATGAAGGGAAAAGCCCTATGGCTCACAAGCTTGTCTGTGAATGGCACGAAAAAGTGAATATCATGTGAGCATACCTTGACAAAGCTGCAAAGAAGATGAAAATGTGACGGATACAAGGAGACGACATGTCGAGTACAAGGAAGGCGATTAAGTCATGATCAAGCTATTACTCCAACAATTCAAGTCATTACGAAAAGTGCACAAGAAGTTAGTGAGGTGCTACGAGGGACCCTTCTAGATTATTCAACGTGTAGGCAATGTCTCATATCATGTACAACTTCTATTAAGGCTCAAAATTCATCCGGTCTTTCATGTGAGCCTTCTCAAGCCATACCATAAAGATACGGAAGACCCAAGATGGGGAGAATCTAGGCATGTGCCAATAGCTGTTGTCACTACTTTCGATAAGGATGTAGACTACATTATTGCTGATCGCGTGATTCAGAGACGAGGCGTGCCACCATACAACGAGTACTTGGTGAAGTGGAAAAATCTCCCCGAGAGCGGAGTCACTTGGGAACGTGAAAATGATTTGTCGCAATTCGCTGAGCACATCCAAAGCTACAAGCATGAGAGCGCGACGAGGACACTGCAAACTTAGGTGGCAGAGGATGTTGCGGTTCGTCAAAATTTCATCCCACAAGTGCACAAATTCGGGCTGCAAGCCCAAAGTATTGGCCAAGAATGCTACCTTGGCCCGGTTTTGAAAAATTCTAACACACTCTAGCACATGACAAGCTTGTACATATTCTAAAATTCTCTATACATCTCTAGTGCTTGTAAATATTAAAATATAGTCAAGTTGCCATAATTCTCTAGAACCCTAGAACTTAACAAGTCTCCCTATAAATAGAGCATGGCATTTGGCATTTGAGATATCAAGTCTTGAACAATTCTCTCAAGCACTTTTGTGAACTCTCTTGTAAAGCACTCTTGTTAGCAATACAATTTTCCAATTTGGCTCCATTGCTTTCTCTTCTCTCTATCTCTTCTACAACTTCTGGTTTGGCTAGTCGAGAAGCACAAAGATTTACTTAACAACTCTTGACAAAAGTTGTCTAAGTGCCGTATGGGTTGTTGTGCAAAATAATCATCCTGTGACACAAAGCTATTATCAATAATAGTGTATCTAGCTATTATCAATAATATTATATCTATAAATGCTTTTGAACGCTGCAAGCAACTTGTGGGCTGAACTGATCCAGAGGCAGATCCATCAGCACGGCTGCAAGATGCTTCCGCTGGTTGATTTTATAGGTAGCTTTACGTTTTCTAATCTTATCCTTGAGCATGGGATCTTTGAACTACAATAAAAATTCACAGCTACTTCTGTTGCTGATGTTCTATGAATATCCTGATATGTTATATCACTAATTTTAACCCTGAAACCTGTTACGTGTGACGTTATCAATTACATCACTAATTGGTATGTATATTGCAATAATACAATATCTTACTTACGTTTAATTAAATACCTTTTTAATATCTCACCTTGCTGGGGCATCCTTCGTTGCCAGGGCAGTAATTTTGATCAATTATGATGGGATTTTGGACAGTCTTTAAGACTGCATGTTGGGAAAGGATATTTCTGGCAAACCCGTGCTTGATCTCCCCCTGACTCTATTCTTTGTCCATTTTGAGTGCCTATAACTGTTACAGTATTAACTGTAACATCTTGCACTCAATCAAAATTTTTCCCAAAGCCCAAATGCTGCTAAATATTACAAACAATTGATGTTCGTAAATATTTAAAACCATAAGAATATTAAAATGATAATATAATATTAGGAGTTATTTCAATTATTATTATTATTTTTAATTTCTAACCTGATTCCATGGCTAGGACCACATGCAACATTTTCGATCCATACATTGTTGGTTCCGAGGGCCAACGGTGACACAATCATCACCTGTGGACATCCTAGTGTTCAAGGGTGGCACCACTTGATAATTGGACATGAATGCCGTCGGTGTTGGGGCTGTTGCCGGAAGCTAAAACCTTGACGCCTTGCAATTTCATATTGTTTGCAGCCATTTAAAACAATGTAGTAAATCCGTTGAATGCAATGTTGTTGGAATTGGAAAAGCCCATTAATTGCAGAGCAACGTACACAATTGTAAATGGGTAATTAGAATAACTTTCCAAGAAAAGAGTACAAACTGAATAAGAATTAATAAAAGGCCTATCTATGCAAGTTGAACTTTTAAATTCCCTTCCATTCTAATAATTAATTATTTGATTAATGTTGAGTTTTTGTCCACAAACTTTAAAGCAGTTTATTAACTTAAGGCACACAATGTGAATGAAAGTGAAATGTTTAATTTGTAGATAGCAAGTGAAGCTGGAGTAGAAGAAGAAAGACGAGAGGAAGTGTTGCTTAAAACTCAAAACTTATTATATTCCCATTCCATTAACTACCATTACAGATATAGTCTCTGAACTTAACACACTGGGCTAGAAGATAGAATAATACTAGCAAATAATCTGGAAAAATAACTAACTGGTGCAAAAAAATCAGCACTCAAGATTATGCAACAGAAACCACTAAAGGTCTAACAAACTTGACCAAGTCTTCCATTCTCCCACTCCTGCTTAAAGCTAAAGACGTGCATGCCATCTCCATACATTTTCACACGTCCCATGCATTTTCACACGTGTGCATCTATTTCCATACGTGGTCTGCAGGCATGCATGCAATCCCCGGGCATTTGAGCACGTATCAGAAAGTGATTTGGTACCCAAAGAGAGCGACGATAATTGGTCATTTTATAACATACGGTGGCATCGCTTGGGTAAATTTTCCCCGAGTTTTTGGAACCCCACTAGGCAGTTCCTTTGCCATAAAAAAATGCCACCGTTGATAGTAACTCCATTAACGTGCTGAAACAAAACCAGTGATATTTGCTATCTGTCGTTATTGCTCGGTTGCTTATTGTTGATTTAAGTCGGACCAAGTCAAGAATAGAAGCGAATAAAGTAGACGTGGGAATCGGGGCACATAGTGTCGCCTATCTCCTTATATTTTGGTCTTCTTGTTTTTATTTCTAGTTAGATATTTGTGTTGTAAACCTTTAAAAAGGCTGCTTTGAATTCAATAAAATCATCAAGCCAATTGGCATCCAACTCTCTATCTCTATTCCACTCTAGCCTCCGTGTTCCTTCTTTCAAAATTGCTCATATCAGCCAGTTTTCGGCATTTCCACTTACGCGGGAATCCAATGGAGCAACAAGGGTGCAATCAATGCGTATGGTAATACAATTGTTCTTGCATGACCTTGAAACGCAGCGTTTCGCAGCAAGAATCTTCCTGGTGGCTTCTCCAGTTGAGCCACAAGCATTGGCCCATGCTGAAACAAACGCTTTTGTTGAATCAGTTTTCCTATCGGGTTTGGCTCTGAAACTCACAACATTGTATCTCATTGGAGCTGCTAAAGATGAAGTCGAAAGTAACACATTTTGCTTTCCATTTTTGTTGTGATCAAATGAAAGAGAGTAAGGAGTTGAGGAGTTGAAGGAGTTGAAGAAGAAGTGGTAGTGGTGATGGAGTTGAAACGGTTGAGATGGCGGGGGATTTACAGGATTTTAAAAAGAGTTTGGATTTGATCCGCTTGAATCATAAGTAAGCTGCGCCAAACTCTGTGAACGGTTTTTGATTTTTAATATTTCTTTTTAGTGTACTTTACGGAAATACCCTTGCTTAATTGTTGGATAACTTGTTTCTTTTGTTTTACTTTGGATTATGTCAACTTATTTCTGGCAATAATTAATTGGTTATGCAGAATGTGGATCCAATTATAAGCCATAAATGCGCTATAGATATATTTATAGTCACGTTTATTATTAATTTTAAAATTTTAAAAAATAATTTAATATTATTAATTTATGTATATTTTTATATAATTTTATTATTAATTTTTAATAATATAATATAATATTTTTAAATTATAAATAATAATTTTTATTAAAAATTTTATTTTTTTAATAAATAATATTAAAATTAATTTATATTAAATCATTAAAAATTAAATTTATTTTAATTAAAAATTAAATATTATAATATTTTTAAATTTAGTATCCTTAAATTTGAGAATAATTTTTTTCAACTCAGATTTGCAGTTTTATTTAAATTCAGTTTTTTAAAGCATTAAATCCGGCGGAATAAAACTATCACCGGCGTTTCGGTCAGGCATGGCTCAATCAGGCTGGTTAGGATAAAGCAGCGGCCACGAAAAAAAGATTTAGAAAGGGGGGGGGGGGGATGTTTAAGTTTTGGCCGATGGTAATAGTAGCCCCCAGTGTTGTGGCCTTAGGCTATGACGGAAACGAGAGGTAGCGGCGATAGTGGCGGTCATAGCCGTTGCTCAAAGAAAGAAAAGTAAGAAGAAAACGAAAAGAAGGGTTAGGTTCCATGGAAAATATCATTAATGACCCTTAAAGCATTATAAAATTTTATTTTGTCATAGAATAATAAAATTTTTTGTATTTAAATTCAAAAATGATAATATTTTGGAGTTAATTTAGCATTTAATACTAGCTCATTAAAATAAGGTTTGGCCCATTTAAAAAAAAATGATTTTTATTGACTGATCTAGTCCAGTTCGACTTGATCCAAAATGGCCTGTTCTAAAATCGATTAGTAGTCTAAATTAGTTAACGTTTGATCGATTAATAGTTGACTATTAATAGGTCAAAAGTTGATTTGACCTAAATTGTTTTTTTAATTTTTTAATTTTGTGTGATTTTTTTGTATAATTTTAAATTTAAATATTTATTAGTTTATATATATTTTAAGATGAATTATTTGAAGGAATATGTTACAAAAGTAACCTCTCTTGTAGAAATTAATTTATTTTCAAATAAAATATTTTTTGTATATGTAATTTTGTGAATATCGATCAGTCTAAAGGAAAGTCCATATTTAATAGAATTACATATGCACCCGTGGTGATAGACATGTAATGATTATTCAGTTTTACATGTGAACAATAAATTGACCCAAAAGAAGATTAATTGTTTGACATAGTTTTATTATCAGTATTTGATTACTACATCAAGATATCACTTACAAGTTAATATTTTATCCAAAAATGAAATATTACTGGAGTGCCCGGTATCTTGAGATGAGATTTATTTTTATTTGAATTTATTTTGTTTTAAGACTAATATGAACTTGTTTTCTTTATTTTTCCTCTAGTAAGTTATGTCTGCTGCTAATATTACTTCCAACATCAATTCAATTCCAATGCTAAATGATTCTAACTTCAAATCATGACATGAGAATATTTCTATAGTTTTCGTGATCATGGATCTTGACTTTACGTTAAGGGTTGATTTTTCTCTACCTTTTATGGATATAAGTGCCCTTGATGATAAAATGAAAATAGAAATGTGAAAAAAAAATCAAATCGTATGTGTATTATGATCATAAAGAAGGCCATTCCAGAAGTGTTTAGGGACTAAAAAGCCAACTACAGTTAAGGAATTTCTTGCACATATTGAACAAGGTTTGTCAAGAATGAAAAGGGTGAAATTGATACACCATTGACAAGTCTAATTTCAATGAAGTATATAGATAAAAGTAATATTAGGGAATACATTATAGGATTGTCTCATCTTGCTTCTAAGTTAAGAGCACTTAAACTTGAACTCTCTAAAGACTTGCTAGTGTATTTAGTTTTAATATCCTTACCAACATAGATTAACCAGTTTAAGGTGAGCTATAATTATTAGAAAGATACATGGTCTCTGAATGAGCTCATATCACATTGTATTTAGGAAGATAATAAATTGAAAAAATATGAGACAGAAAGCGATCACCTAGCCTTTACTTTTAAAGGTAAGAACAAGGGTAAAAAAGAAAGAAGGATAAAGAAGTTGCTAATACAAGACTCTAAAAGAAACAACAAAAGAAACTAAGTAATTTAGAAGGTACTGGTTATTTCTTTTGTAGGGCTAAAGGGTATAAGAAGAAGCACTGCATTAATTATCACACATGGCATGCTAAAAAAGCTATGCTTCTTAGTTTGATTTATTTTGAGATTAATTTAACTTCAGCACCTAGACATATATGGTACTGGAACAACCACTCATGTCAATGTATTTATGCAGAGTTACCTAAGTTGCCGAAAATCCAATGATGGTGAAAGATACATCTATATGGATGATAGCAAGACAGTTGAAGTTGAAGCTGAAGCAATTAAAAAGTTTATATTATTGTTAAAGTTTGAATTTTACTTAGATCTTAATGAAACATTTATTATTCTATCCTTTAGACAGAATTTAATTTCTATTTTTACTTTGGTCAAATTTAATTTTTTTTGTTCATTTGGAAATAAAAAATTTAGTTTGTTTCATGGTTCTAGCTCTTTATCATATAAGGATAATTTTTATATACTTGATACAATTACTTCATTTAGAATCTTTGAAGTCAAGTATATGAGGTTTAAAGAGAAAATTAACTAATGAAAATTCAGCTATGTTATGATACAAAAATTGGATTACAGCTCTAAATGGAGAATAGAAAGACTTGTGTCAAACGAAATTCTCGACCCTTTAAATTTCACATATTTTGATATCTATGTTCGGGTGTCTTTGAACTCAATACATATAGATATTTATGGGTCATTTCCTATGGTTGCTTGGAATGGTCAATAATATTTTATAACGCTTATGGATGATTTTTCTAGATATGGCTACATATATCTCCTTTGTAAAAAGGTACAATCCCTGGATATGTTAAAAAATTTTAAAGTGAAGTTCAGAACCAACTTGACAAAAGAATTAAAAGTGACAGATTTGACCATAGTAGAGAATACTATGGCAGATATTACAGTTATGATGAATAACGTCCAGGGATATTTGTGAAATTTCTAAAGGAATATGGTATCGTCCCACGGTACACTATGTTGGATTTGTCCACTATGAATAGTGTTGTTGAAAGATGAAATAGGACACTTAAAAACATGGTGAGGAGTATGATTTGTCATTCTACTCTACTAAAATAACTCTAGAAAGAAGCACTTAGGACTGTAGCATATATTTTTAATAAGGTTTCAACTAAAGTGACTACTGAAACCTTTATGAGCTTCGGATAGGTAAAAAGCCTAGTTTGAAGCACTTGCATATTTGGAGATGTCTTGCTAAGATGAGGCCATATAAGCCTAATAAGAAGAAATTAAACTCAAAGACGGTGAATTACTTTTTTATTGGATATTCATAATGATCTAGAGGTACAAGTTTTATAATCTTATGACTAAGTCGATTTTTGAGTTAGGAATGCTCGATTTTTTGGAAGTTATCGAGGTTGTAGAGGGAGATACGATTAAAGATTTTATCTTTGAAAAGAAATGTATTGATATTTTCATAAGTGTTATTGGCATTGATCAGGCCTCATTGCTTACTTTGTGCAAAACATAACAAATTAAGACAATATTAGAGAACCTCCAATGTAAGAGTTGTTTCAGAAGAATAAACTTTACCACTACAAGAAACTATACTATTAAAGAGATCCACTAGAAAAAAGTAAAGTGCATTATCAAATGATTACATTATATTTCTTCAAGAACATGAGGCAGACATTAGAAATATAGAAAATAATCTAATCAATTTATGTCAAGCCATAAAAAGTTCTAACTCTCAGAAGTAGATTGATGCTATGGAAATCTGTGGAAGATAATGATGCATAAGATTTTATCCCATTACCAGATGGTGCAAAAATTATTAGTTACAAATGGATATTTAAGATAAAAAAGCATTCAAAAGTAATGTAGAGAGGTACAAGGTACGTCTTGTCGCAAAAAGCTTTACAAAAAAAAAGGTATCGACTATAAAAAGACTTTCTCTCTGGTTTCTTCAACAGACTTTTAGGATTATAATGGCATTAGTGGTGTATTTTGATTTTAAGTTACATCACATAGATGTAAAGATAGCATTTCTTAATGGCAAAATTGATAAGATAATCTATTTGGTGCAACTAGAGAACTTTATATTTTGAGGCCTAAGAATATGGTTTACAAACTTAAGAAATTCATCTATGAGCTCAACAAGCATCTCGACAATGGTATTTCAAGTTTCATCAAGTGATCATCTCATTTGGTTTCGAGAAGAATTGGTTGATAATTGTGTATAGCATAAGTTCTATGGGAGTGAGTATATTTCCTAATTTTATATGTCAATTACATTTTGCTTGTCAGCAGTGATATAGGCTTATTACACGAAGTAAGAGATTTCTAGTTAAGAACTTTGAGATAAAATTAGGTATACTGATACACCAGGATCACTCTCAGAGTATTCTTGGATTATCATAAAAGAGCTATATCAAAATAGTTCTCAAGAGATAAGGCATGTAAAATTACAAACTATGTGATACCTTTGTGACTAAGGGAGACAAGTTTAATCTTAATTAGTGTCCCAAGAATGATTTTGAGAGAAAGAAAATACAGGAAATTCCTTCTATGTTAGCAATAAGAAGTTTGATGTATGCTCATGTTTGTACGCAACTTGATATTGCGTACGTTACTGGGATGTTAGACAGATACTTAAGCAATCTAAGATTAGACTATTAAAAAGCAATCAAACGAATCTTACAGTACTTATAGAGAATAAAAGATTACATGCTCATATATCAAAGGTCAGATAAGCTTGAGATCATTAGATAAACTAACTCCGATTTTGTTAGATGTTAAGATTGTATGAAATTCACTTTGGATTACATCTATCTGCTACCTAGGGATGCTGTCTTTTGAAAGAGTGTTAAACAATCTCTTATAGCATTTTCTACAATGATAGTAGAATTTAAAGCATTTTATAAGGTATTCAATCATGGAATATGGTTAGAAAAATTTATCACAGGACTGTGCATAGTAGATGATGTTGACAAATCACTCAAATTATTTTGCAATAATAAGTCAACAGTGTTGTATTCTAATAATAACAGGAGCTCAACTAAGTCAAATAATATAGACATCAAGTTTTTAGTTATTAAAAAAAGAGTTCAGAGTGAACAATTATCTATTGAGCACATTGACGCAGACTCTATAATTGTGGTTCTTTTTCTTAAGGGATTGCCACTAAAGATCTTTCATCAGCATACCGCTCGTATGAGTGTCATGTTATTTAAAGATATTTAGTTTTAGTAAGTGTTTATAATTTTAAATACTCTTATAATATAGACATTTTCAGTTATTTCAGTTTATGGATATTTTCGAGTTATTTTCTTTAGAAATAAAATTTTAGTTTACTTACACTCTGATTTTTTGGTATGATTTGATCTCACTAAGGTATAAGGTGAACTAATAGAAAATAGACATGTTAAAATCACATTAGATGAAATTTTCATACTACACATCCACATTATAATCTATGTCATTTACTTGTATTGACATAGTGATCATTGATGGGTCGAGTTCTGATAGATGTAATGAAGGTCGCTTTCATCGTATATTGGTATGATTGATGGAGCGGATTGATTATAGATACATTTTAAAAATAACAGTAAGGTTAAGCTTATACGGTTATTTTTACAAAATATAATTATAAAATTATACATATAGCCCAAGTGGCAGATTGTTATATTTTTTAATCTAATATTGTTGGATTTTTAATCCAACATTAGGTTTATATATGAAAAATTATGTATTACAAATTGTCATATAAGGCTAAGCTCAATTAAAGTAATCAGTTAAGGTTTTTGGTATTATAGAATTTAATGTATCTAATACGATATGGGTCTTTAATGTGTAGAAATCTAATAGTATTATAATTCTACGATGGGTAGAATAAGGAATACTTAGTGACAACAGAAAAAAATTATCTATATAACTGGTTATGGTCCCTAAGTCACACGTTTTCTTTTACTTTTTTGACATTTCATCATTAGAGAGAGAGCATAAAAATTATCTATATAACTGGTTATGGTCCCTAAGTCACACGTTTTCTTTTACTTTTTTGACATTTCATCATTAGAGAGAGAGCATAAAGAGAATTAAAGAAATTTATAGGAGAACGTGTAGATCTGAAAAGCCAACCACATAATTTTAGAGAATAATTCAGCATTATAAATTCAGGTTTACTTTCGTATAATTTTGTTATTAATTTTTAATAATACAATATTATATTCCTAAATTATAGGTGATGGTTTTTATCAAAGGTCTTATATATCCTAACAAAAGGTGTATTGAGCTTTTTAGTTTGTGATTGCTACATCCATGTTGTCGGGACTTGTTGCAGGCATTTTTCTTTCTTTTTTTTCTAGTTTATTTTTATTTTTTTAATTATAGATAGATGTGATCCGTTGAATTCTGACAATTACATTTAATTAAAATTTCGAAAGGATATTATTGTATTTATAAAATGATTAAATAATTTTTCAACACCTAAATTTAAGAAGTCCAACTTAATTAAATTCATCTAAGATAAATTTTATATTCCACATTTGTCATTATGGTGAGATCTTTGATTAAAATGTACAAAAAAAAAAAAAGAAAAACTTGTTTGGCTCCCTTGGCATAACTCCATTGAGTTTGAATGTTTACATCTGTGGTTAGTCGAGTACAAGTAATAATAATAGGTGATGGCTGGAGGTTTACAGATGGCTAGACTTTTATGAATGAGATTTCTAATTTCCTTATAGAATTTTATTTTTTAAAAAAATTTATATAAAAAATGGTATGATATGGTACTACAAGGAAGCATATATCAACATAATTTTATCTCCTTTATTACTTCATTAATTAGCTTATTTTATGCTAACTATCTTTAACTAGGGTTAGTTCACCCCGATTTTCTAATTTTTTTTATTCTACATTACATAATTTTTTCTTTTTGGGTAAAATAATCTTTTCTAAAAAATAAATAAAAAAATTGGTAGTTAAGCTCATCACATACATGTCTAATTAATTATAAAACAAAATTTTTGGTGATACCGTAAATAGGAGTTAGTGGTGGGTTAGCTAACAATTAATGGTGTTGTGTAAAATTAAATTCCTTAAATAAGTAGTAACGTATAAAAAATATAGTGATGGCAAAATCTTCCATGGGTTTAGAGTCCCACGGGACTCTACCCTAATTGGAGAGAATTTTGAATAAGTTTTGGAGAATGGTTTGAGGAATGAGAAAAAAATAATCTCTAACTTCTTAATGGGGTAGAGTTTTATTTTATACTCGCCACTCCAGTGATACCTCAATCCCTATTATATATAAATATCTTTTCTATTTTTATTAAATAATTTTTATTTCATCAATTACGATGTTAATTAATAATTTTTATTTTTATTTTTATTGATATAAATAGCTATAACTAAAAGGAAAACCTAAAATATAATTTTTATTTAACCTTAAAACATTGTTATATATTTGTTTTCTCTTAAGACATTATTTTCTTCAAGAATTTTTCAATTTTAATATCGTTTTAAGATATGGTTTCAACATTTGGATTTTTTTAAATACTTTCAATACTTTATAATATAGTGATGATTTTATTTAAGTCTTTAATTTATAATTTATTAAAATTATATATTTATATTTACTATAAAATAAATAAATAGAGAATGGACTGGAGATGAGAAAATCATTTCCCAAATGAGGATTTCTTATTTTTATCTCACTAAATTTATTAAAAAATAAAGTGGGATAAATTTTTAATAGAGTGGGGAATGAGCCAGACATCCCCGCCCCCACCCCTATACCATTGCCATTAAAAATCAATTGGTCGACAGTCATCAGCCTTTTTTGAGGTAGGCAGTTGAAGAAGAAATCCCCATGTGGTGAACTTGTGACTGATCAATTAACTTGTGCTAAATTTTGTTTAAAAAGCCATTGACTAAAATAAGTCATGTCTTTCCTTTCGGTGCAGGATTTGGCATAAAGAGGGAGCTAACTGGTAACCATGCTTTCTTGATAACCCAGTAATGTGGTTTGATTGTTTGCTGAATCTGAGTAATTGAAACAAATCAAATAGTAATATGTAAAAAAATTGTAACCAAAAAAAAAAAGGAAAAAAAAAGAAAAGAAAGGTTGAACGTCACGTCAAATATCCATTTCAAAACTAGCGGCCTGTTAAGAAAACAGTAGCATTAATGAAAATGAACACGGTAGATTGAAACTGCTTCCCACTTGAATAATCTTGATAAAACGAGAAAAAAAATATTTATGTCGATTAAAAAAATAACATCAAAATAATGAGATATACTATCAATGTTAATAATGAACTTTGTTCACTCTTCACTGATTTATTCTCCTTGAAACTTATGATTTCCATTTTGTATAACGAAATATCAACACTTACGCATCTTGCTACATAACCAATATTCGAAACGCATTTTAATTAGCAACTTTCGATGAAATTTTCTTCTTTTCACATGCCTTTCTTAATTTTTTCTAAAATCAATAATTGATGTTCATGGAACTGCCCCTGGATTCATTTTCCAGATATAACTGGAGCTGAATTCTAAATCTTATATATATATTATGTGCCTAATTTATTCTCTTAAAAAAGAAGTAAGGCCAACAAATTAATGTCGCATGAAAAACAAAAATTTCCGGAAACAAGGGAAACCTTATTTATGAATTTAGCCTTCCGACCAAAACAACCCCCAAAAAAACAATATGTGTTTTGAAAGAAAGAGCATTCAGAATTCAGGAAATTTCTCTATTCTATTAGGCACTTGTAAAGCTAGAGTCTTTTTTTTTTTTGTCTTTTAATTTATCTCTAACTTTGTTAAAATTGAGGGTACCTGACTAAAAAACTACTAGAGAGACAGTCAATCTCTAGTGCAGACCCCTCAATTTTTTTTTTTTACGTAAACACATTTTGTAGCCATAGAGTTTAAAAGAATTACTTTATAACTTTTTAAAATCATATGGCTTTATAATTAATTTAAAAAGTAATTATTTTAAGCTACATGATTTAAAATTGTGTCCGCATTAACAAAAATTATAGATGTCACACCTGAAAATGGTCATATATATAGATAGATAAAGAGAGAGAGAGAGAGTTCTTCTCTAGTGCAAACATTCGTATTTTATTTTTTAATACAGTCACACTTTAAAACTGTAGAGTTTAAGAGAGTTAGTTTTTAACTCTCTAAAACTGCATGGCTTTATATTTCATTTAAAAAGTAATTGTTTTAAATCACATGATTTAAAAATGTACCTGAATTAATAAAAATATGAATGTTTGCATCTAAGAATAATTTTGTATGTATTGTGTAAATTTTATTGAACTCACAAGTGCACGAATTTACTGTATAATAGATTAATGGTGACGACTGTTAATCCTACAACAAGGTGGATTTTAATTAAGTGTTGAATTAATTTTCTAAATGGGTAGTTGAATTATGGTGAAATTAATTTAATCTATCTTAAAATTAAAGTTAAAATGACAGAAATAAATTAAAGTAACAACTATTATAATAAAGTATTTGGGTATCGAATCTGCATCAACATGTACCAAGGCTCAATATTCTTTATTAATATCAATTAAATCATGAGAAAAAAATACACTCCTCATGAATCACACTCTAATTAATATGGTGTTAAGAGCTTATCGTACCAAATAATAATAACTGTACTATTACTATCTGTTGACGAAAAGTCAAAATATCCACATAAATTAGAGAGGAAGTGAAAATAAATTTAACAATTAAGCCCATAGAACATGTTGAGACTTCACCTTCAACTCAAGCTTGAAAGAAAATTAGCTACTCATATTTGAACTTGAGGTAAAATGAAAATTTTATTAAAATACTTAGAAAATATAATATGAAAAAAGAATCAAAGAGAATGAAACTCAAAAATAAATTCAAGAGTGTCAAATTAGTACAAGGAGAGCCCTCCTTTTATAGATACAATGAGTAAATCATGGCCATCAGATTAAAACAACTTTGATACATAGGATTATGCCATGTGGCAAGTTCTGACTAGTTTGAACACATCATCAAGGCTATTATCCTGTGTATATATATGTAGCATGTTTTTCTATGAACATTTTATAAACATTTTATTCAATAAGATTATGACATGTCATCAGTCAAGCCACGTTATCAGTCAACACCACATAATCAGTCAATGCCACATCATTCCTCCAATTAAATACTGTCATGTCATTGGTCGGTGCCACGTTATCAGTCAATGCCATGTCATCATATAGTATATATGAACATTATCATAAATAGTATATGTGAACAGTACCGTATATGTGAACAGTGACATTTATACTTTTATACTCTTCTAAAGATTTTCGACTGTTCTGAGTTCAGATTTGAGTTTGTTTTGTCATCCAATATCTCATTTATTGTAAAATGATCATGATACCCCTAAAATACATAAAATACTTAATTATAATAAAACACACATAATTAAAATCACAAGAAACTTAAATACATAAAAATAAAAAAGTTAATAGAACATGAGGTATAAAATAATAATTTTTTCTTTATAAATAGACATTATCTAGTACTTAACATACTCCCTAACTAGTTTATTGCTAGTCCATAGCAAATTAAGCGAAAATAAATTTAAAGACAAATTTTTTTGAATTATCATATTTATTTAATTAGACTTATGACAACAATCAAATAAAAGTATAAGCATTATTTTCAATATTTAAGAAATCTTACTCCCAAATCAATCATCTACATAAATTAATCTAGCAGATATTATCACAGCTATTGTAATCAAGTTGCTTTTAAGAATGACATGTCAATACTCTAAAATCTCACTGGTAGTAACACTCTCACAAAGAAATTAAATCCAATAACAATAATTACTCCCATGAATAGTAAATTGAGAAAAAATAATACAGTAATATCACACACTCTCACCAAGATGAAATAAATATGTCTACGGCTTAGAAATAATACGATTTCAAGTTAAAATGTTAATCATACCAATATATTTATTAATTATATTTATATATTTATATATTTATATATTTATATATTTATATATTTTTCCTTTTTTATGCATTACTACATCTTTACATCTCATGTAACTAGTTTCTACTTTAGACTATACTTTCCTAAAATGAAGAAGGACTTTTATTAGGACGTAACGAAAACTAGGGACATAGATAGTCCGATATTGATTTTAACTTTATTTTCTTCTAATTTTCTAAGATAAGTTCCTAACATTGTCTTCTACAATCATACTAATCTTGATTTTAATTTTATCATTTTTGTTGGCTGTTATCTGAGATACCTATTTATTAGGAAGATAGATATTAGGTTATTACTATAAGTCAAGATTATTGAAATTCTTGATATTGTTAGCCTCTAGTATTATCTAGAAAAAAATTTATACTATAATCCCATTAATATAATGGAAGATTATATCGGATTATGGTCTCATAATTTTTCTTGCTTTGAGTTTTCCACATAGGGTTCTGTGTCTTTTATGATTTGTTTATTACTTTGGATTGTGTTTGTTTATTTGCTACCTATTTATTTATAGCACACATCTTATTTTAATCACATAAAAAGAGAAAGAGTTTTGTTTCTGCTTAATTTGCAATTGTTTATGTGATTCCTTTTCCTAATAGAGTGCTATTAGAGTCAAGATTTATATTTTTTATTACTTAAGTTAGACTCAGCATGTATGATTAAATTAAAGTCATTGAATTGTGATATTTGAGAGTCTAAGACGAAAGATTTACTATACATGAAAGACTTACATAAATCCATTAAAGGTGAAGAAGTTAGACTTGCTAATTTAGGAGATAAGAAGTGGGCTCGCTTAAACTAAAAGTTTGTGGGTGCTATTAGACAATGGATTAATTAGAGTATGTATCACTATGTCATGAACGAATTCAGGCTGATATTCTTTGGAGAAAATTAGAGGAGACTTAAAAGCAGCCGACTACACAGAACAATGCCAATAAGATTAAGAAGCATGTTAAATTGAAATATAAAAAGGAGCATAGTATAACTAAACATACTAGTGAATTTCCTAGCTTAGTTGATTAGCTAATTACTATGAAGATTATTCTAGATGATGAGTTACAAATATTATTATTATTTAGTTCTTTGCTTGACTATTGAAAGACATTAGCGATGTCAGTGAATAATTTAGTGTTGAACAGAAAATTAATCTTGGATATGATTACAAATAGGCTATAGAATAAAAAATCTAGAAGAAAAAATGTTTAAATTGTTCCCCAAGATCAAATGCATTTATTTTAAAGAAGCAAAAAAGACAGGGGGAAGCCAAAGTAAGAATTCCTGTCAACAGAACAATGATAAACCGAGAGGAAGATCTAAGTCATAGAGGAGAAACATGAAGTGCTTTTATTGTTAGAAAATAGGTCATGTTAAAAAGAAGTATGGGTTTTGGAAAAAAAGAAAAGACAAAAGAAAAGGGTGATGCTAAAAAAAAATTACAAAGAAAATACTACAACTATAATTAATGATGATATGAATATTATTTATAATAAGAGCTCAATAAATCTCACTTGCCATACCACTGATTGGGTGATTGATTTGCATGCTTTATTCATGTTACCACACATCGTGACTACTTTGCATCTTATACTAATAGTGATTATGGCTTTTAGATGAAAAATAAAGAAACATCCAAAATTGTAAGCATAGGAGATATTTTTTTGGAAACCAATATTTGTTATAAGTTGCTGCTTAAAAATATTAGACATGTAGTAGATATTTGCTTTAATTTGATCTTTATAAGCAAGCTTGATAACGATGGTTATAGTAACCAATTTGGTAAAGAAAAATGAAAGTTCACCAAAAGGCTCCCTAATATTAGTCAAGGGGAGGAAAGTAAACATTTTTTATGTGATGAAAGATAAGATCAAGAAAAAAAATGAATGTGGCTCTGAAAGATCTTGAGATTGAGACATGGCATAAAAGACTTGATTTTATTAATAAGAAAAAGTTAGAAACTCTTGCTAAAAAAGGATTTCTACCCAGCTTTGCAAGTATATTACTTAAGACTTATGCTCATTGCTTAGTTGAAAAGACACAGAGTAGCTTTTAAAATTTTTTCTCCGTATAAAAAGTTACAAATACGTGATTTGATTCACACTGATATCTACATGAAGTAGATTAATAGGAAGTGCATTTTATTTTGTGATTTTTATTAATGAGTGTTCTAGAAGAATACGGCTTTTACTTTAAAATATAAAGATTAGGTGCTTGATATGTTTAAGTTCTTCCATGCTTATATTGAGAGAGGGACAAGAAGAAAATTAAAATATGTGAAGGCGAATAATAATGGTGAGTATAAAAGACAACTTGAGTAGTACTATAGATCTTATAAAATTAGCCTTGAGAAGATTGTGCCAAAAACTTCTCTGCAGAATAGTGTTGTAGAAAGGATTAATAGAACAATTAAAAATAGAATCAAGTGTATGCTTTTTTATGCCAAGCTTTCTAAATCTTTTTAGGCAAAAGTTATGTGTACTGTAATTAACTTGATTAATCTTTCTCCTTCAACATTATTAAATGGTGATATATGTAAGAGAGTTTGAATTAGGAAAGATGTTTCTTATAAACACTTGAGAGTATTTAGTTGTAGAATATATGTTTACATCTCTAAAAATGAAAGATTAAAACTTGATGATAAAGCCAAAGAATACATTTTCTTAGGCTATAGACATGAAAATTTAGTTACAAGTTACGGGATCTAAGGAAAAGAAAACTGATTAAAAGTAGAGATATTATATTTTTAGCTACAACTTCACTTATTAGGATAAGATGCTCTCGCTATTAAGAGAAGATGACATCACTTAACTGTGGTAATAATAGGATGTGTTGATAATAAAGTTTGTTGCCATAAAATCTTATACCGTAGTAGTTGATGTAGGCTTAAACGCATCTTTTCTTTAGCCTTTGATTTTTTGATAGAGACCGATCTAATTTTGTTGGCAAGTTTGGAAGAAGTTGATGAACCTCACTTATATCTAGAGATTCTTATTATTTAAACTTCAGTTTCTTTACCTGTAGTTCGTGAAGATTATGAGAGAGCTAGAGAGGATAATAATGATTGTCTAGTAGAAACAATTGAGTAAATACCTTCAGAACCACTAGCATTGTCAGTTAGATAGAATTGAAAAGGTCCACTAAGGAATGACAACCTTCCACTGGATATCCACTATATGAGTATATGATACTTATAGATAAAAGGTAGCCAGAGTGTTTTGAAGAATTTATATGTCATCAACATAAAAATAAGTGGGTTAAAACTATGTAAGAAGAGATGAAATCCTTAAATAAGAATATACTTCTGACTTAGTAAAGCTTTCTAAGGGAAAGAGAGCATTGAAAAACAAATGAGTTTATAGGCTAAAGATTAAAAATAACTGACAACAAGATACAAGGTTAGGTTGGTTGTGAAAGGTTCAATCAAAGAAAAGGTATTGATTTTAAAAAAATATTTTCTCCTATGGTGAAGATGTCTTCTATTCGAGTTATTTTAGGATTAATAATTAGCTTGAATTGAGAGATTGAACAACTTGGTGTAAAAAATTACTTTCTTGCATGATGATAGAGAGGAAATATACACAGAACAACTTGAAAGGTACAATATCAAATGCAAAGAAGAACTTATGGGGTTGAAGAAAAGTTTATATGGTCTGAAACAAACACTAAGGTAGTGGTACATGAAGTTTGATTCTTCCACGAAGAATCATGGTTTTAACAAGACAATATATGATCATTGTGTTTATGTGAAGAAGTTTAGTAATAATGATTTTATTATTCTTTTACTTTATATGAATGACATATTAATTGTTAGTCAAGACGCTAGTAAGATTGATAATCTAAAGAGATAAACAATTAACTCTTTTGTAATTGAGGACTTACGATCGATAAAGCATATTCTTAGCATAAAAATTTTTGGTGACAGAAAAATTAGAAGTTACGGTTATCTTAAGAAGTATAATTAAAAAGATCTTTAAAAGATTTAACATGAGTAAGGTAAAATTTGTTTATTCTCCACTTGTTGACTATTTCAAATTTAATTTTAAGCATTGTCTTACAAGTGAAAAAGCAAGAGATTAAAGAAGTTATTTATGCTTTAATAGTTGGTAGTTTGATATACGTCGTGGTTTGTATAAGATCAGATATTACTTATGCAGTTAGTATAGTCAGTTAGTTTCTTTCTAATTTAGACAAAGAATACTGGATAATGATAAAGTAGATTTTCAGATATCTCAAAAGCACTTCCAAGCTATGTTTATGTTTTGGTTGGGACAGAATTACATTGTAAGTGTATATAAATGTGGATATAACAGGAGATGTTGATTATAGGAAATCTCTATTCGCATAGTTACTCACCTTTGTGGGGGAAGTAGTATCACGACAATCCAAAGTTCAATAGCATGCTGCTTTGTTCATCACTAGAGCAGAGTATATTATAATTACTGAAGGTTACAAGGAAATATTATGGATGAAGAATTTCCTACAAGAGTTAAGTGTGAACCAAGACAGCTTTATTATGTAGGTGACAATTAAAATGTCATTCACATGACAAAAAATTGAACATATCATTTGAAATCCAAGTGTATTGATGTTGAAGTATTATTGGATACAAGACGTGTTTGAGAAGAAACAATTACAACTTGAGAAGATTAACATAATAGAGAATGGTCACATATAATGACAAAATTATTACCCAAGCAGAAGGTAAAAAGTTGTAACCAATAAGAAAGCTTAATGGTGCCCCTCAAATAAGCTGGAGGGGGAGATTTGTAAGGTACCATTTTAATTTAATGGACCAAAATGCCTAAAGTCCAAATAATTTGAAAATTTTATAGTTATTACTAAGCTTTTGACTTGGATGAAATTAATGGTATATTATATAAAGAAAAATAAGTGAAGAATTGTGGGGTTGTAGCCATTACTAAAAGAGTGAAGATGTAGCGAGAGAAACATAGACAGCTGCGATGTTTTGGTTTTGGCAAGAGTAATTTCAATCTTTAATTGGACAATTTGAAGGCAATTTTAACTTTCTTTTCTCCCAAATTTTGAAGGCAAATTCCTAACATTATCCTTTATAATTCTACCAATCTTGATTATTATTTTGTCTTCTTGTTGGCTATTATTTGAGATACTCACTTATTGGAGAGACAGTATTAAGCTATTACTTTAAGCTAAGATTATTAAGATTCTCGATTTTTCTACCCTCTAGTGTTATCTAGAGAAGAATTTGCATTGTAATCCATTAATATAATAGAAGATTATATCAGACTAGGGTTCCATTATTTTTTTTGCTTTGAGTTTTCACGTAAAAATATGTATTTTTTATGATTAGTTTATTATTTTGGATTGTGTTGGCTTATTTTTTGCTTGTTTATTTATGGTATAGATCTTAGTTTAATCACAAAAAACGAGAAAGAGTTTTTTTTGCACATAATTTGCAGCTGCTTATATGAGTCTTTTTCCCAACATAAACTTATAATCCATCTAAACTTCTGTTATCTTTTAAATTATATTTTAATATTAACATAATTAAATCTTAGTTTTTGATAATATTGTCTCATTCTCACCAAAAATTTACTAGACTAATAAATTTGATACCACGAAAGTAAAATTGTATTGTTCCAATTATAAATGACAAAAAGAGACCACTATTAATATGTGTTGATGAAGATCAAATAATGTTTCAATATTTATTATGCATAAATCTAAATTAATGTGTATATTTGGACATTTAATTTTTTTTTTGGTCCGATCACGAGGTGTCCTAAGAGTGAACCCCAACCGTGGTAGGCACCTTTAAGCCTGTATCATATCCCTAGACTAATCCCTGCTCGGCCTGGGAGGCATAAGCTCTTTCAACAAATGTGACTTCCTTACGACTCAAACTGGGGAGTATACCTAGTCAAGCCGCTTAAGAGGGAACAATTGTCAATTGATTCAACACCTTGTTTGTTGCATGTTTAATATTTTTATTTGCTAGTGATTTGGAAAATATTTATCATTTAATTAAATATAAAATTCTATCCACAAACCTATATATTACCCACGAGTAGAAAGTTACTAAATACTTAATTATTTATTCACTAAATTAAGTCAAAGTTAAAGATTAAAATATTTGAATCCAATGATCGATATTATCAATACTATAAAAATTCTTATAGCATCATATAAAAATCTTACAACTACTAAAGCTATAGCAATAATACTGACTGAGGTCTGCATTAATATCAATTGAAATCAATTTATTTCTTTTAGTGTTTTTGAAAATAAGTTCTAAGAATATATAGCTTCGATTTACAGCTAATTTAGCATATGTGAGATTATTTTAGATCAATTAATTGAGTTTTGGCAGACCATGACATAACGAAAGAAGACTTATTCAAATAAGAGACAAGTTACACTTAATTAGGGAATACTCGGTAAGTCTTATCCTGTATAATTGACTTGAAAGCCCGACGGAATCAATGGACAGATGGATTAGCCAACAAATGAACAATCTTCATGGAGTTACATGCCTTGTAATAATCAGAGGATTTGACATAATCATGAGTTGTGTACTTGGCCTATCCAACGTGAAATAATACGGTCTTTAAAAGTTATCTAAAATTATAATCGAATGATTTTTAAGCAGTTTTATAGTTTCAAGCAACAATAAAAAAAATAGCTCGGAGAAATGAACATATCTTTCCACGGGAATTGAGGAGACAATTGCCTTGTGCTCAAAGCAAACATAGGGGCATAATTTTACATAGAACCAGAAAAGCACAAAATGGATATGCACCTTTTTCGGTTAATTTATTAACTACCTTTGAAATCCTCCATCTTACGAAACCAAATATAAGATATAGATATGCACCGCCTTTGTGTGTATTTGTTGCTTCTGTCATCAAATATCATCCAAATTTCAGTTAAAGGCTTTTTTAGTAAACTAAGAGAGTATTAGTTGTGGTAAAAATTACTCCCA
Source organism: Aegle marmelos (assembly GCA_030449875.1). Taxonomy (NCBI): domain Eukaryota; kingdom Viridiplantae; phylum Streptophyta; class Magnoliopsida; order Sapindales; family Rutaceae; genus Aegle; species Aegle marmelos. The sequence goes on from JASUUL010000115.1 coordinate 14,688,381, forward strand.
AAATTCGGCGCAGATTACATTCACTACTAGTGCTACTGCCATTTCTACAGTTAATTCAAATCTTGTAATTACCCATTTAAATCATTTCAACTTCAACCCAAATCCTTAACCTCTCAAATCTATTTCTCTCATTTCTATCAGTAATTTTAAGCTTTGAAACAACGTCAAAATCAATGTCTTTGCCTATTAATTGTTGCTATTTCTTTTGATTCTTTTCTTTAGTTCATCTTTAGCAATTCCTTGGAGTTACAATGTGCTAAGCGTGGGAGCCAGCCCCAATGGCCAGACTGACTCAGCACAAGCCTTTCTTCCTGCATGGGCTAAAGCCTATGGCTCGGCCGAGGCTGCAACCGTTTACGTGCCGCCGAGGAGGTACTTGCTACACAATGTTGTGTTTCAAGGCTAATGCAAGAACAATGATAATACCATACGTATGGATGGGAATCTAGTGGCTCCAGCTGATTATCATGGTATTGGAAATGCTAATTGTAAAATATTAAATATTGGTGTAAATAACAAGTATCAAAATACTTATACAAATAACGTAAATATTAGTTAATATAAAAAGTTTATTGTAATTTTGACTTAACTACAATCTAAAGCCCACATTCCCCTAAGTTCACAATTCATAAATCAAACACTAAGTTGCTTTCTCACAATCTTACTCATCATTTCCAAATTATTTGCACCATAGCCACTATCCAACTCATCCTTAGCTTATCATAGCCTAGTATCATGTCTCGTTATCGATGGTTGCGCAGCCCATCCAAATTATTTGCACCATAGCCATTATCTAACTCATCCTTAGCTTAGCATAGTCTAGTATCACGTCTCGTTATCGATGGTTGAGCAGCCAGCTCATAGTGACGTTAGCTAGTAGCTCCATGCACAACTTCATCACAACATAGTCAGTGGCCAAAAGGTATTAGTGCTGGTGGACAACAGTATAAAAAATCACATTATTTGAATTTTATATTGAAAATCATTTTTTGAATATTATACATACCAAAATTTTGATGAAATAAAATAAAATAAGGTTCATTCATGATTATTCTAATTTTATTTTATACATTCTTAGGTTAATATAATTAAATTAAGTTCTAAATAAAAAAATCAATTATCGTCAAGCAGTTCTAATGGGGATGGGGAGGGAATGGGGACATATATAGAATATTGAGGATGGGTACGGGGATGTTGAACCTCTCCCCTCACCTTTCTATTGTCATCTATAGGAGAAATTTAGGCTACGCCATAATAAAATCATTAAGAAGAGTTTCAAATGATTTGTAAATTGTAAGTATCAATAGTGTTCCAAAAAAAAGAGTTGAATGTTATGTCAAACATCCATTTCCGAAACTAGCAAAATTTCGGCTAGTTATAAGAAATAAAAAGAAAATAATATCATTGACAGAAATGCACACGATGGACTCAAACTGCTTCCCATTTGAATAATCTGATAAAATGAAATAGAGAGGCATACCGCGAATAATGAACTTATTGCTCCTAATCTGTTTGTTTTGAAACATTATGATATGTTCCATTTTAGTATAACAAAATGTCCAACGCCGATGTAGCTTGCTACACAGCCATTATTCAAACACACTTTATCAACTTTTATTGAAATTCACTTTTTACATTGGCTACTTAATTGTTTCTTGAAATCAATAGTTGATTTTGATGGAATTGCGCCCATGGATTCATTTCTATATATAACTAGAGTTAAATCTTTTGAATATTATTTATCATTTGCCTAATTTATTCTCTAAAAGCAAGTAAGGTCAATTAATTATTGTCACATGAAAAACAGTAATTTCTTGGAACAAGGAAGTTATAACACTAGGCAAACGTTATTCATGAGTTTAGCCTTCCGAAGCCAAAACAACAATCTCTGCTTTGACGGAATAGCCATTAAGAATTCAGATAATTTCAATACTCTTATTGGGCACTTGCTAAAATTGTGGGTCAAACAATAATTCAGTTGTTTTCGAAAAAAAGGGAAAAATTATGTTACAAATATTAATACTCCAGCACCAACGCCTGGGCTGCATTATTATTGAAATCAATTTATTTCTTAGAGTGTTGTTCGAAGCAATTTTTACGATTAGACAGCTTTGATTTGTAGTTGGTTTAGCATCTTTGAAATTCTTTTAAATTAATTAATTAAATTTTGGCATACCTTGACATGACGAGAGAAATCGTATTAGAATAAAAGATAAGTCACCCGTAATCACAGAATGTATATTGAGGCTTATCCATATAATTGACTTGAAAGCCCGAAGGGATAAAAGGAAATATATGTATTAACCGACAAATGAACAAATCTGATGAATGGAGTTTGCATGCCTTTTAATAGTTGTAGCATTTGATAAAAATAAAATTATTAGTTGTGTACTTGTGTGTATCCAATGTTAATTGATACAGTATTTTGAAGTTACTTCAAAAGTTTAGTAGGGTAGTTTTTAAAAAATTTTATTTACGGTAATTTCAAGCAACAAGTAGAAATAATTCAGAAAAATGAACTGATCGTCCCATGGGAATAGAGAAGGCGTTGATCTTGCGCTCAAAGCAAAAATACGGGCATAATTTTATATGGCCCCAGGAAAGCAGAAAATGGACAAGCACTTTTCTCCGTTAATTTATTAACTACCTTTGAAATCTCCAATGTTACGAAACCATATATAGATATGCACATGACTCTTGTACGTATATGTTGATTTTGTCATCAGATATTATCAAAATTCCAGTTAAAGGGTATTTTTAGTAAATTAAGATCGTATGAGTCAAGGAAAAATCATTATCAAATTCGGCGCAGATTGCTTTCACTGTTAGTACTACTGCCATTTCTACAGTTCAGTAAAATCCTTTAAATACCCTCTTAAATCTTTTCAATTTCACCCCAGCTCATCAACGTCTCAAATCTATTTCTCTCATTTCAATCGGTCAATTTAAGCTTTAAACAATTGTCAAAATCAATGTCTTTGCCGACTAATTATTTGCTATTTCTTTTGATTCTCTTCTTTAGTTCATCTTTGGCAATTCCTTTGAGTTGCAATGTTCTGAGCTTCGGAGCCAGACCCGATGGCCAGAGTGACTCAGCAAAATCCTTTCTTGCCGCATGGGCTAAAGCCTGTGGCTCGGCCAAGGCCGCAACCATTTACGTGCCACCAGGGAGGTACTTGCTACACAATGTTGTGTTTCAAGGCCAATGCAACAATAATGATATTACTATACGTATTGATGGGACTCTGGTGGCTCCAGCTGATTATCATGTTATTGGAAATGCCGGAAACTGGATTTTATTTGAGCATGTTAATGGGGTTTCTATTAATGGCGGCGTTCTTGATGGCCAAGGTGCTGGCTTGTGGGCTTGTAAAAAATCACACAATAGTAATTGCCCCGGTGGCGCTACGGTAATTAAGTTGAAATATTTTCCTAAAAATATATAGTCATAAATCAATTGGCTTTTGGCTTTCATATTGATTGGCTTTGTACTTTAATTATTATAATTAATAATTTCTTCGTACATGCATGAGCAGACACTTGACTTTAGCAACTCAAACAGGATTGCGATTAACGGATTAGCATCCGTAGATAGCCAGATGTTTCATATTGTCATCAATGGATGCAACGATGTGAAAGTACAAGGGGTCAAAGTTTCGGCCTCTGGTGACAGCCCTAACACCGATGGCATTCACGTTCAATTATCAAGTGGTGTCACAATTTTGGACTCGAAAATTGGGACCGGTGATGATTGTGTGTCAGTTGGCCCTGGCGCCACGAATTTATGGATTGAAAATGTTGCTTGTGGCCCTGGCCATGGTATCAGGTAAAATTTAGAAACACTGTAATTCGTTTCTCTCTTTATGTTTGCCGGTATAAATATTTAGCGCTGATTAAAGTGGACATTATGATTTTGTTGCAGCATTGGTAGTTTAGGCAAAGAGCTGCAAGAGGCTGGAGTGCAAAATGTGACAGTAACAACAGCGACATTTACAGGCACTCAAAATGGAGTGAGGATTAAGTCCTGGGGGAAACCAAGTAATGGATTTGCCAGGAACATTCGTTTCCATCATGCTCTTATGAATAATGTCGATAATCCAATCATAATTGATCAAAATTACTGCCCTGACAACAAGAATTGCCCTGGACAGGCACGCTATTTATTTATCACAAATTTGTAGATGTAGTTACGTAAATGTTGATGTGATTAAAATTCAACTCAATATTATTTTTTTCTTTTTCAATAGGCCTCAGGGGTTAAAATCAGTGATGTGGTATATCAAGATATTCATGGAACATCGGCAGCGGAAATTGGAGTAAAATTCGATTGCAGTTCAAAGAACCCATGCTCTGGAATTAGATTGGAGGATGTGAAGATCATTTACAAGAATCAACTAGCTGAAGCTTCCTGTACCAACGCTGAGGGATCGGCCTCTAGATTTGTTCTGCCAAATAGTTGTTTGAAGACTTGATGTTGTGAAAAGTGTTGAAGTTGAAAAAAGAAAAGGCATAAGAAGCCGATCATGGTTAATTTATTAAAGTAAAAAACTTTATGCAGCAGAATTGAGCTGAAATTACCAAGGTTGTAATAGGAAGCCAATATATATATATAATAAAAGGGCACCGGAAACCGATCATTATACTTTATACTAAGGTTATTCGGTTATGTAAAACTACGCCCATTCGGCTTAGAGGCAACTCTTACAATGTGTTGACAGTATTGCCGTCTCTTTTCCCACATAGAAATTCATAATGTTAGGGAATATATTAATAATTTACTTTATGACAACTGCTATTTCTCAATTTCAGATTTTTGTCCGTTGACAAAACATGCATATACTACAAGAAAAATATTTTTTTATGACTACTGAATACAGTTGAAATAAGTGTCATACTGCCGAAAATGTGTTTTTTTAATGGCCACAGGCAGTCACCAGTAGTGACTAATACTTAGGAAACTCTTTCCAATCGGCCGCCATAAATATTTTTATTTCAAGTAAAATTGACCACTGTAAATATGTAAATATAGATTGAAAATTAATATGGACTAATGATTCATATTGATAACCACTTTAAGCTGCAAAAAGAGTATTTTTTATTTTCTTTTGCAGTTGTATTTGCATTATCAATTTCAACTAATTAATTACCATAAAAATACACTATTTGTTAGGGCCAAACACAATTGGAAAAAATAAGTAGAGTAAAAAAAACTGGGTTCTAATTGATTACGCAATCGGCAATATGTTAGGTTAGTTGGAATAAATTATATTTCTAATTGAATTTTAGTATTTCCAAGAAGATGAATGGTGAAATTCATTTTATTCTACTTCATGGTTAAAATGATCATTTTATTAATTACTTCCAGAAAAATTCTATGAATTAATGGACAAAAACATGGTTGAAATTTATTTTTTATTAATTTCCTCTGGGAAAGAAGTCAATGAATCAATGGGCAAATATTATTTTATAAATAATGCATGTGTAGCCTAAACAAAATACAGTAATACACAAAAAGTTACATGACACTACTACAATGACTTAGTAATTAATGTATCAATGGAAAATTATTCTTTCATAAATAATTTCAATAAATATATTGTAACCTTAACAAAAAATAATAATACACAAAAAGCTACATGACACTACTATAGTGACTTAGTAACCAATGAATCAATGGACAAATATTCTCTTTTTAATAATTTCGACAAATACATGTGCAGCCTAAACAACAAACAATAATACACAAAAAAGTAATACAGAAAAAGCTGCACAACACTACTACGATGGCTTAATAATCAATGACACAATGGACAAATATTCTTTTATAAATAATTTCAACAAATACATGTGCAGCCTAAACAAAAAACAGCAATACACAATAAGCTACACAACACTAGTACAATACCTTACTAATCAATCAATCAATGGACAAATATTCTTTCATAAATAATTTCAACAAACACATGTGCAGCCTAAATAAAACACAATAATACACAAAAAGCTATACGACACTACTACAATGATTTGTTGCTAAAAGTTAAAAACAATGCAGATTAATCAATGAATCCTTGATAAATCCTTAATAAAATATAATACTCCAAAAGCTACACGGCACTACTACATACAATGATAATTTGTTTTCCTTGAAGAATTGCATTTGAGTTTTCTTCTAGTTTCAATGAAACTGAACTTGCTTTTACCAACACGTCTGTTTCTTATGGAAACCCTTCTACCTAGTTCTTTAATATCACCTGCCTGTTGCTTACAACTTCACTGTTCGGCGCCATTAATTGTTGCTCTACTGTGTTTCTTGCTTCTGTTGCCAAGTGGTGACGTGTTTGAGGTTATAGTTTCTCCTTGGATCGTTGCGTGGTGGTTATATTTTATATTTAATTTTTCATCTTTTTATTTTTTTTCTGCCTCATATTTGATTGGTTATAGTCATAGTGGCTAGAGTTTCCCTTTATAGTTAAGTTCTAGTAAATTTTGGACACTATTTTAGACGGAGTCCCCTAATCTTCACTAAATAGAAAGGAAGGGATAAAAGAAAGATAGCGCAGATGACAAAGATTACAGAAAAGTTCGGAGAAATTAGAAGACGGTGGAGAAAAAATTAGAAGAAAATACAGTGATATTCCTATCTCAAATTGTCTAAACTCGACCAATTTTTAAAAAAAAATCAAAAATTTGATATTATTTTAAAATTTTAAATAAAAAATTAACAATTAATGTTAGAGTGCAATTTATACACTAGTTTTGTATTGTTTACTTTCTTTAATATTGATGTTTTGTAGTTAATCATAGTGATTTACTTCTATTTTATTTTTGTAGGTGCAATGCTATTGATTGATGCTATAATTAAGCTGTAAGTTGATGTTTGAGGAAGATTGTTTTCCTAGAAAAATTATGAGTTTCAAAAGAACTTTGTTGATAAGGTGTTTCCGTGTGCTGTCAATTAAGGACCTACAATTTTTATTTTAAAGTGTTTTATTTTTTTAGTTATTTTTGTAATTTTGAATTTAATAATTAGATAACATTTTAGATGTTAGTATTTTATTTTTGGAAAAACTCTATAAGAGGAGAAAGACTTGAAAAACAATGGAGGATTGGATTTGAAGAAAAAAAAAAGGAGAAAACCCTAGATCTTAATTTTTCTCTTTTCTCTATGAAGAACTAAACCTATTATTCTGGTTGAAGGTTAATAAAGTTTTGATTCATTATAACTGTGAGATCTTTCTTATGCTTCAACTGTTTTATTACTTTTTGGGTATTTATTTATTCTCTAAATTATTGTCATGATTATGTTTGTTAATTAGATAATTGATTACTATTTAATTATCAACTTAATCTATTGTCAATTAAAAGATTCATCGTATGAAGATTTTAATGTTTGTGACAAATAGCATAATAATGCATTGTGTTATGAGAATAAACAATCTAATTTAAATAAACCATTATATGCGTTTGTTGATTAGGTTTTAGGTCTTTCTGATTTTTTAGGCTGTCAATTAATTAAATTCTATGATCGTATCTAGGGTTATCTATTGATTAGGAAAATAACCAATGGTCATATCTTGATTATCGACTACTTAAGGAGAGATTGACTATTAGAAGGTCTCAGTAGGTATAATCGATCTATTCATAAGTAATAATGATTTATATTTAAATCAATGATCAGTAGACGAATCAACCTAAGTTAATTCCTTCAACTAGAGCTTTTCCCAATTTGAATTACAATTTTAATTTACATTCTTTTTATTTTTATTTGATTTTTATTATTTTCAACAACCCCTAAATTTTACATTTTACATTTAAAAAAGATTTAAATAATTACCAATCTTTATGGACACGACTCTACTCAATCACTATACATAATTTATTTAGAGTAGATATTTATATTTGTTGGCTTTAACAGCCATATTTGTGGGATCAGATAACTTTTTGGTGAGACTTTGTATGAGTATTAGGAGCAATTCAAACAATTGTATACCAGTTGTTCTCAACATCAGATTTCTGACCAACTTCTTATCTAATACTTTTACAAAGAACTATCATTGATGGATAGGAAAATAATAGATACTACTAGTGGAGGTATATTGGTGAACAAAACCCTTACTCAAGTAAGGGAGTTGATCTCAAATATGGCTGCCAATGCGTAATAGTTTGGCAGCAAGTAAGATTCCATTTCAAGGAAAGCGAATGAGGTAAATACTTCTTCTATTGATCAACATTTAGATAAATTTACTTCTCTTGTAGAAAAGTTTATAGTAGGTAATGTGCAATAAGTGAAGTGTTAAGTGCTAAAAAATATGTATTTATAAAGGAGAAAATTATCATTTTACACTTCAAGTTTCACTGACTTCTTTGCTGTTATGTATTTAAGTCTTTTGTGATCTTAATTATGCGTGTTTTATTATAATTAAGTATTTTATGTATTTTAAGGGTATAATAATCATTTCATAATAAATGAGATATCGAATAACAAAACGGAAAATAAATCTAAACTCAGAACAATTGAAAACCTTGGGAGGAGTATAAAAGTATAAAAGTATAAAAGTATAAATGTCACTGTTCATATATACAGCAATGTTCACATATACAGTACTATTTATAGTATTATTTATGACACTATTTATATATACTGTACGATGATATGTCATTGCCATACCGATCAATGACGTGGTAGCATTTGACTAGAAGAATGATGTGGCATTGACTGATTATGTGGTATTGACAGATGAAGTGGCTTGAAGATAAGATGTCACAATTTTATTGGATTAAAATATTTATGCACTGTTGACCGATGACGTGGCCATATGTTAGTGAATCAGAAAAATGTGCATATGGTACATGCATATACATGAGATAATAGCCTTGATGATGTGTTTAAATTAATCAAAATTTATCACTTGGCGCAATCCTATGCGTATAATTTTTTTAATCCAATGATAATGATTTACTTATTGTATTTATAAAAGGAGGGCTTCCCCCTTAATTTGAAACCCTAGAGTTCATTTTTTAACTCTATTTTTTGTAGTTTCTTTTTCATCTTATATTTTCTACGTATTTTAATAAAATTTTCATTTTACTCCTAGTTTAAATATGAATAATTAATTGGTAAAGTCTCAACAGGTTCCGTGGGCTTAATTGGTAAATTTATTTTCTCTTTCCCTTTAATTTTTGCGAATGTTTTAAATTTTCAACAACAGATAGTAATTTACCGTTATTACTATTTGGCACGATAAGCCCTTAGCACTATATTAATTAGAGCGTGGTTCATAAAGAGTGAATTTCCCCCTCATGATTTAATTGGTATTAATAAGAAATATTGAGTGTTGGTGTATATTGATACGGATCTAGATACTCAAGTTCTTTATTATAATAGTTGTCATTTTTAATTATTCCCACCATTTTAATTCCAAATTTAGGATGATTTCACCATAATTTCAACTAGCCACTTAAAAAATTAATTTGATACATAATTAAAATCTACATTCTCGTGGTATCGACACTCGTCACCATTAATCTATTCTACAATAGATTTGTGCATTTACAAGCTTAATAAAATTTGCACAATAAGTTTTTGGCACTATTGCTGGACAGTTAAGTTAATTGAATTTGTTGAATTAATTTTTTTAGTCTTTATTCTTGTTTTTTCTTTATTAAAAAATATAATTCTGTAATTTAATTTTTATAACTTAAATTTCTTTAAATTTCTATAATTCAATTTTATTTTGTAATTTCTTAGATTTTTGAAATTTAATTTTTAAGTTATTTTCTTTGGTAATTTTTTTTTATGTTTTATCTTGTTAATTTATTTTAATTAATTTGTAGAATTAATTTTTTAAGTACATTTTTGTTGTTTTCTTTTAAAATTGTTATTAAAAAATTAAAATAAAAAAATGAATCTATAATTCCTATAATTTAATTTCTTTTCTTTTTCTCTTGTTGATATTTCTGTAATTTAATTTTTACATAATTTTTCATTATAATTTTTCATTTATCTTGTTATTTTATTTTTAGTTAATCTATTTCGTTTTTTAGCACTTGAGTTTATTTTTATAATAAATTGGTAACAGTATGATAATGCTAGTATCGTAAATTCTCCATCCTCTTTATTTTTATTAATTTTGTTCTCATTTTTTGTTGTATTTTTTATTATTTTTTGTGCATAGTTGAAGGTCGCAATTACCTAATCTTGAGCCTATAAATTTAGAATTAGAAAAATGAAGTTGATGATTCAGGAACAATAAAAGAATTAAGGGAGTAAATGAGGTCCATGTTAGCAAGTCAAGCTTAGGAATCAAAGAAGTTAAAGAAATGGTTGAAGGACTTTCTCGAATAATCTCATCTTTAACAACTACTTAACCAATAGAGCCACATGACCATGACTCATACCCAGATCAAGCTGATACCATAGGTGTAATGAGAAAGCCATCAAAATATAACCCTTATTCAAACACATATAACCTTAGATGGAGAGACCACCCCAATTTTTCGTGGTCTCAAAGATTCCTAACAGAATGGACCAATAACTTCAACTCCACCAATGCAATCAATTCTTTAAGTTTCACAAACCTCTCAGCTACCATTCAGACCTTACAACCAAAACTTAAATTATTCTGAATCCAGACCATGGAAGGATGCATTCTAGAATTTTAAGAATTCTACCTACTCTATGATAGAGCAACAAAACCGCACCATTGATAGACTATGAAATGAGATGAGAGCAAGTTTTAACTCATAGACCCATTTAATTTTAAACCTTGAGAAAATGGTGGGTGTTGAGTGTTAGAAAATGTATATTTATAAAGGAGAAAATCGTCATTTTACACTTTAAATCTCACTAACATTGTTACTTTTATTTATTTAAGTATTTTGTTATTTAATTATATGTGTTTTATTATAATTGTGTATTTTATGTATTTGAGGGGTATCATAATCGTTTCACAATAAACGAGTGATCAGACAGCAAAACGGACGTCATATTTGGACTCAGGACGGTCGAAAACCTTAAGAAGAGCATTAAAGGAAAAAAGTCACTGTTCACACATACAGATCTTTTTTTATAACGTGCGATCGCATTCACGATACTGTTTACGACACTGTTCATATATACGGACCGATGATGTGGCAACTACCTACGACGTGGCAGTATCTGATTGGACGAATTATGTGGATTGACTGCTTATGTGGCGTTGACCGATGATGTGTCACGATCTTATTGGACTAAATTTCTTATGTACTGTAGATCGATGACGTGGCAACATCTCAGTGGAGTAGAAATCGGGTGTACAGTACATGCGCTTACATGGGATTATTTACTATTCAGGCGGCATTACTGTACAAATGTTATTTGTTGACGGTTATTTATTGTGGTTGGTTGACTGATGACGTGGCGCAATCCTGAGCATCCGAATTGTTTTTAATCCGATGGTCACGATTCACTCAATGTATCTATAAAAAGGGGGCTCTCCCTCCCTAATTTGGCACCCCTGAATTCATTTTTAAGCTTAGATTTCTGAAATTCCTTCTCTTTCTTATAGTTTCTTTGTATTTTAATAAAATTCCCTTTTTATCCCTAGTTAAAATATGAGTAGCTAATTTCTTTTGAGATTGGGTTGAAGGTGAAGTCTCAACATGTTCCATGGGCTTAATTTGGTAAATTTACTTTCTCTTCCCCTCTAATATTTATGGTTGTTTTGACTTTTCATCGACAAATAATAATAGTCTTGTCTAGTTACAACCCTGGTTAAACCGGCACCCTAGTACAAGGTTATTATTATTTGGCACGATAAGCCCTTGGCACCATACTTATTGGAGAGTGGTTCATAAGGTGTGGAATCCCCCCTTATGATTTAATTGGTATTAATATGGAATATTTAGCCCATGGAGCATGTTGATGCGGATCCGGATACCCAAGTGCTTTATTATAACAGTTATAGTTTTAATTCTTCCCGCTATTTTAATTCACAATTTAGGATAAATTTATCATAATTTAATTGTTCACATTAAAAGAAAATTAATTCGACATATAATTAAAATCAACCTCCTCGTGGGATCGACACTCGTCACCATTAATCTATTCTACAATATATTCGTGCGCTTGCGAGTTCATTAAAATTTGCACAACAGTGGGTCAGCTTACCTCTTTAATTCAAACCCTAGCAATGATTTATTGAGAAAGACAAATTCTCAAGTCAACCAGTGTCAAACCCTAAAGGAGTATATAAAGTAAGTACCAGTTTACCTCAGCAATATAGAAAGGTCAAAGCCATCATGACCTTGCAAAAAGAAAAAGAAATAGACAACAAAGTAGAAATACCAGGGACAAAAATGACTTAAATTGTACTTGTAAATGGTAAGAACTTATCACCAGAGGAGAAAGAAGAAACCAATCCATAAGAGTATATTCTTAAAACTCCATTTCTCTAGAGGTTAGCTAAAGCAAAGAAGGAAAAATCCACGGGTGAAATTTTTAAAATCTTCAAACAGGTAAGTATTAACATCTTTTTGCTTGATGTTATAAAACAAATATCATCTTATGCTAATTTTTTTTAAGATCTTTGTACTAAAAAGAGAAATATTCATGTTCAAGAAAAGACATTGTTAATTGAAAATGTTAGCTCTGTACTCCAACATAGGATTCCTCTAAAATGTAAAGATCCAGGCTCCCCTACTATCTCATATAGTATAGGAAACCATAAAATTAAGAATGCTTTGTTGGACTTAAGAGCTAGTGTTAATTTGTTACTTTATTTGGTGTTTGTGAAACTTGAATTAAGAAAATTACACTCAACTCTAATGGTGTTAGAGCTTGCAGATATATCCACAAAAATACCTTGTGGTATTGTGAAGGACATACTTATCTAAGCAGATAAATTTTATTTTTCTATTAATTTTATTATAATTGACACTCAACCAGTATAGGATTCAAGGAAGCATATACCCATTATCATAGGCCGACCTTTCTTGGCAATTGCCAATGTTCATACTCAATATAGGACTGGAAATATATAATTGTCATTTGGTAGTATGACCATGGAAGTAAATATTTTCAACACTGCTAAACAACCTCAGAGTGCAGATACTAGAATTATTGATATGTATTTAATTGAAACATTAGTTGATGATACTTTTCTTTTAAACCTTAGTGATGACTCTTTATAAACATGTTTAACTCACTTTGGTTTGGATTTTAATATTGATAGATCGATTTATAAGGTTAATGCCTTATTGGATTCATTACCTTGCATGGACATTGATAAATAAAAGACAAGATAGAGCAATTGGCACCATAAAGAGAAAATCTCATTTCATTATTAGAATCATTATCAAAGATTAAGCTTAAATCTTCACCTAACTTTTTTAATTCTGTATGCTTGAGAAAAGAAAAAAATATTATCAGAAATTATCTCATCCCCTTTCAATGACAAACAAAAGAATACAGACATCATTAACCTCATCATTGGTTAAAAAAGGAGAATACAACTAGTAAAACCAGAGGAGATCTGTAACAATAAAAATGCTATGGACTACAAAAAGCAAATGAAAATCTTTCATGACAAGCGAAGCATGAGAAAATCTTTCACACTAGGTTAGAAAGTATTTTTATTCAATTTTCAATGACACATTTCTCCAAGTAAGTTACACTCTCGATGGTTTGATCCATTTATTGATCATACTATTTTTTCACATAGAGTAAATTTAAGAATCCAAAGAACGATGTAATTTTAAAGTTAATAGTTAGAAAAGTAAAGTTATATCACAAATACCAACCATATGGAGAAAACAACACAAAAGATTTAAGTGACTTGATTGTTTTTTTTTTTGTTTTCTTTTGGTGATTTAAAAATTTCTTTTTTGTTTTAATTATTTTTTTGTAAGTGTATTTATTTAACTATTAAGTTTTCTCTTATCATTTTTCCTCACGAATATCTCAACTAAAAAGCATCTTTTCAACATTCCTAGAAAGTTTCAATGTATACAATCTTATCTCAAAGGCCAAATACGATTTTGTAAAACACATCGTCTCTAGAAGTTACAACCACCAGACTTATTAATCCATGTTAAGGATTTAGAAAGAGGTCTCAAAGAAATTAAAAGAGACATCTATAACATCCAATTAGAGCTTGAGGTAAATTTAATAAGAGAACAATTCTAATATTTTTTTTCTTTCCTTTTATTTAATGTGTTTAGTTTGTTACCTCAGTTAAGTGATGGGTAACATTACTACATGACAATCAACATCGGCTATTTCAATTTCCCATAATGGCTGATATTCTGAGTTGAAGGCATGGACAAAGATGCGATCTTAGCAAAGCTTCACAAGTGATTTCCACCACTTTCTCATAATGCTCTCCTCACCATCTATAAAGTTCGGTCCGAATGCACGTGATTAATTATAAAGAGTAACATCCCTACTAACATTTGATAGATAATCGAAGCCAAAGTGCAGTTGATAGGTAAGTTGCCTCCTAAATTAAATACATACATGCCTGGTTGTGGTAAAAGAAATTACTCAAGAAAACAGAGAGCTCAAAAACTTTAATATTTGTCATAAATATGCCAAAATGAGATGTGATAAAAAGTCATATTCTTTAGGAATGGTGTCTGATAACAGGGAAGATAAGATTAAATTTATTAGGGATGACTTGAATAAAGAGTCATTAGATGATATCCTTTTATTTCTTAGAACGCATCCCAGTGGATGCGTATAAAATGCAATACTCTAGTCATGACCATTATTCCAAAAAGAATGTACAAAATATAGGTTCAAGAATCTGACTATAAACGACCTTGTTTGCCAATTTATAAGAAAACTAGATGAGAAGCCTATCCTCGACCCATAGAAGGTATTCAAACTATTTTTTAATGTAAAGCCAGACGAAGATGTGATCCACAGTCGCAACTACTTATAAAAATATTTTTATTTCAATATTGTTTTATTTTACTATTATGTGATCACTTATATTGTTGTCTTTAATAATTTTATGCTACCATTATTTGCTTTCTCTTTTTACTATTTTCTTTTTTACTCTCGAGCCATGTGCTTCAGGAGTTATTTAACATAAACATGCTACCTCATTTACAGCTGTAAACCATTATCACTAAGATTATTAAATATGACTTTTTTTAAGACACTTACAAATTATTTTTGAGAAGTATCCAATGGCGGCTACTCCCAACAATCAAATCAAATCAAGAACATTTGTGTATTCTCTAGATTTAACTATGGAAAATATAAAAAATTCATTAAAGCAGCCGTAGATCTTGGTCGAAGCATAACAGCTAGGAATCTACACTTAGTTTATAGAGGAGGTGACTGAGGATTATCAAAATTAATTTTAGAAGCTGCTTATACCAGAGGGAGCCAAGTGTTAGGCATGATCCCAATAACCCTAAAACCTTTTGACTATTTTTCTGACTCACCAGCTGGAGAAGAGTTAGTCGTCTCAGGTATGCAAGAAAAAATAACTGAAATGCCGAATCATGTTGATGCCTTTATTTTCTTACCGGGAGATTTTACAACTTTAGAGGCACTAATGACATTAGCATCTTAGTCATATCTGAACATTCATTAGAAACCCATTGATTTTTTAAATTTCAATAATTTTTATGATGGCTTTATCAGATTTCTTAACCATGTAATAAAAAACTATTTCATTCTTTCTACAGTGAAAAAAATCTTTATTGTGCTCAAACTACTACAAGCCTATAGAGTAGAGCCACATCCTAGGACCTTAGTGTTGGAGTGGCCAACTAATGATGGTAGCAATAGCCGTAGTAAAAAGTAAAAATTAAATTTAACTCTCCGCTTGTAAATATTTTCTTCTATATTACAATACCCAGGTGATATCTTCTAATCTCTACTTCTTTTCTTTAAAACATTAAGGACAATATTTTATTTTAGTTGGAGGGAGGGAATAGTTAATAATTGTGGAATATCTCAATTTGGTGAAGTTTTTACTAATTTTGTTGTAGAAATTAACTGTAGTTAACTTTTTACCTTAAAGGTGGCTGAATATGAAGTGTAGTGACTCTAGAAACACATCTTCTTAGTTTAAAAAGTTCAAAAAAGAAAATTTTACTTTTCAGTTATTTTTTTAAGCTTTAATTTTAGTGTGATTTTTCTAACTTTCTCTTTCTAACTTCTCTATTATAAATATACACCTTCAAAATTTTGAGTTAAAGATGACTGAATATGGAATATCATGATCTTAGAAATGCATTTTCTTAGTTTTTTTAATAAAAAAATTAAAAAAATTTTTACGATATTTTTGACATGATAACTTTTAAATTTTAGTATTTTTATTATCCTTGGTCTAGAGTTTTGTTATACTATGTTTGTTACTCTACATGTAAATATTGGAGACAAAAATATGAGTTGCTTAAAGGAATATACATGTCATAATAAATTTCAAGTGAGTTCTCGAGCCTGTTATTTTTCATAGAGAATAGCCTTTTTTGCATATTCTTTATACAGCTTAACAGTTTATTATTTTATACATAATCTCGAAATTTCTTTTAAGTCAACCTTTTAAAAAAAATTATGCTGCTATGTCTGAAAGTTTATCTAACTAGTAATTATAGAAGGTTATTTAGAGCATTAAAAGATAATAGAAAGACCATCCTTAACTTATTTGACCCTTTCTAGCCATCCTTTTTATGAAATATCCTTAGTTAACCCTTTTGAGCCTTAAAAAAAATTATTATCTTTTTATTTGTTAATTTATTATCTTAACCCAACTCCGATCTAAAATATTACTCGATGTGGTACAAGTTCCATTACCCATTCGTGTTTGAGAAAAATGTAAATATTTATTTTGTTCAATAAAATTGTGCCTTATTAAAAAAAGAAGAAAAAGAAAAAATTCAATATATATGTATATATATTAGTTTTAAAAAAAGGGAGAGATGTACCTTTAATCTTTAAAAAAAAACTCTACTTTTTCTCAAATGTGTATTTTGTTTTTCTTTTCCTATTTTTCCATCCTTATTCGTCATATCCTTAGCATGTGTTATGTCTTAATAAAAGTTGTTCTTGATTTTAGAAAACTATGGTTTGATGTAGAAATTAGTTACATGGGCTGTAAAGATGTAGTGATGCATAAAAAAAAGATATATATATAAAGAAAAAATAAATAAATACATTGGTCTGACTCACATTTTGACTTAAGATCGTATTATTTCTAAACTATGAGCACATTTATTTTATTTTGGTGAGAGTGTGTGATATTACTTTAATGTTTTCTCTCAATTTACCATTCATGGGAGTGACTATTATTATTAGATTTAATTTCTTTGTGAGAGTATTACTACCGATGAGATTTTGAGGTATTGACATGTCATTCTTGAAAGTAGCTTGCTTGCAATAGCTGTGACAATGTCTACTGGATTGATTCATATTGATGGTTGATTTGAGAGTAATATTTCTTAAAGACTGGAGATAAATCCTATACTTTTATTTGATTGTTATAATAAGTTTAGTTAAATAAACACAATAGTTTTAAAAATATATATATATTGGGTTTTAATTTGATTTTGCTTAATTTGCTAAGGACTAGTAATAAACTAGTTACGAGGTATGTTGAGTACTAGAAAATGTATATTTATAAAGGAGAAAATCGTCATTTTACACTTTAAGTTCCACTAACTTTATTACTTTTATGTATTCAAGCCTCTTGTGACTTTAATTATGCATGTTTTATTATAATTAAGTATTTTATGTATTTTAAGAGTATAATAGTCATTTCAAAATAAACAAGACAACGAATAACAAAATGAACAGCAAATCTAAACTCAGAATAGTCAAAAACCTTAGGAGGAGTATAAAAATATAAATATCACTGTTCACATATACGATATTATTCACATGTACGGTACTATTCATAGTACTATTTATGACACTTTTCATATATATTGTATGATGATGTGGCATTGATTGATAAAGTGACACTAACTAATGACGTAACAGTATTTGATTGGAGGAATGATGTGGCATTGATTGATTATGTGGCGTTGATTGATGACGTGGTTTAATTGTTGAGATGTCACAATCTTATTAGATTAAAATGTTTATGCACGGTTAACCGATGACACAATAGTATGTTAGTGGATTATAAAAACATATGTATGATACATGTATATATACGAGATAATAGCCTTGACAATGTGTTCAAACCAATAAGAACTTGCCACGTGGCACAATCTTGTGCGTCCAAATTGTTTTAATATAATGACCATGATTTATTCATTATATCTTTAAAAAAAAAGGTTTTTCCTCTCGAATTTGAGACTTTTGAGTTCATTTTTCAGCCCCATTTCTTGTAATTCCTTCTTCATCTTGTATTTTCTACATATTTTAATAAAATTTCTATTTTACTCTTAGGTCAAATAAGAGTAGTTAATTTTCTTTTAAGCTTGGGTTGAAGGTTAAGTCTCAACATGTTCCATAGGCTTAATTGGTAAATTTATTTTCTCTTCCCCTCTAATTTATATGAATATCTTGACTTTTCATCAACAAATAGTAATAATACTGTTATTAACATTTGGCACGATAAACCCTTAGTACTATATTAATTAGAGCGTGGTTTATGAGGAGTGGATTTTTTCCTTATGATTTAATTAGTATTAGTAAGGAATATTGCGCCCTAGTGCATATTGATGTGGATCCAGATATCCAAGTGTTTTATTATAATCGTTATCATTTTTAATTATTTCTGCTATTTCAATTCCAAATTTAGGATAATTTCACTATAATTTCAACCACCCACTTAAAAAATTAATTCGATACATAATTAAAATCCACCTCTTCATGGAATCGACACTTGTCAGTATTAATCTATTCTAAAATAGATTTGTACATTTGTGAGTTTAATAAAATTTACGCAACATGAAGACTTACAGCATTTATTTTAATATGGGTCATGCAACTAATATGTGTCCTGCATTTCAGGAAGAACCCATTAAACAAGCTAATGTAGTTAGAGGATATTTGGGCATGCTTCAAAAGAGATAAAATCTTTATCACAAATATACAATCTAGGATGGAAGGATCACCCTAACTTTAACTATGGAGTTAGGCAGTCAAGATTCCCATAACAATACCCACCAAGACAACCAGCTCCTCCATAATCAAACTCCAAGTCAGGTATATCTCTTGAAGAAATTATTAAATCACTTATGATTAACACTCAATAATTTCAGAAGGCAACTACAATAAGCATTCATAATTTAGAGAACCAAATGAGTCAATTGGCAACTACAGTAAGTCATTTAGAGTCTTAAGTATTAGAGAGATTGCCTTCACAAACTGAGGTGAATACAAAGCAAAACGCTAGTGCTGTCATCTTTAAAAGTGGGAAAGAGTTGTAAGAGCCTAGTAATAAAGTGTCAAAGCATGTAGAAGATAAACTAAAGAACAATGAATTAATGCCTAAATCTCAAAATGTGCAACCCACCAGATCAAAACCCTTACCTGTGGTGATACCTCCTCATTTTCTAAGTCGATTTGTAAAATTCAAAAAAGAAGAACAATAGAAAGACATCCTTGAGACATTTCAAAAGTTTGATGTAAATATTCCTTTATTAGATACTATAAAACAAATATCTCGATATGCTAAATTCCTTAATGAACTGTGCACCTCCAAAAGAAAATTAAAAGGGGATGAAAGAATTTACATGGAGGAGAATGTTTTAGCAGTTCTCCAAAAGAAACTACCTCTTAAGTGCAAGGATCCAGGTTTATTTACTATCCCTTGTAAAATTGGTAGTGTTAAATTAAGAAGGCTATGCTAGATCTAGAAGCTTTTATTAATGTCATGCCTCATCGTATTTAGTCATCTTTGAATATTGGTTTATTAAAATAAACTAGCATGATAATTCAATTAGCTGATAGGTCTAATGCATATACTGATGGGGTATTAGAAGATGTCTTAGTACAAGTTAATGAATTAGTTTTTCTGTTGATTTTTATGTACTTAATATAAAGAGGATAACTCCTCTAGTTCTATCCCAATTTTACTAAGAAGACCCTTTCTTAAGACTGTTAGGATAAAAATAGATATACATAAAGGGATTCTCACTATAGAGTTTGATAGAGAGGTTATAAAGTTCAATATAAATGATGCCATGAAATATCCTAGAGAAGAACATTCGGTATTTTCTGTGGATGTTATTAACCCTATAATGTAAGAATTTTATTTGGATGTTGAAGATTCATAAGTAGCTATTTTAAATAATAGTTTAGGCCTCAAGGGATTGTAAAAGGATGAAAATGAGTTTGTTTTAAATTCTGTATTGCAAGAGACAATTTATGAATTTAATTCTTTGAGAACTTTAACTCATCATATGTTTTATATTAAATTAGCTTCATCTCATACAAAACTTCTTTCATCTATTTTATAGAAACCGAAAATAGAGCTTAAACCGTTGTCGGGTCATCTAAAGTACATGTTTCTAGAAGATGGTGAGACATTTTCAGTTATTATCTCTTCAAAGCTTAGTACTTTAAAGGAAGAAAAGCTTATTAGAGTGCTAAAGGATTACAAAAAAGCTATTGATTGGACAATTGTTGATATCAAAGGGATAATTTTATCCACGTGCATGCGTAAAATACTACTGAAGGAAAATACCAGACCTTCGATTCAAGTTCAATGCTGTTTAAATCCACTTATAATGGAAGTAGTGAAGAAAGAAATTCTGAAACTTCTTAATGCAAGTATAATCTATCAAATTTCGAATAGGAAATAAGTAAGTCTAATACATATGGTACCAAAGAAAACTAGTATAATAATTATTGAGAATTCTTATGGTGAGTTAGTATCTACCTGAGTTCAAAATAGGTGGAGGGTTTGTATTGATTTTAGAAAGTTTAATTCACTCATTAAAAAAGATCATTTTCCTATTCTTTTTATTGATTAAATGCTTGAAAAGTTGGTAGGAAAATCTTACTTTTGCTGTCTTGATAGCTATTTAAGTTTTCATCAAATACTAGTTGCGCTTGAGGATTAGGAAAGACTACTTTCATATGTCCTTTTAGAACCTTTGCTACTGATGTATGCTATTTGGTCTTTGTAATACTCTCACCACTTTTTAAAGGTCCATGGTCAGTATTTTTTCAGGCTATATAGAGAACATTATAAAGGTATTTATTGATGATTTTACAATCTATACTAATTCTTTTGATGATGGTCTCTATAATGTAAAGAAAATACTTATAAGATGCATTGAAACAAACCTTATCTTGAATTATGAAAAATATCATTTTATGGTAGATCAAGGCATTACTTTTGGGTTATGTAGTCTCTGCTAAAGGAATTGAGGTAGATAAAACTAAGATAGATGTTATTAAATCTTTACCTTATCTCATATGTGTGCGAAAAGTTCGTTCTTTTCTTAGTGACACAGGTTTCTATCGACATTTTATCAAGGATTTTTTAAAGATAGCTCAGCCTTTATGTAAGCTGCTCTAGAAAGATGTAGCGTTTGATTTTAATGAAGCATGAAAGGTAGCATTTGATAAGCTCAATGAGTTATTGACTTTAGCTCCAATTATATAGCCACCCGATTGGAGCTTCCCTTTTGAGATATTGTACGACACTAATAACTATACTGTTGGTGCTATTCTCGAACAAAAGAGCCACTCATGTGATATATTACACATTAAAGACACTTGATAATGCTTAGTGCAATTACTCGACAATAGAAAAAGAACTTTTGACTATTGTTTTTGCTTTAGAAAAATTATGTTCATATTTATTAGCTACCAAAGTGATTGTTTTCTCTAATCATATAGCTCTTAGATATTTGCTCACTAAAAATAAGTAAAATCGAGACTCATTCGCTGGATCTTACTACTTCAAGAGTTTAACTTGGAGATCCATGACAAGAAAGAAGCAGAAAACTTAGTTACAAACCACCTTAGTAGATTGACCATAAATAAAGAAGCAATACTTTTGAAGGATGATTTTTTAAATGAAAATTTCTTTGTAACTCAAGGTATGGTTCTTTGGTAAGAAGCGTGGGGGATAGAATAGCTCGCTTTATACAATAATTCAAGGAGAAAACAAAGTAGCTCGATTTGACTCTATCCGTTTTAGATGAGTGAGCGTTACCTGAACGAAGTGTGGGCATCAAGCATCAAGTAGAGGCATTGAATCGTTGCAAGAGGGGGCAGGATCGACCGATCAAAAGTTAAGCTGGCCAAAAGGCATAGGGCCAAGGCTAAGTTGGCAGGCTCATCTCATTGGTTGTGTTGGAATGTTCAGTTCAATTACTGCTCACCAGAGTTTGCCAGTATGCTTCAAGAGGCACTTTAAGATCTTGACTTCTCATTAACAAGCTTTTTCACTCATATTTTAATTGCCAGATCAAATGGAACATAATGAAATCCACTATTGCCAATTACTTAGTTACAGGAACACTACCTAGTGATTTGATGAGAGCTTAAAAAGATAAGATTAAAAGTGATGCTAAGTACTATGTTTGGGATGACCCCTACTTGTGGAAACATTGTCGTAACCAAGTCATCAAAAGGTGTGTATCTGAGTTTGAAATTCGTTTTATTCTTCAGTTTTATCACTAATATGCATGTGGTGGTCATTTTAGTCTCAAAAGGATAGCATTTAAGGTGTTGGAATGTGATCTATTTTAGCTTACTTTATTCTGTGATTCATATATGTTTTGTAAGTTGTGTGAGAATTATTAAAAGATAGGCAATTTAAGTCATAGGAATTAAATGCCACTTACCCCTATTCTTGTGTGTGAAACATTCAATGTGTGGGATATTGATTTCATAGGACCTTTTCCCTCATCTTTAGATAATGTTACATTCTTTTAGCAGTGGATTATGTTTCTAAATGGGTAGAGGTTAAGGCCACCCAAATTGATATTGGTAAAGTTGTTATAGATTTGTCAAGTCTAATATTTTTGTTAAGTTTAGTGTATCGAGAGTGGTGATAAGTGATAGAGGCACTCATTTCTGTAATCAGGTGGTGGTGTCTTTGTTCAAGAGATATCATGCCACCTACTAAGTGTCTACCGCCTATCATCCACAGATAAGCAGACAAGTTGAGATATCAAACAGAGAAATCAAGTCTATTCTTGAAAAGACAGTTAGTCTAAATCAAAAGGATTGGAGCTTACAATTAGATAATGCATTGTAGGCATATCACACCCCGTACAAAACTCTCATAGGTATGTCTCCTTATCATTTAGTATTTGGTAAGCCTTGTCATTTACCTGTAGAGCTTGAACATAGAACATACTAGGTGGTTAAGCAATACAATATGCAAATAGTTAAGGTGGAAAAGCATAGGAAGTTGCAATTGCAAGAGTTAGAGGAGATTAGAAATGAATCCTATAAGAGCTAGCAATTTTACAAGGAAAAGACGAAGACATTTCATGACAGAATGATTTTGAGATAGGAGTTCTCTGTTGGTAAAAAATTCTTCTTTTTCATTCTAAGCTTAAACTTTTTTCTAGTAAATTATGTTCTCGCTGGGTTGGACCTTTTATTATTACTAATGTTTTTCCTTATTATGCAGTTGAGATTCAGAGTTTGACTTCTGATAAAATTTTTAAGGTTAATGGTCATCACTTAAAACCTTTTCATGAAGGTTTTTCGATGAATATTATAGAGGAAGTGGCTCTCGAGAGTCCCATTTATGGAGATCGATGCATGAATGTGTCTAGCCAAAAACATAAAACAAAGGTGCTTTTTGGGAGACAATCCAAAGAATTTATTTTATTTTGATTTTTTTTACATCTTTTGTTTTTAGTTTTAATTCATATTGTTTAAATAACATATTTGCTTATTTGGGCCAGAAGAAAATTTTTGGTTAGGCGTGTTCACGTTTTAATTAATAAGTATTTCTGTAATTTTAAAATAAAATAGTTTTAAGGCCTGCCCATATGCTTATTTAAAAAGCATTTCTGTAATTTTTTGTGTTTCAAGTGTTTCTTTTAGTTTTTAGTTTACAATTTTTGTTTCTTCCATATAATTTTTATTTATTTATTTATTTATTTATTATTTTTGTTTAAAAAAATTTCAAAGAAAAAAGGTTTTCTCATTTAATTTCTATTTTGAATTTTTTAAAAAAATTTAATTGAATCTCTTCACTGTTCAAAGTAATCCTAAAGTCGCCTCTTTCTCACCAGCTCCTCACCAGCCAACCTCTCCACCATGTCCAGTAGCCTCTCTCATTAATGTCATGACCTACATTAGCGTCTCTAGCATGACCAACTCTCATCTGCACTAATTCGTAGCTAAGCTCCAGCAACACGTGCAATATCAGCATCTCTAACACATCCAACTCACTTCTGCACTAATCCACAGCCATGCTTTAGCGTCACGCGCTACATTAGCACCTCCAGTACGTTTATGTCACATCTGCACCAGCCCATGGCCAAGCTTCAGCATTGCGCGCTACATTAACATCTATATCATGCTCAGTCCGCATCCCAGGCACGCCTAGTTAATGTCTCCAGCACAACCAGCAACTCACGCTTTATTAAGCCTAATCCATGTCTCTAGTAAGCCAGCCACATCTTCATACATGAGTAAAATTACTGTAACAATGCCTAAAAGGAAAGCTTTTACTTCCAAGTCATCAACATCTAAAAAAAAAACCGTCATAAAGAAATCCAAGATTATCGCTCCCACTATGGTCCATGGAACACAATTTCAGATTCACGCTAAGCCGTGACACAAAGATCGAAACATGAAAAAGGCATGAGTGTTTTGCCACTTACTGAATCCAATCTCGGAGGGTGCCTCACATTTATGACTCAATAAGAGAAAGAAAGGTACAAATATATTTCCAAGCAATACTTTTGGCTAAGTATATTCATTACCTAACTCTTGAAAAATTGAATGTTAAGGATAATTTTAATTTTTTGATAGATAAGATTAGTTTGCGTAAGTTTATTGATGTTGATTGTTTGAGATATGTTGAGTTGATTAAGGATTTCAATACTACTTTTCAATTTAATATGCTGAATGATTTTACTTTGCGTACTCCGAATATTATAAAGTTTAGGTTAATGGGATGAAATTTTTCATAATCTATCACAGATTTTAACCTAACTTTAAAATTCATTGATGATGATTATTCTTATGGTCTTTGGCATAATTTATTCTTATGCATATTTAAGGATAACTTGTGACTTAAGTGAAAATTTAGAGTCTTACAGTCTTTAATGTAATTTATCTTTGGATCATCATGCCTATAACCCTAGTAAATCAAAGAGGTCTTTCTTAAGTGATCCTGTTTTGAAATGTGTGCATTGGTTCTTAGCATATAATTTTTAGGAAAGAAAGATAACTTGAGAGTTTTCTTTAAAACTGAGTTTTACTTTATTTGGTGCATGATAAATGATGTGGGACTTAATTTAGGTTTTTGGTTAGCAAATCAATTTTAGAGTGTACTTAAAAGATTTAGGACTTTATTTCTTGGTCCATACATTACTCTGTTAGTTATAAACTTATGTGTACTTGATCCTGATTTACATCTTACTTGTAAAAAAGAATTTTTAAATATGTCTTTGTTTGAAAGAACAGGTGTGGTAGAATTCAAGAAGGGGAGATTTCAGTTTATTAAACTAGGACCCACCCAATTCCAATTAAGCTTTATGCTCGAAGTGGTTACCTCTGATGACGAGTTTGACGATGAAACTACAGCCCCACCAACTATTCCTTCTATATATGCACCACTTTTGAGCACTTAGTTAGAGAAAATAAAGCATAAACTAAACAAGATAGAGCAGAATTTGGCTGCATAGTTCGAGAGTGTGGGATTTATCCCAACATTTCTGCAAGCCTATAGACGTTATGTGGATCAAAGCTCATAATTCAGGGATGCTTTCTTTGCCTTTAGTCTTTTATCCTTATACTTTATTTCTTTATGTGAGCTTTGGTTACTATACACTAGGGACAATGTAAGTTCCTGGTGTGGGGGAGGGATTTTTGCAATATTGATGTCTGACAATATTATTTTCACTCCGCTCATCCTTAAATGACTTTGGAATTAATATGCTCCATCTATTACTTTTAATTTTTTATTTTTCTTTTCTTTTCTTTCTCACTACTCTTTTACCATCTGTATCAAATTATTTACATCTATTTTTATTTTATCGTACTCTTTCATTTTTGTTCCATACTCACATTTTTTCTCACTTTATCTTTCACTTTTTATATTATTGCATACATCTTTCTTGTTCCTTATCCTTTTTACCTTTCCTTTTATATATTACTCATACATTCTTCTCATTCTACAGCACTATTGATAGTTAATTCATTTGAAAAATATACATAATTTGATGGCAACTTGACCAACTTTATGAGGAATTAAGCCTATGAGCAACTATTTTGCTCTAATTATTTTTGTTGTGTGAATATCAATTTTAGTTTGTTTATTCTAGAACTTGCTTTGTTATGCATGTTGAGGCCGTATTACAGGATTTTATGCATTAAAATGATAAGGGCAAATCACTTTCCATTTTTCTATTTTTGCATTGTTCTTCTTTTTCTCCACTCGAAGACCTTTATTTGTTATCTTTGTTTGAGCCTTAACTATTCTCTTTGCTTGTTTTATTATTATTATTTTGTCCACCTAATTCTCTCCATCTATTTACCTATTTTCCTTCTTTTTGAGCCTCAATTAAGGAGATTTTTGGACTCTTAATTTGGATATATTTTGGCTTTTGCTACCTTGAATTAAAGTTTCACAATTAGATCAACAAGGATTATGCTTGAATAAAATTGTGCAAGGTTCATTTCTTTTGGTTGGTTCACCATTACTAAAAAAAAAAAGAAAAAATAAAAATGTATAAAAAAATATTTGAAAAAAATAAAAAAGAAAGTGTTTACATTTTTGGCAACTTGAGTAGAAATAAGCATTTTAATATCATTAGGTTTATTCAATGAGTTTATTCTTCTCATTTTGATCTCTTTTTCTTTTATAAACCTTTCTTTTTCATTCAACCTATTTAGGCCCGTTACAACCTTTTTAAGACCCTTTGATTTTTGCATTTAATTCATGTTTTGTGGAATGAGATGTGATATATGAGCAAGCATACGGTAACAGCATTCTTTGATTTGATTTGAGTTCATAAATGATACTTTAAACACTTTGAGTGTATAGAGTGAAGTCGATGAGAGGGCTATTAAATCTTATTGCACTTGAATTTTGAATGGATTTTCTTGATGGTTGAATATTTTTATACTAACTTATGAGATCCTATGCTTTAAAATCTTTATCTCTTGAATGTTGATTGACTTAAATTCTTAGAGGTATGTTTGCCTAAGATTGTTTTTGGATGAGTTGAGATGAGAATTGAATGAAGATTTGGGTTTAGTCTTGAGTTATATGCTTGATAATAAGCATTATCTTGGTGTGGGGGAATTTGTTAGAGTGAAATTTATGCACTAGTTTTGCATTATTTACTTCATTTAATATCGATGTTTTGTACTTAATAATAGTGATTTACTTGTGTTTTATTTTTGTATATGCAATTCTATTGATTGGTGCTAAATTAAGCTATAAGATGATGTTTGAGGATAATTGTTTTCCTGAAAAAATTATGAGTTTCAGAAGAACTTTGTTGATAAAGCGTAGGCGCTTACAGTCAACTAAAGGCTTGTAATTTTTATTTTAATGTATTTTATCTTTTTAGTTATTTTTATAATTTTAAATTTAAGATTTAGATAATATTTCAAATATTAGTATTTTATTTTTGGAAAAATGCTATAAGAGGAGAAAGACGTGAAAAGCAATGGAGGATTAGACTTGAAGAAAAAGAAAAGGAGAAAACCCTAGATCTCAATTTTTCTCTTTTCTTTATGAAGAACTAAACACATTATTCTAGTTGAAGGTTAATAAAGTTTTAATTCATTATTACTGTGAGATCTTTCTTATGGTTCAATTGTTTTATTGCTTTTTGAGTATTTATTTATTCTCTAAATTATTGTTATGATTATGTTTGTTAATTAGATAATTGGCAACTATTTAATTATCAACTTAATTTATTGTCAGCTAAAGAATTCATCGTATGAAGATTTTAATGTTTGTGGCAAATAGCATCGCAGTATGTTGTGTTATGAGAATAAATAATTTAATATAAATGAACCATTGTATGTGTTTGTTGATTAGGATTTGGGTCTTTTTGGTTTTTCAGACTACCAATTGATTAAATCACATGATCGTATCTAGAGTTATCTATTGATTAGGGAAATAACCAATAATCGTACATTGGTTATCTACTAATTAAGGAGAGATTGGATATTAGAGGGTCTCAATAGCTATAATCGGTATATTCATAAGTAGGAATGATTTATATTTGAATCAATGATCTATAGTCGAATCAAGCTCTGTTAATTCTTTAACTAGAGCTTTTCCCAATTTAAGTTATAATTTTAATTTGCATTTTTGTTATTTTTATTTGATTTTTATTATTTTCAACAACCCCCAAATTTTACATTTTACATTTAAAAAGGATTTAAATAATTATCAATTTCTGTAGACACGATCCTGCTCAATCACTATACACAATTTATTTAGAATAGGTATTTATATTTGCTGACTTCGACAACCATCAATTAACTAATTGAATTTTCATGTTTAAACTTATGGCACAAAGAACATGTTTTGGATAATTTAGTCATTTATAAGAATAAAATAATCAAACTAAAATTATGCTAAAACAATATTAGTGATTGATAATGGTCAAGAAATTTATTTAAAGAAAAAAACATAATTCATTAATTTATTTAAACATTTGTTTATCTTGAATTTAAAAATAATGTGAATTTTTTTTATAAATAAAATTTTGAAATAAAGTGAATTTACATAAATTGTGAAATAAAAATATCTTTGTCCTTAAAAGGATAAGGGATATTATCATTTGACCATTCACTTGTTGCAAAATATCAAATGACTATAAGAAATATTGCAATCAATAATTTCATTAGCTATTATATCTTTACATAATAGCTCGTCTCACTACATTTTCATTAGCACCATTAGTTGATTGGTAAAATAGTAATTTTACCTTTATTAAATTCTTTAATTAATTTTTTGTCACAAAAGAAGAAAAACATACAAAACAAAAAAAAATACAATATTTGAAATTCAAAGTATAATCTGACTAAAAATAATCCCTAAAATACCTATGGATTTAATTTTTGACATCTCTATTTGAGTAATTTCATTCAATGGCAAACTTGGATTTTTATCACCCAGCTGAATTATTTCCTTTAGTCGGAAAACTTTGTTAGGTTGATATAAAAGGTCAGAGATTGGAAGCCTCTCCACATAGAATTGGAATCCAATACAAATCTTAATTGTGCTCATCTTTTAATAATATTAATTAATTACGGACATAATTGGTCAAAGCAAAATATTAGCGACTTAAGTGTAATATAAGCAACACAATATTTTTATTCTCTTTACAATTAATTTGGCCTTCAATAGTGATAAAAATAACTACGAAACACTTACGACGGTTGCAGTTGTTGCCCGTGCCTACGCAGCTCAACCGGCTGTGAATGTGTTTTGTGCTCACAGTTTCCTGAGTTCGAACAACAACAAAGATTAAGGATTTTTTTATTTACAGTGAATTATGGCAAACATTAAACTTGGTACAAGAAAATGGTTAGATAATTGAAAAATGAGGTTATTTTATAATACATTAACTGCTAGGATTATGCAGTGGATTTTTGGTAGTCTATCCATTATAAAAGAAAGTATTTGGTATTGTTCCAAAAGAATGAAGCAAAAGATATGGTAGAGTTAGAATAGTTCTTATAAGGAGTCTATCTAATACTAACACATAGGCACATTATAGATTGATATGAGTATCATGAATTGCCATGCAGTAAAATTATGTGTAGTTAATACTATCTTATTGATTTTAGAAAAATAATAGGTGAAATATGACTACAGGTAAAATGAAATTATAAAAAAAAAACAAACACATATAGAGAATATTAGAAATTATGTTATTTAACTTTTAATTTATTTCTATGGATGAAGATAGAAAAAAATATTTTTACTAGTGATGTAGAGCATACAAATATTGTGATATTTGTTCTACTTTTTAAAACTTCAATATACCTAATCTCTCAAATCATTAATTATATAAGAATTAACACTCTCAACTCCTTAATTTCTCTATATCGAAGAAAAAAGAAACTAAAGAAAATGGATGCTGAAACCTCCTATTTATAGCCAAAATTTGGCTATTAATTTTTTTTTCTTTTTACCGCCACTCTTTCTTCTTCTTTTTTCTTTCTTTTTCTTTTTTCTTCAAATCTTACGGCTTCTTTTTTGGTGGCTTCCAGATTTACAGCAGCCACTTTCTTTGACAGATTCCTTCTACTTCCTCCATAATCCATGCTCTAAGTAAGAAGAGATAACTAGTCCTTCCTCTTCTCGTAGCTCAATCAATTGTGATTATGCTTTGTATTCATGGTTTCCTGAATTTGAGCAATAATAAAAATTAAGGGTTGTTGTTTATAGTAAATGAAATCTTTCACTACAAAAAAAAAAGATAATAGATGACAGAAAGTTTATGATCAATTCTTAATAAAATGATTTATATCATAATATTATAATATTATGATAGACGTTTAATAAATTTTTTAATCTGTCATGAATCAATGATGGTTATATGATAAAATTATTTTTTATCATAAATTTATGATAATTTTGTGATAGAATAATTGTCTATAAAAAATATATGATAGGTTCTTTACTCTATCAAGAAAATATGATAAGAAAAATATTTTTGACCACCAAATGTTTTAATATAATATTTTATTTAAAAAATGAAATGGTGTGTTTTAATTCTTTAAAAAAGAAAAGCAAAATGCTAGTAACGACGCTTGACTGAATTTATTATTAAAATAGAAGCAAACGCTTTGTTTTACAATATCTAACATTGAAAACTGAAAAAAAAAAAATTGAAAAAAGGCAAAATGCACACATTTAGGGTAACTTTCCCTCAAAATTCAAAAAATAATTTTTTTTTTCCAAGTATAACACTTTCACTTCGTCACTTCCTGAGTCACAATGAAACCCTCTCAACTTTTGAAACCCTAGATCGAACCCTACTCATTCAGTCCATACTCTGCTGTTCAATAGACATTCTGCCAAAATCCTCACTCATTTAATTGTCATTTCCTATTTCGTCATCGTTTGTTATCGTTTCATCATCCTTTTATTGTCGTTTCGCATTGTTCTTTCATCCTTTCACCATCACCACAAGCAGTTCAAAGCCCTTGCAAGGTAAATACTTAGAGTTTTTTTTTTAATTTGTTCTTTAATTTGGGTTCAGAAATTAAATGGGTATACATAAAAATTGAATGACTTTGCGGTAGAAATTACATGAAGAAATTATTTATGTTTAATTTGGGTTAAATGGAATATATGTGGGTAAATTTGGGCATAAATGCAAACGCATGTGGGTTTTGATTTAATTTTTCTTTTTCTTAGGTTGGTTACAATATATAATAACTTTTAGTTTTTTTTTTCTCCATTTGTGGCTAGATTTTGTCTTCTATTGTTTTAAACCTTGAAGGTTTGAACTATTTACTACTTCTAGATGTAATTTTGTGGCAAGCTTTGAACATAAGTTTTATAATAAAATGTTGATACATAATTATGCCATGTAAGTGTTTGACAGAATGTCTAAAAGGATCAAAACTCTTGAAAACTTGATTAAAGAGAGTAACAATGTTGCTGAAATAGCTGAAAAAATTAGGGATCTTTGCGTGGCCAAGCAAAAGCAGTGGAATAATAATAATTATAATAATGGAAATGAAGGATCCAAGGCATGTGAGGAATGTTTAATTTTCTTTTCTTTAGATGTTGATCCTATTTCATGCCGTATATGTTCTTAGTTTCAGTATTATGTATTTGTTTGTTTCTTTTTGGTTTTTTTTTTTTTCCTTGGGATAATGATGAGCAAAGACTATATATTTATAAATAAGAGAATGTATATTTTGGGTTGACATTTTAGTTTATAATTAATTGTTTGTTTGTTCCTTTATTATGGTAAAGTTTGTTGGTTTTGGGATATATGCAAAATAGATTCCAAGAGATGAGACGTTTTTTGTAATTAGGTGGACCTAAAACTCTATTATTAAAAGACAAATATTATTGACTTTAATTATGTTGTTGATGTACTTGGGTGAGATGGGTTTTGGAAATGTAAAATTGGAGCTCAAAATTCTTATATGGAGTGCTTCCCTCAGTGAAAATAGGGAACTCAAGATCGACATGGAAGGTTATCTATTTATACGTGCTTAGCTTGTATCTTAATCATTTGTATTTTCGAAGATCATTTCTGATTTTTTTTTTTTTATATTCTTGAATGTCTCGGTAATAATCACGAATAAACTTACCATTAATATGATGTCTTACTCGTGCTAGAGGGTTGACATCACACATGAAGGAGTTTCATGTAAGAATTAACAAATCTCCTTTGAACTTAATTTTACATCTTTTGGAAATTAGTTATGAGTGATTATAATTATTGTGCTTTTGTTCCGCTAAAATGCACTTTTAATGTTGCCAAAGTCTTTGAAATCTATTTTCTATTCAAATTTGTTATGTTAACTTTCATGCATGAAGAGAAGGAGGGCAATGTTCTTTAGTGCTTGTTCAAGTGTTTAGCAGTATGTTTTTTCAGTTTTGGGATTTACTTTTTCTTTGTATATGATGGTGTATAGTTTTATGTTTGTGGAGTACCCTGAGAACAGTGCAAACAACCAATGGAATAGAAAAATAAAGATAAATTTAAGATGATGAGTCTCAAATTTAAAGGTCAATAAACTATGTGCCATAGTTGTTAAGTCATATCAGTCCTTTTGCAATAGTTTTACTTTGTTTTTCCTTTATTTGATGTTGATAAAGTTATTTTCATAATAATGAAGACCTCTGTTTAAGGAACTATGAATTAGTTATAGCTCAAATGTTTTCATCAAATTTTATTCCTAAAATGATAACAGATAGCATATGAATTAAGTACGTAAAATGACCCATGCATGTATTAGATTAAGATTCTAGATGGGAGGAATTTAGACTTTATGACAGTATACAATTTATTGCTGAAATCTTGTTGTTTTATGCTGTTGTGTTTTGCTACCTTTTGCTGATATTTGTCTCAAATTTGCCTATTGTTCACTGTTGTTTTGCTTGTTGGTTGCTGCTGTTTATAACTTGCTGGTTCTACCATTTTCTATTACCATTTTCCACTGTTATTTTTACTATTTTTTGATTTTATTTGTGTTAGATTTACTGCCTATTCACTGGTGTATAACTTGCTAACTTCTGTTGCTATCACCTGTTATCTTTTCATCGCTGTTTCTTGCTTGTTTTTGCTATTATTTTTTGCTATTTTCTAGTGTCATTTGACCCAGATTTACCTGCCATTCATGTTATTTTAATTATTGGTTATTGCTGATACTACATGCTAATTTTTACTGCTGTTTGTTGCTTTTTTTTTGTGCTATTTACCTTAAATTCACCTATTATTTACTATTATTTTTGCTGCTCATTGGCTCATATTTACCTACCATTTATTGCTATTTTACTTGCTAGTTGTTGCTGTTATTACATGTTATATTTGCACTTATTTTGTAGCATTTTCAATTGCTGTTTTTCTTAGATGTCTTGTTGTTCAACTTGTTTCATCATTTTTTTTTTTAACTTTGTTTGTTAGGCATGTGTTGTTGATTGAGCTTTTGCTCAAAAGCTAAAGGAGATTATACCCCATCAGATATTTAAAGCATCAATCCAAATAAGACCCGCATGGTCATTAGCAGGATTTCTCTGTAAGTTGAAGTAGCATGTTGATTAGCTCTATAAACATTGTTGAGAAAGATGTTTTATATTATCAATGCTAGATAAGGCCTTTCTATACCTGTTTTTACTGTGTAAACAATTCATGTTTATTGATTACGCCAATATGATATTTATTTCTTCGTTTTTTTAAATTATTAGAGAGACATATGAACTTAAAAAACAACTGTAATACTAGGAGTAAACACTTGCTAGAATATGTTTATAGCACTCATTCTTAGCGATTCAAATTCTTCACCATTCATGCCTGAAAACAGTTGCTGGAAATGCTTATTGAAGACATTGTTTTCATTAATGAAACATTTTCAATAGCATAAAATGATAATAATTTTATTTTGATACTTTGGATTGGTGGCCTCTTGATATGGGAGACAATGGCTATTTTTTTAAGTGTACTTGCTACACTTTTTGAGTTGTATTATGGGATCAATACTGGCTAAAGTTAGGATGGAAATGACTGGTATGGTACTTAGAATTCATGTATAAATGTGTTAAAGTCATGTATCCCTGTAGTTTTAGCTTTAGCTTTTACTTATTTATTATCTCATTCTATATCTTAGCCCCTGAGGATGAGGATTTGGGCCCTACTGGATAGAAAATACATGCTGGAATTACTTCTGCCATTATTGCTAAGTTGATAGACCGCGATGCAGCTCTTTCACAGAAGCAGAAAAAGCGGCAGGTACTCTTTATTAGTGTGGATGGTTTTGCTCGAGCAAGTATAATCTATGACTTGTTTGACGCTGGAATTACAGTGCTATTGGAAGATGGTATTGCTGATTGAAGATAATATTGCTGCTGGAAGTTTTGATATTAGAATATTTTCATTAATCTTTTAGAAGTTTTGTTGGGCAACTTGGCTTGGTGGCTGGTATTTGAATTGCTTTTCTTGGTGTTTAATTAGAATTTAACTATTGGTTTATATTTTGGTATTTTTTTTCCCTTATTTGTGATGTTTTATTTTGTATTGATAGTGATGACATTTGATATTAGATGTATTTATTTTAAAATTAATTTGTTGGATTAACTGGATGTTAATTAATATTAATGGTTTTTACTTTTTTGATGATATTCATTTTTATTAATTAGATTTGTAATCAAGAATTCACAAATAAATTATAATCATATTATAATTTTTTAAAAAAGTATATAAATTTATGACGGAAAATACGCATCATAAAATCTGCCATAATAAAATTTTCACCAAAATTAATAACTATGTAAATTGACATTTTAAATTCCTGCTAGAAATAAAAAATAGTATGAAAATTTAAATAAATTTTAATTTAATTATTTTTATATTAAAATATTATATGATGGCTATATGACTGTGAAATATTATTCTCGATTTATGATAAAAAATATTTTTTTATAAATTAATAACAATAATATAGAGATGACGGTTATAAATTAATAACAATAATATAGACGACGGATGAGTCATTTATCATATATACTTTTTATGACAGTTATTCTTTATCATTTATGATTTATTTTCTTTAGGTGTTTCATTCTATCCAAATCTTTACTAAAAAAAAAAAAGTTATAAAAGTTAATAAAAAAAATAAAAACATATATTTTTTTCTTTTTTAGAAATAACGAGCGAGCGTATATATCAACCGTAACAAAAGTAGCACGCATGCACTGAAATTTCCACAATCTTCTTGTTATTGCCGATGGGCAGATGCACTGAATTGTGAAACGTATGATGTCAAATAATCAAATTGTGAATTGATGGGAATGCCTCACTTGGAAAACAATTTCTCAGCAAATACTCAGTTTTTTATTTTTATTTTTTTTCCATTTTATATGATTCACATATAAATGATTCTGTTATGATCAAATGTAGGTGGACTCTAAAAATTTTAGATTATCATATTTTTTTTCTTTTCCTTCTTACTTTCCCTTACCTTCATAATCTAGTGAAAAAAGTTGACTTGATTATAAATAAAGTGAAAATATAAATACAAGACTCAATCATAGCCCCTTATTAAACAAAATGATAGGAGGGGAAAAGAAAAAAGACAAGAATAGGATCCTTATCCTAAAATTTTACCTTAAATTATATTTCAAATAATATGGTGTTTGATGTGTTATTCATTTAAGTGATTGATAATTTTTTTATAATTTTTAAGTAATTATATTAAGCTACTATCTAATTGATGAATACCATACTTTGATATAAATTTGAGATAAAGATATTATAATATGTAATAAAGAAACTAAATTTTATGTAAACTATGATTGCTTTTCTGTGCATTATGCATATGTAATTTCGAATACAAAAGAAAAAAGTTTGTGGTCTTGTCTCCAATAAGCCCAACGGACATTCTCACGCAGGCCCGTACAATATTCTTAGGCTGATCATTTAATTTTCACAATTTCAAGTAACAATTTAGCATACTTAAACCAGAGCTTGATCCATTAGCATTCCTGCATGATGCGTCCGCTGGTTGATTCTTGTAAATGAGCTTCACATCCTCCAAGCTAATTCCAACTGAAATCGAACTCACAACTTCTGTTGCAGATCGCCCAGGAATATCTTGATCTGTCACATCCCTGATTTTAACCCTGAAGCCAGTTAACATGAAAAATATTTATTAGTTAAATTGGCTTTTATTCACAACCTTTACACATTTTTCATGTAGAAATTTTTTATAAATGGGGACTTTGGTAAACATAGTACCTGTCCAGGGCAATTTCTTTTTCGGTCAGGGCAGTAATTTTAATCAATTACGATGGTATTATCGACATTGTTCATAAGGGCACGTTGGAAAAGAATTTTCCTAGCAAATCGAGTGCTTGGCCTCCCCCAGGACTTAATCCTCAATCCATTTTAAGTTCCTGTAAATGTCACAGTTTTACTGTCACATTTTGCACTCCTCTCTCATGTATCTCTTTGCCTAAACTACCAATGCGGCAACAGAATCACAATCGTCCAATTTAATTAGCTCTAAATCGTGATATCACCAAAAATATGAAGATGAACAAATATCATGTTCTTTACTTTTACCTGATGCCGTGGCCAAGGCCGCAAGGAACATTTTCAATCGATAAATTGGTGGTGCCAGGGCCAACTGATGCACAATCATCACCAGTCCCAATTCTAGTGTTCAAAATTGTGACCACACATGATGATTGAATGTAAATGCTGTCGGTGTTAGGCTGTTGCCCGAGGCAGAAAGCCAAAAAATCTCTCCCCTTATGCTTTCTCATTGTTGCATCCATTGATGAAAATATGAAACAGATGGCTGTTTTAGGGATGTTAATCCGTTAATCACAAATATGTTTTACAGAAGCCCCGTGTGCGCTCATTTTCACAAAAGGTACATCACTTAATTTTCTTAATTATCATAAGGAGAAAAACCAAAAGCCACAACAGTAACATCTTTTCAACTCACCGTGGCACCGGTATTCCCTGATGTTTTACAAGACTAAAAGCCACCATAAATGGAAATCCCATGAACATGCTCAAAGAAAAGCCAATTTCCAGAATTTTCAATAAGAAGATAATCGGATGGAGCCACTGAGTCCTATCAATACGTAAGGTAATGTCATTGTCCTTGGCAATGAAACACAACATTGTGTAGCAACCAACGGTGGCACGTTGGTTGATGCCCCGGTAGAGCCACAGGCTTTAGCCCATGCTGTTATCTCCCAAGCTGATCACATTGTAAGTGATCACTGGAATTGCTAAAAAAGAACTAAAGAAGAGAAGCAAGATTATTAGTAGAGTACTCAAAGACACTGGTAATTGACAATGTGTGTGTACTTGCACAACTTAGGAAAACTCTTTACACTTTCACTTTGAATTTCAATCATACATAAACTTGGAGTAATTCATTAAAATAGCCAAAAATAAAGGAAGTGATGAGTAGTCTCAATGCCGAAAATTCAATTTGGTGTGGGCTTACTTCAAATAGTAATATAATTTTTATAAATGTCCAATAAAAAACAAGAAATAAAATTTAAATTCATTAAAATATTTCATTTGATTCATTTACTATTGTCCTCAATGTGTTTCCATATATTAAAAATGTTCAAGGATAATGTCATTATCAAAAATATAACACGAGAATCGAAATTTTCCTAGAGCATAACCTTAATTCTTTCATCTTACAAAAAATCCCCAAAACATTTAAATAACTAATAATGAATCAAGAGATTTTTTTTTTCCCGAATGAACTTCTTAGTGAGGCAATTTTATTGAAAATGTAAAACAAATTAAAACTAGTCGAAGGGGGGCATAGTTAGTCTTGTTCATCAACGTAACTATAAAACTATCATCATGAAAGAAAAGCTGAAAAATAAATAGCGAAATAAAAAATTTAGAAAGAACAAATTTAAGAAAATAAGTAATTAAGGAATCCGTTATGAGACACCTAAAAAAAAAAAAAAAACATAGAAATCTCTTGTGGTGGACCATCCCAACAAGAGGTAGGGCACTTTAAATCTAGGGCTGCCAAAAGATCGCCAACACAATTAACTTCATGCAAAGAGTGGTTAATTCTAAAGTCTATTTAACTGAGGAGATAACAACAATTCAACCAAGGATTTTGTAAGATTTAAGGATGGTGAAGAGACTTTTTAACATCAAAATGGTGCAAAACCAACATAGTAGAATCACATTCTAGCCATAAAGTTATCTAACCCTTAAAGTAAGCCACTACTACACAAATGAACATAGATGATGTTTAAATTAATCTTATGATGACGAAGTAAAATCAGTTATCTTTTGTAACAGTTATCTAAAACCAGGTATAAAAGATGACGCATAAAGATAGTCATCTAATAATTATATTAAATGACTCATTTATCAAAAAATAGTCATCTAATGTTGTAAAGAACTGTGTTTATTATCAACATCGGTGACGTACTTTTCAAAAAATTAGTCATTTAGTGTTATAAAAGGACTATATTATCTCTGAATATAAATGACTGATTTTTAGTAAAAAACGTCAACAATAATAGTCACCATGATATGAATACATTATTGAAAATCTGAAATGCCTGTTATTATCATCATCATCATCATTATTTATTATTATTATTATTAATTATTACTATTATAATAATAATAATAATAATAATAATAATAATAATAATAATAATAATTGCTGCAATAAATTGATTTTTTTGAAAAGCTGCAATATGAAAATAAATATTCATCAATCAATTACAATACTCATATATAAATTTGGTACATGACAAACAATACTAAAAAAAATTCTTTATGTTTACAATTTCCAAATTAAAGTAACTAGATATCCATAACTCTTTTTTCTTAAAATAGAACTGTATTACATTCTTCACAAGAACAAGAAAATGCATGCAGCTAGCCCTCTAGTAGGCTACTCCAATAATCATGCCAAAGCCAAAGGGAGTTGGAGATGAACCTTCCTTGATTACAAAATGAAAATAATTGAAATAATTTTATAAACTTTTTAATATCTTATTCAAAACAAAGATAATAACGAAGATGTAGACTAAAAAAAATAATTTTATTCATTTACTAACCTAGCAAAGTCATTGTGCTACAAAATTTAATGAAAAATATTTTGCCATATATACTCTACCCACTCCACTTTTACTTTATCAATATCCTTTTGGGTGAAAGTATCTCGCCCAACAAACTATATATCATACACAAAATAGTCAACATTAATACATGCATCGACCTTGCGAAATCTATAAATTTTAAAGGATAAGGAGATGACTACCAAATTTTTATTGAATCATCCTGGTTTTCAATGATTTCCTTCATAAATCTCATGATATAATATCCACATTCAACATCTGTAGTTTGTTAAGGACACTACACATAAATTTTGAACTAATTAATGTCATCTACATATGTAAATAAATTTAAATTGAATATACATATGTACAATTTCATATACCTTAACCCTTTTCCAAACAAAGGATTTCTGATTTGCATTTCCCATTTTGCTACAAAAATCTTGAAAGCACTTAAGATACATAATTAAATACACATTTAGTCAAGCATATTTTAATAAATGCATTATAATCGACAAAAAATGACATAACTTACAGTGATACAAAGTTCTTCAAATCATGGCGAGGTTCATGACCGAGTGAATAAAAAAATATACTATAAATTTGTGCGGATCCACAACAATCAAATCCAATGTTTGCTATATCTAATGATAAATATCAGCCTTGCATATTTTGTAAAAGTAAACAAAAATAAACTCCAAGTACTATATACAATTAATAAAATAACAAACCTGGTATTGTAAGGAAATATCAGAAGCTGTTCTGGATCAAGTATTTCCATTCTTGATACCATTCCACGAGCTCTAGTCTCATCATTATTTCCAGTTTCATCACAAAAGATTGAAGGACTACCAAATTTGTAAAAATGTTCCAGGTGATGATCCTTCAAGACCTCATAAAGATGCCTACAGAAAACAAGTAATAATTACTTCACTATATAAATAAAAATTATAACTAATTATTTTGCCAAGAGAATAAGCAATTTCATTAAATTACTTCATGTAACAAGTTATTGTTACGACCCCAATCTTTTCCATGCTACAGAATTGTACAATGTCATCAACTGATAAATATAATTCAGTTTTCTCATTGTCGAAGATCCCTAGATAAAGTTCAATAAATAATACTTTAGTTAACACTCGGCGAGCGTACTTGCAAAGGGCATCTATTCTTGCTGGCACTTTGTATTCCTGCACATTCTCAATAGATGTCTTTATGTAACTAAAATAATAAAAAATATTATTTTATTAATTTAAGACATATCAAAAGCAAATGATTAATTATAGAAATATACCTCAAAATCATTCAATATGACAAGTTGCTTAGGCCAAGCAACATGGGATCCAATGGCATGGCTAACAAGAACTAAGTCATCACTTACAAGCCTTGGTAAAAATGCATCCCCCTTAATTGCAATATTAACAGTCACACGAACATCCGTGACTGCCAATGGTACTCCATGCACAGTCACATTCGGATTGTTGTTTTCTAACATTGTATCTTTAGCTACAATATTATCTATGTTGCCCATTGCTAACATACATGATTTGCCCTGCATCATCTATAAGTAAAGTATTAATCATAGCATTATAAGTAATTAAAATTTAAACTTTGAGATTTCGAATTAAACAAGATAGAACTGCATTTATTTTTAATATATACTTGTTTCTTCTTGGAGCACTTTTTCATCATTCTTGGTTCTTTAGAGCAGCTGTCTTTTTCTGAGGGAACTTTTTGTGACTGGATTGGTAGGACTCCATTCTTTTAAAATTTTTCAAAAAAATGCATCATTTGTTCTTGTACAAGCTTCCCCACATTTTGCTCTAATAGAAATTTTTCTTGCGAAATTTTCTAATAATTTTTCTCGCGAAATTTTTTGATAATTTTCCTCTAGTTGAGTTATACGCTCCTATAACTCATTGTTAGATGAGAAGCTTCATTTTTTCCTTCCAAAGTATGAAGAAGGTGTGGCAAAATGTCCTCTGGTTCTTACTCGACCTGAACTTTCAGGGGTTCCTAAAACTATTGTTAAAATATCATTTCTACAGCCAGTAGTTATAACCCTTTCCTCACTTTTCTTTATTATCTCATCTTACATTTGAATAATAACAAGCAATTAGCAACTGGAAGTTTATATGTTAAATTATTCAAAAATTATTTATTCATAGAACTTACTATTTCATCAGCCTTTTCTCTAACAACCTCACTTGTGTATCTACCTTTCTTATTTTTATGTGCTTCTTCTCATAAGGTAGAGCGACTAATTTCTTTATTGTTTCCAGCAGCTTGTTGCTATATATAAGTTTAAATGTATAAAGTGATACATAATTTTCTTAATTCAAGTGATAGATTGAAAATGAAAGTTAGACATACATATAAATGTTTGTGTACATACCTATTCATCCTCTAATCCTACGCAGCATTTCCTTGAAAGGTAATGATTGTATATGTTCTTTGCCCTTTTTTCTCTATACTTTTGGCTAATTTCCTATATTCAATAATCAAGGTAAATACGCAAACAATGATAAATATACATTTAATTCAAAAAGTTAGTCAATACCTCAAATGCACTGGACGTTCGATAACATACGAAAACTTCCCAATATTCTTGCTCGATGAAATCATACATTTTAGGTGGGCACTTCAGTGCCTCTGGATTATCTTTATATCTCTTGATGTATTTAGTGGTGAGTCTATTCTTGAAGGTTCTCCATTTATTTGCAATTGAAGATAAGAATTTGCCTTGAAGCTCATCATCCACCTCAAAAGAGAACTAAAATATGCATAGCATGTTTAAATTTTTTTTTGCAAATTAAAAAAATGTGTATTAGTTTAAGAAAAATGCTATAAACACATACTTTTACACATTCCCATATCTTTTCTTTGGTCTCTAATGGCACTTTGCTCCAATCTTCATAAGATATTCGAACCATGGTGTGTGCCAAGACACCCAAAAAGCTAAACAATTGTGTTGCTACCTTGCTGTGTGGTTGTCCTCTTTTGTTATACTCGACTATAAGCTTCTGTCCACTGTTTCTATTTCTTATCAGTTGAGGTAAATTCGTTCGACCTCTACTTTTTCTTTTTCTGACAATTGAACTCATTTCTATAGCAATGTTTTATAAACCTACTGTAAAATAACTAAAGAAAAAGAATTGATGAGAATTCAATAGAAAAATAATAAGCCACATAAGTTAAATAAATGCTATATATGAAA
Organism: Aegle marmelos; assembly: GCA_030449875.1. Taxonomy (NCBI): domain Eukaryota; kingdom Viridiplantae; phylum Streptophyta; class Magnoliopsida; order Sapindales; family Rutaceae; genus Aegle; species Aegle marmelos. Next base: position 14,730,981 of record JASUUL010000115.1, read on the forward strand.
ATAATGATTCAGCACATCAACTATACTGTAAAAAAACTTACATTTTTTTTCTAATCAACGTTTTCAACCAATGTTTCCTCATTGATATCAGTTCGGATATAAGCTAAATCGTCATTACTCATTTTATCAAATGACTCAACAGATGGCATCAAATTGCTAGAATTTTGATGTTCTAATATAATGTCACCTAGATCTTCTCTTAAATCATCTATATATTCCTTGTGTGGATTCACTATCACAACAGACCACCTTGGATCGAGTTGATCTTCAGCATAAAATACTTGTATCGGTTGAAAAGCCAAAATAAAATGATCATCTTCATGACCTATCCTATTAAGGTTTACCAACGTAGCTCTTAACTTATCTCTTTTTATACCATGATTGTTTTCAACCCAATCACACTTAAATACAGGAATCTTAAACTTGTTGTAGTCAAGCTCCCATAACTCTTGTATAACTCCATAAAATGACATATTTGCCACCACAGGATTCTTATCTTTAGCACTTGAAATTTGAAATGTATTTGCCTCTAAATAGACTCCATTATTGTGTACAACTCGTAAGCCATCACGTTTTTTGGTATGAAAACGATAACCATTAATTTTGTAACCTTGGTACTTTATCACTTTAGGGCGAGGTCCATGTGCAATCCACCTTAAGGCGTCAGAGATATTGTTCTTTGATTCATTAAGTTGAATTTCAACCTGTACAATAGTAATAAAAATTTATATAAATGATACATAAATATCTTAGAATAACAAAAAAAATGTTTTTGCATGAACTATATAGTTAATTACTTTCTGACGCAACCAATATATAAAATTCCTATTATGTTCATCCTGTAGCCACTTTTTCTTCCTTGACTTTGCTGGATATTTCTTCTTTAAGAACTCTATATGCTCTCTAAGATATCAAAGATGAAATAAGAATGATTATAACTATTATGAAAAATATAACTAATAAATATAAGATAAGGGAAATAGTTACTGACATGATATACAACTGAACTTCATTTGTATTTTCTAGTACATATCTATATGCCTGCAGCCACAATTTACGATCTATTCTCACAACACATCCTTATGGTAAAGGTAATCCAACATCAGATTTGTACTTTTTATATGGAATGCCAATTGTATCAACTTCAGATAAGTATTCTATGCAGAACTCAATAACCTTTTTAGCTATATATGATTCAGCAATGCAACCCTCTAGTTTATCCCGATTTCGTATATAATCCTTCAATATTTTCATTTCCCTCTCAAATGGATACATCCATCGGAGGTAAACAGGTCCACAAAGTTTGACTTCTCTAACAAGGTGCACTGGTAAGTGAATCATAATATCAAAGAAAGCTGGCAAGAAATATTTTTCTAACAAGCATATAGTATTAACCAAATCTGCTTGCATTTGATCCAATTTTGACACATCCACCACTTTGCTGCACAGGTTGCTAAAAAAAGCACAAAATCTTGTTATTACATATCTTACATGTTTAGGTAATAAGGATCATATTGCTAAAGGAAGCAACTGTTGCATCAAAGCATGACAATCATGAGATTTCAAGCCATTGAGTTTCAAATCTTACAATGAGATTAGATTTCTAAAATTTGAATAATAGCCATCAGGAACCTTAAGTTCAAACAATCTCTTACAAAATTTTTTCTTTTCTTCCCTTGAGAAAGTATAACACGCAGGAGGCAATTTTGTTCCATTTTGGCCAATTCTTGGTAGTAATTTTGTCCTTACACCCATTTCATCTAGATCCATATGAGCAGCAAAACTATCTTTTGATTTTCCTGGAATGTCAAGTAAAGTCCCTACAAGACTTTCACACATATTCTTTTCAATATGCATAACATCAAGGGTTTGTCTAATATATAAAGACTTCCAATAATCAAGCTAAAAAAAATAGTTTTTTCTTCCAACAAACTTTTTCATTGATATCAGTTGCACAACTATTTGCTTTTTTTTTCCCTAATGTGAAATTTAATCTTTGAACTCGTGCCAAGATTTCCTCTCCTTTCAGCGGTTTTAGAGCAATTTCAATTTCCTCTTTATTATTAAATGCCTTCTTCTGAAACCGATATGGATCATATCGAGGTAAAAATCTTCTATGACCGGTATAAGATATTTTTTTACTATGGGTGAGCCGAACTGCATATGTTTTTTCACTACAAATTGGGCATGCTTTATACCCTTTTACAGTGCAACCAGCCAAGTTTCCATAAGCAGGAAAATCATTTATCATCCATATTAAAATAGCTTTTAATATGAAAGACTCTTGATGATAAGCATCATAAGCTTCAATGCCTACCTCCAACAAGATTCTAAGATCATTAACCAATGGAGCTAAGTAGACATCAATATCATTACCAGGCTATTTGGGACTTGAAATTAACAATATCAGCATCATAAATTTCCTCTTCATACAAAGCCATGGAGGAAGATTATATGTCACTAGTATCACTGGCCAACAACTATACCTATTACTAAGAGAATTATATAGATTAATCCCATCTACAGATAATGCAAGTCGCAAGTTTCTTGGTTCAACTCCAAAATTAGACCAAAAGTGATCTATTAGTTTCCATGTCGATGTGTCTGCAGGATGACGTAATAATCCATCAGTTTCCCTTTGAGTGACATGCCATGTTAGACTTTTTGAAGTTTCAACACTTCGAAACATTCTTTTAAACCTAGGGATAAGTGGGAAATACCATAAAACCTTTGTTGGAACACTAATCTTCATCTCAGTTGAATTTTTTTTCAACTTCCACCTTGCTGCACTACAATTTGGACATGCATGCATCTTCTCATACTCCATCCCTAATGCATTTAATGTTTTTTTGCCTCGTACATTGAACAAGGCATTTCATTATTGTCAGGCAATATTTCTTTTAATAATTTCAACAAATTTGAAAAGCCTGGTCTGAGCACCCATTCTTGCTTTTACGTTATACATTTTTATCAATGCAGATAATTTTGTGAACTTACTGCAACCTGGGTATAACTTTTTCTTAGTATCAGCCAATAAATTCTCAAATTGTTTAGGGTTGTTTTCAAAATAATCATAAGCTCCTTGAATCATCTCTATAGTGCTGGCCATAGATTCAGTTTCAAAGGCTCTTGTTTGAAATTCTCTTGTAGACTGATTGTTACTAGTTGTTGATAGCTTCTTAACATGCTTTTCTCCATACAAAATCTAATTATTGTAACTTTGGTCCATACTATTCAAATACAAATGGTCCCTAATCTCATCAACAGTTTAATGTTTCATATTTCCGCATTTCATACATGGACATAGAATGTGATTAGAATTTGTTGCATGAACCGTTGCAAAATTTATAAATCTTTCAACACCAATCTCATAATCTTTTGATCTTCAATCTATAGACATCCAAGATTTGTCCATTATGAATGTAAAATATAAATATATCATTCTAAAATATAATTTCCTCTTAAGTATCTATGTCCTAATTTGAGAAAAAGTAAAACATATGACCTTAATATTATTATTCTATCAAAATAATATCAATAAAAATATTAATTTACTAAAACACATAACGTAATAAATTGACCAAAGCTTAATGTACATAAAGTGTCAAGGACTAAACACAAAAGCACAACAAAATGGATTGCTATGGTGGAGAGCATTTGTATTAAGTGCTAAGCATACATATGATGACAAGCTAAACATCTGAATTTTTTAAAAATATTTATTAGTTTCTGCAACTAACATTATTTCTCTTATTAATATTTGTTCATATATTAGATTCAAGATTTTTTATTAATTAATTATTAAAGTGTATACTTTATGTCTTTATTTCTATATTACTTTATTAAAAATAAGTAAGTTAAAATACTAATTTAAAATAACTAAGTTAAAATAATAATTTTTATAGTTATATCCTCTGCTAAATTATAATCTCTTTATAATAATAAAATTATTTTGATTCTAGTAATATGATTATAATTATAGGTATATTTTACAATATTCTATATGATGCTAAGGTAAAGAGGATGAAATGATTTATTAATATTGTAATATCACATAATATTATACAAAGGCTCATTCTATTAATTCTCTATTATTTTTTTATTATTTTTTAATAAGAAATTATGTGTGTGTGTGTATAAATTAATTTTAGGTTATTTGAACAATTTGAAATATTTATAATTTTGCACAAATCCCACATAGTGCGTGTTATTTTTGGTTTCCCGATTTTATAAAAGATGAGATGAAAGAAAATAAAAGGGGAAAAGAAAAGAAAGACAATCCAATTAAAAGAAAGACGAGAGGTCAAATTAATGATTATGAAGAACAAGAATAGAAGTCGTGAGGTTATGAGATTAATAATTGATTATATTTCAAAGGAGCATGACATGGTTCGACCAAATTTCCAAAAATAAATAAAAGTCATCTAAACTAATAAATGACAATTAATAATATATTTGTCATGTATTACATGTCATCTTTATCCTATTTTGTAGTAGTGAAGCAAGCTCAATGGCTAGATAGTTGCAAAAATCTCGGTTTAATAAGCTGTTGACACGATCTGTCTCGAACCCTAGGATGATCTCTCTAGTCCATATGACCAAACTAATAATAAATCTATTAAATTCAAAATTTTACAAAAAATTTGGCAGAGTTTTCCCTATAATTATGACATTTCCAAACCTGCAAATAACAAAATAACACTCTCAAAATATTTTCAAAAATACAGTTAACTCCATCAACCAAGTTTCTTAACAAAATACCAACTATCATTCAAAATATTTTAATATCAAAATACAATACATTATCCTTATTTTACAAGTGATATACAATCTTAAATATTCTGATACAAAGACTCAACAACTCTTAATACCATCATGAAGCCATAATAAAAAATAACTATCGTTGCTGAGTCGACTGTTATACTTACAAATTTCCTATAAGGGAGAAAAATGTAATAAAAATGGGGTGGATATAAAAACTCAGTGACCTTAGTGAGTGGATAGTAGTTTTTGAAAATAATTTTACTTGAAAATAATCATATCATTTTTAAACACGATTTTATCAAATATTATGTGAGAAATATTAATAAATCATTTAACATTTAAAATCGAATTATTAACTTTGAAAAACATATATAATATCACATGAAATTAGTAAGGAAAATTATATCATAGCATCATAAAAAATAGACAATCTAAAATTGTCACTAAATAGGTATCCAAGGAAAACAATCTCATAATACCCCAACCTCGATCTATGAGTAATCAAGGAACCATTATGTCGCGGAGTTATACAGATACACCAGACCTTCATGAACGGGCAATGAGGATACTATCATACCCCAGAGCTACACGAATAGACAAGAAAATATCATTTTATATATCATCACATTCCATCATATCTTATCATATCTCATCATGCCTCCTCATATCTCATCATAACTATGCATGCATAACTGGTCCTAAAAGACAAAAATACCTAAGCACACAGCTCAAAGCCTTTTTGTGTGCTCAGACAGCCCAAAGCCTTTGAGTGTGCTCAGACGAGCCCTAGAAGCCTATATCTCAAATAATCTCATATCATCTCATCTCATCTCATTAGTATCATTGTATCTAGAGAAGGGAATTGTCTAATGATTTTGTAAATAACCAATATACACATGTATATAAACATATAATCACATCTGAAAATCACATTTCTTTTTACTTTAAGCAAACTTTGAATTCATTTCCTTTTCTTTAAAATATTATTATAATGCATATATTCAAAATCAGGAATAAAATCATTAACCATACATATTTTTTATAATAACTACTATTTTACATATAAAATCTATTTTTATAAAATCATTAAATCAGAGCCTTTAAAATTCATTTGCAAATATGTTATACCATATTTGAAATCATAATAATCTATAAAGAAAATATGCTTTGTATATTCTATTCACAGTGACAACTTTCAAATCTGGTATTGTCAACATCTGCGGGTTAATTCTTGCTTTTAGATCTTCCTAATCAAGTAAACGATATAATTATTACAGGGAATATAAAATATGACTAATTGTACTGAATAAAGTTTGAACTTATATAATATAACTCCTGAATACTTAAATTACCAAAATACCCTTATGTCCAATAATTACCAAAATGCCTCCTAGATAGAAATTTACTAACTTACTCTCAAAGCCATAATTTATTGCGTTATCCTCAATATTCCAAATAAACGAAATATCCTCTATTTAAATTACAAAAATAATCTATAAGTTCTCAAATTTATGAAATTACTATTGAAGTGTAAAATTATCAAAATGCCATTGATATCATGAATTATTGATTTATCCCTAGATTTTGAAATTACTAATCTACCTTACTCTAATATTATCAAATTACCCATAAATTCTAGAAATTATGAAATTGATCCTAAGTTTTGTGAGATTACCGAATTACCCTAATTGGTCAACAGTAATCTGAATTCAATCAATAGTCATGAAAGCTCAGGTCTGATATATTTAGCCACACTGAGTCCAATAGTGCGAAAATTGACCTCGTACACGCGGCGACGGCAACAGATTGAGCTTTCAAAGCTATAAGCCTCCAAGTGGCCATTGGGCAGTAATCCAGTCGTTTCAGGTGTCCAGACTAGTTAGAAATGAATGCTGAAGGTGAGAGGAGTAGAACCCAGCTGGTGATGCAGCCTAGTTTTGGTGAAATCGACAGTGACTGTGATGGACTCTTAGCCGTAATGTTTTGAGCCAAATCGTCGGCGTTATGGCTATTTTTTGATAACAAGAACTGTAGGGATGTGATTGGCATCTCTGAGCTTTAAATTGATACCAAGCTTCCCTGAAATGGTGGCCGAAATTAGAAGTTATGGTTGGGTCACAGTTGCGGGTTTGAGTTGGTCAAACGATTTCTCTTTCCTTCTCTCTCTCTCTCTCTCTTCCCCCTAGCCTCTTCTCTTTCCATTTATAGAAATATTTTTTTTAATTTAATACAAATTAAGCTAATACCGAATCTACAATAAAATAAAAATTTGGCTAACCCACATTGAAATTGCACTTGAATTGTCTTGATTTTATATCACGACAAATTTAAAATTATTCAAACGTGATAAATTTAACAAATGCGTCGAATTTTAATCACAATAACATGTAATAAGTCCTTAGATTTTAATATCAAAACTGAAGAGAAAAATTAAATAATATGCTCCATTAGAAGATAAAAGTGCATATATTACAGTTGTATAAACCCCGAGATGAATGTGGTAATCATCTAGAAAGGTTCCGCTAGAATCCTTAGGAATCCCATCCTCTGCAGCATTACTTGAGTTTCCTTTGGATAAACTATCGGAATTAGTTTTTACACAACCCAAATCAAGAGGTTTCCAGTTAAGGATAAGGATTTTCAGAGCACGACCAATAGAGTAAGGTAAACAAAGCGAGGTCATTATATCTCTATCTTGGCCACAAAAAACATAACCAAGACTGAGCTTCACAAAATGAACAAGATTAGAACTACAATTAGCTTGGGCTTGATGTAATATATTCACTTTTATTTTCTTATTGAGTGAATTATTTGTTTTCCATTTGATGTCAATTTTATAAATTTTGGACTCGTTACATGTTATCACGAGAAAATTTGATGCATTATTAAAATAGTCACATGTGAATAATTTTAAATTTATCGCAATGTAAAATTGAGACAAAACAGAACGCGATTTCAAAGTCGTTTAGTTAGATTTTTGATATCACGGAACCGATATCGATTTAATTAGTATTAAAAAATAATTAAAAATAAAAAAATTATTTTCTTTAAATGGAGAGAGAGAGGAGCAAGAGAGGGAGAGAGAGTTGACTGGGTTGACTGATTCAGACCCGTGACACACGACCGTGCACCGACTGGAACTCACAATTCCGACCACCGATCCGAGCGAGCTTGGTACCATTTGAAGCCGGTGAGACGTTGGTCATATACCTAGCGTTTCCATTGCTGGAAAATGACTAAAATGCCGCCGATGAAGCTTGAAAGTTTTGATCAAAAAACCCATTCTTACTGCCATCGATCTCGCCTGAGTTTGGTCACACCACCGACTAAGTTCCACTCCTCTCACCTCCAACTTTCATTTCCAACTGGTCTCGTCATCTAAAACGGCCGAATTGCTAGTGGACGGTAAGTTGTAAACCTGTGGCTTTGGGAGTTCGATCCATCGCCGTTGGACTACAAGGCCTAAGCTTCCTATCACTGTTGACTAAAGTCTGGTCACCGTTGATCAGTGATGGACAATTCGGTAAAGTTTGTAAAATTTAGGGTTAATTCTATAATTTCTAAAAGTTATAGGTAATTTGGTAATTATAGACAAGGATAGTTAGGTAATTTGAGATTTCAAGGGTAAATCAATAATTTAAATGATCGGGGTAATTTGATAATTTTACACCCTAGGGGTAATTTCATAATTTTTAATTTATGGGTATTTTAGTTATTTGTGAAATTGAGGATAGGTTGATAATTTGTGATCTTGAGGTTAAATTGGTAAATTATGATTTTTGAGATATTTTGGTAATTTTAAATTCAAGGGTATTTGGTAATTTCAAAGGATTTGAGGATATTTTAGTAATTTAGGATTCTGAGGATAAATTAATAAATTATATTTTTTAAGGCAGTTTAGTAAATTTCGATATCGGGGACATTTTGGTAATTTTTAGATATAAGGATATTTTAGTAATTTTAAATATTCGGGAGTTATGTTATATGAGTTCGAGTTTTATTAAGTACAATTAGTTATACTTTATGTTATCGATAATAATTATGTCGTTTATTTGATTAGGGGAACTCACGAACGAGAACCAACGCACGGACATCGACTATACCAGATTTGATTGTCGTCACTGTGAGTGGAATATACAAAACCTATTTTTTGTGGATTATTATGATTTTAAATATGGTAAAGCATGTTTGCAAATAAATTTTAAATGCTTTGATTTAACGATTTTACAAAAATAGATTTTTATCTACATAATGATATTTATTACTGGAAATGTGTACGATAAATGATTTTATTTTTGATTTTGAATATATGTGTAATGATAATATTTTTAAAGAAAAGAAAATGAATTTTAAATGTTGTTGAAAGTAAAAAGGACATGTCATTTCAGATTTTATCGGATGTTTATGTACATGTATATTTTTGATTATTTGTAAAGTCATTAGATAGTACCCTTCCCCATATACTGTGATGAGATAATACGAGATGATATGTGATGGTGTGAGATACTGACTTTTAGGACCCGTCTGAGTACACACAGAGGTTTTGGATCGTGTACTTGGTCGTTTTTGTTGTTTGGAGACTATTTATGCGTGCATAGTTATGATGATGAGATATGTTAAGATGTAATGACTTATAAGATGTTATTTCCCGTCTATCTGTGTAACTTCGGGATATTTCTTGATTTCCCGTCCGTTGAGGCCCAGATTATCCATGTGCTTCTGAGCATGATGGTTTCTTGATTACTTGTCCGTTGAGGTCCGAATATGATGAGATTATTTTTTTTTTGTACTTGTTTGGTGATAGTTTTCAGTATACAGAATTGATACCAAGTATTGTGAATTTTCTTTGGTTTTACGCCAAATTTTGTGATGATTTCAGGTTAAGTATTTATATAATGTTATGACATGTTCTTTCTTGGTTATCTCACATGACATTATATATGTTTTTGAAGTTAGTGATTTGATTATAAATGTTAAGTGATTTATTAATATTTCTTGTTTATGGTTTGATGAAATTGTATATTTAAAAATGATACAATTATTTTCAAAACAAAATTATTTTCAAAAATTACTATCCACTCACTGACTTCACTGAGTTTTATACTCACGCTTGTTTTTATTATATTTTTTCCCACGCAGGATATTTGTAGGTACAACAGTCGACTTAGCAACAATAGATATTTGTGTTTTGGTCACGTAATTGTATTAAGAGTTATGGAATTTTTTAGTCTAAATATTTCGGATTGTATAATTTTGTGATTAAGGAAAATTCACTGTATTGGTATTAAATCACTATAGATAACATTTTGGTATTGTTGAGATGATAGTTGATGGAGTTTTTGAAATTTAAAATTATTTTGGGAGTGTTATTTTATTATTTGTAGGATTAAGGAATGTCAAAATTATTACGTAAACTTTGCTGAAATTTCGATAGAAATATTATTATATTATAGAATTGTTATTTGTTTAATTTCAAGAATTAGAGAGACTCATCTTAGGGTTCGGGATGCGTCGTAACACATGACGAATAGGAGGGGCTATATTATCGAACTAGACCTTATTACTAGACTTCCTAATTAGATAAAACATGCAATAGCAACAAAGAATCCAAATATGCAATAACTGAGGACCAAAATTCACGTTGATCATAAAGAGCTCGACAACCATAGCAAAAACTGAATGAAACTTACCAAACAGCCTTCGGCAAAGAGTGGAAGCAAACTCATAATGAACAAAAACGTGATCCACCCGTTCAAAACAGCTTGGAGAATCACAAAGGAGGCATGTGGAGACAACACATATCCCATAACCCCGGAGAACCTCACCAGTGGGCAATCTATTTTGGGGCTTGTGCCACACAAGCATAGAGAATTTAGGTGGAATAAAACCTTCCTAAACCTGTTTACACCAGTCTTTAAAGGATGACGAACTCGAAGAAAGTCATGACTCGCTTTTAAAGACAAATAACCATCCCGAGAATTAACCCAAATAAGCTTATCAAAATAGCTAACTTCTGGAAGAACAATGTCCTCAATTGAAGCACGTAAATTTGGAAAGAAAATAAATTGTTTGGCAACTTCCACTTTCCATCTTAATGACATCAACCAGCTGGCTAGTGAGATTAGTGGAAGAGAAATGCTTAGTAATCAATCAAGAGATACTTACCTAAGTAATTAGGGCAGCAAATCAATAGTAAGTTTCTTGAGACAGCTTAAGTTTTAAGAGATAAAAGAGGAGTGAAGAATTGGAGAAGAAAATCAACAGCCCAAGACACTTTGCGAACTGATAAGCTAAAGCCATAAAGCATTCCTTTTAATACGGGATATTTTTGGTATATTCAAAATTTAGGAGGAACTTTTTGGTGTTCCAAATCAATAACGAGTCAATGTTCAAAATGCGTTTAAACATTTTCAAAAGCCCAGCAGGGCGTTCTTTAGTGCCAAGTATGATGAATGTACTTTTTAATTTGAGTCACACAGTAATTATCAAATTGATAATTTGAGCCACATAAAAATTTTCAAATTGAGGTGCTATGCCTTCTAATCAACTGTGGCTGTAAAAAGGAATCACAAGTATTTAGGAGAAGTGCGCGGATAGGTTATTGTGAAATTCAGCGTTTAGCGATATTTAAATACGTAGCTGTGCTTTCAAAGTTTAAGCGGAGCACAACGATTACAAAATATACCCATACTCAAGTGAGGAATGTAGGAATTTCAAATACCTCTCGACAGATTATTATTGGAAATAGAATTCAGTACAAGAGCTGAAGGCCGAATAATTCCTTAGAAACTACAACTACTTGTTTCCCAACATTGCGGCCGCTGAATAGACCAACAAGACCAGCAGGAGCATTTGCAAGACCATCAGCTTTGTCTTCAACATAAACTACCTTCCCTTCTAGGATGTAAGGCAACTCAGCATCCAAAAACTTCGGAGCACTATGGAACGTAATAAAAAACAATAAATACTTCAATTCCATGCCAATCCGTTCTGCAAAATCTTCGTCAAATTGTGGACAGCCTCAGGCCGTCTACGATTGTACGGTGAGGTCATTCCACATGCTGCAATGCATCCGCCGACTCTCATGTTAAGTAGCACTGCATCCAGCATTTTTCCCGCTATGTGCTCAAAGTAAATGTCAATGCCTTCAAGGAAGCTCCTAGAAAATTATTTAAACAAAAATCAAAAGGCTCATCATTGCTGATGTTTGTTTCAACTTAGCATGTGAAATTAACAATCAAAATCCTCTGCTTTGATCTCTTGAAAGCAGCATCTAAGTCCTCCTGTTTATAATTGGAAGCATCATCAAATCCAAACTTATTCTTCAATAGTTCAACCTAACATAACAGATACAAAATGTTAATATCGGTGCTGATGTAATTAAAGAACTTTAAGGATGCGTTGAAATTAACCACACCTTTTCTTTACTGCCAGCAATTCCAACTACATAGCAGCCCATCAACTTTGCGTCTTGCCCAACAAGCTGGCCAACAGCACGGGATGCTTCCGAAACACAGACATATTCTCCAATGTTTAGAGCACAAATTTCACAACCGGCCTAAGCTGTTATCCCCGGCATGCCCATATGCGGTCAAAACGAATAGGCAGAGAAATACATAGAGAAACAAACTGAAATTAAGTACTAAAGGCTCTATCTACTATTGTGGTGATATAACTTAAAAGTTACGGTTGCTGGGAAATGAAAAAACTCAGGCCAGTTGAAAAACCTCCACCATTAAACAATATTCCTTGCCCGCAGAAGCAAAGCACGCTTAATGCCAGTCAAACTATGCCCACGGACTTGAAAACATGACTTCTAAAGTTAATAATTCAGCGAAATAAAACTGACCAGACAGACATTTCGTCAAATAATTGTGAAGTATAATCACGCCTACTACAGTTGCAACTATTTATCAAACACTTTGCAGCAGCAGTGAGTGGAGCTTACATCAGGAAATAAACAGAATAACTAACCAGGAAGTCCAGTATAGTGAGAAAGGGGAACGTCAGTATGATGAATTTTAAGAGAACTAGAGGATTTTTAATCGGAGTGTAGTCTTCCCATCCAGTCGTTCCCCAAACTTAATATCCTTTCTTGAATTCTGGGTGTCCCGATTTCATTACTGTACCCACTCCAAATTCTTCTATGGCCTGAGTTTTTTACACATGAAGATTCGAAACCCCGTGGGGGCCACAGAAAGAGAAAAAAATGAAAAAACATTGAGAAGAAATAACTTAGTAAATAAGAATCAGCTGAAGTGCTTAAAGAGCCAGAAATGAAATAAGAGAAATCAGGATCTTGATTAAAGGACAAGTGGACTCCCCTGTATGGATCACAAGACAAGTAAAGATTCTTGACAAGAACTGCATTTGAGCTTTCTTCTGCCTCCAAAGAAATTGAATTTGTTTTCATGTGCATGTTTTTTTCTTTTGGAAACCCTTCCAAGTTGTTCTTTAATATCATCTGCTTGTTGCTCACAACTTCACCATTGGCCACCATTATTGCTCTGCTTAATTAACTTGTTTTCTCTGTCTCTTCCTTCTGTTGCTTAATGATTGTGTTTTTGAGTTTCTTGTGGCTCGAGTTGGTCTTTATAGTTTCATAGTTGTTCTATTTTACATTTCATATCATTTTCTTATTATTATTTTTTTCTGGCTCATGCTCAAGGTGTAGTATAGTTTTACTTGCGTTTGATAACTGCTTGCCACCTAAGCATGACTAAAGTATGAATGGATTATTCTATAGTTACAGACAAGGATTTAGATCCTCTCCTAATGATTACTATCTCAGTTTTTGAAGATCTATTGATATGTAGCAATATTAAAACCAAGATCTATTGATATGTGGTATTATTAAAACCAATGGCCAAAATTTATTTTCAATTAATTTTTTAATTTAACAGTCCATAAAACACGTGTTTCATCCTTTCTTTCCAACACCCGATGAAACCGTTCCCCCTCAAAAGTAAAGCTTCGTAAAATTCAGAAAAAGAGATCTAAATCTTAACAAACGGAAAACATCAATATCGCTTAAAGTTATTAATGCAGGAAACCGAAGTTCCATTAATTGGATGTGATAATCGCTTGGGCAGTATCGATTCAGCATCAATCTCTTCATTGTTGAGATTATTAACATTCTTGTGCCAAAGGCTTGAATATTTTCTTATAATAAACCTAACGTTATTTGTTGAGATTTTATTTTTATTTTTGATAGATTTTTCTTTGTAATTTCTTTGTAATTAATTTGATAGATTTGTCAAGATGTTGTTGCTCCAAAGAGTAAAGTGGGAATAGTCCAATTTTCTTCTTAAAGAAGTTTACAATATTTTGATGCCCACCACCTATTTCATAAAATGTAATGTTGTTTGTTTTACGTTAAGCCTTTGAAAGTACATTTCTTTCTCTCTATATTTCACTTATTGAATCTTTTATATTCTTTTGCAGCATGGCAAAAAATGAGATGTAAAAAAAATGTTATTGTTCATTATTTATTTTAAATTACTATTATTATTATTCTTATTTTTTACAAATTTTATTTCTTAATTTTTAAATTGACATATAGCTTCTGTACTCTAAAAAAAAAAGAACTAAATTTTAAGTTATTTTCTGTTCCTTTAAAAGCTAATGTTCTTGCGTGTACGAGCATCTTAAAAAAAAATTCACTGAAAGCTCGAATCCCCTAAAGCCAGCCCTGCATGGCGGGATGGGTATAATTTATTATTACTACGATTATTATTATTATTATTATTATTGTTTGTTTTTTTAGCCAGAATATATATATATATATATATATATATATATATATATGTAATGAATTCAATTAATATGTTTTCATTACCATAGACAAGGTCTAGCTCCACTAGTTAGTAAGAAGCTTACAAAGACTTGAGTCTTAGAATTGAGTCTCATATGGGGTTTGTGTCTATTTAATTCATAATTTTTTAAAATAAATATTTTGATTATCAAGTAAAAGAAATTTGATATCCCGTGATTGATGAAATTAAAAGATTTAGTATAGACTTTCTTAAATTTTAGAAAATAATTACATAGACTCATTTTGGGACGCACAACACATTATTTTTTGAAAAATTATCAATCATCCATCTAAAGAATACCCTATTATTAAAAGTACTATAAAAGTTTGAGCTTGTTCGATTTTACACTTTTTTTTACAATTCGTATTAACTGTCTACAAAATTACAAAAATAATCACTTTTTTAGAGTACTTAACAGAGTCTAAGCTAAAAAACTATTTTTTCGTCTTTGACTTAATTAAACAAAGAAAAAACAAAAATGAAATGTAAAGCATCTTGCCATCTTCTTTCTTATCTATCAAAAGTCATGGCTAGCACCACTCTTCTAGATGGGCGGTGTTATGCCATTCAATATGGCCCGCCATTTTTTGGTGGCGCCGTGTTGATTTGAAGAAAGAAAACAAAAGAAGGGAAGAAAAAAATGAGAAAAGAAAAAGGAGGAAGAAAAAGGGTGTATGCCAAAGAAGAAAAAGAAAGAAAAAATATTAAAATAATAATAATATTATTATTTTAATTGAAAAGGAGAGAGAAAATGAAGCTATAAATAGAAGGCTTCTTTTCCTTCCTCAATATCGAGTTTCTTCAGTTTCTCTATTTTATTTAGAGAGTATTTTAAAGAGTTTAATAAACTTTCGAGTGATTAGTGATTTGAGAGTTTGGGTGTATTGGGGTTTTAGAAAATAAGCTAAAATATCACAATATTTTGTAATTCCTTTTCACTAGTAAAATTATTTTTCTCTTATCTTCTGCCCGTGGATGTAGGTTAAAAGCCGAACTATATAATTTTTGGTGTCCTGTTTGATTTTATTGTCTCATTATTTCTTAATTTCGCTTTAGTTGCGTGTCTGTTTCACCCAATCAATTCCCCAATAGTGGTATCAAAGCCATTGGTTATAATTTTAGAGTACTGTTTATGTATACGATACTATACACATATATGGTCACTGTTTACATATACGGTATTGTTTGCATATACAATTACTATTTAAATATATAATAATTATTCACATATATAGTTACTATTCATATATACGATACTATTCACATAAAACGGTGGGAGCTGATTCTAGCAAAAAATAGTTTGTAATGAAAAGCAATGGCAGTAAGATATGAAATTGAGAAGTTCAATGGGAATAATTTCTCATTTTGAAAAATGAAGATGCAAGCAATTTTGCAGAAAAATAATTGCTTGACATCAATTGAGGAAAGACCTGCAGAAATCACTGATGGAAAGTGGAACGAGATAGATGGCATTGCTGATCTATACTTGGTACTTACAGATGGGGTATTATTTAATATGGTAGAGACAAAGACAGTAAAAAAAATTTAGGATACTCTCACAAGACTGTATGAGGCCAAGTCACTGTACAACAAAATTCTTGTAAAGAGAAAACTCTATGCTTTTCGAATGACGGAATCTACAATGGTGACTGACCATATCAAGACCTTAAAAACTCTATTTTCACAACTCACAACGCTGGGTCATAAAATAAAAAATGAACGTGCAGAGCTTCTACTTTAGAGTCTATCAAATGCGTACGATCAACTTATCATCAATTTGATGAATAATAATCATGTGGATAGTCTAGTCTTCAATGATGTTGCAACCTCTGTATTAAATAAGGAAAGCAGGTGGAAAAATAAAGAAGGTAGACAAGCGAGTTTGCAATAGGCAAAATCATTATTGGTGACAAGAGGGAGATCAACAGAATGAGGCCTCAATGGGAGTCAGAATTATAGTAGATCAAAATCAAGGAGTAAGAAGAATATCAAGTACTATAACTGTGGCAAGAAAAGACATGTCAAGAAAAAGTGTTAGAGTAACCAGAAGAGAAGAGAGGGCAAAGACCCTGAGTCATTAAATGCTCAGGGGTGAATAGCAAGTACCTTAGATGATAGCAAAATTCTTTACAGTGAGGCAACAACAGTTACAAAAGGCAAAAAATGACTATCTGATGTCTAGTTTATTGACTTAGGAGCTACTTGGCACATGACCTCGCAGAGAGAATGGTTCTACACATATAAACCAATCTCAGAAGAATATGTATACATAGGAGATGATCATGCCTTGGAGATTATTGGTATTGGTACTATTAAAATCAAAATGCTTAATGGTATAATTCGCACAATTGAGGAGATACGACATGTCAAAGGCTTGAAGAAGAATTATATTATCTTTAGGACAACTAGATAGTAATGGGTTCAAAACTCATGTTGAAAATAGGATTATAAAAATTGTCAGAGGCATTTATTTTGATGAAGGCAGAAAAAATAGGTGTTAATTTATTCATGCTTAAACAAAAAACACTACATGAAGCTGATGCATATGTCGCATTAAATATAGAAAACTCAACAATGATGTGGCATCTTAGACTCAGTCACATGTCAGAATAAGGTTTAAAGATTCTTTTTGATCAAAAACTACTTTCAGGACTTAAATCATTATGTTTATCATTTTACGAGCATTGTGTTACAAGTAAACAATATAGGTTAAAATTTAGTAGATCTGTTGCTAGAAGTAAACACATTCTAGACTTAATTCATTCTGATGTTTGGAAATCACCGGATATATCCATGGAAGGTGTAAAGTACTTGGTGACTTTTATAGATGATTATTTCAAGAGATGTTGAGTGTATCCAATCAAGAAAAAGTAAGATGTATGTACAGTATTCAAACAATACAAAGTACGGGTAGAATTTGAATTAAAAAAAGGATAAAGTGCTTGAGAACAAATAATGGTAGAGAGTATATAGAAGGCGAGTTTCTTGCTTTCTGTAAGTAAGAAGATATTCAGAGACAGTTCATGGTAGCATACACTCCTTAACAAAATAGAGTGGCAGAGCGGATGAACAGGACTCTTTTAGAAAGAATAAGAGCTATATTAAGAACTGCTGGTCTACTTAACTTATTTTGGGCAGAAGCAGCCAAAACTACCTGTTATGTGGTTAATAGTCTCCGTCAACTGCAATTGATTAAAAACTCCGATGGAGATGTAGACTGGAAAGCCAGTAGATTATTTTCACCTACATGCATTTAGATGTCCTGTCTATGTGATGTTCAATACCTAAGAAAGAATAAAACTAGATCTAAAATATAAGAGGTGCATTTTCTTAGGACATATTGATAGAGTAAAAGGGTATCTTCTGTGGGACCCTATTGCCCACAGCATTGTCATCAGTAGAGATGTTATCCTTGTAGAAGATCAACTGTAAAGAAGAGATGAGAATGATAACACTGTAAAAGAAAAGTCAGAGTTTATGCCGATATATGTGATAAATAATTCAGAAAAATTAGATTTTCCTGAAGTAACAATAGAGCATAGAGAACAAGAACCAGTCGAATCTTAGACTCTAGAAGTTCGTCGATCAACTCTTGAAAGACGACTGCTAATGTGTCACTCAGATTATGTCACTGAGGTTAATGTTGCATACTATTTTCAAACAAAGGATTGAGAGCCATCAATTTTTTATGAAGCTTTAAACAACTCAGATGTTGCTTTGTGGATGACAGTAATATAGAAAGAAATTAAGGCTCTATATAGAAACAAGACATAGAAAATTATGCTATTACTATATGAAAGAAAAGCCATTGAAAATAAATGGATCTATAAGATCAAGTGTGATAGTAATGAACAAGTGGAGCAGTACTGTGCAAGATTAGTGGTAAAACAATATGTTCAGAAAGAAGGTATTGACTTTAACGAAATATTTTCTCTAGTGGTTTGACTTACTACAATCAGAGTAGTCTTGGCAATGTGTGCTACATTTAACCTTCATCTAGAGCAGTTATATGTGAAAACTGCATATCTTCATGGAGAACTTGAAGAAGAAATTTATATGCTCTAACCAAAGGTTTTGTTGAAAAGGGTAAGGAGAACTTAGTTTACAGGTTGAATAAATCTCTATATAGTCTCAAACAAGAGCCAAGGTGTTGGTACTAGATATTTGATTCTTTCATCATGAGCTTTGGATACAACAGACTCAGTTCAGACTATTGTACATATTACAAGAGGTTTAAAGATAATGATTTCATTATTTTACTGTTGTATATGGATGACATACTGTTAGCAGGCACCAACAAAGATCGAGTTCAAGAATTGAAGGCACAGTTTGGTAGGGAGTTTGAAGTGAAATACTTAGGACTAGCAAACAAGATTCTAGGGATATAAATTTATCGGGACAGAGATAATATAAAGATTTGGCTCCTTAAAGAATTACTTGAAGAAAATCCTGCGACGCTTCAACATATATGATTGTAAGCCAATTTCTAACCCACTTCCTGTTAATTTCAAATTATCTTCAAGCATGTGTTCTAGTAATGAAGCAGAAAGGAAGGAGATGTCTCGAGTACTGTATGCATTAGTAGTGAGAAGTTTGATATTAGCTATGATATGTACAAGACCAGATATTACACAAGTAGTGGGAGTAGTCAGTCGATACATAGCGAATCCTGGTGAAAATCATTGGAAGGTTGTGAAAAGGATTTTGAGATACATATGAGGAACCTCAGATGTTGCATTATGTTAGAGAGGATTAGAGTTTACTATCAGGAGCTATGTGAATTCAGATTTTACAGGAGATCTTGATAAAAGAAAATCCATTACTGGCTATGTGTTTAAACTTACAAGAGGAGCTGTAAGCTGTGTTTCGAAACTACAAACTATTGTGGCTCTATCTACAACAAAAGCAGAATACATGACAGCTACAAAAGCTTGTAAGGAAGCTATTTGGATATAAAAGTTATTAGAGAATCTCGGACACAAATGACAGAAAATTTTTTTATTTTGTGACAATTAGAGTGCCTTGAATATTGCAAGAAATGCAACATTTCATTCCAGGACAAAACATATAGGGATACAGTATCACTTTGTTCAAAAAGTAGTGAAAGATGAAAGTATGGATTTACAAAAATTCATACTAAGGAAAATCTAGTAGATGTTTTGACCAAGTCAATCAGTACTGATAAGTTTGTATAGAGTAGATCCTCTTGTGGCCTAGTAAAGATATAAGCAACATGACAATGGTGAAGCAGAAAGATTAGTGTGGAGATTAATTAGTACTCAATCTAATCTCCAAGTAAGAGAACGTGAGAAGTCATGGTTGGCACCACTCTTCTAGATAGGCAGTGTCATGCCATTCAATACGACCTGCTATTTTTTTATGGTGTCGTGGTGATTTGAAGAAAGAAAACAAAAGAGGAAGAATAAAAAAATGAAAAAGGAAAGAGAAGGAAGAAAAATGGTGCACGACAAATAAGAAAAAGAAAGAAAAAATATAAAAAAAATAATAATATTATTTTATTTTAATTAAAATAAATAGAAGGCTTCATTTCCTTCCTCAGCATCGAGTTTCTTCAGTTTCTATCTTTTATTTAGAGAGTATTTTAAAGATTTAATAAATTCTTGAGTGATTAGTGATTTGAGAGTTTGAGTGTATTGAGATTTTGGGAAGCGAGCTAAAATTCTATAATATTTTGTAATCATTTTCACTAGTAAAATTATTTCCTTCTGTCTTTGTCCCTGTATTTAGGCTAAAAGCTACGTGTGTAATTTTATTAGTTTATTATTTCTCAATTATACTTTAATTGCATGTTTACTTCACTCAATCAATTCCCCAATATTGTTATCCCTCTTTCCTAATTTCTAGGATTCACAAAAAAAGGATACAATTTGTATCAAATCCTTCATTCGCCAATATCCTTCACAACCAAATCCTTCAACCACTTGCAATAATGGACAAAAACTTATCTTGGGCTTTGAAGATCGGTCATCCAGGAGTCTCTCGAAGGCCTCAACTGTCCATGAGTCTGACATAATAGATAGTGACGGGCATCAGCAGTGGTGGCTATTGATGAATGTCGGATGCTGGAATTTCTGGGGCGGTCCTTGGTTCCAACCAAATCCTTCATAATTAGAAGAAGATGAAGTTATATCTAATTGTTTTAATTCGTGGTCATTGGTGATTTTATTCCTTGCTTTTAATTGAAAAAACGTTCATCGTATGTTATAATGTGTCATTTTAGGTATGTGAAGTAAGAACGATTAGATAAAAAATAGTTTTTACTTTAATTTTTATATCTTAAAATATTATATAATTTATGAATTTCGTATGTTAAATCTTTAAATTGTCATTATGGCTCCATCAATAAATAGCAAAAAATTTTGGTGGAAAGCTAATATAAACTGGAAATAATAATTGGAAAATTAAATAAATTTAAATTTTTATAATATTTTCAAAGTTCACCATAACACTCAATAAAACCATTTACTAAATAAAATCTTCATCTAAATTTAAAAATTTATTTTTTACCCGTTAAACCCACCTTTATACCTAATATATCCTTATTTATATCTCTCTGATTTAGTTTCTTTTTTACTTTTTTTTTTTTTGTGCAACTTCTGTGTCTCTACTTTCTTTTAGTATTCTGTTTTTGTTTTATAACCAAATCTCCCATTGTTCTCACTTGTTGTAGTAGCTGTTTTCCATTTTCTTTTTAAAGAATACTGTTTGTAGTCGAAGCAATTTTCACTGTTCCTTTGCTCATCTTATCCACAACCAGTCACAAAGTTATACAAGTACAAAAAAAAAAAAAGCTTTCTTTTATTATTTTTCACTTTTAGCATATGCACATGCTAATTTTTAAATGTATAATAAATAAATATGAAAGCGAGAACAAAGGTGGCAAAGGCACTGTGATTGATAGTATGGCAAAGGAGAAAGGAGAGTTAATCCAAGGAGCGAAAGAACAACTCGCTAGCAGCATTTTTGGCAGGAGCAAATGGCTTTTTTGATGAGAAAATCATTGATTTCCTGGTGGCTTTGTTGGTGCTAGACATGAAGCTACATCTACCATTATGAAAAATAAATGTAGTGATAAAAAATTTAGTGAGAGAAATTAAAGACAACGAAGTTAATTTAAATTAAGAATATTTATGTCATAATTTTTATTTTTAAGAAACTAATTTAATTAATAGTTTGGTGGTTCTAAATAGCCTCACTCTATTTTCATTAAAAAATATTCATGGGGCGGATGGCTTAATTCAAATTTTTTTTGTGTATTTCTCAAAACAATACTCTTGGAAACTAGGACTTGACATTTGGAGCAAGAAAAGGAGAAGTAATCGGCTTTTCTTTTAATAATTATAACTACAATTTCGAAAAAAAATTACTCTCTAGATGTTTACATTTTTTTCTCTTTCTCTCTCTCTTTTGTTTTAATAATTAACTGTCACTTAAATCAATGACACATCATTCGTTGCATTAATTAAAATACAAAATAAATAACCCTATTAAATAACGATAGTATCATTGTTTTCCTAAAAGCAGTCCACCTTAATCAATAAATTACATCGCCAGCTTAATTGTTGCATGTAATGGCAAGATATGACCTAGGAATATTCATCCGTTTCATGCAACCCACTTGCTTCATGGCAAGATATAATTTGCCAGTTAGCCAATCACAGCAAGCCATGTGAGCCGAATAACAGAAAACAGCTTTATTTATGTTAAAAATGATCGCATAATGATCAAACAGAATGTCTATTGTGGCTCGAGTTGGTCTTTTATATTTCATTCTTAGGCTTTTTCTCTCCCTCGTCCTCATAAGCCTTTGAGGATCTGTTGACATGTGTTATTAATGAAATTGAATGGCTGAGATTTTGTTTTAATTAATTTTTATTTAAAGAGACATGCAAACTCATGTGACTGTTGTCAAATTCTTTCCCACCAAATTCTTTTCCCTCTTATCTCTTTCTATAATGACTCCCATCTCTAGCAAATTTTAAAAAGGAAAAAAATCACAAATTGGAGAAAAGAAATCAACAATAAGGTTTGCATCTTAACTTCAATTTTTTCATTCGTTTATTTTTTTCTTAATTTTTGGCTTCTTTATGGATCCAGATTTCTACAATTAATTAAAACAATTATCTTCTTGATTTATCTTTTGTATCCTTCCAAGCTTATTATTAAGGCTTTAGAATGCTTGACTGATTTGGAAGCTTGAAATGGAATTTCAGTTTGAGCAATTAGCATATGATTTCTACAATAAGTATGCGTTGAAAATGGGATTTAGTATTAAGAAAAAGGCATTTTCTAAGAATAAAAAAAAAGGGTGAAATGACATCAAGGATATTTGTTTTTTCTAAGGGGGGGTTTCATAAGAAGGATAAGAGAGATTTACTTTCAAAGAAACCTAGAGTAGAAACAAGGACAAGTTGTAATGCTCAATTGTATATTAAGTTAAATAGGAAAAAACAAAATTATTATGTTTATCATTTTGTAGAAATTCATAATCATCCTCTTGTAAGGGAAGAATGTGCCCATATGTTATCGTTGCAACGAAGAATATCAACATCTCAAGCAATTGAGATAAACTTGGCTAAAGCATCTAGAATCTCACTCAAGTCTTCATTTGAGTTAATGGGTAAATAAGTAGGCCGAAGAGATTCTCTTGGGTGCACAAAACGAGATCAAAAGAATTATACAAGATCGACTAGACAAAAAAAAATGGTATATGGAGAAGCAGGATGTGGGTTGAAGTATTTCTCTTACTAAAGACTAAAAAATCCATCATTTTTTCATTGGTATAGCTGGACAATGGAAAAAAAAAATTACGAATATGTTTTGGGCGAATGCTAGAATGATAATTGATTATGGTCAGTTTAGGGATGTTGTTAGTTTTGATACAACTGATGAGGTCAATAAAGCAAATTGACCATTTGCTGTGTTTGTGGGATTTAATCATCGTCAGGAATCTATGGTGTTTAGGCAGCTTTAACGTATGATGAGACAGTTGATTCATTCGTGTGGTTGTTTGAAATATTTTTACAGGAAATGTCTGGAAAAGCTCCAAAAACTATCTTTATAGATCAAGATGGAGCAATGTCTAAGGCAATTTTACAAGTAATGCCTAACATATACTTAGCCTATGATGCAAAACGTCTTAAAGCATGTAAATCCTGTCTTTAAAGGTCCTGGTGAGGTAAAGAGTGTTTTATCAATGTTTATGGATTTTATTGAGAAAGAAAATGAATTTCTAACTACTTGGAATAATATGCCTAATGTATATGATGTGCATGACAATAATTGGCTTAAAAGCATATTTGAGTTGAGAGAGAAATGGGCTCAAGCATATGTTAGATGAGCATGGTCTGCTAAAATGAAAAGCCCCCATCTTAATGAAAGCTTTAATGGTAGTTTAAAAGACTATTTGAAGTTAGACCTTAATGTGGATCATTTTTTTATCCATTAAAATGGTACAAGGAAATGGAAGTAGAATATAATATATGTTACCGGATGGTGAATTCAAAGGTATATGCTAAAATGTTAACTCAAGCAACGAAATTTACATGAAGACAATATTTAAAGATTTCTAAGATCAATTCATAGAGACTATTGATTTGTCTATGAAAAAATGTGTTCAAGATGATGAGAATTTTCTTTATACTGTTATTATGGAGGATAACTCAAGAAGCAGTATGTGACAAGGTAAGGCAACGAGACTTTATCTTGTAGCTGTAGGTTGTTTGAGATTAAAGGAATAATATGTAATCATTTAATCAAGGTTCTCAAAGAAATCCCTAACTAATATATCTTGAAGAAGTGGACAAAACATGCAAGGGCAAAACGTGTGCAGGACGTGCATGGCTGTGAAATCTAAGCAGATCTTAAGTTGTAACAAACATGTCGATACAAATTATTATGTATGCCTTCACCAAAATAGCAAGTAGAGCTTCAGAGAGTGAAAGAGCTTATAATCTAGTGAATGAACATGCAAATAAATTATCAAAATTAGTTGAAGACATTTTATGTTAAAAAATGGATGGTAATATGAATAAGAAAGGTTATGAATTTCCTTTTGAAAAGCATCAAAGTAGTACTAATAAGAAATGTGTACAAGATGCTAACATTATTAAAGCAGCTGGATTAAAGAGGAATGAGTCATCTCATGGAAGACGTAGAATTAAAAGCAACCTGGAAAAGGCATTGGCTAGGAAAAAAAGGGTCAAATAATCATCCATTGATCTCTGAAACTTCTCCGATAATATTGTTTATAATATTAATTTATATTTCCAGCATATTACAAGTTGTTGGTACCAATAAATGTTTAATTCAACTTGTGTATCACATGCAGGTACCTATACACTTGTTTCATATGATAAACAATACTACTTGTTCATCAGTTGATTATCATCCTTATTCGATAAGTAAATTTGATCTAATTTATTCTTTGTGAAAAGAAGTAACATCCATTAAATAATTTAGTATGACAAATTGTTAAATTATGTTACAATGAGTTTTTGTAGTTGGAATTTCAAAGTTACCATTTGTTGTAATATATGCATATATATATAGTGAGAGAGAAGCCGAGAGAGAGAATGAGAGAAAGAGAATGAGAGAAAGGGGTTGACCCAGACCCGACTCGGATCAGACCCGACTGGCGACCTTGACCCGGCCGGATTTCTCAATTCCGGCCACATTTTCCGACGATCTTGGTACCAATTTGAAGCCCTTGAGACGATGATCATACCTTTGCCGTTTTCACTGCCGAAACCTGATGAGAACGTCGCCGGTGAGGCTCGAAAGTTTCGGCCAAAAGATCCTTTTTTACTGCCGTCGATTCCGTCGGAGTTTGGCCACGGCTCTGGTTGGGTTCCACTGCTCTCACCTCCAGCTTCCATTTTTGACTGGTCTCGTCACCTGAAACGACCGGATTGCTGGTGAACGGCAACTTGCAACCCACAACTTTAGGGAGCTCGATCCGCCGCCGTCACCGCGTGTGGAAGGACACCACCGGTACTGTTGGACTCACCAAGGCCGAAGCTACAAGACCTGAGCTTCCCGTCACCGTTGACTAAAGTCCAGTCACTGTTGACCAATGAGGGGCAATTTGATAAAGCTTGAGAATTTTAGGCTAATTCTATAATTTTTAAAAGTTATGGGTAATTTAATAATTATGGACAAGAACAGTTAGGTAATTTGAGATTTCAAGGGTAAATCGGTAACTTAAGTGATCGGGGGTAATTTGATAATTTTACACCTCGAGGATAATTTTATAAATTCTAATATGTGGGAATTTTAGTAATTGATAAGATTGAGGATAGGTGATAATTTATGATCTTGAGGTTAAATTGGTAAATTATAATTTTTAAGATATTTTGATAATTTTAAATTCAAGGACATTTTGGTAATTTTAAAGAATTTCAGGATATTTTGAAAATTAAGAATTTTAAGGATAAATTAATAAAATATATTGTTGAGGACAATTAAGTAAATATTGATATCGAGAGCATTTTAGTAATTTTTGGAAATAAGGATAATTTGGTAATTTTGGACATAAGGATAATTTAGTAATTTTAAATATTTAGAAGTTATATTATGTGAGTTTGAGTTTTATTAGATACAATTAATTGTACTTTATGTGATTAGTAATAATTATGCCATTTATTTTATTAGGGGGACCCGTGAACGAGAACCAACCCACGGACGTCGACGATACCGGATTTGATCGTCATCACTGTGAGTGGAATATACAAAACTTATTTTCTTCGTGGATTATTATGATTTTTAATTATGATAAAGCATGATTGCAAATAAATTTTTAAATGCTTGATTTAATAATTTTATGAAAAATAATTTTATCTACATAATGTTGTTTATTATCAGAATTGTGTATGATAAATGATTTTATTTCTGATTTTGAATATAAGCGTATTATTAATAATATTTAAAAAAAAAGAAAATGGATTTTAAATGTTGTTGAAAAATAAAAGAGAATGTGATTTCGAATATTATCAGATGCTTATGTACATGTGTATTTTCTATTATTTGCAAGTCATTAGACAGTATCCTTCCCCGTACACTGTGATGAGATGATATATGATGATATGAGATACAGGCCTTTGAGGCCCGTCTGAGCATACACAGAGGCTTTGGGCCGTGTGCTTGGGCGCTTTTGTCCTTTGGGGACTATGCATGCATAATTATGATGATGAGATATGTCGAGATATGATGACATATGAGATATTATTTTCCCGTCTATCTGTGTAGCTCTGAGGTATGATGGTTTCTTGATTGCCCGTTTGTTGAGGTCCGGATTATCCGTGTAGCTCCGAGGCATGATGGTTTCTTGATTACTCGTCCGTTGAGGTCCGAATATGATGAGATTATTTCCCCGGGTACTCATTTGGTGAAAGTTTTCAGTATTCGATATTGATATTATATGTTGTGAATTTTCTTCGGTTTTACGCAGTATTTTGTGACGATTTCAGATTGAGTATTTATACGATGTTATGACATATTCTTTCTTGGTTATTTCACATGACCTTATATATGTTTTCGAAGTTAGTGATTTAATTATAAATGTGAAGTGATTTATTAATAATTCTCGTTTATGATTTGATGGAATTGTATATTTAAAAGTGATGCGATTATTTTAAAAATAAAATTATTTTCGAAAACTACTATCTACTCACTGACCTTTACTAAATTTTATACTAACCCCCATTCTCTTTTTCATTTTTATTATATTTTTCCTCTAGGAGATTTGTAGGTACAACAGTTGACTCAGCAACGATAGTTATTTATAATTTGGCCACGTATTTGTCTTAGGAATTATAGAGTTTTGTGTAGAGTATTTTGGATTGTATAATATTACAATTAAGAATAACTTACTTTATTTGGTATTAAAATATTTCGGATGATAATTGATATTTATTGAGATGTTGATTGATGAAGTTGGTTGCATTTGGAAATTATGTTGGTAGTGTTATGTTATTATTGCAGGATTGGAAATTTCAAAAACATAGAGAAACTCTGCTGAAATTTTGGTACAAATATTATTATTATTATTTATAAAATCGTTATTAGTTGAGTTTTGAGGATTAATCAAGATTCGTCCCAGGGTTTGAGACGGGTGTGACATTTGTCTAATTCAATGTATAATACAATGCCATGGATGCACCATAAAAAATTTCAACAAACAAGTTTCCAGGAATTACTTCAACAGAATAGCACGAGTTTTCACTCTCAATTGCAACCCAATGAACTAAATTAATATTATTACTTCACAAATTGCTGCTATTGGGAATATAATTTTGTAGTAATAATTTTGCTTCTATTTAGCTATTTTTCTGAGTTCATAGTAGCTATTTTGCTGTTTTTTATGGGTTTGCAGCTGTTGTTTGTTTTTTTTTTACTGTTTTATTTTTATGTTGTTTTCTATTGTTTTTGTTGTATGCTATTTTTTTTGCTGGTTGCTGCTTTCTGTTGTTTAATGGTTTAATACTAGTTGTTGGTTTGTACTATTTGTTATTTTTTATTGTTTGCTGTTTTTTGCTATTTGCAATTTTTTTCTGTTTGCTATTTTCCGCTATTTTCTATTGTTTGCTATTTTTTTTGCTGTTTGTTTGTTTTCTATTGTTTGTTGTTTTTTACTATTTGCTATTTTTTTTGTAGGTTGTTATGTTTTGCCGTTTGTTGTTTTTCTGAATTTTATAGTTGCTGCAATTGCTGTTAGTTATTTTTTGCTATTTGTTTTTTATGGTTTACTATTTTTTTATTATTTGCTGTTTTCTAGCTTTTATAGTTGTTGTTTGCTGCTTTTTAAGTTCTATAATTGATGTTTTGAATTCTTTACCTGCTGTATTTTTACTACTCTATTTTGGAAAATATAATACCGAAATAACAACTTTGTAATTAAACAAAATCAAAAGTTAAACTAAACACAGGAAGGTATAACAGTATATATCAATTGGAAAAGTAAATATTTTCATTTCAAAGGACATGTAGAGCCCTCTAGAACAATCACAATAATGATGTGCATCACAACACTTGGAACCAATCCTATCAAAATTTACAATGAGAAAATTAGCATTATAGATCAGACTACAACGAATGAGCAATAATCCCCATTAACTTCTCCACGTGCATTTCCCATACACTAACATTGGCCAGCTCAGCAGCACCTCATGCAAATACATTGATAGCTTTTAGTGGAGGAGATTGCTTCTACAATCCTGTAGGATAATGCATTGGCCAGAGTGCTTCTTGCTCTCTCTAAATTGTCAGCTAAAAATATAATACAATAGAAAACGTCAAAATATCCAAAATCACTAGGCATTAAATCTATTTCTAGGCCTAATGAGTCTCAAGCTACCTCTAGTCCCTCAACTTAAAAAGAAAGATAAAAATAATCAAGGAAGTGCTTACGAAAAAAGCCACCTAAGCTATACATGATAAAAATATATGAAATTAACTCTATTAAAAAATTTTAAACATTATGCATTTTCCCCCCCAACAAATCTTCTCAACATCCATAGCTTAGAAGGCAATCTCCAACATTCCAATTTTTCAGCTTTTCTCACACTTTCTAATTGCTTTTTCCATCGAACAAAAGATGTTTGATACTATATAGCTTGGAGCCCGTAATCATCGTTGTCATCCCTCGGTCTCCTGTGCCCATGTTCCTAACCATCTTTATTTAGACCTTTTTTCTTTTTCAATTTGCTGGAGATCATTGTCAATATAGAAAGAGAAGAGGTGGACAGAATGAAATTAACTAGAATAGACATTATTGTTGATTTCGTTTCTCCGGCATTTGCTTTTGTTTTTTTTCCTTTTTAAATTTTCTGAAGATGGACGTGAGTGTATAACAATCACGTGATCTTAGATATCTCTTTAAATAAAAATTAATTAAAACAAAATCTCAGCCATTCAATTTCATTAATAACACATGTCAACAAATCCTTAAAAGTTTAGGAGGATTAGGAGAGAAGAGTATAGGAGAGGATTCGGATCCCCGCTAGCTTGCCACCTACTCTTGACTATAGTACGATCAGATTTTTCCACAATAAACACAAAAGAGCGGAAAAAAAGGTTAATTGAAGAGTTCAGAGAAAATGAGAAGTGGTGGAGAAAATTAGATTAAGATAACATATTATTTATTTTGATAATTATTAGACATGTCTTGGAAATTAAAAATAAAACAATTTTTGGTCTAGTTAATTAGTATCTTTAGGCAAAATAATTTCTTTGGTAAATCTTAAATTTCTCTATTTATATGAAACTTAAATTAAGTTGTGCTTACAATTTATTTTTTAAATAACATTTTGCCAAACATACATTTATAGTCATGCATGGCTAAGATTCAATCACTTGTAAAATTCTTGAATAAGTAAATAAATTATGCGCTATTGAAGGAAATATAATTACTTATATATTTACTACGCTTATTAAATAGCGTGCAATTTAAATTATATGCTACTGATCATTTTGAACAGTTGTTTCATATTAATCTCTTTTTCGAAAATATCTATGCATACGACGAATGAATGAAGGATATATTACTAAGATAAACGAAAACCCATATTAATTGGAAAGTAGAATCCTTTTGGTCTTTAATACTTCATATCCAGCACAACGTTACTTACTATTTACTCATTTAACTTTGCTATTAAAAAGAAAAAATTAATTCTTTCAGCATACAAAAGTGCTAAAACTCTTTCTACATCATATATAAGACCAGAAGATAAAATGAAAAATAATATTTGACCATAAACTGAAATTATCGATTTTTTCTTTTTTTTCTGAGCGATGGTAGGGCGATAGCCCATCTCTCAGACCGGGCAATGGGCTATCGCCCAAATAGAATTGGTGTGTGTAAGGTCATCTCCTGATTTTTATTTAGTTTTTAATTGGAAAAGTTAATTTTAATAGCTTTGATACACAGAATTTCGGATCAAATATTAATACGGCAATGAGATTATGTTTTGGAAAATGGACTTCTTTATGTTTCAGCCAGTTATAACATACTATGTGAGATTTTACAATATCATGTGAGACTTACACGATATTGTAATTATCTTTCATATAATATTGTAACTATTTTACGTAACTATCTTACGTATATATTACAATTGACTGTATCTTAAACTTTTTCTTAGAAAATATATGACTGCATTTCTTTAGGTGCAAAAGAATAAAATTTGGATTTTGTCCCGTAAGGCAAAGAAACCCCAATGGGTTTTCTCACACAGGCCCATAGATCATTGCTTTTTTTTTTTCTTTTTTTTTTTTTAAAGAGCCCATAGAACATTCCTAGGCTCATTAAAAGGCAATTTAACTCAAGAATTAATTTTTATTTTCACAACTTTAAGCAACTATTTGGTTGTACAAAACCGGACGCCGATCCATCAGCATTCCTACACGATGCTTCAGCTGGCTGATTCTTGTAAATGAGCTTCACATCCTCCAAGTTTATACTAGAGCATGGATACTTTGGACTGCAATCAAACTTTACAGCAACTTCGGTTGCAGATGTACCGTGAATATCTTGGTATGTCACATCACTGATTTTAACCCCTGATGCCTGTTGAACATAAAAATATAGTTATTAAGTTGAATTTTATTCACATCAACGTCTATCACTCTCACATACTGATAAGCATAATACTTTTCCGGGGCAATTCTTGTTGTCAGGGCAGTAATTTTGATCAATTATGATGGGATTATGGACGTTGCTCATAAGAGCATGTTGGAAAAGAATGTTCCGAGCAAATCCAGTGCTTGGTCTTCCCCAGGACTTAATCCTCAATCCATTTTCAGTTCCCGTAAATGTCACAGTTTTTACTGTCACATTTTGCACTCCAGCCTCATGTAGCTCTTTGCCTAAGCTACCAATGCTGTAATGAATTCACAATAGTCCAATTTAATCAGCACTAACCATTGTGACATAAAAAAATATAATAGTAAATTATCATTCATGTTCTTTATTTTCTACCTGATACCATGCCCGGGGCCACAAGCAAGGTTTTCAATCCATAAATTGGTGGTGCCAGGGCCAATTGATACACAATCATCCCCAGTCCCAATTCTAGTGTTCAAAATTGTGACACCACTTGATGATTGAACGTGAATGCCATCGGTGTTAGGGCTGTTTCCTGAGGCTGAGACTCTCACCCCTTGTACTTTCACATTGTGACATCCATTGATGACAACATGAAACATCTGGCTATTTTGGGATGTTAGTCCGTTAATCAGAATGTTGTTTGAGTTGCTCAAGCCTAGTGTCTGCTCATTTACAAAAGAAGGAATGTTAAATCATATTAATCCGATGGGAATATCCAAACCAAAAGCCACTAAATTTATGACTATAATTAAATGTAAGTATCTTTCAACTTACCGCGGCACCACTGCGGCAATTATTATTGCCTGATCTTTTACAAGCCCACAAACCTGCACCTTGGCCGTCAAGGATGCCGCCATAAATATAAACGCTACTAACATGCTCAAAGAAAAGCCAGTTTCCAGCATCTCCAATGACACGATAATCCGCTGGAGCCACTAGAGTGCCATCAATACGTATGGTAATGTTATTGCTCTTGCATTGGCCTTGAAAAACAACATTGTGTAGCAAGTACCTCCCCGGTGGCACGTAAATGGCTGAGGCCGCCGTTGAGCCACAAGCTTTAGCCCATGCAGCTAGAAAGGCTTTCGTTGAGTCAGTCCGGCCGTCAGATTTGGCTCCCCAGCTGATCACATTGTAAGTGACCATTGGAATTGCTGAAGATGAACTAACGAAGAGAATCAAGAATATTAGTACCAAAAGAATATGCAAAGACATTGATTTTGCCATTTGCTTGACTTAATTTGATGATAGGAATGAGAGAAATAGATAGAGAGGTTGAGGACTGAAGGCTTGGTTGATGGAATTTAAAACGATATAATGGGGGCATTTATAGGATTTTAATTGAGTGAAAGGAAGCTGCAAGCGCGCCGAATTTTGGGAGGGATTATTTTTGCTTTAACTAGTACAAATTTTATTTACTTAAATGCCCTTACTTGGAACTTGGATAACACATATTTTATGACAGACGGCTATAAATACATACAAAGGACAAGTGTACGTACATCCTTTGTAACTTTGTATTATGATAGGAGATTTCAAAGGCAGTTCTAATAAATTAACAGAGAAACTGAAAAAGTTTATATCTATTTTCAGCTTTTTCGTTGCGATGTGAAATTATGCCCTTATGTTTGCTTTAAGCGCAAGATCAGGCAATTCCCGTGGAACACATTACTGAACTATTTCCCTTATTGCTTGAAACGGCAGCCTATGCTTCATTTTGACATTTTGTTTCCTCAATTCGTGTGGATCAATCTATTCACTTGTGAAGTATTTCTTCTTGTTGCTTCAAATTGCATCCTTTGCATAATTTTGTTTTTGTCCATTATGCAAAAAAAAAAAAATGGAAATTAATATTTTGTGGCAACAGGTAGCCAAGATATAGCATACAGAGTTAAGGGAGCTAAATTTCAAATTCTTATTTCAAAGAATATAGCATAGACACAAATGATCACTCAAAAACTGTCCTTATTAAAAGAGATATGTAGGGAGTTGAATGATATCTAATTAACTGAGCAATACCACCCTTATAAATTTTCACCAATATCTGTGGCATTATTATATTCCTGTCGTGTTATTATTGTTAATCTTCAAAATTTTTAAAACTTTTTCACTATTTATATCTCATGCTAGTTGATATGATTGGACTTGATTTGGTATAAACATGTCCTCTAAGTTCCCTGTTATATGTCGTGAAAATTATTAATTTCGCTGGTTTTATGGGTTTTGTCTGTACTGTTGGCTCTTTCAAGGCATGGCGTGATCGGTGCGATTTTATTGTGTTGCCATTCTGGTCTTTCTAGCAAGAATAATATATATATGTAACAAATTCAATTAATATACTTTAGTTCTTAGGAAAAAGAATGTTACATCCAACACTTCCTTAAATTTTTAGAAATAATTATGTAGGCTCCGTTTTAGACACACTGATTCTTTTTTGAACAAAATTAAGGATTTAATGTCTCAGAAAGGTATTTGTGACCATTCAATCACCATAGGGTGTGGCTATCTCTCTTCTTAATTATAAATATATTTTTAATTATTAAAATAAAAAAAGTAGTGCCCGATTCTGTGAAAATGGAAGGTTCATTTTGTAACCTGCAACATGATTTGGAGCCTAGGACTTCATATGTGGAGAGAAAATGGATTAGTATAAAGGTAAGAAGAAGAAGAAGGACAAACCCTTTAGTCTCTAGATGTTCATTACTTGCTTTTGTTTCGTTTTTGCAAAAAGCATTCCATTGTAGTTAATCAATTACACCCGTCATAATTATTGCGCGTAATGGATTAGTATAAAAAATGAATAAATCTTTTAATTAGAAAAGGGTTTTTCCTTTTTTTTCTGCCCCGACTCTAACACGATTATGACGTATGGAATATTTAATACATCCGATGCGACCTACTTGCTTGATAGCAAGAATTACGGGGTTTCTTCCACGTGGCAAAATACAATTTGCGAGTTACCTTACAAGTTAATCAATTACAGCAAACCATGTGAGCCCAATGAGAGAAAGCAGTTTTTATTTATTCTGAAAATGATCGTGTAATGATAAAATAGAAAGTTTAATCGTTGCAACAATACATGTATCAGATATGGTTTTACTACAGCAAGAGAGACATAACATATTCTTAAATCTTCAAGGTAAAAAGATTTGTTAAGAGATTATTATTTTTGAATAGCACAATAACATACTAATTACCTTAATTAATTTCAATTTCAATTTCAAGGATCATTCGTTTGTTTGTACTACATAACAGAAAACTGAGGAAATAATTATATCACTTTTTGTTGGGCTAGCTATGTTGCCACATTGCTCATTTTTACATATGATTGTTCTCAGTTCTTACAAAGATATAAAGGAATTAATATTAGTATATAATGAACCCAATTCATGGGCAATGGACACAGACGAATTAGCAAGTACTTTTAGCAGGAGTTAATTAATGCACACTCATCACACAGATAAAGGCTGCAATGATTCGTGCTTTAATTGATGCACCGAGGGCTACGTAAATGGGTGCATCATCAAGTTTTTGGGGCTATACATTGTTTCATGCAATTTTTGTTTAGTACAGACAGCAAGTGATTGGTCGAGTATTGACCAGCGAACACAATAGAATCCGAAAAATCGCAAGTATATAGGGACCTTATTGTTTACCATAAAATAATGGAATTGCTTCCGAAGGAAAGTCTTTATTTAATAAAATCTTTGACAATGCAAAAATGTAAATATTGAAAGATAAGAGAAATTAGGTTTATGAATAACGAAATTTTATCAACAAAAGTATGAATGAACAAAATTAAGATTTTGGGCTCTTTTTATAATAACTTTAAATATTGTGAACTTACCAAAATAAACAAATGTGAAATATTATTCTAAAAAATTCAATTGATCTAAATAAGAAAACCAAAGCAAATGGCACCCTAATCTAATATCTAGAAGGAATAAAAACCTTGACATAATACGAAAAATAAGAAAATATCTTAAAAATGAAAAATAACAAAGGAAAGAAATAGAATTTTTGGCTCGTCTATGGGGCCAAAGTATGCAAGCTATCTTGGCTTTGGTTCATCTTGTCGCAAAATTTAAAATAGTATATCATACACCCAAAATGAACACTTATAGCCCAAGTTATGATCTATGTAAGTTAATTTACTCATCCCACGCAACCATCCTATATTAGTTAAAAAATTAACTTAGTAGTTTAATTTTCGAACAATTTTATTTAATGTCAGTTTAATTCAAATCTTATAGTCGTAGGGAGCTAAAAATTAATTTATGTTTAACTAACTACTTACCTTTTTTTTCCCCAGTGTAATAATAATAACTCACTGCCCTACTATTTTAAAAACTTTGATTAAGGGCAGGGGTTTACCGTAATTGTTGATTATGTTGAACATGCAAATAGAAATATGTTCATAGTTGCACAAGTAGAAGACTATCAAAGACTTGCTTTGATAGTGCCCATTCGAAAGCTTATGGTTATCCTTTTGAAAAATTTAATTCTTCATGGAAAAAGAGATATACTCACAACAATAATAAATTATACTCCTATAACACACAGGGGGTTGATCTACTTGAGCTCAATAAAGATAAAACCACAAGGTATATAAGCCTTTAGATACCAATTGGGAAGAGTGATTATATAATTGATTTATTTTTTGCTTTGGTTGTGTGATGCTTGCTAGTGAATCAAATTCATTAAGTTAAACGACAACATTTTTTTTGTTATCAGCATTAGGAAGTCATGAGGAAGAACACATACTTTCATTTAACATCTTTAAGTCATAAAACGAATATGCCTCTATATTGTTTTATTCAAATAACACATGCGATGGCCCTGTGATTTTGCTTAAGCTATTTTGGCAAAGCCATTATGCCATTTGTTAGCAAACTGTACATTCTAGGTTTGTTGGTTTGTTGCTTTGGTAGTGATAAAGTGAACTGATGTAAGTATTTTGATTCATTTATTATAAATAAGATAGAAAGAGAGATTAGAGAGTGTGGTTAAGCTTATGCTTTATATTCTTATGTGCAATATGTGTAAAAGATCATTTACTATTGTTCAATAAAAGCTCTCAAGAAGGCTTCTTTTATGAATGTAGGTTTTGCTATTCTTAGTACAAAAGAACCTCAAAATTGTGCTTTGTGTTGGCTATGATTGTTTCTGTTCATTAGTTTCTTGATCCTTTATTCAAGAAAAAAGTTCTTATGTTAAACTAATTCTTTCTAGATTTAGTCTTCTCATAGTGCAACTTGAATAAACCTGGTTAAAGATCCAAGGAAGTGGTTGAGTCTTGCACAGGGTATAAATAGATCTAATCCCTATATTGGTATTAAAGCTTGGTGTTATTTCATCAAGTTCAAAGTATCGCTACACAGAATATAGACGTAGAGAAGTTCAATGGCAAAAATAATTTTAATATGTGGAAAATCAAGATGGAAGCCTTGATCATTACTTAAGGTTTAAGAGGTGCAACTAAACCTATTTCTAAGAAGGAAAGAAAAGAGATCTCTTTATCCAAGACACCAGAACAAGCAACAGAGATAGATAAGAAGACTAAGAGTATAATAATTCCTAATCTTGATGATTTTATCATAAGAAAAATGGCTAAGGAGAAGATAATTGTTGGGTTATGGGCAAAACTTGAAATTATTTACATGATCGAGTCCTTGGCAAATAAGCTTTACATTAAGAAAAGGATGTTTACTCTAAAAACATTGAAAGGTTTATCACTTGAACAATAAATAGATGGATTTAGTAAGTTTTTTATGCCTTAGAACCTATCAATAAGTGTTTAGATGATAGGGGTAAAGCACTTCTTTTAATAAGCTCTTTACGAAACTCATATAAACATTTTGTTGATGCCTTAATGTATGTGAGGTAACCATTAACTCTTGATAAAGTAAAGGCTGCTATTAACATTAAGGAGTTACAAGAAAAATAAGGTGTCATAGAAAATAATGTTGGAGAAAAGCCAATAGTAAAAGGTAAATTTGATAAAAAGAAAGATGGAAAAAAATAAGAAGAAATAAAGGAAGAAGAAGAACAAACAAAAGAATTGGAAGTGTTTTTAATGTCATAAAGAAGGTTATCTCAAGAAAGATTAAGTCTAAAGACTTAAAGAATCATATTAAAGATGTAGCTATAGTAGAAAAGGAAGGATATGAGCTCATAGGAGTATGTGTAGTAACTGATAGCAGCCAGAAAAGTAAACGAATCTTGGATTTGGGATACATTTTTCATATGAGCCCTTTTAGGATTATTTAACTAAATGTCATGAGTTTGATGGAGTGTAGAGTGATGATGGGAAATAATGCCATGTATGAAGTGGCACTGTTAAGCTTACGTTACAAGATGAAACCTTATTAAAGATATAAGCTTGATCTTAAAAAAATTTTTTGGGATGTTTGATAAAATAGGGCATAACATTAAGCTTGAATCAGGTGACCTAAGGGTAATGAATGGCTCTATAGCTATCTTGACGGGTAGGAAAAATAATGATATGTACATTTAAAATAGTGAGGCCATAATTGTTGAATCAGGCTTTTTTAAAAACATCAAAGCTGACAACACAAGATTATGTACCTTAGGCTAGGTCATATAAGTGAAAAGGGTGTAAAGGAACTTGAAAGGCAAGATGTATTAGTTAAGGATAAGATTAGGAGCCTAGGATTTTTTGAAGATTGTATGTTTGGCAAGTTTTCAAGAGCTAACTTTAAGAGATCTATTAAATAATATTATAAACTATACATACTCTGATCTTTGGGTGCCAGTTTAGGAGTTGTCTATAAGAGGGAATAGATATTTGTATCTTTCATTGATGATTTTTCAAAGAAGGTCTTTATTTATGCTCTAAAACATAAGTAAAGTTGTTTGAAAAATTCAAGAATGGAAGAGTTCAGTTTAGAAACAAATTGGAAAGAAAATCAATAAGTTAAAGACAAAAAATGGCTTAGAATTCTATCATCAAAAGTTTGAGAGTTTCTGTGCAAATGAAGGCATAGTAAGGCACTGGATAGTAAGGCTAACACCTCAACAAAGTAAGCTAGTTGAAAGGATGAATAGGAAATTTATGGAAAAAGTAAGATTCGTGCTTATTCAATTCAAGCTTCTTAAATCCTTGTGGGTAGAAATACTAATGATAGCTAAATATCTGACGAATCACAATTCTTAGTTACACTAGATTTTAAGACACCTTTTTAGACATAGCATGAAAACTAGCAAGTTATAATGATTTAAAGGCATCTGGATGCTCAGTCTACGCTCATATAAAATAAGGAAATCTTGTACCAAGGGCATTGAAAAAGGTTTTCATAAAGCTATAAAATTTAGTGTACTAATTTAAATCCTCATAAATGTGTAGTAAGTAAGGATGTAGTTTTCAATGAAGATGAATTGATACATAAAACTTAATCAATAGAAGTTATTAACTTAAGCTTAAAACCTCTAGAGATGGTAGAGTTTAAGGTAAAGCAGCCTAATGATAGAAACATTAAAAAGGTTGTAGATTTTAATGATGTTGAAGTTGATTCAGGCAAATTACAACTACTTTAACAATAAATAAAATTTAAATTAAGCCCTTAGGAACAAAGCTACCAACTTACTAGAGAAGTTGATGAAGTTTGGTTATACAAACCTAATTATCTTTGTTCTAGCTTTGACACATAATACTATTGATGAAGAACCAAAGACCTTGAATGAGGCAATACAAAGTTCTTTTAAAAGAGAATGGCAAGTAGTAATGAGTGAAAATATACAAAAATCAAACTTAAAAATTTCTTAAAAAGCTTATAGATAGAAAAGTGGTTTACTGTAAATGGATCTATAAGGTTAAAAAAGATTTAATATGGGCTGAACAAAAAAGATTTAAAGGAAGGCTTGTAGTAATGGCATATACTCAGAAGCAAAGGGTTGGTTTGAAAGAGGTATTTTGTCTTATTGTCAGACATGGATCAATAATGATGATATTAGCTTTAGTAGCAATTGAGATAGAGAGCTTGATCAACTTGATGTAAAAAATGCCTTCTTGCATGGGAGACTCTAAGAAAAGAAAATTATGCCATAATCTAAAGAGTATGAAGATCCTGAAAGAAAGGTCATGTTTACACTGTATAGATTAAAGTAATCTCTAAAACAATGGTACCTAAAGTTTGGTGAGTTTATAGTGTCTAATGGGTTCAAGAAGTGTAACTATGACTGTTGTGTTTACCTCAAAGTAATAAAGGGTAGTGTGCATATGTACTTGCTACTATATGTTGATGACATGTTTAAAAAGTAAGAACAGAGAAGTAATTGAAGATTTGAAGTTGTGCTTAATTTAGAATTTGAGATAAAGGATCTAGGATAAATTAAGAAGATATTAGATATAGAGATTAAAAGGAAAATGAAGGAAGGTTTGTAATATCTGTCATAAGAGAATTACTTGAAGAAAATGTTGACAACATATAGAAGGCTAACTTCAAACATTTACAAAAAATTTAGCTTTACATTTAGACTTAACAGCTCTTATTGTCAATCAATTGATGAAGAAAAGCATGAAATGATCACAATCCCTTATCTAAATATAGTAGGGTACTTATTATAAGCAATGGTCTTAACTAGACTAAAAATGGCACATAATGTCAGTGTTATAAGCAAGTATATGTCCTTACATAGGATAGAATGTTAGAAGGCTGAGAACTAAGTAATAAGGTATCTTAATGGAACCTTGAAGTGAGGACCGGTGTAAAGAAGGACAAGGGAAAGGATGGTGACTTATAGGGTATGTCATCATATCTAATCCTCGACAAATGGGTAATCAGTGAACCATTGTGCCCTAGAGCTATACAAATAAATAGTAAAATAACATCTCATATCTCATCGCATCTCATCATATCTCATCACATCTAATCATAACTCATCATATCTCATCATCATAGTTATGCATACATAGCTAGTCTCAAAAAAATAAAAGCACCCATGTACACGGTCTAAAGCATGTGTGTATACTTAGATGGGCTTCAAAAATCTGTATCTCATATCATTACATATTATCTTATATTATCTCATCAATATCATTATATATGAGGAAGGGTACTGTCCAATGATTTTACAAATAACTATATGTGTACATATACGTAAAAACATAATCACATTTGAAATCACATTTTCTTTTACTTTCAACAAACTTTAAATTCATCTCCTTTCCTTTAAAATATTATTATTATGCATATATTCAAAATTAAGAATAAAATAATTCATTATGAATATTTTCGATAATAAATACCATTTTACAGATAAAATCTATTTTCATAAAATCATTAAATCAAAGCCTTTAAAATCCATTTGCAAACATGTTTTACCATATTTAAAATCATAATAATCAACAAAGAAAATAGATTTTATATATTCTACTCACAATGACGACGCTCAAATCTAGTGTCGTCAACGTTCGTAGATTGGTTCTCGTTTGCTAGTTCTCCTAATTAAGAAATAATATAATTATTATCCATAACATGAAATACGAGTAATTATACTCAATAAAGCTTGAAACTCACATAATCCTACTCTCAATTCTATAAAATTATCAAAATAACCTTTATCTAAAATTTACTAAGTTGCCCTCAGAATCATAATTTATCAAATTATCCTCAAAATATTAAATTATCGAAATGTCCTCAATTTAAATTATAAAAATAATCTACGAGTTTTGAATTTATAAAATTATCCCTAGAGTATAAAATTATTCAATTACCCCTGATAACATAGATTATTGATTTACCTTCAAGATCTTAAATTACCTAACTGCCCTAGTCTATAATTAATGAATTACTCACAACTTTTAAAAATTATAAAATTAACCCTAAGTTTTAGTAAAATTATTTAATTGTCCCTCACCCATCAACAGTGATCAGAACTCAG
Source organism: Aegle marmelos (assembly GCA_030449875.1). NCBI lineage: Eukaryota > Viridiplantae > Streptophyta > Magnoliopsida > Sapindales > Rutaceae > Aegle > Aegle marmelos. The sequence continues at coordinate 14,772,087 of JASUUL010000115.1, forward strand.
TCAATAGTGATGGGAAGCTTAGGTCTAATAGTTTCAGTCACGATGAGTCCAATAGTGCTGCTGGTGACCTCCCATGCACAGTGACGACGGCTGATCAAACTCCCAAAGCTATTATTTTACAACTTGCCATTCGTCAATGATCCAGCCGTTTCAGGTGATGGGACCAGTCGAAAATAGAAGCTGGAGATGAGAGGAGTGGAACCGGTTAGTGTCGTAGCTAATTTTGGCAAAATCAACATCGGCAAAAATGATTTCTTGGCTGTGATTTTTCGAGCTAAATTGTCTGCGTTCAGGCCTTTTTCTAGCAATAAGGATGATAAGGATATGGCCGGCATCTCACAATCTTTGAATAAGTGCATTATTGCCTGGTACGGTGGCTTGAAATAGGAGATACAACTGGGTCAAACTCGCAGGTAGGGTTGGTCAAATGGGTCAACGTGCCAAACTCGGGTCAACTCCTCTCTCTGTCTCTCTCGTGGCTCCTCTCTCTTCCATTTATAGATTTGTTTTTTGCTAAATATAGATTTAAGCCAATACAGAATTATGACAAAATGAAATTCGAGTAATCCACTTGCAATTGCATTCGAATTGTCTTGATTTTAATTCATGATAAAATTTAAAATTATCTGTACGTGAACAATTTAATAACACGTCCAATTATCCTACAATATGTGTAATAAATCCGACTTTAAAATTAATTCTGAGCTGCAAAAATTAAATATCACACTTCATTTAGAAAATTAAAGTGCATATGTTTCAAATCTCTTCCTTGAGCATAGATTGTTTGATCTACAATCAAAATTCACAGCCAATATCCTGGTATGTTGCATCACTAATTTTAACCCATGGAACCTGTTAGATCGCCAATTACATTACCAATTGGTATATATATTGCAATAATACAATATGTTACTTAACTGATATTAAATATCCTTTTGATATCTCACCTTGCCAGGGCATCCTTCGTTATCAGGGCAGTAATTTTGATAAATTACGATTGGATTTAGCACATTTTTCATGACTGCATGTTGGAGAAGGATATTTCTGGCAAAACCATTGCTTGGTCTCCCCTATGACTTTATTCTTAGCCCATTTTGAGTGCCTATAAATGTTACAGTTTTAACTGTGACATTTTACACTCCAACCTCAATCAAATCTTTCCCTAAACACCCAATGCTGCAAAATATTACCAAAAATTGCTGTTATAAATATTAAAACAATAAGAATATTAAAATGATATTGTAATATTAGGAGATTTTTCAATTATTATTATTATTTTATTTCTCACCTGATTCCATGGCCAGGACCACATGCAACATTTCCGATCCATAAGTTGTTCGTTCCTGGGCCAATAGAGACACAGTCATCGCCTGTACAGATCCTAGTGTTCAAGATTGTGACACCACTTGAAAATTGGACATGAATGCCGTCCGTGTTGGGGCTGTTGCCGGAAGCTAAAACTTTGACGCCTTGCAATTTCACATTGCTGCAGCCATTGAAAACAATGTGGTACATTTGGCTATTTAGAGATGTTAATCCGTTGATTGCAATGTTGTTAGAATTGGAAAAGCCTATTGACTGCAGAAGAACGTACGCAATTGTAAATGGGTAATTAGAATAACTTTCCAAGAAAAGAGTGCAAATTGAAAGAGAATTGATAAAAGGCCAATATATGCAAGTAGAACTTTTAAATTCCTTTCCTTTCTAATCACTAATTATTTGATTAATGTTGAATTATTCTTTCTAAGCTTTAAAACAATTTATTAACATGTAATTATACCATGTGAATGAAAGTGACTTGGCACACAAAATGATGATAATATACCAAAGCGAGGACAAATTCGTCATTTTCTAATATACCGTGGCACCGCTGGGGCAACTTCTCCTAGGGTATTTGCAAGCCCACAAGGCGGCCCCTTTGCCATCAAGAATGCCCCCATTGATTGTAACGCCATTAAGGTGCTGAAAGAAAAGCCAGTTTTCGGCATTTCCAATTACACGATAATCCAATGGAGCAACCAGGGTGCCATCAATGCGTACAGTAATACGATTGTTCTTGCATGGGCCTTGAAACGCAGCGTTTCGCAGCAAGAATCTTCCTGGTGGCACGTAAATGGTGGCTGCTCTTATTGAGCCACGAGCATTGGCCCATGCTGAAAGAAACGCTTTTGTTGAATCAGTTTATGGCTCCGAAACTTACAACAAATTGTATCTCATTGGAGCTCCTCAAGAGGAAGTGAAGAATAAAAAGAAGAATACTGAAATAAGACGATGAAAGTAATACATTTTGCTTTCCATTTTTGTTGTGATTAACTGAAAGAGATGGAGGAGTTGAAGAAGCGGTGGGGGTAATGATGGAGTTGAAAAGGTTGAGATGGAGGGGTATCTATAGGATTTTAGAAAGAGCTTGGAGTTGATTCCCACGCACCATAAGCAAGCTGCGCCGAACTTTGTGAGCGGTTTTTGATTTTTAATATTTCTTTCTGGTTAACTTTATGGAAATATCCTTGCTTAGTTCTTGGATTACTTGCTTCTTTTGTTTTACTTTGGATTATGTCAAATTACATCTGGCAATAATTAATTAGTTATGGAGAATGTCGACCGACTATATAACCATAATGCTATGTAGTTTACTTCTAGGCTATAGTTATCTATAGCTATACGCGTTACCTATCTAATTGGTAGCTTTATCCCAAATTCAATGTTGAATCAATCAACTATCATATTTGTACAAAAAGTAGTACAAAATAATATATCATACCATCATTAGAAGAGAACAAAAATTAACTACGGGATAAAAAAGAGTTCATTAAAAAATAAGAATTTTTTTTTCTCTTTTGTGTTTTATACCATTTTTTATCCATACATATCATTATTTTGGATTAATTTATCAGTGATTGTTTATCTTTGTTTTCCTAGTCCGTAATTCATAAAATATAATTATTATCCTATATATATATATATATGAAAATTTTATGTCTCGACCTTCAGGTTTATCATATTCTTTTACGCTCTCTTTAAGTTTGTTATTTCTTCTTCATAGCCTTTGTCGAATCAAAATTTTAATTTAAAAAAATAAAATGATCATCTCTCACCCCAATTTTAAAGGGGTTAATTTGCATTTGCGCATAAAGTGAGCTAGGGTTAGAGTGCTTAAAAATAAGGGTGAGAAAGAAGGTACGAATCAACCCAAATGTTGTACAACAACGTACCTTGGTAAAGTATTTGCCCCAAAAGGATCATATGTCGAAAATTAGAAGCAAGCGAAAGGATTTGGCTTTTATTCTCATACAACAAACGAGGCAAGACTAAGCCACCGTCGCAATGAATTCACAGAACAAAAGTTCTGTCATTGAAGTGCTTCTCTTATGTCTAAGTGGCACAATACCATTTGCGAGTTTGCTTGCAAGTATGTTCTTCAATTTGAGGAAGCTCTGCGAGCCTAAATTATAAGCACAAATCTCCATGCAGTCAACCCACCTTATTCTTCATCTTGTTTTTATTTTTTATTTCTCAGACTTGCATCTCCATTTAAAGCATCGCATGATGTTATATGAAGAAATAGTTTCATTTTGCACCATTCCTCCAATTTTGCTAAGCTCACATGTTCTGTACGTACATATAAATATTATTTCCTTCATGTTCTTGAAAATCACGAACAGTTATTTGAACCCTAAATTCTTGGCAATATTTAGTTTTAGGCCAGTCCAATGAACAGCAGAAAGCCAGAGACTGTAAATATAAACTACTCCAACTGTCCACTAATTCATGTCTTGAACACTCACACGCACAGACAAAGACGTATTGAGCTTTTTGGTTTGTGACTGCTACATTCCATGTTTTGAGGACTTTTACAGGCATTTTCTTGTCTTTCCTTTTTTCGTTTATTTTTCTCTTTTTTTTTAAAAAAAAATTAAAGATAGATGTGATCTGTTGAATTCTGGCAATTACTCTTAATTATTGTATATATGGAAAAAATTAAACAATTTTTAACAACTTTATTAAATTCATCTAAACTGAATTTTATATTCCCCATATGTCATTAAGATGAGATCTTTGATTATAATGTACAAAAAGGTTGGGATGAGGGGGGGGGGGGATTGTTTGGGTGCCTTGGCACAACTCCACTGACTTTGAATGTTTGCACCAGTGGTTTGACACGACCCACGTGACGCCTCCCAAGACGAGTCTACCCAATCTTAATTGATGATGATAATAATAATATATAAATTCTATTGAAAATTTTTCAGAGTTTTCTCTATAATTATAACATTCCCAATCTTTGCAAGTGACAAAATAGCACTCTCAAAATAATTCTAAATACATTCAACTCCACCGACCAATCTCTCAACAAAATACCAAACATCATCTAAAATATTCAAATATCGAAATACAATAAGTTAGTCTAAATCACAAAATTTATACAATTTGAAATATTGCAAAACAAAGCTCTATGACACCTAATACTATCTGGCCATGATACAAAATAACTATTGTTGCTAGATTGACTATTGTACCTGCAAATCTCTTGTCGGGGGAGGAAATGCAATAAAAGTGGGCTGAATATAAAAACTCAATGAACTCAATGAGTGAATAATATTTTTTAAAAATAATTTTACTTAAAATAAATCATATCATTTTTAAACACGATTTCATCGAAACTATACGTGATAAATATTAATAAATCATGTAACATTTGCAATCAAATCATTAAATTAAAAAAAACGTATATAATATCAAATGAAATAATCATTGAAAATCACATCATTGCATCATATAAATTATACAAATATGAAATCATAACTAAACAAATACCCAAGGGAAATAATCTCATCATATCTGAACCTCGACGAAAGAGTAATCAAGGAACCATCATGCTTGGGATCTACATAGATAAACTGGACCTCAATTAGTGAGCAATCAAGATACTATCATACCCTAGAATTATACAAATAAAGGGGAAAACATCATTTCATATCTCATCATATCTCATTATATCTCATTATATTTATGTATGTATAACCAGTTCCTAAAAGACAAAAGTGCTCAAAACCTCTGTACATATTCATATAGGCCCCAAAAGCCTATATTTTATATTATCTCATCTCATTTATACCACTGTATATGGGGAATGGTACTGTTCAATGATTTTACAAATAACTATATATACACATGTATGTAAACATATAATCACATCTAAAGTCTCATTTCCTTTTTCAATTTGACCAACTTTAAATCCATTTTCTTTTCTCTAAAATATTATTATTATGCATATATTCAAAATCGACAATAAAACCATAAATCATACACATTTTTGATAATCAAATACCATTATGCAAATAAAATTCATTTTTTAGGAAATCATTAAATCAACGCCTTAAAAACTCATTCCTCAAACATATTTTACCGTACTTAAAATCATAATAAACTACTAAGAAAATAGATTTTGTATATTCCACTAACAATGACGACATTTAAATTCGGTATCATTAACGTCTGCAAGTTGATTCTCGTTCCTGGACCCTTCTAATCAAGTAAACGACATAATTATTACTAGTAACATAAAATATACTAATTGTGTTCAATAAAGCTCGAAACCCACATAATATAACTCATGAATAACTAAAATTACCAAAAATACCCTTATGCTAAAAGTTACCAAAATATTTCCAACATTTAAATTTACTAAATTATCCTTAGAACCATAATTTATTGAATTATCTTCAAAATTCTAAATTACTTAACTGTCTTTAATTTAGATTACAAAATAATCTATGGGTTTTCAATTTATGAAATTACCTCTAAATCATAAAATTACCAAAATACCCCTAATATCACAAATGTAATATACACACTTTTATTGCTTATAAAGTGAATTATTTATTTTCTGTTCAGTATCGATTTTATAACTTCGAACTCGTTACATGTTATCTCAAGAAAAATTTGTTGCATTATTAAATTAACCGCGTATGAATAATTTTAAATTTTGTCACAATGTAAAATCGAGACAAACCAAATGCGATTTCAAAGTCGGTTAGTCGGATTTTTGTTATGATGAAACCGGTATTGATTTAATCGGTATAAAAATAAAATAAAATAAAATAATAAAAATCATTTTATTTAAATAGAGAGAGGAGAGAGAGAGAAGGAGAGAGAGAGAAAGAGAGAGAGAAGGAAAGAGAGTTGACTCGTTGACTAGGATCCGGATCCGACCTACAGCTATGACTTGCCCGGATCTCCCAATTTTGACTACTGATCTAGGCAAGCTTGGTACTGAATTAAAGCTTGTGAGACGTTGGTCATATCTGTCCATTCCCATCGCTGGAAACCTACCAAAACGTGGCCGGTGAAGCTCAAAAACTTCAACCAAAAAATCTGTTCTTGCTGCTGTCAATCTCATCAGAGTTTATCCATATCACTAGCTAGGTTCCACTCCTCTCACCTCTAGCTTCCATTTCTGACTACTCTTGTCACCTGAAATGATTGGATTACTGGTGGACAGCAACTTACAACCCATGATTTTGGAAGCTCGATCTGCCGTCGTCATCGGGCGTGAGAGTCAGCACCGACATCGTTGTAGTCATCGAGGCTAGAACTACAAGACCTGAGCTTCGCATTACCATTAACTGAAGTTTGGTCACCGTTGACTAGTGAGGGGCAATTCGGTAAAGCTTATGAAATTTCGGGTTGATTTTGTAATTTTTAAAATTTATAGGTAATTTACTAATTATGGATAAGGACAGTTAGGTAATTTAAGATTCTGAGGGTAAATCGATAATTTAAGTGATCGGGGGTAATTTGATAATTTTACATTCTAGGGGTAATTTCATAATTTCTAATATGTGGGTATTTTAGTATTGATGAAATTGAGGATAAGTTGGTAAGTTATGATCTTCGGGTTAAATTGGTAAATTTTGATTTTTAGGATAGTTTGGTAATTTTGAATTCAAAGGCATTTTGGTAATTTCAAAGGATTTGAGGATATTTTAGTAATTTAGGATTTTGAGAATAAATTAATAAATTATATTTTTGTGGGCAATTAAGTAAATTTTGATATCAGGGGCATTTTAGTAATTTCTAGGCATAATGATATTTTAGTAATTTTAAATATTTGGGAGTTATATTCTATGAGTTCGAGTTTTATTGAGTAAAATTAGTTGTATTTATGTTATCAGTAATAATTATGTCGTTTATTTAACTAGAGGACCCACGAATGAGAACCAACCCATAGACGTCGACAATACCAGAGTTGATCATCATCACTGTGTGTAGAATATACAAAATCTATTTTTTATATAGATTATTATGATTTTGAATTATGGTACAACATGTTTGTAAATGAATTTTTAATGCTCGATTTAATGATTTTATGAAAAATGAATTTTATCTGCAAAATGGTATTTATTATTCGAAATGTGTACGTAAATGATTTTATTTCTGATTTTGAATATATACATAATATTAATATTTTAAAAGAAAAGAAACTGAGTTTTAAAGGTTGTTGAAAATAAAAGGAAATGTGGTTACGGATATTATTGGATGTTTAAGTACATGTATATTTTCAATTAGACAGTATCCTTCCCCATATATTATAATGAGATGATATGGATGATACGTGATTACGTGAGATATCGACTTTTGGGGCTCGTCTAAGTACATTCAGAGGTTTTGAGCCATGTACTTGATCGTTTTTGTCTTTTGGAGACATAGTTATGATGATGAGATATGTTGAGATGTGATGATATATGAGATGTTATTTTCTTGTCTATCTGTATAGCTTCGGGGTATGATGGTTTCTTGATTGCGCATCCGTTGAGGTCCGAATTATCTGTGTAGCCCCGGGGCATGATAGTTTCTTGATTACTTGTCTGTTGAGGTTCGGATATGATAAGATGATTTCCTCGGGTACTCGTTTGGTGAAAATTTTCAGTATTCAATATTGATATCATGTATTGTGAATTTTCATAGTTTTACACAGTATTTTGTGACGATTTTTGATTGAATATTTATACGATGTTATAATTTATTTTTCCTTGGTTATTTCACATGGCATTATACATTTTCAAAGTTAGCGATTTGATTATAATGCTAAGTGATTTATTAATATTCCTCGTTTATAGTTTGATGAAATTCTATATTTAAAAATGATACGATTATTTTTAAAAATAAAAGTATTTTCTAAAATTATTATCCACTCATTGACCTTCATTGAGTTTTATACTGACTTCCATTTGTATTATATTTTTTTCCCACAGGAGATTTATAGGTACAACAGTCAACTCAGCAATAATAATTATTCATATTTTGGCCACGTAATAGTGATAGGAGTCACATAATTTCTAGTTGAATTATTTCAGATTATATAATATTATGATTAAGAATAATTTATTGTATTTGGTATTAAAATATTTCGGACGATATTTAGTATTTGTTGGGATGTTGATTGGTGGAGTTTATTGTATTTTGGAAAAAAAATTAGAAGTGCTATTTTCATTAATTGCAGGATTGGTAGTGTTAAAACCATAGGGGAAACTCTGTCAAAATTTTTAGTAGAAATATTATTATTATTATTACAAAATTGTTATTAGTTAAATTTTGAAGATTATAAAGACTCATCCTAGGATTTAAGACGGGTCGTTACATCAAATTACCAATTTACCCTCAAAATCTTAAATTACTTAACTACCCTAGTCTATGAATACCAAATTACCCATAAATTTAAAAATTAAAGAATTATCCCCCAAGTTTTATGAATTTATAGAATTACCCCTTGTCAGTCAATGGTAATCAAAATTCAATCAACAGTGATAGGAAGCTTAGGTCTAATAGGTGGGGTCATGCTAAGTCCAATGGTGTCGGTAGTGACCTCCCATACAGCGTGACGGTGGCGGTGGTAGATTAAGCCCCCAAAGCTACGAGCTTCCAAGTGGACTATCGACAGCGATTCAGCCATTTTAGGTGATAAGACTGGTCAGAAATGAAAGCTAGGGGTAAGATGAAACTAGCTAGTGGTGTAGCTTGCTTCTGGCAAAATCGACAGCAACGGTGATTGGTTCTTGGTCATAAGTTTTCAAGCTAAATTGCTAGCGTTTTGGCCATTTTCTGGCTATAAGGACGGCAGGGATGTGACCGATATCTCACAGGCTTCAAATTGGTACCAAGCTGGAAATGGGAGATATGGTTGGGTCACAATCGCAGGTCAAACAGGTTGAGTCAAGTCTGGTCAACCGGTCGAAATCTCTCTCTCTCTCTTCTCACCTCCTCTCTCTTTTCATTTGAGTAAAGAAATTTTTTGTTTTAAGCTTACTACATATTAAGCTAATACCGGACCCAAGTGGAAATAAAATTCAACTAATCCATCTTGCAATCATGTTCGAATTGTCTCAATTTTATGTCATGACAAATTTAAAGTTATTCACATGTGATTAATTTAAAAAATGTGTTGAATTTTACTTGCAATAACATATAATAAATTCGTAAATTTTAATGTTAGACCAAGGAGAAAAATTAAATAATACGCGCTCAATTAAAAAATAAAAGTGCATATATTACATGGTTAGTCGAGTATGAGAAAGAGTAGTGGGTGATAGTTGGAGTTTCGTGGGTGAGATTTCTAATTCACTTATAGACTTCTATTTTTTAAAAAATTTATGCAAAAAGTGGTATGTCATGGTACTAAATACTATTTCTTTCATAAAAATAGTAGCATATATCAACATAATTTCGACTGTAGTCGATCAGTTTTTATCTCTTTTATCACTTCATTAATTAGCTAATTCTATGGTAACTATCTTTAACTAAGGTTCATTACACCCCGATTGTCTAATCTTCTTTTATTCCATGTTGCTTGATTATTCTTGGTAAAACAATCTTTTCTGAAAAAAAAAAAAAAATTTGCAGTCGAGCTCATCGTAAACCTGTTTAATTAATTATAAAACAAACTTTGTGGTGATACCATCAATAGAAGTTACCGGTGGGTTAGCTAATAACTCTAACAATTAATGGTACTATGCGAAAATAAATTCCTTAAACAACTAGTGATGTATAAAAAAATCATTTGGTCAACAGTTGTACACCTTTTTCCAGTTGGGCAGTTGAAGAAATGCCTATGTGGTGAACCTGTAATCGATTAATTAACTTCTGCTAAATTTTGTTTAACAAAAAGCAAATGACTAAAGTAAGTCACGTCTTTGACTTGAGACCTAAGCTTTATCCTTTCGGTGGATAATTTGGCATGAAGAAGGACCTAACCGGTGACTACGCTTTCTTGATAACCTAGTAATGTGGCTTGATTGTTTGCTTAATCTGAGTATGAAACAAGTCAAACAGCAATACGCATGAAAATTGTAACAAAAAAAAAAAGAAGGGGTTGAACTTATCTCAAACATCCATTTCGAGAGAAGCATAATTGCGGCTAGTTATAATAAATAAAAAGAAAATAATAATATCATTAACGAAAATGCATACGCTGGACTGAAACTGCTTCCCACTAGAATAATCTTCATAAAATGAGAAAACATATTTGTTTTCTTTGAAACTTTATGATACTTCCGTTAATTTAGTATAAAAAAATGTCAGAGCTAATGTATCTTGGTGTATATATATATATATATATATTTTGGTTGAACTTCATTGAAATTTTCATTTTTTTCACATGACTTTTTAATTTTTTTCCCCTTAAAAATCAATATTTGATGTTGATGGAACTGAGCTCCGGATTCATTTTCCATATGTAACTAGAGCTGAACTTTGAATATTATATATTTATTTTCTGCTTAATTGATTCTCTTTAAGAAAGTAGGGTCAACAAATTAATGTCACACGAAGCACAAAAATTTTCGGAAAGAAAAAGTTTTTTGGAAATAAGGAAGCCATGAAACAAGGGAAACTATATTTATGAATTTAGCCTTCTGACCCAAAACAACCATCTGTGTTTTGAAGGTATGGCTGCTAAGAATTCAGGAATTTTCAATATTCTTATTAGGCATTTTCTAAAATTGTGGGTATAAAAATACTTCAGTCAGAAAAAAAGAAAAAGAATTATAATACCAGGGTCATTCTATGATGCAGTTAAGTATAAATAGTCACATAATTATGAACTGTCGGATTTAATCAATGGCTTATAAAATCAGAAGCCAGTTAGTGCAATATTTTAATTTTAATAATTTAAAATTAACCGGCTGCCAAACCAATCTATTAAAGATTAAAAAAAAGTTATAATCTATCTAAAATTATATATTTTTTAAACCATTGTTTAATATTAACATGATTGATATGATTTTTTAATAATATTATCTCTTTCTCACCAAAAATTTAGTAGATTAATAAATTTAATGCCAAGAAATTAAAATTGTATTGTGCCAATTAAAAATAATAAAAAGAGTTCACTATTAATATGTATTGATGAATATTAAATAATATTTAAATATTTATTACCCATAATTCTAAATTAATATTTATATTTGCATGTTTAGTATTCTGATTTGTAAGAGATTAAGAAAATATTTATCATTTAACTAAAATAAAAATCTAGTCACAAACATGTATATTACCTGCAACTAGAAAATTACCTATTGTTTATTAAGTAAGCAATTAGTTAAGTATTTATCCACTAAATTAAATCAATAGTGCAGATTAAAACATTTAAATCCAATAATCCATATAATCAATACTATCAAAATTCATATGGCATCATAGGAAAAAAAAATCTTACAACTATCCATTTCGCTTCCTCCCCTAATACAAATTTCATCTTTATTCCCTATCTCTTCTCCTAATAAATTTAATGGGGTGTAATTGGAGAATTCTCATGTAGAGAATGATTTTACCATCACCATGCCAGTCCTCGTTTACTTATTTTATAGTAAGTATACATAAATGAAATCATTACCATATTATAAATTATTTATATTATTTTAAAAAATCTTCAAAAGGTTAAAAGAATATCTTGAAATAATATCAAAATTAAAAAATATTTGAAGAGAGTAGCTCCTTGAGAGAGAATAGAAAACATAGCAATGTTTTGTGTTGAATAAGAAATATAACTTAGGGTTTTCTTTAATTATAACTATTTATATAGGCAAAAATAAAGAGAAAATTTATTAACCAATGTTGTAATTGATAAAAAAAGTTATTGAATAAAAATTTTAAAAAATTCATATATAGTGGGGATTAGAGTGCGGAATACAAAACCGAACCCTACCCCCATTAACAATTTAGAGATTATTTTTCTTTCATTCCCTATCTCATTTCTTAAAAATTATTCAAAATTCACCCCATTTGAGGTGGGAATCAACGGGGCTCTAAATTCATAGAGGATTTTTTCATCCCTAGATTTGCAGCTGATTTAGCATATGTGGATTCTTTTAAGTTAATTACTCAATTTTTGGAAAACCTTGAGATAAAAAAAGAAAACTCATTAAAATAAAAGATAAGCTACACTTAATTAGGGAATGCATGGTAAGTCTTATCCTGCATAATTGACTTGAAAGCCAAATGGAATAAATGGAAAGATGCATTAACCAACAAATGAACAATCTGTATAGAGTTTACATGCCTTTTAATAGTTGTAGCACAAAATCATTTGTTGTGTACTCGTGTCTATCCAATATTAATTGATAGAGTCATTAGAAGTTAACACAAAATTTAGTTGAATGGTTTTCAAGTGACTTTATTTTGCTGTAATTTCAAGCAAGGAGAAAAAGTTCAGAGAAATGAACGTATCGTTCCATGGGAAGTCGGGAACTGAAGAGGCATTGACCTTATGCTCAAAGCGAATATACGGGCATAATTTTACTAGCACCAGAAAAGCAGAAAATGGATAAGCATCTTTTTCTGTTAATTTATTAACTAACTTTGAAATCTCCCATCTTACCAAACCATACATAGATATGCACTTGTCTTTTGTGTATTTGTTGCTTCTGTCATCAAACATCATCCAAATTTCGGTTAAAGAGTAGTAAATTAAGATCGTATTAGTTAACCCTGAAATCACTCCCAAAATTCGGCGCAGAATGCATCCACTATTAGTGCTATTGCCATTTCCGCAGTTCATTCAAATGCTATAAATACCCATTTAAATCTTTTCAACTTCACCCCAACTCCTCAAAGTCTCAAATCTATTTCTCTCATTTCTATAAGTAAATTTAAGCTTGGAAACAATGTCAACATCAATGTCTTTGCCCATTAATTTTTTACCATTACTTTTGATTCTCTTCTTTATTTCATCTTTAGCAGTTCCTTTAAGTTACGATGTGCGGAGCTTCGGAGCCAGACCTGAGGGCCAGACCGACTCAGCAAAATCATTTCTTGCTGCATGGGCTAAAGCCTGTGGCTCGGCCGAGGCCGCAACCATTTACGTGCCACCCGGGAGGTACTTGCTACATGATGTTGTGTTTCAAGGCCAATGCAAGAACAATGATATTACCATACGCATTGACGGGACTCTGGTGGCTCCAGCTGATTATCATGTTATTGGAAATGCCGAAAGCTGGATTTTATTTGAGCATGTTAATGGGGTTTCTATTAATGGCGGCGTTCTTGATGGCCAAGGTGCTGGCTTGTGGGCTTGTAAAAAGTCAGACAATAGTAATTGCCCCAGTGGCGCTACGGTAATTAAGTTGAAATATCATCCTATATATATCCAGTCATAAACAAGTGCCTTTTCGCTTTTCATATTGATTGGCTTTATACTTTAATTATTAGAGTAAATGATCCTTCTTTTGTATATACATGAGCAGACACTTCGCTTTAGCAACTCAAACAACATTGTGATTAACGGATTAGCATCCGTCGATAGCCAGAAATTTCATATTGTCGTCAACGGATGCAACGATGTGAAAGTACAAAGGGTCAAAGTTTCGGCCTCCGGTGACAGCCCTAACACCGATGGCATTCACGTTCAATCATCAAGTGGTGTCACAATTTTGGACTCCAAAATTGGGACTGGTGATGATTGTGTATCAGTTGGCCCTGGGGCCACCAATTTATGGATTGAGAATGTTGCTTGTGGCCCTGGTCATGGTATCAGGTAAAATTAAAGAGCATAATGATTTGTTTTGTCTTTCACTTTTGGTGGTAAAACTATTTAGTGCTGATTAAATTATATATTGTGATTTTGTTGCAGCATTGGTAGCTTAGGAAAAGAGCAACAAGAGGCCGGAGTGCAAAATGTGACAGTAACAACTGTGACATTTACAGGCACTCAAAATGGAGTGAGGATTAAGTCCTGGGGGAGACCAAGCAATGGATTTGCCAGGAACATTCTTTTCCAACATGCTCTTATGAACAATGTCGATAATCCAATCATAATTGATCAAAATTACTGCCCTGACGACAACAATTGCCCTGGACAGGTACGATATTTATTTATCACAAGTTTGTAAATGTAATTATGCAACCGTTGATGGGTATAAAATTCATATTAATAAATGTTATTCTTTTTCCCTTTGTTCAATAGGCTTCAGGGGTTAAAATCAGTGATGTGATATATCAAGATATTCATGGAACATCGGCAACGGAAGTCGGAGTAAAGCTCGATTGCAGTTCAAAAAATCCATGCACTGGAATTAGCCTGGAGGATGTAAAGCTCATTTACAAAAATCAACCAGCTGAAGCTTCCTGTACCAACGCTGATGGATCGGCCTCTGGATTTGTTCTGCCTAATAGTTGCTTGAAGACTTGAAATTATGGAAAGTATTTGAATGGGAAAAAAGAAGGCATAGGAAGCCGATCATGATTACATGGTTAGTAGTACACAGTATTAAAAAGAAAATAAAAAAAAAAGGCATAGGAAGCCGTTCATTATACATAGTATTAGAAGGATGCCATTTGGTTTATGTAATGTGCCTGTTACATTTCAACGATGCATGTTAAGTATTTTTTCTGATATGGTTAAACCAGTCCTTGAAGTCTTTATAGATGATTTTTCTGTCTTTAAAGACTCATTCAATCAATGTTTACATCATCTAATTTTAATTCTGCAGACATATATTAAGAAGAATTTGATCTTAAATTGAGAGAAATGTCATTTTATGGTAAAATAAGGTATTACTCTTGATTACATCATTTCAAGCAAAGGTATTGAGGTTGATAAAACCAAGGTAGAGCTTATTTCCTATCTTTCTCCACCTAAAACAGTCAGAGAAGTAAGATCTTTCTTTGGGCATATTGATTTTTATAGACGTTTAATTAAAGATTTTAACAAAATTTCTAAACTCTTATGCAATCTACTTGCTAAAGATGTATCTTTTGTCTTTAATAATTCATGTCTTATGACATTTGAAAAATAAAACAGTTATTGACATCATCACCTATCATTCAGCCCCTAAATTAAAAATTATCATTTGAACTTATGTGTGATGCATCTAATTATACAGTAGGAGCAATATTAGGATAAAACATTAAGTAAATTTCCCATGTCATTTACTATGCTAGTATAACATTAAATGATGCACAGTTAAATTATTCAACCACGGAAAAAGAAATGCTAGTAGTAGTATTTGCATTAGAGAAATTTCAATCTTATCTTATTGGTTATAAAATAATTGTGTTCACAGATCATGCTGCTTTTAAATATCTTTTCATGAAGAAAGAAACAAAAGCTAGAATAATTCATTGGGTGCTACTTTTCCAGGAATTTGACTCCAAAATTAAAGCCAAAACAGGCACAGAAAATGTTGTGCCAGACCATATTTCTCGTCTCAATTTTGACATAATTCCAAAACCATTACTATTGAATGAATCATTCCCAAGTGAACAATTGATGACTGTGGAAGTATTAGCATGGTATGCTAATATAGTTAACTATCTTATTAAAGGTCAATTTTTAGAGTATTGGACTAAGCAAGATAAAGCTAAATTTTTAATGGAAATAAAAAACTTTTTTTTGGGATGATCTTTATCTACTCAAGTATTACACAGATTAAATTATGAGATGATGTGTGCCAGAAAGTAAATTTGAATATATCCTTTCATTCTTCCATAAACAAGCTTGTGAAGGCTAAGAAAACAGTACTAAGATTTTACAATGTGATTTTTATTGGACAACTTTATTTTGATATGCTTACACATTTTGTTCTTCATGTGATAGGTGTCAACGAATGGGAAGCATTACTTAGAGGAATATGATGCCACTAAACCAAATTTTAATGGTTGAGATTTTTTATGTATGGGATATCAATTTCATAGGACCCTTTCCTTCTTTCATTGGCCATTAATACATATTGTTACTGTTGATTACGTATCGGAATAGATAGAAGCAATTTCATGTAGAACCAATGATCATAAGGTGGTGATAAAGTTTTTGAAAAGCAACATTATTTCACACTTCGAATTCCCTCAAGCAATAATTAGTGATGGTGGCCGCCTATTTTTGTAATAAATCATTTAAAGCTCTTTTGTCAAAGTGTTGCATCACTCAAAAAGTGGCGACCCCATATCATCCATAAACTAGTGGTCAAGTTGAGATCTCTAATCAAAAAATAAAACACATATTAGAAAAGATAATGAGACCAGATAGAAAAGATTGGTTATTAAGAATTGATTATGTATTATGGGCATATAGAATAGCTTTTAAGACCCCAATTGGGATGTCGCTGTATAGGTTAATGTATGGAAAAGCTTGCCACCAACTTGTGGAACTCGAGCATCATATGTACTGGGCTATCAAGAAATTTAATTTTAACATGCAGCAAACTGGCTTAGAACAAAGATTACAATTGGCAAAACTTGAAGAAATTTACAATCATACATATAAAAATGTCAAGATTTACAAGCAGTAAATGAAAGTATTTCACGACAAGTAAATTATGAGAAAATTTTTCACTCCAAGTTAGAAATCGCTTTTATTTAATTCTCGTTTACACTTATTCTCAGATAAGTTATGCTCCCGATGGTTTGATCCTTTTATTATTCACACTGTTTTTCCACATGGAGTAATTAAAATTAAAGATCCACAAAATGATTTCACCTTTAAAATTAATGATCAAAGATTAAAACTATATCTCAAGTACCAATCACATAAAGAGGACCCCGAAATAAATTTGTATGACCTACTAATTTTGAATGGAGATATTTTGATGATCTAATTTTTTTCTTTTCTATTTTTCTTGTGATATTTTTATTATTTTTATGTAAGTTTTTTTAGATTTTCTTTTATCACTTGTAATCATGAGTATCTTAACCAAACAACACCTCTTGAACATTTTTAGATTGTTTCGACGTATACAATCTCATCTTAGAAGTCGAATACAATTTTGTAAAACACATCTTATTTGGGAGCTACAGCCATTAGAGTTAGTTTCCATCGTTGAGGATTTAGAATGACAACTCAGAGAAATTGAGAGAGGCATCTACAAAATCTAATTGGAGCTTAAGGTAAATTCAATAAGAGTATGGTTTTGACATCAAGTTTTCTTTGTGTGTTTTAGTTTGTTACCCTGGTTAAGTGATGGATAACGGTATTCCATGATAATCAATCTCGATTACTTCAGTTTCCCATAACAATTGATATTCTGAGTTGAAGACATGCACAAAGACACGATTTTAGTAAAGCTCCACTAGCGATTTCCTTTACATCCTCGAATGCCTTTCTCACTATTTATATAGCTCAGCCCAAACGCATGCTATTGCTTATAAAGAATAACATCTCTGCTGACATCTGATGGATAATCGAAGCCAAGGAATGATTGACAAATGAGTTATCTTCTAAATTTATTGCAGACATGAATGATTGTGATAAAAAAAATTATTTAAGAAAACGAAGAGCTTGAAGGATCTCTAATGTTTGTCATAAGTGTGACAAAATGAGATGTGATAAAAGCCCATGTTCTTTAGGAATGGTGTCTCATAACACAGAAGATAAGATTCATTTCATTACGGATGACTTGAATAAAGAATCATTAGATGACATCCTTTTGTCTTCTAAAATGCATCTTAATGGATACATATAAAATACATTACTCTAGTTATAACCATTATTCCAGAAATAATATGTATAATATAGTCTTGGAAATCTGACTATAAATGACCCTGTTTGTAAGTTATAAGAAAACTAGATAGGAAGCCTATCATCGACCCATAGAAGGCATTTAAGCCATTTCTAAACGTAAAACTAGAGGAAGATGCAAGCTATGGTTGCAACTACTTGTAAATATCTTTATATTTTAATGTTGTTTTGTTTCATTATTGTTTGATTATTTATAGTTTCGTCTTAATAATTTCTTGTTATTATTATTTGTTTTCTACTTTTACTCTCGAGCCATATACTTCACGTGTTATTGGACATGACATACTTCCTCATTTACAGCTGTGAATTTTGTCATTAAGATCATTAAATATGACTTTTTTATTAAGGAAGTCACAAATTATTTTTAAGAAGTATCCCAATGCCAGCTACTTCTAATAACCAAATAAAAAATATTTGTGTACTCTCTAAATTCAAATATGGGAAATATAAAGAATTTATAGAGGCAGCCTTAAATCTTGATTGAAGCATAACAGTAAAAAAAACTATATTTAGTTTATGAAAGAGGTGACCGAGAGTTACCAAAATTGGTTAAGAAGCTGCTTGTGTTAGAGGAAGTTAAGTTTTAGGCATCATCCGAATAACCCTGAAACTTTTCGGCTGACCAGATAGAGAAGAGCTAGTCGTCTTAGGTATATAAGAGAGAATAACTGAAATGATGAATCATGTTGATGCTTTTATTTTTCTACCAGGAGATCTTGCAACTCTAGAGGCCCTAATCACGTTAGCATCTTGGGCCCATCTAAACATTCATCAAAAGTTCATCGATTTGTTAAATATCAATAACTTCTATGATGGCTTTATCGCATTTCTTAACCATGTAATAAAAAAATATTTCTTGACATTGAAATAAATCTTTATTTATTCTTACACTATTAATGAGTTACTTAATCTGTTATAAGCTTATAGGCTAAAGCCACATCCCAGGACATTAGTTAGAGTGGCCATCTAATAATGGTAACAGTAGCCACAGTAAGAAGTGTAAATTAGATTTAACTTTCCGCTTATAAATATTTTCTTCTATGTTGCAGTAGCTAAGTGATATCTTATAAACTCTACTTCTATGTTGTAAAATATTGAGGACTGAAATACTAACTAAGCAACCCAAGAGGAGGGTGAATTGGGTTTTTAAGAATTAAGCAAACAAAAACTTAAAGCAATATAAACTATGCAATCAAATTTGAAATAAATAAATAAATGTGCATTGAAAAATAAAGAGATAAGGTAAGAGAGATCAAACACAATGATTTTTACATGGTTCGGCTATTCTCGCCCATGTCTATACCTTCAAGCACACTGGGCTTGAGGATTCCACTAAGTAAGCCTCTAAGGCTTCAAAAGCTTTCAATTAAGGTATCAATAAACCTTACAAGAAGAGATAATCATCAATCTCTTGACCTAAGTGTATCCCAACACTTACAATCACCCAAAATAAAATATTATAAATTATTTCTCTCACACAATCTTCAAGATTACAAATCAATACCCAATGTGTGAATAGATGAAGTAAAAATGTGTTTGAAGTTCAATGTAGATTGTATAATCGTGCATATGCTCAATAGTCGTATTGTTATCAGCCTTTGGTTTGATTTAGATGAGCTTATTTATAGTTGGAGTTGAAAACTAGCCGTGATTAACCTTTTTGCCAGAAAACGAATCGCTGTTAACCATTTGCGTTGGTCAAAGTTATCGTTGGACTAAATTTCAAATTAATGGTTGACCGTTAGTCATTACCCTTTCACCGTTAAAAACCAGAGACATGCACAATAAAAATCTTAATTCGTTCTTGCTAAACAGTTAAAGATTAATAAAGAATGTTAGTTTGAAAATTATCGACTAGCCGTTTATATGTTATCGGTTCATCGTTAAATTTTAGAGACCTGTACTATAAATATCAACTGACTGTTCTTCATAAAAGGTGAAGGATTAACAAGATTTGACAGTCTGGATATTATTGGTTAGCCGTTAAATGGTAACAGTTCGCCATTAAATTCTAGCAACTTATAAAATAAAATGCTTAATTGGTTTGCTTTAAATGGTAAAAGATTAGCACATGATATAGGTTTGAATATTATCGATTAACCGTTAACATTAATAGTTCACCGTTTACCTTTAGCGAGTTTAGAAGCTCATCAGTTAAGGCTTAACAAATAACCCTTTTCTGAGTATAAAGATTAGGCTTTATCCTAAACGGTTAGAAGTTAAAAATAACAGCTAGTCGTTTACATCCAGTGGCTGATTTTTAGTAAGTTATAAAATAATCGGTTGAAGCTTTAAAAAATAACCCTTCTTTGCATTTTATCAGTTAACCGTTAAAATAAACAGTTCACCGATTATACTTAGAAAATCATATTTTTACAGAAAAATTCCAATTTATCTAAAGCTTGTAAACACACAGAAAGTTTTTAGCTTTTAAAAAAATATTTGAAATTTTGAAACTCCAACAAATTTATCAAAAGAGATTAAGGTTTGTTATCATCAAAATGAAAAAAAAAACATTTACATGTTAACATTCTCCCCCTTTTTTATGATGACAAACATATTCGAAATATTTTGCTCCCTCTAACTATATGCTCCCTGTTGAGTGTTAGAAAGTGTATATTTATAAAGAAGAAAATCGACATTTTACACTTTAAGTCTCACTAACATTGCTACTTTTATTTATTTAAGTATTTTGTTATTTAATTATATGTGTTTTATTATAATTATGTATTTTATGTATTTTAGAGGCATTACGATCGTTTCACAATGAACGAGTGATCAGACAGCAAAACGAATGTCATATTTAGACTCAGGACGGTCGAAAACTTTAAGAGGAGCATTAAAGGAAAAAGGCACTGTTTACATATACGGTACTGTTTACCTAAAACCTTTGGGTTGTTTTTCTCATTTACCAACTGGAGAAGAGTTAGTCGTCTCAAGTATGCAAGAACGAATAACTGAAATGCTCAATCATGCTGATGCTTTTATTTTCCTTTCAGGCGATCTTACAACTCTTGAGGCACTAATGACATTAGCATCTTGGTCCCATTTGAACATTCATCAGAAACCCATTGGTTTGTTAAATGTCAATAACTTTTATAATGGCTTTCTCACATTTCTTAACCATGCAATAAAAAATTATTTCATTCCTTCCTCAGTGAAAAAAATCTTTATTTGTGCACACACTGCTAATACGCTACTTGATCTATTACAAGCTTATCAACCAGAGCCAGATCCCAGGGCTATTGTGTTAAACTGTTCAAATAATGATGGTAACGGTAGCGACAGTAAGAAGTACAAATTAGATTTAACTCTTCACTTGTAAATATTTTCTTCTATATTGCAACACCCAGGTGATGTCTTCTAAACTCTACTTCTTTCCTTTTAAACATTAAGGACAATGTTTCATTCTAGTTGGGGGGAGGAAATAGTTAACAATTGTGGAATGTTGAACTAACCATGACTAACTTTTTGAGTAGAAGATGGCTGAATATAGAGTGTAGTGACTCTAGAAACGCATCTTCTTAGTAAAAAAAAAATTGTGTTTTTTTTTTTCTAACCTTTCATTTTTCTCCTTTATAAATATATGTTTTCAAGTTTTTAAAGTTAAAGATGGCTGAATATGGAGTATAGTGACTCTAAAAACGCATCTTCTTTAAAAAAAAATTCATTGTCTTTAATTTTTCTATATGTATGTTTTCTTTTTATGTTTAGAATAGGTTGGGAGAAAAGAATTCAGTTAAAAAAAAATCTTTGTGAGTTTTTATTGGATGATATGATGACTTTTGAATTTTAGCAATTGTATTATTTTTTGTCTTGAGTGATGTTACACTATGTTTGCTATTCTACATGTTGATGTTGGGGACAAATATGAGTCGCTTGAGTTTTTGAGCCTATTAATTTTTCTTGGAGAGTAACCCTTTTTGCCCATTTTTATGTCGCTTAGTAGTTTATTATTTCATACATGATCTCTAGATTTTCTTTGAATCAACCTGTAAAAAAAAAAAATGTATGTGTGTTACTGCATCTAAATGCCCATCTAATTAGTAGATATGGAAGATTATTTAGAGTCCTAAAAGACGATGGAAGGCTATTTTTTTTACCCGTTTCAGCCTTTCTAGCCATCCCTATTATGTAATATCCATAGTTAGCCCTTTTGAGCCTTTTATTAAAAAAAAAAAAACCTTTTTCTTTATGAACTTATTATCCTGACCCACTCCAATTTGGAGTATTACCCGATATCAAACAAATTCCATCCACCTATTCATGTTTGAGAAAAAGAATAAATAATTATTTTGTTCAGCGAAGTTGTGCTACATAAAAAAAATTCAAAAAAAAAGAAGAAAAAAAGAAAAAAAAGGAAGAAAAAAGATATACAATAGCAATAAATAAGCAAAATGCATCTTGTAATTTTCAAAAGTTCTTAACTTTTCTCTCAAACATATATATTTTGTTCCTTATTTTTCTTTCTTTGTTAGCCATGTCCCTAGCCTATGTTACGTCCTAATAAAGTCCTTCTTCATTTTAGGGCACTATAGTCTGAAATAAAAGCTAGCTATATGGGCAATTAAGATGTAGTGATACATATAAAAAAAAAATGAATACATTGGGTTGACTAATACTTTATTTGAGATCGTATTATTTCTAAGCTATGGGCATATTTTTTCATCTTGGTGAGAGTGTATGATATTTCTTTATTATTTTCTCTCAATTTACCATTCATTGTAGTGACAAAATTTTATTGGGATTAATTTCTTTGTGAGAGTGTTACTACAACCGGTGAGATTTTGAAGTTGCATATGTCATTCTTGAAAGTGGCCTGATTACTATTACTACAACAAAGTCTGCTGTACTAATACATATGGATGGTTGATATGGGTGTGATATTCCTTTAGACCAGAGATAATGCTTATACTTTTATTTGATTGCTATCATTAATCTAATTGAATAAACACATGTGTTTCCTTTAAATTTTTTTTTTTTTGAATTTTATCTTCACTTTATTTGCTAGGGACTAGCAATAAGCTGGTTGGGGGGTGTGTTGACTATTATAAAATGTATATTTATAAAGGAGAAAATCATCATTTTACACTTTAAGTCTCACTAACATTGCTACTTTTATTTATTTAAGTATTTTGTTATTTAATTATATGTATTTTATGTATTTTAGGGGCATTACGATCGTTTCACAATGAACGAGTGATCAGACAGCAAAACAAACATCATATTTGGACTTAGGACGGTCGAAAACTTTAAGAAGAGCATTAAAGGAAAAAGGCACTGTTCACATATACGGTACTGTTTATACGTACGGTATTGTTCACGACACTGTTCATGCATACGGACCGATGATGTGGCAACTACCTATGACGTGGCAGTATCTGATTAGACGAATTATGTGGTATTGACTGCTTATGTGGCGTTGACCGATGACGTGGCATCGACCGATGATGTGTCACGATCTTATTGGGCTAAATTTCTTATGTACTGTAGATCGATGACGTGGCAGCATCTCAGTGAAGCAAAAATCTTGTGCATGATACATAAGAATACATGGGATTATTTACTATTCAGATAGCATTACTGTGCAAATGTTGACTGTTGACTGTTGACTGTTGACTGATGACGTGGCGCAATCCTGAGCATCCGAACTGTTTTTAATTTGATGGTCACGATTCACTCAATGTATCTATAAAAAAGGGGGCTTTCCCCCCTAATTTGATACCCCTGAATTCATTTTTAAGCTTAAATTTCTGAAATTCCTTCTCCTTCTTGTAGTTTCTTTGTATTTTAATAAATTTTCCTTTTTTATCCTTAGTTAAAATATGAGTGACTAATTTTCTTTTAAGTTTGGGTTGAAGGTGAAGTCTCAACATGTTCCATGGGCTTAATTTGGTAAATTCACTTTCTCTTCCTCTCTAATATTTGTGGTTGTTTTGACTTTTCATCGACAAATAATAAGTCTTGTCTAGATACCGCTCTGGTTAAACCGGCACCCTAGTAGAAGGTTATTATTATTTGGCACGATAAGCCCTTGACACCATATTTATTTGAGCGTAGTTCATGAGGTGTGGAATCCCCCCTTATGATTCAATTCGCATTAATATGGAATATTTAGCCCATGGAGCATTTTGATGCAGATCCGGATACCGAAGTGCTTTATTATAACAGTTTCATTCTTAATTATTCCCGCCATTTCAATTCACATTTTATGATAAAAGTTACCATAATTTAATTGTTCCCATTAAAAGAAATTAATTCTGCATGAAAATAAAATCAACCTCTTCGTGGAATCGATACTCGTCACCATTAATGTATTTTACAATAAATTCGTGCGCTTGCGAGTTCAATAAAATTTGCACAACACTCCCCCTACATGTATGACTCAAAACAGTTTTACTAATAGAAGATGTTTTCTTAAAAAAATATACAAAATTTTAGTCCATGATTCTATCTTCCCCTTCATTATGAAAAGAAAATCGAAGTAAAGGAACATAAGAGTGAAAAGAAAGATGTTACCCATGATAACAATTTCAACAGAAATTTCGGCATAGTCTCCTCTCAAAATTTGAGAAATCCTTAAATATAACTTAAGAGTAAGAACACTTCTAAAGGCAAACGATCAAGTATCCACATCCAAACAATTCCAATGTCATTTAATCTAGAGCAAAAAAATAATTAGTCATAAGAAAGACAAATATATATTGATACTCAACCAAAGAATACCAAATGAACAAGGCAATCCATCAATAAAATAAAAAATAGATAAGTTAAGATAAAACAAAATATAATCAGAACATGAAATGCATGTACGAAATAAAAATAAAAAACTAAGAAGTTCGCTGCGAAGCAGGAGGTCACATAGAAGTGGGTCGCGAAGAGGAAGGTCTCAAAGTGGGAGGTCGTGAAGAAATAAGAGCCGAAGAAGTAGGTCATAAAGAAGGGACTCCTGCAGAGATGCTCCCAGGGTCAAACCCAAAATACCCCAGAATCTCACACTGTGCAACAATGAGCTCATACTGGTGATCGATGTTCTGCTCCTAAAAGGTCTGAATCTGAGACCGGAGCTGCTGGTGATAGTGAGAAATAGCATCCATACTATCAAGAATCAGCTACTAGCACTCAAAAATCTGGCAAACATCAGCAACCAATTGTTGTAAAATATCAAAATAGAAGGCTGAACTGGAGCAAGAGGCTGCTGAGGAGAAGAGAGCTACTCAGAAGCTAGAGGTGGCTCAGAAACTAAAAGAAGATCAGTATCCATCTTAGGTGCAGCAGAACTAGAAGGGGCTGATGGCTGAGGAGTATCTCAACGACGAGAAGGTGGAGGACAAGCTTCAAGTCTGAAGTCAAGAAGCTGATCGGGAGGATAAATATCATTAAGCATCTGATCATCCTTAGGAGCGATCAAGGTGTCCTGATTCTCGTTGTTGGCTGTCTTGTGCCTTGGCCATTCTTCATAGTAAATCCAATACTACTCATAGCATCTCAGCCAATCCTTTTAGACTCTTTATACACAACATCCCGTGTTAACACATGAAAGTGCCCGCGGTATCTTAGTAATGATACTGCCATAGGGAAGCAAGTGGTGAGTGACTGCAGGAGTAGTCAGCATATGGCGCACAATAATATAACCAAGGTTAACAGGTCACCCATTAAGTAGACTATCCATAATCCAACATCCATACGAGTAACCTCATCTAAGTGACTCCTCTTAAGTGTAATAATATGCTTTAAAATACTATGTAGGATGCGAACCTGAAGAGGCAGCAACTAAGACCGAAAAAGTAGTCCATAAATCTCATCACTAAGCTTCCTACGATGACATATATTATACACACCCTTATTGTGGACAAACTCATCAAAAGATAGGGTTTTTCTAGAACTATAAAAAGTATGACCCTCATTCTCAATCCCAAGAAGAACTGTATTAAAATACACCATCAACAAGGGTAACAATCCTATCTAAATGAGTATTGAATAATTCCATATTGGAGTAGAAAACTCAAACTAGATTAGGATAAGATCTATCATCAATGTTAATAGCAGATTCCTAAGGTCTAAGCTTGTTGCTAACACTTATATTACATACAATCAAGTCCTTAAAATCGTCTATGTCCACAAAATAAGAATCAAGTACCTGTCTACCTATAAAGCGATCCTTAAATTATTTACACAATGGGGTTGTAGGAAAGTGCAGTCTTTCAAATTTGGAAGTTTGCTGTAGTGAAATAGGGTTGACAGAGGGCGTATGTTTCCTCCTCCAAGGCCTCCAAGATGACTCAGCCATGACAAAGAGAAAAACTTTCGGAAGATACATTTGGGAGTAAATGAACCGATTATTGTGTTGAGAGGGAGTAGAGAAAGAGGAATTATAGTTCAATTTGTCAAGAAATGGTGAAAAAAAATAGATCAAAATAGACAAAAACCAATCAACTACCCTTAAGGTTTTGATTTGAGATTTTTCAATTTTGGACAAGATTTAGAGTTTTGAATCGGTAGAATCACTCTAAAAGTGATTAGGAAGAGTTCTATCTATGTAATTTGTTGTGAAAAGAGCGAAAATTTGAGAAAGAATGAGATGAAAAGCTTTGGTTTCGCGAAAATGGCATAAACGGTGAGAGGCTAAGTGAGGAAAAAGAAAAAACCCGTGACCAATTATATACTTAGCGAAAATTGGAGCTATTTTCTATAAATAGTAAGGGGCTAATTTTCAAAGAGTTTGTAATGAGAAAACGGTTAATGCATAAGAGTAAACGGTGAAGGGGTAATTTATGGCAGCTCTCTGTTTTTAGTCGGTTTATCGTTAATTGTAAATAGTGAGAGGGTAACATTCGCGATGCTCTTTGTTTTTAAATGGCTTACCGTTAAATCCAAATGGTGAGAGGGTAGAGAGCAATCAAAATATCCTAGTTTCTAGAAATAAATGGTGAACTGTTTATAAGAAAAACGGTTATCCGTTTATTTTATTTGTTGATTCGCATATTTGATTCAATATTTGGCCATCAAAGATAACAAATCAAGATCATGACTTTGATCTAAAAGTGTTCTAAGGCTATTTTAATGCAAAGTTCATGAATATATATGTTTTAAAATAATTAATCCTTACAAACATACATACACACTACTAGTACATCATGCTCAAGTATTTCAAGGATATTAAAACATCATATCATAAATCAAGTTATTGAATAAACTCAATAGCATATTTAGAAATGTTAATGTGAAAATTTCATCATCCCAAGTTCATGACAAATTTTTGAAAATTGTTCTTTGCAAAGAGGTTTTGTAAAAATATCGGCGAGTTGTTTTTCCATAGAAATAAACTCCAATGCAATATCATCCTTTTGAACATGATCTCTCAAGAAATGATACCTAACTTCTATATGCTTAATTCCAAAGTACTGAATGGGATTCTTTGAAAGATTTATAGCACTTGTATTGTCACACTTAATAGGAATTTGTTCAAGTTTAATGCCATAATCTCTAAATGTTTGTTTCATCCAAAGAGCTTGTGCACAACAACTCCTTGCAGCTATATATTCAGCCTAAGTAGTTAAAAGTGTTATAGAATTTTATTTCTTACTGAACCATGAAACAAGTGAGTGACCTAGTATATGGCAAATTCCACTAGTGCATTTCCTATCAACTTTAAAACCAGCAAAATCCGCATCCGAATAGCATGTTAAATCTATATGAGTTCCTCTAGGATACCAAAGGCCAAGATCTATGGTTCTACTCAAATAAAAAAAAAATTTTAACAGCAAGCAAATGGGATTCCTTGGAACATGATTGAAATCTTGCCTACAAAGATAAACTAAACATGATATTGGGTCTACTTACGGTTAAGTAAAGTAAAGAAGTGATCATACCTCGATACTTTTTAATATCAACTTCTTTACCTTTTTCATCTTTGTCAAGCTTGATTGATGTACTCATTGGAGTGCTCTTAGTATTTGACTCATCAATTCCAAACCTCTCGAGTAAGTCTTTGACATACTTAGCTTGATTGATGAAATTTCCTTCATTGTTTTGCTTGATTTAAAGTCCAAGGAAATACTTCAATTCCCCCATCATGCTTATTTCAAATTCCTTATTCATACAAGATGAAAATTCCTTGCACAAGGACTCATTAATAGAACAAAAAATAATATCGTCAATATAAATTTGAACAACAAGTATGCCTTGATTTTCACGTTTAACAAAAAGATTAGTATCCGCTTTACCCATTGAAAAACTATTATCCAATAAGAAATTTTAAAGCCTATCACACCAAGCTCTAGGTGGTTGTTTCAATCCATACAATACTTTAGATAACTTGTATACATGATTTAGAAATTTTTCATTTTCAAAATAGAGGAGTTGTTTCACATAAACTTTCTCCATAATATAACCATTTAGAAGAGCACTTTTGACATCCATTTGAAATAAAATGAAATCTTTATAACATGTATATATAAGCAACATTCTAATGGATTCTAATCTAGCTACAGGTACAAATATTTTATTAAAATCAATTTCTTCTTCTTGGTTGTATCCTTGGGCCAAATCTAGCTTTATTCCTCATAACCACATCCACATAGCTTTGGAATTTAGAGAAGTTTTTCTCTTTTCTAATTCATTCCATTCCCGTGAAGGTTTTAGAATATCTTCCCCAACTTCATTTTTAGTCAATGGCATAAAAGGACTATCACAAACAACCTATCAAATTTCGTAGTCTAAGGCTTGCAAGTAAATTCTCATTCTAGCTTTCCAATATGGGTAGTTGTTAACGTCAAAGAATGGTGGTCTAGTAGTGGATTGTCCTTCTCTAAAGGTTGAATCATTTTGGGTCGCTATAGATCTTTTACTCTAGACGGTTAAGTCCTAACAAGAGAACCAAGCTCGTATACCAAATGAAATACTAACTAAGCAATCCAAAAGAGGGGGTGAATTGGGTTTTTAAGAATTAAGCAAACAAAAACATAAAGCAATATAAACTATGCAATTAAATTCAAAATAAATAAATAAATGTGCAATAAAAAATAAAAAGATAGGGTAAGAGAGATCAAATACAATAATTTTTACGTGGTTTGACTATTGCTATCTATGTCCACGCCTCTAAGCACACTGGGCTTGAGGATTCACTAAACAAGCTCCAAGGCTTCAAAAGCTTACAATTGACTTCCAAGGTGTCAATAAACCTTTACAAAAAGAGATTGTCCCCAATCAATTAACCCAAGTGTATCCCAACACTTACAATCACTCAAAACAAAATATTACAAATTGTTTTTCTCTCAAACAATCTTCAAGATTACAAATCAATAGCAAATGTGTGAATAGATAAAGTAAGAATATATTTGAAGCTTAATGTAGATTGTATAATCGTATATATGCTCAATGGTCATGTTGTAATTAGCCTTTGATTTGATTTGGATGAGTTTATTTATAGTTGGAGCTGAAAACTAGTCGTTATTCACCTTTTTGCCAGAAAATAGATCACCGTTAACCATTAACGGTTAACCGTTTGCGTTGGTCAAAGTTACCATTGGGCTGAATTTTAAATCAACAGTTGACTGTTAGTCATTACCCTTTCACCGTTAAAAACCAGAGACCTGCACAACAAAAATCTTCTATTCGTTCTTGCTAAACAATTAAAGATTAATAAAGAATGTTAGTTTAAAAATTATCGGTTAGCCATTTATACGTTATCGGTTCACCGTTAAATTTGAAAGACTTGCACTACAAATATCAACTGACCGTTCTTCATAAACGATTAAGGATTAATAAGATTTGACAGTCTAGATATTATCAGTTAGCCGTTATATGGTAATAGTTTTCCGTTAAATTTTAGCAACTTATAAAACAAAATGCTTAACCGGCTTGCTTTAAACGGTAAAAGATTAGCACTTGATACAGGTTTGAATATTATCGGTTAACCGTTAACATTAATGGTTCACCGTTTACCTTTAGCGAGTTTAGAAACTTATTGGTTAAAGCTTAAGAAATAATCATTTTCTGAGCATAAAGGTTAGGCTTTACCCTAAACGATTAGCCATTAAAAATAACGATTAGCTGTTTACATCGAGTGGCTGATTTTTAGTAAGTTATAAAACAATTGGTTGAAGTTTTAGAAAATAACCCTTCTTTGCATTTTATCGATTAACCGTTAAAATAAACGGTTCACCGATTATACCTAGAAAACTATATTTTTACAGAAATGTTCCAGTTTATCTAAAATTTGTAAGCACACATAGAAAGTTTTTTGCTTTTAAGAAAATATTTGAAATTGTGGAACTCTAACAAATTTATCAAAAAATATTAAAGTTTGTTATCATCAAAATCAATAAAAAGAATATTTACATGTTAATAAGGACAATATTTCATTCAGGTTGAGAGGAGAGAATAATTGATAATTATAGAATGTCTCAATCTTGATAAAGTTTTTATTAATTTTTGTTGTAAAAACTAACTGTGACTAATTTTCGAATCAAAGATGGCTGAATATAGAGTGTAGTGACTCTAGAAATGCATATTCTTAGTTTCTTTAAAAATAAAAAAATATTTTGACATTTTCTTATTATTAAGCTTTATTTCAAATGTGACCATTTTTACTTTTTTAGCTTACAACTTCTCTTTTTTCTAAAAGTAGCTCAATATAAAGTATAATGACTCTAGAAACATATCTATTTTTAGTTTTTCTAAAAAGAAAATTGTGATATTTTAATATAATATGACATGACGGCTTTTAAATTTTAGTATTTGAATTATCTTTGGTCTTGAGTTATGTTACACCATATTTACTACTTTACATATTGATGTCAGAGATAAAAAGATGAATTGCTTGAAGAAATATACATGTCATAAGAAATTTTAAGTAAGTTCTTGAACCTGTGATATTTTATAAAGAGTAACCATTTTTGCCTATTCTTTATACAACTTAGCAGTTTATTATTTTATACACGATTTGTAAATTTCTTTCGAGTCAACCTTCTAAAAAAAAAGGAGAAGATAAAAAAAAAGTGTCGCTATATCTGAAGGTCCATTTAACTCATAAACATGGAAAATTATTTATAGACCTAAAAGACAATTGAAAAGCTATCTTTGACTCGCTTGAGCCTTTCTAGCCATCTCTTTTATGAAATATTATTAGTTAATCCTTTTGAGTCTTTAAAAAAGAATTTTCTTTTCTTTGTTAACTTATAATCTTGACTCAGCTCTGATATGAAACATTACTTGATGTGGTACAAGTTCCATCACTCATTTGTATTTGAGAAAAAATAGAAATAATTATTTTATTCAATAAAGTTGTGAAAAAAAGAAAAATAAGAGAATAAATAAATAAATAAATATATATATAGAGTGACTATTGTTATTGAATTTAATTTTTTTGTGAAAGTGTCACTACCAGTGAAATTTTAGGTTATTGACAGGTCATTTTTTAAAGCAACTTGATTACAATAGCTGTGATAAAATCTATTAGATTGATTCATGTAGATAATTGATTTAGGAGTAATATTTCTTAAAGACTAGAGATAATGCTTATACTTTTATTTGATTCTTATCATTAGTTTGATTAAATAAATAAAATTGTTAAAAAAAAAGGTTTCAAGTTTGAATTAGTTTTTGCTTAATTTGCTAGAGACTAGTAATAAACTTGTTAGGGAGTGTGTTAAGTGTTAGAAAATGTATATTTATAAAGGAGAAAATTATCATTTTATACTCTAAGTTCCACTAACATTCCTGTTTTTATATATTTAAATTATTGTAATTATAATTATGTGTATTTTATTGTAATTAAATAATTTATATATTTCAGGAGTAACATGATCATTTTACAATAAACTAGCTATTAGATGATAAAACGGACAGCAAATCTGAACTCAGAATAGTCGAAAACTTGAAGAGAATCATAAAAGAATAAATGTTATTGTTTACATGTACCGTACTGTTTATAGTAATGTTCATGACATTATTCATAAATACTTTACGATGACGTGGCATTGACCGATGATGTGGCATCAACCAATGATGTGGTAGTATTTTATTAGATGGATGATGTGGTTTTGACTGCTTATGTGGCATTGACTGGTGATGTGTCACAATCCTATTGTACTAAAATGTGTATGTATTATTGACATACGTATAGTACATGCATATACACAAGATGATAGTCTTGATGATGTGTCCAATCCAATCAGAACTTGCCCTACAGCGCAATCCTGTGCGCTCAAATTATTTTAATACGATGACTATAATTTACTCGTTGTATCTATAAAACGAGGGCTCTCCCTCCTAATTTGATACCCTAAATTCATTTTTTAGCCTTATTTCCTCTAATTCCTTTTCCATGTTGTGTTTCTACGTATTTTAATAAAATTTCTGTTTTAACTCTAGTTAATATATAAGTAGTTAATTTTCTTTCAAGCTTGGGTTGAAAGTGAAGTCTCAACATAATTTACAGGCTAAATTTGATAAATTTATTTTCTCTTCCCCTCTAAGTTCTGGGGATGTTTTGAATTTTTATTGACTGACAACAATAACCTAGTTATTACTGCTTGGCATGATAAGTTCCTTGCACCATATTAATTAGAGAGCGATTTATGAGGAGTGAATATCTCTCTCATGATTTAATTGATACTAATAAGGAATATTAAGCTCATGGTACATGTTGATGCAGATCCAGATATCCAAGTGCTTTATTATCGTATTTATCGGTATAATTTATTTCTGCCATTCCAACTTTAATTTTAAGATAGATTAAATTACTTTTACCGTAATTCAAACCACACAGTTAGAAAATTAATTCAATGCCTAATTAAAATCTATCACCTTGTGGGATCGACGCTCATTGCCATTAATCTATTCTATAATAAATTCATACACTTGCGAGTTCAATAAAATTTGCACAACATTCACATGTTCTCTACATAACATACGTATGAATTCCTTCACACTCACACGTATAGACAAAGGTGTAGTAAGCTTTTTGGTTTGTTATTGCTACATTCCATGTTTTGAGGCTTGTTACGGTCAATTTCTTTTCTTTTCTTTTTTTCTTTTTGTAGCTTACTTTTCTCTTCTTTTGAAAAAAAATTAAAGATATATGTGATCTATTGAATTATGACAATTACAGTCAATTAAATCATCGAAAGGATATTATTGTATGTATAGAAAAGATTAAATAATTTTTCAACACCTGAAGAAATCCAACTTAATTAAATTCATCTAAACTAAATTTTATATTCCACGTGTATTATTACGGTGAGATCTTTGATTGTAATGTACAAAAAGAAAAAAAATTGTTTGGCTCTTAGGATGCAGCTCCATTGACTTTGAATGTATGCACTGTGGATAGTTAAGTCTGAGTAATATGTTGGTGAATTATAACAATTAAACGACTTTTTTATTAAAACAATTCAACTCAACACTTATTATTTTCTTTCTATTTATTACACTAGAAATATTTTCTAACTTCTTCATGCATCATGCATAGACAAAAAGGGAGGGGGGTATTTATACATAAAACAAACCAACCGCAACCAAACATCATTTTACCAACTATGTTAATTTTAACCATATATCTAAACACCATAAATCTTACCTACTAAATCTATTACCACAAATCTTATCTATAAAATCTACTACCACAAATATGACATATAACCCAAGCTCACCTTCATCATGTTTGGATAACTAGACTCCTATTTCACTAGCTTGCTTATAGACTCACAATTATTCATTTTAAACTTCTTAAGAATATTTTTTATATAGCTTTCTTAGAAGATAAATGTGCCTTCCTTTTCTTACTTGACTTCAATGTTGAGGTAATAAGCCATTAATCCATTACCAGTCATCTCGAACTCTTTGACTATCACTCTCTTGAACTCTTTGCATAAATTTAGATTATTTCTAGTGAAGATGAGATCATTCGAGTAAAGGCATTTAACCCAAATGTTCCTATCTTTTTCTTGGATATAGAGATCATGTTCAAATAGCATTGAGTGAAGTTGCTCTCTTGAAAATACTTGTCAGTTTTGCTATTTTATGCCTTATTCCTTGCTTTAACTCATAAAATGCTTTCTTTAATCTCAAAACTTTGTCTTCATGTCTTTTATCACATATCCTAATGGTTGTTCGATGTAGACATCTTTTTCAAGGAATCTATTTAAAATAGCAGAATTCACATGTAGTTGATTTATTTATTATTTTTTTGAGCAACCAAATAAATAATAAGTTTGATAGTTTCCAGTTAGGTTACAAGAGCAAAGACCTCATCATAATCAATGCCTTTTTTTTGGCATAATTTTTTGAAACTAGCCTTGATATACACATTTTAATTTCTCCTTTGGCATTTCTCTCCATCTTATACACCCATTTGACATTATTGGCCTTATGACTTTTGATAGGAGTGATCAGTTTTCAAGTGCCATTCTTCACGATTATCTTGTGTAGCTTTTTCAAAGTTGACTAGTTCACAATCAACAACGAGATAAAAGAGAGTGAGATTATCAATTCTTTTAGTTACTCACAAAGATCTTATAAACTTCTAACATGTACTACATCTCTTTCCTCCATAAATAATTATTAATTCTTTTAGTTACTCACAAAGATCTTATAAACTTCTAACATGTACTACATCTCTTTCCTCCATAAATAATTATGGTGAGTCTTAATAAGTACTTGTTATTAGTAAGGTAAATAGAGTTATAAGTTCTTATTGTTCTCATATTGGCTCCTTCAATGCCAGCTCATCTTTTCTAAAGAGATGAAAGTTAAAGTCATCTGCATTAGAGCCATAATCTCATTCACCTCTCACATAAAAAATTATATCTTATTGATAATTCTATGAAATAAAAGTTATTATGGTACTTTTAGACTTGAATCTATAATACTTAGAGAGTAAATAATATATTTTTCTTGCATTTAATTGTATTTTGCATAAACATCTATTTTACTTTACTTTTAATAAATTTTGTTTGATTTAAAATAATTTGTTTGCTTAGATCATATGATTAATTATAGGTGAATGAAATTTCAAACTTCAAGGAAAGAATGATACTGCAATAGGCTTGCAAAGATAAAGAAATGAGTTGGCTGTAGAAGAATTTAAACAACTCTGGAACAGTGCAGATGTTGAGCCATTTCTGTGGCATTGTTGCTATAGCAATCCTGGAGCAATGACAGCAAAATTTTCAAGTGAGATAATTTAAAAATTATGATATGAAATTTTCATAACCGGAAGATGTACTCCCTAGGCTTCTAGTTGCCCTAGTTCTAAGTATAAAAGAAGTACACATGCAAAAAAAAAAAAAAAGAGTTGTCAACTAAAAAGAAAAACTATAAGAAAACATAAGAAAAATAGAATTCAAGAGAGAGATTAAAGGCTGCAGCAGAGGAGAAATCCTAGAGATCGATTAAAAATCAATCTTTCTTATTCTTTTCTTATTTTTTATTTATTGATAGGGATATATTTAAAGGTTAAAATTCTTTATTTATTTTTCTTTCACAAATCATTAACGAAATTTGATTATGGTTGAGTGATAAATAAACTTGAATGGTTAATTGATTGATAGTCTATGTTACTACATGTTTGCTATGGCATGTTGTTTTGATAATACTTATTTTAATTCACTATTTTAGGTGAATACTTATTTAGTGATACTAGCTTAGAAGAATCCTTAAAAAGGACTATCTTAGTGGAATGTATCAGAATAATACTTGGTTTTAGATTAGGTTTTGAGTTAAATGTAACTTGATTTCAAAAGGGTCATGCTTGACCTAAAATTTATGATGAACTAGATATAGAGATTCACCTTGTAGGGTATATAGAACTAGATCATTTAATGTTGTATTTAATGTTGGTGTAACAATTAGTCACTATTAAGTTGCATTAAATATAAGGTATCTAACAAGTGATAGCTGAGGATACACAAGGATTCTATCCAATACAGTAGTAGATACTGCAACAATAGGTTCTTAATTAGAAAAATAGTAAAAAACATTAAGTGATTTTATCCACTCAACCATTCTATTCCTATTAGTTTTAGTCTTGCATTTGACGTGATAATTTACTGTATTACATTTTACTTATTGAATTTTTATTTATTTAGTTTATTAGATTCATACATTGTCTTATT
Source organism: Aegle marmelos (assembly GCA_030449875.1). NCBI lineage: Eukaryota > Viridiplantae > Streptophyta > Magnoliopsida > Sapindales > Rutaceae > Aegle > Aegle marmelos. The sequence continues at coordinate 14,808,213 of JASUUL010000115.1, forward strand.
TTATTGATAATAAAACTGTACTACTAAAATTGCTGTAGAAAATTCTATGGCATTAATTCTTGTGGAGACAATCTTGAATACTTATCATTATATGATTTGTTGTGTACATTTGTATGTTTACACTCATAGCATTAGAAAGCATATAACACTTGGCTAATCATTATCTTTTTGTTGTTTGGATTTTGCAATTTGTATCCTTTAGAATTATTGTCATAGTTGGTAAAGATAAATTTTTTTTTTTTTTTGGTTATCTAACTTAGTTTCTCTCTCATCTAGTATATATACATGAGCTATGCTTTCAAAAATTCTTAGATCAGAGATGTGCTTTCTACCACTTTACTTCTTGTGATATCTTGCCCCATATATTTTTTGTTAGAGATTTGTTAGAAAATAGACTACATATGCAACAACTTCTACCTAAAACTCCATGGATAATCTCTTAATTTTGAGCATGCTTTTTACCATATCGAGTATGATTTTATTCTTCCTTTTTGCTAAGCCATTTTGTTGAAGGAATCACAAAATGATCGAAGGATATCAAATTTCATTTCCTTTATAATAGTCTTAGAATTCTTTATAAGTGAATTCTCCTCCTCAATTAGATCTCACAGCTTTAATCTGGTATTTACTTTTTTTCTTTACTATAGCTTTGAACCTCTAGAAAGATTTAGAAACTTTTAACTTCTCTTTCAAAAGATATACCAAAGTATTTCTTAAAAATCACCAATAAAAAGAAGGAATTAGTTACTTTTAATAAAGGAGCTTAGCTTGATTGGTTTGTACATATTAGCATAAATAAGCTGAAGTGGCTTTTAGGCTCTTGAGTTTGATGTTTTCCATAGGTTTTTCTTAAGCTACTTGCCAAGTCAACATCGTTTACAAATTTGATTAGGATGATTAATTAAAGATAGGCTTTTTACCATATTCTTCTTTGATAGTAGCTATAATTCTTTAAAATTGAGATGCCCATATTGAAGATGCCAAATCTAAGTTAGATCTTTGTGACAAGCTTTAAAGTAAGCTTTGAGATATTTTACAACATCATTTTCAATATTTAAAGGAAGCATTTTATTCTTTAACATTTTCACCTTCGTAATTAAGGTTCCTCTATTATCTCTTAGAACAAGGCTATAATCTTTTAAGTGAATATCATAACCTTTTTTAAGAATTGACTTAAATTGAAAATGTTACTTTTCATACTAGGCATATAGTAAGCATTTGAATTGATTACCATCTTTTACATGAAAATGAATGGTACCTCAACCCTTCACTAGTACTTTTGAATCATTCAATAGCGACATTGCCATTTACAAATTCATTTAGCTCCCTGACCATACTTATGTTTCTACTCATGTTATTACTAGTACATGTGTTATAGTGTGCTAGTAAAGTATCCTATGTTTACCATTCTTCTCTTTAACTCAATTCACTTTCTCATCAATTTTAGTACTTGGGGCCTTACATTGTAAAGTATAATGTCTAAACTTTTGATAGTTATAGTACCTCGATCTTAGATTGCCTCTTTCTTGATTAAATTTCTCATTTTTTATAATTGGAGGAATTGTTGAAATTCTAGCCTCATCCATCACTAGGACTTCTACTTCGTCCTCTGCCTTTGCCTTAGACATATTGTCTTGTATTGTTGTTGGAGCTTTTTTTCTTTTTCTTTAGATTATCTTACATCTTGAGGATTGTCATTCAGTTCCATGTTTCATTTTTTGTTTTTCTTCAAAGGCTTGCAACCTTACTTGAAGTTGCTCAATCTTCATGGCTTTTAAATCTTTTGTTTCCTCAATCATCACAATAATATGACCAAACTTTACGTCCCTTGAATGAAATATTTTTTCAATGATCCTTACCTCTTTTAACCTATCACTATTTCCTTTTTATTTATTGAAACAGTCAAAACTAGAGCCAAATAGCTAGAAATTGACTTAGATGCCTTAATGTGTGAGAACTTAAATTCTCATCGTATGTTTAGAGACAAATGTTCTTGACTTATTCTACTCCTTCACAAGTGATCTTTGGCTTTTCTAATGCTTTTTTTGAAGAGGTTGTGCCAGTTATCTTTTCAAAAGTATCTTCATCTAATGATTGAGTTATGAGATACTTTGCTTTATTCATTTTCTTTTTTAATATTTCAAAGTCTATGTTCTGTTGCAGTTAAGGTTGCTTCATTTTCTGACTTAGTAAAACCTTTTCTATGATTTCCCATACATTGTATGCTTCCACAGAGCCTTCATTTTGATACCTAAGTTGTTAAGCTTCTTTTTAATTGTGGGACTTGGAATAACATCATCCCACCATTTATCAAAATTCATAAATTAAGTGAGAATTTGAAAATTTTGAATTCACAGATAAATCCAAAAAGGTGAACAACTCTGTTCAGCTCAATTGACTTGATTCAAATCCAGCTAGACTTAGTTCGACTCAATCAACAACTCGGTTTAGTGGTTTAACTTAGTGAGTCAATTCAATTTCAAGACAACAAAGTTCTGACGATGATTTGTGGGTGCATTCAGACTCTAATTGGGCTTATATTTATACCATCATAGTCCTCTTGTCGAGCTCTTAGATTTGGCATACTGCACTACTATATAAAGCATTGATTACTAGCTCTTATACCACTTTGTTGGAGAATTCAAGCAACTTCTTTACTAAAACAACTCAACTCAACACTTATTATGCTAGAGAAAATTTCTAGCTTCTATATGCATAAAACAAAAGAGAAAAGAGTGTATTTATGCATGAAACAAATTTATCACAATCATACATCGCTTTACCCACTACATTAATCCCAAACACAAATCTTACCTACAAAACCTACTACAACAAATCTTATTTACCACCAAGCTCACCAAATTTAGAAAGTTCTATGAGATGGGCTAGGCTTTGTGTTTCTTTTTTTTCTTTTTTTTTTGGGCGACTTGGATTGAAAACAAGTTTATAATCCAACATAAGAATAGTAGATGATGGTTGGAGTTTCATTGGTGAGATTTCTAATTCTCTTGTAAACTTTTATTTTTAAAGAATTTATGTAAAAAAATGGTATGATATAATACTAAAAGTTAGCATATATCAACATAATTTCGACCATTGGTCGATTAGTTTTTTTTCTACTTCATTACGTTATTACTTAGATAGCTCTATGCTAACTATCTTTAATCTAATATTCGTTTATTCTATATTACATTTTTTTATAAAAATCTTTTCTGAAAAGTAAATAAACACATTGATAATCAAGCTCATTGCATACATGTTTAATTAATCATAAACAAAATTTGTGGTGATACCATCAATAGAAGTTACTGGTGGGTTAGCTAACTCCAACAATTAATTGTACTGTGCGAAAGTAAATTCTTTTAAACAAATAGTAATGTATGAAAAAAAAGAAACCACTTGGTAAACAGTCATAAAACTATTTTCAGTTGGGCAGTTGAAGAAGTAATCCGCATGTAGTGGACTTGTAGTCGATTAATTAACTTCTGCTAAATTTTGTTTAACGTAAACAATTGGCTAAAATAAGTCACGTCTTTGACTTGAGACATAAGCTTTATCCTTTCGGTGTTGAATTTGGCGTCAAGAGGGACCTAACTGTTAACTGCTCTTTCTTGATAACCTACTATTGTGGCTTGATTGTTTGCTTAATCTAAGTGATTGAAACAAGTCAAATAGCAATGGGCACAAAAAACTTAAAAAAAGGTTGAACTTTATGTCAAAACATCCATTTCGAAACTAGCAAAATTGCGGCTAGCTATAAGAAACAAAAAGAAAAAAATATCATTAACGAAAATGCACACGGTAGACTGAAACTGCTTCCCACTTGAATAATCTTTTTGATAAAATGAGAAAAAAATATTTATGTTACTTTAAAAAATAACATCTAGATAAAGAGACGTACTATGAATAACGAACTTTGTTTACTCTTCACTGATTTATTTTCTTTGAAACTTTATGATATGTCCATTTTAGTATCGCAAATGTCAACTCCGATGTATCTAGCTGCATAAGCAATATTCCAAACACATTTTATTAACTTTCAATGAAATTTTTTTTTTTCACGTGGCTTTCTTAATTTTTTTTTAAAATCAATAGTTGATGTTGATGGAACTGCTCTGTGAATTCATTTGAATACTGTATATTTATTATGTACCTAATTTATTCTCTTAAACGAAAGCAAGATCCGCAAATTAATGTCACATGAAGAACAAAAATTTCCGGAAGCATTGAAGCCGTGAAACAAGGGAAATTTTATTTATGAATTTAGCCTTACGGCACCGAAAAATAAAGAAAAATCTGTATTTTAAAGAAATGGCCATTCAGAATTCAGGAAATTTCAATATTCTTAGTAGGCATCTGCTAAAATTATGGGTCAAACAATAATTCAATTACTTTCAGGAAAAAGGAAAAAAATTATAGTATAAGGGTCATTTCGTGATGCAATTATAAAATTACAAAATTAATAACTGCATAAATATGAACCATTGGATTTAATCAATGACCTATATGATAAGAAGTTAGATAGTACAATATTTTTATTTTAATATTTTAATTTTGATTAAATAATATTTTAATATTTATTACGCGCAAATCTAAATTAATATGTATATTTGCATGTTTTATATTTTTATTTGTTAATGATTCAGAAAATAGTTATCATTTAATATAAAATAAATTCTATCCACAAATCTATGCGACTAGAAATGAGCTATTGTTTTTTAACCAAGCGATTAAAATATTTAAATCCAATAGTCTATATTATCAATACTGAAAAAAATCATATAACATCATAGAAAAATATGACAACTATCAAAAACTCTTGCAATAATACTGGTGAGCGCTGCATTAATATTGAAATCGGTTTATTTCTTTCAGTGTTTTTGAACGTCATTTTCAGGAGTGATGGCTTTGATTTGAAGCTGATTTAGCGCATTTGAAATTCTTTAAATTAATTAAATAAATTTTGGCATACCTTGACGTAACAAGAGAAAGCTTTTTAAAATGAAAGATAAATTACAGCTAATCAGGAAATATATGCTGAGGTGTATCCATATAATTTGACTTGAAAGCCCAAAGGGATAATGGAAATATATATTAAGCAACAAAATGAAAAATCTGCATGGAGTTTACATGCCTTTTAGTAGTTGTAGCATTTGACAAAATTATTATTTGTGTACTTTTCGTTTGTCCAATGTTAATTCATACAGAATTCACAGGTTGCCCAAAAATTTAGTCCAAATAATTTTTAAACAGTTTTATTTTGCTGTAAGCCAAGCAACAAGGAGAAATGGTTCAGAGAAATGAACATATCGTTCCACGGGAATTGAGGCATTGGTCTGCTGCTCAAAGCAAACAAAGGGGCATAATTTTACACAGCACCAGAAAAGCAGAAAATGGATCAGCACTTTGTATTTGTAAATTTATTAATACCATTGAAATGTCCCATCTTGCGAAACGATATGTGGACGTGTCATTGTCCTATGTATGTATTTTTTGTTGCTTCTGTCATCAAACGTCATACAAATTTGAGTTAAAGGTTACTTCAGTAAATTAAGATCATATCAGTCAAAGCAAAAATCACTCCCATAACTCGGCGCAGATTGCCTTCACTACCAGTGTGATTTATATCTCTACAGTTCCTCTAAATCCTAAAAATACCCATGTAAATGTTTTCAACTTCACCCCAATTGCTCAACGTCACAAATCAATTTCTCTCATTTCTATCAATAAAGTTAAACTTTGAAACAGTGTCAGAACCAATGTCTTTGCCTATCAACTCTTTACTATTTCTTTCGATTCTCTTCTTTAGTTCATCTTTAGCAATTCCTTTGAGCTACAATGTGCTGAGCTTCGGAGCCAGACCCGATGGCCAGACTGACTCAGCAAAATCCTTTCTCGCGGCATGGGCTGAAGCCTGCGGCTCGGCTGAAGCCGCAACCATTTACGTGCCACCGGGGAGGTGTTTGCTTCACAATGTTGTGTTTCAAGGTCAATGCAAGAGCAATGATATTACCATACGTATTGATGGGACTCTGGTGGCTCCAGCTGATTATCATGTTATCGGAAATGCCGGAAACTGGATTCTGTTTGAGCATGTTAGAGGGGTTTCTATTAATGGTGGCGTTCTTGATGGCCAAGGTGCTGGCTTGTGGGCTTGTAAGAAGTCGGACAATAGTAACTGCCCTGGTGGGGCTACGGTAATTAAGTTGAAATATCCTATATATATATATATTTTTTTTAATAGTAAAAATTAAGTGGCTTTTTGCTTTGCATGTTGATTGGCTTCCTGCTTTAATTATAATAACTAATGTTCCTTCTTTTGTACATACATAAGCAGACGCTTGGCTTTAGCAACTCAAACAGAATCGTGATCAACGGACTAGCATCCGTAGATAGCCAGAAATTTCATATTGTCGTCAACGGATGCAACGATGTGAAAGTACAAGGGGTCAAAGTTTCGGCCTCCGGTGACAGCCCTAACACCGATGGCATTCACGTTCAATCATCAAGTGGTGTCACAATTTTGGACTCCAAAATTGGGACTGGTGATGATTGTGTATCAGTTGGCCCTGGCGCCGCCAATTTATGGATTGAGAATGTTGCTTGTGGCCCTGGCCATGGTATCAGGTAAAATTAAAAAGCATATTAATTTGTTTCTCTCTTTCACTCTTGGTGGTAAAAATATTTAGTGCTGATTAAATTATATATTGTGATTTTGTTGCAGCATTGGTAGCTTAGGCAAAGAGCAACAAGAGGCTGGAGTGCAAAATGTGACAGTAACATCTGTGACATTTACAGGCACTCAAAATGGAGTGAGGATTAAGTCCTGGGGGAGACCAAGCAATGGATTTGCCAGGAACATTCTTTTCCAACATGCTCTTATGAATAATGTCGATAATCCAATCATAATTGATCAAAATTACTGCCCTGACAACGAGAATTGCCCTGGACAGGTACGATATCTATTTTTCACAAGTTTGTGGATGCAATTACGTAAATGTTGATGCGACTAAAATTAAACTCAATAAATGTTATTTTTTTCTTGTTCAATAGGCTTCAGGGGTTAAAATCAGTGATGTGATATATCAAGATATTCATGGAACATCGGCAACGGAAGTTGGAGTGAAGCTCGATTGCAGTTCAACGAATCCATGCACTGGAATTAGCTTGGAGGAAGTGAAGCTTATTTACAATAATCAACCAGCTGAAGCTTCCTGTAACAACGCTGATGGGTCGGCCTCTGGATTTGTTCTGCCAAATAGTTGCTTGAAGACTTGAAGCCGCAAAAAATATTTGAGTTGGGGGAGAAAAAGGCATAAAAAGCCGATCATGATTATAATATTAAAGCAAAAAGATACATGCAGTAGAATTTTGCCGAAGTTACTAAAGCTGTGAGAGGTACCCATTGAAATATACATACAAACACACACACACACATACATACATACCTATATATATATATATATATATAGAGAAGCCTATCATTATACTTAGAACTAAGGTTTTTAGGTGATGTAAAACTACGCCCATTGGGCTTCGTTAGAGGCAGTTTCTACAATGCGTTGAAAGTATTGCCGTCGCTTTTCGCAAGTAGAAATTCATAATGTTATGAAAACTCCTATTTTTCAATTTCAGTTTTTTGTCCTTTGACAAAATATGCATATCCAAAGTAAGGGATGGAAAAGCCGAATGACATTAGGGCTGAGATTGGGTTAAAGTCAAATAATGCTTCAAATGTGTAAATCAAGTGCTTAATTAATGTGTAAAATCTTTTACAATCATAAGTTTCCAAAGTCATATTTAATTCAACAAAAACGAAAAATGAAAAAATACAAAAGAAAAAAAGAAAAATTTCACTTTCTGAATTTATTTTTGGGTAAACAATTGACCCATGGTGTGCATTGTGGGTTTTGATTTTGGGCCCACATCTAATAAGACAACCTCCATGACTGCTATCGGCATGTCCTGAACATTTCATGATGATGTTGAAAGCCGAGTGTCAAAAATTTCTTTTAAGTGATATGTTCCTGATGGAAGATGAAGACGAAATTGAAGAAATAAAATCTCTTGGATAATTCCCCTTTATCCCTTGTAATGCTAATTCTCGGAAAGCTACACACATTGCGTTTTTTGATAATCTTCATCGTGAAAATAAGCTCTGCAGAAACTGAAAGATGAAAATGATCATTTAGATATGACGCTTATTAACGTAAAATGAGTTGTGAAGGTTAGTTATATTCAGTTAAGAGTTGCTGAGGCCAGATGAGCTGGCATGCGTGGGACTAGTTGGTTGTTGAATTAGTTACTCAACAGTTGGAAACGTGAAAGCATATAAAAGGTACAGAGCATGTGATCAATAGGCGATCCGAGTGGTGATTTCAAGGGGCTTAGAGAGTGAATTACATCTTTCTTTGTGAATGAGATCTGTTCTCTGTAATCTGAGAAACTAATATAATCACTTAAGCAATAAACGCTTCAATCCCAGTGGGTTATTTTCAGCCGCGGATTTAGGTACCTTGGTACCGAACCACGTTATTCTTCTGCCTTTGTTCTTTTGTTTTTCTCTTTGTTTTTCAATTTAGTTATTAATCTATCTTCTCTTCCTTCCTGATCAAGCTAATAGATTGGATCATTTGTTGGATCGATTAGTATTAATCTGGCAAACCTTAGCATGAGTTAATTTAAGAATGCATATCTGGAGCAACATATCCAAATGCGCCAGCAGAATCAGTCCAACAGGACGAGTCTGGCTGGAGAAATTTTGCGATTCCGGAATCTGAAACATGGCTTCGTAATCTAAACTCAGCAACACATTCTTGCTCGATAAATATTGATGTAAATTGGTGGGAAGCAATCGTGATGCATATAAGTCATACGCATTAGCTACACCTTTTATCATATACATTCACAGAGTCCAGCTCATCAATTATTCTAAAAACTGCAAAATTACACAATATTTCGATACCTTAATTTTGGCAAAGCCGTGATTACATTCAAGAATTCTCGTAGGACTGAAATTTCACTTGGAAGTGGTAATGAAATTTGTCAATCGCTACGATCTCCCAGATGATCGGTTGCCAAATGCTTTGCTCAGCATCAAATTTATTCGCCGCTTGATGATTTTTTTCATACGCCATCTTAAAGCTCTCCTTGATCGTCCACAGAAGTTACATTGTTTTCTCTAGAAGCCCTCTTCATTCTTCTAAAAATCCTTCCAATCACAGAGAACAAAAAAGCAAGTATTCCTAACATAGGAAACATTTTTTAAAAACCTTAATTTTCTTTTTCAAGACCTGTTTGTGAATTACAAAGTCTTTGCACGGTTGAAAGCTGTAAACACCACCTCACAATCCTTTGTTCCCTCATAATGCCTCCATGATCATATCGGAATCCTCTGTTGTTGGGAATTGGACCTCGTAACTCATTGTATGATATCTGAATGTATGACAAGCTATGCTGAAATTATAGTATCCTAAGAGTGGGGTGAATTGGGTTTAAAAAATTTAAATAAATAAAATCATAAAAATAATTTAAACTAATGCCTCAGGAGATTCAATAATAGTAAATATAAGAAATGAATAAGTTTAAAGAAATAAGGCAGAAGAAAGCAAACAAAAAATTTTTACATAGTTCAACAAAAGCCGCTTACGTCCACGCCTTCAACCAAATCAAGTTTGAATATTTCGCTATTCAAATATTACAATCCAAGGCTTCAAGAACTTTGCAATTGACTTATAGGGTGTCAATAGACTTTTACAATTTGAGATGATCCCACATCTCCTTCACGAAGTATTTCTCCAAATTTACAATTACTTAATTTTGATATTGAAATGGAAATTACAAAGAATGCACTCTCATAATTGTATGTTTACAAATAATAGCTCAATTATAAATTCAATGAATGTGTATAAGCAAGTAAAAGCTTAAGACTCTTTGAAAAATGGCCAAAAAATTCCTGTATAAAAAATGTTTTGTTAAGATAAATAAAACCTTTAGTAAAAATCATTGACTGTAACTCAGAAATATTATATTATATTACTAAGAATTAATAATAAAATTATACGAAAGCATAGTTAAATTTATAACGTTGAATTGCTCCCTAGAGTTGTGTGGTTGGCCTTCCAAATCTATACATTCTCCTATAAAGTCCTTTAATTCTTTCTATGCTCTCTCTTTCTAAGGATAGGATGTCAGAAAGAATGAAATGAATACCTATGACGCAGGGACTATAACCACTTATATAGACAACATTTTCTTGTTATCACTAATATTCATAATTCTGCCCACCATAGAATTAGAATACTATTGGGTTTCTACACATTAAAGACACATACCCTATTAGGTACATTAAAGCCCACAATATCAAAAACCTTAATTGATCACTTTTTGTAATATACGCACTTTTATTTTTCTTATGGAGTGAATTATTTACTTTTCCATTCAGTGTCAATTTTATAAACCTCAAACTCAATACATGTTATTGCGATTAAAAATTTAACGCAATATTAAATTAATCATGTATGAATAATTTTAAATTTATTGCGATGTAAAATTGAAATAATTCAAGCGCAATTTTGAACCTAGTTAATTGAATTTTTTGTTGTCATGGATTCGGTATTAGTTTAATCTATATTAAAAACCAAAAAAAAAGGGATTTTCTTTAAATAGGGGGAGAGAGAGAGAGAGAGAGAGAGAGCAGCCAAGAGAGAGAGATAGAGAGAGAGAAAGAGGGAGAGAGAGAGTTGGGTTGACCTATTGACCCGACCAGTTAACTATAACCTGTAGCTGTGACCCCACCGAATCTCATGATTTTGGCCACTATTTCCAACGAGCCTAGTTTCGTTTTGAAGCTTGTGAGACACCGGTCACACCCTTGTCGTCCTCATGCCAAAACACAATTGGAACGCTGCCGGTGAAGCTCGAAAACCCATAGCTGAAAACCCATTTTTGTGCTGTTGTTGTGGTAGGAATTTGGCCATGCCATTAGCTGAGTTCTACCCCTCTCACCTTCAGCTTCTATTTCCAACCGATTTCGTTACCTAAAATGAGTAGATTGCTAGTGATCGAAACTTGCAAATCCACTGCTTTGGGAGCTCAATCCGTCACCGTCACCACGAGTGGGAGGTCACCACCAATACCATTAGACTCACTGTGACTGGAATTATCAAACCTGAGCTTCCCATCACCGTTGACTGAAGTTCAATCAACGTTTACCTATGAGTGGTAATTCGATAAATTTATAAAACTTGGGGTTAATTTTATAATTTTTGAAAGTTATTGGTAATTTAATAATTATGGACTAGGACAATTAGGTAATTTGAGATTTTAAGGGTTAATCAGTAACTTACATGATCAAGGGTAATTTGATAATTTTACACTTTAGGGGTAATTTCATAAATTTAGAACTTGCAGATTATTTTTATAATTTAAATTGATAATATTTTGATAATTTAGGACTTTGAGGATGTTTTGTAAATTATGATTCTGAGGGCAATTTAGTAAATTTTGATATTAGGGGCATTTTGATAATTTTTGGACATAAGAATATTTTGGATAATTTTAGCTATTTTAGAGTTATATTATGTGGGTTCAATCTTTATTGAGTACAATTGACAATATTTTATGTTATGGGTAATAATGATGTCGTTTATTTAATTAGGAATACTCGCAAACGAGAACCAATTTGCGGATATTGACGACACTGAATTTGAGAGTCGTCACAGTGAGTGGAATTTATAAAACTTATTTTCTTTATGGATTATTATGATTTTAAATATAGTATAGCGTGTTTGCAAATGAATTTTAAATGCTTTGATTTAATGAGTTTATGAAAATTGATTTTATCTTTATAATGGTATTTATTATCGAAAATGTGCACGACTAATGATTTCATTCCCAAATTTGAATATTTGCCTAAAAATAATATTTTTAAAGAAAATGAAATAGATTTAAAGTTTGTTTAATGAAAAATGAACATGAAACTTGATTTCGAATATTATCAGACATTTACGTATTTGTGTATATATAGTTGTTTTCAAAATCATTAAACAATACCTTTTCTCAGATACGATGCTACTGATACTAATGAGATGATGGGAATGATATGTAATGATATGAGATACATGCTTTTGATATCAATTTGAGTACACAAAGATGCTTTGGGCCATGTACTTGGTCACTATTGTCTTTTGGAGACTATTTATGCATGTATAGTTATGATGATAAGATATATTGAGATGTGATGACATATGAGATGTTATTTCCCTATCTATCCATGTAACTTTGGTATATTATTGTTTCTTGATTGCCCATCCGTTGAGGTCTGGATTATCCGTGCAGCTCCGGGGTATGATGGTTTCTTAGTTACTCATCTGTTGAGGTTCTAGTATACTGAGATTATTTCCCTTGGGTACTTGTTTAGTGATAATTTTCAGTATTTAGTATTGATATCATGTGCTGTGAATTTTCCTTGATTTTACACAGTATTATATGATGATTTCAGATTGTGTATTTATATGATGTCATGATATATTCTTCCCTGGTTATTTCATGTGACATTATATATGTTTTTCAAAGGTCGTGATTTGATTTAAATATTAAGTGATTTATTAACATTTCTTGCTTATAGTTTGATGAAATTGTGTTTAAAAAATGATATGATTATTTTAAAATAAAAATTATTTTCAAAAACTACTATCCGCTCACTGACTTTCAGTGAGTTTTATACTCACTCCTATTTTTATTATATTTTTCCTTCCACAGGAGATTTGCAAGTACAACAGTCGCCTTAGCAATGATAGTTATTTATATTTTAGTCACGTATTAGTGTTAGGAGTCATAAAATTTTAGAGTTGAAATATTTTGAATTGTATAATTTTTATGATTAAGGATAATTTACTATATTGGTATTAAAATATTTTGGATGACATTTGATATTGTTAAGATGATGGTGGGTGAAGTTTGTTGTATTGTATAATTATTTTAGGAATATTATTTTGTTAATTACAGGATTGAGAAATGTCATAACTATAGGGAAAACTCTATCGAAATTTCCGTGAAAATCTTATTTTTATAGAATTGTTACTACTTTGATTTTGTGGATTGGAAAGGCTTGTCCTAAGGTTCAGGGCGGGTCGTGACACTTTTAATTGGACTTAAACTTATATAACAGTCAACAATACATAATTATTTACATATAAGCCCAATGTTAGATTAAAAAAATATAACAATCTCACATTAGGGCTGTATATGTAATCTTATAATTATGTTTTGTAAAAATAACCATATTCAACCTTACTGTCATTACCAAAATATATTTATAACCAATCCAGTCCAACAATCATACTAATATAGGATCAAAATAGTCTTCATTACATCTATTGTAAATCGATCCATCAATATTCACTATGTCAATACAAGTGAATGACATGGATCATATGTAGATCTGTAGCATGAAAATTATATGTAATGTGATTTTAACATGTCTATTTCCAACTAGTCTTCTTTAAACCGTAATGAGATCAAACTATACCAAATTTAAAATATAAATAAACCAAAATTTTATTTCTATAGAAAATAACTCAAAATATCCATAAACTAAAATAATAAAATGTATATATTATAAGAGAATTTAAAAATCATAAACTCCCACTAAAACAGAATATTTGTAAATAACATGACACCTATTGTCACACAATAACTTAAGTGATTTATCAACACCATCTACTATGCGTTACCCTGTGACAAAATTTAATAGTTATATTCCATGATTGGATGCCTCATGCATGTTGTATCTACTGCAATCATAGAAGAGTCTATAAGAGACTATTTACCACTCTTTTAGGAGATAACAACCCCTAACTAGTGGATGGATATAACCTGAAATGAATTTCATACTATCTTAGCATCCAGTAAAATTAGAATCAGTATATTCAATGATCTCAAGCTTATTTGACCTTCAATATGTGAGCAAGTAGTCTTTTATTCTCTATAAGTACCGCAAGACCTGTTTGACTACAAATTTGAGCATACATTAGACTTTTTATTGTTGACGTATAAGGAATCTTTTACATTTTCTTTTCCTTAAAATTATTTTTGGAGCATTGATTGAGACTAAACTTATCTCTCTTAGCCATAAGGGTATCACTTGATTTGCATTCTTGCATGTCATATCTTTTAAGAACTATTTTGACATAGCTCTTTTATGAAATTCTAAGAATGCTTTAGGAGTGATCCCGATGTATCTATATGTCTAATACAAAAAAAGCATCACCAAGTTCTTTGATGTCAAGGTTCTTATTTAGAAAATCTCTTGGTTTCATGTAATTAGTTTGTATCGTTGTTATCAAGTAAAATCTCATCAATATATAAAACCAAAAAAATATACTTACTACTACATAACTTATGGTATACATAATCATCAACTAAACTCATCTTCAAACTAAATGAGATGATCACTTGATGAAACTTGAAATACAATTGTCGAGATGCTTGCTTCAGCCCATAAATGTATTCTTTAAGTTTGTAAATCATATTTTTTAGGACTTCAAGCATAAAATTTTGTAGCTATACCATATAAATTGTCCCATTAATGTCGCCATTGAGAAACACTATTTTCACATCCATCTGATGTAAACCAAGATTGAAATATGCCACCAGTATCATTATAATCTTAAAAGAGTCGTGCAAAGAAACCAAAGAGAAAATCTCTTTATAGTCAATATCTTTTTTCTGTGTAAAGTCCTTTGTGATAAGACACGCTTTGAACCTCTCTACGTTATCTTTTAAATCTCTTTTGGTCTTAAATATCCATTTGTGACCAATAGGTTTCATACCTTCTAGCAATGGAAAAAGATCCTATGCTTCATTATCTTTTATGGACTTTATATCCTTATTCATCGCATCAATCCACTTCTGAAAGTTAAAACTTTCTATGGCTTAATGAAAATTGATTGGATTACCTTTTATCATTCTAATATCTACTTCATGATCTTAGAGAAGTACAATGTAATCATCTAGCAATGCATTTCTCCTTTCTCCAATAAACTCTTTAATGGCCTAAGTTCTTGAGGTAATAAAGTTTGTTCTTTTGGAACAACTTCTCGTATGTAGGGTTTTCCAACATTCTTTTAATTTGTTGTGTCTTGTACAAAGCCAAAAATGAGACCTTAATCGATACTAATAACGCCAATGGAAATATCAACATATTCCTCTTCAAAGATAAAGTCTTTAATTGTATTCCCCTGCAAACTCAATATCTTCAAAGAGTTGAGCATTTCCTGACTAAAAAATTCACTTAGTAATGGGATCATAAAATTTCTACCCTTTAGACCATTCTGAATATCCAATAAAATAACTACTCATTGTCCTTAAGTCTAGTTTTTTTCATTAGGCCTATATAACCTTACTTCAGTAGGACATCCCTAAACATGCAAGTAATTTAAACTAGGCTTTTTACCTGTTCAAAGCTTATAAGGGATTTTGGTAATTACTTTGTTTGGAACTATATTAAGAATATACGTTGTAGTCTTAAGTGCTCTCTCCAAAGTAATTATGGTAAGACAAAATGACAAATCATGTTCCTCACTATGTCCTTAAGAATCTTGGTTCATCTTTCAGCAATATTATTTATAGTAGGCGTACTCGACATAATGTACAGTCAAATGATACCATATTTCTTTAGGAATTTAGCAAATGGTCTTGGACGTTATTCACCTAAACCATCATATCTACTATAGTATTCGCCATCACAGTCGATTCTAAGATTTTTAATTCTTTTGCCAAGTTGGTTTTCAACTTCAGCCTTAAAAGTTTTAAACATATCTAAGGATTGTGTCTTTTCATGAAAGAGATATATGTAGCCATATCTAGAAAAATCGTCTATGAACATCATAAAATATTATTGACCATTTTAAGTAGCTATAGGAAATCACACATAAATATGTGTATGTATGAGTTTTAAGATATTTGAAGTCTTGTTGGCTTCAAATCTCCTTTTATTGGTTTGTTTCTCTTTGATACATTTAACACAGATTTTAAAATCTATGCAATCTAAGGGATCAAGAATTTCATCCGACCTTTGTCTTTCTTTTTTTTATCTGGAGATATGACCTAATCTTTTATGTCATAACGCAGTTGAATTCTCATGGATTAATTTTCTCTTTAAACCTTATATACTTAAATGCAAAGACTCATTATATGACAGTCTGTAATATATAATTATTTATATATAAGTCCAACATTGGATTAAGAATCCAATAGTATTGGATTAAAAAATCTAACATATGTTTCTTAACTATTTATAGATTAAACAATAAATTAGTTATTGTTCACTTTTGAGGCATAATTGATTTATTATTTTTAAGAACACCGTTTTACCATTTGCTTATGTGGCACTTACAATATTATTGAAATTTAAAATTTTGCTTAAATGGTTTACTGCTTTTAAAAATGGTCTGTGGCTTGATTCAGAGGGTTATCTTGAGGGATTCAGTTTATCGCTTATAGGTAACAATTTCTCATTTGAGTCTATTAAGTCATCTTAACGGAATTAGGGTTGGCTACTTATAGACAACCATTTGCTGTTTGAGTCTAGTAAGTCATCTTGATGGAATCATTTACCACTTCAACTCTATGGGTTTACTATTTGATTCCAAAAAGCTAATTTGATGCAATTGGCTTATCGTTTCATCTCTATTAGTTTATCATTTAATTCTAGAGAGCTAGTTTGATGCTATCAGTTTTTGGCTTCCTTTGTAACAATATACCACTTGTGTCAGAAAGTTACTTTAATAGATTTAACGTTTAAGCATAGAGTAAAATGTTTATTTAAAAAGCTTTTCCAAAAACACGATTATACTTAAAATTTGAAAAAACATTCACATGGTAAAATTTTTCCTTAAGAAATATGGACAACAATTTAAAGGATTTTTAAAAGAACTTAATGTTGAGTGCAATAAAATATATATTTATAAAGGAGAAAATCGTCATTTTACACTTCGAGTTCTACTAACTTCTTTACTTTTATGTATTAAAGTTTCTTGTGAATTTAATTATGTTTGTTTTATTATAATTAATTATTTTACATATTTTAGGGGTAACATGGTCATTTTATAAGAAACGAGACATCGAATGACAAAACAGACGGTAATCTGAAATTAGAACAGTCGAAAAGCTTAGGAGGAGTATAAAAATAAAAATATCACTATTCACATATACGATACTATTCACATATATGGCACTGTTTATGGTACTTTTCACATCACTGTTTATATATAATGTACGATGACGTGCCATTGACCGATGATATGACATCGACCAATGACATAGCAGTATTTAATTAGAGAAAATGATATGGCATTGATTGATGACGCGGTTCGATTGATGAGGTGTCATAATCTTATTGGATAAAAATGTTTATGCACTGTTGATCGATGATGTAGTAGTATTTAATGGATCAGAAAAATTTGCATACGATACATACATATACACAGGATAATAACCTTGATGATGTGTTCAAATCGATTAAAACTTGTCACGTGGCGCAATCTTGTGCATCCAAATTGTTTTAATCCGATGACCATGATTTACTGGTTGAATCTATAAAAGAAGGGATTCTCCCCCTAATTTGACACCCCTGAGTTCATTTTTGAGCTTTATTTTTTGAAATTCCTTCTTTATCTTATATTTTCTTTGTATTTTAGTAAAATTCTCATTTTATCCCTAGTTCAAATATGAGTAGCTAATTTTCTTTCATGCTTCGGTTGAAGGTGAAGTCTCAACATATTTCATGGGTTTAATTGGTAAATTTATTTTATTTTCCCTCTAATTTCTGTGGATATTTTGACTTTTCGTTGACAAATTGTAATAACACAGTTATTATTGTTTGGCACGATAAGCCCTTAGCGCCATATTAATCAGAGCGTGTTTTATGAGGAGTAAATTTCTCCCTCATGATTTAATTGGTATTAATAAGGAATATTGAGCCCTAGAGTATAATATATTAAAAACAAAAAATACATGTTTTGATGTGAAAAAAATTAATAATAATTTTTTATATTTTTTATTTTTTAAGCATTTTCTTATAATATATATTTTATAATAGTTTAAAATTACGTGTAAACAGTACAAGATAAATACTTTATTATTTATTTTATATTTATTTCTTGCATTTATCATTCAAGTTATTTTATAATAATTTTATCATTTTATAAATAATATTTTATATATTTATTGTACAAAAATGTTTATAAGATAAGAAAAGTACAAGAAAAATATTTTATTATTATTTTTTCATCAAAATTATATTTCTTATTTTTAATACTTAATTTTTTATTTAATTTCAAATTTATGTGCTTTGTTTAATCTATAATAAATATGAATAAGGGTATATTTGAAACTAATGGTAATATTGTAAATTTGTATTATTAAGGGAATTATTTGCTATTATAAAAATAGCAGTAGGCAAATGATAAATTGATTACAATATGGAGAAATTGACAGTCTCCTAAAAAAATTAAATAAATAAATAGAACTTCATAAATAGTTAATTTTTATTTACTGATCTAAACAAATAATTTTTTTTAAATTTTTAGTGTGCTATATTTTAAAAGTTTGTATGAATTTTTTGACTTTATTTAAAAAATAAATTTATTTTTATAGTAAATTTTTTTATTTAGTTAGTTCGTAATAGGACAAAATTAAAAATTTTTGGTTCACAAACCAATTTGTATCCTATCTGCAAATGTATAGATTGGATATGGACTGGGTTAAATTCTCATATGATCCGCAGACGTATGCATTGGATTTGGATTGAATTTCACCAATCCGTGGATTGGATTGAATTAAAAATTTATAATCCGCAAAATCATGGATCGAATATAGATTGATATCCAATCCGTAAAATCTGATCTGCAAGCACCCCTACCACATTATTGTCAATGTCATATTATCTGTCAATGCCACGTCATCATACAATATATATGAACAGTGTTATGAATGGTACCATGAAGAATACCGCGCATGTGAACAGTGACATTTTTACTTTTATTTTCCTCATAAGGTTTTCAATCGTTCTAAGTTCAGATTTGCCGTCCGTTTTGTTATCCGATGTCTCATTTATTATAAAATGACCATGATGCCCCTAAAATTCACAAAATACTTAATTATAATAAAATATACATAATTAAATTCACAAGAAACTTAAATACATAAAGTAAAGAAGTTAGTAGAACTTGAAGTGTAAAATGATGATTTTTTCCTTTATAAATATACATTTTTTAGCACTCAACACACCCTCCAACTAGCTTATTGCTAGTCCCTAGCAATTTAAGCGAAATCAAATTCAAATCCAAAACTTATTTTATTTTTTTGAACTATCATGTTTATTTAATTAAACTTTATGATGTAAATCAAATAAAAGTATAAGCATTATCTCCAGTCTTTAAGAAATATTACTCTTAAATCAACTATCCACATAAATCAATTCAATAGACTTTGTCACAGCAATTGTAATCAAGCTGCTTTTCAGATTGGCATGTCAATACCCTAAAATCTTACTGGCAGTGACACTCTCACAAAGAAATTAAACCCAATAACAATAGTCACTCTCATGAATGGTAAATTGAGAGAAAATATTAAAGTAATATCACACAATCTCACCAAGATAAAATAAATATGCCCACAGCTTAGAAATAATACAATCTCAAGTTAAAATATGAGTCAGACCAATGTATTTATTTATATATTTTTTTCTTTTTTATCATTATTTTTTTAATACATCACTATATCTTTATAACCCATGTAACTAATTTCTACTTCAAACTATAGTTCCTTAAAATTAAAAAGAACTTTTATTAGAATGTAACATATGCTAGGGACATGGCGAATAAAGACGAGAAAATAGAGAAAGAAAAACAAAATACATATTTGAGAAAAAAATAGAGTTTTTTTTAAGATTATAGAGTACATTTCTTCTTTTTTTAAAAAAACTAATATATAAATTTTGATTTTTTTTTTACTAAGGCACAATTTTATTGAACAAAATAATTATCTACATTTTTCTTAAACATGAATGGGTGATGGAACTTATATGATACTGAGTAATATTTCAAATTGGAGTTGGGTCGAGATGATAAGTTAACTAAGAAAAGGAATACATATAGGTCCAAAAGCGTTAACTAAGGATATTCACAAAAGGGATGGCTAGAAAAGCTCAAATGAGTCAAAGATGATCTTTCTATCGTCTTTTAGGGCACTAACTAATCTTTTATATCTACTAGTTAGATAAATTTTCAGATATAGCAACACATAAAATTTTTTTCTTAAAAAAGTTGACTCAAAAGAAATTTATAGATCGTGTCTCAAATAATAAACTGTTAAGCTATATAAACAATGGGCAAAAAGGGTTACTCTCCAAGAAAAATAATAGGTTCAAGAACTCTCTTAGAATTTATTATGACATATATATTCCTTCAAGCAACTCATATATTTGTCTCCGATATCATTATATAGAGTAGCAAACATGGTGTAATAAAACTCAAGACTAAAGATAATACAAATACTAAAATTTAAAAGTCATTATGTCAAAAAATCACAAAATATATATTTTTTAATTTTTTTTGGTTAAGAAAAAGCAAACTAAAAGTATGCATTTCTAGAATTATAACATTCCATATTCAGCCATCTTCAACTTAAAATTTTGAAAGTGTATATTTATAAAGGAGAAATTAGAAAGAGGAAGTTAAAAAATTACACTTAAAATGAAGCTAAAAAATGACTGAAAAGTAAATTTTTTTTTAAAACTTTCAAACTAAGAAGATGCGTTTCTAGAGTCACTACACTCTACATTCATCCATCTTCGATGTAAAACGTTAACTACAGTTAGTTCCTACAATAGAAATTAGTAAAACCTTCATCAAGATTAAGACATTCCACAATTATCAACTATTTCCTCCCCCCAATCAAAATGAAACATTGTCCTCAATGTTTTAAATGAAAGAAATAGAGATTAGAAGATATCATGTGGGTGCTCAACATAGAAGAAAATATTTACAAACGGAGAGTTAAATCTAATTTGCATTTCTTACTGCGGCTACTACTACCATTATTAGTTGGCCACCCTAAAACTAAGCTCTCAAGATATGGCTCTGGTCTATAAGCTTATAATAGATCAAGTAGCTCATTAACAGTGTGAGCACAAATAAAGATTTTTTCACTGTGGAAGAAATGAAATAATTTTTATTGCATGGTTAAGAAATGCAAGAAAGCCATCATAAAAGTTATTGACATTTAACAAACTAATAGGTTTCTGATGAATGCTCAGATGGGACTGAGATGTTAATGTCATTAGTGCTTCTAGAGTTGTAAGATCTCCTGGTAAAAAAATAAAGGCATCAACATGATTCAACATTCAGTTTTCTCTCTTACATATTTGAAACGACTAACTCTTCTCTAGTTAGTGAGTCAGATAAACAACTAAAAGGTTTCAGGATTGTTGGGATGATGCCTAACATTTGGCTCCCTCTGGTATAAGTGGCTTCTGAAACTAGTTTTGATAACTCTCAATCACCTCTTCCATAAACCAAGTGTAGTTTCCTAGCTACTATGCTTTGACCAAGATCTACGGCTACCTCAATAAATTCTTTATATTTGCCATAGTTAAATCTAGAGAGAACACAAATATTCTTGATTTGGTTGTTCGGAGTAGCCACCATTAAATACTTCTCACAAATAATTTGTGAGTGCCTTAACAAAAAAGTTATATTTAAGGATCTTGGTGATAATGGTTTACAGCTGTAAATAAGGTAACATATCTATGTGAAATAACTCGTAAAGCACGTAGCTCGAGAGTAAAAAAGGAAATAATAAAAAGACAAACAAATAATGATAGCATGAAATTATTAAAGACAAAAATATAAGTGATCAAACAACAATGAAATAAAACGATATTGAAATAAAAGGATATTTACAAGTAGTTGCGACTGTAGCTCATATCTTTCTCTAGTTTTACATCTAAAATAGCTTAAACGCCCTTTATGGGTTGAGGATAGGCTTTCCATCCAGTTTTCTTACAAACTAGCAAAAATGATCTTTTATAGTCAGATTCTCGAGACTATGGTTTACACATTCTTTCTGGAATAATGGCTATAACTAGAGTATTACATTTTGGAAGTATCCACTGGGATGCGTTTCAAGAGACAAAAGGATATCATCTAATGACTCTTTATTCAAGCCATCCCTAATAAATTGAATTTTATCTTCCTTGTTATCAGACAGCATTTTTTAAAGAATATTGCTTTTTATCACATCTCATTCTCGTACACTTATGACAAACATTAGAGAGCTTTCGAGCTCTCCGTTTTCTTGAATAACTTTCTTTACCATAACCAAGCATGTATGCAATAAATTTAGGAGGTAACTCATCTGCCAACCACACTTTGGCTTCGATTATTCATCGGATGTCAGCAGAGATATGATTTTTCATAAGCAATTGCATGCATTCAGACTGAGCTTTATAAATGGTGAGGAGAGCATTATGAGAAAGTAAAGGAAATCACTTGTGAAGTTTTGCTAAGATCTCATCTCTATCCATGCCTTTAACTTAGAATATTAGTTATTATAAGAAATTAAAGTAACCGACGTTGATTGTCATAGAGTACCGTTATCCGCTACTTAACTGGGGTGGAAAAAATGATAACACACAAAAAAAAGAAAGAAAAAAGTTAGCAAAAACACAACACATGTAAAGGTAAATAAAAAAATTAAAAAATATTAACTTACCATCGTCCTCTTATTGAATTTACCTCAAGCTCTAATTGAATGTCATAAATGCCTCTCTTAATTTCTTTGAGACCTCCTTTTAAATCCTCAAAATAGGCTACTAACTCTGGTGGTTGTAGCTTCCAGATATGATGTGCTTTACAAAATCATATTTGACCATTGGGATGATATTGTATACGTTGAAACTGTCTAAAAATGTTGAAGAGACTCTTTTTAATTGAGATATTCATGAAGAAAAATGATAAGAGAAAACTTAATAGTTAAACAAACAAACTTACGCAAAAATAATTAAAAATAGAAAAGAAAACTTCAAATCACCGAAAGAAAACAAAAGGAAAAAAATGTCAAGTCACTTTAAATCTTTTGCGCTATTTTCTCCACAGGGTTGGAATTCGTGATATGCTTTTACTTTTTTGACCATTAACTTTAAAAATTACACCATTCTTTAGATTCTTAAATTTAATGGCTCCATCTGAAAAAGTAGTATGATCAGTAGATGGACCAGACCATCGAGAGCGTAACTTACTTAGAGAAACGTGCTATTAAAAATTCAACAAAAATATTTTCTGGTCTGGTGTGAAAGATTTTCTAATGCTCCACTTGTCACGAAAGATTTTCATTCGCCTTTTGTTGTCCTTAACATTTTTGTTATTATAAATTTTCTCTAATTTTACCAGTTGTAATCTCCTTTTTAAACCAAAGATGGGGTCAATGATGTCTCAATTCTTTTGTTTGTTATCGGGGGAGGATGAGATGATTTATGACAATGTTCTTTCTTCTCCCAAGAATATAGAATTTAGAGGGTCAAATGAAGGTTTGAGCTCAATCTTTCATGGTAATTCTGATGATCAGATGAGATTTTCTTTTAATAGTGCCAATTGCTCTATGATTGTCTTTTATTTATCAATGTCCATGCATGCGATGAATCCAATAAGGCATTAACCTCATCAATCCATCTATCAATATTAAAATCCAAACCAAAGTGAGTTAAATATGTTATTAAAGGATCATCACTAAGGTTTAAAAGAAAAGTATGATCAACTAATTCATCAATTAAATCTACATCTATAATTCCATCATCTGTACTGTGAGGTTAATTGGCAATGTTAAAGATATTTAGTTTCATGGTCATATTGCCAAATCACAACTCCATATTTCTAGTCCTGCATTGAATGTATGTATCGATAGTTGCTAAAAATGGATGACCCAAGATAATAGGGATGTGATTCTTTGAATCCTGCACTGGTTGAGTCTCAATTACAATAAAATCAATAGGAAAATAAAACTTATCTACTTGGATAAGGACATCCTCTACAATACCACGAGGTATTTTTATGGATCGATCTGCAAGCTGCAATACCACTGGAATTGGGTGTAATTCTCCTAGTCCAAGTCTCATAAACACTGAATAAGACAACAGATTAACACTAGCTCCTAAGTCCAATAAAGCATTCTTAATTGTGTGGTTCTCTATACTATATGAGATAATGGGGGAGCCTGGGTCTTTGCATTTTAGAGGAATTTTATGTTAGAGTATAGAACTAATATTTTCTATTAAAAATGTCTTCTTTTGAACATGAATATTTCTTTCTTTTGTACAAAGATATTTAAAAAACTTGGCATACGATGGCATTTATTTTATAGCAACAAGCAAAGAGATTTGACACTTACCTATTTAAGGATTTCAAAAATCTCATTCGCAGATATTTCCTTCTTTTCTTTAGCTAACCTCGAGGGAAATAGAGCTTTAGGAATATACTTTCATGGGTTGGTTTCTTCTTTCTCCTCTGATGATGAATCTTCAACACTTACAGGTATAATTTGAGTTGTTTTAGTCATCGGAAGCTCTACTTTGTTGTCGACTTCTTTTCTTTTTCGCAGGATCATGATGGCTTTAATCTCTCCATATTGCTGAGGTGAACTAGTACTTGCTTCATGCACTCCTTTAGGGTTTAGCACTGGTTGACTTAGGAATTTACATTTCTCAACAGTCATTGCTAGGGTTTGAATTAAAGAGGCAAGTTGGCCCGTCATTTTCTCGAGGTTAGAAATTGATTAGGCCTATGAGTTGAAGTCTGCTCTCATCTCATTTTATAATCCATCAATGGTGCAGTTTTATTACTCAATTACAAAGTAGGTAGAATTCTTGAAATTTTGGAATACATCCTCCCGTGGTCTGGGTTAAGAATAATTTGAGTTATAGTTGTAAGGTCTGAATGGTGGTTGAAAGGCTTGTGGAACTTGAGGAATTGGTTGTATTGGTATAGCTGGAGTTGTTGGTCCATTTTGTTAGAATCCTTAAGACCATAAAAAATTAGGGTAGTCTCTCCATCCACGGTTATATGTGTTGGAGTAAGGGTTGTAGTTTGATGGCTTCCTCATTACACCTATGGTATTGGCTTGATCTGGGTATGAGTCATAGTCATGTGGTTCTGTTGATTTAGCAGCTATTAAAGATATGATTTGTTGTGTAAGTCCTTTAACCATTTCTTTGACTTCTTTGATTTCCGAGCTTGACTTGCTAATTTGAACTTCATTTACTCCCACAATTCTTTTATTATTCCTGAATGATGGACTCCGTTGTTATGAATTATCCGCTTGTCACTGGAAGAAATCCCAAATTTCTGATGCACTTTTGGACATTAATTCTCCTCTACTTGTTGCTATTAGTCATTCTTGCACATTTGGCAATAATCCCTCTAAAAAATATTGGCATTGGTGCCATTTTTCATATCCATGATGTAGACATTTTAAGAATAGCCTGTTGAATCACACCCATGCTTCGAAAAACTGCTCGTCGTTTTTTTGGATGAACTCTGAAATTTCCGTATGAATAGAGTTGGTTTTTTGAATTGGAAAGTATTTATTTAAAAAATTTGTGATCATTTGTTTCCATGATATAATGCTATTTGCAAGCAATGTATTAATTCATGAACGAGCTCTATCCTTTAAAGAAAATGGGAATAGTCTGAGTTTAACATCATCATCTAAAAAATTTTCATATCTAAAAGTTTGACAAACAGCATGAAAATCATTCAAATGATTATATGGGTCCTCATCTTCTAGGCCATAAAATATGGAGAGACAATTTAACACACTAGGTTTTAATTCAAAACTCCTAACAGCTACATTTGGGTATCGTATACATGATGTGCTCAAGTTAACTAAGGAACTAAAATAGTCCTTAAATGGCCTCTCCTGTGGTGGTTCTTGTTATTGTAAATCCTTTTCAATTTTATTTTTAAATGCAATATGTTTGTGTGTGCAAAATATTTTTTCTAATTCTAAGTCTATAGGCTCAAGTTAGGTAATTGCGACCTTCGAACATGCATAAAAAAAATATTTATATAATGAGAAATGCAACAAAAAAATGAGAAAAATTTTAATAAAAAAATAAAGAGGAAGGAGAAATTACGATACTAACCTTATCATGTTATAACCACCTTACTATGAAAATAAACTCAAGTGGTAAAAGAAATATAAGGAATAGATTAACTAAAAATAAAATAACAAGATAAATTACAACGAATAAATTAAATTATACAAATATAAAGAAAAGAAAAAGAAAAAATTAAATTACAGGAATTACAGATTTATTTTTTTATTTTTAAAAAAAATTAAAAGAAAACAAATAAAAAATAATTACTTAAAAAAATTAATTCTATGAATTAATAAAGTAACAAAAATTACAAAGAAAAATAACTTAGAAATTAAATTATAGAAATTTAAAGAAATTACAAAGAAATTAAATTATTGAAATTTAAAGAAATTTAAATTACCAAAATTAAATTACAAATTCACTTTTTTTATTTTTTTATTTTAATTTTTTTATTGTTTTAATAATATTAAAATGAGAAAAAGAAAAAAATTAATTCACAAGAATTACAGATTTACTTTTTTATTTTAATTTTTTAATAACAATTTTAAAAGAAAACACAAAAAAATGACTAAAAAAATTAATTCCATAAATTAATTAAAATAAATTAACAAAATAAAATGAAAAAAATTTCCTAGGAAATGCACTCAAGCACTAAAAAAAATAAAAAAATAGATTAACTAAAATTAAAGAAATCACAAGATAAAAAAAAATTACAAAAAAACTTAAAGCAAAAATTAAAGTGTAGAAATTTAAAGAAATTACAAAATAAAATTGAATTATAGAAATTTAAATTACAAAAATTAAATTATAGAATTATTATGTTTTTATAAGAAAAGAATACAAGAAAACAAAAAAAACTAAAAAAATTAATTCAACAAATTAAAATAACTTACCTCCCTAGCAAAGGCGCCAAAAACTTGTTGTGCAAATTTTATTGAATTTGCAAGTGCACAAATCTATTATAGAATAGATTAATGGTGACGGGTGTGACCCCACAAGGAGGTGGATTTTGATTGTGTGTTGAATTAATTTTGCAAGTGAGTGATTAAATTATGGTAAATTTATCATAACTTTTGAATTAAAATGGCGGGAATAGTTAAAAATGCAACTATTATAATAAAATAATTAGGTATTTGGATGTGTATCAACATGCTCCAGGGCTCAATATTCCTTATTAATATCAATTAAATCATGAGGAAAAAGTCTACTCCTCATGAACCACGCTCTAATTAATATGGTGCTAATGGCTTATCGTGCCAAACAGTAATAATTATGTTATTACTATCTGTCAACGGAAAGTCAAAACATCCACAAAAATTAGAGGAGAAAATAAAATAAATTTACCAATTAAGCCCATGGAACAGTTGAGACTTCACCTTCAACCTAACCTTGAAAGAAAATTAGCTACTCATATTTAAATTAGGGATAAAATGAAAATTTTACTAAAATATAAAGAAAATACAAGATAGAGAAGGAATTTCAGAAAATGGAGTTAAAAAATGAACTCAGGGGTGTCAAATTAGGGGGGAAGCCCTTCTTTTATAGATACAACGAGTAAATCATAGCCATAGGATAAAAATAATTTGGATGCACAGAATTGCACCATGTGGCAAGTTCTGATTAGCTTGAATACATCATTAGGACTATTATTCTATGTGCATGCATGTACCGTACACATATTTTCTGATCCACTAGCATATTGCCCCATCATCGGTCAACAGCGCATAAATATTTTTATCCAATAAGATTGTGACACCTCATCAGTCAAGCCACGTCATCAGTTAATGCCACATAATCAGTCAATACCACATCATTTCTCCAATCAAATACTGTCACATCATTGGTCGGTGCCACATCATCGATCAATGCCACGTCATCGTACAGCATATATGAATAGTGTCATAAATAGTATTATATATGTGAATAGTGATATTTTTACTCTTATTCTCCTCCTAAGATTTTCGACTGTTCTGAGTTCAGATTTACCATCTGTTTTGTCATCCGATATCTCATTTATTATGAAATGACCACGATATCCCTAAAATACGTAAAATACTAAATTATAATAAAACACACATAATTAAATTCATAAGAAATTTAAATACATAAAAGTAAAGTAGTAGAACTTGAAGTGTAAAATGACGATTTTCTCCTTTATAAATATATATTTTTTAGCACTTAATAGTAACAAAGTCATTAAGTTGTAGAGAATGAAAAATAAAAGTTGTAGTTGAAAAGCATTGTTAAAGAAATAAAATAATGTGATTTTAATATTTGATTTTTAGAAATTTTCTAAAAAAAGTGGTATCAGAGCTAATGTTTGATGCTATATATAGTTATATAGCATATCAAATCAAAGATCTCAACAAGACGAATGCAACCCAATAAAAATCAACCTGATCAGAGTCCAATCGCGCTTGGAATCACTATTGGAATTTTGCTATCCTTAAATTGAGTTGACTTACCAAGTTAACTGAGTTGAGTTGAGTTGAGTTGAGTTGAGCCGAACCAAACCAAGTCAACAAGCTGAGTCAAACCCTACCTCTAATCGTTGATCATCGTTGACTTTTGATTGCCATTGATTGTTGACTGAAGTTGACCAAAATTCCTTTTAAGGTTTTTTAATATTCTAGATTCATTTGTGTAATCAAAATTTCAAAATTTTCACTCAATTTATTAGTCATGGCAAATAGTGATATGATGTCATTCTAAGTTTCACAATTAAAAAAAAGCAAGTTAGATAACTAGGTATTAAAATAAAGGCTTTATTGGTGCACATGATATATGGGAAGTCATAGAGAAAGGTTTTACTTTATCACAAAATAAAGCAACTTTAACTACATCATAAAAGGAGAATTTAAAAAATTTAAAGAAGAAAAAGAAAAAAGCAAGGTATCTCATCTATCAATCATTAGATGAAGATGCTTTTGAAAAGATTGATGATGCAACCTCAAAAGAAATATGGGAGAAGCTAAAGACACCTTATAAAGGAACAGAGCAAGTTAAAAGGGTTCGTCTCCAACATTAAGAGGAGAATTTGAATCCTTCCACATGAAGGTATTTGAATCTATTTTAGATTACGTTACTCGAGTTGTGATTGTTACTAATAAACTAAAAAGAAATGGTGAAGTGCTAAACGAAGTAAAAATTATTGAAAAGATACTTCGCTCTGTGGATTCAAAGTTTATCCATATTGTCATGACTATTGAAGAAGCGAAATATTTTGAGGTTATGATGATCAAGCAACTTTAAGGAAGGTTGTAAGCCTACAAAGGAAAAAAAAAGAAGAAGCATGAGATCAAAAAAATAACTTTTTAAGATGGAGGTCAAGCCAAAGAAAAGAGAAGAAAGCTCCGACAAGCAGAGAAGGCATAATGTCCGAGGTAAAGGTCAAGGATGAGGTAGAAGTCGTAGTCATGGATGAGGTTAGAACTTCAATAACAACTCTAATTATAGAAAAGAAGAAAGTGCAATCAGAGGTTCAGGCAGACCCAATCAAAGATCGATATACGACAAATTCCATGCATAGTGCGCTATAATTGTTTAAAGTTTAAGCATTATGTTTTATAATATAGAGCTTCAAGTATTAAAATTGATAAGAGAGTGAATCATATAAAAGAGAATAACAGTCAAGATGGTACACTCTTATTAGCATGCAATGACACAAGTGAAGGTTAAAAAAATACATGGTACCTTGAAAGAAGTGCTAGCAATCACATGAGCGGAAATAAAACCATGTTTATGGAACTGAATGAATTTGTAAATGATAGTGTCATTTTTTATGATGATTTAAAAATACCAATAAAAGGTAGAGGTAATATTCTTTTTCGTGGAAAAAATAGTAGCTACAAAATAATTTCAAATGTTTACTACATCCCCAATATGAAAAGCAACATCCTTAATTTTGGTCAACTTTTGAAAAAAAGCTATGATATTAATTTGAAAGATTATAGTCTTTTCCTAAGACATGACAAAGAAAACCTAATTACAATGGTAAAAATATTGAAGAATAGAATGTTTCCTTTAAGTATATAAAATGATGTCACAAAGTGTCTCAAGACTTCTCATAAAGATCTAACCTAGATTTGGCATCTTTGATATAGGCATCTTGACTTTATATGACTAAAGCTACTATTTAAAGATAACATGGTGAAAGGCTTATCATGTATCAATCACCCTATTCAACTTTGCAAAGGATGTTTACTTGGCAGATAGTTCAAAAATGCTTTCTAAACGAGTCAAACTCAAGAGCTCAAAAGTCACTAATGCTTATTCATATTGATGTATACAGTCCATTCAATCCAATCTTCCTTGATAAAAGTAACTACTTTCTTCTTTTTATGGATAATTTTTTAAGAAAAACTTGGGTGTATTTTTTGTAACAGAAGTTAGAATTCTTTGAAACCTTTAAGAAGTTTAAAGCTACAGTGAAAACAGAAAGCAGACACTATATTAAAGTCATGAGTTTTAATCAAGGTAGAGAGTTCACTTTTAAAGAATTTAGATAGTTTTATAAAGTAAATGGAATTTGATGATTTTTAACAGTGCCAAAATTCACTCAGTAAAATTATACTATAGAAAGAAAGAATAGAACCACTCTCGACATGGCAAGAAGCATGCTTAAGAGTAAAAGACTACCTAAAGAATTTTAAGGTGAAGCTGTTGCATGTGCAATCTTTTTATTCAACAGATCTCTAACAAGAAATGTCTAAGGCAAGACACCACAAGATGCATGGAATGGAGCAAAGCCTGAGATCACCTATTTAAGAGTTTTTAGAAGTATTGCTTGTGTTCATGTACTAAATGAGAAAATAGTTAAGGTAGATGACAATAGTGAGAAGTCCATATTCATCAGCTATGACAAGAATTCCAAAGGGTACAAATTGTACAATCTAAATAATAGAATGATCATGATCGAGATGTAATTTTTAACGAGGAAAGAAAATGAGATTTTAGCTCTTATGTAGTTGACTTCAATTTCTTTCCTACTGAAGAAAACAATCATGCATATACAAAACAAGTAGAAGAACAACAAGAGTCAACTACTACACTAATCTCACTAATATCAATGACACAAGGAGATTCACCACCATCATTCATAAATGAAAAAAATTGAAGAACGTACAAGGTGTCTTCAAAATCTTTACTAGGCAACTTAGAGACTTGACAGCTTTTTTCTTTTTTGCTTTTTTTTTATTTGTAAACTAGTCAACTTTCAAGAATGTACACAAGATGAGAAATGGAAAATCACTATAGATGAAGAAGCCAAAGCTATCATGAAGAATGATACTTGGAAACTTACTACTCTTTATAAAACAAAGAGAAATGCAAATGGAAAAATTAAAAGATACAATGCGAGACTAGTTGAAAAAGGCTATACTCAAACAGCTGGCATAGACCACGATGAGGTATTTACTCCTATAGCTCGACTTGAAACTATTAGACTTATCATTTCTTTAGCTACTCAGAAAAAGTGAAAGAGTTTTCAAATAGATCTAAAGTTTGCTTTCTTGAATGTATTCCTCGAAGAAGAAGTTTATATCAAATAATCATTACGCTATTAGGTGAAATGACAATAAGAAAATTTTTAAGATTGAAAAAAGCTTTTTTTAAGTTAAAGTAAGCACCAA